>CM057814.1:27124859-29919859 GCA_030067965.1 Latrodectus elegans
TTTTTTGCTGCTAAAAAAAATCCGACTACCTTGTGAGCCCTTTCTTGCAAACCGCACTTCTTTATCTCACTTTCTTCTTTTTTTATGAATTTTTAAAATTGTAACGAACTTTTGGCTCACCCGGTATATATATATAATACATACATACATATATATATATACATACATACATACATATATATATATACATACATACATATATATATACATACATACATACATATATATATACATACATATACACACATACATACATACATATATACATATACACACATATATATATATATATATATATATATATACTTATCAATATCAGGTTATTTATATATCCTGTATAATTCTGAGTTAAATCTCCTTTTCTAGTCATTGCTCTCCTATAGAGCACCAAGAATACTTCTCAAAATCTTCCATTCAAATACTGCAACAGCATTTTCCACCAATTTAATAACAGTCCAGACCTCAGAAGCATACACAAAATAGGGCTCAAAAGTTTTGTAAGTTAAAAACTTTGTATTTCGAAAAAGAAACAAGATTTAAAGAATCTTTTTTATGTATTACAAATGTGACAATATTTGAATTAACTGGCAATTTGGTTGGCTTTTGTTTTATGGCCTTCAAAGCAGAGGAGTAACAGAAGCATTTACTCTTTATGTAAATAATTTTTTCCAGGTATAGTTTTCATCAGAATTTGCATATTTCTCCCTCAATGCATTATACATCCTCATTTTAATTTTGAATTTAACTTATCTAAGATGTGATAAATGTTCTAATAAAATTTTTAAAATAGGACTTTATGCAAACATATTAAATTAAATATTAACAATTATGTAGGTCAATAGGCATTAAATACAGTAGATATTTCACAGAACTAATGCACATACATTTATAACTTGAATTTAAAACTTTTCCCATTTTAAAAATTAAGAGTTTCTTATAAATCTCAATTTCAAAATTTTTCACACAAGCTCTTGCTTTGAAAAATTGGAAATTTTAATCTTTAGAATGAAGATAACTATATATAAAGTAATAAAACTAAGGAATTGAACTGATATTATTTGATTTGGATACAAATGAGACATACTATTAACTTTGAAATAAATGTAAATATTGCTACAAATGTGAAGCATTTTTTTAAAATAAAATTTTATTATAAGAATGAATGTATAATACATACAGATTAAATTATCTATATAGGCAAACTTTGTACAAAAATTTTTTAAAAATTAATACATTTTATGGACATTTTCATATAGATATTACAGATACACAAAATATTACAAAAAATACCAACAAAATCTATAAATGATAATACTGCATAAATATTATTAAACTACTTAGTTTGGCTAATATTGGCAAAATATGGAATAACATTTTACACATTTTCTATATGCATATTCTAAAAATATTACTGCTTTTAGTATAAGATTTTTCATTATTATATACTTATTATCATAAGATTTTCATTGTTGAATATATTTAAAATAAATTTCAATACATAACTAAAAGATGAAATGAGTAAGAAAATTTAATAAAAGAACTTTGTTAATAAACCTCGTAAAATGATCAGATTTAACAGTTTTTTGCAGTTATCTTTATAACTAATACAATGAATTATGACATAATTCAAGGAGAATTAAAAATTCTTATTACAATAAAAAAAATGAAACAATATTGAGGGAATTATATACTTAATAAATCAATTTATTGCTTATTTATCTAACCGTTGCTGAAACCAGCAAACATACATGGTTAAGTTTATACTTTTTAAATAAATCAACTTAAAATTAATTAATAAATTTTAAAAAATAGTGAGAGATCATTTACCTTATCTGCATCAATTTTATCAACTATCTTGCTTAATCTACGCTTACTTTCTTCAGGAGAAAGATCTTCAAATGTTTTAGCTTCCTTTTCTCCTAAAAATGCTTCATGATCATAATCAACATTATGCAAATCATCATCTTTGTAATGCTCTTCATCACTTAAAAACTGAAATAATGATGTAATAATTTTACTCTTTATTGATCTATCATACATGAGAAAACATTGTTAAAGAGTGATTATTTTATATAACTTATTTTATATGCCAGATTCTTTAAGAAAACTCAAACTCTAAAATGCTGTAAAAACATACTCATAATTAAATGTCATAAATACAATTAGCATTGAGAATTAGGTTAATATCCAAGATTTGTTTATTCATATTTTTGTCAATATGAATCAAGTTTTTTTTGGGCTATTTATTTAATTGATTTCTTTCAAATTAAAACTAAGTACTTGGATGTTAAGAATTATAAGAAATAATTTCATTTCATGATTAGATTTCTCACTTGGTGGATCAAAACTAACGAACAATTTTAAAGAAAATTCTGATCAAGCAAAAGTATCAAAAATCTTTTATACAATTCCAACACATCCAGAAACTTACACATACAAGTATTAGAATTTGAATTAAGACAAATAAATTAATAGATTATTAAGTATTTAAAATCTGCCTAATCCATTTTTAATGATTTTACAGTATGTAAAATAAAAATTTATTCTTATGGTATCATTTCATAATTAATGTTCTTTTATACAGCAGTTTTAACAGAACAATATAATAATTGTTCTACAGAAAACTTGATTTTATTTCAATTTTGTAAGAAACAGTGCAAAAATTATGTATGCATTTGTAATTTACTTGAATTGGGTAAATTATTTAAAAAAATATTTTCACTTATTACTTAAAAAGAAAATACTTGACTTTTAAAAAATTTAATACTTCATGAATTAGAAACTAATTTCATGAAAATGGAAAAAATCATTTTGTTTCTCATTAATTTCATAAAAGTTAAGAATATTTTTTACATATAAATTGAATAAGGTTTTTACTATATTACAAATTAAATATAGTTTGTAAAAGCTATGATTCTTAACTTTGTTACACAAAAATTTAAACATAATCAAACGATTATAAAATGTCTAAGTAAACTTTGAATATTATACATAAATCAGTAAACATTTTAAATATGCCCTTAAAAAGAACAAATACCATAGATTAAATCACAACAATGAAGAAAATCAACAATCAATAAAAGTAATGATCATTATAAAAAATAGGAAAATTTTATTTTTGTAAAATCTTTGCATCAAGTTTTTTTTACTTTTTTAATAATAAAATCTGTTGATATTTTTTTGTAAGTGTAAAAAGTATTAAGAGTAGAGTTATAGGCCAAATACTTGGTGATAATAAAGTACTTAATAATAAAACCACAAATCTAAGAAGTGAAAAAGAAGTTTCATTTATATACATATATTTTCCAAACATAATGATCGGAAAACAAATATTAGCGGCGTAGAATGAATAAAACGAGCAGTATAGTTCAGGACAGCATATAATCCATTATGGGTCAGTTTCATAGGAAATAACATAAATAAGATGCTAGATATACATTTAAGCAAATATATATTTACATTTTCACGAACTCTTTTGGAACTTCCATCAGATTTTGGAATAACCAATGCATTAACATGTAATAAAAGAACGATGAGAAAAATATGACAGATGAAAACGGACATAATTTAAACGTAGTTTATTCTAAGAGTTAAAAACAGCCTTAGAATAAAAGGCACTTGTATAGAATTTCGTTAGGAAACAAGGACAATGAAATGAAAGAAAAAAAAGCGAAAATTGGCGGCAGACTAATCACCCACTCAAATTCCAAAGACGGTAATGTTTTTCATATGTTACCAAAATACAAACAGCAGACGACGAAATATGAATTTAAAAGCGCCATCTAGTTTTTGTTTTGTTCCCACTGTGGACAGTTTGGAAGTAAAATAAATAATCAAATGTACGCCTTGATTTATATTGAATGGATACTTCAGTCAGGAGCAGTGAAAATGAAATTGTACTAAAAATCATTAAATCAATATAGACTTGTTTGTGAATTAAAAAGGGATCTGAAATATTACTGATATTTTATTTTTGTGTTCAAACAATTAATCTTCAACATTTCCGCCAATCACTGAAAAAGGAATAAAAATTTCTGAAGAAAAGGAAACGAAAATACATAATTGAATTCAGTCAAAACTCGCAAATTACAGATAACCCCCATGTCAAAAATTATCGACTGTCTAAAAATTTAAGAAACATAAGTAGAAAATTTCAAGCAAAGCATAGATCTAAATAATTGAGATTATCATGTAAAACACCAGGAAAAGAAACACCATTTCTACATTTATAAATCTAGAAATCATGATTTCCTAAGTTTATATTCTAAAAGTTTTATTATTCTATTTTTTTAAATGTTATTATTTTTTTATATAGAAAAGATATCATAACTTCCAAAAGAATAGCTACTATGTTTATGTATTTCAAATATAATTTTCAAAAGGACGGCGCTTTGTTAGAAACGCCGCTTATACGCACTTTAAAAATGATTTTAATGAATGGTCCAAGCTTAGAGCAGCCTGCATAATTACCAGGCTTCAAAACAGCTGCCCAAATGGAATTTTTTTAACGCGGTTAACGATATGGCAAAGTAAGTTATATTAAGGAGATTAGTATGTTATGTTAAAATAAACATCACCAACACGATATTATCTTCTTTAAACAATTTTATTCAATTTCCTTTTGCTTTACTATTCCAGACATTTTTAAATTTCCAATCGTGTAGTACTTGCATAGGACACACTTCACTCCTGATCCCTCTTACTAGGGTTACAAGAATTTCCTTTGCGCCAAACTCTGGGATTCACCACAGAGTATCCCCCCAGTGACAGAGGACATTTAGCTCAATAGAACGAGATATACACACACACACACACACATTATTTTTAAAAAAAATAGCAACAAAACTTCAAAAGAACAAAAACACAATTGAAAAATTTGTATAAACTTAGAAACAATCATATATACAATTAAAAAATACAAATGACAGAATTAATTAAAATATTAAAATAAAATAATTAGTAAATAATATAAGTGGAATGTTTCTTTGGAAAATGTACACGTCTGATCTGGTTCTGTGCATTTTCCCGATTGATGAATTTTTATCATCAGGTATTAGTTTGCTGGTATTAGACACTAGTTCAGTGGATGTTTCTGTAAGAAGATGTGCCGGTTTTACACGGTCAAGAGAAACAGTACATTTCTTTCCAATAATGTCAATGGTAATAGTTTTGTCAGTTCGTCGTAAGACTTCATGGGTACCGGAGTAGGGTTGGCACAATGGGGGACGCACACGATCAATTCTCAAGAAAACGTGTGTGCATGATTTCAGCGATGGATGCACATAATATCGATCAATACAGTGGGTGGATGTTGCAATAGGATTTAGTTGCTGCATCACGTTTCGAAGATTAGTAATAAAATCACTGTCACAGGATGGAAAAAATGCCATAAACAGTTTATTTTTTATGTTTTAACCGTTGTATTCTTTACATTAATGCCTACAAGGTATCTTTTCATACTAAATCGAGGATGCTTTACAACTTTGCATATATATATATATATATATATATATATATATATATATATATATATATATATATATATATATATATATATATATATCACATTTTTTCTCGTTCCGTTTTCGGGATATGAATGCTAACTCTTCAGTTTTCCACCAGGTAGTGCGGTAGGGGGTTTCATTTAGTAACGCATGGCTACTTTACTATACTTAGACACCACTTTTATGAATATAGCAGCAGCCGTTCCGAAGTTATGAGGGTAGCAAAGGACTTTAGTGGACATACAGTATATGCATATGATGTAGATTGTCTGGGGCTTTCCAGAATTGATCTTTGGAAAAGCACAAATTTACTCTTTGATTTTCTTGGAATGAAAAATGTCATAAACCTGATTTAGCGTTGTCAAAACACAGGAGACTAGTAACAGCAACAACAAAAATGATTTTACAGTGTCTTGTAAAATATGCTGGAAGTATGCAAAAATTAAAATTAAAATATTGCAGTAACATTAGTATTCAAAAATGTTGAAGTTATATTTCCATGATATTCAACAAGAAGATGTTTATGAGACGATTCGATAAGTGTCTGGGAATTTTTTAGCAGAGGTGTAGTGACGGGGGGTGGGCAAGGGGGGGCTATCACGCCCCTCTGTAATTAACTATTACAAAGGGGCGCCAAATCATTTCAAAGATAAACAAAATTTTTCAAAAAATTTCAATTTTAAGTTTATTATAATATAATATTTATTCCGAGAAATAAAATTATAATTATTGTGTCATGCCCAGGGAAAACTATAAAAAAATCTCCAGGGAAAAATCAGATTTGAAAAGGAGAAGAGGTTGTTAATGAAAAATGGGGAAGGTCTTCCTGGAATCGTAATGGAGTAGACCGAGAACTAATTATCTCCAAATTCTAGAGAAACACATAAACTTTCTTTCCTTTTCCTTGTTCACACGGTTAGGATTTCGTTTCTTCCCAAACGTCGCTTCATCGGAAACAAAAAGTAAACTTTTAAAAATCTGAAGTTCTGACATTTAAAATATTATTGTAAGTAGTATTTTCGGTCTATTTGGTATTCTTTCTATTTGAATATTTATTTCATATTTTTGCTGGTATAAACATTTACTAGCATCTGCCTGCAGAGTTTTAAAAATTAATTATTAAATTATTTATTAGTTAAAAATATTCATTTAAAAGTAATTTATTTAATGTTTAGATGTTTTTATTTGGGGAAATATTTTTTATTTGACTCGTAATTTTGTTGGCTTTGCATTATAGCCCCTTATATTGAAAAATTCTTTTTCCAAATGGTAGAAGTTAAAAATTTATAATTTTTTTCTCTTTTTTAAATTTTTTTTATATATTTAAATGTACTTGCAGAAGACATTGCACTGGAAGCCAGAAGTAAAAAATATTTAATAGAAGCCTTTGAGACTATTGAAAGCGACGCCAGATCGGCAGGGCTTGTTGTTAATCAAGTTAAAACTAAATATTTCCCTGTGACTAAAACCCAATTTACCCAAACTCATCTACTCATTGGTGATTATGAATTTGAAACAGTTGTTGAATTTAACTATCTTGGCTCAATGGTTAATAAAAATAATGACATTATCCCAGAGATAAAAAGACGTTTAACTGCAGATACCTAAGCCTTTTTGGCCAAAGACATTTATTAAAAACTAAATTTTTATCACGAAAAACTAAGTTACATATCGATAGAACTCTTATCCGTCCCATTTTGACTTATGCCTCAGAAACTTGGATTTGGACTGCAAGAGAGGAGAGGCTGTTGGGCTTATTTGAACGCAGGATTTTAAGAAGTATCTTTGGAGGTACGAATGAAAACGGAGTCTGGCGCAGAAGATACAATACAGAAATCTATCGAATGTACAAGGAGCCAGACGTTGTACATCACATTAAAGTAAGCTATCTCAATTGGGTTGGACATGTTATTAGAATGAAGGACAATAAAACACTAAGGGAAATCTTTTTGTGCAAAACCCATCAGTGTAAGAAGAAGAGGAAGGCCAAAGCTGAGATGGGTGGATGCAGTCGAAGAAGACTGTAGGGTTCTTGGAACAAAAAAATTAGAGGAGTTTGGCTGCCAGTAGAGGTGGCTGGAAGAAACTTGTTCAGAAGGCCTTGGCCCATCCTGGGCTGGCGCGCCATGAATAATGACACGATGATGACATTTAAATATACAGAATATATTTCTTGATTAATTAGTTCAATTTATATAAAAGAACCTTTTAATTTGAAAAATTCGTTCAAGAAATTCAAAAGAAATCACAAATATTTCTCTGTTTACATTGATTACAAAATTTTAAGATCGTCTTTAAATGATATAAATTTATTGAACGAAAAAAATTTATGCCGTTGTATGAACAGCATTTCCAAAATAATTTTTTATGGAAATAAATTTTGTTTTTAATAAAAATTAGTCATTATTTTAATAATAAAATGCATTTTAATATTTTTAAAAAAAGTTTTAATGCTTTAAAAATGCGATGAAAAATTTCACTACTATGATAACTGATTGAAAAAATTTCTTTAAATAAAATTAGGCGATATAACAGTTAAAATATATTAAATATATTTTTTTTATCTCAGCACTTGTAATTCTAGATAATAATTTGAATCAATGAAAAATTTGAAAGAACAATATAGAGTGCATTTGTTTTGAGAAAATATTATTTTTAATAATATATATTGTTTGACTGAAAATTTCTGATTATATAAGATTTACATAATTTTACTTAAATTGTTTTGATTTAAGGAATTTGCTTGTTTTGATTTTTAAAAATTAAAAATAAAAATTGTTTGTTTTGATTTTTGATTTAAGAAATTTTCAAAATATTTTTGTTTTCTGTATAAGCGTTCCTTGCTTATCTGGAATTTGCATTGATTATGCTATGGCATAATTTAATTATCTAAAATGAAATCAGATAAAGAGAGAGAGGGACTTATTAACAAAGGTCTTCTAATTTTAGAATCAGAAAAATTGGTTTTATGTGGTATAAAAATGAAATATGTATTATAAATAATCAATATTACGTTTTGTGATTTAAATTTTTTACAGTAAAAATAATTTTGGTTTACTTTAATGGTTTGAATGATATAATTTAAAAAGCTATATTAAATGCGAAAAAAAATTTCCCATTAAGTTAAAGTTGTTTTACACTGAAATTTTTTTGAAATAAAAAAATGAAGTAAAATTTTCAGTTTAAACTGTGGTAAATGGAATGTTTAAAAAGATATCATTGTGAAAAATCAGGTGAGTTGATCCTAAATAAGGGTGTAAAGTCTTGTACAATTATTATTTTGCAATAAATAGCTAATTTTGTGAAGTTAGTAATACATATTATAGAATTTTTGAAAATTTGTTAAGATAAGTTACGTTCAACACCTAATGATTAACAATTTGTAGACTCTTTCATGAATAAGATATTTTTCACACAATTAGTAGGGAATAAAAATGTTCGATTACTTCAATTGGTTAACAAGCGAGAAAAAATGCATTTATAATTTTTTAAGACACTGCTATGGAAATATTAAATCATTAAAATTAATTTTCTTAAAAGTTTAAAAATTAATTGATAAGTAAATAAATAAATATCCCGACTTCAAAATTGTAATATCCGGATTAAGGACTACTGTGTTGTACCTAATTGAGGGCCCTGGGTTCCCGGTTAGGTGGTCAGCCCAAAGCGAAATCCCTGGAGTTTAGTTCCCAAGCATGATTGGTTCTCAGATAATCGACCTACTGAAAAGTAGAGTTGACCTAGCCTTAGAATTGAATTTATGACCTGTGCCTTGGGAGTACTATGTCAGCGTGCTTAATAAATGTAAAATTTTGGGTGAATTTTGTCATACAGATTTCCATGGAACAGAAGTCTATAGAGAAATGTGGGAATGAAAGATGTTACTCAGTAGTAGAAAAGAAATTAAACCTAAAACTCCATTAGAACTTCCTTATCTCATACGTTGAAGATACAGAGAAGAAGATGTTTCCATTCAAATACTATTAATTATTTCGGCACCAATTGCAAGCTCTGAGAGTTCATTCAGCAAAATAAAATTAATTTTGACTTATTTATGATCCACCATGAGTCAAAACCGTCTAAGTGATTTAACAATTTTAAGTAAAGAAAAGCGGTACTCCAACCAAAATATGGTTCAGTTGAAAAGTGGAACAGTGCACCGTATAATGCCAGCCTAGCTGGCACACGACAACAACAACAAGTATAGAAAAAGAAAAATTTGAAATGATCAACTTTGATAAAGTAATTGATCAGATAGCTTCAGCTAAGGCAAGAAATATGTGAATAGAATTAGATTGCAAATAATTACACCAGCTTATATCTTTGATACGTAACGAATTATAATTCGTGTTTAAAATTTTTTATGGTTTTTAAAATAATTGTATTAGTATATATAAAACCAATAATTTCTTTTTATAATTAATACTTAATCACACAAGTAAGATAATTCTAATGAAACTTCTCCACGAATCCAATATAAGTGATTTTTTTTAATTTAGAATTGAATTTTGTTTAAATATAAAGTTTAACTTGAGACTTTAAATTAATATATTTTCAATTATTTTGTATAGTAAGAACAATATTCTGCCATTATTTATATTGTATTCTTATTACAATTATACTCTCTCTATTTATTATAATGTAATATATATATCTTTATATTTTATTATATATCTTTTATTACTTAATACACCATTTTATTTCCATATTGTATTACTATTTTTTTTTCAAGGAGGCACCAAAAAAAGGTATCGTATCCGGGCGCTCATTATGCTCACTAAGCCACTGCTTTTTAGATATTAATTTAGATCAGCATTTATTATATTTATTAATTTGAGTTACAACGACTTGAATTTAGAATGCTTTACATAATGTATAGTTTGATGTATTTGCTTTTAAAAAAAAATAAAACTTTTTTTTTCTAATAGCATTCATTTTTTTCAGTTTAATACTACATTGTTATGATATTCTTTAAAAATAGTATGAACATTATGTACACTTCTTTTTTAGTAAGTATAAATATAAATAAACTCACAATATAACCTATAGTTTCAACCTTCTTATCAATAATTTATTTTTTAGCTATGTTTTTATTTAAAATTTTATTTCATTAATTATTACTATAATTCCTAGAAGGCGAGTATTTTTTTTAACAGACGCGTATTATACCCTGAATGATGTCCGTGACAAAATCGTTTGATTGTATAATGGTAATGACATAATATAAATAACTCGAGTTGGAATTGACATAATGATATTTTTTTGTCAGTTTTTTTTACAATAGAAGGGGCCGGCCTTAGATGTTCAAAAATCATAGCCTATTATTATAATATGGGAAATTACAAAAAATGTCATTAAGGCATTGCTGATGGTGTTAATCATAAAGTTGTTAGCTTATTCACTGATATCATTTTAATAGGAGTAGAAATGAAAGTCATCACTAAAAATATAGTTTACCATTCAATCTTTATTGTCAACTAGATATATAGCATGTTAGATTTTTAGTGTGTTTGTTTGTGTTGAATGGAGTATTTGTTGCTTGATAATAGCTTTATTAGCCGTTGTAGACTAGCATCATGCAAGTACTTCTGACAGCCTGTGCAGATTCTGAAGATCATTTGAAAAGTGAAGTGTCAAGTTTCAAAGCGGCCTCATTAAGAGCTGATCTACTAAACCAACCTGATGATTGTCTCTATTTTTATTGTTATTTTGACTATCACCAACTTTGGTCGAACTGATATGGCAGGGAGGATATACAGACAAACTCATTAGGTTTGTATTAAATATGAACCCTCGTCAAAATAAACCACAGTCAAAATAAACTACAGTTTATCTTGAAGTCATGACTTCGATAAAACTCTCGAGAGGTGTGTGGATCAATGTCTTTCATAGTTTAATAATTGTGTACAAACACGTGTTTATCCCTGTCTGTGGTAAACTATGATAACAGGTATATTAACGATAATAAAACCTTGTTTATAATCTATCAAGAAGATTTAATTCATTATAAATCTTCAGATTAAAATTGATAAAAAAGACTTTTATACCATTTGAGACTTTCAAACGAGATTTTAAAGGTGTTTCAAATTTGATCATTTGGATCTGTCAGCCACATCATTACAACTGCTTATGGTTTTATAGTCAACTTCTTTGTTTTTAATTTTAGTATTCAAGAATGTATATGTACAGTAGACGCTTGTCTTTACGAACTACCGTATAACCGGTAAAACAATTCGTAAAAAAGAAATTAAATAAAATAAAAAATAAGGTATTAGACTACAAATATCTGATTTTTTAAAATCAAATTACATTTTCTTTATAAATAAAATATTAGAAAGAACTTATTTCACATTGAATGCACTGTAAGAAATAAGATTTATACTTATAGATAACATTGTTTGCTGGTATAGTCTCCTTTTTCAAATTTTCTTCTTAACTCTAGAAATTGTTAAGTGTCTGTTCTTTGGATCTTTGAAATTCCATTTCTTTGCCGATTTTTGTTATATTTATATTTTTTTTTGTCTATTTTTAGAATTTTCTTTTTTACCTCAACTGATGAACACATTCGTTTCTTCAACTAAGATACATCTTCAAAGGAATCGCCTCAATCTCTTTCAACAAACGAAACTATATAAATTGAGTTGTTCAAATGAAACGAAACCATTGACAGAACAAGAAAGCACAAACTATTAAAAGAGTAATTACTATGAAAAGGAGGGGAAAAACCCTCCTTTTTATATTCTAACATATGGACAGGAGAGAACTTCCCTCCATTCTTTGTCTTTACGTACGGGAAGCAAAGAAGTTGAATTCAGAACCACAGTTTTTTACATCAAATGTTTGATCTGCCTTTGATTATTGTTCCCAGAATATGGGATTGCGGAAAAAATGGTGAAATTCTATGAATTTGTGTTTTGCTTAACACAAATTGTGAAGGATTTTCTTTGAAATTGAGGTGAAAAGTGTGTGAGAATTTAGAATTCTGACGTTTTTTGGAGCTTTATGGCTATTTTTCCTATTATAAGTATAATTTTTCCTTATATTTCTATTTAAATTAATTCTGGTGTTAAAGGTACGCCTATTACAGTTCTTTCCAACTGAGTTAAGTGAGTGCTATTAAAAAATATTTATATATATATTTTAGCTCTTTGGATTTGAGCAATATTTTGTTTTTATAATATGATACTCTCCAAAAGTGTATGAAATAGAGGCTGACGTGGCATTCGTGGACTATTCATTGCGCATAGCAAAAATAACTTCTTCAAATACACTAGACTTTGACGATAATCTTTCACTAACTATATTAATAGCATCTGATCGCGGTATGAAAATTTTTTTTGACTTTCCTATGACCCGAAAATGACAAAGGAGGAATTCCGAAATGCCTCTTTGATTTAAAAACATAACTAAATCAGATTATCACGAATCCAAACGGTATAATCGAAGTCATATTTACTCGTCATGGGAAAATA
This sequence comes from Latrodectus elegans, assembly GCA_030067965.1. Lineage (NCBI taxonomy): Eukaryota > Metazoa > Arthropoda > Arachnida > Araneae > Theridiidae > Latrodectus > Latrodectus elegans. The sequence goes on from CM057814.1 coordinate 27,137,836, forward strand.
TTAATTAAAACAAATAACCTAGAAATTGCCACAGAGATTAGTTATATCCGACGTATTCTTGGAGTTCCTGTAACACCGCAAATTCAAAAAGAGAGCTATACATCAAAATTTCTATTAACAAACAACCCAATAAACTTGGATTTAAACCTGCTCGCGGAGGAAATCAAAAGAAACTAGTTAATAGTATCAAACATAAGACGTTTCACTAAGAAAGGATCACCCGAGCTTTCTGAATATATACTTATCATCATTTACGGCTTCAATTTGCCAAAATATATTAGTTTACTCTATATGCGATTGAAAATAAGACTTTTCGTTGATAAAGTTCTCCAATGTGGCACATGCTATAAATTCTCCCATCCTACTAAGCAATGAAAACTGTAAACTCCAATATGCAAACAATGCAGCTCGGCACATGAACACAAAACATGCTCTTCTAATACAATTATGTGTGTAAATTGCAAAAGGCAATCATTCAGCTGATTATTTATCGTGCCCATCTCGTCTTGATGAAAAAAGATTTCTAAAGTTCAAAGCAGAAAACTATTTATCATTCATCGAGGTGAGGTGACAGTTCAAGTCACCTAAGATTCTTTCGCTGGAATTATCCGTTCAGCTCAACCTAGTGGGATTAATAAGAGAGAAATTGAAGAATGTATCAATAAAGCAGTATCCAGAGCGACAGAATCATACAATAACTTGTTATCGAAATTGACTGCATCTTTCGAGGCCAAATTATTAGCTCTACAAACTAGACAGGATGAAATTATGACAAAAATATTCCCGCTAATAAATAACACAATTGAAACATTTGCATTAAAAGCACAGGAACAGCCTGAATCTCCTAAACGAAAGTCTACGTGAAAAAGTTCTGGGATAAGATCTTCCCAAAATAAAAGTGGATCAAATACTAATTTAATTCCAGAAATATCCAAAGACTATAATTTTGGATTAACCTCTGAAGTCAGTCAAACAAGCAGTGAATGCTTAGCCATGGAGAAGAGCCTTAATAGCCCTCCATAGCACAAATACACAGGTACTACTTTGAGGCGCTTTCAAATTTTTTGTCTGTTTTTATATCATTTTCCTATATCTTCATGCATAATAAGTTTTCTGTTCTATCCTGGAATGCTAGAAGTATTTCTAACAAGCGCCCATATTTTAAGTTCTCTTATTTTACTTCAACAAGTGTTATTGCTATTCAAGAAACTTTTCTGAAAAAACAAGACCCTTTCTTTTTAACGAATAAAACTATATTTCGGAGTGATAAAGACCGTGGTCGGGGAGGAAATTTCCTGACTGCTATAGATAAATCATATCCAACTCAAATATACAACCCAACACGTCTTCCAGATGAAGGTCGAGAACTTTTGATCGTAAAAGCATTGACAATAAAAGTATCCCTTTCTTCTTTAACTCTTTTCATAATAAATGTATGCATCCCTACTGGAAAATTTTCAAGTGATTGGTTAAACAGTATAATCCAAGGTATCAGATCACCTTTCATTATTCTTGGAGATTTCAATGTTCGACATACCGATTTCGGAAGTCTATCCAAATCTCCCCAAAGTCTTCAGTTCTATGATTCGATACAAGAAAGTAACTTTTACCTATTGAATACTAAATTTCCGACGCATTTTGGTCCACATCACAACCACTCTCTTATTGATTACTGCATAGTCTCATCAGATATCTATCATTTGTACACTATCAATATCCATCCAGACTAATTTGGTAGCGATCATGTACTTATGAAGACGATTATTTCTATCAATGGTAAAAACCCACAATGGCAAGCGTGGATTCTGTGGACTGAATTTTTTACTTCATTTAACCAGCAGATGAATAACAAATTAGAAACTATGAACTAATTCAGTGTCATTTGTCAACATAAAATAACTAAATTTCGAAAATGGCAAAAGTTTCCGTATAAATCCTATCCTCCATGGTGGAATTCAAAATGTAGCTATCTATTAGGACAAAAAAGTAGACTCTTGCGTATACCTAAAAGGTCTTGTAACGTGAACGCATGGATACAATATAAGAAGATTGCAGCCGAACTCCACTCCTACATATTATCCATTTCTCGCTGTTTCTGGGAGAAAACTGTGTCATCTGCCTGCCAGTCCAAAGATATTTATCGTATTCTAAAAAGTCTTCAAAACAGACCATATGCACAGACTCATACCTATATAAAATGGAAGGATCCAGAACAATAACTGACGCTGTCTCTCAAGCAAATCTTTTTGCAAATAATTCCTCTACACATCCTGTTTCTGAAGGAATACCACTAGATTTCAGCACAGACATCAAGTTTTCATACAACCAACCTTTTTCATTGACAGAACTACAGAAGGCAATTACCCAATCCAGAAACGCATCAGCTGGTCCGGACAAAATCTCGGCAAAGATACTTCAAGACATAGATCATAATAACCTTAACTGCGTCCTACATATTATAAATAGATCATGGATAACAAAAATAGTTCCAGAGATATGCCAAAAAAACCTATTATTATCCCCATTCTGAAACCAGGTTAAAGCTCTGATGACATCAAATCATACCGACCTATTTCTCTTACCAGTGTTCTTTGTGAAACTGTTGAGCGCATGATTATAAAACAGCTCACCAACCATATGTATTCATCACCGATCCTCACCATAAATCACCACGGATTTTTGCCAAGTAGAAGATGCGACAGCATTTTATCGATCATCCATCATTCAATTATATCTGCTCGATCCTCCAAAAAGTTTATTGTGTATGTCACTGTAGATATTGCAAAAGCTTATGATTCAATATGGGAAGATGGCCAAATTTTAAAGCTATTAAATGCAAATATTAAAGGTAATGCAGCACTATGGATTCATAATTTCATCATAAATCGAAGTTTCCAAGTTAAATGGAGGGGTGAGGTATCAGACCAAATGTCCTTCCATAGTGGTGTTTCTCAAGGAAGTGCATTATCTTCTTCCTTTTTACCATATTTATGGCAGAAAGACATTTATGAAATAATTCCCTATGACATTGAGTGCTATTTTTATGCAGACGATATAATATTACTGTATAAATCTACAAACCTAGAAAAATTAGAAATCAAAATGACAAATGCTCTTATCAAAGTACAGAGGTGATGCCAACAATGAAACTCATGGTGGATCCCCAAAAATGTTCTGCCATTAATTTCTCGACAAGGAGGAAACAGCCTAAATTCAATTTATTTATTAATCAGCAACCTATTCGATGGAATCAATATGTACGAATTTTAGATGTGTATTTTTCAAATAACTTGACTTTCCGGCATCGTTTCATACAAAAGAGAAAATCCACTCTAAAGAAGTTGAATGCCCTGAAAGCAATTGCAAGCAATAGGAGGGGTGCACGAACATTTCACCTAATAAAGATAACCCAATCTTATATTGTCAGTGGGTTGGATTATGGATGTCATGTATTCGTCACTGCCAGTAAATCAGACCGAAGAATTCTAGAGACTCCGTATCACGCTGCTATGAGAATTGCTACAGGACTTTCTAAATTGACACCCATCCCAATTCTTCGTCAAGAAGCTGGAGTTCTTCCTTTATCGACAAGGCATGAGATGCTATCCTTAAAATTCTATGTACGAAACATTTGCAAATGGAAACTCTCTCCTTGTGCAATTTGGTGGAATAAAATTTCATTCAATCACATGAATAGTGGCCTACCTCTGGCTATCAGAGCAAAAGACTGGCTTTCTTCTCGAGGAATTCAAATACACCAATTATCAAAAATCCCAATTTTAATTCCTCCGAACAGAATTGAAGAAAATCCAGTAAACGTAATAATCAAATACTCTGGCTTGCCTTTACAGTCGAAAAATATTCTTAAAGATATTATTTGTAATAGTTTTAATAAATATTATAACTCTATTTGGCAAGACTATGTTACAATTTTTACCGATGCTTCAAAACAAAGCTCAAACCTGGGAATTGCAATTTTCAATTCTAAAACCAATATATTGATATCAGGTAAAATAAACTCTCTAAACTCAATATTTACCGCAGAGGCAATGGCTTTGCTTACTGCTGTATCTAAAATTTGTGTACAGACAGAAAGATATATAATCTTCACTGATTCATATTCATGTCTTAAGTCTTTATTTACTTGCAATCAAACATCTCCTGTTATCATTCGAAAAATAAAAAAAATTTTTATTGGCAGTGCAAACTTGTCAAGAGATACAATTAATTTGGATTCCGGGACATTCAGGAATCCATGGAAATGAGATAGTTGATTCTCTAGCAAAATCCGCAGTTTTCAGCCCTTATTGTCTGAAATCTATATCTCCCGAAGACTTTGGACATTACATAAAAAAAAAAAAAAGAATTCTAGCTTAAAGGATTAAACAAGTGGGAAAATAGAAAATATGCTTCCAATTTCTTACACTTGACACCCATAAGCATAAGCTTGATACCATAACACTTACTTTATTCCCAATCTCGTTTAGAAGATATATTGCTACCTAGGGTCCGTACCCGAATCTATACTACAAAATCTGTTCTATACAGAGTCCACATGTCCCCCACAGACTGTTATCTATGTGGGAAGCCTGAAACAATCGATCATATTCTATTATCTTGCCCTTTATATAATGACCCGAGAAATGATCTCTGTAATTCCTTGGGAATTGGAGCTTTATCATTTTCTTGGATGTTTAAACTGCCCTCAAATCCAAAAGTGGAAACTCGAGCTTTATGCGCGAATTCATGAAAAAAACTTACAGATTTTGACATAATGATAACATCTAACATTTGGTGCTTATCTATCATTGGAGAACTTTTGTCTCTGCTGATCGAAGAGGAACCATGTTCTAATCCCATGAAACCTGTCTTCTGAGTGCTAATTTAGATCCGGCGACTTTGTATCAAATACAGCCATGAACAATCAATAATAAGAATCAATCCAACAATACGATACCAATCAATCAACTATTTGTGTGTCTTCTCTCCCTAATGTGAGCTATAAGCAACTTTAGCAAAGAGCTCCAAAACTGCCGGCCATAACCCAACCCGACCCAGAATATCTGGAATGCTTTCACATGTTGCTTCGTTGCTTAAGAGTGAATCGAACTCCCAGGCTTTATATAAGAAGCAATCATAAAAAATTGAAAAAATAAAAGGTCATAAAAATAGAAAAATGAAAAAAAATATTTGTCAGAAACAAATGTTGGCAAAAAAAAAAAAAAAAAAAAAAATATTTTTCAACATGTTAGTAATATTATAAATATGGCTTAGTTGTAAATGCTTGACATTTGTAAAATAAAATGAAAAATAGATAAAACGATAAAAACTGAAAAAACTTGAAGAAAAATAAATGGAACTGATTTATTTTAATATTTTTGCACCAAGTAGATGATTTTCTACTTTTGTTACATTTATAACATTATGAAAATACTATTTGAAAAATCCACAATGATCAAATTATTCAACATCAAGCATTTTTCATGTTGTTCAACAAATTCTTCAAAGATTTTTCGTTTTATTTGTGTCTAAAAGTTTCACCCCTTTCAACTATGTGATTATATCTCATTATATATTTTGTAATTTATTAAAGATTTTGCGATTAAGCTATGCTTTATCTTTGTATTTGCATCATAATTATAATTTTGGATACTAAATGTGCTTATGGGTTTTGGTAATATGTAAAATAATAAGAAATAATCCAATGAGAAATTTTTGATATGATTGGAAAAAGTGCAGTATAGATTAAAAAACATCTGTATTTCTGTATGTCACAGGACTTCAAAAACGAACAACTATATTTTCATATCATTCGAGCAGCATATGATTATAAGAAACAAAATTAAGGTTGCGGTCAGTGATATGATATTTTGAAATTGGAATGTCCCATTCGAATAATGGTATTTATTTTCTTGTGAGGAAGATGAAATATTTTAAACGAGTTCCAAATAAAATTCCTGAAAAATATTTTAATGAATTTTAAAATTTGCTTAAAAATTACTTAAATTATCTCTAGTTACAGGACCAAAAAAAGCAATATTTACTCGATGATGAAGGAAAAATTAAATGAAGTACCATTAAACTGCTTTTAAAATATTTTAGAATTGAATAAAAATTGAATAAGAATTGAATAATGTAACAGACCCATATTAACAATATTGACAGTAGATGGCGCTGCTGCCCTATAGACTTACAAACAACATCGAATGAGACGAGGATAGAGATGTGAGAAATGGCAAGGAAGAACCATCCGGTTCCTAAATACGTTTGTTTTGTACCACCCTGGTACTATGTAACCTTGATTTTATTTTATAATTATTAAGTGTTTTCTTTTTGTAACTAATCTTAATTATGTGAAATGTAATAAATGTTTGTTTTGTTTTAACTTCCATTTTCTTACGTCGCTAAATAAAAAGATAAACAAATAAGTTCAAAACATTTATTTCTAATATCTTATTTTAGCAATGTTATAAAATGTAAAATTCTACAAAGTATTATTTTCTTTCAAAAGAAATAAAAAAAAAATCTTAAGGTATGAATAGTAAAAACAAAATAATAATATCAATTCACAACAGAAATATTATTCTTATATTTTGTTCTGTCTAGCTACTTTGATGGCTGGCTTGAAGAACTTAAGGTTCAGGATTTCGAAAAGTTAAAACAACTTATAATTGCAGACCAAATCAAGAAAAAAGTTCCCCCGGATGTTAAAGAGCATTTTATCGATATTTGGTCTGAATTTATTTCTCCGGAATTGTTCTTGTGGAAAAATTAGATGCTTACGAAAGTGTTAGGTGTGGTGTAAAGAAATCTTTCCTTCCAGTACATCAAAAGAAGCAGTTTCCCTTTAAACCCTTTACTATTCAAGAAAGAAAACCTCAAAATGAAAGAAATGGGAATCTTAAGAAAGAGTCAAGTGAAGTTGCATGCTATGGATGTGGTAGTCCAGGAGTCATTAAACCTAAATATCCTACCTGTAAAGGAAAGGAAAAGAAAAGTTCTGGTACTTTTAGCAGCGTTATTCTTCAATCGGCTTCTAGTGCACCCGCACAGATGGCAACGTTAAGAGTAACTATCAATGGAGTCATGAGTACCGCTTGCGCAGACACTGATGCAACCCACTCAATTGCAGGAGAAACACTTTATCACATCCTGAGAAAACAAGGAGCAACTTTTGCTACCAGTACACTACTAATGACATTAGCAGACGGTAGTAAAATAAAAAGAGAAGTTCACACAACAAAGGTAAAAATTCGTCTTGGAGGCCGTACATTGCCTTTGAACCTTGTTGCCATCCCTGATGCAAAAGGAAACAACACCCTGTTGGGAATAGACTTTCTGAATTCGGCTGGGATTGTACTAAATTTGAAACGAAACTGTTGGATTTTCCATAATCAACCCAGACGACACTTTTCTTTTGAAGAACCGACGCCAACTTTTTGTGGGTCGTTACAAACGGTTGCACCGCTAACTGTGAATGAAAAAGGTAATATTGAAGATGAAGCATCCCATTTGACTCCCACCTGGGAAAAGAAATTAAAGAATCACCTCATCATTTGCGTGAAGATGAAGGTATTGATCTGACAGGTGAACAAAGAATTAAGTTAAATGAACTCTTCTCCCAGTTTGAAACTATCTTCAATCCAGGGGGAGAAGCAAACCCATTTATTGAACATTACATAGATACGCAGAACTATCCTCCGGTTGCTGTTCCTCCGTATCGAGTGTCTCCAGCAAGGAAATAAATTATGCAAAATGAAATTGATAGACTCTTGAATGAAGGAATTATTGAGCCCTGCCAATCTCCTTATGCAGCGCCTGTTGTGCTCATCCTGAAGCCAAATGGTGCTTATAGATTATGCGTGGATTACAGAAAATTGAACTGTCCTAAAACTCCCACTCCTGCCAAAGCTCATGCTCAAGAGCAAAACCATGCTAGGAACACTCCTGTCAAAGCTCATGCTCAAGAACAAAACCATTCCAAGAAAACTCCTGCTGACCCCCGTTCGGGACGTCTTCGGGGTCAGAGGGGGAGATTGTAGCAACCCCATATTAACAATATTGACAGTAGATGGCGCTGCTGCCTTATAGACTTACAAACAACATCGAATGAGATGAGGATAGAGATGTGAGAAATGGCAAGGAAAAACCATCCGGTTCCTAAATACGTTTTTTTTTTGTACCACCCTGGTACTATGTAATTATTTTATAATTATTAAGTGTTTTCTTTTTGTAACTAATCTTAATTATGTGTAATGTAATAAATGTTTGTTTTGCTTTAACTTCCATTTTCTTACGTCGCTACAATAATAATTTGCTAATGGTTTGAAAATAAATTCTTTACACCAATTCTTTCTCTCTTTTTTATTTAAGAAATTTTTATCGAGTAAATTACTCCTAAATCATCTATAAATTTAGTAGTAAAATGCAACATCGTTGTAAGGTATTTTATGTTGATTAAACTTTGAAAAAATGAAATCTTATCCATCAAACAGAAAAGGTTTTAAACTTACAGTTTGGAACGGAAACAACACATGTAAGGTATTGTTAGATTTTCCCAATAATGTTTTGAGGTTTATGTGTAATACCAATATAATGTAGCGATTATATGTTTCCTGATGAAAGCCACTCATAGATTGAATTAAATGTAATTTTTTTTTTTTGATCATCTTAAAATTTAAATATTTGCTTTCAACTCTAAGGCAAAGCTCTTAAATCGGTTTTATACCATTATGTGGAAACAGAGCATGAACACCTAACCAGAACATGAATAAGAATTTAGTGAGAACGTAGAGAATTACACTCAGAACACTGATTTTTTATAAATCACCAAGGAAACTTAGTAGTATACGCGTTATTCCCAAGATTGATATGTTATGAAAAACTTTAAGGTAAATTGGTTATAAATGATCCAGAAAAATTATAAAAAAACTTTCTCATATAATTATTTCTACTATTCTCAAAATGCCATTCATATATTGATTCTTTGGCAATTTAAATATTCTGAGAGACCTAAAGTCGAGGTAAAGGTACTGATAATTTGAATTAATTTTATAATTTGGTTACAATAATTTAAAGATACAAAAGCTTTCGTTAAATAAGATAATTTTTTACAATTACTTTTTTGAAATTTTGTCTGAAATTTGTTGCAAAGGTAAACTTGGAAATGTAACTTGTGAATGTGTTTGGGGGATGGATTAATTAGCTTCTTAATTTTTAATGCCTCTGTTAACGAGAAACACTTAAAATTATAAAATTAACAATTGAGTGTTTTATAATAGACACTACTTTTATTTTTCATTTCTCTTCACTTTTTATTCTTGGAATATTACTTTCCAAATAATTTCGTTTTGTTAACAAATTTAAAAATTTTAAAATTGATTATTCCATAAAATAAAATTTTTTACAGCAATTAAAGTATTAAGTTAAGATTTTAAAATAATAAGCAATTATTATTTTAAAATCTTTACTTAATACGTTTTATTGCAAATATATACACTTGTGTCCATAAATTGTGGATAAATCAAGTTCAGACAAAGAATGAGATAGAAGCAAATCAAATGTGACTTATTTGTAAAGTCTATTTATTAAGCAAAAGGTAAAGAGCAAAAAAGATGATATATGTTTGACATTGTTAATTAAAATTGCGACTTTTACTCCTTGGAGTAAATTTCAAAAAAGAGCTTATTTACATAAACCAATATAACATGGTTTGTATGATGGTTAATTCATAGCATACCCCCCCCTCCAGACGATGCAATACATGCCGCACAACGCTTAGTCATACTGAGTATCAAATTATCGATCTGATCTTGGGGAATATTACTCCACTCATTAAGCAATGCTCTAAGAAGTTCCAATAGACATGTGAGAGGGAGTTCATGGGCTGTAGTTTGTCGGTCAAGTAAGTCTCACACATGATCTATTGGATTCAAGTCCGGTGAATATGCTGGCCAGTCCATACGGGTGATATCCTCCGATCGAAGACATTCGTCTACAATGTTTTCACGGTGGGAACAGGCGTTGTCATTCATAAACAAAAATTCTGCATTCATGGCGCCCCGAAATAAATTCACATGATGTTTCAGAATGACATCCCGATAGATGTGACCTGTCATGGTTACGTTCTGAACATTCTGGTTAGTTCTGGAACTCAAAATAATTCCTCCCTAAACGAGCCATTTTGCAACACTGTAACGTTGTCCATCAGTGGTGTTCTCTTGGTGGTAATGGATACCCGGCCCTCTCCATATGAAAGTCCGGCAAGAATCAGACTCAAAGCTAAGCTTGGACTCATTGGAAAACATCACACAAAGCCATTGTTGTGGTATCCACAATGCATGCTCTCTACTCCAGGCTAACCGCAGGCGACAGTGAGTTGCGGTAAGTGGAACACATCTGACAGGCCTACGAGCATATAGACCAATGTGCCCTAAGCTGAAGAGAGCTCACGAGACATATCTGATGTTGTGCTCCGTCTATTTCTTTTGGCAGTAACTGCCAAATACCAGCCTTCACTCGGGGTTGTAACTCGGGAGCGACCTGTGGTGTAACTCAGATTACCATCATCTTGGAACCGTTGCCAAGGCCTGGAGATAACACACTGGGTGATTCCAAGTTTCTTGGATACTTCCAGCTGAATACGTCCACATTCCAGACGGCTGATAATTCATCATCCAAATGCTTCCTTTGTGACGTAACTATGTGGTTATTGCACTGTAAGGCTTTTAAAGTGCTTGTGAACAATTTTACCTCTTTGCAACCATTGTTTATATATCCCTCTCTTACACTTTCGTCATTGTGATGTACTATCGGCGCCATCTGGTGGTTTCTTGTAATTTGCTTATTATTCTTCAAGATGTATGTGATAATTCTACATGTGAAATTTTTATTTTAGAGTTTAATTTGTGTGTGATTCTGAATTATCCTCGAATAAAGGTCCAAATTGATGATAATAAGTTTTACGATTCTTTGAATCCTTCTAAATATGTAAGCTTGTATAAATTTCCCATTTTCAATAAAAATTTTGTAAAGCATTTTTGGAGTAAAGTACCATTTTTCTATTCTCTATTAAGCTCCTTTTATTTGCTTTTCTTAAAAGTAATATTGCTTGATGATACACTGCGAAAGATAAATTATAAATTGATAAAAATAATTACTTTTGTTACTCCCATCCCTGAACTTGTCAGCAATAACTTCAATACTTCTTTAACAAGCGATGTATCATGTTTAATATTTCGAATACATGAATAAAATTTTTTAAAAGTTCACAAATACAATGAGACAGTATCTAATAAATAAACTAGACATATGTGAGAAACGTTCGTAAAATCTTGAATTCTAAATTTATTAAAATTGTCAGTTAACCAATTAAAAGCAGAGAATGGAATACTGAATCTTCTACTCCTACTGGTGACATTATTTATAACACCATGAAAATTTATCTTAGAGACATGTTTATACTTTGTGAATAATGATTTTAGAGGAGTTCATATTTTTTACTCATTTGTTTGAGATGGTTCTTAATGAACTAAACTTTTTTCAACTTATTCCATTAAAAATCGCAATATGTGATTAAAAATGAAATAAGTTTAATTTAAATTTTTATGAAATGAATAATCTATTTTTCTATCGTGGTTTGGTCCTTGGGTTAGTAACGATACCCCCCCCCCACTGACTAATACATTTTTCATAAGAAACATCATTTAGCTTATCTGGATAGATTTTAGCTCTTTAAATGCTATATCGGTATCTAAAGCTATGTTTATTCTGATAATGTCTTCAAAAATTCCACATTTTCCATGTTTTTCTAACTGAGAAATCTTTTTATATGCTATCTTAGAGATTTAATCTATGCTTATTTCAAAAAAAAAAAAAAAAAAAAAAAAAAAATTCTCAAATTCCATTTTGATTTCATCTAGAAGAAGTTTAAATGTTTCATGAGAACTATAACCTATTAATTACAGGATTACAAACCATTTTGTTTCCCCAAATTTATTTTAGATTATTTTTCAGAGTAAAATTCAAAGCAACTTCTATGTGGTTCATTGTAATTCTTGAATCCATAAGCACGTCGATTTCTTAGAAATAAAAAGTAAAAATAATTTTAAATACAATAGAAAAAAAAAACAAACAATAACATGGGAACTTTAAAAGAGCAATTCAAAACTTTTAAAGTAATCTTTTTTAAAATTTCCCAGAATGTGTCATTGAACTTATATTAAGGCATTCAACAGGAATTTATTTGATTAACACAATTAAAGAGTTTTGAATGCAGAACTAGAGTAATAGGCATTATCTGAGGAAATAATAACAATATTCATAAGAACTTTAATCAAAGGTTTTGGATGAAAAAAATTGGAGAACGTTACACACAGAAAAAAGGAAAATTTATAAAAATATAAAAATTTATTGTCAAGGATAACAAAAATAATAAATACATTTTCATAACGATTTCGCGTATCACTGTAAAATAAAATTTAAGCATTAAAATGTAATGTCACAGGAAGAACATCTCATCACATTACGATACAGATTATGTAATATATAAAAATAATATTTATTTGTTCTAAAGTATAATTTTTTAAAGTCCAGTGTAAACAATTCAAATCTTCGTTAGTTAAACAAGAAAAAGGACTAAATGCTTTTTCATACAAAAACGTATATAACGTATACTGAGCAATAGTCATAGATTTAATTTACACTAAAACTTGTTTGAAATATACGCTTATAATGAAGTTTCAGTAGCAGTATCAAAATAGGTAAAGTCCGTAATATTGGGAACTGGAGAATCTTCCTTCGAGAAAGATTTGAATGCGTAACTTGGAGTGTTTTCTGCATTATGTTTCATATTTAAGTCGTTTTGGATCTCAGTGAAGCTTTTGCATTTCGGTTCACTTTCTTTTACATTGCAGCTTTTTCCGGTTAAGTTGTTCCTAAATCGCGTCGTGCAGGTCGAATCATCAGATAGAGATCCGCAGCACGTGAGAGCTTTGCAGGTATTATTAACAGAACACTCAAGAATGCACTCAGATTTCACAGATTGTTCTCCCTAGAATAAGAGAATAAAGTAGTAAAGGATTTCAATTAGATGAAATTCAAAATTATCAAAATCTCTATTCAATTTCTATACAGATATTTACCAGTTTTGTAGAGAAATTTGCTTCATTTTTGTGCAATAATATGCGATTAAATTTGATGAAAAGAGACACAAGTACAACGTATAAGATAATTATACAACTTAATATATTCATGATATAATTAACTTTTCTTAAACTACTTGTGTTGTAGGTTTTTCGATTATTAATAATTCATTAATTTGAACCAATAAACAAAGATTCAAAATGAGCGTAATATTTTTTATTTCTTAATTTCTTATAATTTGATATATTGATACAGAATTCATTTATGTATAATTCTTATAGCTAAGAGAAATAACGCATCTGAAAAATGTGAATTTTATTATCTACAAATTGAATGAAATATATAGCTTATATAGTGAATGTAGTATACGGCTAAATTAATGACGTATTGACCCAGAAGTCTTAGAAATTTAGTTTGTTCTTAACATTTCTTTTTTATATCGTTTATAAAAATTCCTTAAAAATATCAAATATTACCTATTTAAGCTTTTTAAACTTCTTATTAATGTTTATTCAATATTTGAGAAGCGACCTATAAGACATTCTTTGATTTTTGAATTTCACTTACTTGGTTGTAATTAAATAATATTTTTAATTTTTTATTTATCAATTTATATTATCAAATTATGTTATCAAATTAATTATCAAATTATATTTAAATTATTAATTATCAAGCTTTTTTTATTTTGCCAAACTTTTTTATTTTCAGAAATATAACGCAAAATTTTTGTATTTGGGAGGCATTTACAATTATTACAATATCTATTTTTTGTTGCTTTTTCATTTTTCAAATGCAGTTATAGAATCTTTTAAATATTTCAATTTGAATTACACTCAACATTAAATTAAATTAAAGTATTAAAATAAAATATAATATGTGTGTGTGTGTTTAAAAAAATAATATAAAATGATTTCATTACATTAACTATCAAATCTTTTTGATCGACGGACCTTATAAAAATCAACTTTTTATAATATTTTTTCGAGAAATGCATTTACACAATTTAATATAATTTTATGACAAATTGTTACTTCATTTTGATTTGAAATATATCCATGTTGAAACAGTCATTGGAATGTGATAATATTGTACTCTATATAAGTATCGTACAGTATCTCTTTGAATATATTACAGCACCTAGAAACACTGGAAACAATTAATTTTTCAATCATTTAAGAGAAATGAGGTTTTTTTTGTCTCTACTACATATAAAAGTTATTATAGAAATGATACACTTTGGACTTTATATTTTTATATTGTATAACTCAGTCTTTTAAAAAAACGGAAACCACAAATTAAAAAATCGCACAATTTAAAAGCAGTTAAAATTCAAAATTCTGACCTATATTATGTACTTTGTTCGTCTGCTATCCCATAAAGGAGACAAACATTTCGATACGTGGGGGATTCATAGGATATCTTTATTTGCTAAAAGCCTTTGTATTTTGTATATTCCAGTGTAAATTATGAGGCTTTAAAGGAACTAATCGGTGTCTTTCTTTCGCTACCTATATAACACGTTTAAAAAATCGCATCAATTGGAAAAGATAGTTATGGAATGATTAGAGAAAACATACATATGCCAGGCCTGTACAGTGAAAATAACAGCTTTAATAATGGAATTACAGTCTTTAACCATAGAATAATGTTGTTGAATACCAATCCCTATCAAAATCTGTCAATACTTCACTGAGTGCGCTCGCAAATGAATATTGAATTTTAAGAAAAAGAAAATGAATGATGGTAAAAAGAAAAGAAATAAGTTATAATGAGGGTAAATGTCCTTACATTTGGAAATTCTGGTTGTATTGTGACAGAGCTTATTCCTTCCGTCACAAAGAAGTGAGTTAAATCTTTGTCAATGTTTGTGTAGCTGTTTGGTGACCGGAGAATTATGTGAACGGTGGCAATGACTTCAGACGTGGTCAGTCGCCAAACGTGGAGATGATGTACGTTCAATACATCAGGGAACTGAAAAAAAATCTAAATTAAGTATCTTATAAGCCGTTAATAATCCCAATAACTTTAAATTAAAAGTAATATTTTTGGTTAAGGCATGAAAATTAAATTTAGATCGTATTACGTAAAATATTATGAAAACTAAAAATGATTTCATTTTGGAGATCATATCACAGAAATATATGCTTTCTATTTTTTAATAAGAACAGGAATTAATAAGTGGTAGATTTAAAATAAATAAAAACGGAGTATGTTATTGTGTAAATATCAAGATCTAGAACTTGGAAAATCCTATCGTATTTTCGAGATATTTGTTAAATTCCTTTTTGTAATTTTTAGTCTGATTTAAAATGAGCATACTTACATTAATATGAATTTTAATTACTGCATTACTCTGAAAATACCACCGAAAGTTGATTAGATAGTTTATATAGCCTTTTTATCGATAAAGAACCAACATTTGTCTTCTGACTATTTCAGTAAGGGATTCAAGCAGCAAATTTTGGAATTCTGTATTTGATTGAAAAGACAAGTGGTAAACTTCTCTGTGAAATGGACGGTATTATGGTTCACAAGATCAAGTGCCAAAATTTCAGTTTTAAGATTATTATTCAAGAATTTGAGAAAATATACTTGAGTCAAGTATATTTTATTAAGTTCTTGTGTATAATGAAAATGTCATTCGTTTTTTCAGCAATTATCAATTTTTAATCTTTAAAATTTTACCTTTTTTTTATCAAAATTATGACTTACTTTTTTTTCAGAACTATATTTGGATGCATAACTTTATGGTACAAGATATCATATATAATTATACCTTTTCCTATTTATCTGAAAACTGAGTAGGAAGTTATAATTTGCCAAAAATATGAGATATGTTAGCATTTTAGAAAAATGTTTATTAACCAATTAACAAAATAATAATGATAAATAAAGTAATGAATGATCTTGAAAGGATTTCCAAAGTAAAAAATATTCCAAATTCCAACTTTGTTGAAACAATCTTCGTATTATACTAAATTTATTAGAATTCTAATATAAAATTCGTGTTAAAAAAGTCTTGTATCTTCGTATGTGGAATGTAAAGCAACCTTCTGAGTAATTAATCTAAATCAGATTTAACAAGGATTGTATTTTCTACGTAGAAAAAACAAACAAAACCAATTATATTATTATTTAGTTATACTAACTAATGTTACTTTTATTTTTTCCTATTTTCAGAATTTTAGAATATATATAAGTATTACGAGTTATAAGGAAAAAAATTATTTTCAGAAATTTCCCTATTAATTCCTTTGTAATTCGAGTACTTATATCAATTTTATTAATATTATAATCATTCACAATTCCTTACAAGATGATAAGAATTTCATGTTTGTTGTTTAATCTGGCTGTTGAAAATACTGTACGATATTCCAAATTATACACAAGTGTGGAACCTTATTACTAAGGACAATTCAATTATTACCTTTTGCTGATAATATTGACATTATTAGCCGTTTCAAGCAAGTTGTTGTCAAGCCATCTTGCTTAAAAAGGCAATTGGAGACATGGACCTGACAATATATGAAGACTGAACATAATTTGTGATAGTAACAAATAGGCTAATAGGCCCTCTCTAAGATAACCAATTATACATTTGAAACTGTTGACAAATTTAAATATCTGAGCACAATAGTCTACACCAACAACATTAAAACTGAAATAACAAACAGAGTATCTCTGGGTAGCAGATGTTTCTAAGGGCTTAGAAATCAACTCAAAACTAAAATATTCAGGATAAAATACCAAAATAAATTTATATAAGACTTTAATAAGACCTGTGGTCTTCCATGGATCTGAATGTTTGGTGCTTAACAGGTCAGAAGAGGATCTATTACTGATTTTTGAAAGAATAATATTGAGGAAAATATTCCGACCATTAAAAGAAAATAACAATGAGAATTCAATATAACCTTGAAATATATAAATAATATAATGATCCCCACATTGTAAAAATAGTAAAAGTTTTTCATATTAGTTGATTAGGCCATGTTTTTAGATATAATAACTCTTTCACCATAATTAAAAAAAAAAAAAAAAAAAAAAAAATCTTTTTAAGAATTGAGGAAAAACGGCGAAAGGAAAGACCCCTTACAAAATGCGTAGAATAGTGTTAGATGGAGTAAACTTGGAGAGACAGCCTTGGCTTGTAACAGGTTGTAGTTCTTATGAAGAAGAAGAAAAAAATTAAATTTCATCTATTTCAGTGAAACCTAAGAATGATGCATAAAATAACCATTATTTCTTTGCTTATTGAATTTCTGAAAGCATTTCAGTGATAGCAAAGTATTGCATTTAACAACGATTACTTATAATGTTAATTTATTTTGTTTAAGAAACTAAAAAATATACTTGAGAATCTACATAATGATTGCGAAGAGTCAGTGAGCAATGAGGAGATATCAAGGCGCAAGATAAGTTGAGAAGCTTAGCATAAAGCTATAGCGTATGAAATTTTCATTCCATGATAGATTTTTCTTTATTAAAATACATTAATCGTAAATTAAAATGATTTTAAACCATTTATAATGGTATAGGCTTCTATTTTTAACATACCATATTACTTAAATCATAGAATAATGATTTTAAAAAAATGCTACAATTTTTTCATGGAATTCATATCTAATTTTATCAGAATAATCTAGCTATCTTGCAGTTAAGAATTACTATTTTAACAATTATTTATGTGTGATAAGAATTACAGCACAGCATTAAAATACATTGCAGTTGTCAAGTAATTCTTTTAAAGGTAACTATTACACAACTTCTTTTAAATCTCTAATGAAATTATATAAAGAGAACAGGAGGAACAGAGTCAGTTCTATATGAACAGTTTATGCATTAAATAATTATTCGTATTTAAAAAGAAACAAGGGAATAAAATAGTAAGCCAAATAATTTATGATATTTCTTTAAAAAAAAAATCCATTCAATACACAGACCAGCTTAATTCTCGTGTATTAACATTCTGGCTTATTTAATATGTTAATAATTTGTGAATGCAGTTTACTACAAGACGACAGCTTTTCATATCGAACTCAGACAATATTTATCCTAATTGATATTAAGTGATGTCTAATATTGTGTGTTTCCAACATCAGAGAAGCCATATTAATTGTAAACTCAGCTTTCTAGAAACATTGTTTTTATATTCATCAAGTAATTTTTTCTCCACAATTACCAGAACTAGATTAAAAAGTCTCTGGATACATTGAAGGATTTTGATTACTTATAATTTAAATTTCAGAGTTTTAAGCAGCTTACAAGTTTAATCAAAATGATATATGTAACGAGGATCATATTTATCAGGCAATAAAATTTGAATTAATCTTTATTTTATATATTCAAAATCACATACTATCCGCTAGTTACCTTAAGCATATACATTCCTCCAAATCAAAATATCTAGATATTGATACATAATTATCCAACAATTTATGAATGAAACCATTCATTTGGTTTGCTATAAGATTTGTACCAAATTTCCATTCACGTAATCATTTTCACCTATCTTATAAAATCATCCAATACGAATTTAATGAAATGTATTAAAAGGAATCCATCTCCAGATTTGATTGGGCCTTACCTCGGCCAATAGCCTCTTCGTGAGTCCACTAACATCGATATGACTTGGTATGCTTTGTAGCAGAATCAATCCAGATTCTCGAACTGAAAATAAAAGAATTTTTATGTAAGTTTGCTTTTTATGATTGGAAATGCATCGATTATCTTTATTTTGAAAAGTATCATCAATTTTCTTATACGAAAGAAAAATTTCGAGCTCAAGTTGTTTGAATATTATTCAAGAAAATATTTTTCTAAAGTAAATTTTTATCTATAAATTTTTATTTTAAAAGTTTGTGCATTCCTTATTTTATAAAATTCTGAGATGCTGAATATGAAAATGATACTGAAGCAGTAGTGCGTATCGATTCACATAGAATTCATATCATTTTTATACGTGAAAATTTGTGTATAAAATTATGACTTTTTACATTTTTTGATGATGTATGGAAATGATATTTTTCATTCCTGGAATGTTTCTAATAGTGACATTGATCTATCAATGAGAAGAATTCTATTTTTGCTGCAGTACCTTAATGAGATTGTCTTGAATCATACTGTTTATTGTCTAGAAAGAATGTAAAACTGAAGTATAAAAAACCCATTTTAAAGTATTTTTATATTATAAGTAACTTTTACAAAAAAAAAATAATATATATATACATATATATATATGATTTAAATTTTTTTTTTATTCTTATAGCATCTTTTCTCAATAAGATGAAAAATTCTCCAATGTGAGTTTTTCTTTACCTTTTAGCTTTTTTACTAATATTTAATTGGTATTTTGTTTGAGTTTTTCCCAAATAAAAAATGAAGACAAAATATAAAATAATTTTCCTCCACAGCCATATATTCTTGGTTAACTCTCTCATTTATGTAAATTACGTTTTTATAGTGTAATTAAAACTGTCTTTTTATAATCAACGTCGTTGATACTACAAGTGTTTATGTTTAATCACAATACAATCAGAGCGAAATACTCACTGAATGGATATGTTGTGCCCAATAAGACAACAACAGAAGCAATAGCCAAAATTGCATCAGCATATTTAAGAATGAGTCCATCCATAAAGACAATGATGCAGCCACATACGATGACAACCAGGCAAGAAGACAAGTCCCGAGAAAGATCTATAGTCTGATGGTCGCCACGCCAGGAGCAAGCTGCAGAAAGGAATTTTATTTTCCATATTTATTATTTATATTTCATGTAATGTTATTGAATTATGATGTAATACCTTTGAAAATAATTTTCATAAAATTTTATCAGTATAAAAATGAGTGGTGAAGAAGATGGCGATGTGAGGTAAATTTAAAAGTTAATATGTGGGTAAATTATTTACTAAAGCTGTGAGTTATAAAAATAATGCTTTAAAAATACGTTAGTATGATTAATGGATTTTATATATTATTTAAATTAAAAAACTCTAATCTATAAAATTACGGATAAATATCAACACACAAATACTTTAAAATAAACATAACACTGGCTATATTAGTTCTCATTTTATAGTTAATTGTTTAGATTGTAGCTATGTTAGAAAAATAAAATAATTCCTGCATAAAAATTGAAATTTTCCTTAAAATATTTACTTTAAATTAAAAGTATTAGTCTAGAAATAAGTTATATATTAATTAAAAAAGGTTTTTTTTGTATCATTCGAATAAATTTACGCAGAATATTTAAATATTAAACTTTTATAATTCTGTTTAACTTTACATCATTTTTAAATAAAATTTTTTTTCTAAAACTTGGATTTGAAAAAATTTAGAATTTTTTACTTTTACTACCTTTTAAAAAAAGCCAAGTCAAGTTTATCGATTTTCATACTGTTTCATTATAGTATCTTTATGGAATCTATCAGAATTTATCACTTGATTGTAAAAAGTGTCTATATGGAGACGCAAAAAACTAAGCCAATTTAAAAATTTATAGGAAAACTTTAGTTATATACAGTTTTTACAAGCCACATTCAAATTTTTTCGATCCTTTTAAAAATTCTTCAATAAGGTTAAAGTTTTTTTTTTAACTTTTATATTTAATTAAATATAGAGATTTAAAATTTAATTAAAATTTTTTTTAAAGATTTTAACAATTTAATAGTATTTTTTTTTAAATATTTTGCATTAGTTAGAATCTTTTTCAAATAAAATATTCTTATTTATACTCATTTTTTAAATTGATAATTAAACTCAAATCGTTTAATTTTTTTAATATAAAATATTCTTAAAACTTATGAAAATACATATATATGTTAACTTAAGAAAACATTTCTTACTTTTGGTCTCTGAATAGTTTATATCTTGTGATGAAGGTGGTGGGCTACTAGAACAAACTTTTCCATTGTCTATCGAATCTATCATCACACAATTCATTTGTACGTCGTCGCCTTGTATGATCATTGAACACCCTTGATGGTGAGTGTATCCTGCATAAAAATAATTAAATGATTGAAATAATGAAAGATTTTATGAATTTTAAGTAATTTAAATTCTTTAAATTTTAATTAGTTTAAAAAGATTAAGAAAAATTAGATATACATGCACAAAACTACACAATTTTCTGCAAACTTTTTGACCAGTTTTATTATTATAAAAAGAAAAGTCAAATTTATCGATGCCATATTGTTCTTGGAATCATATCCCGCCTCAATAAATTCAATTAAAAAGTGACTTATTCCTAGACTTATATTTAAAATTAATCGACGTATAATTTATACTTCCTTACTGTTACACACTTGTGTTTGAACTTCAAAAATTAGATGGTACGTTCATTTTTGTGATTGTGTAGAGTATGTAAAAAACCTATAGATTTTGAAAATGCTTCATAAAATTTGGGCATCATTTGAAATAATATTTGAATATTTTTTTTCCAATGTCGGATTGTAGACAGTAACAACTGCAACAGAGTCTATTAATTTATTATTCCCTGATACCTAAGGAACCGGCCAGAAACAACAACCTCTTAGCCGCCGAGGCGTTGCCCCGGGTGCACCACAGGGAGTGGGCCACCATCGCACCCCCACACATGTCATAGGGACCCATTTATAGGGTACAAGGAAAAGACAAAGACCGGATAGAGAGAGAGAAAGTACATCCATGCCTGAATCGGGATTCGAACCCAGGACCTTCCTATCCGTAGTCAGGCCCGCTGACCACTAGACAAGTTGGCCGGCTAATATTTGAATATACTGAGTTGAATATCTTGAAAATATCAGAATTGAATTCCTCATCAGTAATTATTATTGTATTCCAATTCGACGAGATAAACTAAGAATTCATTGATTCAAAATATATGAGTTTAATATGTAGAAAATACTATGGTATGGAATTTACTTTAAACACATAATAACAACAAAATAAAGACTGCAAGCATTTTTATTTCCATATTTAAGCCTATATTTTAGTTATTGATTTCGAATGTTAAATTTAATACTTTAATAATTTTTATATTAAAAATAATAATTTTTTTTTATTTTTTCTGGAGGAAAACTAAAATATATTTAACAAGTATGTCAAAAATATAATTATATGAAACAAAAAAATGGTATATTTAAAAGTGAAACAAGGAACAAAACAGAGCTTAATCATTATCTTGAATAAAAAAAAATGTTCATATTGGGATCAGGTAATAGATAATTTTCTTTTCAACGAAAGAAGGAAGGTTGTTAATCGTTTATCTCTTCCAGAAACAATTCAATAATTGGAAAGCTGATTGCTTTTCTCTCTTGTGCAGGAACAAAAGCCTCTGTTAGCCCAGTCATCGATTCTTTATTGAGAATACTTCAGCTCTTCGTTGATAACCTCGCGGACTCGTTCGTAAGATGTGTAATATTATTTTTTCTGCCAAGGGAAACCATATGATTGATTTCAGTTCCTTTTCTCTGTGAGATATCATATTCTTTATTTATTTTTATAACATATATTTCCTTATTTTTTTTTATTTACTCATGGATATAGTCAATAAAATATAGTTATTTCCCGCGCGTAATTGCATATTTTTTTAATATCTAGTTATATCTATACATCATACAACCCTCAATAAGCATTTCCTCATCAACAGCTTATCTGAAATCGTAAAAAGATAATTGCTTAAAGCAATGTACACATATGTTTTATGAGTGTATTATCTTCTTAGATATAATCGGATAATTATCCTTTTCATTTCTTCTCTGCGAATTTTCACTTTTAATTATCAAGCTCTTGTTAGTTTATTAAAAGAAAAATACGGTTCTGCAAAGATAAATGCTTTTTGCAACAAAGTTGAAGACAGTAGTAAAGTGATGCAACAAAATGGTTCTACATGATTCATTTTTTCAATATTCTAAACAAAAAAAAAAAAAAAAAAAAAAATGTTGCAAAGAAAAAAAATGTTTCAAGCCAAACCAGGAAGAACAAATCACTGTTGCCTTTTTATCTCAGTATTTTATGATTGCATAGATTTTTGTATACGTGTATATGATTCCAAATCGTCATGGATTTAACTAAAAATTATAATCATAACCATGGAAACTATAAGCAAAACCGTAATAATCAGTAAAAGAATGAGTGAAACTAAAACCAAAAAATATTTAAAATTTGTTCCTTAAATTTATTTGATTGATGAAAATAGTTCTTATTTTCTCGTAAGAACTTTCTCGTGTTTACCTATTTATCCAATTAAAATTCGAAATTTATAAAAAATAGAAATACATTCAATAAAATGAGATAACGGGAAAATTATAATGACATACACGTATCTTTTGCTAGTGTTCTTACAAAATTCTATTTCAAATCAAATTTTTTATTTATTTATGATATTAAGAGCTTGTTCTAACTTAAATGATGGAAAAATGCTTAAAAGAAAATTTATATATGGTAACTAATCTATGAAGAGAGTTATGGCAAAGTATAAAGAGAGTTAAAGATCTATGAGATACATTTCACACTGGAAAAATTATTTCTCCTTGTAAAAATTTCTGTTGATCAGATGTTATATTCATAAATTGCTGTTATTCATTCGCTATAAATGCTTCCTCAATCAGAGGGATGGTATCTGCGAAAACCTCCATGACCAATCACAGTAAATGTATTCAAGGGCTAAAAAAATAATTATTGAGTTTAAGAGTAATTTCCGTTTAATTTTGCATAGATCAGCTAATTTATGGATATCACATGCTTTGAGAATTATCCTGCTGATAAATGGCATTAAGCACATTTGTTGTGGAAATTGTATTATTAAAGGTCACCATGAGTGAACTAAATATGGCAGGATAGTCATGATATCTTCCATGCTGATCAGCAGTAAATAGCATTGGTAGATGATTATAAATCAAACCATGATGACGAACTGTTGTTAATTATAGTGCCAATTAGAATAGAAATCTATAAACATCGATAACAGGCAGGACACCATACAATGTTAAAATAGCTCTTGATTAAGACCTAACCAATAATTCTTATAAAGATACTTTACTGAATGATACTAGAATTTGATACAAGAGCATTCTTAATTCTTATCTTCAGATTTCAAAAATTTATATAATCATATGTAAGGTATTTAACTCTCCTGCGAAAAAATTGTTTACAGGTTCCCCTCCCCCCTTAAAAAAACATAAATATACTAGTAACATTGATATGATTAAAATTTCAAAACCTTTGAGCCGTAGGAACAATAAATGTACGAACTGAATTTTAAATTAAAACAGTTAAATATTTATTTACAATAATTAACATATTTTAAGAAGCACTTATGTATGCTAAAAATAATATTCGGACAACATAAAACAGAACAATAGCCATTCTTTGAGGAAAATATCGAATTAATATTAAAAAAAAAAGAATAAAATCACAATAGGGAATGGAACTTGCTATTTCAATATTTATAATTTTATTTATACTTAAAAATAATTACATTCATATATGATATATAATCTATTTTTTCCGTTAAAAAATATTGAGCTATTAATTCTATTTCAAAAGAAAAAATTAAGTATTTGTTTAGTTTTAAAATCTCACATTTATATGATCATGAGTCACTACAATATGTGTAGATTATTTTTCTAAGGTGAGGGTGGAAGGTATAAAGTCGTTCTCATAACGAATCCGATGTGGATGAATAAATTATCGCGATCAATGTTAATTCGCATTTTAATGAATTTCATATACAGCATTTTGCCATCACTTCTATTACGATTGAATTACAATCATCATCTCAAATGTAGTATGAACGAATTTAAGTACGCGTGATCCCAACATAAAGAAATGATTTTTCATGAAACTGGAAGGGTTCTTTATATATTGTAATTCGTATTATGGAAGTCAAAACTTTTTCTCTTACATAATGAAATATTAACTTGTTCATATTGAAATATGCTTGTATAGTTTTTACAACCAGATAAATTAAAATAAATCAGAATTGGAAAGTCTTGGAAATACATTTTCATACATGAAAAAAATAATAACCAAATGCAAAATAGTACATTCTACAGCTTTTTAATAAT
Source organism: Latrodectus elegans (assembly GCA_030067965.1). NCBI lineage: Eukaryota > Metazoa > Arthropoda > Arachnida > Araneae > Theridiidae > Latrodectus > Latrodectus elegans. The sequence continues at coordinate 27,163,029 of CM057814.1, forward strand.
TTTTTTTTTTACTTAATACTCTTTAGACAAGAAACGATTATTGCACAAGCAGTTCCTTGTAACAGACTGAATGACAAACTTTTATGTTTGATTCTGAAATGTACTATCGCAAAAAAAGTAACATAAATAAATAAAATAAAAAAATTAAAACATATCCTTGCTGATTTAAGCTAACCATAAAGAGGATGTTTTGTCTTCTCTTTTTCATTTTGTATTTTCTTCTGTTCTATTTTCAATATATTCAATTTTGGAAACAATATTGCTAAAGATTTGAAAATTTGAAAACTAATTATATTTAGAAAACAGGTAGTTTCCCTAATTTTGAAAACTTTTCTTAACGAAAAAAAATTATTAGTAAAAATACTTCTCTATGACTGCAAAGGAATATGAATGGATTTTTTCTCATCGTCGTCGACACTCAGACATTCACTGGTGAACTTCACCTTGTTTGCTGCCTGTCGAAGAATACAATTTGAAGGCAGGCAGCAAATTCGTCGACAAGTCAGATTTACGACTCTGTCTCAAACGATGTCATAATTAATTATGTATGAAATAGATTAAACATTATCTGACGTCATGGGTATTTTTAAACCAATGAGAATTGTAATAAAGTGGCGTAATCATGATCTGAACTGGAACAAAAGAAATAACTACTTTATGTTAGAAAAATACATCAATGTTGCTATAAACTTACGAATTCCTTAATAAAATAACAAGAACAATTTCACCAATAAAATAACAGGAACAATTCACACTGATGAGTTTTGCAAAAAAGATTTCCCTTAGTGTTTTATTGTCCTTCATTCTAATAACATGTCCAACCCAATTAAGACGGCTTACTTTAATGTGATGTACAACGTCTGGCTCCTTGTACATTCGGTAGATTTCTGTATTGTATCTTCTGCGGCATACATCGTTTTCCTTTGTATCTCCAAAGATACTTCTTAAAATCCTGCGTTCAAATAAGCCCAACAGCCTCTCCTCTCTTGCAGTCAAAGTCCAAGTTTCCGAGGTATAAGTCAAAACGGGACGGATAAGCGTTCTATTGATATGTAACTTAGTTTTTCAGGATAAAAAAATTAGTTTTTAATAACTGTTTCAGGCCAAAAAAGGCTTTGTTAGCTGCAGTTAAACGTCTTATCTCTGAGAGAATGTCATTATTTTTACTAACCATTGAGCCAAGATAGATAAATTCATCAACTGTTTGAAATTTATAATAACCAATAAGTAGATGAGTTTGGGTAAATTGGGTTCTAGTCACAGGGAAATATTTAATTTAAGGCTTTTATTAAGTATTTTTTACTTCTGGGTACCAGTGCAATGTCGTCTGCAAACGCCAACACTTGAATAGATTTTCGGAAGATACTGCCCCTGGTATTGATACCAGATTTCATGATGACTTTTTCAAGAACGATTTTAAGCAAAAAATTGTAATACATGGCAATACTTTGTTTGGCAGGGAGCACAGACTTTAATAATTTCTGAAATTTTCTGCTTTTCTAGAAACAAAGTTAGACTCCTGTATATATATATATTTAAGATATAAGTTGTTTTTCCGTATTTATAATGGCAAATCTTTCTTTAGCTGCTTTTGTGTTGGCTAGATTTCCTGTATGCAACTTCTTATGGTAAATATTTCGTCTTCGTGCCATTAAACAGTAAATTTAAATGATTTTAGTAAGAACACGAATTTTAAGAATATCTTCTAAAATGCTTTGAAATCAAATTGATTCGAATTATTTATATTCTAGTTGAAATGCACGAAATATAACAAGTTACTTATACAAAGAAATTATTTAGGAGTTAGTTAATTAAAAAGCCGAAAGTAGGAGAACTCTTATAATTGTTTTAGGGAATAACTAAAATAATTAGATATCAAATAATAATCTAAGCAATGTATATACATAAAAAGTTACTAGATAGATCTAAAGCATGCAAAATTTATTGTATTACAATATAATGTTCCATAAAGATTAAAAAATATCACTGCACAGTTTGGATAATACTACTTATTAATGCATAACACTAAAATCAACGGTAGTTTCGGTCATATTTCCCCAAATATTTGCCTTCAGACTTTTTTTTCCTGTTGCCCGAGATTTAATATATTTTTGTAATATTCAGAAGATTAGGAGTTAATTTTAAACCTATGACGGTACGTGGGTTTACGCATTTTACTTACATTAATTATATCAAATTTTCAAGTTTCTCCTTTCATTTATTTGAAAGCTTTTCTTTATTTTTTTTACTTCCTGTTGACGAAAGGTTTGGATAATTTTTGAAAAAATAACTCATTAAAAATATATCGTTCCTTATTTTTTTATTAACTGCCAAATCATTTATAATTATTAGCTACTTGTTACCTTCTCAGTTTTTAGATTTGTTAAAAACCGATTAATAGAAAGATTGCGTATCAGCATATCTTTTTTTTTTCACACACATGGTACAAAAATATTAGCTACTCAAAATAATTCAAGATATTGAGGTTTATCACAAGATATAATTATGTGTATAATATTTTTTACAGTTAATCAACTTGAGGTATAAGCCACAGCAATATTTAATCAATATTAAAAGTTTCTCAATGTAAGCAACATATATTAAGCACATTAGAAGTTTTACCAACATAAAGCAACTATAAGTATTGAATAAAACTACTCGTAAAGTTATCTTGGTTTTCAGTTTAGATAGAATTTTTTTTCGAAAACTCAATAAGACATTTACTCACCTCCTATGAGTACAAAGCAAATTATGTTGACTATGAAATTGATGACGCCAAGGATGATCATGATTATGGGAAATTTAGGTTCAGTGTCCTCATGTGAGGCATGAACCATCGTCTGCACGGATTCTACGCACGCAGCAAAACACAAAGCGGTCAGAAACAGCATGTTGACTAGGAGACCCAAAACTTTGACTCTAGCCCAGCCGAAAGTATTTTTGATTGTCTTCTCCTTGGACATCTGAAATAAACATGGCTCATACTTGAGAGGGCTTCATGACAGAAGAAAATTTCATATAATAAAGCTGAAGTTAAATTCAACATTATCAAGATTAATTTTAAATTTTTGCTGGAATAGTTGCATGGTATTATATATATATATATATATATATATATATATATATATATATATATATATATATATATATATATATATATATATATATATAACTCTAGAACAGAAGAAAAATAATATTTTATCACGCATTTTCATTATATCTAATATTACTTGTAACAAACTGCATAATGCTTTATGTACATCAAACAGCTTCTTCTTCAGCATGACAGCCCGGGGTGCGCCAAGGATTTCCTCAAAATACTCCTCCATTGTGTTCTCCGGAAGGCGGGTTCTCCAGTTTGTCACTTTCAGCACTTTAAAGTCCTCCTCTACACAATCAGTCCATCTAAGTTTGGGTCGATCCCTAGATCTGTTTGCAATGAGCCTATAATTAAAAATTCTTGAAATCAAAGACGAGAGGTCGATGTGGCCCACAAATCTCAAGCGGCATCTTGTAATATAATTGTGGATGTCAGCGTCCTTAAAAAGTCTGCAGAGCACGAAATTGTATCTGTGCCTCCAAACTCCATTCTCATTTACAGCACCAAAAATCTTTCTTAGGACTTTTCGTTTAAATATTACAATTTGATTTGACTGAGTCTTTGGTAGAGTCCAGGTTTCACATCCATAAGTGAGAACAGGTCTTATAATGGTTTTGTATAGCGTGATTTTTGAGATCTTTTCATCAGTTTCGATTTTAAGAAAGTTCCTTGTCTGTATAAACAGCGATTAGCATCAAGAATTCTTCTCTTTACTTCAGAACTTATGTCATTGTGAGAATCAATGTTTGAATCTAGACATGTAAAATTGTCAACCATCTTCTAACTAGTGATAAAAGTATAAGAAAAGAAAAAAAAATTAAAGCAAATGCATGAGCTTTTTAATAATTTTTAATGATATAGACTTTATTTTTTATATTGATCGAAAAACTCAAAATAAATTAAACCGTCCATATTCTTTCACAGTGTAACATTGCATTAAAAAACGACAATGCATTCACATTTTAAACAATAGATCATTTTCTCTTTCAATTACTACTTCAATTAAATTTACATTAAAATTTTTTAACTAAAGTATTTGTGTATAGTTATATGTTTGAAAGAGAGATAATTAAATGAAATATCAGACATGAGACATCTCGAAATTTAGAACACTTAGTGTGAGAATATTAAAATAAGAAATTTTAATTGTTACTAAGAGTTTTTTTTTTCTAAATTACATTTGAAAACTACGCGAAAGGGAAAACAAACAGAAAATATGATTTTCCATAAATAACATCAATATTTGCTACAAATATACAAAAGAAATTTAAAACTGAATGTTATATACACTTATTTCATCATATGATACTAGAAATAATTTTAGAGAATTTTCTTACACAAGATGAGAGAGATTTGTAAGACTTTAATTTTACATTCCATAAATTTAACATCAATCCTGAATGATAAAATGAATAATTAATTTTGATAAATTTCTCTCAACAATAGATTTTGAATACGCAGCCCGTATACTATACTGCAAAACCGGAAATATTTTTTCAAAAGCTGGATATTTGCACAAAACTTTTGAAAGAATATTTTCGAAGCCTCATTTATACAATGTGTATGAAAGACAATGTAATAAATTAAAGAAGTTAAAAGTTAGTACATAAAATAGATGAGGAATTTTTATGCATAAAATGTGTTTTGGTATAATAAAATGTCGAGAGTTCTCGTTAAAGAAGGGTTTCTGTATCTCTATTGAAAGAAATGTGTTAGAAATTTAATCCCATTGAAGGTTTTCAAGCTGGCGTGATCTAAGGCCCTTCTATTAGTGTGAGGTGAATATTTTGAGAGAAAAATGCAACCTCAGGAATAAAACTCCTAAATTAACTGTGGTTTAAAGTTACTAGTAGGTTGACTATATTTAAACGCTTCAGTTGGCAAGTAGTGATTGGTGAGAAGCAAACATAATTAAACGAATGAACTATAAATGTTATGCGATAACGAAAAACAATAACAAACGAGTTCTTTCCACATTTAATAGAAATAGTATTTTATGTAAAATTACTCACACGAAAATTTTGAACAAGAACTTTCATTAGCTCCGTCAATACTAGATTAAAATATTTAGTTTTAAAAAATTGGTCTCAATTTTTCATAGATTTAAGGAACTTTCATAGATTTTATTCCAAGATTACGTATGTATTAAATATAAATATTTATGCTTTTAGTTATCTATATAATAAATATTTGATGAAAAATAGAAAGAGAGCTGGGTGTATTGTAATTTTTATTAGATTTATAGAATACTTTTTTCAAAAATATTTAAAGGCTAGAGTAAGGATTTAAGAACACATAATTTTTTCCCCATATAATTGCAAATGATAAGCATCAAAATGTGTTTTAATTATATCCATTCTGATTTCTTTGTAATAATTATTCTATTCATCAAAATGTTTCCAGTTAAAAAATTCAAGCATTTTTTCTACATAAAACTACGGCAAACATGGTATTATTATATTATTCGTTTAACTCTCTATCTCATACTTTTCAAATTTATTTTAATAATCCTCATCATATAAAAACATCAATTTTAATCAGTATTACGACAATATTTTACTTTATTCCTCTAACAATTTAATCATGACTATCGCTTATACTGATTCATTCATTTTTTCGATTTTATACTTTTTTAAAGAGCTTAAATTTAGAAATAATTTCGAATTGTATGTCGTTTGTTGTATTTAAATTATGAAATCATTAAAATGTTAAAGAAATATTTCATAAATGCGAATTTCTTATGATTAAAGCAAGTGTTATTTATCCACAAATGGTAAAAACTTGATAAACTTGATTCATTTAACATAAAATATGATCACTATATTAGGAAATAAAACTACATACATGCTTTGGTATGTTATCAATGAAACTATGAATTTTTGCCAGAAAAAATATTTCAACCATAAAACAATCAATAATTATTTGACTACAAACATCTTCGGGATTTATAACTGTCCTCTCTTTTTTACTATTGGTGATTAAAAATATATTCCAAGGGTGCTCAATAACAAAACGCCAGAAAATGTAGCTGGTTATGGTAGACTATAAATTATATATAGTTTTTTTTTTTAATAATGTGATGAAAAAAATATTGTAATATCCACAAAAATGGTTTGTAAAACACCATAAATTTGTTTAGTTTGCAATATATATGCCTTCTCGTACCATCATTCCAAACACAGGACCAATATTTTCTTGAAAATGTTTGTTGATGTGAATGAAGTCGGAGTCCCTAGACTAACTCTTCGCCACTACTGCATCGACGAGATTCATCTCTGAAGAAGACTATCTAGAATGTTGCCAAGATGCCGATTCTTATTTTTCATTTTAGTGGTTTGGGATCATAGAATACATACAACTAGAAGCTTATCTTCTAACTTGTTATCACGCGGAATACTGTTTGTTTATGCAGAACTGTTCAAAATCATGAGATTCTTAAGTAATAACGAATATTCCTTGTGGTGTGCACGGTAAAGTTCACTGAATGTCCATCTTTTAATTTGATGGAGGACATATTGCCTTCTGAACTTCTTTTAACGCTATTGGAGTTAGTTGTACCTAAAATCTTCAGGAAACGTTATAAAATGGTACTATATTTTGATTTAAGCTGGTAATGATTTGCCAGAAGGATGAATCAATTATCTTACAATTCAAGGCTTTTGTACCTTTGTATTTGTGATAGAAGAAAGTAATTTCATGTTGTCGAAATGGAGTCCTCAAATTACCAAATCACACATCTTTACCCAATTTCTGAGTTTTCTTGAATTATTCAAATATTTCAGAATAAATCACATTTAAACCTTTTTTTTATAAGTAGGTTACAGCAACTAAGAGCTTTAAAATTTTATTAATTGCAAATACAACTGAATGAATTTGATAAATGTTTTACCTTTCATTGTGCTGCAAATCTATTTTTAATTTTGTTTGCTTAAATTTATATTATTTGAGCTTAATTTTTCTCTTAGCATAAAAAAGGTGCTTTCCGTTAAAAATAAATAACAGATACATCGAGCACTGTTAACAAAAGTGTTTTTCTTAAAGTAGAAGTGAGTATGTATTTTTAATTATCTGTCAAGGTTAGGTTTTACTTACTGCTTCAACCATGTAATAAGGATTCAATAGTCGGTTCGAGGTCATTCAGATTCAAAGATAGGAATGAACCCCTGTCGTTTTCATGGCCATTTTATGCAACTTTCATCCGGCAGACGATTTGAAACTGTTAGCTTCATTTTTAACCAACTGAAATTTTTTTACAGAGATTTTTTGTTAATTAAGAATCTATGTCTTTTCTTTAGTGAAATAGTTTAAGATGAGTTGTATATTATCATTTAATTCTCTAAATAAAAAAATATATAATTTTAGCAAGTATTTTTCAGATGAGAGAAACTATTAACATTCTGAATTCTAAATAGTTGACTTCATTTGAAGGCGTGATTCTTCATTTATTCAAGAACTATTTTATATATTTTGAATGTTACGAAGATTAGAAGATTAAGAATTCAATTAGAAGATTAAGAATTTAATTAGAAGAATAAAAATTCACATAGATTCAACATCAATGTTAGCTTACGAGAAAAGTCAGAAAATATTTTTTTAAGTTCGAAGATTTTTAATGAAGAAAATATGAAGTAGATAACTCTCGTATTAATAACAGTGAAAACTTTTTAGCAAGTAAAAAAAAAAAAAAAAAAAAAAAAAAAAAACACATTTCACTAGGAAAACAAAATTTGTTAGTTTTAGGTAAAAAAATATTCTCAAAAACTTCACATGACTTTCATTTTAAATTATAAATTATTTTCATTTTTATGTAATGTTTAAACAATTTATCCTCTTACTCGTTATAACATTTATTAAAGCTTTCATTATTACAAATATTCCTCAATGGTTGGTGAATATAGATAAAAAAAATCCAAAATTAAAATATTTTAAGATAAAATAATTGTTAAAAATCATATAAATAAATAAATATTTTGCGTAATTTCTGTTGATTCAGAGAATCACTGACGCTCTTGATAGCTGCAGTCTTTGGAGTGGTAGGTGCTTGATTTGAAACCATTTACCTTTGAGAAAATTACATTTCTGCTTTCGACGGGATATTGCAATTTTTCATATATATATTTGTCAAAGAGTACGCGCATTAGAAATTTTCTGGAGTTTTTTTTTTTCTTTCTTAGCGTATGGGAATTCGGCCCATTATTTACTGAGAGAAACAATACACAGGGAATTTTTACGTATGTTAACACCCTCCATAGATGTTCGGCTGACAATTATGAGGAATAATTACTTTTTCAATTGGAAATAAATTATGAAAATGAGCAAAAATAATCATAAGAGCATATTATTGCATTTATTGTTGTAATTTGTTTTTTTAAGCTGCACTCATACATCTTGATAAAGGTAGAGGCTAGGGTTTTTTTTATTCATCTCCTTTTTGAAAAAAATATTTTTGAAGTTATAAAAATATATTTTAATTTAAAAAGCAAAATTTATTAAAAAAAATAATATGAAGCGAGCTGTCGTGCTATAAATTCAATTGTGAGTAAGCAATTTTAGTCCTCCATGTATTGCGAAGATATTCTATAAGTAAAAGATAAATTACTGAAATGAGACGCATGTTTGCTTAAGCATATGTAATCGATTTCAGATAAAATGTAAAAAAAGAAGTTTAACCTTTAAAAACTTCTGAATTTTCAAAAAATCTTATATGTGAATAAAAAAAAAGGTATTCATTTTTAATACCATCTTTTCACCAAGGACTTTGGTTACGACGCTATAACCAAAGAATAAAATAAGAGTTAAATAATGCGTTTTTGCACAAGTTAATTAAACATCGTAAAACTTTCAAAAGTTGAATAATTTGCTGACGTTTTGACATATTTAAAATTTAAATTTAATTTGATCAATGTGTTTTTTTAAACAAGTAATTAAATAAACTCGAAGAATAAGGTTGGTTTTCAAAACAACCTTCATCTGCAGAATGGAATTTTTTTCTCAGATTTCGAAGATGATTATCAACTATAACCCTTACTTGAAACAGATCTAGAATTTGCCCCGACTTAAGATGAATTACATTGACAACAGAGTTTAATAATGTTTTAAGTGTTATATATATATATATATATATATATATATATATATATATATTATTTCGTTCTTTGCTGAGAACGAAATGAAAGATACTTTGGGAAAGGTTGTCCACCAGATGATATCAAGCCAACCGAAGAGGATACAAGAAGTTAAGACGTAATAAAATTACTTCGACAAATTTAACAATGAATATTGTTATTTTTTCTTCTTCTCGGATCATGTTAAAATATCCTCTGATAGTTTAACTATCTTTGATGCTTTCAGAAGTCAAAGTGCTGTTATAGAAAACTATTATCTTTTGTGTAGGGAAAGCGGATAAATTTAATTGAGACCACTTACCCTGTGACTGATGACAAGCAGCAGAAGTGATAAAATGTTGTAGAGCATGTGGTAGGCACTGATGAGCAGGACAAGGGACTGAGTGATGTGGCTGGCGACAATCTCGGCCCCAAACACCATACCGGACAGAGATATCATCGCATATAAATCGAAGGACTTCATCTTTGTAAGATTTCAAAACTAAAGAAAAATGAGCAATTAAAAAAACATTAAGAGGCATCGCAATTGTTTAATACATATTTATAAGTTAAACTTACGTCAGTTTATTTATTCTATTTCGTAGCAATTAAACGGAACTTATTAATTTGAAAAAGGTTGTAATGACCTGTTCACCAATGTTGCGATCGTCTGGTAACAGCAGCGAAGTTGGAAAAGAGAGCTTACTGATGATGTATGCGAATAAAAAAAGTTGAAGTTATAATGTTTTATTTCTAAAAACCTGTTATAAACTTTATTTTACAATAAAGCTCTTTTATTAATTAACTATTTTGTTTAGCTAAATTGTTTTGGAGTTTGTTTGTTGATACAAACTTAATGTAGCGAGTCGAACTGGAACTGATAAGCTCCTATCGAAATTTCCAGAATACACTAGTGTAGAAATAGTTAGATTTGCAAACTTAATAGGCTAAATTCTTTGAAATGTATAATCTAACATGTTTTTGGATTTCCCTGGTACTATAAATTAGCTATTTGTGAAAATTTATGAAAATAGTATGAAGTATCTTTTAATATTTAATTTAGTAACCTTAGTTTCTTCACTGAATAAACAAAGATGAAAGTAAATAAATTGAAAAGAGTTGATCTATTAAAAAATATTCATTAAAAATACATTTCAGAGTATTTTTCCTGTGAGAAAAGATGTGAAATAAATTTAAAATAGAATAATTATTGAAAACTTCCTAAACAATATTCATTTCAAAACAAACATTGATTTTCAATAACACCAGAGGACTTCATAAAAGTCTTGTCCTTATTGTTACTAAAAATGAATATTTATAATAAGAATTTTAGTTAAACGCTTGGAAACTTAGCAAAGATAACGAGAGACATTTATCATTATTCTACTTTCACTTGTTTGGAGTCAGGCAAGAAATATTAATTTTTTGATGAGCATACTAAGGGAGAACAATTATAAGTTATAAGAAAAATGATTATTTAAAAAAGTTTAAATTTGATCCAAATTTAAGAACAACATTTGATAAGCGCATAATACATAATCTAGCACATAATTATTATTATCTAAATACTAATAAAAATATAGAGAGTTTTTCTCTAGTTTTTAAAACGTGAATCAGATGTATATAAGGGAAATCATTTACTAAGAACTGAAATAGATAAAAAAATATAATAATAAATATTAAAAAATTAATTTAATAATAAATTCCCAAGTTATGATAATTTTAATTTTTCTGAAAAACTATATTTTGCTTAAACTAATTTGGTCTATTCGAAAAATGTCGCGAAGTTAAAAAAATCTTAGCAAATATTAACGTTTAAGGTAGCAAAACGTTTTAAAATTTTTAAATATTATTTCAGTGGAGGGTGGAGCTTCAGGCTGCATTCACGAGACCTAAGGGAGACGATTCGAACACAAAAGCAATGTTGAAGAAGATGCAATACATGCATCTTCTTCAAAGTTCCCCACTAACGGTGAAAAATTAGATTAAGAATAAAATAGTTTTAATATTCGTTGACAAAAATAGCATTTAATAAAATGGTAATATTAAGTAAAGTATTATTTAAAATTTATGCTATGCATTAGCATTCGTTTTAAGCTTTCTTTTGCTTTATCATCTTCTGTGGTGTTGTCTTTAAATCTCAGTCTTCGTTTCTTTGAAGTTCGCAGTCCGAAAGAAAGTAATCTGACTAAAGATATTCATGCATTAAGGGCTTAGACCCATCAAAATTTCATAATATCCAATGCCCTTTCTTGTAAGAATCGAAAATTCAGAGAAAAAGCCGACAATTTAGGCATCGACTTTATCCCTTAACCGTGATTTAAAACTAAAAAACATGGTCATTAGCGATTTTGAATTTAAAAAAGAAAGAAAAAAAAACGCAGAAAAGTAAATATATTATTAACAAAAATCTAAAAATATCGAACTTGCATTCTAAAAGTCATTGAATTAAAATCATTTGCTAGATCCAGTTTAACAGCTTCTGTGAAACATATGCTATTTATCATATAACACAGGTTTACAAATAGCTTTAAGGATAAATCATTCCTACAAAATTCATCGATTATCATGGATGTAAATTCGGCTAACAGTAGGTAATTAACTAAGTTTTTCTCGGAAATTTATACTATCAAATATGAGTCATACTACATAAGTGTGTTAATTTAAAAAAAAAAACGAAAAAAACATAAGCTGTTTAGAGCAAAGGGCAATATGCATTCAATGATAACAGTTGGCGATATATCAACATAATTATTATTTCATAAATGCATTTATATTAATATTGTTTGAATAGCAGTTTTCCTGCCAAGTTCTATTTACAAACTCTCATGATACTAATTACAAATATCTTATTACCTTCACTATTTACTGTTACAAATCAAACACAAATATCAACATAGCAGATCTGCCACTGTAGCTGATCTGATATTGATAATCTGAGTGTAATAAGAGTTTTAATTTATACTAATAGATACCATTGTTTCGGTTAAAAGGATACATTGGATATTTCTTAGTGGATTTCACATTTGATTATTTTCATTGACAATAATCCATTAGATGATGTGGCAACTATATTATCTCACTATTTTGTTGTATTCTTAGATCGGCTATATTGTCCTGATGATCCAACTAAGATTTAGAGCGATTCTTTGATTTGTACAACGAGTACTTTTCAGTATGATGGCATAAAAGTTTTCATACTATTTGGAATAAAGTATTTGTAATCTGCCCGAATACTTAGAAAAAACATTTTACAGTTTATTTATCATAACTACAGCTAAAGCAGTGTAAAATGTTTGAGCAAGAAAAAGAAATTCTTAAATTCAGATATTATTTTGATGCGTTGAAAGCGTATGTATCCATTCAGAAAACATATGATTTCAGTCAAAAATTTTTTTAAAGAATTTTACTACAATCAGGTAATTTTAACGTGATACGTCGAATTTTTCACGCTGAGCAATTAATTTTAAGTTCTGTAACGTTACGTCAACAAGATAATGGTTAGAAAAGCATACTTCTGATAAATGTGACCCAACTACTAGTGAAAATTCTTATCATTGGGCTTTTCTGATAAACATAAAAAATGGAAAGGAAAGAAAGCAATTTTGCATTTGATTTGTAGTGAGATAAATTTATACTAATTCACAAGTGCTGTACAGTTTTAACAGTTTTATTTGCTTAACTTTATGATGGAATAATTTTTTGACATTGCTCGATATTGTTTTCCAGTATTATTCCAATTCATATTTTTAAGTGAGGTCACTTATAACTTTTAAAAACACAAGACTGCTCTTTCAAACATTGTAATTGTAATTAAAAAAATAATCAGAGTTATATAGTTTATTATCAATAATTTACAAAAGTAAAAATTGAGTGATAATTTCTAACATTGGATGGATCAAAGTTCTCAACATTAATATGTTTCTAAAGTTTTTAAAACAAAGATTGAGGGAAATTTTAATTATTATTTAAATATTATTTTTTATGAATGTTAATTTTTAATACGCTGTGTTTATATTATCATAATTATGTATTTAAGTTCTCATATTCGCGCGTCAACAAATACAGATAAAAATATTTAATTTATGGAATGTTTATAAATCATAATTGTAAACAGCTTTGGTATTTATGGAATTTTTTGTAAAATGTAACTAATAGCAAAATTTGCAACTTTCTCATTTCGTGTTAGTGACATAGTTAATTTGACAGCAACTCTTTTGCTGGCCAATTAATAATTAAATGTATTTTGAAGAAAATAATTTTTTTAATCGTATATAAATTTTATACCTAATAATTTTTATTTTAATTTCTAAAAAAATTAGAAAATAATCTCCTAAAAGAGTTAAAAGCAATTATTTTTGTTGTATAATGGTAAATTCTTTTACAGAAATATTTTTTACATCAAATACATACTAGTTTATTAAAAGATTACAATGACATTTTTTTCCAAAAATTACTACTTTTTGGGAAGTTATTATTTTACCATTACTTTTTTCCCAAAAAGTGAAACCTGATTTAACATAAGTTCGTAATCATAAACTTATTTTGAGACAACCATATAAGCGAATTTCTTTATAATTCGTTATTTGAAGTTATTAAGTTAAAATTTCTTTCAAAACATTTTGGGTAAATGACTGAGGATTATTTACTTTTAAGCCTCGTACAAATTTCACTTTCGAAGAGCAAACGTTTATTTGTCGAAATAATAGATGGAAAAACAATAATACATCCTTAGTTAACTTTTTTTTCTTCAAAAATGAAGTTAAAAAATAGCGCTATTTTCAACCGTTGGACAAGATCGTGTCTTTTGTGTCGTTGTCTAATTGAGCGTATCGGATAGCATGGATGCAGAAACACCACGCGGAAGCATAGAAGTGTCTCCAAACGATGCATCACTTGCTTAGAAAGAGCGATTTTGTTTCAGTGAAATGAAATCACAAAAAGTGAATAACATTATTTGTAGGAAAAAGGAATCATGTCAACCAACGATTTCAGTTTCCTTCAATGTTTCCCGGTGTGAAAAAAGTGATTATATAGGAAATTTTCATGTCTCTTTCTATCATAAATTATTGTCACATAACCATTGTTATTCATTTTTTTTTGACATAACAGAAATGAAATATATTTCTAAAAACTGAAAAAAAAAATAGCATTATTAAATGGGCTATACCGGAAGTAATTTTAACCAAAAACTCAAGCGATTTTTTTATATTCAATATTTGTGTCACTTTATTCTTGTTATACATTTTATGAAAAATGAAAAAATTAATATGCTTGCATTTGCAAATTATAATAATTAAAGAAAATTTATTGCATTCCTAAAAAATTCTTTTTTAGAAATTGTATCCCTACTTGAGAATTTTAATAAACTAAATGAATAATAGACATTTAAATTAGAAAAATAGTAGAGAAAACACATAAAAACAAAAACTAGAAGTCGACTAACCATACGTTTCATTTATACTACATTTCTGTCAAATAATGTAATCCCTCTAAAGGTTTTAACATTAATACCTTTTCCTATGATTTAATTTTTCTGGTAGATTTTTTTACGTAAAATATTTTTTATTACAAATGTGTAATTTTTTTTACTCAAATTACCTTATATTTTAATTTAACAAATTTGCCAAAGTTGCTTGATTTTAATATTACTAATTTCTTAATCCTAAATTAATTAAATGATTTTTGGTTTTCAAATTCAAAAAAATTAGGATAGGGAGTAAAGAAATTCATTTTTTTTTTTTCGGTAGATGGCTGGAATGATCAATATTTCCTAATGTACTGATCAAACATTTTCAGATAATGTTCTTTGGAACAGGGACATTTCGGGCTAAAATAATTTATTTGTTGTTCTTTTTTTGTTTGCTCCATTCAATGAGGAATTACCGAATGTTGAAAATGAAAACGAATCAGAGAAAATTGGCTTTATTTTATAGTTCTATGATAAAGGCGAAAATGCTTCTCAGGCAATTGAAATTTGGAAAGGTGTTTTTAATCCCGATACTATAACAGATAATTACTGTTTAGTTTCGACCATTCTGTTCTGGTATTTTTAATGTTAAATATGCCCCTCGGACAAGGACGTCCGTCTTCGAAAATGTCGATAATATCTTAGAAATGATCGAATTTGACCGGCATGATATCGCACAGAAGCTAAAAATCAATCCTAAAATAGTTCTAAGACATTTGCACAAAGCACGTTTGAAACATGTTGAATACATTCTCGAAGTCCACATAAAAATAATAATTTTCTTTTTAACTAACATAATAAATGCAAATAATATGTACGCAATATATTAAAAGCTGATGATTAATTATTGAAAAATAACACATAATGGTACTTTTTAAATTTATGATATATGCTTTTTTTCTTTACATTCAATTGATGATCAGAGCTTCTTTAAGAGTTATATTTGCTTTGAATATTTGAATTAGAGCAAGAGAAATATTATTTTAGATTATTTTTTATTTAAAGCTTTCTTCATTGTTCATAGTGCATTTTGGGTGATCATCTATATTTTTATGATCCTTCAAATCAATCACTTTTAACTTATGATATTTACCACAATTTAAATTCAGCATGATTTATTTTATTTCAAAATAAATCCTAAATTCAGTACAAAGTTTAAGAAGTATTAGCAAAAATTGGAAAAAAACACACACACACATATATACATACTTGTATATAATATAATAAATAGTTTAAAAAAGAATGTGAATAATATAACTATTTTGAGATCATAACAATCATTTGATCAATGCTTTTATCATGAATATTTCTATATTTTTCACAGGAAGAAGAAAAAAAAATTACTATTATATTATATACAAGTATATATATATATATATATATATATATATATATATGTATATATATATGTATATATATACATATATGTGTGTGAGTGTGTGTGAGTGAATGTATGCATGTATGTATATATGTGTGTGTGTGAACATTTTAGCAAATAAATTTAGCTCGATCAGAAATTACATTTTAAAGTATACGTGAGCCACTGTCAAAGTTGATTGTTAAATCCATGAATTAAAGGAATTTTGATCACTAAATTACTCGTTTAATATTGTTTGGCGAAAGAAATTATTTTTCTCCTTGAACGAACTACTGTCATTACACTATAATATATGTAATTTTTATATAATGAAACTCCCTAGGAATTTATTAATATATAATCTGCGAGCAATAAATGAAGAAGCCGCGCGCGTTTATTCATTTTAAAGTATTCCTTCCAAATGTTGAATATCGAAGGATGACAAGTTTACATTGGTGATTTTTTTGGTGATGTACTCAAAAAGACTATAAAATATTGGTGCAGAATTTTTGATTTAGAAATGTAACATTCTGTTATGTAAGTAAAATGATCAAATTTACAATAACTATTGCTTAATATTGAATACTATTAAGAAAATTTTCATAGAAATATAATTCAATAGAATTATTACGCTTCTATTATTAAACTTTTTAATTTTAGAAAAATATAAAACATCTTTTTTTTTAATTTACCCGCAAATAATTATGAATGGCATTAGAACACTTAGTGGTTGGAAGAAAAGGAAGGAGATTTCGAAGCAACAGCATTAATACTCGATATATATATATATATATATATATATATATATATATATATATATATATATATATATATATATATATATATATATATCAAATAGAAATATGTATACCAAAAAAATAAAAGGACTGGAATCATCTTTATTATAAAATGGGGTCAATGAACTGCAAACAAAATTAAATTTGTGATTTCTGACCTCATAGAGAATATTTCTTTGAATTTCGAAAATTTGGATGGTAAAATGCAGAACTGGAACAAAGCAGAATTATTCTGACATTCTGAGAAAACAATGCATAAGAAAATAAAGCATTTCGTTCTTGTTAAATCGAATTCGCGTATGGAATTTTTTCTGTAAGATTGTTTTCCAAGTATACTCTTGAGTTGGGAAAATCATTTTTCGATTTATACTCCCACTCTCAATAATTTTAATAAATATTAAGATTTTTTAATTATTTTATGATACATTATCCATTAAATAAAATATTAAAAGCAGTTCTAATATAATAATATAAATTTTTGAATAACTTTAGATTTTATATTATGTTTCTGTGAGTCTATATATTTAAAATATAGTAATTTAATTAAAAATAAAATTTAAAATAATAAATTAAAAGAATTTGTAAGTGTATCAAATATAGGAATGAAATTTTTTCTCACAAATTTGGTATTTACATATCTATATGTTCAATATTATGAATTGTGTTCAATAATTTTATTAATAGATAGCATTATTAGTTTAATGTTGAAAATGAATTAGAATCTACTTTTTAAATTATTTATTTTATAATTAACTATAATAGGAAAAAATATTTTTTAGGTAACAATAGCCTTCAATATTTATTTTTGTATTTTGTAATTATTATTCACAATTATATTTTGCGTAGGTGATACTATTAATAATGTGAATAAAAATCAGAAAAGCAATTTATGTAGTAAGTGTATTTGGTGTGAGGGGAGGGGAATTCAAAATTGAAAAGGAAACCATGATCACATAAATCAATATTTAACTTTCATAAATGTAGAGAAGTATCTTGTCAGAAAAAGAGCCATTGTGGGGCATTTCAAAAATGCAAAACATATCGTAACAGAAAGTCATATCTAAACATCTGCCAGCATGCCAAATTCTGAATTTTTTTGGCGTCGTAGAAATTTTGTCAAGATGACATATTATGACGTCTCGCGATGACGTAAATACTAGGGTTGCCAAAATAGAATTTTCAGTACGATTCTTATGTCTCCATCTGTATGACGTAATAAAAACCAGGTTCCCAGATAAATAATAAAATTCACCGAAAAATCACTAGACTCAGGATTTGACGTACTGGGTTATACGGCATTTGTGACGATAAATCATAATATCTGAACAATATTTATTAGTGGACGACATAAAATTCACAGGGAATGATCTTCATTAATAAATTAGAGACGGAGATGTGAGCCAACGTTTTATAACGTATTGTCTGGTCTCCATAAACTGTATTGTAAATTCATTGATATTAAGTTCTCTCGCTAAAATGAATTTCATCTCTAAATACCGCGTGTTATATATCAATATATTCCCACAATATCAATCCAACCAGTACCATCAATTTTATAATTTAAGTGTATAAAATTATGAAAACTGCTCTGAACAGTCTTTATTACATAGTTCAAACAAGAAAAAGTGCCATGATATAATGGGTAATATGACACTGTTATAATATGGGTTTTTTTTTTTAATACAGAAAGAGAAAACTAGTGAAATATAATGCTTATTATAATAACAAGAATTTCAAATGATTTTTAATGTTGCCTATGCAGAACAAATTTTGAAACGTTATCCATTGAATGCTTCATAATAGAAAACATGATTTATTTACAATATTTTAATCAAATTAGCTACAACTAGGCGTTGTAGTGGAAATATGCGTGATCTAAAATCAGCTTTTCTAAAAATATAAAAATTCGTTAAAGATTAACACAAATTTGTAAGTAATGTGCAATATTAAGTTAAAACTGATATCTCAGATTGCCTGTGTAAACTGGAGTATGAATTCCCTTCATTTGCAAGATAATAATCTGTTGTACCTACGATACTGCAATTAGAACAATTTCAAGTGAAACAACTGACAATCTAACTTTTGATGTTGATTTGTATCACAAAAACCAATTAATGATCTTTCTAAATCAGCTAGTAAATATCCTGCTAACAAAATGTGGGACTTTTACATAGAGAAAGTGAAAATAATACATAATTTTCGATTCTCAAATAGTTTAGATAGCACATGCTGAGTATCGTCCGAACTAATCTTGTTTTTCTGAGCGACGGAGTTTGTCTGGGCAGAAGAATTGCTCTTAATCTCAATTCATTAATTACATTTTTCTATAACTTTTCGAATGCAAAATGTATTGGTCGAGTTGGCGTAAGAACAGTTAGTGGTCAGGTCTTCAGTTCAAGAGTTCGTAGATTCGATTCCTACCAAAAGCTTTGATATGCGTAGAAGTTCGTAATTCAATTTAAACAATAGGTTCCGGTGTAATTACCCCTCGTGTGAAAAAAATGACTGTTCAGAGACAAAGAAAACAAACCCATCTGTGCTATCAAAAATGGATTTCTGATAATCCACTTTTGAGAATGATTCACTTATGTGGATTAATAGAGCATCAAACACTCAGATAACTTTTATAGAACAGAAAAATCAACTTATTTAGAGGGAAATTTTACCCTCTGAAACATTCTGTCACGGTTAATGTGCCTTTTTAATAATAAAATATTATCAAAGTTGGCATCATAGTCACAAGTAATTAAATCTGAAAGCATATTAAGATTTTTCATTCATACAATTTTCAATATTTAAAAAAAAGTGTTTTATTTATTTATTTTTATTTAATATTGAGAATTTCTAAACATCATCTAGTGCTGAATAAAATAAAGAGGTGATTCTTATTTTATTCAATATTTTTTTCCATTATTTTATTCATTTTATTTTGTTTTTAAAACCATCTAGCTTCAGTGTAAATTGTTATTACTGTTTCGTATTCCTATGCTGCTTTACTTAGAGAAATAAATGTAAAAAAAAGTATGACATTCGAATTTTTTTCTTATTGAGAAATAAAATACATGGTTCCATGCAAAAAAATTCTTTCAAAGATTAAAAAAAAATAAAAGTGTCCTTATTCTGCGAAGGAGGTTTATTCATATTCAGACCATGACCTCCAATTTCGAAATATCCAATTCAGAAAGATAAATGTTTAGAATATATCTCCCATTATACGCTTGTAAAATCTAACTATATTTTTTCGTTTTTTTTTTAAATCGAAGGACTTAATTCTTTTATTTTTGCAATGAAATAAATAATACCGATTTAAGTATTTATATGCTGACAGAATAAACACACGATATTGATTAGATTAACAGTTCGAAAATTTACTTACAAAACATTCTTTTTATTTATTTCTTTAGCCAAAAAAGCCAACTGATTATATTTTATCGTTCCATTAGGCGAAATTTTACACTTTTAGAACTAAATTCATAGATTTTTTAAAAATTTTATTGAAAATAAGAATCTACTAAAATAAATTTAATTGGTTAAAAAGAAATATTTGTTTTAGATTAGAGTTTCTTAAATTGTGATCAATCGTTCTGGGGTGTTCGAAACGCACATTCGTAAGGATTTTCTGAAGATCGCAAGATAATATTTTCCTTTTAATGAAAAATGGAATATTTCCATACAACTAATCACGAAATCGAGGTTCTACTTATTTACAATATTAACAAAACGCTATAATAAAGTTTCTTTTTACCGGAAGAAATAAATGTTTTACAATTATTTTAATGGCAAATTTAACAACCTTTATCAACACTATACTTTGACTGTTTGAACATTTTGTTCTTATAAAAGCATAGCCCATCGATGAGAATTATCAGGGAGAGAAGTGATTTAACAACTTATAGTGAACAATTATAATGAAGTTATGGATAGTAACGAAAACAAATATTATCTTCCATGAAGCCGACAGTCTATTCAATTAGTTTTGTTCAAAATGCTGCTTAAAATCATGAAGTAATATCTAAAATAAGGATAAGTTAAAAACAAATTGAGTGAGACGTTGAATGCTTGAAAATTATTAACATTGAAATCAGTACTCTTTTCATCAGCGTTTCAATGCATTTCCTATCGGTGATATATTGGGAAAATCGCAAACACGCACGCGTAATTATAGAAAACAATAATTTTTCAAAAACCGAAATGAATACTAAATATCCTTCTTTCTTTAATGAAATAGATATCGGAATGCAGAAATAAGGGATTCTGATGCTGTAAATATTTTCCCTCAACTGTCAGTAGTTATACATCAGTAACTTGAAATTGTGAGAATTCTCCATTCTTGAAGCCAGAAGACTTCTGGAAAGAAATGTTTCCTTACTTTTCAAAAGAAATCTAGGTTTTAGTATTTTAAGTTAACCAGAGACCGATATCCGGACATAAATATCATTTCATTCCACGCAAATGTTCTTAATTCAATCCCAAACAAAAATTCGGTGAACAAACAGAATATGGATTTTATTTATACAGATAGAATTCTGTCGACCTTAATTCAATGCTTGATTTAAATCATACAATAAAAAAAGAAATTCGTCACGTCAAGGAGTATAAAAAGAACATTTATTTAAAAATTCTGCTTACTCTCTCCTACTTTCTCTATTCTTTAACTATGAAGAAACAATTATATTTCACAGTACTGATACACAGGTGGCTGAAGAATTTTCAACTATTTAATCACATTTAATCTTCTAATTCGATAAGGTATTATCATTTTAGTCTACGAAGAAAAACGTGTTTGGTCAAATAGATATCTCAGTATCGCGGTAAACCGAATGAAATAGTTATCATTCAATTTTTTTATTGAAAGAGAAATTCTCTACAACAAAAAATTTTATGGCATTTTTTTTTTACATGAATTGATAGCATGTTTTAAATTTGTGCTACACCGCGATATATTTACTGGCTGTTTGAAGATGATGGGTTTGGTTTCATTTTTTTGCGATTTAAAGGCTAAAGCTAGTTTTATTGGATGAGAGTTTCAAATTCTACGTCATCAAAATAAACTCTACTGGATACTTAAGAAAACTAACATTTTTATTCTATTTTCTAGGCATATTCTAATATTTCAAAATAAAAACAAAATTTCAGTGTATTCACCTATCGTTATTATAAAAATCATCCTCTCTTTTTAAAATCGATTTTTAAGATTTTTCACATTTTAAAATCGATATTACCGATTCACCGAAGAACATTTCGAATTTCTTAGCAGAATTTATTTCTGAAAAATAGTAAAAAGTAAATTTGTAAGAAAATTTTCAAATTTAATGAGGATAGATTCAGTAGTACAAAAAGAAGAGAAATTTTTACTTTTATAAAAATGTTGAAACAAAATTTGTGGAAATGCTTTTCAATTTGAATCGCTCGAACTTTTTTTATTATAAGAACAATAGTTGAGTAACAAATCTAATTTTTGATTGGTGTTTTGAATTAATGTCGCTCTAGCTTGTTTCACAAAGATCACTTTTGCGCATAAAGGAATAATTCAATTTTTATCTACGCCTATTTATCAAAAGATAATATAGGGGACAAAATCAAGGGAGGGATCAATTTTTTTCATTAACGAATAACAAATTTCTTATTATTTCTAATGTTATTTACATTAAGATATTTAAAATATAATTCAAAAACTTTTACATATTCATATAGTATTTATTAACATTGTGAATAACAACAGTATTTTGTTATTTCATCTTTAACAAAAAACAGTGTAAATTGTTAAAAAAATATTTTCAGAGTTTAGAATGATGCCAATAATTTTTTGGGATTCACAATATTAAGAGTAGTACAAAATACTTCAAATTAAACAGATTTCAAATATTATTTTGTAAATTAAAAATATTATAAGCAAATACAAAATATCCTATACTGACCATCAGTAATGAAATCTACTAAGAATAATACATCTCTGAATCAGATAGCTACTAATTACAAGACAGTTATTAAAACAAAGTGAATTAAGTATAAGAACTGATAAAAATAATGAAAATAAAAATATTTATTCCATCCTCATATTTGAGAGAAAGTTTAATGTGTTTCTAAAATAATTACAACTTAACTGCTACTTATTTGTCGGTTATTTTTCTCCCTAAAGCTCAGATTTTGAATCTTTTTTTTTTTTTTTTGACAATCCTTAAAATTATCTCGGTCTTTAACAAAATATCCATAATTATGGTAAAATTATAAAGTTTGGAAATAGTTAAAAACACTTAAAATATAGTTAAATCACATTTAAAATATAGAAAATAACACTTAAAATATAATCCAGATGTTATACACATCCTCGTTTATGTAATGAGTGTAGATCAATATTAAGAAAAAATATAAGTTTTCTCAGACGATTAAATTCTAGATTCTTTGTTCCATTTCTCTCGGTCATCTGAGAAAAATTTAAAACTCTGAGTATATAAAAGATAAATTAATTTATTTAACTGTGTTCTTACTCTCTATATAACTCATAAACTTACTTGTAAAGGATACATTATTCTTAGTACCAATGTAGTTAACAACTAATTTTCAAATAATTTTTATAAATAAGCAGAGATCTCTGAATCACTCCAAATTAAGTCTACGATTAACGCAGCTATTAATCCAATTGTTAATTGTATGTTTTAAGATATTCTATTGAGATAATCAAAAGTGCACAAAAAATATATTGATTCATTTTATGGTGAATGTCTTAGGGACCATGAGATTTGAGCAGTGTTTATTTGAGACTGTTTCGTTATATTTGCTTCATCAAGACTTCAACTAAATTACATGGATATTAAATAAAGAATTATTAAAATCATTTTGGTCCAATTTCTTTCGAACAAAACTTACAGCAATACTTCCCTTTATTTTAGTTTTTCACAGTGTACTCTAATTACACGAGCAATGAGAATAATTTTGTCACTTATTTTGGCGTCTTTTTTATATTTACAAATGATTTTTCACAGAATTGATGATCATTGTACATATGAAGACGGATGGTTTTAAATTCTAGTGTCTCCTTAAAAAATGTTATTAAGAATTAAATTTAACACACTAACGTGTGTTATTAAGATGTCTTCTGTAATTAGGAATTTTACAAGAAAATTGAGTCTCGTTCATTACACATTAAAAAAATACGAAAGCAATTATTTCTTTAAAAAAGGAAATTATCAACATTTTGTAAGGGAATACAGCTTTATGGCGACAATCGATACAAGAACAGACACTTAATGAAAATTTTGACATCGTTACATAGTTTATTGGGTACATTACATTGGACATTTATACTCAAATACGAATACAGTTAGTTGATTTTACGACATATTTACGAAACAAAGTTTGTGTTACAATTCTTTTGACAGATGTATCTTAAAAAATTTCTGACGCAAACTTATAACAAAAAACTAAGAATATTGTTTTTTAAAATATAATTTTTAACATATTTATTTAAAAAATTAATAATTTGTGAAAGACATCAGCAAACTTAATGGAATCTGATAAAAAAAATAACGATAAAAATATTTTAATCATCTGTAATTATTTCGATTCACTGCTTGATTTAAACATTTGGTTATTAATTGAATTATCTCCGTAACAAAAAATAATTATCTTGTAAGAAAATTTTATTAATTAATGGAAATACAATATAATTTTAATGAATCAGTATTTTAACAATAATTCTACATTAATGTTTTCATCAAAAAGTTAATACATTCATCTCTCTGTAATTATAATTCAGTGTACGATGAAACAAACTGATAGTTGGACATATTTTCAAGCATTATATTAACATGTGTTTAAATAATATTTTACTTTTAAACATTAATTGCTATTTTTGAGAAAGATGGATGTATTGTTGAATTCTAGAACAGAAATGGGAATGCTCGAACAAAAAATGTTTGATAAATACTGATCTGGGGCAAAGATCATAAAAACTCATTCAATCTTTAAGTACAATGTGATAAACAAACCACGCGGAGACCTTTAGAATTAATCTCAGATAGTGGAAAAGAATTTGTACCTAACAATAATAAGTTTATTTACATTTCGAATTTAGCTTTTTAAAGAGAAGCTAACAGACTTTTACCCACGTGCTTTAAGGCCATACTAGTGAGCAACATTGATATTATGCAATGAAATGCAGAGATTAAAGTCTATGGTATTAAAATAATACCAGAAGAATGTCATTTTTTAGAAAACATTTAAAGTATATTTTCACCGTTATTTTTAAATAAAATTAATTGAGTTTAGCAGGAAAAAATAAAAGAGTAAATCAAATTTTTAACTGTTTTGTGTTGTTCCGCTTTACAAGAAACAAAGACAAGAGTTGTTAAGAAGCATGTACAGCATAAGGTTCTCGCTTATTTTTATACAATATACAATTGCTCATATCTAGAAATATTAAATCATACACAAATACTTTTATTAAACACATTAAAATTCATTATAATATTTTTATTTGCGATTCTTTATGCACGAAAAGTCAGTATTTTGAAATCATGTGCAGTTACTTTCTTATGAACGTCGTTACTGATTTAGATTATTATTTCTTTCAAGTGTTTGAATTGAAACTTCATTGTTTAAATTAAAATTTTTATTATTGAAATTTTATTATTTTTCACAATAAAAAATTTAAAATATAAAGTTTTTTTTAAATAATATAAACAAAAAAGCAGTATCAGTACTTTTCTCATTAGGCAAATAAAATGCATGAATACAAATGCTGCTCACAATATAGAAAGAAAAAATATATGTTTTATGTAATTTTCTAAAATGAATTTCATGTCTCTAGTTTTTGGATGTAAAAATTACATCCGTCCCTAAGTTTACTTGCCCTTCGGTGGTTCCGGGCATAGAGGTTATAGAAATGACCTTTCTGGTCCCCCATTGGCTAGAAGAACAGGGGAAAAAAATAAATAAATAAATGAAAAAGAGAAAGACGAACCTTTTGAAACGAAGTCTATCAAAAAATGAATGTGACTTTTAAGGGGACTTTTGAGATGATTGAATATTTTAATTAAGTATTTATACATAAGTATTCAAGGATTATATGTATCTATTATGCTATAGATTTAAATATATCACATAATTTGTTTTAGTGTTTTTAATTAAATAAATCATTAAAAAATTAGTATTTTATTTTTGACCAATGAAAAGGTTATAAGTTGAAAATTTAATCAGAACTTTATTGTTTAAAATATGAAAACGAAACAAATTGTAAAAGAAATGAAGAAACTTGAAAATATGATTGAGATGTGCAAATGCGTTTGTGATAAGACTAATTTTTGTATATTTATTAAAGAGAAAAAATAATTTTCTGATAAATAATTTAATATTAAAAAATTTTCTAAATAGTTTCAAGAAATATTGCCATAAAGATTGAGGTTTTACAAAATGATAATTCTAAATAAAAATTTGTAGGAAACTCTGTGTATTATGTTAATAATTTGTCATTAGGAATATAAAATACATATATCATATTTCAAATGTATATACTTAATTACATAAGTTTATGAATAATATTTTTAATAAGTTGAAATTAATAATTTTTAATCTTAAATTTAAAATTTATTTTTAAAATTAGGAAAAAATTTGAATTTTATTGCATATGTTATGTACAATATCATTTTTTAAGATGATAAATGAAGTTTTTTAGGAAAAATAATAATAATTCATAAAAATAATAATTCATAAAAATACCATCCGCGGACTAAGTCATTTTTAAAATTTTTATTTGTTAAAATTTTATTAACTATGGTAACTAAATAATAATTTAAAAATGTCAGAAAAACATCAGCAAAATATATATATTTTTGAATATGATAGTAATAAAATTACTTACTGCAGATAAATTTAATCCATTTAGATCCATCCGAATCCTCTACTCAGAGCATCCTCTTTCACTTTGTGAGGGAAATAAAAAATTAAATAAATTATTAAGAACTCTACTGTAACTGTGGCTGTGTTGAATTATCAACTCTCTGGTCAGCGACAAGAGCTTTAGTCTCGAAACCAGCATTCTCATTATCTCTTCATAAATCTCCGATAAAAATTTTATTCGTCAGCGACCATATCACTAGGTGAGAGTTGAGATAACCCGCATTTATTACATTATCGTTTGATTGAAAATGCGGAGCGTCAAAGCTGCCATCGACTCAATATGCATGGTGAGGAAAGGCGAAAACATTTGCCTCTCTACGAGTAAAAAATGGTGAATGAGTAAACAAATCTACTCGAGAAACGTGCAGTTAGGTTCATCAGCTGAGAAGAGAAACTTGTTTTCAGGTGTTTTGACTCGCTTAAATTATCCTCGTATTACTTTATTTTATTTTTTGCTTTCTAAATTCAGAATTTCTACACTTGAATAAAGAAATAACTGTGTGTGAGATTGATAGCAAAAAAATAAAACTTGAATCCTTTTTTTAATGAAGTTTCTTTAAGCGGATAAAACCGATGTCACTAGAGATAATTTTTTTTCCTATCTAGTCGATTTTTTGAAGGAAAGCATCTTTTAAAGGCACATGAAAATCAACTGATAAAATTAAAAACATTTATTATTTATATATTTATTTATTACGTGAAATTATTTAAAAAATTGCCTCCAAAAAATTCACTTAAAAATGTTTTGATGATTAGCAAAAATAGTAAAAATTTTCTTTTAAATAGCAATTGCTTAGAAATGAAATAATAAAATTCTGCAGCATTATAATATACATTCTTTGAAATTTCAACTTCACCACAATTTTTTTTTTTTGCTCAACTTATCATAGAATAGTTAGAAATCATTATTAAATTGATATATATGACAGTATTTCTCAGAATTATATAAAATAATGATATTATAATAAAAATTCCAAAATAAAATCTTTATTCAGATTGGGGAAAGAAATAATATTTTTGATACATTTACGCAAAAATTGACTTAAATTTAAACAAGAATTATTTTATTTGTTTTTATTAAATTAAGAGAAAAATTCATAATCAATCATGCAGATTTTTTTTTAAATATTAGAATAGTTTTTTAATTCTTATATCATTCAAAAACGACATCGTTAATTGCTCAATGAAAAGGTTTTGTCAAATGTAAAAAAGGCAAATTACAGAATAAATAATACCAAATCTTTGAAACACTTGTACATTTTGAATTTGAAATACATCCCCTTCTTTGGAACAGAAAAATATAGTAATTTATATAAATTAAAATTATATATATATATAATATTATATAATATTAAAATATATAATATTATTAGATTCAGGAAATAAAAATTAAGATAATTTTCTGAAATCTCTATTTAGAAAAAACATGAAAAATAAATCCTTAGAATAAAGGTAAAATCATAATTATGTATTGAAACTTTTTAAAATATAGGAATAGGATTTCCTAAAATAATATTTAATCATCATAGCAAATGTTTTAATATAAGTAAAATATAAATTAATTTAATAAGTTTCACATTTTAAAGTATCTCAAACAAATAGAAAAATGCCCAAAATTTTATCAACATATTATTTTATCTCAGGCTTGTTGAACGTTCTATATTTTCAGTTATATTTTAATGGATTTCAGTAGATCTTTCTTGGAATTAGAATGAATGAGTTTTCTAGAACCCATATTCGATTACTTTAATAATCCCGTTATTGATAAATGAAAATAATTCAGATATGATTGCAAAATTTTCAGGTTTTTTTCTTTTAATAGTTATTTATTGAAAATTTTTTGCAATTGTTTGATTTTGAAATTTGTATTCTTAAATGTATTTTTCGATTATTCGATTTCCAATTTTTATTTCTCTACAAGAATGTTAATCTTAAATAAATGGTTGATATCTTTCTGTTTGTTTTTTTGTATGAGTAATTTTATACACTCAAACTTTTAATTAGGTTGAAAATAAAACCGAAAATATTTTCATGCTTTTAATTATGATGAAGAACTGTAAACATAAATGTGCGTTTAATTTTAAATAATTTTAAACAAAGATAATAATGTTATTTTCGGGATGTAGGTTCCATGTACGGATACGCAGCACATGAGAAAATGATTTAGTAAAATTTAAAATAAAATAGAAATGCCTCATTAAATTGAAGAATGAGTGTAAGTCTCAAGACATCATAATTAGAAAATCTTGACTTCTGAAGATGATGTATTTCCTCAGATGTATCTTTAGAAAAATGTTTAAAATGAAAACATAATTTAAAAATGATCAAGAAGAAATATTTGTAACATTCTTTTATATTCACGAAATATTGAAATGATATTTATCTATTAAAATAAATCCTTATCGGAAATATTCATATTATGTTACAAATAAAATTACAACAGTGAAATATTGCTTTGAAAGAAGAAAAGGAATTTTAAATTTTACTTGCACTAATAAATAAAATGAATCTATCGTATGAAGCTTTCAAAGTATGTTTCACTATTAAAATAAAATAAATAAATAAAAAATAAAAATAAAAAGATTAGCAGAGCCTTATTAAAAATTCAATCTAAATAATCCAAATCTATTATTGAATTAAATTTCTTGCAGTATTCTTTTCTTAAAGCAATTTTTTTTAATAAAAATAAACTAAATATAGTATAGTGTTTCCTAAATATTATAATGAGAAATTTGAGTTTATTATTCAAGCAGAATTATACAATCGATAATTCATTTTCCTCTCAATTTTAATTTTATTTCGTTTTCAATGCTTCAGAGAAGAAGATTATCAAAAATAAGTTTATACACATTTATAGTCCAGATAGACAACACCTAATAAACTACATAATGAATAAGATAATTAAGATACACTGACCGACACTGAAAATATAAGACCAAGAAGTTGCCAGAAACTCAGCAAACTGAGAGAGACAACTACGAACAGTAAGTGATGTGTATTTCGAAATAATATGCATAAAACAGAGCGAGAACAAGGTCGGATCATTAGTTTGTAGGACCACCGTGGACGGCGATACATGAAGCAACACTCCTAGCCATAAAGTCAATGAGAATACGGATGTCGTCCTGAGGAATGGCTTTCCATTCCCTATCAACCATTTGCCAAAGAGCGTCTTCTGAAGGAGGGGCAGTGGCAGGGTCTGAAATAATAACCCAAACGTATTCGATTTGTGAGAAATCTGGTGATCACAGTATCCAGGAAAGCAGCTGTACTGCTTGCAAGGCTTGTTGACTGAGCAATGTGCGGTCTGGTATTATCCTGTTGATAGAAGGAATTTGGCACCTCTTGAAGGCAAAGAAGTGTCATTGGTTGGAGCACATCATCCACGTAACGTTTGAACTGTTATACAATGTGCGATAGAACCGACTAGGCAGTTTCTATAGTTTACCGCTTGGGCCGTGATGGGGGTAGACAATTGCATATGGTCTTCCATTGTTCAGTCGGTGACTCCATTTCAGTAGCCAATATGGTTTTGCCAGTAACGCTTATTATGAAAACAACAGATCTGTGATCGCTACACAACGAGCTTTTCGGCAACAGATCAACATTCAACGCAACAATGCTGTTCCTAATGCAAACACAATTTAGTCCTAGGTTCGGCAGTTGGAGGAAACTGATAGCACACTAAGAATAGATACACGTGGCCGACGCGGATCCATCAGAAAGTCAGCATATTTGTAGTGGGTGAGAACAGCAGTTCAACAATCGCCGCAACGTTCTGCCCGACGACATATTGTTGCATTGGAGATTTCAGATTGCAGTTTAAAAAGGATTCTGCAGTGAGATGTGAAGTTCCATCCTTTCAAAATAATAATTGCTTAGATCCCATCGAATGCAGCCTTCATCAATAATGACGAGACACATTTTCATCTCTGTGGGTGCATGAATAAGCAAACTTTTCCCAATTGGGCTGAAAATAACCCCCAAATTATTCATGAAAGACCGCAACATTCTCCTAAAGTGATAGTGTGGTACGCCATATCACAATGGTGGTAGGTCCTTACTTTTTTGAGTAAGAAGGAGTGACCGTGACAGTGAATTCCACACGTTATGTTACAATGTTACAAAATTTTTTGCAACCCAGAATAGACGAGATTGTTGAAGAACATGGAATGGGGGACTTGTGGTTCCAACAATATTTACTACCACTCACACAGCTCGAATTTCACTTGATGTTTTGAAAGAAATGTTTCCGAGACGACTGTCTCTTTGAGGGTTGATGTTGGGTGACCTGCGCGGTCACCAGATTTGAGCATGCTTTTAACTACTTTCTAAAGATATTACCAAAGATAACTACTTTCTTTGGGGATATCTGAAGGAAAAGGTTTTCAAAAACCACCTTCACACCCTACCAAAGTTAAAAGAGTGGATTATTGACGAAATGAATGCTATACCCCACGATATGTGTGCAAGAGCTCGGAACTTCAGAGATCTTCTTCATCAGTGTATTGATGCTAATGACCGCAAACTTGAGGACATTATTTTCAAAACAAAATGAATGTAAAATGGTACATAGTACTAATTTAGAAAATAAAAACATGTTTTCTCTATACATCCAGGCTTAATTTTTATTGCTCCTTAAAACTGATTAGCCGGTTCAGTCGCATCCTG
This sequence comes from Latrodectus elegans, assembly GCA_030067965.1. NCBI lineage: Eukaryota > Metazoa > Arthropoda > Arachnida > Araneae > Theridiidae > Latrodectus > Latrodectus elegans. The sequence goes on from CM057814.1 coordinate 27,194,425, forward strand.
TAGTATTGTAAATACGAATTAGAGATGACCTGGAATAGTATGAAATGGTACACCAAACCATGCTGCCACGTTATCACGTGAGGGTGTGCTCCACAATAGTTGTAGCACTGGACCTGTATGCACGTCGACTCCACACTCGTTCGCGGTGACTATCACTAAAGAAACAGAAGCGTGATTCATCTGAGGAGATGATCGTGTGACACCGTCGCTTTTACACGGCCCTAATTCAGTACCATTCAAGACTTTGGCACTTCTGCTGTGGGGTCAAAGACAGTCTCAGGGGTAGGAGTACAGAAATTTTTTTTTTCAGGACACTATTTTCAAGAAATATCAGGACATTTTTCAGGACATGTTTTAATAATTAAACAAAACCAATGTTACTTTTACATATTAATTTCTGTTTTATGCATAAAACACATTTTAGAAAAGAATAAACTATATAATAAATTCTGAGTTTTTTAATTTTTAATACAACAATATGAAAAATGATACAGAAATTTAAACTTTCTATACTGAACATTTTTTGAAAATTAATAAGTTACATGATAAATGCTTTAAATTAACAATTAATTTATGTATAATTGAATAATGTTCATTTTGAACTGGATGCATTTAATTCCGATAATTTAATACTGCACTTTTTTAACATATCATTCACAGATGCAATCTCTGCATTAGCAGCAGACAGCATCATTTGTCCAACTTTCACATCACTCATATTATCATCACTGATAGCACACATTTTTTTAGTTGCATCATCCAAAAGTTTTTGAGCTACACACTGATTATCAAGTAAATTTTTCTTTTCTTTTTCAAGTTCATTAATTTTTTCTAATAGGTGCGATTGTTTAAACTTTCTTTCACAAGTAGCTTCTACATCTTCCTCATCCTTTCTTTTCTTCTCTAATTGTGTTACATCTTTTGATTTTTCCATATATGATGCATATTCTGCATGAGATTTCTGAATATAATGCATCATTTCTTTGGTATATGGAATGGAGGAAATAGAATTGCCATGCATTCGAATAACATAATGACAAATCCGTAAACTTTGAAATGTTAATTCCGATAAAGAAGCTCTCTCCTTTGTCACAAGAGAATTGTTAGCTGAAAAACCTCTTTCTGGTTGGGAATTTACATTCAATAACGACAAACATGCTTTAAACAATCTAGAAAGAGTAGGATATTTTATATAACCGCCAGCATCTTTTATATTGAAAACTGCATTCCAATATTTACAGATATTTTGATTATTATCATAATCATTCACAATCAAAGTCACACATGTAAAGAATCCACTCTTCATTCATCTTATCAATATCTGAAGAAGTTTTATTCACATGAGGAATATGTTGAATTTATCTGCTAAATGAACTCCTAGACTCTTCCTTTTTTCTATTATAAGGAGACAAACACTGGAGATCTATGAGTAAAGGATTTGTTATAGGAAATTTTTGAAGCAAATGCTTTGAAGTTGCTATGTAGCAGGTTCTGACACTTTGTAGAAATGTTGTTTTATCAGTAAGCTCTTCCAGTATTGCTGTTGCACCATGACCTATTTCAATCTTGTTTAAATTTAACCAATTTTTTCCTGAATCAACATTAATTTGTAGCAACTTTACTCCATTTTTTTCACAGATTTCTTTTGGGTTTAAAAATTTAAACATAATACTACGAACAAGTTCATTTAACTTATTGTATATCACATGTACTAAAGGTTCGACTTTTTGCATTAGAAGTAAATATGGTTAAAAAAAATGAAACAAAATGCAGATATGCCAGAGTCTTAGGGTCTTTCAAATGTTTTATAATCCAAAGATGTCTATCAAAAAGAGGAGATTTCGACTCTTTAGGTACTTTAACAATAAAATATTCCTTTAGAACATCATATTGCTCAATAATTCTCTCACAAACTGAGCCAAAGTTAACCAACGGCTCTCAACATGACGAAAGAAACTATGTCTAGCTAAAGTATCTTCCAGTATTTCTAACTGTAAAGAATGATAATCTTCCCTTCTTGCAGGAGATAGTTTGAAAAATTGATGAATATCTACAGCAAATCCATCAATATTACAATCAATTTTATCAATACCCTTACGTAGAGCTCCATGGATTATGTGTAAGCAACATGTACCAAAATCAATTAGTACTGGTAAACTTTGCTTACTCAGTTCACCATTTATTTGCTTTAAAACAGCTAAATTAACACTTGGTCCATCCATTGACAACTGCATTAATTTTTCTAAATTCAAACCATTATTTTGAATAAAACTTAATAAACTTTTTACAATTTTATTGGCTTCAGCATGCCCTAAAAAATGTGATTCGAGGTAGCAAATGACATTTTTACCTTGTTTATCAGAACAGTATGAGATGTAAATATCCAAATGTTTCTTTATTTGTTTTGTAGTAGTTTCATCGAAAAGTAAAACAAAATATGAAGTGCCGATATCCCGAAACAAAAGAGTTTTGAAATACGGACCTAATCCAAAATTAATCATATACATGACTTTTTTGTCAGATAATTTGAGATTTTTTGCTATGGAGGGATCATCAAAAATTTCTCCGTAAATATTAGCTAAATCATTCAAAGATGAAAAAGAATAATTATTTTTTATTGCCACCAAAAGTAAAATGGTTTCAGCTTTAATGGTTTTTGGGAAGCCATGATTTGTTTTTCACTAATACAGTCGATGTCGAAGATTCAGATGAAGTTGATGACTTGATAAGTAAATAGTGTTTGATTCTTGTAACAGTTCACAGCTTTTTTGCGTCTTAATCCATCTGCATGAGCAAGCACTTGTCTAAAACCCGTATTTGAAACACTGAATTTGCTTTTGCATACAAAACATTTCGCAGAATGAACATCGTCAACACCTCGGCACCAGGTCTTGATTAGGCATTTATTCATATCTTGCAGTTCCAACCAACTGTCGGAAAATTTCGTTTTCCTTGGCATTTTTAAAAAATTAATTTTTTCAAAAAATAAAATTCTGAGCTTGCTAATAAACATTCTTCAAAACACCCATCAAAATCTTTCAAAATGGCGCGATAAGCATTTCACGCATGCGCATAAACGTAGGCGAATAATTCTCACAATTTCGCCATCATTGTAAATAGTTGGGCACTACTAAAACCAGAATCATTGTCTGTAAAGGCAGAAAATAGAATTTAATGGAAAACCCAAACCTAAATTTTTTTGACGTCAGATATTCATGAGCAATGGCTGAAAACGAGGTGGAGACGAATGTATGGCAACCCTACTTCCAATTTGAAGGAGAACAAAAAAAGGGAAAATTTTTCTCTTTCTTCTTGCATAGAAAGCAGTTGAAAGAAAATATATATTCCACTGGAAGAAAAGTTTACTACTGAAAAATATAAAATTATTAATTAAAATTAAACTTTCAAAAGAATGTAATAAAAAATAAGGAATTCCAGGATTTATTTTGAAAAATAAGGACATTTCAGGACGTTTTTTAAAAAATCAGGAAATTCAGGAATATCAGGACAACTCCGAGCCCTGCAGTCTTCTTAACGGACGCTATAAGCACAGACAACTAGCAACCAATCGACGACAAATGGCTCTACTTGATATGGGAGTATCCAGGGTGTCTTGCACATGCTGTAGAATTTAGGTAAACGTGCCTTTCGAGGCTGCTACCACTTCCCGTCTGACACGTCGATCCATGCATGCTGACGTCACTCTGGCTGCACCAGCAAAGTTCCACAGTTTCCTGTTTTAAGCATCTTCGCAACAGCCGGTGCATTATGGACGCGTCCAGATGTCTGTCAGTTGCGATTTGCCGTAAGAACCAACTTGTCCTTCTCAGTCCGATCACGATGCTTTGTGCTTTCCGATACTTTATTCCAACGATCGTTGGTTAAAACGATGTTTGTTGCTCTAATCGCGATTTCCAATCACTTCATGAATTCTACGAAATTTCTCAAATAAATTTATAGATCATCTCAGAGAGACAGATAGATTCTCAGATTCAGATTTCATAGATCTCTGGCAGGAATTAGTGGCTTACAAAAACAATACGTTGTGTGAAGTAATATATTTTACTCAAATATGTAGTTTTTGCTAAGTAGTGTTATCTATTTATATCATTTCTGATATATTTTATCAATTTTTTATAATATTCCTTTTAGTAAAAAACATAATGAATTATTCTTTCTTTATCAATGAAAATTTCAGTTTTCGAATTGGCAGAACAAAAACCAAACAACTTAATGCTTCAAAAGTTCAGTGTCTATATAAAATTCTAATCAGAATGACTTAAACTGCTAATCTACCGTCTTATTTTGCATCGACAAAAATCTATAATTTTAAATAACTAAATAAAATAAAAAAAAACTACATTTAGGACACCCTGTGATAGCAATTCTCTTTTCAGAGCTAGAAACCAAGAACGAGATCTATGGTCATCTTCAATACAAACCTTTGCCACGGTGAGGTAATGGTACAGAACAAAAATATAGATGAATGAAGGGAAGTCTCAATAATTGGAAAAAGCATGTTTATAATACTCAGCCACCATAAACATCTAAGCACACCGGCTTATCAACGAACTACTGAATGGCAGGCCTGAAAAAATTATAATAATCTAAATAATATCTAAAATCGAAAGAGTGCATTCAAAACACGGTTCGGAAAAGCACACAAAATATCATATACTATAACAAAAACAATTTTAATAAACACCAAAGGTACACACAAGTTGAACAATTTATACATAATTTCAAACAATGAATTATATTCGTGAAATCCTAAGGAACTTATAGTTTCATCGAAAGTTTGAGAGAACTTCCTCCCCCAATCGAAAGTGATGAAATCATACATAATCAGTGACAGCATCATATATTCAAGCTTATTCTTCAGGCGAAAGTACTAATTATTCAGCCTCTAGTTTCTTGATTAGTGTAATTTTTATTAACAAAAAAACGTAGCTAATGTGAATAAATCATGTAAAGATTCGCTAATATTGAAGTAAAAATAACTTCACCGCAGAAATATATAATTTTCTAGTGTCTATTTAAGGGAAAGATAGGACGATTTTTTAGAGATAGAGGGCCATATTCATGTGAGGAAATTTGGAAAAACTTCCAAGCACCCACCCCAGCAGAGAGATGCATGAAAAAAGAGCAAAAGTGCAACATCCATCAATTGTTCAATAGTGGCTGGCATCGAACACGGGAATTCTTGCCCTGAAAAACGATATTTTACTACTAGGCCACAGTCAGCCTAAACTATTTCTACTTTGCTGTATTTTAGGAACAAAATGCATTGAATACTTTTTTTGACAATGTTTCAGATTGTGTGTGTTTTGTCTCTTGCAAGTCAATATTTTTTAGTGTCATCTACCATTTGAAAGATTTCTTTATTAATAAAAATCAATATTTAATGTATATAAGAATGAAATTTTAATATTTTGCATTATTTTTTCAATTTGGATTTAAGGGTTCTAGAATGATATCTTAGAATAAAATTGCTGTAAAAATATATTATTGCATAACCAAATCTTTTTTCATAAGTAATATTATTTAGATAATTACATTGTGTAAAATTTTATCATCTGAAGTTAAGATGTAAAAATAAAATGATAAATTAGCAGTGAATTCAGGGTTTGAAATAAGGAAGAGTTGGAGAAACTCTTACATGGCGAATCAACAAACAAAATTTTCCAAAATTCATTCAATTTAAATATGTTAAATGTTAACACTTATAATTAATTTTTGCTTTCTTAGTTTAAATCAACTAAATATTTTGTTTCTTAAAATACAATCTTATTTTGTCCTCCTAATGTATCAGATATATATAATCTTATAATCGATTTATTCAGCCTGAACTTGTCTGCACAAAGATGACTATTCCATTCACCAAAGATGTCATTTAAAACTCAAAATATAATTGGCAAAAGATACTACAAAGCATTTTATAAATGCATATTTTTATGGAATGAATTTGTTTTATTCTGTATGCAAAAAGAGTATTTATTAAATATTTACTGAGATTAATTTTTAGTGAGATTAATTAGAAAGCAATAAATCACAAAGGGAGTGTAACTATATTAGAAAATTTAAAATCTTCCTAAATAAATAGTTTTAATGGTTGCACAAAACCACATAATAAGTATACTAGCCTAGACAATATCATTTGTCTAGGCAAGTATACTTATTTAATAACAAATATATATATATATATATATATATATATATATATATATATATATATATATATATATATATATATTTGTTATATATATATATATATTTGTTATTATAAATATATATATATAATAACAAATATATATATATATATATTATTCATCTGCTTTTGAGTAATAAATAGTTTTAGAAACTTCCATCAATAAAGCCTCAATTTTTAAAATAGATATCTCTAATATATTCATCCATTATAAATTGCGCAGTTAAAAGTCATGTGATACAAGTAAAGAAAATCAAATCATTAAGTTACCTATTTCACAAACATATCAGTTATAAAGTACGAATAAAAGAAATTTAATAAATAAAAGAGCCTAGATAACTGAAATGTTTTTAATGAATTTCATTTGGAAAGTTAACTTGCAGCCCCATTGAAACAAGACAATATATATATATATATATATATAAATCCAAAAAGAAAAAAACTTAAAAATTAGAAAAAAAAAAAAAAAAAAAAAAGGTAAAGGTATGAAATATAGACCCAGAAAAAAATATTTTTGTTAACATTTTTGTCATAAATGTGAAGTTTTTTTACAGACAAATATATAAACAGACATTTTTGACTTCTAGTGACAACACATTGTGAAAAAAGTATATGTGTGGATCCTTAATTCATAACTTACAAAACAATAGTTTCTTTAATTTTCTTTTGAAAATTTCCTTTGTATAAAGCAATTGATAAAAAGAAAGAAAAGAATGCATAGATAAAGAAATGTGCCATAAAGTAAAACATCTGGAGAACTACAGAAATATTTCCCCCTGTATGTGAGAAATCAGTTCTATTACTCACTTGACAATAAAATAATGTTACAAAGATTTTTTTTGTATGTATGTCATATTCCAACATAATGTTACTTCCCTTATCTTAAGTGATAAAAGTAGTCAGTTTTCTTTATAAAAAGGAAATACCATATTTATAATGTTTCCTATAGAGCAACATTTCCACAAATTATGCAACATGATGCCCATTTTACTAACATTTATATAAAATATATAAATTAAAAATTTTTTTATAACTAAAATTGATATTTTTAAAACATTAAAAAGTAATTGTCAAAGAAAGTTTTGTTACATGCTTCATTTTGATATTGTGATTTTTATTTTAAAGTCCACAATAAAAGTTATTGTTGGGAAGAATCATAAGGATACATTTTTCTTCTTTTGATCTTTGCAAAATGTAATCCCTGGTGCTCATACCACATAAAAATTAAAAATCAAAGATTATAAGGAAAAAGAAACACACTAGCTTAACAAGATATTCATCAAGGATTGATTTCTGAAATTAAAAAAAATACAAGTAGAAAAGAAAATTTTACAATTAGTTTTTATAAATGATAATATAAGAAACTGTTGTTATAATCAAAAAATTGTACAAATAATATTGAAAAAAAATAAATAAATAAAAAAACTGTTGTGACAAAAATTTATTAATATGAGGGAAAAAACCAGGTATGTTTCCTTTGTTACATTTTTCATTTTAAATAATCAAAACATAAATTTAAAAATAGTATGTCATTAATAAACTTGGAAATAAATTTTAAACTATTTTACTTCTGGTATGTAAGATTTTTAGATATTCATGTTCTAAAAAAATTACTTTTTAAAAAAATAGTATGTCTATCTGTCAATTTATACAGCAGGTACATCATACTTTCAAATTCAAGAGCAATCCCTATGTATGAATATAAAAGTATATTTCTCAAAATTTTTGATAATTATTCATAAAAAAAAATATTACTAATAGTAGAAAAAAATTACTTTGAAATAAATCATTCACTGGAAATAAATATCATTCTGTTGAGTCATAAAACCTATATATTAGTTGATGTTAAGCTTTTAATTAATATAGTCTTAGTGTTTTGAAGTTCAAAATAAATCATGAATAAACAACCTTGGTAAAGGTAGGAAAGTGAATTATTTTCTTATGAAGAAAAGCTTTGCACCAGTCAATAAAGTAGTTCAATTAAACAAAATTATAAATTGTATCAAAAATGTATTTAAGTAAGGATATTTTTTTGCATGTTATAAAATAACTAACATGTCAGATATGTATTACAGAAATAGAATTTCAGTAACAAATTATGACAATTCTTTTTGATTTAAGTAAAAGTAATGCATTTATAAATTACAACAACCACAATGTAAATAAAAGTATTGTATTTTTTTTTTTATTTCACCATACCATTGTTTTATCACTTTCATCATACAATTTCCGAATATACTTTAACAGATTTAAAATATTATTCCCATATTTTGCTGATATTGGGAAGACAGGCATATTAACAGATTGAGTAAGAGTTTCTAGTTTTGAATGGTTAACATCAAGATCACATTTATTTGCTACAATGGCATGTGGCCTATTTGAAAGACCTTCTTGATATTTTTCTAGTTCATACTGTAGATGCTGAAGTTGTTCTAAAGGTGAATTTGATGAAATGTCAATAACATACAATATTCCAGCACATCTTTCTATATGTTTTAGAAATGATATTCCCAGTCCTCTGTTTTCATGAGCATTGGGAATAATTCCAGGTAAATCAGCAACAGCTAGTTGCACATAATCATCATAATGAATGATCCCAATATGAGGATTCAAAGTTGTAAATGGATAAGCAGCTATTTTGGGGCGAGCTCGTGAAATAGCCCTTAAAAGAGTAGACTTACCAGCATTTGGGAATCCAACTAATCCTATGTGAGCCATGATTTTTAATTCTAATGAATATTTCCGAGTCTCACCTGAAGCTCCTTTCTCAGCAATATCAGGATGACGATTTTGATTGCTGAGAAAAAAATGATTACCATGCCCACCAGCACCGCCTCTTGCAGCAATAAACTTAGCACCAGGTTTATTCAACTCACACAATAATTTATTTTGCTCTTTCACTAATGTTCCAAGTGGTACGCGTATAATATAATCTAAACCATTAGCACCATCCATGTGCTTACTACGCCCATTAGAACCATTTCCAGCTTTAGCAATTTTTGGTACTGACTCTAAAGATTTTACTTCGCATTGAGCTTCCAATATTACATGACCCCCGTTTCCACCATTCCCTCCGGAAGGTCCACCAAATGGATTCTTGTACAATCGTAAAAACGATATTTGTCCATCTCCACCTTTGCCACCAGTAGCTGTTATTTCACGAAAATCAACAAAATGTTGCGTTTTAGTTTCTGAAGAGAGAGGTTTATTTTTACGCAGAGGTTTAGGACTGAGTTGTGAGCAAAACCGAATAAAAATTCTGTTCATTATAATATTTCGCATTTTTAATATATATGAGGATGTATATTTTCCATAAAATATTTTAAATCAGCAAATTAAAGATTATTTCTTGTGTTACATACTTATAATACACAGTAAAGTTGTTTACTATTTACATTCAACTCAATCAGTAAAGTACACTTACATGTTCTTGCTTAAATCAACTTTAAAAATAAGTTTTCAAATTTAAAACAGAATCACATATTAAAATATTTGATCGATATTTTAGTTATATCAAAATAATTTACTTTATTTAAATAACACTAATGGTTTTACACTGTATTTCCGATTTTAAATATTAATGAAGCTGAAAAACCAAATTTAATTGTTATCGTAAATTTTGTCGCCTGTTTCTATTTGTTGATATTTTGATTGGAAAATGAAGCATACAACAAAAATTCTGAAAGTGTTATTTTAAAATTTATCTTATATGCTGAATTCAAAAATAAAATTTGCTGTTAAAAATATATCATTTCTTCGTAAATAGATACTTGAAATTTATATAATTTTACATTAATGGTCGAGTTCGGAAATAAAGTATTATTTCTGAAATCTTGTTAAGAGGCGTTATTTATTATTACTTTTTAAATTTAAGTTTAAATTGTTCATTCTCTTGAAATTACTACTAGTGTTTACTTTCAGGTATTTTAAAAGTTGATGTTACTTGTTGGATTTTCTTAAAAATTTGATTTTTAGTTGCGAAGTATTTGTTGTTAAAAAAAGAAAAATTTTATTATACTGTCCAATGTAATTTAATCTTTACGTTGATTTTTACTTGTTTCTAAATAAGATTCTATGGAATTATAAGATTTTGGGATTAACTGTTAATACTACATTTAAAAAGAATATTTTCAGATTTCAATACATGGTGTTTATTTCAGATTTCAATACATTGTGTATTATATCCATGGTTACATGGTGTTAAGATAAATATGAAGATTTTTAACACACATTTATGCTCTGAAAGTTCATTTTATTAAATTTATTGATTTCTTTGAAAAATAAATGCATAAGTTAAATGAGTCATCCCTATTATTCGGAGCTCTTTGTAAAATCTTAAGAATGATGCACTTTTAAATCTTATCTATTGGAGTATCAGAATAGATGGTTACATTCTGATATTTTTTATTTCATTATGTTAATAAAACTACTTTAGGATACCACATTTTTTTATGGTGATAAGCATTTGTAAAATCATTGAAATTGAATATCCAAAATCATATTTAATCTACAAATAGTTAAAAAAAATGCTGTAGACAAATTTTTTATATAATTGCATCGTGCCAAATGACAGAAAAGTTTTTTTTCTGGGCCATCTTAAACTGCTATGAAGCCAAGTATGTCTATGAAATATTTTTTGTAAATTTTATATAGGATATTATATGTTTAACCGAAAAATTTTTCTATGATGAGGTGTTGCTAATGAATAGAAATTTTTAAAATTTAACTACATATACTTGTACAGTTATAACCTGCCTAGTTTAAACTAGTTGCTGAATGATTACTGTTAATTATTTGTTCAACAAGTAATTGACTCATATACAATGATAATATTCTCAGTGTGTGTGTGTGTGTGTGTGTGTGATAAGTCCATTTTTTAAAATTTTCTTCATCAAATCAGCCTTTATAACAGAAAGTGATAATAAAATATCAAACTGAATTCTTTATTTCCTGCAAATTTAATTTTTGCTAAGCTTTTTGTGGCATTAGTTATTTTGGTCTTATGGAACTTGAATTGTAGTGGAATCAGTTTATTTGATCTGCTTGAACAAAATAGATCATTAGACTGAAAAGCTCTATGGACATTAAATATTTGTTGAGTTGAATATACCTCTGCTTGTTCAAAAAATTATATTGTTTCATAGGTTGATCTTTTTTCTGTTAAGTATGTTACACAATAGTGTATGATTAACCAATCAGTAGCTTAAAGTCCTTCACCATATATACTTGTGTATTTAATTTTAAATCATCCTATTATTTTCTCTATGTATTGATCTTCGTTAATTGCTGCATTTTTTAATTAAAATTCATGAAATTTAAGTATTCATATAGTAAAATATATCTAGGTATGTCAGAAATCTTGAATATTGTTTCTGAAATCGGGTTGTTATAATTTATCAGTTATAATGAAATTAATATATTTAAACTAAATTATATAATGCATCGGCTGACATACAAGTATTAAAAGTATATCATTTAAAATTGTAAAGATTTTTTCTTATAAATCAATATGCCCAGAAAGTGGTTTGTATGTTTGTTGATAATTTTCAGTTAAGATTTTTTTATCTATAGTGAGCATATTTTTGCTGATGCAAATCCATTCGGTCATAACATCTTATTATATTTGTTATGAGTAATACAGTGAGTTATTACTGGTAGATATTGCTCTACTCTTTTATGAGACTGATGTCAATCTTTAAATAATGTGAATCACATATTATTGGTAAAAGTTATGTACTTTTATTTTTAACTGGGGTTGATCTGTTTTACATTTCACATTGAGTTACCTCCATATGTAATGAATGATGAAAAGTAATGAATAATGAATGTATTGTGACTTACATATAAATCAATGTTTTTGTTTCTTTAAAATTGCTATATCTTCCCAGTTGTATGATTTACCAATTTGTCAAATTGAATTCTCAGTATCTAAACAATACTGCTTTTATTGACCATATAACTTTTCTTTTGTTATTTCATAACACTATATATATATAAGATAATAACTTTGAAATGTATATATATATATATATATATATATATATATATATATATATATATATATATATATATATATATATATATTTTAAAGATTTTTTAAAATCTGAATTATGAAGAGCATATCATGTTAGTTAACCATAATTTCATAGTTTTCATTGATATTGTGTTTAACATCTAATTAAAGACTGACCATTTTTTTTAAAGCTTTTGCTTTTTGTTTAGCTTCTTGCTGTGATTAAAAAAAATATTTTACACTTTAACAAAAAAATGTATCATTGACTGAAGTTTCTTAATGTTCTTGCCTTGTGCCAGCTGGGCTGGCAATATGGGGGGCATTGCTTCATTTTTCCAATTGAACTGTAATTTTCTGTGGAGTCTGACTTCATCAGCATAGACTTGCCTTAGGTACCTGTTTATTGGTTAGCAACCATTCACTACCCATTCATATGGGATGGACAAAGGATAAAGATTAAGAGAAAACACATCAATGCCATAGTCAGGATTTGAAACCAGAATCTCCCTATCCGCAGTCAGACTTGTTGATCACTATATAATAGGATTTAATTGTTGTCAATTCAAATAACTATGTTAATTTTTTATAAAATGGTGTTATACCATTAAAAGCTATATGTTCTATTGAATAACCACTACATAGTTGTCAAATGTTGTGCATTATTTTTGTAAATATTTTTATTTACTTATCTTGTATAATTCCTTATTTATGCAGATTTAAAATTAATTTTTCTTGGAAGTATGGCTTCTTTATTTGAACAGTATGAACAGGCAGCATCTCTGTCTTCAAGTTACATGAAACCTGTTATGCCTGAAATGGTAAGGTTCTTTTAATTCATTTCATTAGTTTAAATTTTGTATTAGCTTTTGCTTAGAACAATAAAAAATATAATTTTTTTACTAATTGTAAAAATTATTTAGAATACACATTTAAATTTCAAATGAATGTATATTAATCTTTTGAAAAACATAATAAATATTTATTATTATTATAATTAGGGAATAATTTTAATTATTTTTATTTTAAAAACCATTAAATTAAATATGTAATTTGATATCTTTTAAATTTTTTACTTTCGTTTTGAAAGTTTTCAAATGCATAATAAATCAATTTATAAATATTTCATGCTGCATTACATTTCTTATGTTACTTATAAAATTTGCTAATTTTAACTGAAAAAAAAGTTTAAAATAAGTTAATTTAAATTTTGTTTAAATAGAAAAGCATTGTTTATTTTTGAACTGCTAATTATGAAAGAATGAATCTTAATAAACATCAATAAATATGAATGACTAAATAAAAGTTATTTTATACCTATTGTTCCAGTTGATCATTATTAACCCCTTAACTGCCAAAGAAAATTTATGAGATTCGCCCCCCAGTGCCACCGTTTTTCACTCAGTTATGCAGTTATCGGTGGAAAAGAGGCATTCTTTCCATTTTAAATGTTTACTTTAGTTAAACAAAAACTAAAAAAAAAAAAAAAAAAAAAAGAAGAAGAAGAAGAAATTACAAAATTTAAAATATAAAGTAAGTGTATAATGCAAAAACTTCATGATAAGCTGAAAGCGATTTTGACTTGTGAATTTTCCTAAAACTGGCGTTTCGATCAGTTTGTTTTTAGACCTGTAAAGAGCAATTGCTGGTTTCACTCTTATACCTTGTAAAATATCATCATAGTTAAAAAAGAGCATACATCCCCTGAATCTGTTGGATGCCACAACTTTGTTCTTAATTTCTCTTTAGTAGGATGTTTCTTGATATATTGGTCTGCAAAACGATTAGTTTCAGTAACAATATGCAGTACCAGCTCCTCATCAAAAATAATTAAAAAGAGATGAGTGGGTTAGAAACATGAGTTATATTTTTCTGCATTTCTGGTTGTCCGTAAAATGGAAAGCATGGAGGCTGCACAGGTAAATTTTTTATATCTAAGCGTGTCTAACATTGAGCATCTTGCAAATAGTCGTAATCAGAATTTTCATCAGATGTAATGTCATATTCCGACGTTTCTGATCTTGATGATGATTAACGAAAATAGTCATCCAGCTCATTGTCTTCACTATCAACCATATTTGACAAAAAATAAAAAGCTTTTATTACACACTCTAACAAAAATTAAAGTGAAAGAATAAAATGTTATGAATTATTTGAAAAGAAGCACAAATAATAACTGCAACATATGGAAAAAAACAACAACTTTCCCTGCTCCAAGAAATATTCCTTTCTCCAAATCACCCCGTTGAAATAGGTAGATCCATCATAAACAATATCAAGGACATTCTGTTGTATTCCAAAGCCAGGTGTCTAGCTTTACTGATAGCAGACCATTGCAGAGAAGCGTACTTCAGAAAGCCGTATATATATACGCCTGGGGTAGTCAACGCATCGGCTTTGCGCGTCATATATATACGCCCGCTGCAGGCAAGGGGTTAAAGCCTCTATCAATTTGATTGAAATGTGATGTTTTCTTTAAGTACAGATGTTTTAAAGTAGAAAATAGATCTAAGATTATAAAGTGCAGTTTGAAATGTATCACAGTATGTTACTTGAAAATTACTTGCATTTTTAAGAATCAGTTATAAAACTATAGGATTTTAATCAATTTATCATCAAGAGAAAGGCCTGAATTTTATAGTTTATTTGAAACTTGAGTTATTTGGCATTCATCTCAATACTTGCATAACAATATTCAATTTTGTTTGCTGAAAATCAGTGTTAAACAACAAATAACTAGTTATTTTCAAAAAGAGTATTTTTAATTTTGAAATTTTTATATCAAGTGCTTTAATTGTTATTTAACATATATACTCCAAAATTTTACGTTTGTAGGATTTAGATAATATTACAAACTAGGGTATTGAATGTCAATGTGTATATTTATTAAACTAATTTAACTATTAGTATTTATGGATAAAATGTGAGTATAGAATCAATTTTCTTATAAAGAAAAATAAAATAATTGTTTTTTTCAAATGAATCAGCGTCAACAATGGTATTTAAAATTATGTATTTAAATTTTGTATTATGTTAATGGTATCAAGAATGTATTGGAATATTTTTCCAATACATTCTTGATACCATTAAATATTTATTATAAGTATTTATTATATTTTGACATTTTTTTTCAATTAACTTTTTCCTAAAAAATTCTACTCTACATCATATTTTAATTAATTTTATTAATGTTAAATAAATAAACTCTGCAGTATGACAGATTGGGGGGAGGTGAGAAACAAAACTTACAGTATCCATATCTGTCTTCTAGATTGAAAGATCTGGAGTATGAAGTATATCTTAGAATTAGGTGGTCAGTTTAACACAAAATCCCCAGTGCTCATTATCCAAGAATGCTTGATGCTCAATTTTATTAACGTAAATAAGTGTGCCAAAGCATTTAATATATATATATATATATATGATTTTAAATTAATAAAATGCATTTCTTTAAATAGAAAACATAAATTATAAATGAAATTAAATTCAGTGATCAGAAAATTTTTTAAATAAATATAATGTATCTGACAGCCGTAAGAAATATACATAATAAAACTAATACTTCTGTTTATTTTAATGTTCTATTTACTTTAATCAAGCCTGTAATTTGAGACTATCAAAGATTACTCTTATTGATAACATTGATTTAATTATAGCTGAGCTAGCAGCCAAATAGTAGCAATAGCACTATTGCTTTTGCTTCAACAGTTCATGGGTTCTAATCCTACTTTGGATAAAGATTTTATTTAGTTGTTTGGAATCCATTTTAAACCATAGGTCCCCCAATTACAAAAAATGACCATCTAGCAACAAAGAAACCAAACCAAATCTTTTTGCAATTAGTGGAATTGTCCAATTTATGAGTTACTACATTAACAGTAAATGATAATAGAGCATAATGATTTCTCTAATTTTCCTTTTAAAACACCTTACAAATCAAATAATGTTTTGAGTTTTACATCTATTTTAAGTAGAAAATTATGCATAACATATATATATATATATTTAATTCTATAGTACAATATGGACAGTTCTAGTAAAAGAAAACTAAACCAAAGAAATAAAATTCAACTTAAACTGGGTATACTTTCAACTCAAACCTGAATAACCAATATTATCTATCACTTCTCTTCTGGGTATGCTTCTGGTCCAAAAGAAGAAAACCTTACTACAGTTGTAAATTTAGTTGCTACTGCCATTAAATAGCTGACTAGAGTTGTGCTGTGCATATATAAAGTATTCACCATCATTAAAAAAATTTTAGAATTAAAAGGAAGGCATGTTGAGGTATTGCTTCTTGTTTATTCAATGTAATATAATGAAATAGGTCTAATAGTTCTACCTTTTCCTGATCTACAGGAATTGTTGTTACAAAAACAAGGATTAATCTTTGTGTTTTACAAATTTTATACATCCATCCTGAGCAAGAAAGATGACTTGTCAATCAGTATAAATATCTAAATTTTAGGAATAGCTGTTGTAAGGAAGTTTTAATACTCTATTGTGATAAAAAAATGCAACTACATCATGGATAAAATTATTAATGATGTTATAGCAATTAAAGTTTTGAATACTTAAAGCTAACAGAACCCTGTAAAATTACTTTTAAGGTAAGGTTATTTTTATATCAAAAGATCAGATCAGCTTTTGAAACAGATAATAAAATAAAAATTCCATACAAATGTATTTTATATAACTATATATTTCTCGGAAAATATCCTATAATTTTGATATGTATAATATTAGAAATAGTTGTTGTTTTTAAATTTGAAAATTTGTTGTAATGAATGAAAACTGTTATATGTACTAATGTTTATAGTTATTTATGCAATAATTAATTTCATTTTATTATATTTTTTGTTAGACAACTGCAGGCCTTATAAATGCAAACTTAGAAGATGATGCTCCAATGTTCACAAAGAAGAGAATTAATTTCAAGTAAATGCTTTTAAAATGTTCTTTTATTATTTTATTTTTATGTATAAAATTTCCATTTTTCCCATATTTTAAATTACAAAAATAAATATAAAACTTCTTGTATACAAACTAAGCATTTCAAATTAAAGATGAGCAATGTTTGCTGTGCAATATTCCCAAGTATTTTATTTGATTCTTGTGTACTAGCGTAAAAAGTTATTTACATGACATATTTCGCTTCATAGCAAGCAGTATTTGTAACTGAGGCTATTGCATTTTATGTGTATTCTACTTTCATCATAGTATTTGATTAAATAAAGGAACATTATTAACTCTTAGTGTTTTAAAATTTTATGCGAAAGAGTTATTTTATTTTTTGCAGTTTTTATATGCTGACAAGTGAGTTTATCAGTTGATGGAAAATTTTTTATGGACTGAATAAATGGAGTTAATTTAAATTACTTTGATCTCAGAAAAATATCAACTCTCACCAGTGATTCATATGTGTAAATTAATAACCTTTAAAGATTTTATTCAGTTTATAATATTCATAAAAATGAAATAATTTTACTTATTTTCAATTCAGTACATTTTTTGAATACATAATTTTTATTATAAATAATTATAAAAATACTTAACCATTAATTCAAACAAATTTTTAACCATTTTTCTTTAATTAATTTATGAAATATTTTACTCCTGTTACTGTTCTATTTTCTGACAAGATTTATGTTTGATTTACTAGTAACGTACATACATCAGAGCTAAATATTATTTATTAGTCTTGAAATGTGTTTCATATAACAGTAGGAAGATTAGAATATTTTTAGGTTTTACTCAAATGTTTATTAATGCATATTAGATATGAAGCAAATATATTTATTAAGTAATTAAAAACATTAAGCTCTCAATAATAAATTTTTTACTTTGAATGAGCTGTTCTATTAATTTTTGGTGCATTTTACTTTTATATATTTCATGAAATATGAAGAAGGAAAATGCCAGCTGTATTCTAAATATATGTTATATTTATACCATAATTCAAAATATAATTTTTATTATAAAAATTTACTTTTTGGTGACTTTATGTAAATAAACTTATTAAGTAAAGAAACTTATTTTTATGTTTCAGTCCTACAGATGCTGTAACTCATATGTCAGTATGTAACAACAAACTCATTCTAGGCATGCGTAACAAAATAAGAAGAATGGATTTAACAAATCCTGATAACTTTGATGGTACATTTTTTTCTTTATGTAAATTAATTTAAGTCTTTAGAATTAATTTAGATAACTGATGTGTATGTGCTTCATTTTATTAAAGTGTTAGTATACCTACTATAATTTTATACAACTTCTAATCAATAAATGCTTATTTATAAGGTCTTGCTTCCATTTCTTAGGAAATGTAAAACAAAAATTTTCATATTGTTCCTTTTTTTCATGATAATTTAAAGGAAAAAGTAGTGTATCAAGGAATTTATAATATGCAAGAGCCGTATTTCTATTAATTTTATTTTATAACTACAATAATTAATCATATTTTTAAAATAACCAAAGTAAAGTTTGATACCTTTCAATTTTTTAATTTTTGCATTTTCACAGACCATTAAATGAAGTATAAAAAGGTAAAAACTGCTTAATTTTGGCACTATTTGTTTTTGCCAGTTAAAGAAAATATTATGATTACCCTAAATATGTTCATAAATTTTTGAAGTGTAGAAAAATCATAAATCCAAAGAAATGACAATCTTTTAGCACAAAAAAGTTGCCAAAATTAAAAATTAAACTAAACTCTGTGGCATGACAGCCCATGTGGGCCAAGTCCTACAGTGCCTATTTCTATTTTCTTGGCCATGAGGCCGCAGGGTACAAAGCATATGTCCTGATTAGGTGGTCATCATAATGTGAAATTCCCAGTACTTAATTCCCAATCATGCTTGGTACTCAGTTTAACGACCCACTGAAGAGATAAAAGGCTGAAAATTAAAAATTACATCAGGTTTTTCTGTTGATTCAATAATATTTTTTTAATACTATAAGTGTGGTTTTCTCCATATACTCTATTTTTAATTGTGTCCATTAAAATTTTTTTATTTTAAAATATTTCACTCCAATTTAAAGGAAAACTGATTTTGCACAACATTTTCACTTTTAAATAAGAAAATTAAGTATTACAAACCTTAACTATTTTCCTATGTTTATTTCTAATAGTATGAAAAGAAAAATAATTGGTATGTTTTTCATAATAACAATGTTTTTTTGTTTCTGATATTGACTTTTTGACATAACTTCTAATTAATGATGTGATGGAAATAAGTAAATCTTTTGAAGATTCAAAAGGCTGAATTTTTTGATGAAATGTGAAGTTTATTGTTGAAAAAGGATTTTTATGATATGAAATCTTAGTTCTTAAGTACTTTTATGATTTCTGTTGCTGTTTTTCTGTTTCATATAAGTGTATTTTCTGCATTTCAGATATTGATCTACAAAAGCTTGCAAATGAAAAAGTGAAAATTTATGAATTATTTCTTGATAGATTGGGGAAACACCTTATTATTAGCTTAGTAAATCCAGCAAATGAGGGACCTGTAGAAAACTTGTATCTTTTTCAATCATCAAAAAAAGCTCAACATTGTAATAAAATGAAAGTAATTCTGCTTTTAATTTAGTTGTTTTTCACCTTAGTTCATTTTTTAAAATCAAAATTATAACTAAGTAACTGTAACTTGTTGCTAATACTTGTTGTTAAACTTGTTGCTAATATTTGTTGTTACTATAACTTGTTGTTCAAGTAGTTTTTATATAGGGCAAAAAAAGCAACATTTGTCTCTGAATTCTGCTATTTTTTTTAAAGAAATTAATTTTATTTCAGTCTTTAACTGTCCAAAAAATGTTTGAATTTTAATAAATTAATTTTTATTTTATAAAAATTAATTGAAAAGTTCATATACTAAAATAGTTTTATTTTTATTAATATGATTAATTTCTCCAGTAAACTGATTTGACAAACATTTTTTAAAATCATTCATTAAAGAAAGTCTATTCAAAAACAATCTATAGTAAGTACTTGTAAAAAGAATATCATTTACTACTATTACTTAATATTATCTTTTCTGTATTTAGTACTCTCTTTTCAATCTTAACTAATAAGTTGTTACTCTAAGAACTAAGTTATAGATAGAAGTTCATTAATTAAATATTAGATATTAGTCTATACTATTTAAAGAAATTTAAAGAATCAAATTAGATTTAATTTTTAATAAAAAATATACAATTGTTTTTAATTGCATTTTCTAAACTGTCTAATTTTGTAACTGCCTAAATTTGTTAATGATAAACACTATATTTATTTTTATTTAATTTTTACCAGATACCTGATGGTTATATCTAATTTTCGCTAACCACCATTTTACATTTAAATTACTTTTACATATTTTCAAAATAGCATATTTAAAATTGTTGAGTTGATACATTTCTTTGATTATTTGTTAGAAAAATTGTGAATTTTGATAAATCCATTGTATTGAATACCCCATTTTAAATCTAGGGTCAGGTTATAAGTTCAGTTGCTTGGAATCCTTTGGCTTCAAATGATAATACAACTGGAGTAATGCTCATAGGAACTACAAAAGGTATAATTTTTTATTTAGTAAATATATTTGTTGATTTTAAAAGTTTTCTTTGACATTGAATCATTAATTAAAATAGTATTTGAAAATTTTACATTTTTTAGTTAAAATAATTTTATTATTTAATAAAATTTTATGTATTGATAATCTTAGTTTGTAAAAGTTTGTTTACGTGGATCAGGTAAATTTCATATACACCAAATAAAGAGCATTTATTATTGTTTCCAAAAATTTAAAATCTTTATTTTAACTTCTTACCATTTTAATGTTAAAATATTAATTTTATTATATATTGACACTTGAAACTAGTTGCTTATAATTTTTGTTTATTTTGTGTAATGTATGTGCAACTGAAAAATATATATATTCACAAATGCTTATATTAAGGGAGCATTTTTGATATAGTAAATATTGTTTGGAACAAATTATAGACTTAAGAGTGTTATTGGATAAAATTTAAACGTTAAAATATGTCTTAATTTTAATACAGATAACTAACTTAATACATATAGAAGAATTCTTTATTGTTAATTTTATATTTAGTATATTAAAATCTATTTTGTACTGATAATTTGAAACAAAATAGAACAAACTGAAAACAATTTTTCTTTTCTTTATTTGTTTTCACGCACATCAAAATATTTATTGGAATGTGTAAAATAAAAATTACATATTCATGTAATTTTTTGTGCATGATTTTCCTTATTTATTTTGCATATATTAAGGATCAAATGTCAGAACAATCAAATTTAGTTGAGTGTTGAATAATCAAAAGTGTTTTCTACTTCTATATATTGAAAAAATTATTAATTTAAATTTTATTTTTTCATAATATAATTTTTTTTAAAGTTAAGATTATGAAAAATAATTTTTATTTTTAGTTTTTACTCTTTGTTTGAAATATAAACATATAAAATATTTCAGCTTTGTTGCTATTATAATTTTATTATTTTACATCTGCAGTAAATGCTTATTTGCTATTAATAAGCATTTATAATGCATAAATGAACTTAAGCAAAATATTAAAAACATCTTTTTAATATTTTGCTATACATTTTCAAATTTTATTAATATTTATGAAGGAATTTTTTTTAGTGATAACTAAGTTAAAATATTAATCACTTAAGGGGACTCCTTCCGCGCCATATTGAAAACGAGCTCTAATGTTAAGCCTATGGAAAAATTTAAATACATATTTCTCAAGGTCTATTATAACTAGACCTTCACTTTTTGTAGTTTTTTATAATGCTCAAAAATAATAATTTATTCTGTTTTGAAATTCATTTTTAAAATTATTTTAACTATTTTTAAAATTGGCTCAATAATTTGATAATATGCTTAAAACATTAATAACTTAAAAAAGTTATAGAATTTAGAAATTTTAAAAACTGACTTAAGTTGTAAATATATTTATAAATGAGATCAAATTTTTATTTTTACTTTATCTATGATAGAATTTTTTTATTTGTATGCATAAAACTTAAAATTTTCGCAAAAATTAGCAACGCCCACATCGCAGATAAATACATGGTTGTTTGAATAATCAATCCAATCAATTGCATGCTTTAGTCAGCAAGCTCCTCCTCACAGGCTAAAATTTGAAGTTCAGTTTTTCGTAGTTCTAGGAGATAATTTGTGAGTACCCTTCACTCATCCCCAGCAAATGATGCAGGTGTTCCTGTAAAAATATGTTTTTCTAAATTATCGTGAGAAGGGACATTTCTTTCCTCTTTTCTATGTAGGAGAGACTCTGAGGATTTCCTCTCGTATATAGTAAAGGGGGAAAATGTCCCTTCTCTGATGATATATATATCCTCAGAAATGGGATATTTTCCCCCTATTACATGAGGAAATATAAATAAAGAATTTAAAAAGTTCACTACATGAGAAATGTATAAATTTTTTCAACATATTTAGCTGTTTAAAGTCTCTCTCTCTCTCTCCATTTACATATATATGTGTGTGTATGGACTTTAAATAGCTAAATCTATTGAAAAAGTTAATTTTAAACATTTCTCATGAAGTGAGCTTTTTAAATTCTTTATTTATATTTTTGATATGATTTTTCAAGAAGTATAACTACATGATACGATATTGCAATACATATCTATAGACATTGCAAAGTTCATCAATTCCATTTTTTTTAATCTTTGTTTTATAAAAACTTTCTAAAATTTGTTGTTTTTTCAATTTTATGTTTGATCCTAAGTTTATTGCTTACTGAGTTTGGATGCAGAATTGACTTGAACATTTCAACAAAACCTACGGAATATTTATTTTTATCTCTGAAAAATATCACACACACACATATATATATACACACATACACACACTGTGTGTGTGTACATATATGGATGTATAGATATTTATTTTGATTTTAAGGTTATTTCTGATAATTTCGGTTTCTTGGTAAGTAAAAGCATTCCTTTTTAAATTGGAATACGTATCGGTTTCAATGATGTTTGGGACAATAATAAATATGTTCATTGGCCTTACACATTTCAGAATTTTAGGAAGAATATCCCTCTTATTAGTTATTATGAAATTTGTAAAGTGTAGGAAATTGGGATGACACTCTTGAACAAATGTGTAACAGAACATTCTCAAACTATCCTAAATGTCAATTTTATTAATTCAAATATGACATCAATGCACCAAAATTAAATCTTTCAAAATATATTTTAGCACTTAAAAAATACATGTTGTGAGTCATTGCATGCAGTTTTAGTATTCTAAAAGCTAAAAATTTGACATGCATTACATATAATAAATTTTTGTAAAATTGTATCCCCCTTTTTTATTTTCTCTCTGTAGGAATATATCACATTTCCTACTAATTTTATACGATTGATATTGAAGTGTTCAGTGGATATTACATATGGGATCAATATGACAATCAGGAGAAAATTTATAAAAAAGAAAAAGCTTTAAATGAGACTTTTGGAAAATCAAGTATTTTTTTAAATCTTTGTATACAATTATAATATTCCTCAAGATTTATCCTATATTTTATTGATGAAATCTTATATCTACCAACAATCTAATAATTTTTGATAAATTTCCTTTCTGAAAGTTTTAGAATTTTATAAAATCTGTCATCATCACATTTTCTTTCACAAAAAACAAGAATTCCCATTAATTATTCAGATGATAATTAAATTTTATATTGCCTTTATTAATCTACTCAATTACAAGAATAGATCTAAAAAATTACTTTATCTACTTATACCAGATTTTAATCTACTTATACCAGTCCATTTTGATTTTTTTTAAACATCCATGGTAAAGCACCCTTCTTTCTCAGTAATAAAATGTGAAATATCAACAGGAAAAACAAAAAATTTAGCACAGTATTTTATGTATTATAACGTCACCGTTATTACTTGCATATGGAATTCCAGATGTTCGGGGAAAGCTTGGATACAAATTGTAAGACATTGTAGGGGCTGGGGAGATCTTGGACCTACATGCGGTTGCAAGTAGCACAACACTGCCGCCCTGGCTACATTCAAAGTTTATGACTTTCGGACACAAAAAGCCGAAATCTCTCACCACTGCTAGAAGGAAACTTGATCGGAAGAAAATGATTCCTCTAAAGGGGGAAGAAATGTTGTTATCTTGTGCCACTAGATTGGCAATGTGGGATACGCGGCTCCACGGGGGAAGCAATCCATCAAGTCCTGTCCGAAAGTCTCATTGTGAAACACTTATAAAAGACTTCTCCACAAGTTTTCATTATTGCCTTGTACATTTTAATCAAATAATTTTATTTTTATAATCTTTTATATATGGTCTAAAACATATGCAAGTGGAAGTTTAGAAAATTATTATCTTTATTTAGCTACTTTCGTTAATAAACTTATAATATTTTTATGAAAAAGTAAATTTAATACCAGCAAGTAATAAAAATGTAAAATATGTGGTATAAAACATTGGTATTGTTCATGTCCTAAAACGTATTTCATGTCGAAAATAAAAATTATTACCAAATCAGTTTAAAAAGAAATCACTGAGATGCAAAAATACTTTTTACAAAATGTATAAAATGCCACTATTGAATTCAGTATAATAGCACATATTATTTTCAGAACAGGGAACAGAACAGATAATTTTCAAAAATTAGAAAAGGATAAAAATAAAAGGGTAACTGCCTTTTTGTTTCCTGGGTGTGAACAGGAATAGAATTCAACTACCAAGCAAATAGGGCATGCATACGGGATTTACTTCCAGCCATGAAAAAGAGAAAAGTTGGCTAATTACGCATATATATTCTCACCTTGACCCCAAAGTAGTAGTGTAACGTCTTTAGGAATCAACTGGGATTGCTCTTTTCTCATTCAGTTTGCCTTGCAATATATATATATATATATATATATAAGAAAAATCAGAGTTGCATTTTCATATTTCAAGCTTTAAATATATTTTGATAAATAGTAGTACTGAAAAATTATAAAAAGTAGATTATTATGTGTTAAAAATGGTTTGAAAATGAAATCCTCTAAAAAATGCTTAGTTCAAGTGTGAAAACGATTAAGAAATTAAAATCACGAAGAAAACTTTTTTAAATGAAGCACAAAAATTAAAAACAGTAATGCATACAAAAATACTTAATAAGAAAATATAAATTTGAGGGTGATGGAGAAAAATAATTTATTTACTTATATATCTAAAGATGAGAAAATTATACAGCTAAATTGTCGCTTGATACTTTAAAATGAATACTATAAGGTCATTATCTTCAAAAAATTATGATTTTTGGCTAGTTAAAATGAGAATAAATACGCTAAGAATCAATATGAAAACAATATTTAACGATGATGTTATAAATTTGGCTGCAAGCCTGGAGCTCTGATGTTGAATACCTGGAATTCTGATAGTTTGTTATAGATGAAGAAAATTTAAGAAATTTGAAAATGGTATATACACTGAATTTAGATGGAATGTGAGACCCTAATCTTTTTTACGACATTTCGAGGAGTGAAATATTTAGAGTATTTTGTAATGTTTATAATTTTATTGAGAAACACACTCTATTTTAATTTGTTGAGAGGCTAAGCTCTACTCACACAAAAACACAAATCATTTGGTTATTCCCAAAGTGAAGATTATTTAATTCATAAATTAAAGGTTCTCTATTTTTCTTGAACTGAATTTACTTCTTCAGATTTGAATGATGATATCGCCATATTTGCACTGAAAAGTGCGGATTATGTGATAGGTTATATTACTTTTAAAGTTTGCTTAGAAATACATCAAGAAACAATGTTGAGATACCTGATCTATGCAAATAGAGAGGTAGACTTTCCATTCCTACAAAAATCATTGATAGAAATTGTAAGCAAAATATATGGAATTTTCTGTAAATTTTGTATCGAAATATTTTATGAAGTAAGAAAAGTTATTCCAAAGTTAATAAATAAACTACCTTATTTTCTTTCTTTTTTAAGAGATAAGAAATTTGACATATTTGTCTGTTTGAAAATATTTATACAAGTGAAGTACTTAGAAAGAAGAGCAACTGTTGCTTTCTCATAAGGCCCATTAAAAAATCATCAAATCTCGTAAGATCAAAACAAATGAAAATTATATCAAGCAAAATTAAATAAGTATATTTTATACTTTTATTTTGATTTGAGTATTGATATTAAGTTTTGATCATTTAATGAATATAATAATAACAAAATTGTATTAAATTTTTTTTTTATGCATCTGTATACTTTTCTGCAAAACAGTAAATGGAATTATATTTCTTTTAAAAATCTCCGAGCAGAGCTTTTTCTCTCTCATTGCTTGACTAAAAGCTCACAACGGATATTTCCTGTGTCAAATTTGAGAAGCATTTGAGGCTACTTTTTCCTCACCCATGAGATTTACAGACATACAGTTCCCGAAAGGAATACCCCAAGGCTGTAATGAGGGCAGTTGACAGGGGACAAACAGTCTTCAAGACAAATTGACCACATATGCGAAGAAATTGCCGAATACCTTCGGGTGGGACGGCTCAACACTTAAAGTTACATATGCGAAGAAAATCTGTAGGGAACATGCTGATGGAAATTAGGATGTGGGGGGTTATATTGTCCACTTTACCCCTATTGCGGTTAAGTGGTCTACTCATTCCCCTCTTAAAATTCTCTCCCCTTCCCATTGAGTTAGGAACTATTTTTTCTTTGTAAACAGGTGCTTTGGCACGGTTTATGAATTTTAATTCACCAATCAGTTCTTTCAGTCTTTGAAAGAGGGACTGCCTCCAAACAACTGGGCTAGATGGTGCTGAAGCTCATTTCTAGATTTATTTTGAGGAAGGATTCCCCTTAACGAGTTTTTAAAGAAATATATGCTGTATAAAGATTTTTTTAATTTATTAAGGAAATATTTTGTGTAGAAAGTTCCTTAATACCTATATGAATAATTATATGCTTCTTTGATAATTTTGTTAAATATTTTTAACATATATTTAAGGACTTATATTTGAGACTGAGATAGCTTCTGGCGACGATAGACCTTTCTTCCAAAGCACTCCAGAACAATATTTTAAGCAGGTAAGTTCTTGTGCATACTTTTACGAATGCTTATTTAGCTGAAATTTTTTTATGAATGTTTTTATAATTGTTAGATGTTGCACTATATTTAAATTTTTTTAATGAAAAAATGCAAGCCATGTAGAAAATGTTATTAGAATTTAAATTAAATGCATTGTTTGTATATCTTATTGTTTTTTTTTTCAGCAGATTATATTTTTAATTTTTTATATTTTCCCTTTACTTTGATTGAAAAAATTAACAACACTTTATTAGAAAATAAAAGAAATTTGAATTTTAAACTCTATATTCAACTCTATTTCTATATTAACTATCATCATGCAGTTATGCATAGTTTTTCTAGTTTAAGAAAAGTACAGCATAATAAAAATGATTATATAAGCAGATTATTTTCTTAAAAACTTTCCATAAAATGTTCTAACAAACTTTGTTTTACTGTATTATATTTACTTATAACTTTGTTACTTGAATGTAAGTATATTATATTTGCAGTAACAGCTATTTATATTTTACAGGTTTTCGATTTAGGTGTGACAAATGTCCTTAACTCAGATTCAAAAACAATAACTGGGATTGTTTTTCATAAAATAGCTGGAGATAAATATTTTGTACTTGTTACTACTCCAAGGTAGAAAAGATTTTTTTTAATTATGAAGTTTTTGTTTATTGTAATATTTATTCAGTTTTATAAATTTATCAGGCGACTCATTCACTTTATGGGTGATTCAAGTGTTGGAGATCCTCCTGTTCTTCAGAATGTTTTCCATTATTACAAAGATGTCCCAGGTATTTTCATAAATCTAAGTTAAATGGGTAATTTCTTTAAAATGTATTAATAAATGTAAAAATACACATTAGAATATGAAGGTAATTATATAAAAATGAAAATATTATAAATGTATTGTAAAAGGCAAAAATATGAGCAGAAAGTATTTTTGGCTAAAGCATTTATATATTTGAAGCTTTTTATTTAATTCTTTTTATTAATTTTGGAATCTTTATTAGAATACTTCTTTTCTAGTAATTGAATTATGTAACTTATTGGCAATATATAATAAGTATTCTTAATATCATGTATCATATTTTAATTAAACATTATCATTCATTATTAAAAATTTTGATTTTTTAAAATTTTTTAAAATTTTAATTAAAAAGGGAAAAATATGACATTTAAATTTTTTTAATTTATGTTAAATTTTTGATATTTGATGTAATAGCTTTGCATACATTATGATTATTGATATAATTTTAATACCAACTGATTTTTATAAAAATACTTAATTTAGTACTTTATTTCCATAATTCTATTCATAAATTATAAATAATATTTTAAATTATTTTAGATAAATAATAGTTTTTTTATAACTGATAACTTATAATTATTTTAGAAAGTCATATTGAACTTCCTGGCACATTACCATATAGTAAACTACAATTATATTATCCAAATCCAAAAGTTTTGCCTGTAACATTTGGTTGGATGACAGGTATGACTGTTATTTGAAAATCTATCTATTAATTTGAAAATTTTATAAATCATACAAATTGCATTTAATTTTATATTTTTGCTTCATTCATTTTAAATTAGCTTTGTCTTTTTTGCATATGTTTTTAAAAATCTGAACTTTTAAAAAAATTTAAGCAATTAAAATTTTTCTTTAAAGGCATTCTTTGTTTATATTTAAAAAAAAATGATGATTTTGGTGTTGTCTAATTTTTGCTTTTCAAATCAAATGTATTAACATGAAATAAAAATGTTTTATTATCTTATTAAGAATGTTATTTATTGATTTTGTGTTTTATATTTGGTATCTTGAAATTTATCTGCATTTAAATAATGTGCTTTTTAATTTTAAGATTTATCAAAATAATTCAGTATCAAGCAAATTATTTTTTATCTTAATTGATAGTTTAATTTGAAAGAATGATATTGCTGGCTGATGACATCAATCTGTAATATTTTCTGTTTTATCCCATTTACTTATATTTTAAGTTGTTTTTAGGACTTAAGGCAAATTCTACAAATGTTTATCAATGAGATTATTAATATTCAAAATTATACATTAAATTTGTTAATTTTGTTATTGATCATTACATATAAAGTTATATATATTTTCATATGCTTGTTTTAAAATTGTTACTGCCCTAACATTACTGGCATTCATTTTTCTGTACAAGTGTAATTGAATTCATAATTTTATTATTTTATTTGTAACTAAGTAATTATTTATTGCATTAAAAATTATGATTGTAAGTTCAGATAGCTTATAACTTCTTAGGTAAATGTAATTAATATTTCCAGAACCTGGAATTATGTATGGAGACATAGATTATGCTGCTGATTCACCTAAAACTTTGACTGTTAATCGAAAACTTTTGAAGTATCCTTTTGCCAATTTAAGGATTGATTGGTTTTTAATAACAATTTCTTATGATACTTAAACATTAATTTTATTGCGTTTTAATATGTTTCTACAACATTTTAAATATAATAATGTAATTTTAATTTTAAAGTATATATTTAATATACAAATTTTATTGTTTGCAGAATTTGCTTTGCTAATTAACTTAGGGAATTGTGTATCTATTTTCATATTTTTGTTATATATATATATATATATATATATATATATATATATATATATATATATATATATATATTGAATTCAATACTTGCATCATTAAAAAAGAAACATTTTTAATACAAACGATTGGAAAATTTTGCATGTTTTCTAGTTGAAATAATGTTTACTTTAACTTGTCAAATAGTTATCCAGAAGAAAAAGTTGGAAACAGAGAACCATTATCAATAATTCTCACTGAATTTCATGTTCTAGTTTTATTTCGTGATAAGTGAGTTGAAGTTATTAGTTTATTTATTTTTAAATTGAGGTATATATTTTTATTCATTTCTATATTTTTTTATCTTAAAAGTGATTACCATAATTTCTAAAAGAAGGATGTATTAGCTTAAATGTTTCAATGAGATAAATTGTAATAAGCATTACCATAAGCATGTCATAGTTGCAAAATGTTGACTTATGTCCAGAGACATGGCACACTTGTCAAATTCATAAAAGGAAACTATTAAGCAAAATTAAATAATGAGTAAAAGAAATGTGTTTATATATATATAATTGTGTTTTGGAATGTACTGATATTTATTCTCTAGAAAATTTCACATACCTGTAGCATCATAAGTATGTTGAATATTCAAAGAAGTTATTACATTTAATACAAGAAGAAATTTTAATTTATTTGCTAAAAAAAATAGTTTTGGCGTAATTTTGCATCTATAAAGCCAACAGTATGTTTTTCTTCATTATCCACAAATTAAGAAGATTTAGTTATTTGAATCTAAGCAGTTCATATGTCAGATCATCAAATATATTTTCTTGCAGTATAACCTCTTTATTATTTGGGATAATATTTTTAGTGTCTTTAAACCCCAATATAATTGATATTTTCTTTGATTTCCACACACTTTCTAATCACTCTGTAAATCATAGTAAAACTATTTTTTTAAAGTGCACATCAGTAGTGCAGTACCAAAAAAAAAAAAAAAAAAAAAAAAAATTAAATACTATAATGCTCTGTTACTTTTTTTTCTTGGAAATTACAGTATTGAATATTGCAAGATTTTGTTACATATTAAATTTTTTCATTTCAGGTTAAAAGTTATAAGTGTGCTGAATGAGCAACTAGTGTTTGAAGATTTTTTCTCTGAAGTAAATTGAAGTTCTTTTAATTTTACTAATAATGAATTAATTATGATAAATTTTAAAACCTGTTTAATTTTATCATTCTAGACTTATGGACCATTAAAGGGTATTGTCAAAGATCCTGAAAAGGGGACAATATGGGCTTTCTCTGAAATGGCAATATATCGATATAGGATATTTAGAGAAGACAGGTTAACATACAAATTATTAGAATATCATTAAAGAATATTATTTTATTATATTATGATTAATTTTAAAATATTCCTAGGTATGTTTGGGAAGTTTATTTGGACAAAAATGAATACGCATTGGCTAAAAAGTTTTGTAAGGTAATTAAATTAGCTTCTAAAATAATTAATGAATAATTGAATTATAGTTTATGACTTTAGAAGTAAGGAGTAATTAAAAATACCATAATTGAATTAAAGTATTTACTAATAAATATATTTAAATATTTATCAATATGTATGTATCTCTAACTTTTTACTGCCCATTATAAAATAATTTCTGGACTTTTTTTGTATTTTTGTTCTGAATTTTTCAATTATTAGAGAATATATAAAAAAGGTATTCATTTTTTGTATTTCCTAACATTCATTAATTTTATGGTAGTTTGCCAAACTAATTATCAGTGAAATGTAGAGTTTGATAAATTTTTGTTAACATCATGTAAAATGTTATCAGATATTTTTATAACTATAAATACTATACAAAATTTATAAAATATGAATATTAAAATTTTTTTCAAAATTATTTTTGAATAAAAGATATAGCTGTAAGATATAGATATATAGTTAATGATAATTAAAAGAATTAGTTTTTGTTAAATTTGAAAATAAATCAATATTAAATTAATTATTCTCTAATATTTAAGCTTCTAATTTTTTAATTTAAATTACTTAAATTATATATTTTTATGATATTCATTATTTAATATAATAAGTTCTAATTTCTATTAACATTGTAATCACAAAGTTTATCATTTCATTGCATTATTATTTTTTTTCATGTATTCTCATAATTTTTTATCAGCTTTTATCTAATTGTTATTTTTCAATATTCAGCTATATTTTTAAGTGTATTAAATAATTAAATTTTATGACTCTGTATAATTTTCAATTTTAATAAAAGGGCAGGTTAAGCTTCATAAGAAAATGCATAAATTTAAGTAAGATAAAATTGATCTGTTTAATTAGATTTTTAAATAATGTAAAAAAATTATTTGTGTTAAAAGGTTAAATTTTTACAAAATAGAAATGGCTGTTCTTTTCACTTTAAAATGTTTGTTACTGCTCCTATATTTGACATAAACAAATTACTTGCCATACCATATTAACTTATTAAAATGAGTGCATAATATGCATTTAACTCAATAAATGCATGTTTTTTTTCTATTTAACAAATAATCTGATTACTGTTTTCTTATTTATTTATCTTGAATTATTTTTGTTTAAAAATGAATTTAAAAGTTTCCAAATGATCAGAAGAGTAAGTAAAAGTTTTTTCTTTATCTTATGACCAAACTTCTTTATTTTTTGTTAGATTAAACAATAACTAATTTATTAATGTTTGTTTATTTTGGATGTTTCTTTGATATCCAGTACTGTTTATTTTTTATTTAGTTTGCTTTTTATAAATTTTAGGAGGATCCTATTAAGATTGATAAAGTGCTATCAAAACAAGCTGATGACTTGTTTAAAAAGAAAAGGTGTGTATTCTTTAGATATTTAAACGACATCATATATTAATATATGAAATAGCATATTTAAATGTTAATTCTAGAAAATTTGTTTATCTATTATTATTTATAACTATATTTAATAATCTTACTGAATTTGCTCTAAGGTATTAAGTATTTGTAATTTTTCTTAGTTTTAATATGAAATTGTGTTTTGCTTTTTTATTTCTAAAAAATTCTTATTTTCTCATAAATTCTAAACTATTTATTGTTGGTTAGTCTGATTACACTCATTTTATTATAAAATTCTATATTTTATCACATCTTTTATTGTTTTTGTGCAAATTTTTTATTACAGTTTTGAAGAAAGTGCTATAATTTATGCTCAGACACATACCTCCTTTGAAGAAATTGCTTTGAAATTTTTAGAAGCTAGGCAAGATGGAGCTCTACGAAAATTTTTATTGAAAAAATTAGAAGGACTAAAACACCAAGATAAAACACAAATTACAATGATTGTGATGTGGTTGATGGAAATATTTTTAAATGAACTAGGAGTACTTCGTACTTCTGGAAAGAAAAATTCTCAGGAATTTGAGAATCTTCAGCGAGAATTTCATGCTTTGCTGAAAGATCCAAAAATAAAGGTTTGCCTGTTTAAAAATTAAGATATACAAATAAAATTAGCATATACTAAATAAGAGTATTTATTAAAAAAAATGGATTTTGTCTTCAAATTTCTATTAATTTTTTCTTTCGATTTCATCTGATTTATTGAGCAAATAATGGTACCCTTTTGATTGAAAAAAATCCATCAGATTTTTATCATTTGTGCTTGCATCTTTTATCAGTATAAATATTTTTTGTGGAAATTTAATTGAATTGAGTTCTATTTTAAATATTTTGAAAAATAATAAGATATTCATTGTAGCTTATTCTTTTGAAACACATCCAAATATTTAAAATTTTTCTAGTTTTGTTATTCTGTTTTGTGCGTTTTGTATCAAAAGTGTTTTTCTTATCATGATTGATTTTTCCTGTCACATACATTGTTCAACCTATTAAAATTGTGCTTGCACAATATTGCATGAAATTACAAAATTAGTTTGAGCAGTATAATAAAGATTTAGTTTTGTTCTGAAATATGAATTTCAAAACCTAGAGAGTGTGATAAAAGCTATATATTGCTTCTTTATACTGTTTGAAATTGATATTTAATGGAAGTGCTTGCTTACGTACTGTGCTATATTAAAACACAAATTAATTTCAATGAAATAACCATGTTATTTCATGCCCTTTTCTCATTGTAAATCATGCTAATAACTCATATTTTTAAACCTAATTAAATTTTTAGATTACTAGAAATTTGAAAAAATATCTAGAAATTTACAAAATTACAACTACATTAAATATCAATTTTAAACAGTATATTGTCTTTTAAATATTATATTTCAGCAAGCATGCTGTATTGTGCATGTTGTATTTTTTTACTAAGAAGCATAAATTCTCATATGATTCACTTAGATATTTCTGATACTTAATAAAAAGACAATATTTCAATGTTTATTATTATTTAAAATATTCAAACTTATAATGTTTCAAGTTGACTAATTTTAATTATGAAAATCAGATATTTTATTGTTTTTTTTTCAGTTTTATTCTGTATGTCATTAAACTTAAATAAAAACAAAAATATATTAATCTGATTGAAGTATGTGTACATAGTAAAAAGTAATAATAAGCTATAATAAAGACGGTTTTATTGAATATTATTTTTTCTGAAATATCAAGTAAAAATTAAGTGGTGTCTTTGTATTCTTGTATCTAAGTAAATGAGGAATAATTTTAAAATTATATTTTAATTTGTGTGAAATATACATTAAAATGATTTAAAATTATGGCTTGATAAAATGTTTCAGTATGTATTAAAAGTGCAAGGAATTTATTCTCTTATAATTTATTTTAGTCATATATTCTGCGATTTCTCACATGAAAATAATCATGCTTAAAATATAAATTTTATGTTTCTAGGACTGTGTTTCAAATAACAGAAGTGCTGTGTATAATTTAATGTCTAATCATGGAGATGAAGAAAATTTGATATATTTTACAAATCTCATGAAAGGTTTGTAAAATATTTTTTTGTTTATACCTTTAATTGTTCTACATTTATTATTATAAAGTTATGCTGTAAATTTTATATTATTTTTATTGTATATGTTATTTTCTTTAATATAAAATTTCTTTGGCAGATTTCGAGAAAGTTGTACTGTATTTATTACAGCATAAAAATTATCGAGCTGCATTGACAGTTCTTACAGAACACGTGAGTTTTGTTTTTGTAGATCATTATTTATTGTTTTATATGCTTTTTTAATTCATGTTGAAAAATAGAGTTGCTTTTATTATTATTATTTGTATACATTTATTTGTACGTTATTTAATTTTTTTATATATAATTAATATTTAGTATAAATAATATTTTTTCTTTTCGAATATGCTTTCATAAAAATTTATACTGTTGCAACTTTTTCCAATTTTTTTTCTTTAACATTCAGTATGATTGGTAAATTGATAAAACGGGTTAGGAGCAAAAATAAATGTTGTTGGGCAAAATTTTTTTTTGAAATTACCACTTCCTGAAAATTATTATAATCTTATAAAAATTTATCCGGAAATTTTTTTTTCTTCTAGAAAGCTTCAAAGTTGTAATACTTGTAAATTCTAAAATTTCCCATATTATAATAAAGGAAATTTATTCTTATTAGCTAATATTAAATCAAAGCTTATTACATTGCTAGAAAATTTAAGCAATAGTTGTTGCATTATCAAATCTTATTTTATTATGGTTTATTAATATTTTTGACGTAATGAAAAATTGAAGATAGTTTTGATAACTTTCCTGAATGTGACTCAGTTAAAAAAATTGTTATTTTTTTTTTTAGATTATTATGATAATTATATGTCATTATTATTTGGTTTTTCCATCCAAGTTTTCCAAGTTATTTTATTTCTTACTGATTTAAAAGTAATTAAAATGTTTACTTTTATTTTCATAAAAAATTAAATTTATGTAATTAATACATGAATTTATAGTTCTTATGTGTAAAATATATTTTCATAAAGTTTTTTACATTTTGCTGTATAATGCATCTTTTTAATACTTTTGATAAGGCTCTTAGTAGAAAGTGTCTTTAGTGAATTTTACTTTCATAAATCTTAACTTTGCAGGAAAAAAAAATTGAATGCAGCTATTTAAATTTAGAAATTGCATTATTGTATTTTATATATCATGTGTCTCAATTATCATTGTTTACAAGTGTTTCTATGTCTCCACACAGAGCCGTCCTGAGTTATTTTATTTATTTTCACCTGCCTTGATGCAAACAAATCCCAAGGAAACTGTAGATGCCTGGATAGCTCAAGATCGAAAGTTGAATCCTGTACAGTTGATTCCAGCTTTAGTACAATGTGATAGTTGCAATGATCCACGCCAGGTTATTTTCTGACTTTTTTCTGAATAAAAAATTTCAAATCACTTAAAATTTCATTAAAATATTTTATTTTGCATTTTAAATAAAATTTGTGCTTAATTTTATCATTTTAATCTTTAAATTAACTTATGAATTGGGAAGAAAGTAAAACTATCATTCATATATATTTTTAAAAACTTCATAATCTGGTTTTATACAAAATGACTATACTTTATTTTTGTGACTCATGAATAATTGAAAATCAAAGAAATTATCTCTTTATATAAATAAGTGTAGAAAAGTGAATAGCAACATCCTGTTTTCATCTTCTAAATTTATACATAAAAAACACTGTTGATAAATAATTTGGGTATTCAAGTCATCCAGTTTTCTACTGTATTTTCCTAGTAGAAAGAAAATTTATATTTAATTTGAATAGCTTTTTAAAATTTTTTCTATTATTTTAAGTATTTAAAAAAATACTTTTTTTAATTCAGTATTTAAAAAAAATTTAATACAAAAAAGGTGTTCTAAATTTTGTTTATTAAAAGAAATCATTGAAATTTTTTTGTTTTTAAAAATCTTAATTTATAACTATTTCTCATTATTCAATTTCCTTTTTTTCTAGTTTGAGATGCATTTATAGAAGGTATTATTGAATGTATTTCATTGATATTTATTTAATAATGCAAACATTTATTGTTTATGTTGTTATATTCAGAAATAGTTGGTCCTTACTACATACTATTAAACAATGGAAGTCACAATTTGACTAATTTTGAAGCTATCATTTAAATAATAAGGTTATTAATCAGCTGATGAATTGAATTTTATTATTGTGCATATGAGGTTAGTCAATCATTAATATATTTTCACTGTTAAATTTCTTTTCATACTTTACAAATAATTTTATCAATTGAAACTAAAAAAATTGATAATTATTCCATTGTCAATTTAAAAAATAAAACAAACTTTTTTAATCATAAATGTTTCTGGTTTTAGATTATTTAAATACAAACAATCCTTAGTAACTATTATGACTCTTACTAATAAAACTTATGAAATATTGTACCTAATGTTATCAACCCATGGTGAGTGTTATACTTATTTGTTATGTGGTGACATTGTTATTATTATTAGAAATGATTGATTTTAAAAAGACTTAACTAATCTTCAGAAAATTTCATTGTATTAGTGATAAGACTTTAAAAATATTTAATTTTAGGTATGAACCATGTTTCCATTGCTATAATTTTATTTAATGCATTGAAATTTATAGGGTCATGAAGCGATTCGATATCTTGAATACTGTGTGGATAAAATGGGAGTTAAAGATCAAGCCATTCACAACTACTTATTAACTTTATATGCTCGTCTCCAGGAGACTGAAAAACTTATGACATATTTACAACAACAAGTAACTATTTGTTATTTTTGAAGTGTGATAAATATTAATAATAAATTTTGTGTGATCTTATTGTTATTTTCATCTACATATAAATAAAATACTTTTGATATTAAAATTGATGTTACTCCAACAATTGATATATTTTATTAAATAAGCATTTCATTTGTAATTTTTTTTATTAATTTAAGCATAAAATTTTACCAAGGCTAATATTTAAGCATAAAATTTTACCAAGGCTAATTATTAGTTCAAATTTTATTAACTAATAATGAATTAATTGACTTACAAAATTCAGTTTATATTTAAAACATTTTTTTTTTTTAACAAATCTTCTGAATTTGTTAACTTGTATGATTTTTCTCCCCAGTACCTCGCAAGATATTTGAAATAACTTTTTAAATTATTTGTATGGTTATTATGGGTTCTTCATTTTGCCTTTTTTTAAAATTTAAAATTTTGAATTTTACTAAATAAAATAAATTTTATAGTTTAGTGTATATATAGTCACAAAAATCAAATAAGATATGTATAACATTGTTATTAAGCACTTGGACTCTTAAGTCAAGAATTTAATTTAGAAGTCTGAAATTACATCAATGATTTGATAAATGCACAACTTTAAAAGAAAAATTTCATTATTTCTTGTGATACATATCTAGATATAGATTTTAAAAATGAATTTGAGATCATAAATTTGAATAGTTTCGAAAGCCATTGCTATAGAAAGTTTAATGAATTATAAGTGATAGTAGGCAAAAACAAAGTATTTTTTTAATGACAGTCAAGCATGTCATTAAAAATATATTTCTAGTGAATTTTTTTTATTTTCATTGAAATAAAAAAAAATTTTTTTTCATATATGTGTGTGTGTATATGTATATAAATATGTATGTATATATATATATATATATATATATATATATATATATATATAAATTCAAGAAATGTATTCTAATCATTTTTTGGATTTGATGAACATCTTGTGCATGTTTTAAAATGGTTTCTATTTTTATTTTTTTTTAAACTGTAGTTGAATTTGAATTTTTATTAGTTAATATTTTATAAGGTGTAATTTCTAATTGTGTTTTGAATGTTAAAGGATGAAACAAATGTTCCTTATGATCAAAAGTATGCTCTAAGAATTTGCTCCGAGCTTCCTGGTCTTGAACAAGCTTGTGTGCACATTTATACTACTATGGGTTTGTATGAAGAAGCTGTAGATTTAGCTCTTAAGGTAAATATTCTTAATTTTTCAGATTAAATGTTTTATTTTTATAAACATGAACTCCGGTGAAAAATAATTATTTTCTTTAGGTTGATGTTGAACTTGGTAAACAAAATGCTGATCGTCCTGAAGACAATGATGATTTACGTAAAAAACTTTGGTTAAAAATTGGTAAGTATTTATCTTTAGTTATGGCTAAAAAGAGTATAATATTTGTTAAATGAAAAATTTGTGTATTTTTAAATTTTATCGTTTATTTAAAGTTGCTTTGATATTTAATTTTAAGTATGCATTTTGATTGAGTTTTAGTATGTATTATGAAGAAGTACCTTTTCTTTATTATTGGAAGTCTATTAAATACAGTAATTTATGTTTTAATTTTTATAATGTTATGTTTTGTATGTTTTTTGCTCCTAATTATCATACACTTTAGATCTTAGAATTTCTCATGACTACAAGTTTTTACAATCCATTAAAAAAATCTTAATTCATTGAAACAGCCTTCAAATTTTTCTAATATCTTTGAAACTTACTGTTTATTTAAAAATCTAATTTTAGCTAAGCATGTTGTGAAAGAAAAGAATGACATCAAAAGAGCTATGGAGTTTTTACAAGAATGTGATCTCATAAAAATTGAAGATATCTTGCCATTTTTCCCAGATTTTGTCACAATTGATCATTTCAAGGTATGTTTGAAATACAATATCTTTTTTCTATAATTATGTCTAAAATCCTGAGATTAAATTAAAAATTTCTTTGTATTACTCTTAATTCTCATTTTTCTTTACATTTATATAATAAAATTTTAATGTCTTTCCTAAAAGTATTTGCTCAATATTAAATAACAGTACAGTTTTTTTATTTTCCACATAAATTGAAAAATGCTTAAAATACATTATGAACTTTAGTTGAATTAATTTTTTATTTTATTTTAATCACTAATTTGGAAACTATTAAGATTGCATGTTATATTTTAGCTTTAAAATCAAAATATTTTTCTCTTATAAATTATTTTAAGAGTAAAATCATTTATAAATTTTCATGAAAAATGCTGATATTTATTTGTGGAACACTTGTAACGATCTGGAATAACATACTTTACCTATTTTTTAAAAGAAGTAATTTTATTTCAGAGTTTCTAAATTTTTATTACCATATGTTCAATTTTTTATTTTGTTATTTTTCTGTAGTACTTTTTTTGTGTATATTTAAGCATAATTGTTTTATTTAGTTAATTTAATATTATTATAAACATATGCATATTTTATGATAGTTTCTATATAGAATTTACAAAAACTTTTTAACTGTAATTAATTGCAATTTTTATTTGTTTTCCAATTTTTTAACTTAAAATAATATTTGAACATACTAATTTATAGTTAACAGGCATGCCTGTGTGAGAGTTAAAGGAAGCTAGAGCCTTTTTTAAAAGTATTTTTAAAAAAGAATTATTAAAATTTAACATTCATTAAGTATGAAACAATATCGTTGAGGGATACAATAATGATAGTACATTTATAAATTAAATAATATTCTTTAGTGTAAATTATTTTTTAGCTTTACATCTAAAAATACTTTTTTTTTTCACAAAGGATGCCATCTGTTCTTCATTACATGATTATAATCAACATATTGAAGGATTAAAAGAGGAAATGGAGGTAGCTACTCAAAGTACCCAAGAAATAAGATCTGAAATTCAGACCTTTCGTAACAAGTAAATTTTTTACTTATAAGTTCATTTTTATTATGATTATTATTTTTAAAATTAATGTGATTATCGTTTTTCTGTTAAACACACAAAATTCTGTTCTTTGCTCTATTGTTTTTTTTCTGTTTTTTCTCAAATTCTTGGATTATTTCTCTCTCTTCTGAAAGCTGTAATTTTGTCATTATGTAAGTAATTTATTGTAAGCAATTTCTCTTTTGATATTGCCTTCATCTTTGGAAGGTTAATAATTCAATTTGACTATTCTCATTTGCTTAGATATTGTTAATAAAAAATTGTAAAGTAAATTATAAATATAAGTAAATCATATTTATTTACTATAAAATATAAATTAAATAATATCTTCATTGGTTTAGTTATTTGCAGTTTTCATGTTTCCTTTTTTCTATTTTACATTTATCTTTGCACTAATATTATTAAAAAGATTAAATTATTTAATACCTAAATTAGGAATATTATATTTATCATTTTGAATTCCTCTTAAATATAAAGCACTTATTGAATGGTTTTTATAGATTTCTATAAATAGATTTTAAAAATTGTTCTCTATGATGTCAGTTTTCCTTATGTAACTATTATTGTTACTTTCCTTTTATCAAAAATAAAATTTTAATTGTAAATTTCAAATTTTTAATGCTAAATTGTCAAAATATTTTTTTATCACATACTTTATTAAAATCGTTTAATTAATTTAGTTAAACTGACAAAATATAAATTTTATAAACTGTGTTTTTAATTATCAGAAATGATTTTTCAAATTAGTTTGAATCACATAAAATGATTTTAATGTCTTATAGAAACTGATAAAAATGTTTCTGTCTATTAAATTTAAAAGTACTAATCAATTATTTTTAATAAAATACTTCTAAAATAAAAAATACTAATCAATTACTTTTAATAAAATACTTCTGAAATAAAAAAAATACTAATAAAATACTTCTAAATTCAATTTTGTATTTGAATTTAGAAGTTAAAACTTCAATTTTTTTTTAATCTAAAGTTTTTCTTGTAATAATGTATAAGTAATATTTTAGTGGAAATTTCTGGATTTTAACTTAAGTAACTTATTTTAACTTATGTACTGTGTTTAATAAATTTGATTTGCTAAATTGATAGTTTTTAAGCATTATATTTCCAGTTTCTTCTATTGTAACATACTTACTGTTGTTACAAATGACATATTTTATAAATATAAATTTTTTTATAAAGATTTCTCTTTTTAAACATTTTCAGATTCTCTATGGTAACTGCTCAAGAGAAATGCGCCTCTTGTGGATATCCTATTATGGGTCGCTCCTTTTACCTTTTCCCTTGTAAACATGTTTTTCATTCTGTTTGCATGATTGCAGAAGTATGTAGAAGTTTTAAGTTGTTTTTGTATAAGAAATTTATTAATTCAAACTTCATAATTGATATTTTCTCCAATTTTTCAGTATGCACTTATAATGCTATTTTAAAACTACCATAATTTTTAAAAGAAATTCAGCATTATCATTATTTAAAGAAAGCAGCAAAAAGGCTGCAGCTATACTTGTAAAATTAAAATATGAATTTTTTTTTTTTTAAATTGAATACAAAAGCCTTATGAGATTAAATTGTGAATGATATCACTGGAAATAATGTAGTCACATAATCTTTAATTAGCCATAATATATAGCATCTTAATTAAGAAAAAAGGGAAATTTTATAAATTATAAATAAGAGTCCCTGTATATATATATATATATATATATATATATATATATATATATATATATATATATATATATATATATATATATATATATAATAAGGTTATTGTGAACTTATGTTTATTTTTCTGAAAGAAATATTGGAACATTGAGGTATTAAATTGGGTAACAAATCTTTTTCATCTATTGATAAAAATAATTACCTCACAAATCTTGATCTAAATTAAAATCTAAATTTGATTTTGATCCACATTCATTCCTTTGCTACTATCTCTTTATCTAGATGGTATTTCTTTATCTTAGTTATCTTTATCAGCTGTTTAGTATCTTTGAATCTTGAACTTATTGACTATAATTTCACTAACGTACACATAATTTATGTCTGTTTTACAATCTATGTAATTCTTTCGCTTTTTTTTTTTTTTTTTTTTAAGTTCATCTGTACTTTATGTTAGTAGAAATGCTACATTTCTAAAATTTTTACTTTTAAACACATGTAAACTCATGACATTATTTTAAGAAATCATAATATTTTAAGCTTCCTGTATTTAAAGTTTTT
Organism: Latrodectus elegans; assembly: GCA_030067965.1. Lineage (NCBI taxonomy): Eukaryota > Metazoa > Arthropoda > Arachnida > Araneae > Theridiidae > Latrodectus > Latrodectus elegans. The sequence goes on from CM057814.1 coordinate 27,237,216, forward strand.
AATTTTTATTTACCATCCTTTATTTTCTAAACTTTATTTAGTTGCATTTGCATTATTATATTATTACTTACAGACATTTACTGAGTCATTTTAAAAACTTAAAATGATTTTGAGAATTTTTTCAATTGAAGAAAAATTAGAATTTATCTCTTTGATCAGTTAGTAAATATCTAAGAATACTGGATATTACTTGGAATTATCAACAAATGTAGAGGAGTAATATAATAGAATGTTAAATAATGAAAGATTTACAAGAACGTTTCTAAATTTCTTGAAATCAATGAAAACTAGAAAAAATACAATAATCACTGGAAGTTTAAAAAATTGTTACAAAAAATTTTATATTTAATAATTGTATTCTGTGTATTAATAAATAATATGTACCGAAGCATTTAATGCAAAGTAAAATGCTTCGGTGCATATTATTTAATGCTTATTAAATAAAGTTTTTAAACAATATTGTAAACGGTTTTTATTGCAAAAAACTTCAATGGCTATATTTTCTACCCTCAAGCATTTCAGTTTATCATTTGCTATTTATACTTAAGTCCTTCTGATTTTACCTGATGATTTTATTGTTTATACAACTTTTCCTTTTTTTGAAGATCAAATAGGGAAAATGTTTAAAGCAGGTATTTATACTACTGGCCATTGAAATTGCTACACCAGGAAGAAATGCAGATAACAAAATGATATTTATTGGACAAATATATTATACTAGAAATAACAAGTGATTAAATTTTCAAAAAATTTGGCTGGATAGATCCTGAGAAATCAGTACACAGAACAACCACCTCTGGCAATAATAACAGCAGTTATACGCCTAGGCATTGAGTCAAACAGAGATTGGATTGCATGTACAGGTACAGATGCCCATGCAGCTTCAACACGATGCCACAGTTCATCAATCGTAGTGACTGGCATTTGGTGACGAGCCATTCGCTCGGCAACCATTGACCACACGTTTTCTATTGGTGAAAATCTGGAGAATGTGCTGGTGAGGGCAACAGCCGAACATGTTCCGTATCAAGGAAGGTCCGTACAATACCGGCAACATACGGTCGGGCATTATCCTGCTGAAATGTAGGGTTTCGCAGGGCTCAAATAAAGGGTAGAGCCACGGGTCGTAACACACCAGAAATGTAATGTGCACTGTTCAAAGCACCATCAGTGCGAACAAGAGGTGACCGAGACATGTATCCAATGGCACCCCATACCATCACTCCAGGTGATGGGCCAGTATGATGATGACGGAAGCATGCTGCCAGTGTGCGCTCACCACGGTGCCGCCAAACACGGATGCAACCAACATGATGTTGTACACAGAACCTGGATTCAGGTTCTGTGGATTTCAGATTCATCTGAAAAGATGACGTCTCGCCATTCGTGCGCTCAGGTTCATCATTGATCACACCATTGAAGGCGCTGTTGTCTATGACTCAGCGTCAAGGGAAGCCGCAGCCATGGTCTCCGAGCTGAGAGTCCATGCTACTGCAAACGTTGTCAAACTGTTCGTGCAGACACTTGTCTTCCAAACGACCCCGTTTCTTAACTCATGACTTGTGACATGGTTGCACGATCCATTACGGCTATGCGGATAATATGCCTGTCTTCTCGGCTGCTAGTGATAGGTGGCCGTTGAGATCCCGCATGGTGTTCCATATTACTATCCTGAACCCATCGATTCCATATTCTGCTAACAGTCATTGGATCTTGACTGACGCAAGCAGCAATACTGCGATAAGATGAACCGCAATCCCGGTACGCTACAATTCGACCTTTATCAAAGTCAGAAACGTGCTGGTACGCATTTCTCCTTCTTACACAAGGCATCACAACAACTTTTCACCAGGCAACAACGTTCAAATGCAATTTGTGTATGAGGAACTGGCTTAACAATTTCCTCATTTAAACATAATGTAGGTGTCGCTACTGGCGCCTGCTTTTTCTGAATGCTCTGAAAAGCTAATCATTTGCATATCACAGCACCTTCTTCCTTTCGTATAAATTTCATGTCTGTAGCATGTCGCCTTCTTGCTGTAGCAATTTTAATGGCCAGTAGTGTAGATAATTTCACAATGACAAAAATCACAGATTTTGTATGATATTATTTTGTTTTCAGTATGAAGTAAAGAAATATGGTATAGATAAAGTAAAGCATAGATTATTCTATAAGTATTTTGTGAAGCAATTGAAAACATTTTCTTTTATGGTATTTATCTCAGTTCATTCATATTATTTTTAAGTATAGGAATTATATATAAAATATTGTTATTTCTCAGGGAAACTGTATGGGTACAGTAAAATATTATACATCCAGATACAGAAGGTCTCCAAAGTTCAAAACATATAAAATTATACCAGGAAGCTTCAAATGATTTATAAAGTTTTCATTAGAATGCTAGATGAAATCAGAATGTAGATTATTACCATGAAATTTTTTTTACTACCTTCATTCTGATTTCAAAAAATTGATTTTCATCAAAAATAAAACATAAAAGTTGAGAAATGAGAAAAAGTTAAAGGAAAAATAAAATTAAAAAATTGAGTAGTTACTAAAAATCTATTGAAATAGCGAAAAGTAGAGTCATTTATCAAAAATGTATAGATATGTAATTTTATTCTTCATAGTTATATTTCAGGAAAAGTCTTCTATCAGTGACTAAATTCTGAATTTAGAATTAAATTTTAACTACTTACTATCAATTTTTTTATAATATAAAATTAATGATTTTTTAATTTAAGCTTGATAAAAATTAAATGAAGCTTTAATTATTAGAGTTATTTTTGACTTATTAAAATCATTGCTAAATTTGATGGATTTTAAAAATCATCTTAGGGAAATAGAATTAAATACATTTTTTTATTTAAAATTTCATTTATATTCATTCTGTTAATGCTTGAATTATGTAATTTTCCATTTTGATTAAATTATTTGAAGAAATTTTTAATCTCATTTTCAGACTTTCTACTGTAAGCTAAAAATAATTTCTCAATAATAATTTTTCTAAAACTTTTTACGCCATTTTTCCTATCAATTAATTTTATCTTCTCTCAGACTTTATAAGATTTCATCACATACAAAATATTGTAATTAAAAAAATGTAATTTGATAATTTTGCAAAAAAATAAATAATAAATAAATAAAAATAAAGTAAAATTTTTTTTAGGTATCACCTCATCTTACACCAACCAAACAAAATCGTGTAACTGAAATTCAAAGACAGTTAGCAGCGCTTGTTGGACAAGAAGACTCTGCTTCTATATCCTCTGCTTCACTAATGTCTGCTGCAGTTAGTACAAAAGACAAATTAAATGTAAGTTTGTAACTCATTATACAAATTAGTATATTGTGAAACTTTAATTCTCTGAAGTTTGAAATGATGGCTAAATAGCTTTTAAGGCAATTTTTTATTATATAATTATGTTTATTAATTATATTTTTATCATGTGATTTTCTGATATTTTATTATAATTCTAAACTTTTTTACTCTGGATGTTAATCAAGGGAAATTGTTTCAACTAAATCTTTCTAGCAATTGTACTTGCTATTTATAATATTTTAAATTATTTTTCAAACAAGTATTTTTATTTATATTTTTCTTAAAAATAATTACATTAATTTCACATTAGATTTTTAGTTTCAAGATTTGCAAGTAATGTTTTATATCCAGATTGTATGTTATTTGTTAAAAATACATAATTGATTAAAATCATGTGTTGTCAAAATTTGTATTGTCATGTAAGTAATAAGAAAATAGTCAGAAATAGTTTATATAAAATTTTAAAAGCAAGTTAATAATGCTATCTAAAAATTATGGTATACTTAAAAATTTATTATAATCCTTCTTTAATTGTGTTTTCAAAAAAGTTGTATTTAGTTGTATATTGTATAAAATTTTAATTTCGATGAAAATTATAATATTTTAAAATTTTCCTAGTTTAACTCCTAATTTTGAAAACTTGCAAATTTATTTTATAATGTATCTGATGGGATTGAACTTTCTTATTTAATGTAAACTCTTACAGCTGTACTTTAGTTTTACTACTTTTGTCAAATTTTTTTGTCTGAATTTATGTTTTTTGTTAAGTTTTAATGTTTTGTTCAGCATTAATTGAATCTAATAATTTTTATGCTTGGGTATTAGTTCATATAGTTTTATTTAATTTTAAAACCTATTTCAATTTTCTAATAATTTTCTACTGAAATTTTATTTAAATGTGTTGTTTAAAAGTTTTATATTTTTACTGCTATTTTTAGGCTGAGCTTGATGATTTAGTGGCTTCAGAATGTTTATACTGTGGGGATATAATGATAAGGTATATTTCATATTTATATTATTTACATTAAGATAATGAGTAATTTTTTTTGTTTAAAATCACAAATACATTAAAAAAGTGTGTGATGAATTTTGACCAAAAAAATATGGAAATTGGTTGCAACTTACTTGAAGAAATCATAAAATTTTTGCCAATAAGAATGGGCAATGTTTAAAAGAAATAATACAACCACGGAATTCAAAAGTGATTTAAAGAAAAAAGGATTTAATATATACTATGTAAAATCAAAAATAATCTATTGATATATTAGGCCACTTGGATCAGCTTTTCGTTCCTTCAATGAATCCATAAAATTGAGTACTAAGCAGCACACTTAGGAACTAACTCTAAGGGTTTCATGTTTGGCTGACCACCTCACTGGGACATTTATATGCTTTGTAGCCTAGAGCCCTCAGACATAAATATAGTAATGGACCCTGTAATCCTTTCCTCCCATATGAGCTGCCATGCTACCTTGGTTTATTTAGCTTAGGACACAGAAATAAAGAGTGACAATCGATACATTAAGATACATTAAGACAATCGATACATTAAGATTCAAAGAAAAGGATATAAATGAAATTGCAAGAAATCTCTCCTTTAATGTAAAGGATTGCTGCAATATAATTTTTTTTAAACCTTATTTGGTTAGCCAATAAACTAAACCAGATCCATGAAATCATGGACTAATAAAAAGTTCCAAACATGAAGAAGACTTTGAAACAAGTCCTTTTGTCGTAACAAGACCTTAAATATCATGTTAGAATAATTTTCTTATTACACTTATCAGCTGCTTTGTTCTGGTGGTACAGTAAATTTCCCTATAATGCTATACTGTTAAAAAATTATTTTTTATATTTCTTTTTAAGTGTGTTAGTGAATTAATTTAATTTTTGCTGAATTGAATATTTTTATGATTTGAATGTGAATGTTATTGATTTGAATGTTATTCTATATATTCTCATTATTTTAGACTTATCTCTATTTCTTAAAATACTTATGGATGTCTAAAATACTTTTTAGGTCTATTGACATTCCCTTTTTGAATATGTCAGAATATTCTTCAATTCTTCACAGCTGGGAATGAGATAAAATTTAAGAAGAAATAAAAATAAAGTATAAATTATGATTTATCCAGAACTCACTTTCACATATGTAAATATAACAGCTGGACTGTGATTATTTTATAAATAAATTTATTTGAATTATATTGGTATTTTAATTTTTTCTACATATCTACAGAAAGGTTAAACTTTTGCATATATCTGTTCTATTTTTCTCAGAAAAAACATTTTTATAATAATTGGAGCTTTCAACTTAAAAATTATTTTTGTTTTAAACAGTTTATTTTTATAGCTATACAATGCTTTATGATCCTTTGATTTTTTTTTTTTTTTTTTGATATTAGAATAACTCCAATATTTATTTCTCTAAAATTAAATTTACATTAAAAAAAAAAAAAAAAAAAAAAAACACCATTAGCTATTTGTTGGTTTTTTAAGCTGTAGGATGATATAGACATTTCATAGTCTGTGTGTGTGTGTGTGTGTGTGTGTGTGTGTATCTACAGCTTCTTTTATTGCATTATAGAACTGAATAAATTCTGTTTTTGTTTCTTGTCAGCTTAATCAATGAGCAAATTTTGAGAATGATTCATTTTTTTAAATTTGGAATAAATACTGATCTCTTTTTCAAACTGTTCAATTTTTGCTTACAAAAATATTTTCCCCAAATTCAAATTCATCTTTATTTTCATTGCTCTGCTGAAATTCACTACTGATATTATCAGAACTGTATATTATTTCTTCTGGTTCATCCTCTCTGGGATGATCAATAGCTTCCTGTGGATGATTTAACTTTATCTAATATTGATCTCAAACATCCTATCTTCGTCTCATACTCTGTTAATTTACATTTTTACGCTGTTGCTTAGTAATAAAAGGGCAAACAAAAATAAGAAAACACTTTGGAACATAAAACTGAAGCTAATACTTCACTAGAATGAACACAAAAGTATCGTTCTACAGCCAATTTCAGAAATTCATCTCCTTGTGCTTCTGCCAGATGTAAGATTTCGCAAGCATTTTTTGAAGTATTTCTTATGGAGAAATATTATCTTATGGAGAAGTATTTCTTATGGAGACATTTTCTTATGGAGAAAGGAAGAGCATTTTTCTTAATATTATAACACTTAATATTTATCAGCTGAAGATAAAAATCTCATGGCCATGTCAATATTAAGTCCTTTTACTTTTCCTGAATATATAAATGTCAACAGCTCCTCTAGAGTTTCTGGATTTATGTCCATAATATCAATGATTCCAGTTTTCTTAGTCATGTCGTTATGAAACATGGCTTCAAAAACACATGATCTGCAACTAAGTATTGCCCGATGGGCTTGGAAAGTTACATTTCCGGCTTTCAATTCTACATCAGAAATTTTTTTTACAAAATAAAGACTTTCTAGATTGGTACTCAAAGTATCCAATATGACTTTTTTATCAACTGAAAAATCTGTCGACTGTTCGTCTATGATTCGTGATAACTTGACTTTACCAAAAGAAGCTGTCATTTCACAATTCAGAAACAAAGTATCCTCACTCAAAAGGGATTTTTCATTTAATTTCAGCTTTTGCGTCGATGAACGGTTGAAAATGCCAGATTTCGAATCTTGAGAAACGCCTTCAATATCCAAAAGTGATAGTTTACAAATAAGATAGTGTGAGACTTCATAACAGTTTTTGATATCGATACATCTCATCGAGTCTGTTAGGCATTTTGAAAGTTATTTCGAGTGTAGGGCTCATTGGAATGAACATTTTAATAGGTTGACCAGAAAAACGAGAACTGAAGAAGTTCATAACACAGATCGTGAAAGACAGTTTTTGTACTCCAATAAAAGTCCTTGCTGTCATGCAATTTACCAATGACTGTATAACCAAAGATGGCCATATTTGACATTGTACTGTGAAGGAACTGTCTTGAAAATATAAGCTTTTCTTGTGTAGCAACTCATCTCTTTTCCAGGATGTGCTGTCTGTGCGATGAATTTGATCCAAGTGGCAATTTTCTATTTTTTGTGACAAAGCAAGAAGGTCATCTACCGTGATTATTGTAAATTCAGAATTAATCCTTACTTTTCTTCGTTCATTGTCATCTTCCAGTCTACTCAGATAAATCGGTATACATCCTTCTACCTTGCCTTTTGGATATAATTCCAAACACCACTTCTTTTTATGAAAATTTTCAATCAGGAACACAGGACTTGTAAGACATTCATTTGATAAAAGGAAATTTTCTCAATTCTCCATATGAATTTGAATTGGATTTCATCATCAGCACTTTCCACCATTTTAGCAAAGTACTCAAAAATACCATTTCTTTTCGCTCAGAAAGATATTTTTAAATTAAAATTAATTCGAACATCTAAGTTCGAATTAAGCCTTGTACTTTCTATATTTGTTAGTAGTTTTGAGAATGTCACGCTAGAGAAAAATGTTATTTATTTCTTATCTTGCAGAGATAAAGCTTTTGCTATTCATTTTTATATTCATTTCCTTATTCAGGGTGTGTGATGAATGTTTCTTATCATTCGTTATGGAGAAATGCTTCCTACACCAATTCTGCAAAACTTCTAAGTAATCAGTATTAGATATTTTTCTGCATACAATAGTAAATAAACATTTTGGTGTTATTTGAATAGTGAAATAAAAAAATAAACTTTATTTTAAAACTGAGATAAAGATTTAATTCATTACTGGATAATTAGAATAAAATTCTTTTGACTCCGTGAATTAAATATTAGTTCTCAAAAATATTAAGGAACTGCTTTTTATAAATTGACTTAATACGTAAATTTTTTTATTTGTTTTAATCACCCTTAAGGGATGTACTACATTTAGAATTTCATGACTTACTAAAAATACGTTCTTTATTGTGTTTATATTTTATAAGATTCTCCTAAAGAAATTTTTATTTCTAATTTACTACATATATACTTAATTATGATTTTCATAATTTTTTAAATATAATTTTCTATATTTTACCTATGCATATGCACAAAAATATCATATTTCATTTTGAAAATATGTATAGAGTAAATGCTATGAATTTAATGAAAAAATTATCATGCTATGTATGGCTTTACAAGTCATACATGAAATATCCTTTTTTATATAATGTATAACTTGGCAAAATATTGAAATTAATTTTTTTTTACGTGAATATACACTGGCTCGCAGAAATACAGTAACAACATGTTTTTCATAAATTTTTTGTTTAAAATTAAAAATTAAAGTTTATCATATAAAATCATAAAAAATTGACATTAATAATAAATTTTATAACTCATATAAATGATAAAAAAGAATTTTCGTAAATTTATAAAAAAACGCTAAATAGCATTTTATTTTTTTAATTGAAAAAACATATATATATGTAAGAAAAATATACAATCATCAGATTTTCATATAATAACGCGCGTAACTTTTGTTAATTTTTAATTTTTGTTAGCAGATTTGTTGAGAATAATTAATGCGCGAAAGAAACCATTTACACAATTTATTAAGGTAGGTGGTGATCTGACGGATGGAAATGTCTTAGTATGACGCTCCTAGGCGCCTTAATATGTCTTGCAGTGTTGTCCACTGTCTCTTGAATCAATACCAAACCAAATTTTCTGTGTTCGAAAGATATATTCCATGTGATCATGAGCTACACACTTTTATATCAAATTTAAGTGCCGCAATTTACTGTAGACCACTTCATATTATCATATAGAAGATGATCCGCCAATTTACTAAAGTTTTCTTTATCATGCAGGTCTCTTTGCAAAGTGACCAATTATATGTGTCCCCCTCATCGAATGATAGAGAAGGGATCTGCTTATTTTGAGCAAGAGAACACGTTTTTCGGAACCAGACAGCGACGGGCTTCTGTACTTTTTTACAAACGAGTCCAAATTAACAATGGATAGTGATTCAGGACGTATACTGTGATTTGGAGGGAACAAAGCACATCAGATAACATCAATAAAACTCTGTGGATAGACAGTTACCGCGTGCAGTGATGGAATAATGGTTTGGGCAGGGATCTCACTTGATGGTCTCACTGACATGCATGTGCTCCAGGGAGGAACTATGACTGGTGTAAGGTATTGGGATGAGATCTTTGATCCATGTGCCTGCCGATATGACTGCAATTGACAATGATTTCATTCTGATGGATGGTAACACGCAATCTCATCGAACTATAGTAGAGGAATATCTTGAAGGTTTTGGTTTGAAGCGAATGGAATGGCTAGCTCTATCTGTAGAATTGAAACCCATTGAACAATTGTGGGACTATCTTGCTAGATATGTTGCTCTTTAACTCTTTCCTTAAGACCTGTAGGAAAGTTGAAAATCGGTTTACTCCGTGTCTGGTTTTTGATTTCCATTTCGGTAACCAACAGCTTAATTAAAAACATTGAAAGTTGATGCCGCTAATGTATTCAGGCTAGAAATGGGTGTATTCCTTATTAAAACTTTTTTTCCTAAGACATTTTACTACATAAAACTGATTATTTCTTTTTCCAAAAATGGAATTTTTCAGCGAGATTGCCTTTTGTTGTAAACTATTTATGCATTTTTCTTTTGTAAACTTCTATGTTGTAATCAATACATATCTGTTTTGTGTACATGTTATCAAAATTAGATATTTCTACATGATTCATTTGCAATTTATTGGTCATTTCTTAAATTTTAAAGGCTAGTGTAGATTGAAATTCAAATTAAATTTTTGTTACATTTTTTAAATGTATGAAAATTTAAAATAATACTACTTTAGTAAAGCTTTGAAGATATTTAGTATATCTGATTTTGTGCAAAGGCATTATATTTTTAAAAAAATAATTACACATTTATTTTTCATTCAAGTAGCTAAAAAGAAACCTGTAGTGTGATATTTGCGAATATCAATGATTATATAAATTCTAATCAATTGAAAAAGTTTGTATATATTTATTTACTATATTACACACAGGGCAGACATTTTTCTTTTTTGTAATTTTTTTATTTTTTCCAGTAGATCAATTTTTTTATTTTTTCCAGTAGATAATGAAAGCATTAACAAAAAACATTATTTTTTGTTTTACAGGGAGCATGTAATTTTACTTAATTGAAATGAAACTTACAATAAATGATATTTTATTGCAAAAATATTTTTTATTTAAAAAATAAATTCATCAAATGTAAGTGTTTTTTAAGTTTATCATCTGGAACTCAAATGTTTTTCAAGGAATTGTACATTGAATCTGCACAGTTCATTGAAATGAAGATATAATTTACAAAACAATCGCTCTGTATTCCTTTTATTTTCTTGAAAACGACTTTCCCAATTCTTCAAAGAAGTCAGATTTTAACATTTGGCTTTTATTTCAATCATGAACACTACTTGAATAATTAAATATTGTATTACTTTTAAAATTGATGGAACTTTTTAAAGGTATTGTTTCCTTCACAGTGAGTAAACTCTATATTTCAGAGCAAAAAAATTGTTTAAGAATCACTCACACGCGTTTGCTGCTAAAGTTATTATATTGGTATTTTAATATTAAAAAAATATTCATAAATTCCCCACATGTTCAAAAATGAATTTCTAATTTACTTTTTATTTTAATTTTTTATAATTTAAAATACTCTCCACGGACCAACATGGAGAAGTCCAACCCCTTTGGGGCTGTGGAAACATTTTTCCATGAATTGAAAGGCATGAGAATTTGTACGGATGGACAGAGGAGTTACACCAGGCTTTGTCCTCACTGCCCGAATAACGCTCAACTGTCTTCACAATACATCTTCAGCTAGTCAAGCTTTTTAACATCAGCACAGAGAATCCTGTGGACCTTCTTTTTACAGATAAAGGTGTGGAGATCTTCAGGGCTGTCTTCGACAGCTTTGGAGACACTTATGCTTTTTGCACTTACTCCATGGACACGACATCATCATCATTTTAATTATTGAAATAAAACTGTTCTTTATAATTTTTTAATGAAATCTTTTAAATTTTTTGTATCATTGGTATTTTTTATATTTTGTACTAATTATTTTAAATACTCCTGAGTTAATTTGACATAAATTTAAGGCAAATTATTACATGTAAACATTGTGTATAAAGTAATTACTAAATCTGCGAGCGAGCGAGCGAGAGAGAGAGAAATCACAGTCCTAAAATATTTGGATTTTCATTAAAGAAAAAAAATTTAAAATATAAATTTGGATAAGCAAATTTTATTTGGTCATACCGAATCAGTAATGTACCAAATTATTATTATAATTTTGCTTATACTTTAATAACAAAATATCTGTTTTTACGAGTCTTAGTAATTCCAAATTTTCGTTTAGAAATTATACAATAAAATGTTTGCGAAACTTATAGTATGCCTTTTTCTATTATCTAATGTACTAAAGATGTAAGGCATTTAATATTCACTATGTAGTATCCATCAGGAGCATTTCTTTTATTGATAGTTGACCGTATTCTTGTGCCGCAAGGAAGACAACTCGGAAAACTCTCAAGCATTCATTCCGACTGGCGTGCATGCTTAATGCAGAAATGAAACATTTGTCTTCCGTTTCTTCCACGTTCCTGGTATCGATATGCTCCAAAGAACGCTATTCTACCATTAGGCTACAGTAAATCCTTAAGGAACATATCTAAGGAATATTTGTTAAGAAAAAAAAAAGTTACTAATAAAAAATAGTCATTTTTTTTGATTTTATGTTTATAAGATGATGATTATTTGCCATTTCGATATTGCAAGAAATATTGGTTTCATAAGAGAAAGATATTAGATGATATTCTTGTTAGGGGGAGTAGGTGGAAATTATATTAAAATATTATTGCAAAGTTTGTAAATATTTTTTGTATTAATCTTGAGATATCTCAGACAGATCCGAACTCAGATTCTGGGGAAAAAAAACCAAGCGATGTAGGTTAACGTTAAGAATGGTTTTTCCAGTGATTTGGCACCACTTAGCGGAATTTGGCAAGAAATAAAAAGTTCTGGAAAATTCCACCACCTAAACTCTAGGGCCTTCATTATGCAAGATGGTTTAGAATCTTCCAGAAACTTGGAGAAAGACCTAGGCTTTCATGTCTAGTAAGTTATAAATACCACCGTTCCATGAACCGAGTCAGCCAGTTTCTGAGTTTCCAGCGGCAGTGATAGAATGGTAGATATGAGCTGTCTGTCTGAGGTATTTGAAGACCTCTGTTTTGGGAGCTGTTTACCGTTGAATCAGTTTGATTGATGCTGTATAATTGTGATCGTAAATGCTGTAACTGTTGGGTTTTTCAGACATCTTTTAGAAAGTTATACACAAATAAAAATCCTGTGATGGTTAAGAGTTTATTTTATCAACTCTTAATCAACACGAACCCCGAAACTCGGTACAGTATACCACAATTCTTAAGCTGTTACATGTTTTTGTAGAAGATTCATTGCATGATCTAATTTCCTAATATCCACAAAAAGACTATTTTACAAATTATTCAAGAATCTTGAACTAAATACTCACATAAAGCTCGAAAATGACAATTTAATTTTTAAAGGAATATCTTTTTTAAAACTTAGGCAGAAAGCTTTTTAAAGGAGAATTGATAAAAATAACTCTATAAAGTATATAAGAAATTTATGCAAGCAAATTCTTTGGGGGGAAAAAACCTTTTTGAATATAAAAGATAGAAGTAACATCTACAATTAAATATTCACGATAATTCTATGACATTAACTAAAAGAAGGTGACATATTTTAAAAACTTTAAAAATATAAAATAATAAACATCACAAACATAAAAAACACAAAAGGAAAACCATTTTCCCATGTATATCATGTAAAAGGAGAGTTTTTAAATATTAATTGGTGTATAGTAGATAAAAAGATACCATACATCAATTAATATTTAACAACTCTCTTCTTACATGATACACATGGGAATATTTTCGTCAAAATTAAAATGGAAAACACTGGTTACTTGAAAGAAAGAAATTTAATTCGACACTACACAGAATCTTTACACGAAAAGTCGGGAAAGTTTGAATTAATTTCGCTGATTTAGGCGAATAGAAACTATGAAAAATATTACTTCAAGTGTAATTTATTTGGTGATAAAATTAAATGTGTAATTGGGAAACTCATAAAAATTTGCCTGGAGATTCAGGGATTCCGTGACAACCGTGATTTCTAGCGATAACAAAAATATATTAAGTAATATTTATATCTAAAGGTAAAATAGGACTTCACATGGAAAATTCAATATTTATTTACATTAGAATAAAAGAAATTTACAAAAGAAAAAAATAGATAAATTCATAAGCATCTGAAATTTATTATGCTTAAAAGTTTGAATTTCAAACATTGTTCTACTTGTGTGTAAAAGGAAACTATTAGCTTACAATGTCAAACAGTTTTGACGTTGACGAAAGCTTATGAAATACAAGCTGAGAGAATGAGTTAATTTTATTTTAAAATAAAATAAGAATGAGTAAAAGTTAAAAATTAATCGTGTAAGAAATTAATTACGCTACAATTAATCTCTCTTACTAATTACATTGCAGTTACTATGAGAAATCGAAGAATGAACAATATTTTTCTCTCCTTCGAATATTTTGAGTTTTTTTCATTATAATTAACTTAATAGTATAATTTCCATGAAAGTGAAAGCTTAAAAGAAGTTCAATAATAAAACAGTTTTTTAATGGAAAAATTAAATTTAATAATATTGTTCGTACTCTTAAGACTAGCATTTGTGTAAGAATTTGTATGTTTTTATGTTAATACGGTTTTTGTTTGTCTTTTCCTGACGAAGGAGTTTGTTCATAATCTTTAGATAAAGATGTCCGTCTTTGCCACCCTGTGTAAGCTTGGTACCTTGGTAGCTTGCTTGCTGGGGTTGTACTGACGTTACTAATAGCACTTTTACCACTAGAAGTGTCTTCGATTGAAAGTGAAGGTTTGCTAGAGTGGAAGATATTCTGATTATATAAGTCTGAAGTGCTGGATGAATGTTTTTTGCTTGAAATGGAAGATGAATTACTACTGCTGGCGAACAAGGACGTCTTTGTTCCTATGTTTTCCGGTGGCTTTAGTTTACTAAAGGAACTGAAGCTTCCGGTTCTTGTTCTTTCTGGAACTGTTGGTGACTTTTCCCGACTTGGCTCTGGTGACTTCAGACGCCAACCTGAACCAAAAGGGCTGAGTGTACCGCTTTGCACGGGTGGACTAGTATCGCCAATGTGTAGAGTGTTGGCATTGGTCTGAGTGGTAGAAAATGGCTTTGGAGAGGTTAATGATGATCTCCTGGTCGCAGCAAGAGTGTTCGGTTGCATCGATGTTGTGGTGAATTTAGACTGCGAAACAAGTGGCTTAGTGGATGTAAAAGAACTTCTAGATGTTTGCATTGGAGCACGACTTGTACTAGGTTTTGCTTCAGTTGTTTGGTCACCACTTAGTCTGCGTGTTCCCATGAATAAGGATGATCTTGGCTGTGCTACCTATAAGATGAATATTTGAGTATTTTACTGAATATGTTCACTCATTTCCAAAAGTTATTCACGAAGATGTAAAATGCAAAATATCAACAAATACTGCTTTGATTGATACAAAATTTGGCAGTAAAGTAGCATATATATTTATGCATGAAATAAAAACAATAATTATATACAGAAATGAAAGCAATATTAAATTTTTGTAAGTTATCAGATAATGTCACAATGGAGATTTAAGCAGAATTATGTATAAAGTGAAAATAAACAGCATAAAGTGAAAAAAGGACTAATATGGTATGTGATCCCCCCCCCTCAATTGTATAAAAATTCTACACCTTGTGACCATGCTTTCAATTAGGTGGTCTACCATCGCAGAATTAAGCAATAGACATTCTTCTTTTAATGCAGTTTCCAGCTCAATAAGAGTGGCTGGAGGTAGGAAACGTGAAGATACAGTACGGCCGAGAGCATCTCAAAGATTGTGAAAGGTATTAAGGTCGGAATAATATGCTGGCAACGCCATACGCGCAATCCCTTCACTCTCCAGGTAGTCATCGAAAATGTCAGCTTTATGGGGACGTACGTTATCGTCCATTAAAACAAAAGTAGGGCCAACTGCTTCAGCTTACAATCTCACAATGGGTTCTATGACTTCATCTCGATACCAGACATCGTCACAGAATCCCGTTTAAAGATGTGCAGGTCGGTGCGGTATTCTAATGAAATCTCTGACCACACCATAATGCTTCCGCCTCAGAATGCGTGATATTCGGTGATTTTTGGAGCTGATTGCATATTCCTTGTTCACGCCATATCCTTATATGCTTGTCATCTGGCTCCAGAACAAATCTCGACTCATCAGTAAACAAGACATTGCCCCAGTCAGACACAGTCCAACTGACATGTTCACTGCATGATTTTAATCGTGTCCCTTCTTGACTGGACGGATAGACAAACACAAACTTTAAATACTCTGGCCTACAGTTCACTCATATGAAATCTTCGGCGTACAATAGCTGCAGATATCACCTACCAATGGACGCTATAACAATAGATGTTACACGTGTGGAGGTTGCTCTGCTATTCCGCTTGGCTAAAATCGCAATTTATCCATCTTCCACGGGGTTTCTAACCCTTGGGCAACCGGCTACGGGCCTTCGGACAACTGTCTATGTGGTTTGGAATTGTTTCGATAAACGTGAAATTAAAGAATGGTGAAGTCGAAGAAAAGAGCAACATATGAGATCAACTGTCCTGCTTTAATGCGCCCCACAGCAATCCGGCGCTCAGAATCTTTCATTCGTTTTCTGGAAGTCATAGAAACACGTATGTCTTGAAAACAAATTGTACGAAAGTTTTAAATACCTTCTCTATCAACACTTACAAGCAACTTCTGTAACCCTTCATGAATCTGCTATATTATAAAATGACCCTTTTAGCATATTTCTTGACATGAAAGCGCGATTTTTGTTACCTAACATATTTGTATACTTTTATCTACCTCTGCATCGATTTGCATCCTCTTCAATTCTGACTGGCTTCTGGAAATTAGCATTTTTGCATTTTTCTCTCCGTGTTTAAGTTTTGAAAGTGAGTATAAATATATATATAATATATATATATATATATATATATATATATATATATATATATATATATATATATATATATATAATTTGAGACATAGTTGTTTAAAGATATGGGCTGGAGATTGTGATGATTTAAAAAAGTAGAGCTGGCGGCTACTGCTATTGTAAGAAATTTTCCAATAGCAACATACCTGTTTTTTCTTCAGGCGGATAAATCAGTATATTGAGAAAGGACAAATGCTGTTGTAACGATTAGCGTGAGACAAAAATTGCCGGCATAAATCATTTTCAAAAGAAGAGCATTATTAATAATACTGAAAGGAATTTTGATGCAATTTGTATAATCAACAGATCACTGCAGTTCTAGTGCTTGTTGCAAGAAATTTTGATCACTTTTTAAATTTACCAAAAACCATAATCTCTAAATCTAATGTACTCTTTTTTGTTATAGATATCTTTATCAATTTTAGTGAATCCAGATGTTGCTGTCTGGAAATAAGCAACCAGGATGGACTGGGCAAATTATTCCTTTCCCGATATGATAAAGATAACAGATGACCTCTGTAGACATTATGGACGGATGAGGTGCATTTCTTTTCAACTAAAAATGTTGACACCAAGAACTGCTTTCACTGAGTTCACAAAAGAATTTACAATGCGACACAAGTGATTTATATTCATGAAACGAAAGTGAACGAAGTTTTTGCGAACTTCTGTTAATTTGTTGTTTAGTACATTTGTTCTTGTTCCATTGTTATTTGAAGAGATCACTATTTTTGGTGGAATTCTTGTTCTGACATAAGTACTCTGTAAATATCATTCTTACTGAAATGCGCCAATCCTGAATTATAACAATGAAAGCCCATTAATGGCATTGTATGGCTTCAAAATAGAGCTCCAAAATATGTTGTCCAGCATATTCGACCAGTGGTGCATCAACATTTCATAATCGAGTTACTTTCAGTTATATTTAGTTTCGTGATTAGAGCGGTCTCCCGCTCAAATCCTTCTGGATTTCTAGTTCTAAGGTCATTTGAAATTTAAGACTTACGCCCCTGGTTTATGAGATGGGTTAGAAGTGAACGATAACATAAAACGTGAAGTTAAGCAAATAAACCTTGAAAGTGGCTTTCAATATTGTCCACAATTTTTCGCTTACAGTTCTTTGACGCCTGCGGAAGTAATCATGTTGAAAATTTACTGTTTCAAAAAAAAAAAAAAAAAAAAAAAAAAAAAAAAAAAAAAAAGAATGTCCTTAAATATTTTGCGCTTTGTAAAAATTTTATGCCGGCTATTTTCGCATGCGCCAATTATTTCAACGCTACTTATAGCTTTTTAATGCCGAGCTGGCAGCCAAATGGTTAGCGCTCTTGCCTTCGGTTCAACAGTTCGTGGGTTCGAATCCCACCTAGGGCATGGATGTTTGTAGTGATTCGGAATCCACTTTAAGTCGTAGGTCACAGTCTAATTAGCCCTCGTGTGCAAAAAATGACCGTTGAGCGACAAACCAACCAACCTATCGCTTTTTAATACAATTTGAAAATTTCGGAGCTCTGTCACTGTAAAATCGTAATCTTTTCTTAAAGCCATCACAATATTTAGCGCATATTTTCGAATAATTATGTCTAAAATTTTGGCTCGATTGGTAGAATAGATAGGCCACTAAAATTTCAGGTGTAAGAATCATCAGAAAGTATTTAGTGTATATATTCATTTATATATATATTTAAAAACGAAAAATTCTTTTACATATTTGTATTGAAATGAATACTTTTTAAACATCTTTATTAATCATTAGTAAAATTTCTTAACGTTATAACATTGAAACGATGTATATTTTTTATATTTATTGTGGGAACTCACTTGTGGTTCTTGAAGCTGAGGTATTTTAGATCTTTTTTCTTGTTCCATGACTTGAATCTGCCTTTCTAAATCTTCTATTTGTTGGAATAGTTTTTCTATGTGATTCAGTAGATCTTGATTCTGCATCATGAGCTGATTATTCTGTTCCTATTAAATGGTTATGCAAGTATGAGAATCTATGCAGAAAATAGATAATTTCACACATAGGCAAAACTCTTAAGTATAGAGTGATTAATCCAAATTACTCATCAAAATAAAAATTAAAGAACACCCATAAAAAGTGATTATTTGGCAGGTATTTTCTTACGAAACTTTGATTATATTATATATCCTGTTGTCTAAAAACATTGCAAAAACATTAAACCATTATTACGAAATTCGGCAAGTATAGAATGTTTGAAAATATAAACAGACAAACACTGCTTATTAACATGCAGCAATAGAATAATTTGTTCAAGAGGCAATGAAACAACATTTGGCTACAATACATCAAGATATTCGATGAAGTATAGAATTCCTTAAGCAGCTAGTGTCCCGTTGTCATACATTCTACTAAAAATGTTGCCCTTACAGCTACTTTTCTATTATACCCCCGCTTATGATTCTAAAGCATAGGCTCCCAAAGTGGTCCAGGTGGACCCCCAGGGGTCCATAGGAGACCACATGGGAGTCCACATAGAGGTGAAAAGAAAACAGGGGTTCGAAAGTTGTAAGTGGGGATCCACGAAAAATTATCCAATTTTCAAAATAAAGAAAAAAAAATTCTGGTTTGGATTTATCTATCAACGTAGGCAGGTAACACTATTCACTAGGTAGGTACTCAAAAATATTCGAGATTCAGTTCAAACACAGAATTGAATAGAACAATAGATAATAGTACAAGTGTACACCACATGTCGAGACTTGCAAAGTGCCGCCCGTGAGCCGTCTCGTTAAAAGTATGTGATAATCCCTTTTATTATTGATCTAAATTTCAGAGTTCATTGTTGATTGTTTGTAATAATAAATGTTTATAATTTTATATCACCACAAGTATTATTTTAATAAATAGGACACAAGAAAATGTGCTACTTTTTTTTCTTAACACCTCCAATTTAAGGTGATATATTTTAGGAGTTTTGGGAATACAGTAGAAATGCATCAACAAGGAGTCAACCAAAAATAGTAAAACTTTGAAAGTGGTCCACGAGAAAAAAAGTTTGGGAACCCATGCTCTAGAGAATAACATGTTTCTTAGGGTGAAGCGAAAATAATATAGCACATATATATATATGATGATGTGATTTTAATGACCCAAAATTTCATTTAAATTTAAATATATTCTAATCAAATTATTTTTTTAAAAATTGAATGAAGAGTGATAAACAAAACCAAACAAGTTAAATGCTAAATAAAGCTAAAGCTAGTTTGTTCAAAAGATATAGTGATAATTTTGTCTTTTAAAAGGAACAGAAAGGTCACAAGTTGCCAAGGGTAAAAAGCAACCAAACACAGGAATGTTTCATTTTGTTTTTTGAAAAAAAGAGCTATTATACCTACACGATCACTACTATAATACTACGAACATCGACGTGATTGTTTAGCAGTTTCCACTTTAAAAAAAAAAAAAAAAAAAAAAAAAAACTTTGGAGGTTTAAATAAATAAGAAGGTTTAAATAAGTAAATATCACTCATTGAGTGATATTTATATAGATTACAAAATATAAATAAAACATTTGTATATAATTTTTAATAGTTTCCAAAAACATAAGCATTTTTTAAACGCAAATGGAATATTTACGACAGTAATTTACGATTTTTTCTTTCTCGTTACGGCGATTATCGACAGAGGAATAATGGAAAAGTACCCAACATACTTTATTAGTCTGATGATAAAAGAGTTGAAATAAATCACAAACATTTTTCATTACAGATCTAGGGATTTAGCAAAGACCTTAAATAAATGGTTGTGACAACCAAATTTAATGCTACAAGCATAATAGTATTGAAAAACATACGCTAGTCAAGTAGATGTCATTGACAAAAGCCAGTGGATGTAAAATTTCATTACATGCTCCCAAGTGGTTAGTCTCTTGTTGCAGAAATAAAAGTAATGAGTTATCCCATGAAACTGACGCCTTAATTTTCACATAAAATGAAATCAATGTGTCTAACAACGAATGTTGAATTAAACTTGTTTTCTCAAAATACATATCTTTAATCATCAGCATCGAATGATAAATGCGATTTATTGACAAAAGTGATATTCTTCTAATGGTCATTGCTTCAATTAATAATAAGCAGCATAATTAAAAAAAAATACCGTCAACCATGCCATGCCAGAGTAGTTGCTGTAATAATAACTTTGCCTAGACTTAATATCAATTAACTGTATTCAAGTGATATGAATGGGGGCGTGTACAAATTATTAAATAAGGTCAGATTACTGGGAATAACTGCTGAAAAAAGTAGAGACTATCCTATTTGTGCGATCTTCTTGCAAATTGGCAATTTATGAGCATCCGGAGCTATTAACTGCATATTACGTAATATATTGGTCACAATACTTCTGAGCAATCATTACATTGTTCCATTCAATATATAGATTGATCAGATCACTCGATCGAACAATGACTTTGGACCCTATAATGCGACTCCTCTGAACGTTGAATAACTGCTAGTACCTTTTTTTATATCGTGCATAATCGAGCCATAATGATGTGGATAAATAATCGAGGAGTGCAAGGCGACCTGCCCGACTGAGGGCAATACTGTATCAGACTCTTTTAAGCGCCACGTCATGTCTTTGCTAAACAGCAAATATAGGCATATTGTATGTATGTTAATTATGAATCCCACTGCCACATCAAAAACCCTGGCAAACATTTTAAAATATGATACAAAATAATCTATGTCAGCGCATGCTATACAATATAATGCCTTTAGCATAGTTAAATTTTAAGATTGAGTCCAGATGATGTTTGAGTCTTATAATGAGACATGTGATTGCACGTTTAAAGATACAATTTCTGATTCGCGATTTAGTGAATAGTACCACAGTTAGTTTATTTTAATTTGCAACAATTGGAAAGAAAATTACTTTCATTAAGCTCCATTTTACTGGTTTTTATCTGATGGGATTTTATAACACCCTCAATGTATTTTAGTGATAGATATAGACCATTCAGTGCTACCTATGAGTTGTAAGTCCTTGTAATTTTAGCTAATTTTTGATATTTACCTCTATACTTTTTAACAATGAATACAAAATAACATAAGAAAATAAATGTGGTACGAAATACCATCCAAAAATTTATTCATTTAATTGAATAATTGCTTTTTGATTCCTGTTATGAATATATAATCTGCCTCCAGCAGTACATACCTAGTTGATGAATTGGATATATAAATATATTTTTATTATATATTAGGACAATTCATACATACATCCACACACATATATGCATTCCTAATATATATATAAATTAGGCATGTGTACTATTTCTGTATAAAACGATGTTTGCTTGTACATTATTATTTGAGTCGGTGTTTCAGTTGTTTTTGGTATGATTTTACAAAAATTTTGCAAAAGCCTGGCACACATTTATGCAAATAAATCATTAAAAGGAATTTACCATTGGAAATTTGAGGGGAACAGAATGAAAAGATATGTGCTTAAAAAGCTATCTAGAATTTAAGAAAAATCAAATATTCATTTAAATCTGTAGAAAATTTTAAAGTGTTTATTTATTTTTAGTTATCCTTACTTGAGCTTTGTGTCGAGCAGCACATTCGGCCTCCATTTGGTCCGTCAGAAGTTGTACTTGATGGAGAGCCATTTGTGTCTGCTGACTTTGTTGGTCCAACTGGTACTTCAGGAGTTGTATCTGGTGCTGGGCACTACTCGGGTATTTCTCCTCGATAGGTTCTATAGTTGGAATGCTATTGTGGGAGGAGTTTTGCTCGCTGGGCTGAGAAGAAAGTTCATCATAAGCATTGCATGAAAAGTTTAAGTATAATATTGTTTAACTACATAATAACAATTGATGGGAAAAATATTTTCGTAGTCATTTCTTTTATTTTGATAATTTGATTTGATGGTATTTAACTTCAATGCTATTAAATAATAGTTTTTATTTGTAACTAACTTGGTGTAATTATATTTTACATTAATAAAATAATCTTGACTATATATATATATATATATATATATATATATATATATATATATATATATATATATATATATATATATATATATATTGATCAATATGTATAAATTGCTGAATATATAAAAGTTTATTCCAATAAAATTATGTCTGTTTTTAAAAAAAATAAATTTATTTTATAAATTATTTTATTGATACATAATAGTAAATTTATTTCATAAATTTTTTGGATACATAATAATTTTATGTATAGAATTAATATCATTGCTGTTTTATAGATTATTTTAAAGATTATTTTTAAAATATTTTGTTCTCTCTTGTATACAACGAATCATTTTAAGCGATAATCGCAAAAAGCTTTTAGGATGTTTAAAACATATTGCAAAATGCTGATGTTACCGAATTAAATTAAGATAAAAATAAATAAAACATGTAATATTATAATGATCTTATTTAAAGTACAAAAACATATTATTTTAATATTCGCTTTTAACTTATGTAAACTGGTCGATAATGAGGCTATAAATGAATCATTTATCCATTTATATAGACTTTCTGTTTTGGTATAGAGACAATATATTTAGAACTAATATTTGTACATTACAGCAAATGAAATCATAAACAAATTCGGATCATAAAAATATGTGTTAAATATTATTTAAATATATTTTATTTTATTTTATTTGTTAGATATTAACACTTGGCATAAATAAAATGCATACAACAAATTTTGTGTATAAAAATATTTTGATTTTACAGTTTGGCTGGTAACATGAATTTAGAAAATTCTTTCTTAATTATAAAATAATAAGGTTAGGTAAAAATACATCATATCTTACTGTGATAGAAGGACAACGCATTATTAATTCGTTTTCAAGGTCTTCCTGGTCTCCGGTGGAGAGTCTGAGAAGGTTTTGTCTGGAATAGGATGTGTTCTCGACAGGAAACTCTATTAAGAAAACTATACCATGAGAAAATAGATGAAAATGCATCACTAATTTATTAATAAAGAATTCTAAAATTTTGAAACCTCATTCATTTATAACTTTAGGATATTTAAATAAAGCTAACGAATATAGGCGTTTACTTTACAATGGGGAATAAATTGGCATTTATCTGCTGATACAATAAAAGCACAATTACATAGAAATGGTAAACTAACAGAACTGCTTTTACAAATTAAATTATTCAAACCATGTATGGGATTGAAAGTAATAAAAATTTTTAATGAAATTTCTATTCATGTTTTAAAAATATAATTAAAAATTTTTTTTTAATTGCCCAATATCATTTCTCTAGAATTAAATAATCTCTTAACCATAACTTATATTATCTCCCTATTCTGATATTAAGAATCTTGGTTTCATAGATTTTTTCAAGTACCTTATCGTTTCTCAGATGAGATTTATAGTTGACTTTTTGGAAGAATATTAAGAAACACGAGTATCTGTTGCTGTCGTTAACATACACAGCTTTCATTGTCAGTTAATTCACTTTTTTTATATTTCCTTAATTGTAGTAAAGTTTCTATATTTAATGTATTCAATCTTTGAAAACATGAAAGCTGATTGCAATTAATTGAAGTTTATGAAACGAAGTCATTCATTTACTAGTAAAAAAATTAATCAAATTTTACCATAAGCACAAACTTTAAGAGTATTTCTATTTTTCGACATTACTCCATTTTGATAAAACTAGTTTTTCATGTGTTCATGCTTTAAAGGCAGTAAAAACTTTTCTTTTAGGGAAAGTACAGTTCTTATGTATTTTATCATTGCTATGAGTTATATTTTTCAAATTAAAAAAAACAAACTGTATACCTCTTTTATAAATTATTAGTTACATTGAATGTCATCAGTTAAAAAACCTTGTGATATATATTACTATCTGCATTTTATAACTGCTAATCTAATGAGTTAATTTTTGTTTGATTTACTGCTTAAAATGTATTAGTCTAACATAAAATTTTAAGCGCTCTTATCAGTATTGTTAGTCTATCTCCAATTATGTTCTCACATTATATAAAAGGGAAATATATATTATGCTTTTAAAGAGTATCTGTGACGGGAAATGCATGTTTTATCCAGTTAATGAAAGTTTTATCAATCAAACCACGTACCGTCGATGTTTGTTTCCAAAGTGCTTTTGATGTCTTCACTGAAACTCCCAGAATTGTACAGTTCTGGCCGACTATCTGTTTGAAGCGTAAGTCCAGAGAAAGCACTTCCCACGTTCTGAGCTATTTGCAAAGCTTGATCCTGGAAATGAAAACTATAAATTAGACATCTGAAGAAATGGAAATCATGCATTGTCAAGCATGAAAAAAAAAAAAAAAAAGCATATTTTCCTAATTCTCCTATTGTTGATTATACGTTCAATGTACTAAGAGTTAATATACATATATTAAAAATATATCGAGAATATCTTATTTGGTGGTGATATAAAATAACATGTGAGGGGATAGAGCCTTCAACATTTGAAACTTCTAAATATTGCTTTAGATCACAAGGCCAAAAAATGGATAATTTTTATACTCACTTATTTAATTGACGATTTAAGGCCACTTTTTTCTTACAATATCTAATTGGAACTAACTAACAGTTTATGAGTATCCCAAACACGCACACCAGAAATAGGAATAAAACTTTGAATTAATGAATCGAAGACTAGAATGTTAATTATTTTCACAGTTTTATAGGTATAAAAAGCAAGCTGTCAGTATGGGTTTTAAAATTCTTTA
Source organism: Latrodectus elegans (assembly GCA_030067965.1). Classification (NCBI taxonomy): domain Eukaryota; kingdom Metazoa; phylum Arthropoda; class Arachnida; order Araneae; family Theridiidae; genus Latrodectus; species Latrodectus elegans. The sequence continues at coordinate 27,262,403 of CM057814.1, forward strand.
TAACAAAATTTTTCCTCATTACTTTCTCCAAGTAAACAATAAGATGATCAAACATGCTCGTAATGCTACTACACGCAAGTCATTCGGGTAAAAAGATAGTTAGTTTCTTAACAAATATAATAGTACTTTCTTACTTCATGCTAGGTAAAATTAGTAAGAAATAATTGATAGTTAAAAACTTTAACACTATTAAAATTCCAATTAATATGCATATAATTTCATATTATTTTTAAAAACTTCATTAATTTTATCTTTAATATGACTTTTAATCATATTTAAGTTATGTCTCTAAACAACATTCATTCATCCTTTTTAAAAAATGGAAAAAATTAATTAGCAGTTTTTAAAATCAGATATTGGTAACACAATACTCATTCAATTCATTGTTTTAAATGAAAGAAAAATTAAAAACTACAGATAAGATAAAGCTTTCAGTATTCCCCGTTTATTTTTTTTTATCATTTACACAAAAATTTGACTTAACTGCTACCTAACTTCACATAAAATTTCTTTTTATTCAATTTTATTCTTACTTGTTTCAATTTGTTAGAAGTACTCATTACGTTGTCGAAGAATAATAATTTGAAGAATTTCACTGTGGTACATTTCAAGAAAATTTTAATAAAAAACTTCAAGAACTGTTAGTAAAATTGATTCATTTTGTAACATTTCATCTTGCTTCATCAGAAATGTTTTTTCGGAGGTAACTACAAATTCTCTGAAAGGTATTATATAAAATATTATTTTATAATACTAGATGTACTTAATGAACTTCAACAAAATAATTTAATTAGCAAAATTAGAAAAATAATTATCGCATTATCATTTGAATATGTGTTAGTCAACATGACATATTATTTATTGCATTTTTTTTAAAGTACCATTTTTAACTACTGTATGCACATTTAATGATATTCAAAAAAGTTAAATTATAACAAAACTAAGTCGTTGAAAACGGCCTAACAGAGCGAATTTTTATTTTATTGAGTAAAATGTTTTTTGAAGAAATATATTTGGCTTATTGTTGTTGAAATACGCATCTGAGCAATCTCTTGCAGTCTCTTTTTCAGGTATTCTGAATCTAATGAATTTTAGAATGCACTGAATTATTTTATTCGAAGATATTTAAGTTTTTTGACACTGCTCTTAGGTTGAAATAAATCTCTGCACTTACTTTTGATGTACATCAAACTTGTCTTTGTGTAAAAACTATATGGCTTTATATTTTAACAGATTAAAAATATTTTTTTGTAATTTTTATGCTAAATTTAGCATGCACTTTTTTTATATCAATCTAACTAACATACATTTTTGCTTTTGGTGATCTTGGTAAGTAAGCTGAATCTTAAAAAATAATTACCAATATTTTTTAAAACATAATTACAAATAATTACTTTTAATAAGATTTAATACATTTCTTAGTAAAAAAAGTTATGGAATCTGAACGCGCTATCTTCCTAAACAAAAATAAAACATAATAAATCAATGAATTGTTTTGATGTCTAATTCACACAACATATTCTATAAAGAAGGTTTTATTAATAAAGGGTCCATTAATATTGAATATATATATTCTATATCAGAAATTATTAATTTGTTTGTTCCTTATTTACAAATACTACATTATTAAAAATTATTTTTAATTTTATTTATTTCAATAATGATCCAGTTGAGTGACAGATTTGGGGTCAGAATTGTCATTTTCTCATCTGTCAATCTCACGAACCCACGAATATTTAAGATATAAGGATAAAATTTGAAAGATTATGTCAGATCACTATTATTTTACGATAATTCTTTTATAATTTTGCATCACAAAAGCTTTGGAATACAGAGGAGAAGGGTATGGTGATATGCATTTATCTTTCTAAATATTGCTCACAGCTAATTAAATTGGATTTTTCAACATCAAATAATTGTGTTCTTTGAAACAATTTTTAACAATAAAGCTATAAATATTCGACGCTTTCATTTTACTATTTACATTTCTTTTTATCATTAGCTGGGTCCAGCAAAAACTAAACCTTCACGTGAAAAATCACTTTTTTTCAATACTTAAAACTATGAAAGAAATAAAATTATACCACTGAAAAAGCATTGTTGCTATAAAAAATAATGATTACAGGCAAAAAGTTTGGAATTTAGAATTTTACAATTCTACATATAGGGAAAACAAAAAGAAAAAAAATGAAAATGAATATTTAACACAAAATATCAAGTTTCTAACAAATGAAATTTCTTAGAAGGCTTGGATGTTTCTTAAATTACTAAGTTTCTACGAAATTACCACCAAGTGTATCAATGGTTAAAAAAAGGATTTTATTTAATATAGATCAAATATTATCGAGTGAATTCTTAGCTTGTATTGATATACTTTCGAAATATAGTATGGGAAATGTTCTGAACTACCAAACAAAATAATGATTAATTTTAGAAAACGTCATATTTATAAAGAAGTGTAAAAGCGATTGAAATACATAACATATTTAATTACATGCAAGCTGTAAACATAAATATATGCGGTACTGTAAAGCTTAGATAGGATTTAGTATAAATGTTCATCTCATAATGTATAAAAATATACAGAAAGAGAAAACATTTTACCAAATAATTATTTGGAAAATATGAGAAATCTAAGAAAAGAAATGTTATTCCATACACAAGCTAAGAATGCAAATTAATTTAATTGCACAGATTCGTCTAAAATATGTATACCTAATATATTCATCTAGAATAAAATAGATTTATCTAAACAAGCAAAAAATGCAGATTTTAAGCTAACAAAGATGTGTCTTAAATGGATCTACAACTTTTATCATTGAAAATAAAAAATACATTTCGGAATTTATCATCAATATTTGAAGGGGTGATATAATGAACAATTTTAGTTTTGCATAATTGTAGAATATTCTTGAAAAGCATACAATAAATGAAAATATTAATGTTTTATGCACAGTTTCAAATAGGTAGAATCATTGCCCTACTAATTTTGCATTAATAGAACGAAAGTTATCAATCTACGAATAATTCTATATTCCTGAAAAATATGGGTTTTAAAAAATTACAAATATATATGAGTAGTATATGTCCGGTCTTCAGGACACATAATTCTCTGTCCTAAAGAAGCAATTTTAAATCATTTTTGCATGTACCTCAAAATTTAAACTTTTTAATCAAAAATTTGCATCATTTTTTCAACTTTCAATGTTCACATATTTTTCCAATTCAATTTTTTGCTTTTTTAATTCAAAAATGTGCTATTTTTAAATCAAATAATGATAATAAAAATGTAGTTGTTCAAATACACGAGTTTTAAAAATAAAAACAAACGATATTAAAATAATAAAGATTTTTGTAAGTTTTTGAAAAGATAATATAAAAGCCAATGCATGTGTTTTTTTAAAAAAAGATCAAGATTTAAACTTCTTCCAACTCTTAATCATAATATTTATCATTTATTTTACCTTTATAATTGAATAGGTAAGTATTTTTTATTTATTTTTTAATTGCTAATAATATATATATATAAAAGCCAATGCATGTGTTTTTTTTTTAAAAAAGATCAAGATTTAAACTTCTTCCAACTCTTAATCATAATATTTATCATTTATTTTACCTTTATAATTGAATAGGTAAGTTTTATTTATTTATTTTTTAATTGCTCTTTCAGATAAATCAGAATGGCAAGAACTTAAGTAAAATTCTTTTTCATTATCGTTTATTTCTAGTTTTGCAATTAATGAATATCCAAGTTTTGTTTTGATTTTTTTTAAAGATATCAAATTGTATTTTTCAACTTCTAAATCTCTTAATTTAAAAGTGTTAGGATATATATTCTTTTTGATGTTCTAGAATTCTTCCATTTATGATATTTCATTTTATTAAATGATTTTACGTTTTCAAAAATATTTTCTGAAGATATCTATTTACGCTACTGGCCATTAAAATTGCTACATTAGGAAGAAATGCAGATAACAAAATGATTTTTATTGGACAAATATATTATACTAGAAATAACAAGTGATTAAATTTTCAAAAAATTTGGCTGGATATAGATCCTGAGAAATCAGTACCCAGAACAACCACCTCTGGCAGTAATAAGAGCAGTTATACGCCTGGGCATTGAGTCTAACGGAGATTGGATTGCATGAACAGTTACAGATGGCCATGCAGCTTCAACACGATGCCACAGTTCATCAACCGTAGTGACTGGCGTTTGGTGACGAGCCAGTCGTTCGGCAACCATTGACCAGACGTTTTTTATTGGCGAAAGATCTGGAGAACGTGCTGGCCAGGGCAACAGCCGAACATGTTCCGTATCAAGGAAGGTCCGTACAATACCGGCAACATGCGGTTGGGCATTATCCTGCTTAAACGTAGGGATTCGCAGGGCTCGAATAAAGGGTAGAGCCACGGGTCGTAACACACCAGAAATGTAACGTGCACTGTTCAAAGCACCATCAATGAGAACAAGAGGTGACCGAGACGTGTACCCAATGGCACCCCATACTATCGCGCCAGGTGATGGGCCAGTATGACCATGACGAATGCACGCTGCCAGTGTGCGCTCACCACGATGCCGCCAAACACGGATGCGACCATCATGATTCTGTACACAGAACCTGGATTCATCTGAAAAGATGACGTCTCGCCATTCGTGTGCCCAGGTTCGTCGTTGATCACACCATTGAAGACGCTCTTGTCTATGACGCAGCGTCAAGGGAAGCCGCAGCCATGGTCTCCGAGCTGAGAGTCCATGCTGCTGTAAACGTCGTCGAACTGTTTGTGCAGACACTTGTTGTCTTCCAAACGACCCCGTTTCTTGACTCACGGCTCGTGACGTGGTTGCACGATCCATTACGGTCATGCGGATAATATGCCTGTCTTCTCGGCTGCTAGTGATAGGTGGCCGTTGAGATCCCGCATGGCGTTCCATATTACCGTCCTGAACCCATCGATTCCATATTCTGCTAACAGTCATTGGATTTCGACCGACGCGAGCAGCAATACTGCGATAAGATAAACCGCAATCCCGGTACGCTTCAATTCGACCTTTATCAAAGCCAGAAACGTGCTGGTACGCATTTCTCCTTCTTACACGAGGCATCACAAAAACTTTTCACCAGGCAACAACGTTCAAATGCAATTTGTGTATGAGGAACCGGCTGAACAATTTCCTCATTTAAACACAATGTAGGTGTCGCTACTGGCCTGCTTTTTCTGAATGCGCTGAAAAGCTAATCATTTGCATATCACAGCACCTTCTTCCTTTCGTATAAATTTCACGTCTGTAGTATTTCGCCTTTTTGGTGTAGCAATTGTAATAGCCAGTAGTGTATAATGTGATAGGATGTTTCATCTACTAGATCAAGTGTTTTTTCTCTTATGATCTTATATTCAACTTTTAAAATTAATTCTCTTATTTGATCAATATATTTCACTATTAAATTATCAATTTCATATGTGTTATGTATTTTATTGATTTCAATTAGCTCGTTAATTAATTTTGAATTCTCTATTATTTATTCACTAATATCTAATTATTTTATTTCTTCCATTTACTACAAACTATTTTTCTAATGGACTTCTTATATTCACAACATCTATATAGAGTGCACATCGGACCTAATATTCTAGGACATTTAGGTACATCAATATCAACATCTGGTATATTTACTTCTTCAAATATTTGTTTTTCAATTGTTCCTTCTTTAATTCTACGTTTATCAAATCCAAATGAATATCTTTCATCTTGAAATATTTCTATCTTTTTCGATTTTAAATTGGTTGATTTCTAGATCTAAATAATCTGTTTCAACAGTTATTATTTTCATTCTATTATCAAAATCTAATATCGTTTCACTTTGATACGACATTTTAAATCCTTTAATTTTACCACATATATCACCATTATTTAATTTATATCCATAATTTTTACTTGTTCCAGCTATCCAAGATTTCATATATTTATCACTTCCCAATTCATCAGTCCATTCTCTTAACATGCATCTAGTTTCAATTTTATTAGTATATATTTAAACAATACTATGAGTATCATAGTAAATCACTTTATCTTATAACTTATATAACATTTTATATAATCAAATTCTAGCAGAACTAGTTGTAAAATCTGCTATATATACATTTGTATTGAAGTTATTCTTTTCAAATTTATCTTTATATTTATATGACATTTCAACACAGTCATCATTCAAAAAGTTCATATTTAAATCTTTAATAGTACCATCGAAAATGATTCTATAAAAATCTTCGATTTCCATCACTTATTCAGTTTGTTTCATATTATTTCTTTGACCAAGTTTACCCCATAAGGAATTCAAACATATCTTGGCTATAAATCTCAAGCCAGGATTTTTTTTTTTTTGATTTTTATCTAATTTGTTACCTAATTTTTGTTTAACGATTTGCCTATAATATTTTTCTTTTTTGAAATTGCTTTTCCATCTATCACATGTCTCTAATTTTATTTTTAAAAATTTTTTAACAAACTCTTTAAATAATTCTTTGGTTTTATTTTCAAAATGCCACACTTCATAAATATTCAGTATTTTATATCCTTTTTTGATAGCTAATTTTATCTCATCAGTTGTCCAAGTTCCAATTATACATCTCTCCTTATTATCGTGTTTACATTCAGAATTCCTTACCTTGTAAGAGATTTCGCATTTTCTCTTTTCCAAAACTGTTTTGAAATGGTTACATTTTATTGTTTCTGAACATTTTTTACACAAAGAAAATATTAACTTTTCATCTTTATAAGGTAATACTGGATTATATAATTTTCTAGGTGGAAGCACTTTACATTTGATTAATCCATACCATTTTTATTAGAGTTAAATATTTTATCAGGATGACCAACTGGACAATCAAGCATCAATCAAAGTAATTAACTGTTGGATACAAAGAACATACATCAATATATCTGCCTTTTATATTATTTTTATTTCATATTTTAATTTAGTTGGTTCACATCTTCCTCCATAAAAAGCATCTCTTGGATTTAAAGGTTCAATAAAATCTTTTTTCCATTCTTTTTTCCTATATTTTTTTATATCCTCATTATTATCAAAATCACATTTCTAAATATTAACTAATTCATATCCTGCTTTAATTATCTTTTTGTTCAACTTTTTAGATTTTTGTATATAAATTATTCATAAGGATTTGATTCACGGTATTTATTTGTGTTTTTGTGAAGCACAATTTTGTGTATTTGTATTTAAAAGTGTTCCAATTTCAATGATGCCAAAAGCATCATTGAAATTGGAACACTGTATTATCATAAAATCCATCAACCTTATAATATTTTTTACCTCATCTTAATTTTTTCTCTTTGCAATTCAAAGCATGTCGTATATTAATATTTTCTTTTATATAAGCTAACCAAGCAATTGATTTTTTACTGTATTGAGGATTTTGGATTACATCTTATCAACATCAATTGTATTCTCTTTCAGGAATTTATCTCTATAAATTGCCATACATAAACCACCTAAAGTTACATATTTAAAAGGATTAACATTCATAATTTCTAAGAATAATCTTCTTAATTCTAAACATCCTTTTCTCAAAATATATACATCAGATCTACAATATTTATTGAATTCTTTTTTAAAATCATATGTTTCATGTTTTACTGAATCATACCATTTATTAAACTTTTTCCTTTCTTCTTTAATCATATTATCATATCCATAGTAATATGTTTTAGGATATTTATCTACATAATTTTGATTATTTTCAGTAATAGAAAATGAGGAAAATAATCTTTTGCTAATTCAGTTAATCCAAAAGTTTTAGGAAATTTTTTAAGCGCACACATTGCAAAATTGATTGAATGTAAAAATTTTATTTTATAATCTTCAGCATGCATAAAATTAAGCTTATTACCTTGATAAATTGTATATACTTTGATATTATTTTTGAAACAATATTTCGCTAATAATTGGAAATCAAAACCTTTTCCACATAATGAGCTATAACTGTATAGCCATAATGATATTTATTAAATAACCATTCACAAAAATCATTTTCGTTATTGAATATTTTTCATTACCATCAAAATTGTGATATATAACTAAGTTAACTTTATGAGTTCCTGAATCTTGTGTTGTTTCAACATCAGAAAATAAGTATTTTTTAGTATAATCATGTTTACATTGGTTATACCAACCCTTTTCATATTTTTAACACAATTATCTTTACACACACCTCCTTTACAATCTTTTTTCTTCATAAAACATTTGTGATCTTTGTTAACTCATTTCCAGCAATTTTTATATTCGTATTCACCACATTTGATATCCTTTAATTTTCTTTCGTATGTTTTTAATATAAGCTTACATTTTAAACATTTTCAAATTACTTTACAAACACTCAATCTTTTATTATTTATTTGTTTATTATTATCAAAACAATTTTGTCCTTTAAATTTTCTAAGGAAATCTTTACAAAATATATCATCTCCTTTACAATCAGATTCACTAACAAAACATCTGTCACATTTTAAAGGACACTTATGTTTATTTGTTTTTGCATATCCAATTTTACAATAATCGCAATAATTATCCTTACCTAAAAATCATGTCAATGATGTAATTACATTGAAATGATTCTTACCTTTATACATAAAAACACATATACATTTTTGTATATATTTACCACTATATATAATCTGATTACCATTCTCTCTACATACTACATTGATTTAAATATACCATTAGAAATTTGTACCTCTTCTAGGGTACAAATTTCTAATGATATATTACATAGTTTATGTAATTTTATAGCTAGATTTTTTTTGTAATACACGACCTTTTTTAATTTACAAAATTTTGTTATTTGTTAACATTTCAAAATCTAATTTCTCGCTTAATAATTCAGGATTTTGAATGGCTAAAGCTACTCCTATTGATCTAGCTAAACATAAATAATCATTATTTTTTAATTTGTTAAATTCTTTTCTTTTTAAACTGGATCAGTTTCAGAATATATTTTAAATATCTACCCCCTTGAGGTAATTCAATTACATTAAAATCAAAAATGAGTTCAGTTCTATCTAACTCTTTGTATTCAATTTTATTATTTAATGTTTCTAAATATACATCATAAGCATCTTTAGTACTCATCATTACTGGATAAAAAGGAGTACTCAATTTAGGATTATAAATAATTATATCAACTTTACCATTTACATTTCCAATAGCTGCCTTAAATATTTTCCTTAAAATATCATCATAATTTTCAGGTAAAATTTTAGATCTTGTAACTCTATATTGCTTTCTATATACTTTATATTTTTTAATATATTCAGCTCTAGATTCAATAATCTCATAATTAGGTTTAAATAACTTATTCAGTTCTACTTCTCGTTTAATTTTTTTATATTTTCCACAGGTTCAAAATCTTCACTATCTCTATTAAATTTTAAATTATATGAATCAAATAATTTTTTAATATTTTCTCTCTTTTTTTGGATATTTAATACATATTTTCCTTTTACGATCTAAATAATCAGAAGTATCTAAATCTAATATATCTGTTAATATTTGTTTATAATTTCCAGTTTTTCTAATATACGATATTATAGATTTAATAATATCATTCTTAGATTTACTTTTACATTTTATTTTTAAATATTTTATAACATTTTTCAACTTTTCAAAACTCAAAGTATTCAAAGCATTTTCAATATGAACAAAAGCCATAATTGTATAGAAATAAAAAAGGAAGAGCTTTTATTTCTATTTAATAATTTTATAGTAATTTTTATAAAGGGATTTTAAAAATAGACTTTTAAAAAATTGACAACCAGAGCTAACAGTTTATTTAGAAAGTATTTTTATAATGGGATTTCAAAAATTAAGATTTAAAAAAATTGATGACCAATTTATTTAGAAAAATATAAAGACTTTTCAAAAAGATAAAATAATTTTAAGGAATTTAAAATTTAATATTTAAAACTTTATTAGTAGCTATAACAGCTGCTAATAATCTTTTATGTTTATTTGATTTTTGATGTCTAGCTTTATGGCATTTAGTACAATAGACTCCACATTCACACAACACACGTGAATATTCCGCTTTAGTACATGAAATACAACGAGCCATTCTTTTCTTTATGTGCATATAAATTTTTTCTTAATTCTTTTTTATCTTACAATCTCTACAAATCATATTCATTTATTATGGTTTATTTTTTAAATAGAAATTGCAATTCTGATAATAACATTAATTTTAATGATATTAAAATTATTATTAAAATTATTAATTTTAACGACGCGCATTTCACGGCGTCCTTAAAATTATTGTTATTTCATTTCTTCTTCTAAAGTGATTTTTAAGTAAAAATACTTTATATAAATTATGTTTTGAATAATTTTTAAGTAGCCCTAATTTGGGGCTATATATAAAAATAAGAAATTTCTTCTTATTTAAAAATTTTTAAAAAATAATTCCATTCATATTTATTTCCTTTAACTTTTATATTATTTTCAATTCCAAAATATTTACAAATCTTTTTCATCGCATACAAGTATTTTATAGTTTTTTTTGTAATAGGTAAAGTCTAAAAATTTGTAAAACATTTCATCTGCTTATGTTGTAAAATTTAAATTATGTTTTCTTTTTAATTGTTTAAAATAATTTATTCTGCTTACATATCTTTGTTTTAAAAATGATTGAATACTTACATTATAATAATTTTCATCTTCTGAACTATGTTATTTTAAAATATAAATATACATATATAAATCTTTTTCTTTTCTAATAATTTTTTAATTCGTATAGTTTCTCTTAATCTATAAGCCCAAACATCTAACAAATCCCAATTATCTACAAATTCTTCAAATACAACTTTAAATATTAATCACTTGAAATAATGTAATTTTAATATTCTTTTTATATGTAATTCCATTATCCTCATATTATCATAAATATCTAATTTAAAATCTGGTTTTCCAAAAGATACAACTATGTGATGATTTCTATGTCTTAAATTATCATATTCTAATTCTATTCTAAGTGTAAATAGATTGATATTCAACAGTAATACTTTTGTGATATTTTTTTCAAACATATTTATTTAAATATAAAATAGTGTTCTCTTATTATAGTAATAGAAAAAAAGTAAAAAAATTATTTTTAAAGGAGGGGTACATAACGTCTCCCTTTTTATGAGTATATTTTATCAAAATCCTAGAGGGCTAGAATTCGAGCTGTCTAGAAATAAGAGGTAAAAGAAATGAATTAGATAAAAATTCTAACAAAAATTATGGCGGCCGGAATTTCGGGAGCCATAAAATTTTTTAAATTAGAAGGATTTTTTTTTTATCTTTTAATGACAATTCTTGGGGGGTGAGAATTCTCCCTACCCAAAATTATCATTTTAAAGGGGTGGGTAAATCACCCACCCCTTAATTTTGAATGAAATCTTTTTTATCCATTCAACTATTATACCTTTCTGGATAATCTAACCACTTTACAAATAACTTGTTTCCTTTTCTTTTTTATTATTTTTTCAATTTTAAATATATTATCTTTTTTTATCATATTTAACTAATTCATTCTCATAAGTGCCTTTAATTTCTTTGTTGTTTAAATCTCTTATTCTATAAGTAATTGGATCTGTTTTTAATACTTCAGATATTATAAAAGTTTCATCTGTAATTGTAGGATGATAACCTCTTGTAAACGTTTCTTTACATATTGAAACCCTTACTTTATCACCTTCTTTAAATTTTGGTTTTTTGATTATCTTTTTAAAATACAAATTATTGTATACAATATTTTCATTTTCTTTTTTACTTGCTTCTGTTGGTGTCAGTTTAATAGATAAGAGTTATTATAATTGAAATAAGATAAGAGTTATTATAATTGAAAACTAATTTATCTAATACATCTATATATCTTCTTGTATTATTAGCTGCTAAAAATTTTCTTATTTTCAAATTTAAAGTTCTATTGAATCGTTCAACTACTGAGCATTTAATTTCTGTATTATTAGTACCAAACCATTGATTATTATTTTCTGAAAACAACTTTTGTGTTAAAGAAGATAAGAACTCCAAAACATAAACAGATTGAATATTTAACGGTATTCTCTCTTTGAATATCTCTTTAAAAGCATCTGATACCTCTTCACCTGTTTTTCTTTTAATTGGAACAGCCCATGCATACTTACTAAATATATCTATAAGTTAATATGTAATTGATACCATCATTATATTTACTAAATGGTTTTATAAATAATAAATATGCTTGGCATTGATCATCAATAGGAGATACATAAATCCTTCTTCTTTTAAATTTTCTATTAATGGGTTTATATCTTGTATATACATCCTGAGTATGAAGAAAATCAGTAATATCTTTTTGAGTAAATTTCGTTTTTCTTTTTAGTTTATTGATAACACAATATTTTTTAAAGGGTCATAATATGCATCTTTTAAAGTGTCATTTTTTTTAAAACACTTTTCTTTGAATTACAAAATTGACACAAATTCCTTTCATCCTAGGTCTTCCATTTTTATATCATCTTTACTATCTGTTACCATTTTTATATCATCTTTACTACTGTATTAGTTATAACATCTTTACTATCTGTATGAGTTTTACATTTTAAACAGTAAATGAGTGAACCCATTCCAAATGTCTTTTTCACTTTAATGATTGGTTTAACAATTCCTCTTTCTAATCTTCCACGAATTGTAGAATTTGGAATTTCATCTAATTCTGTTAACATGTTTGTATCATATATTTCATTTCTTGTTTTAGTATCTTTATTTTTTAAATAACAAATATCATGTCTATATGCAGTTTCATCAACTCTGCTAATTGGTTTGCTCCATTCTTTATATGATGAATCTGAATTTAATCTTGTTTTTCCATGTAGTAATTGAGTTGGTCCCGTAAATGTATGTCCAGGTAGATACATTTCGAAATGATAAATTATTAATAAATTTATTAATAACACCTTTTTCATTTTTACATTTGCAATTCTCTTTATTACACATTTATTTAGGTATAAAATTATTTATCCACATACTTATAACCATTTAATTGAGTTTTCTTTATATATTTTTCTATAGGAAAGTATTCTAAATTTTGAATATATTAATCTTCTTTCGTATACACTTCTTGTTGTCAAACTATTTGATTTCAATAAATTTAATAACTGCTTATAAAATTTATAAGCTTGTTAGTATTCACTCCTTTTTAGCAGAGATATTTAAAGACTTATCAATAATTTCAATGACACCTTCTGTTACACTCAATGCTGATAAGGGAAGAAAAATGAGTCCTGATAAACCATATGCACTGAATAAAAACTTACTAACTGATAACCAAAAACTCAATTTATTCATCAATTGATAAGACTTTCGATAGATAAAAACTCTCTTTTCCAAATATTCTTCCATTTATAAACGCTCAAATTTTTTTCGATATCTCATATTTATATTTACTAAATCCAACATAAAGAAATCAAAATGTTTTGAATTACTTCTTTGTACAATTTCTTAAATTATTCATTCGAAAGATTTCCATCAATTTCTCTAATTATCTGTTGGATTTTTCTTAGTTGTAAACTAAAGAAAATAAAATAATTACAATTCTTTCTTATATTAATAGGAGTTGAATAATATGATTGACTCAGATAAATAATGGATGCATTTTTCTTTCTTCCTCTGATAAACTATTCAGCTATATCACCTTGATCTTTTTCAGTTATACAATCATCAAAAATTACTAGATTTTTCATACATGGATCTAAATCATCTACTTTTATAAATTCTTTGGAATCAGAAGAAAATAATACTTGTTCTTTTTTATATTTATTAAACAATTCCAACAATAATTCTTTTCTCTTTATGTTCTTACAATTTACGATATCTTCTCTTTCTATGTCATCAAACATTGTAAAATTTTCTTGCAGTGTAATATATTTCGGTTCATAAATATCTTTAGCACGTACAAACAAACCATCAAATTTCAAATAATCATATATTAAACTAACAACCAAATTAGTTTTTACTGATCTTGAACTGCCTACAATTAAAAGTCTAAAAGGATGTTTTGGTAATGAAGGATTTTGATTTTCATCTGTAAATCCTTCAGGTTCCGCGTATATTTTATTTTTATCATTTATTTATTTTTAAAATATCTACTCGTTGTAAAACATAATCTACTCGCAGTAGAAAATTATTTACTGATAAAAAAATGGGTATTATTGAACGTGAAAGAAATAAAAAATTAAAACAGCAGATTAGAAAGTTAGAATTAATAAAATTACAATCTGAAAAAATAAAAAATAATGAAGTAAAACTTGAATACGATTTAGGTATTGAAAAATCATTAAGAGAATTTCATAAATCAGTAATTAAAAAATTACAAAACCAGGAAATATCAAGAAAACAAAATCTTGAAAGTATTCAATGTGCTATAAAAGATTTAACAGATGATATATCTTTTTCACCTCAACATGAATCATCTAAAGATTTAGAATTAGACTATTCTTCAGATGCTGGAAATTTAATGGATAAAGCTGAAGTAATAATAAGATTGAATTTTAATAAAGATTTAGATTTTGATTTACTTAAAAATGAAGGATTAGAATTGCCTTCTGAGCTATTAAATAAAACAGATGAAGAATTAGATGAAATAATTAGTATAGCAAAATCTAAACGAGATGATTATAAAAAACTTAAAGGAAATTTAACTAAAAACAGAAATTATGAAATTAGTGAGAAGAAAAAACGAAATATACAAGATAAAATAAATGAATAACATGAATGATTTAAAAGTGTATATAAAAGCATTGAATACTCTTAAAGCAGGAAATGAATATATAGGCAGTGGTATAGGAATTAACAAATAAAATATGCAAAGGCTCTAAATCTAAAAAATTATATAATCAAATAATTGTTATGCTAGATAAACTTTTAAAAGAGGGAACATTAACAAATGATTATGTAAAAGAATATTATAAAAATTTTTTACTTTAAATAAATGTAGGTAACAAAAAAAGTTTATTTGAGTGATAATCAAATTTCAAAACTAAATTCTGGATATAAAAAAGGAGAAGTTTCATTACAAATAGATAAAAGTAAAACTTCTAATTATGATTTACATCTTACCAATACACAAATCAATCAAATTGCAAAAGGTAAAATAATTACAATTAGTAAATCTCAATTACAAAAAACTGGAGGATTTTTACACCATTCTTGACTCCTATTCTAACATCTTTAGGACTTGGAGCTGCAAGTGGGGCAGCAGGATGAGGTACTAAAATAATATTAGATAAAATTTCAAAATCTGGGATTTAAAAAAAAAAAAAAAAAAAAAAAAAAAAAAACGTTGTGGAAAGGGGGTTTATCTTCGCTCGGAATATCCAACAAAAGAATAGAAGAAAATATGAAAAACGAAAAAGGATTTAAAGGTACATTTTCTATAGATATGCTACCTAAAAATACAAGAAAATTTGAAAACGAAATTATTAATTTCGATATATCTACAGGTAGTGGAACTCAATGGGTTTGTTATTATAATGATCCACACAATATATGATTTTGTAGAATATTTTGATCCCTTTGGAGAATATGAATTTGAAAAAATAAAAATAAGAAATGATTTTTTTCCTAAAAATATAGTCAATTATTTAAAATCTTCAGGAAAAGAAATTCGTTATATTTCTAGTTTTTTACAACAACCTACTCTGTAAAATCTGGTTTATATTGTATGAAATATATAACTGAAAGAAATAAAGGTAAATCCCCAATTGATATTTTATATTTTTTTACTCAAAAATCTGGTATTCCTAGTGAGAAAATTGTTACTTATAAATAAATGAAGTACCTCATTTTAGATCCTAAAAATCCTAGTAAATCAGAAGATTTTACAATTGAATATTCTAACCCCTTTAATTTTAAGGAAATAGCTCTTCAATCATTTTCTATGTATATTTCTTGGAATAATATTACAGACAAAAATAATAAATTTTCATATTTTGGTGGTAAGAAATGTGGATAGATTTTACTATTCTAAATGGTCATTACAGTATAAAAGGTTTGAATCGTTACATGGTTAAATACTTTGGAAATGATCCTCCAATATTATTTGGAATTATAGAAGAAAGATAAAGATTTGCAATTAAATTGAAAGATCATTATAAGATTGATTTATCCAAAAGTAAATTGTACAAAATTTTAAGATTTGAAGCAAAAATATATGAAGATGCAGAACAAGAAGGTAAATATATAGCAGATATAGCTAATTGAAATGATAATATTTATATTCATTGTGATATAGTAAATGGTGCTTATATAAACCACTTTCAGCTTGATGTGTGTGTGTGTGTGATTTTTACTAATTTATAAGCACAAATCCTCCTGGAAGTTTATATTCTAAGGAATTTGAAAAATCTATACTTTTTCCAATTAAATCTGATTCCGTACATAGAATTAGAATGAAAATTATGAAAATTACAAATCATTGAGGTGAACTAATTGATTTAAATAGACAAAGAAGTACAGTATAGATTTATAGCTAAATAAATGAATAAACACAGATTGTACAGAAAGAGTAAGAAAATAGGAGGAAGAGGTTTATTTTCTGATTTAATAGAAAAAGCTAAACCTATTATAGAAGAAAAATCTAAAGATTTCATAATAGAAAAATTAAATGAGATTTTATCAAAAAAGAAAAAACATGGTGCAGGATTTAAAATTTTTTTTTATCCTAAATAAATGAACAAAATTTATGATTTGAGTGATATCAGTTATTATAATAACGAAATTGAAAGCTTTGAATATAGAGAAATTAAACATGAGAATAGAGATAAAAATAATTCCTATGAAAATGCTACATGAATGCTATTTCTTTATAAATGATACAAATGCTAATATATTATATTCTGAAGGATATCTTCAACACTAAATTAAAATTGTGGAAGCATTAAAGGTGATGGAAGCAATATAAATAATGAAAATATTACTTTTGTAAATGGTGGTGGTTTAATTAATTCGAGCAGATTAACAATAGGAAATACTGAAGTGGAATCTACTATTAATTATAAAGCAATCATGAATCAAGTTTTAGGATTCAGAAATTTCACACCTGATTATTCAACATCGGAAACTACTAATATGTTTTTCTATATGGACACTTCTGAATATGCTGACAGAGATCATTTCAAATACAATGGAACTTTGGTGGATGCAACTAAAATTACTGATTTTTATAATAACTTTAAAATGAATGAAAAATATAATGATGGCTTTCACTAAAGGTAATCAAACTGTAAGAATATGGATACCATTAAAATATATATTTGATTTTTTTCAGAGAGTATAAGAAAGTACTTATAAGATTTCAAATTAAAATAGAAATTCAAAGAAATGATATTAAAAATATGTTATATAGAGATATTTAAAATCCTGATTTCAAAGCAGTTATTGAAGACCTATCTCTCTGGTTACCATTTGTTAGATTTAAAAATTCAGCAGCTATAAAATTCAATCAACTAAAATTATCTGATACTCCTATAGAAATAAATTGGGATCATTATAATATTATCAAATCAAATTTATTTAATAAGTGGATCTTATAATATTCCTGCAACATCTGATGAAATTTTAAGTTTATACGTCATTCCTCAATATGATGAAAGAAATGAAAATATGAACCAAAACAACATGATGTTTGATAACTTGGATATGACAGAATGCTGGATAATGATTAATAACATAAAAATTCCAACAGTAAGTCATTTCATGGATTTTAATAAAAAATATTATAATCGAATATATACAGCACTTTTAGAAGCAGGAATGAACAATATAAATGCAGAAACAGGTTGCATGATAGATTATTCAAATTTCAGCAAATATCCTATAATTTGTTTCAATCTTGAAAACCATAAAAATTATACAAACCTGAATAGTTTAATGATCGAATTCAATTGGAGGTTAAAAAATAATACTACCAAAAATTACTTTTTCTACTTCACTTTGAAAGAAAGAAACAAATGCTCTATGAATGTGAAATCAGAAGAAATAACTACAATTAAAACATTGAAAGCATAATGAGTTTATTACATTAATAAAGGACAGCTTATTATCCTTTGTTTGATGATGAAATAAAAGAAGGACCACCAGGTCCTCCAGGTGTAGGATTTAAATTAACAAACGATGGAATTTACGATATAGAAAAAAAGAATTTAAGAAATGTAAATGAACCGAAATTATTGAATGATTCAGCTACAAAATCTTATGTAGATAGAATTCATGAACATTTTAAAAGTGATGTTAGAAATTTATCCGATGCTTCTCTTATTCATTCACAAAATGATAACTATAATGCAAAACTTAAAAGAATTTCAAATGTGTCAGATCCAAAAGATTTACATGATACAGCTAATATGAATTATGTGAATAAAATTCTACAAGAATTAGAATAGAAAAGTTTAATACATTCAGATTGATGCTAAATATCAATTAATTGGCAATATAAAAGATCCTGTAAATGAAAAAAATGCTTTTAATAAACGTTACTTTGAAAACAATGCTTTAGTTTTGAAAAAAATAATTTTAATGCAAATTACAGAAAAAAAATAAAATAAATAAATAAATAAATAAATAATATTTCAACTCCTACTGATAAATACGATGTGTGTAATAAATATTATAAAGACAGAAAAACACTCATTAATAATAAAAAGAGTGATAATATAATAATAAGAGATAATGATGGATTATATGTACCTTCTTTAATTAAAAAAGGTGTGTATAATTTTGGAAATGTAAGACTTTCAAACGTTGCGAATCCTGTTATAAATAAAGATGCCGCAACAAAAGAATATGTCGATTCTCAAATTTTCTATGCTACTATTAAAGAGAAATATGCAACATATCATACAGGAGGCTTTAGACCTGTAGAATTCAATTTAATGAGCCCTAAGCTATTAGAACCTGATTTAAAACTGATAACTAATATGCATATAAAAATTACAATTTTTTTGAAATCTAAAAATCGTACACACAATCCATTAATGCAATTACAAATCAGAAAAGAATTTATATTTACTAGACCTCTAACAACTGATACCGAATCTGTTACATGTTTTACATATGGTAAAAGAAACGATCGTATTAAATTATCAATTAGTAGTGATGGACAATCAAATACATTAAAACCTTTCTTACATATAGAAAAAATAGATTTTCTTTGAAATCTATTTATAAAGTATTAAGATGTCAAATATGTCAATTGACAAACAACTTATCTCCAGATGAATAAAAATTAGAAATTTTACCAGATGGTAATCAAAACAATATAAAGCTTTATACATGTATAAAAAGAATTGACTTTTTTTAATCTAAATAAATGGCGCAAATTGATTGGATAGAAGAAGCTAAAAACCCTCTTACAGAGAATTTAATTAGAAATTTTCACGATATTGTGTAGATTGAAAATTAATTTCAAAATATCAAAAATTATCTGATCTTTCATAATGGAATTTAAAGATAAGGTAGAATGGGAATATATTAGTGCATATCAACCCTTTTCTGAGGCATTTTTAATACTGAATTAAGATTTAATTCATTGGGATACAATTTCAAGACATCAATTGTTATCTAAGAAATTCATAAAAGAATACAGTGATAAGATAAATTGGTGTCATGTGTCAAAGTTTCAATTTCTCAGTGATTCTTTTATAATCGAAAATGTTAATAAATTAAATATGTCATTTGTATCAAGATATCAATATAAAATGTCAGAAGAAACAATAGAAACATTGGAAGATCATGTAGATTGAAATAATATTTATACATGCCAACAGAATTTATCTTTTGAATTTATAATAAGAAATTTACAAAAAGTTAATGATTGCTCTGTAATGATGAAAATATAACTTTCAAATGAAAATTTTTAACAAAGTTTATAGACGAATAAAGCTATGGTATCTAGGTAAATATTGTTTAAAAAATAATTTTTTATATTCTTAAAAAAACACATGCGTTGGCTTTTATCTTATCTTTTCAAACTCAATTTTTATATGAAAAACTAAATAAATAAATAAATTAAATAATAATAATAATAATAATAATATAAACAGTTTAAAGACATAAAAATGATGCATTTTTTAGTAATCTTTTTTTCAATAGAAGGTCAAATGTTTTTGTTAAAATTTTAAAAGTGAAAAAAAAAGCTCCATTTTTCACTAAAATTAGCTTAAAAATACTAAAAATACTGTATATTTTAGTGAAAAAGACGTCAACTTTTAGTGAAAAACACACTTCTTTGTTTAAATTTTAAAAATCAAAAATGCTCTATTTTTGCAAATTTTTATCAAAAAACGGCTATAAAACTTGCAAAATAGGTCTTATTTTGCAAAAAATATTCCGTTTTTAGAGTGTCCTCAAGCACCCCCCCCTCCATATACCATTTATATGTATATAATCAAAATTGTCCTTACCGACTTAAACTAACCATAAAGTGGATGTTTTGTCTTGAAATTTTGATTTTGGAAAAAGCAATAACGTTAAAGGTTTGAAAATTTGAAAACTAATTACTTAGAACAACAAACAATTTTTGTGATTTGAAAATTTTTACAAACGGAAAAAATTCTAATTAAAAGATACTTCTTTATTATTGGTAAAAATCATGAAATGCTTTTTTCTCATCGTCGACGACACTCATACATTAGATTATGAGCTTCGCCATGTTTGCGTATTGCTCGAGAAATGCGATTTGAAGACAGGCAGCAAATTCGTCGGACAAATCCGATTTACAACGCTGTTTCAATACGATATGACGTAGATGAAACGTTATCCGTCGTCATGAATGCTTTAAACTAATGAGAATTGTAATAAAGTGGATTAATCATGATCTTAACTGGAACGAAAGAAACAACCGATTCATGGTTAATAAATAAAAAGGCATAGATTTTTTAAACTAGGAGGAAGAATTATAAGAACATGAAGACTGAATTCAAAATGTAATAAAATTTAAGTATTTATTAAATTGCAACAAAAAAGTTACAATACGTAAATTTTAATTTTTTTTTTTTTACTGAGATTTGCAGTGTGATAATTTTTCTTTTGTGTAAAATAAAAGCTTTTTATGATGAAGTTAAGAAAAATACTCTCAGAATGTCCTAGAATTATTTAAATAATTTTTTCCTACCCTAGTTTTTGGATCAAGTCGTCATTTATAATTCTTTGCATTAACAATTATTTTTTAGAGGTTGCAAGCTGCTACAACTACGTCACAGACGTGAAGTAGAATGCTTTTATCAAAATCTAGTCAAGTAACACATGAAGCAAATAAACTTTTCCGACATTTATCAAAAATAAGGGAAAACAAGACGAATCAGAAAATAAAAGTTATAAATTGTTATGACAACAGCAAGTTTTGCAAAAATTTACGAGAGAAAATTTTACTTTTAAATACATTCACTTTTATTGGATTGCTATAGACATCAACTTAGTATGAAATATAATTTTTTGATTAGGTAATTAGATCATGATTATGGGAAAAGCATATATGCTGATTGGCATTGCCTTCAATTAAATCAGTTATCAAAAATAGTTAGCCCATGTAGGAATATAAGTTATTTCCATAGGGGAATATAGTGGTGTTGTCGCAAATGAAGTCCTTTAGTCACATTATCAGGTCACTGAGAATAATATTATATAGAATAATAAAAAAAGGAACAGCTAATGTAACATAAATATTGAAAATGACCGATCAACTTAAAATTATCGTCATTTAAACACTGAATAACAGAAGAAGACAAACAGTTCATTAATTTAAAAATATTAGTCTTTTATATATTTATAGAAATAAAATAATATTAAAGGGAGAAATTTATCTAGATGGTTATCTACATTATTCGTAACTTGGCCTTAGTTTGTTTAATCTTTTCAAAAGCATGATTACAAATGGCTGTTGTTATCCAAAATAGTTTTTATTTAACCCCAATTAGACCAATATTGGTAATGAAATTAACATGAACATCCTGATCACATTTACTTTAACGGACGATACTTGAAAATAATTTAAATGAGTTGGCTATTTCTATTTCCAATTTAGGAGTCATTTGTACGATAAAGCTAGTCTATATCGATTTTAACAGTATTTGTGTGAAAATTCAATATAAATGATTAAAAACAACAGTGCAGAAAAGGCAACGATGCGATCAAGAAAATTACGAATTCATCATTTATCTCGTATGCTTCAATCCTCATACAGTGGCATTGTTATCATTTTATTTATTCTCTTTAGTGATGTTTGCAGAAAAATTTAGGTTTCTTATCAAATGAATAAATTTATAATAAATAGAATCCCTTTTTTTTTTTAACATTTCTTTCACATTTTTTGAAGAATAAATAAAATTTCCTTTTCTATAATTTTTTAACAAAATGATGTATGACTTCCTAAAAATAATGTAATTAAAATGACAGATTTTAATTATTAATATAAAAAGCTAGTTACTTTAAAATGTGGAATAACTCAAAGTTCATTTATAATTAATTATGTTGCTATTACATGTTTTTTGAACACTAGAAAATCTTTATTTTATTATAATTTCTAACAGAGGTTTATTATTGACGGATTACGGTATATAATTCGAGGAAGATGTTTTCAAATATGAAAGGAAGTAGAACTATCAGCTAAATTTGTACCAGGATTTGAACCCAGAGCCACTGGATGGGAAATCAAAATGCTAAGCATTATTCTATGTGAGCATAAATTTCTTGAAAAACCTCAAAACACTCGACGAATAAAATTTATAAATAAATTATATATAACTAAAATAAAAGAAAATCTGCTTTTTTTTTTTTGTAATTGCAAAATAATATCAGCGAATTTCTTTCCCCATTTCCGTACAAGAATATATCCTTTTATCATCGCTCTACTTATACATTGTTACAAAGTCAGCGAATTCAGCAGCTACATTTTTCTGCTTCTGAACAACAGCGAATCCAAGGGCTGTTCACAGTGTGTTTCTTTAGGTGACGTATGTGACATTAGCATTTGCATCATCGCCCAATCAATGTAGGTTGGGAGCAGGGATACTTCAAGAGGACACCCACGGATGATAAGCAAAATCTATATTTAAAGACCGCACAGCATTTTGAAAACCGTTAAGTTAACTTTATCATAAGTGCGAGTGATCCATTATTTGAAGAGTTCCTTATTTTTCCTAGCCCGATAAATCAGAGACAAGCGGCGCAAATCGAGGCATTGAACTCAAACCGTAAAACAAATTCAGGAAGAAAATTGGTAAAAAGAAAGGAACAAAATTTATGATTACAATTTTTTCCTACAGCGGAAAATTCTTTTACAGTTTCCTAGAAAAATAGACCACTTTTGGCAATTATTATGAAACATCAGTCATATTTTGCGTCATGGGGAATATGTTAGCGTGATCAACTTATACAACGAATTTTGAATTTACAAGAAAAACTGCACGCATAAAAAATAAATAAATATAAAAAATAAAAAACTAATTGCACTAGTTTTATTGGTTTTAGAAGGTAAATGATTCTGTATTTTTGAATTTAAAAAAGTAAATAATATAAATAAAACAACCACTCGCATTTAAACTTTTCGATTGTTTCCAGAATATAAAAAATTGTTTAGATACTCTAAATATATAGGTTTACATAATTATAAAATATTTAAAAATTTTAGAAGAAACAATAGTTGCTTTTTTTATATAGAAGATTAGGATATTAATTCTTTAATCTCAACATTTTATAACTTTTACTTTAAATAATGGCATATGACAAAAACACATTTTATAAAATTTTAAACGGATTTTAAATATAAAAAAAAATTTTAAATATTCGAAACTAGATTAAAAGGAAAAAATACGAATTTCTAGTTATATGTGGATTTATTCAGGTCAGAAATGAATACTAATTATTTTTCTTTTACCTCATTCTTATATGAGATTTGAAATCTTCATGAAGTCAAGTTATAATATTATAAAAATTGCATATACAGTATAAACTCAATTAAAGATTTCAATATGCATTTATAGGAATTATTGTTCTTATTAAATGTCTACATAATAAGAATATTCATTCATTTTAGTAGTACAAAATTTTGAAATTAGACTGATTTTCCTCTGTATTGGTTAAGTTTTAATTATTAACAAGTTATAATTTGGAGTACAAATAAAACTAAGTTCACTTCTAATTAATATTACGAACTATTCAAGATTTCAATTTGGAGATTTTCACAGATGTTCTATCTATGTTTTTGAGTATGTTATTATACAGTTAAAAATATGATCTTAAAAAAATCATATTTTTAACTGTATACAGACAAGATGGTCTAACAAGATGGTCTTTGAAAAACTTTATTCTACTTTGAGATTTCATTTTATGTGTATGTGAAATGAGTCAAATATGCTGTATAATCCAGAATGCCAAATTCTGAGTTTTGTGATATTTTTGGCGGATTTCCTTGTTAATCTGGCAACCTGGTTTTTATTACGTCATACAGATGCTAATAATTGTTTCTAGCGTTATATATATATATATATATATATATATATATATATATATATATATATATATATATATATATATATATATATATATATATATATATATATATATATATATATATATATATATATATATATATATATATATATATATATATATATATATATATATATATATAAAGAGAGAGAAAGAAGAAGACAATAAAGGATGGAAAACGTGCCAATTAATTTATATGTTTTCGATATATTCCAGCAGGCCTTTTGAGATCTATTGAATGCATAAATAAAAATGTTTACACAACAAGTCTATATTCATGTGCAATTCTAATTTCTTTTTCTCTTCATTTCATTATTCAAACGATTAATACAAATTCATCAAGGATTACTCTGTACATTTCATAAGATGATTTGTGACTCATATTTACTTTCAATTTCTTTCTAGAAAGTAAGCAGACAATTTCGTCCGCGAGGGTATGATGGCGTCATATGCTAGTATGTAATTGCCAAATATATCCAAATTTGTTGGATTATTAAGGAAGAAAATGTACTCATTTCTAAATCTTCACTCTTTCTTTATTTCAATGTTAATGTTGTTCAACCCTTATCACAATATATCCCAGGGGTTGGCAACGTGACGCCCGCTGCCACCATGGTGTCCCCGATGGAATTTTACTGCGCCCTCGCTGGACTAATGTAAATTATAGATATGTCGATGAATAAATAAATAAATAGATAAAAAAAACAATTAAAGTTGAATCCAAAAATAACTATTTAATTAGAAACAATTATTAAGTACAATTAGTTTAAGTGAGACGTATTATCGCATAAAAAATTATAAAATTAATTAGTTTCGATGAATGTTCACAAATGCAGCAACGATTGTTCCGCTGCTAGCGCTCAGTTCCACAGCTGATATCAGACTGCCTGAGTAACGTCTCTGCCTAATCACACAGGTCCGGTAAGAAAGTTTATTCCTACGCCGCGTGTCTTGTATCCATCTGCGTTGTTTAACTTTTTTGGCGTTTGTTTACGTTTTTCAGCGGGACCACTACATGAATGTAAGATAGCCAGAGCGATTTACTTACTCTTGTCAAACGGCGATATACAGCAAGTAGTCAGTTGAGTTTTGGATTGTGCATAGATTAGAAGTTTGCTAACCTTGAGCGTATCTAATAACACGCACGTATTTTTTGTTAGTGTGTGATCGTATTTCGAATAGACCACGCGTAGATCGTGCATTTAAAACTACCAAGTAATCCGAAATAATTTTTTTCTTTCGAAACCCTTCATTGTTTCCTTGAAAACCTTCATATTGTTTCGTTGATTACAAAGGGAAGTGTATTTGTTTGTTGTGTAATAATAGTGTTGCGATTCCCAAGGATAGTAATATTGAATGACATTTTAAGACTGTTCATGCCAATTTTGGTAGTGATTATCCAATGAACTCTGAAATTAGAAGAAAAAAAATTACTTCTCTAGGATTTTCAATAACTAACCAACAAAGTCTTTTTACTAAACCACTGCAACGATGAAAAAAATGTGATCGTTGCTGCTTTAGTAAAAAAGACTTTTTTACTAAAGCAGCAACGATTGCGTCATATAAAATATCGCATTTGCTAGCTAAGAATAAAAAACCATTTACAGATGGAGAATTAGTGAGGGAAGCCATGTTAGAAGCTGCTGATTCACTTTTTGGAGAATTTAAAAATAAAAAGGAAATAGTTTCAGCTATAAACACGTTGCAATCATCAGAACGAATTGTTACTAGAAGAATTGAAGTAATTGCTGAGAATTTGGAGACAGAATTATCAAATGATGTGGAAAATTGTATTTTCTTTTCGCTACAGATGGACAGGCGTGACAAATATATCACAATTAGCGATTTGCGTGAAGATGGTATTTTCTGATTTTACAACAAAAGAAGAATTCCTTAAAGTTCTGCCATTAGAGGGAAGCACCAGAGGAGAAGATATCTTTTCTACTTTTAAAAAGTATATAACAGATGTAAGATTACCTGCACAAAAGTTATCGTCAATTACTACAGTCGGGGCACCAGCGATGACTGGTAGGAAAAAATTTATTGCCTTATGTAGACAGGATTGCTTAATCCCGAAATTTATTTCTTATCATTGCCTCATACATCAGGAAATGTTATGCGCAAAAACAATCGGTTTTCAACACGTATTTACGATAAAATTATTAATTCCATAAGATCGGGAGCCATGCATTACAGATTGTTTAAATTACTTTTAGAAGATGAGGACGTTCAGTTCACAGATATTCTTTTACATACTAAAGTGAGGTGGCTGAGCAGAGATAAAATACTTAGAGGTTTATCATGCTTTTGCCACAAATAAAGGAATTTATTGCATCAAGAGGCGAATTTTACAAGCAATTAGAAAATAAGGATTGGCTAATCGACCTCGGATTTCTGACAGATATAATGGCAAAGTTGAATGAATTAAATTAAAAAATACAAGGGAAAAATCAGCATATCGTTGACATGATTAGTGCAGTAAATGCATTCAAATGAAAGTTAGTATTGATGAAATCCCATCTATTGCAAAATCATTATCACATTTCCCAAATATGAAATATACTGTTGAGAGTTTAAATTTGAATAATGAAAATTTTACTGCTACATCATATTTAGAAATTAAAGATAAGCTAATAGAAGAGTTTTCTTCTAGATTTGAAGATTTTGCAGCATTAGAACCCGTTCTTGGATTCTTCATAAATCCATTTAATGTTACTGAAGATGATGTCCTTGAAATAGTTTCAGTGTATTTCGAGCTTCATAATATCGAAGACCTAGAATTAGAAATAATAAACTTGCAAAGTGATATTATTTTAAAAGCGCATAGAAATGATAAAATATTTTGGAACTTAGTCGATGAAAATAAGTATCGTATTTTAAGGAAATGTGCGCCTAAAAATTTATATATATTGTGAAACAACATACAATTGCGAGTCTTTGTTCTCAAATATGAAATATTTGAAATCAAATTGCCGAACAAATCTTAGTGATTCACATTTAGATAATTGTTTAAGGACCGGGAACTTTAAATATATCCCCAATTATAAGAAATTAGCTAAAAATATGGACACCCAAGTTTTACACTGAATTATAAATATCATTATGTATGACACCAACAAAATGAAGTTATAAAAAATCTGTTTTTTTAATGCCTATTTATACCTATTGATTATCTGTAAAATATGCACTCTCGGTGATTTTCAAATTTAGTATTGCGCCCTTAAGGACAAACAGGTTGCCGACCCCTAATATATCCAATTTCATTAAAAGCAAATTTTCTCATAGCCCTCATCACAATCCAGTTTTGATGCTAGTTATACGATTCTACAGCAACGAACTGAATTTAGTCAGAGGAATACATAAAAAATCAATAAACTATTGAAGAGATGATTGCAAAATATATTCTT
This sequence comes from Latrodectus elegans, assembly GCA_030067965.1. Lineage (NCBI taxonomy): Eukaryota > Metazoa > Arthropoda > Arachnida > Araneae > Theridiidae > Latrodectus > Latrodectus elegans. The sequence continues at coordinate 27,290,391 of CM057814.1, forward strand.
ATGTAATTTTTGAAACTCCTGGATTTTTTTTTAAATGGGGTTAAAAAGATTTGTTTTTTCATTAGCAATATTTAAGTTATATTAAAACTTAGAGGAAAATTAAAAAGAAACACATATTTTCCTTTTCAGTAATATTTTTGGTTCCATGTATTCTTGATGCTCTTGTTCACGGCAGTTAATTTAATCTCAAAGTTCACATATGTGTTTTTAAAATAGGAGAATTTGGAAAATTTAAAACTGAAGCGATCTATAAAGTAATTTACTCATTAGCTTAAATTCATTATAACTACTATCTTGTACCAAGATTATTTCAAAATTATAACTTCAAAGCACAAAGGCTTCAAAACCCTTTATCCCTCTCTATTGTTCAATTGTTTTACATTTTGACTAAAATTGATTAAATGTAAAGTAAATTTTATAGTAAATATAGTGAATAAGTTTTAAAAGTAAGATTGTGTTTTTACTCCAATTATTTCAGTTTTTAATAATATATTATTTTTAAATCTGACCACTTGTTTGTGGCTTTAATATCCTTTGCTCTTCTCTAAGCAATTCATTAAGGGACAATTTGGAAAAGCATGATATTTCCAACAATACAGATTTTTTTTTCCAATGGCAGATTGTAGACAGTTACAACTGCAACATAGTCTATTAATCAATTGTTCCCTGATACCAAAGGAACCATCCAGAAACAGCGACCTCTTAGCCGCCGAGGCGTTGCCCCAGGTGCACCACAGGGGGTGGGCCACCATCGCACCCTCACACATGCCATAGGGACCCATTTATAGGGTAGACACCATTCATACGTAATTCACACACACAAGGAAAGGACAAAGACAGGATAGAGAGAGAGAAAGTACATCCATGCCTGAACCGGGATTCGAACCCAGGACATCCTTATCCGTAGTCAGGCACGCTGACAAGTTGGCCGGCTTAATACTGATTACATGTAATAAGAAGTTCTTGAGTATTTAACTGAATGAAAATTTTATCTTGCAATTTATAACAAAGGATAATAAATTACATTTTGGCGTGCAAAAGTCGTAGCGCGAAAATGATTGCTTTATTTTAGTAAAATTTTTTTTTATAAATATTGATATTCTATTTTCATATTAAAATTAGAATTGGTAATTAGATACTTCGAGAAGAAGAAAACAACTGAAGACAGAAAACGTGTCAGTTGTTTATATATTTTCTATAGGTTCCTGCAGTTAAGATCCATGAAGATTGAAAGAATAAATAGAAATATAATTTTTCCCACATGTCTATACACATATGCACTTCTAATTTCTTTTTTTTATTCATTTCAGTATGCAAACTATTAATATTAATTCATCAAAGATTACTGTGCACATTTCACAAGATGAATCATATCTTTCATTTCTTTCAAGAAAGTAAGCAGACAATTTCGTGCGCGAGGATCCGATGACGTCATATGCAAGTATCTAATTAGAAGAAATATCATTATAATATCGAAAAATATTTTTTATAATCGGCATAAAATATCGATAGATAAAAAATTTGATGAAATCTAAGTTTACGAAATAGGATACATTGTTAAAGATGATTTAGTTGACAAAGACGATAACATTATTATTAACAAAACTTAAGATTTTTAAATGGGACACAATTAATTCTAACATGAAGGAATTAGGAACTATTACATTAGTAAAGTATGATCTGATGCCCCATTTATTTTTTAAATTATATCTTTTCACCTGGTTTGAAAGGTAGAATAAATGAAAATACAGATTTTTTCACCTCTTATTATCTACGTTATTTATGATAATGTATAGAGGATTTTCTAAAATAAAAATTTACGGATAACATGTAGGAAAAATTCATATAGATGAAAAACACAAATATTTAATTAATGAAAACACACACAAGATAAAAAAAAATTATACACAGATATTTACTTGTTCTTCAAATTATACAAGAATTCGAGAGAATTAAGACTTGAAATGAATAGAATAAAAAATTGTATTCTAATTTGTGTTATTTTTTTTTTCGAAAAACTTACAATTTTGATAAATTAAATTTTTTTGCAGTACTTATTATTTTCATATTCTATCATATATAAATTAAAATTTCCGCTGAAATTTTTATCGAGTTTTTTTAAAAATTGTATTTTTTTATTATTATTATTAAGAGGGCTATTTCTCATACATTTTTTAAAATTATTTTGTTTGTCACTTTCAAATTAGGAAATTGAAAATAGAAGCAAAGATGGCTGTAAATATAAATTAATGATATTGCAGATAATGCAGTTTAGGATTTGGGGTAATTTAGAATGGAATATTATTTTATTTCTTATCCTTTATATTCTGGAATATCTCTAAGAAACATGTTGTTAATAATCCTAAATTTTTGAAATTATTTGAAAGCGCCAAGATTAAAATAAGATTTGGTGACTTTAACTTAGTTTACTAACTTTCTTGTTCCATAATTCTTTTTTTATTTTCCCTATCAGAATTGGAATAATCTATATGAATATGTATCATTTTCCTTTCCGGAAAATTAATTATGAAGTGTGTGTATTCAAACTAACTAAAAAACATTTCCAAATAGCATGTTTGACTATACAGAAATTTACTGTGCATATTTGCTATAAAGAAATGCACTCGTCTATTACAATGAAATTCATTGCATAACTCTATTGGTAAGAAAACGTTACTTTAATAACCAGCTGTAGCTATTTTTGTAATCATTCAGGAAATGATTAAACAATCTATGTAAATTTAAACGCTACTCATCAGGTAGTGCTCTCCGAAGTATGGTAGACATGTGGGATGAGGTTGACGGGGTGCAGTTCGTCGGCCAAGCATGTCCCACACATGCTCTCTTGGATTAAAGTCCGGTGAGTATGCTGGCCAGTTCATACGGGTAACATCCTCCGATTGAAAACATTTTTCTACGATTTTTACATGGTGAGGACATGCGTTGTCATCCATAAACAGAAATTCTGTACTCATGGCGCCCCAAAACAAACGTACATGTTGTTCCAGAATGACATCTTGATAGATGTGGAATGTCATGATTACATTCTGAACATTCTGGTTAGTTCTGGAACTCAAAATAATTCCTCCCTAAATGAGACATTTTGCACCACTGTAACGTTGTCGTCCAGTGGTGTTCTCTTGGTGGTAACGGGTACTTGACTCTATCCATATGAATGTCCGGCGAGAATTTTACTGAAAGCTAAACCTGGACTCGTCGGAAAACATCTCACAAGACCACTGTTGCGGTGTCCATAATGCATGCTCTCTACTCCCGGTTAACCTCAGGTGACAGTGAGTTGTGGTAAGTGGAACGCATCTGAGAGACCTATGAGCATATAGATCAATGTGCTTTAAACGTCTGTACACGGTCTGCCTTGAAACTGTCGTACCGGTAGCTGAAGAGAGCTGACGAGACACGGCCGATGCTGTGCTCCGTCTGTTTCTTTAGGCAGTAAAAGCCAAATACCGGTCCTCATTCGGCGTTGTAACTCGGAGACGACCTGCGCTGTAACGTCTATTCCCATTACCGTCATCTTGGAAGCAATGACGAAGCCTGGAGATGGCACTCCAGGTGATTCCAAGTTTCTCGGATACTTCCAGCTGGGTTCGTCTACATTCCAGGCGGCCGATAATTCGACCACGCAAAACATCATCCAAATGCTTCCTTTGTGCCATAACTATGCGGTTATTGCATTGAAAGTCTTTTAAAGCGCTTGTTTTAACAGTTTTACTTCGTTGCATCCATTCCTTACATATCTCTTCCTCTCGTACACTCTGGTCATTTGGACGTACTATCGGCGCCATCTGGTGGTTTCTTGTAATTTGCATATTATTCTTCAAGATGTGTGTAATAATTCCACATGTTCAGTTTTTATTTCAGAGCTCAATTTCTGTGTGATTCTGAATTATCCTTAATTTATTGACATGAGTGTATAAACATTAATGAAAACCAATCGATATTTGTTTGTGTTACCCATTTATATTTTAAGAATTTAGTATCATTTCTAAGCCAATGCTATTGGAAACATTTACCTGACTTCTAACATACATTTATATGTAGTGATACATAGAACAACTCAAAAGGATTTCGATTGTTGTTTCGTAAACTGTTTGTTCCGTTTAACTTTTAGTTTAATCAATAATTGAAGAGTAGATTTTCATATAAAAATACTTCATTTAATTTGAAACATTAAGATTTATAAATTTATGCTTTTTAATAAATAAAGGTATTTATATATAAAAATAAGTGTATATGACAGTATTTTCATAATAGGAAGTAAGCACTATGTCAGATACAGTTATTATTTCGTTAATAATTAAAAAGCTTTCACAAATCCATATTTTCTGTATTGTCGACCGATGGCTGAGGGGTTAGGTCCCGGGTTCGAATCCCTGTTCACAGGCATGGACGTTTCTTTCTCTTTGTGTTTCTCTGTTCATTCTTCTGAACTGATGTATGAGTGTGCCCCACCCTATAAACGGGTTTTTAGTGGTATGGCGTGAGTAATGCCATTCACCTCCGTGACTTGATTCACAGGTGCCCACCGGGTAAGGATAAACGAGTAACAATTTCCGGCCTAGTTGTAGTGAAAGATTAGTCACCCAGTGCCAGTCATTATTAGAAAAAACATTTTTATGTACTTTAATGTTGTTGTTGTCGTGTGCCAGCTAGGCAAGCATTATGGGCTGCGATGCTCCACTTTTCCAACTAAACTATATTTTGGTGTGGAGTCTGACTGCTTCTTATATTTTTAAAAAATATATAATTTTTAGCAAGGAGTTTTTGAAAGAAGGTCTTCTAATACTCACTCATAAGTAACATATGCTGTAAATAATTGTAAGTAAAAATATTTCATTAAATCCTTCATTTAAAATAAAACCTGAATGTCTATATAGTTTTAATAATTTTGGACGTTAGACATATTAATAAAAATGAATTTTAGGCAATAAACTTGTAACTTTTATATGTGTCTGTTATAATGTAACAATAAAAACATGCAATTCAAGTTTTTGATTAACATCTCTGATTTAAGTTTTTTAGAAATAATTTAATATAAAATTTTTTGATTAATTTTTGAAAATAATCTAATTTTCCAATCTGAATTGTATCATGTTGTTCAATTAACAAAGGAAAATATATACATTTGTCAAGTATTGAATATTTTTCTTATTATTTATTTCAAGTTAAGATGCCAAATTTGCGTCAAAGCAATTCAAACAAACTCAGACTCATAAGCATCTGCAATAACTGATACTCTTCAACAATGATAATTCTAATATATCCTTTGACCACGTACTCTTCATCCCCCCATAACTTTTGAAATTAATCATGTTCTTTTATTTGAAAAGAGTGGAAATTTTTTTGTTAGATGTGTATTATTGGGATGTTCCCTTCTCTGTTTAATGAGGCCATAAAATTTACCATGATAAACTATAATCATGGTATTATAGGCCAATACGCTTAGTCATTCTTAAATAAAAGTATTTATCAAGGAAAAAAAGTTTTGTTTGTCTTTCAAAAATTTGTTTTATACATGAATTGAATATACTTAAAATTACGAGTGAATAAATACTTTTTCTATGGATTTCTTAGTCATCGCTGTAGCATTAGTAGTTAAGAAAAATGTTGATAAATGTCAAATGAGTAAAATTCTGTAAAAAATAAATTAACTAGTCATCCAAAGAGGTGAGTCATCATAATGGGAAATGCTGTTATATATTTTTACATTCAAAATTCCACAGTTAAATTACAATAGAATCTGATATATAATGCAACTCTTTAAAGAATGCATCTTTTATCCAAAATGGGATTTGCACATGGGCGTAGATCCAGTTCGGCGCATTTCTACCAACATTCTTCTAAATCAAAACAATTTTTAATAAAAGAAATACAAATACCTCCAAAATATTCTAACTGTCAATTTGGATTATATTTTAAGTTTAACGCATTGAAACAAATGATCCAAAATATATATATTACATAAACAAAGAAAACAAGTCCATTAAGAAATTAACTTGCCAAATATAAAATCGTTGTTTTTAGCACACTTTTTCAATGTTCTGTAACAATGATTTTAAGGTGCATTTTACTAAAATTGTGTCTCTTCAGAAAGATGTAGAAACTTTATTTTAAAAATGTTTAGTTTTAAAATACAATACCTGTACCATATTATAATATTTCTTTCATTTTTAATAATGTTACTTTCTTCTTTAAATATTGTTTTACAAAAATAATTAAATATAAGAAATAGACATTTTAATTTATCTTGAATTTAAAGTAATGTTTGAAAATATTTTTTTCTGAAACAAATATATTAACTAAAACCAAGCATTTATTTTTTTTTATTTTCCTTGTAAACCAATATTTTAGGTTATTCAGTATTTGGTTGATATAATTGTGTCGAGTGTGGTGATTAAAAACAAACTGCTTTAAAATATTTAGGCAAAACATTTGAAATTTACCTTATTAATTAACGATACTGTTCCTATTTCCTTGAAACTAAATTAATTTTATGGAAACGTATTGCTATTTTAGTACTGCAAGAAGAACAGAGAATAATATAGTTCTAATTTTTAAAAACATCACACATTTGCAATCGCAATCTATAGATTTCATGATGAATTGCTTACTTCTAAAGAGAGGTTCTCTATGCTGGGACTCGTCTTTTTCGTGGTGATGGTTTTAGCAGGTCCTAGAGCCTTAGGTCTACAACCACCATAAACGTGTGATTGCTGTTGCGGACCTTCAACTTCGGGGTCTTTGAAGGAGAGTCGTTTTTTCTGCTTCTGTTGCTGCTGTTTCGTTTGTTGCTTGTTTTGCGAAGGAAACTGAAGTCCAGTCCTGTTCATCTCCTTATGCGGTGGGTCTCTTGAGAATGGTCACCCTCCTCACATGGCCAGTCTTCGTCTTCCGATCGGGGCCACTGTGTAGCAGGGGGCTGACGAGACAGGTGCTGTGGCACACGAAATCGTGACAACTGCTTCTGTTGTTGAACAGGTTGCAGGCTGGCTGATCCATCAGCACAAGGGATTCAAAGGATTGAATTATGTCATCCCGGGTTAAGGATAGGAATCAGGTGCAATAGATAAAATTTAAAGTGATCTCTCTCTCTCTTTATTTCTGAAAAAAAAATTACAATTCTTTATTTTTAGAAGTTATACATAATTGTTTGCATTAGCTTGTTATCAATTATCAATATAAAAATGTTTATAAAAAATAATAATAAATTCCAAAAAATCTAAACTAAGATAAATTAAATTTTATAGTCAAATTTTTCAGCAAACCAAGGGGGCACCCAATTCTACACCAAAACAATATATTTTTTTAAAATTCAAACAAATATGGAATATAAATTTTCCAAAATTAATTAGAAATTAATAATAAAGAATATACTCAAATGATAATAATGTGATTAATTAATTAAATTACTTTTTAAAAATTTCGTTATAATATTCTTTTAATACCATTTTGAAGTTATAATTCTATTTTCGAAAGTTACAAAGCAATTTTTTAGCATCGCTGAGCGTGAGGAAATCCAGGAAACACTTTAGTACCGACCTTGTCAAATTTGCATGCTCAAGACAAAAAGAAAGCATCTATCTCGTTTTTATCAAAATCTCGACTTTTCGACAAAAGTTGAAATAAACTCAAAAATTCACTGTGAACTGTGTGGCCCTACTACTAGAACATGGTAAAGCTCTCGTTTTCATTTCGCAATTTTTTATAACAAAATAAAACTATTAGATTTATTTTAGTTCATGAATAGCTGGTTTAAAATTTAAAAGCAAATCCATTTAAAATAATTGTATTTACATGTCTAAATTTCTAATTAAAGGTAACAAAATCAAGACAGAGTTGTTTGGAAACTTACTGTTAACTTAAATCAACTTTGTTTAATATTTTTGTATTAATATGAGTTAAGGAATTGTAAGTTATAGAAAGATATAATGATGACGGAAAAAAATCTACTTGTGTCAAGCTACTGTTTTGAAATGTATTTAGCAACTTTCTCAATAAAAATAATTTGAATCTTTCTTCACCAAATCGTTATTATATTCACATACTTTGAAAGATGCTTCACTAAAAAGCAAAACATTGTTAAGAAATTGGATATTTTTAAAGAATAATTGAGAATTTAAAAAGTTTACTAGAATAAGCTTATTTTTAGAGAAATAAGAAAACAAAACCGAATATATTTTACCGAAGTTTCTATTATAACAGGCTCAACACAAAAACAGATTACTGATTCCAACTATTTTTTGTTTCTGCGTGACGGAAGTAACGTAATTGGATGGATAGTAAATATATTCAATGAAATATACTTAAATGTAAAAAAAAAAAGTTAATATTCTTAAAATAATTTACATAAAATATTCAGAAACTAAAGATATATAAAAGTAATTATTGATAGGTCATGTATTTACCATAGGTGGTAAATTAAAAATTTCGAGTAATAATTAAAGAGTTTGTTACTTATATCGTTAATTTTAATAATACTTAAGATTTTAGTATGACAAAATAATCTCCTTAATGAACATTTTTAATTTCTTATAATTTAATTAACTTCAAAGTTTCTATATTTCCAACAAATTTCCACAAAATGTATGAATGGAAAATTATAAATTTCTCCTTAGTTTTTAAAAAGTTATTTTCTTCAGAATCTAATTCTGATAAGCTATAGATCATCATCTATTTACATGTTCATTATGACAAACTAAATATAAATACTTACTAAAAATAAATATTAATGACGCACAAAACTGATTCCTAACCAAAAGTGAGATTTTTGTATAATTCCTTTTTAAATAACTTATAAAAAAGAATGAATAAATGAAATAAATATTAGCCCATATATATAATTACTTAAATTTTTTATAATTGTGTTATTTGGTGTTGTATATCAAAATGTATTTCACAAGATTATTTATATAATATATCAAAGCCTATAGAAACGAACTGCTTAATGTGATTCGCTTAATTCAAGAAAATATTTTTTGTATAAATTACCATTAAAAGGCAAAAGATATTAACATAATATTATTATCAATAAATTTAGCCTAAAATTTATTAAATAAAATTAAATGTACTGTTACGGATGTATTTAAAAGTTTACTTCTCTGCGAAGTGCAATTTTTCTTTATTTTTAGTTTAAATATTTGTACTAAAAATATTTAAACTAAAGATAAAGAAAAATTACCTAAAATAAGGAATAGGTGATTAAATGGTATGTATCTGAATGCATCTGAATAATTACATTCAATATTTGTTTAAATACTTGTATTAATAAATATAAGTGTTGACATTACATGATAAATAAAAACAACTTTGCAACAGCTGGTGATTTTAAGATTAATTTAAAAATGATGTGCAAAAGAGTAAGAATAACTCTCTCTCTCTCATTTTTACTTAGTAAAATCCAATTATAGCTATCAAATGGTTAAAACATTCGATCCCTTCCATTAACAATACAATTAACAATGTAAAACTGTAAAAATCCAATATTTCAGTACTTTATTTCAGTCAGCTTTAACCGAAATGTACGATAAAATGCAATTAATACAATTATATCAATACTTTTATAAAATAATTCATAGTTGTATTTTAATGAAGAACTTATATACTGTTAATCTCTTATTCATGATAAATAACATATAAAAATCCATTTAATATCTGTGTGTGTGACAGGTTTCATTTATGTAACCCTACTACAAAATTAATTTTACAAGATTTTGATTATTTCAAATACAAATTTTAATAATGTTGATGAATCATTTAAATTAAATAAAACTAATACATAATTAAAGTAATAGATTTTTTTATGTTTAAACTAAATTTTTAATAAAAATATGTGTAACAATTTTGTTTTTCTGAAATACTAACAAAGGGACTTCATAATATTATTCTTTCTTTTTCTTTGTGTTACAAGTTTCTTCAAAACTTACAAATACTTTCTAAAATTTTGAAAAAATACTTCTACTAAAATTGAACTATTTTACAGTGTAAAAAATTTATTCTGCAAAAAATATGTAAGAAATAACTACCTTATTCAAGTTCATTAAAAATTTTACATTTTAGCTCCATAAAAATTTAAAACAGTAATTCAACAAGCCAATTATTGTACCTTCTCATGAAAGATTCATTTATATATGAATTAAATCGATTTGTTATCACAGTTGTCCCTACGTACGCTACAATATATGGAACATCCTAAATGAATGTTAAAATAAATATTCCTTTTTCAGTTAGACATTTCTAAAACAGATTTACTTTAGAAAACAATTTTTCAGAAGGATAATAATTAAAATAATTTCCTTTTAGCTTGATATGTGGAGTAAAAATCAGTTATAATTTTTTTCTGAATCTAATACTTTATTGCATTATGTTAAATAATTTTAAATTATTACAAAAATTCAGATTTTAGTTTATAAATACTATATCGTGTCATGTTTACTAGGTCAAGTACCTCAATAGAACAGTCAATAGGACATTTAAATGAAGAGTCAATGAAATAAATTCATTAAATTTATCATTTACAGTTAAAAATAATGTATCCGATGTAGAAATCTTATAAGTATTTTATTAATTTTTGCCGGTATGAATAAGCAATTAGTAACGCGATACCTAACTCTTTAAGAACTCTGACTTTGACAATGCGAACGAAAAGAACAACGAACCAGAACTGTCGTAAAAAATAAAACTGTGTCTCAAATTCTATTTTAACATGTTACTTCTAATGTTGTTTCAGCCCTTGGCATACATGTTAAGGTCTCAAAATACGAAACAGGTGTGATGCTTTCAGGGAAAAATCTTTTCTTTTAGTTAGTTTTTTCCCCCCTCTTCTTGTTCTTCAAGCTAAAGGGGATTTTCACCAGTCTTTCTGACGTCATATGAGTACTATAAGCCTGTACTGTTCTAAATATTTGCTCCAGAATCTTTGACATAACAGACGACTTCATATTCATCAATCGAAAAAAAGGCGCCAAAAGAAACTGAGGATTCTTTCCATTGGCGAATGCCCAAGCGCCATGTCTACAGACAACACATTACGCTTATAAAAAAGGTGTCAGAGAACTTTTCCATACTTATCATTTTTTCTCTACTCTGATTTTAATGTGAATTTTTTTCTTCAGAGAATCATTTATTATATAATAATTGCTTGGCATTCTTAGTGTATGAAGTCGTGAGTTCTTTTTAGATAAGTGTTCATAATATTTCAGTGATAGAATCTAAAGTTATATACATTGTTTTACACTCATTCACTTACTCAAAGTATAGAATAATTAAAAGCAGAAAAAGTTTGAACATGAAATTTTATCAAGAAACTTTATTATACAAAGACAGTTTTTTGTAGACTTTGTAGATAGACTTTTTAATAGATTTGTTATTAAAATTCTACTTTCTTAATACCATTTAGTCTTTGAAACTTAAGAAATAGGAATTATTTTTAAAAGAAAATTTTGTGAAAGAAAGCAACTTCTGGGAAATAGTAAGAAAGTCAGTAAAATTATTAAAATTATAATTTTTACTATTTGCCAATTTTTTAAACATTAAAATGGTTAGTAAGAATGTGTCACATGTAGTGAATGTGTATTTTTTTTACAGTTAATAATAAATCGCTTGATGCGAGAAAATGTGAATTCCATAGTTACGATTAATTAATTTGGGTGGAATTAGTTTTTTGGATTTTAATGATTATTTTAATAAATCGTTTTGAAATCTTAACAGTTAATCTATTAAAACTATGACATTCATGTCAGACTGTAAAATTTAGTTACATCATAAAAATTATCATTTCTAAATAAAAAGTAAATTTAGTAAAAATGTAATAATACAAATATATTTCTAAAAGAATAATGTAACTAAAATAATCTTAAGAAATGTAATCAGTATTGATAATGTACACTAAAAATATAAAATTTAACTAGTATTGATGATAAACATCTTGAAAAATAATTAATTAATATATTCTTATAAATTAGTTCATATTTGAAAATAATTATTATTATCTTATTGATGAAAAGATTTTCGCATTTTACTAGGATATAAAAATTTAATTGAATTTTTGGAGAGATTTTCACAAAGGATTAAAAATACATTTTATTTCAGATACATAACAAAAATTAATTTTAAATTAAAATTATTATTACTGGACATATTTATTACAAATACATTAAATTAGTCTAAATCTATTCATTCAGAATATGAAAATTAAAACTATTCTTAAATTATGTATTTTAATAAATAAAAAAATTATTGATCTTAAATTATGTATTTTAATAAATAAAAAAATTATTGAATTGTTGTTTTGCTGACCGATTCAAATAGGATTTATTTTGCGAGTCATATTTCTCCATTAAAAAGCTATTTACACTAATTAGAAGCATATAAATTGAAAAAAGATATTAACAAATCCTTATAAAATTTCAAGAAATTAAGTGGACGAAAAACTTTTGTTAATTTAAAAAAAAAAAAAGATTTAACAGAAAGGTTAATCCACAGTCATAGAAAATTAGCTTTAAAATTAAACTTAAAATCGTAAATCTCCAATTTTACAAATAAAGCAGTAATTTATTTTATTTTTATACGACGATATGTAAAGAATATTTTCAAAATGCCTCTAAAAATACCTGGAAATTAAGTGAAATATTGCTTTTGAATTTTTACAAATCACATATTTTATTTTAAAATAAATATCAGATATAAGTTTGCTTAGTTAAAAATATTTTTCTGATTTTAAATAAATGCATAATATAGCAGCTCACTTATACACATTTTTATTACAAATACATAAAATAATGACTTTACAAAGCGAATTCTAATTCACAACAGAAAATTACTTATGGTATTCTAAACCTATGATGCAAGACCATTCTATTTTCCATTGGCGAATGCAAAATGTTATAAAAGCATGCTAACAGAACCTAAATTAATTATTTTGCATTTCATTATGAGTTACCTAGCATAAAAATGCCGTATTTTTAAGTAAATCTAAATTGTATTATATAAACTACTAAATATCAATATATAGCTCTAAAAATAATTTAAATTTTGAATTTATTTATAAGTGGATAGAATTAAAGTTCAAATATTTTCTATAAATATTTTTTATTTAAAAATACTGTCAGCTTATTGTGAGATAAAATACAACAATTTTTAATTTAATTGTCTAAAATTATATAATTTTTAAAACTCGTAGTGTTTTGTCAACTATTAATAGTTAAGGAACGAAATAAGTAAACAAATTCATCATTATTGTCAGCAGCTTTGTCTCTAAAATTTTGCAACAGGTATTTCAAAAGGAATTTAGTTTGTGGCACAAATAATAAATTAACAGCAATTGTATGATACAGAAATTCTTTAAAATTAGAGTTATATAGTTTGACTGATTCATAAACAAATTTCATACTGATAAATATTTACTAGTCAATATATTTGCAGTCAAAAAAACTGACGTAATTTTCAAAATCAAACAATTATTCGTTAATTTGTTCTGTATATGAAATTTTATAAATGAAATACATTAACTTTTAAACACTCCATAAAAAATAATTTTTTAATATGCATTTTTGTCATAATTTTATCATAAAATATACACATTGCAATTAATGGTATTTTTTATTGATAAATAATGAAAATATTTTATCTCTAAATCCTTTCGGCTAGGTATATACATAAGAAAATATTGTATGTAAATAGAGAAGAATTATTGTTATAGGCATAAAATGATAACCATTTACATAGTTTTCTCAAGCTATTAAATTATAATTAAACTTCCTAAAATGCATTGTTTTATTAATCAACTCAAGTTTCCCTGAAATGTTTACAGAAAGACAATTTATAAAAAGTATTTTAAGATTTTTTTTTTGATAAACATTAAAGTTAATATGAAAATGTTATTTTTAAGCAAGGAAATCTGATAAAATGTCACTAATATTTTAAATATTAAATTTTATGTAATTTTTGTAAATTATTTTCACAAAATGATAAAATATTGAAGTATTTCCTTTATAATTTACCCAACTTGAATCAGGCACGAATAAAAATTATTTTTGTTAGTGGTGAGATCTAAAATTTTTTGTTAAATAAAAATTTCAAATTTATATACAAAGATTTATAAAAGAATGTTATCTATTATTTTTCATAATGCAATTATTTTTATAAAAAAAGGATTAAAAAAAATATTATGACAACATATATTATGGTTGTAAATACATATTTTGTGTTAATTGGTCACTTTTGAAATCATATTTGCAATTAATCTTTCAAGTGTTTTCTATTTTCACAAAATCTCATTTAACACAAATACAAAAACATACCATGCACAACAGTATTATTTAAAGTAGCATTTTGTGTGTGTGTGTGTGTGTGTTTCTTATCAAGCAAAAAAATTAACGATAATATTACCATTAACCATTTAGTTAATAGTAACATAGCATTTGATAAGCATTATCATTTGATATATTTTTAAATTCAGCTACTATAGCACATAAAAACTTTTCTTTTCATAACTAAAAAAATCTCTTTGCCCACTAGTCATTAAAAAGAATTCGCTATTTTTAATTTAAAATATATGTTATTTATATACTTTTCCAGAGATATTTTGGGAGACGTTTTTTCGGTTAATGCTATTTTAACACAAATTAAGATATTTACACAGAAGGTGTTTTCAACAGGACATTGCTTATAACGAAAATATTTTCACTTGAAATCAAAATATTCAATGCAAAGAAGATGTGGTTCTGACCTCTCATGAAAATATCCTAAAATCAGAAAGCAGCAGAGTAGTCAAGATATGCAAATATATATATATATATATATATATATATATATATATATATATATATATATATATATATATATATATATATATATATATATATATATATATATATATATATATATATATATATATATATATATATATATATATATATATATATATATATATATATATATATATATATATATATATATATATATATATATTAGGTGTACATTCGTTTCATATTGTTAACAATATCATTGACTCCAAATGTCAATGTAAAAAAAAGTGTAAGACTAAAATAAAAGCTAAATCCTAAAACAGTTTTTATAAAGATTTATTGAAATTCCTTTTGTTTATTTATAAAACAAAGTAAATGAAGAAAGAAAAGAATGAAATGTTATCATATAAATTGGTTTAAGTATTTCTGATTTTATATTATAAACTTAACATTAAAAAATAACTGACCTAACTGTTGTAGTAAAAATAAGTATATGGAACAAAATTTACGAAATTTATATACATGATACTAGTAGGTTTAATTTAGATTTAAAGCAGTATTTTCTATGGATAAAAATGTTATTTTTAAAAATTTTTGTGGATATATAGTTTTTAAAATATATATTCAATATTTTTCTATATTGATTCATGTCAATTTCACAATGATGCTGATTACAGATATAAATAAATCAGAATAGTGTGATGCAGGTTGCCCCAGTTCCCGATTCTTGTACTTAAAGTTGCCATTGGTTCAACATTATTACAACTACAAAATTATTTTTAACTTAGTTATTATATTCTTAATAATTTAGATAAATAGAATTCTCATTAAGCATAATAAAATTTGTTTGAATAAATTTTTATTTTTATAAAGTTATTTATTTTCTAAATTACAGGCTTTTAATTCAACTATTCATTTATTTTGTTAAGATTTCACATGCTACAGATTTGCTTCAAAAATAATCCTTAATCTAGCTTTCAATTGAAAATTAATTCTATTAAGCTGTAATTTTAATCAAATTAAATATAGAAGGGCATTATTGGTAATAATGATAATTTACATTACATGTGTGTACACGACTGTAATTTGTCAGTGAGCATTTGTGCTGTATTTTTCAGAATAACATTTATGTAAGTAATTATTATAATAATATAATAAAACAGGTAAATAACATAATTAGGATTTAATTTATAAGATATAATTTAAATGAAGCAGCTCCAAATATCAAATTTTTATAAATAGATAAATTAAAAACCAAAAATACTTTAAAAAAAATTCTTTCAGTTCTAATTTAGTTGACTCTATTGTATGAATCTATACGTTAAATTAATACTTAACACATTTTAAGAGCATGGTTATTCATATTTATTCTTCAGTAGGTATTTATACACATTTCTGTTTAAAAACCATCGCTGAATAAAGCTTTTAAGTGACAAAAATCATATTCCGACAACATTTTAAGAAAAGGTTTTCAAATTTAAATTTAGCTGGATATAGTTTATCTCTAATACAGTAAATTAATTTTATTTTAGCCAGGTTGTAGGGAAATGATTATTTGTATTCTCTTTTTTATATGCAGAATGAACTTTAACAAAAATAAATATTTATTAGATGATTATTGTATTTCTTAGTAAAAATATGTAACAAAATCATACGTAACAAATAATTTAAGTAAAATAAAATTACTATTCACACACTCATCAGTTTGTCTATTTTAAAAACCAACAGCATATTTTAGATAAAATAACTTGAAAGTTAGAACTTATATTATTTACTTTTTTGATTAAATTATTTTAGACACTGTAGCAATTAATACTATTTAAAATATGTTTATATATACCGTCTTTGTTTCAAATGCTTCATTAGTAAAATATAAAATCAAAAAATTTTAACAAGAAAATAAGAAGTTTTTTAATTAACAGATAGAGAAATACAACATATTTATCAATAAAGTGGTATGCATGTATTCGAAGTAATATGTGTAACATTGTTAAAATTACTTTTTATAATTACCTAAAAACAGGCAATTTTTAAAATTTGATCCTGAATCTGATGCTTAAAAATTTTTAATTTTCTTTTAAAAGAATATATTTTGTACTTTTCCCTATGTTCTACATTATTCTTAGAAAAATAAATGAGCTTCTACATATGCAAAATTTATTACCTTAGAAATAGATTTCTTTTATTTTTAAAATTTATTCGATATTTAAGAACTTCAAATACCAATTATTTTAAAATCTGGAAATATTTTTAACGAACTTTTATTATTATTATTTTTGATACTTTGAAAAAAGGAGTGCAAAAGTTTTTTTTATATTATGTTAGTATATATAAAAAAATTAATAAAATAAATGTATCGTCAGAAAATGTTTTCCTTGATTATCGTTTTGCCAAAGATTTGATTAAGGAAGCTGAAATTTATGTGTTGATTTTAACTGTGTAAGAACCCACTATTCTCTATACAATGCTTTTATTAAATAGTTGGATGAAAATGAGAAGTAAAAAATGCTTGGCAACGCTACAAAAAACAAGGAATTTTTGTCTGAAGGTGTCATTCGAATTGGATTTAGGTTGTCAGTAATGTCCATCAAATATCCATTTTGAGTTTGTTATTGTTTCATGTTGTCATCGACGACATCAAAAAATATTTAAATAGTACCAGTCTTATTTCGCTGGGTTTTAATTTCATTTAAATAATGCCAACTCTTGAAAATATTTTCCTACTTTAATTGTGCATCAGGTAAGGTTATGATACATGATTGATGTTGTTATGATTTAATTATCATACATATGACAGTTAATATATAACAAATTTATTAAGTACTTTATTTTTAAAATATTTTGATTTTTTTATTCAAAAATGACGATTTAAGCGAAAAATCCTAATTATATTGAAATCATTATTAATATACCACACAAAGTCGTTTGATTTTAAAAGATATTAAAAATTTCAATTAATAAAGGTGAATTACAAGAATAAGAACTATAGGATGAGATCTAAAATTTTCAAGTCCAAAATTTTTCAATAATTCATATTAAAAAAACTTCATAAATTTCTTGAATTTTTGGGAATTATTTTTGTGTAAATAGTAGTTTTGGAAAAGAAGCCATTAAAGACAATGGTCTGTTAGAGAAATGAAAACTGCTTCAATTTAATTATAATACCTGCTTAAAGTAGATCTTAAATTCCGTTAAAAAGTTACAATCAGAAAATAAATAAACAATTATAAGCTTATTTAAATGAATAAAATTGTTTTTTAAAATTGGGAAAAGGAATGCAATGTCCACTATTTTTAAAAGCGCACAAAAAATATGAAAGCAAAATCTGAAAACCACGCTTTATATATAAAAATTATGCTTCATTAACAAGCTTTAAGAACCTCTTGGTTCAATCTGTACAGTTGTACTAAAAATACGAAGCTTATATTTCATCATAGTCTATCGTCGTTCCAGAGCTTCGCAGGTATATGATGTAGTACCATGCTGACGCTCCAAGGTATTGTTGTTGAACCAGCGTACTTCTCTGTACCTAACACTAAGCTGGGCTCTACCAGTTAGATAGTAGCAGCTAGGTGGAGTCTTCGTGATTTGGAAGCAGGGACCAAGTCAAAAACCATCTATACTTGTCCTGCTACCACAAAGGCATCATTTCACTTAGAGGACATTGCGACCAAGCCCAGTTTAAACGAGCCCCAGCCCCCATTAGCGAACACGACGGATCTTCGGTTTAGAACCCCTTACCTTTCGATAAGGAGAGTGACGCTCTTACAAACGAGGCTACCGCGGCCTCACGCTCCAGGGCGTCAGTGATAACAATTGCATTAATAATGAAGTGGTAAATATATTAATGTGTCTGGGTAAATAAAAAAGACTTCCTATCATACGGTAGAAAAATTTCAATGTGGAAAGAGAAAATAATTATTTGAAATTCTTACAAAGTTTAAGATTTCACATGGTTATTTTCTTATAATCGTCTATTTCTAGGTTTCCTAAACAAGATATTCCAAAAGAAGTATTTGTCAGCAATTTATATAGTGTATTAGAACCCAGTGATTATGTCGGCATTGCCCCTAAAATGGATCCTTGTAATTTTGAATTGAAGAATTATAAAATTATACAGTTATTTTTATTCAATATTTCATGACTTATATTTTAAGCAAATGCTTATTCTTTACTTATTTATCATAAATTTAAGCATAAAAATGATTCTTGATGACTCTTAAATTTACAAACTCTTTTATTGTTTACACGTGTAAAATTTTACGTTATAGCTTGACAACCGACGATAAAACTCTTATTATAAATTTAATATATATCGCAAATCAATTATCAGTATTACATACATTCAGTAAGAAAGAGAGGAAAAGAAAATGCGCCTGTATGAGCACTGATAATTGAAAACCTTTATTTAAACATTAAAAAAATTAAAATGATTATTAAAAAATAAAAAAATCATTTCTACAAATTTTTCAGATAACTTTTTTGACTCTAAAAATGACCACACTTTACGAAAATCAAAACTTTTGCTTGAGACAATATGACCAAAGGAATGTTTTGGAGAGAATAAATGTGAAAACATGAATTCACAGTTAAAATATAAGGTTCTAAAATAACTTTTTAAAGACAGAAAAAATGTCTTTCCTTAAGGAGTCAAAATGCGTAAAAACAGCGATTGAAAATTGTTCACTAACTTACGTTATTAAAGCTGAAAGATAATTTAGGTTTGAGGAAAAATGTATGCGTATTAAAAGTTATTTCTTGGTTTACAAATAATATTTATGGGAAAATTTTATAGATCAAGAAGTATTTCTAACAGATAATCCATTTGTTGTTTGGAAAATGTCATTAAAGTATTCATTATTAATTCTAACCTAAATAAATTGAAATAACCATAAAAATTCATTTTATTGCTTTAAGACTATTTCAGAGACTATTATTTGTTCTAATAGTCGTAGCAAATCATCCGTTTCTTATTGTTCAAGTATAAAATTATTGAAGTACATTTGATTAATTTATTAGTTTTATAGTGTTTATATTTTTTTACACTTTAAATGAGATGAACTTGAGTAAAATATTTATTTTATAATTTATTTAACTAAATGTACCCAAGGGAAAATAACTTTCGAAATTTAGCAAAAAATAAAACGAAGAGTTCTTAGAATTAAAATGAAATAAGCTAATATTTTAAAAATAAAATAAAAAGTGACGCAATTATTTGAAATGTAAAAAAGATATATAACAGTTAATCGATTTTAATTTATGTGGTTTATTTTTTGTTGTTTCCCAAAAAACATTTCCAGGTGGATAAAAATTTCAAACACAGAAGGAAAGATGTATTAATGTTACCATCACATCTATAATGTACTGCTAAACAAGTTAAAGTATTCTTAATTGCTTCCATTGTGTTTCTTTCACTTAGAGGCATTTTAACCACTATTTTTTGGAAAATACACTGGAACACATTCTTAAAAAAGTATAACTAAAATAAATAAATTACATTTAACTCTAAAGCAAATTAATAATATAACAATAAAATTAATTTGACTATAAAACAATTTAGTATCAATATCATTTTTAGGAGAAAAGTTAACAGGAAGGAATTAAACCATTTAGAACATGAAAATTACTATACATTATAGAAACAAATGAAATACTTATTCTCCTAAAATATAATTCATATATACATATATTTGTTTAATTCAGTTAAATATTTCAAATTAAAACAAATAGGAAATAGTTTCAAATTATAAAATTATCTGAGTAATTAAGAGAAATAATTTTGAAAACAAAATATTATAAATTAGAATTTTAAATACTAAAAAATTTTTTGAAATCATGTTTTATTGAATTTTTTATAAAATTATATTACAAGATAATGCGTACATATCATTAAATTTTTGTTTAAATAGTATATATAGAACTAACACTAGAAGTCTGTGAAAAATCTACTTGTTTTTCCTAATATTATTTTAAACAAATTAATATTATTTTTGTATCTGATAAAATTATTTTAAAGTATTTTTATGGTTACGTCAATCAATAAGTTATTAAGTTACGAATAAAAATCCGAAACAGATTAACGTCTGCAAATATTTAGCAAATTTTAAAATTCTATCATGTGGGAAACTGAAATTCCTCTTCAATTAATCAGATTAATAAAAAAATATACTTAGTAGCACATACATATTTATACTTCACAAAAATAAAATGTGATATATAATTAAGTTTACATAAATGTGAGTTAAGATGCATAGTATTATATATATATGTGTGTGTTGTCTAGCTGTCCAATTGAAAATTTTAAAAATAAAATATAAATGGAAATTGAAATAATTTTAAATCGATATTTTTAATATAAGAATACTTTAGTTGCACATTGAATATTTTGAATCGTATGGTAACGCACATTATAAAAGAAGTAGAAATTACTTAGACTGATGAAGTTTTTTAAAAATTTGAAATATTAAGATTTATAGTTTACTCCTAATTGGGGTTGCAAATTATCAGTAAGCTTATAGTTTTAAAAAACTCTTTTGTTTTTCAATTAGATTTCTAATTTATAAAAATTGATATTATTTGCATTGTTTAAATATGGTATACATGAAAGTGCTTTTAAATGTACTTTATAAACCCTTCTCATATTCATTTGGTGTAAAACATTCTAAAAAAATAATTATTATAAATTGAGAATTCTAAACTTTTTAGTTTAGTCTCATATTGAATTGTTACATAAATATTTAGTTTAATCAAATAAATATGTTATTTTGAGAGAAAAAATTCTACAACTTTTCTTGTTTTAAAGATTAAACTAACACTCATTTCTATTATAAAATAAAGTTTTGCTGAATAATATGTAAAGCACATTAGGAATATTTAAAAAAATACTAAAACACAATAAGTATTGTATATAAATTATTATTTACCTTTGAGAAAAAATCTTGCTAGTTGTAATTCGTTCGTTCGAATTGTTTTGCACTTTCGTTTACAAACCACGTGAATTCAATTCCAAGACAGCACGACAGTAACACCTTTACGAAAAGCCGCGTTTTTACGCTTGGCTAATGAGCGGCATTTCTCTTGCGAACACAAATAAAATAAAAATAAAGCACCAGAAAGCGAAATAAATTTATATTCGTTTATTTAAATTACGATCGCAGCTCCGCCACGTGGTCGTTTAACATAACACTCATCCATCATAATTTATGACATTAAAAAGATCTTTTCGGAAGGAATATGCTGCTCTTGGAAGTTCCTAACATAACATGCTCCGCTATGTTGTTCTTTTTGGCTACCTCCTCGGTGTGCTCTTCGTCAAACTGTCGCTCCTTTTCGCCAAGGAAGAATTTTTTTTCTTCTCTTGCATTATTTTTTAATTGTGCCGAGCCTGGCTTGAGGCAAAGAAAAGATCGAATGGGATTACTTGCTCTGATGGTTATCGTTCCGGTTTTACAATTCTTAAAATGATGCTTTTAAGTTTACAGTGATTCAGAAATCAATAATGCGTGTATAAAATTACTAGGGCAGATAACGGTCAACTAACAAGATCTACAAATTCAAAAACTTAAAAAAATATCCCTTCTCATGCTGTTATCATTACTAATTGAAATTTTTTTAACTTAATTTTTGAAGATGATAAAAACTTTAATCTGTTGTTTCTTTCGTAGTTAAGAACATCATATCTTGCAATTAAAGGTTTACTGTCACTTCTGTATACGGTTACTCAAGTTTTTCAAATAAGTATAGTAATTACTAATCATAAAATGAAAAAAAATCTGTCAAATATGCTCCCAAAACCTGATCCAAATAAGGATGCAACACTTTGAAGGTATGATAAAATTATAAAGAAAATATGCCGTGTAAAAAGTTTTGGTAATCAGGAAAAAAGAAACATATTTCAATATCTTTGAGGCACTAACTATTTAAATTAATGTTCTAATTAACACAAGTATTCACAATTACTTTTACAAGTAAAATTTCATTCTTCAATTTCACGAAAAAGTTAATGAAACAACACTATTTTCTTTCACATCATACTGATATGTATTGTTACTTATTAACATTTTAAAATATATATATACATACATACACACACACACACACACACACACACACACACACACACACACACACACACACACACACACACACACATATATATATATATATATATATATATATTAAAAAGTCTTAAACTTAATTTGAATACATATTTTTTATTATTAATACAGCTTTATTAAATAGTGACCAATATGATTTCAATATCAAAATCATTAGAAATTTGGAACTAATAAATAACATTCATTTTTACACAGAAAATAAATGTATTCAGGAAAAATTGAATCTTATCTTAGAAATTTGTCACATACTTGAATAAACGAATTGATCAAAACACAAAACATTTACTGCGATTAATCCATTGCATCATATAACACAACAAAACCAACGCAGCCAATGCACGCTTCATAACGCGATAAAACCACTTTTGTAAAGCTTTTGTATCTTGATTAGACAACGAAGTAAAAAATATTTGTGGAGGAAATACTTCACATCCTTAAAGTGATTGTAACAATTGCTGTGGGGGTTGACGTTATTGTATAATGGATTGACAAATGACAATTTTATCTATTAAACAGAAAATGGAATTCATTGTTAAATAACTCTTCTTTTTAGATCGATCAGAAGCTGCAATCAGCAATATCTTCAATGGCTAGTTACTTAATAAACTTACCCTTACTAGAATTATACACAACTTGTTGATAAGTCCTATGTCTCGACCTCAAATAATTATCTATAATCGGTATCTATTGCATTTCTTCAATAGGAAGCATAAAATTTTTAATAGAATATTTCTTAGAGAGAACGCTACTAAATAGTCAATTATTTGATGAAATTTTGCAAACCATATTGGCATACCAAGTTTCGCAATTGAAATTTAATTATTTGTAATTATTTTTCTCACAAAAAATGCATTTCAAATTGCCTCTGTTAATTCAAAGAAAAATTCCCAAATGAAGACTTCAAACCAATTTCAAACTTTTTGAATTGATAAACTGATAATATTTTGGAGCAGTTCCATATAAATTTGTAATCATAATAAATTTTATATATATATATATATATATATATATATATATATATATATATATATATATATATATATATATATATATATATATATATATATATATATATAAAAGAGGATTATAAATATCATAGGCAAAAATTGAAAAATACAAGAATAAATATAAAAAAATCATATGCTTAGCAATATATTAAGTGCAAAAGAAGTTTAAATAGAATTACTAAAATATAATTAATAGTAAATTTTTTATAAAATTAATCAAATATCAAATGGAGAAAAATAATCAAATGCTTAATGGAGAACAATAAATTGAAAATACGAAATCTAATAAACAGGTGGAAAATGTGTTTAATAGATAGTTTAAAATTTTTAAAGAAACATAGAATAGCTTCTTCAGGGGGTGTTAACCACATTGCACAAAGTATGGCTTTCCTGAATCTTTTTCTGGATTTTTGGCTTTTATTTTAGCTTGAAATTCATTTCTTCTATCTTGATTTAGCATTTTTAGTGTGACTTTGGGGTATATTGGCTTCTTTAAGACTTCAGTTTGGAGCCAATGCAGAAAAACCATACTTTGTGCTAATGTGGTTAACACCCCCTGAAGAAGCTGGCCATGTTGGTATTTCGTTCCACTTACCTTTTATTCTATGTTTCTTTAAATTTTTAAACTATCTATTGAACACATTTTCCATATACTGATTTTATTTCGTATTTTCAATTTATTATTCTCCATTTGATATTTGATTAATTTTATAAAAAATTTACTATTAATTAATTATATATATATATATATATATATATATATATATATATATATATATATATATATATATATATATATATATATATATATATATATATAATATATATATATATATATATATATATATATATATACGAGGATTACTCTAAAATTTTTGAGATACGCACAGACGAGAATTTATAAAATAAAAATAACGGTTTGATTTTAAAATACTAAGTATTTTAACACAGAAGACTATTTTTTACTGACTTACGTCAACTTGTTTAGCGTAGAATAAATTTTAAACAGAAGAGAAAATTTAAAAGCGTAGAATAAATTTTAAACAGAGAGTGGCCACCGCATCATTTCTAAAATTGTAACAGGTGATGAAACGTACATACCGTTTTTTGACGTTCCAACACGTCAAGAAAGCAAAGTATGGATCTTTGAAGATGATCCCACGCCGACAATGGTGAAAAAACAACGCGCACTGAAAAAAGTGATGCATGCCGTTTTCTTCAGAAGTACGGGATTGGTCAAAGCCATCAAGTTGGAAGGACAGAAGACAGTAACAGCAAACTGGTATACCACTAAATGTCTTCCAGAAATTCTACAAGAACTGAATGTTAGGGGACTAATGCTTCACAATGACAATGCATCTTCACATACAGCCGGATTAACAGTTGAGTTTCTTAAGCAAAAACAAATTAAAGTGATCGAACATCCTCCGTATTCACATGATCTAGCTATGTGTGACTTTTGGTTATTCTTTAATCTAAAGAAGAACTGACGTGGACGTCGCTTTTATTCAGAAGAAGAGATTGATGTGGCTATAAACGCATTTTTTCATCTATTCCAAGAAATGAATGGCTTGAGGCATTTAATCTGTGGAAAGTTCGTCTACAAAAGTACATTGATGCTGGAGGAGACTAATTTGAACACACCTAAAATTTTGTAAGTATAATTTTAGAAACCTAGTTGTATCTCAAAAATTTCAGAGTGACCCTCGTATATATATATATCTTGCGTTTTAATATTAAAGATTGATTTCCTACGGTGTGAAAAAATATTTTAGAAAAAATTGTACAGACATAGATATTAATAATAAGAGTTTAGAACCTTTTATTACTATAGGAGATTTAATGTTCATTATTTCATTTTATTAAATTAGTTTAGCTGTAATATATAATAAAGTTTTTTTTAAAGAAATGAAATAAATAACAAAAAGCAAATAATTGTTACTGTAAAATCTAAACTGCTTAAAAATTCTGAAAGTAGAGTTAAAATTATCCTCAGTTAAATAATAAAATTTTTTATCAAAAGGACATAATCTGTTAATGGCATAGTTAATAAATCAAAGTGATGTTAATACAGTTTCAAGTTATAAAAATATAAGTATCAATAATATGCATAACCGAAGTGACATGACAGTGTGTCATTTGAAATTTATACCCGTGAGATTTTTAACTACGTTAATATCATATGACACATAAGAAAACCACAAACAAATTGCTTTTCTAAAATTATCTAAATTATGATATTATATAAATTAGGTATTATCTCTCTCTTTCTTTTAGGGCTTTATTCAGAGGAAGAGAAATACAAATCCCATAATGACAACTTAGGGTTGCTTTATTTCTCATTCTAGAAATTGTAACTTATCTGACATTGGAAATACAAAAACATATTTTTAGTTATAAAATTATAATATTCTAATCTAAAAATATATATATAAATAAGATTAGGAAGTTTTTATAAAGTATTTATTTCTACTAAGTGCAAACACTTTTAAAATGTAAAATAGGGCAGAATAGCAGAGACTTCTGAAGAAGGCCAAAGCCCACAAAGAGCTGTCGTACCAATGATGATGATTATGAAATGTAAAACAAACGACAGGCGACAACTCTAGTGTATGCTTTAAATGTCTATACTACAGAACAAATCATATTCTAAGGCTTCAAAAGCTTTTATATGCTGAATTAAGACAACTTAATATTAAGAATTAGTTGATTATACAATAATGTAACATTAGTTTAAAAATGCTAAAAAATAACATTGAAATAAATATGATTCCTTTTAAGAATTCATTTGTCTGGATTCAAATATGCCAGCTAGAAATCTTTTTAAAATTCATCACAGTTCAGTTCTTTCAATTGGCTATGAAAATTTCCAAGAATTTTTATTTTAGACTGCTTGTTTAGATAATCGTTAGCAGACCTATAAGTAGCTCTAGTACGATGTTATTGTTGTGACATATAAAACTTTTGGACAAGTCAAGCTCGCTAGCAGAAGGTTATGCGAAATTAAGTCAGAATGGTGCGTGTTTCATTTAATCAAAAGGGGAAAATAAGATGTAAATCTACTAAGCAAAGATTGCAAAATATAGAACAATATATAGATCTCAAGATGTACTAAGCAAAGTTCCGTTTTTCATTTATATATTTTTTACTCAACTTAAACTGAAAATAAATAGAAGATAAGTTGTCATATAGAATGAAATAAAAATAACGCATTTACGTTTTAAAAATATTAACTTTCTTTTGTTAAAATAAAATTATGAAGTACTTCATGCCATTGTGTATGTTTTTCAATTCAAGAAAATAAATCAATGATCTTAAAATGATTTTAAAAATAACTATGTTCCAAGGAATAATTATTAGTAAGCAAATCTAAAAATAAAGACTAATCATTATTTTCGAGCTCTTGGCAACAAAACGATTCAAGAACAATGTTTTTTATAACCTTCTAAAAATATAATTGCGACATTATAAAACAAATTTCTGTAGAATTTGAACATTTTTTTAAAAGTGACATTTCGATTTGCTTGTACGTATTTAAAAGATTACTGTGCAGGATCAATGAAAGTTTTCATTTCTCAAAGGTAGATTGAGGAGTTTTGCTAATATTTACCATATTATTCATAAATACGAATAGTTTCCTTTTAGAAAAATTCGAAAGATCTTTAAGGGTTTGACGCAGAAAGAAATGTTCTATAAAAAGAAATATGTTATATTCTGTAGGAATAAATAAATTTAAAATAAGATTTATGAATTTACCAAGGAAGCTATATTAAATTCGAAATTCCATACTAATTTAAAAAACATCTTAAAAGACAATGAGGCTTTTTAAAAATAAAGATTCATCGAAGATACAACTTTATCCTATAATTACTTAAATCGACAAGCATATTGATATATGTGCTGGTGTAACAGATTAATCACATTATAATTTTTTTAATAAATTACAACAATTGAATTCCAATAGAATTTGATAGGCATAAAGAACTACTTATTATACGCAAATGCAATTTTTTCAAAACGTGGGATGTGTCCCTCTAGTGCATCATAAAAATTTAATGTGATATTCTTACGACGAATATAATAGTTTTCTAAAATTAACGCAACTTTAGATTAGAGAATGATGATAGACAATAAATTTTTGAATAACCTCTTTGCAGTATTTTATCAACGCATCTTTAGGCTACAAGTTAGGCTTAGTTCAAACCGATCTGAGTAATAAATGGTTAACGGTCTGGTTTCAGTCACTCACAAGTTCAATTCTCATCTCTAGCCTGGCTGCTTGTAGTGGTTCTGAGTCTACTTTAAACTGTAGATTTTAGATAAATCACTACTCGCCTACAAAAACTATTCATGTTGTGAAAATCAAATCAAATTAACAAAAATCAAAACGTATTTCAGTGAAAGCAAAATTTATTAGAATATTTTTAAGATATTAGTGTTAAATTTCATATTATAATTTGATGAGTATTAATTTAGTATAAAATACATATTATGAGGTTTGGTAATAAAACTGAAAAATACGAAACTTATCTTAATACAATATTTTTTATTTTGAATTATTCTTTTTTATAGTAAAATTTTAAAGCATGCAGGTCTATTATAGAAAAGCATAACCTTATAGTAAAAGGTGTTAAAATATGCAAAAATTGTGATGTTGTGTGGCTTAAGAATTATTGATAAATTTATAATCATAGAGCAAGTCATCACTGGAATTAAATTAAGCAGTTTAAGGAATCCTAATTCAAAAAACATAAATTTAAATATTTAATTTAAAGAAATTGATTATAACTCTTAGAAATTATGTTATTTTTTAAAAATAAAATAATCTTAAAAAGGACGCTCTTTATTCTTTTCCTTTATCATGTTTTACCAAATTATGATTAATAATTAATGTAGAAGAAAAACACTAAAATTAATAAAACAATCAATATAATTGCACAATGTAAAACATTTCTTTCATACTTTTTTATTTAAAGTTAATTAATTTTCAATTGAATTTTAAAAACATTTTTTAACTTGACTTAATGAAAATAAAAACTTCTAATTGCTTCGAAACTAAGAAATTCTAAAAAAAATTTTCCATAGAAATAATAAATTTATATTTTTGGAAAAATAAATTTTTTCGAAGCTATGCATACATTAAATTATTGGACAATTTTGATTTAAAAAATCATGTATTTATTTTGCAGCAAGATGTCTTAAATTTCAAATTTCAATAAATAGTATCTCAGAAATTTTAATATTAACCTTTTCCTATTTATGTGAGCTTTTAAATACAAAAGACAAATATGTAAAATGAAGAATACGAAACCAAAAGGATATATTTTTCTTTTTAAAATACGTAAGCATTACTTTGATTCAGTTTTAAACTCAAATTTAAAAAAATTGCCTAGTATAACTATCAAATCCTTCTCCTTGTTACTTTCATTAAATATAGAAATAAATATCGCCTCTAATTCATACTTCATTTCACCAAGTCAATGAAGCAATGAAATTAACAAAATTGTTGGA
Source organism: Latrodectus elegans (assembly GCA_030067965.1). Taxonomy (NCBI): domain Eukaryota; kingdom Metazoa; phylum Arthropoda; class Arachnida; order Araneae; family Theridiidae; genus Latrodectus; species Latrodectus elegans. The sequence continues at coordinate 27,319,791 of CM057814.1, forward strand.
ATATTCAAAAGCATATCGTAATTGAAATGTTTGTTCGTATAATTTTCGAAAAATCAGGTTTTCTTTTCCGAAAATCTAATAATGAAGCGTTTCAGAATAAATTATTTCGTCCAACACTCCATTTTGATCACTTGATTAAAATGATGTAATTTGTTTCTTAGTTAAATAATGTAAAAAATAAAATATTATAATTTTGAAATAACGAAAGAAAAAATATCAAACACAAGAATATATACTTCACCATAATCGCTTTTGTCAAAGTAAATAATCGAACAATTATACAATGATTCTAAAAGAGATAGATGTGAATAACACTATTTTACCAACACAGCCAATAAGTATATATATCCAACCAGGAGAAAAACTAAATCTTCACAAATTTATTGAAGCCCAAATAGAAATAAAAATTATAAAGTGAAAAAATTCACTATTTTCCTACGAAATGTGAATCTGACAGGGAAAAGATATTTCGGCAAATTAAAAATATTTCTTGAATTACAGCATATTTGTCATCTTAAAAAAATCGTTTGCTATTATAAATTCAACTATTCTTTAAGATGTTTTTGCTGACATGAAAATATCGTACGAATCCTTAAACTGCTTACAATTTAATAATTGTTATATTTTATGCCTGTCCCTTCAATAACAACTTTCCTTCAAAACGAATAATATGATAAAAATATAATAAATTATTAAATAATAAGTTTATATATACAAGAATAATAATTCATATCTTATTGTTAATAATTTCACTGAATTCACTGGCAACATTAGTATTTCCTTCAGAATACTTATAAAACGTAATTTTCAAACGATATTTCTTTTAAGGCTACAGAGCCAAACCTAGTGGATTCTTTTCGAGAAGAACAATGTATGATGGGAAAGGAGGGAAAGGAGTCCCGAAATAGCAGCCCTATCTATCCGCCCCGTCCCAAATTTAACCCTCTACCCAGCTATTTTGTCTTGAGACAGCTGCTGCAATCTGTACAGAAAGGGATACGTAATTATCGCGCGGAGAAGGGAAAAAAATAGCAAACAAAAACACACTCGCGCAGCAGCATCAAAAGAACAAATAAATATACTACGTCGAAATTGTCCCAGGTGAGAGTTAAATTTGGACTCTATCACATTGGGGCAAGGAAGATTTAAGCAGTTTTGGGATGAAGGCCAGTGGCAAATGCAGACAAATCGCATGCCGTGGCCAGGCAACCTGAGCAGTGCTACGGCACTTGAGCGAGATCTTTCACCTTTTAATTAAACGTTCCGAGACAAATTCTGTCAGCACTGTATTAATGGGCCGCACTTATTTTCCACAAAAGTTACAATTTTTTATTTCTTCCGGGTGGGGAGTGAAACTCGTTTATCATTTTGAGATCTGGATCTTCATGGTTATCGAACTCCGACGTCAAATCTTGAAAAGCATTGAAGCGGGAGTTAGAAAATTTTGCTGTCAAGAGCTATGGACTAAGGAATGCATTATATTAAACTAAATTTAAATAATTATAATTAATTCTAATAAATAAAATTAATTTCAATAACTTTTTATATAAGTGCTTTATCGAAGTTTTTCTAGGGAGTTTCTGAGCACATTTTCTTACAGTTTCTTCAATAAAATTCTCCAATAAATATATGTATATCTCCATAAAATATACAGAATTTCAGACATAAACGTGTTGAAGATTCATGAAAAACCGCAAAATGTAGAAACAATTGCGTTGAAAACCGCAAGCATTCCAAGGATAAAAAAAATGCTATTGAAATAGTCAAGCTTATTCCATGTAAAATGCTTATAATTGCAGCAAAAGACGAACGATCGTCTTGTGATTGTTATAAGCATTAAATAGAATAATTACTAGTTTTGAATTTAATGTAATATAAACGAAAAAATTACGCTTACAGCCTTTAAAAAATTATGGAAGCCAAATGAATAATTTAGATTATTCTAAATGAATTAATGATAGTGCATTAGTTTCCATTACGATTTCGATGATAGTATATTTATAGGAAAGAAATATGAAGTATAACATATTCACACACACACACTCTAACTAAGCCATGTCACTTATTAAAGAAATAGATGTTAAAATAGGAAAAGAAAGAAATATGTCCAAAATAACTGCTTATATAAGATCATACATTCAATTGTTTTATGAAATGATCAATATAAGCAAAAGAATTAGTTACGATAGGAAAAGTAATCTTAAAAGGCTATTCCTATATGCAAATGAAGAAACAAAGTTCTATAAAAAAACAAATCATTCTTCGTAACTATAGTAAAATTTTATATTATCTGCCTGGAAAAGTTTATATTACTGTAAGTGAATTTTTAAGGAAAAAAAAAATCAATTTCATATTATTATCCTGTATTAAATTTTTTCCACGATAAAATGACTACACAAATTTTCATAAAAATAATGACAGAATAAATTTTAATTACCCGCATTGAAACCCCAAGAAAATATTTATAAACTATTAATCATTTGGACTTTTTCATATGTAATAATATATCGTGATGTTATTTGAGAGAAAATGTGATCAGTAAATATTTCATACAACATCTGTTCATTATAAAATATCATACAGAAATAAACAAATAACACAAAAGAAAATTACTATTAATATATTTTACATAAAAAGCTATTTTATTTTTCTCCTTTATTGTTATTACAATATTATTTCATCTTTTATATTTAGTTGACAATCAAATCATTAGTACTTAAGATATATTGAGTTCTCAGCCTTATAACTGAAAAAAATTAGTTATTATACCTTCTTTGTAGAGAGAGAATAGAATCTCTACACTTTAATTCTGCATCAAAGTATATTTATTATTAAAATATCTCATTTTAATAAAACATTTTTTAAATTTATATTTCTAAAAATCAATAAAGATTAATTATATATAAACTCAAATTATAATATATTTATACTATTTGCATGATAAATCAAATTTTACAATTTCTAATGCCGTAAAATTAAACTTATGAATTTCTGCTCGAAAATATTATACAAAATACAGAATTGAGAAGCAATATTTGAAATAAATATGATTAATTATGAAAAATGAATTATGCGTTTGCAAATATTACTTAATTAATAAGTTTTTGTAAGCACTCTGTCTCAATGCAAATAAATATAAAATTGAAGTTTATGAATTGCTGAATTCTTAAATTAAGGTATAAAACTACATATCTTTTTAAAATGTGTTTACTTGAATTATGCTCTAATTATTTCAATGCATTTTTCCCAATAAGATTTTAATGCATAAATATCTGTCCTAAAGAAATTCTGTGATCTTAAGAATCAATAAATTCTGATGTAGAATTTTTCAGACTATTTTCCTACTCCGACTGCTTAGTTCTTAAAAATTGTACTTAATGTTTATAAAAATGAAAATCGGTTATCGAAAGATACGGTTAATAAACTAGATGTTCTGGAATTTCATATTTGAATTTACTTAATTTCGTAAAAGTTTTGTACAAATATGCGGATTGGAATTGTCTTGGAGAAGTTGGGTCATATCAATTAAATAAACGATGGACGTATAATTTTCTAATTTTCTTGCATTTCATCAATATACTAGCAGTATTTTCGGTTCTAACTGTCAATCCAGTTCGAAGAAATGAATAGTGAATTATAACAGTCACACATTCCACTAAGCAGCAGTAAAATCCCCTTATCTATGTTTTTCTATTTACCAATTTTAGAAAAGTGTTGCTATATTCTGTGGTTAACTTCCATTCTAGTAATAAATTTCCTTGTAGATGTACTTGGATTCGTTTCTTTTAATCATCACATAGCATCTTTACTCACTGATGTTTTGTAACTTTCATGTGGGTCATTTTGTATTGTTGCTTTGAAATATCTTAGACAGATCTAGAATACTCAGGTATAGGGCAAAAATTGAGCAAGTTAGGCGTATTCAACGTTAAAAAATATCATTTCTAGTGATTTGGTGACTTAAAGAGATTTTAGCGAAAGCCTTGAGGGGGAAAAAAAAAAAAAGATATTTCTGGAAAATTCTCATCACCCAAGCTCTAGAACTATTATTAAGTTTTGAACCTTCCAGAAACCTTGGCGAAACTTAGATTTTCACGCCAAGTCAGGCATAAATACCGCCGCCCGGCATGTAAAGGAATTGTTTGTATAGACTATCAGTCTTGAATGCTAGTCTAGTTCATCGAAGCCGTTATTTGTCTGAGATATTAGAGACTTCTGTGTTTGGAAGCTGTTTCCTACTATATTATCTAAATTGGAGCAGTAATCGGGGCTTCTACAGCTGGAATTTCTTGTCTCTTGTAGAAATTGCTATAAATAAAAATTTTGTGATTTTTAAGAAATAGTTTTATCAACACAAACTCCGAAGCGCAGTACAATATGATTATAACTGCTTTTAAGTACTTTATAAATTAATAAAGTATTTAGTACATAATGTTTCCACGGGACAAATCCTATTTCTGGAGGTGAGTAAACAATAAGCACCCTTTGGCAATTCAATTTATTGCAATGTGAAATTAACTTCTAATAGTCTCATAGGGCTGGACAACAGTGGAAAGGGAAGTTGAAAATATTTTTTTATATTGATGAAAATGTAGCAGAATGTAGAAAATGAGATCATTGAAAACTGGAGGAAGAGTTGTATATCAGATAATTTTTCTTTCTGTTGTATTTTTTTTTCCAAGGAAAACTCTAATATTAGAAACGGTATAAAATTTATGAATTCCGCAACTAAATCTGAAGAAAAGTTACACTACACTAAATTTAAATAAAGTACGTACACTTATTAAGAGCATTAAATAACTGAATAAAATTCCTATAATAGTTAAAAATTAGAAAACATTTGCCATAAACATATCATTTAATTTATAAGTTAAGGCCTGTCTGTTCGATATAAGCCATAGAATGTTACAAACACAAAATATACCATATTCCAAATAAAATAATGTAATAAATAATAAAAAATATGCCATTTCTTTATACCTAGAGTATTGCATCCAAGAAAGGTGATTTGGATTTTAATGGTAGAAAATGTTGTTTATAAGCAATATTTTTAATATCCTATTCTACCTCAAATGAATGAGATTCCCTATGAATTTTTTCTTTTTAATTTAAATAAATAAAAATATAATAAAAGTCTTTTCATTAAAGGGTTTCCATAAAAGTTTAGAAAATATACAGAAAAGCGCATCTGAACCATAAATGGCAATAATTTATTTTCAATGATGAATTCCCATTTTGTCTCAGGCAAAGTAATTTCTGTTCAAGTTTTAGAGAAGGAGCGTTAAACTTGTGAGATCATTTCATTATATCGTTAATCTGGAACATCATATTGTTTGGGAAGCACTCAATAGGGATAGAAACACACACACACATACATATCCTCTACTTAGTATAACCGCAATATCACTATGTAACACGTTTAATTACAAAAATATAGCTATAATTTTATTAAAATTGACTCGAAAATCCTACAATCTTTGATGAACATAATTGAAAATTGAAATCATTATCTTCACGTATACTTCTCGTCATCCTTAAGTTCTAATATTATACAAAAGATGCAAATTTTTGTATATACAGAAAAAACTGAAATTTATAATGTTATTTTATTCTTTCAAGATTAGCATAAAACATTATCTTTATTTTAGGTATATTTCCGTTTCATCAGAATTTAATATTTCAATCTATATAAAATATAAAAAAAGGTTTTCTTTTATCTATTAATTATTGATATTAAAAAGTATAGTAGACTGAATTATAGTGAAAATTCAAGACATCTAGTAATGGAGACAGGAAATATTACTTATCCTCATCTATTTTCAGATACTACTGTTAGTGGAAAGTGCAGCAAGAGGAAGATATCATATGAATAATTCTAAATTTGCATGGAACGGAAAACATGTTACAATATGCAAATGTTTGAAGAAATTAAATAGTCTCGAGTGTTTAGATCGAAGAAAAGTCTCTAAATTTTTAACACAGAGGGTGAATCGTATATAAACACACTGTAAAGCACTGTGCTTCATCGCTTAACTATCATAAGTGAATGATTACAAGTTATAATATGTGTAGCCAAATTATAGATAATGCTTTAAAATACACTACTGGCCATTAAAATTGCTACACCAAGAAGGCGACATGCTACAGACGTGAAATTTATACGAAAGGAAAAAGGTGCTGTGATATGCAAATGATTAGCTTTTCAGCGCATTCAGACAAAGCAGGCCAGTAGCGACACCTACATTGTGTTTAAATGAGGAAATTGTTCAGCCAGTTCCTCATACACAAATTGCATTTGAACGTTGTTGCCTGGAGAAAAGTTGTTGTGATGCCTCGTGTAAGAAGGAGAAATGAGTACCAGCACGTTTCTGACTTTGATAAAGGTCGAATTGTAGCATACCGGGATTGCGGTTTATCTTATCGCAGTATTGCTGCTCGCGTCGGTCGAGATCCAATGACTATTAACAGAATATGGAATTGATGGGTTCAGGACGGTAATACGGAACGCCATGCGGGATCTCAACGGCCACCTATCACTAGCAGCCGAGAGGACAGGCATATTATCGGCATGGCCGTAATGGATCGTGCAACCACGTCACGAGCCGTGAGTCAAGAAACGGGGTCGTTTGGAAGACAACAAGTGTCTGCACGAACAGTTCGACGACGTGGGCAGCAGCATGCACTCGCAGCTCGGAGACCATGGCTGCGGCTTCCCTTGACGCTGCGTCATAGACAAGTGCGCCTTCAATGGTGTGATCAACGACGAACCTGGGCGCATGAATGGCAAGACGTCATCTTTTCAGATGAATCCAGGTTCTGTGTACAGAATCATGATGGTCGCATCCATGTTTGGCGGCATCGTGGTGAACGCACACTGGCAGCGTGCATTCGTCATCGTCATACTGGCTCATCACCTGGCGTGATGGTATGAGGTGCCGTTGGATACACGTCTCGGTCACCTCTTGCTCGCATTGACGGTGCTTTGAACAGTGCACGTTACATTTCTGGTGTGTTACGACCCATGACTCTACCCTTTTTTCGAGCCCTGCGAAATCCTACGTTTCAGCAGGATAATGCCCGACCGCATGTTGCCGGTATTGTAAGGACCTTTCTTGATACGGAACATGTTCGGTTATTGCCCTGGCCAGCATATTCTCCAGATCTTTCACCAATGGAAAAAGTCTGGTCAATGGTTGCCGAGCGACTGGCTCGTCACCAAACGCCAGTCACTACGGTTGATGAACTGTGGCATCGTGTTGAAGCTGCATGGGCATCTGTACCTGTACATGCAATCCAATCTCTGTTTGACTCAATGCCCAGGCATATAACTGCTGTTATTACTGCCAGAGGTGGTTGTTCTGGGTACTGATTTCTCAGGATCTATATATATATATATATATATATATATATATATATATATATATATATATATATATATATATATATATATATATATATATATATATTCAGCCAAATTTTTTGAAAATTTAATCACTTGTTATTTCTAGAATAATATATTTGTCCAATAAATATCATTTTGTTATCTGCATTTCTTCCTGGTGTAGCAATTTTAATGGCCAGTAGTGTAGTAATAGAAATTGTATAACTGAAGAATTTTAAATAGAACTACATAGTGAAGATGACTTCTGTTGTATGAAACTGTCCATCTCAAGACTCATAATACCATAGTTCTGGTGTGTGTAAGAAATACACTAGTAATCATAGACTATAGTAATCAAAATTATTCTAAAACTGAAGAAGAGTTCTGTGCATTGTCATTATTTTATTAACTATATCACTTAAAACGATGTTTAAAAGTTGTTAAATGCTACTAAAAATACATCTTTCCTTTAATCCTTTCAATTAATCTATAAAATTGAGCATTTTGAAGAAACTTTACATTGATACGTATAATTAAACAGTATCTTATGAGTAAAATCCTTTTTAATTCTCCCAAGAGTTGCTCCCAAGAGATATTCTGGAAATACATAACAATAAAATAAAACGGTAGCACTAAAATTCATGGGATAGCAACTTGCATATTTTTGGATAGCCAAGCATAACCGAAGAAGTGCATAAGTGGGGAATGGACACTAGCAATGGTCTATTAATTAATGTAAAAACTTTTGTAGCATGAATACGACATTCCAATGGAATATACAGATTTTGAATGTAAAATGCTATCTAGAGTTAGATTTATAGGATATTTCATTTCAAAACTCAATCGAAAATTCAGCATTTCTTCATTTGCAAAGTTAAAAATAATTGACACAGCGAAGTAACTAACAGCCAAAGCTATTATAAGACGTTTAAGCATTTATAAATTTATCATGCTTTCATTTTTTTTTAATATATATATATATATATATATATATATATATATATATATATATATATATATATATATATATATATATATATATATATATATATATATATATATATATATATATATATATATATATATATATATATATATATATATATATATATATATATATATATATATATATATATATATATATATATATATATATATATATATATAGTGAGCCATACTTATGTGTTGCATGGAATAAAAGCAGCAAAACTACAAAAAGCTTATTTGGTGCTTGGGATTTTTCCAAATTAGCACCCTATGATAAAATTTGAAAGTTTTTTTTTTTCCAATGCAGCAGGTGATTGATAGACATTATCCTTATGCTTTATAGAGATAATAAAAATAAAAATTATAAATCTAACACTGCAATTGAATACGAATTAAGGCATAAAAATTTAAATTAAGAAAATAAATTGTTCAAAGAGTCTCTGAATTTGCAGAATCGGGAATATATGCAGTTCTTCATAAGGGCAGAACATATGATCAGCATTTATCACCGCACCACTTCGGTAAAGAGATCAGGCAGATCATATTAGTCAATATCCTAATTTTGTGAAAATGAGCATATAAGTCGTCATCTTTAATCGTGAGACAGAAGGCAGATACATCATTGCTTCTAAGACAATCGGGGAGATTAAAATGGAACTTCTCCACGATTTTTTTCGTACCCTTTTTTAGTAAAAATACGAGCGTTGTTTTAAGTGCTTAATTGATCACTATAAAGAGCCAGATTTATAGTTTTTACACGGGGCATGATTAATAAAGTAATATATTTTGGCCATTTTCTCTGCTTTTTCGTAAACAGGTGTACCACAGTAGGATGGTATCCACTGCAAAACAGCTGTTCGATACTTTTCATGTAGTTCTCCTATTAAGGACCTATATTGTATTATGGATATAGAGTTATGTTTCTGAGAGCAGTTGACAATGGTCGGAATCGCAGTTTGTGAATCTGAGAAAATTACAAACTGGTTGGAAAAGGGAAGACAAGCATATAGATATCCTAGAGAAAAATTGAAGCAATAATATCTCGAAAATTAAATAAATAGGAAAAGATAATTATGCAGTTGTAGAATGACAACAGTACTTAAATACCAAATAATAACTCGTGCATAGAAATGTAAAAAAAGTATAAACTGAATTGATTTTTTTTCTGGGTTCTAATATATCTGGAGCATTGTTTTGTACACAGAAATGCAAAGGTAAAAATGAGTACATGTGTCCCGCTTTGTGTCCAAGTTCAAGTATAGTTAGATTCTGAAACATGCAGAGGGAAAATTGAACAAAATTATTTAAGTCAAAATCTTATAAAAATAGTTTAGAACATTACAACGTAAGCGCAATTTTCAAATTATGTCCTGATGACACTGACCAGGATAAGACAGCAAAAAATTTTTATCCATATCGTAATTCATTTCCCATGAAACGTTTCCCTGTTCACTTTTTCTGTTCTTTGGCTTAGCAGCTCATGGGTTCGTTTCACATCACGTGCTTGAATATTTGTAGTGGGTCGGAATCCACTTTAAACTGTAAGTCTCGGTCTAATTAAACTTAGTGATCAAAAAATGATCGTTGAGAGAGACAAACAAAACTAAATCAAATCAAACCATGAGGCCTAAAGATCAAGCTTAAATCAATATCATATATGCAATGCAAAGGAGTAGGGAATAAAAAATATTTTATTGGTTTCATTAAAAAAAAAAATTCCATGTGAATCAAACGTATTACCGGACCAAAGTTGATTCAGAGATATTTCTCAGTCTCGTTTTATTTTGTTTAATATAGAAGCAATTATAAAACTGGTAAATTCTTTGAATTCAGTAAATTAGTACTATGGTATATATGTATATAAATTACATTCTTCAAAATAGTTTCAGAAATGAGTATTTAAAAGACATTAATTTTGATTTACGTAGCATCTTTTAAAATTTCATTTCTCCTGGTAATACTGAATTTATCAAACTAATATTTGCAGATATATTTATCTAAACATATCGTTTTAAGCATTTCATTCTTACTATCTTAAAATTTCAAAATAAAAAGTTATTGCGTCAATATTTGGACTACAAACAGAATATATCAATTATAAAGATTCAAATAGAAACGTATGTCTGGAAATTGCAAGTAGAGGAAAAAACACATTTGGTGATATAGAGTGATAGGTTGATTACCTTAAAATCTGTTATGGTATGCATATAGCCATTCGTAGTTTTCTGCTAGTCAGTTTGTAACCCTGAAAGGAAGGATTGCTGAAGAGAAATTGAAGCTAATTGTTTAATTCTACGATGCATCCTGGAGAATGAGATGGAATATTTAAAGGAATATTCGGACAGTGGATTAATCCAATCATAGTTTGATAAACATGAGAATGAAGAGAAATATTCATCTGGCTCCAATACAATGGAACCATTATGGTCTGTTTCAAAGCGTTCCACCAAGAATCGACACCGATACCCCAACGGTATCTTTCTGAACTTTCATAATATCTTCATGAAGAATGTGTGGCGCAATATTTCTATACATACTATTCATTAGTTGTATGATTCAATTGCAAAGTAACTTCGAGCTATTTTTGTGCCAAAAGTGATATTTACGCTATTTTAGTAATTGGATAATTAAGGAATCTAGTATGTTTTAATTACTTACAACCCAGAATACCAGAGAGCAATAACAACCCAGAATTGCTTGCAATTAAGGAACACATTGAAGAAGAAATGAAACTCTTCGAAGTATCTATCCCAGATAGCTGCGCCGAACTGGCAGCCGAATGGATAACGCTCTTACCTTCGGTTCAACAGTTCGTGGGATCGAATCTCACTTTGGGCATGGATGTTTGTAGCGGTTCGGAATCCGCTTTAAGCCGTAAGTCTCGGTCTAATTAACCCTCGTGTGCAAACCGTTGAGTGACAAACAACAATTTACTTTACTCTTTTAACGAAGCCAAATCGAGATACCTGCATACAAGAAGTAAAAATTCAATAATCCTTTCCAGATGTTCACCAGTAACTAAAAGGTGCATTTTATATATTTCTTATTAAATGTGCGTGCACACACACAAACACACAAATATATATATTAGGACTCATAAAGAATTATGGAAAAAAATATTTGACCAAAGAAAGTTTTTTAATTTCAAATTATACTAAACCAAATATTTTTAAAGAAAAGGTTCAATCAGGGAAAAAATTTGAGTAGTCACATTGATTCAATACACATATTTAAAGAAATTCAATTTCCACTATAATGTATTTATTGTTAATGAAATACATTAATGTGTAATTCATAAACACAAGTAAATATATATTTATAATAAGAATGTTAAATGAGTAAATTAGTAAGAAACAGTATCAGAAAAATAATTAGATTATCAAGACTAGAGGGGGAAAAAAACAGATAACTTAAAAATTAATCAGTTTCATAATTAAATTCACCTTTTACTACTAATATTTATTCTTTGGAAAGAAAAAAATCCTCATTTCTAGATGATAACAAGGAAGGAAGAAATGAAGAAGAATCTTTGAATTTTGCATGAAATTTAAATAATGTAGGTAGGAAATAGGTAAGGTGGCCCAGTCTTGGTGTAATAGATCATCTGATTAATGTCAATAATTGTTTGTACTTTCAAGGACATAATGTAATAAATATGCCCATAGATCCTATCATTAGTATCACAATAGGAATATTTACAAGCTTGATAACAGGACTATGTCACCTTTGAAAATAATCGATAGTTAAGGCGAAGTATGACATGTGTCTATAAAAATGGATAGAATTTTAAATACTTCTTGAGATAAACTTTTCGTATTTATAATTAAACTACTTTTTTTCATCTGCATTAAGTTTTACACTGCTTTCTATATTATGTTTTTGATGACTTTATCTCTTGCGTTCGGCTCTTGCTACCAGGTTTTATTTATTTATTTTTTTTGCGATACTGATTCCTAGCGTTTGTATACGTCTTTTGATTAAGTTTATTGTGAAAGTACATAGAATCTTTTATACATTTTTTGAAAAACAATAAAGAATTCTGAGTTTATTTCTTTGCAATTTTTTTTTCATATTCTGAATTGAAGAAAATAAATTTTTATTTAAGTAGAAACTTTGTATATTGAATTAAAGGCACTTACTTTATGCTGTCATATATATATATACATATATATATGAAAATTAGTTGATTTGCATTTATATATTCTAGTATATCTTGAATTCTTAAAGCTGTGAGATTCTGTCAAAGAAAGAAAACTCTAGTTGTCAAGAATTATGGTTGGGAAACTTGGTTTTCATCTGCTTGGTCATTTGTGCACCGATTTAATGAATGATAAGTACGATATTTTAAGACTATATATTGTTATTCTTTTATCTATAGTAATTTTCTTTTAAAAATTTATATATTTTGTTTACCATAAAGTCACTGAAAATATTCTCACAAATAATTTATCTGTTCATTAGAAGCGGTAAATTGAATATATGTGAAATCCTTACGCTCTCAGTAAGTTTGGATATACAAATTATAAATTATTCATAAAAAATTATTAAAATTTTATAACATTTTCTGAACAAAATTTTATTAGCGATAAAACTCAAAGTACCTTCATAATCAATGTGTCAAATGTATACAATTATAAAACTGACTGAAAATATGATCTGAAATAAGTAAATACTATATAGTTAACAGTTAAAAATTTTGATTTCATGTTTGAATAGTATGTCCAGCGAAAGATTTTTCAATATAATTTCTTACTATAAGTAATATTTAATCTGTTATTAGAAGCGTTATATATTTATATGGCTCACAGTTATAACAAAGCGCAATATTTATCGAGTAATTGCTGCTAGATATATACAAATCTGTTATAAAAGCGACTTCAAAATATTGGAAAACCGTTAGAGATAATAATATTCAGTACGTAGTCTTATCTAGTGAATAAAACATTAAATTTATAAGGTTTGTTTTCTGTATTTTAAATTAGTTCATTTAGCTTTAGTCGATTACAATTAAACTTAAAAACAGCTTTTATCATGGTAAAATATTTTATAATATTTTTTGCAGATTTTTGCTGTCTTTTCTAAATTTGTGCTCCCGTAAACAGTATTTGGTAATTTTGCCCCAACTGTGTAACAGTAATCGTCTGCGCAGAACTAAGAACTGCAATTTGACTTTCCCTTATATTTAAACATTATATTCAAATTACATATGTTTGTTCACTTCAAACCTTTCTTCGTAAGTTTAAAAGCAATAAACAAATTAGCCATACAAAATTTTATGAATTTTGCTACAATTTTCACTATTTAAAGCAAAAGCATAATTTCCTCGTCAGAATTTTAACCATCTTGTTATAACATATTACTTTGTCGAAACATTTCTTCTATGTACGGTAAAATAGATGAGCAAGAAATGTTTTAAAATTGGCCAACATCTATTTATTTGTGGATATTATTACAAGAATTTCTATATTTTGTAATCGAAGAATCATCATTGAATACAATCAAATCCGCAAATAACAACTAAAACAGTTGAAAGTTGCAAAATGAATCGAATACATTTCGGTAAAATATTTCTTAGGAATTTTATAATTATGTGAAAAAAAGTTTGCACTTCACTCAAAAAACCAACAAAGGGTGTACTTTTTTTAACAATCGACGAATTCTCTGTTGTTTTGAAGGTTTATTTTAGATATTGCTTGTATGCATGAATTTGTATAAATATTCGTTGATTTGAATCAGACTTTTAACTATGCTGCACTTTTTCAAACTAATATATAGCAATTTATCGATACAGATGCAAATAAAGAATAAATACATTTAAAGAAAACAGAAATAGACCATTCAAAATCATTAATAATCAATGAAATTTTCTTTTTTTAATATTTAATCAAAATATAGTATAAAGAAAACTGATTTGTTTATTAATGATTTTGAATGGTCAATGGTTTTGAAACGATAGAAAGAACCATAATATAACATTTCATGTTGAAATTTCAAACATTTTTTTATAGTTGATGTTTAAATCCTTACCAATGGCTGATTTTGATTATATTATGAAATTGTTTTAAAATATAACAAAAATGTAATTTACTTGGCACACAAATTGATTTAGAACATACATAACTCGTGATTGTAACTTTCAAATAAAGCTTTAATTAAAAAATTTTTATATCTCATATTGCTCAGTTTTCTGGTTGTGAATTCTAGATTGAATACTACATAAACTTCCGTTTCTGCATTAACTTCCGCGCGTACATTTCAATTGATTCTGAAATCAATTATACGCAATATAAGGAAAAACTTAATCATACGATTAGTCTATCAGAGGCCCTTAATATTATCATGATAAGAAATAGTTTGTGAAGTTTGCTATAGTTTTTGCATAACCTGCTAAATTCTAAAATATTATAATGCATATAACAATGCATGCAAACACATACTTTTAGTTCGTCACCTCAAAAGAGCACCATCGGCGCCATCACCATATCTCTATCAGCAAACGTGTCAGGCATCAAGAGAGAACTACTTAGCTAAAACAACAAAAGCAAGCCTGTTTTAATCGTGCTGACTCAATATCTTGATGAACAGACAAGAGAATCTTTCTCTGCATCCAATCCGAGCGGAAAATGGTGACTCACCTCTCAATTTGTCATGTTTTTCGGCATGTTTGTGTTATGGGCTTCTCCCCCCGATCAAATTTTTCAAGAGACTATCAGATCTTGACGACCGAAAATAAACGCGCCGCGAGGTAAAGATAGAAGCATACCTTGACGAGATCGGGCTTCGTGGTCAGAAGGACCCTTCTTTTATTTTGAGATTGGAGGCAGGCTTTTTTTTTTTTTCTTTTTCTTGTTTTGACATGTCATTCTTCTTCTAGATTTATACTCACTCACAACAGGAGGGATTTGTTTTCATGCAATGCAGTGACAAGCAAAACATTTCATAGTCTAGATATCATTTGATTATAATTTATAATATGATTGTTAATTTACATGTTTTTATAGATGAAACTGTGATACATTTTTAAATAAAACAATTATTATCAACAGAAATTAATGTTTAATTAAAAGACAAGCAATTAAGAGCAAGCAGACAAAAGAATTTTTTCAATACTGCTATACGACGACGAAAGATTAAATATATTTAATTTGAATTAATATTCTAATTTCTTCAAATTTTGTTTATAATTTCCATATTTAAAGATGAATTCATTCGCTCAGTAGTTTCCAGCTATGATCAACAATAAAAAAACGTCGTTTGCCATGGGTAACGAAAGAGAATGGGAAAGTGGTCACATGAGCTGCAGGAGCTTTGTGGGCTGGGGATAAGTCTGCATTACTCTATGGTGTTCTAAGTCCTTCTGCTAATGTAATTTGAATGTGGAGAGGAAGGTGCCAGCTTAGGTGTGACCTCATTGCCTGATCACGGTTAAACATTATGATGCGGCGCTTAGTAATGTTCAAATGTTCCAAACCTGTTAACCTGAAGGTACATTCAAGGGTTCATCCACACCGCTATGCATTTGTAATTTAAGATGAATCGAACGTAACATTTAAATAATGTAAATATCTGATATTTAAAAAAAATATCTAAAATACATGTTGATCCTTTAGAAAATGCAACTGCGAACGAATAAATTAAATGGGAAGGAAATTAATGATCATAAAATTCATGAGAGATATAAACAGCTTTAATATGATAACACAATATGTATGATGAGCAGAAGGCAAATGAACTACTTTTCACCCAATTTAAGAACTATCTCACATAGTAAAAATTCAGTGCAAATAGTCTCCTTAAGTTCTCAAACATCATCGATGGTTTACCCCACAAGTGAGGCAAGTTGCTGGTTGGTTAGGTTTTGTGACGCAAGGTCCAAAAATGGAAAAAAGTTTCCCCAAAACTAAGATTTGAGTAAAGACATTATTTCCAAAACCAAAGCAGTGTTAAAAAATTAAAAAATAAAAACATTTGTATAACACAATTAAAATCTAAACACATATATATAAAATAATGATAAATTAACTATACATACAATCACCAATAATTCAAAACATAAATAAAATATACGAAACCTATGTCTCTTAAGAATATAAATATGTTTCGGTAGGGTGGCTCCCCCAACAAATCAAGTAAAGTTAAAAGACCACAATTAAAAATGAGTAAACGATAATGGTTAAAATATGTACATGAAATTAAATTATGAAGAACAGTAATTAGTTAATTACACGTTTCACACGAAGGAAGTTTGCAAAAAAGCTAATGTCTGTGAGTGAAACGTGTATGTCCGATACGAAGGTGAGTTAATCTCACATCAGCACTTCCTATCGGTAAAACTATCAATGAGGTGACGTATGGAAATATAGCATGCAATTTATTATTCACCTGAATGTTCAACGATACCTGCCAAAGAGAATAAAATAGCTTTTTAACAACTCTTTTCACATCAGACAAAGGAACTGATGGCAGGTATGGGTCAGATGCAGATTTAGCAGTTGCAACAGCCTTCTCATTGCCACCGACACCTACATGACTTGGGATGCAACGGAAAATAATACCATATCCCAAAAGCTGAGGTAGGTAAGATACAGAATCAGAGCAATTGTCTTTCTAATGGGATAGATATTGGGAAATAATAATAATAAGCAGAAGAAAATTGGAGTATATTTATGATATATTGGCACTATTTGTTTAATATATCATAAATATTTTATAATGCCATAAAGAAACAAAGTCTGATGGTCATTGGTCCCAAAGGCAGCGAAAACTTATAGATTTCTTAAATATTGATCAATATTTTTCCCATCTCCATGACGTTTCAAGACTCTTTCAACAAGAGGCCACAATGGCTTGGTTAGAGTGCCATTCTCACTGTCAGAAGACTTTGAGTTTAAATCTAGATTTAATTTAAGATCCGTCATGTTCTATCTTCAAAGGCAGCTGATTCACGTTGAGCAAGTAGTGATCGCAATGTCCTCAAAGCGAAACAATTTTCTGAGGTGACAGGTCTAGTTGGACCTCAGAAAGTACCTTAATATGAATCTGAAGTACTAAATCTGAGGATAGCAGGTCTGCTTGGTTTCCGTTTCAAAGTTACGATTACTCCAATCTACCATCTTCCATCAAACTAGTAGAGCCCAACTCTCGTCTAAGTACAGGGAAGTATATTGTGCTCACTAACTTTTTCTGCAGGACTATCACTGATGACTGTACTATACAGTTGTTCAAAACATCATTCTAGTTATTCAAAGCAGTTGAGTCGCGTTTCCTACGGCCTAATGGAAGGACTGCATTCTTGGAAATGAAAGATCACAATTTCAACAAATGAACAGGTGAAAAATGGATGTTCAGTTTCTGATTACTGTATACAACATTTGTTTGACAGCTGCTTGAGAAATTTTCGGGTTTCTATCCTTGAAAAACGTTAATACGTGCTATTATTTATAAGCAAGTCTTCTGAAAGACAATGGACGTAAAAGTTCTTTATAAGTTTTTAGCTGTTAGGCCATGTCAGAGTTGGCGTTGGCGATAATAATACAAGTCTTAGTAAAAGCAAGCTGTGAGTGGCTTTTGACCATTTCTCTAAGAATCTTTTCTGCATGTTGGAGTATCTGAATCTCCCAGTATATATATTCCTCATATTTCATAAAATAGTACTTTGTGACACAGCTACATCACTAATCAGATAAATTATTTCATGAAATATGCTGCATATATACAGACACTATGTGTAATCATCGGCAAAAGTATATGTTGTTTTTTTACCTTCTGTCTCATGATAAAAATCAAATTGGCAAATTAATCATCCATAGTTTGCATCTATATATACACACATGCACAGTTACATACATACACATTATTATCCCTGAAACCTACCATTATAAACTGAAATAATGAAAAAAATTATAAAAGAATTAATAATGTTGCATGCGCCATTATGTATAACCAAATTTCAGGTTATAAGATTCAAATATTTACTTAATACAGAAAAAAATGACAAGAATAATTAATCGTTTTTTCTTCATATTAACTAATTGAAGTTAAAAGGAAACAATCAATTAAAATTTTAAAACGTTTTTCTAACATAAACGAAATTTCTTAGTGGCTTCAATAAATTTTACAAATAAACTTAATATTTAAATGTTTTTGTTTTTTTTTCAAATCATGTTGATTTTTATTTTTGTTGTTTTTAATCACAAAAATAACTAATTCTATTGTAAATAAACTATTAATCTCCTCAAATGATTCCACCAAAATAAGTATTAATTATTAATATGCAGTCATATTGATATTTTAATAGGGTGACTAATAAAACATTTTTTTAGTTTAATAAATTGGAATCAATAACAAATAAGCAAGCAAATTTCGTGAAACAATATTTAAAATCATTGCAATTAGAAAACGTTTATGAATGAAAATTAAAGTCTTTTCAGGATGAATGCAGTCAATGTAAAGAATGAAGATTATCCTTTGACATAAGAAATATTAAATCATGTTTAATATGGGTAATTTTCTATGGTAAATCCCTATGTTTCAAGGCGTCAAAATAATTTTTTTCTTTTGCTTCAACAGAAAAAAGATATATTCCAGTCACTACCCTCATTTTTCATTGCACGTATTCCTTGATTGTATAGAAAAGGAGAAATTAAAATTTCGGTTCTACTTTTTGTAGCCTTCCTCATTTCTTGATCACTGGATTATTTTTTGATTTAAAGCATAATATATCGAATCAGATATAGTGTTATCAGTACATAAGCATGAGAAATATTAATAACACTCTTCCAATGCTCAGAAAAAATATTTTCAATGCTTAAAAAATAATTAATATTCAAATAAAGTTATTGAAATTAAAATTTAAAAAAATACTATTTTAAAATGAATTTTTAATAGTTAGAATGCTTTAAATATAATCTTCACAATAAATAAAAACTATTTGAATCTGAATAAAAACCACAAAAACATGTATCCTAATTTTTCAATTAAGTGAATTTCTATATAAATGCAGTAAAATTTCTACGCATTAAGAGATTATGCAGTAATATTTGCATGCTAGCCAATCTAGGGAAATAAATTAATAGAAACTAACTTAATTTAAGGAAACAGAAAAAAGTCTCTAATGGTTGTAGTACTGTGTTTATTTGAATATATTGTCGTGTAGATGAAGTGAACGTAGTAAAGCCAAAGGAAACGAAAGCGCTCAAGATTAAATCAAGATTTTATTATAATTATATCTCAATCAGTTGCTATTTATATAGTTTTAGAACCTTCAGATTTGGAAAGCTCGCAGAAAATTGGAAACTGAAATTTACATGAATTTGCATAATTAACTTAAATTAACAAAGCAAACAGAAATAAATTTTTGCGCAACTTGCCACGCTTGCTTTTGAACCCGCAACCTCTGGCTCACGAGTCTGCTGCTTTACCGATAGAGCCACGAAGTACTTCATCGATAGGAATAATTTTCGCTACAATATGATTTCAATAAAATCTAATTGTTATTTATATTTAGAATAAAATATATATGAAAATTGAACGAGTTACATAACAAAATGAAACACTTCTCCAAATACTATTCTTTTAAAGAAAACATAATTAAAATAAAAACTAATAACTCAGTATTTTGTAAAAATAAATATTTATTTTTGCAATAGCAAATATAGTTATTCATAAAAACTATAAAAATAAACATACACTATATACAATAACATAGTATTGATTTTTACATTTCATTTTCATATGCTAATTCTTTCACAATCATACCTAAATTTTCTAATACATCAGAAGGAGATAAAATATCTGTGCATCCTAATATTATCTGAAAGTGGAAAAAAAAATTTCAGCTATTTTTCATATTTAAAATGCAATACAAAATAAACTAATAATAAATAGGTATAAAATTCTATAAAAATAATTCATATTTCATTGCATTTATTTCAGTAATCAAAACAGATATAAAACTAAAAAATATTGTCAATGGAATAAAGTTATATAAAAGAATTCTTCAACATTTGTAGGGTATTCAATCTTATAATTTTGTAAATTCTATCCAAATAATTCCAAAAATTCAGTTAAATAAATGACATGTTAATATGAAATTTTTTTTTAAATGCTGTGTAATTTACACTTATATATATATGTGTCAGCTCAATATAGACATAGAAAAAATTTCATAATATTAAGAAGTGTAATAATTCGAACTATTTCTAATTTCTTCATGTAAAATTTAGCAATTTACAAAAAAGAATATATAGAGAATTTAAAGCCCATCAATCTTTGTCAATATAATTTAATATTTTCTGTTTTTTGCTTATTGAAGTTTAATATTGGTTGCAAATAGATAGCATGAAGTATAGGTTGGAAATGAACAAAGAACAATCTAGAAAATTTAAATTCATTTTTATTGTGAGATATCATTTTAATACATTTAATAAAATTATTATGTAAAATTAATATTAGTTGCTACTAAAGCTTAAAACACACACACATATTCAAAATTGTTGAAAAATATATACTCAGTATTAATAACTATTTCAATGTTGACTGAAAAATGTTTTCATTAGCATCTTAAAATTTACGAAACTATTTAAAAATGCAAATAATCATTTTTAATGTTTTATAAATGAAATATATATAAATAATTGAAATTTTCAACAGGTATCTCCATTCCTAATTCTTAACTAATCAGATCTTAATTATCTTCATTTTTCTTAACTGATAGCTAAGCAAAGCTATTTTTCCAAAGTTCTAATCAAAACCATTAATTGATAAAAAGTTATGGTAAGTAATAGTAAACATAACTACACTAGTTAACTAGAATTTAAATTTTACCTCTTTATCTTTGTGACGAGAACTAATTTCATGAACAAGCTTAATTTCAGTTGGAGTTACTCCTCCAAGTACAATAAGGAATATCACAGGATTGTCTCGTGGTTGAGATTTAGTTACATTCAGGAACAAGCTGTAAAGTTAAGATATACTTTTATATTATGAAAGAACAGAAGGGGGTTTAAAGATTTTAAATGCAATAAAATATAACAATATATATATTTAACTTTTAGAAAAACAAAATTTTTTACTTCAGCTATAAATATTAAAATTTTTTACAGCTGGAAAATATAAATTTAAAATCAATTTGAAAATATCAATAAATTGAAACTAAACGTTTATTCTGTGTTAAGTGAAATAATAGACACTGAAAAAAATAACAACTAAAGATAACTATCGATTATTTGAGCATTAAAAATTCAAAACTATGCTTCTTATTTATTTTAAGGAATGCTATCAAGTAAACTAAAAGAAAAAAATTTAAAACCAAACTCAAATTTGTAAACATATACAGATTAATATACAGATTAAATTAACCATGCAACTTATACAGTTATATATATATATATATATATATATATATATATATATAAAATATATATATATATATATATATAAAACTAACTGAACTTGTAACTTAAAATAAAAACTATTGTAACTTAAAAATATTTACAAATGAAATTATACTACCTAAATCCAGTTTTTATGTAATCTCTAAGGCCAGCACTGTGAAATTCAATATCTGGAATATCAGTTAGTGAAGAGTCAAATATATCATCCAAAAGTTGTTTGAGAAGAGGATTATAAGAAGCCGGAAATGCTGGATTTTGTGACATGAAAAGATTACTGCAAATACAGACTACTTTTAACTTGAATAAATAAAATACAAAAAGTTGATAAAGTAAAAATTATAAAAAATGCATTCAGATAATGTTATATATTTGTAAGGAATATTTTAAAACAAGTTATCAATATATACTAATGTAACATCTACATTTCATACCGTCATAATTCACAGACTAAATTCAGCATAACTTGTAAATATATGAATATTCCATTATGTAAAAATAGTTTTCCTATAACTGTTATCTAAAACATTGTAAATAATAATAATATATAAAACTGATATAAAAAAAGATGCTCAGCACAATCATCCACCACATATCTTATAATACTATGATCATTCATATCAAATTAATATTTTACATCTTTTTACACAAGCACTTAGCGCAAACTAAACAAAAATTTATATTTTGCATCAAATTCGTCACCAATATTAGTTGGCATTTTGACACAAATAATATAGCAACCACAGCAATGAAGAAATTTTGATTCAAAAGTAAAATTGAATAAAACTTATATTCAACACAACAAAATTGATATGATACTAAAATATAAATGTAAATAATTTAATAAACCTTCCTTTCCTGGAAAATTTTCTAATGTTACAGGTTTTATTTTGCACTTTTAAGTGTCAGCTATTGAAGTTACTCCATGTGCATTTAATTAACAATATCTAATTTGATTTCTTATATTTGATAAACTTAATAAAAACACACAAGAAGTAAGAATAGAACATACCAACACATATAGTTTGTTGTAAGATATTATGAGATTACATACTATATAAAAAATTTTAATTGCCAATTGAAAATCAAAGTCTAATATCAAATATAGTCAGTGGCAATTACACATTAAAAATATTTTTAAGAAAAAACTTTGATGAATGCTAATTAGGATATTTATAAATGTTTTTTAGTTAAAATGATTAATGATTTTTAGGGGAAATTTTAATATGTAAAATTTAACATTGAAAAAGCAATTAAAAATTTAAATGCTTTTAAAGTTTTAAGAATAAAGAACCATTTTTCTGAGAATGATATAATCACTATTTCAAATCTGCAAAGTATTTTATAACAGAGCATTCTTAAAGAATTTTATTATAATGCTAAGTAAATTAAAACTAAAAGAAACTACAAATTAATATAAACATACTGACAGCAAACCTTTCTGTATATTATAACAGAAAATCAGTACTTATCTTTGGAGCAAAATTTTTCATTATGAAAGTGTTAATTAAGATATGTTATAATAATCATATGTAATGCAAAACACTCCTTCTATACATTAATATATACACAAACACTAAATCATTTTCAAATCAGAGATTTCTAAATTAATGAAAAATCAAATTGAAAGCAACTTAAACTCAGAAATTAAAAGCGAAAATATACAAAATATATACTTATAAACCTGAGATATAAGAATAAGCCCAATTATAGAATCCTAAATTTTATTATTTTTTTATTTGGAAAGTTTTTTCAAATCAGAACTTTTTGTTAACACAAAATTAACAAATATGTATATAATATGATAAATGCAATAAAATATAATGCTTATAAGATAATATCATATAAAAAAAATTGAATTTAATAAGAATTTTTTGGTATTGGTTATTTACTTTGTGTAAATTAACAGTTATCGGCAAAAAAACTTATGAAATAATTATTCTAACTTCATCACATATGTGCAAGGGATATTTAGTGCTATATGTTCAAGAATGGGAATGAAATATAACAATAATTACAAATGTGTTTTATTAATTGTTTAATGCAATTATACATTCTAACTAACTTTGAAGCAATTTTCAAAACTTTTTTTTTATAAAGTTTTAAATTTCTATGATTCATCTAAAATAATTTTTATTTTAGTAAATTAAAATAAAATACTATAAAATCTAACTATAGTAAAAATCTAGACACATATACAATTATTATTTTTAGATAATTTACCACATATTAATTGCAAATATATTAGTGTACTCATTTGTTGCTCCCTCTTAACTGTACGACGCTGAATATGGAAAAACAACTATCACAACTTTGTTTAGAATCTCATTTCAGTGAAGAAAGTTAAATTGAGATTTTAATTGAACAAATGTGCAGCTGTCATTAATTTTGAAGTGTAGTTAAAGTTTAGTTTTATTTGTTTTTAAAGTTAAGTTTGAAGTTCTGCTCAGTAAAAATGTGTGAATATGGAGGATTCCGTGTTATTTCATCTACATATGATAAAATTCCGCTATAATTTTTATAATTGAATTTACAAGGATACTAAATTAAGATCCTACATATATTTTCTGGCGCCCGTGAATTATTAGATATAAAAGCTATGCAGAGAGAAATGAAGAAAAGCTTTATGACAATCTTCAGAATAAGTGCAAATAATGCTGAAACAACTTTGGATAAAAAAGACACATCATTAGATGAACAGTTTTTTCCAAAAACAGTTACTAGAAAAATTCTCTTGCTTGGAGACCATGGAAGAAAATTTCTCAACATGTTGTAGAAAATGAAAGGGAGGATATACAATATGAAGAAGATTTTATAAAAGCTGAAGAATACAGAGATAGATTTTCAGCCATCTTGGCAAAATTAAAAACAAAAATTAATAGGGATTCTGCTGCATTAAAAGCTAACACAACGAGAGAAAAATATAAATTTATGTTATCCTGTTTGGAAAAACTGAAAAGGTTTCCAGGTGAGCTGAAATAATACTTACCCTTTTGGTCAAAATTTTCTAAAATCTATAATGATGAAAATATTCTTGATGAAGATAAATTTCAGTATTTACTATAAAGTGTAATACCCCAATCTAAATTGCTAGACTAGAAGAGAATTATCCACCCACTCAGAAAAATTATACTTTAACTAAAAGAAAGATTTAGTTGTGAAAATCTACTTATTCAAGTTCATGTTATAGACCTCTAAGCCTGGTGATAAAAAATGCGATTGGTGAAGGAAAATTTGCTTTATCTGAATTGTATGATTTATTTGAAAGCCAACTGATAGTGCAGGAGAATTTGGAAAGAACAAAGAAAAAATTCACCCAATT
Source organism: Latrodectus elegans (assembly GCA_030067965.1). NCBI lineage: Eukaryota > Metazoa > Arthropoda > Arachnida > Araneae > Theridiidae > Latrodectus > Latrodectus elegans. The sequence continues at coordinate 27,344,872 of CM057814.1, forward strand.
CTTGGAACCACTTGCAGAGACCTGCTTGCCTCAATATGAGTTGCGAACTTGGGAATGAAATTGTAATATAGACAAGTGATTCTGTTGTGATGATACAGAAGCAAGTGTTTGTTCTGGTGTGATTAATGAATTGCCTAAACACCAAAAAGGAAAATATTAAATCTTGATGCACATTTTTTTATGACAAATGTTTTGGTTAATGCAGGGGGTAATCAAAGTTAGGTACATATTTTATTTAAAAACAAATCATGTTAGTTATGAATGTTTTTTAGTGGGTAAAATTAAAGAAGGGTCATAAAATGTCCTTAAATGATAGGTAAAATATTTTTATTTAAAAAAAAAAAAAAAAACATTCAGCTTAATTTTGTCAAAATAAAATAATAAAGCATGCTTTTTATGGCAATAAATTTCATCACATTTTGTTATGTCCTAAAAAAGAAGGTAGTGATATAAAAAATAAGATGTCTGATAATAATACTGCAACCAATTATAATTAATATTCTTAATAATTGGTAATTGTATACTTGTAAACAGTTATACTTAAAATTTTTAAAGAAGATAAAGAACTGGTTTCGCACTGCCTTCTAGATAGTGGCAATGAAAATTCATATATCACCATAAGGGCAGTTAAAAATTTGCAATTACAATCTGCATTAAAACAAACCATGGCTCACAGTTTGTTTGGGAGAGTGTGAAAGCTCTCAAGAAAAACAATCTCTCTATCAAATGCAAATAAATAATTTAAAACGTGATATTTCATGCAATATTCAGGTTCTTTGTGAAAACAAAATATGTTCTATTTTGCCTAAAGTTAAGTATAAATCAGTAATATAAGTCTTTGATAAAATGTTTCCTCCAAATAAAAAGTAATCAGGCAAAAAAAGAAGTTTTTAAATAAAGGAGGACATATTAGGAAATTTTAGTACACATTTTTAATAGTTATGGAAAATAGAAATAATGTACCTGTATTTCTTTAATCTTTTACGAGTACTGCTAAGTCTTTTAAATACATCAAATAAAATTTTCACAGAATTCAGAACATGTTCATCATCTTTAAGATCTTCATTGACTATAAAAATGATATTTAAAATTATTTAATGGAGTTTTAAATTTTAAAAGTTACATTACACATTGCATGATCAAAAATCTAGAACACTTCCTGATTTACAGCCCTTTTAAATTTATAAGAAATTTGAGTAAGATTTTTATACACAAAATTATTTTTTCTCTCAATGAATAAACCTTAAAAGGATACTGAAATAAAATTTTTTTTAAAAATTCTTCTTTAAGAATTAAATAGTACATTAAAATTTTTTACTACTTTATGCATTAAAGATTGCCTATTTTTGATTTTTTGAACTAAATTTCTAAAGCATATTTCTTAAGATAAAACAAAAATTAAGTTCAAACTATTACTATCCCAGAAACAACATCAAGTCTTTTTATATCTAATAAAAAATAAATATACTGTAATGGAATAAGTATAAATTTGTTTCAATAAAAAACTTAAAAAAAAAAAGGAAAAAAACTTAAAAATATTAGCAGGCTAACATTTATAGAGAAAAATGAAGTTTAGCTACACAGTATAAGTTTATTTGAAAGTTAAAAATTATGTATGAACAATTAAGTTATGTTTTATAATAAAAAAATTTATAAACTAAATTACTTTTCTGAGGCATTTATTCATAAGAAATATGACAAACCTATTAATTAAACAATTTATTATGAAACATAACTAACAAATTGATTAAGGCCAGTGGCCTGATGGTAAGGGTGTCATTCTCATTATCTAAAGATAGTGAACTGAAGATCCATCATGTTTGCTTCTTTGAAGGCATGAGGCAAATTCAGACTTCAACTTCTGGTTCTTCACATCCTGAAGTCTTTGACATCCTGAAGCTACATCCTACACAATTCACAATAAAATTCAATTTGAAAATGCAGGAGTTTATGAATTTAATCTAGATTATTCTGCTGTTCAAGTGATATGAGAAACAACAAAAAATAGATTGAAAGAAATTAGTTTTTTAGATAATAACTGATATACATTATTAAAAATATATTTTAGTAATTATGAAGAAACACTAATGACTTCGGTTCATAACTAGTATAGTGACCAAAAATAATAAGAAGTTATAAATAATGAAGACGAATGTGTAATTTAAGATATCAAACATTTTTTTTCCTTTCCACTTAAACATTGTCTAAAATAAATAAATAAATAAAAATTTTCTATTTATTTAAAGTCAAAGAAATGTAATATGTTAAAGTCACACACACAATAGTATATTAAGATATTAAATAACCTAAAACTTTATTTAATGAAATTATTTAAATAATAGATTTAACATAGTAACATTCACATAAAAAACATTTACCAAACAATGATAACACTTCTCTCATGTCTTCATCTTGAAAAAAGGATTCCATTAATGTACCCTATAATTTAACAAACATAAAAAAATATATAGCTAACATAAAAATGATATTTTCAATAACATATAACATAATGATGATTAAGAATTATTCCCATCAATCAAAAAGTAAGTACGTAAACGGTTTTTAAAAAAGTTACAATTTAATCTTCTTAAAAAGTCTTATAAATAAGATGCAGCAAACTGTAAAACTTACTTGCATTGATGATTCATTGGCCAAATCAGTTTCACATGACAACATATAAAAGAATGCCAAAAATATTATTATTTCCTCCATTTTGTAGTTTCTGAAATATAAAAAAATAAAGCTAAATAATTTAATTTAAAATCCGATTTTTGATCAAAAATATAAATACTTTTATTCTAGAACTTAAAAAAATCCTATAAAAGCTTTTAAAATATATTTCCTTCACTTTAAATAAACATTAAAAAAAATACAAATTCAAAAAAAATTTGTGATTTTTCGAAGCCAACAGTGCACATTTTGATTGTACATGAAACTCTTTAAATATTACCAATATATAATTTTATCCAATATTTTGAAAATATAAATCCATTTTCTATTGCAATTACAATAATCAATGTTAGTAGCTATTTCATAAAGCATTACTTATTTAATAACAATAAATCTTAACGTCAATATTTAATATCCAAGTTTTTATTCTAGTTCCATCAAAGAGCATAATTGTTAGCAGTTAAATCCCAATTATTAAAGAGATTGTTAAAACTGATTTCAACATCCTATATTGTTTTTACCCCACAAAGACTGGAAAAGATTTATAAAATCTTTATTTATTCTAAAGCATTAAATTTTGGGCCTTAAACTACAGTTCATATTAAAAGAAAACTCACTAATCAATAGGATGAAAATGAGAAAATTTTGCTATAAATGCAGATTTTAATAAAAATATAGAATTTTCTTGAGCTTTGTCATTGAACAAGCAATTTTTCTTGGTAATTTCTATTTTTCATAGAGGTAAGAATTTTGATTTATATGCAGTAGAGCTAATGTAACTTATAAATATCTATTTTTTAAAGTAGATTCTGAAAGCACCAATAAAAATCTTTTTTGTGCAATTTGATTAATTAATCTATAGTAGAAATTTTACATTAACAGGGAACTGTAAGACCTGTTGAGTTAATATAATGATATTTTGAAATTCAATAAGCCTTTTAATATTTTAACTATATCATAAAAGCTTTTCTTTTGTCTAATAAAGTAAACAGATCATACAGTTCATCTTTTTCTGCAATCATTTGCATGATATTGCTTAAGACTTCTTCACCAGATGTTGTCATGTATTGCAATAAAGCTTTTTCTATTGCAGCTAAATTATCAATTTTATTAGATGCAGAATACTCCAAAGTTTGTATAACTGCAAGTGTCTGTTGTAACAACCCACTGAATTTAAGTAGAGACTTTTGCTTCTCTCTAAAATGGAAATAAAATATTATTACAAATTGCAATGTTTTACATTAATCAAGAAAAAAAGATGGAAACTTTAACGTATATAGTTCCTTACAATTTAATGAAAGACATAGGAAACTACTATAAATATTTGATATTATTTTTGTTTTAAGTAAAAATATTTAAAAATATTGAAAACAGATGATTTTTAAGATTCAAATGTAAGTAATTTATTAATAATTTGAAAATAAAAGTAATTAATTTTATATATGAGTCAATATTTTAATTCTCTATTTGATAATCTTAGCTTTTATTATTATAACACAAATTCACATACTAACTGTTTAAAACTAATAAAAAGATATTTTGATTCCAAAAAATTTGAAAACTTACTTGAAAGCAATAACTTTTTTTCTAACTGAATCAGTTGTTATACGAGAACCACTATCAAGCATGACTTCTTCTTTAGCTGCACATTCAACAACATTTCGATTAATATCAATCAGAACTTCCTATGGGATAAAATTTATGAACAATTATTTCCATTAATATGGAATTGCATTTAGAAAAAAAAATTTATATGCTTGTATTATAATTTGATGACATATCACAAATATACTTAGTTCATTTTAAATTTAAATAACAGAAACAGATAAATTAACTTATTAATAAGTAAATACACAGTAGCTTATAACAAAAATAGAAAAATTGATTATAAGTTATAAATTATATAATAATATATTGATTATAAGCATTAGAATAAGATACTATAGTATGAAAAAAATATGAATACTGGTATAAGATTAAAATAGTTAAATTAGTAAATAGATATATTTCAATAAAAATACACACAAAGTCATAATATATAACCATTTTGATAAATAGCACTTTAATGCTGCTTTGTATATTTGCACTCATAATTAAATTTATAGAAAGATTTTGGCTGACAATAATGAAAGTCAACATTGTCTTTTAATTGACAATTTTGTAGCTAAAAGAAAGATTAAGATACTATGTTAACTCAGCATTAAAAATAATTCATATACATATATCTAAAAATATGGTTTCTAATAAACTTTATGCTAAAATGATGACAGCATAAAAATTTTCCTTTTATTCAACAAAAGACAAAAAATTCTCCTATTCAACAAAAGACAAAAACATTCAGCAAAAAATTTTCCTTTTATTCAAACATTAATCAAAAACAATATAAAATAATAACAAATTTAAGTATTAGCTTTAGTAATCAACTAATAATAAATACCTTCACAAAGGATATTTAACTATACAAAATATCATCATTTACAATATATTTCCATTAGAAAAATAATTTACAGTGTTAAATAAGCATTTGAGCTTGAATTTTTTTCTTTTCTTTTCTGTATTAAAAATAAAAAAAAAAAACTTCAAGCTTTCAAAACAATAAATATTTTATTTGTGAAAATTTATCTAATATGACATAATGTAAGAAACACAACCACTGATGAAATATATTCCTATAACAAAATGTCAAACTTTAACTAAAAATTGCATTACATCTGCAATAGAGTAATATAGTTAGAGAAAAAGGAAACAATGCACACTAAAAAAAATAATAATAAATTTTAATAACTTACTCTAGGATTTTTAAATAAAATGGCATTCAAATTAGCTTCTTCATAAGAATTACTTTTATGACCAATGCATCCAGGTGCTACTAGTGGTCTACCAAATACAATGTCACTGAAAAAAATTATGAGAGTAAGAAGAAATAAACATTCTTGACTTTTATTTAAAATGTAAATTAATAGGGTCAATGTGAAAAAACTGCATCAAAATAAGTATTTATAAGCTTTGATCGTTTGCTAATGACATTTGTAGATATACTTTAAAAAAACTGAATTAAAAAACATGTGAAAAATGTAAATTAAATAAAACAAAAAGCTACTGATTTTAAATGCAAAGCTTAATAAAAAAAATCGATCAAATTTTCTAATGACATTTAAAGTGAAACTGTAAATTTTTGTATGCAAAGTACTTAACAATAATCAAGCATAATTCAAATGTTTAACAGTTAAATGTTTATATATTGATAATATTGAACTTCATTATACTATTTAGAAGAATGAGCAATTAAAATAATTTAGCCTCAATTTTAATTGTAAAAATAATTTAAAACTCTGGTCTTACTTTTTGCATGCAGCCAAATCTTCCATATTAACACTAACATCAAATATGTGACCAGGCAAATGAGGTAATGTATGTAGCATTTTATCAAACATTGTTTCATATGACTGACTAAGAGGACCAGCAAGATCTAAAATACGATCAACAATAACTACTGAAACTTTGTTGGAGAAAGCCTAAAAGCATTAAATAGATATATTTTTAAAACCCTTGTAAAATTAAGAAATGAATTTAAATTTTATAATATTTTCTGTTTAAAATTATTAGTGGTCTAATGTAAATTATTATGAATTAGAAATATTGAATATTAATTAGAAATTTAAAAAACTTAACAATCAGTAAAGTTCAGAGAAAATATTGTTACTCTATTAAATCTTAAATGTTTAAATATCTCCTATAAAAAACATCCCTAAAATAAAGGTGAAACTGAAGATAACCACTTCAGAAGGAATTAACTATGTTTCCCTTATCAGGTGTTTATGCTTACATTCATGAAAATCCAATAAATCACAGACACTTAACAAAACCAACTGTGACATCAGGGAAATTTGAATGTATGAGAACAATCTTTTGAATGGAATATGGATAGTAACTTCGTTTGGTAGTAAATATTTCGTTTTAAAAGCATGATGTATATGTGCCCTGATCATGTTACTGCATAGTATTTCTGCATTGCCAGAATGCGGCATTAGGCTCTGAAGGTCATCTAGTGTATTTGAGGGGTTCATCCCAAACAAGTTAAAAGTTAAGGCAAAATTAAAATAATTTAGCCTCAGCATCTTTCTTCTTAGAAATAAATGCTTTCAAACTTCTGTTATACCATTGGAATTTTTCTCATGAAATTAGACACAGGAACATTTTAAAGAATATTCTAAAAACAGTTTAATAACAGCTCTGATATATTTATGCAGCATGAGACTTATTTGCAAAAACTTTTCCAGTTTTCTCAGAGATGAAATAAAACTTATTTGACAAAAATCATTATGATTAATTAATTATCAGTTAAATTTCAATAATAAAAGGATTATAATATTTGTCAAAACAAAATACAATTGTATACTTTCAATTAAATAATTAATCATGCAATACTATAATTGAGATAATATATTTGAACTTATATGTTTTAAATAGAAAAATATAAAAGCTCAAATTTTTAATAAAGAAATTTTAAAAATAAAGTCATCTTTTACAAACTTCCCTTTAAAGGTTGAGTTAAAACTAAAATAGGATTTGAAAAAAATTAAATATTTGACATAAAGACATCATATGAAAAATTAATAAGATTCTTTAATATATTGAAATAATTAAATAAACTAATGCAATTTATTATTTTTTATCAGTGGTTAAAAAAAATTGACAAATATTTATATACTTATTATTGAAGAAATTAATAATTATAAAAGATACAATAATTGTTATGATATTTTAAATTTATTATGAAACAAAATAATCACACAAAGTAATACTCTTAATTAAAAATTAAATTTACTAACAGTTTTTCGCTTCTGCAGATGAGAGATGTTTTCTAATTCAGATGCTAATATATTACTCAATGGTCCTAATGAAAAGAAATCTCCTTTAACTTGAAAGGTATCCAATAGGGAACTCAGTGAATAAGCCAGATGCTATTAAAAGAAAAGAAAAATCAGTAAATACAGCATTTACATTAAATACATAAATGTGAGCAAAGTTAAATAACATTAAAATAAACATAGCAAATAAAGATATAAATTAATACGGAATAACTGTGCTCAAAGCATTAGATTATAAATTATGTCTACTGTAATGAAACATTACTTATAGTTAAATTAAAAATGAATTAATTTCTATATTATGAATTATTTAATTCCAAAATCATAATATTTTATACTGGAAAATATTATAATCGTAATAAATTCTTTACAGGAAAACATTTTTCAAAATAATATAGTTAAACAATGATCTGAATATTTTAAATTCATCACAACTGATATTTTAGCATTTAAAAAAATTCTCAATTTAATATTTAATAAAAATACTGATTTACAACAATAGCTAAATTAGCAAAACACAGTGCGAAAATATGTTGTTCATTTAGAAACTGTTGTAATATTTTTTTTATAATTTACTATATTAATCTTTCAAAATATTGATGAATACAAATTATTTAATATAAATTTAAAAAATTGACTCAATTTTTCATAAAAATGAATGTATTTATCATAAAGAAACATTTAAAAATGAAACCATAAATTTATTAATAAAAGTGGTTTTCATTTAAAAATGAAAATAATAAAAAAAAGATGTAAATATTAAAAATTAAATTTTATTCAGATTTTTAAAATCTAAATGAAAATAAATTAAATTTTATTGTATCAAAATGCATTTGGTTATAAATAATTTCCAGGGAATAAAAAAACAAATTATGAATAGATGAGGCATATTCTAAGCATTCAAATTTGTTCTGCAGCTTTAACATGCAAATTATAAGAAAAATAAAGCAATTTATTGATATTAATATAACATTTACATGAATATTGTTTATAAATATTTCATTATAGCAAAATTTTTCCAAAAATATTACAAACTTGAATCAAATATAGATAATAACTCAATGAAAAATGACATTTATTTGCATTTGAAAGTTTAATATAGTTTGAATAGAAACAGTAAAGGAATACGTCTATAAAAAAATGATTACAAAGGATTATCTTCATAAAACTGCTTTCAAATTTCAAATTATAAGAAAAAAAACATGCGACTAAAATATTAAAATTTGCTAATTTTTCAGATTATTTTATACTTAAATAAAATTGTCATCATTTTATTCTAACTAGTTAATTAATAAATTAATTCATGCAGTATACGAAACTTATTTTGTAAGTTATAGGCAACTTATCAGCAATTAATCATATTTGAAATAAAAATTATAAACAAAAATCATAATAAGATACAATACCCTAACAAAAGTTTCAAGTTCTACATTCAAACTCTTCAAAGATAGTTCTTCAGTTCTCTGAAAACAATTTAAAATACCAAATTTATTTTACTTTAGAGTTAATACAAACATAAATAAGCAAAACGTAAAATATATGAATGGTATTTAAGTTTCAGTTATATTAAAATTATCACAATTATAACATAAATTACTTTTTCTTGATTTTCTTTTAGATGTATGCTTTTCAATAAATAATTCTTTACATTTTCAATATTTATAACTGCTTTCCTTTTTGAAGTTTATAAATTGGACTGTTGCAGCCATTTCCTTTTTGCTAGTTTTAGTAAATTTAAATTAAAAAATGCACATACACCATATTGATTATTTTAAGCAAATGCTAATTAATTTAAAAATTTTTAAGTCCTACATACAACTTTTAGTTTTACAATTCTGTATAAAATCAAGCAATTTTGTAATATTCAACTATGAAATCACACTATACACACAGATTTTATATATATATATATATATATATATATATATATATATATATATATATATATATATATATATATATGTATGTATGTATATATATATATATATATATATATATATATATATATATATATATATATATATATATATATAAAGTATGTAATATAAATAAATACTTTCATTGTTACATAAAAATTTCTAATTTTAGAGATAAATTTTTTTTTTCATTTTTTTTATCACTATCTAAGAGCTACTATGTCAATAAGTTCAGTTACTTAATATTTTAAAATCTGTTATGCTTCAAACTGCAAAGAACTTGAAGAACAATTTGAAAAACCAATAATTTAAAACTAAATTGGTTCAAGCAAAGACTCTGACATTCTAAAGAAATACACAGTTGAAAAGTTAAAAAATATATAATAACATAAAAGAAATGACAAATTCTAATGGCTGATTAAATCAACTTGACATGAGAAACATGGTTCTCCTTCAATTATGAGACAAAAACATGAACAGACAAATTTATATAAATTGCAACAACCACCTTCTTGCTTTCAGACAGAAACAAGTGGAGTACTGCATACTGCTATTTTCAACAGAATTAAAGCACTGTAAAAGAAAGATTATTCAATACAACCATAAATTTAAACTGATAGAAAAGTAATTAGAAAGAGGTTAATCTCCTTTCAAATAGAAAAATAACAAGTTCCATAATAATATGCTCCAACATATTTCAAACAATGCTGTTTCAGATGATTCATATTTATTCTGATTTTATTTCAAATAGTTCTTATCACATTCATTCAATTCTAATTTGGAGTTTTTGTTCATTTTAATGCTTTCCACAGCTAATACTATAAGAACTTACTGCAACTCCTTTTTTGTAACTGTATAAAATAGTATACAGTGTTCTTGTACACATAAAACCAGAAACTAATAATGAGTATCCCTAATTAATCAACCAAATTAAAAGGTAAATAAAATAATAATAAAAAAAAACATTTTGCTTCACTTTCACCATCAATTTCTAATATTTCATTAAATTTTCCATTTTGAAATTCTTTATAAAAAATTTATAACTCATTAACATAATTAAAATAAATAGATATGTTAATAAACTGATAAATACAAATATTTTCATTTGTGACAGTCAGTTATTTCAAACTCAGATAATTTTTTAAAAAAATCAGAAATTTCAATTTTTTTACTTATATTATTTTTGAATATATTATTAAATCCTAATTTTTATTTAAGAAAGTTTCCAGTTTTATTTATCAATCACTATTTATTTTAAAAATGAGGAAATATTCTGATAAATTTTATCTACAATTATTATTTTAACAATATTCATGGTTTACACAGCTTTTTCCAATATTTTTTCATCACAATTAATCATACACACTTTAAAACTTCAAGAATATTGGTTTAAAATGCAGATTTTAAAAAATTATGTTTAAAAAAGTGTGTGTGTGCAATGATTAACATCTTATCAAATTATAGATGTTTCATTTACTTTATAGAATAAAAAATTATAATTTAAATCTTAAATGTTAAAGAATTTTTTTCTCAATTTTAAAATATAGATGAATTTTACTAAAAAATTATGCTCGCACACATTTTTTTAAAATATTTTAATGAACCAAAATTTGAGAGCATAATAATAATCAGGTTCAATTTATAAGATTGACAGCTTTATGAATAAAACAACAAGCAGTGTATACTTCTTTGCAAGAGCAATACTTTTTACTAAAAGCAATTTTTAACTCATAGCAAAGATTTGGAATAAAAACTTCAAAAGTTAAGAGTTTATACACAACAATTTTAATTTTATAAATATAATATTACATAAACTTATGTATAGTTTCATAATTTAAAAAAAAAAAAATACTAAATGAACTCAGATTTAAACTTTTAAAAAGAATTAAAATTCTTAATTTTGAAATTCCTTTTAATTTCAAATTATGTTTTAAATAAATGCTTAAAGCTTTTTTCATTTTTTCAATACACAAATTTTTCACACACCAATGAAAAAATATTAATTAAGAGAAAATGTTTTATTGGATAAAAATTTTTTGCATCATTTAATTTTACAAAATCATTTTGCTGACATATAAATAAATAAAATAAAAATGAGCAACTATATATAAAAATTAATTTAGATACTAACCCTTCTGTTCATTTCTAATAATCCACAGTTAAAAATAGAAAATTTCTTTGAAAAAGATGGCATGATAAAAACATTCTTTGAAATGTAAGCAGTAAATAAAGGAATGTGACAAATGCTAGCTGTGTAATTCTGAAATATAAACAATAATAAAGGTTAAAAAAAAAAATACTGTTATTAAGTCAAGATATTTCAATTTTGAAAAAGTGTCATTTTGATTTTACAGTGGAACACAGAATTCAAACCTACAATCACATATAAGCCAAAGAGAAGGGTTTTTTTTGCTTTCAAGAAGGTAATAACATATTTTCCCATTGTGTCAATTAATGTTAGGAAAGTGAAATAATTTCTTGCAACATGAATTATCACATGATAACTCAGAATATTTAAAATTTTTATCTTACAACTGTAATATGAAAATCCAGAAAAGTATTTGAATCGAAGTAATTACACAATCTACAATGGTCTCTAAAATAACAATTTATCTAATTGGAAATTGAAATCTTTAAACATAAAACTGTAAATTAAATTAAATTTTTTAAAAATATTTCTGAAAATAATTTTACAATTTATATCATAATAGTTCACAAGACAAAAACTAGTTTTCATAAGTATTTATTTGTTTTATTTATTTTTCTTGACTTTATATTCATATAGAAATCTATAATTTTACTGTTCATATAATTTAAATATTTATCTTTAGTGAGGATTTTACTCATATTGTTATAATATGAAATATGCAAGTCTTTCCAATTTTTTTTAAAAAAAATTTTATTATAAAAATGAAGTTTTTTGGATAAATGATTTGATAAAAATTATAACATAATATCATATTTAACATTCCATTGCCATTCTACCTTTTATTAAAAAGTTACAATGTACATTAAATATATTAAAGTGATCAACTGTTTTATTTGCACCTTTTACATTTACACAGATTTTTTTTTTTTCCGAAACTAGATTAGCAAGTTTCAATAGTTTTCATTAACATTTGAATATTTTTAAGAAAAGAAAATAATTCAAACATTCAAAACTTATGAGCAACAATTCAAACTAATTTGATGATTACAAATGAACTAAAAATGTTATTATTTTTAAATTATTTCTTTTTTTAAAAAAAAAAAAGAAAAAAAAGCAATATTTGAATAAAATAAAAATCAGTTTTTATTAACAAGAACCCAATAGTTTATATATGACTGTAATAATAATTTAATTTTTTTTAAACATTTTTAAAATCTTCTCTTACTAATTTTTAACTAAACTCTAATTTTTAAATCTAATTTTTGGCTCACACTTAAATGATAAAAAAAATTAATAGCAATTAATTTTTTATTTATTTTTTAAATTACAATAGTTTAAAGAATTATTTTGTAGAAAAATATTCAGATGTTTTATAACTGAGAATTCAGATTTAAATGTTAAGATAATATATAAGTCAAGAAATAAAAAATGCAACAAACCTTGTTTTCCATCCAGCTCAGAATACAATTTTCAATCTTTGTAAAACAATGTTCAGCCTCAGTAATCTCTTCTGAGTGATATTTTTCAGGTAAAGGAGTAATAACAACACAATGTTTGAAGCTATTAGCTCTAATGATCACCATGAGAGTTCGCCAAATATCTTCAATTAAAGGAGACATAATAACAAAAACAGCTTTCTTGACTTTTGAATCAGCTTTCTAAAAAATGAAGTATATATTTATAGCACATAATATGTCAATTAGTTTTGAAGAACATCAATATTTACTATATCTTTTTGCAAAATGAAGTTTAACAGATTGTTAACTACTGGATATAAATCCTTTATAAAATTTACAGAACAAAATACTTTTCAGCTTACAAGATATTAAGTATTATTATAATACTGGCTGAAAAATTATTTCAATGATCAATATAACATTAGATATTTAATTCAAAACAATTATTAAAATTTGCTCCAGAATTTAACTTGTAAAAGTATGTAAGATATAATCTACTTTATTTGCTTTTATTAACTTTTTTATTTAAGTTATATTTTTTCCACTATGATCCTCATCTGACTAATGCATTTCTTTTGTTACTATTAAACAAAAAATTTCAAATAACAAGGAACAAAATAATTCAATATGGCTGAAACTTTAATAAAATGTAGTTACATTAAATACACTTTTGATTTAAGTTTAATATTACTTAGTTGTTTCTCAGTTCCTTATTAGTTTATTTATTCATTTTAAGATAACAGTAAAGTAAAAAAATACAAAAAAAATAATAAACAATCTGAAAAGGAAACTAATATTATCTTACAACTTATAGTTACAATTGGAAGGGTTTTATTGTTATAACTTATTTAAGAGAGCATACAATACATATGAGAAGCATACATTAAGAGAGCATATAAATATATCTATGACTCTCCCCCAGAGATTTTATGAGAATAGAGTATAAAAACTTCATATATTTCCAAATAAATATTTTAAAGACTATTTTTTGCTATGTAAATGATAATCAGCAAGCACATTAATGATGATCATAGTGTCATGTTGATGGAGTACATGCAAAAACCCTAAATGTGTCCATGAAGCTGTTAATATCTTCAAAAATAAAAATAATTTGGATGAGAAGTAGAAAATTAAGTTATGTGGTAATATAAGAATAAGTATTTCTAATAATTACAATTCTGCCTTAAGTTTCAGTCCTGTCAAAGTGAACTCTAATTATGGTAATTATATTTAATGATTGAAAACTATTTTTTCTGATTGTATGGTCAAAATTATCAGGCTTCATTTTTTATGATTTTCTTTCAAATTATTTGCAAGTCTGTCTACTACCTTAAAACTTTGTTAAGAAGAAAGTAGTTTTAGGGTCTTGACAAAATAATTACTGCTTCATTGAGATTATTTATAAAATTTATTTAATTTCAATAATAGTAAAAGAAACATAATTCATTCCTATTTTTAATGAAAACTACACTTCACAAAGCATTTCTAAAATTACAAAATATAGTTTCTTTTTCACTCATCTTATCAGAAATAGTTCATTTTTTAAAGGTTTTTAAGCTTTTGACATTTGTCAATAGTTAGATACAATAATTTGTGAATGACAGCACACACGATTGGAATGTATGGAAATGAACTCTTAAGTTACAAAATAACAAGTTGCAAGAATTTATGCATGGTTCCAAGTAAGTATTCAAATTCTATTTTTAGGAACCTCAAAGAAATACAGATTATATTAACAATTTGTAATGAGAAGAATGTTCTTCTAGTATTTCATCAATAAATATTGCTATTATTCAATAATATTTTTGTATACCTTTTGAAAAAAATAACAACACCACTATAATTTTTTAATAATTCTTTATGAGTGTGTATATATCTATATCTATCTATCTATATATATATATTAATTTTTTGTTTGCAGTCATTATTTTTAGTTGATAATGTGATATCGTGATATCAGAATAAAACATAAATACTAACGACAAATGGAGTGAAATTTTCCACAGATAAAGCCCCACCATCAAACATTCGTTTTAAACCACCATGCCAATGCAATAATTCAGCAGCTGCATCATCCATAAAGACTAAAGCGTCTTTCACATTTTTAATAACTTCATCCCAATGCAGTTCAGAGCGATTTGTAATTTGATTAATAATCATAATTATTTTCTAAAAAAAATTTGCTTCAAATTGGTAAACTTCAGAATATGAACTAGATTTATTTTGAATTAAGATCCGTATAATTTTCGATATTATTTCAAAACAAGAATCCGTAGCAGCCGACGAAAACAGCCTTCTTCAGTTCTATTCACTTTCAGCAAAATATATTTTGTTATGTTAATGAAATGAAATGTGTAATTTCATGATGAATGGGGGATAGACTATATTTTAAAATCTTGTTTTTTAAGTGTTGGTGTGATTAGAAATCTTAAAAATTAAAAATGGAGATTGCATAAGGTATAGTTCCAATATCAAGTTAATTTAAAAGTGTTAGTGGCAATGGCTGTAGATGCAGATGAACTGATTGGAACTTTTATGAAAATCGTTAGTTTAGATATCGGAGTGGCTTGTGTTTCGGGTCTCTATATCAATAAATAAAATAGTCTTGGTGTTTGTGTTTATTTTCATTTTACATACCGATATTTCAAATTAATTATGTCTGACGAAGAACTACCTAAAGGGTGGGAAAAAAGAATGAGTCGGTCAACTGGTTTGTGAAACTTATAATACCAATATTTGAACCAGACCGTGATTTTTTTTTTATTTCTAAATGCAAAAAATATAATCTTTAATCTTTTTTTTTGTAAAGAAAATATAACATTTTTTTTACAAAATTAATTTTTTTGATTTTCAATATACAACTACCATATATATTTGATGGAGTGATCAGATGTATAATTTGTTAATTACAGATTCCTCTTGTGATCACGTCAAAAGATTCCCATTTGCCTATAATCTTTTCCAATGTATTAAATATTTTATTTTTAAATTTAGTAGTAATTTTTCTTATTGGAAATTTAATAGATTATGATATTATTTCTTACAGAAAAATATACCTTTATTTGTTATGTATAAGAAAAAAAATCTCTTATAAAATTTATTGTATATTATGAGTGGTTTTAAATTAAGTATTACGCGCATTCTAGGAACGTTGACATACATTCTTCGTGTAAAATCTCGTTCTCTTATGCTGTGGAACTTGTAGTTACTTTATACATGTTTTAAATGAAAAATACGTAAATGCTCAACTTTTTATCTGTAGAAAGCTTATTTTGAATAAAATAATTCAGTTCGCGTTATTTTAATTAGTTAATTTATATTTTGAAAAGTAAAAAGTTAGAAACACTAAAATATTCAGTTTTGCTTTTTTAAGAATCTTATGTGATTAAATGTTTTCTATCATTAAAATTACTTGGAAATGGAAGTCATTTTATCAAAATTAAAATTTATAAATTTATATTACATGAATTGTTTATCTGACTAATTATTTTTGAAAAAGGAGGGTCAATATTTATGTATATGCTGCTTTTTATCATGTATGCATATTAAACTATGCTGTAAACTTATGAATAATTTGCATAGCAGATTTAAATATTCAAATAAAAGATAAGAAATTTTATGATTATTCTTAATTTATATAAATATTTAATATAATTATTTATTATGAATTGTCTTATTATTTTGTATTTTGAACATTTAAAAATATATTTTAAAATTTATTCAATGATAAATAAGTAGTTAATAAAAAATTTTTTTCTAACAAGGTTTTCTTAGTTTCTATTTCTAACAGCATATTTCAATTATGCATTTCAGACTGTGGCAGACTTCAGACTTTCAATTATGCATTTCAGAAGTGATTCCTATTGATT
Organism: Latrodectus elegans; assembly: GCA_030067965.1. NCBI lineage: Eukaryota > Metazoa > Arthropoda > Arachnida > Araneae > Theridiidae > Latrodectus > Latrodectus elegans. The sequence goes on from CM057814.1 coordinate 27,361,804, forward strand.
TAATGGAATGTTATCCAAATCTCAAGTTCTTGTCATATTTTTACAGATTTTGGACATACTTAAAAATAGTTTATTGACCATATAATATATATAAGTAAATACAAAATTTTTCAATTTTGAATTAAATACAATTTTAGTTTAAACCAGAACTATAGAATAATCTATTAAACCATAGCTGGATGAAATCTTAATTCAGTGGACTGAATTGGATGAGTAATTCGCATTCTAGACTTCTGCTCATGGGTTTAATTCTCATTTTGATCATAAATATATGCAAGAATTTAAAATTCATTTTAAGTTGTAGAGTTATGATTATTTCAATTATCATTGAATTAGATTAATAATAATCTAATTCAGTGGTGCACGGAAGATTAAATTATACATGCTATTTGATTTTAAAAAGTTGATTATCACATGACTAAACAACCAAATTTAACTACCATCCATTGGGGAAATTTTTTCATGTTAATGGGAAGGAATGATTTATCTTTCACATGGGTGCAAACTTAAATGGATTAGATAAACAAGCAAAAGAAAAAAAATGTTTTTTTCATTCAAGAAATTTTGATACCTGGATTCACTTTAAATGATACATCATTTCATGATGTAAGTTTAATAATTTTAAAAAGAAATAATTCTTATAATTTTAAAAACATATGTTTAGTATATAAATAAAGTTTGAGTTTATTATATAAAATTAAATGTTTATTATAATTGCTTTTATATAAACATTAACATTTTTTGTGATTATCTTACTTCCTGAAGCTGAAACTTAACAATGGAAGGAAACATCTACTGAAAATGTAAAGAGTGTTTCATGCATTATTTACAGTAAATTTGAGTGAATTGTTTAAAGAAATCATTTTGTATTTGTTAGAATGCATTAGTTAAGTCTCTTATCTGTTCAAGCTATGAACTGTCTGCATCAGTTATACGAATATATTTGATTTGATTTATATTATTTTGATACATATTCAAAGTTTTTCAGTTATTATATTTAATTATAGAATAAAGATACAATTTCAGTTAAGCTCCCTAATTAATCTTTTCACACCAAAAAATGATCTTCATTTTTTAGGCAAAAGATGTATAAATGTTTCCACTGATAATTCAAAAATTGTTTGGAAAATATGAGTTAAGGAATTTTTTAATCACATGAAATTAATTATAAATAATTAATTTCAGTTTGTATTAGGAATTTTTCATTTACGATATCAATATTTGAAAATAAAGATATCATTGTCATTTCAGTGCTTACATATTATCCTTCAAATTATTAAAAAAAATTTCATTACAAACTTTCCGTCTTACCCCAGAAAATTTATCAAAAACTTGAAAACACTGATTTTATGTTACTCATTTGTTTTTCTGCAAAATAATGAATGATCGTAAGTTATTTCTGATCAATATATATGTAATATTATATGCTATTTTGTTTTAAAATATAAAAAAAAATAATCCATTATCTTTTCTAAATATATCAATACTTTGACTTTATAAATAGCTTATATTAATCCAGCAGAAGGCACACTCTTGACACTGACATTTGAAGCCAAGTGGGGTGCCTAGTTCACCCCAATAAGTAATATTAAAGAATGAGCTATCATTATAACCATTGATTACACTAATTGTGAGACTATAATTCTATTATATGAAAACATATTTAATGTTTAAGATAGTATATTCATAAGTTATAAAAGCAGAATTAAATGTTTGTATTAAAAATTCTGGATTGACATTCATTTCTAGCAAATATAATAATGGCTTTTACAAGTAAAGTTATCACATTTTGTATAAAAAATTGTAGTTTTGTAATTCTTGTATCTTAAACACATAGTACACACACAAACTATTGGATTTTTTGTTTGATACTGAATGTCTTTTGTTCCATCAAAAATGATATCATTGATTTTTTGACAGAGTTCTTTAAAAAGTATTTGCATAATTCTTGTCTTTAATGTATCTCTAGAGGTATTGTTAGTTTTTTAAGGAATTTTCTTTTATTTACATATTGCAATGGAAAGTTCTTTGCTGACAGAAAACGTCATTGTTTATTCTCTCTTCCTTTCCTAGAATTTTTAATGTATTTCAAAAATCATTATTTGCTACTTGTTGGTGTTTTGCATATAGAATGTAGCAGATATTTCATCTGTATTTACATCTCCTGTGGCTGCATTATAAAACTTAATAATTTCTGGTTTTTATTTTCTTATCAATTTCATCAATGACTAAATTTTGGAAGATTTAATTTTTTAATTTTTTTTTCTTTGTTTCAAAATATCTGATTTTATTTACAAAAATATTTTCTGTTGATTGAGGCTCTTTATTACTTATGCTCAAATTTACCAAGAAAGTGATAAAAAATTTGAGCATAGTGTAAAAAATTTAATTTTTTTTTATTGTATGCTCAAATTTACTATCACTTTCTTATATATTTCTTCATCAGATTTGTTTTCATTGGGTTGGTCAATATTTTCTGAAGATAATTCACCTCCATGTAATTGAGGTCTTGAGCATTCTTTTTCATACTGTGTTAATTTATATTTGTAATCCATTTTTAGAAATAAAATGGTAATGAAAAGTATGAAAACATTTTGCATAAAAGTGAACTGCTTATAGAAGAAATTTTGAAGCAATACTGGGCCCATGGGGCATAGAGTCACCCTCAATTTGATATGAATTCCAAGGAATGATTATAACAATGAAAAGACTATAAGTTTTACACTGGTGAAAAATAATCTCCTTTCCATTGGGAATATCAGACAAGAAGCTACTGAAAGAATAATTGATTACAGATAAATAATAGTTCTAAGCTTGTTAATTTTTTAAACTTGGAGTGACTGCCCCATGTGACTTCCAATGGGTTAACTAAATATAAGATTACATTAGATGTTATTGTAAAGTTTTTTTTTCACAAATGAAAAGATAATTTATTTTTATTAATTCTCTGTAGTTTTATTAATAAAAAGTCTTCCTTTCAATTCATAAACAAAACAATGTAAGACACCACAATAAATAAAAAATTAATGCAAGCTAATGTTATTTGAAAATAATAAAATAATCCTTTTTACAAGTTACTTTGCAACTATAATATACTCACACATATAAAAAAAAATTAATTTGTTCTAGTTAAATAATTTTATTTTTAATGTTGGGTAATCTGTTTAATGTATTAATTCATATAACTTAAGGGAGAAAAATTACCAAGTTTAATAATTTTTAGTTGCAAGTAACAGATTATTTGGGAAACTTTTAGTTATTTCTGAATTATGCTTTTAATATAAATTTAATTTTGTATCTAAAATTAGGAAAAAAAATTCTTTCTGATTATTTAATTTTTAAGATAATGGTTTTGCCAAAATTTTATAAATAAGTACATGATTGGTAATTATTAAATACTATTACTTACAGGTGTTATGAAATAAGGATTTCACATTTATTACCATTGCATGTGTGTGTGCTAAAATAAAACAATATGTGATATAACATTAATTAAAAGCTCTATATAGGGATTTGGGCTATGATACTTTGCAGTGCTTTTTATGCAACTAAATGTAAAATGTTCGATTTAAAGACAAGGTTTTACATCATTTGCAAAAATTTTGCTTTATAAATTACATTTTGGAAATCAGCTTTATTTTCTTTGTATTTTTTGGGGCTTACTCAAGAATTAAAAATATTTATAATTTATGAAAATTATAGGAAGTCTGCTTCAATTTTTTAGCTTTTTAAAGACTCTAAAAATGAGAAGAATTACCCATACATATTTATTAAGTATAATTAAGCTTTATTTAAGAATAATTAGCTGTGTTTTCCTTTTGAGTTTATTCTTAGAAGCAGAACTTTTAACTTTAGAGTAATGTGATTAACTTAGTCAAATGTGTGAAAAACACAATATTTATAGTTCTTTTAAGTAGCTGGAGAGCTTCATTGACAACTGAAATGTTAGCCTACTAAATGTCAAGTGTTAGTTTCCATGTAGAATATATATATTATATATATATATATAATATATATATATATGTATATATATATATATATATATGTTTGTGTGTATGTGTTAACTGATTGATCAGAACTATCTATTTTTTTTATACCAAAAGTAGTTTTCTTGCCAAAGCTGTGTGTGTGAAACTATCAATACTGCACTATTCAAATTATAACTATGTTTATTGTGCTGTTAAATAATAATAGATTTTTTAATATTCTATTTTAGTAAATAATAAATACAAAAAAAAAACTATTTTCTATCCATGCAGTTTTGCTGATTCTTTATTCATACTTCTAATACTTTTTCTTAATAAATTCAATTCAGAGCCAGATTTAGTTTTATTGTCTTATTTATGCAAAACGTCTTAAAAATTTTATAGATTTTAACTGAATACTTCCAATGAATCTTTCAACAAAAGTTGAAAATTCATTTTTTTAAACTTTTATTATTTGTATTTATAATGTTTCTCTGTTACTAACAATTTAGTGTTGAATCAAATAAATGTTTTATATATAAAACTGTTTTTAAATGCTACATTTATTTATTTTTTAGACTGATTTGTTTAATATTGAACTCTTGATCACAATACAAAATCATACAATATAGAAATACACCTTTATTATATTAAAAAAAAATTGTTGGATTTCAATTAATATATCCTTTTTATTAAGTTTTTACATGAGTGCATATAAATTCTTCCTTATTTCTAAATTAGGAAATTTAGTATTAGGTATTCTGTTTAGTGTATGACAATTTTGGATAATATGGATGCAAATTGCATTATTAAAAAAAATCTCAAAACATTTTAAGTATAATGATTTTTTATGCAAATATATGAAGTTTCTTTGTTAAAATATTTCACTGCTTATGGATAATATAAATAAAAATAGATTTTTAATATTGTAACTGGTATAAAAAGAGAATACAAATCTTGGGATTAGTTTCATTATTAATTTTAATATTTTGACAGTTACAAAAAATAAAAGCCCCTTACATAAACACTAGGACTAAAAAACTTAAACTATTTAAAATAACACAAAAACATTTCTAGGACATATCTCTGTTTCTTTGAAAATACTGCTTTACTACTCCTGTTGTGTGTCTAACATTGGCCATAGTGGAGCTGTTTCCCTATTTGTTACATTGTACTGTTATTAATTCCTCCCCAATGTTTATTTTTTATGTAATTTATTTCAAAATTTTCATTATATTTTGTTTTACTTTTCTACTTGACATTGATTTACATTATTTTTATTGCTAATTCTAATGCTTACAAATAAAAATTGGGAATTTATGATTTTTTCTTAGTTTAATGTAACTATAATAGGTCTTATACGAACAAATATCTATGAAAATGGAATAAATCCTTCATAGTGGGTATCCTAACAGTTGAAAGTAGCTGCGAGATTTTTTCAAATCAGTGTTTGTGAATTTGAAAATTTGTCATTGATGTTACTTATATTCATATGTCACTATAATAGATTTGATTTAAATGAATTCTAAAATGATTTCAGTCCCATTAAAAGGTAATTAATGGTTTATTTCTTAACTTCTTCAAATTTTTATTTATATTAAAAATTTTTTTAAATAGTCCAGAAGTTTTTTCATAATTTAATTTTAATCTGAATTTACTAATAATTGATGTTAAAAAATCACTATTGAATTTCATTCAAACTAATGTATTTTACCACTCATAGATTGTTGGAAGATAATGTAAAATTGTAATAGTTAATGTGAAAATTATAATTTTAAAATTCGATTTGTTGAAAGTATAAAGAAATTTATTAAAGGCATTAATTATTTAAACAATATATTGATTAAACTAAAAAATGAAACCAAAAATATATTTTCAGGTCCAAACATGCTAAATGCAAAGCAATATATACAATGTGCTAAATTTTAAGATCTTCCTTATTATCTACTTGAGAGATGATAGAAGTAACAATCTTAATCTTCTGTGGTACTTTTTTAGTGTGTTTTGTTTATTTGAATTAACTTTTATCACTCATCATACCACACATTAGTAAATTTGTGGAAATTATATCTTTGATATCATACCAATGAATTGTAACAGTTTCATTGTTAATCCCTATATTGATATTAATGACTTGGGAATGAAAATCTTTCCTGATATAATGTTTAAGGCAAACACATGTATGTTACTAAACAATATCCTGAATGGATGGAATAGTGTATTCTAATAGCTCCAAAGAATACAAGACAACATTGGCTGATGTATACAGTAAACTCTTCCCTATGTACTTCTGTGGAATACTTCATGTCAAATTTTGATGTGGAAATCCTTGCAATCTCATTGACTTTAGAAAAGCTTGAGATAAAGAGTTATTGTTTCTCTAATTGTGTGTGTGATGTAGTTGATTAAATTGTACCTCAAAATTTTTAACCACTTCCTCTAGAATCACTTAAGTTTATTTTAAAAAAATTGATAACTACTTTTAAGTCTGACCAGGCAGCAAAAGAAACAGGCATATCCTGGGCTAACATTCAGGACACTTGGAAAAAGTTTTCACAAAAACCCAGTGAAGAGTTTGTTGCAAATTTTAGAATGTGAACAGGCCAGGTTTGAATGGTGCATCATCTAAATAAAATATCTATATTCTCTCTTTCTACTGGTTTATGGCAAATTTGTAATTCAAGTACCCTGAATAAACAACTTCAAAAATAGAATGAAATAAGCAAATTGAATCAAAATGGAAATCCAGAATTTCCATTAGCTCTATGTAAAGACTGCACCTCTTGCATTCTTTTCTTTATTGTTTTAAATTTTATTGCCCTGATTATTACTTTAAATGTTTTTATTATTGTTATATTTATTTTTATCCTTTCAATAAAATCATGTGTAACAACATCTTGGTAATCTGGACTATTTTACAGTCATGACATATTTGATGAACTTTTGTCAAGCTTGCAAATTAAGTGTATGGTATTTCATATCTTGATAATATAGTCTAATCACCTTTCAGACTGTCTTTTCTACATGGATTGTGCTTTTATAAAATTCTAAGAAACTTTCAAGAAGTCCCCCCCCCCCATTTTATCAATTAAGTAAGCTTTTTGTTCAGTGAAACAAAGAAAAAAGTTCCATATTTGGCATTTTTTTAAAAATTTTCAATGTATTTATCAGTGGAAAAATTATAAGTGTTAAAGTGGATGGTACTTAAAAGGAAATGTGATACACATAAAACAAAAATAATAACACATTGAAGTCTGTAAAACTGATTTGCTTCCACTGTATATTTACTTGATAATTTTACAAGTAACTTATCCTTATGAATGAATGTATTCTTTTGAAGAACTTCTATATTTTCATTAAGAACACAAATAGATTAAGTGTCTCTAAGTTTGTTTTTTTTTTCATGCAGAAAGTTTTGGCTATAATTTTTATTAATAAATCAATACAATTTCTTGTTTTAAAAGAGCTATGCTTGATTTTAATTACTTTGAATTTAAATCATACAAAAATCTGAAAGATGGAATTTTGTATAAAAATGTAAATTAAGTTTTCTCTCATTTGTTCAATATATGAACATATTTTTCAATTCATGGCAGCAGCAATGATCTTAATAAGACATTTTTAAAACCTTCAAAATTAAATATCTTTTTTGTGTTGAATTAAAAAAAATAATTTTAAATTTCTTTATATTATATAAAGTTAATGAAAAACTATTTAATCAAAGCATGTTCTATCATGACTTGAAAGATTTTATCTGAAGAAACTTCTGAAAAAGAAAATTAACTTGGTAGTAAAAAGAAGTATTTTGAAATTCACAAAATTATTCGTATTTTTAAAAAATTAAAAAGTATAAAAAAGCAATTGTGATTTGTTTCTGAATTCTTGCAAAATGTTCAGAAAAAATTTCTTGGATTATGTACTTACTGAAATATTAAATTCAAATTCCAAACCAATTCCTAAAATAATGAGAAAAAATGAAATCATATTTATTTATGATTAAAATATAGTATCTGTAGTTAGTAAAGTTTTTAGTTATTATAAAATAAACTCACTTGAGAATTCTAATTTTAAAAATGTATGACCCTAATTGCAATCTAAATTTTTAATCACTAAATCAATAATTATACACTTTATTGAATGAAAATTCTATTTTTAGCTGCCAAATACTGCTTAAGATTTTGCATGTAATTTATTTATACATATTTAATTCTTTTAATACTACTTGAATCTGTGAACATTTACATTTAATAATTAATTTTAAGAATGAAATGACGTATTTATGAAAAATTCTTTTGTGTTTCACCAGATAACAATATTTGAATAAAGTTTTTCAACACTAGTAATATTTTAAATTGATTATTAAAAAAATTTTGTTTTATAACTAAATGCAATGCAATGCTTAATAAACGACTATATTTTTTAATCCAGAAAGCATATATATTTGTAATAAAAGATGGTCGAATACAACACTCATGAATCCTTTAACTAGATTCATATTTTGCGAAGTACCCTATTATTTTCATGATATACAATAACTATGGAAAAAAAATTTTTTTGAAGTTGACTAACCAATAATTATTTTTAAAATATCTAATACTTTGTTTAATTTTTAAATTAGTTTTTCATTTTTTTGTCTGACTTGCAAATTTTCATATATCTTTACTCAAAAACAGACTAAACATATTCATTATTTCTTGATTTTTTCAGAAACATTCAGTATAATTAATTTCCCATAATAATTTTTAATATCTTCATAAGGAGATCTCATCTTTAATATGAGATTTTGATTTCTGTAAATTTATTCACTGTAATCTGAATAAGTGAAATAATTTAAAAAATTCAGTGAAATAATTAAACAAATCATCACTCAACTTTTGAGGTATTTCTCTGACTATTTCAATAATACTAACTAATAATAATTAAAAATAAAATAACTAATATATAATAACTAATAATATATAATAAATAATAACTAATAATAGTTAATATAATATATAATAACTAATAATAATTAAAAATAAAATTTTTTGAATTTTTTCCAAGATTTTGAATGAATAGTATTTTGAAATTTACTTTGAAGAGAAAACTTTAGCTGGCTAATATAGTATTTTATTGTAATAAGATTTTTAGTAGCAAGTCTTAAGTAAAATATCTGAGTATGAATATTTATATTATTAATAAGGTTGAAAATTTAATGAAATGTTGCCACTGAATTTGATGTTGTATGAAATTTTATTTCAGTGTGTTTAATCTGTGTAGTGTATTAACTACTGTACATTTAAGAATATAGATATTGTAAATTTCGTTAAGATTAGTCATGTGAGATTTGCGGACTACGTATGCAGAATGGACCCCTTATCATTAGTATTTAAACTTTTAAATCATAAACCTTTGGGAACTATTAATTAAATGTAGCAATTAGTCTACTTAACTGTATTCAAGTCTATATTTTAATTCATCTAATAAAAGTCAGAAATCTATTAAGTTTACAAATACATAAACTAATGTTATACCTCTGTAAAATGACATTTGTTTTTGTTTATTAAGTTAAAATAATATCCAAAATTTTCCACAAGTGAAATTTGTTCTTTGATTTAAATTTTTTTTTTTCATTTTTGAGTCATATCAATAATTTTTAAAATCTCACAATTCGACTAGACATATACTAATGTGAAATGAGTTTTAAAATCTATTGGACATTTTTTTTAAAAAAACTTCAAAAGAAAATTATATGTGAATTGTTAATTCTACATAATATTTATTTTTTATTATTATATTTTTAATTTCTTGATATTATATATATTTGGCAATTATTGTGTTACATTACTAATATTTGTCCACATTAATTTTTAATACAATATAATGGAGTTTCATATGAGCTATTTTTCTACTTATAATTGATTTTAAAATAGTACTTTTATACAGTTGAATTATAATTATTTTCATTTTTAAATATCATTCTTCATTAAAATATTTTCATCAGGTGACACATTTTTGGACCCTATTATAGTCTTGTCTTATTCATCACAATTCAATAGTATCCATGTTTAATATTCTTCAAATTAGATACTTATTCATACAAATGAAGTTAAAAATATATGAATTCTCATGTTAAAAATGCATGAAAATTCATATAATTTTAACTTCATTTAGCATAATGTTGTTTTAAATTTATGAAATACAAAGTTTAAATCATAATAAAATGTTGTAGCTGATTTATTTATTGCTAACATTATATATTGTCTAGAATTATTAAAATGATATTATTTTGAATAAAGATAAAAAATATCATAAAGGATATATCCAAATCTTGGTTTAATGCTGAAAAAAGTCAGCATCCCCTAAAAAATATACATATTGTATTTTTAAAAGTATTTAGTATAGAATATGTATATTTTTGTAATTAAAAGTAAATTTTAACAAGTTGTTTAAAGTAATTTATTTTAAATTGTTATTTAATATCCACATGCTGACAAAAGTCATTTTGGAAGTTTATCAATCTTACATCAGTGCTTTCGAAAAAAAAAGAAATCTTTTTATATAATTTAACTGAGCAATAATTTTTATCATTAATAAATATTTATTAGCTATTGTTTTTCCATATAATTTGGTAAAAAAAAATTATCACCAGAATCTGACAGTTTAAAATATACATTTTATTTCAAGAATGAAAATTTAGAAGTAGTCTACATGTGTATAGGAGAAATTCCCTTGATAATATTAATGTGTATTGGTTGTTGAATATAAATTTAATTATTTAATAGAATGTAAACCAATGTCTGTTTTTAGCTTCTGTTCTAAAAAACGGATTTTTAATCTTATAATTTTCTCATAAACTTAAGATGTTATCACATTTTCTATAAGTGGTAACAATTTAAAATTATTTAAATAAAATTAATGTATAGATAAATTTCAAATTAATGTATAATTAAATGTCTTTGAGGGAATTTGATATGCCAGAATTTATTTTTGAATTCTGTTACATGCAATTTATTTAATTATTATCGTAACCTAATGCAATGAGACAGTTATAAAATAACGATATTCAATTGAGTTAGTTTTTATGAATGTTTTTTCTTCATTTTCAAATTTTTGTTAATCTATTATTGTTAATTATTGTTCAGTCTGCTGAAATATATTTAAATACAAAAATTCCCACTCAAAATATTGTCATATAGTATAATGGTTTTTATTATGAATATTTTTTGAGAAAGTTTTAGCATATTTTTTAAATTTTAAACATATATGTTTTTATAATAGGGCTTAAAAACATGATAAATATTATTTGAAAAGATGAAATGAATAATAAATGTACATGTGTATAAAATGTCTGTATTCTTTTTCCGTTGAAAATTATTTTAATAACACTAAGTTAATTTCATTTTATTTATTTTTATTTGATCTGATCAATAATCTAATTTATTCCATACAAAGTATATTGCTTAATCAATTTTATTTTGTTACTCCTAGGTCAAGCATATTATTTAAATGTTTATACCAAGGAAAGTCAATGGGATAGGCCTACAAAACCTGCTGAACCTGGTGCAGGTAGTGGAAGTACAGTTGACCAAGTACGATGTAGTCATTTACTTGTTAAACATAAAGATTCACGTCGACCATCATCTTGGAGGGAAGAAAACATTGTTAGAACTAAGGAAGAAGCTCTAGAAATTATTGAGGGTAATAAATTTTATAATTCATCTAATTTATCTTTATTCAAATTAACCATTTTAAAATAATTAATAAATGTTATATATAAAATTAATATCTTTTTGCTAATGTATATTTTATTACATTTTCCAATTGCAAATAAAAGTTTAAAGATTATGTATCCAATTTTTTTTCTAACAATCTTTTCCTTTTTCATAAATATAAATTATTCATAATAAAAGCATAATCCCTAGCAACTTCTCATTCATTTATTGATCCTTACGTCTAAAATTACTTATGAGAAGAAATGAATATATTTCAATAAGTTTCAATAAAAATTTTCATAAAAGTATTTGAAAAATATTGAAAAGTTGTAAAATGTTAGCATTTAATTTTTATGTTATTTATTTTGTTATTTTCAATTATTCGCATCAGCAATAAAAAAATGCTCAATTATTTAATTCCTGATTTATTAGTGTTTTATTTTTTACATAGTTCTTATAAAATTCCCCAAAATCACTGCAGTTTAATTTGGCACCTCTGCTATTTGCAGAAATATCTGGAAATAAACAAATGTATTAAGAAACACCATGATAACAAAACATATTCATTTGAGTTGAGCTGTACTCAGGGCTAGATACAGGGAAGCATGGTAATGCAACAACAGTCTTTTGACCTCACTATCATTCAGATTTTATGTTTTTTTTCAAAGCAGCTCTGAAGCCAGTATTCCTCTACATCTCTTTGAGAACTTTCTTGTCTTCAAGTGAAATCTGAATATTAGCCATCTGATGAATATTATCTATAAGAACATTAGCATCATGCAATGTATTAGCCATCATCCAGAATTATAAATTAAATCCTTGTTAATCCAGCAACTATTACAATTAAAAAGTAAATCTACACTGTAGTTAAAAATGTTTGTTTTATTTTTAAAATTTCTTCAGTATTTCAGTAATTATCTGTAGACTTTTAATAGATACCTTATAAATTTTTCTCAAACTATTATTGTAAAGAAACAGATGTTTCTGTATTTTTTTATTTTTTGCTAAGTTAATGCAATATATGACTTGGAATATATGAAGGTCTTGTTTCGTGTTGCAGTATAGTATTTTTAATACTTTTATAGTATTAATTTATATACAATGCCTGAATACTTTAATGTCGCTATTGATTTATAAATATATTTGATTTTCCATAGGAAAAAAATATTAGAAGCTTACACTTTCTTCTTCAGTGAACTGAAGCTTGAACTTCATTGAAGATAAGAATTCTTTAAATGAAGGAGTCCTTATTAATTTTGCAATTAACCAAAGTGTTAGAAAAAATGATTACAAGTTTAGATGTCATGTTTTTTTATAAGCAACATTTTAATTGTTCACGATTGATAAAAATTAATATTAAATATCCTGTTTCCAATGTTTATAAAAGCCAAATTATAAACTTTTTAACTGTTATATTTCTTTTCTCTTAGGCAAGCTAATATGCTTAGAAATCAAAGTGTTTTTGTTTAAAATTATTTAACTATAGCTCTAATTTGTTTCAAATTATTTAAATATAGCTCTATTGTTAAATTCTAGAAATTTTCTCAAGTCCTGATTTTCAAATTTTTGAAGTGCTTGAACTTTTAATGGGATTCATTAAAATTTTGTGACATTTTTAATTGAGTTTTATAAGAATCATCTTAAAACTAATATTGTCATCAGAGCGATTCTTCTTTAACTAACTTCAAAAATACTCCTTAAAACATTTTAGTGCAAAATTTCCTTAATAAATTGTTGAGCTAAATAGATTGTGTTAATAGAATAGGTTGAAATTTTTCCCTATCAATAGTATAATAATAAATTTAAACTCAAAATTATGTGTCTATGATTATTGCTTCTTAAATATTAAGAACTATTTTTTTTTTTTTTTTTTTTTTTTTTGAAATACTGTTATTTTTACTAAGAACATATTTTATGCTCTGTAATCATTAATTTCATTTTATTTATTGATTGCGAAAATATCTTATTGTACTTCTGTAATATCCTATATTTTTGATTATAAGTTTTGAATGAAAATGTTTCCAAATAAGATATTATAGTGTTTTCAGTTAGGAAACTAAAAATAAATAAATAAATAAATAAAATAAAAAATAAAATAAAAATTCAAGGCAGTGTGATTGATGAATTCACTAATCAAAATAATTGTGTAACTAAGGTACTTTCTTGTCAAAATAATTTTTCAAGTATAAATAATAAAGATATAAAATAAACCTTATAAGATTTTATGTTTCTGGACAAGCTAATAGGAAATATTTAACTCATGTAATGTAATTTCCAATTTCAAGATTTTAATTAATGTTCATAAATGATTATGTACATATATTTTATATAATTAACTGACACTTATAATAACTTAAATTTTTACAAATGAAAAAAATTTGTGATGAATAATCTGATATTTATTTTCTGTTTTGGATTAGGTTATAGAGAACAAGTTATGAATTGGAAAGCTAATTTTGAAGAATTAGCTTCTAAATATAGTGACTGCAGTTCAGCAAAAAGAGGTGGTGATCTTGGACTTTTTGGAAGAGGAGCTATGCAAAAACCTTTTGAAGATGCAGCCTTTGCTTTGAAAGTTGGTGAATTAAGTAAACCTGTGTTCACTGATTCTGGTGTTCATCTGATTATCAGGACAGCATAGAGATCTGCTATAAAAAGTTCGTTTTGGCTTAATAATTCTAGACAATTTGTTGATCTTTAAATGATTATAAAATTGAACTTCAAATAAATTTGCGTTATCTATTACACTAAATTCTATTTTTCCATGATAATCAAATATATCCATCTAAATTGTTCCTTTTGTCTATTCTACCTAGGGCATGCTGATGGAACGTGGTACTTGATTTATGTAACTTATATGAAAAATAATTGATATTTCTACATCAGTTTAATTACAAGCTTTCAACTAGTATTTAAATTCATATTACTTTTTAATATGAGTTTTTTTGACTTTATAATTTATGGTGAAATTTCATAGAATTTTCTCTAAGATTTGCAATCAAACAATAAAAATAAGATAAAACTATTTCTAAAGTTGCTGATTCTTATTTTTTATTATTGCTAGTGTATAATTTTTCTTACTAATGATTTTGATTGATTTATTCAAACTGATTACCAAAGATTAATTTTGAAAAATATTTTTTTGAAGTTTTTGTTTTATGAATCTAAATTTTTTTTTTCAATTAATACAATAAAATATCACATTATTTGTTTTGCTTATTTAATCAGTTCATCATAAATTGTTAGGTGTTTAATTATATCAATCATAAAGTCTTTTTAATTAAATGAAGCTATTATATTCTGTCAAATGGATTGTACATATTACATGCATATATTTAAGAATTTTGGAATCCCTTGAAATTATCAAATATATGTTTTTATATTTTTGGAATTATTTAGTTAAAAAATATTAATGAAAATTCATTTTCAGTGCTGAGTATAAAATACACTTATTTTTAATTTTTTTATTTACTGTACAAGATGTAAGTGTATTTTTTAAAAAAATGACTGGAAATTGCCTATTCATATTTGCAATAAAATCAAATATATAGATTTATATATGAATATATCATGTATGTCAAAATATAAAGGCATTTATAAATTTTAAATTAGGTTTTCCTGCTATAAAAACTGTTTTGTCACCATTTGTTCTATATTAATTAAATAAAATTTTTTTCTTCGATATTTTAAACAATTTGAATGTAATATTTTATATAATCAAAAATGTAATAATTTGAATTATCTAAGATTTTAGTTAAGGGTTGTAAAATTTTAAATTTCTGATAAATTTGTAAATAGATAAATTTATTCAATTTTTAAATTTTTTTTTATTTCGTGTCTTTGAAAAGCTCTAATTACTTTTGGCAGATGTTGCAGATAATTTATTTCTATAGTTGAAAATAAGGAAACTATCATTCATTTCAAAATTAATAATTTTTTTAAAACTGTATTTTATCTTTATCAGAATAAAAAAAAAAACTTTATATCATTACATATTAAAAAAAAAAAAAAACATTCCATTTTCTATTTATGGATAATTTTAAGGCTAATATTTGCTTGTTTACTTTGTAAAAATGTCTTTAGTAATATTAGTGTGTTCAAATTTAAACATTTATCTCAATTTTTAGAAAAAGTTGCCAAAAAATAATTTTAAAATGACTTACAATATGCATTTATTTTAAAGTTTTGTTTTATTATTACAATTTAAATAAATTAATTTTGTTGCATAATATCATAAAATAATTATATATATATATATATATATATATATATATATATATATATATATATATATATGTTTATTTATGAGCCTTAGAAGGTATTAAGAAATATGGAGCAGTGAATTTAAAATTTCAAAGTCTTTTATATATTAATAATTATTTTTATACCTGTAAAAAGCTTCATAGCTTTAAAAATTAACTGCATATTATAGTTATGAAATTTTAAATGGACAGAAAAAATTATTGTGATGTGTAGTAATTAAATACTCACAATAAACTTTATTTGTATGTCCATAATTATAATTATTTTTTTGAATATATAAATATATCCTCTTAATGTAAATTTTATGTAGTTGGATTTTTAATCATTATACTAAATTAGAATTCATAATTATTATTCTTTAGGTATGTTGCTGGTACAATCAATAATAGTCTTGTATTATATATAATTAAATGAATTATAGTTATATGTAGCTAGAAATTATAAACTTGCATATCATTTCCTTATTATGTTACAGTTTACCGTATCCCCTTCTGATTCTTTAAAGTTCTTTAATATATATATATATATAATTGTGTTTTCTAAACTTTTTTTATAAATTATATTATGATATATACTAATGCATATATAGGAATATTTATGTTATTTTTAACAGAAAATGAATATTTTTGTATGCATACAGGGAGTTTACATATTCCAATTTTTCCATTAAGTATGTAATCTAAAAAATTAAGATGAGTTTTTAAAAATTCATTATAAATGAATTTCTAAAGTGAATAGTTGATTTATAAAAGTTATATTTTTTTAATATTAATGAGTTTAAAGAATTCTTTTTATCTGTTAGCTAGTTTTTGTTTTGATACTTGGCTAAAATAAACTTTAATAATGCATGAAGCTAATTGTGTTATACAAACTTTTTGTTACTATTCTTATTAATTAATTAGTTATATTCAGCAAGGTGCATATATTTCTTGCAAACCATAACTTTCAGAAAAAATACTTTAAATATTTAAATTCAAATGTTTAATATATCTAATAAATGTAATAAATGATTTAATATCTAATAAATGTATAATTTAAATATTATGATGAATGAAACTTATTTATTTAATATAAAAATTTAGTTTAATATATTATTTAAATTATATATAATATAGTAGAGCTTAATATATATGGTGTAGTATATAACTATAAAATAATAATTTATACTAAGATATTTAAATTAATATTTTAAGTATTTAAATTTACTTAAAACATTATTTAAAATAAATCCATGATATTTAAAATAATGATGGATATAGGTAATTAGATTAAATAATGGAAGTGTGATATAACACTTTTTTTTATAATTTATGTTTCTCTGATTGCACTTATGATTCGCATATGGCACTTAAAAATGTTCATAGTAGTAAATTCATTTCTTTATGAAAAGTTTATTAAAAAAATAATAAATGTAATAAGTGTCCTCAATACAGCAACAAGCTTGAAATAATTTAGAATTTTTAAAATTTTTTAGATTAGCATGTCTACTTTTGTTGCTTAAATATCTTAAAGTACAAACAACACTATAATTTTAAAGGAGAAGTTTGTTTCAGTCATTTTTATATTTCTTACATTTAATACTTTAATAATTGTTTAATTAATTTTAAAATGTGCAAAGTATGAAAATAATATATTAAATGAGTACTTAAGGATACCTGTGGCATTTAAAAATGAAATTTGTTAAGAAAATTCTCTAAATCTCTAAATTTATTCATAGAAATAAGTGAAACAATCCAATTATAGATTTTTGACATAAAAATAGTTACCTTATATAATTATTATTTTGTTTATCTAATAATTTATTGGTTAGTTTTTTAAAACATCTATTCTAAGTTAAAAGATTTGTTCATTAGTCACTATTTTTGTTATAAGCTTAATGTTGAATTTATTATTATAAGTAATATTAGGTCATGCTAAAAGTAGTTAGAATGTATTTCTTAGAAAACAATGTTGACATATCACTTCTTTAAATCTATAATTTCATCAATTTTATTCTATCTCAAAAACTTTATATTAATAGTTGTTTTCTACAAAATATTTTTTATAGTATTATGAATTTATGATTATATATTATAAAATTTCACAATAAATTTTTTAAATATATGAAAGCTGTATTCCTGTTTTTCAGTCATTAGTTGACAGTGATTTTTTTGTTTTGATATTTTACTGTAAGACTAAAATATTGCTTATGTGATTAGTTATCTTTGTTATTAAATATTAAGAAACATGTCTATCATTAAAGTTCCTTTAATTGTGTTTAATCTGTATTGTTTTATTTCATGTGGAAGTTTTTCTTTCATTTTTTATAACACACATATGTTATGAAACAGTAGTAACTAGCATTAATATGTTATCTGCAATATATATATATATATATATATATATATATATATATATATACTTAATTATTCTTTATATTTCATTGCTTTATTATTTACATATAGTGTACTTTAATGTAATGAATTAATACAAGAAATAAATTTAAATTACTCTTAAAATTTCTAAATTTGTTATTGGTTAATATATATTTAACAATTGGGTGATTGTGTATCCCTAATTAAAATTCAACAAAACAATAATGAGCAGATCAAAAATTCACTAAACAGAAAGT
Source organism: Latrodectus elegans (assembly GCA_030067965.1). Taxonomy (NCBI): domain Eukaryota; kingdom Metazoa; phylum Arthropoda; class Arachnida; order Araneae; family Theridiidae; genus Latrodectus; species Latrodectus elegans. Next base: position 27,380,337 of record CM057814.1, read on the forward strand.
GCAGCATAAAAATTTATGATTTCAAACTTGTTCCTTTTTATTGCAAAAGTTTAATAATCCTTTTAATGAAAAACTTTAAGCATTATACATTAATTATTTAAATTTTTTTATTTGCTTACTAGTTTCTACAAACAAGCTGTGCAGAAAATCTCAAGCTTTAAAAATAGTCTCTCAGTTTAGTAATTGCATAAATGTCCCATTATTTTTTCAGTATTATATATTTGAGTCAGTTCATTTTCAATTCATCATTAATTATAAGTAGAAAAACTGCTGCACTAAAAAATTTCTTTATCTGATAGAAATTAAATAAAAAAAACTCATAGTTATTAAGAGACTCTTCAAAAAATATTGAAAATTAATTTTAAGTGTACCTCACTTTTTATGAGAAAATTAATGTTGGTGCTTTTTTATTAAAAAGTACATCATTAATAATTTTTTCTAGATGGCAATTAATAAATTTCTAATGTATGATCTGAAATTTCTGCTATTTTGCAGCAACATACATTAAATATCTATGTAATAATTTTCTACACATTAAAAATTTATTCTTACATTTATACCGGTTATAGTATTTTCTTTGACAAGATTTGCTTAGTAAAAAAACATTTGTTAATATTTTAAAATAAAATGTTATTTATATATATTGGTTTAAAGTTTTAAAAATTATATTTCTTGTCATTTGATTTTTTCCTATGCAGTACACAATAAATTTACTTACATAAATTATGATATAAATTAGGCGAATTTTTGCTATAAAATTTGTAATCATTTAAGGTTAAATTTAAATATGAATATTTGTAAATACTTTCAAAAATCGTCATGCAAATTGGGTATTCAATTGAGTTTTTAAATTATTATATCTTATTTCCTAATTTGCTTAGTCGTTATTATTAATCAGTCATGATCATGATTATTCTTAGGCATGGAAATTAGAAATATAATTTTTTGTTTAATGTTTATATTAAGACTTTAAAACTGTTGCGTAAAATATCATTTTCTGCTATAAACTTGTGTTATTTTTATTTGTTTAAATAATGAAAAAATAATTAGTTCCAATTAATTAAAAATATAGCAATCGTCTAGAAAAGTTCATATTAGCAGCACATAATTTTAATATCAATTATATTATTTTTGTAAAGTATACAACAATTTTAATTGTAGAAATGAATGTTTTTTCATTTAGCATAATATCTATGATACAGTCTTCTGTGATTGCTTTTCAAATTCTCATGTTTCTTGAAAATTCTTTTTTTTATTTCATTTTTTATATTTTAGCACTTTAAAAATTAATATTGTTCCAAACTGACCATTAAAATAATATTGATAATTAATATAAAGATTTATTATTAATCAAAAGAAATAGGGAAAAGAGATTATTTTAAAAGTTATGAGGTATATTACTATATGATTTAATCTCATTTATGCAGATACCACATGAATTAAAGAATTGTCATAAATTCATGCTGTGAATAGTAATAAAATTAAATATTTTGAAGGCTGTCAAAAAATAATGAAATTTCATCATTTTTTAAGAATACAATATATTAGTATACAGTACATTTTGAATTAATTTCTTCCTAACAAACAGTTTTTTAAAATATTTCTTTTAATTCTGTTATATATATATATATATATATATATATATATATATATATATATATATATATATATATATATATATATATATATATATATATATATATATATGAACAGCATTAAAATTCATTAGGATCAATAATTTTTTATTGCACTTTCAAAACTAAAATAATTCTTACAGTGTTTATTATATAAAATCACTCTATTATTATTTATTTCTATTATTAGCTAACTATATTATTTATATTAGTGATTTTCAAAGTATTTGTCACAAGTGAATGAAAAATTTCTTAATTCAAATATTTTTAATATAAAATATAAGCATCATTGTGTTCATAATCAGAAGCTGATAAACTAACGGTTTGATTCTCGATAAAGATTTTTTATTATCTCTTATTTCTACTTAACTAGACAATTATTTAATTTTTTTAATTACATCATGTTTGCAAGTACTAAAGATAATTTTGAATATTGTTTTTTTTTTTTTTTATTTGAATATTTATGAAAGTTACTGGCATATAAGATAAATTTCAAACACTTTATGAGAAACATGATAATTAATAGCTGCTTTCAAAAAATTAATTTTAGTTAATATAAAAAATAAAAATTCTAATTAAAGTACATGAAATCTTTGAATTTCAATTATAAAATTTATATAATTGAAGATTTCTGTTCAATAAATATAGCCTTCTAATGATGTTCAATTTTTCATATTTTTTCACTTTCATTTTTCAATAAAATGAATTTTAAGGCTAAATAATTTATCTATAATTACTTTATTGTTAAGAGTTTATAATATTAAACTTTTTCATCTTTTTAAATATTGTAAGTGGAGGTGGAAACTTCTAAGGTTTTAAAGTCATCAAGCCTTTTTTTTTTTTTTTTTTTTTTTTTACCTATTGTTCATGAACTTCCAATGCAGGATCTTAACCTCTCAGTGATTACGTGATCTCAATGCTACCAAGCCATTAAAATTTCTCTGCTTTGCTGAATCTTTCTATATTCTTGTGATTGATAAGAGTTTCTTCTTTCCTTTATGATTATTAAAAATCCAATGTGTATGTAAAACTCAATTGAATTATTCTACTAAAATAATTTTTCTTACAATTGCCAATTATTTATATTTGAGATACTAATTTCATGTCATTTGTCAAATTATACTATGGTTGTGCAAAATAAAATAATAATTTAAATTAAAAAATGAAAAGAATTCAAATGTCAGAAGTCAATTATTTACCAATAAAGCATGTATAATTTTTAATATATATGATTATTTTTAAAGGAAGATTTGTACTATTAATGTCACATACCATAATTCTGAACCTGATAGTTATGTAATTGGTATTTTATGTATATAACTAATGACAATTTTATATACATTGCAATGTTAATTCATATATATATATATATACCAGTTACACTTCACAAAGTTAACTTGTTTTGGATGATATTGGCATACAAGATAATGCAAAATTTTCTTATTTCTACCTTGTATATGATTTATGAATTTAAAATTACAAAAATAAATGTAGATGGTGAAAGTTGAAAATATTTTCTAATGTACTTATTAAAAGAAGTCTGTATGCAAAATATTTATCCTATAATACGAAGAATATCTCAGTAATGAGATAATAAATTGAATAAAAATATTTTCTTTACAAAATTAAGTATAACAAAATGTATACATGCAAAGTTTTTATAACTTATTCCTCATTACATTAATTAAAATAGCAATCCAAATCTATTAGGTTGTCACATACACTTACTGTCTTATAATCTGTTTAAGGGCATAACTGTAGAAATTTTGGATATTGATGGTACTGACAATTTTTTCATCGCACTTCGCATTTTCCTAACCATGCTACAATATTTTTTGTTTTTTAAGTGCAGGTAAATATGCCATTGGTAGAAACATCGCTTTGCTAAAATTTGAAATCTTAAAATTATAAATACCAAAACAATACTTCATAAAATTATAATTTTTTTTACAGTCTATTTATTTGTATACATGTTTTAATGGTATTTTGAAAAGTATAGAAAAGATTTTATCTATGTAATTTTCAAAAGTTAGTAAAATATGCAAGTTTTGGTAATTTTCTTTTCATTATAGCAGACTTGAAATAAAGTTTATATGAAATCATGCAAGAGTTATAAATTTTCTCAATTTGAAGCTATGCAATTTTATTAAATGTTATTAGAATAATCTCTCCATTAATAATTGATACCCGATTTTATACTTGGAGGTTATATATAGATAAAAGTGCAATATTAATATATATACATATAGTTAAATGGAAGCTGTGAAAATACTGAATCTATACTATTGTGAAAATACTGAAATCTGCATATATAGCTGAATCTTCTTTTACTTTAAAAAGTGGAAATAATGAAAAAATAGTTTACTCATTCTAATCTGAGAATGAATGAAAGACTGAAAAATTTTCATTTTATTTGATATATTAAGATGCATATGTATATTGCATAAATGAATATTATATTCTATTATACGTATATTAACTAGATCTGGAAAAATGTATAAGAATGGAAGTTTTCATATCTGTATAACAGCATATAAAGGCACAGAATATCCCGAGTTCATGCTATTTTGCATATATCATAGTGATTTTTTATTACACATTTCTGAAAATATTCAAATCAATTATAAATCTGTAGTATGCGAGCATTGATCAGATCCGTCAAATATTTATTTTATTTAACTATCGATATTGGTTTGGTGTCGTATCCATTTGAAGTCAAATTAATTCATTCCATATGCCGAAATCACAGCCTTATTTATGAATATTAATACAATGAATTGAATACAAAGTTATGTTTATCCAGAGAATCAAAGTTATTTGAAAATATTAATCTCCAAATAGAGCGTATTACAAATGTTTAAAGATGCAGGTTTTTTGTTTAGTAATTAGTTTGTTGCCTTTCTTTCGTTATATTTTATAATCTTTAAGCACATCAAGTACTATATAGTCTATATCTATCTATACTATATAGCGCATCAAGTATATATAATCTTTAAGCGCATCAAGTATATATAATCTTTAAGCACATCAAGTACTATATAGTCTATATCTATCTATACTATATAGCGCATCAAGTATATATAATCTTTAAGCGCATCAAGTATATATAATCTTTAAGCACATCAAGTACTATATAGTCTATATCTATCTATACTATATAGCGCATCAAGTATATATAATCTTTAAGCGCATCAAGTATATATAATCTTTAAGCGCATCAAATATATATAATCTTTAAGCACATCAAGTACTCTCTCATATTTTCTCAAACGAAAAATGAATAAATGCTTCTTGCTAATGATGTTTGTGTATTATTTGAACACCCTTTAAGTATAAAAAATGCATACATAATCTAGAACTCTATTTTAGAGTATAATCATGTGGGGAAAAAGCTGTGATCATATGAGTTGCATACTTTCAAAGTAAAAAATCAGATCTTAAGTGGAAAAAACTTGCTACAGGAAATGTAATAGAAATTATAAAAATATAATATTTAATTTATGTCTCTCTTTTAAATAGCATATTATTAAACATGCCACAGGTAAAGCATTCATGTTAAATTCATTAAAACAAAAATATTATGTTATCAAAATTAGACAATAAACAGAATGCACTAGAAGTTTGTTAAAAATAAAATATTCCTAAAAATGAATAATGATAAAAATTGTGATTTATGACGATTTAGGAAGTGGATTTACGTGAAACATATGTTCAATAAAATGCTAATACATGTGTGTATTCTTTATTCAACATTGACTGAGATTTTGTTACTAGATTAAACCTTTTTTTATATAAACTGAAATAATGGTTGTTATGTGACAGTAAAAATACATGGATATTTGGATGTCTCATCTATCGATTTGCTATATTATGACAATTTTATTATTTTAATTAGCAAGTATCACTTAATATAATAGGTATAATAAGCCACTTCAGCTTTGATAAAATGCTAATGATTCCCTTTAAAGGAGAATGTTAATGCTAATGAAGCGAAAATTTTATTGGTTATTTTAAGTCTTTTGGAAGAAGGAAACCAACTTTGAATTGTATGCTGCTGTGTGGTTAAGAGAAAAATTAAAAAAATATGGTGTTGAATCTCCCCCTTGAGTACATGACGAACCCATTGCATTCTGCCCTTGTGTCTAAGTTACCGTTTTTATTCTTACATCATTTTTTATTTGCCGCTCAAGTTTTAGTTGTCACATATCTGGGTGAAAAACAGTCACTATGACTTTAAAATTGCTTTTCTGTTTCTGAAATAAACACATCGTTTTTTTGTTTTTTTTTTTGACACTAAGAGTTGATTAACCAGATGGCCATTACACGAAAACTATACAAAGATAGGATTACTAGAAATTAAATTTTATCGTCAAATTTATGGGTACCTGATTCTTCACCGAACCCAAAATATGTATTGAGTATAGTAACCTTTATTTAAGTTGTATCAAAGAGATCACTTTTCTCACTCAAGTGCCGAAATTAGTGTAAAGTATGAAGTGATGAACACCTACTATTATTACTTCTGTTGTGTACTAAAAATCCCTCTTAATTATCTTTTGCTACAGTGTGAAATCTGGAGTTGTTAGTCGTTATATTGCTGACGAAATCTACAAAGCAATGTTGACTTTTTTCTTTCCTCGTTTGCGATAAAATTTACTTTATTCTTTTTTATTTTGGAAAATTCAATTTCTTGTTTAATTTTCATTGAATAAGGTTATGCCAAAAATATCAGCTTTGTCGCTTTATGGTCTCATTATGCAAACAAGTGCTTATTCGATTCAGTTATAAGGCCACTGATTTAAATAAATAATTGGTTTTAAATTTTTATCTGTTGGAAATTTTTTTGACTAAAAAAGAAACATTTTTCAGGTAAAATGGAATGAAAATTCTTGGTGCAAGATATTTAAAAGAAAATGCATTTACAAACATAAATTGGGTAGCAAGATCACTTGCCACTAAATCCAATAAGAATATTTCAATGATTAATTTTCTATCTTAGTGTAAAACTGAAATGTAACATAAGACTTATCATTTTCAAAACACCTTTATAACAATTATTGAAAATGGCAAGAAATAACCAAAAAATGAAAAGCCCTTTTCATGAATTGATTGTGAAACATATAGCTTACACGCTTTATAAATATTAATTTAAATTCTGGTTTTATATCTCTGTGTAAATATATTCATTTTTCTTTTGTTTTATAAACAGCCTCAATGTTTTGAAATGGCTTGGAAAATTTATTTTGTACTTCTGATTAATGTTTCTAAGAATTACAAATTGGAAAAATGAAGGAAGTGTTTGAAATCAGTTGCATGTGCTTTGCATTGTTTTATTGTTAGATTCATGCACTTAATAAAATATATATTCTATCATTGCTTTAAAATTTTGAAATGCATTGTATGTGCCATTGTAAATAAATACATAATTTACATTTAAATAATCTGTATAATAAGCTTCTAAATTATTTACAATTTTATTTCTCTTTAACAATAATTTAGCTATTGAACTTCTTTTTTTAACATAAATTACTAATTTTGAAAATGTTTTCTTCATCTTTCACTATTCCATGACAATATAATCATAAATTTTTTTACTCTATAAGGAATTTCTCTTATTGCTGTGCATAAATTTTGTTTTTTGGTGTTCTTATTGCTTGAAGAATTATTTATGTCCATTATGTGATAAAATCTTCCTGATAATTTACAATGGATTCTAGGTGTATTTTTTTAAAAATATAATTGTTTGTAGCCCTATAAACTTTCCTAATTTATATCGAGATGCAGAAGGTTGCATAGAATATAATTTGCGGCCTATCAATGGGCGTTTTGGCGTTATTCAAATGAAATCGACTTGTGATTCAACCCATAACAAAAGAAACTGAATAAATAAATAAATAAAAAAAACAAAGTTCATTCATTTATTTTTTTTTATTCCCTGTTCATCTTTTAATGATTAATTTGACACTGGTCAACCTTCACGCTGATAAATTTTACAAAAAAAAAAAAAAAAAAAAAAAAATCAGAAACTAATTTTGTTGTCAGACTGAGTACTTTTTCTTTTTTCTTTTGTAGTTTTACTTTAAAACATCAGAGTTGTATTATTGATACTGAGATAGTCCTTGAGACTCTGATAGAAAAGAACAAAATATATTTACAATTAAAAAAAAAAAAAAAAAAAAAGGAAATTCCGTTGCCCTTCAAAGTGAAAAAGCCGTTAGCGCTCTGAATTGTAGTGTGGACGTAGCTTTGCAATTATTAGGTCAAGGATAATAAATCGTCATTTGATGACAGCATGACGTCATACTATATTAATCAAAATTATTTCAGTAATATTTCTAGGTAGATGCAGGTGGTAAACTCTTTAATAATGAGGTAGGGAAATTTTTAAATAGTGATTGCTATTCTAATTGATTCACTCTCTATCTTTAAAAATAATTCTGATGCTGACGATGAATCCAAGATTCTCCAAAGTTTGTGAAATGTTCTATCATTTGAAGAAATTGTATTTTCTGGATGAAGTTTACAATTTTTTTTTCATAATATGGTCGATAAACAACTGGGCTAATAACTTGCTGTTAATGTTTAAAATATATAAATTTTATAAATAAAAAATTGAATGTATTTCTTTGATTACAAACAATGTGTAAAAGGAAAATTTTGCTAAAAATTATGTACATTATAAGTTATAATTAATTTTGATAAATTACATTTTAGAAAAATTATTTCAGGTTTCCTTTGTATTCTATGTGATTAAATGATTTTTTTTCTTTTTTTAATTTTATAAGTTTAAATTCGCATTCTAACTCTGAAAAAACTAACACTTATGGTTTTATTAGCAGACCTCCCATATCGGTTTATTTTTGGTTATAGATGTTGTTGATTCAGATGAAAGTGAACAGAATGAAAGATAGATGTTTTACAATTACATCATAATGATGACAGTTGGAAAACGATTTTACTCGTTCTAATATCAACATCATGTTTCACTCCATAATATCGATGGTTTTTATTTCATGTTGTCACTTTCGAAAAATATAATAACTCGAATGTCCTTACATGCATACTTGAAATCATTAATTTTCCATAGATTTTAAACTAAAAGTTTTTGGTTTCTGTTCAATATTTATATTAAGATTGTAGTTTCTTTGGTTAATATATAATTTTTAGGTTGTTCTAAATGATTCAACTTCTTTGAATGATGAATTAAATAGGATTTTTTTGAACTATCAATTATTTGTAAATATTGAAAGGAACAAAACACTTCCCACTGGGGAAAGACTGAAACATCCTTAAAATATGCCAACACTGGTCGCAAACAACAAACATGATTTTTTTTTCTCTAGTAAAAGTGAAGATTTTCATGCATATTTTTATTTCAACTGAAGTTATTTTCAGCAATTGTTCATGTGAAAAATATTTTATTTATATTGCGAGTTATAAGGTGACATTCTTTGCATTGTTCTTATTTTTCAATTTTCCTATTTATCTAATTAATAATCAATATACATGACAACGCTTAATGTGTTTTCCTTTATAAATATTTCTCTTATAAGTAAAGTTATAGAATATTTTAAAATTGTAATATGAAACAAAACATATATTTTAATGCAAATCAATTTGTAAAGTAGCTCAGTTTTTAACTCAATTAATGGTCACTCAAGGACTGTATAAAACGCACTTTATTTCTCCGACTCTCACATCGGTACTGCCGGTTTCTTTTTTATGACTCAAAAGGGCGCCAACATTCCGCCCGGCGTTGACATGGTACATTCAACAATTTGAAATCTTAAGAAAAATATTAACACCATATTTAATATATGAGTACAATGATACACACTATTAATAATAAACTACAATAAATACATAATGATACTCAGATATATTTGATAGAATTCTCACTCCTTAATTAGGCAATGGAAAAATGCAAATTTTTTCAATGCTCCTTTTAAATACTCCATTCTTCGTTTTAACTAAAACTACTCTCACTTTCTTATCCTTTCCTGGGAATGTTTGCATTATTCTGCCCAATGGCCAGTTACAAACCTGTACATTATCTAATTTTAAAATCACCATAGTGCCAACTTGCACATTCTCTTTGGTGAACCTCCATGATCTTTCTTGTATTGCACTTAAATAATTGTTAGACCAATGCTTCCAAAATGTCTGCTTTATCTAGTTAATTTTTGCCATTGTTTTAATTTATTGTCATGTAAATTTAGGATGTTGGCTTCTGCAATTGCTGTAATAGGTCTGTCTATCAAAAAATGACCAGATGTCAAGAATCATAATCATTTAAGTCAGATGATAGGGGATGCAATGCGCGGGAATTAAGAATTGCCTCAATCTGATCAATTACAATTAAGAATTCCTCAAAGGTTAATTTTAAATTGCCTACTACACATTTCTGATGGTATTTCGCGGATTTGACACCTTCTTTCCAAAGTCCATTATGATTCGGGGATCTAGAGGGAATGAAAGTCCACTCAACCTTTTCTTTGGACAAATAATTACTCAAGTTTTCATCTGGACTGCCAACTAATTTACTCAATTTCTTTAATTCGGAGTTACTGCCAGCAAAATTAGTAGCGTTATCAGAAAATATGTGGGCACTTTTCCCTTTTCTGCTAAAAAATCTCTTAAGTGTGGGTACAAAGGCATCACTAGAAAGGTCCGTTACCATCTCTAAATGACAAGCTTTAGTCACAAAACAAATGAAAATACACACATAAATCTTATTATACATTCCTTTTCTTTTATTGGGATATTTTATATCAAAAGGACAAAAAAAATGTATCCCTACACAATTGAATGGGAAGTTTGGGGTTACTCTCTCTTCAGGTAAATGTCCCCTGAGCTGTTGACAAGGTACTGGTTTTGCTTTAAAGCAAACAACACAATCGTGCACTAGCTTTCTACAAAGGTTACGTCCACTTAAAGGCCAAAACCTTCGTCTAATAAGAAACAATAATCCTTGTGGGCCAATATGTAAATAGTTCTTATGAAACATTTCAGTAATCATCACAGTCAATTTATGATTGATAGGTAAAATTATAGGAAACCTTTTATCAAAATTAAACTTACTGTTGAATAGTCTTCCACCAACTCTTACAACACCTCTTTCCGTAATAGCCCTCTGATGCATCTGAGAATCCAACGAGTTCAATTTTTACAACATTTTAAAACATAATTTATGTTTTATTTTTATTATGATTACAGCGTTTGTAATTAGTTTAAACTTTAATTAAAACTTATCTCAACTCACTACAATGTTGCTTCTGTCATGATGTACACTGCTCTGAAATTGTACTTTCTTCAAGAATGGGGACGTGTGGTATTTCCCCCTTTTGAAATTATCATCCACGTATAAATGCTGTTGCTTGAGAAAATGTTTTTACTGTATTAGATTCTTTTTTATTCCTACTTTCACACATTATATTTTTTAAAAATAACAAATTATTTTCAATATTTTTAGAAAACCGTTGTTTTTACCCATTGTAACGAATGTGTTTTCAGTTTTTCCAATACGTCACCAGTAAGAGATGGATTTGAAATGAATGAAAGCAGTCTTGAATTCAATATGTAAGAGTTTCAAATTTTGTTAAATTTGTTTTTGGCTAATCTATCCATGAGATTTCAATCCACGTAAAGCATTGTCTTAAACAAAATTAAATTATTTATTTTCTCATCACAAGCTTTTTTTATTTTATTTAAAGTTAAATACATATTTTCAGTTGGTGAGCATAGACTACAAAAACACGGCTAATGTAATTCTTTACCTACTAATGTAACAGTATTTTTTACATTGCTTCCTTTCCCACAATCAAAACTTTACTTAATGCTTTATTTAAAGTTTCCTAAAAAAAAATTTGTTAGGACATATTTATATGAAATGATTGTGTAAATCTAAATCTCTTTGATAGAGCTAAGTTTCTACGAATAATATATTTTTCTGTAATTTTTAATGAAAAAAATCATATTTATTCGTTTCTGCGAATAAGCTATTGGCAATCTAAGTGAAAAGAAAACATTAATTACAGAATACTTGAAATTAATTACTCTTTTGGATATTTTGATAAAACCTTTTCCTATTTACCATTTAAATTTTAAATATTTTTTTTAATTTTATGTTGGAAAATATTACCGTGGAATTTTATTTGCTAAATTTTGATCATTTTGAACTTTTTATGAGTTATATCAGCTCATAAAGAAAAACTCGAGGAACTTGCTAAAAACTTAATTGAAATGTTTAACATTAGTTAATAAAAATAAATCTATAAACAAATTATGTTAAAAACGAGTGTGTATATTAAATTTACTTATAGATTTTTCTGTGAGAACCTAAACCTTTTTCCTAAAATTACTTAAATGTGTCATAAACTATTGTATTTAATTTGTAAATCATTTTATAATTATAAACATAATTATATTTCATACACAGTTTATTTGAGTTTTCAATAATATCATAAATAATCTTATTTATTCTTTTGCGTATTTCTTCAACAAAAAAGGATTTAATCACATAATTCACCTGACAATAAAAGGAGTTTAAAAATAAACTACTTTTACTTTTAAATATTGTTAAGAAAATTTTAATTTTATTTTTACTGTAACACAAACAACTTAATATTACTTAAAAGACTGGGATTGTATTTCTCTTTTGAATATGTTTTTCCTTGTATAAGTTTAAATGTTTTATTTATTAAACTATATTTTTTTAAAAATAACATATAAATGAAACCGGATTCAAAACTATACGAGGGTTACTCTGAAATTTTTGAGATATGCGCCGACGAGAATTTACAAAATAAAAATAACGGTTTAATTTTAAAATACAAAGTATTTTAACACAGAAGACAATTTCTTACTGACTTACTTCAACTTGTTTAGCGTAGAATAAATTTTAAACAGAAGAGAAAATGGAGTTGACGCGAGAACATTTTCTCTCTATAATTTTCTACGATTTTAAAGGAGGATTAAATCAAGATGAATGCGTTCAACGGTTGCAATTAGCATTTGGTGATGTATCTCCAGCTCGTGTTTCTGTATTCAGATGGTTTAGAGAATTTAGAAGAGGTCGCAATTTTCTTCAGAATGAAGAACACACAGGAAGGCCGCCAACGGCAGTAATCCCGGATAATGTGTCTGCCATACGAAAAATGCTAATAGATGATAATCGCTGTACCTATCAAATGATACAGAAGGAACTTAACATTGGATCCGCAGCCATACACAAAATCATTCATGAAGAATTACATATGAAAAAAGTAGTTTGCCATTGGGTTCCCCGTAATCTTAACTGAGCACCAAAAAGAGGAGCGTGTCAGAATCAGTAAAGAAACTCTTAAATTGCTAAATGATGGTGGCCACCCCATCATTTCTAAAATTGTAACAAGTGATGAAACGTACATACCGTTTTTTGACGTACCAACACGTCAAGAAAGTAAAGTATGGGTTTCTGAAGATGATCCCACGCCGACAACGGTAAAAATACAACGCGCTCTGAAAAAAGTGATGTATGCCGGTTTCTTCAGAAGTACGGAATTGGTCAAAGCCATCAAGCTGGAAGGACAGAAGACAGTAACAGCAAACTGGTATACCACTAATTGTGAGAAATTCTACAAGAACGGAATGTTAGAGACTAATGGTTCACAATGACAATGCATCTTCACATACACCCGGATTAATAGTTGAGTTTCTTAAACAAAAACAAATTACAATTATCGAACATCCGCTGTATTCACCTGATCTAGCTATGTACGACTTTTGGTTATTCTTCAATCTAAAACCGAACTTTGGTGGACGTCGTTTTCATTCAGAAGAGATTGATGTGGCTATAAATGCATTTTTTTCATCTATTCCAAGAAATGAATGGCTTGAGGCATTTAATCTGAGGAAAATTCGTCTACAAAAGTACATTGATGCTGGAGGAGACTACTGTGAACACACCTAAAATTTTGTAAACCTAGTTGTATCTCAAAAATTAAAAACCTAGTTGTATCTCAAAAATTAAAAACCTAGTTGTATCTCAAAAATTAAAAACCTAGTTGTATCTCAAAAATTAAAAACCTAGTTGTATCTCAAAAATTAAAAACCTAGTTGTATCTCAAAAATTAAAAACCTAGTTGTATATCAAAAATTAAAAACCTAGTTGTATCTCAAAAATTAAAAACCTAGTTGTATCTCAAAAATTAAAAACCTAGTTGTATCTCCAAAATTAAAAACCTAGTTGTATCTCAAAAATTAAAAACCTAGTTGTATCTCAAAAATTAAAAACCTAGTTGTATCTCCAAAATTAAAAACCTAGTTGTATCTCAAAAATTAAAAACCTAGTTGTATCTCCAAAATTAAAAACCTAGTTGTATCTCAAAAATTAAAAACCTAGTTGTATCTCAAAAATTAAAAACCTAGTTGTATCTCCAAAATTAAAAACCTAGTTGTATCTCAAAAATTAAAAACCTAGTTGTATCTCAAAAATTAAAAACTTAGTTGAATCTCAACAATTAAAAACCTAGTTGTATCTCAAAAATTAAAAACCTAGTTGTATCTCAAAAATTTCTGAGTGACCCTCGTATAATCATAAACATTGAACTATTATCTTTTGATTTATTGAAATGCGAATAAATTAATTCATTCTTAAAAATTTGCTTCATTAATAAAAATTGTATCGTATTTTCATTATACTTTGAGGGCATATTAAGAAAATTAATGCTAAATAGTTTGGGAATATTTAAGCTATGAAAATATGGATAAACAAGATTATTTTTTAAACTATCTGTAGAAGAATATCCAATAAATTATTATGTTACTGCTTATTATCAGAAAATATTACAGAATTTTTAAAAGGTATTAAATGTAATAAAATATCATTTTTTTTAAAAATTTTTTATCTATTGATGGTCTTCAATTTGAACTACTATAAAAGTGATTAAATATTTAATAAAATAGAAACTATTAAATTAAAATTTTTGAATGAAGATAAATAATTATTTATACCAGCTTTTAATTATAATTAACGTACCTAAATATATTTAATAATTAATTTTATTTTAATAACTTTTGATACAAAATTAAAATTGTTTAAAATGTTGTGTGAATAAAATATAATTTAATTGTTATAAGTTATAAACTGTAATCATCGTGATTGCTAAGAATTTATATATATATATATATATATATATATATATATATATATATATATATATATATATATATATATATATATATATATATATATATATTCCAGAATAAATAAAGTATGCCATAGGACCCGTATCTGACTATGTTTAAAGCATCAAAGTTTCTAAAAGTTTATGAAAAAGTTTGCCATTCTCCTTTGAAATGATTTCTTCAGCAGACCTTGTTTTCTCACTTTTTTTATTTTTATTTTTATTTTTTTTTTACAGCCAAGTTGCCTAAAGGAGAATGAATGAACCGATTCAAGATAAATGATGAATCGTCGAAAGTTCTAATGGACTTAGTCCCACCTTTTGCAAATTGACATTTCAGAAACAAACCAAGGAAATTGAACTTGACCATGTTAAATCAACCGTTGAAGATCACTCTGAGTGACCTAGTATCTCTTGTCTCTGAGTAAATAAAATTTCGATTCCAAGGAGAAGTCATGTATTTGTTGACATTGCAACGACCTTATCTGGATAGGTTTTGCAAGAAAAAAATCTTTTTATATTACAATAAAATAATTTCGAGGTGGCAGACACTAGATGATAGTTGGTATGTTCTTCTGATTTGATCAAGGAAGTCCTTTAAGAATAATTTCGAAAAAATTTGTTTTAATTTAACGCAAGAAAAAGGAATAGAAAATGATTGCGGTTAACAAAATGAATAAATATGATATTTTGAGATTTTATTTTTAAACTGAGTGGCTTTCAATAAATTTGTTTTTGGAATCAGGTTTTAAGAGCTTAAAAACCGTCAATTATTTATCATCTTCTCTGGTGTTTTTTAAACTGTAAATATGTTATGACTGGTTAAACTGAAAAACAGAGTACGCATAAATAGAAATAATATTATATACCAGAAACTTATATCCTTTTATTTAATTTATTTTGATGTAAATTGAAATGTGTTGCATAAGAAATTCTTGAAAAAAGTCATTTTTCAGAAATAGTTCTAAAAAGACTAGTTCATGATAAATAAATTTTTTATAAAAAAAAAAGTCCTGGAAAAAATTTTATAATGCAAGGAGTTTTTGAATATTAAAACATTCAAAAATACAATAACGAAATTATGTAAAAAGGAACATACAGCAAAATACTTATATATTAAAGTAATCATTTATTGATAATTTTTTTCCAGACTCTAGTAATAAAGGATTTTCTTTTATTTATCTGATTACAATATCTTGTGATTCTGACGAGATGATTTTTATTGATTTACCTGAATCTTAAAAAAATAACTAATTAAACAAAGCTAACTTCTACGAATTGAAATTATTCATTTAACGGTAATAGTATTATACATAAAAGTATAATTTCTTCTCGTGATGATGGTTTCATAAGCATCTGCTTTAATCCCATAAAATACATATTCAGTTTGTTGCTTTTTTGCGAAATGTTTCGATTGAATACAATTTTTTTAACTACAAAATCCCATATTGAATCATATTCCATTGTTTCAGAAAGGTTATAGCGGCAAAGTGACTTTTTCTGAATGAAGTACGAGACGTACAATACGAATTTCATAGTAAAGTCATTCACGAAAAAGCACTCTCATCACCATAAAAACACTAACTTTAAGTTTGGAGGCACAAAATCTCACAATGAATTACACATAATTCTTCCTTGGTAAATTGACATGTAGGTTAAGAAGACACAACGATGTAACCTTACATCGCTGTGTTTTTGGATGATTCACCTTGGATATCGTCTGTATTATATACTTAGCCCTTATAACAGCGACAAGAGTACACGACGTTTTTTATTACGTTCCTTCCTGCTTTTTGTAAGCTTGATCTTCGCACACATTTTGCATGAATAAATACAATTTTATTTGTAACGTTTATTATCTTTCATTAATAAATATCATTCAGTTGAATCTAAATATTTGCTAAACATAAAATTCTTGTAATTTCATAAATATTATAATTAAAAAAACTATCAAAATTTGCAATGTAGTACTTTTTTGATTTTTTGATATATATATATATATATATATATATATTGATACTTGCATTTATATGTATTTTCTCAATAAAAAATTTTATTACACAAATTTAAAAAATACTTTATTTTTCATTTAACTAGAAAATAAATATGTATATTTAAATTACCTTTTATTGAATTACGTAAAATAATAATTTTATATAAGCGATGGTTAATGACAATTTTATTTAATTGTGAAGATTAATTAAGAAGAAAGATTTTTCACACATGTATAACAACTGTAGGTTTATTTACCTTCCTATTTACACATGAAATTCTTGTGAATTTATTTAATATCAAATTCAAAATAAAAGCGATTCAATTCTTTTATTAACCAACTCAATTCGATTTGCTAGTTATTAACATACATTTAGACAAATTTGTAAACTTATTGATTTATTGGCTGAAAATTTACCAAATTTCGTAAAACAGAAGAGACTATTATGATCTTTTCCAAATTTAAAAAAAAAAAAAAAAAAAAATGTTATTTTACAAATTTGTACGAATGTATTTCTCTGCCTGAATCTGCAATGAATCAATTTTTGGTGAAAGAAATCTAGAGTGGAAAACATTTATTAGCAATGAATTTCTAGTACGAAATTAGGTTCAGAACTTTTGATTAAATGAATTGTTAAACATAAAAGTAAATTTCTAATTTTGCTGAAGTGATTTCAGTAAAAATTTCCTTACATAAATAATTCGTATAACATTCATAACAAATTACATTTGCAAAAATCAAGCATTTAATGGAAACGAGAAATTTCGATTTCCTTATGTGCCGATGGAGGAGATATGTTAGTCTGAGTCGTGTCGGAGCCAGAGGAATGGTGTGGTTGTGAATACGAGTGGTAGCGAAGGTCCCTCTCCCTGGCGATGGAAAATATATGTCTTTGAATAATGTGGAACGAAGCATCTAAATTTATATTTAGCCTAATAATTAATGTTATGTATGTTAATGTGTAAAATAAATGTGTCGTCCAAAATGAAGGTTATTTTGTGTTATTGAGCGATCCTGGAGACGACAGGTTCGTGACAACCTCACAGCATACTGTGCTGAAATACTTTTTTTTTTTTATATATATATCTCATTTGCCAATGGAATCGAAAAAGAAATTTGAATGTTGGTTTGCCGCTGAATGTTATGGTGCACATATGCTCAGTTTATGACCTAAGTAACAGTGGTATCATTGTAACTCATTAAAATCTCTCAAGATTTATTCTAGTCGGTTTAAGTTTCATCTTTTTAAATTTATGTCATCGTTATACTCTCAAAAGAAATAATGAAATAATACCAGGAAATTAAAAATAGGGTTAAGGGTTTACTTTAGTAGAAACAAGAACAATGAAAATTAAAAGTAAATATACGCCTACTCTTTTTATTAACTAATTAGTTAGTGCACTGGAATTAAATACTTTTCCGAGATTTCAGAAGTAATTGAGTTTTAATAAATGTATTCAATTAAAAAATTTTCTGTCAATTTTCTAATTCATTAAAGATAAGAAATGATTTATTTCATTAAAGATAAGAAATGATTAAGAAAAAACCATTTCTTCGATTTTTGTATTAAACTGATTATTTGTTCAGGATTAATTTTTAAAAGTATATTAAAAGTGTAACAATATAAGATAAATATTTTTACCGAATATTTATTATAATATTTTTGTGTTAATTTTGTAAGAAATATGTATATATCTTATATGGAAAAACTAAGCTTGATATCAATTTTGCATATAATAAGATTCCTCAAAATGAGTTTCTACAAAAATTTGTAAAAGTTCATAGAAATCCCATGAATTATTTTCCTGGTTTAATAAAACGTGAGAGATTATATTCCCAATAAAAGACAAAATCCTGAATGATAATATTTTCATAAAGTAAATGAATTAGTTTAATTTAGCTTTATTCACGTTTAAAAACTTTATCATTTTGAATCACGTCAAAAAGTAAATATTATTTTACATTGGTTTCCAACATGGCAAGTTATTTTTTTATTCATTACATCGAATACTTATAATTTGGACTTTGAAATCATGCAGTTTAATACATTAATTTCTTAAAAATCGGACGCGAAATGTAGAGCTCTTTTTGAAAAATCATTATTAATTAAAATTTTTCTCGAAATTAGAAAGATGAAAAGTTATTGTCAAAAAGCAATCAAATAGATCTGCCAATTTAATAGTTTGTAAGCGCAATTTCTGATCTGAATTATTTAAAGTTAAATTTTTAAATATGCTAATATTAATTGACATTTCTAAATTTGTATAGTTAAAAAAAAATTGTCCACTTCTTGCATCAGACGGTTTCAATGAACTGGTCAAAGAGATTAGAAGCAGCAACAACATTTCAAAATGGTTGGAAAAAAAATGTAAATCACACAAAGTAGATATTTGTTGGAAAATAAACATATTAATAACCAATACTTACAGTTTTATTTTCATGATAAGATATAAAAGAACTTTTAGCTCAAAATTAGAACAACTTAGTACTAATTGAAAGCCAATTTCTTGTAAAGAAAGCGAATATTATATGACATTTATTTACAGAACTTTTAAATCAAAATGTTTGAAGTGCTCAACATCCTTCTTGCAGTCTTTACATTCGTAAATAGGCGCATTGTCTTTTTGAAACTAACATAAAATATCCAGCGATATGAGTCATAAAGAAAAGTCTTCTTGTTGCTGTTATTGAGTGCATGAAACGGGTCGAAAGGCATCACCATAAAGGAGACTTTTATTACATCTTTTACAACCCATAAGTGCGAAACGAGCTGTTTAAAGTAAACGAAACCCCAACGTCTTCGAATGCATGACAGATTTTGATTGCTGGGCGTTAGGTTGCAGCTCTCATAAAGGGTGTTTTATCCCATTAAAGTTTAATCGAAGAAATGTTTCGCTTTGAGGAATACTAACAGAGGAAACAACCATTTGGAAAGAAAGAACATGGGGAAATTTTCATCGTAGAAAAGAAAAATTCAAGAGAATAATACCCGACGATCTACAATGTCTCTGCAACATTGCATAGCTAAATATACTAATTTTTTTTTCACAATAAGGGGAAAATTATTTGAATATGCAATAAATGTTTTGATTAAAACAATATATAACACATCTGCAAAAGTTGATATTAGCTATAATGACTGATTAAAATTATCATTCAATGGAATAAATGATGCAATCTCTTCTGTTACACGAGGAAAGAAAAATGTCCTAATTTTCTAACCTATGCTGAATGTTCAATGCTATCAGGACTCAATAACCATTTCCTTAACCATTTTTCAGAGGTATGTTTATATATTTCTTTTCAGAAAAGCCACTTAAAATGTAGATATCATTTAAATCGTTAAAGTTAATAAAAGTATTTTATTAAAAAGTATGAAACATGATTCTTAACGAAGTCCTTCATTCCCATAAATTCTGTTTAATAAAGGTTCCCTTATGCTGTAGTATGCAGGAAAAAAGTTCTTTGTTTAAAACTACAAATTAAAAGTTAGTTCTTTTCCTTTGTGAAATGAGAGTTATCATCAAATAATTTAAAGAACATATTTATTATCAACAATTTTATATTTTACTTTATTTTAAAATACACAAGGCACTTTCATTAATCTTATAAATAATTATTAGAAACATGTATTTCAATTAATGAAGTAAAGAAGAAAGCAAGATATTTTACGTGAGAGGAAAAAAAAAAACATTCTAATTAGTTAGTTATATTTTTTATCAATACATTTACTATATAACGTTAAAAATGTTATATTATTTATTACGCATAAAAAATATAAATACACAAAATACATTTTTATTTTTAATATAAACATGCAGTTTATGTTAAAAAATAAAAGGTAGAATTTAAGATGATGTATCTCCTTTTAGTTTCAATCTATTGCCAAGTTTTTTCCTCTCCAAATGAGGAAAGGTGTTTTCTGTTAGAAAAATTAAATACTATTTCATAATCTTTGTCAACTTTAGTTTAGGAATATGAAATGAGTACACTGTTTAATTTATAGAGTCAATAAGGCAATCTTCATAGTTTTCATCATAGTCATCGATGAAATGGTTGATCTTGTGCGGTATTTAAGAGAAGAAATTACATTTTCAAATAGGAAATGAAAAGAAAGGTCTAAACTACAATATAAACGTAGTCTATCGAGGATTCAAACGTTCAATGCAAATGACTTGATTATTGATTTGAAAAAATTGATGGACATATAAATAAAATTGAAAGGCAATAATGCCCAAAGTAATAAAACCCAACATCAAAGCGAATTTCAGATTATTTTTTAATGTTTTATTTAAGGAATTGATTGATTGTAAAATAAAAGTTGAAAACTCACATAGCGGTCGTAATAAATAAACCACTAACTGTATACGATTTTTAATGACACTTTTTACTTAATTTTTTTTTTTTTTTTTTTTTTTTGATCTTATTGGAATTATTTTTAGACAAAATTTTAATTTGTAACTTATTAGGAAAGGAATGTTGAAACTATTAATTTATTCAGATTTCTATGTAGAAAAAAAGGCAGAATTAATAAATAAATTTATAGACTGAAAATTTAAATATTTATAAAAACTGAAAGAATCAATATATTCAAATGATTTTAAATAAAAGTATTCGAATGAAGGACGATAGAAGAAAAAATATATAGACTATTTGTAAGCTTGGCAACACAGGCTTTTTGATTGAAGGTATATGTAAATCATCAAATACCATGAAAAACCATACTTATTTGTATGCAGACAATTTTTGCTATCACTTGAGAGCCCTTAACTATGAAAATACTGTTTATCATTTTATTCTGTATTTTATAAGATTCTGATTTACATTATTCTCTGTTTTTCTTGCCTGCAAGTTGTTTGCTGGCAAATATATTTATAAATTTTTCTTCTCTTTTAAGCTATCCTTTTTCTTAAGAATAACTTTAACAAAACAGTATTCAGTCCTTTCAATTTCTTCAAATTTTTAATACATTTTATAACTATATATGACTTTATAAATATCTCTATAAATTGAAATTCTTTGGTCATTTTTAACTTTTATAAGTTTGATATATTTCTGGATTTAAGGAAATATTTTAATTTAAGCTTAACCAGTGTTTGTTGATTTTTGTCTCAAAAATATTTTCATGTGATTTTAATTTAAAAAATTGACGTAAATTATGCAGAAATTTTACATTAATATTCAACAAAAAATTTATTATATAACCGTAGAAGTATTTATCAATTTAATGTAGAGCTGATAACATGTTTTTAGTAATAGCAAAAGTATAAAAAGCGTATTATTGGACATTTTTTAATTATTTAAATTTATTTAAGAAACTTTATGTTCTTTTGTAGTTTAAATCCATAAATTATTCCTTCTTTCAAAAATATTTATATTATATAAATTTGATATCTCTAATAATTGATATGGTAAAATAACTGGATAATTATTCAAAACAAGAAAATGTTTACAGGCCTTTTTTTTTAAACGAGTTTATCTTTTTTCTAAATCAACATCTAATAAGCTCGCATTCAATAGCCTTTCTTTTCTTCTCTGACAGACTGGAATCCACAATTCAAAGAAAAAATTAATTACGTTATCAAAATTTTATAAATTGCAAAAGTTAAATGTAAAATAAAGGAATGAGTAATGTGCAATTGATGGATTAAGAAATTAATAGAAATTAATCGAAGGAAAAAAAAAAGAATTAGGGTACAAAACATACATTTTAAAAGCATACTTAAAATATAGTTTTCGATTTTCAAAACTTCAAGTTGAAATTTTTATGAGGAAATTTGATCGGAAAAAAAATGCAATTAAATTCAAATACGCGTTTTGTTTTACTTTAGTGAACAACTGAACATTATTTAGTGAAATGTATTATCTTTTTGCCTCACAATTCGATTAATTGATGTACCTAACGAACTAATAACTTAATTTCGAATATTGAGGCGTCAGCAAGAAAAATTTATATTAAAATATACTATGAACATCAATTGTATTTCTTATTTAAAGCTAAACTGTTAAAATTTGAGCTCATTTAAATGCATTGTTATAAAATATGATAAATGAAAGCATCTTCTTGAAATAATTCTAATGCATTTACAAATGAAATGTATGCTCTATAAATTTATTTGATACGCACATAAATTTCTAGTTCATATGTTAGTGCCTTTTCTTGTCCATTTTATGAACTCCAATATTATTGAATTCAATTTATTCTAATACATCAGTTTGTTGTTCTATTAATTTGATTGATTTGTGTAAGTATTTTTGTTACATTTCATGTTACTTTATGTTTTTTCTTCACTTATTTATTGATTTCAATGTGTCTTTATTGCCAAATAAATCTGTATTCTTTAATACTATAAACTATTTTGTTTGATTTATAAGAAAATATTTATTTAATTAGATAAAATTTAGCTAACACGTTTTCGATTTTTTTAGAGTTTAAAAAATAAGATTTATTTAAGTTTAATATATTATTATGTAAATGAAAATGAAGTAATAAATAATGTAAAGGTGAAATAAAACTATAATATATAAAGCATGAATAATAACATCTGTGAGTATAATTTCACAAAGAATGAAGTTGTGTGTGAAAGTTTTTTAAAAATACAAAACTTTTAATTTATTGTTATATGTACTTTATTAAATTGAAGTAATTACATTGTTGGACATCAAGAATGTTGAACATAAGAGATTCCTTTATCAGTGACAAAATCAAATTCTTTCTTTATAATTTTATAGAGATAATAATTTCTATGCATTAAATGATTAAAAATTTTATTTAATAATTAAAGATTTAAAAATTCTTTCTTGTACAAAAAAAAATGGAATTTTTTAATTTTTATGCTAATGTGTATAATTTTATTGCTTTGCTTTCAAGATTCCTTGTAACCTGAGATTGTTGAATCATAACTAAATAAAGACTTAAATTTCTGATTCTGTGAATTAAGCCTTTCTTAATACTATATCATTAATTTCCCGCAATCATTATGTTGGAAATTGAATTCATAATGAGATTTTGACCAAAATATAGGCTGTAATAAAATACCTGAATATCATTATAAATTTGACTGAACAATATTTTGGTGCAAGTGACCAATATGGTCCCATATGGTCTTATTATTATATTTTTAATATAATAATGAGGGTTTATTATTGTATTAATTACATTTGTTTAAGCTGATGCTGCCTTTCTTTCAAGAGTCATCGTAGTTACAAAATAAGAAATGAGTTGTATGCAATTAAATTCACTTATCAAATAAAGAAATTAACATTTTATGATTGCTTACTGGGTGTCAATGGAGAGTAAATGCAATGTAAGAATAACTGTTTTTAACAAAGCAATTAATTTTTAAAAATGACGTGAATTTCTTAAATGAATATATTATTTGATAAATGCAATTCTATTGCATTAGAATTCAGTATTATAAACAAGAAAATGGACTTTATTTGTACTAAATTTATATTTGTGTTAATGTTATAAATGTTATCAGGCAACTCATTTTTCAATAGACTAGTAATAACTAAATTTTAAATGCAGATAAATTTTTTTTTATGAAAATGCAAATCACATAAAAATAATCTCTACCGTTACTTTTGCTTTAGAGTTTACTTATCTGTTAGTTTTACTTCAAAATTTGCTGATTAGTAAACTTCTTAATTATTCTTAAAATTTAGCAATGAAAACTAATTACCATTGTAATATTGAAAATTAGTTAGTGTCGAAACAAAAAAGTTCTTGTTTGTTTAAAACTCTGTTATGTTGCAATTAAATAAATGTGCAGTAATTAAAGAATAAGAAAATTTTCTCAATAGGGCCCCTTATGAAAAGTACTTCAATCGTAAGTTCTTCAGTCTGTGTCACTATAGTGATTTCCTGAGCACCTGTTCACACAAAAATGGTGGTTCAAATAATTTTTAACTGTGGTCCTCTTTGTAGAAAACTTTTATTGGCACTGTGTATATTTGAATAACTCTTGATTAATCTATTCATTGAAAGGCACATGATATTAATAAGTAATTGTTTGATAAACAAATTAGACTATCATTCATATGTATTTAAAATTACATTAGTAATATGAACTTATCAGCCTTAGTGCTTTTTTTTTTGGCAACACCTCCATTAAATTTTGTTTACCAATATATTGTACAGTCCCTTCCTTCAACTAAAAGACTCCAAATTTTCTATCAAATAATTGGGCTTTAACAGGTTACATGTTTGGAATATTATAAAATGCCAAAGATTTGAGATTATCACAAATGTGATTCGGTTATAAAATTATTTTTATTGACAATGTTACACCAAAATAGAGATAAAAAATATTTTTGGTAATTTTTAAAAATCAACAAATATCTTTCGATTATTTTTCCCCCCTACGTCAGGCCGCATTAGCCATTTTCCTTCTAGCAGCCCAATACAAAGTAGCCTTTATATGATAGTTGTCAAGCTTAAGAGAATTAACCTTGTCCAGAGATGGGCCAACGGTCAAATGACTAAAACTCATTGCCTCTCCTGCGAAACACAGTGTAGTTAAAAATGCCAATACGACAAAGATGATCTCTAAGGTAGTCCACTCTGAATTCTAAAATTTGCACTAAAAATTTGTCGTGGGAGGTCCAGAGGAATAGCAGTTATATATCAGTTTAGGCCCCACTTTTTCTGTAGCCTCCGCTTTCTGGCATTTGTTGTTTTGGTAATTTCGGATGAAATTCGGTTGTGTGAGAGAGACAACCGAATTTGTGACAACCGGACTGTGGGAGCAAGCATCCCTTCTTTCGAAATTATGCTTTATAACTTATTAATTAAACTTAGGAGCCGACCAACTTGTCTAGTATTCAGCGTGCCTGACTGCGGATAGGGAGGTCCTGGGTTCGAATCCCGGTTCAGGCATGGATGTACTTTCTCTCTCTCTCTCTATCCTGTCTTTGTCTTTTCTTTGTGTGTGAATGGTTGCCTACCCTATAAACGGGTCCCTACGGCATTGTGTGTACTGAAAAAGTCGGACTCCACACCAAATACAGTTCATTTGGAAAAGTGGAGCAGCGCACTTCAATTTGCCAGCCTATAACTGGCTCACGAGAACAACAACATTAAATTTAGGAAATTATGTGTTCGATAACGATAATATATACAAACATTTTGTAACTTTGAAATCTATAAAATACTAATTATATAAATTATTAATAATGAATAAAGTTGAATTAGAAAATAGCCTACACGATTTAAAAGAATAAAATATATTTCACAAAACACTATATTGAATTATTATTGACAATATTGTGGTGGGCTGAAATCACAAAATTTATTATATTTGAAGTCAAAATCAATGTTCGACAATTTGTTATTTTATTTTTATACCAACAAATATGAACTATGTTAAGTAAATTTCGTACTATTAAAGATAAAGAAATTAGTAAATTTTAATAGCGTATTGCATATGCGCACACAATGCAAAATATAAGGCTTTTTATCCAAAGAAATATCTCTTAATTTCCTTCCATGAATTTATAACTTTTAAAAAGCACAGGATTAAGTCTGCAGAAACTACGGTGCTTGATATCTTTCGCTGGCCAATTTCATATTCTAATCATTTTTTATTGGGAAAAGTATTAAGTAGTTATATTATACTAATAGGCGATTCCCCCCCCCCGAAAAAATTCTATTCAAATTATGTATTTATGGCCTCCAAATTCCCAAAGAACAAAAAATTCTTCGACAATCTCCATTAATCACAATGAGAATGCATGTAATATCTAAGAAATTATTTTTATTATATATTTTACTATAGAGTATGAGAAAACAGTAAAAGATAAATATGCAAAAATATTTAAGCTTAATTTTGTAACTGGAATATGTTTGTTGTCTATAATATATATATATTGTCGTGTATTCAAATTATTTTATGATATAAATTAAAAATCAGTCTAAATCATTATATATTTGACCATATATTAAGTTAAATGTTTACTTACTAACATATGTTATTAACTTTAACGTTAATCCAAAAATTTTGATTTTCATAAAAAAAAAATAGAACGCTTAATTTTATTTTAAACTTCGTTTAAAGATATTGAATGTAATTTTTTTTGAAAATTTATTATACATTAAATAATACTAGTATCTATTTAAATTTTTATGTATCTAGGGTAGAGAGAGAATAGCTTAGTTTGAGTACTTACTCAAATATAAATTTTGCATAGGATGGCTATAAAAAAAGTGGCATTTAAAAAGAAAACTATTACAATAATAAAGTTTTTCTATAAGGATAAAACAATTGTTAGATAAAAATAAAATCATTGTTGTTCAATATTTAATTATGATTTTTCTATTCTCGAGCTTTTAACTTTAAGCATAGACGTTAATATTTTTGAAAAGCTTCTACAGACAAATCTTGATAAAATGTAAACGGTACTTTTTTTTTAATAATTTTTTTAACTTCTTTAATCATGTAAGATTTCAATACTTTAAGTAAATAACAGTTTTTGTCAATTTTGTATAATATATTTTTATTTTTAAAAAAGAGGCAGTTTTTCTCTTTTGCTTATTATTCAAGACATTATGCAAAATAGGCTCTGGAATATTTGAATAATTTTTTTTGTTGAACAGATATTCTGCATTGATTTTGCATGAATCCTGTTGTTTTGCCTATTATAATATGCTTTTTGGAAAAAGTTTTTTTTTTTTTTTTTTTTTTTTTTTTTTTTTTTTTTTTTACCGATTAATGCAGGGATTTAGGTTTCTCTTCCAAGTTTTTAATTTTAAATCTTGTTTAATGATGAGTTTAATCATACTTTTATGACAATTTTAAATCTCTTGAAAAACTTTTGATGAATTTTGTAGATTTTCTTTAAGTTCTTTCGCGGGCGCATTTACTCAATTATTATTATTATTATTATCACAAATTGCTTTTTTTTCCCTCATCATTATCTCGTATTTATACATGATGTATTTTTGTAAACCGTTTCAAATTTCGTTCAATCAATCTTTTTGACACATTTAATATTTCAATATTTTTAAAAATTAAATAGTTTTCCTTTTTTTTTTTTGGATCCATTTAAGAATTAAGCGTTATTTAGCATACATTCTGATAATGCAAAGAATAAAACAGATTTTATGTAAAAAAAATCATCTACACTAATACTCATAGAATTAAAATAAAGTGTTGCTAATACAAAAGAAATTTTTGAATAAAAATTATGCATAAAAGAATTTGGCCGTTATTTATTTGTGGGTACCTTGTATAGTTTTACGTGTAATTTTAATTACTAGCTATTTATAAACTCTAATTTTTAAATTATATTAAGCATCTGTAGCATTGTGATAAATGGAAAATAAATTTTCGTAGCAACATAAAATGTCATTGAATAACATGCTATTTTACTATGGTTTTTTTTAACTAAGAAAAAAAGTTAATATAGATTATTTCAGGGATTTTCTATGGAATATTTATATGAATATCTATGGAATATTTATAAGTCAATGATATGAACCCTGACATCATGTAGCTTAGAAAGCCGAGAAATGATTTGATTCGAATTAGGAAAGAGAGAATGTTAAAATGTCAAGCCTTTTAAAGTCTCGTTAGAGAAAGAGAAGTGTGCTCAGAATGCAAGGAATGATGTGGCACGTACATGATTTTAAAATAATAATTTACAGCCAGTTGTTGGCTTCTTAAACTCATGGATAACTGATGACAAGTGATTTAAAAACTTTGCACAGGTGATGTACGAAATGCACCTGTACGTACCCGTAAGTCAGAATAATAAATTGTGTCCAGTAAGTGCTTCCGAGATAAGATATATGATCTAGCATATCCATATACAATAGAACCATAATCAATACGGGAGGGTGTTATAGCTTGATAAACTCTACATAATGACGTGTGATCAGCTCCACAAGAAGTGTTGGACATAACCTTGAGGATATTAAGTGAGCTCTCGCAATTCTTCCGTGGATGTAGAAATATGGGGAAGAAACGTCAATTTCTTGTCGAAAATTATCCCAAGGAATTGTATCTGATTAACAATGGGAATTGATACATACATTGGCAATCTTAATAGCAATGTCTGGGTGTAAGCAAGTTTATCTGCAAAAAATGTACACATCTACTTTTACTTGGAGATAAGGTATGTCCATTTATGTGTCACCTATTATCAAGATTGTCAATTATTGTCTGTAACTGACGGTCTGTAGGATGCATATTCCATCTTTAACATGATATCTGTAAATCATCTACATGTAGATTGCCGTTTTTGTCCCACCTGTTATCAACTGACGGTCTGTAGGATGCATATTCAATCTTTGACATGATATCTGTAAATCATCTACATGTAGATTGCCGTTTTTGTCCCACTTGTAATCTGTAGGATGCATATTCGATTTTTGACATGATATCTATAAATCATCTACATATAAATTGCCGTGAACAGATGTTGAAAATTGACGGAGAATGTTGCTAATATGAAACTTGAAAAGTATTACGCTCAAAATGCTTCCTTGAGGAACTAGCTCAGATTGAATGAAAAGATCAGATAAAATTGATCCTATACGTATTCTAAAAGTACGCAACTGTAAAAAATTTGAATGAACACAGGGAGGTTCCATATTTCAATTTTAAACTCTTGTTGCTTTTGATTTGGCAGAAGATCTTTTTTCACCAGATGAGATGGTGGTAATTTTGTGTGAGTAAGTGGTAACATTTGAGTATTGCTGGAAATCATTTTCTTTGCTACATTGGCAGTGGTGGTGACTTGCTTAATAGTACAAGATATCACTATACATCTTGCTTCTGGATTAGAAAAATCATTCTTAATTTTTAAGGCCATACTTCTTTTTCAAATATCCGAGTTGGACAAGAACGGACATGGGATGGATAATCCTCATTACAATTGACACATTTAACATATTTTTGGCAAACACTGCTATCATGTCTGGTATTTTCTCAGTGAGCATGTGTAAAGACTCTTCTACAAACAGTTTTGGAGTGTTAAAATCTCTGACAATTGAAGCAATGTAATAGATTAGGGATATACGGTCGGATTAAACATTTTAAATAAGCTGCTTTTACAAATTCGAGTAAAACAGGAGTAGAAAAGGTCAAAATTCGATGTTTGATATTCAAGACTTAATTGTCACGCTTAATTTTGATACGCCTAACACACACGCACACTTTTTGTTCTCTAAGGTTATCGAGAATTTTATTTTCAAATATGTTTAGCAAATCAGCTGCAGAGATTACCCTCTTAAAATATTTAAGATATCCATGTGAAATAACTGTCATCTTGAAGTTTGCCAGTATATCTAAATGAGAAAGTATTTCTGTTTGTTTGAGAGTAGAAATTTCTGTTAGTAAATCTAAGAATCGTAATTCAAAGACATGTTTCACATTTCCAACCGTACCAACTATATCTTTTTGTATTAAAAATAAACAAATCTCTTTAGAAGTGCTTACTTTAAGTTTTATGATAAAAAATTTAAATTTCAAAACATCAATTTGTTACTCTCGAAGAGATTTGAATCCATAAGCAATCAAAAAGAAATTTGAGATCGGACGGCACCACCCACCATAGAGCCCTGCAAGGGGATGCAAATAACTGCAACAATGCTAATCAAATTCTATACGCTTTTCATACATAATTGCTGTGTATACCTCCCTTAACGAGTCATTCAGTAAATGCCATATTACTTGATCCATTTGAGCCGATTGATATGAAGAGAACCACAACACACTTTCCGTTTAAGTGAAGCAGATGCCAAAGTAATGTGTTGGTTTCTGGGGTCCTCAATTACCAGGCTCCTCCTCTCCAAGGACGCTGCTTTCCAAGTATAGTAAACACGCTTGTGATATTGTCCTCAAGAGATGCTAATAGCAACAGGGTGCCAATAGTTACTCAAGGAGAAATCTCAACCTCTTTTGAGGTTACCACATCAAAGGATAAGAGAAAAAGAAAGTAAAGATAGAGATAAAGAAACAAAAAGAAGAGGGTAGATCACTGAAATACTTTCTGGATTATGACATCTATATTTACTTAAAGAAAGTAAGTCTATTGCGGGACATCTTTAATCGATTATTTCTATTATTTGACGCAATATCGATTTCCTGTTAATACGTTCCATACAATGCAGAGGACTGTAATAAAATTTATAAAATATTTAAGAATGAACATTTTTTTCATTTTCCATAATGAGAAATAAATTTTTATATTTTTCGCAAGCTTAGAATACTGATTCAAAATTTTTTAATTCTCAAATGTATGTATGTATTATGTGCTTTCAAAACTAAAATATTCTATCACTGTATTCCAAATAGAATCCAACTCTTCAATGTTGTTATACTTCAACAGGAAATCTTTTTCATCAGTTAATTCGAAAAAATACAAAATTCCCTGCAATAAAACTGAAAACAACTAACAAATAGAAACTGACATATAAAATCTCGTTACAAGTTTCTATTATAATTCACTGTAATATTCAAAAGTTATATTTGTTGATAAATTTGAACATTTTAGTCCAAGTAATTAAGTTATTGTATGTAATCATCATAATTATGATTTAAAGAGAATTGATTTAATGATATTTTTTATCTCATTATTCTTTCATCAAATTTCTTCTATGGAAATTATTAATTAGAGAAATAGTAGTGCTACAGAGTATATTGGTAGTAATTGTTTCCATTTACAGCAAAGATAGTTTTTCTTCCAAAGAAAATTCCTGCTGTAGAAAATCTGAAATTTGGAAAATTAGTATGTGCTAAATATAAATTATTGCTTTGATCAGCATGAAATAACAATAATATTTAGTTTTTTTCCCCAATGAAATACATATTTGAAATTATCCTGTTCTACTGTTATTTGACGTCTCTTTTTTATCCCAAAAAGTAACTTGATTTCATAAATAAGTAATAATCAACTAATAATAGGGTAAAATGTCCCATATCTCATAATTGTAATCACACAAATGCATCATTATTGCAGAAAATTTCTAAAATATTTATTGCACACAATAAAAATGTGGACAAATCGAAAAACTTCCGAGTTTTCTTCAAATTCTGGATTATATCTTTACCATTATAAATCTTTCTCTGCCTTTCTAGATCAAATGATTTCATATGGAACATTTAAATTTGCTTAAATTTTCCTAATGCTGATATATATAATTTTTTCTCACTACAATACAAGTTCAAGTTGATGTGGAAAAGCCCTGGACTGTACTGTTAAGCATTTCTGTTCCATCACTACCAGAATAGAATCTCCGAACAATCAAATACAAACAAACAAACAATTAAGTAAGTTAATGTAGAATGAAAGAAAATACAGAGGAAGATATTTATGAATATTATATTACATTCTAATGCAGAAATGGACTTGTGAATTCCAAACGTATGACACAATTTCAATTTTGTTCCAATACGTTTATAATAGATTTGGTTGGGACAAAAAATCAAATATATTATAGATGAATAATCAATGATTCTAAAATAGGTGTACAGAGCTAAATCTGGCAAATTAATGAGTTAATATTTGCTAATCTTTTACGAAAACTGAAGATACCTCTCTAAATAGAACATGTCCTTACTTTGCAAACGAAATTACCCATGCCAAGCAATTCAGAGTTTAACAGAAAGCTGTGGAGAAATTCATTCTGGCGATTCATGAAGAACCCTTGGACAGTGCGTGTAACATAGAATCGCGCATTATCCTGTTGAAATATGACTCTGGGCAAGCCCTGAATGTTAGGAAAATCAACTGTCTCCAAAACTTTGGAGATGCAGCACTGGCTGTTTAAAGTACCGGTAATGCGTACTAGAAAAGTGTGAGAGTAATATCCAATATCTCTTCATACCATAACACCCGGTGGAGGACCAGTATGCTGGTGTATAACGCATCTGTTCAGCATCCTCTCTCTCCACGGTGTCTCCAGACTTTTTTTATTGGTTTGATAGTTAATAAATTGAGTGATTGAAAAACTTTCGATTTTTTGGTTTGGAAATCAAAATGTACTAGATGTTAAAAACGTATTAACATCACTTTGTTAAGTAAAAAGAGAAATAAAATAATAAAATAAGATCAAAATTCTCTCTTTCAAATTCAATAATACATATTACATATATAAATGAAAACTAACAATAAAGAGCTTAAAAATTTTATACATTAAAACAAGCTGAAAATTGTTATCATGCAATTTTCTATTAGTATTTATGTATGTATTTTAAACCAAATTTAAGCTCCCTAAGGTAAGGAATATTTCATTGGGCTAAATTGTTATTTACAACACAATTTTTTATATATATTTCCCTGTGTATAATTATACAATTAAATTACAATTTTTAATCCCAAATATGCGTGTATCATTTAATAATTAAAAAAATATCCATAACTTATTCACATTATTAGAGTTATTTGAAACATGTAATGCAGTAAAGATAAAGTTGTTAATGATAGTATTGATTCAACACAATAAAAAAATTATCAGCATTACTAAACTTAGTATGGTTATAATAACATTGAAATCCTCCAAATTTTGTACATTTGTTTCACAAAAGAAGGGAAATATCTTGTTTTAAAAAAATTGCTCCATTTTTAGCATTAAAAAATAAATTTGCTTTTAATGTTTTATGTGAATTCTTTAAAAAAGGAATCCCGAAAACATTTTCGTAGCAGCTGTTCATTTTGTAAATAAAAGAATTATTTTAAAATACGAGTTATTATTTGAACATTTCTTCAAAAGTATACTAAAACATCGCTAAATGTAATCCTAATTATTGTAATAAGATTTATGACAGCTTTTAAACTAGAGGAATGGGGAATAAGAATTAATTTTTTCAAGTGTAATTGCAATAGCTAATCCTAAATTTATAATTCTGAAAAACATTTTGGTTATTCGGGTACTTTATATAAGAATAATTTTATTTGATAAATGTAATATTTTTGTTATTATTACAAATTCTCATTTGAAGTAGTTTAAAATCAATTTAAAAAGGAAGCAAATGCAAGAAGACAATTTTCAAAAATTCTGTTATATTTATTTAAAGAAATATGAAACAGAATTAAATATATAATATAATTATTTCTTCAAGTAAACATTTTAGATTTAAAAAACTGTATTGAGAAGAAAAGATGTTTTTCTTAATTTTTTTTCATTTTTTTAATATTAAAGCAACGAAAAAGAACTCTTATGCTGAAAACTGATTTTAGGAATTTTTGAGAGAGCGATAGTAATTACTACATATGTGTTTAGTGGATTGATATTTTAAACAATGATTGCTGTGTTAATATGAAATTCAAGAACTTTGTAAGAGGTATCTTATAAGATCATTTCGATGTTCCTTAAAATATTAAATTACATAGTTAAATAACATTAAAATTCAAATTTTTAATTCAGTAGCGTTACGTTACTAAGCGTTATGTTAATTTAAATCATCATGTTTTTAAAAGAAGATGCCGTTGAAAATGTTTTAACACTTTTATGGAAACATTTTAACATCTTTAATTAAGGAATCTAATTAAATTGTAGAAAAGACTCTGAAAACCATATTTTCAAATTTAAATTTGTTTTTAAAATTCACAATAACTAAAATAGTGATCAAAATTGTCAAATAGAATTTTATGTTTCTTAGAGCTCAAAACTTTTCACAAAAGCTAACTTGTTGCATAGAGAAATGTAATCACATTAATTCTTATTAATTTAAGTTAGCATAAAAATAGAAAAATCACTGATTACTGTTAAGATTAAGACCCTACTGAAGATAAATACCAAGAATAAGCAATCTAAAAAGTGGAATTTCAACAGGTCTTTTAAGTAAAGCTTAGAACTTTATTTGCTCTGCCCTTTGTTCATTTTTAATACAAGTTTCATTTTAAATTATTTTTTTTGGATTGTAATTTTCAGTATAGTCAGGTAATTTTATATCCACGTTGTTTTAAATAGCACCACATGATTACACAAGGTATAGTTACATAGTGTTTAACTGTTAAATGCAGACTGTTTCGTCGAACAAAATAAGAATTTTATTACAGGTCTGGCCTACATTTGCGACCCATATTTAAATGTAAAATCAGAAAAATAAATCCTCTATTTTCTTAAGGTTAACAATAAAGGCGGCATTTTTTTATTTTTATTTATTTCTTATTTATACTAAGTACATCTGGAGGGCACAGACGAATCGATAAGCTAAATAAAATTACCTTAATTTTATGCAGTATATATAAACAAAGTTTATTTTAAAAAAAAATAGTAGCTGTTACATGCGACAAAGTAGCCATTAAAAAGTCATTTATCAGTACTAAATTGTGCTTTAATGCTGAAAGTATAATTTGAGTTCCATAAATATGACACACGTTATTCATTTTTCTTAGTTTTTTCTATGGATTAAATTATTAACTATTATGCTGTTAATCATTATGGATTAAAATGATACGTAAAAACAGGTGTGAAATGCAATTCGCCTTTGAAGAAAGAAATATTTTTTAGCTCATCTTTTGCAAAAATTGCAAGCATTTTATTAAATAAAAAATTTGTTTTTTCCTAAAAGAAACAGTTCGAAACAAGAAATTTAATGTTCGATTAAGAATCATAACAACCTTCATTTTTCAAGCGCTAATGGGGACAATTTGATGTTAAATTTGAGTACAAATAATATATTTTACAAGCAAGTCAAAGATGAATTCATTTGAAATTTAAGTTTATTTTTTTTAATTCTTTTTTTAATTTTATGAAAGAAAACGAAATTATTTAAATTTTCTTATAATTGGTTTAATTTTATAAATGTAGTAACAAAAATATTTCAATTTTTTGTCTAAATTGGCAATGTTTATTTTTGTCATCTTTTATATATATATATATATATATATATATATATATATATATCAAGAGACAAAATAACATAAATATAAGTAAGTCAGTTTAAAAGCAATAAAGAATACAAAAATACGTAAATTTATCTAACTATCCAACCACCTATCCAGCGCAAAAGCAGCTAAAGAACGGTAAGTCAGGAAATAAGATAATTAAAAATACAAAAATATAGATTGAAAGGTAAAGAAATTGGATTTATGACAAAATATGACAAAATAACACACACATATATATGTGTGTGTGTGTGTGTGTTTTTAGAATCTTTTAACTTTCAATAATTCAATGATACTTATATCGTATTAAAGTCGCAATTTTATTCTAGGTTTAGATAGAATTTATCACACATTCTCTATTTCTGTATTTTTTGATTCGAGACGATATGTTGAAATAACATATCAGTATTTTAAAAACACTCTATCCCAATTATAAAATTTAATCCATGAATGAGTTAAAAAATGAATAAATTTACTTTATTTTTTCAACTTATAATCGCGTTTACTTGCAATAAAAGTTTTGTTTATATCGGAGAGCCCGTGAACTAATGGCTTAGGCGCTAATGTTCGGCATTTGTAAATAATAATTTTACGTTCAGATTTGTGAAAAATAAAACACAAAGACTGAGTTCCTGATTAGAATATCTTTATGATTTTTTTATTTATCAAAACAATGAAATTTATTAAAATATATATTATTATCTTATAATTAAATTTTAGAATCATTTCAGGAAGATGATTATATTTTTTCTGTATAAATTTTGAGGTGGATGTTAAATCTTTCTTTGGATAATAATTTAGATATAATTATTAGATCCAAAGAACAAGGAACAACTGTATAGCAAAATCCATACAAAATGCTATTGATAATTTAGAAGCAAAATTATTTTTAGAATTTTAAAATATTATTAAACTTTTTTGGTTGAATAAGAGCCCATATTTTAAATCACAAGATGAAACATTCGATACAATATTATGATTATCGTATATTTTCATAATTTTTACACAATTTATTGAACTGTGTTTGTTTTGTCGATTAAGTCGAAATCATTTTTGAATCAATGATAAGGAATCACATGCAAGTATAAATCTTCGGAACTTCTATTTATAACTTCTTCATATTAATTATAAAAATTTAGGACTTTTTGCTTAAATATAGGTGTGAACTTTGAATTTTGATTGAATTTTAGTGTGAACTTTTCAAAAGTTTTGACAGTGATAGATGTTCAGATAAACTTAATTAAATGGGTAATGGTAAATTAATTGTTTGTTTTCATGTCATTTTTTAAAAAATATGCAGAGATTCTAATTATTTTTTTATATAGTTCACTATTTATTTAGTAATTTTAAGTAAAGAAATTGTTCCATCCATTCAAGAATTAATTAAGAGTAGTAACTAATTTTCATTTTTATCCAGCTGTAGCAGCTTTCTTTATTAGAATAGATATAAAAGGTCGAGAATGTTTTTATTTATTTTATTTTGTTTATTTTTTGAATTTTTTAAAATTTATTTTGAATGAATAATAAAAAAAATTATGATATTTGCATCGAGCTGTCTAATTATCAAGATCTGTTATGCATTCGCTGTAAGAGCATGATCAATATATCAGATTGTAACGAGTTTTTCGTCACTACTAATATCGTTAGTGTGCTCGTTTATATTTTGCCAGACAATTTTTAGTATTTGAAGGAGTCTTTCTTTAGAACACTGTGTGTCACAGATAGATATATAAAGCCATATTGTTTTCATTAAGTTTTAGGTGTCTAAAATAGAATTTTTATGGTACCATATTAGAAACATCCAGTTACTTCCGGTTCTGTTTCTAAAAGTCAGCTACAGAATGTCACCAAATCATGTTTACAGCCTTAATTCTTCTAATGTATCATATGATACTGTAAAGGTTTAATACCGAAAGTTCAAAAATAAGGATTATGACATTCAAGAAGCAGAGTCATCTGGCCATCCAACAGGTGTCGGTGACGACCTCTTGCTAGAACTTATTGAAGAAAATGAATATTCATCCTCTCGGAGACAAGAGTTAAACGTTAGTTTTGTGTCCATTAATCGCAGTATATATTGGATAAATTTGAAGTACTAGTTCAATCACTAGGTGCCACATATCTGCTCAAGCAGATAAGGACAGACGTGTTTAGTCTTGAACTAATCTGCTCGAATACAATGCAAAGACAAAATTCTGGACTGAATCGTCATTTGTGATGAGAAGTGGATTTACTCCAACAACGCAAGGCGGAAAAGGGTTGATCTGCGTGATCCCGTAAAAGTATTGTCTCAAATTGTGATTTGTTTAAAAAGTACATGCTTTGTATCTGGTACGATTACTGTGGTATTATCTACAGAGTGTATTAGAAAAAAGGTAAAACCATCGACGGTAAGGTGTACACAGAGTTTCTAGTCCGTGTTGATGCTGCTATCAAATACAAACATCAAACTGAGTTCCTGCGCAAGAAGACACTGTTGCATCAAGATGAAACAAGACCATATAAGTCTGTATTCACTGGCTGAACTCTGTATGGACTCGAATGAGACCTTTTGCCAAACCCACCATAATTTCCGACATTGCTCCTTCGGAATAATATTTTTTTACGCATGCAGTTATATTTTGCGGGTATTATCTTCAATTTTATCCAGGATGTATGCAATGAGGTTGCTCTATTTTTAGATTCGCGGCTACGGAGTTTCTAAGCTGAATGCTTTGAAAATCTAGTGAATGTTAGCAGGAAATCATAGATTTGGGTAGTGGTTAATAACAGCACTAAAGGGACTGCTTTCATGTTTTCTTTTTCTAACATTATTAAAAAATGTTTTTGGTGGAAAACTTTCGTTACAACCTGATGCAAAACTCTCTGCAGTAAATGTAAAAACTGGAATAATTATTTTTAATTCAATTGCAATAGTAAAATTGTACACTTCTTATCCACGTTCATTAATTTTTAATGCAATATAAGTCAATTAAAAGAGTGAGAAAATATTATAGAATATCTTTTTTTTTTCCTTAAAAAATTAGAGATCCAATTATTTCAGTGACAATAAATAAAATATTTTTCTCTCTAATTCAGATTTGATATTATTGATTGTTGGTAAAATCATCCATTAAGAATGTGTAAAATACTCATCGCTTACATTGTTCAGAGTGTACTCTATGGATAGTATTATAAAGAGTTTTCTAAGATATTTATTCATTCAGAATTAAGTTTTAAATATTTTCTTTATAATATGAAAAGAAAATAATTCACAAAGTTTGATTTAAAAAAATGTGTTCAAATGTTTGCAAAAAATTATTTTGCAATAATTGTAAAAAAATTACAAAAAGTTTTATTTTTCTAAATTTTGTAAGTAAAAAACTTAAATATACTGCTTTTATCAAGTAAGTTATATCCTAAATTTTTTCCTTCCAACTATACGCGTGTATATATTTTGCATCTAATAGTTTCTAGATTCCTAAACATATAAAAACATATAAAGTTGCCTTGAAAAAGAAACCTCTGAGTAGAAAGACAAAATACGTAAATAACCTATGCTACTAAAATTTCAATTGAAATATACACTTTTTATTATTATATTAAAAAACTTAAAAAATGGCCTAAAATATGTGAAAATGGCAAGATAATATAGGATAGCATTTGAAAATGAATCAGAATGAATTTTTAGGGATAAAATTTTTAATTTTAACGTGTGGTTAAGATTCTGAAATTGCAGATTTCATTTTTTTTATATAGTGACAGAGTTTTTTTTCTGGAAATGCATAACCTCGAAACTTATCTTACTAATCCGGAGAGGATAATTTTGAGGATTTTATAATGTTTAATTTTAGCTTATAACTGCATTGTTCATGAAGTTATCATATATCATACTGTGATAGGATGATATTAATTAACTTTGTGATGTTATTACTATGA
The DNA here is from genome assembly GCA_030067965.1 of Latrodectus elegans. Taxonomy (NCBI): domain Eukaryota; kingdom Metazoa; phylum Arthropoda; class Arachnida; order Araneae; family Theridiidae; genus Latrodectus; species Latrodectus elegans. The sequence goes on from CM057814.1 coordinate 27,419,885, forward strand.
AAAGTATGTATATGAGACATATATATGTAATAAATTTTATACTTATAAAACTTCTTAAATTCATTCCACATTTCATTTTTTGGTACTATCACTCAAAGCATCATACATGATAAATGCTGATGGTGACATTTTTATGATAGAAAAAAATTTCAAATATTTCAAGAAATAATGCATTTATTTAAATTTGTTAGCATTTTTAAAAATTTTGCTTTATTTCTCATTATAAGAAAAATATTTTAATTCCACGTTTTTATCAAACTTCTTTTGGATTGCTCAGATTTTGCTGCTCAGATCATTCATTATAGCCTGAAAGATTTTAAGTGCAGATATGAAAACATCAATTATTTTGTTGCCAAATATTATTGAAAATAATATTATTTAAATTATTTTTTACACCAAACTTATTTTAAAATTTGTATTTGCATTTCATTATTTAAAAGCCTTGGAAGCAAAACATTTTCTTTAAATGCAATTCGAGTTTGAAGTCAACAACTCATTATGGGAGAAGATTAAAATTCTAAAAATTAAAGAGAATATGCAAATTATAATAGAAAAAAAGAAAGAGAATGAGACATATAATCATATTTCACAAAAAGCTACTTTAATCAGTTCTGGACATTCACAGCATTAAATATAAAAGACTTCCTTTTAAATTTCTTTTTTTAGTTCCCTAGAAAATATTGGAAAGAAAAGTTATTTATTAATGTGTTAAGGCAACAGAACAATATGTATAGACTTAAAAAATGTTTTTATGGGTACAAAAGATACATTGTATTTTGCAATTACATGGCTCATTACTGAAACAGTTCAACCCAGATTTATCTGCGAAACTCGAAAAGAAAGAGAATTTATGAGCTGTAAAATGATATTCGAAATTTAAGGAGTAAAAAGGCAAGACAAGGCTAAATGATGCACCAACTCTTTAAACTTGACACACATTTGTTTGAGACTAAATAAACTCTATTGTTTTCATTTTTAATTTAATCTTAAATGTAAATACATTAGAATATTTTACAGGCATTTTAAAGAAAAATTATGAATTTATCTTAAATATTTTTTTTTAATTAAGTAAACTTTAACTGTATTATTTAAAAAAAAAAAACTGATAAGCTTTTTTTTTTTTTTAATTTATTCATTTTTTTATCGTCAGTGAAGGAAAATGTTGTGAAAAAATTTCTGCAAATAATTTATCTAAATTTGAAAGAAATATCCTCAAATTATTGAATGTCAATAACCCTTGAATGAATCTGATTTTCGAGACTAGAAATGTGTGTTATTTTTCTTCAGTTGAAAGTTTATTAAAATCTAAAATGATATTTTAGTTGAGATGTCTTTGATTAAACAGATTGATTTTGATCGATTGTAAAAAAGATTATATTAGTTTGGATCTAATATAATATTTGCTAAAAATAATAATTTTCATGAGCTTTATATTTACTAGAAACATTTAATTGTACAATTTTAGTATTCCCGGATCATTTATAAAAGCTGTAATTGAATATAGATCACTTTATAGAAATTTCGTATAAAAAATTAATCATTTTTAACTAGCAAATAATTAAAATTCAGCTTCCTAATCACTTTCATATTTGATAAATGAATAGAGAGATTTTCGAAATTTCCGTTGGATTTCCATTGTTACCATTTTTTGATTGTAACAATGTTTAACCCAATAGTTTTCGTTTATTACAATCATTAGTCAAAATTTGAAAAAAGCTGCTTGGAGTAACCGAATAATTACCAACACACAGATGGTGCAAAGCAATGCTTGCAACAGTGAAACAATAGCTAGATGCAAGAACGGCAGCAGTGACGCACCATGGGATTCGTCGTTATAACTTTCTAATGTGTCAACCGCAAAGATGTGTCGAATATGGAACTCTGCAGAGGAGTAAGAAAGTTGAATTTATACCGTTTGCGTTATTTATTCTTTTCATCTATGTAGACTATCAAATCGGATTATAGTACATCTAATCGGATTATAATACTGCTGGCTTTAATTAACTTGGAATACGTTGACTATGAATGGGTATTCTTAATAATAAGTCTCTTTTCTAACAAGAAGACAGGTATCTTTTTTCTGACAACGAGATAGGTATGTCTGGAGTGTTCAACGTAGCGGGAAATCTTGTTCATAATATCACATGACTCACATTTACTACTGATGACCTCACTATGGCAGTGAATTATGATCTGAGGCAATACATATCTCTTTATAGTAGATGCCTTTGGTAGTCATTTCCAACAACTACAGCACAACAATACTTAAACGATATTTTTCATCCATTCTTTTTATTGCACATTCGAAACTGTACAAGAAAAGGATTTAACATACCAACATGTGGGCGATCTAACTCAACTATCTTTACAAAACAATAATTACCCCTCGAACAGTACGTGTTTCCAATTATAGTCTTCAAGTCTTACTAACAGTTTTTTTGGCAAGTAAATTCTTCTTATTTCTCTTCCGAAACCACATTTGGGATATCATGAAAAGAATATTGCAAACAACCCGTTATGTTTATGATCTGGCTCGATTACTAATATAATTTAATTAAAATCCTCAGAGCTCTTTTTTTTATAAGAACTTTATAAAAGTCTCAAAACTTTATAAGTTTGTGTCATCCTAGATAATATCTTACATCCTGATAAAGGCTCATAAAAGTATTTTGAATTCCTTTTGAAATAATGATCAAATTATGAAGTAAATCAATTGATTTTTTTAATTCTTTGCTTTCCTGTACCTGTTTATGAGCAGAGTCAATTTTTATTGTCCACGTGGAATAATTCTTTTATTGATATTTTGGTTGTAGAGTATAATATTATTTGTTGACCACCCTTCACCTCAGTATAAACCCTTCACCATGACTTTAACCATAACTTCAGTTGTAGGCCAATAGAAACAATAGTTAGGGAAAGAACCAGATTAAGATGGGCAGATTATCTTTAGATCGGACTTTGTGAACTTGGGAATTGAAAGTTGGAGTTTCCTGATAAAGAGGATAACAGAATGGAAGAAATTTCTGAGGAAGGCTATGGCTCATAATGGGCAGTCGTACCATTAAAAGAAGAGTATAATATAAAGTTCTTTTTAAAATGGGCACTTTTAAGATAATTTTGAACTTTAACAATGTGTTCTGATTGTCTAGAATTAAGATAACTCTGAACCATCCTAGTAGTTTTGTTATTTATAATTAAAGATTAAAAAAAGTAAGATTTTCGGTTAAGATTAAAGATCTATTCCATGAAATATGTTATTCCATTTTACTTTCAATCATCATGATTTTACTTTGATTTTAAGTATATTTCTTCGTACTTTTTTTTGCTAATATTGATATTATTTTTCATATATTTCTAATTACTCGATTAAAAACTTGTGAATTATAATAAGAATGTATGTAAAAGTCGATAATATGCTTCTCAATTTTTATAATTATTTTTACCTAAAAGTTCAAATTATAAAAAAATATGTAAAATTCTTAAAATTATTTGCATATCAAATTTCATCAGAAATTTGGAAGACAAGAAACATAATTTAAAATCTAGTTAATTTTTGGCCTTTTTTTTAGCATTCAATTAACAGAAATAATTAAGTGCATACAATCGCACATGATACTAATTGTATGAGATTTAATAAAGTTATTTCAAACTTCCTAACTAAAGGTAGAAAGAGTTGTGGTGTAAATGATCTCAAATATATATATATATATATATATATATATATATATATATATATATATATATATATATATATATATATATATATATATATATATATATATATATATACTCCTAAAGCGTAATCCTAAAGTATTGTGGACTCATAAATCTGTTTGTGATAGGAAAAAGAATAAGAAAAATAATATTTATTTATGAAGGATATTAAACGAAGAGAAATTAAAAATATATTGATAAATAAAGTAAAAATATAAAATTATTTTCATAAAATATCTTTTTTTATGTTATTATATGAAAACGTAGGATTTGCCAAACAAGGAAAATTTATGATGAAAGGTTATGTTACAAATAAAGTCACGTAGTAAATAAGGCGAACACTTAGAAGTTGTTTTTTTCTTCAATCGAAAAATTCTCGTCTTACTCATTCTTTAATTAGCTTACTAGCTTTAAATCAATTCAAAAGGGATTTCATTTCTGTAATTTTTTTTTATCTAATTTAGATCATAGCAGATAGAAAATTTTACTAAATTTTACATGCATACACAGATATAAACTTACTCGAATATTCTTGAATTTTCTCACTACACATATATATATGTGTGCTCTTATAGAATAAATAGTACACATTTAAAAAAGAAAAATCTTGCGATGATTTAAGTAAATACACTTTAAAGCAAAGGCACGGGAATGCACTATAAAATTCGTTAATAATACTACATAGAGGTATTCATATTACATAAAAATATCATGAACCACTCAAGTGTTTGCTTATAATTTAATGAATTATTATTTAGAAATTTGTATTATTGTTACATTAGTTAATATATTCTGTTTAATTTGCTACATTTGTAAAATTTAAAGCAATGAAATTAAAATGCTATTAGATTTTAAAACAAAATAAATGCCTGAATTTTGTAGTTTTAATAAATTATTATTGCTAGCATTTTAATGGGTTGTGGTGTAGTAAATTTGAAGTATAACATTATTAATAAAGAAAAACTTTTTATTTTTATGCTGTGGATTAAATATAACTATCGAAACCTTGAATATTATGTTTCTAATAAGGAGATAGAAAAAATTTCAAACTTGAAATGCTTTAAAAAAATCCTTGAAATACTGAATTCCATATATATTGACTTGCATATTTTATCAGCTTAACGCTTCAGTTGATTATTAGAATGAAGGGAAGTCAAGGAAAACAAAAGGGATTAAGCATAACTGTGAAATACGGAAAATAATGAATTGCGTCTGAGTGTAATAAATTTTCGACTTTTTATTTAGACTCTTTATTTGTGAATTTCAAATTTTACAGTCAGGAAATAATTTTTGTTCGAGTTAATAAGATTTGAGTCTTGAACTGAGATTTTGGAAAGATACTGTAAGCACTGTACAATATATCCATTAAAAACATTTATCTGATGTAATTTGAATGAGTATACTGTTCTTTGAACTAATGTGTGAAAATTTTGAAAACATTTGATCTGTATATGTATTTACAAACATAAACTTCATGTTTCATTTAATCGTAGCATTTCAGCATTTTGTATCTCTCTTGCGTTGATGCTTTAATTATTTTCAAAATATTCTCTTTGAACATATGAAAACTACTTATCTAAAGGAAATTATCTTGAAATTTAACACGTGTTTGATAATTAAAAACTCTATGACAGTTCTTAATTGTTAAATTATCAACAAAGTTATTTCAGAAGCGAACGTGTATGTATATGTATAAATAAGAATTTGGTTTGCATGAAAAGAACATTTTTAATTTATTATTTTTTATCCATTACTTGTGTCGAAGTAAAATATGTCACAGTTTCCTTTCTAAAAAAATATATTTTAATAATCTTAGTCAGTTTTAAAGTTGTTTTTAAATTATCGTCCACATATTAAAGTGTTTAAAAATTTTGGATTAATGTTAGAGGTGCATTTACAAAAATAGAAGAGTTTTATTGCCTATTTCCGGCATAGAAAGTTGATTTAAATTTTTTAAATTAAATCTTAATTTCAATTAAAGTTTTCACTTAAAATATATTGCCGGCCAACTTTTCTAGTGGTTAGCGTGCCTGACTATGGATAGGTCCTGGGTTCGAATCCCGGTTTGGGCATGGATGTACTTTCTATCTCTCTATCCTGTCTTTGTCCTTTCCTTGTGTGTGAATGGTTGCCTACCCTATAAATGGGTCCCTATGGCATGTGTGTGTACTGAAGAAGTCGGACTCCACACCAAGTACGGTTCAGTTGGAAAAGTGGAGCAGTGCACTCCAATTTGCCAACCTACGTGCCCAATTGCTGGCACACGAGAACAACAACTTAAAATATATTATTTTTAAATTTTAAAAGAGCTTACTCTTTAAAGGTACATTTAACTATTTCCTGCAGTATGTTTTCTCTTGAATTCAAAAAACGTTCAAAGTAAAAATAAATGGAAAATTTTATTAATTGTTCTGTGATACGAAGAATAATTGCGTATATTTCATTGATCTCATGGTACACAGCTGTCGGAAGAATGTGAGCTAATACGCACTGAAATTGAATATAAAGTGATTATAAACATGCGAAATTTATCTATGAATCGCAATTCAGTTTAAACAATGCCACAGATGTTTTCTTTTTATTAAAAAAAACACACACACACATAATTTAAAATAGTTTTTATTCATTCGGAGAAGATTACATAAGATGCGCAAGTCGGACTTATGGTATGGCGTAATCATATAAGGGAACTATCGATTATCGTATCATTCAGATGACTGCTTACGAATCAAAAGTATATACACATGGTATTGAGGTATCATGTTAGGCATTAACAGCTCCCTACTGCCCCTTTTTTTATTTACATATTAAAACATTAGACTTCATATACCACTTTTGGCTCAAAGCATGCTTGAAACTGAAACAATCTGCCAGATAGAGGGGCTTGTTTTGTCCATCCTATCGTAAAATGGAGTCAAGTTTATCAAACTCAAATTAGATCTTATATATGTGGGGAACACTCGGATAATTTGTCTCTTCTTATTACTCCAGAGTTAAGAGAATGTATTTTTTCAAGAATGAAAAATAACCCCCACAAAAGTCTTATCAAAATTTGATTACACATCCGGACAAAAGGGTGAATACCAATCTCAAACAATTTGTTCAAATGAGCACATGATATATTTATCATCTTTTATTATTTCCTATATATCATTACGTTTTAGATAATTAAATTATATTATTGAATTATATATATATATATATATATCTTTTCAGACTATTTTCATCTACCGTTTCAAAACATTAAAGCTTTTAACCTACTTTTTATTGATGTGTTCTGGCTCGAATGGTTAGAATGGTAATCTTCGGTTCAACAATACTTGTCTTCGAATCCCGCCTTGAATTTGGCTTGTTTTCGTGACTGAGAATTCACTTTAAATTATAATTCTCAGTCTAATTAGCTTTTGTATGCAAAATATTGTCAGTGAGCGAGTGCTAATAAATTCTCTCATTATTCAATGTCTTTTAATGTGAAATTTTTAAAGCCTAAAATTTTTCTCTATAATTCATACAAAAAAAAACAATAGTTTTTAACATAAGAGAGAATTGTATTGCGTTACTGCAACACAAAATAGAAATCGTCTCATTACATGGTATCAGAATGAGTCATCAGTAATAGTTTCAAGGCAATACATTTCTTGTATGTGGGCGTCAACACATAGGGGTTATTTGGTCAGTATAACCAGCCCAGAAATGGAAAGGAAAATGCTAACTCTTTTTTGAAATTTGCATTGAACCTTTAAGCACAGATTAAACATTTTTTCATAAAAAGAAATTTTCGTCCCGCCTGAAGAAAAATCAGGGTAACGCCTATGCTCTGGCGTCATATTAAACCTTTAGAATCAGGTTTACATTTTATAAAAGTAAAATTATTTTTATATGCTAGACATCCTTGAATTCAAATCAAGACGATCCAGTTAAATATTTAAAGAAAATATAAAATCTTCTAAGAGAAACAAAACACGTTTGCTTTAAACAAGCTATAAAAACAAGTATGTATGTTATTGTATCCTGATATATAAATTATACATGTTTTTAATAAATGATACATAATTTTTTTATATTTAGTTTATTTATAGTGTGTGTCATAATTACATAAGACCACTCAAAATATCCCTAATTTCAACAGCAGTCTGCATAAAATGAATAATTTTTATAATATTCACATAATTAAAAAATATAAGTTATATTTTCTAAAATAAATGATTCAATGAAAAACTATTGAGTTAATTTAACTTATCCAATGATATCTTGTGAAATCCCCCAGTATTTCGTAAATATTAGGATACCTTTTTTATTATTCAAAACCATTTGAATTTCCAAAAACACATTTTTTTTTCGTTCAAAATCATATTTAAAAATGCAACACTGTGTCATAAAAAAGAGCAAACGTTTATATTACAAAGAAAATTATATTTCATTTCTTCTTTATTTCATTGGGAAATTCAAGATGTAAACGAGAAGTGAAAAAAAATTTACTTTTTTAATGGTCCTGGTTCAATTGGATTCAATTCAAAAAAGATTCAATTGAAAAACCTGTCAGAAATACTTATAACTAACATTTATTTTGTGAACATAACCTGGGAATTTCTTTAACAGGGAAATGGATAATGATTCTGTGATAAGGGAGGCGCAGCTTGTCCTTATCAGTGCGCCATTAAACCAAACCAATCTGTGATAAGGGAGAGAACTTTTGAATATAATAATAAATATGATCTCTTATGAGTTCCTGGAAAAATTGACTCTAGTTTCTATCAACAAATTTTTTACTAATAACTTTAAGTGCACTTTTAGAAGAGAAAAACAAGAAATTTCTACTAAACAATGTTCCTTGTTAAATGTTAAAAATTGGTTTCAGAAAGGAAAATTGAGATTTTTTTTTTTCATGCTAGCGAAGACGTAGTCCAAATAAAATTTCATACAAATTGACATAAAAATTCATATAAATCAACAAAGGGAAATTTCAAAGAAAGCTAATGAGATCATTTAGCTTCATCAAGTGAATGCAAATAATCGTTAGTACGATTCTGCATACCAATAGGTAGTAACTATTATAGATGAATAATATATCTTTATTAGAAAGTCCATTTAATTCAATGAAAAATAAGGCATTTGAAGTTATTTACAAAAATGGTGATCAACATATTTTAGTTTTGGGGAAAAATTTTTTTAATTTGTGGTCTTATAATTTCACAACAGATATTTAATCATAAAAATTGTAATGTCTATAAAATATTAAGTGTATTTAAATATAATTTAAAAATTACAAATATATTTTATCTTGTACTCATTCTCACCAATTTCATTAAAAATTATATTATTTTTTAATTAAATTAAGTTAGTGCGAATTTAATTAAAAAATTATATTAAAACCACAAGAGCCATCCAACTTATCTAGTGGTCAGCGTGTCTGACTCCGGATAAAGAGGTCTTGAGTTCGAATTCCGGTTCGGGCATGAATGTTCTTTCTCTCTTTATCTATCCTGTCTTTGTCCTTTCCTTGTATGAATGAGTTGTGAATGGTTGCCTACCCCATAAATGGAGTACTTTTGGCGTGTGTGTACTGAGAAAGTCGGACTCTACACCAAAATATGGTTTATTTGGGAAAGTGGAGCAGAGCGCATAATGCCAGCCCAGCCGGCACACGACAACAACAACAAAACGACACGAAACACAGTAGTTTTATAGTTTAGTGATATATTTCTTAGATATTAGCGATCAATGTTTATTTCTTTTCAAAATTGAAGTTTATTGAAGGTTTAGTATTATGTACTAAAATTATAGTTTGATTTTATGAAAATGTGTGTAAAAATCAATCGATTAAGGAAAGTTCCAAAACCAACAAATGTAAAAAAATTCTTTAGTTCTTTTCAATAATGAAAATTTCAGTAAATAATGTATTTATACATAATCACATTACAACATTGCTGGTGGTAGCATCATAGTGCGGAAGTCTTTTCCGTGCTTTGACCTGGGGCACTTAGTTCTTGTGGTTGAAAATGCGAACTTTACAATACATGTGGACAATGCTGCTTTCTCATTTCTATGGCAATATGTTGCAATAAACCCTTTTCTATTCTCGCAAGAAACGAACTGTGAGATACCCTGGCTACGAATGTCTTGATTCGCATATCAAGACTTTCTCAACTATGATTTGACTAAAAGGGCATTTAAAAATAAAACTAAACAAGCCGTTTTAGTCTCTATCTGAATTCCATTGAACATCATTGGAACTACGAAGCCAACCAAACATATCTAAAATCTCAGCACGCCATCAGTCATTTCCAGCTCCACCCCATATTTTATCCTTGAAAGTCTATATCTATGGCTACCCTTTAAAAACTAGAGTAAAGCTTTCCCAGACGTTTGCAAGATAGAAAAAGAGAATAAACATAATTTTATTATGTGTCTCAATTTTTAGGACTCTCTGAGTCACAGGATAATTAGTTACAATTCATGTTACTGGTTAACATAAATATTATTAAGAAATTATTTATATCATTTATATTTACTATAAAGTGGCAAAATTCTTTTCTGAATATAAGACTTCATTTTTGATCATCAAAACTAGAGTTATCTTCTCCAAGCATCATTAACACAAAAATCTTATAATTGTTAAACCCATTACATTCAATACTCATTGCGAAGGTAACAGTCAAATGGCGAATGTTATGGCTGACAGCTCATTGATTCAATTCCCATTTCGGAAGTGGATGTTAGTATTAGTTTGAAATCTTTTTCAAGCCTTACCTCCTAGAAGAATTAACTTTTGCGTCTAAAAAGTGACAGTAAAGTAGCAAACAGCAGAAAAATAAATAGCTTCAGAATTATATAAGCTGCGATATTATAAACGAACTTTAGAAGAATAAGAATGAAAAATATTTTAAATTTACACATAGAGAATTCTTTAGTTGTAAAAAATAATATTAATAAGTTAAATAATCTAATACTTTAATTCTTGTTGTTAGAAAGATTTGTGTAGTATGAATAATCATCTCAACAACACTTGTAATGCATTGATTTCTTTAAGAGGTCATCTTATCAATTTCAAGATAACATCGATTCGATATTATCTTTAAAATTCTAAATACATAAAAATGTATCCCTATTTAATATGACAGTATCAAGGGAAAAGCATTAAAAGTTGTTAATAAAAAAAGTTAAACTGAATTTCTCAAAAATATTTGAATTTGTTATAAGTAAAATACACTAAATTCGAAATGTTTCAATTATAATTTAATATTACAAAAAATATCTAAAAACAGAAAATACAGTTATTTTTAAAAATTCAGTAGTACGTAAAAGAAAGTATTTATTCCAAAGAAACAACTATAGAAATATATTAAAAGAATTTACATAAAAGTATGTATTCTTATTATGATGAATTACTATTTCATTTAAAATTATTGCAAAATAAAAATCATATTTTCAACATAAACACAAATGCAGTTGTTCGAGCCACTCTAAAAGTTTATGTTTTCCTGAAATCAGGTGGAAGGAAAGAAATGGTTGAACTCACTCTCAGCTTCAGTAATTACATACTCTAATTCCATTAGTGAAAAGAGACACGAAACGTTATTACTAGTGTATGTAAGAACAATTAAGTTACTTTTTCGCTTTTCGCTCTTTTACCGCATGCTTCACTGACTGTTGATCTGAATTAATATATTACTTAGAAAATGCTTACAACTTCCGGAGATCAAGATTTTTCCTCTTTTCCCTAAAAGTGTCACATTTACCTTGCTTCAAATACAATTCTAATTGAATTTTACATGCACATAGAAAAAGTGAAAGTTAGAGTTTGGCTTAAAGAAGAATTTTCCTTGAAATCAAATTTTTTTTCATGATAATCTAATATATAAATTATGTAACGGAAATTTCTTTGGCATTTTGATAATATTCAAATGTCACATGCAAAATGTGTTTGTTGATATAAATTGAGATGTGTGAAGCAGCTTAAAAAATATATTTCACAATAATTTAATTACTATTATTTCTTAAAAAAATATTATTAATTTTACTAAAGAAAATTTTCCCAATTAACAACCTGAAAAGTTTTATTGATGCGGTCTAGTTGCATTCCCTTTAATTGTTTACAATCTATTTAACTAATTTAAGCATCTATGTTGCCTTTTTAATTACATTGTAAATTCATGTTCACGGTGAAATAAATCCTATGACATACTCGGAAATAAGTTTCATTGTTTTAAGTTGCTTTAATTGATAATTTCACCAATGTTCTATATTCTTCTGATTACAAAGGGAGGATTCAAGGTTTAATATCTCAGTCTCAACAGGAATTAACTGTTATGCCCTCTACTCTATTGTATTGATGACTGTTCGAGATTTTTTAAAGATTTCTTTTGTTAAAGTATGTAAATATATATCATTGTGGTGTATATTATTCTGATTACAAAGGAAGGATTCAGGGTTTGATCTCCTAACCTCAACATGAGATAACTGCTGCGCCCTCTGCATTTTTTTGTTTCGATGACTAATTGAGATTTTTTAGGGATTTCTTTCATTGGAGTATATAAATATATATCACTGTGGTCTATATTCTTCTGAATACATCGGGAGGATTCAGGGTTTGATCTCCCACCCTCAAAAGGAAATGATTATTGCGCCTTCTTCATTCTCTTTGTTTTGACAACTGAAATTTTTTGGGATTTCTTTGCTTGGAGTTTGTAAATACGACTCTTTGTTTTTAAAAGATGTTCTCGGAGGCAAAATGCAGTAGATGGTGAAAGTTAAAATTCTTTGAAGACAAATACCTAGCAAAAACTTCAAGCTGTTATGTATCCATTGTACAGTATCAAATATTTACATTTTTCATTTAGAATTTCTACATTCAATTGTGACTGTGCTATGGACACTTCGTATTGGACAGCTTAAAAGTTAAAAGTGGTTATAAAGTATATGAGCATTCATCACGCGTATTATTTCTCTAAAATACTTTTCATGAGTAGCGTTTATAAACCGTTAAAGAGAAAAAACACTCGAAAAATCTTTCAAGCACCATCTTCCAATAAATGTAAATCCATAAAAAAATAACCATATTTCATTAAAGGGATTATAAATTTTGAACTGGGGGCTTTTAACACCAGCGAACACATTCTCATTAGTAAGCCATGGTAAATCCAGGACCACAACATGGGAATATTTGACTTTGCTCATGATTTATCAAAATCAATATCATTAATGAATAGCTGTTACTTAATGAGCTCCTAGAAACCATATTTTTAATCAGATATTGGTCAGTTATGAGCATGTAACTGTGTTTGTATTTCCGCTATTATTCATGAAACAGAAGCTAAACAGTAATATACATCAAATTATTCTTTTTTGTCTTAAAAAGCAATGAATATCTAATATAATTGTAAATAAATGGCCTTGGCATGCTTGATTTATGAAATTTGAAAAAAATATTAGATGATTCTTTTTTCCAACGAGATCTTTTCATAAAAATTCATTTCATTATTATATAAAAATACATAAATAAATACTAAAAGAATTTTATTTAAAAACAAAATTTAAATATTTCTTTTAATATTGAAAGAATGAATTTCAGTTTACTAATACGTTTTTTTAGCCATTAAAGATCTAAATACCGTCGGAATGCATATTTTATAATTTAAAGATGTATTAACTGCAGGTGTAATAATATAAAGTTTAAAATAATTAAAATTTGGGAATTCACATTTTTTACCCTCATATACCAAATTTTAATTTTCATTGGAAAAGAATTTACAAAATTGTCAAATGCTTAGATGGTTTTTAAGGAATAATCACGTAAAATATTTAAATAATTATATATTTCCAAAAATTATTTTGTTATAAAAGTGATCAGTCTCTTTATATTTTCAACAGATTGCAAAGATAATTTACTGCGAAAACATTGTACCTTTGAAAAATTGAGCTATGATCATGAACAACAACGATTAGTTTTCACATACGTGAATAAAAAATTACAACTTTAGAATTAAAAATATTTTATTAATGAATAGCAATAAAAATGTTAAATTCAGTAAGTTATAAAATTAGGCTTAGTAGATATATAATTTAATATTCAGCAAAGTTATTAAATTATCACTGGGATAGATACTGACATCAGTATAACAACTGATCAATCAGAACATGGTGATACAGAAGAATTCGAATTGTTTGAAACAATTGTAACGAGAACTCATTCGGATAATTGGATTTTTTCGAAAAAAGGTTCTATTTTAATCATTGTATGTTGAAAATGGGAGAAAACAGTACGCATTTTACAAGAAAAAACTAATAATCAATTAAATGAAAAGGCAACACTTTTACATGTTAAGGTACAAGTGCTGTACAGTAATATAGTATGTATGTACAGTGCTGTAAATGAAAGTCTTGGTGAATAACTCGGTCAGAGTAAGCTGTTTCACTGCCTTCATACGTTTTCAGACGGCCATGTTGCGCATCAGTGAGAATTTGCACATAGTCCTTCTTGGGCTGAAATGCTTCCCTAACTGATGGTCTAATATCTACTTCAACTTGGACATTAAGGTCATCTTCTTCCTCAACAATTTCAATAAGTTTACTATTATTTGAAATTAGAAATATGGCGTCTCACTCACAAGCCATTCTCCTTTATCTTAATCACAAACTTATGAATATCAAGGAATTTTCTAAAAGAATATTTCTAAACTCCTCAAATGACCCGTTGTTCTCATCTTCTCCCTTCTCTTGTTTATCCTTTTCTAGAGCTTTTTCCTTTTTTCATTTTCCTTCTGTTCATGTGTCTGATGTTCTGAAATTCTGAAAGAGATTTGGATAAACGGGGTTCGGATAGTTTTAATTCTTTTATATTATCTGTTGCGTGTAAGATATCGTCAATATATTTCTGTGTCGTTAGAACATTTTGCAATACGACCAAAAGTGACGAATTGTTTGCGGTGAACGCTTTTGAGACTATTATACTATGTGTCATTGTACCGCTTGGTTGTAAATACTATATTTGACTCTTCTGCCATCACAAATATCAATTCTGAGGGAAAAACAAGCATCTTCGCTTAAGATTGCGTTTCTCAAATCAGTCATTATCCAACTATCAAGAAATAAAAGAAAAAAACAAAACGATATTGCCTTTGTTTGACACTGCGTAATGTACAGCCTAATGCTTGAAGGCCGTAGACTGCATATACTAGGTTTAGTGCTCATTGACTTAATAGACACTAAAATTTGCTTAAATTTATCCGGTGTTCACTAGATAATATACTTTGATACCATTGAATCCTATTATTCTTTCTGTTATGTTTAAAAAAAGTAGTATATCTGGTTTGGTACCATTGAATCCTCAATATCTGATAAATAATGCAAAATAAATGATAGCACCTTTCACTGAGCTAGCATATTTGTACCATTGCTTGCTCTATCCCTTGAAGCATTTTAATCAGCCGAAGTGAATCCTGAATGGCAGCGATGGCTAACTGTGCTTTCTCTAATCCACTGCTGTGCAGATTAAATAACTATCATACTACGTTTCAGCTTTATGCAAAAAATCTCAACTTAAATGAACTCTTAGGTTTTAGTCTTTTATATTGAAAATAAGTTGATTAGCTGAAATAAATCTTCATAGATGGTAATATCCTAAAAAAACTTGCATATCTTTTTTCTTTTTTATTGGCCAGACAACCCAGGATGGGCCCTTGTCTCCCTTTGGATCAAATTACAAGCTCTTCTATCCTTGGCCATGGACATCCAGTTACTTATTTTTAAAACTCTTAAGTCTGTTTCCATATTGAATTTGTTAACTCCAAGCAGTAGAACCATCTAAATTTAGGTCTCTCTCTTTTTCGGGTGCCGAATGATCTGACCGAGAGGATCTTTCTTGTTGGACGATTTTCATCCATTCTGGCCAGGTGTCCTGCCTATTTAATTCTCTGAATCTCCTTATATATTTTACTATTTCTAGTTCATTAAAAGATTTATAGAGTTCAGAGTTTTAGTTCTTTTTCTCCAGATATTGTTATATTTAATGCCTCCAAAAATATTTCTCAAAATGTTTCTTTCAAACACAGAAATGATGCTTTTAACTTTTTCTGTTCTTGTCCAGGTCTCAGTAGAGTATGAAAGAATGGGTCTGATAAAATGATTTTGTAAATTAGAATCTTTGTTTTTCTACTAATGAAGTTAGACTTTAAATATTTTTTGAGAAAAAAAAAACATTGGTTAGCATCTGTGACTGTACTATGGATCTCAGGCATTAAAAATCTATGCTTATAAGAGTATTGACTTTAAATCCTAAATATTTGAATTTGCTAACACTTTCAAATTTTTGACTTCCAATTTCAAAATATGGGCTGCTGTTACTACGGCATGCCATGTACTTAGTATTGTTTTGGTTGATTGTTAAATGGATTTTGCTGGTTGCAGCCTCTCTAAGTGACTAAGGAGTGCATGCAACTAAGTTTATATCGTTACCAAATGCAAAAAATCTGAACAGTTTTGTGAAATATAGTTCCACGAATATAAATATTGGAGTCTTTTATCATTTTTGGAGGGCAATGTTAAAAAGCAAACAGACCAATGTATCACCCTGTTTGACCCCATTTGAAACACTAATAGACTCTGAGAGATTATTTTGAATTTTAACCCTAAATTTTGTCTCAGTAAGAATAATGATGATAAATTTTTTAAGTTTTTCAGGTATTGCAAATTTTCTCTTGTCTTCAATTAAATATTTTCTATTTGCTGAGTCATCTGCAGTCTTAAAATCAACAAAAAATGGTGTTTTGCGATGACATATTCATTTTTTTTTTTTCAAAATTTGCCTAATGCTAAAGATTTGTTCAATAGTAGATTTTCCTTTGCGAAAGCCACATTCGTAATCACCTACAATGTTTTCTGTATATGTTACTAGTCTACTAAAAAGTATATCGGAAAATAATTTGTAAAAACGCAAAGTAGACTTATTCTCATGTAGTTGGTACATTCCAAAACGGCTCCCTTTTTTGCATTGGGCAGATGATGCTCAGTTTCCAATCTTCGGGTAAAGCTTCTGGATTCCAAATTGATTCCAAATTTCCTCAATTTTTGACCTGCAGCACTTTTAATAAGTTCAGAAGCTATCGAGCATGGACCCGGGACTTTATTATTTTTGAGCTTTTTTTATTCCTCCTTTAATTTTTGCAAAAATGGTGGAGGAATATTATCGGTATTTGTAGAGGTAATTGGATTGGTTAAAGGCCAATCAAACTTTGTATATAGTTGTTTTAAAATTTTCTGTTATCTGAGAACATTTCATAATATAAATGAATCCCCAATAAGTAGAAGTATAAATAAGAGATTCATCTCTTCTCTGACAAAACTAAATATTTTAAATGAAATTACAAAAATGTATTGCTTTTCCATTGGAACTTTATTGGAAAAAATCTCTTAAACCAAAAAATATATTTAAAATGATGGCACATATCATAATATTCAATTTGTCCTGCTAATGTTCGACAGGTGAACGAGCAAAGTCGGACTTCTGCCTTTCTTAAGTGCTCAGGGTAACTACTACTATCAGAAGCCGTACCTCTTTCCCTTTCGTGCTCATGGTCTTTTCAAAGCGTGAACTTTCAAACAGCCCTGGAGCTGTCCTCAATTCTTTGAAGACGGAGGATGTCATGGACCTGGTACGATTCAGACCAGGAGATAAGAAAGAAGAAGAAGATAATATTCAATAACTGCAACGATTTTTGAGAATGCTTTTCAACAATAATTGATAACATTTAAATTATATTTTGAAAAAACATATTTACCATAGTTATCAACATTTTTATTCTAGTTGTTTCCATCTTTACTTTGTCCTGTATAAAGTGTTTTAGAAATAAATACGTTTTAATTGAATAACTATATATAATATCAAAAAAAAAAGTCTTGCAACTTGAAAATATTAAGTTTTCTTTTTACAATAAATCTAAACAAAATTGAGTAATTTTTCTTAATATAAAATACATATAGTAGAAATCAATAAGAAAAATAAACTTTTCACAAATTACATTATATTTCAATAACATAGGTATAAAAAAACTGCGTTTTATATCTGTTTTATTTTAAAATATCAGTCTTATATCATATGTTAGAAGAAAAGTTTCTTCTTATGTCTAAAATAATGGTAATAAAAGAAAAAATTTCATTCTAAAGATCAAAGCTTAGTTCAGATGTGTAATGAACAGAGTTTATACCATCAAACAAAAACTTCTCATCTTATGTGTAGAACATATTTGTTCTGAAATTACTATGAAAATAAACTATAATTTATCCTGAAAAAAAGTTTTACCAATGGAAAATAATCCTTAAATAGTTGCTTATTGATATTCCTTCATTGTTCTTTTAAGCCAAAGTTTGATTCCTGCTATGAATGGTTAAAATATGAATGCTCAATTGTGAAATTTATTATGTAGCTATTTTGTGATAAGAAACATTTTTGAAAGTCATGTGGTTAGAAATTATGCATAAATACCAATTTAAATCTAGCAACTTCTTTAACAATCAGATATAAAGTTAAATAGTTTCATTTGTAAAACGTATAACATAAATAGCACTAAAAAGAGCAAGTCATAAAAAATGTGTGATTGTTACTGCATTTTGAAACTTTTATTTATATATTCCATATTAATAGATCTTCTCATCCAAAGGAATTCCAATTTGTTTGATCTGGTAGATGATAAAATTGTTTCTTGTTTTGTTATCCGAGGCATTAAGTAGAATATCTATATCTACGGTTAAAAAAATGTGAACTCCGTCTAATTATATCTAATACAAGTTATTTTTAAAATATCTAAAAGGCAGAAAAAGAACAAAAAAAGAAAGAAAAGCAGGAAAAAATATTATATATTCCAGTAACATACAGCTGAATATAACTGAAGATTTTAGGCATTTCTTTAAAAAAAAAATCTGTGAATGAGCGCAAGAGGTTTAAATTTATATGAACAGAAGTAAAAAATGAGTTTTTTATTCAACAGTTGGGAAGTTTTAAATAAATCGATTTAAAGTGTCAATCATAACTTCATTGAATTACTATTTTTTATTCTGACATTATTCAAAGAAAAAGAAAATACTTTAAATCTCTCTGGACTTGTTTAATATTATAAATTTAAAATGTAGTTTTTGATTCAAGGGAAAACTTTTTATATTCAAAATAAGATAAACAACCACGTTAAAAACAAATATTTCACTACTGTAAGTTTTTAAAAAAAAATAGTAAAATTTGCATCTTATCAAAACATTTGCAAACAATTACAAAACACTTATGGCAAACAAAAGTTGCAAACATGTTGAATTTATTATGCTTAAGACAAGAAATATATTATTTATAACATCAAAATAAAAGTTGATATTTCTGAAAAATTTGCTTTATAATTTTCAACAGAAATTGCACATTTATCACAAATTTAAATATTAATAATTTTTCACTTTTGTTACAAAATAAAATTATAAATAAAGTTATTAGTACATAGAATTGTTAAGAAGTGTCTAAGATGAATCTAGCTGGTAAAATAAATCAAAGTAAAAAATATGTCTTAGAAAATTTAAGTGTTGAAAATAATTCCATAACTTTTTTTATGTAAGAAAACTTCATTTCTCTCTTGGAATAAAGTGAAACTTATGTAAGAACTCCTTACTCTTGATATTGCTTGCTATCTTATATTTTTTAAACTTTTTTATATATATTTAAAGAGTTAAATTTTATATTTTTTGCTGAATTTTTCATTTAATTTTATAAATCGATTTTTTCAAATAATAAAATAACATTTTCCTGAATGTATAATTTAATTTAAACGACTTCTAAGAAAAAAAAAATAATGCTTTCTTATTTTAGTGAAATTTATCATTTATAAAAGTGTTATAATTAAACGAAAATAAAATGGAAATAAGGACTAATTGGGATAATTTTTTGCCGCTCGAAAACATGAATTATAAAACTTGAATTTTGTTTTGTTTTTATAAAAAAATTGATAAAAGTTTTCATCTTAGAAATGAAAAGGTAAGGAATATTTTTGTAATTTTCACTATTTACATGAAATTTTCTATTTTTCTGAAATTCAAAAATCTTATTTATTAAATAAACCATATTTCCCGAAGATTTCTACGGTGAATGAAAATTAGTGTCATCAAGATTAAAATATGTATCACAATCCTATTATTATGTAAACACAAAGTCATTAACTTATCTTTTAATTTATTTTCAAATGCCATTTCGTGTTTAAATAAAACATTTATGAGAACCATTTAAATGAGGGAGTTAATAATTTTTTTCTTAACATTTTTTTAACTGAAAATGGGAGGTCATATTTTGCTATGTCAGACTCCGAAACTTCTTTATAAAAATAATTAAAGTTTTCCCAGTTAAAAATATTTAAATTGATGACTATAATTACTCCTGATTTTTTTAAAAGTATACAGTAATAAAATATCAACTAAATTTATGTTAAAATTTTGCATGGTATTTTGGGATCTTGATTTATTATGTTGCACAATTCGTTTGCACACCAATAGGTTGTATAAAACGATTGCAAAATCTGGAAATATTACTAATTCCTTGACCAAATTATGCGTGAATTTCATACTATGTATATATAACAGAAAACGGGGCGCCTCATGGTCTTTATTACCTCTATCGGCATCCTTTATCTAAAACATTCAGCATGATCCAAAATAAAAAACTATCCATCAAGGCTAGTTATTGAAATGGTAAAACATTCTAGAAATCCATACTGTATTTCGCAAAACCACGAGGAAAGCAGGTCAAGAAAAAGAGATACTATATATCTCCTGCTTTTAGTAACTCACTAAACAGCGGACTAAATACAATTTCAGATAACGTCTGCAGTGTGACACGACCACTAATTATACACGCCTGTCTCCTTTACATCTGCTGCCTCATCACGTCCATCTACATTCGCGAAAACCTGGTAACAGCTGAATATAAAGTGGACTCTCTTTTATTTCAATTTCCGGTTAAACTCGGTATAATCCATATATTGTGCAATTCGCTTGATGTAATCTCTTGATTCCTTTCTTTAACGTTATCGCTACAAAATACCTTTCCTCACAGAATGCGGAACCAAATTTCAACGACTTCTGTATTATTCTGAGAGTACAAATATAGTACGCAAACAAATCATCATGTTTATCTTCATTTATTTTATTTACATGTGTGCTTATACGAAATACGTGAACATATATAGGGATTTCTAATTGAGAATTTGATATATAATCTTTTTTTCCTTATAAAATAATATTAATGTCTTTTTCTTACCTGTGTAATCAGGGTAAAAAAATTAAAATATCACTAGATTTACAGAATATATTTAAAATATGAATTAATTCTACAATGTTCGTTTGGGAAATTAAATGTTATAACCTATGGAAAATAATATATGAACATTTTTTATGAGTATAACGAAGAATTTTTCATTTCTGTCAATAATTTTACACTTATAAATCACGATAGAATAGGAAATCTTTTAGTAGATATTTGTTCGCAGTCAATACCATAAGACTTAGATTTTTTTTTTTTTTTTAAATATCTACCTATCTATTTACTCCGTATTAAGCAAAAATATATCCTTCGTCTTTTAATGTTCTGTGAAGCAACTTGATTTTTAATCTTTCAGTCCCCTATTTTTAAAATAATATTTAAGCATCTTAAAATTAAATAAAAATTGCATTAAAAGTTTAGGCACACATTCTTCATAATCCAAGAATCCAAATTCTGAATTTTTTTGGCGATGTAGAAATGTTGAAAAGATGATGTATTGTGACGTGCGTGATGGTGTAAATATGACGTGTGTGATGGTTGCCAAAATAGAATTTTCTGCATAATTTTTATAGGTTTCCATACCTATGACGTAATAAAAACCAGTTTGCTAGATACATAAGAAAACCCGCCAAAAAATCACCAAACTCAGAATTTGGCATCCTGGACTATACAGCATCTGTGCCGAATTTTATACATATTTCATATATTATTCAATAGCTAAAAGAATCAATAAAAGTATTAAACTCCTGAACTGTCTTATTAATAAAATTATAAAGTTTTTATTTTTAATAAACTTTAAGAAACTATTTTAAGGAACTAATATTGAAAAATTTTTTTCAAGGTTGAAAAGTAAAGTGAAATTAATTTTCTCTGCCTCATTACCCGATACCTTGCCTGGAAAAGATCTTTATCAAGTGATATAAATTTAAAAATTGAAGACAGGCTCACTGGTCTGTGACAAATCTCAAAACAATAGTTACGATACCAAGTTGAAAATCAAAAATTATACCAAATTGTTAAACTTGTAATACTTAACGATAGCTCAATCAGCTTCTTATCTACGCCGAAATATCATGAAACAAAAATCATTTTCAAAACAATACGCTGGTATCGGAAACTTCTTTGCTTGCAGTGTTTTTCTTCTTCTTCTATCAATAACCACCAGCAGAACTTTGATGTGCCTAGTAAGTAAATTTTTTCTTAAAAATAACCCAGAAACGACACAGTATAAGTAGTACGATGACATAAATATCTCAAATAATTTGGTGTCATGTGCATGCAAAATTAATTTTAATTTGTGTGTGTGTGTGTAACCTAACAATTCACTGTCTATTTAAAATAGTTTTAATGACCTTAAAATTAATTCATTTACAATTATTTTCTAATAATAAACCTATCTGAACAGATGTGAAGAAAATTAATTTAATCTTCCATTTATTAGGCTTTATTTTATCTATATAAGTTGTTTATTCTTATATAAATAAAATATATGTATTAATTGTTTCCTTATGCAAAAATTCATTTATTTAAAAAGTTTTTATTTAATTTTTAATATGATTAAAAATATTTGCATAAAATTAACTTTTCAATTCAGCATAACTTCATACTACATAGGGGTTAGGAATTTACAAACAGTATTTTTTAATCACTAGTCATGATCATATACTTTTGATTTTAAAATATTTTTTATAAGCTATGGTGTAATATTAATTTTAAATCGGAAAATATATTTTTTTTGCTTATGATAAATTTGTTAAGATTAATGATATTCAGTAAAATTTTATTCTCTCCTTTTTGTATTTAATATTACGAGTTCCTTTTTTTTTATTTTGACTAGCATTGTGATGATCAAAGTAGTTAAAAATCAGTAAATTTTCATAAAGAAGATATTTACATTAAATTGCTAAATAATTTAAATTTAGTAACATATTGAATGGAGTACATCATTTAAAATAATACTCGTATATTTGTGACTACAGTGCTAAAATAAAAACAAAATTATTCAAAAGCGCTTTTTTAAAAAATATTTCTTTTCATTATTTGTAAAACTTTATCATAGTCAAAAATATAAGCCGTATTTTCATTAATATTTAAGTTATACGCAATGAAATTTCAGAAATAATCAGCATAATATTGCTTACAATAACAACAGCTATTCCATTTAGAATTGGATATTAAACTTTATGTTAAATTGCACAATTTGTAGATGGAACGCGTTTCTAGAAAATTTTTTCGTATTGTTTCGGTTATATTTATATAAACCAATAAATGAAATTCTTATATGATTCATAATAACAAATTATATATATATATATATATATATATATATATATATATATATATATATATATATATATATATATATATATATATATATATATATATATATATATGAAGATATGTCTAACACAAGGATCAACAGGTTGCTCAATATACGCTATCAATATGCGTTCATGGATGCCATCCTCATGATGCGGCAAACAAAAAACAGGTATTAGTCAGTATTTACTGTTTTCTTCCATACCTTCATCTAAGCTCATCAGTGCTCATCATAGTTGGTGATTTTGTCCGTGATGCAGTGCCTCAGGTAACCAAAACTATGCTCGCAGTGCTGACAATCCATTCTACGGCAAATTTCCTAAAACTTCTTTTGCATATCCTATTTTTCTACTCAAGGCTCGTAACCCACCTGCATGATCCAGTAAAGACATGAGATTAATATTCCTATCTTCCCATAGGTTAAGTTTATTTTAGCGATATTGTGCAATTGAGCTCTTTACAGCATTTTATGTTCGGGGCCACGGTGGTCTGGTTTTTAGGGTTTCGTTCTCACTATCGGAAAGTAGTGAGTTCGAATCTTGTCTTATCCGAAGATCCATCGTGTTCGCTAAATGTGGCTGGGAACGTTAAATAGGTCGTAGTCGCAATGTCCTCCGAATGAAATGATATCACTTAGAGTGGAAGGCCAAATATTGGTGGTCTTATACTTGGTAACTGTTTCAAAATCACGACGACTTCACCCGGCTACTTCTATCGAACTGGTAGAACCCAAATCAGGTTTGGGTACAAGGAAACATGCCGTTGCATTGACAACGGCATATCATATTTTGCAGACAATCACAAGATATCGAGCAATGCGAAAAGTGATGCGGTATCATCTTGAACTTCAATACCAGAAGATTACAGTCATAATCTTTATCAAAATCAAAAATTTATTGATAAAGATTTCACCTTCATATCCTTAGCATAGCAATTTTTTTTATCAGACTACAATATTCCAATTTAACTTGGGTATTAAAAATCGGTCACTTACTTTCTTCTTTTAAGTACTTACTTCCTTTTAAGTATACTATAGGTATCGCTGACACAGTAATTTGCATACAAGCTTCATAAATCAATTTTTTTCCAGTTGTATATGCATGTATATATCAAAGAAGATTAAGAAAACAAATTGGTGATTTATTACATTCCTAGTAATAAAGTTTAAGTATGTAAGTTTTGTAATTTATATGTTGATACCATTCGGGGAATAAAGGATTTTTTTTTTATTATTTCAGTTGAAATCTATACTTCAGGTAGGAGGTCTTCAAGTATTACTTATCAGCACTTTATTTCTTAAAAAATACATAAATTTTATTATAAAATTTTATATAAATCAAATTTTATAAATTTTACGAAATTCAAAGTACTGACTATATTTGAGCACATTTATATTCACTTAACACTTGCATAAATTTTGAAACTCCGATATTTTCATTGTACTAGATCGAAACCAAATCATTATAAAAATAAAAATAGTAGTATTATTGCTCTTATGTTACTAATCTACATTGTGATGACAAAAAAAAAATTTTTGTGATTAAAATAAAATGTATAACATACCAAACTCTAATATTAATTCTTAAATACAGTATTTAGCATTTTAATTACGAAGGATTTTATTTGCATGATTTTTGCCGCCTTTTAGGAAAAAAAAAGATTATTTGCTAATGATAAAATTTAAGATATTAGTAGCCGGCCAACTTCTCTAGTTGTCAGCGTGCCTGACTGTGGATAAGGAGGTCCTGGGTTCGAAACCCGGTTTGGGCATGGATGTACTTTCTCTCTCTATATTTGTCCTGTCTTTGTCCTTTCTTTGTGTGAATGGATTGTGAATGATTTACTACCCTATAGACGTGTACCTATGGCCTGTGTGTACTGAGGAAGTCAGAGAACTCCACACCAAATATGGTTCAGTTGGAAATGTGGACAACGCACCCCATATTGTCAGCCTAGCTGGCACAAGGCAAATATATATATATATATATATATATATATATATATATTAGTGAAAACTTAAATAATAAAAAATAATATTATTAATTCATTAGCAAAATATTATAAAAAAAATTTTAAAAATTAATTACAGTTTATGAATAAAATATAATAATACCCCGAAGGAATTTTATAGATAATTTTTTTCAAATTCGCATTATATTTGACACTGCGTAATGGTTAATCAAATAACAGAAAGTTGATTTATGATATTTAATCACCTTTTCTTTCATTTTCTTCCAAGAAAACTTTTATAGATAGTTGGTCGTATTCAAGAGAAACGCCGGAAATTTAAATTCTGACCCAGCCAGATGTACATATATGTGCAGAGCTTTCAAATATCGTCTAGAGTAATATTTAGTTATGAGAGTATACGTTTAATATAAAAATGTTCTTTATATTTTTACTTCAGGATAAAGTTGTGGTTTTATGTCGCTATAAATCTAAATCTATATTATGAGATATCATCACAGCTCACAATTATATTAGGTTGTTTGGAAATTCATTTCGTTTTTCATCAAAAAGAAAAACATTGCGAATAAATATCATAGTGCATTTCATACTTCCCATTCTAGTCCAATAGCTTTTACCATCTTTCTGGTAGTGGCACGATTTCACACTCATAAAGTGGTTGGTTTTTACTAGCAAAAAGCTGATCCAGGTAAGAAAAGCGAAATTACTTTCCGAACAACCCTATAAAATAATAAAAGTTGCCTATTTTTCTGTCATTGTATCGTCCTTAGCTATCAGTTAGCTTTTACTTTAAATTAGACAAATTTAAGGTCTACTGTAAATCCTTAGTGCTCTAAATCAAATCAAACTTGGCCATTTATCCCTCCCTTCACGTAAATCGCCTACCTATTCATTTCTTATGCACCATCACACAACAGGAGCGATTATGAACCTGTTCCAGTTCTTCCCTAATTACACAACAAAAAACATCACTTAGGAGTTCTCGAAGAAAGATTGGAATATGCGTCAGGGTTGCTCCACGGCTTTGGCCCACTCAAGAGTTGGAAAACAAAAACAGCACTATGAGTGCGTATGCGTGTCCTAATTTTATTTTTTTAACGGCACATTTTCATCTGAAACCACCGGTTGCCTGAGACGAAACAATAACTTACAATATAAGTCTCTCGCAAGTCCATCTATGTTTCCATTATTATTTAAAACTTTTCTTACTTTTACTTCGATCTAGATATCTTTTCGAACACACAAGGTCGCAAACTATCAGTTTAACTCTATCAGTTAAGTTCATCCTGGTTCATTCATCTTCCTTTAATTCCGGAAGATCGATTTTTTGTTCCGTGGCTTCAAAATTTGAATAAATGCGCAGAAACAGGCAAATATCTCACGAATCGCCATTTTCGGAACAATAGCCAAGCCTATTCCTTATTCAGCTTTAGAGTTATAAATCTTTATTTGATTGATTCAGATGATTTCTGAATCGTTAGTTTCTGGGAACTAGATGCGCCGCTCTAAATGCTGCCGAATGTATTCCTTCATCAATAAGTAAAAGTCACTCCGTTTCCAGGAAAGAAAATAATATTGTCTGTCCCATGTATTTGTGCTTGAGTAATTTCTATCAAAACCAATTTTCCATAAAAACGTTCTCTGGGACTTCTTATATAAAATAAATTAAGACGAAATAAAAAATTATGAATTATGTTCTTAGAAATGAAAATGATTATGACTGTTATGGCTAATACGTTTCTCCATGCAAGTGACACAATTAAAAATTTATGCTATAAAAATTATAATAAGCATAAGAAAATAGGTTGATGTGATCCTATAACTACTACCCGCAAGATTGCTTACATAAAAAATTTTCCCTTTGAATTTTTATTAATTTGAGCTTTGAATAATTTGAAAACTTTTTCCCAATAAAGAATTAATTGAACAAATCAATACATATTTAATTTTAGAGAATGATAATCATAAGTTAATGTAATATTTATATTGATTCTTATGAAATTCACTTATAAGCAATTTTTTTTCATTTAATTTCTGGTTGATTTTTAAAAATTAAACTCAGTAATTATCTAGAAAATTATATTTATTGAGATAACTATACACATCAAAAGGGATTTACTTAGTAAAATTGAATAATTTGCTTAGAAAATCTTACTTTTTAATAACAATAATAATGATAAAAACAGCGTTTTTTATTGGGGAAGGATTTAAAATTAGGTATATTTTTTCCATAAATTTAAGCGTTTAAGTTTTTATCATTATTCAGAATAATAACCCGAAAAAATCAGGAACTTAACATTGATTTCTAGTACTTTAAATATACTATTTTTTAATTTCTTCTAATACTTGTTTTTGTGACGACTTAAGCCTTAAATGACCAATTTTTATAAGCGTAATTAATCCTTTTGGTATAAAAATCATGTGTTTAAAATTTTTACGATGATATATTGTTCCCTGTGAAATTAATAATATTAAAATATTGATAAGGATAAAATATTAATCTTCTTTCGCGTTTTTGTGCTGTAAACAATATTTTACAAGTGTGATAAGGAATATGTGTAGTAAATTTCGTTTCAAATTCTTCGAAATATAAAAAAATAATTAACATGTCTACCTCTTTACTCATATAACATGCTTCATATTTATTTGCTTTTGTATAATTCTAAATTTTTATAAACTTTGTTCGTTTTTCTAAAAAAATAAAAGAGTTTTTAATGTTGATTGAATCAATAAAATTGTTTTTTTAGCTATAAATATATGCTTTTTCTACCTCCCTCGTATCCTTCTAGTGAGTAAATAGAAATGTTGGTAAAAGTTTACTTACGGGTACCCTTTGATTTTTTATGCCTAGAGAGGCGCCAAAATATGAATAAGAAAATAGCAACTATAAAACTATATTAGTGAAAGCGTTGAAAATGTCACGGTTAATAGAAGTTAAATTTTATTGCCACTAACTTTTTTGCCAATCCATGGAGTGTCCTATTCTTCTACACTGAAACGGAAATTAGTATTATTTAGCCAATTTTTATAGTTGATGAAGGGTATATTAAATTCTATTCTAATCAAACAAAGAATATAAAGTTACATAAAACGCTTTTTTAATCTTTTTCGGGAGACAAGTGATTTTTAATCATTCTTCAAAATAACGTGTACTATGTATGCTACAAATTTTACTTCTATCTGTTAAGACGTGTGAAACTGCATAATATACTTCCTTTTATTTTCCCTTCCCTGATTAACAACTTTCCATAAAAATGTTATATTGAAAATTTATTTGATGATTTGTCAGGACTAATAACGGGATAATAAAAAATGTGTGCTTCAAATTTTATGCCAATCTACTCAACAATTCTTAAATTGAATGCTTTTTTTTAATTAATCAGCTACATTTACTAAAGGCGATTTTTATGAAAAAAAAGTTAGTATTATTTTAACAAGCGTAGTATGTTTATTTAAGTTTTTAAGTGTCAATCAGTATAAAACTGTATAACATATCACTTCTTTTTTCTACTCAAGCCTTTTCAGAAGAAAAACATTTTCTTCTGAAAAGGGTTAAGTACAGAAATTTTCGGCACAGCTGTCGTATAATCCAGGTTGCCAAATTCTGAGTTTGGGGATTTTGTTGGCGAATTTTCTTATGCATCTGGTAACCTCATATTTATGACGTCATAGATATGGAGACCTATAAGAATAATGCAGAAAGCTCTATTTTTGGTAATCCTAATATTTAAGTGAATTCACGTCAAAATACGTCATCTTGGCAATATTTCTTCATCGCCAAAAATTCTGAATTTGGCATCCTGTATTATACGGCACCTGTGTCGAAATTGTCTTATCAGCATAATCATTCTTTGGAAAAGATAAGGAAGACTCATGTCAAATTTCATGTGAAAAAATTCAATTTTGATCATATAACATGTTTTTACTCCCTTTGACTCTCTTACAGCAATAGCTGAGGCAGCTTTTTATAAGTGCCCATTTTCCTATAATATGACTAGAATTATATAAGCAATTTTTTTTGGATCTACGATACATATAGAATTTCTTAGCATGAATTTATTGTATATATTTTTTTTAATTAGCTAACAGTTTTTTTTAAAAAAAGAAGTAAATGATTCGATGTGATAAGTAAAAACTTCTGACCAAATTGTACACTAAAATCCTTTTTTTGGATATTTTTTCAAAGAACCAATTGTTTTGTGGGTATAGTTAATCTTTCTAAATGCCAACAAATATAGTGTTCATACACATTTTATATTTCGTTCAAACAGATACCGTATAATATATAAGCATTCACTTATAATTGAAAAAAGAGATAACAAAATAGGAAAAGTTTCCACGTCTGTTACTTTACTTTCCATAACTTATTAAAGATACATCGCATCAATTTAAAATATAATAATTAATGTACATTAAAAAATAATTATTTTAATTTATTATTTTAAAACTGTTAACATTTTACGCTTCTTAAATTGGTATTACAAAATAGCATCCATTCATTGGAGGAAATTTCATTTGTTATTTCATTATATTATCTTATCTATTTAAAGCAGAAACACTTTATATTCAACTGAGAACGAACTCAATTACTTTTTTTTTTGCTTTCTTTAATCATTATGAAAGAAAAATGTTTGCAGCTGCACAATAGGCTTCATGAATAAAGTGTGATAAATAATCTGCTGAACGTGTGCTACATCTATCACACTTTATCTTAAAAAATTTTTAACCTTGAAGTTGTAATTCCATATTTATATACTCAGACGGAGAACAGTCTCAAGGTAATCTACTGAAACCTTTCAAAGATAAAGAGCATAAGAACCGAAAGGCATCCTGACATTTTCTCACCAAGCCTAACGTCAAAGAGTGTTGCCGATTGAATTTGAAAAATTACATCCAAATTATTAAAGTCAGTACGAAATACTAGAAACAAATTTGCTTAAATTTATGTCACCAATCTCCAAAATTTGAAGTAAGAAATTGCAACAAATTATAACTGCTTAGTCCCAAAAATAACTGTATGTTATGTTAGTAAGTAATAACAAAAATGAAAAAAAAAACTCTCTTCTCAAACTTTAATTATCCATCCCCTTACACACCAGTGCATGGTAAATAAAGACATCGACCAAGGTTACCTTGTCTAGTTCTTGCCATTGATAAATACATGAATAAATTGAAAACCTTTCATGTGCCATTGTCACGTGTTCACACACATGACAAGAATAGAATTAAGGAACTGTGTTTCAGAAAAAAAAATTAATTGGTAGATGTAATTTTCAGATTAATAGACGATAAGAAATATAGTATGTAAATCTAGAAATTGTAATTTTTAAAGAAAGAATTTTGCCATTTTTAGCCAGGTGTGTGATGAATTTCATTTATTGACCTAACTGTGTAAATATATGAAACATATTTCCTCAGCCTTATTTTAAAAAATTGTAATCTATTTCATTTGTTTTTTTATTATGATACTTTCATAAGTTAGGTAAAAATTTAAACTACAACTATTGCAACAGGGAAACAATCTAGGTGTGGCAAAAGCTATGGGCCTCTTTAGGTTTCCTGAGTTAGTCCTAAATATTGCATATTTGAACACAATATAAAAATTTGATTTTATAATGGCACACACACACTAGTAATTACGCTATAATTTTCTAGGATAAACTGAATACAGTATGTAAGTGAATATTATATTTATATGAATATAAAAATGTAACAAAATATAGAAAAATATAAAATAATGCTACTAAAATCATTAACTTATATATGCAATTAGAGTAGTAAAATCGTATGAATATCAAAATTAAAATTTATAAAAATGCCTATAGATAAAGTGGCGTTCAATAACCCCTCATAACTCATAATAAATTTAAGTTTAATAATATTTGTGTGTATGTATTATACTGATTTTAGAGATGTTAATTTATGTACGCTTTTAAAAAATACACTATTTTTAAATGAATGTTTTAGACAATGTTGAATATATTTATTAAATGTTATGAAATAAATAAAACTATAAAATCATTTGATTTAAAAAAACATTTTTATACTACCTACCATGTTGTATATGTATACAAATTACATGCATGTATAAATTTTTGCCTTTTAGAATACTTTCATTTAAATATAAAAATTATTATTCGTTAGATAAATTGATATCACGGAGAATTCAATTGAGAACGCCGGTATCGTATGAAAACAATGATCCGTTTTATTGTTTAATTTTTAAATTTTGTTAATATTAGTTATTTCATTTACATGTTAAATTTTTTTTAACAAATAAAACCAATGTGTTGTAAATATTTAATAATTATTCACAACAATATCTTTTTACTGATTCTTTTATTATTTCTACATATACGATTTTCAAAAGTAGCATTTTTTTCAATTTTTAGCATTAAGAAGTATTTAAATTCCTGTGAATTTGTTGATAAACATAAATATGGAAAAAAAATGAAAGTGATATTCATATGGAGCGATCAATAACATAATATGATGTTAAAAGGAAAGGAAATCAAATTCTCTGCTATGAAAATAACTTTTCTAACACATTTTCATTCGCATAAAAAAATTAAGCAAAATTTTCTAAGAGCATATTTATAGATATATTATAGCCAAATGATTAGCAATTTAACCAGGTAACTTACATGAAACACAGAGTATTTTTCACAAATTAGAAGCAAATAAGTCTTATTTACGAAAAATAAATGAATTATTCGGGGCAATAAATGTTCTATGTCACGTCCATCAATTTTGCCGGCAAACTGTCCACACGACATCACTTTCTTCACCAGGTAGCAACAAAGGGACGCCTGTAAGGTCACCTGTCGTCCTCAAAGCGGCCCATTAGTAGGCCACGGGCTTAGTTTTTCTGACCTGGAAAATATTCCCTGAAGAGGACTTGAGCATGGTATCGAAGAACGATCACGTTCCATCAGCGAAAGCGCAATGAAAGCTTCAGGTCAACAAGTTATCTCACCTTTTTTAATTAGATTTGAACACCAAAATAAAATTTAATTTCCGCATTCTTCCCTTTGTCTTGTCATTTACATTTCTTACAAGTAAGAAGAATGAGCAGATATAATTTGCAGGCTTTTCAAGTTTTGTTTCCACGAAACTGTGATTTAAAGGATTCATAATTGAAAATGTTCAGAATTTTTTTTTCAATAACTATAAATTTTTTTTCATAATATGAGAAAAATGTAAACAATTATTTTAAGAATTCTTTTATAATATATCATCAAACAGTATAATCGTTAGTTAAATTTTACAATTAAAAAAATCAAAAAGAGTTTGCTGTATATTATAAAATTTCAGCAGGTCAGACAATCATATAAATTACATACATTGAATAAATATAGACGAAAATTATCCATGAGTTATTTACTGCTGATACACCAGACAAATTTTTGTACTATAAAAAAACTTTTTTAATTATTCATAGTTTTAATAGTGTAAAAATTTTAATAATATAGAAGTATTTTCAGAACTAAACTGAATTTGAAAGTATCAACAGAAGAATAGTTACACTGTTGTTGAGAAAAATGGTAAAAATTAGAATTCTAAATGCCTTGAAATTTGGTTTAGAAATAACAAGTTATGGATACATAAATGATTATTTAGCTACAGATATAAATTTGATTCATGTATACATGCAACACTGAAATAGAATTCAGAATGAATAAAAAAATGTCTGTTAAAATAAATTCATTCATCTTGTACTAAAGACATCTATACTATAATAAAGGACATCTATACTAAAAGAATAATATTTTTACCACCATTATATATGTATAACATATCGCAGAGATAGACATCCAAATGGGAAACTAATGAACTTATAAAATTCACACAATTGATAAAAGATGGCGCTTTACATTGAGATCGCAGCACATATTGGACATACTTTGATCACAACCATGCATAGCAACTGACAGAGAAAGAGATATTTAAGAAGACTTTCACTAACTTCAATATGTAAGGATATGTAATTTTCTGAGTCAACTATAAACACATCAACATAAGTAAATACGACACCTGAGCTCTGATGGGTCAAGCATAATATTTTAAAACGTTACCATAACATGGGTGAATCCTAAAATGTTAGCAGATTTTAGCTAGCACTGTTTGTCAAAATTTCTACCATTATTCTTAGCCACCTGAT
The DNA here is from genome assembly GCA_030067965.1 of Latrodectus elegans. Classification (NCBI taxonomy): domain Eukaryota; kingdom Metazoa; phylum Arthropoda; class Arachnida; order Araneae; family Theridiidae; genus Latrodectus; species Latrodectus elegans. The sequence goes on from CM057814.1 coordinate 27,453,328, forward strand.
GTCCATGTTTTTCACTTTCAAAAACCTCACACCATCTACGACGAAGACAGCTTTAGTGTACAAAACAAAGACAATGAAATCCACTAAGTTCTCTCTCTCTCTCTCTTTTTTTCAAGCTTTTTTCTCTGAAGAATATAAATTCAATTTTTGAATTTATGAATAACAGACAATTGTTCACAAATACAGTTGAAGAAAGATATTTGAAAGGCTACATTTATTAATCACCGTATTGGTATAATTACCAGTATTCTGCCTTATAGAGACAATGCATTTTGTTTCCTCATAATCATTTTATGAATATGACGTAATGTGAAAAATCAATACTAGAATAATAAAGAGAATTATTACCATTCAATTTCTAAAATATCAAACAGAGAAATATTTATTTACGGATACTTCTATTGTTCTGTACTTCATGTCCAAAAATCAAGTGTGAACTTTTCCTTACTTATAGCCAAAGGAATTAGTTCTTGTAGAACATGGAAAACAGAAAGGAGACTTGAATTAAATTAGCTGCAATGACAACCAAGGAACTGAAGTAAAGTTTACAGTCCGTACAGAATGATAACTCTTCAAAATGCTATATAAAATTACATTAATTCTTACCACCTCATGTAAGAATAGTCATTAGGGTTATTGATTCTCACTCAAGTGTTGGTTTTTAAAAAAATTTAAAATTTTGAAATATTATTTCTTAAATTTATCTGTTGACGTTTTAATGATATATTAGCTATACAGTTTTGTTACTGGTGTTCTATTTTTCTAAACATAAAACAATATATTAACTTTATAAAAGTATTTTGGTCACAAAATTACACTTTTTTTTATCACTTTTCAAGTGGATTCTTTAATATTAAACGTTCATGAATTAATAAAATCTGATTATTTTTCACTATAACATAAACCAGGAAACCATATTAAAAGAAGTTAAAATTCACATATCTCTAACAAAAATATGTGATTTTCACTTTAAAGTCAGTCTTGGATAAAAATATATGCAATTTAAAACTTTTTTTGTAATTTATATATAATTTTTAATAACTATCAGTCACTGATAATTTGAAAAACATGGGTGGATCGTAACTTTTTCTTAGTACCGACATTTGAATTTACGTTAAGCTATATAGACTGTAAAAGAATTTTAAATTCTTGCATGAAATAGAATATTTTCATGTATATATTTATCAATAAATGTAATAGATATTTATTTATAAGTATGAGTTTTTAGAATGATGTAAAATCAAAGTGAATTCAAAAAATAATTAACATTACATTTTAAGACTCATCTCTAATAATAAATTTGTTTATTATTAAATATATTCAATCATTTAACTATATCTTGAATACTTACATAGGATAACATGCACACAGTTAACTCATTTAAATTACATAAATAAGAGCTTTTTTATTCTCAATTTCTTAATAAAAACCCAGAAATTTCTTTTAAAAATATTTCTATGACTTTTATTTAAATGACGGCCTTTTAAATAAAAGTCCTAGAAATTTTGTCTGTGACTTTTATTTAAAAGATCATCAAAAATAATTAAATTTTTGACTTTATATACTTTATATGAAATTTTGGGCTAATGACTATAACTTATAGTTGGATATAATAATAACTATATATTTCATAAAATGATTCTGAGACCAAAATTAGTACATATTCATTAGCAAATCTTATTTTAATTCTTACTTATAATAAAAAACTGCTCGGCTTGTTTTAATCACTAAATGATAATATTTCTAAAATTTCTTCATCACATTACAGGAACAGTTTAAATTATGTGGAAAATATTTAATTCGGCAAATCAGGAAATAAATTTGGAAATTGATACCGAATATTTTGTACTGTGATATATAGTCTCTTTAACGAAAAAATTATTTAGAATTCTCTCACACCAATCAATTTTATCTGTCACTCTATCCATACCCGTAAAAAAATTTGAGAAAAACCAGTCTAACGTTGTTGAGATTTGTAAAATGATTTATTACGTTGCAAAAGAAACACGTAAATGGTTGTTTGACCTATTATAAAACACGTCAGCTTATTCATGATCCTATTATGAAAAGTGTAACAGATACTTACTTTTGTTAAATTTTCTGTTCTGTTGACAAGAATTATTTAACCTAATTCTTTTATTTATTTTTTTAAACACAAATGAATGACATATTTCATTGTTCGATTGATTTATTTTTAAAGTAAGATTCTTTTAATAATATTGCCATGGTAATACAATAAAATTCAGACATTCATAAATTATTTTACTCTTCAGCGAAAATAATATTTCTTGATGAATATAAATTTAACCTCTATTCACTGTAAATATTTACAAATTTAAAATAATTAAAGATAGAACAAGTTCTTGGTATCCGCAAAACCAAATCTTTATTTTTAAAAGTAATAATCTCTTACAATGTCTTGAATGACGCATTCCAGTATATTAAAAACAAAATGTAAAATAATTTTAACACAAACTTATCATATAATGATGAAAACTTAAAAATAACTGTGTCAAGCAGAAAATAATATATGTATATTTATGCATGCTATTTTCAAAAATATTTTTTTTTCTAAAAGTTCAAATAAAATTTGATTTTTAAAACATAACATATATATTTTAAAATATAATATAGATTTTTGAAAATTGTTTATTTTACAGAGTATAAAGTCTTCATTCCTTAAATAAAAAATTAAAGAGCTAAAATCTTTCAACATTATGATCATCATTATTTTATTTCATAAGCACCTGAAGCATAGGAGCTTGATAGACAAATATGTTGATATCGTGTCCGGAAGACAGTGTATTCGATACTAGATTTAGATGAAGGGTATTCTTCTAACATAAATTATTAAAGTTAAATTTTATATAGGGTCCAATATCCTTTCATTAATTGTGCAAAGAAGAGTACCAGCTCAGGTGTTGAATTCGTCACTTTACAAACAAACACCTAGATGATAAATAACTTTTTAATCGGCTTCTAGGAAATTTTAATTCATTAATCATTTATCCACATCCAGGAGCAATTGTATCAATAAGATTCTTAATGTAAGATATATATATATATATATCTTAGGTCAGGTATGGTACAGAAATTAACAGATTAATCCTGCAATATTTTGACAAACTATTTTCTTTGCCCCCTTTTTTTTTTGGGGGGGGGGGACTGCTCTTTCTTAGAACATTGCCGGCCTCTTTTATTTTAATGCAACTTTTACATTATCCAATTGCTTACAATAATTTTCCAAATTGAACTTTTCGTTCAATTTTTAATGCTCATAATGTATTGATCCTTAAATAATCTCTGTATCTACGCACAACGTTCTCCTATTCAGAGTGAGACTTATTTTAGAGTTTTGTGGGCTAGGTTTTTTTCCACACAATATATCCTTTTCCTTATGATGTTTTCGTAAGTAATCTATTTTTTATCCTCAGTTATCATCTGGCTCAAGAAGGATTCGATTTTTTTCAGAACAAGCAGAGATAGGTATGTGATGACTCAATCATCAAAATTCTTCTGACTTAATTCATGTAGCTTTGTACCACATGAATTAAATGAGAAGAATTTTGAATATTTCCTCACCAATCCTATCTTTCAAATATGGTCGAAAATTGTTTGCTGAGATGAATTAAGATTTCTGCGATCTCCAATGTTTTTAGAAAAGATTTTGCTCTAATATGGTTTTAACATCATCATTGATCAGAGGACAGAACTTTTCGATAAACCTTATATATATATATATATATATATATATATATATATATATATATATATATATATATATATATATATATATATATATATATATATATATATATATATATATATATATATATATATATATATATATATATTGTATTAGGTGTTTAGCCCCAGTGTTTAGTTCCCAAGCATTCTTGGAACTCAGTTTATCGACCCACTGAAAGGATGAAAGGCTGAGTCGACCTTGGATCAACTTCTGACCTGTGACTTGGGAGTGTGAAACGCTACTACTAAGCCACCGGGCTTCGTATATATATATATATATATATATATATACTGTATATATATATATATATATATACTCTCTTTCTCTTTCCTTCTCTATTGTGTAATTAATTTATATTAAAATAAAAAAATTTATTTTTTAATGAATGTTATTGCAGTCAGGGTAATAAATTCTACTTTTATAATTAATAAGCATTTTTGAGTGTAAAAGCCGAATTTTCAAGTCAAAAAGTTTTTTAGACTGAAATTAAATTAATAGTTTTTCCAAGAATAAGTAAATTTATAATTCTAAAAATAATCTAAAATAAATTAATTAAATCTAACTAAATCTACTTCACATTAGTGATTTTCGAGTGAGCCATCTATGAAAAAGTAATGAGAAATACTAAACATATACAATATTAAATTTTTAAACTGTGTAGCACTTTTCCAATGTGACTTTTCTTTAAATATGACCAATGTGACTTTTCTTAGTTATATATAACACTTTATAAATTTCTTTTTTCTTATTAATAAACATCAAACATTTTCTTTAAATTGTTCAGTTTCGTTCGTGATAACAAACTGTTCGACATTCATTCACGGCCTTGTATTACAATGAGTGTGATTGTTGCAATTATTGCGCCACAGTGTCATCAGTAGTGAGCAAGGTATCAGTTTTGCATCAGTGCTTTTGCTATTTCAAGACAAAATCAAAATAAAATATATTTTTCAGCTTATTTATATATATATATATACCTTTACATTTATATGCAATTCTAAAATAACTATATTCAATTATAATTAATTTAGAACACACATGCTAAGCTATTAATAATGTAAAGAATTTTTACTGATCCCCCCCATACAATGCTGTTGAAGGTATTGTAATTTCGCAGCAACCTTACAGATATTAAAAGTGTTTCGAAAACGAGAATAGAGAAATTCTGTTGTATTGAGAGTCGAAAAGATTTTCATGTAGAATATCACCTTAGGAACCAATTTAATGTCGTTTTATAATAATTGCTTTGGAGCTTGCTTCGGATTCGATAGGGATAAAGTGTAGGTATAGCATTATTCTGAGAAAATGTTCGTTCAATTTTATTGCTTTTATTGTCATTTTTATGATATTTTAAAATATTCCTGACGTACAAAAATTCTATCATTTTGATACAATATCTTTTAAGATGTAGCATTAAAGTATAAATGCACAGCATTAAAAAATATATGAAAAACACCTGGTAGCGTGATCTATTGCACTGAATTCAGAAGTAGAGGTCAGCCTGGAGCTTAAACTGCAAGCACCCTGTCAATTTGCAACACTTTTTCTAAAACTCTTTAAAAAAGGATGTTTTATACTTTATATATATATAAATATATATATATAATATAATATATATATATATATATATATATATATATATATATATAAATATATATATATATATATATATATATATATATATATATATATATATATATATATATATATATATATATATATATATATATATATATATATATATAGTTATTTATTAAATTTTATTGTATTAATTGTATTAAATTCAATGTTCCTAAAAGCAACTTGGGAAATATTTGGTTTTCATTATATTAATTCATTAGTGATTTTTCCATTATTTTTCAATTGATATAATATGTAGAGAACTACTTTTTGTCTATAGTAATCATTGTAAAGGTAATTTACTCATATAAAACTATAAAATCCTGGAGAATAAAATCTTGATTAATAAGAAGGAAACGATTTTGAAATTCGATGTTTGGGACTCAATTCTAAAAAGAGTGATTAATGTATAAATAATGAATATATAGAATACTAAATATATTAAATTAATACCTTTTTAAATGCAAAGAATGCTTAAAAAAGGTAATAGCAGCTACAGCAACATAATTTCCTGAAGTGTGTGTGTGTGTGTGTATATATATATATATATATATATACTCATTTATCAAGAATCCACACATATAACTTCCAGATTTAGTACACGTCCGACTTATCATGCCAAATATAAGAATTTAGTAATCAGCTTGAAACTTTTTATATACTTTCCTCTAGAATATATTTAATATTATATCATACTAAAATTTTATCAATAAACATTATATCGTTTACTAATTAATGAAAATCTTGGTTTTTTTTTTTAACATAATATAGAAATTTTTATAAACGAAATAGAGTAACCACACATTTTTCAAAATATTTTAGAATCGTAAGTATCATTCACCAATTATGTTAAACAGAACAGAATTGGAAAGTATTCATTACAAAGGAAATAGTTCAATATATAAATGCTATATTCCTACCTTCTCTCAAAAATTATGTGAACAAAATTCATATCTTCCTATTATTTTAATCTATTCAAACTGAGCCGAGCTGGCAGTCGAATGGTTAGCTCTCTTGCCTTCGGTTCAACAATTCATGGGTTCGAATCTCATATTGGGCATAGATGTTAGTAGTGGTTCGTAATATACTTTAAACAGTAGGTCCCGGTCTAATTAGCCCCCGTGTGTAAAAGATGGCCATTGAGAGACACACAAACCAAACCAACTATTCCTCTCGACTAAATTAGGTATATACTTAAACTCAAGTTTAAAAACCCTCACAGTGAAATTTATAATATTATAAATCCCGCTAATTAAAAATTACCCATAATACAATATATTTAAGTTTCATCTTTCGTCAACCTATGTTTGGTAATCAATTACTTTAATGAATGTTTTTGGTAAAAAAAAAAATTGTCAGATTTTGCATATTTTGTCATTTTTTTCATGATGACATGCAACACTCCTTTTGGCCTTTCTATCAATTATTTGTCAGCCATTTTATGTAGCATTTTTTAATTAAATAATATTTTCAAAAAGCAAATTTTAGCTAATTATTTTTTTCCTGAGGAAATGTTGGCATCAACAACTATAAAATAAAAATATAATTCCAATGTTATTTCAAATTTAAGCAAAATGCTTTATTTATTCAAAGTTTGAGAGGATTTTCAATTTTTTCATATTTCCTTGTATTTATTCCAACATATTGAGAATATTAATATTCAATATTCATAATTTTTTCTTGCTTTATTCGTTTAAAAAAATGGTATATTTAATGTATATTGATGAAAAAATGGTTAAAATGCATAAATGTGTAAATCGAAGGAGAATTTCTGTAAAACTGTTCAACATGATTGATTGGTGCTACTAGCATTTCAGTTAAGGAACAGCTTTGTTCAATTTCCGTGTAGTGAGCATTGCAACATTAGCCAATGTTCTGCACCATCAACACTCAAAACCAGATTCGTGAGACCATTTTCAGGAATAATATTATCATTAATCAAAAAATAATTTCAATTCATTGAAGTAATTTCTTTGGGAAATGCAATAACTTAATTACTTATTAATGAACATAAGACTGTTCCAGTAAAAAAGAATGTTCAACACAAAACTATAATAAATATTTATAGATTATGAACAAACTTCAGTAATGTGACATGCTATATTCTTTTAAGTGAGTGTATTAATATATGCTCATATTAAAATTAGGAAATAAAAAATAAATAAAATAAAAAACATATAATTGTTATGATTTTAAAAATTTACTAGTTAAATTCTTTTTCTATGTTGAAATTATGAATAAATACATTCATAATAAAAAAATTTTATATATTAAAAATATTATGTATACATATTATGCAGGCAATATTTTATAACTCATTACATAAATATATTATGATTTGAAATAAATACAAAATAAACAAATTTATAATAAATCATGTTAAGTAAACTTTGTTAAAAGAAAGTATTTTAGTACATTATTAAAACTGCCCCTATAAACTTTAATAAAGAATACTTTAATAAATATATTGTGAAACAAATCTAATTTAAATTAAATTCATAAAGTAGATATAAAATATTAACATCATTAAAATTTCATTGCATTTCTATTAAGATTCAGAACCTTTAACTTAATATTAAAGTAGCTGACACCTTTATATATATAGATATACACATTGATAGATAGATACATACATACACACACTAATTCATTTATATCAATATGTTACAAATTTTTTATAAACATTTTCATTTGTAACTCAAAAATATCTAATCGAAATCATTATGTTAAAATAAATCAAAACTCTGTAATTTCGTTTTTTAGAATGAAATACGCCTAAGTTTTATCAGTTTCATTGTAATTTGTGATGTGTCTTAGAAAGAATATTATAATTCATTTCAAAGTTTAGCTATTTTAATATAATTCACCACATTTAAACACAACTTGCTTAGATGAAGAAAAAAATCTCTTTGAAATTAATAATGAAGAGTGAGAGGTTTCCGATCCTAAAATTTTTAAACGATTAATTTATCTATTCTCAATAATAATTGAAATTTTCTTAAACATGACAATAAATTAATTCATTGAGTTATAAATAAGCATCAAATGCATTTTCTTTTTATAACTTTATCAAAATAAATGTATTCCACATTCAAATTCTATCAAAATATTCAGATGTTAAAAGCAGATCTTTATATTGTTTGTTTTAACGACTAAATAGTGTGTACGTTGTTTTTGGCTGAAGTTTCTGATTCTCAAAAGAAGTTGATAAGTAATTTTTTTGTTCCAAGCGATTTACATTATAAATTTTAAAAGTGAAAAAAACAATAAGAAAATTAAATTTTAGTTCATATTATATTCTTCTTTCATTTAAACTTAATGCATTTGGTACACAGTTTTGCCTAAGAGCTATAACATGCAGTGAAGAAAATGTAACTAATATTGAAGTTTTCTAAACGATAAATTCTGACATAATTTGAATTACCTTTAACAACTTAATATTAAAGTAGCTAACACCTTTATATATATATATATATATATATACAGGATATAAGAGGGTTCTGAATAGTAATTAATGAGATATTTAACTTAAACAAAAGATTCCTTTAATCGAAATTATTAAATAGAATTAGAAAAAAAAGGTTTATGCATTTTTTAAATAAGCCTCGGTAGAGAAACTTTGAAATGTATACTTAAAACCCCTGCATTATATGAAGGTTTAATCTGTCTTTGATGTTCCCAATATATATATATATATATATATATATATATATATCGGTAGCGAAAATTGAAAATAAATCTTGTATGAAAAGAAAAATCTCAGTGGAATGGTTGCTAATTCTGTTCTTATGTTTAAAAATGTTTCTTGTCCTTTTAAATTTATTAATAAAGAATGTAAATTAATTTTTTTTTTTTTTTTGAAATAGAAATTGATATTTGTCCACGATGAACTTATTTTTCCCTTTGGAATAGTGAAGAGAGAATAGTAAAGGAAGTCATATTCTATGCACCTCACCAATAAAAAAAAATTCGGCCTTTTGCGGTGAATGTATCTATTGCAACAGTCATTCACATGAAAAGTTCATTGTGCAGTAAAAATCTAAAATGAGCTACACAAAGCCATAAAAATCACCTGCTGGTTTGTTCTGGAATAAAAGCTCAAAACTTCAAAATAAAAAGATTAAAAATTTTTAATTATTGTAATTTATTTTGATGTATCATTAAATTTTTCCCACTAAAATAACATATTCAAATAAATTTGATTTTACCTAAAAGGTTTAGTTTTCAATATGGAAAAACATTTCAAGGATTATAAAAAAATTATTTATCTTCAATTTAAAAATTAGTTGACAATAGTAATTATAATTAATTATATATTTCTAAAACACCTTACATATTTTAGGAATTTTTCAGCATTTTTAATGAGAATTTAATAATTAATTTAATAAATATACATCAGAAATACACTGAATAGAAATCAGTAATGATTTCTATTCAGTGTATAATAATTTTGATGTATAAAATCTCAAAGATTAGTAGCATAATGCTCCTAATCTTTGAGATTTTATACTTCAAAATAATAATTGCTCGGTATGATTGAATTCAAAATTTATCATAGTAATAAACTCAATTATATAGGAATTTAATTTCATTATTATTAATAAAAGTAATCCTAATACAGAAATAAGAATTATTGGATGTTTTTTCGTGTAAAGTTTTAAGAACAAATTAAAAATAAAATGATGATTATTTTCCAGAAAAATTTTAAAAAAAAGTAGAATTTCTATTTCAACAGAAACATGCGGCTCATAGTAGTGGAAGCTAGAACAAATTGGACATGTGTTGAAAATTTGACACCTGTTAATTTTACACATTTTGTACACCTCAAAAAACTGTGTTTACTCGGGAAGGAGAGAAATTTTACGTGTGAATATATTTCTATTAATAAACAGAAAGGTAGTCCAACAATTTTCACTAACATCCACAAGCACCCGGAAAAATATAATCAAGTAAACAGAGGGAAAATTGTTTATGTAAAATATAATTTAAAAGGATATTTAACGCTTAGAAAACACACAATTTTCATTTTCCAGTATTCACTTGCCAAAAAACATATTTAGTAAAAGATTTTCGAATAATTGCTTGGAACCAAAATATTGGAAGACATATAAGGTATACATTTTTGCTTTCGCACAAAATAAGAATGGCGAGATTAAAAATTCTTCAAAGACTACAAATTGAAAATTTTGATAATTGATTAAAAACTTAAGGAAAAAATTTTAAAATATCAGAAACAAAAAATAAGAAGCTATTTTCCCATTAAATGAAATGTTACTTCAATTTTATTCAAAATCTCCAAAGCTTCTATTTTCAAAGCCAAGCGATTCTGAACTTTTATAATTGATGAAATTTATACAGAAAATAGCTTTCGAAAAATAAAAAGTTTACATCTGATAATAAATAAAACAAAAGTAAGTTTTTTTTTATTTATGATCAACTAATTGTCTATGTAATTGGACATTTTATAGTAAATTTCTAGTTAACTTTCATAACTAAAACTATATGTTAACCATTGGTCAAAATAGTTAAAGTATTAGTTTATTAAAACTATGATCCTAAATTAACAGTTTACTCCAAATCTTGAAGGATAACATAAGAATTGTGTCTTTGCTTACATTTCTTGACACAGAAATAAAGTGTGACTCGCGTGCAACAATCATAATAATAACAATTTCTTCTTTGAATATAAAATTAAGCTCGATTTTTTTCTGGCAGTTAACACTTATGATTGAAACTGTCTTATATTTGGAAAAGTATTTGATATTGATGATATATGCTGGTAATCATTTCATAAACTCTTTTTTGAATTGACTCTGCTTGGAATGACTCTTCGGAACAATCTCATCTTTGAATTGAAAATTAAGTTCAAATTTTTTGTGACAATTACACTTATGATTGAAACTGTCTTATATTTGGAAAAGTATTTGATGTTGATGATAAATGCTGATAATCATTTCATAAATTCTTCTTTGAATTGACTCTGCATTGAATGATTCTTCTGAACCATCTCATCTTTGTATTGAAAATTCAGCTCGAATTTTTTGTGACAATTACACTTATGATTGAAACCGTCTTATATTTGGAAAAGAATTTGATGTTGATGATATATGCTGATAATCATTTCATAAATTCTTCTTTGAATTGACTCTGCATTGAATGATTCTTCTGAACCATCTCATCTTTGTATTGAAAATTAAGCTCGAATTTTTTGTGGCAGTTATGCTTATGATTGAAACTATCTTTTTATATTTGAAAAAGTATTTGATGTTGATGATATATGCTGATAATCATTTCATAAACTCTTCTTTGAATTGACTCTGCTTGGAATGACTCTTCGGAACAATCTCATCTTTGAATTGAAAATTAAACTCGAATTTTTTGTGGCAGTTATGCTTATGATTTAAACTATCTTTTTTTATAGTTTAAAAAGTATTTGATGTTGATGATATATGCTGATAATCATTTCATAAACTAGTATATATAAATAATTTTTTTGATTTACGTCAGTTGGTTCAGGGAAAAGCCATTTACTATTTTTAACAGTTATGATTTTCGGTTAAAGGAACTGGCATATTTTAGTGATTTAAATGTCATTTCCCAAAAAACTGCATTAACATTTTGAATTCTGAAGAAAAAGAAAAATGTTTGAAAAGTAAGTGTAAAATAAATTGATTTAAAATTAAATGCAAAATAGTTTAATAGAAAATTCAAATAAGACATTGTATTAGATATCAGGATTGAAACTTAAATTTAATGGACTCTTCATTTTTGAAGCTCAAGATAAACGGAACATGTTTGGTTGTCTTTAAATCAAATTGTTTTTCTTCCAAGAATCTCAGTTATTAGAGCAAAATCATTACTGGCTTTATTTTATTGACCAAATTCGCTTAATAAAGTTATACTTGTGGTAATTTTAAGTTAATGAGCGTTATTATTTTAGCCAGTGGTACAAAAGTTTAAAACTTTACCAAATATATAAAATTAAACTCAAGTTTATGCACTTCGAAACTAGGAGCATATAAAAATTACAGAATTACTTAATTCCTTTTCCAAATCCTTTTCCAAAAGCAAGATATAAGTAGAACTCGTCTGACAAGTTTGTTATTTTGTTACAAATGTTCAAATTTAAGATATCATATATATTAAATGTAATTATATTCTAAAAAAATATATATAACAAAGTTTAATGATCTAAAAAATTTATTCTTAAGAAATTTATTTTTAACTATGCCATGATTTTGCATATTACTTTATTTCAGTTGTGCATGTGATTTTGAAATAAGTGAAGAAAACAAAAATTAAATATTTTGTATAATAGTAAATTGCATGAAATTTCCTCATTTTTTATAGAACAATGTAGATTTATTTATAGGATTTTGTGAGTGAGATTATGCAAAGATTTATTATATTTTAGAATTATATTTGTGTGTTTTGCCAAAAATGCAGTACTATTAAAAAAATTTCAGACTTTAGGATGTTCTGTGTGGATGAATGTAATTTCAGGAAATTAATTTTCATCTTGTATAATTTAATTTGATACATTTAGTAATTATTAGCTAAATTTTTCTGTTGAATTCTTATTCAAGACAAGATAAAGAAGCGGTCTTTTTCCTATAAATCAACAGATTAACCCAAGGTGTGTTAAAGTGAAATCCGAATCAGTATTTTTCCTGCAACCAATAATTTTTTTTTATCTTAGTGCATACAAGACCAGTGTCAAATCAATATAATATTTGGAACTTAATGTATATATATAAGCAAGAAAATATATATTTTATTTATTCATGTAAACATACTCTTATTCTTCCTAATTTCTCAGTACTTTTCAGATTCAATTAAATTAGTTCCAATTAAATGTATGAGTTTTTATCAACTAATCAGATTATATATCAAAGATTTTATTGTGGCGAATTACCTTACGTTTACGATAACTAAGAACTTCTTTCGCAGTCTGATATGTGAAGTGTATAAGCTACAGTCCAAACATATCCTAATTGTATTAAATATGAAGCAGACTTAACTATCTGGAAAAACGTAAAAAGAATCTGATCACTTCATTAATATTCAAAGCGCATTTTAGAAAATGAGTGGAGAAGTATTAATTTCTGGAAACAGAAATTGATGTTGTTCTTAATCTGCAAAAATTATAAGAAATAATATATAAACACTTGAGTAACTTGGAAGAATTTCTTAAGCAATTATACTTTCTATGCAGTTATTTCAAAAATTAATGGTCTTGCAAAATTAGTAATTAATATTTCTGAATTTTTGAATTGAATTGAGCCACATGTTTTCCGATTGCATTTATCAATAAGAATTATCAAAGAAAAAAAGTCAGAATCATTTAATGTATTTTGTATGATTATTTAAACATATATGTCACTAATAATTGAGAAAATTCTTTGAGGGGGTTTATCATGACACCATGGTTGCCATTGCAATTGTTCTCTGGGCAGCACATTTATTCTTCCAATTGATTTTCTTGAGACTTCGGGATCTCAATAGATAACTTTTATCAAACTAGTATAGCTAAAAAGTTTTTATAACTGCATCATTTAATTCAAAAATTCCATCTTTAAAGGATATTATGTTATTCCTTTCAAATTCAACTAATTTCTTATAATGATAGATATTTTTATTTTGGAATCCATACAAAAACTTGTGTTGTTTATGAGAACTTGTTGCTGAGAATTTTATCTCTGAAAATTTTATTAATTCAAAAATAGACACTTTAGTATAGTTGATAGACTTGCATTTATTGATTGATTTTAAAATCGTAGAAATTCGTGTCTTGCATTTATTGATTAAATTCGTGTCTTGCATTTATGATTGTTGATAGACTTGCATTTATTGATTGATTGATTTTAAAATCGTAGAAATTCGTGTATCTCAAGAAAACATTTTTGGATATTTTTCCATAAATATTACAAGTTCTGTTTTCTGTTGACACTTTCTTCCTTAAGTAATAAGTTGCATATGAATAGATATATATGCAATTTTATCTATATTTTAAGTGAAATCTTATCGTAATGACACTTCACAGTTTAACCACTTACCAATAATAATCATTGTTTTTATTAATTTAGTCTTAATGAAAGACTTGTGATAATTTGTAACTGAAAAGAATCTCGTGTGGGCCATAATTTAATAATCCTAAATTAGATTATTCTATAACTTTCTATTTTATTTAAAAAAAAGCTTTCATTTATAAATTTTTAAGCCTTTAATACACCCAAGAGTAAGGATCTTTAAATATATTTTACAACTTCTCAACTTTGGGTCAAATATATTTTGTACTTTGATGGTTTATTGTTCTTTAGGCACTAGTTTGATGTTGAATTGCATAACTGTCAGCTTTTTGCATTCATTTTGGAGCACGAAAAATAAATTTTTAGCTCACGTCTAACTTTTATATTTGCATGAAAATTTGGTCAAGTCTCGATTGTTTCACGTAAAACTCTTAAATTAGCTCACGAATAGAGAATATTTCGAATGTATTAAGTAGAGTAAATGACACCATACCTTAAAATAAACTTTAAAATTTTATCCATGAAGAAAAGGAACTAGTAAGAATTCATTACTTCAAAAACAGAGTACAGATATTCCGGTACACTTTGCAAAAATACAAATTAAAATGGATCTCCGTAAATTTAGAATTCATAGTTCAACAAACTATAGAAAACTTGTAAGGCAGATATGGTAGAGAGAATTTCGTGCCTATTTTCAAGTTTATTTTTTAATATTAAAAAATAATTTTGTCTTAAGCCTAATATTAAAAACGAAAATAGGCCGAACTAGAAGTCAAATTAATATTCTTTTATTGTAATCTTAAGTTTTCGTTAATTTACGAATCAACAGTACCGTATTAAATGTGAAATATAAATATATATTTGTCATGACACTTTTTAACTGAATAATTTTTATTTTAATACACCTTATTTTTTAAAAAATAAACTTGATTTATTTGATTTCTTTCCATATTGTAAATAACTCAACAGTTCTAGATTGTTATAAAATTTTTAGAAATTCTATATCATATATCTATCAATTATTTTCATGGATAAAGTATTGCATTGACATATTGCAACAAATCTGCCTATTTCTCAACACCCATTGTAATATATATCATGCAAAAGTTAGAACTACAACATTCTCCTTCTATCAATCGATAGGAAATGATGTATGCTCATAGTAACATAGAATTGTATGCCATGAGAAATTCTATAGTATCTAGAATTGTTCATGGTACAATCATCTATTGATAATGGTATCTTACAACTTAGAAGGGAGAAAAGAGGAAAATATGTTTTTTATTCCAACTGAGAGATGTCAAGGTTTTTTTAAGTGAAAAATAATCATTACATTTGATTGGTGTGAGGAATCTAGTTGTTATTATTGCACCAGTATACTTCCCTGTACTTGCCCAAAGTTGGGGCCTATTAGTTAATGGAAGTAGTTGGAAGATTTAGACTGCTCTAAAACTTTTAAGGGTCTTATTTCAAGGAAATCAAGAACAGGTTTGTTTCGGAAATTTTTATTTCCACATTTCATAATCAATTATATTTTACATTATCATATTCGGTTTTATTACTTTCAGTGACACAACTATAAACAGCGTTATTTTTAATGCTGTATAATATCACTTCAAGAATCATTCTAATTTGGTTTATTACATTGTGTGTTTACCCTATAATGTTCCGACTTTTACCTGCTGTAAGTAATCACGGTGCATTTTACTCAATCATTTTCAAATAAAAAGTTATTCCTTAGCTCTCGAATAAACTATTCACTGTTCAGTGAATTTTATTCATTCGATTTCAGATGAAATCGTTACGGTCATGATAGTACTGTTCCTATAATTATCACTTTTTTACGATAATACTTGTGCAAAGGGGAGAATTATTTACTCAAGGAAATAAATATATCTTGCATTTCAAGATTAATAAATAATGAAAGTAATAACTTATATTTTTATCTTAAATTTATCATTATTCATCAAACTTATTTGAGAAAATATCTTAAAATATTTTATTCTTTTACTTATCCTTTGTATAATTTTTTTCTATATAATTATTGCACTTAAAATATTGATGAAATATTAATTAATTATTTTTGAATTTACACATTAATTAGTAGCAGATCAAGTATCAAGGATTTTCTGCTTGGTACCTGCTTCTAAATCACAAAGAATCCCACCCAGCTGCTCCCATATAACTGATAAACACTAAACCTGGGTTAAGTAGAGAAGTTTGTTGGAGAAACATGAAATGACATTAGTTGCTTATGTACTACTATTAAATTCAATTTCATACTTTGCACTTAATTATTATATTTGGTCATTTTAATTTCACGTTCGATCTAGACTTACAGTTAAAAGTAGATTCCAAAGTACAACATATTGTTACAAATTTATAAATAATTATTGTATATGTCTTAAAATATCTCAGACAGATCGGAAATACTCACATTTTTAGCAAAAATTGCGGTATTTAGACGTGTTATACGTTAAAAGCGAATTTTCTAATAATTTGGTGACTTGGCGATGTTTTGGCGAGAAAACTTGGCGACTTGGCGAGAAATAGATACTTTTGGAAACATCCATTACTTAAGCTCTAGGACCAATATTTAGCGAGATACCCTAGAATCTTCCAGAACCTTGGCGAAATTAGTAGATTTCTCCGCCAAGTCAGGTATAAATACCGCAGCCCGACATAGTTAGGCAGTTTTTGTACAGACAGTCAGTTTTGTGAAGACGATTAGTCGTGATTGCTAGTTTAGAGAAGCTGTTCTCTGCCTGAGGTATTTGAGACCTGTGATTGGAAGCTGTTACTTATTGTATCTGACGAATTGGAGCTGTATAATAGTGATTGTTACAGCTGGTATATCTAGTGGAATTTTTTTTTACGAATAAAAGTCTTTTGTTCATCGAGTAGTTGCTTTCTTCAACTCTCAATCCACACGAACCCCAAAGCTCGGTACAATATATTTTCGCCAAAATTATAAAATTGAAAGTCAGACCATTCAAAATTCATCTATCAACACTGTTATCGAATACAAAATATCTTTAGCAGTTTAGTTGGTGGGTTTGTCACTTATCGTGTGTTTTTTTTTTCTCACAAAGGTTAATTAGGCAGGAACCTACGATTCAAAGTGGATTCCTAATCACTATAAACATCCAAGCCCAAGGTAAGATTTGAACCTACAAACTGTTGAACCGAAGACAAGAAAGCTAACTTTAGCAGTTCATGTTTAAAAATTCTTGAATCATCTATACAGGTTATACAGAATCCTTTTACTCACATACTTATTTTGTGCATCGTGTATTTATTTGTCACTTATTTTGTGTATCATGTAGTACAAAACATTTTAAAATTAAAACCGAAACTTCAATGTGTATACACTTGCCAAACAGTTTTGAGCTTCTGTCAAATTACAAGATCAACATATGAACTAACTCTATTTACAAAACTTAGTGATATAAAACTGTACATGAGGGAGGGACGCCAAACTTAACAAATAACTGTGCATGTATATGCCCTCACAATATGATATAAATCGATTAAATCAATCATCGAACAGGCTACCTTTAAAACACAACTGCAAAACATCTTTTCCCACCAGGTATTCGCAGTACCATTAGAGTACAATGTATTTTAAAATAATGTGTACTAATATTATTAAATAAAATCCCTAACAAATGCTGAATTCAAATAATTTCGTATCGAAATTTTATGGAAAAAAACAAAACAATTTTTAATGCCATCTAAAAATGCATTAAAATAGATGTCTAAAATATCTTAAAACAAATTAATGAAATTCGCTTCGTAGTCAATATTTAGAAAACTTACAAAAGTTTTGAAAAATTTCAATTTAATTCTTGTGATGTATATTGTTTTAGAGTAAATGTCAGGATATTAAAATATAAATTTACTGTAATTTGAAATAGTAGCAATGTGATTTTGGAAAATCTTTCAGACAAAACTTTCTTCCTTTTTCTTGAATAAAAAAATGCAGTTATTTGCTTAAGTTATATCAACAATTATTTTAAGAATTAAAAAAAGTATTTTGTCAAATTATAATGAAACCGAAATAGCTGAAACATTGATGGTTTCAATATATCCCAAATAGACAGTTTCTTTTCTATATTAGTTTCAGTAGCACATTGTGAAACATAAAAATGTGGGAGTATCCCAAAAGCTTTTGCTATAACACTGCACAATGAGATTTGATTTCAATGGAACTTACAATTATCAATATACATTGAATACATACTAATTTTCGAGCGTCCGTTACAACTCGTTTTTAGCCGGAGGTCATCGGTAAATCTTTTTCATGAACAAAAATTGATTCACAGAATGATAATTATCCTTAAATGGGTGAAGGTCCTCATTAATAGTGGGTTTATTGCCCTAAAATAATTTCCGTATGCATTCTGAGTGTGCAATTTTCTATTAATTTTAATCTTGGATGATAATTGAAAAAATATATCCAATGTACGTTTATTGACTTGCAGCTAATAACAATGGCAACAAAAAACACATTTCTGGGATTATATTCTAAAAAATTAGAACGTTAAAATAAAGTTTTTTTAGGAGATTTTTATGAGTTTGAATGTATTGATCACTTTTTTTTATTATAATAAAATGACATCAGACTATCGGAATTTAGTCTATGCAAAATTGATAGTTATCATTTTAATTTATACCCGATTCCAAAATTAAATTCCATTGCAAATCTGTTCTCATATTTTTATTCTTTTTTATTATTTATTTATTACAAATGCCCAGAAATTTGGCTGTGACGCCATTATTTCTCTAGCCTTCCAATATTTCTGAAATCTACAGTTTGAAAACACAGTTGCAAAGCACGAGTCGAGATGAGTAGCATAAAAAATTTGATTTTATCCTCACAGAGTACATATGGGTGAGTCACTAAGTCCAAACCAATGCAATTATGCGGGCAAGCAATCGTGGTCTGAAGTCAGGCAGAGGAGAGCCACAGCTGAGCTTCTAGGGAAATCAGGGAAGGACTTGATATCTGTAAGCAGCGAGGCCCATGAAAAAATTTGTATGAATATAATAAATTCTGTAAGCCACGTACTTAAAAAATGTTTCAAGTAACAAAAGGTTTTTAACTTACCTATTTAATATCCCATTACATTGCAAAAAGGAATTCCACGGTATTTTTCTCATTAGAAATAAATATATTACAGTCCTTTAATGATTAATTAATACTTGAATTATAATTTTCCCGAACAATTCAATGAGAAAATTGCCTTCAGCGTGTATTCTTTAATTTCAGCAAAATGGATTGTTCAACAAGTCAAAACTTTAAAAAAAATATTATATCATAGAACGTAAATATGTGAGTATTTTTAAATATAGTTTTGCATTCGCATTTACATCAGAACCTAAATCTTTTATGATCTTCGAACCCCCAAAATAAACTTTTTTGAAATGAATTTTAAAAATACATACATTTTAATAAGGAAACCTTACAAAAATGGTTAAAATAAGAATTTGTAATTAATCATAAATTTTCCAAAATTGGAATGTAAAAAACACGGTTCAAAATTTCAAAAACAAATTTGAATTAAGATTCAACTTTTAAGCTTATTTTTCCTTCCAATGAATGGGTTAAAAGGAAATTGTCTCTTGCACGTCTTCTCAAGTCTAAAGCAATCAGACGAACAAGAGTTCAAGGAACACAACAGACATTTCGCCTGTTTCTTCTAAAGTCTAGCTATGAAAAATTAAAATTAGCTTACAAAAGATGAAAAAGAATATAAACAAGGAAAAATGCTTTCAAAAATCTACAGCTTATTGAAAATAAATATTAATACGGCACTTTTCTGTTAGTTGAGCTTATGGGAAGAGATGAGAAGAATTTTTGCTAAATATGAAAGACTTTATTTAATAGAGAGATTTCCTTAATTTCTTTTAGAAAATAGAAGTAATTCTTACTAAAATTACACTGCATTTATTAATCTACTTCATTCATTGAATATTTATTCTCACCAATAAGCATGTCTTGTTGATAGGGAATTTTTTTGACAGATAAATAAAAAAAATATCAACTATTTTAATAAAAAAAAGTGCTTGGATAGAAAAATATGAATAACAATAACATATATGTATGCACATATATTCCTCATTGTAAATTTGATTTAAATTTAAACTCAAATTAAAAATTATTTAAATTGTTGGTATAGAAGCTCCAAAATTTATTCAAAAATATTGCAAAAAGGTAGTGCCGAGCAATATGGTCTAATTATATGGTTTCTAGAAGCAATTTGTAAACAATGTCTTTCGTATAGTTAACGTAGTCACATCAATACAAAATTTAAACTAAATGACTAAGTACTTAGACTACATTTTAGCGTGTTATTGGTGTGGGTAATGTTTTGAGCTAATTTTTGAGTTTTGAATCCCCTTTTGACGACTTCTGAAATAACCATTTCAACACTGGTTTCAATCATTTAACATTATCCGTCTGGAAAATATTAAGTTTAAAAATCAATGAATGAGACATTCAATAAAGTGTGAATATATCACTTAATTATTCAACAGACTTTTGTCACTCAGAGTACATATCGTAAAGAAAAAAAAATGTCGATAGAATTTGAATTGCTTTTCTACTTAAAAATATAAGGAAATTAAACTAACATTTTAGTATTAAAGTAACGTTAATTTTTTTAAATATAAAAATCTTATTTTAATGATTTTATTCTATCTGAAACTGGATTTGCTGATATTTTAAAATTGTTTCTTTTTAATCCTGACTTTCTCGGTGATTTAAAATCCCATCAAATTTAGATTAGTGAGACTGTAATAGATCACAACTTAAATTAAAGTTGTTTTATTTATCCAACCGAAGAATAAATTAGAATAGAATACCGTTAATTTTTTAAAATATGATGCCAACTTCACTATGAAAAATAATCGAATATTTATAGCAAATTTACACAGAAATGAGAAAATTTATATTATAGTTTGAAAGTACTGTAAAAAAATAAGTTTATCTGTGATATAAAAAATATATTTTCATTTCATTTTGATTTGATCAGCTATACATTCAAATCCTTACAATTATCTATTATGATTTTTTAAAAATAATATTGAAATCTATTAAAAAAATAATTTCATAAAAATTCCAATATATTTTTTTTATTAAAAACATATTTTTCATGATTAACGATAAATATATACATTTTTTAGTTTTCTCAATTAATATTATACTAAAATTAAGATATTGTATTAATATTATGTTAAAATTGAAATTAAAACGTTATTTTCATTCCACATCGATTATAAGGTTTTTTTACATTTTATATTAATTAATATGTATATTATGCTATTATATTAAATTATATCAATATTTCTATATTACAAATTGATATTAAAGAATTCGAACAGAAACATTTTATCTATACTTTTATTTATTCTGTAATTAAAAACGAATCAACATAAGGAATTTTGAATAAAAAAATAATAACAAAATTCTGAAAACAATGCTATTGGAGAATTAAAACAACGATTTTGAAAACATTTAAACAAATTAATTATAATAGATTATATATACATAAATTATGTATATAATTATTTATGTATATAATCTATTATAATTAATTTGTATATAATCTATTATATAAATTATGTATATAATTATTTATGTATATAAAGTGTACAATTTATAAGAAATTTGAATTACTTTCTTTCTTTATTAAATCATCAAACTAATCAATCACAAAATTCACAATTTTTTTTCACTATATTATAATATTCGCAAAATTTTACCTTTTTAATAATTTATATATCAACGAAGCTATTTGAATATTATTTTTAGTTTACAAACTACTTCTAAATGCAGATTGACTTAAAAAAATGGATTTATTTATTTAATTTTTTCTTATTTAATTTGCTGTAAAAAGCTATATATTGAGTTATTTAGTATTCATTGTATAATACATAATTTAATAAAATTCTATAGAAAAATTTAAATCTTTTATATCAATGTCACATAATAATTTTAGAAGGACATTTAAATAATTTGACTGAATGTCTAAAATTTAAAATTTCAAAGCAGTTTTCATAATTAGAATGTATATAAAATTTTAAATTATAAGAAAAATTTTTACATCATTTTTCATTCTGTATAATAAATTATATATATTTTTATTTTACTTATTTATTTATATGCAATAATTTTGTATTTCTATATGAATAACTTTAAAATTCTAAAAAGGTGCTTAGATACTTAAAAAGAGCTATACAATTTCGTTTTTCCTTATTTTCCTATTATTTTAAGTGTTTCTTAAAGTAATCAATTTCAAGCAATATGTCCTGAGAAAAACACACTTTCTCTAATTTATTACAATTTTGAAGAATAAATCATTTTTACGTGTGTATCATTAAATATGTGGTTCAAATTAGTATCAATACTTTATGAAAAACTCATAATGAAAGCGCGAATAACACAAGATTCCGGAAATGAAGTTTCAACACGGAGTAAAGAAGGGAAAAAACATTTAAACTCACGTAGAAATTATTTTATTTTTTAATATTTGCGTAAAACAACACTTTTCTAGCAAATTTCATCTCTGATAAGTGGCTGGGGTGGAATAAATATTTTTTTTAAAGAAGAGACGGCGAAAATGTTTAATTTCTGGTCCATCGTGTCACTGGCCCTGATGACGTCCAATGCTCACGTGACCCTGGATAAGTTTCGGTTGGTTGGTGTATGAATATATAAGCTACCGCGAGTTGCTGTTTCGTTACTCTTTCGCCTAGCTTGCCTCTTTCAAGAGTTAGATCTTCTCTTTCTCTCTGGATCTTTACAAATAAACATGAAGTGCTTCGCTTTAGTAGCTCTCTGTTTAGCTGCCTGTGCTTTTGCTCAAGAAGGAACTCCGGTAAGTAAAATAAAACTGTGGAATAATTTACAAAAAGCGTTAGAGATGTTCTTAAGTCCAAACGATAATTTTATTTCGAAACTCTAAAAAAATTCTTTTTATCTTACTTCTTGAAATGCTTAAATTATAAATAAATTTTAATGCTACAATATAATAGGAAATAAGATTTAAAATTATAGAATTGTATCAAAAATGTATTTTAATTTAAAAAATTTATATAGATTTTAAAATACAATAAATCAAATATTCTTTTTGTAAAATCTATTAGATGAGAGATTTCTGCTTCTCGATTCCGAATAATTCTCTTTGAGCTTTTCTTGATTTACAGAAAATTACAGGAAAAAAAATATATATTTAGTTGGTTAATTCAAATAAAAATTTAATGGGGTTATTTTATTTCATACTATTTTAACATAACACACACGAAAGTGTTAAAATTGGTGGCACTTTAAAATACCTTATTCTGTGCAAATAATATATTTCGAATTCCTTATTTGCACAGAATAATGTATTTTAAATTAAAGCGCTAATAATTTTAAGTCTTATGTTTTGACCTGTGCAGAAATCGTGCAATAATAAAATAATTTCGATGACAATTTATATATTATGTAAGTATTTAAGGCAATTTTTTAAAATTGGAATAATAGTTTCAACAAAATTGCTTAATAGATAATTTTTAATATATAAAATATTTTAAGTATATTTTTAACGAGTTAACTATCAAAATATTGAAAAATTATTTCCGTTATACTGGATGATTAGTATTTTTAATGTTATAATGTGCAAAATTTTGCACTTAAAGAAACAAGGCATTTTTTAATTATTTAATTTTATTATTAAATAAACAATAATTACATTTCAAGGTGAAAATTTATTTTATAAGATCAAACTGACTGCTAGCAAACTAAAATTTTCAATATTTTAAAATGGAATTAATGTAGTAGTTACTTCTATAAAGAGAAAACATAGTTAACTACTGTAATATAAAATATAATGTAAAATTCCATTTAACTGCGATTATTAAATTTTCTATTTTGTAAAATTTTGCATTTTTTAATATATATTATAAAATTATTAACACTTAAAATGCCTTCTAATGATTTTAATTGTTTTAAATTTAAGTTTTAAGAGCCGTTAAACAAAGTTAAATGTACAATATATATGCATGCCATATAATGCTATATTTTTAATATTGCTATAATTCACATAATTGTTTTCTATTTTTCTTAAATTTTGCATATAAAAATGGTACTTTTATTCAATTTACTTATATCTATTTTAATCTACAAATTTTAATGAAACATTTTATAATTAAAATTTTTGTAACAAAATAAAAAAAGATTGTATTTATTTTTTTTAACTTAGCAAAAAAAAAAAAAAAAAAAAAAAATTCATTTGATATATGTTATTATGTATCAGTGTTATTTCAACTATCGTATTTCGTAAAATTTTTTACGCAATAAGAATTTTGAATAAAGATGTTGAAATATAACGTTTAAAAATGAAATATACAAGATATTAAAAGTGCATTTTCAATCACATTTATTTGTGCA
The DNA here is from genome assembly GCA_030067965.1 of Latrodectus elegans. Classification (NCBI taxonomy): domain Eukaryota; kingdom Metazoa; phylum Arthropoda; class Arachnida; order Araneae; family Theridiidae; genus Latrodectus; species Latrodectus elegans. Next base: position 27,478,160 of record CM057814.1, read on the forward strand.
ATATTGTCATTTTAAATATCTATAAAATGAAAGAAATATGAAAGTGAAAGTGTTACTTTCTTTTTTCCATAATTCATTTTGAAGTAAAATTTTAAACCTATAAAATGCAATAAGCTTGGTATACGCGTTTTAATTACTTAATTTAGGAATTATTATTTTTTTTTTAAATTCTCTTTAAATCAGCGTTCGGAAAATAATTTTAGAGCAAAATAGATTACGAAATTTTTCGATAAATATAAGAAAAGAAAATGCTTAAAAATTAGTTCTGTTGACTTTTCAGAAATATGAATATTTGAATTCTAAATAATTTAAAAATATCTTTCTCTCTTAGAATGATACACTATTAAAATTTTTTTTATCGTGTGCTTGTATGACAAAGAAAAATAAAAAGCGACACCTTTATGGGGAAATAAAAACTTTTTTGATCTTTAATCCAGTCTCGACTGTCTCCGTTCCATCTAGTGGAGGAGTGACCCATTTGTCCAGCAGACGAAAACTTAAGCTTTTCCAATTCGTTTTTCCCTCCTTGCGTCGCGGTAGAATAAAAATGAAGGGAAATGCGCAAGATATTTGTCACGCGTGGAAAAGTCCGTTTTACCAAGGTTCAATACATTTAGAGCTTATTAGCGGAACATAGGGGTTATTTTAAAATGTAACTTAATCATACCTGCCTGCTAAAAATGAATTTAAGCAAATTTCCTTCGTTCATTTTACCCCCTTCTTTTTTGATTTTATTATGAAATATATAAATGAATTTTTTTTATTATAGATGTCTATGTAGCGTGAATATTTGAAATTTCAAGAACCATAAATTAGCTAAATTAGTATTTCATAGTTTCAGATTGTAAATAATCGAATAGATAATTCAATTACATAAAAACTTTGGTAGTCACATTAATTAGTCACATAAGAAATTAAAATTACTCATTAGCAACTGTCCTTAATATCTATTTCAGAAATTAAATTATTTAAATATAAAATTAGGTTTAAATTAATTTTCTATTGTGTATATTTTTATTAATAACTACATTTCTGTTATTTTCGCATAAATAACAGCAATGCAATTGTTAATGGATATTATTATGATTTTAAACTGCTTAATTTTAAGTAAAGCAATCACGATCATAATTTTTATGTAATTGTATATTCACTTTAATATGTAGTATGGTATCACAAGAATTTTTCTGGAAAGAATGGATTTTTTTTTTTATTTAAAAGTAAAAATGCTTATGAATCCTCACAAATAAACTTTTTATTCAAACTTACAGTGAGAAGTACATTACATAATACTTTAGCGTTTTATTAGTGTAATTCTAAATTGAATGTAAGAAGAATCTATTATTATTCAATTTCCATATCGCTTGCCTCAGCTTAACAACGAAATGACCTATTCTGTTTGTTTTTTGTGGTATATTTTTTAGTTACTATAGTTGATTTTTCAAATATAAAATGAAATGATCAGTGAAAAATGAATTACTTTAAAATAACAGAAGTATATCACAGTTAATTTTAGATGAGTCTTTTTCACTATTGGTATAGAACTATAGAAGGTTTTAATTTGTATACTATTCGTATCACATAAGAGATTCATAATAGGTAACTAGTGTTGGTCTGAAATACATTTTACAATATATTCTATAATGGAGCACAACATATTTTATTTACAATCATGCATATATATGTATGTATGTATGTATAACAACTGACATCTTCTTTTGTATGATTCTTTTCAATATCAAACAAAAAAAAAATTTGATCCTCGACTAATATTACAGTGTATAGACACTGTCAATGTGATGGAATTTGGGAAAAACAAATCCGTCGTCATCTTCGGGCAATCAGAATGACACTTTTTCCAGATGGAATTCCCTTTGCAATTAAACTATCTACTGCTTAAACAGCTAAAAAACTAATTTAATCAGAAAATTTTCTATAAAAAGTAGCATATTTTTGAAAGGGAACCAAATTCATAATATATTGTTGGAAGAACTAAAAGTTTATTTTCCTTCAATTAAATACATTTATTGAAGCCTGAGATACAGATAACTTAATTAATTATGTAATCAATTCAATTGCTAGAAAAATGTGGTTTTTTTGTGCGCCATATCATAAAAAAACCTTTAATATAACCAGAATTATTTTCCCATAAAGTTTCTTAGAAAGCTATCACACAATAAAGAGAAAAAAAAAAAACGTTTAAAAAATACAAACGATTAATTATTCATGACATTGAATCGCTCTATTTATTAAAATGCAATTAAATAATAAAACTATCAGCCTTTCCCGTTATTCCAAATTGCCTGGTTGGTGACCTTCGCGAAATGCTTGCAGAACAAGTTATGAAAATGTGGATACGTCTCGAATTCAAGAAGAACTGTTATTATAATTACCTTTCTAGATGTAATCTAAAGAAAAACTAAATCTAATCAAACCAGTTTGATGTAGGTTGCATTTTAAATATAAGAATTTGCCCTACCTTACATAGTTATGAATTATTTTCTTTAAACGTAAAAAATATTCGATTTTTATCAAAACAAGTTCGACTATGTACGAAAATAAAATATTTTGTATTTTTTATATTTTTATGCTTGCTACAGTATGCTCTAAATAACTTTAGGCAGACAAAATTTCATGAATATTAAATGAGGTAAAAAAGTTACATAAATAAAAAACAATAAACTTTATGAATTTTAATAACTATGATGTATTACAAGAAAATGGGGATAAGAAATTTTCCTTATATTTAGATTTATGTAAATTGCCAATGACTTGATCGAGTAATAAATGTGTTATAATCAAACATTCCGACTGTTTTCTGTTACGTAAGTCAATTCTGTAACTTATTTACACAGAATTCTCTTTCTATTTAAACTTTCCATTTCTTCTTTCAATGTATACAGAATAAAAAATATTCAAATCTGACATATTAATAAAAATATATAAAAAATAGTTGATTTGTAAAGAAAAAAATTTAATTAATTAATTTCTAAAAATAATATTTTATAAATACCCAAAATAAAAGTAAAAAATTTATACACAATGCATAATGTAGAATAATTATAAAAAAATTAATTAGCATGCTTTTTACAGGAAGTAAACTGGGGAAAATGCCCTGAACTCGAGCCTACACCACAGGAACAAGTAAGTACAAATATTTTATTATCAGAATAAAAATTCTATGTTCATACAAAAGTCAGCACATATTAAAAAAAAGTGGTATCTATTGAAAATTTGGAATTATAATTTTTTTCCCTTTGAAAAATTTTATTAAACTACTAAAAATGTTTCTAAGTGAATAAAAAATTTTAAATGAAATATTAACTATATTAAAAAATACTAGTTATCTTTTCTAAATATTACAAGATTTTTCTTGGTATGCCAAGAAAAATTTTAAAATTGTAAATGAAAAATGTAAATTGAAAAAAAAAAATCCTTTCAACTTTGTTAAAAAATCAGTATAAAACAAACTATTTTTTGACGATGAAATTTTTAAATAATAAACTTGATTTCAAATACATTCATGATAATTTTATGAAAAGAAATTGCCTGAACAATTAAAGTTTCTTTTATTTCTTAGAGATCTAAAGGTGAAGTCATTCAGCAATGTCTTGACAAGAACCCACCACCTGCTGAAGGAGCAAGCCTTACCCAAGTAAGAATGGAAATGTTTTAAATATTGCTGGTAGCTCGCACGTAAAAGTAACTAATTAAATGAAATCTTCATTTTAGACGTAGAGTTATTTGAGATTAAGATGATCTTTAATTTTTTTTAATTAAATTAACACTATCTTAGCGCATCTGAAGAACAATAAGCAACTGCAAAAATACCAATTACACCCTAAAATAAAACAAGAATCAAATGACTTTGTACAAACCATATTTGGAATTTCAACTATTTAGCCTTCCTTAAGTTTGCTTGTTTCAAGCTCTACTTATATAAAATCAATATTTTTCACAGTAACAATATGATTACGAATTAACACATTACTTTAAAATCAAGGTCGAAATATTTAAAATATTATAATTTCCATTCATTTAAAACAAAAAATCATGAATTTTTATTTTAAAAAAATACAAATACGCCAAATATTCTTGCACATTACTTCACTTTTGCAACACTATGAAATTAAGTAACATAGCTTATTTAATGCGAAACATGCTTAAAAAATTAAGTTTTTAGCACTTGTTAGCTACACAGCAATAGCTAAATAAAGCGATTTGCATAAATATATCGTATGATTCATTTTGAATGAGTATTCAATGATGTTTGAAAAAAAAAAAAAAAATCAAACAGCTTTCTTTTACACACATTACCAATCATCGTTGAAAAAAATTAGTTTAGAACATTGTTAATGACATTAAAAGCAATGAGCTTTTCTAGGTCAGTTGTTTTTAAAGAAATTTTATGCAACATTTATTGTATTCTAAATCAGCAAAATTTAAAAGTATGGCTTGATAGATTTAGTTGGAATTAAATCGCATTAGTCACAAGTCATTTGATTCCAACATATAGAAATTATATCCATAGAATTTAAGTAATCATTAATCTTGTCAAAGCAAATCTGATTAATTACGCAATATAGTTGAAAGATTATTGCATCAATCAATTTCAACACTGTTTCTTAAGAAAGCATTAAAATAATTATTTTAACACATTTAGAATAATTAATTTTCGCATAAACACAAGAAATATTTGTAAATTTAAGTATTTCCTTCAGAGAGAAAAAACTGAGTTCGAATTAATACATAGTTTGAAATTGACTTTAAAGATGATTTAATTCTAAAATGTAACAGAGCAATTTGAATCTTTATAAACTGAAACCATTATTTGAATATAAAATCAAATTCGGAAATTTTGCATCGTATAATTTACTCAAATTAGTAATTGTTAATATTTTAGACTAATATATTTCCCAAAACACAATTGAAGAAAACTTCACTTGAAAATTCAATATTTGCATAAAAGTGATCATTTTCATTATAAATTATATTTTACATACACACCGTGTAAGCAAAACAACAATTACAAATAAAACTTTTAAACTGTTCAGATAATTATAAACATTTTTATGCAAATTTTCATACAAATTAAAAAAACACATCTTTTTTTAACATTTTTTAAATAGCAGAAATATTAAAGACATTTTTTTTGTAAAAGTAAATATATTCTGTTTAAAATTAGTCCAATTTAAATTCATGTTAAAAAAAGCAGCCATATTGCGAAATGCGTTACATTTATACTCAATTGTCATAGCCTTGAATAAATATTGACCAAATATAAATTCTATACACACCTTTATTAAATTTATTCATTCAAGGTCAATATCAAGGGCAAGGTTAAAGTCTACATAGTCAAGGTCATAATGCATACAATTTAAATAATGTAAGTAATATATTATGCGAATCTAGGAAGAATTTGCATTAATTTTGAACGAATTATTTTTATATAAAAATATGTAATGAATTTTAAGCTCATGACCTTGTTAGCAAAATATGACAGACATGATATCTTAGTTTTTTAGGCCAACCTGTATTACAATATTTATTAATTCCAGTCATAAAATGTCTTTTTATATTTAGATTTCCATACAATATAAATGAGTTCAAGTTTGCTTTAAATATATATGCAAGAAGAACATTTAAAAGGATTATATGTCAAATAATCCGGTTTCAGTTGTAATTGTACAAGCTGAAACTATGGAAATATATGCAGTTATTCTATGAAGAATAATTTTCCAACTTTTAAAAGCATATAAAATATAATTTTATACATTATTAAATTTTTTTTATTTTGTAAATATTTGTTATTTAAAAATTTTTAAACTTCGAATTCTCTCTATAAAGATGTTTAAAAAATTATAATTTTTCTATGAAAAATTAGCTTGAATCAAATTATAAAGTGATGTGACACGTTTATAAATTATTTAAAATACATATTACTGATTTCTTCATTGAAAATACTTGAATAATTAAAAGAAAATAAATAACTGTTAGAAATTCAAGCTTAAAAAAACATTACTAATCTAAGCATTTTTTTAAAACCAAATATTTCAAATGCATATTGCTTTTAAGACTCAAATTCAGTAAAAAATATACAAAATAAAAAAAACTTTCAATTTTAAACATAATTATTAAAAACTAACTAATATAACTGCATACTTGAGTTTTGACAAATTTCATACAAATTCATTCAAAAATATTTACAGGAACAAATTGATGCCCACAGAGAAACCATCACTACTTGTGCATTGAAAACTGAAGGATGGGTATGCTATATTTTATATGCTTAAATTCAGAACTGAAAGCATTAAATATGTTGATAGTAAATTTATTTTTATTAATTTTAACATTCTTTATTAACAATAATTCTTTTCATAAATGAAAATAACATTCTATTAATAAATTCTATTTCCAGAAATTTTTTAATTCATTATTCACTAAACATTTTGTGTTTCTTCTATAGTTTGGTGCTGATGGTAAATACAACTACCAGCGTGCCAGAAAAGAAATCCAGAGCAAAAATATGAAGGTAAAAAAAATAAGATATTTTGTTTAATTTTAATGCTAAAATAATTAATTAAAAAATGACAAGACATACAGATAGCTAACATAATTTAAAAACATTATCACATAAAGTATGAATAAAAATATATACTTTTAGTAAAAAAAATCTCCTTGATTAGTTTTATTCATTCTTCTTTATCTATCTGATTTGTTTTATTCGTTTAAAATTCTAAAACTAATGTAAATTTACAATTCATATATTACTTGTTAGTTATAGATCAAAATTTAATTTTAAAATAATATTTACTTGTATGAAGTCTACTTAAATTACAAATATTAGGCCTTTATTGATTAAAATCAATCACTTGGTACCACTTTTACATAACCTCTAAATGAAATATTTTTAACTATTTTTTAGCCTGAAGCCCAGATTTTAGCAAAACATGATGAATGCAGCAAAGAAGCAGTAAGTGAACATTTTTGTGCTTAGTTATATAATGCATAAGATTTTCTAGCTTAAATGACAGTTATTTTAATTTTTGAAATATTTGTAGGTTTTATTTAAATAAAATAGTCAACAACCATAAAAATTTTCTGTAAATGTATAATGAAAAACCAATTTTTAAAAACTTTCCTTTTTCATATTGAACTAGCAAATTAAAATTTTGTCATATTTACAAACTAGCAGTAAAAATGCTTTTGGTATATTTTAAAAATACTTAAATTACTAATTTTTTTTTAAATTCAAATTGTGTAAATAATTTTAACAAATGAAAAAAATGTACAAAAAATATTGTCCTTTTGCAGCAAGAGAATTTCCCAGACAACAACATTCCTCAAGTGCAACTGTACCAAGCTTGCATGGATTACCATATCACCAAGGTAACATTTAAGTGGTGTTAAAATATTTAACTAACACACTACTAGCTAATTCATTAACTAGTAGTATTCTCCTCAAAATAATTGAACACAATATGATAGAAACAAATTATTCTAATGTAGTAAATAAATCTAATTTTTATATTTACAACTTTCACTTTTGTAAGGTGTTTGGTTTTTAGGCTACATAAAACTTGTTCTAGTTATTGTAAAAAGCTGGAAATGTGACAACAGTTACTTATAATTGTAAGCACTAAATTAATTCCTGGAAGATAGATATTGGGATTTAATTTCAATTATTCTCAAATATTTTCATCTTAAGGATATAAGTGCTTATATTTTGATCTCTGATTTCTTCATCTTATTTTCATTAAATAACAATAATACATAAAATTCCTATACTTTTTACATCGATTTCTCTCAACATATACATGTACGTATTTTTATGAAATAAGGTTCCAAATATTAAGTCAAATATATAGATTGGCATTGATTATTTTTCTTTAATTTCACCTATTTATGTTATTAGAAGTATGCATAATACCAAATGCCAGATTTTTTCATTATTTATATGTAATATTAATTTAAACAAATAAATTGAGTAAAGAAATGTGAGAATTCAACCAAATTTTATATTTTTCAGAAACTTGCTCTTAATTTTAAAAAAGAAGTTCTTTTGCATCATCTTATTAAAATCTTAAATTTAAATATACTTCAGCAATAAATTATTTTACTTTTATGTATTCTTACTTTCAGCAAGTTGAGATTAAAAAATTCCAAATACATAATGTTTCATACAGTTTAAAATGCTTGAAGATTCATGAGATTTATATTCAGTGCCATAAATCTGCAATCAATTTTTTTATGAGATCTGTTTTATATTTAATATTAAAAGTAATCGTTTTTTTACAGATCTGTGACATTAAAATCACTCCTCCTGCTGGTGCTGAAGCTTCTGCAAGTGCATAAATATTAATTTAAAGGTAATTATAGTTCCAATTTACCTTTTTATGTAATTACGCACACACAATATTTATTACTTTATTATTGTTCTATCTTTTAATGATTTAACTTTTTATATTTTAGTTTTACTCCAGTAATAAAAAAGTGGCTCCCAAAAGTATTTAAACAAGATGGACACAAAAAACCAGATTTATTTGTGATACAGAATCATGGATTCATATTTGAAAGAAAGGTCTTAAAGACTTCACAATCAAATCTCATTTTTTCTTTTTTAATATAATTTTGTACAAAATTCATTTGAATTTGTATATTTGTGATACAAGAACTGGAGAATTTGTGTGATGTCAATAAAGTGTTCTTACTGTTCCTAAAAGTGAAATTCCATTTATTTTACAAATAATACAAGTATATTACATATTTACAATTATATACATTTGATTAAAAATATCAGGAATCACCAAACACATTATAAAGGGATGATTTAAGCATATCTACATAACGTTGTAAACTTTCATAATTAGAAGTTACTTCATCTAATGCATCTTGTAATTCCTTAGTTCTGCTCAACATTCTTTCTGATTCCTAAATTTTAAGACATAAAATTTCAGTACTTTTTTCATAAATAAACAAATATAAGAATACTAAAATTTAAAGGAAAAAATTTATTTGATATTCAAAATCAAGTAAATATATCTCATATTTTTATTGTACATTTTGCATTTAACAAGTTTTAATATTTAATTTTCAAAAACCAGTTTCAATCAACGAATTAATAAATTTTTATACTAAAAATAAATAATAACTACAAAGCTAAAACAACAAATTTAAATTTTCCATAAAATATTCATTAGATGAGATGTATGCAAATTATTTTTTAATATAAATGAATTGAAATTTAATTACATTTCCTCACACTTTCAAATAATAAGGTATCATTATTTTTCAATATAACTTTATATATAAAATAAAAGTTTACAATGTGTCATAAATTTTTTTATCTAAAAATGATAAACACAAACTTCACATAATAATAAAAAAATAAACACCTTTTTTTTAATCAATTTTTAAGTAATGAATTAAAAATCAGTATATTAATTAGTTAATTCTTCATTAATAAGTTTAAAAAATATGCAGCAGCAATAAATAGTAAAAAATCTTGCTCAGACATAAATAAATACTCTATGGATATAAAAATACTCTATGGAATCTTAAACAAATTAATATGATTAAGAATCATCGATAACACACTAAAAATGTAAATCATAGTAGTCATGGGATGGAAAAGAAAGGAATCTTTTTTACCAAAATTCTAAAAAATGATGGTAAAAATTATGAAGATTTGCTCTATGATGCATCATAACAAAATGCATGATAAGCATGCATTATATGACAGATATGAAATTATGTTAAATTAAGACATAATAGAATTTAAAAAGTAGAAAACGTTTTTAAGGTAAATTAAACAAAACATCATAAAAACAATTTCTCAACCAATAACTTATATAATAAAAAATCTTATCACATCATTTTGAAAAAAGATTAAGACTACCTGAAATTTTGAACTACCATAATATTTTTTAATTAATTTGCAAATCAAACATTCTGTTCTAAAATCTTGTGATTTTCCAGACAAAGAATATTGCCTTGTTAATATGCTAAATTGTATGTTAATAATATCTACAAGAAACAAAATAAGAGTTCGTTGAGAAATAACCAATTGGAAACTCAATGCACTTCTATTTAACATATATTACATAAAACTGGAATAAAATTAACTATTTTTGGCAGTACCATCGAAATTATTATGAGCATCATTCTTTGCCTACATGCTATGCTGAGTAAAGAGAACTAAAGAGAAATGGCAACTGAAGAGAACACAAAACAGAAACTTTAAAAAACTTGAACAATAAGAAAAATTTAACAATTACAGACTGGATCATATTTGCTCATTAACTAACACATACAAGAAAATTCTCCACCCATGTATTTATAGTAAAAATTTAAAATTTGAATAAAAAATATATTTAGGAAAACATATTAGTTTGCTACATTAAAAAAATATTTTATGTAATGCATTTTAGAATATATTTTTATATCCTTTTAAAATAATTTTTCTTTAGTGGAAAAAAATATCCTTGATAAATAAATATACACAAATACATTAGATATTAAAAGATTTGGTACTGGAAAATCTCCAATAATGCACACTAAATATTTCAAAAATACTAAACTGAATTATTTTTCATGAAAAAATAATTAAAAATATTTAAACTACAATAGATAAAATAAATGTAAGCAGATTACAGGATTTACAAGTTAAATAAATGTCTTATAATTAAAAAATCTTTTAGAAGAAAATAATTATAATTATTTTATACCCCTTTCAAAATTGGTATTAACGAAAAAAAAAACAAGAAGGTAAAATTTTGAAATCCTTCTTTAATGAGATAAATCATTCCATTAAAAATAGTAATTGATGACATAACACAAAAGCTGTAGTATGCAGTGAATTCCTTCATAGTTACAAAATAAATAGTTCTTTCATGAATTGAAATACATGAGATCAGAGAAATGGAAAAGAGATTCAGTATTGCAAGTAGATAAAAAAGTTTTTGGAACTATTACTTATTCAAAAATGTTATCTATCTTGATAATATTTAGAATTGGTCATATTATTGAATATATCTAAATTATTCTTTGGGTTGGAGAGGATACCAAAGAAAAGAAAATTAAAATAATTGAAAAATCAAAAAACATATATGAACACGTATATACAAGAGAAAGGAAATATAATAATCAATTTTCCAGCTGTACCATTTAAAGATCTAATATAAAATTCTTTAAAATAAATAATACATTTAAATATATATATATAAAAAAAAAAGAAAATAAAACTATACTCTCTCAACTATGAGAAGGAAATGATCAAATGTAGAAATATTGATCAGTGAATATTTTAATGATACAACTATAACCTTTCAATAATTTCAATTGCTGAATTGTTTGGAAAATTAATTACTTTAAAGACAATTTTTCCTAACAAACAAGTATTTTACTGAATAGTACATGGTCCATTCTGGTTTAATACTTTTTGCTATCTTTTTAGCAGAAGCGTGATTGCATGCAAACAATTTATCCAGGTGGCTTTTAATCGCTACATTTGAAGTAATAATTTTATCGTCTAAATATTTTGAAGATACTAGAAAAAAACAGAAGGTTACATATCTAAAGAATAAGGTAGGTGAATATCCCCATATTCTCCAAATCAGATAGGGAAAACAGAATATCTCATGCAAGCTGTTGAAGCTTTTTGAGAGTTAACAAATTTCTATGAGGTTTCTGGTGAAAGATTACACTTTTTTTATTGATTAATTCTAATCTCTACTGTTTAAGCAAAACATTCAAGTTACTCAGCAGTAGATTTCAATATTAATCACTGTGTTGTCAAGTAAAATCCTCCCCCCCTCCCCAAAAAAAAAGATTGTTGAAATTCCATTAGACAGCATAACCCTTTTCAATGAATATCACTTTTTCAAACTTATTTAAGCTGATTCATCTCTTTTTATTACATGATATCTGACATTTAACATTTGTAGACAGCTCATTTTGCATCCCCAGTGAAGATGCACCCTGACGTTTGAGGAGCAAATCACAGATGTCAATGAAATAACACAAACTTCTTTCCACAAGAAGAAGTGAAAACCCATATGTTGAGCCTTCAATAAATTTAACCTCTCGTCGATTTGAAGTTGCTCTTTACCAGTTTGTACCAATTAATACATTTATTGTGTTTATTAGCCTTAAGTGAACTACTAGAAAGTTGTGCATATTCAATATTGAAACTGCTGATCTTGCAACACAGTTTCAATACTGGCATTCTCTGTGTGTGTGTTGATAAATTCCCTTTACACACATCAAATAAATATTACTAGCTTGAGAAGCACTGTAACATTTCCATTAGTAAAAAAGAAAAAATGCCACTTTTTACTTTCCATATTTGAAAAGGTACAAGACAAAAACTACTGCATAGAATCAAACTTTTGCACAGACAAGCATTGCCAGATCAGATGTCAAAATATATGATTATTCATCTTAAGTGTGAAGATGGCTGTGAAAAAATATAAGAGCTTTGTTGTGGAAAAACCAAATTACCAACAAATGTAATATAATGATCAAATATCAAACAAATGTTACACATTAATAAATTATTAAACATTAATACAAATAACAAAACATTTTAAATAATTTTTAAACTGAAAAATATTTAATTATTAGTAATTCCAAATACTTCGTGTTTTTTCTGTTCTAAAAGAGAAAGCTCCAATTTTTTGGATCTTAGCTCTTCTTCATTTTTCTTTAAAGACTCTTCAAGACTAAATAATCTACAATTTTCCATTTCCTAAAATATAATTTATTACAAAATTATTATTCACTGACACAAAACTATAAATTGTTGATTAAAAAAAAGATAAAAAATGTATAACTAATAATAAACACTTAAATAAAATGTTATATAATAATAAATTTTATAGAAAATGAAATTTCAGAAATGAAATTCAAAGATTATTGCAGTTTATATATTTTTAATATTATTTAGCTAAAAAGATAACAATCAAACTACAATTTAAATAAATATCAGATAATTTTATCTATGTATTATTTCTATAAATAATTTTTTTAGAAAATAAATACTAATATCAATTTTAAACCCACTAATAAAAAGGAGACCTTTTATTTGAATATCTCTTAAATTATGTAATTAAGTTTATTTTATTTTATTGAAATAAATATTTTTAATAATGAAGAAATTGAAAAATCAACATGTTATAAAAAGAATTATCGAAATTAAATTTCAGTAACTATATTTTCTAAAAATATACAAATAAATTTTCTTGACAACCAAAAATACACTTAAAGTAACTTTTTTAGAGTAATTTTCCTTTAACTTTCTCTTTTTTTTTTATCAATTAAAAGAAAACACTTAAGAATGTTGATATAAATATAGCAAAGGAAATACAAAATGAAACAAATAATGGATAATACACATTAAAATGATTAACAATAAAAAATTTAAAAAATCAAGAAAATGATAGGTATACAAATATTTTCAAAATATTCAAATTAATACAGTGAAAGCGTAATCAAACAAAATTAAATTCCCATCTATTTGATTAAAATGATTGTCTTGTTGTAAAAAGATTTTACACAGCCAGACAATAGATAAAGTCTTGCTGCGTAAAATCTATTTACAATCTTTAAATGAACATTACTGAAGCTTATGCAAGTTTAAGCTATTTTTTTCTTCATATTACAATTTTCTTCTTCTATGTTGGATTCAATAATCAAAGGCACCTTGCTAAAAATATTTTGTACCAAAAACTGAGCCCAAAATAATGTAGCTCTATCTATTAGGGTTTTCTATTTTGTTTATAAGGTCAGAAAGGCCTTTTATGGAACTGAAGTGTAATCAAGGGTACCCAAAGTAGCCAACTGAGTATGAGCAAGGGTATCACATTTACGTACAATACAATGCACCATTTCCTCACTTTTATGGCATATTCCATAAAGCTTAGTTATTTTTTTTATATTATCAAGAGAGGTAGTCATGCTATTAATAGCTGCCCATTTAGCTCTAATTGTCCATAGATTTCAGGTTATATCTATTTCTGGCACACTGAAAGAATCAATTTTACTCCTTAAACTAATTTATTCTGTATTTCCTCATCATGCAATGACAGGTATACATCAGAGGTTTTATTTGCATGAACAGTTGTTTTAAATCCTTTGAAATAAAAGGACCCATCCAGCATTGCCTGAGTCACTGAGTTAGACAAGATATTCTAGCAGTTGCTTGACATACAAGAGGCTATGTTAGGACAATATAACCACAGTTCATTTCACTTTAGAATCAGATTAAATAACACCAAGAGTATAGAAGGCGATTTTCAGCTTTATACGAAGCCATCTTCTTAGTAAAGAGAAAGGATGCTCAGTTATCCACACCTGTCGATGTGCCTGATAACTATTAGATTGTCATGTGAAAATTTGAGGCATAATTTTACAAACTGGACACCCAGTTTGTAAAATTATGTTTCATTATTTAGAAACCCATTTCCTTTATATATATATATATATAAAGGAATGGGTTTCTATTTAATGAAAGGAGTTTTAAATGAAATTTTTTTTTCAAATGACAAAACATTTCTAACAATATTTAAAGCTATCAAAGCTCATGGATTGAAATAATTTGTAAACTTTAAGAAATCTAATTAATTAGATCTGAGAGAAAATGTTTTAATATTTTCAAAAAAGAAAAATATTAAATAATTGACTTCCATTATCTTTAATGTTCTATTCCAAATGGAAAATTTCATAAGTAAAATGTTTGCACTAGTGGGAAAAAAAAAAAAAAAGAATTTACATTGAGTTTAGAAAATATGAGAAAATTTTTTTTAAATTAGGACACCAAAAGCTAAACTCAAAATTCCAAATCACAAGCTAAACTTGTAATTACTAAAATAATTATTTCACGATGTATACTTTATATATATATATATACTTTTTTCTGCAATTTATCTTTCACTTCTTCAAGCTGGCTTTCTAGCTTTTTTTCCCTTTGTCTAATTCTCCAAATTTCTTCTGTTTTCAACATTAATTCCATCTGGAAGAAAAAGTAAAATATAAAAATTTTTAAACTTAAATAAAATCGAAAGAAATGGAAAAAAAAACCATTTTTTTTTTTTGGAAAAATATTATACCTGTAGATTTTTTGTAGAAAAATTAGCTTCCACATTTACAGTTGGATAGCTGAAAATATAGACATTATATGCAAAATTATCTTTTTTGGAATAAACTAATCAGTGCTATAGTTTTTAATAAAATTCTTATACACTTAATATTATGCAATTTATTACAATAAAACATGATTAAAATAAAAACGTATGAAGAGAAATTAAATCAGCCATAAAAAATCTCTACTTAACTCTCAGTAATATATTTAAAAAAATGTAATCTAACAAATCTTTATGCAATCTATATATAGATTGCATAAAATCTAGAATAACAGATATATCGATATAAAAATCTTTGAACATAAATCGATTATACTTGTTTACATATTAAGATTTAAATCATTTCATAAGCCTACAGTAATCATGAATCACATTTAAGGAAATTACAGCACAGAGCATTAGAAGTTATTTCTGGATGGTTTTCTTTTTAAACATATTTCCTAAGTTTAATATTATTCTTTCACTCATTAAAATAGTTTTTCAATCATTATTACCAATGGCAATATAATAGACAGTTTAAAATATAATTATTTATTTTTTCCCTCCTCCAAATAACATGAAGTTATTAACCTAATTTATTTTAGAAATTTTTTTTTCTCCCTTGGTCTATGTCCCTCTTTTTGTAAAATTGAATGAATCACATTTGAAATAAAATTAAAAATTTAATAACACTTTTTTAACAGATGATACTAGTTAATAACAAGTATAATTATTCAATAATTAGTTTCATTTCAAATGTGATTTATTCCGTTTTCAAACTTTTAATTTCAGAATTTTTTAAAACAATTTAAAAATAATTGTTGTTTTTTAAAACAATTTTTGCTTATATTTATTGCTTATTTAATCTTGATCGCCAGATATTTTACTATTTTATCTACTTTTAATTTTAAACATTTTTGTTTTTTATATTTCTTTTTCATAAAAGTGGAATAGCCTTTGTTTGCAAATCAAAGAGTATAATTTCAAGTTTTATACTTTTTACTCTCCTTAAGCAATGAGCTAGATTTAATAAAACAGCTAATGAAGTCAAAATATTTTTCAAAGTTGACTTACAATAAACTAAAAAGAATCGTAGCAACTACATTTAAAAAATTGCATGCCAGGTTTATGGCAGATTGACAGTAAGTAATATCTAAATCTTCAGAAAAGGTGGTTTCAATTTCAATTCCAGTCACTATTGAGCAATGAAAATTAGATGTTTCATTTTCTGCATGCATACCTATCAGTAGGGATACTTTGGTACTTCCTGGGTTAGCCTTTCTGACACTCAGAAATATAGACTTCTTTCATTTGGATTATTTTATTTGTACAAAAATATACAAGTCAATTTTTGATCTTAAAGGAATTTGATATCATTTTATATACTTAAAATTGTTATGTAAAACTTGCATAAGTTTTTTGAATATATTGAATATAAAAAATTACTCTTCATTAGAGTTTACTGAATAAGTTTAAAGATTCAATTTAATTGAGAAATATATATTTATATATAAAAGAGCCTTACAACACCTTTCAGTTAGACTATCTGCCAAGTATTATAATAAGTTGCAAATTATTTATACATATACACACTTACTATACATTTATGTTCAGATTAAATTTTTATCAATATAGTTTTAAAATAATTATTATTATAGCATATTAACACTTAAAATGTGATATATTTTTATCAAGATTATTTTCAAATAATTATTGCTATTTTCTTTTCTTAATTATTTTTCCTAATGGTGGTTAAAACTTTTGTAAAGAAAATATAACGTCATATTTATTAAAATTAATTTATACACACTTAAATAAGAGTTATATTATTTTGGAACATATGAAAAGTGGTAAGTCCTTATTAGCTTTAAGTTTATTCCTTTTTAATAAATCCTTAAAGCATAATATTTTTAAAGATATAAAATGAAAACATTTAATTTAATTAAAGAATTGATTAACAAATAAAAATAAGTCATTGACATCAAATATTTAAAAGAAATAGTAATGGAAAGTTGCCTGATTAAACTAGAATAATGGAAACATATTTTTGACACAAAATAAATTTTGACAAATGTAACATTTTTAGTTCAACTCAAGAATCGAAAAGAAGTTTAAACAACTCATCAGCACTAACTAAATTCTTATATTAACATTTAAATAGTGAGAATCATAATAATCAATGAAAAAATTACAACCTTTAATAATAAATAAAAAAAATTTTTTTTAATAATATACTAATAAAAAGGATTTACTTTTCCAAAGTTGGTATGTATTCAGTGCTTGAAGCAGCACATTTTAACTTCTCAATTTCAGATTTCAAAGCTGCATTTTCTTCACATAATGTTTTGTTGGTATTTTTGAGATCTTCCAATTGGTTGATCTTAAAAGAAAGCAGACTAAAATAATAAAACAGTCAATCTTTTATTAATTTAAACAGTAGAGTATGTAATATGTGCTTTTTAACTTTACATATTATTTCTAAATAATTATTGAAAACAAATCTTTCAGTGATAATTTATTGATTATACTGAAAAATTAACTAATCAAATTTATTAGAAATTTGACTGTTACAATTAATTAATGAACTATATATGTTGATAACATTCAAGCTTATTATTTTATATACAAACGAAATATATTTTAAAATATTTTTTAATTTTATTTAAAAAGATCTAGTATTACTTTCTAATGTTAGAATAAATATTACTAAAAAATTATGCTTACATAATCTATTTCACTTTTTTCTCCATTTACAATCACAGAGGAACTAGGCTTTTGCAATTCTAATAATTGTTTTTTGATATCTTGTATCACAGTTAAAATGTTTTGAACATTATTACTGGTATCCTATAAATACATTTTTTAAGTTAAATATTGTAAAAACAATACACTTTACTTTAAATTATTCATAAAGTGATTTAATATGATAGTAATATGTTATGAAATGAAATAGTTAATGAATTATCTTAATTCCATAAGATAAATATACATAAGTGCTCTTTAATTGAGCATTCTACAGTCTGGCGCATTTAAAAGCACTCAATATCAGTTTTATATTCAGATCAATTTGAGACGTCATTGACTTTGATAATGTCTTTAATTTGCTCAATGTTTCTTCTTCTATTGACATGTTAGCCAACCTCAGAAGTTTCTTCCATTCCTTTCTCCTCTTTGACAGGGCATTCCACTTTGTAACTCCCAAGATTTCAGTTTTCATCAATAGTCCACAAATTTTAATCTGGGCCTTCCTTTAAACTTTGGTTTCAATTGGATTGGATTTGAAGATCCTGAATGTTATGGTGGAGGAATTCATATAGAAAATGTGGCCAATATATATACATAAATTTCATATATTTAATCTTAATATGTTTAATTGTATCAACTTTTAGTACAATTCATTGTCATAACTATGTCATCATAAACCATCTACATTTTATTGCACCAGTTATCTTTCTTAACACCTTTCTTTGTTAAATAACAAGCTAATTTTTTTGGGATTTCGCGATTTCATTTGTAAAATAATTAATTTGCATAAGCAGTTTCAAGAAAAATATAATTACATAAAATAAAAAATTTTGGTGCTCAAATTTGCATTTTTTAAAATGCATTAAGATTCTATAAAGTGGAAAAATTACTAATCTGCCATTAATATGGGCTTGAATGTGTTAAATTAAAGAGACCGTGTTATAGTTATATATAATTGTTATATATTATATATATAATATTGTTATTATCAATTATATACAATTGTTATAATTATATATAGTTTCTAATCATCTAAAAATTGAGTTTAAATGTTGCAAAAGAGTTTTCTATTCATATTTCTATTTAGTAAAATAGATCTGCATATAAAAATTAATGAAATTTACATTGTACATTGTAATGAAATTTACATTCATAAATATTTTGAATGGATAAAATTAAATTTGGATTTTAAATAGAAGTTCTTATTGTGTGTATTTAAAAAATATTAATCAAAATTTTGATAATTTTGATCGCTTTATAAATTAGATAACTGCTGAAAGTACATATGCTAACAATGACTGTAGATAAAGATTAAAAACAAATGAAGAATATAAATGAACATAAAGATTACTAACTCATTATAAAACATATGCATATTTACTATAAAGATAATATTGTATAAACAGTTCATCCAATCATAAGAATACTTATTCATACAAATAAATATCAGTTGAAATTTTAATTACTAATGAGATGCAAGACAGATAAATGGGGTGGCAAAAAAAAGGCACACTGCAATAGTGATTTGTTTATAATATCTGCTAGAATTGCAAATGAAACAGGTAGTAGGCCATCTTTTTTCTGAATGTCATCAAACTAATAATATCAGGATCCAAAGGACACTTGCATGATTCTCAGTCATTTATAAATTTTTATAATTAGCAATTATTACAAATGTTTGAATGATGATAAAATAATAAACATATATGAATTGGTAAGCTTAATTTCTTAAAAATATGTAAGCACTCATAGTTACTACTTTCAATGAAGTGAAAGTGATAACAATTACTTTTTAAAACAACAGTTAAATGCAATGAAACTAGCAAATTTTTAACATATACATATTTTCAAATGTGTTTATTGATTAGCAATGACTTTTATAAACAAATCATGAAAGACATGAGGATATGTGAATAACAGCAGTTACAAATTTTATACTTGTAAATTTGAATACTATACCAAAAACATAATTTATCAGTAGATAAAATTTTTCATCTTAAAATTAAAATTGTGGTTTTATGAGAAGTGTGCTGATACAATTCTAATTCATTTCCAGAAAATAACATTATGACAAATTTATGAGATATATGTGGAATTAGTTTAGAATACTGATATCATCTATGCATAAAATTCTAATAAATGTTCTTAAAAAATAGGTACAGCTTATTAGCAATATTTTACATTCATTGTATATGGATGTATGGTCAAAGTGTTTGAGATGATCAATGATTTTCATTCATAAGTAAATAATTTTGTTAAAAAATGTTTTCCATTTCAAAATTTTTACATTTTATGCAATTATTATTTTCTAGAAATTGCAAATGTGCTGAAGAGATGAAAAATGCCCTTTCTAATAAAATGATTAAAATAATGGTGGCAAATAAATTTGTATTTTCTTAGCATCAAATGTGTGTACATGAAATAAGTGTGCATGAAAATAAAATAAAAAATCAATGTTAAAAAAATGTTTGAATTTATTTAAGTTAATTAGGAAATTAGTTGAAATCAGGTTAGAAATATTAAATTTAATAAAACTAATTTTTGAAACTCATTTGTTTATAGTCAGATTAATTCTAAAAACTTCTAGAGTTGAGAATCACAATACTGCATTAGTAGAACTATATAATGAATAATTAGAAAAACATTCCATTATATATATATATATATATATATATATATATATATATATACTGGAAAATTATATAATTCTATTCATTATATATATATATATATATATATATATATATATATATATATATATATATAATGAATAGAATTACATAATTACAGAAACGCTTCAAATTTATAAACATACTATTTGAATATTATCATAATTACTATCTCCACTAGCTTTCATATTTTGCATGTATTGTTTATTATCTTGTAACAAAGAAATAAGGCTTCGAACTTCTTCATGAATTTTATTATCATCCTCCTAAAAGTAACAAAGTATTTCATCAGATAAACAAGAAATGAAACATTTATATATTTTAAGAATCAAATAAGAATGAACTAATATTATTACAATGGAATACAAAAGATCAACATGACACATCATGACATGATCAAATGTTTCAGACAATAATTATACTTAAATAAAATAATATATTAAATAAAATATTGTTGAGACTGAAATGAAATGCAATAAAATATTGGCTGCATTATTTCTTACGTCTTTAAGTTATTGAATAAAAACTAGTAATTAAAAACTTTTCATTAATTTCTTTCGATTTAAAAAGCAATATTTTAAACTTTTGTTTTAAGAAAGGAACACTCAAATGGACAAGAGAATTTTGATTTTGTTGCAATTTTGCAGCTCCAGAAAAAAAATGAAATCTCCATCATCTGCTTTTCAAAATTTTTTTTATAACTTCACTTACTTCCCTATAATTTGTCTTAACTGTTGATATTAAATGTAGTCCTGATATAAAAAAAAAATCTGTCAGAGTTAGTTTCATTCAAAACAATTACATTAAAGTTTTTTTATTTTGTAAAATAAGATAATCTTTATACCAAACTTTATCATGATCTGTTCAAATAAATTCATTACTCATCAAAAATTTTAAAATAAAAAACTGAGAAATATTAAAATAGCAGAGTGCTTGCCATACAACATGAATTTAACTGAAAACTTTCTTTTACTCTCTCTCACACTCTGTATGTGTGTATAAATATATATATTAGGTCTACCGGAAAGTTCTGTCTGCTCCGTTTACAATCAGTTTCAACAAGTATGCGCATATTCCTGTGACACATATTTGGCTCTCTTTTTTGATCGCAAACAATGTATACACATTTTTATCGCAGATGAACTAAAAGTCGAAGTTCATTCTTGTAGTATTAAGTTAGACGCGATCGTGCATCGACAAAGCTCATTTACGCCACTGTATTTTGTACGAATTCTAAAAGTTGAAGTTCATTCTTGTAAAGTCGAAGTTCATTCTTGTTAGTATTAAGTGAGACGCGATCGTGCACCGACAAAGTTCATTTACGCCACTGTATTTTGTACGAATTCCAACAAGGAAGAAATGCTACAGAAGCATATAGAAATTTATTGAAAGTGTTTGGTAAAGATACAGTTTCTGATAGAACATGCAGAAGATGGTTCAAAAAAATTTCATGTATGTGATTTCGACCTTCCTGATAAGCAACGCTTTGGGCGACCATCTTTGATCGACGACGATACTGTCAAGATCTTTTTTTTTATAACATTGGAGACTGCGGAAAGGCTTGATTCAGCTCAACAAACCATTTCCGACCATATTCGGAAACTAGGATTTGTGTGGAAGTATTCGAGATGGGTGCCACACAAGGGGGAGGGGTTAAATGAGAAGAATTTGAATGATCAAATCATCATATACACATCTCTGCTTGCACGCAACAAAATCAAACTCTTCTTGGACTGGATCATAACTGGGAATGAAAAGTGGATTACCTATGAAAACATCATAAGAAAAAGGGCATATTGTGAACCCGGAAAACCTGCCCCCTCTACCTCTAAACCGAAGTTGAGCCTGAACAAGAGAATATTGTGTATATGGTGGGACATTCGAGGACCAATACATTTTGAGCTGTTGAAACCAAACGAAAGGCTAAATTCGGAGAGGTACTGTCAGCAATTGGTCAAATTAAAAAACGCACTCCAAGAAAAGAGGCCGAGGATGTTCAATAGAAAGGACATCATACTGCTTCATGACAATGCCAGGCCACATGCTGCTCTGGGGACTCGCCTAGCTCTTTTCCCAGCCTAGCTCTGCAACAAAAGTTGCAGAGCTATGCTGGGAAATTCTGTCACATCCAACACAATTTCTGGACCTAGCACCGTCTGATTATCACTTGATTCTGTCCTTACAAAATTTCTTGTAGGGCAAATAATTCAAGAATGAAGAAGATATCAGACAAGCACTGGTTCAATTTTTGGCCTCTAGAGATAAGACATTTTTTAAAAATGGGATAAACAAATTGCCATAACACTGGCAAGAAGTCATAAATAATGATGGCAATTATATTATCCAATAAAGTTTATCCAAAGTATGAAAAAATGTATTCCTTTATTTCATTCTAAAATGGACAGAACTTTCCAGTAGACCTAATATATATATATAAATTTAAAAATTTTCAAAGTATGAAAATAACTGTCAGAGAAAAGAAAAAATGAAAGAAAACTTAATTAAAAATAAATGCTCCAAAAATTACAAGAGCTTTATTTCATGTGCTATATTTTATGAAATTATAAAACCATTCATATAATTCTAGTAAACAAGTGTAAAAAGTTTCACACTTTAAAATTTATGCAATTTAATACTTTTAATATTTCATTGTTTATTTTAGTTGAAGAATTAAGGATATATCTTTAATTTTATATTATTTATATAATACAGTGATATCTCAGGAATATGGAAGAATGACGCAGGGTTTCATAAATATTCCCTTCTGTATGAAATACATTAAATATTAATAGTATATCTTTTATAATACATTAATTTTAATTGTAAAACTTTCATGCAATAATTGTTCTTTACACGATATAATCAAGAATAAAAGTTTTATAAAAATATTAAAAGTGCAATAATTATTTGTTATTAATGAAATGATCTTTATAATTGGAAAAGCTATCTTTGTTTAACATGATAAAGAAAATGCATAATATTAAATTTACTTTTTGATTTTGCAAAAGAATCATTTTCATGCTAGATTGATTAGATTTTAAAATCTCCAATTCATTGGATGTTGTATTTAATTCCATTTCCAATCGTTTAATTGTTTTCTGAAAAATTAAGCATTTTTTTAGAATGAATATAAAGATACACAAATACAAACATCAATATTTGTCTAGCTGTAGGATTATAACAAATACTACAGTTGATCATACTAATAAATTAAATATCTAAATACTTTCTAAAAGCAAATGAAAATTAATTGTATCATTAATGCATTTCATAACATACTTCTAATTGATCCCTGATTTCTTTACTTTCATTCAGCTGTTTCTTCAAAGTCTCAGTTTCTTCATGAAGTTTATTTTTAAATAATATCTCACTTTCACTAAGTTCATTCTGAAGTTTCAATTTCTGGCTTATAAAGGATAACAAAAGTAAGACATTGTGAATATCTTAAAAAATTATTGAACTTATAAACTGGCTTAGTTTTGTAAAGCATCAGACATTACATTATTAACTGAATAACTTAAACATAAAAATATTTTCGTTATGAACAGATATTTTTGAAAATTAGTGAAATTAATAGCAATCAAATTAAGAAAAAATGATTTTATAAAAAGGAACTTACTAACTCTTAGCATTTAAAAGACATAGCTATCTTATTTTATTATTAATATAGTTTATTATATTATATGTAAAAAAATCACATTACTATCACTTAATAAATATTTGCAAGTGTAACTGATACTTTGAATTTTAACTACTTTATAATTTACTGAACTTAATTCGAGGAAATATTTTAATATAAAAAATTTTTAACTACTTCATATTTTTAGATTTTTTTTTGAGGGGAAAAAATCATATTTATTCATACCATTCAGAAGCAGTTGCAATGATATTAATCAATTCATAATAAAATCATCTATCAAACAAATTTAAATATTAATCCATTATTTGCCACAAGCATTTATATATATACTGCAAAGCCTGTGTTGACAGCAATGGGCATATATACACACTTTTAAGAAGTAAGTTTCTCTGCAAAGTGCTACTATCAATAAAGATAGATCCATAGCTTAGGAATGCAATAGAATGTCCTTGACATTGCTAATTTTTGTTTTGGAAAAGTAAATAACAAATAACTGCACAGGCCTGTGAGAAAACTCACAGGAGTGGGGAGTGAATCTAGTTAAGTTTTTCTCTTAGTAAGGGTTTAATGAAATTATCAACTTTAAAATTGCAGAATATTTTCTTTTTAATTTTTAACTTCAGAGACTGAGTAAAAACACAATAAAACAAACTGCACTGATGAATTCTTCGATGACTAAATATCATGGATTAATAATTAAAAACTTCATATATAAACATAACATAAATTTAAATAATAATGAAAAGTAATCAATAAAAATACATTTAATCACATAATAAACATATAATCAAATATTTTTATTAACTGCTTCTATAATTATCATAAATTATTTTATTATTAAAAAGTACATGAAAAATTTAATTTCATATTACCCATTAATTGTTTTCTGCTATTTATTTTTGATTGCAAATCAAAATATTTTCTTTTTTTATATTGTTCATTGCATTTAACTCAATCATATAAGAACATTGATTTTATCTTTGTCTCTTTTCCATTTGTAGTTTTATAATGTGCGATAAATTCAAAAGATTTCTATAACTAAATTAAATATTGCAATAATGCAAGTAAATGTAAAAGATTATAATAATCAAAAACACAAAAATAGTTAAACTATTATGTAGGAAATAATTTAAATTTTTTTTAAAAATATTTTATTAGTTTTATCTTTAGTAAGCATAGTAAAAGTGAAGTTTTATACAAAATTTCATGAAAAATAGCACTTTAAAAATTATAATGACGGATATGTTTCAAAATTTGCCAATATTGTTTTAAATTTCATGATAAATATAATACACTCCAAATTTGTAATAAATAGCAATTTGAAAGCATTGGATTTTAATTTAGCTTATACATGTAAACTGACTTGATACAAAAGAACACAGAAGAAATGAAATTGAATTTTAAAAAAATACATAACATGCCATTAAAATTGTCAAATTAAGAAGAAATGCAAATAAAAAAACTATACTCACTGCACAATATATTACACTAGAAATAATAAATGATTTAATTTTCAGGATATTTAGAATCATAAATCTTGATAAATCAGTGACAGAAAAATTCTCTGGCAACAATAACATCGTTTATATATTCAACATTTGATTCAAAGACTAGATGGCATGTATAGGTATACTGGCCAAATACAGTTTCAAAATAATGCCACAGTTCATCGACTATGAGAAATTGGTGCATATTCTTAGCAACCACTGACCAGAGATTGATGAAAAAAACTGTATAAAGTTTTGGCCAAGGCAGAAGCCCAACATTTTCTATATCAATTATGATACCAAAATGTGATTGAGTATAAATTAAGCATTTTAATAGGCTTGAATAATGGAAAGAGCTAAGGATTTTTACATGATAGAAATTTTATAACTACTGTTAAAAGTGCCACCAACTTGAAAAAATATGATGACTGATGCATTTATCCGAAGCATAACATCATTTTAGATGATGAATTAATATAACAATATTGAATGTACTATGGAAATATGCATTCCACATAAAGCTGCCAGCTTTATGAAGATCAAACACAGGTTTAATTAGCATGATGGATACAGACATTATAGAATTCTACTGAAAGCAAAATATTACCACATTCCTAAATTCAAGTTTGTCCTTAGTTACACAAATAAAATACTCTTGTCAGTAATATAGAGATAAAAGTAGCAGAGACATGGTCAGAAAGCTAATAGTTCATGTTGCTGCAAACATCACTAATACTTCTGGAAGACATTTGTTATATTGCAAACAATATCATTTCTTGACATAGATAACCCTTAATCCATAGTGTATCTCTTTAGTGTTGGCTATTCGTAACAGTTTAACAAAGCATTACAGATGATCCTGAATACATCAATCACATATTTTGCAGGCAATTATGAGAACTTAATCTATACAATCACATGATAATTATTCTCAATAGCTATAAATCAAGTTTTATTAAGTTCAAAAATGTGCTTATAACCATTTCTAGCAACATATGGTATCCAAAAATCATTTTAACAGAAAAAAAAAATAATAATCAAATGAAATGCATATAATAAATTTGCTATATAATTTTTCCATTTAGATATATTGTAGATATTACTATTGCTGACTATTTTACAAGGATGGATTGAAAAGTTAATCATTTGCAAACCATAGCATCTTTTTCCTGATATGTAAATTTTACAAGTTCATATCAGTATCTTGTAAAATGTAAATTTTACAAGTACAGTGATGTAGTAATTTTAATAGCCAGGAACGTGAAGAAAAGGCTGAGTAATTTATATAACTAAAAATTAGAAAGTAATGATTAAAATGTGTATGTATGCTTTTACAAGTAATAAACATTTAAAAATGAAACATTTTTTTATATACATATTAAAGTATAAACCTTTTCATTTCCTCAATCTGATACTTAGCTTCAATAGCTTGATTATTAGTAACAGTCATTTGAATCTTCAATTTATCTCTTTGATCAGCTAATTCAAAAAGCATTTTAGTCTGCAAAGCAAGAAAATCCAATTCATTTACTTCCTAAAAACTTAAACATAAAGAAAATATTTTGAAAAAAAAAAAAAGCATAAGTATTGAAAAAAGGTTTCCTTTCTAGTATTAGTTCATATTCAAATTCTTTTGAATAAATGCACTTCATTTTGATAAACATTATTAAGGTAATGGTTGGTTGATTGGGTTTTATGGCACAAGGTGAACATTATCAAGGTAAAGATATTTACTCAAACATATGCTGTTTCACAAGACACATTTAAATTAATATACTTAATGAAATTATATGAAACTGTTCAGTAAGATATAATATTGTATTGCCAAAACTGTCACTAATGATTGACACACACAATTAAATTTAATTAATTTTCTTGGAAAATTAACTTTAATGCATTATTTTCATCATAAAATTGGAACAAAAATTTAAAAAATCAATATTATAAGAAGCATATTTCATATTTAAGTAGCAAAATTTAAAAAACACATCTTCATATCAAAATAAATGAAATAAAAGTACAAAAATAGGATGCATCTAGGAAAAATTCTTACTTTCTCATTAATATCTTCTTCATACTTCTTAAGAAATTGATCTTTTTCTTGAATTTTCAACTTTAAAACTCTGAAATATGTAAAAAATACATTTGAAATATTTCAAATTATTTTTATTTTTAAGCAAAATTACGACTATCTTCAATAATTAATTTAAAATGTACATTGCAAAGTTTTCATTATATATTTAACATAAGAGTTAAATTGACATTAACTAATGTTTTTATTTTTTATTATTATTTTTTTAAGTTTTACCCGACACATAATTTTCTATAAGTTTCAAATTTTTAGATGAAAGTCCAGATGAATCTCTAAAAAATGAAACACAATGTACTATTTAATAAATTATATATTAAAAAGAGAATTGTTAATGAAAATAGATTAACAAGAGTTAAGATACAACATAATCAATACAAAGTTTTGTGATTCATTATACAAAACACATAAAAAAATATAGTGCAAGAAATTAAGTATGATACATCAATAAATGTCTTCAATACATAATCATTATAATTTATTAAAATTTTTATTAATATTTTAATGAAAAGGAGAGTTAAATAAATTTAATAGGTGCAACCAAGAAAAATTCATAGTTTTTAATATTTATATATATATATATTTTAAAAAATTATGAACTTCTCTATATACATGAAAGGGAAGAAGATATGATATGGGAAAAAGGTAAACGTGAATAAGAGGATGAATCCATTATCCAGAGAAAATATAATTTACATTTAAAATAGCTATAAAATAAAATGCTAGATACTAATAATGATAATTTTAGTTTTGATAGCCCTATCTAATAATATTACTTTCTACTTTTTATTTCTTATAATACTTTTGGTAGCATAAAAAAAGAATGAGGGAATAACATTTTTAAAAACCAACTATCCCATTACTTGTAAATACATAATTCTCAGTATTTCTATTTAAAGAAAAAATAAACTTAAATGAAAAGAAAAAAAAATGACCAATGCAAATGTGAAAAAATACACAAATGTTACTAAATTCTATGCCCAAGAGTCTAAACACACCAAACGAATTGAAGAAAAATAAATAGCCTTATTGTAATTGAAGAAGGAAGTTCAACAGAATGAAACAACCTGAATTTCTACAAAGCTCAAGAGATTTTGTTGCTTCCATTGGATTGTGTGATAATTTTATAAATAAGAAAAATTCAATATAATAAGGTTTTTATTTTTTATTAATTAGTGCAACAGAATAAGTGTACCTTCAAAACAAGATGATACTTTAATGCACAACAATAAAATGAAAAGCAAATGATCTTGAGTAATGAAAATTTGTAATTTGTATCATTTAATTTATTGTAAAGTTACATACTAAAATAGAAATTTTAAGACTATTTTCATGAAAAAAATGCCTTTGAAAATGAAATCTTATGGTAGTTTTATGCTGCTTGACAGAAAGATTTTTAATAACCATTTTTAAATGGAAGATTTCATTTAAAAAAAAAAAGGTGAATTCTTTAGTAATTACATTTTTCTCAGGACACCAAGAAAAAGATTGGGTGTATCAGTGTAGTGCATCAAACCACTTTAGGAAAACATAGAAAGAAAGAGAAACAAAAAATTATTTAATCCTAACTTATGCAGAAATAATTCATCTCATTCATGAGTGATATGAAATAAAAGTATGAGTGTAATACAACTTTTTTTTTCAGGGATAAATTTTTATTTTGAAGGCATATTAGATTGAAGCCTACAGTTTAAAGTGTGTGGCCATGAACTACTACAAAACACAAGCGTGGAGAGGAAATTTTATTTTTTAAAGGAAAGAACACATGTTGTCATTTGATACAGAAATAAAATTATTAACAGAAAATATAGATAGGACAAATTAACTTTACATTTTCTTTTTTAACATTAAAATAACATTATTATTCGCACACAACTTTTGAAATATATTTAAAAAATTTATAATTTTTCCTTAAAAATTTTTCTAATAAAAAATTTAATTTGAAAGCATCTGAAAATTTTTGTAGGATAATGATTAGTAAAAAAAATATTCCTAAATAATTTTATTATTAAAAATTATCTTGTTTCTCTATTAAATCAAACAGTAATTTGAAATAATGTATGAGTATTTAAAAATGAATACTTATATTTAAAATATACTTATGTTTGAAAATACTAAGTTTATAAATGGCAAAAATTTCAAAAATATAAAATTTCAACAACAGAAAAATAATAAGACTTTTGATAAATACATATATGAATAATTATATTTATTATTAATTTCGATTTCTATTTAAATCAAATTGAAGCAAAATCTCAGACATAATAAGCATACTTTTTAAAGCACAATTTCTCGAAAGTGTAATAAATACAGTTATCTCCCAAAACATGGTACTCTCATAATGTGTTTCCCCCATATAACATAATGATTCCCTATTTTATATTTATATACTGCAAAATTTCTAATGATTTGTACAATTCACAATCAATTTTCGATACATTTGCACTTTGTGTCAATTGTGTTCTTGGTTTTTGAACAGTTTACTAAAAAAGATGTCAATAGAACATTATTTCAGGTAGCTTCTATAGTGAATAAACATGTAATAAAATTGTCTTTATAGTTACTTGAGTTATTTCAAATTAACTGTTTCTTAGTTACATTTAAATGAATTTTTTATTTAAAATGTTATTTAAAATTTGATTTTAATAAAATGCTCACATTTTGTTCATAGCATAGTGTTTTTTTAATACTTGATTTAAGCCCCTTCAATGAGAAAAGTTAAACGTGAATCATTTGAACATAATGTATTATGCAAGGTCACATGAGCACATTTTACGAGAATACTCATACAACACATTTTCCTATAGTGCAAAACTAATATACCATGTTATAGGGGGGATTACAGTATATTGTAAATATTAATTCTACCATAAAATAAATTCCTTTAAATTTTTTTCTTTGAACAATAACTAAAATCCACATTGCTTCAATAAGAACTTTTTATATTACATATATACACATATAAAAATAAAAAATGATAGACTTCCTTTTAAGAAAATCTATTTAAATTCTTAGTAATGTAATTTTTCTTGAACTTACTTCAAAGCTTTCTTTAAAGCTGTTTTCTCAGCTTGGCTTTTACGTTTAAGTTCCTCAATAATTTCTATTAATTTTTCATTTTCATTTTGCAGAGGAGCTTGCTGAAAGTTGAATAAAGATAATTATATAATATTTAATTATATAAATGAAGGAAAATTAAATTTTTGAAAAAATAATATTTCCAATTTTTTTTAGTATTGTGTTATTTAATAAAAGATTAGTAAATAAAATGCATTATATATGATAACTTACATTTATTTCAGAAGTTAAATTTTTGATTTGGATATCTTTCAAATGAATTATTTTTTGCATTTCTGCTTTTGTTTCTTCAAGTGTAGAATTGTAACTCTCAATAGTTGAATACTTTCCCTAAGTAAAAATCGAGCATTTAAAAATTTTTTATAAAAGAAAAAAATATTAAATACCCAGAACACATATGTTATAAAATAAAAATCAAATATCAATTAAAAAAAAAATTTTTATTTAATGATGAAAAAAATAACTGAGAAGTACTTGTAAAAATTATGAAATTGAAATTTTAAATAAAAATATTGTAATAAAATCTAAATATATAACTAATTTCTTGATATATAATAAATTAATTTCTTGAAAATTGTTGGAGTCTAGACATTATTTCAGAGCAAACAATACAAAATTCATAAAAGTCTAAAATAAATAAAAAAAGAGACAAAGATGTTTTAAAAAAGGAAAGCAATTGAGACTATAATGATTGCACTAAAACTTTAAATAGTTAGATATACTAAGAGAAATTTCAATTTTGCAATACATATTTTACTTCAGCAAGTCTTTGATAAAAAAAAAAAATTATTAAGTCAATTATAGATAATAAAGGCTGACTCACATCAAATTAATTTTAGATTTGTTTTATGGACCACGTTTTAGTACTGATATTTAAATGTTAATACAGATGTGGTTTGTATATATGTAACTATGGACAACATTAACTAACCTGTAAAATGGATAGTCTCCTCTCTAAATCTTTTATTGATGAAGCTTGAATGTGAAATTTCTTTTCATATGCCTATAAATTAAAATTACATAATTGAAATAATATAATTCTATTTCTACATTTCATCTGATATAAGTGAAGTTAATTCTTTGATGATCAGATTAGTAACTAATACACAATATCCTAACTAATATAAAATTATGGTGTTTTAATTTTTGAAATACAACTTAAACAAAATAAATGCAAAAGTTAGGGTGATTTTATATTCTTCACAACACCTGGACAGTCACAATAACTTCACTAGACTTCACAATATCTAACAGTTCAAAAGCTAAACTTTTACTCCATGATACAAAAATTAATTTTATAGGCTTGTCATAATAGTTCTAGTGGGCTATCAAATTTACTAAAAATAACATGTAAATGAAAGTTTTTCACATAACTTTATTTATAATTTAATTAACATAACAAAATCATGCAACATTTCTATTACAGAGAAATGTAAAAGAGGATGCTTCAAACATGCATAAAATGAATAACGTTTTTCAAAGAATAAGAACTAAATTAAAATACATTTATACAAAACTCAAAATCTGTTACCTGTTTACAATATGTAAATTTTTTCAGATTTATTAGAAAATAAATCATATTTAGAAATGTTACAATATAAAATTCTGAAATTCAGCTAACGATAGAAAAATCAATTTTGAAATTTCTTTGATAGCTTGTTCTAAATATTAATAATTTAACATAAAAAGTAAAATTTTGTATAGTGCTCAGCCAAGCACTGGTTTATAAATTTTTAAGATTTTGCATTGACAGTTTTGTTTTATTTATTGTAACTATCATTAACTTTTCTTAAAACAATAAGGTAGATAGTGTAGTGATTGCAAACCATTTTCCAATGAAGAACTATTCCCTTATACATTTCACATCCTAAACGAAATATGTTTCAGATTTGAATGCACCCAAAACAGAGTTTTCAAAATTTTACTTCACATTATTACAATGTTCAGAAGGAAAACTTTAAATTTTTTTTTATAGTTTTCTAGATGAGTTTTCTATTTTAACAGAAATCATTTAATCAAACCACTTTACAGATATTAACAAGTCAGCAGTAACACATATTTAGATGTATCAACTCTTATTAGATGTATCTTACTCAAAAAAAATTCTAAAAAATATAATAATAATACAAATATAGAGGAAAAATATTTTATCTTTTGTGTTAGAAATTATAAAATTTTAATAAATTAAAAATTTGATATAAAATGATTTGTTTACAAACTTCTAATTGCTTAACAAATGAATCTCGTTCTTTTGTGAACTGTTTTGTGTCATGACCACTCTGTTCTTCAACTGCAACTTGAAAGACTGTAAGAATATCTGTGTAGCATCCTAAGAGTTTCAACAGCAAATTTTCTTTTAATTTTATAAGCTTTTGGAACTGCTCATTGTTCTTGTCTTCGACAAATGCCTATTAAAGAAAAAGGGATCCAGTTTACTCAGTTAGATTCTAATAAAATAATTTTAAAAACCATTCCCAAAATGAAAAAAAATAAAGAGGAACAGAGAGAGAGAATTATTTAAAGAAAAAATGCAAAATTATAATTGAATATTTAATGAAATTAAAAGATTTGATTGGGTAGAAATAATGAAACTGAATAAAAGATTATTATATATATATTTATCAGCAAATTTTCTTTTAATTTTATAAGCTTTTGGAACTACTCATTGTTCTTGTCTTCGACAAATGCCTATTAAAGAAAAAGGGATCCAGTATATATATATATACATACACACAGTATAAAATCAATTTATATGTGCTTATTATTTTTGAAAAAAATTAAAGGAAAGTTAACATTTTTCAAAAAAAAAAAATATTTAAGTATAAATTGAATATTAAACTTAATGTGTTATAAATAAACTAAACAATGTTGAAAATTGAAATGTAAATAAACCATGTTTTAAGAAAATATTTCTTTAAATTTTCGCAATAAATACTGACAACACATTTTAATTCCTGATAATGAATCATTAAATTGCACAAGAATTGTGAAACTTCTAAAGAAATGTTTACATAAATTAACATGCATACAAGAAATATATAATTTTTTCTGTTCTTTAATTATCATATTCATAAAGCAAGTGACGTCTTTCAAACTTTAAAAAATACAACTTTCTTAGCAAATATTTAAAAATATTTTAAATCCATTACATTTTTAATAAGAGATAATGCAAATATCATAAATGCTAAAGATATTTTAAACTAACATCAAGACTGGGAAAAGATTTTTGAAATGATATTAGTGGATTATTCAAAATTATTTACCTAACAATGTTTTAACTTTTAATTCATAAAATACCAAAACATGAAATTATACATTGCATATTACAAAAAATATTCATTAATAAAAAATATTACAAAGAAAAATCTGCTTTAGTTTTTTCCCTTTATCTTTCTAATGCTATGATAAATATCAAAATCCATGTATAAAATTTTAAATGACTGATATAATTATAAAATAATTTGTAACTTACATTTTCAAACAATGATATGGAATATTCCAAATCATCAAATAAACCAAGTAAATTATTGAGTTCCTTTTCAACTTTAGTTAGAAGATTTTTGAGAGATACATCTTGAATGTTTGTATTAGAAAAATATCTGTATGAAGAATGACAAAATGTTATCATGTTATGAAATACAAAATTACTCAATAAACTATTATTTTAAAATAATTTTGATCTTCGAAAAATATAAAAAAAAATTTTTGTAAAAATTAAATGAATATACTTTTTTAAGTATTCTTTTCAACATATTTTCAAGTTAAACTAGTAATTATTAAAAATAATTGATTACATTATTTAGATTTTTAAATTTACATAGCAATGGTTTACATATACAACAGTACATGCTCATTTTTACAAACATGTAGGAACTGGTAAAATAGTTCTTAAAATCAAACGTTCATAGAATAGAAAAAATTTATTAGATCTTAAAATTATTTTTTTACTACACTGCTCTCTTTATAAGCAAAGTATTAAAAGAAAAATTATTTAATATGTATTCTATAAAAAACATTGAAAATAAAATTTAATTTAAATGCTGCACTTATTTTCATTTTATTGAGGAAAAATCAAACAAAGTATCAGTTACTTTCCTCCATAACGAAACCTTATTTTATCAATGCAGAAAAGCATTTCACTACGTACATGTAGTTTTTCTTAAAAACTTCCTCTATCTTGTTAGCCATTCATCTACTCGTTTTGCAAATTGTCTAAGTTATTTCCTTAATCTTTGACATTTGAAAGTTCTTCATTCTCATTTAACATGTTCTCAGTCATTTTATCATCCAATATCTCTAATGAAGAAATTGCATCTGAATCCAGATTAAAAAAGTTCTGATTAGTTTGGTTTATTTGTTGCTCAATGATCATTATTTCCTGCAAGGGTTCATTTGAACAGGACCTATTATTTAAAATGTATTTCAAACCACCACAAACAAACAAATCTAAGCCAGGATTCAAACCTGTGAACTGTTGAACTGAAGGCAAGAGAACTAACAATTTGGCTACCAGCTCAGCTCAAAAAGTCCTAATGTGAAATTTCAGGAATAGGTTTCTTCATTGAAGTTCATGAAGGGGTAACATATCTTCACTCATCAGACAAATTATTTGCATTTCTTCAGTTAAAATGGATAATTTCACAAAGCATGAAGATCAAAATGACGTATATATTGTTTTCCTACAACATCATTCGAAGCAAACATTCACAAGAGAATTGTACCTAGAATGTCAATATTAAAAGGCGATTCCTATACATTCCCTTAGTAAAAGTATCCTACAACATTTTCATTTAAAGTTATTGATTACACTTGAATGCTTGCAAAGTGTGATGTTAGATTGGAAAGTAAAAACTCTACACAGAATACTTAAAAAAAATCTGCATAAAATGATATTTGAGCTAATACCTATTAGAAGTTAAAGTCAAGTCACATAAAACCCACTAGGATTTACAAAAAATGTTATATTTTAATTTTAAACAATTTCTATTTTATAATCAAAAGTACTTTATATTCATTACACTAATTAATTAACACTTAATGTTGCAGTTAATTATGCACAATTCAAAGGATTTACAATCCTTCAAAAATAAAGTTGATCTAAGTTTCTCGAAACATAAATCAATAAAAAATGACTAGGGAACCATATGAGAAAAAATGAAAGCAAGTTTGTAAAAATGAGATTTTTTTGAAAATTTAGTTTATAAATGAGAATTAATGGTATAATTGGGTCAAAGGAACCCTTTTAGGGATCAGTGACTAGTTCATAAAATCGCGAATATTTGCAAATTAGAAGAATGTGTTTACTGGTTCAGATTAAATGTATATTTCTCATATTACTAGTTCAGAGAAATGCATTATTGGTTCATGTATATTTTAAATTATGAACCAGTAATAATCATTAAAAATGCATATTTCCCAAATGTTATACATTGCGTAATAATTATATCATGTGCATATATATATATAACTTAAATATTTATCAATTTCAATATCAAAAATTGAATCATATCCTTTAAACAACAGTTAAACACTAATAGAAATATCTAGTTTAAAATCTAAAATTAGATAAATTTGCAAATTAAATGGAAAAAATCTTACTAAACAAAAACCTTTTAGTAAAAATTATATAAATCAAGTATTCTTTTTAAATATGATACAGTCTAAAATATTAAACTACCTGTTAAGGAAAAGTGAAAGTGGTCTTAATGACATAAAATGTAAGCTTAATACTCGATGGTCCTGTTTGATATTAGACAGATAAACATTAAATTCTCCACAGTTTTCTTTGGATGATGCACTGGAACAAAAAGATGCAATTTCCAAATCATTATCTTCCAACAATTTTGTAGAATAGGAAGTATTTGGCAGGTATGAAATATTTTCTTGCTGAAAAAATCAATATATATAGCTATATTTTTATACGAATACATAAATCAGTTAAGCTTTCACTTTAAGCAAATTTTTATACAAATAAATTTTTCTAAGTCATTTTAGTTAGATAAACATTATTCTTAAATAATTTACAAAATAAGTCCAGAATAATAATGCATTTGAAGAACTAGAATTTGGAATAAAAAATTTAATTTAAAAAAAATTGATTGATTTACTTTAAATTGAACATAACTTTTAAATTCTTTATCAATGAAATTCTTGGCAATGTATGCCAATTAGAAGCATATAAATTGGAACATTATATATATGTTACTAATGAACTCTTACATAGTAAAATTATATAATAATAATAATAAAATTTCTTAATTTTTTTATATTTATCATTTGATAATAAACAATTATTTTGCAATATTTGCCTCAATTATATGTAACTGAATCATATTGAATATATAATCACTATATATATTTACATCATATTCAATAACAATCAGTGACAACAAATATCAGGAAAATTACCAAAAAAGCAACATATTATTATTCAAGATAGAATCAAATAAATTTTTATTAATATTGATAATAAACATTGTGGAATATCACCAAATGTTCGTAACTATTAGCAGAGATTTATTGATGCACAATTAGTCTCTTTATAACTAATAATAGTCATAATTCATAAGACCAAAATATGTTTGTCTTTTTCTTCCAGATTTAATAGCATTCTGACTGGACATCTTAGTTTAAAAAAAATAATACCCAAATAAGTAGTTAATAAGTAACTTACAGTTGATTTAAGTGGACTTTTATCTGCTTTTTTACTTCTACCAGGAGGGGGAATCCATGGCCCTTTTTTAGATTTTGCAATGCTTTTAGACATTTTTCAGAAAAATCTAAAATTAATAAATCAACTATTAATTCTTTTCGGTGTTGACCATTTACAATTAATAAAACAAATAAAGGCAATTTTCCTTGTTAATAAAAAATTTAGAAATGTTTAAATTCATATATTGCTTTATCAACAAAAATTTAATTCTGAAAATAATACTTCATAGCTTAAAATATATTATCAATAGCATTTAAACTTTTAAGCTTTCAAATCAACTTTAAAAAGTATAATTATTATTGAAGACTCTGATTTAAAAAAAGATGTTTAAAAGTTTTTCGCAACAAAACAATAAATGATTGCAAGAACACATCAAAAGCAGATATTTTACTGCATTTGAGAAAAAAGTAAATTTATAATAAGAACAAAAAATTTATAAATTAAACAGTAATTTATACATATATATATGTGTGTGTGTATTGTAAAAAATAGTACATAAAACATGGAGATTGGTATATAATAATTAAACATAAAATTTTTAGAAATATGCTAATTAATTCATAAATGACATGAAATTTTTATTAAAATATTAAATAATCAACATTTTAATTAAAATTTATTTAAATAAATAATGAAAAATAAAATCAATTTGAATGTAAAAATTAAAAATATACAAAAACATTTAGAGATCACTTAGGAAAATAATGTATACTAGCCTTCAGAACATGATACCAATTAAAGCAAGAATCTGAAAAAGCAGTGTTGCAGTAAACTTAAAATCGAAGTATTTAAAATATTACTAAACCATACAATTAAAAACTATGCAAGTTTACCTAAATTTTCAGTTTAGATAAGCTAACAATAAAAATTTCATTTGTGAATAACATTTTTTCTAACTGAAAAAAGTGTTACCACCAAATATGTCAATATGAAAATTACAAGTTATAAAAATACATATTAAAATAAGTCTGTTCATTCATACTTTTGGAAGTATAAATTAAAATCTGTCAAAACTATTTTATGGGGCTTAAAGCAAATATGAATACTTAAATGAAGCAAAAATCAAAGTGAACATAAAAATATAATTTTTATCAATACAAAGTCTAATTAACAATTAAATAATATACATCACTAAGATTAATTTGTAGTTAGGATATTGTTGAGGAATTATATATATTTTATTATAGAGGAAAAAATTTACTACAGTTATAATTACTTAAATAACATCAATTTTCTGTATTTCCAATTAGATTATCACTAGCAAGATAAATTTACCATCTTAAGCATTGGGGGGGGGGGGTAATATTTTTTCAAATTGAATTTCAAAATATTTTAATAAACTTTTTAATGGTAAAAATGAATTAACTTTTTTAATGGAATAATTTTTTTAAAGGTAAAAATAACTTATATAAAAAAATAATAATGAAAAAAATTGAAAATGACAATAGTGAAAAATTATCAATATAAATGAGATTTTTCAATTCTAAATTCATTTTCAATTACATTATAATTTTAAAATATTATTTGGTCTTTTTATAAGATAAGGTAGAAAGTGAAATCTAATATTCAAAAAAAAATATTTGTGTTCAATGATTGCAAAGGATGAGGTTATTTTCAAAGAATTATTGAGTTACCATAGCCATTCAAAATAAAATTGGGTATAACAATAAGTTATACAAGAGAAGAAACTGAAAGTATCCAAGCCTGATGTTTATAGTAATTACAGATTTTCAATATATCTTCTTTGAGGGATAAGGTAAATGTCAAAGAATATAGTTCAGATTGCTCCCCACACTTCTCAGATTGGTCACATTGATGATTGTGAATACAGTCTCGATGGAGATTTGCAACTCAGCTAAAGTGGTAGGTATTAGTAGCATGTATACACAATAAAAAAAAACTCTCATATGAAGAAGTCACACAACAAAAGGTAGGTGACCTGGATGACCATGAAAACACATCCACATTGATCAGTCCCTTATTGTGTGAGTTGCAGATTAAGGTAGCATTGAAATTCTTTGTGCAGTGTGGTGGAGCTCTATCATTAAGGTAAATGAAACTGTTGATATTACTTAAACTTGCTTCAATTATAGTTGTGCAAACCATAATTGAAGCAAATTAAAGTAGCAAGAACTCCTCACAGTGTCTATATCAAAAATAAAAAAATCTATACCTTTTATTAGAAACTGAAAAAAAAAAATGTTTGCAAAATCATTTTTGGGTTCTACAATTTCATGAGGAATTTCTGTGCCCGATATCCAGACGTTGTTTTGGATGACTTTGCCACTAACAGGGAAGTTAGCTGTGTCACTGAAAACAAGCTTGTTTTCAAAGTGATCTTCGCAGACTTCTGGCATGTTCTCCCAAAATGGCTTTCCTTTAACATAATAATACAGTTTTAATGCCTGCAGCAGCTGCATATGGTACAGATTAAATTGTAATGTTTTTCTTAAACTCTTTCAATGTTTTTCTGCACAGTTGGTTATGGAATGAAAAATTCACAGCTATCATAGTTTGTTGATTTTTTGGACTATGGATGAAACTCTCTCTAACTCTGTCCACTGTTTCTCCAGTAATGCTTGGTTGATCAAAACTTTTGTTTTTACATACACAAGTGGTTTTCCTGAATTATAGATACCAGTGTATAATGTTTTGTTAAGTTGGTAGTTTGTATTGTATATCCACCAAAATGCTTTCTGAATGGTTATAAGAAATTCGTACTTTGAGTCACCTAGTACATATAACACTCTGCTGTACAATCTGCATTTTAAATATGTTTGTGCAGCAACCACATGCACATACATAGCACAAAACTGTATTTAATGCTCTCTGATTCGCATTGTCAAGGAAACATATATACTTCAAAATTCGGACATAATAATTCAAAAGCAGGTAATTCATTTGTAATAACCCTGTATATAAACAAAAGTACTCAAAGCATAAACATTTTTTTAAATTTCAAGAAAAATAAAATTATTTTATAATATTGATATTAAACAAAATTTAGAAATTATACAAATTACATATACAAAAAATTTGTATAAGTATAAATTTTCCTTACAGTTACAGTAAAGTTAGTAATTTTTATTTTTGGTGAAATTTAAAAATGTAAGTCATTCTATGTTTAATTAATTCCAGAGGTATATTTCTGTTAACATAATCAGTAACATTTTTTTTTACCATATGTGGTACTATTAATTTTACAAAATGAATGAAATACATAAGTTTCTATTAAGAGAAGCAGAATTGTGAAAGACTTTAATTTTCAAATTATTAGTAAGTCTAATAGTTGATATTTATATCAAGTGCATTGCATTAATTGATTGTCATATTACCACTGCTACATTACAAATTATGGAATATAATTTTCTACTCAATCTTACAGGAGGAAAAAAAAAACTATCACCTGAGAAACAAAGGGGTAATAATTTCAAATGTCAAATGTATTTAAATTTCTTAATAATATTAATCGTAATTTTTTTGACAATTCATTCTAATAATAACCATTATTTTTTCAAATCAACAGTATTTAAGAAAAGAAAATCTGCTCTAAATTTTTACAGCTTCATCCAATAAGTCAATAGATACTTTGATGAAAAA
Organism: Latrodectus elegans; assembly: GCA_030067965.1. NCBI lineage: Eukaryota > Metazoa > Arthropoda > Arachnida > Araneae > Theridiidae > Latrodectus > Latrodectus elegans. Next base: position 27,519,296 of record CM057814.1, read on the forward strand.
AAATGTTGTAAAAAAATTTTTTTTTTCAAAAAATATATGTCATAGTTACATTTTTTTGTATGTTAAGATTTTAAGCATATTGAAATTTCTTAGAAATGCTAATTTCAATTGTTTTACGGTTTTATTATAGCATCATGTAATAATTGGAAGACATAATTTATAAGCAAAAAACTTATTTCCTTAAGAAATTTGACAAAATTAGTTACAACTTCACATTTTAAAAAATATTAAATTTAAACAGTACAAATACCTTGAAATTTATTTCATAGAAATCGATAGTGAAATAAATCTAATACTAAATATATTACTGTTTTTTCACTTTTGAAAAGAATCGTGAATACTTTTAGTTTAGTATCTTATTTCTCCTTATTTTAGCTTTAAATCAGCTTACGATTCATTTTAATGCATAATAAAATATAACTCTAATATCTATTCTTTATAATTCAAGTAATAATCACACATTTTATCAAACATTAAAATATGCAATAGAAACATAACAAAATTGATCCCATGTAAACAACTTTCAAAAAGGACCACCAATTTTAAAATGATCGAAGTAAAAGTGCTTATTTTTCAGATTCATTTAAAATATATTTTCATAATTTAAACAGAAACTTTCAATAATTTGCCGATTTCCGTTGAAAAAAAAGGGGCTAAACTTAAGCAACTGCTTCATAAATTTAAACTACTCTGAAGTTAAGTATTGATGGTTAAAAATGACTCTCTCTTGTCACTCCAAATTAGTATAGTAGATATCAAATTATTGCACTGATCTTTTCGGAACTTGTAATGTCTGTTCTAGAACTTGTAATGCGGTCACTTTCTAGACACAAAAAATATGCACTTTCCACCATTTAACATCGTATTTGTGGATTACTCTTTCTTTAAATAGAAACTGTTTTTTAATATTTACATTTTGAAATTAATTGAACATACTGTTTATCATATCTTTCAATTATATATAATCCACGTTCAAGGAATAAGCAAGTCCAAAGTCCATTAAGCAACTCCGTTCATTTCTATTTAATTTTGAGCTAACAAAATCATTTCAAATTCTTAGGAAATTTTTAGAATTCAGATACAAATCAAGTTTTAATCGTTTCAATTTATTTCTCAATGGATAACAGTAGTTTCTAAACGTTGAATAAATGACAATATTGTTTGATAAAAAAAAATTGTTTAAGTTCCCTGAATAACATTACTCAACAAATACAATTAAAATTTTCCATTTGAGCTTTATCAATAAATAATTGAAATGATATTTTAAAAAACTTCTTTGTGGTAATTGGATTATCATTTAAAAATGTCACAACTTTCATCACTAAATATTTCGAAATATTCTAAATAACTGGTAACTCTTGGTTGTCAACATCATGCCGGCTATCAATTAAAATTTTCTCTTGTTATTTATATATATCTATGTATGTATTCTGTAAATCATGTATAATATCAAATTTATGCAGATGAAGATGAAATGGTGTATGGTGTAAAATGGTGTCACTCAGTAGTGTGCACCAGATGGCGCACTCTACTGAGTGATTTTTTTTTAAATCAGTGTTGGAAGCACAGTTGGCGCAAAATATAAAATTCAAAACAATTTGTAGTAGAGTCACTGTTTTAATAGGTTTGACTATTAATGATGCAACTTTCTTTTTACTTATATTTAATAAGCGATATTTAGTAAATTCTTACATATTCCTTATAAAGATAAATGATAGTTGTTTTATGCATAAATTCTGTTTTGAAGTAAGTTTGTGAATAATTGTTTCATTTTGAATTATTCAAATGGTAAACAAACATCTATAGGAAGTAATAACTCAGTTTTTAGTGTTAAGTTTCCGAAATAAAAGCTGCGAGAAGCAAATCTTAAGTAGACGAAAGCATTTTTTCCATGAATAAGATGAAAAATTATAATAAAGAATTATTTTTATAGTAAATTCTTTGGATGGCCTATACTGAAATGTTATCCTTGATTTCTATATAAATTTTTGCAGTCTTTCATCTTTACTAAAATGTAAAATATAATAAGAATGGAAAACGAAACTTAATGAGGAATATCAAGAATTACTTACAAGAAAAAAATTTGGCATAATCCTAGTGACATTGAGGTTTGGATTGTATGCTTATGTATTGTTATTTTGAGATTTATAATTTTTTTATTATGAAACGCTCGTGTTTACTAATGGTTATGAATGGCATGAATTTCACCTTTGGTGATATTTTTGAAGACAGCGATAAATGTGTTACATGTAGTAGGATTTTACCAAAAATTTATGCAAAATATTCTTTTAAATACTAGTATTACATATTTTAAATGTTAGTTTATGTAGTTTTTGTTTTATTCCTTAGGTTTTAAAAATTTTATGTAACCAAAATTTATATTTTTGCATCTTTACCTGATATGTGCATATTAACGATTGACGTAAATTACCTGTATTATGCAGACAAATCTTATTAGGAATTACTCTTAAAACACGAGGATTAGAAATCATATAAACTACTGCAGCAATTACTATTCTTACTCTTTTATGTAAATGTTTATAAATCGAATAAATGTTTTGCACATGTGAATAATTTTTTGTTTTCCAATGTGTTTTATGAATTTAAATTCCTTGCTGCAGATTATATATTTATTAATAAACATATCTCTGAACTTTCGTTTTTAAATTAAATTCCAGCTTTATGCCTGCTGTTAAGTAATTGAAATTAAGAGAATATTATTTTATTATTGAAAGCATTTGAATTTTAGATTAGCCTCTTTCTCAAAATATAATAACATTAATCTAAACGACTATAATGTTAAGTGCTAGACAATTAGAAAGTATTAAATATTTAAGGTAAAACCTATTTTGTCAGTGGAACCAGATTTTACAATCAAATTTATTATGAATTGTATCATATTAAATATAATATGGTTAATGTCATTATATACCATATCTCAAATAATGGGACACATTAATTTTGTTTTTAAAGAAATTTTAGTTCTTATCACCAGTTTATCCAACCAGTGATCTTGTAAGAAACATTTTACCAGATTTTATTATACAAAGTTTTAGCATTCAAAATTCTCTGAAAATTTGGAAAAAAAATTAGAAATTTTTTGTGCTTTTTTTCTAGTTTTCTTATAACATATATATAGATTAAATGAAATGTCTTAGGAAAAACTAAAAAAAAAAAAAAAAAATGTAAATTTCTTGGAAATTGTAGAAATCTATAAATTTTCATAATTTTTATTATAGTTCATATTTCATCCAATACTTAAAATGTACATTGAAATGTATTCTGGTCACCAAAAATAATTATTCATTTAACTTCAAATATTAATAATGTAAATAATAAAAACAATCCAAAACCACCGTATACAAACAAATGATAGATATCTAGCTCTTTTTTATGTATTCTTAAATGGGTTAAATAACATGATGGAATAAATTATTATTAAAGAAATAATCACTATCAAAGTGCAGGCATTTTTTATGTATCATAAGACAGACTTTACTCTAAATTAATTCATACATATTTTCACAATAAATTCTATTATGAAATTCTTATTAATTTTTGAAAAATTAACTTAATTTTAGTTCTTTTCTTATAAAACTCTTAATTTCAATGTGTAATATTACTTCAAATTATTATTTATTAGTATAAGGTTATTTTAAACTTTTTTGGTGTTTATCATTCCATCTACATTATTGGAAAATACAGAAATAAATTTCAATGTGTGTGAATAAAAAATGCATCAATTAACTCATTTGATTAGCATGTATAAGATGTTTAAAAGACAAGTTTTTGAATATTATGACTATTCTTTTCTATTAATGGGGAGTTAGAAATGTATAATTATTTTTAAGAAATTATATTGCTCTAAATATAGAAACTACTTATATTTCTATAACTTAATTTATAATCATTTTCATTTGTAATCCGGTGTTTTGTTCTGGCTTAAATTATTAAATAATTATGTTAGAAACACTTAATTTTTGTATGAATTAATTAAAAATCTTCAGTATAATGGCTATAAACTATTTTATTCTTTGTTTAAATTTTACTTTTTATTAAAAAGTTAAGCTTTATGTGCCTGGGTAAAATCTCAATTTTTTTATATAAGTTAAGAAACACATTTCATTCCTGTTTTACAGGATAAATATGTTTACATAATAATTACTCATAAATTGCAGTTATTGAATTGGTGTAATCATAATAAGAGTCAAGTATTTGCTTATTTTTGCTATGTAAAGAGAGGTGTAAAAAATTTCTGCTATGTTTGAAAGATCCCTGAAGGAGTATTATACAATATATTATATTTTCACTTAAATAACATTAGTGCAATATTTACTTCTGAGTACATTTTAAGCTGTATTTATTTTTAAACATGGAAAAACAAAATCCTCTTCGGCAGTGATAATGGACTTAATGAACTTTATACTGTTTTTACCTCGTATCAGGACAATTTTTACCACATATTAAAGCGGATATTTTTTCCACTATTGTGCTGTAATAAACCTGTTTTTTGATCATCTATTAATATCTGTTAAATGTATCAAATTTAGTAATTTATCAGATTATATTGAGTCTTACTCTTACTATTACTGTGGTTACAATTTTAGTTGAATTTTTATGGCATAATATATACATAGATAAATTTAATTTAGTAAATAAAATAGATCTAAGTTTTTTCTAAATATACACATACCAATATCTATCTATCTATATATATATATATATATATATAAATTTCTTGTAAATCCTTAAAATATATCCTTATGTGCATGAGTTACTTAATAAAAATTAAACATTTATTCCATTCAATTTACTTATATTTTATTATAATTTGGAATAAAATTAATTTTCTAAAGGTGTGGAACTCTTTTTTTCTGACTTTCAACCACTTCTATTAAATTACTTTTCTTAATTCTGCTTAAAATGGACCTTTGATTTTCTTTTTTTTTTATTTCAGGAAAAATTTATCTTCAAATTATTTTCAACGCAAGAAGTGCAGACCTCCTAGATTTCCTTAAATGTCTTATTCTTCATTAAATTCTTTTTCATTTTTTTAAAACTTTGAGATTGGGATGTTTTGCTTTAAAAAGGAAGCTGTTAAATGACTTTTTATTATACTTTTTTAAACTTGAGTCCCAACAATACTTATGTATTTTTTCTTAGCTATATCTAATAGAGTGAAAGTATTGGGAAATGACATTGACAAGAATTTATTAAGAAAAAAATTTTTAAAGTAATTAAATCAATCTTTGTTAATGGTTTGAAAATTAAACAGAAAAAAAAACATAAGTTTTTCTATGTATCGAAGTGTGTTATTGTAAAAATTCTTTTATAATAATACTTACAAAATATGCTTTAGGTTCTTTAAATTAATGTTAGATACTTTGTAGTGCTTACTTTCTTTAATTTTACTTTTGTTAATTAAAATTTTACAATTAGTAGGACAATTAATAAAGTTTGCTGCATTAGTAGGAAAGTTCTGAAAATTCTAATTCTATAAATTTTCTGTATTGGTATGAATCTAATTTTATAAAAATTCTAATGCTATAAATTTTCAACTCTTTAAATGCTATTAGTTATGTATGTGGAAAAACTCAAAACTTAAGATTTTAAATATTTTAAAAGAATAAAATTAGAAGTGTTTAAGAAAAAATTATTTGCTGTTTGAAATTTGTAAAAAATGCAATAAATTGAGCCCCCCTTTTTTCCCATTGAATTATGTTATAATTAAAAAAACATTTTATTACATAATTATATTCTTCATTATTATATTTAGAATTTATTACCACTGATATTAATTGAAAAAACTGATAATGTTCAGTTTTGTTACCAGTTATTTCATACTGAGTTGTATTTGGAAAAGAACATTAATCTTTTGAAGAATTATCATAACAAGTAAGCACATTAAACTCTCTATTTGTGAAATTGAGTAGCATGACTGCAGCAAGTAATCATCCAAGATATGGAAAAACTAAATCAGCAGAAATATGTATTTGAACAATTTATCACTCAAGAACGTACATGAACTCCTGTTCTTTGAGGAATAATAAAATCATTCACTATTTACAAGTTTGTTCTTAATTTACTTTTTCAAAAATCAACCCTAAAGTATTTATGCCTTGTAGCATTTATTTTAAATTAATACTGGATTTTTTCCTTCCATTTAGACATCTGGGCAATTGGGAGTTCACTGCACTAAATGTTCATTATAAGTTTTATCTGAGTTATAATTGAATTTTGAGTGAAAAATTTTCTAATTTAATTTTCTGAAACATAAAAAAATGTATTATTGCAACAAAAAAAAAAAGTTACAAAAAGAAACCATATTTCCCTTGGCATATTATATGCAAAGTTTTTCTTAGCATTTCAAAGTAATTCAATTATTCCTTTTAAATTTGAATACTAAATTTTTTTTTTTTTTTTTTTTGTTTAATTTTCTATTCTTGAATACTGAACATCCTGTCAATGATATATAAATTTTTTCAATCTGAATAGTTATTCAGGTATATATATGTATATACATATATATATGTATATATATATATGTGTATATATGTATATGTATATATATGTGTATATATATATGTATATATATAAAAACATTGTTTTTTACTGTAGATGTATTTAGGTTAATACATATATTTCATTGAATGTATTTTTTTTCTCCATATATTTTTTTTAGTTTCATTTTCTTTCAAGATTATTAACTCTGTACAAATATACCATTTTCAATTTCTGAAATTTAATTACATCATTTTAACAATATTAGTCTTTTCATTCTGACATTTCCATGTCTGTATATCACAGTGCTCTCTCCACTCTGCTGTAATTTAAATATTTCGCTGTAATGAATCTTAATCTCCTAAGGATGCATTCTTGGGCAAAGTACCCTAACTTTTTAGAAAAAAGTAGTTGGATTTGCCATAAATTTTAAAAGTTTATTGATAAACAATTGACTTTTTATATCATATGTGTGATTTAGAAATATTAAGCTTTAGAAGAAATATTTGCTAGATTTAATTTATAACAACTAAAATCTATTGAAAATTTACATCCTTGAAAATTTTATAATTATGTGTGTAACATTGCTTTATGTTTTAGTACCATTTTGTTTCTCCAAACAATTTTAGTGACAAAAAACTGTTAAAGGGTATCTTAAAATATATTTTTTTCCAATTTTTTATTCTGCTATAAAATTGTTATTGATATTTTCATCATTTATTTTAATTCCAACCCTCAAAATGCTTTACACAAGTAGTATAATTGATAATGCTAATTCCGAACTCACTTGTCAGCTAGTTAGGCAAAAAAGTATTTTCTAAGCTCTTGATAAATGAAACTCTACCATTTGTAGCTATAAGTTTTATATTTTCTTGCAGATGGAAAACAATAAAGGATTTTTAGATGATACTTCTATTTCAAAGACTCCAAAGTCACCTTTACAAACATCTACTGCTACAAAAGTGCTTAAAAGGTATGTATTTCATGTTATTTTTATAGTTAAAATTCTTGTGAGAAAAGTACATATTTTGTAATGCATATAATATCCTTGTTTTAAAATATTATCTTTTTCATCTATTTTCAAAGTTAGTTGTCAAGTTTTTACATTTGATTTAAAATTATTTTTAAAATATCTTAGATATAAGCTTTAAAGTCAAATTTTCATAACAATGATTTTCCCCCTTAATTGCAGTTTAATCAGCTATTGTGTGTCATGTATTGTATCACACTGTATGTAATGAAACTATGTAAATACTACATATTTTACTATCATAACATTTGAAAGTTTTCTTCTGTATGAAAGAAATATTTTACTAAGAATCACTTATGATTTTTATCTCTACTATTTCATCTTGTATGTTCATAAAGTAAAGGGTAGCAGAAATTTTATTTTATTTTACTTACTTATTATTACTTACTAGCATATTTAATTACACTTATAATTGTTACATAAAATTACATTTTATTACTTGTAATTTGTAGTTATCAAGGAGAACATTTGATTCTATGTGATTGCTCATGACATGGGCCTTTGTAATAAAAAAATGCACATAAAATACTACTAAAACTAAGAAATGTTAAAGGCATATTATTGCTTTTCCCAGTTTTGAAAATTTCCTGTGATTAATCATATGAATTTTTGGCATAGCTGTTATGTAATGCATTTCTGAATATGGTGGTTTTTTCTCAGATTTCTTTACTTATCTGGCAACATGGTAATTACGTAATAGAGATGGAGACCTATAAGAATTGTGTAGAAAATTCTATTTTGCCAACTCTGGTAATTACATCATCACGAGATGTCACAATATGTCAGCTTGGCAATATTTCTTCATTGTCAAAAAAATTTAGAATTTGGCATGCTGTATTATACATCAGCTGTGCTGAATTTAAAACATTGATTTTACATTTGTCAATTCACTTGAAAGCACTAATTTCAATGAAATGTTTATTTAATTTTTCTCTAAAAATGTACCTAAAATTAATATTTTGATTTCTTTATTAAAATGTTACCTATTTAGAATAGAAAAAAGGCTATAAAAATCTTATATCTGATTCTTCTATCATTATACATTACTACTTGTCTGCTATTATCTTTTACCTCATATTTTCTGCTGATGTTAACCTTTTAATTTAATGGTTCAAATTCATAAGCTACCTGACTTAATTTTCCTGTTTAGTTGAGGGTTCTACCACGCACACATATATATGTGTGTATATATATATATATTTACACAAGTTGGAAATGGTATGTATATAATTTTTTTTTTTTTTTTTTTTTTTTTTTTTAAATGTCAGGTTATAACTGAAAGTCAGAAATTAGTACATATATATATGTACTAATTTCTGACTTTCAGTTATGCCCTGACATTTTTAAAGACTAAAAAAATAGAAATTTATATGCATACATTTCCAACTTTCTAATGAAGAAATATTATTATAAACAAATATATTATTCTTAAACATAATTAATTAAAATACTTTTATTTTTTATAATAAACCTATGTAAAATAATTAGGTCTTTTAAAAGTATTTAATATATCATTATGAAAAGTGTTCACTGTATTTTAAGGGAAGGGAATGATAATCCAATTTGATAATTTTAAATATAATAATTAAAGCAGATAAATAGTGGAACTATATATACTTCCTTATATTGTTATCTTTTTTAAGTACTTTCTAGATGCAGTATTAATGTGCATAAGTTGTATTGCAATATCAGCAATTCTAATAATAATAATAATAGCAAGGTTTTAACTAGAAAAGGAAATTAAATTTTTTATTTTGCTTATATTTGCTAGAATTGTATTTCAAAATAAATCAAATTTTACTTGTTTAAGTTAATATATTTAATATCTTTTAGATTTAAATAATTGTTTAACATTGTATAGAAGTATGTAGATCCACTTTTTAATAAAAAGATAGTTATAAAATTACTTAATTTGTTACATATATCTGCATACATTTCAATTGATATTTAAAAAAAATTTTCCCCAAAATTTTGTTTGAAAATACTGTGCAAATAGGATAGTTATTTTTATTATGATTAAAATAGTGATTTTGATTATTTGCTTATAAAACAAAAATTCATCAAATAAATGAAATCTGTTTCAAAATTACTTAAAATACTGCATAAAAATTAAGATTGTTTAAAAATATCTTTAAATTTTGCTGTACATTGAATAAGAAACTTAATTTCTAAACTTTGAATTAATCTAATTGAAATTTTTTGATTGATTTAATGTTGGAAAAATTCCTAAAAGCTTTAGATAATACTTTTTAAAATTAATTTTTGTTCAAGATATTATCACCTTTTATTCTTACTTTTAATAAACTAACTTACTTTTAATAACTAAAATACTAAACTGCATGCTTATTTTTTAGGACAAATAGTGCTTCTAAAAATTTACAAAATGCTTCATTCACAATGAATTCACTATTCCAAGATGAACCAGTTCAAGCCTTAAATGAAGTAACCAATATGCCTAATTTTATATCAAAGTTAAAACTTGATCAGACAAAAGATTCAGTTGATACTGATGCAAATTCTTCTCTTGGTATTTTACAGATGGACAATTTTTCTGGTATGTAATTAACTTAAAAAATATTTACACTGTATTTAATTTTTAATTCAGTAATTTTTTTATTTATAATATTAAAGTAATATTGCAGTTCTTTGGTGATAATGTTAATTTATATAAAGCATAAATAAATTTTAATATATTATAAAACAATTTTGGTTCAATTGCCAAGTGCTTAGATAAAACTGATAAAATTATTTTATTTAATGTTAGATATGTTTCAAGAAATGTGCAGAATGTATAAACTCTTAAGCATTGCAGAATGCTGATTGAAATTCCATATTGGATGTATTGGCATAAAAAAAAAGAATCTGATAATTGTAAAAATATGCATTTCATATATGTATATTATATATTTTCTTTATAAAGTTTTTTAGTATGTTAAATAACATTTTACTGTTCCTCACCAAATTTAAAGATCCACTTAACAATTTGAAACCAGTTCAATTCCTGCCTTAGACATAAATATTAGAAATGGTTTGAAATCCACACTAAACCATCAATGCTAAAACTGAATGAATAAAAAAGATTGTCTTTAAAATATGTTAATAAAGATGGGCAGCAGATTTTATTGACTTAGATATAACCAGTGTTCATAAAACTCCTTAACTCCTAAAATTTTTAAGAGCCCTTGAAAATTTTGGGATTTTGACTTACTTTGATGCCTTTAATTTTTGTGAGAAAAAATTATTTTTTGAGTTTTGTTTTAATAATTTAAAATTTTCAAGAAATTGTTCAAAAACCATATTGAGAATTAGCATTTAATGTTACTGCTAGATGGCAGCTCGATGAATAATAGGTTGCATTCATTACTGTTAATGAAGATCTAGTTCATAACCACACTAGTTTTATGATCTTTTGATCCCCCCTGATAGAACACGACATAGTATTTTTAGATTTGTGTGCGAAATGAAGATTGTCATGTGATGTAATTAAAGGAGCGATTTTAATGTATTACTTTTGCATTTTTGTTTTTTATATTAAATATTAATATTTAAATTCACTGAATACTAATATTTAAATATAAAATTTTTGAGTTAAAATATGCTTTCTGTACCTTCCTTTGTGAAAATTGTATATATTTTTAATGAAAAGGTATAAATTTGTTTAACAGTAAAATAAGGGCTAAAATTATTTAATGCCACTTATGGGAAGCATCTTTTCAATGATCAGTGGATTCTGGAGAGCCATTCAAAGATTGGCTTTTGTGTGGTTCTGAAAAAAAAACGTAATTTTGTAGAAGAAGTTTTTACTATAGATTGTAAGATTTCAAGATTGTATTAATGAAAAACTTGATATGATTAAAGATAGAATAGATATTTTGGATTTTAACTTACCCTCAAATAAACAAAATTGTCCCTTACAGAAAGAAGTTAACTTGCTTTTACTACTCTCTCATAGTAAAGCATCTGTTAAATGTGAGTTTTCTATGAACAAAAATTTGATGGTAGAAAACTTAAATAATCATTTGTGGCTAAATGCATCATTGAGATTACATAAGGAATGTCAACAATATATTAATTGGCAAAGGCCTAAGTTTTGCTGCTGGTCACAGGCAAAAGTATAAATTATTATATTTAAATGGATTAAAACAGAAAAGAAAACAGCCATTATTAACAGCCAATAACAAAAGGAAAGTAAAAAGCACTTCTTTAAGAAATTGAACTGAAAACCAAAATGAAGCGTTTGGAAGAGGACATAAGTGAACTTTAAAAAATCTATAATATATTGAGGAAACTTAAAGAACTGGTAAATTAATGTTAATTGTAAAATTAAACTTGTCACCATGGTGTTTCACAGAAACAACAGTTATTACTCATTATTAATGAGGAATTAAAAGTGAAGGCTTTAGAGGTGTAAAGTGAGCATTTTTAAATAGCAATATTGTGTATATATAAATAACCAAGAAATGTGAATCTATTGAATGATTAAATAAATGGAGAAATCTAGAATGTAGAAGTGAAATTGCATAGTTTTAAGGGTTTGAAAATAAACGAAAAATTTAGAATTGCTTTTATTAAATAATGGGAAGGGAAATGTCACATCCTGAGAACTTTAGCTAATAGTTGTATTTTTTTTTTATTATGATTAAGCATGTTTGAAAAGAGATTGTTATGAAAACTTCAATAGATTAATTGATAGAAAATGTTTAAACTCTAAAACTACCCATTATTACTCCAAGTCTAAACTTTCTTAAGAGCTTTGAACATATTACAAGACATTGTTTTGTCAAATTTACCTCTGATGTTAACTCATCTGCATACCCTATGATAGTTATGCGGTTCTTGTTTAAAACCTCTCTAGCAGGGGATCTTCAGTACAACTCTTAAAGATGCGTAAAAGAACCTCTCTTTGTTTACAATCAGCTTATCTGGGATCAGGTTTGCCGAGCTGGCAGCCGAATGGTTAATGCTCTTGCCTTCGGCTCAACAGATCGTGGGTTCGAATCCAACCTTGGGCATGGATGTTTGCAGTGGTTCGGAATCTACGTTAAACCATAGGTCCCAGTCTAATTAGCCCTCGTGAGCAAAAAATGACCGTTGAGCGACAAACAAACAAACTGGGATCAGGTTTTCTCATGGTTATCTGCTAGGGATTAAGCAAAGAGGTCGCATCCTTGGATTTGGTGTTAAGAGTAGTTATTGTCTCCAGAGATGTTAGCCAACATTCTACTGGGAATCATCATAAGTTCTGAGGCTGGAATGTTGAGAGCCTGTGGCTATCATACCTTGTAAGGTGGCATAATGGGCTGTGCTATTGACCTTGAACCTTTATAAATATATTATGGGTTTTGATTTTTTTCTTCACTGAGGCCAATTCATCTAATCAAATAAGCATTACTAACATCTTTCATGCAGTATTGCCATTACTTGTACAAAAACTACTTCCTTGCATTATCTATTGGTAACATACAAAATGTCAAATTATGATCAGAGATTCTTGTTCATGTTGACTCAAAACAAGCTTTGATAATCATTAATTTAAAACATTTAGGTTCATTTGCAATCAAAACATTTCTAAAACTTTAAATGAATTTTCTGGTGTTCTTTCTAACCTAAATTTTATAAATATTAAAAAAGCAGAATTTTTGGAAGAACTCAGTGACTAAGGAGTTTGTGCAGCAAGCCGAATAAACATTTGATGTGATGTTAGAGTTATTCATATCCAACCTGTTGTCTTAGCTTTTCAGACACCAGTATTACCAAAATTCATAAAAGCAGGTTACATGAATTGTAAATTTTGTCTATACATTCCTAACTCTCTTAGATGCTTCAAATGTCAGATATGGTTATTCTCAAAAGGCATGTTGCAGTACTGATCCTATATGTAAAAAATGTGCACAATTTGGTCATGAAACAAATGCTTGTATTTCAGAAATTTTCAGGTGTTGTAATTGTTCTGGTTCACATATTGCATTCTACAAATCTTGCTTTTATATGGATTCAAGGAAAAAGCAATTACTGTAAAGATAAAGCAGAATATTCAGTCTGAGAAACAAGACAAATAGTTAAAAACAGAACACCAGAAATTAGTCCCTTCTATTTTATAAACAGAATCTAAAATAAGCTACCATCCAGCTAAGAAAAATAATTTACCAGTATTCTCTGCATTTCCAACTTTGTCATCTAAATCCATTACTGTACCTTCAACTGCCAATAGCACAAAAAATTCCACATCAACTTCTAATCTGAGATGGATGCAAAAATTAGAAAACCAAATTCTCTTGGGAGGAAAAAAACTTTTAAAAAATTGATATGTCCTCTTCTGGAACAAATATGGGTATAGACTTTTCCTCTATTTATCAAACTGTTTTAAAAAGTAGAAAAGGAAATCATAAAACTAATAAAACCTCCTCTAGATGATATTGTTAGTTTCATTGAACTGTTCAAGTTCTCAGAAAGACATTGTTTTTTATAATTTTCATAAATTTGCTGTAATGTCTTTTCTTCTCAGTCATTCGTCTCAACATTATCAATTAGCTTTTGTCCAATGATTTATACAAGCACTTAATTTTATCAAAATCTGCTTGGTTTTTATTTCAGCTAGTCCAATGTAAGGATCTTGTGCCCGCAAAATCAAATCCTTATAATTTTATTTTAATATATTTCATTGTCACAACTTTTATCCAAATTGTCTATGGAATAAAATTGGTATTGCATGGAAATGTAAATAAAAATATTAATTTAATTCACATTTTAGCTATTATCATTGATATTTGACGCTTAAATCATAGATAATAATAAAAAACAAGCAGTATTTATAAATTTTTCACAAACATGGAAAATCAAAAAAACTGTAATCACCTAAAGAAGGTCATCAAATAAATTTCCAGAAAAGTTAGAATATTTTTAGTAGTTGATATTTTTATATACTTACTATAAAGCCTAAGAAAAATTGATACTTGGGAAAATATTGAAGTGAATATTATTTGATTTAAATACATTTAATAAATGTTTATTTCTATATTTTATTTTTATCTACAATTTTTATGAATATTACAATAATAAATATTTGGCAGATCCCTAGTTCTATATTCATATCTGCTGTATTTGGGACTACAGTAGACTTATTTCTCGTGCTTCAATGATATACTTACAATTTTTCTGATTATAAATTTTAAGCAACTTTTCCAATTTTTTACCATTGTTCTGATTTTTTGAAAAATTAATGATTAAAATATTAACAACAAATAAAAATGCATTACAAAAATTTTTTACTGTTTTTGTGTGGTAAAAATAGCAGAACTACAAAAAATGTTTGAGTGTTTTATAATTGTTTTTGTTAACCTATCAAAGGCAAGAATTTTCTTTTATAACGATTTTTGCTGTTTTATATATACATATATATATATATATATATATATATATATATATATATATATATATATATATATATATATATATATATATATATATATATATATATAATTATTATGTATTTTGAATGAAAGATAGTTTTTGTTATTGATATATTTGAGATGTATATAAATGTGTGTATTGATAATGTTTTCAGGGGCTGTTGAATTTTATGTTTCAATTACAAATTAATGTTTCTAGTTTATTCAAAACAAATTCGTATTGTTAAGCTCAATTTGTAATCAATAATCAAAGCATTCCTAGTTAGTTACTTATTAAAAAATATTTCAATTCAACTCTTATTTTTGATAAAATATACATCCATTTTAACTAAAAGATATTTTGTGGATAATGTATGATTCATATATTATGCAATTTTTCATTTTATTTGCTTTAAAAAAATTGCTTTGTGTTTAATTTTTTTTTATAAAATTATTAATTTCAGATATAGCTGATAATTCTTTATCAGTGGCTGCAAATATTTGTAAAACTAAGAAAAAATCTAATAAAAAGTCAACTGGTCAAAATAAAGAATCTTTGAAAGCTAAAGTAAGATTTATGATTTTATTGTGCTGTTTGCTAATATTTTATAATGTTCCATCATGGTTAGAATTCAAATATTTTTATGAATTTAAGACTGTACTCTTAAACAGAAAAATACACTGCAAGCCAACCAAATTGCAAAACTGAGCAACTTCCATATGTAGCCAAAGTTGATCTGGTGGGGCAGCTGGGGATGTAATCTGAGTCAATCATTGCGCAATCATGAACTACGTATTTTCTATCGGCGAAAGATCCGAAGAGCAAGCAGGCTAGGGAAACAATTCAATCTGGCGATTGCCAAAGAACCTTGGACAATACGTGCCATGTGTGGTAACGCATTATCCTGTTGAAATATGGCTGTGGGCAAGCAATGAAGGTAAGGGAGAACAACTGGCTCCAATACCTTGGAGATGTAGTGCTGGCTGTTTAAAGTACCAAAAATGTATATTAGAGGAGCGTGAAAGTGATATTCAATACTGCCCCATACCATAATACCTGGTGCAGGTCTAGTGTGGCAATGCATAATGCAGAGAGAAGTGTGACCCATCAGTAAAGAGTCTCATTCCATTCTCCTTTCCTCATCCTTCATCACACCATTGGTGACCTAGATGTCTATGATTCTCCGTCAAGGCTAGAAGAAACAATGATCGTCTTCCAGACAGACCACTTTGCTATAAACGGCATTGATTGTTATGTGCAGACATTGGATGATGTGTTACAGTCTGAATGTGCTGTGCTATGATTCATGATGTGGCTGAGCGATCTCACTGCCATACACACAATTTGCCTGTCATCACGTGAATTGATGCTCTGAGGTGGATGCGATCGAACATATTGGTCCATCGTACCTTCCTGCATCCAACATAATTACAATGTTAAGAATTATTAGAAAATTAAGATTTTTAAAAGTGCCCTTAAATTTAAAAATGTTTCATACTACATCAACTATTGTATACAAGACATACACATGTAAAAACACTGAGTTTTATTTGGTAAAAACTTCCATGATCTGAAGTGGGGTTCGGTTAATCATAGTTTAACATCTCAATTACTTGTTCAGAACTTTCATGCATAGTGAGAAGGTTAATGAAAAAATTTAATGACCAGTCATTTTTATATATTGCATTAATATACATAGTTGAACTTAGCAATTAAGAAAATATTTTGTAATGCTAAATTTATAAAGAAATTACATGTTTCACTTCAGATCACTGCTTCAAATGCTGAATATGTATTTAATGAGAGATCTAATGAAATTGGTAAAGAAAGTGCTCCAGATGTTGAACATGAAGATGCTAATATTACTGAGCAAAATCTTGACAGTGAGGATAGTATTTTATTCATTGGAAAACCGGGTAAGAATTAGATTTTTGTGATTAGTAGAATGTAAACAAATAAAGAGTATTGTTTTTTAATTTTATTCCCTTACTTACTTCCTATGAAAACAATCTCTAAGTTGTTCGCATTAATAATTGTTGATTTCTATTTGCAATTTAATTTTAGATTATCATTTAAATAAGATACTGCAATTAAAATTTTGGAGTTTTTATTAATGGTCATTTTAATGATTTTTTAAACTTATGGTGTGTAAAATGAACTAAAATTCTCAAATCTTTTAAAAACTTGTGTTATATTATTCGTGAACAAAAAATGTTTTAATTGAAACAATTATATATAAGTTTTGTAACATATTTGTCTATAAATTGTATCAACAGATAAAATTATACAATGAATTATAAATGGATAACTAATAAAATTATACAAAGATCATTAATGTGATCTTTATACAGTGCATTATTTTTTCAGGTTTTATTTTCTAGAGTAAACACAAACAAATAATTTTATATTGAAAATTATTTGTTAATTAAAAGAAAAGGCCATTAAACAATTGATGCTATAATGTGTTATAGTTAAAATTTAATTTTTAAGCACTTCATTTACTATGTTTTTGATAGAATTCTTTATAGTCATAATAATAAAATATGATGCAAGAATATGTGTTCTAAAAGAGTTGTAACTCTATAATTATTCTACCATCTAGTGTACTGAAGTAAAATTATCTTAATAATATTCATTATATAATAAAAACTTCTAGTCTGGCATGAATATAAATTGTATTTCTATACAACATATTTGTGCTTCATGTAACTTTGTAAGTATGCTTTGTTTGAAGTTACAAAAGTTACTGTTATTTGCTGCCCAAATTATGATAATGATTTTAGATAAGAGGCCGATTCTGGCAGTAATATGTCACTGCCAGAATGTCACTTATCAGACCTTCTGACAGATTTCCATCTTATCCAAATTGAAATTTTAATTTAAAAATTATGCTTTAAGATGTATTATTTGAAGTCTATAACTTTCTTAATTATATTTTGTTACATGATTGTCTATATCCCTTTAATATTGTAAAAAATTTAGTTAAAAAGATCATATGGTACTGGTTTTATCTAAAATTTAACCAATATACAATGTTCTTCTCTTAATAACACTGCCTGTGTTTTACCACAAATGGATTGGTTGTGATGTCAAAATCCAAAATCTGAAAAATCATTCTTTAAATTGGCAGAGCTTCAAAAATCAATTAATATTAAGCATAACTCCCATTAGCATCAATAAATTCAGGAGAACTTAATTTTATTGCTTGGTCCTGATAACAAAAAAATACCAAAATCTTAGTTTTAGAATTTATTGAAATCAATAAACATTTTTGACTTAACTGTTAGAAACATGGCATGGGGAATGGATACTTTGAAAAGCTGACTTGCTATCTCTTCATAGCAATTAATAAAAGAAGCTGGATTTTGGTTTTGTTTTGTAACCAAGGAAGCTAAATTGTGACTACAAGATAAAATTAAAATATGTGCTTTGTATTGGGGGGAAAAAAACTTTAGAATGTATTTAATAATTTGTGGTATGATTAAAAGGGAATCTTTGGTAAGTAAATTAAATAAAGATATTTTCTTTAAATATTTACGAAACAGCAAAACTGGGAATAAAATACTAGGAGTTTTTGGAAATGAGTAGAAATAATTTCTGAATATTTTAGATTTAAAGAGAAAAATTATTGCTTGCAAGAAAATATAAAGAAAACAACTTTGACATGAAAATAAACTTAATGTTTATAAAGTAATAAGTTGCTTATTTGATAATTATCCAACTATACTACGATCAAAAAATGTTCTTTAAGACATTCCTGTGATAAAAATAAGAAATATTGTACATACACTTCATGTTGGACTTTTTTTAGCTTTTTAGTGAAACAATTAAAAATTTTGACTTGGATAATCTTATGATATCACTAAATCTTCTAAAGCAAAGCATTTGTTGAGTTTCAGAATATTTTCAATTTTTTACTTACACTTGTATCCACTCATTGAAATTAGGATTTTACACATGTTTCAGGTGTGAAAAACTTCATAAACTAAGTGACTTCTGTCATTTAAGGAATGAGTTCAGATATTAAATATGCGAGAAAAATTCAATGGCTGAAGAGTAAAAGGAGTCCCTTTTAAAGTTTCAAAGTAAAAAAATCAATATTTAATCAGTCCAAAAAAATTTTTTTCACATTATTTGTTAAAAAAAAGTTTTTTTAACTTCGTGCACTGGTATATTTATTACATTTTAGTAGATTAACAAAAATGTTTCACTCAAACTCCTATTCTTTATGCAGTGCATGATAAATTATGATTTTGATGAGGTTTTTTTAGTTTCTTAAACCTGAATTTTTGCCATCTTTCTTTTATCAAATTTAAAAAATGCCTCTTTTTAAACAACCTATAAAATATGGAGATAAATGTATACATGTTGGTTCATTTGCTAGCAAAATTGCTGAAGACTTAAGAAAATACTGTTCATGTAATACTTTAGAAGAAAATACTGTAAATTTATTATAGGTATCTGAAAAGTATTAACTTGTTCATCTTCGATACAATAGTTTGTGAGCTTGAATCTCACCTTGGGCATGGATGTTTGTAGTGCTTTGGAATCCACCTTAAAAACTGTAGGTTCCTGTCTCCTCTTGTGTAAAAAATTGTCATGAGCAACAAATAGCTAAACCTTAGAACTGCTAAAAAATTTTCATACTTTGAAAAAATTTTAAAAAAATTTACTCTTAATGTTTTATTTTTCTATATTAGATCCAAAATGTTTTAAAAATACAAGCAATTCAGCTTTTATGAATTTTGTTAAGCTCTTAGCATAATTTTTCTTCAGAAATTACAAAAAATATTTTCTTAGCAGTTGATGAAATGCTGAATGAAATAAATCATGCTAAAGTTGCAATTTGGTGAAAACAGCCACATTTAATTTAAATTGATGGTCTTTTGTTTTAATATAAAGTTGTAGTTTTAAAATATAAATTTCTTACTTTTTTACTAAAAACAGTTAGGACTGCATTTGCAGGATCTCTGTTGAAAGCTCTTTCAATATTATCGATGTTATTACTAATGACTTGACTGTTATACGTGAACAATAATCAGTGTTTCTGTAATCAAGTATTTACTAAGCTAGAACTTGCAAAACAGTCTTTATTGTCAACTAAAAAATGTGGAAAAAAATGCTTACAACATGTAAAAGTTACAAAGCTTTGGAAAAGAAAATTCAGAATTTTACTGTGCCTACAGAAATTGACACAGTTTCTCAATAAAGTTGTTCTTTATCATCAATGTATTTCTTATTCCACTCATAAGCTTAAATTATCTGTGAACTTTAAAGCACATGGAAAAAATTCATGAAAATTAATGTCTGATGTTAAGGTATTTGTTTAAAGAAAACTAATTCCTTCTCAGGGGATAATACAAATTTTTTAAAAAACACTAATTTGCAATTTAAAATACTTGTAAATTATTGTGGAATTGTGTAAAAGAAAATATTTTAACACATAAACTCTGCAATTTTTTAGCTGAGCTGGCATCCGAACAGTTAGCACTGTTTCCTTCGGTTCAACAGTTCGTGGGTTTGAATCCCACCTTGGGCATGAATGTTTGTAGTGGTTCAGAATCCACTTTAAACCATAGGTCCTGGTCTAATTAGCCCTTTTGTGCAAAAAATGACTGTTGAGCAACAAGCAAACCATACTGTAATTTTTTAAGATGGTACCCAAGCACGTATATTCACATTTCTATTGACGATATCTTGTGCAACGATTATCAGAGGTCTACCTTCATTGACAAACCAATATTTCATGTATAATTAATGTGTTTGTGAATATTATATGTGACTTCTCTCTTTTATGAACCCTCAGTAATTGTAAATAAGCATTTTTCAATTTATAAATAAAAAAAAGATCAACAATAATTTTAAAGTGCTGAATTCTTATATTGTTATGTAATTCTATTGTGCAAAAGATGTAAAATAAATAATTTTGCTATGGCATTAGCTCGTGCATGATTTGAATATTTACTTTTTAAAAATTTTCTGTATCCACAAGATAAATGTTTATATTCTAGCTTTTGATTTAATTATTCTACAAATTTATCTTTACAGTTACAATAATTAAAACTTAAAAAGCACTGAAAAGCAGTATTAAATGTTTAATATATTTTACATAATTGTACTATAAGAAACTTTTGCTAGTATAATAATTGAAAAAGAAATAAAAATTATATTAGATGTTAAAAAGAAAGTGATGTATAATGAATTATTTTTTATTAGCCTTTGATTATTAATAGTTCATAATCTAATACTGAAATTTGATTTTGTTTACATTAAATATATTAAACTATTTTATTTTTACAGAATTCTAATTTTAGTCTATTTTTTAGTGTCACTTTTACCTGTCAGTATACACCTATTTATTTGATATTCAATGTCACAAATATTTACTTGATAACATAAATAAGAAAGACTGGTATTGTGTAGGATTTAAAAATATAATATTTCATCACAATAATTAGAAATAAGCTTTAAAAAATTATATTAACAATATTTTGTTTTATAGAAATATTTTTTAAAACTAGACTTGTAATTAGCAACAGAATTGAATAACTACAAACAGGTTTAATAACTAAATAATTATTTAGCCACCACTGCACACTTTTCAAAAATATAAATTTAGTTTAATGAACAAATCACTTATTTTCTTAAATATTATAAAAAGTTGAGGCAAAATATTCTAATAAAATTAAGATATGTGAAAATTTCTTAATTAAAGGAATGCATTTTTCCTACTCCGCTAGCAAGATACTTAAGAATACTTTAAGAATGAAAGAGAAACAATGATAGTAATTAAGTTTCTTTTTAACACAAAGTTTAAATTGGTAAAAATAAGAATATTGGGATAAATGCTTAAAAACTAGCAGTTAATTTCATTAATAACAATTATTAAGGAATGTTTTTGTTGAGACTTTAATCATTTGGAATATATGAAATAAAATGGGATTTATATGTGTGATTTCTTCATAAAAATTTATAATTTTCAATCAACTTAATTAAATATAAATTTAAAAATAGTTTTATTTTTTTAACTAAATACAACTAATATACAGAATCATGAAGCTTCACAGAGCCTTGAGACAAGTTGCAGGTGAATAGTTAGTGTTTTAGCCTTCATTTCAACAGTTCATGGGCTTGAATTTCATCTAGGACATGTATGTTTGAATTGGTTCAGAGCAAATTTTAAACTTTAGATTCTGTTTTAATTAGCCCTCGTGTGCATAAAGATAGTTGAGCAATTAAACCAAATCAGATCATTATATGAATTTTAAATGTAATATTAAGTTTGTAGTTCTGATAAGTTTAATTTTAGTAAATACTAAGAGTGAAAATTTCAGTGAAAAAATTAAGTAAAATACGGAAAAAAATTACTCTTTGTAAATTTTGTAATAAATTTCACTGTGAAATATCATTTGGTATAAAAATGATCAGTTATCGATTAGGTTTGTATAATTAAACTATCAGTATTGTAATAATCATTCATTATTATTGTTCTGTGTTATATTAAAAACTCAATTCAAGTATGCAAAAATGAGAAAAGAGATAGAAAAAGTTTGTGCCTTTTTAATAATTAAATTTTTAAGATCTGAATAGAAGCATTAGAAAATTTGTAATACAAATAATATTAACCAAATACAAATAATTTTTTATTTAATTGAAAACATAAACTGATTATTTTTTTGTATAAATGATTTATTTTCACATATTTTTTTCTCTAATATATTTGAATCTTTGAAGCATATAGTTTATTTATTTTTTTTTTCAGGAAATCATAGTAAAAGCAAAAGTCAGGAAAATATTATCCTTGCTAGTAAATTTTCTCAAAGGTATTTTTTCAATCTGTATGTTTAGTTTCTAATTATATTAATATGGATTAAGATTACATAATAGCATTTTAGATTGTTTTATTTTAACCATTATTGCTGATTCACAGAAAAAACTTTTAATTTTTAAAATTACATTAGGTAGGTGAATATTATTTTAATTTTGAATAAAGTGTTATATTGAACTGTATTTCAGCTTTGATGACACTCTAGAAAAGATGAGATCTGAAGTGTCTAGGGATTCAATTTTTGAAGTACGTAATTTTGGTTCCAACAAATATATATAGTAATAGAAAAAGCGAATTTCTTTCAAAATTTCTTATCAAAATTTTATTTATTTTTAGTCTTTTGAACCATCATATGATTTTCTTCTTCAACAACTTATGCATGACAAGCTTAATGTAGATGGAAAAACTTCAATCAGTTCATTAAATAATTTATCTGTTGATTCTATCTTGAGAAAAGACAATATTGATGAGGAATCCTTTATTCAAAATGTCAAAAAACTAAGTTCTATACAAGTGAGTTTGATAATTTTTTGTGTAATTATATTTCTTAAATTTCACACCAGAAATAATTTTCATTCTAGGTGTGTGTACTGTTATTCTGTCTTTTGCTATGTTTTTTTATTTATGAATGTGATTACCCTGAATATAGTAGCTCTTTTTGCTTTCTTTTAGGAAAATTCAATCATTATATATTGACTGAAATAGAGAATTTCTCTTTTACTGAATTTTTGAAATTTGCAACTTGTTGCTTTTCATAATATCAGTAATTTTTTAGCTTAATTTGCAAATGAAAATTAATGAATTCTTAATGTTTTTTAATTGTTATTTATTTTTCACTTTTATCCTCTCTGTCAAGTACTTTTATTATTCATCTGTGAATGAATCAATATAATAATTAAATTTCAAATGCTATTTCTTCTCTTTCTTTTTTGTTGGAAAATATTTATTTTTATTGTTTTTTCTTATTAATGAGACATAAATGACATTACTTGTTAATTATTATTTTCCTTGTACATAATAAAGATATTTCAATTCAATGATTTTAAAAATATATAAACAAGTTATTAATGTTTTATCTAGTGAAACATTTAAGAAATTTATACTTGCTGATTATATCCCTGCAACAATAACAAAATTAAAAAGAATTGTATATATAATGTAGAGGCATCCAAAGCATTATCCACATATTTTGATCAATATATAGTATTGTTATAAATAATAAGTAATCATTTTCTGATGAATTCCATATTATATTTTGGTATAAGTATTTTAATTATTTATTTAGAATCTGAAAATTCTTATTTTTCTTTCCTCTTTCAAACAGTTACTATTAAGAAGTACAGTTTCTAACACTGTTTTGCTTAATTTCATGTAAAGTTTTCTATGAATATAATCTTAATCCTTTATGACATATTTTGTACAGTTAAAGTTCTTAATTTCTATAAACCTTTGGCAAGCTCCAGTGGTTCAATAGCTTCACATTGCTTCCCGTTAAGATCAGCAAAGTGAAGCATCATTTGCCGATGTCAGTAATTGGGAGGGTGACCACATACTCACCCACACTGAGTTGCTAAAGCTATGTGTGTTAGGGACATGTCCATGTTAACATTTGATGTTTAAAGTCCTTCCTCTGGTGTGATGTGGACAAGAGGGTGCCAACTTAGATGTAACCTCATCACCTGACTGTGGTTTAAAATTACGAGATACTTGGTGATGGCTGAGTATTCCAAACCAGTTAACTAAAAATACAGTGCAGGCCTCGCCTATTCTGCTATGTATGTATATACCTTTAGCTGTGTATAGTTGTGTTGCTGAAATATTCTTTTTGAATTTTTTTACATGCATAACGTTATAAGTTAAATTTTGTGAAATATTCAATATGGCTACCTTGTTTATTTTAGTAGTTTTCTAACCCTAAAGTAAAATATAAATACAAAACCTTGATACCTTAATATTTTATCTATTGATGTGTCTAGAATACTAATATTAAGTATGCAATTTAAATTTATTCTCATTTAAGTGATTTTATTCACAAATTAAATCATTATCTTTTTGAAGTATTGAACTGAGATTCTTGAAGCTTCAATCTGATAACTATCTGATAAGAGATTAGTGATGTCTGGGAATTATAAATTATCAGCTTGCAACTCTGATAGATATTAATACTATTATATAATAACCTGCATAGTAATTAAACAGCTAAAATATTTCAAATTTCAATTGAATACTTTTTTTTCCTTCTTGTATATTACTTGTAAAGGCTTGGAATTAAGGCCAATTGATATGTACTTCTTGTTTATGCATTGAAAATGACAGCTTAGCGAAAAATAAATTCAACTTTGTATGCAATAACATATCAGTGCAGTTGAAACTTACCCATAAGCAGTGCTGCCTTCTTGCTAAATACTAATTAGAATTTAAAACACAATTAATTTGTATTCACAATAATATCCTTAGAATTAGAATGATAATCATCCTCTTGCCTACTGCAACTGTATTTATATGCATGACTGAGCCAATACTTTCACTGCTAAAGGTGGGCATATATGTATCCAAAGTACACTTCTCTGCAATGAACTCTTGTTAATAAAGATAGACTCATGGCTTTGGAAATGTAATAGAATGTTCTTGGCATTTTGTTTGGTAAAAGCAAGCAATTAGAAAGGAGAATGTGCTTCTTTTCCACCAATACACCGAAAAACTGCATGCCTATATAAAACCCATGTCACTATAGAGTGAATCTAAGTTCCTTGACTAAATAATAATTTCACTTATTACATTAAAAGCTTACAT
Source organism: Latrodectus elegans (assembly GCA_030067965.1). Taxonomy (NCBI): domain Eukaryota; kingdom Metazoa; phylum Arthropoda; class Arachnida; order Araneae; family Theridiidae; genus Latrodectus; species Latrodectus elegans. The sequence continues at coordinate 27,544,837 of CM057814.1, forward strand.
AAGCTTGCATATTTTTAATGTGTTGTATGTTTACATATTCAGTATTAAATGTTTTAAATCTTAAACAATTACGTCTTATATTTTTCTTTTTTAAGTTTTGCCCTGAGGAAATTTCAGCTCAATCTTCTTCATCCAGATCTGTGTCAGAACCTATTTATGAGTTAACATCAAGTTTTAATGATTCAGTGTTTCAAAAATATTCATCAGATGGTAATAGATTTAACAATGAAAATTTAAAAGATATTCCAAGTGACTCTTGTAGGGTGAAAATGGAGGGTTTGATAACTTTAAAAGAAAGTGCTTTGAATTCTCCTGATTCTAATAAAGGTAATTATGTTATTTTTATTGTGTTTATAAGAAATGTTTTGAAATTTTTATAAATGTAGTTATAAATAAGTAAAATTAAATCTGTTATAAATTAATGTGAGATATTAAAAATCTTCTACCAAATGAAATATTTGGTGAAATTTAATATATTTAAGAGGTGTCCATAGTGAAACATTTCTAAAAAATTTAATGTTACTTGTCAAATTCTTAAACATTGATATGCTTAATTTAAGACAATTCAAAAATAATCTTAGAATCCAAATTTCTATTCATATAAAAATGTTAATTTCCTTAAGTATTTAAAATTTGTATTTTGAACATTATAGAATATAGGTACTTGGATTGATCTCCAAAAGTAAGATTACAATTATAAAAAATATTTTGATGAGAAAAATGGATTTAATGCATGAAAAATTTGGTACTTTAGTATAGAGAATAGTAAATTTATACACAAAAGTTTAATGTATACTAATATGTAGATAAGAGCAACATTGTTCAAAATAGAATACATCAAGATTTTTTTTTATTGATGTCTATGGCTTTATCTTATAGGGCATGTGATTAGCTTGTATGGTTATATAACCATAATTGTAAACTCTTGTATTGGTAATTAATTTATTAATCAATGATTGTTTCAGTAATTTCCATTCTTCCAAAAGGTCTGATTTTGAAACTTAAATTATCCTGGAAGATGTTTGTCAGCATATGATTGTTCTTGGAAGTATTCCATAATGCAAAATATGGGACTGAATCTGGAAATCTTGTTGGTACTCTATATAATCTTTTTCTATGTAATTGTTGAAAAATATGGCTATGAAATCAGTTGTTGTCCATTAAAATAAATTGGTCTCCAATTATAATTTAAGAGTTACAAATAAGGTATTTTTGGCTATCACCATACTAGCAAAAAGATATAAAATAGTTATCGATTATTTTGATGTTTGCAGAATGTTGTCTATCTCATTCTCCTGATAAAAACTTAAGTCATTTTGCATTCGAAATTTTGACTCATCACAGAGTTTTCATGTCATTCATCATAACTTCAATCTTGATCTGCTGGAAAATGGTATTGAAGCTCCAAGATAGATGGTTTCTCCAATGTTACTATGAGAAACATGGTTGGGCATAATAGCCTTTTTTAGCTCTTTATTTTATAGTTTTCTTGATATCTTTGATCTAAACTCAACAGTGAGTTTTTGAGGTCCAATATGTTGTAACTTTTGGATGACCTTGTCACAATGATAAACTGCTTCCTGAAACTTTTAATCTGGATAGCACCAGTCTGTAGTCAATGAACAAATTCAGCTTTTGACTGTCCATCTTCTAGCTTGGCAACAACTATTTATCACAATTCATTGTACAACTAGTTCTGAGTTGCAATTTGTGGCTTGGGTTTTCTTTCAAGAAAGAAAATCCTTTTACAAATTTTGTAGCAATAATAAAAAAAAACTTTGATTTTTCCAGCTTAAAATTTTACCTTTTGATTTAATTTTCTCTGATCTTCCTCAAAATTAAGCAATTATTAGATACATAAATTAAAGCAGTTTCCAAAGTTTCAGTTCATATCATTTTTCAGAAAAAAGTCTTTATTAAGGTAAAGTGTTAAACAATGTGAACAGAACTATTAATAAAAATAATCCTTAACTGCTGAAAAAAAGTTAGGAGAAAAGAATTTGCATTCTGATTAATACCACTTTTTTTTCTCCAAGAACCTTACACATTCTAATAATTATTTCTGTTATTTAAAATTTCTTATTTATATCATATAATTGCAATTGAGATTTGAACTCCTATTCTTCAAATCATTCTTGTGTGCATATTTGAATTACAACCAGTTTCCTGGCATGCTATTGGATAGTTTTTAATTGTAAATTGACCATAAATATTTATAACAATACTTGTATTGAAATTCACACAAAATTATTTTAGATTCATCTACTGGTTTAAACTCAGTTTTACAAGAAAATGATGTACCATGCAGTGATCGTGGATCAAATTTTAGTTACTATAATTTTGGTCTTGGGAAAATATCAAATGCAGTTAACAGTGTTTTTTCAAGCTCCCAACTAGGAATTTCAGACTCTGAATTCATAAAATCTGGTAAATTTGTACTTTTTTTATTATTTATTGGGATACTTAAATATTATAGTATATATTACTTAAAAAATGATGTATGCATTCAATATTTTTTATTATAAAACACTAGGAGTACAAGCAACTGAGTTTTTTAACAAAGAAGAAGAACATGCAAAACAGGAACATTTGTTTGAGGTAATATACAACAGTACTGGAATCCGTGTATTAAATAAAGATTTAATAAATTTTAATTTTTATAACTTAGTTTGTTTAAGCAATTTAATAACTAATTACTGTCTGACTGTGTTTAGTTAGGTAATGAATCTGTTTCTGGAATCACCAGTAAATCACTGACTTCAGGAACTTCAACATTTTTATCCATGGAATCTCAGAATAATACGTCTCCAGAACATTGCCATCTTTCTGTTGGTGATATTTTTGGCTCTCGTACAGAAAATCTTGGAACATTATCTGAAGATTCAAAAAGAGAGAGGGTATTAAATTTATATTATAACTAATATTTTTCTTGTAATAAAAATATATAAAATTTATGTTTTTATTTTACATTTTTACTTTTTAATGTAGTTGTGATTAAAGGAAACTGTTCGTGTTTTTATGTATTAAAAAGCTAATTCTCTTTTGTGCAGAAATTTATTTTTATTTGTCATTACATTTTTAAACTCTGATAATGAATATCTTAATAAACAATGTTTCTGAAATGTCTCAGTAAAATCTTTTTAATTAAAAAAATGCATGCTGGTAAAGGGACTATAAAAATTAGAACTTCTAAAAAGATGTGATTCAAGGCATCAAGATTGAGTAGATGAGAAATAAGACAGCTGAAGGTTTAAAGTAAAGCTTTGTTTTAAAATGAAATTGTAACACAAAAAAAATATAATTATTTATATCATCATAACTTAAATCTTATTCACAAGGCACTGTTGACCTTAAAATTGTTACACCAAGAAAGCAACATGCTTCATAAATAGAATTTACTGGAGAAAAATAAGATAGAAGCTAATCATTTGAATATTACATCAACTTTTTCCCATAAAATGGGTTGTGAAACTGACACCGTACCTAACAGTTAGAGCCCAACCCTGGGCTAGGTACAGGGAAGTATACAGTACACACAACTACAACATGTTTAAGTGAAGTAATTCCACTGTACATTCTTTATACACCAATTGCATTTGAACGCTAATGTGAAAACTACTGTACTCTCTAAGGCAAAAAAATAAATAAATAAATAAAAAAAAAAAATAAATAAAAAATAACTTACTAGCATTTTAACTTTAGAAGTCAAATCATATCCTATCAGTATTTCAGTTTATTATATTGCAATATTACTATAAATAATATATTTAAAGAATATGAATAAACAGACACTGCTCTATATCATATCAAGTACTGGTCTGGATCTCAGCAGCACATTATCACTAACAGCTGAAAATGCAGATAGGTTATCCATATAGCCTTGATGGACTATACATTTATGTAATGAAGCCAGAATCAAGAAATGGGATGTTTGTAAAATAACAAATGTCTTTATGAAAGTTCAACATTACCAACAATATGAATTTTTAATTTGGTTGCTATGTTTTACTGTTCCTGATATACACATGGACAAGAATGACATTGATGATATGATCAATGCCAAACATGAACACAACACTGTCATGAATTTGCTGTCAGAACTGGCATTATTAAATACACACTTGCATCATGATAGCTCTCTTGTAAAGTGGTATTGTAGTGAATCCATATTGTCTTAATATTGAACATCATATTGGCTCATCACCTGTAGTAATGTATGTTGTACCATGGAATATATGTCTGGGAATAAAAGCACTGCATTTTTATTGTGTTAAGGTTCATAGTAGCACTCTTTGAATCATACAAAATGCTGTACTTTTAGGGAATAATTCATGATTACTGTCTAACATGAATATACCTTCCACCGATTTGTCTATCCCTGTTTGTTGCAAATCTTGTTGTGTGGAAACAAGACTCATTCCCTTTGACTGGAGGTGCCATAAGAAAAGTGCAAACTTTGGCTTACTGAACATTTAGAGAATAACATGAGGTACTAAAATACTGCTGATTCATAACATTCTTAATCTCCATTTGAAAGGGACAGTACTTGTTAATCTAGCAACTGTCACTAGCGAGACTACTTGGCAACAGCTATTTTTGTGATAAACAGACAGTATGTTACCATATTTTCTTTTTGATATAGAAAATGTTGGGCTACTGTTTAATGACTGGGTATATAGGTGATTTTGTTTCATGAAGAACAGTATCCTGGGGCGACAACCTACGTTTTACAGGACCCACCTTTTTCACTGGCAATCACTCAATTGAATTTGAATGCAGTTTGGTTGTGAAAAAAGACATGCAGGCTGTGACTGATTGATTCTTAGGAACTCCCAAAAGTTTTGGACTCACTTATTATTCAGCCTGTACCTCTTAAGTATCACAAACCTAATAGTTTCATCAGTAACATTATACGATATTGCAAGTTCATTGCACATTTACACTACCATCCTCAAGGTACTGAGGTACTGCTTGCATTGATTTGTTATCAAGTTGTTTGCGTTGATTTGTTATCTATAATTATTCGCTGTTGGGTTTATCATAAAAATGTGAATCTTTTGCCATGAATTTTTAAAATCAATACCTTGAAGTATGTTCATCCATTGCATTTTCTCCAAATGCTTCATATATTCAGTTATTTGATGCAGCTGTTAATAAGTCTACTTTTATGTTGTAAAACAAACACCAAACATTTTCTTTGAATATTTCTGTGTGGATTTGCAAGTACAAGTTATGCTTGATAAAAGTTTGGAAGAAATTATAATTTTTTTTAAATAGCCCTAGGAATCAATTAGGAACGGCTTCATCCAATTAATCTGGAGGTCATTTATTTATAACTTTTTATAAGAGTTCTGTATTGCTTTTTCCAATATGCTTATTGGATTATAACTATCTTACTATTATGTTTGAATTTAGCTTGAAAGTATCAAATTATTCCTGAATGGTTTAATGCCATGGCTTTGGAAACTTTTGAGAACAGATTTCCAAAAAGTATATGTAATTATATGCCTACATAAATGGCCCCATATTGGATAGACACATTAATGCTGGAGCTCATATCTGCTGCAAGCTTTTTTAACTTTTACCTTCCTCTGGACTCATTTATTACTGGGAGCAGTCTTCATAATCCTTGCTTTTAAATTGTAAAGATTTTCGCCACACTGTTTCTATTAACTGGTAGAACCCTAATCAGGGCTAAGTAAAGAGAAATATACTGATATAACAACTGTATATGATGGAAAGATTGAAGTTATTGGTGTAATTACTACCCTTAAGAAAGTCTGACTTCTCATAGTGCTTTTTCATTCTAAATCAGAATTGAAAATTCTGTTACAGAAATTATCATTGTGAGTCAATCCCTGGGTTGTAAACTGATTTTGGAAAACTATCTACAAAATTTCCTTTCAGATGGTGCTAATTTTTTTACTGTATTCTTTTGATTCTGGTCAGTCCATGGCATCTGAACGTTTGTTCATGCTCTATATTATGTGGTTTTAATTGTACTATATAGAAATATTCGAACAGTTTTGTGCTGATATTTTAAGAGCTAGTTGTCTGTGATGTTTGTAAAATAAATGATAGATGAAAGTGCTTGTGAATGACTAGCTTTTATAATAACTGGTATTTCTACTCCAGACTGAATGATTTTTAAGCCATATGATACACTAATTGCATACCTATTTTCACTTCATTCAATGGCCTATTGGTTACCTTGCAGTAAATGTATCTTACAAATTATAATTGTATAAATATGTATATATTAAATAGGTAAAAAGTAAAAATTTTCATATTAATATCACTTGTACTAAAATCTTTGTTGCATTACTTAAATACTTAACTCAAAACATTAATAATTTGTAAAGAAAAATCTGAATTTTGTTTCTGTTATATATTATAATAAAAGTTTAATTACCATTTCAGCCCTATTTTGGAATCAAGGTTGTTACTCCTCCAAAAGATTTTTCGCAACATTCTTCAGATCTTTCTAGTTTTGCTGAATACTTGCCTTCAACAAATTCGGGTACCCTTTTTTGTTGATCTTTACTATACATTTTATAATTTGTTTTTAATATTAGCAAATCTCACTGAAACTTTGACTTATCTGCAATTAAATTTGATTATGTGTATTTATTGGTATTTGATATTGGAGGTTGTTATAACTTTTAAAGTCAAGCATTAATTTTCATTAAGCATAGTATTCACCTACTATTTAATTTATGCTCATTGTTACCAAATTAATTAATAATTAGGTAACTGAGAAAGTATCATTCAGGCCTTCAATTCAACACTTTTCATCCTTACTTTAAGTTTGATTTTATAGTAATCTACTCAAAATTCTGTGGTTCTTGGTCATAGTGATTCTTTTGTAAAAGGAAGATAAAGTGATAATCAAACTGAACAATAAAATATAATATTCTTTGAAAATAAGCAGTTGTTTAAAATACTTTAAATTATTTAAAATTTAAATGATATTTTATTAATAATATAAACATTTATAGTCTTAACACTGAAGAAAAATAACATAATTAAACTTTTATATAATGTGACTTCTAGGACTAAGTAATAATGACCATTAAATTAAGGGAATATTATAGAAAATTTTTTAATATTTTCTGTGAGCTAATTTTAAAAAATTAGGGAGATGCTGATTTTAATAATTCTTAGAATATCATAAAAGGAATAATACTAAGAATTATGATTGTTTGAAATAGTTCTAAATTTTTTATGCATTTTGTGTTTAGTTTAACATGATTTCAAATTCAATCATGATAAATGAAATCAATGTTACTATAGTTCCATTATGTTCATAATCTTTTAAATGTCCAGTACAGTTTTCTTTAAAGAAAGTTGGGTACCTCAAATTTAGAGCAGACTTAAGAAATTAAATTCTTAGAAGTGCAAACCTTTTATAATTTAGCTTATTCACTTTTTCCTAAATGTTCACTTCATCTAGTGCATAGGTTCCTAAACTTTTTTTTTCTCGTGGACCGCTTTCAAAGTTTTACTATTTTCGGTAGACCCCTGCTGCTAACAAAAAGGACCTAGGCTCTTAACAAAAACTACTTAAACAAAAAAGTATGTAAGTGCATAAAGTTTAATCTTCCCTGGCTTTTTAATAGAAGTTTAGAAATAATATCTAGAATTTAGTTTTTACTATATAACTACCTACTACACTCAAGTAGTAAAACGTATAATATGATTGATAAATTACAATAAAAATATGTATAACAAATAGGCAGATACTTATTTCTTCCAGCACTGCAAACACTGACATCAATTTACTCAGTCACAATTTTATATTTAAAATCCCAGAGACTAATGAATAAAGTTCTGTGCTTGGCATTTGTATTTATACTTGGCATGCGTAATATATGTGAATTGAAAGCACAGCGCAAGTCGCATTTCATCCCCTGGCTGATCTAAACAAGCATCCCAGGCGAGCGGGCGCACGGGCGGCACTTTTCAAGTCTCAACATGTTGGTATACACTTGTACTATTATTTATTGTTCTATGCAATTCTGTGTTTGAATTGAGTCTCAAATATTTTTGAGTACCTACCTTGTGAATGATGCTACCAAGCCAAAACCTTTGTTCTTTATTATGGAAACCTGAAAGTTTTTTGTGGACCACCACTTACAACTTGTGAACCCCTGTTTTCTTTCCATGTTTACATGGACCCCCGTGTAGTCTCCTATGGACCCTGGAGCTTATCTGCAATTAAATTTGATGACCACTTTGGGAACCTATGATCTAGTGGTTTAAAGCATTCATGTAATTTAGTTAAAAAATTTAATAAAAATCTTATAATTTATAATTTTATAAAAGAATATTTTTATAAAATTTAATCGTTTTGTATAAATTTTTTATTCAAATGATGTTTAATTATTAAATGTTTTAATTAAAATATAAAAAATATCTTAGAATTAGATTAGATATTAAAAATATCTTAGAATTAAAACAATTTTAGAGGAATATATAAATTCTTTACAGTGGTAATGTATTCACTAACAATTATTTATTGGACTGTTTTTAAATAAAGGCATAGAAATAAAATCATTAAAGATCTGCCACTGTTTTTCCTTTCTTTTGGTTTATATTTTAGAAATTGATTTAAATGTTTATGTAAACATTTTTCAGTGCCCAGCTACCAAGAATTTCTTTCAACACTACAGGGTTACAAAGCGATATTACTGGGTTCCCCACTATATTTTGTATAGTGGGGTACTTAGTGGCATGTCATCATGATTTTAAAAATGAATGGGTCTTTGTAATTTAAAAACAGTGGGTAAGTAGATGCCCCCAAATTTGGCCAGTTATCCCCAGATGTATCATTTCACAGGGAAGACATTGCTACTACAACATATTTTATGTGACTACCACCATTAGAGATGTTCTGCTGGTTTGGGATTATAACTCACTTCTCTCCAATAATGAGAGTGATACCCTAATTAAACAAGCTGCTAAATCTAAATAATATTTATAATCATAAATACATGCTATAAGATATATTTATTTTCTGTTAAATATTGAAATAGAACTAGTTCTATTGACTGAAAAATTTAAGCAGATTTTCATTACTGGTATAAGGTTTTCATTAAATGGGAATCTATAGTGTTAATGGAGCTGACAAGATTTTTAAAAACCGTTATTATTGATTTTAATGAAAATAATATGAATTTCAAAAGTTTATCAGGAATCTTCTATTTTATAGCTTTATAATTTTATATTAGAGTAGCCAGCTTTTCTTTCTAACAATATTCTAATTTAAGTTACTTTGTCTTTAATGCTATTTTTGAAAACAAATCTAGATATGTTTTAGAATTATGTATGTTAAATTATCTCATCTCATCTGATCTTATTTTATTAATTATGATGTAAATATGAATGCAATATAGTTTTTTCTAGCATTCAAACAAAAATTGTATATTTAGTAGTTTTACAAAGTGTTTTTCATTGCAGATTTTCATTTTGAATTTTTTATGTTAAATTATTTTAATTGTTAAATAATGTGCACTTAATTATAAACAAGTTAAAATTTTTATTAGCAACTAATAAAATTTTAATGTAATATTTTAGTATCTGCCTGTAAAGAACGAGAAAGTTCGTCAACTGATGCTATTTTACAAGATCATGACGATAAAAATAAATTTAGATACAGTGCATTATCTGAAATTTTTAGTGAAGTATCCACATCTCGGCCCTCAAGATTAGCTTCTGAAATATTTAAGAAATGTTTTTCATTTAATAATATTTCAGCTGTAAAAGAATCATTTACCTCAATATTGGAAGAAGGTGCTGAGAAGGAAAGTGAAAATGGTAATTCTACTCCAGTTAATTCTAAAACTTTACCAAAACAGAGTATGAAAGAAAATGAAATTGATTCCCTTGTCACATCTTCACTAAACAGCACTTTAACTGAAGCTGATCAAAATAAAGATATCACTCTTGCAAGTGAATTAAATATTCGTAACTCAGGACAAAGTGAAAAAAATTCAGATGGTGTTGTGAAGTACAAAACGTGTCCAAATTGTCAATGCTCTTTGCAAAATATGACAAGTTCTGAAAGACCTCCTTCTTGTTGTAGCACTGAAAGCATTCCTATAACATTTCCGAGTCTTCCACATGAGCCTTTCCATGCAACTGCTATTTCTGCAAAACATTTTCCTTCAAACGCTCATAATTGTTTTCATAGTGGAATGGTTTACAATACTTGCTCATTATTTGGAACAATGCCTCCTCAAGCTTTTAACTATCCAGCTTACCAAACATTGCACAGAAATTTACCTGGTTATCAATTTTTGCATTTACAAGGTAAATCTTTTATAACTTTATTTATTAATTTATTGCATTATATAATGTTGCAGCATATTTTTGTGTTTCTAGACAAGTATTCTGTAAATTGTATTTTTTTAAACATTCACTATTACATAAGATTATTTTCTAAAATAACCAAATGCATTATAAGTATTAAAAATAAATTTTTAATAAAGTCAGAAAAAATATGTTGATATTAATAAATTTTTCTTTGATCCTAGTTACAAGCATTTTCAATGTGTATAATTTGACAAAAAATCTTTTATCTTTGTGTGTGTGTGTGCATTTATGGGAAAAAAATTTCAAAAACAGGCTTTGTTATTCAAATCTACTATTACAAATTACTGTTGGAAAAAAATTTTCAGGCCAAATTAGTTTCAGAACTTCATATAAGGAGATAGAAGGCATTGTATTAATAAAATTATCCATAAAACAAACTTGAATTATTTTATGGAAGTTTTGTTAAAATGTTTATTCTTTCAAAATACTGGAAAAAATGTCTTGTCTTGACTTATTAATTAATTCTTTTGGTTTATGATAATTTAATGAAAAGTAGTTATCTTTATTTGATCATAAAAATTGTTTTGTTAAATGAATATTTGTCATTAACATTGCTTGTAACTTTTGTTAAACCCTCTAATTTGATATTTCTTTAAACACATTAAAAAATTTTAGATTTTAAAGTTTCTAATTAAAAAAAAACATTTATAATTTCATTGTGTGAATTAAATTTAGCATTAGTTCATGATTAGTTATATGAAATAATTGAAGGGAAAAGCTTAAAAATATTATTGTAAATACAAATTTCAAACAAATTTTTATTTTAATGTAAATAGTTTGTATGCACTGATCTAGTTTTTTTTTTTTTTTTTTTTTAATTTTGAAATGCTAATTTTAATGTATGCAATTATTTTACTGATTTTTCATATTGTGTTAATAATTGCGTATAACCTAATCTTCTGGTGAATAAAACATATTGTAAAATTAGTTGACAAATCTTTACTTACTTAAATATAGAGTAATTACAATTATAGTTTAAATTTCAAAATGCTGTGTGTGTAAAAAAAAAATAATAATAATAAATAAAACGAATTAGAATGATATTAAACTTGACTGTAATATTAAAGAGGGAGTGAAGTATTTCTCATGAAAAAATTTTCTAAATACTAGCAACAGATCTTGTAGGGAACATCCTAATTTAAGATGTGAACTACAAATGACAAACTAATTGTGAAATAAGGATCTGGTGTAAGTTGCACATTTTACCAACTACTCGTCAGTGTGCATAACGGGATACCATTAACTACCCACATTCAGCAAGATCATAGCACTGAGCACAAAACAGCAAGATCTTATTACATCAGATGGAAAATCAATTTTTAATTGTACTAGAACCTGAAACTGTGTAAAAAGCATCAATCAAATATGTTTTTAAATTGGAGAAGACTGATACAAAACCTTTTCAGTATGCTGTCCACCATTTACTGCAACACGCTGAAATGAAAAAACAAACTCCACAGCTAATCAAAGTGACTACTGGGTCACGTTTGGAATATGTCATACAAGTTGTCCTTTGTTTGGCCAAGTTAACAATCAGAGTACTGAATGCAATATTCTTCAGATAGGCCCTCACCAAGTTGACATGCAGATTAATATCAGGTTATCTGAACAGCCAAGTTGTTGGGAAATTATAGCTGATGATTTTAGCATTCCTGGAATGCCACTTCAGCAACTTCTTTACTGAATTTGCAATGTATCGAGGAGTACCAACTTGAAAGTTATCCTATCCAAATAGCCATGCTGTTGAAGAGCTACTGTTTAGTGAAATACATTTGTGCCACTTGTTGATGACATAGATAATAGCACTTAAAGCACCTTCCTCCTCAAAAGAAGATGGCCCTATGATAAAATAAAAAAAAAGAAAATCACACTAATAACTTTGGTAGAATAAAGTGGCATTGATGAATTCATTTTATGTTCACATATTTGTCAATTCTGTTTATTGAAATATTCTTTCAAATGTAAATCATCTTTATCTGTTTCACAGCCATTCATTATCTACTTCCATATGAGCAATAAATTGTAAAGCGAAAGTCTTGCTGGCAGTTAAAAAGGAAACAACTTCTACACGTGTCTAACTTTGTATTGATAGTATGTCTTATGGAATTTTATGTCACTGACATATCCTATGTTTGAGTGATTCCCTATGCAATGTAGATGGATGCATATAACTGCTTACACTTCAATTGACATTAAATTTTTTTTATCATCACTCTATCAGATTACACATTAAAATTTGATCATCCAGTGTGCAAATTGATGCAGGCTATGGAATTTCAATATTTGATGATTTTCAAATACTTTGAAATTTGAAGACTGTCTTTTTCAATTTCTGAATGATTTTCCTCAGACCTTTGGCAGCTATTAGACCTATACCTTTTATATATATATATATATATGTATGTATGTATGTATATATATATACATTAAAATTGATTACACATTAAAATTTGATAATCCAGTGTGCAAATTGATGCAGGCTATGGAATTTCAATATTTGATGATTTTCAAATACTTTGAAATTTGAAGACTGTCTTTTTCAATTTCTGAATGATTTTCCTCAGACCTTTGGCAGCTATTAGACCTATGCCTTTTATATATATATATATATATGTATGTATGTATGTATATATATATATATATATATATATATATATATATATATATATATATATATATATATATATATATATGTATATATATATATATATATATATATATATATATATATATATATATATATATATATATATATATATATATATATAAACCTTCTGCAGAATTAACAGCTATAATGTTTTACAAGCAGAGCACAATCCTGTATCGAAACATTCATGGATGGTCAGAGGGGAAATAAAGGAAAGCAGGGTACCTGAGGTTTCTATAATAGCTATGAGTTAATTGCAAGGCATTATTTACATATTCTATAAGGCTTATATAACCATCTATTGCTAATATCTGTAATCTTTTTCTTAAGCCATATCTTTCTGCTTTCCCCAATAATCTGTTACAATTTGTCATTCTCACTAGTGATTTTTTATACTGTTTTAAAATTCAAATCATAATCAACCTGTATATGAAATGAGAAAATTTTTTGCATCATATAAAAGCAAAAAAAAAAAAAATACTTAATTATTATAGTTTAAAAATTTTTTTACTTTCTCCCAATCGTTAATTTATTTTCTGTAATTTTGTTAAATATAATAAAACTTGTATTATTCATAAACAGTTAAACCCACAACATTAAAATTGAAAAAAAAATCCATTCTTAATAAGAAATAAAGAAGTGTTTAAGTAAAAAAGAACAGTAATTTTGCATTAATTTTATAAAAAAGTAAATTTATGATTTTATAAGAAAGGGGTGTTTCTCTAGTAGTAAGTATTTTTACTAATTAAAATTTGCATAAATTGATCAAATACATGTTTGTATTGATTTATTACCTTTTCCTCATAATTTTGTTGATTATTTGCAAAACCTGTTTATTAGCAATTGCCGCAGTAGTCAATCTTTGTATAGTTGGGAGTTTACTGAACGTTGGCATGAGAACTGTTTGAATAATTTTTATAACCTATTTTAAGTTTGTTATAATATGACCTTTTGATCTCTGTAATGTAGGTGCTAGTGGATTTGGCTGTGTTTTAGGCCCTAGTGAATTGTATTTTCCTGAGAAGATATCCATTGGTGACACTCAGATGTTGAAATTGACAGTTCAAAATAAACAAAATTTACCTTGTTTATATCAAATATCTAGCATCTCTGCTACAATAAATGACGTGCCTGTTTCTCTAGACTTAGCTGGAGTTAATTTTCCATCTATGATGCAGTGTATTGATGGTAATTCAACTAATATCCAGGTAAATTTTATATTGTACTTTATGAATGTTTTCTGACAATAACCTTTACACAATGTGTATTAATTTTTTTAATCGAGATAATTATATAAGATGGTATTTTAGATTTGTTTGTCCTGTTGAATTTTGTTTCTATTCAGCCTGTGCTTTCGGTTACAAATTTTCTGACTTTTTTATTTAATCTTAGCATCTTAAATCTCTTGTTTTGTCACCTTAATTTAACAATTCTTGTTTTTCTCTAAAGAATTTTATCTATTTCTAACTATTTAAATGCAAGTCCATTTTTTAATTTATGTAATTAGGACATTTTTTAATGGTGCTACAAGGTTAGTTCAAATGCCAATTGATTGCCTGAATTTCAATTATTTGGTTTGTGTTTCAATCAATTTATTTTTCATGTAATTGGGTTTTTTGTGTTTGTGTTTCTTTAAATTTGGATTAATAATGTTTGTAAGATTATCACTAGATGATATAATTTTGCAATGCTAAAATAATTACAGTAACTTGAATAAGATTAAATTCATTGATTGTGGTTGAGCAAATTACATTATGTTGAGAAGAAATTTTGCCAAAAATGCATTAAGACTTTTTGATATTATGTTAATATAATTAGGTAGTATAAATATTCCTAATTTAATCATGCCTCTAAGTGCAATTTTAACTATATTTCTAAATATTTAGTTCCACCAAGTAAAAAAGTTTCAAACAAATAAAGAATTTTTAAGATCGCTTAAGCTCATTTTTTTTAATTTTAAATTTTTTTCAATAAAATTCTATCAAATAAAAATTTTGTTTTAGAGAAATATTAAAACTTCTAGATTGCTTAAAAATTTCCCTGCTTTATCAATTAATGTTTGTCAGAAATATAATGCTCCAAGCTTAAAAATAAATTTTAAAAATCAAAGCTGGAATTTAATGTTTTCTTTTTAGGTTTTATTCTAGTGTAAATATAAATGCTATCTTTAACTATATTCATGGTACAATCGATAAAAATTAACAATTTTTATTAAAGGGTAAGTCATAATTACATATTCTTGAAAATTTGTAATTCTGAGTTTTGTTATTCACATGTGCTAAAAAAAAATAAGGATTTTTTCTATACAGTTAAATGTAATGATGCGTAATTAAAGCGCACTGTATGATAAACCTTATTTACTACATAAAATATTAAATTATTGGAACAAGTTCGATATCCCCATATAAGATTTCTCGCCAAATCTGGCGCCCTTTGTTTACTGCGTAGTGTTGTCGATTTCAGCTTTTGTTTTTATTTTAGTGTTGCCAATTTCAGTTTTAGTTACTTTTTTTTTGTTGTTGTTGCCACTAATCAATTTTCTTGTGTTTAACATAAATTTTAAAGCTATTTAAAAATTACTTCGACTTTCATTGTTCTAGAAAATTCTATATCCCACGTTTTTTCGACGTTTCTATTTGAATTGGAAGCCATTTGTCTTTAGTTTGCTGTAGGTGCAATTAAGGGATGTGCTTAAATGCGTCTAATCATCGTAAATTTTTATTTTTATTTTTTACAATTTCTTTTACATTAATTCTTTTTATTTCGTTTATTTAATATATATTTATTATTAGCTTAATAAATTAATTCATTATTATCTTATTAATTTAATTCATTATTATCTTATTAATTTAATTCATTATTATCCTAATAATTTAATTCATTATTATCTTATTAATTTAATTCATTATTATCCTAATAATTTTATTCATTATTATCTTATATATTTAGAAACATATTTTTTGAATCCTTTTTTTTTTTCAATTTTATAAAGTAATTTATATTTAAAATAATATTTTTTGCATGCCTTTTTTTTTTAGCTTTTTTAAAATTTTATAAAGTGTAAATATTTAGAAAAATATTTGTGTAAATATTTAAAAAAAAAAAAAAAAAAAAAACTGAAATGTGACTCTGGTGACAGCGAAAAAAATGTCGAAATAAACATACCAATCGGCACGTCAGCTCAACTTCATATCAAGTAAGTCCATTTATATTTATTTCCCTTTTTTAAATTTCTAAAATGCTTATTTTTCGATCGAACTTCCGGAAATTTCCCGTGTTAGCTTGGCGCGCTTACATTGGCGACTTGGCGACAAAAAAAAATCGCCGCGTTCGCCAATATATGGGGAAACCGAACTAGTTCCAAATTATTTTTCCTGTAAGTGATGATGATATTGAAGCTTCTTAGCAAATATTTATTAGAAGAGTATTCATTGATTTTTTTATCATTTGACATCTTTGACATTCCATACTTAAGCGATAGATATGACATTTATAAAATTTTTCTGAAGAAATTTTTAATAAAATTTGTTTTGTAAATTACAGAGTTTAAGTTATAATTTTGGTATGAAATTTCTTTTAAATGTTTTATTTTTAAAGACATAAATACCTTGTTTACATATTTACATATGTTTTATCATTCATAGATAACACTTACTCCTAAATATGAAGGTAAAATTGAAGTAAATTTACAAGTAATTGCTTTATTCACTCCTGCTGATCCGAAATGCAATCTATCGCAAGATATGTCTTTAAAAACAGCAATCAAATTTGAAAGTTTGAGACCATCTATTTCCATTTCAAGTAAAGGTAACACATATTTGGATATGGGTCCGGTCATTGCAGGCTCTACAGTTGTTGAATATGTCACTATTGAAAATTGTAAAGAAGTTGCTGTGCCATTATGCTTGACTCTGTCTAGTGTAAGTTTTCTTTTTCTGCAATCACTGTGTAATCCTGTAACTAGGCAATTTATATTTTGTAAATAAATCGTCCAAAATGAAAAATTTTATCATTTTCTAACTTTTTGTTTTAATAATATGGTATGAGAAATACTCAGAGATATGTATTTATAGTTTTTACAAAAAATATTTCTACAATAGTCAAATTTTTTTATGGATCTTTTATGGTTAATAAATGTGGATTATTAGATCTTTGTTATTACTGTATGATATAAATGTTGTTACTAGATTTTTATCCTCTAAAGGAAAAATAATGGTACTTTTCTTTTAGAATAAAGATACATTTGATTAAATAGTTTAAATATTAATTTCAAAGGCTCTCTGCTCCCATTCCCATTGATACATACTCTCACATTTCTGGGTGCTGTTTTCACTTTTAGAATAATATTCAGCGATGTTAAATAAAATGTAATAAAATAAAGAAAGTTTCTAAAAATCTCCAAATTATTATGAAAATTTTTATGGTCTAGTAATGTTATTAAAGGTCAACTGTATTGCACTCCAAAATAAAATTGTAAGTCCTTATTTAATGAGTCAAGTATCAGTTTCAAAGTTCAGCAGAGAGAGACATTTAACAAGAATATCCTGTAGCATCCAAGATTAAATAACATTGACCATGTATTCAAATAAGTTTGGAATTTTCTTTCCCAAAGAATATTTCTTATTCATAAAGGATCTTTTATTATTGACAATATCTGCAGGTATAATAATTTAATTTTTAAATAATATGTTAAGGAGTTTTGTTAGAGTACTTGAAATTGCCTCCAAAAATGTAAATTAACAAAGGTACATTGACCACTATCACATTTGTCTGTTCCAAGTATTAGCATGTTCTTTACCTTGTAAGCTGTCAAATTTGACATGCATTATTAGCTAAAATTTTAAAAATCATAAAAGTATTAAATTTAATTCAATATAAATAATTTATTGCTGAAAGCAATTTGTTATGATCAATTAACATTTTTTTCTTTGTTATCTTATTGTTTCGTCAAAGTACATATATGTTGCCTTTTACAGTGTAAATAATAATTACATTAAATATGTAATTTAAAAAAAATATTTGGGAGACTACTTCTAGCAGTGTTTGCTGTTCTGTTTTTATTTTATTGATTCTTTTGTTTGGCTTTTTATTTTTACTTTATATCTATTTATTTAAATTATATCTTTTTATTTTTTATCATGTTTAATGTTTGAAGTTTAAAATGCTTGTGTATTGATCACAAGAACAATTTCCTTACAAAAATTGAATAAAGTTTTTTGTATTTATATTATTTTTTATCAATATATACTAACGTTAAAATAACTGTTTATGTATTTTTATGACTGAATTTCCAACTTTATGTTTTAAAGAAAATTAATATAAAAAATATTATAAAAATTTTTTTGTGCTTACACAATTCTGTTTTCAAATTTTATTTCTTGCTTGTAATTACTTAATGTTTTCATTAGGATGTAAATGACCATAGAATCCATTTTGGGCTAAATCAAATGAAAAATCAGATGTCTGTGATGGGTAATGATTTACGGATATTATCTCCAAAAGTAATATTTTATCGTTTGCCACAATTGAGAAATAACTCTTCACAATCACGCTTAGAAGTTCCAATTATTTTTGTGGCTGGTATGTTTATAAATTTTTATTTTATTAATTTAATGTTTTATTGATTAAATTAAAACTGATAATTGTTTAACTATTTCAATTTTTCATTAATAAAGTATTTTTATTTTAGGAAACAGTAGCATGGATGCAAATTTTTCTTTAAGAGCCTCATTTGAAAACCCAGTTATAAATGAAACACTGGCATTCTTAAATATTTCTGCTCATGTTAGAGTCAATGAACTCGTTATAACAGATCCCTCTCAGGTAGTTCTATGAAGAAATTATTTCACTTTAATTTTATTCTTCGTAATGACTTAATACAATATAATTTTTAAGTTCAATAGTTTTTTAATATGTATATGTAGTAAGGCAAATGTTTTTTAAAAATAAAGATGAATCTTTTATGCCTCTCTTCTGTTAACTATAAATTTAGTAATACTTTTGAAAAATGGTCAATATTTTAATTGTTTGAGGATTAATTTGGATTTTTATCATTAATATCTTAATATTTAGTAATTTTAGAAAATTTATAACTTTACATTAAACTTTTGCAGGCTTTTGAAATAAAATTAAGTTATTTAGTTGTGCACACTGCTAGATAATATTTTGAAAGTTCTATCGAAATTGATTATTAGGGGTTCTGAAAGTGAAAGTAAGTGTTTAAATTTGAGCGGGTTTTATTACTGAAATTATATATCAAATTTTATTAAAAAGTTATTTATTTGTAAAAAAAATCTTTTTTTACTTTAAAATTTTCATCAATAGTAATTAAAAATTATGCTAATAAATTTCAACATTATTTTATTTTTGTATTCATTATGTAATAGTTTTATTTTTATGTATGGATAATATTCTTTTAATAAGATGTTTAATATATATTGGTTGGGCATTCAAAGAATTTTGAAGAAGCTTGTTTTACTCTCAAACAAGCAATAGTGAAGAAATTGTAAATACATTAAGTGGTATTTCAGCTAATAGATATTGATGAAAAATTACTTATGGTAGTTGAAATATTTGTCCATGAAAATAATGAATATTATTTCATCTAAATGATAATATGTTATAGATAAATGAAATCAGTGGTAAATAGTTAGATGAATATCAGTATTAATGACATAATTTGGATAGCTTCATTATCTGTCTATTCATTACATATTTGTTTTTCAACTTTTATAAGTCATGTAAACATTGAGCAATTTATTTTCTATTTCTGTATCTTAGTCTTATGTCAATATGTAAAATAAAGTTTCTATTACAGTTAGTATTCAGAATAAATATTCTTGGCTTGTATTTTAGCTACTAATATTGATATACCATGAAATATATCAATTGATAAAAATGGTTTTTAACTAGCAGAAGAGTAAATTTGAACAGCAAAAAAATGTGTTATAAAATGTTCTAATGTACTTCATTGTGCAAAAATGAAAATTTTGAGAAACAGTCCGATGTATGTTACAGTTATGTTCTCAATTTTCATCTTAAATGTATTAAAATGCTTTTTATCAACTGAATATATTAATCAATACATTTATAGTAAAATCTGTTTCTATAAAAACCTATTTTTATTTCTAGAATCCTGTGTACTTTCATATTAAAGATGAGTCTCTACTTAAGAAGTCTTTAACAGTAAAAAATCAAGGTAGTTTGCCAGTTACTTATGATCTTCAAATTGAAGGAGATGCTAATTCATTTTCCGTGTCACCTTCTACTTTAACAATGAAACCAATGGAAAAAGCAGTTATATGTATCTCATTTATATCTTCTTTTTTCCAAGAAACTAAAAGGTAAACTGTTTTGTTTAATTACTATCGGAAATTAAACTTGTTTACTTCTAATCAATAAAAATATTTTTGAACAAAATTTTTAAACATAACTGAATTTTTTTTTGTATAGCTCTCTTAAAGCTGCTGCTCAACCATATGGCAAAGTATTTACTGTAGTGGATATCATTGTAATTCCTAAGAAAATTGATAACTCTAATGCTAGACTCTCACTTCCAAGAGCACCTGAACATCTCTTAAAAGAGAAGTTCCCATCTAGTGAGTCTAAAAATGTCATAGAAGTTAACAGAAAGTATCTTGCTTGGGGTGGTGTGAACATAGGCAGCTCAATGTAAGTGTTTGGTGTATAAGTTATAGGTAACTCAATATTTTTTTAAGTCAGCTGTAGTGTTTCATTTAAATAAAATCCTGTTTATCATATGAAAACTGTTACCTGTTAAATGTTATTTTTTCTTGAAAGAAAAAACTTATTTATAATTATTGAGTGAGAATGTAATCCTTAATTTAACTTAAAAATTTGATTAGATATAAAGATAATCCAAAATTGAGTCGGAAGTGACTGTATAAAATTTGAAGTATATTCTATAAATACTTAATAGAACTTTAATGTTTAAAATATGTAATTGTATTATTTTGGTCTTGTGAAATAATTACACATAATTTAATGAATTTATAAACTAATGTCCAGCTTTTTGTTTTGTAAGGTTAAGCTTTTCCTTTAAATTGAATGTTAGCAAAGAAAATGATTAAAATAATTTTTAATTCCTTTTTAATAGAACTTCTTAGATTATTATAGTTAAATTAATAAACTTATAAATGTTGATGAAAATTAGTTTTGAAAAATTATGATGCCTGCAAAGCAAATGTTATATATTTTCTTTTATTTAATAATTTCTTATTTGTTTACTGTAAATTTTGAAAAGTAAAAAATATTAACCATTGCAATACCTATTATACCAATATTCATTTGATTTGAAAGGATAGCTAAAAAATTTAAAATTGGCAATCTATGAATCTTGTAATAATCCTCTTATATTACAAGCAAATGAAATTATACATCAAATATGATTCTGAAATTGCAGAACATTTAAGCACTTTGGCCTTCAGTTCATAGATTCAAATCTCACCTCTAGCTTAGATATTTTTAGTAGTTTGAAACCCACTTTACAAATTATGGGTTCCACTCTAATATCCATTGCCTGCAAAAAATGGCCATTGAGCAATAAACAAACCAACCAATAACTAAATATGTTGAAATAATTAATATTTTGATTCTATATATCTTTTCATTTTTTAAACTGCTCATTACACTTAAAGATTCACTTTATATTTTGCAATTAAAATTGATCTTAATGAAAAGAAAAGCTATTAAGAAATTGAAAACTTTGATGCACTAAAATTTGATTCCTAAATTTACTGTGTTGCTGAATAAATATGCAAGTATAAATGGAAGTATTAAATTATAAAAAATTTAAAAATTTTCTCATAGTAGTTTTCCATAATATTTTAACTTTAATTACATAAAAAGTAAAATAAAGTTTGAGGTAGAAATATTTATTACATTAAATAAGAAAACTTTTAGAAGTATGTTTTTAATTTTATATAAAGACATGCTTATGTATTATAATTTTAAAGGCATTTTTTAATTATAAATCTCATAAAATTCAATTTCATCTTGTAAAAGCTTCTATTTAACAAGTAGTATGTAGAAACCAAATGTTATGATGTAGGGCATTAACTAAATTATTAGTTACTCAACCTACTTGTAAATAGTTATAGGAAAAATCATTTTTTTTAGATTATATGCTATGTTTAATTTTTCATATTGCTTTTCTTTCATTGCGTGTAGTCTATTAGTGATACATGTGTATGTATGCTGGTGGTGAGATGTGTGTGGTGGCATGTGTTGTAAAATAAAATTCCTCTTTACATAGACTCACAAATACAGGTTACATATTTTTTTAAGTATATAGAGGCTTCTCTTTTATATGTACTTCAAATTTTATAGCTCTGCATATAAAAAAATACATCATTGTTATATATTTTTATTGTTAAAATACATTATTGTTATATATTATTATAATTTATCAATTAGTTTTATTGCATTTAATTTTTACCTATAAGCCAGTCCAACTTATCGTAAGAGTTCCTTTGATATAATTTTAATCATTTTTCTGTCAGACTATACTTATTGCATATTCTATTAAATGCAGACATTGAAGACCTATTGACTTAATCAGGGCTTGAAAAATCTAACTGTTAGAATCCTGAAACTTAGTTTTAAATTTATATTTAGACATGATTAATATTATTGAATGCATTAATAATGGAATAGTTGGTAATTTAAATAAAGTAGCAATTAAAAAAAATTATTATTTGGATATAAGGAATTAATTCTATTGAAATTTTTCCATGACCATTTTATATTAAATTTTTCGCATCAATAGTTTTTAAACAAAAATGTAAACTTAAACATGAAATTTCTAGGGAATGTGTGTACCTTGTTTTAGAAATGTTTACATCTATTTGAAATTTGCTTTTAATCGTGAGTGACATCAAATTTGTCATTGTGATCCCAAAGTGTTCTTAAAGTAGCAAAAAGCATCAAATCTGTTCTTTTGTGTAGTATTTGTTAAATATTTATATATGTGAGAAAATTGCTTTTTTGAGGAAAATATTGATCAAATTTACTATTTAATTATGAATATGTAATCTTGAATGAATAATAAATACCAATCTGTTATTCTGACTTTTCTATTTTTATCAACTGTAAATTGGATTCACTGTAACAATCTTTGGTATAGAAAAGCGAACATCAAAGACAATAGGTTCTCTCATAATTTTAAAAGGAATTGCATTTTAATTTTTGCTTTATTAAATGTATGTTTTTTCAAAGAATTTAGTTTTTCAAAATTGTCTTTAAATTTTGTTTAAAAGATTTAAAATTTGAAGTAATTATTCAAATCTAATTTCACAAGCTGATTTAAACTTATTAACATCTTAACTGAATTGAGTAAATTACCATATTATTTTATTTAAATTATTTTTCTTTTTTATATTTTAGCACAAAAACTTTCACTATGCGAAATACTTTGAATAAATCTATTCAAGTTAAATTATTTATAAAGGAAGCTTCTCAAAGTTTTCAAGTGAGTTTTTATTTTGTACTCAGACATAGTTATAAATTTATTATAATTTATACATACATAAATTATTTTTAATTAAAATAATGTGTGCATGTAAAATTGAACTTCTTGACAATAAATTTACAAAGACTGATGTGCAATTTGATTCGATTCTCGTAATCTTAAACTTCATGGAGCCTCTGATTACAAATAATATCTGTTAAATGGCTTAATTCATTTACACTTGTAAATTGTATAAATTTAAAAAATAAAAGAAACAACAAATATTTAAAATATATTTTTGACTAGTATATTAAAGATGCATAATAAAGTTTCATACTGTGCATGTATTGTACACTCGTGGGATAATTTTAATCATTTGATATTCTGGAGTATAATGAAAACCAGTTTTAATTCCACATCTAATCAGAGTTTGATCAACAATAAAACAAAGTTTCCAATAAAACAAAGTTTAAATTGAACAAAACTGAAGTTACAATATTCTCATTTAGTCATTTGTATAATATTGTTCATATTCCATGTGTACAATATTAAAATATAGTGGAATTTTTTAGTTTTGCCTCAATAAGTTGTATTTGCAAATAACCTATTTGTGAAAAATTAAGATTAAAACTTTGCCACCCTAGTAAAATACAAATATAGTAGTCTTCCAGAACTCTCCCAATAGTTTTAAATATATGTGGTTTAAATTTTTTTTTTTTTTTTTTTTTTTTGAAATTGAAAGGAAGAATTTCATTGAATGACTGCTTCATAATTAAAAATTTTATGCAATTTTTATATACAGTAGAAGTTTTAATTATTGCTGATAGATTCAACTTTGCACAAATTTCTATCAATTTGGAAATTATAAATTTTGAGTATCAATTCATGTGAAAGCTCATGAATTTTAAATTTTTTAATCAGAATTGTTTATGGTACTTTAGATTAATTTCAGTTAAATTACTTTACTTTATTAAACTTATTTTATTCAGTGTTTAGTTTCTATCATTTAAAATAGGTTATTAGAAGATAAACATTTCATTCATTTTATTGGCATAATACTTTCATTGTGTAAATAATTGGAAACTTAACTCATTCCAACTATATTTTTTCGCATAAAAAACTAAATGAATGTAATCAAGATAAGTGTAACCAGTTTCTAGTTTATTTTTAATAATTAGTTTTAACTTTATTCTTCAGTTATTGAATGACCAAAATGAAAAATTGCAATCTTTAACCATGGATTTTGCTTCTAAAGAGCAAAAACAAGTATCAGTTCAATTTGCACCAAGTCAAGTTATATTGTGTTCTGGTCTACTTGGAATGAAACCTGTTTTGGAGACTGGGAAAATAATGTTTTCGGTTAGTAAATTTTCATCCTGTAATTTTTTACTTGAGTAGTTTTTTCTTTTTTTAAAAAAAAAATTAATTTAAAAGAAATATTTGCATTGCTTTAAGAATTTTCTATCATTTGACATAATTTACATATATTTTTATTTTTAATTGCATTTTATTTTTATAAAATTGTTAAAAGATTTGTTTGTTTTACATTATTCATTTACGCGTTTAGGTTTTCCAGATATTAGAAAGTAATCAATTTAATTAGTTTTTGTAACATTGATGGTTTATTTTTACAACTTACTAAATTATTTTTTACAAATAAACTAAGCACATATTTGAAAAATATTAAGTAAAATGATTTTAAGAAAAATGTTACATAAAGGGCAAGCAGAATTATAACATTTCTTACATTTTATAAATTATTTTACAAATGAATCTAACCATTTTTCTCAAAATGATAGAACATATTTTGTCTTAAAATTTAGATTCAGCAATTATTTCACTACATTAAAAACGTTAAAATCATTATTATTTATAATTTTTTGACATCAGGTTTACCAAAAAGCTTTTTTTTTTTTCTTTTTTTTTTCCCCTAAATAATTTTTAACAAATATAAGCTAATTTATTTGGCACACCCTTTGGCTCTTTTTTATCATTGAATGTATACATGTTGAAACCAAACAAATAAACTGAAATGGAAAATTTTTTTAATAAATTTAAGTGCAACGAGATTGTTATTTATGGCTACCTATAGAGTTCATTTATACTATTTTATTTTATACAAATTTCAACAAGTAAGGTATGCAACAGTAGTGTGTAAATATATATATATATATATATATTGGGGTTACAGCTTTTCTGATGGGACATGCAGAAGGTGGTTTTGGCATCTCTGAATAGCCATATTGAGAGTGATCATGTTTGATCTGCTACTATAATATGTTAGAGAGAAAAAATTTTCTTTAACCTCTTAACTGTCATGAGTGTATGCATATGCTAAACTAAGCCAATGCTTTGACTTCCCCAGGCATATATACGCTTTCTGGGAGTATGCAATAGTCTTCACATTGTTTACTGTGTTTAAATATCCTCGACAGTGTTTGTGATGGATTTGTGTACTTCAAAGAGGCGATTTGAAGAGGTAAATATTTCTTAAAACAGTGGAAGCTATTGCTTGTTCCAGATGTTGCAGTTATTTCTTTTCAAATAGTTCAAAACTTTTATTCTTTCACTTCCATTTTTGTTACATTGTGTTATAAATGCTTTTTATTTGTCAAATATGTCTGATAGAAAGGATTGTGAGCTAGATGACTATTTTTCTTAGTCTTCAGGATCAGAAATTTCAGAATATGACAATACGTTCACACACACCTGTGTGAAAACGGATGGCACTGGGGAGCGAATCTTATAAATTTTCCTCAGTAGTTAAAGGGTTAATAACATTGTAGATTGTGACAAGAATCGACTGTGCTTGTTCTGTTCTAACATGCTTGAAATCATAAATACTTTGAATTTATTTTAAATTTCTATTGCATGATTTAATATTTTGTAAAGTTGATAATATTTGAATTACATTTAGAATTTTTTTATTTAATCAAATTGATGTACTTTTATTTACTGTTATAAAGGATTTCTATTTATTTGCAGTAATTTTTTATATTTTTAGAAATAGAATTTTTTTTTATTTTAATCAAGAACAATGTATTTTTTGTATTTAAATCATGCATGTAAATATTAGAAAGAATGTTGACTTTTGATTAAAAGAATTATTAAATTTAATTTATCACTGCATTTTTATATTAAATGTGCTTGCTTTTTAGATGCCGCTCACTGGTTATGGTGGAACTGGAAAATTAAAAGTTCTTGGTGTGCCTGAGAAGGAAGGCATCGGTTATTGTTTAGATATTTTTGCTGCTGAAGGGAAAATAACCTATAACAACATAACTGTTCAAAATACTGGTGTTAGAGCAATATTTGTTAAAATTCTTACATCTAGTAAGTTTTCTTATATTGAAGTTTTTAAATTGCACTTATGGAAATATGGAAATCAAGGATGAATTATAATAATGTATGGAACTTATATTAAGTATTTAAAAGCAATATGGTTGAAATCGTGGATTTTTAGTTTCTTATTAATCAGACTAACACCAAAACTACAAATTAATCCTGATTTATTAAAAATCTTTAAAAAAATTAAGTGGACTTTTCGAAAATGCATAATTTTTATTTTAGCAATATTATATTGTATCTATAAAATAGGTCATCAATAAAGGACTAGTGAATAAACTTTAATAATTTCCGCTGGAAATATTGGAAATTTTTCATTTAAAATATAAAGTCTAAAAGTTGTAAATACATTTTTATTTTTTTAAATATTTCAAGTGTCCTAATATTCTCAATGCAGATTGTATTTAATAGATTATGAATTTAACTTATTCAATTAATGTGCGCATTTTCATAGTATGATCTTCATGTACTAAATTTTAATACTTAGTTTATTTTCTCTTAATTGAATTGAATCAATCATCAAAACAGTTATTGTGTGTATTTATCATTTCCTTAAAAATTCAAAATATCATTTCCTTATATAACCAGCAATAAGAATATATTTTATTCCATTAATGTGGAACATATAAAGAATTTATTTATAAAATGTGGAAAAATATGAAGTACAATTCATTAATATAAAATTCATTATTTTTGCTTTAAATATCTTAAATGCAGCAAAAATTCTGAATGTTTTATTCTTAATTTCTACTGTATTGGATTAAATGAATGCATTCTTTTTATATGACTCGTATTTGTCCTTTGTAATACTGTTCTTATGTATTTATGTCCTTTGTACTACTTTTGTGCTACAGTGTCATAATTGATTAGAAATTAGAATAAATTACTTTCAAAAACTATTAAATGAAATTATATCTGATACCATACAAGGCAAAATCTTTTCATTATAAACTTAAAAATGCATATTTTAATTTTATTTCAAAATTATTTAAAATGCAATGTTAAATAATCTAATGTTTATTTGAAAATATTGAATATTTAAAACTGTCTGATACTTTTTGAAAAATGTTTTATTCATTTATTTATGAATTATAATCAAAAAAATATGTATGAAAAAAATATATTCACTGTTGTTTACTTTAAATAATTAGCTTTGAAGCATAAGATTATCTTAGATTCCTTTATACGATCGTTTTTATCAGATATTTTCTTGGGTATTTTAATGCATAAAAACTTTTTTAATATGGATTTCATTTTTTTTATGCATGCATAAAGTTAATCCTTGCCTGAGGTTTATGTGCAGTTAAAAAATCCAGATATTTACATAATATGCAAACAAAAAAATTTTTAGCACTTATTTTATGCAGTTAATTTACCAAAAATTTTCCATTTTTTTTTTTTTTTAAATTTCTGTTTTACTATCTTTTAGGTGAACAACACGGGAACTCTTCTGAGAGACAATTATTGATTCATCCTTCAGAATTTATTCTGTTAGAACATGAAAATAAGGTGTGGCTTAGTTTATATGGAAAGACTTCCCTTATATTATCATTTTTTTTAAAAAAATTTTTAGCATTTATTTACATTTGCTGGTCATAAATTGGATACTTTTATAGTTCTTTAAATCTTGATTTGTAGTAAATTCATGTAAAGTTTAATGTTATTCTAGAAAACTGTTTTAAGTGCTTTTAATATTTGATTACTAATTTTGCTTTTATAAAGTTTTGAGACAAAATTTTATCAAGAAATATATTTTAAAGTTAAACAAGGCATTTGGCTGAATTTATTGCAGATTTCATATATATTTTTTAACAAAATTATAAAATGAAATCTTAATTATATAATTTATGAAATGTTTAATATAATTTCTAAAATTATATTTTTTAAAACTTGTCTGTGTGTGCTTCTCCATTTAATTATATCCCCACCTCATTTTTGAATATTTTTTGTGTTTTGAAATTCATTTTAAACTGTAGATACTGTTCTTATTAGCTTTTATATAGGACTCTAGCAACTAACAAAATAAAAAATTAATCATATTAATTTTAATTCAATATTAATTTACTTTATATGTCACTCGCTATATTCCTAAGTCTTTCCAAGGAATTTAATAATTAAAAATGAAAGTAATTTTATTCTAATGGAATGTTTTAGATATCAATAATAAAAGTTAAAAATAACCATGCATTAAAATTATTTCATTATAAAAAGTATTTTTTCTGTTTCTTGGAAGTAATTTCTAAGAAATATATATTAAAATATCTAAGATAATTCTTTCAGTATGTATTTTCTGCTACTTATGTACAGTTGATTAATTAAACTGATGAAATATAATGAAAAATATTTTACAAATATTACCCTAACATATGATCATATAACATAAATATTATATGTAAAACAGTTTATAAAAAATCAATATTTTAATAGTGATCATATATTAAAAAGATTGCCTAAAGTAACCTTTCTATTTCATTAAAGCCATAGGTCCAGGTCTAATTAGCCCATATGTGAAAAAATGACTCGTGAACAACAAATAGTTTCACTAGAACAGCAAATTATTTATCATTTATTGTTTATTTTGTCAAATTTATTGATTTTTTATAATACATTCTTATAGGATTTCATCAACTGTTGCAAGTTATAATTTCACTAGAATTCATTAATATATGGTATCGTCATCAAACTGTTATTTAGGATTATTATTGAATTATTCAAATCCATTATTTAAGACTATTGTTCATATTTACTGGGTAATTTAGAAATTGGATTGTTAAAAAAAATGTCGTATATATATATATATATATCTTGAAATGTACTTTGTATATTATAGAAATATGATTCTTGTGCAGATATAAAACTACATGTGAGCAATATTTCCTTATAATTTTTTTTGTATTTGTAAATTTTTCCATCAATCAGGTGCAAAGAATATTAGTTCATTGAAAATAATCAATTTATTCTAAAAACATGCCTGTATGGATTATCAATGCTTGAGAAAAAGGAATCATTGTAACATTTGAATATATGTTGTTTTTTTAATATACATAGCAAATTGTATTGAATTCTAGTACCATGTTGGAGCCCTAAATTTTACAAATAATCTTAAATATATTATTGAAAATATGGAAGATCAAATTATTTCCATAGAATATTTTTAGTCTTATTTTTGTTCAAGAAATTATAACTCTTTTTTTTTTTTTTTTTCTACTGTCATATTTTTCAATTTGATTTTAAAAACTAATTTGGATTTTAAAGTCTTCTGAAATTCTATTTTTTTTAAAAGAGTTTCAAATTATATGTAATAGTTACTGAGATTCCCATTAAAAAACAAATGGAATGAAAACTGATAGTTTAAATTGCATATTTTCAAAATATTTAAAAAAAATACCAAATCTATTAAAATCATTTTACCTATTGAGAAAATCTACTTTTTTAAAATTATGAATATTCAAATGAAGGTATTTTAAAAGATTTTTCCATTTATAAAATTTTCTTTCAATATAGTTATTCTCAAATGCTAAATTCCCTACTTTTACTAAATTTTACTTGTTTGTAAGACTTTTTTTCCATATTAGTTGTAATGAACTTTTGCATGTAACAGCTCTAATTTTTATGTTAAATACAATAATATTCATACCTTAATTACTAATAATTTGAGCTTAATGAATTAAAATTAATCAGCATAAAAGAAGATTTATAACCAAAGTAATTGAATTTCAAATGAAATACCTTCCATCTAAAAAAATGACAAATAATAAAATTACAATAACTTAAAGGAGAAAGTTCATAACAAGAAAATTTGTCTATGTATCTTACAATCAAATAAAAAAGCAATTCTGCTGTATTTTTATAATCGTACATAAATCTAAATAACGTGACTGATATGAGAACAGATTCATTTTTGCAGTTATTTTTCTCCACCCTTCATTGTCTTGGATGTTACGTTTCTTTAGTATTCATATCTTTTTGTTTGTATCTGAAAATAGATCATTAAATATACAGTGGACAGATACAGGTAAATTCTGACTTATGTTACTCCAAAATGTAACTTAAATATCAATTATTTAGTAATTAGTTACTTGCAGAATCACTATCAAAATAAACACACAATGTTATAAAGACCTGTTCAGTCTGCATGTTCTAGAGTTACAACCATTCACTACCCATATCTTCAAATTTATCATTATTGGAGAAATTCAACTGGTTAAACTACTTTGAATTTGTAACTTCATCAGGAATACTGACATTCTGATAAATAATTGCTATGAAATTTATTTCTTTATAGGTGACTATCAGTTTGTGTTCATTGATGTTACCTCATAGATAACCTTGGTTACAGTAGCCCAATGAATCGCATTCATTGAGCACCACAACAATTGCCTGTATTTTTTGTTCATCAATGAGTCCTGATTATGTATAACTAATCTTAACAGATACTGATCTGGAGAATCCCAGAAACTATTCCAAGCTCACACTATCATTGAAAGGCATAGTTGTAATGGTGCTGGTTTCATAATTTGATCAGGAATATCAGCAGCCTTCTGAACTGATCTCCATTTATCGCTCGAGATAAGTGATAGCAGTTATAAGAATACAATTTTTCTTATGTTTCTTCATATATACAAACCTTGGGTTCTGATTCTATGTTTATGATTAATAATGCAGGAGTACATAGAGTTTGTATTGTAAAATGTCGAATGTAAAAATACTGCTTTAATGGAATGGTAATGTTTGACTCGAATCCAGTGGAGTATGCTTGGGAGACATCCTTCTGCTATATACAATCGTTTTCAAAACCTAAATAAGCTAAACTGATGGTTGAGTGGTTAGCACTCTGACATTTGGTTTAACTGCTATTAAATTTGATTTCCACCTAAAGCATAGATCTGCAATATTTTTATCTGAACACACAAAGAAAAAGATAAGTTTAAAATTTGTATACTTACCTATGATGTATTGTGTACAATAAATAATATTATTCATAATTTATTTTATATTATAATTTTTTTACATTCAAAATACGGTGATCTTTAATGTAAAATAATATATGTACTGTGGAAGCAACAGTATGTTTGTTACTTTATTTGTTATAAAAAATCATAATATTTACTATAGATATTTCTGAAATTTGGTGGCTCACAAAAGTGCTGCAATTTAGTGGTTGAGAATCAAGGGTAGATGTTCATAGTGGCCTAGAGTTAGCTTTAAACTCCAAACCTTGGTTCAATTAACGTAACATTTGCTCATGTGAAAAAGTGACTGGAGCATCTATAAAATCAAGTGAAATCTACATTCATAATTTCACAATGTTTTCATTGAGAAATGGCAAATTATCACAAAATTTTACTGATTTGATTGGAGGTATAAACTGTCACTTTTGAACTTGAAATCCCATTAGTGAATATCCGCAATACAAATTACGTACAAACATTTAGCAATACAAATTAAAAATATTATTGCTTATTTGAAAACTAATTGTTTTTCTTTATTTTGCATGATAATGTCTTTTCTTTTGTTCAAAAATATCAGAAATTTCATTTTAATAAATTCAACTTCTATTACAATTTTTATTATTTGATTTATTTGAAAATTTGTGTGTATTTAACTTTATTCAAATTATGCTTAAAACCCAATTAAAAAAGTAGTTAAATGTATTAAATCACCTCTCTTTAAAAATAGTAGTTTTTCTGTAACCTGTTAATTTTTTAAAAAATGTATAACTACTAACATTCAATCTTTTCAGAAAATATATATATGTACTTGTCCTCACTTTTAAATATTTTTTCATTTCAGACATTATTTGTGTCTTGTAATTTTTCAAGAAATAATTATGACTGGAATGCACCTAATAATGGAATGATTTCTATAATATATGGTGATGAATTAATGAGACAGCAACTGCGCAGGTTTGTACTTATTATGTAAAAATGGCTCCATTATTTATTTAAATCATGTTTATTTGTTAATTGATAACAAAAATACATGTTTTATAAATATCAGTAAAATAATTTGATTTCTGATCAAACATTAACGTCAAATGTGATAAATATATTCAATGCATTTCTAAAAAAAATTATCATTTCAAAACATGTCAAGTGATTATGAAAATTGAGCATGAAAGATTGCTCTATATTAGCGGTCTTCAAACTTTCCAGCCTTAAAGTGTGCTATTACCCACATAAGTTACAAGGGAGAAAATAATTTGAATTTGCTGGATAGGTAATGGTCAAAAGTTGAAATGGATAAATACTCTTTATGCACCAATTAATAATATACAGTGCATTGTTACTTGAGTAAATTTCTGTCACATTGGTGTAATAGCAAGTATATCTATTTTTTAATAGTATGGAACATATAGAATTTAACTCTAACTGGTAAATCTCATATTAGTTAATTGTAATTGTGTTAAATCTCATTATATAAAATGTGCTTGTGAGTCTATGGTGTGGCAGGTAAACAGTTGAGTTGTAGTTGTTTAATATGTCTTTGTCTAGTTTTATTTTTAAATGTTCTCAATAAATATTATTTCCAAGCATAAAATGTCAACGTAAGACATTTGATTCATTTTAGAGTTTTTTTCCTTCATACAGCTATGCAATCCACTGCTTTTTAAACTCTGCATGTCTTCACACAGGCACAATGCATAGTCCATTCATAAACCCAGTAGAACAACTCAACTTTTTATGCAAGGTGGAAGGAACAAATGTGTTGTAAAATAATGTTACTGTTTAAAAGATATTTTTGAACTGTCCAAATCGTATGTTACATAATTTTGGTTAAATTGTTATTTTTTGCCATGATTTACTAATGTGGAAGAAAGTCAGATATGAATGGTGAGTGCCAAATAGTCAAAGATCAATGGAACTTTCAATGTTTATTGATTTCTTCTTGTAATAAAGTGCTATGTGTGTTTTGCAATAAAACATAAACACTCACAAAGAATATAACACTGAACGTTGATATGAAATAACATTCTAAATTATTCAAAAATTTTAAAAGTAGAAAAATTTGAAGTGTGGAGTTCAATTGCAGCAATAATTGTTTACAAAAGTGACACCTTATTTGTGACTTTTGAAATTGTAAAACAAGGAAAATCATTCAGTAGCACAGAAAGGATGAAAGAATACACAATTGCAATATCTGAGATAATGTACTTTTGAAAGGTAAATTTACTTAAAACTCAGTTTGTCACATAGCACCATTAATTAGAGGATAAAAGGTAACACAGGAAATGCATTGTCTCCTCTATTTTCGAAAAATTGATATCTCGAGTGATTTTTTCTGGCCTTGAATTAATGAACAGATGTGTCTGTACTGCTTAGTTGATTTTTGTTCAAGGAATGTGTAAAAAAAGCTTTGAAACGTATGACGAACTAATTGGTGTTGATAGTAGTCAAAACATGACTACATAGAAGATATTTGGAAGAGAATTAAAAATGCTATTAATAAAGGAACTTTCAATGGAAAAAAACTTGAAATATATTACAAATGATGGTGGCAGAAACTTGTGGTAAAAGGCCTATTATTCTTATATTGTATCATTCATCAACAGTCTTTGTACAGTAAATATTTGTATATTTATCTAAAGTTATAAATCAGTCATATTATTTTTTCAGATCCTACTGAGTTGAAGCAGCAACGTCTACAAAGTTCCTTGAACCCTTTAAATTACCAACCAATATCATTTACTGGTTGTCTTAGTAAAACACTAGAATGTGTAGTCAATAGGCATCTTATTTATATGATAGAAGAGAAAAATGTATTCCTTCATTCCAAAGTGGTTTCTGTAAAGGGAGGTTTACCCTAGACAATTTTTAACAATGCTTACCATTGTGTTTTCAAATATGAGGCAGTCCAGTATGGACTCTTCTCCAGATTGGGCACATGAAATTTATCCATAAACTTTTACTTTCAAAGAATATTTCTCTCATTGTATGAAATGTTTCATATTCCACTTATTAACCAACTGTCTTGATTTTAAAGATCATTCCTTGCTTTTTAACTCTATCCATATTTTAGAAATCTTAATTGGTGCAAGCATAACTTACTTGCATTTTTAAGTTTTTATCAGTTTCTTTAATAGTATAAATTTATCTTATGACAATTTAGGTATAATTTTACTTGCTTTTTATCAAGGATTTTATTATTAAGTTAAAGTATACTGAATCCAATGTCTAGCACAGTCGTAAATGTTGTATTGTTTCTCCGTAACTTTGCATTCCATAAATCAATCAAACAATTTGATTCATTTGCAGAAAGAATACCTTATATTTTTTTTTAAATTATAACAAGTCAGAAGATTTTAAAATGACATGTTACACGTCAATTATACTTGCTTTAGATAATTCACAAAATTTAAACTTATCATTATATAAATAAATCCTAACTATAATAAAACTTTAAATATTCAGGGGAAAAATCAAATAGGAAAAAATTTTCAAGCAAAATTTACTTCTTTTAAAAAAATAAAGTACTAATGTTTGATAAATGAAAAGAAATTAATCTATTAATAAAATTTAACTTGTTTTGCATATTTACATGTTTTAAATATCTACTTTTAAAATTCTGGTGCCATTTAATGTGTGTGTATACTACAAGAAAATTTTTACTTATCTACTCAATTACCTTCCACAATTGTAATTATTATAATTATTTGCAGGTGAAAGTAATTTTAAATAAATTATTTTGTAAACGTTATTTCTTTAAAAATTCTGAATGGAAATCAGCGTTTTATTTATTATCATGAGTGTAAACAGAGCAATTATTTGAATGTGAAAAATTTTGCTTGTTAAAAAAATCAAATATTTAAATATGTTAATAAACTTTCTTGTATAAAAAAATCCACTTATTTCTAAAACTTGATGAATCAGTTAAGGTTGCTTAAAGTTTTACTAAGATAATCTGCACAATTTTTTTTCTTCGTATTCCACTAAAATAAAGCAAAGATTTATCTTATTTTGAATGTAATATTTATCACATGGAATCTGTTTAATGAAACAATTTTATGAATCAATATTAAATGCCAATAAAAAAATCAAGAAATTGCTTTTTTAAACTATTAATCATGACAAATAAATTGAAGCACTTAAGCATTAATGATAATCATTAATTCTTGATAAATCTTGTTGCAAAGTTTTATTCTTTAGTTTTTATGGCTTATTGAGTTATGCTTGCAAAATAAGACAGTTATGAATTTTGTAAGGAAATAGCTTAATTTTTATAAATACTTAATGAATAGGATTCCATATTGTTGTCAAGACTAGTTAAGTTTTGTGTGATATCGTAATTATTAAAATATTGCTTTTTTATAATGGTGAAAAAAAAAACTTTTTCCTGAAGCTGAAGAATATTTTTTGTCATTAACCATGATTTTCCCATCACACAAAATTAATTCTTCCTAAGAAATTTAACAATTTTCTAATGATATTATGATGCAGAGCAAATAAATTTCTGTGTTAAGCATATGTTGAACCTCAATTAACCTTGTTTATTTACCTCTTTTTCCTGGAGGAAGCTGCTTTCATCAGGCTACTTTTAGCTAAACAAAAAAAATAAAGAAATTTTCAAAAAATATTTTTTATAAAAATTATGCTTGTAATAATTTTATAAATCTAATTACAATTTAATCAGTTAAAAAAAAATTCCAATTATATACAAGATTTAGTTAAATTAGTACTTTCATTACTAATTTCTGCTGCTGTATTATTCTGTGAGTTTCTATGAATAAACCTGAAAACTTCAAGTCTTTGTAATTGCAGGTTTGGAATTTAATTTATCTATTCTTTTACTTTCATTGCTACATTTCAACAAATTTATTTGAATTTCAAGTTAGACTATGTATAGATGAGTGCAAATTCTTAAAATTTTGTTCTTACTATATATGTAAATTTGGCAATTTTGTTCTTACTATATATGTAAATTGTACCCAAACTTGTTTTTCATTATACATGCATATTTACTTTATGGTTAATAATAGTATTAATTTCAATGACTAATTTTAAGTTTTAAAATTTTTTGCTAGTTTTATTTAAATGCATTTTATCCTTAGGCTTGCAACAGGAACTTCTTTTGCAAATCCAGTGCCTGGTATAAATTTTAATGTTCACTATGAGGGAGAAGAAAGAGTTTCAAATGGTGAGATTTTTATTTCTATAAGTGTTTCCCTCCACAAAATCCAAAATATCGGTCTTTTATTAGAAATTCTGATTAGAAATTATCAAAATGTTGTCGTGAATAAAGTATATTTTGTTAAACCAGAGTATATTACATATTTTTAAATTATTATGTTGTTTTTATTATTAAAATTTCTTTATTTGTTCTTACCTTAATTCTTAATATTAGAGAATTTTTAAAAATTATCTTACCAGTTTATTTTATCTTGATTCCACACAATACTATTATATATTATTTTTATAATAAAAAAAATTTGTGTAGTGTTTGTTCTTTATATATGTATTGAAAAGTGAAGTATTCTGAAGATAAGAAATAAAATTTTTATTTTCCTTTTAATTCAGATTCTTCATATCGAAACTCTCCAAAAGATATTTCTCTTTTTGCAACTAGTCTAAAGAAGATTTTTGTTCACATAAACCTTGTTGATCAAGATGTGAGTCTGAGCCGTATGAATTTTGATGCATTATCTACCGTGGAGAACAGCCTAATGGGAGATTCTGCTGTTTTATCTAGGTATTTTGTATAAAAATTTCACTCTAACCATTGTTCATTTCTAAAGATAGCATGAAAGTAAACATTATTCTGCCAGTTATGATTTTAGCTAAGATAATAGTAACTTCTCTTTTTATTCTAGTATTTCTCATTTTACATTTAGTCAATCATTATCACATTAAAAATAACTAAACAGTAATATATGCATTGTTTACAATGAAACTAATCTCTTTAACAGCCAATTTCTATTAACTGTATCTGTGCATGTAGGCAAACTAAATACATTTAAATTTTTTGTAATAAAATATATCCTTATGATTTGAATTATTAAATTATTTGTAATTTTACTTGTATCAGTTCCTAAACTTTATACTATACAATAAGAGTACAAAATGAAAAAGTAATTTTTAGTTTTGATATACATTCTATTTTGATGTGTATTAATAAATACACGTTTGCAAAATATTTAATAACAAATGTACATTGTTTAACTTAATTGTTTTCACTATGAATCGATTCTTCTATAGTATTTTTAGAAGAAAAGTTTTCTTTTCTTAAAAGGGGTAAAATGAAATAATTTTTCAAAATATTATTTTTTTTTAATTTATAGGATAAACTTATATCATTTATGTATTGGAGTATTCAAATGTTAAGAATTTTGTGGTTTTTCTTCAGGAGACTTACTACTGTTGTGCAAGGTCATTCTCCTCCTGTAAAAGAATATTCTTTTGATAAATTGAGTAGACTATCAATGCCAGCGCCACATCAGCTTTTTCCTAATGAAATGTCATCTCAAACAATTGTACAGGAAGGAAATTATACCATAGATAAGAAGGAATATTGGATTATAAAACCAGAAGAACTTACCTTAGATGCTACTTCTAAAGATAACAGAGTGTTATTAATAAATTTGAGCAAACAAGATTTAAAGTAATTTTCCATATCTTTTATTTCCCCATTAATTTTTTATTTTCTCAATATTTCTGAAATACAAATATTTTATTGTTTTATAGATTTCGAGTAGAATGTGCAATTGAAGTTGTCAGCATTTCTCCTGTAGAAGGGGTATTACCAGCAAAGTAAATAGATGTATTGTTCTATGAAATTGTATTTCTTACTATCATAATTTAACTTCTGCTCTATAATTTAATTCTAGAAAAAAATCTGAGTTAGAGAATGAATATTTAGTGTTGTAACTTACACTCAACTTCTGAGTTTGATTGGAAACCGCATTAAAACTTAGGTCTCAATAGAATTACCATGTTTAAAAGGTGGCTGGAACAATAAATAAGTAAATCATCTGACTAATAAGATTTTAAATCGTGCTTTCTCGATTTCCATTTTTGCGAGCCAAGCTGGCAGCCAAATGGTTAGCGCTCTTGCCTTTGGTTCACTAGTTCGTGGGTTCAAATCCCACCTTTGACATGGATGTTTGTAGTGGTTCAGAATCCACTTTAAACTGTGGGCCATGGTCTAATTAGCCTTTATGTGCAAAAAATTACTGTTGAGCAACAAACAAACAATTCATTTTTGAGAATCACAGGAAAAACACTCATATTTTTATACAATATAATAAAATTTGCAATGGAATGAAGATATTTATATTAAAGCATTAAAAAATTTTCATTGTGAGAAACAATGATTTGTATTTTAATAATATAATCCTTAAGCTATAAAAAATTATAAATGTATTTTCTATCTCATGGATTCTTATTAAAAAATAAATATGACAAAACTTTCAATTTTTTCTAAAAAAACTGTAAATTTTAGATTTCTGTACTGATTTTTTGATTATTTTTCTTTATCATTTTTAATTTCAAATCTTATTTCAATTTTAAATCATTGAAAAAATAGTAAGTAAATACAAATATTTTCATTTGATAAAGACCATCTGTTATAAAAATTGTTTTTTATAAAATTACTGATCAGAAGCAATAGTTAATATTTCAGTATTTTTGTGAGTTGTTTGTAGTATACATTATCAGTTACTGCAAGTTACTTAATGACAAGTAAATGGAGAAATTAACATTATGTTTATATTATATTACACACATAAGGTATTGTAATAAATATTGTACATTATGATGCAAAACAGTGTGGTTGTACATTTTGATTATAAAAGAGCATTACTTTTAGAAGATTCATGTGATAACAAGATTATTTATATAATTTTTTTTCAGTGGCCAATTGGGATTGCGAATTGTAATTATTCAAAATTCTCACAAGAAATTGTCAGAAGATTATTATGGGTGTATAAAAGTTATTTGTGGAGGGACAGAAAAGGTATTAATTTAATTTTTTTTCCTCCTCCCTTGACATTTATAGGTAGGCCATCACATTAATGTAAAAAAAGGAAATTTTTCTTTCGTAGTGTTGTATACATCTCGCTAGATCTTTTGTGATATAAGTAATATAAAGCAAAACTGTATGCTAGTGCTTTAATTTTCCTATTAATCCTTTGTATTTAACTATTTGCAGTTAATTTTAAAAAAATTTAAGTTTTTAATCCTTCATAATTTAATAAACTTAAAATATTAATAAAACTTCTATTGAGACTAACTTTTCTCATTTATATTTGATTTAAAAATAAATGTTTAACCGACATATGAGAATTTTAGTAATAAGATCTAAAATCTATATAATAATACTTAATGCATAATATTTTGTTGCATAAAATAGTTAAATTTTCTAGTTGAATTGAAAATACAAAAAATGTACTTAAATAATATGAAATATTTGAAATGTATTATAAAAATTTTTATTATACAGAGTTTTCATGTCAACGTTCCCCAAGATCAGAAGAGAGGAAAAGAACTTATTAATTCCACTACACAAAATTTAGATACAAAATTAGAAGAACAAGAAACTACTCTTTTGGTAGAAGCTTCTAGTACCAACTTAATACAAAGTCCAAGTGATGATTCTTTATCCCAGTCATCTCCTTTATATAATATAAATAATTTCCCTAAAGAGATCACGCTGGCTGATGTTATTCCTGGTGGTTCATCTGGTGAGAAAAACAAGACAAAATATTACTTGCTTAAATAAACAATTTTACTTTTATTTATACTTTTATCTTTTGAGCTTTCTTTATTTAATTTTTTTAATTAGCTTATTTAAATCTGCTTTTTGTTTATTTCAGCAAAATTATTTAGTCTTTATTCACTGTTATTTATTTTCAGTTGATAAATGTTGGAAGTTATATTTTCAAGTCAAACAAAATAAAGATTGTCTATGACAACTTTTCAACTTTTATGTTTTGTATGTTTCTTGAAAATCGTTGAAAATTAAGACTCTTGGAACTTTCCCATAATTTCTTTTACCTCACATGAGCTCCTTAGTTTTTTTTTTTTTTTTTTTTTTTTTTTTTATCAGTAGATTTTCTAATAGACTGGAACTTTCTTTCAATAATTTTATTGACTTATCTCGTTTAAAAAAAAAATACGGTTTTAAAAGCATGCAAGATTAATGCAATGCCATATTGAAACTTTTTAGCAATTTTAGGTTCAGTTTCTTTGATACATAAAAATTAAAACTTAAATTAAAAGATGTTTAATAAAACTAATAAAAAATTTTGTCAATTTAGAAAATGAGTGTACTAGGTTAAATTTCCGATAATAGTAGCATAAATTTCTTATTTACTTGTATATTGCTTCAGTAGTAAATTTATTTAAAAAAAATTTTTTTATTCCAATTTATTTTAACTATATATTTGTCTAAATAAAAATTGTAGGAGAGCATTATAACTGATATTCTGAAAATGTGTATTGGTAAGTGAATTGATGGATGTTAGTATTTTGTCTGGCAATATAAAAGTGAAATAAAAATAGTATTATGCAAAAAAATTTTGATTTGTAATTTTAATCAATTAGTGTTTTAATAGAATAAAATGAAATCAATAAAAAAGTTTTAATTACTTCCTAATGTTATTTGAACGCATTAGGTAATCCAAAGCTATCATTATAGAAAAAATGTGACATGTGAATATATGAAACAGATTTTGTATAAAAGTATGACATTTAATATACAAACTCAAAATGAGGTTATATACTTTACTAAGAAAGAACGGAAAAACAACACATTCAATTATAATATTGGTGATCTTATCTGGCTCAAAGAAAGACAACTTATCAGGATTAGAGATACATGGAATATTATTCAGATTTAACCTCTCAAACAGATTTGGGAGTATTGTATTGGCTATAAATGTTTCTTTGTAAATTTAAATAAGGCTATCATAGTAAATTAATTCTTATTTTTAGTGACAGCCACAATCAGCCTTATTGGTTAGTAATTCATTCAAAAATTTTAAAGTGCTTTGGAATGAATGATATTTTTAATTGAACTGACAACTAAGAATATATGAATTTTTATCTAGGTGTCAGGGCATGTAAATATAGAAGGTAACGAAAAAGCTAATGATCTGGCAAAACACATTTTTTCTTTGAATCTTCTGGGCAGTGACAATATAAAAGTATGATTTATAAATTGTCTGCAAAAATTACTTCTGAAATTAGATGCCCAAGACTGAAGATACAAGCAGTTGTGAGATTCATCAGTGGGCATTACAATTTCAGAAAACTTCTTCATAGATAGGACTTTTTCAACAAGACCCTATGTGTAGAAAATGTCACAAGGGTGAGGTAATAGTGCATTATGTAATATATGAATGTAATGCCCTTGCCCTTTCTTGATTACTTCATGTATTCTTGATACTAAAGAATTATGCCATTATAAGGAACTTATCTGAGTTTATAAACATAATGTGAGACTAATATATTGAGCTAGATTATTTTAGATTTGTAGTTTGGAACAAAATGGTTATCAGGCGTACATTGATTTTCAACTCTAATTAAGAAAACTATTCTGAAACTCTCTGTCGTGATGCTCTAAAGTGTGTAGGAATCGTGAATAGCAATCTCACTTTTAAGGGGCAGTTTCAAGTGCTTCAGTGAATTAAGGGCATCATATACTCTTCACGTAACTCCATTAGAAAAAAATCACACAGTAAATGGGACACTCTCTATCTTGTAAATTTCAAGTTTTACTGTTGAAACATTGTGCTTCAGGGCCAAAGTCAGGCTCTAACAGCTCTCAATACTTCATTCTTGTTGCTATACTTTTTATGAATATCAGACCAGTTATCGTGTGATAACCACTTTCCTAAGTGTTCTTTTTCTGAACCCTGAATTTGTAATACAGGCATCCTGACTAATAATCTCTTCAAACATTGACATTACTTTTATTATTCTCATAAAATATTTTGATTGTATATAATCCTCCTTCCAAAGTCAAACATTTCATATTGTATATTATTTTTTCTATTAATCAAGTATTCGCCTGAAGTATTGATATGTGTGTTATTGTAATATTTAAGAACAAAAAAATTTTCATCTCCATTGCTTCAGTGTGAAATACTAATACCTAAAGTTGTTACTCATTATCACCACACAGGAGGTGCATGTGAACTAAGGAATTACACGGATGCAAGTAACTTTCCTTCTAAATGTGATTGAAAAATGCAATGATAGAAATTACTATGATTTGACTAATTTATCAAAAGGAAAATCTTGGGAAAACCTAGGGTAACTTGAAGTCTTTTCATTACAAACGAAGAAAAGAAACAGTGACAGATTTTAGACTTCTAACAGGGCATGAATGTTTTGTAGAATATCTATACAATTTAAAAATATTGTCTTCTAAAGTGTGTCCAATTTGTAATACAGGCATCTTGAATTCTGTCCACCTCCTATGTGTAGAATTTTAGAGTTTTAAGAAAATGGGAACATGGTCAAACTTTATTGGGAAGCAAGAACTCTCTTGAAGTACCAAAAATAATAGTCTTAATTTGGCTTCTTGCTTTTAAATTGTTTTCCATAATATTTCAGTTCTTTTTAAATTTTAGCTTCTTTATTTTCTGTGCCTTTTTAATGCAATGAACTATCTAATTCATATCGATTGATTTCATAATAAAGCCATATGAAACTTATATACTTATCTATACATTTAAAACCAAAAAACTTAAAATATGTACTATGAATTCTTTTGGAGCCCCCTGTAATATTTCTCAGCTTGTAAGCTAATTCTTTCTGTTTATTCGAGAATTTTAAAAATTACTTTTTGGGAAAACCTTAAGTTTGAGTTAAAATTGGTATAATTTGGGCAAAGTGCAATGTAACGATTTAATTTCTCAAGTGAAACCCCAAATCTAATCCAATAAATTGAGTTAGTATAAATAGTTAGCACTCAAACTTTTTGTTCAATAATGTTTGGATTTAATTTCCCCCATGTTTTTTTTTTTTTTTTTTTTTTTTTTTTTTTAAGGCATTACTTTAAACTGTATTTGCCAATCGAATTATC
The DNA here is from genome assembly GCA_030067965.1 of Latrodectus elegans. Taxonomy (NCBI): domain Eukaryota; kingdom Metazoa; phylum Arthropoda; class Arachnida; order Araneae; family Theridiidae; genus Latrodectus; species Latrodectus elegans. The sequence goes on from CM057814.1 coordinate 27,588,696, forward strand.
TTTGATGCTGACAGCAATTGTAGAGCAATAAACCATATCTTAGCTTGTTTAGAGATGGTTCAAGTGTTACATAAAGAAAGATTCAATAAATTGTGTATATAAATGGAAAACCGTAATTTTTACTGATAGAAAATAAGTATTTAAGTATGCTAATAATTCTTTTTGAGATGTACATATTTTTGGAAAACTAAAGCTTAGAGGAATCGCATTTAAAAACAGCATATATAAATACTGATCCTTATATATTCAAGAGAAGGATGAATTGAAAGATTATCAAATAGGTATTTGTGAAACATTCCTCAATACGGAATAAAATTTGTATTAAAGAATGTTATATAAAGACTTGTTATGATAGTTGTTATATTTTTTATGATAATTTTATTACCTCAGTGTCTTGTTTTTATTAAAATGAATGAGTATTTTCAAAAATTTTAAATCACTTTTTTATAAAAACATCCTCTATTGTTGACAGTAAATCTATTGCCTAACAGTAAAGTTTAAATATATTATACCTGTTTAGAAAATTATTGTTACTTTATATTTAATTTTTTTCCCTTCAAGAATAGTGTTACAAAGAAACTATCTACTGTCAGTTTTTAGTCATGTTGATTGTCCCACACTTTTTTTTAAAAAATATTTCAAAACAAATTGGGAAAAACTTAGGATTTGTAAATAGAACCTGAAATATAACGCATGTGTGATAAACTGTACTTATTGATCATAAGCTAACATGTAATTAATCACTTACTTAAAATGAATCATCAGTAAAATTTTAGAAAATTAAAAAATGCTGTAAAATTTTAACTTTCATGAAAATTGAAATAATGTGCATTTGTACTTTAATAATTATGGACTGAAAGTTATCTGTAGTATTTTATTCCTTTGCTTAGAATCTAGTATTTTAAATTATTAAAAGCAAATAAATGACATAAAAATAGATATTTAGTAATAATGTAAAAACTATTTAAGATATTGTATCTAAAATTTAATGTAATTATAAAAAATCCCTACTTTGAAATAAAATCTCTTATAATCGCTATAATTTTTTTCTTTATATGTGAAATATTTTTAATTTCATGATAAAATGAGATTAAAATTTTTAGAAACTAAATAAACATATTGAATCTTATAATATTTAGCAATTTGCTAATTTTGATTTTATAGCAAACTTTTTTGTTAAAAGTTTTACTTTTTCCTAGAAACTGTTCTCATCTTCCAGAATACTGAAAGTAACACCATCGAGTGGAGTATCCATCCTATGTCTATAATGTTTTCTGAAGTAAATATATAGATTCTCAAATGTATAAATTTCATTTCTTTCATAGAGTTTTTAAAGTATTGTAAATGTATTTAAAAAAAAATTAGTGGTATTCAATATTTTAGTGCTTATTTTATTTCAATCTTCAATTTTTTTATATTCATTTTATTACTGTTTTCAAATTTAATTCTTTCCTGCTATTAGTTTGTAAATTTTTAAGTTTCATTTTTAAATTGTGTTAAAATTGCTCATGAATAATTTAATTTTTTTATATCTTTTGTTTTTTAGTTTTTACTGTTACAAATTTTCATGAGTGTTTAATGAAAATTTTGTGCTGAAAATTTAATGTGTTTATCATTTTTACATGTTAGTAAAACAAAAAATATGTTATATCATTTATTAAAGCATTAGTGATATTAGTTTATTTTTTTATCTGTTTAAAAAATTCAGTATAATTTTCAAATTTGACTTTACATATTTATAATATGAAGCACACTTTTGCTAATTATATATCATTTTCTGTCTTTTTTATTTAGTCGCTTGAATACTCTGTCTGGAAAGCAACAATTTTTAAAATCACTCCCTCTTCTGGCACCTTGGGATCTATGGAAACAATTTCTTTGAGAATTGCATTCTTTCCATCTTGTCTAGATAATTATTCACAATTCTTCGAATTATCCTTTAAGTTTGAAAATGGGATACAACAAAAGCGCTTTTTTAAAATTTTTGGAAAGGTAATAGCACTGTAAATTCTTAAAATGCTTTTTTAAAAATGTTTTAAATACATAAACCAATTATGTCCTCTAAAGAACTTCTATTAATTTTATCTATAGAAATGCTACTCTCCAAAATTAACAAAATCAAATTTTACTCAAAAAATAACACTATATAACAAATTTTCATCTGATGTATAATTACTGAACTACAATATAAAATATTATATTGCAAAACAGCTAAAATTACTGTACTGTTTAATTGTGTACAAAATGTACTCTTGTAGCAAGTACTTGAAATTTATATATTTTCATTTATTTTATTTAAAATGATACTGTAAAGTGCATTTCTGAACAATTGAAAGGAGTTGCAAAGCATTTAAACATCTGCATCAGACTTTCAGCATTTTGGCTTTCAGAATAATACATATTTCATAGGTTGTGATCAATATTCATGTATGCTAGAGAGAAACTTAATACTTCAGGATGCCTACTCTAATTTAAATGTTGAATAATGAGATGTAATTTGTAGTTCTATCAAAAAGAGAACTACAAAGTTCATCTCATTATTCTACATTAGGGAATTCCAAACTAGAACCCTCCATTGTACATAATAGGCATGAAGTTACGACATAGTGAGCCTCCTTACCCATGTAGTTGTCAGTTTAAATTTGTTTATTCAATCTAAACACACTTAAAAATATTAATTTCTTTTCATTACCATTCTTATTTCCAGAAAATCTCATTTAAAGTTTATTTTTTCTGAATTTAATAATTATGAATATAATGGAGCAAATTTCAATTTATACACTAGTTTTTTTATGCTATTTGCATAAAAAAATAATCTTTTAATTAATCTTTTTAATTGTAGTATCAAATTTTAACATTAAATAACAAACATTTGTATAAATATGCTTTCAATGACTCCAATTTTAGCTATTAGTTGATGCAAAAGAAATTAATTTTTTTTTATAAACTACAAAATATTGAGAAACTTTTCAATGATGGGATAAATTATCATTAATAAAATTTAAACAAAACAAGAGTTTTATGATATTTTAACATTTTATTTTCTTTAGATTTATGTTGTGGCTTATCTTCCAAATATCTGACGAAGTCAGACAAGGTCCAGATCATTGACTCTAAGGAAATTGAGGACCAGAAGAGGAGATGAGTAAATGTCTTCTCTGGAGAGTCCCAAACAGTCCATGGTGTGTTGAGGAGACGCCTGCTCAGTTTTACACTTAGAGCAGACCTAAAAAATTTCCTTGCTTTTTAAATATAACATATCTTATGTGTCCAGTTGCTAATCTGGAAATAACAGTATAAGAGGCTGTGTCACAGTTGACGGCATATAAAGAGTTGGCTATAAAGAGATAAACTCTTTGGCTGCATACCAGTGGATACTTAGTAATGAGTTCTTAGTTTTATAAAAGGATATAAATTGGATAATTTTGAGATTTAATCAATAGAGAATGTAGAAATTGACTTTTGCAAAATACTTTTATTTTGTAAAAAGTCATTTGTGAATTTAACTTCTGAATTTCTGGTTTTCAAATTCCTCAACTTTGTGCAGAATCCAGAACAAGGTCTTTCGCTGAAATATTATTGTAGTTTCTAAGAAATGCATAACATTCACATTTAAACGACCACGATAACATTGCTTCTCACAAAATTGCATGTTGATATACATATTCAAAGTAAAGCCTCTTTGACCTGATTGGTTAAGGCACCATTCTCATTATTGTAAGGTAGAGTAAGTTTGAATCTTGATTTAAGCAAAGACTCATCTTGTTTATTAAAGGTAGCTGGAATATGTTAAATAGATTGCGACATTCAAGTGAAATTATCCATCTATGGCTGGAAGGTCATGTATTAGGGAGTCTTCTGCTTGATTCCTGCTTCTAAATTATGTAGTCTCCCTCCCAGCTGCTTACTTAGTGGTAGAACCAAACTCTGGGTTAGATACAGAGAAGCATGGTGGGCAACAACATATTCAAAGTAAAATTAAAGATGTCTTATAGTTTGTATCATATTAATTTTTTCTTAGTTATCAGCACTGGTTCTTATGCATATGTTTGTTAAATCGAAAACAATTTTAAAGGCTATAAATAGTTGAATTTATTTTCTTTTTAGTTTATACCTTTTTACATTTTCAGCTTGACTAGGTAATATTCTATATAAACATGTTCCTTCAGATTAAAGTCATTAATCTCTAAAATAAGAATGTTATGTTTAAGACTGTCTTATATTGTATTTAATTTGTTTTATTTAGATAAAAAGTTATCTTTCCAAATCATGCAATACTTGGTAATGATGAATATAAAAAAAATCTTAAGAAAAATATTTTTGTTTTTAGGGAGCTGCATGTAATTTACAAGAAAAAAATCCTGTCAATATGGTAAATGAAGAAAAATCAACAGATAACTGTAATAGAAAAAAGTATATATTTCATTACATATCTTTGGCATATTTCTTATTTAGTTCTGATAATTACTGCTTAATACTTAATGAGCCTTTTATGATAATATCCAGTTTAAATACTAATATATACACTTACAGATGTTTATCAAAGTGGGGAACACCTTAAATTTCTGAAGAGTGTGTGTGTGTAGTGTAGGATCACTTTTGTCATGTGTAATACAACTTTGATTCGCCTAGGAATAATTTCATAGAATTGCTGAATTTTGCTTTAAAAAAACAATGTACCATTATTTATGGAGATATTTTAAAAATTCTAAGACTCCAGTGAATGGTATCAGTTCTGTATGGAACATTCTGAAATAGAACATAATAGTTCAAGTGTACTGAGATGAAGTGAGTGTGAGCCAAGATAGGTGTTTAACTTCATCCTCATGTTCATCAAAGCAGGATTAGGCAGATCTCACTGTATGGACGGGTGTGTTATCATGGGAAATTGAATCTCCAGCAAGTAACAAAGTTGGTATCATAGGGTTGACCTAGTCACCTAAAGCTTTTCTCTACTTCACTCCACTGATCCCTCCTTTTAAAGTTATGATTCATCGAGCAGAAAACCGTAATGTAGATTACCCATATCATGACAGATTCACTTCCATGTTTAACAGTTGCACCGGTGTCCTCTAAACATACACTTCTCCTGTTGTAGTGAAAAGATAGTTTGTCAAACTATATAATTTTTCCATGTGACCAGGTTTTTAAGTGTGATATTAATATAGACAGACGTTTGGCACTAATGTCTGTGGCAAAGTACTGGGAACTGCTGCACTATTGTAAACTCTCTGCTTATGAAGGTGTCTTTTAATTGACCCCTGGAGAATCCAGATGATTGAGCTCTCTAGATCCTTTTGCTGCAGTTATTTTATTCTCAAGTATTGTAATCCATTTCAATACCAGTCTTGTCACTCACTTTATTTCTGTTTATTATTTTGCTTTGTCAAACTTGTCCTGCCATGCTGTATGCACAGAGTCTAAAGCACCTTTGCTTTAGACTCTGTGCCTTTGCTCTGCAGCCTGTCATGACTTGAGACACAGCGCCTTTAGAAATGCCTAAAATTTGGGATGTGGTCATACGTCTGCTATTGGATGGTCTTTTACAATTTGATCTCTATGAAAATCTGAAGAGTCTGGCACTTTTTACATTTGAGAAAAAACTGATTTGCAGAACTTTAATAAAGCTACCACATACTATGAGAATATATACAATTCTATTTATAAAAAAAATTGCTGATAGCAATTATATTTTAATGCTTATGAAGCACTTTTAAAACTATCACTTTTATTTATAAATGTTTACATTATTTTCTTAACCACATATATAATCTCACATTTTATGTACATATATATATATATATATATATATATATATTCATAAAATGTATATAATTTTTAAATTTCTACAAGCCAAATCATATCTTTGATTTTGAAAAGCAATAAAATAGTCCCACAATTTTTTTTTCCTTCATACTTTTTGTATATATTTAACAGCAACTTTCTTATTAACACTTGTTAGTAATTTCATTTTCCTTATATAGAGACAGATATCTTAGTCAAATTTGATCTTATAATGAAATTTTACTGAATTGCTTAAATGAAAGTAAAATTAAATTTTACATTACAAAATGTAATATCTTTATGTATAAAAATTTCAATTATCTTTTGTATGCATTATCACAAACTAGAAATGCTTCTATATTTTGGTTTTTTATTAAAATTTAGTTTCTCAACTTTTTTTAAACAATGTCTGCCAAAACTTTTTATAAAATAACTTAAATGAAACTTTTGTATTGAGGTTAAAGGTTTATATCCTAATGTATCTTCACAATTTTCATGTTGAAAAAAATATATCTAATCTCTTACAAAAAGAATAAATAACAATCTTCATCAGCATTTTGCTAATTTCATAAAACTTTAAAGTAGACAAATTCTTTTGAGTTTGTTAAAGAAATTTTTAAATAAGTTTAAAAAATCTCTATTTTTTGCAAGTATTTATCTTGTTAATTTGTTATTGAATGTGATTCTTATTAAAGAACATATACAGAATTGTATTTGTTATATAGGGAAATAACAAAACTAAATTCAATAAGCTTATGAAAATTCCTCCCAACCATCCATGATACTTCGCAAAAAGACTGGGTGAGATCTTCAAACTTAGTCCAAGATCTTATCAAACTGCCTTTTCCCACTATCTAAGTGGGCACATGGGAGGAATCACCTTTCAGCTGGGGCAGAGGATATTTCCAGACTGTCCTTGGTGTTCCGTCAATATGGCCTCCCCTGGACATATCTTAACATGCTTAAATTTGAAAAAAGACGATGTCCTTCGGGACCCATCATTTTTTTAGATATTTTTGGTTTTATAGGGGTTGTCTAGCCTAGCTAGGCAACCTGAGATAAGTAACAACAACAGGGAAAGTAATAAAAATAAGAATAAATAAAAATTAATTTTCTTAATTATAAGAGTCATTATGTAAGCAGAAATGTTTGGAGTGACAAATGAATGACATATCTGTCACTTCATTACCCAACCAAAAGCATTTCTTTCTCTATAAATTTTTTTCAAAATGTTATGTAAAGAGCATAAAGATAAAAACAATTTCTTTTTATTTCATTTTCAAAAGTTACAAAATTTTAGATCTAATTCAGTTGATTTTCTAAAATTTTGTTTTATACCTCCATCTGTTTAACATTTATCTTAATTCTATTTTAAATGATTTTATGGTAATTTTTTAGAACCATGAATAATAATAAAATGCTATAAATTGTAATTGAATTTTTTACTATTTTGCATTGGTATCACTTCTGCTGTCTACTACTGAAGTTCTTTTTTTTTTTTTTTTTTTTTTTTTTTTTTAATATCACATAAAATTAAATGAAAAATTAGTAATGTAGTTCCAATTCTATAATACTTTCTCTATTTGATTTTTTTATTTATTCGTTTATATGTTTTTCATAATTATGTTTAATAAATATTTAATTGAACAGTTTGTGCTTAAAAATTTGAAACTTATTTATATATGTGCTTATAATGCTAAATGTATTAATAATAAGTATATAATGCCAAATATATTTAAGCATTCTATATTAAACTCAATTTTGAGTGTGTTATTATAAAATAAATTTTTTCAGTGCTTCTAAGTTATATTTTTGTTTATATTTTTTAAATTTTTCAATGGGTAATAGACTTAAGGTATTAGTGATGAACATTTAATTTGTGACTTTAAATTACAAATTGCAATTTTGTTGCAATTTGTAATTTAAAGTCACAAATTAAATGTTCATCACTAATACCTTAAGTCTATTACCCATTGAAACTGATCAGTTAGTGAACTTGTGAGTACTATGAAATTCAGTGTTTAATTTAAAATGCCCAATTTTTATTTTTAGTTATTTCAATTATTAAATTCGTAATTTGATCTTTTCTAAATTTCTATTCATGTTTTTCAAAAAGTTTGTTTATATCAAATGACTTTTCTCTCCTTTTTAGAATGAAAAAAGGTATTTATCTTGACAGTGAAATTTGTAATTTTCCATCTACTATAGTTGGTGAGACAACTCAACAATATATAACATTAAAAAATAATTCAAGCCAAGATGTTAAGGTAAAAGAAATATTTAATTACTGTGACCATGCATTATTTTCATTCAAAGTACCAAACGTTATTAAATGATAACTTTTTTAAAAAATTCAGTTTCTTGTCTTCCAGTTTTATTTCAAATATGTTTTTATTAAACGTTCATTTACAAATTAAGTGCATTCTTATAATTCTAAAAGCTATCTTTATAGCCATTTTTAGTGCAATTTTATTCAGTCCATATTAAAATTAAAATTACTCTGTTTTATCCTTATATTGTTCTTGGGTAAAATTTTCTATTATGTTTCTGATGAGAAATGACATTCAGTTTTAGAAGAAATACTTTAATTTCTAATTGTATTTGAAAAATGCATATTTTGAATTTAATGTTTTGCATCTCACTAATGTAAATGTGGTTTTGAATCTATTTCAATCTTTAAATTTTTATTTAATGATTTTAATTGTTTATAATACTGCAAAATTTGGCTATACTTGTAAACTACTAATTAGAAATGTAATAAAATATGTTTTTAATTAAATTTCTAATTAGCTGTCTACAAGTATATACAATGGAGTTTTCCAAATGGAAGAAAGAAATTTAATTTCTAACAAAATTTACTAAAATTTATAAAATGATAAAATTACATATAATATCTCTTTTTAAAAATTTAATTATGAATAATTACATAATTTTTGTGAATGATTTTAATTTACTATTTTACATTATCAATTGCCTTTTTCTAAAAATGAAATGTCAAACAAAATTTTTCTTCCTCGTGAGGTATTAAAACATTACTCTTTATCTTTTTGCTTAAAGTATTGTTCATTTTGTGTTATAGATTATAAATGTGTTACAAAATACTTTGCGTTTAACATATTCCTTTAATTAAATAATAAATTGACTTTTTAAAAAATTTTTTGTGTGTTTTATTTTCAGTTAAATATTGTCAAGCCAAAAGCTCCATTTTCAATAAAACAATCATCAGTTGTAGTTAAGTGAGTACTTACAAAATTTTAAGTTTGTAATATAGCTTTTAAAGTTTGATGTGTAATTTCACTGTTTACCAATTTGTTTAATGTAATGTTACCAAACTGTATTTACTTTTGATGTTTTTAATTCAATAAAATTTGTTTTGTAAATAATATGAAATAATAAATATACAAATCTATTAAATCTTGACTAAATAGTTTGGTAATATAATAAGCATTAAAGAAATTTTATCAACAATTAAAAATTTTAATATAAAGATATCAAATAAAAAAGTTTGACAATTTTTTAATTTTAAAAGTAAAAATTATATATATATATATATACACACACACACACACACACACACATATTGGTCTATTAACAGAAATCAAAGAACTTGGAATGAGTTTGCTCTAGATAACATGTATAATGGGAAAAAAAAGCCAGTTTCATTTATATTTATTTAGAAAACTTATGAAAATATGATTGTTATAATTTTTTGTATTTGTTAATTTTTGAGTGTATTGATCAAGTTAATTAAGGGATCTATATAGTTAACTAAGATTAATAAATGTTACCAATTAAACTTTTAGAAAGTTAGATTAATATCTGAAGTTAATTTCAATTTGACGAACGATTCAGATGTGTTTAATGCGAATATTTCTGCAATTTGCTGATCCACCTATCCCATGCATACTGAAGAAGAAACTCATTGGGTGCCTGATACATCAATGCAAGCTGAAATTTGTGAATTATTTTAATTTGCTTACATCTTACTTGTTATTTTATTCCTTAGCTAAAGGAAATGAGAATAAATGCAATAAAAAACTGGATTCTTACCTTTTCAAGTGATAAGCCTTTTCTGTCTATTTTTAGGTATTTACTGTCAGTTATGTTGCATTTACATTGATTTCAGTTAGATTTTCTGTATTGATGAATAGTATGAGATATTCATCAATACAGAGATTCCATAGTGGATTGTTTAATTACAACAATGATTTATAAGTAAAGATACTTAATAAAAGTTGTTAACAAGGGTTCCTAATATACTTTTCTTCTAGGGTATAAGAGAATTAAGGTAAACGCTGCTTAAACAGACATTCATAAACTCTCTTTCTACTCAGAGAAAAACTAATTCTACATTATTAAACCATTGAAACTTGATTTGTCAAAAGATGAATGTGCTCTCCGGTTAAATTAACTATTTGGTTCCATTGATGAAAGATTAATTTTGCAAAATTCATAATTTAATGGTTTTATTTGTCTTAAGTGCAATTGCTCATGATTAATAAAATCTTTTCACATTCAGATTAGCCCCTATGTTTAGAATGTGATCTAGAGCAAAAAATAAAGGGAAATTAAACTGGGATTCATCTTTTCTTGTGTTTTACAATTTAAAACTCTCTCTCTGTAATTTGAGGTTTTCCCCTTCACTCTTAAATTTAAATTACGTTAATTATTCATGCAAGAGTAATGTTAGTTTATTTTTTACATAAGATCACTTCTGTTTTTAAGACCATTAAAACGTCTAGCTAAATTAAATAGCTCTTTTCAAAATTATTTTTTGAAGTAAAAACTTTTTTTATACATTAAAACTATCATTTAATTATATTTTCTAAATTTTTGAGAAAATATTAAATGATAGTTTTAATGTATATGATAGCTTATATAATTTAAATACTTTTATAAGTATTACATAATTCCAAATTTCTTTTCAGGTCAAAAAAGTTTTTAAAATTACCAGTTACATTTAAACCAATGTTACCATTACCATTTTATGAAGATAGAGTAGTTTTTGGCATGCAAGAGGGACAGAATTTGATGGTGAAATTAAAAGGAATCTGTACACCTAAGTTAGAAAATTGAACACTGATAAATAAATTTATTTCTGTAGTTCTATATATAATTTATTTTAAATGTATTTTTTATACAAATATTTCTACAATGTCTTAAAAATAAACATTTTTAAAATACTGCCTTAATCCATTTTTCTTGGACTTTTCTTTTTAATTGTAATTGGTGAAAACATTTTTTTAAATTTTCATTTTTGTAACTATTTGTTGTTGAATTAATTAAAATCAAAATTACAAAATAAATAAAAAATTTTAATCTAACTGTACAAGAGCATATTTTCTAAGTTGTCATTTGATATTGTGTAAGTCATTGTTGAGTATATTGCAACAACAATATGGAATATTATGAATTCCCAATGCATGCAGCTTGATTCATTGGTACTTTTTGCATTTATAAAAAGTATTCTATTGTTCGATTTTTGTCAATTGTGCCCCAAAAATGTACACTTATGTTTAATAATTTCAATTGTTTTACTGAAAAATACTAATATATAACAGATAAAATGAATAGCATTTCTTAATTTTAATGATTTTTGAAAAGAGATTATTTAACAGTTTGCAGCCAATAATGTTAAGTATTTATTAATATACATACTTATATTTAATATTTCTTACTTTGTATCTTATCTCTTTAAATCAAAATTATTTCATTTTTCTTCTGTGATTGTATGCATGATATTTTATAACTTATTTTTAATAATTCTCTGGCTTAAGATTGTGATAAAAAAATAATAAACATAGAGCTGTAGTCTGATGGAAATGACATCTTTACACATTTATAGTAATGTCAAATTAGACAAAAAATATGAAATCTTGACTTTCACAGTTTCTCAAACAGAAATAGGCCTTACGAGATAGTTCCTACAGGTATATAAAAAGATTTTTTTTATTTTTTTTAAGGAATTTATGTAATTTACTTTAAGAGAAAATTAATTTTGAAGTGTGTGTGTTTATCTGTCAATAATATAGCAACTAAGGAATAGATTTAGAGTACTTAATCAATTGTTTGAAGTAATATTTCAAAACCATTCTTATTATGCAAGTTAATTACATAAGTATTATTTAAGGTAAATATAATGTATTATTTAAGGTAAATATATACTTTTTCGCAAATGACCATGAGGGTTGGAAATTGAATCCTTCCCCATTAGTACTTCTTCAGTTTCTGAATTTTTTCTTTATTAAATATATTTTATAAACTTTAAATAAATTTATTGTTCATAAACATAATTATAGAATATGTATTTTTACGTATGTATTTTTAAGAAGCGTTGTCTGTAAACAACAAGATAATTGTATTCTTTCATGATTTAAAAAGTAAATTTTCTTTCACAATTTTGTAAACATTTAAATTAACATTAGAAAAAATTTTAAAAAACTCCCCTAATTTATATTTATATATAAAAACTTAAATTTTAAAACATTAAAATATTTTTAACAAACTTGTTATAAACTTGATCTTAAAAAAAAAAGTGGAGATTTAAAATATATACAAATGCTAATCCCTTCCATTAATAATTTAATATTAACAGCTTGATGAAATAGTGAAAAAATTCCAGTTAGATTGTCATTTTAAAAGTTGATTTTATCGCGCGAACTGAAGATAATTTATCAGTAATCAAAGTGAATCTACAAAAGGAATAAAACGGATTTATAACCCTGTACGATAATCATCATGACAGGAAAGAAAAATCATAAATTTCCATCGTAAATATTCCATTTGCATCATATATTGCTTAAAAAGGTTTATATTTTTAGAAACTACTAGAAAATAATAAAGACATTTTATAAATTAAATAATTGCCACCTTTTAATAAAACATGTCTAAACACCAATGTAATATATATATATATATAGATAGATAGCTCAAAATTTCATTTAAATTAAATAAATTCACTCTAATTTTTTAAAATTTTGTGATCAAAAATTGTATTAAGAAAGATAAACAAGCTGAATGCTAAACAAAACTAAAGAAAGTTGGTACAAAAAGATTGCTTAGTGATAATTTTGTTTATTAAAAGGAGCATTACTATCCCAAGTCATCAAGAGTTAAAAAAAACTTCTAAATACAGCACAATTTAATTTTGTTTCATTGAAAGAAAAGGTTCTATGACATTATACATAACAATAGCATCTATGATTTATTGCATAAGTAGTTTGTGCCAGAAATAAACATTGGTGTTTAGACATGTTTTATTAAAAGCTGGTAATTATTTAATTTATAAAATGTCTTTATTATTTTCTAGTAGTTTCTAAAAATATAAGCCTTTTTAAGCAATATATGATGCAAATGGAATATTTACGATGGAAATTTATGATTTTTCTATATATATATATATATAAAATATTCATATCTATATTGTATTACTTTCGTTTCTCTCTGTAAGAAACATGCTATTTCTTTAACACTTGCTTTAACTTAAAGAAGGAGACAGAGGCAAAATACAAATGTGACTTATTTGTAAACTCTATTTATTCAACAAAAAAAGATGCCATGTTTGACATCATTAATAAAAATTGCGATTTTTACTCCCTCGAGCAAATTTCAAAAAAGAACATATTTACAAAAAACAATATAACATGGTTGGTATAATGGTTAATTCATAGTATGCTCCCTCCAGGCGATGCAATATAGGCCGTATAATGCCAAGGAATGCTGAGTATCAAATTATAGATCTGATCTCGGAGTATATTACACCATTCATCAAGCAATGCTCTCCGAAGTTAAGGTATACATGCGGGAGGGGGGTGACGGGCTGCAATTCGTCCACCAAGCATGTCCCACACATGCTCTATTGGATTCAAGTCCGGTGAGTATGCTGACCAGTCCATACGAGTGATATCCTCCGATTAAAGGCATTCGTCTACAACAGCCATACTCAACCTTTTTTTATAGGGGCCACAAACACGTTTCAGTCACGGTAGCCCGGGCCGCAAGTAAAAATTAATTAGGTGTATAAATGAAAAAGTAATATCAACCTAATGAATTATTTAGTTTAATGTAAAAAAGAACTTTTAACAAAGATGCTTACTTACTTATATGTATATCTAATGAGACTTTTGCAACTGAGAGCATTTTTTTAAAACTTTATCAATATCTGGCTTGTCGTTGCATGCTACTCTTATTATATCATCCAAACGGGAATCTGTCAGTTTATTTCTATATACACTCTTTGTGTATTTCATCTTTGAAAAAGATGATTCGCACACATACGTTGACCCAAAAAATGTTAGCATTATTTGGGCACATCTTTGCACGCTTTTATATTTTTGGGGAACAATGCTCCAAAATTCCACGTATTCCCTTTTTCCCCTTTTTTCTTTGAAAATTTCTTCCAGGTTGGTGTCATTTTTTAAATCAATAAATTCATCAAACAACTCCGTGTAATTACAATTTAAAACTGAAGACAACTCAGAAATAGTTGTTGTCTTTAAATGCCATGGATTTTCTACAAGTAACAATTTTTTATTTTTCTGAGATCTTGAAACCTTTTTTGAAATTCGTTTAATAGTGCAGTTATAAAATTTGAAATTATGGAGCAGTTTTCTTCTGAAATGTTAATACTGTCCTCTCTGGTTTTTATAATAGTTGGAAAATTGTGCAACTGTTTGTTCTGTATTTCATTATAATAAATACTTAGCTTTTCCTCAAATGCAAACACTTTATTTGCCATATTGGACACTTATTTTCGGCTTGTAGACTCTGATTGAGAATGTTTAGTTTTTCCGTAATATCACATAGGAAACCTAAAAGACACCACCATTCATCGTTTTGTAATTCTGGGTACCGTTTATTATTTTGCTCTAAAAATAGGATTATTTCATGGCGTAATGAAAAAAACCTTTCCTCTACTAAGCCATCGTACCGAGGTATGCAAAAGAACGTCGCTGTGCTCACTTCCCAGTTCTTCTAGAAGTGTTTTAAATTTTCTATGGTTCAGTTCTTTTGCTCGTATATAATTGACAATATTGATAACTGTTTTCATTACAGCTTCTATTCCTGGTTGTACAACACAGGCCGCCAAGTTTTCTTGATGGATAATACAATGGAATGTTATTAAATTGCTGCAATTATATTTTTTCTTAAATAATGAAATGAAGCCATTTTTGGATCCAGTCATTGAAGGACAACCATCTGTACACAAACACACGATTTTTTTGCACATCAATTTCATGATGTTCTAAAAAATTACAAATAGGATCAAGGTAATCCGTGCCTCGGGTTTGACTTTTCATTGGCAGTAATTTTAAAAAGTTTTCATGAATTTCATTGTTTTCTGTACAATATCTAGCAAACACCGAGCACTGCGATGTTGCTTACATATCGGTACTGGCATCAAATGCTAAACTGAAAAACTTGCATCTTCTTAGGTTTTTTAATTTATCATCGGAAATAAATTTAGAAATGTCTTCAATACGCCTGTTGCAGGTTGAATCCGAAAGCTGTATTTTTTTTATATCAGATACTATTTGTTTTTTGTTACTGTATTTATCAAAAAGTATATTAGCAGCACTAATAAAGCATTCCTTTACAATTTCCGCATCGGTAAATGGTTTCATATGCTTACCAAGAATGTAAGAAATTTCATATGATGCTTTTGTTACCGCCGAGTCTTGTGATAATGCCACGAACATAACATTTTGTTGCTCATGCAATGATCCCTTAAACTCAATTTCTCATTTCTCAAAGTCTATCCGAGAGGAAACGTTTCGTCGAAATCTTTATGTTTTGAAGTGAAATGACGAGAAATATTGTATTTCTTCAATATGATACTTTCCCGACATATCAAACAAGTAGCTGCGTTGTGCGCTTTTATTTGATACAACAAAATAATCAGATTCCCACTCATCTTGAAACAATCTATTTTCACTTGATATTTTTCTTTTATACTTTGACGACACTCCTGACATTATTTTGAAAATAATAGGTATACTTAATTTATACAAAACAAAACTACTATTTAGCAGAGGACGCGGGTGCGTACAAAAATTTAGTTTAATAATTTAGATTAAATTTATAACAAGTTTAGTTTCGCTCGACAATCAAAGCGACACGTACTTAGGTCCATGGATCTTACGGTCCTGCCACGCGCAAACACGAGCGGAAGGACGACTTGCCAATTAGTAAAACACACGTCTCATTACACATGACAAGCAATGTTTAGCTTCGCAAGTCGCCCCGCCGTCCGCGTTTGCGCGTGATCAGACCTTTAAGGGGATTCCCGACGCCGCGTATTTCGTATCGTTTGCGCAACGATAGATTAGGATAGTTTGTGTTTCCAATTTAAGCAAATTATTGATATCGCTCACATTCCCATACTTCCCGTTCAATTACCAACTCTTTGAAGGGCGTAAAACTTGAAGTTGTTTACAAATAAGTTGTTACTACCTAGTTTAATAATTGGGCCAACCAAAAAGCCTCCGCGGACCGCAGGTTGAGTATAGCGGGTCTACAATGTGTGCACGGTGGGGACGGGTGTTGTCATCCATAAACAGAAATTCTGCATCCATGGTCCCAAAACGTACATGTTGTTCCAGAATGACATCCCGATAGATGTAGCCTGTCATGGTTACATTCTGAACGTGCAGGTCAGTTCTGGAACCCAGAATAATTCCTCCCCAAACGAGCAATTCTGCACCACCGTAACGGTGTCGTTCAATGGTGATAACGGATAACTAGCCCTCTCCATCTGAAAGTCCGGTGAGAATCAGACAAAGTTAAACCTGGACTCGTCGGAAAACAGCACACAAAACCACTGTTGCGGTGTTCACAATACTCCAGGCTAACCGTGTGTGACAGTGAGTTGCGATAAGTGGAACACATCTGACAGGCCTACGAGCAAATAGACCAATGTGCCCTAAGCATCTGTATACGGTCTGCCTTGAAATTGTCATACCGAGAGCTGATTAGACAGGTCTGATGCTGTGCTCCGTCTGTTTCTTTAGACAGTAACTGCCAAATGCCGGTCCCCATTCAGCGTTGTAACTCGGGGGTGACCTGTGCTGTAACGTCTATTCACATTACCATCCTCTTGGAACCGTTGCCAAAGCCTGGAGATGACACTCTGGGCGATTCCAAGTTCCTCGGATATTTCCAGCTGGGTACGTTCACATTCCAGACGGCCGATAATTCTACTACATAAAACATCATCCAAATGCTTACTTTGTGCCACAACTACGCGGTTATTGCATTGAAAATCTCTCGAGCTATAATCTGATTTTTCTAATCCACTTACACTAAAATGCTAATGGCAGCACTCTTGATCTGTTGTATTTAACTTTCATTTTGTGTGTTTATTTTAAAACTTGCAACGTATCTAAGTGGTAAGTTACTAAAGTAGCAATGCTTTTTTCGAAAACTGAACTGAAATGGGGGAAAGTATCTATTACAAAGTTGTAAGCTGATAGCATTTTAGTACCAAATGACATCTTGCTGACAAACATAAAAATAAAAAATGCATACACACCGTGCGCAGAATTCCAACAAATTTATGACGGCAATGTGTTTAAAAGAAAATGCTTTCGCCATCAACAAGATCTTTGTAGAACTCAAGCTCATAGGACATTAGTGGACTGCGATCCATTCATACGATAGGAAACAGATACAATTCGCAACAGATGTATGCAATCGGGGTTAAGATTTCCAAAATCACTCAACAATTGCAGAATGCTGAACGTGATTACAGAGGAATCCTTAATTATTAAACTAGTAAGACTTTTCATTCATTTCTAATGCCCGGCTATTTGGGTTTTTTCACCTATTTAGTGCTACGAGGGCGGACGTGATGGCAACTTATACAGTGCAGAACCCAGTGGATGCCCATCGTTTCCCCGAAAGTGGGAAGGTTTTCGTAATTTAGAAGCAGGAACAAAGCAAATAACCCCCAGAGATATGAATTCACATGATGGATATTGTAATTGCGACGTATTTTACGTGTCCCAACCTCTATTAATAAACACGATGGATTTTCGGTTGGGTCAGGATACGAACTCGCTGTCTTCTGGTAAAGAGACCGAACATCTTAATCAACCTCGCACATTGCAGTTCACTTTAAAATATAGTTCGTAGTATTATTACTTTTTGTGTGCAAAAAAATGACCGCTGCGAGAAAACAAACCGAGCCATTGATATGTGACTTGTTTCAAATAGATCTTGTATTAATAACTTCTATATTTGAAATTTGTGATCATAATTTCGGTTTTAGCAAATGTGTTTTTTGACTTATTTTCAAGAATTATTTTTATTTAACACACAAGTGGTATTTGAAATAATGTCGAAATTATCATAAGAAAAATTTTCAAAAGCACTAATTTAAATCAGCCTGAATACTAGCTACCGTTTTCTCTTAAAAGATAATATAAAAACGTCATTTACAGTAAGTGTAACGAGTTATTCTTTCTGAAAGACTTTGCTAATTAAATCCTCACAAATAATATGATTATTTAAATTTTTCATCATAATTTTCCTTTGGCTCTTTACTTATTACTGACAGCATTTCTAAGAGTTGATTTTCACCTCACTTAAAGCTATAATGCTCCTTTTAACATGTGCAGAACATTGTCTTCCAGCAATCTGGCAAGACATACATATACCAACAAAGCAATAACAATAATCTACTATTTTGATACTTCAGGTGAATACAATATGTACTATATGCAAATGAATAGAGAATTTTCTCGACAGGTATTACTCTTAACTCTTGATCATAGATACTTTTAGGCAATTGGGAAGATTCTCCGATAAGGCGAGTATGTGAATGTACATAATCATTAATGACTACCGGAAAATTCTGCATGTGGTGTATCAACTCGTCATTAAGTGCAATATCGAATAAGGTTTAGTATTACATTTTCAAGAGCACCACAGCATGTCCTTTTTGGACATTGCATCAGAAAACCCAATTATCTCAGAACACCCTGATCGGACTTGTATTTTACGGGATATGTCAACATGTTTGATCTGCTTGATAATTTTAATTAATTTGTATGACAGATCTGCGAAGTGTTTGGTTCCACAATATCGACTCATTTCATTTCATATCCACTGAGCAAATACACTGCTGGACAATTCTTAAGGACGGATCACAAATTGTAATGTAGCATAACATTAAGCGAGACATGAGGCCTAGTATGATAAAATATATTTGCCACACTGTTCAGACATTAGAATTTAAGAATATTTATTGTTCTGGAAAGTACAAAAGCTGTGAAACATCTGAAAGAAAGAATGTTCATTTGATACTGCATACGGAAAAATGGAACAATGCCTCTAAAAGTCAGCAGGCATTTTGAAGAAAGGTATCAGTACAAGGTATGTCCACTGTGGAGTGTGATGCAACATTCCACACGTCGTATCGTACTTTGTACAACATTATCCAGCAGCTGTTGAGGCACTTTATCCCATTCCTGTCAGTGCACGGATGAGGATGTTCTTGTTTGTCGGAGGATAGTTTCGACCAACAACTTGCCTCCCCAAAGCATCTCACACATTTTCATTGGGGCTTAGATCTGGAGAACGTGATGGCCATACGAGGCGTTGAATACCCTCACTGTCTAGACAATCGAATATTGGATGACATGTTGCGTTGTCGTCTATAAAAACAAATTAATCACCAACAGCACCAGAGAAAAGACGAACTAGAACTTCATTAATGTATCGTTGGTCCTTCATAGTCCCATTCGCAACCATATGTAGGGGCGTGCGGCCATTGATCATGATGCCGGTCCACACCATGACACTGCATGTCGGATATCGGTCCCTTTCCTGGATATTTTCTGGATGATAAGCAGTACCACTCTCGCGCCAGATGATGTCTGCCCATTCCTGTTCAGTGCAATTGCGATGCTTACGACACCATTGCAAACGGGCAATACGGTGCTGTCTGGTCAATGGGACACACACAACAGGTCTGCGGGCATATAGTCCTCCTCCCCTCAAACGTCTGGCAACAGCTGCCCCAGGAAAGCAGATCTGTTTCGTGAGATCTGCTTTCCTGGAGCAGCAAGAAACTGAATAATTTGTTTCCAAAATTATTTCATGATAATTACAATTTGTAAAATTTTGAGTTGCCACCTGCTGAGCTGTGGTGCGCCTGTTCCTTTTTGCTGATAGGACAATATATCTGTCTTCTACAAGTGTCGTACTTCTAACACGACCTCCCCCGTGCCGTCTACTACACATTTCAGTAGTTTTAAATGACTTCCACAGACGTGAAACAACGCTGGGAACGATGTCGAACTCCCTGGCAACATCTGTTATTTTTCGCCCTTCGATCTTTCTAATAATTCGTCCAGGCATAAAATCATCTAAGTGATATCGGGAAGACATGCCAAAAATTTCAAGTTCGTCTATTAAATCTTTCCTGTAAAATTTTGACTTGAAACAACAACCGTCCACACGCGTCAAAACTTTTAAAGCTCTCATGAATGATATCACGTGATGAACAGATGTGGAAAAAAAATTTGCATACGCATACTTCTTCTTACTATATCCAGCACTTATTCTGATTTTCTACATTTTGCTTCCTTTCATTTTGTGGTTGCTGTGGATGATAGTGTTATCTGTCCTTAGCAATTGTCCAGAAGTGTCATTAAATGCTATCTCGCAGATAATCAATGGCGGCGTACACTTGCTCACAAAAGTAAATATGAAACTTATAGCTTAAGTAAAAAACATCTAGTTCTCAAATAAATATAAGAAAAATATTATTTTGGAGAGTGTTGTTTAGAGCTTCTGATTAAAGTCATAAAGTAATGAAAAATAAACCAAATCATTATACCTTAAGAAAATAAATAAAAATAAAAAACTTTAAGAGTAACTTTGTTAACAACCAGTAGAAATTTAAATCACAAAAGTAAGTATGCAATCTGAATTTTTTATTTTTAAATATTTATAACAGAATGAGACCTTACTTTCACATGTTACCAAATCAACAGTATGGATTTAGAAAAAATCTCTCAACAGTTAAATTAATTAGAATAATTGAAATTATTGGAGACAATCTTCATAGAAATTTATTCATTGCAATGGTAATGCTAGACGTGTCAAAAGCTTTAGACAAAGTATGGCATAAAGGACTCATCGAAAAATTAATTAATATAAATATGGACACAGACTTAATATTACTATTAAATTCTCATCTTACTAACAGGCACTTTAAAGTTACTCACAATAATCGAAACTTTTTTACACTGAAAATAAATGCAGGAGTAGCCCAAAGAAGTATCTTGGGGCCTATCCTCTACCACTTCTTCACATATGACTTCCCCATGGAGGAAACCACGAAAATAGCTTTTTATATAGACGACACGGCCATCTTAGCAGAATCTAGCAATCCGAAAAATGCAATTCATAAATTACAAACAGCACTTTATGCTATTGAAGAATGGTGCACAAGCTGGAGAATTAAAATAAATGCAGAAAAGTCACAACTGACTCTGTTCAAAAGAAACAAAAGGAATAAACTTAAACACAGGAACAAAAATAGACTAATACTATTTGGCAAAGAAATACCCAAACGTCTACTCAGCAAAATATCTAGGAATAACTTTAACTAGCGACCAAAGATGGTCAAAACATATCAATAATGTTATTACTAAAGCCACACAAGCTTATGGCTGTCTAAAATCAATCACTGGAGAAAAGTCAAACTTATCACTTAAATTTAAAAGACTATTTTACTTATCTATGATAAGATCAATTGTAACTTATGCATCCCCAGTCTGGAATTTTAACGATAAAAAGGACAAAATAAAAGTTAAATCCTTCCAATACAAGATACTAAGAAAAATTACAAATGATCCCTACTTTATCAGAAATAAAAATATCGCTAAAGATTTAAAAATTGATGACCTTGCTGATCCTATTAGCAAATTAAATAAGAAATTCTTCGAAAAAGCCCAGAATTGCGAAGCTGAAAACTTCAAAGAAATATTTTATTATCAATATTTAGAAGAAGACTGTAAATATAGACCAATTGCGAAATATTTTCTGAAAGAAAAAGAAAGCGAATAATGTATATATTTTTCTACCTTGTATTATTTAACGAGAATTATATATTTATTCCAGTTTTTTCAATTTTGAACTTTACTAAATCTCAAGAAAATATTTTATTTCTTCTTCTCACCGCGAATTCTCATTTCTGGAAACCACACCCATTGCTGAAACCCTCACAGCTGATTGGCTATCATACGCATTCAGGCTCACGCTCTCTGTGAGTAAAGACATGTTTTTCCCTCTCCAGGAACTATTACAGATAAAGAAGTAAAGTGCCTGCTACGCAGGCCGAAACTTCGTTACATATATTAGATCCAAGATCCTACTTTTAAATAGGCTGAATGAAACTTTTCGAGTAAATTTTTCACATTTCAGTGATAAGTTTAGCTACAAAGCTTGTAAGTTTGAGCTTTATGTACATCAACAATTCACCAATGCCTCCACGTGGAAAAGAATTATCAAAAGATCTAAAGGATACAATAATAAAGCTCTATAAGGAAAGCAAGTCCCAAAGACAAATATGTAAAAGCAAAGGCAAAAGTCCTGCAACAGTGCGAAAAATCATTGAAAAGTTCCAGGTGGAGGGAAATACTCTAAGCAAGCCAAGAACAGGATGACCGCCCATTTTCACGGATCAAAAAAGCAAATTATTGTTAAAAATGTGAAAAAAAAAAAAAAAAAAAAATCCGAAGATTAGCGCATTAAATTTGACAACTGATGTGAAAAACAATTTTACGAAGTCATGCAATCCTGAAACAATTTGCCGTGTGTTACGGAAGGCAGGAAACCATGGTCGAAATATGCGAAGAAAACCATTTTTTAGCAAAGTGAATTGCAAAAGAGAATAGATTTTGCAAAATAAAATGTAAAGCAGGAGAGAAATTTTTGGAATTCCGTGATTTTTTCGGATGAAAGTAAATTTAACATTCACAGGTCAAATGGACACCAAAAAGTTAGGAGGAAAGCAAATGCTGCTCGAGAACCAAAGAACATGAGAGGAATGTAAAACAAGGTAGTGGTTCGATTATGGCTTGGGGTTGCATGGCAGCAACTGGAGTAGGAAATTTAGTTATAATTGACGGAGTAATGAATAAATATAGCTATTTGAAAGTTTTAAAGAATAATCTAAGCCAAAGTGCTTCTAAATTGGTACTCAATGGATCCTTCACTTTCCAACAAGATAATGATCCCTAACATACTACTCGGTTTGTTCGGGAATGAGTGCTATATAACGTGCGAAAACAGCTAAAAACCCCACCGCAGTCATCTGATCTTAATCCCATTGAACACTTGTGGAATTATCTCGATCGTCTAATTAGAAAGCAAGAGATCAAAACTAAGAATGATCTAAAAAAAAAAGTACTTTTGGAGGAGTGGCAAAAAAAATACCATCATCTGTCACTCAAAATTTAGTAAAATCAGTGCCATTACTGATTGAGAGCTGTTATAAAGGCTATCGAACAAATTACTAATTTTTTTCAAAAATTGTAAAATTTGCAATATTAATGTCTTTTTTTGCATGCTTACTTTTATTATGTAAATTACATCCTATTTTAAGCTAAGCTCATCTTGCTAATTAAATATTTGTATTTTTTAACTATTTTTCATTCTGTAATTAATTTCCATTTAGCTGTAATCGAAATAAATTGTTAATATGAAAACTAATATTTTAGTTCTGCTTTTTTTCATAGAACATCATCACATACACTTTGCATACTTACTTTTGTGACTAAGTGTATATGCCAAGTTATCATCTAAGTTGTTTGCAATATTGCCTTCAACAATTCATGGATTCGATTCTTCGTCGACTGTGGTTGTTTATAGTGATTCGGAATTTAACTTAAAAATTTTTTTTGGCAAAGTAACCAATTGCAATTTTTACTGCATTAGTTTCTTACTGAAAAAATAGAAAGGAAGCATGAAAAGTAATTTCAAAATATGGAGCTATCAGATTCTTTGGAAATAATGGTGAGGGATAAATGATGAACAGAACATATGCATAAGTTCATGGACTTGATCGGGAATAAGACAACGGATATCTACAATTCAAACTTTGCTTTCAAGTCTTGAACTTCTGGGTGTCAATTTTTTGTCTGTCTAATGTAAAAGAATAGATTGATTTGAAAGTTCTTTGTATACCAATAAAAATCCAAATCATTTGTTTTTGTATTTTCTTGTCATATGCAAGTAAGGATTACAAAAAAAAAATAATAAAATAAAATTCAAATTATAAATAGTATTTCAAGCAAATGCCATTCTAAAATATACATAATCGATGCTTCTACATGCATGTTACATATACACGCATAATGAAGAGAAAAAGAGACCGTGTGAAAAAGTGTTTATGGAAAAGAAATTTTTTAAGTTTTTTATTTAAAGAATTTGTTTTGTTATTAAAAAATTTACTGTTATTATTAAAGTTACATTTACTTTTGCTAAAAAAACGCTAAAACTTGGTGCTTGCAGAAAAAGCATTAAATATCTAAAAAAAAAAAAAAAATAAAAATAAAAAAAATAAAAATAACATTGGGTTTTTATCGAATATTTTTATTACTTACATTTGTACTGTAAAATAATTTTGCCAAAAAGGCCGAAGAATTGCCTTAATTTTTAATAAAGATTCGGAGAAGTTTGAGAAAAAAAAAAATACACACACATATACATATATATGAGAGGAATTACCAGGCATAACCCACCGCATGCGTTAAAAAATGTCATTGTCTACTTAAACGCTTAATTTTTTTAGTTCTAAATGTTTACTGAAATTCACTTCACATCAAATAAAAATTAAGCATATGATTGCTTGAGTTACCCTGTTCAAAACATAAAGAAAAGATTCTTTCAAAGCCCAGACATACATTGTGACTAAAAGACACAACAGATTTAAATGTCTTGTGACCGCTCATTTCTACACGTTTTGTGATACAATTATTTAAGAAATTGTGCTGTAATGTTTTGTTCTCATTTCTGTGTGAAAAGTATCATTTGGTTTTAAATTGTTCTAAAATTTTTTTAATTTATTTATTTCCCTCTACATTGTTTAATTTTATTTTGAGATAGCAAAATTCGAAATTCGGCAATACAAGTTATGTGTGTGTGTCTTGGATAGC
Organism: Latrodectus elegans; assembly: GCA_030067965.1. Lineage (NCBI taxonomy): Eukaryota > Metazoa > Arthropoda > Arachnida > Araneae > Theridiidae > Latrodectus > Latrodectus elegans. Next base: position 27,613,649 of record CM057814.1, read on the forward strand.
ACAACCACTTTATATAACCATAACTATTGGTGTTACAAAAGAGTGAAACAAGATTAACGGTATCGTGTGTAAAATTAGAGTTATCTTTAAAATTAAAAATTTTAATTAGAATTAAAAGTGTATTTTGTTCTGAAAGTTAACTTTAATTTAAAGATTAAGTTTGGAATTAATTATAATATACAATTGGGATAACTAATATAAGTATTATGTCCTAATCAATCATTTTAGTGAAAAGTGTGTTTTGACATCATTATGATGGAATTTCAGTCTATTTTTGCAGATCAAAACTAATGCAACTATCAACCAGACACCTCATAATTTGAACCATAATTATAATCAGCCTCTGAAATTGTTCCTGTATCAAACCAATATAGGAAAGTTGGCTTCTATAATTACTTAACATTTTTCATCAACCTCAGCAAAATGATACCACATAGCTACCTTCATAAGCGTCATGTGTTTTAGAATTCTATTTTGCATAATATAATATTCATACTGAATTTCCAAATTTAAAAAATGATCTTATTATATATCAAAATATTTTGTTAAATATGACGTGTGAGCTAAAAAATATCAAAAGTAAATTCAAATAAAATTTAATGAAATGTCTAAAATTGCTATTTCATGTACTAATGTACATGTTACTAATGAGAAATTATTAAAATATGTACACATTTCAAATGAAAAATTTAATGTGTTAATTATTGTGGTTTTAAAACGAAGATGTGATTTTCTAATTACTTTTCCTGATAAGCTATTAATTTTTAAATTTTCTATCTTGTGACACATTTTTCCTGTTTTTAAAAAAAAACTAATGATTGATCAATGTGGTTTTAATTTGCTCTGCACTTTTCCTGTACTTAAAAATAGCTTCAAAAGAAATTCTTATATTTCATAGTTTCACTATAACCAGTGTTTCTTCATACTCAAAAAAATTATGAATTACTAAATGGACTTCACAAATTCCACAATCCCTTTACTGCTGCTTCAAATTTTGTAATGAAGTATTTGTGTCATTATATCAGTATAGTATCTAATTTCTAAGTTAGAAATAAAAGTAAATAATAACCTTAAATAAACATTTTTCATGTCCCTTCACATGTCGTTCAATGAAAATTTATTTAAACATCAAAATATTTTGCAAATATTAACACGCAAAAATTTAAAATATATGAATCGATAAATATGCAATTTAAAAAATCATGTGTATTCAGTCAAACAAATTTAAAAGTTCATTTTAGTCTAAATGTTTATATATTAATATATAAAAAATTGAATAGTTTTGTCATCTTAATTATGGTCAGAAATTTTATATTTAAGAATTTTAAATTAAGCAAAGTGTATTTTATCTTTAAATAAAATGCAACATATTTTAATTACAATTTATAAAGCATGTGCATTACATTGAATCTTATGTGTGCTAAAATTATATATATATATATAATCAAATTTTCTAAAATAATTTTTAAAAATTCTTAGTTTAAATTTATATAAATTATTGGTTCAAAAAAAAAATGAAACCCTTTTAAAATTGATTCTTAAGCAAATAGTCAGTTGTTTTATGATAAATGTTTATGTACTGTCATACTCCCAAGACATATTATACTGAAATAAAAACAATAACAAATTAACTCTACATTTTAAATTTTTGTAAAATTTACTAGACTGAATAATTTGATGTTAGCACTAATTTTTATAGTATTTCACGTTATTTTGGCAAAAGGTAACAAACTAGATTTTGCACAAATATGTAATGATTTTGCATTATGCCTTAAAAATGAAAACAAAACATGAACCAACAAAATAATATTTTAATATATTTCTCTCATTCCATTCACCATATCTGTACATAAAACATAAGATTAAAACATGATTCTAAATAACTTTTTACATATTTTTTGCACATGCTCTATTTATGCATATGCATTTCAGGAATGCTGCTGAAGACTTCTATTATACAGGGTACACACAATTTTATATGCTAATTCTATTTTTTTTTATTAAATAGAACTAGGTATTTTAACTCACCGAAAAGAAATTTTTCTATCAATATATCACTTATACACAAACAAAACTTCATATTAAATTGAACATTCCCAACCTAATTCAAATACTAAAATTTTAATAAATATTTGTCATTAAATTATGTAAAATTATAAGTTAAGGAGCTCCAAATATGACAAATGTATTTATGCTACTGCTCTTTATAATATCACATCAAATGAATCTAAAATTCGTTTGTTCAATCTCACAACTTATGCATTCATCTTGTGACAATGTCACACATTCTCTCATTGGATTTATTTTGAAAGTTTTCCAATAAAACTCGTAATATTTAAAAAGTACAAAATCTTGAGAAATTATCTAACTCAAATCGCACAGTTCTCTTTGACCAAGAAACTGCCCCAAAACCAACAATTTAAAAAAGAAAAAAAGACAGTTTCTCAGGTAAAAAGAAAAGAACTCCTTAACGCATTTAAATGGCATACAATATAAATATATATATATATATTTTAAAAAATAAATTTTTAAATTGTTTCCTAAATTTATTCACATCTATCACAATGATCTGAGACAGTTTTGCAGAATGTTCCAATTCATCCATATAATTTTCTCCTAGTTTCAGAGGCTAACAAATAAATGTTCCTCACGTAGGATATGTTCTGCGACCCATTCTCCCTATTGAGGGCCTTTGATTGCTTACACTTGATCTTCTAGAATCAAATTCAGCGGGATTAAACATTAAAGGTGTGGCTTGGTTATCTGTCTGCTGTAACTGAAAAATAAATAAAAGATCAAATAAAAATGTTTCAAATTTAATTTATCTCTAGCAAACTCATAAGTTTTAGACAGAACATAATAATAACCAGTCTCATTCACAAAATATGTTCAACATGTAATATTTTTCCACTATGTTCTACAATTTGAAAATATAATATTACAAGTTCAACAGCAATAACACCAGTGTGATCAAATCATAACAGAGTACTAAAAATGATTTTTTTTTTTTTTTTTTAAATTAAATTTATTTTACTATTCACCAATTTTCGTTTTTCCACAGTTTTAAAACTCCAATTTTTGTTTTCAAAACAATTTATTATTGATTTGGTACACAACTTATATCCAACGAGTATTTAGTTTTTGATTAAAACAGTGTGGTTATTTTTACATATTTGAAATATGCACATTCTGTTTTATAGGCAAATCATATGAATAACACACAATTTCAAAACTTTATCAATTTTATTAAAAAACAGTAAAATTAAAAAAAAATTAATGAAATATTTACCTCTGTTTCAACTTGTGAGGGATTATATGTTGTATGATTTGTATCTAAATTTGAAGGATCGTCATTAGTTGTAGACATTGGAGCTAAAAAAAGAAAAAAAATTACGCATGAGAAATACTACTAGGAAATATGCTTAAGAAACACTGCATTGAATGTACAATTTTGTTATGAAACTGAATTAGTGAGAATTTTCATACAACATTTTATTAATAAAACATATTTCCCACATAAAAGAGCGATAAAAAATTGAACAATATTAATCATAGTACTTGCAATAAATAAGTTCTCCTAGTTTGCATTTTTATTTTACATGGTTTAAATTTTAATATTGAAAATAAGGCAGACAAGTGGTGCTCTCACGTTTGACAAAGGTACTCTCTATGGATTGGTAAAATGTGAAAAATAATATACTTTAGATGACAGATCTGAAATGTAAAGGGCAATTAGAAAATGTGTTTATTTATGAAAGAAAGCAATTACATAAGGACACAATACTTAATTTTTATAAATTATAAGGTGAAAGTATACTGGAATCATAAAAAAAAAAAAAACGTTATAATATCAAAATAAATGAACTACTATTAAAATCCTTCACACGTGTACAAAGAAATGCAGTTCAATGTTTCCTATGTACCAGTTTTCAATTATATAAGAGCAGTTACAAAAAACAAGCATATATAAAGCCCAAAGGAGATTACTCTACAGATATTTAATAGGACTCAAGTTGGACGAATATTTGGTTCATTATATACGTGCAATTCTCTATTCAGGTAATTGTTGATGATAGTTCTATGGGAATTATTATTTATTAAAGTCAAACAAATATATACAGTGCACAATTTTATGATGTAGTGTTAGTCTAAAAACATCTCAGAACTGCATGTATATAGCATATTAATAGGTTATCCAAAGAAAATTTATATTTATACCACTATGTTTCCACATGGAAGTTATGATTTTCAGCAAAATCATGTAGACTGCATGTGCCTCATGCTCTGGCTATTAAAGCTTTCCATTAGGCTACAGTATGAGTTTTGAATGACTCATAATATGACACTAAGTAGATTTGGTTCAAAATTCTTATAGGCAACACAAATTTAAACACATTCCTCAATAGATATTTAGAGAAATGTAATAATCAGATGTGCACAATCCTTTAACTTCCCTGCACAGTAATGGTATACATTGTCTTAGCAATGCTCCGTTCAGCTTGACCTAAGTATGTACATAGTTCATCAAGTTCGCATGGCTACAAAAAAATAAAAATCTCCTGTTGCAATGATACTCTTAACAAGAATAGATGCAGGTCTATAGGCAGCTATTAGTTACAGTTCTTGTAAGGTTTGGCATGTGCCTGGTTTGGAATCATTATCATAATCATCAAATGGGTGGAAGCTGAAAAATCAAGCAACATATGTGATAGAATGGTCTACTTTAATTCAATTCATCTTTTGGAAACAGAAACTTCTAATAAAATTCCTTTTCTGCATATTTCTCAATTGAAAACTGAGATCAACAATTACCAATGTACACATGCAGCTTCTCCATTAGAGATTGGATTTTAAAAATTAGCATTTTCTTTAGCATACTTAACTTCTGGAACTCAGTGTAATTAAGATTTAATACAGTATATGCGAATGGGAAGAATTTCTAAAATAAACTCAAAACAAAAAGTTTTCAATAAAAATATAGATATAAGTTAATGAAAAATAAGACTTACTCTTTTTTAATAGATTTCAAACATAAGAAAATAGTTTGTTTTTGATTAGAAAATAAAGATAAAATAACATAAAATTCAACAATTTACATTATTAGCACAAAAATGTAAAATATAGGATGTTATCACAGGCTTGGTTTTAATAAAACCAAAATTCAAACAAAATCCTATAGTTCCTTGATTTTATGAGTGCCAACGCAACAAATATATTCAATTACAGTTCAATTTAACTACATTTGGCTTTATGAACATTTGGTTACATTTCAACAAAATTTTATTTTAAACTCTAAAATAACTTTCCTATTCTGGCTCTCACAATTTGTACTATTTATAACATAGTACAAATATTGAAATAAATTTTTTGTAATGTGTTAAAATGATTTCCTGTTCATAAATGACAAAAACGTTTCTTATCTTCTTTGCTTACAAATTGCTTGAAACATATGATAGGTTATCAAAAATTAAAAAAATGAGTAAGATATAGGCAAAAAATATAAGACAGTTTGAGAGTTACATAATCTATTCTTTTAATACTGAACATTCCCAGCCATTTCAACGTTTTTCGAAAATCAACCCTTCTTTCTTTTATAATTATTAAAGAACAATAAAAAGTTTTTTAAAAATCCCTTCTGGGAAATTTAAAATGAAGTTCTGTACACAGGAAAAAAAAAAGGAAACATTTTATCAACTTCCAAATATTCAATATCTATAAAAACAAGTGATTTTGGTCACACTTACTTTATAATCATGTGTATGAATAAAACTAACTGGAACTTAAAACCCAAACAAACAGGCAAAAGATATTTTACATAATAATCCATTTTTAAATTTTGCATAATTAACAGGATACATTAAAAACATTTTATTCACATTAGAGTTAGTTCAAATCCTTTAAACTTTTCTGTCACACAGACATTCATTCTAATTAATTTTAAATATTTTTAATTGTATTTATCAAATATTTTTTTAAATAAAAAACATCTCATCTGTATATAATAAGGGAAAAACCACATTAAATAAGTATTTTCTTCCATTGAAACTTTATTACAAACAGAATATTTAAACTGAATTATAATGAAGATTGATATAGGTATAAACAGATTAAATATTTTAATAAAACAAGCTTTAATTTAATTTACAGAAAACTTACACTATTTCAACAGATAAAAAAAAAAATGAAATCGAGCTGCTTTAAAGTACAACAAAAAGAAAATATTTTTGTACAAAAATATAAATAAAAATTTCATATCTATATAATGAATAGTTCAATACTATAATTCATCTGAGTCAAGTATGAAACAAAGTATCTACTACAAGAAAGTCAACTGAATCTTATATTTTCAGTGATTCTAATTAATGCGAAATTTGACACTATTAAAAATGTTTACATATCTACAAAAGAAATAATTCCATCATATTTAATCTCTGAAATATCATTTTAATTAATTAAATTGCTTTCAAACATTTATTCATTTAGAACACCTCAAATACATTCTCCAAAATAGAATAAAATTACAATTATCAAAGAAGAAACATAACATTCATCATAATAAACAACTTTAATTTTATACATCCTAGCAAAAAAAATACATACTAATGGAAATAACATTGACTAAGCCATTTTAATAGAAGCTACTAACATAAAAAAGTATAGCAACTACTAATATTTTGATAACTACAAATCAACTAATACTAATCTAATTTTGACCAAAAAATTATAATTTTAAAATAAGCATGCTGACATTTACAAAAAATTCACATCCAAACATACAGAAGTTACTCACCAGAAGTTGGCATAAACACTTTTGGTGAAACGTTATCATAAGTTGGAGTAAAAAGGCCTTCTGGTATAACATTTGTTTTCTTTGTAGCACCACTTTTACTTAACACATCAACATAATTTTGTCTCATTCCTATTTACAAAAATTGTATATTGTAAAATACAAAGCCATTTAAACAGGTTTATATTAATATTATTAAAATAATTTTATCTTCTAACATTAAAAAATTGAGTAATTTTTCAAGCATTTAATAAATAAGTCAATAAAACAAAGAATCATTGCAAAAGTATGCAATTATAAATTTTTAACATAAAAAACCAAGCTAATAAAATTATGATAAAATACCATATAAGAATCTTCAATTTCTTTCAAAATTTTCATTTTCTTAAGCAGGAATAAACTATTATAATTCTTCTGATATTTTCATACCTTTCATAATTTTTTTCCATTCTGATTGAAAAAAAATTCTTGAAATTACTAGTTCAAAGAAATATTGAGAAGTAGATTTGTGTACAGTATATCTGGTATATGCATTAATAGAAGAAAAAAATCTAGAATTGCTATTTTGTTAGATAATTCTCTTTTGATTTGAAATTTTAATCTTTTTTTAATAGTACCAACACACGAGTTTTCATTTGATTCTAGAAAATTTTTACAAATTTAATATAAAAAATGTACATTATTACTAGATTATACGAGCAATATCTTTCTCATTGGAACTAGAAATAATATACATTTTTACAATGTACTAGTTCCAAATGAATTAAATTCATTAAGCAAAATATTCTCAAATTGCTATAGACTGAAAAATAATCTCAATATTCAACTTAAGTACTGCACCACATGGTAGCTCACCACATGTGTTGTATAAGTCAAATTAATCGACTGTTTCATTATATTTATTTTCAGAAAAATTATAAAAATTTAACTAGCTTTCTAATCACTTCTCAGCTGTGTTAATCTTAAATGTGAATTTTTACTTGTATTTTAAGTGTCAAATTCTCAGTGGGTATTTAACTGAATTATGAGTAGTGTCATTTATTTGAATAAATATTTGTAATTTTAAATATATTGGCATTCATTTATCAGTAGTACTTGTAGTTTATTTGAGTGATTAGTAAGACAAATTAAAACTACAGTGCGATTATTCTAGCATTTTAATTCAATTGACTGACCCTTTAAATAAAAGTTGAAATAAAACTTTTAGAATAAACATATGTCAATGAATAGTTCCTAAAATTATTACATAATATAATAATGAAATTAATAAAAAATTAAAGTTCAAACATTTATTATGGAAAATATTAATTTATCATTTGATATCTATTTTAAAATATACCCTTTCTACAGAAATAAAACATTAACCTCTTGTTTTTGGTCTCTGAAATTTATTTACAGGCTGTGAAGCTGGTGCTGGAGGTCCTGAATTATTTGATGTCATAGGATTCGAAGGAGGCGGCATGGAACTATAGCTTGAACCATGGAAAGTATTCTCGGAAGACTTTGATCCTAAATATAAATTATCTATATGAGACTTTTATTAATATTTATTTACATATATCATATGAATAGTTACTAACATATGTATATACATACACACACTGTGATAAAAATCATTTTTATTCTGTATATCCCAATTAATAATATAATTAATGTAGTCTAAATATTAAGAGAAGGATAGAAGAATATTAAAAAATTCATTATGTAATAGCACATTTGGGCATACAATGGAGTATCCATAAAATAAAAGGAAATACAGTAGGAAAAATGATTTGTGATCTTTTTGAACAACTAAGAGTGGTGTATACCTGTTCAGCATAGAAGTAATAAACCAATGACTTTGGAAATACTGTTACACTTTAAAAGTGAAATCTTCTAAGTATAGTAAAATAAATGACAGTTTTTAGCCACAGAATAGCAAATTGTCTGAGTATGCTCTGAACATGATCAATTGGATTAAGATAAGGAGCACATGTTGACCCCTCAATACAATATACTTCTTTAGGTTTAAGCAAGTTCTTTAAAAAGTGAACCATATGAGGTCTGACATTATCATGTATTGGACAGTAATCCCTAGATTTAAGATAGAGTGATTTTAAAGAACCTAGCACCGTGACCATAGGTCTATTGTACTATACCCTTTAGAAAGCCCTATTTGAAGAAACTAGTGGCTGAAGCAAAATTCAGCAGACATTTTATAGTTATTTCCTGCAACATTCAAGGTTCAATCAAGTGCTCACCCAGGTGTTCAAATCTAAACGCAGACAAAGTTTCACATTCACATTAGATGTGTATTGAAGTTTCTTCCATATAATGACAACCTCTACAAGTGGGATCTTCTGAAACTACCATTATGGTGAGGTGTCTTTTAAGGTGGCAGTGTCCTTTAAGTAGTCTCACTGCTTTCCTTAGACTGCTTCTATTGAGCTTTAATAATTCTTTTTGTAGTTTACTACGGCACATGCTATTTAATAGCCTTGCTTGCCTTTGATCATTGGCATTGTACCAGTTCATAAACTGTTGTTTTCTAAAGAGATCAAAGACGTTCTGATCAATTTTTTTGAAATACCTAGCACTGGTTCAGGACCAAAAAAGTAGGTTGTTGATCCAGTCCTTGCCAGCTCATCAGCTAATTCATTGCCAGGAGCACTAGAGTGCCCAGGGACCCACATTAAAACGATGGGGTTATTATTAGCCAATTTACACAGAGTGAGATTACATTCCGAGACAAGAACATAAGTTACAGTAGACTTCTGTAGAGCTAGTAATGCAGCTTGACTGTAAGAGCAGATAATTATTCTTTTATGAGAATGGTTTCTGTTCAAAGCAATATTCTTCTGCACATAAGAATGGCAAAGACTTCTGCTTGGAATGCAGTTGTATATTTACCCAAAGGGAATGATAATTTTGTGCCATCAGCTGGACAACAAATACTAGCCCCAGTGTTGGAATTCATTTTTGAGCCATCAGTATACTAGTAAATACAATTTTCACTGATGGCAACATTATTCCAGTCTTTTCTCAAGGGAAATTCGATTGCATACTTAACAATTGTGTAATCAGTAGGATTACTTATAAAAGGATGACTAGTTACACGTCATCCTTTTATAAGTACAGTAATCCCTAACCGCAATAAGAGTAGAATATGATTAATCTCTGGATCGATTCTTCCAACTTTTGAATCGTCAAATTTCATTTTCAAATAATATGTAGGCCTAGACATTCCTCCACGCTATTTTTATCCCATATTATCAATTTGTTTGCAATGTGATCTCCAAAGAAATATAGGATAATTCTCCTGATACTAATAAAAGTTTGCTATCACTTTCTAAATTGTATTGCAATTCATCAGCAAACACAGGAACTCAATCATTTTAAAATCATTATTAATGTTTAGCAATTCAGCTTCTGTGGTTCGATTAGTGTTATGAGAGAAACAAAATACCCACTATAAGCACTTGTGAATAAGCAACACATCATTGAAGCATATTTTAGCTTTTATAATTCAATATTCTTTGTCAGTTTGTAAAAGAAAGCTATTTCCACAGTTTACTTATATTGCTTAGATAAGTTCCTAAAGGACATATAGCTCCAACAAGATATGTAAGTTATTATTTGCAGCAGTAGGTTTTTAAGTAGTGTACACATATAAACAATCATCAGGAATTGATTTCAAGGTGATATCTATAAGTTATTTTGATTTTCAAAGAAATAAAATAACTTAAGCAAACAAAGATACTTTAATTCTAACTAATATAGCTTACTGAAATCTGACTTTATATAGATATCTCATTAAAATAAATATTGTATTTCTAATTCTATATAAGAAATGAATGCAGACAATTCGAAATGTAACCTAAAAACACATAGAAAAATGTAATATTTAATTGAAAAACTTTAATCAATGCCTTTGTTTTTCAGAAAAATGAACAGAACAACTAACTAGGAATGTAGATTACTAGGCAAACACCAGATAAGTAAATAAATATTACTGAATAAATAAATACTCAAAACTTTATATTAGTATAAGAGGAAAAAACAGTTGTCTTAAGCTGAAAAATTTAACAACATATTAAAAGATATTTATTATAAGTTTTACATAAATTTCTTATATTTTTGTTATAAGTTATTGCTTATATTTTTATATGCAAATTTAAGAATTTCTACAGCAGTATTGGAAAAATATTAAAACCAATAAAAATTTCTAACTATATCATAAATTCCACATGTGTATAATGAAAGTTTGATTCAGAATTGAATTAAATAAAATATTTTTTGTGTTAAGAGGAAATACTTCACTCAACTAACTTAGTAAAAGAGCCTATTACAATTGTAAAGCAGCTCTATTTTGTTTTGAAAGTTAAATTAAATTGAATTAATGCTTATTTTATTGGTATAATTCAAAACTACACTACTGGCCATTAAAATTGCTATACCAAGAAGGCGACATGCTACAAACGTGAAATTTATACGAAAGGAAAAAGGTGCTGTGATATGCAAATGATTAGCTTTTCATCGCATTCAGACAAAGCAGACGCGAGTAGCGACACCTACATTGTGTTTAAATGAGGAAATTGTTCAGCCGGTTCCTCATACACAAATTGCATTTGAACGCTGTTGCCTGGTGAAAAGTTGTTGTGATGCCTCGTGTAAGAAGGAGAAATGCGTACCAGCACATTTCTGACTTTGATAAAGGTCGAATTGTAACATACCGGGATTGCGGTTTATCTTATCGCAGTATTGCTGCTCGCGTCGGTCGAGATCCAATGACTGTTAGCAGAATATGGAATCAATGGGTTCAGGACAGTAATACGAAACCCCATGCGGGATCTCAACGGCCACCTATCGCAACGCGGGATCTCAACTGCCACCACCCTTTATTTGAGCCCTGCGAAATCCTATGTTTCAGCAGGATAATGCCCGACCGCATGTTGCCAGTATTGTACAGACATTCCTTGATACGGAACATGTTTGGCTGTTGCCCTGGCCAGCACGTTCTCCAGATCTTTCACCAATAGAAAACGTCTGGTCAATGGTTGCTGAGCGACTGGCTCATCACCAAACGCCAGTCACTACAGTTGATGAACTGTGGCATCGTGTTGAAGCCGCATGGTCACCTGTACCTGTACATGCAATCCAATCTCTGTTTGACTCAATGTCCAGGTATATAACTGCTGTTAGTTCTGGGTACTGATTTCTCAGGATCTATCCAGCCAAATTCTTTGAAAATTTAATCACTGGTTATTTCTAGTATAATATATTTGTCCAATAAATATCATTTTGTTATCTGCATTTCTTCCTGGTGTAGCAATTTTAATGGCCAGTAGTGTAGTTTCTAATTAAAAAATTACATTAATTTCGACACTAAAATGAATGAAAATAAAAAATAAACAAATAAAACTAATATAACACTTAAAACATGAAAAAGAAGGAAAACTAAAATTATTAAATCAAAAATGGAAGGTTAATTTGCAATACCTAATAGATATTTGAGTAGAAAATAATTATTATTTCAAAAATATTTTACCACTAATACATGTAATTACACTCCTACACTTAGTTTCAATAAATATTAAACATAACAAGTACAAACCTAATAATTCTGAATCTGTTGGTGGTGCTAAAGGTGCACTATTATCATCATCATCATTGCTATCTTTATTCACCCAACGATTATTAACTTCATCCCAGACTATCTAAAATGTGAATAAGAAATTTAAAAACCTTTTAAACATTTATAATTACTTATTATTTTAAATAATAAAGTATTTAGCTGTACCTATCAACAGTTTATAATATAAAGAAACTTATTGGCATTTTTATTTTCTTAAAAAATTAATACATAACAAAATGAAAAAGTGGTTTTGATAGAGTATTATATGAGTTTTGATAGAGTAACAAAAGAAGTATTATATTTAAGCATTATATCAATATATTTGATAAATGCTTTCTAATTTGAAATTTTCACTGTGACAAGTATAATTAACATTCAACTAAGTGCACAGCTGTTTGAAAATTATTCTGTAAAAAAGAACATTAAAATTTGAGACAGATCAAAAGTTTTTGATTTAAAAAATCTTCATCCTATTTGCCGATTTTAATCCAATCTAATGTATGCCATTTCAACAATTAGCGATTAGTTTCAATAACTAAGAAACCTAGAAACTTCTAAAAAGTCACTACTCTAAAAATAAGGAATCTCAGTGATAGAACATTTAGTCTGATTTATTACTCAAAGGCTCTTTCTTGCACACATGGGTTAATTAGAAATCATGACCTACAGTTTAAAGTAAGTTCCAAACACTATAAATATCCACACCAAGGTGAGATTCAAATCTACAAATTGTTTGTAGCCAGAGCCCTAACCCTTCAGCTGCCAGCTCAGCAACACATTTTAAAAAATTTACGAAATGTTTAAAGCTGTTTGTACAGAAAAGATGGTCAGTTGGAAATAAATGTACTTAGGTCAGAAATTAATAAAATCTAAACTTATGTTAGTAGAAAAATTTATAAGAAAATAAAATTTAAAAAACCTCTTAAATGCTTGACTTTCATATATTTGTAATAAAATAAAGATGTATTTACTGTTGGATTTTTGTCATCTGGTAAGATCATCTGATTAGGAGCTTTTGGTAACAATCTGCTAAAAATACCTCCAAGCCAAGTTTTACCTGCCTGTGAAAAGAATTACATTATGAAATTTCTCACATTTCAAATTTACAATTAGGTAATATTAAACTAAACATGATTAATACATAAATCCTTTTAAATACACAATTCATTTCATGCAAACTTAAATTTATAAATAATTCTTTGTTTTATTACTGTGCGCTGATTACCATTCTATATGTGAGAATTTAACAGTAAGCAAATTCTTTAGATTTAATACTTTCTAATATCAAAAGGATCTTTTTAATGCATAGAACAAAAAATAACTTTTTTAAAAGAAATGATCGACTTTCAACTTTAATGAAGATGCACACTAGAGAAGTAATTTTAATCTGCTGTAATATTACATTTGAAATACTTCCAATTCAAGAACAAATTATAACAAAATAAGGTTATAAATTATAAAGAAATAAATACATTATTCAGTTTAAATGTTGAGCAATATTAGTTTAATTTATAATAAATATGAGGCTCACAAAATTTTACTTTTTGAATTTATTGTATTGATATTTGTAAAATTTATGAAATTTTACATGAGTTATACTAATAATATTAAATATGTTAATAAAATTGTATTTTTCAACTATAATAAAATAAATTGCTCTTAATAAACATTCATACCTGAGTAGCAGCTTTATCCTTTTTGGTTTCAGGCTTTTGACTTTCTTTTACAGTTGTTTTAGCTGTCATGCTGCTAGTGCTGTATCTACTTCCTGAACTTAAAGCACTATCTCTTCTTTCTCTTGATTGAGAACCACTATTGAAACTATGAGAAGTATCATATAAAGATTTGTTTTCCTGCACCTAATAAAAATATTTGTTAAAAATAAAAATTTGAAACAATATTTATAGTAGTAACACATTACACATAAAAGAAAAACTCATAATAATTAAGCTCAAGTGACATGTCCAACAACAGAGTTAGGAGAATTAAATATTGGTAATATACATATGAAAGATGTACATAATGATGTCTCGTTAAGAAATAAAATTTTATTCATGTTTGTAAAATCTTAAAAAGATGCAACAAAAACGTATTTAGAAACAATAACTAAAATTGGCAAGGTAAAAAATTGCTAATTGACATACTAAAACTATTGATTATAAAAATAAACATGTGTGGAATTATATGCAATTCCATAGTCAATAAAAGGATTTACAAGTGAAAGGTTAATAAAAATAATTGCAATTTAAAAAAAAACATCAATAATATAAATAAACAAAAAACATTTGGATAAAAATATTAAAAGAAAAAAATTAAATACAAAAACCACAATGTAATCAGCAAAAAATGTATAATTTAAAAAATAGAAGTTTATTTAAAAACATTAATGTAATGTGATATCATTATTTACATTTCAGGAAAAGACTAAGATGTAAATAATGAAACAAAAATAGAATCACAGAGGAATAATTTAAAATATTTGAAGAGACTTTACTAATGCAAAGATTTCATTGTTTAAAAAGAGGAAAATATAAAGCATCTTGTCACAAAACATTTAACACATGATTTATCTGGATTATTTTAACTATTTTCCATTTACAAAAATATGCATAATTGGTTTGCAACTAAATGAATGTTTACTTAGTTTGATATTAATAGTGAATAAGCTGGAATAATTATATTACATAACCAAGTAGTCGATCACTGAAGCTTTTTTCACTTAGACAAATAAATCCTGTTTAGAAACCACATTACAATTTTAAATTTAGCACGCAATCTGCACCTTATCAACAAGTTCTTCTAAAGGGAAAATATAATAAACTAATTAATGAGCATTATATTTCTATAAGACTTAATAAGCAGGCAAGTTAAAAATGGAATAATAAAGCACTAATATTTAAACTGCATAAAATACATTTCCACAGAAAAAAGCAATTTAAAATTGCTGAAAATTCCAAAAATTATTAATACTAAAATAGCACTACTGAAAATAAGCAATTTAATGTAAAATATACTTACAAATGATGATGTTTCAGATTTAAGAATATTGCTACTTGAAGATGTAGTTGATCTAGAAGTGCTAATAGCATCTTCTTTTGATTGATTGTGTTTATTTGAATTTTGTACTTTTTTAAACATTCTCAAAGGGGACATTTTAGAAAGGTTTTCTCTTTTTGATAATTTTTTAATATTTTCAAGTTTTTCAGACTTTTTCTTACTTATCTGAAAAGAATCAGTAAATTGATTTGTAAGTGGAGTATCTATATTAGTACTTAATTGATCAGAAAATACTTCATCAGTTACTCTTTGTTTAGAATATTTTCCATTTGACTTCTTCACTGCTTCAAAGGGTTCGTCAATCGGGTAGGTGCCACCAAATATCAGGGGTGGTTTCTTATTGAATTCATTCGCCATAAGCTTACTAAGTTCAAAATTCTTTTTTTCATCATCAGATAACTTTTTAAGTATGCTAATAATATTTTTCGTTTCTTGTACAGATTCTTCCATGCTTTTTTCTTGAGGCACACTTTCTGCTTGATTAGTGTCAAAAGGTTCGTCTATGGCAAAAGTCTTTTTGCTTTGAAGTAATTTTGCAATAGTTTCGTTCTTCTTTTTGGATTTACTTTTCTTCTTACTAAGTTTGGATGTATTTTCATCAGATTTTAAGAAACCTAATGTGGCTAGTAAAGATTGTTTACTGTGACTTTTACCCTTATCTTTGCTAGGACTCCCTTCTGGACTACTGTCACTATGAAGGGAAATTTCATTCTTCCTTTTACTAAATCTCCTACGACGTATCCCAGTGCGCTGCAATCTACCTTGATTGCCAGAAACACTGGAATCAAATTTAATGCATTTCTTGTGTTTATTAGTATGGGATCGACTGGTCTTCAAACAAGAGTTAAGAGTGCGATTATCAACTAAACCAGATTGAGCCATGAGCAATTTCCTTTTATCATCATCTTTAGAGAGAAGGTAACTGTGGAGAGGCGTACTATGTGATGAAGAACACAAGGCAATATCACTCTCTGTTTCCTCATTTTGTACCAAGGACTCAAGATCAGATTTGGTACAGTGGTGGCAATGATCAACATCAGAGAGAGAAATGGAAGGGAGGGAGTGGGCAGAGCTCCATTCCTTGGCAGCACAAGAATGAAAGGGCAGAAATGGAGTAAGAGAACAAAGAAATATTCAGCACAAGCAGTAGTTTTGAAAGAAAAGATTGCTTAGACTAAGTTGCTCATTTGACAAACAGCAGGCAAGATGTAAGATAAGGTTCTTAGGTAAAAGTACCGGTTGGTGTAAGAACTGTTATATAACAAAAAAAAGCTGCATAAAAAAATACTGCAGTTTTATTTTCCTTACACTTCAACAATATTTTTAAAAAATGAGAGAAAAGAAACCAGAAATTTACTAATAAAATAATGCTTTTCTAAATTAATAAAAAATAAGATATATCCCAATAATTTTAGGGTACTTATTGAATAAAATTGATTTGATTCGATAAAAATATTATGATAAAATATATTATAAAAATTTATTAATTAAATCAGACACAATCTGTAAATAAGAACGTTCTAAACTTTACTAAAAGAAATAAAAATTTACACCTTTTAAAAAAATTAAAAATTAAATAAAATATTAAAAACATTTTTAGCTTATTATCTATAGTACAATGACATATTTTTGCAACTATACATAAAATACATATTTTACCAAGGAAATTAGATTGGGAAAACAATTTTGTAGTCAATTATAATACGCTTTTGTTAAAAGATTAAGTATAAAGAATAAAATTAGCACTTGCATGCTTTATAAAATCATTACTTTTTCAAATTATATTAACATCATTGCTTCAGCAAAATTTCATTCTTAATTCATATTACTTAATGATACATATAGTTAAATTGCTCAAGTCAAAATCGAAAGCAATAATACTCATTAAAATTTTATTAAATGCATTGAAATTATAATTTTTCTGATCGAAGTATTTTTATGACCTGGTTAGAATGATTTTTATACTTAAAATTGTTACAAGACTAACTGTTTAACAAACAAGTTATCCTTAAATTCACACAATTATGATAAATGTTATAATCATAAGAAGATTCTTTTCTATTTTTATAAAAAAATCATAAATGAAAACAAATTATTATATTATGTCATTTGATAATTGCTAAAAAAATAATAGCTATTGACAAATTTGTATCACATTTTACATTGATACTTCAATAACTAAGTTAAAAAAAAAAAGTATTAACATAAATGGAATATTTTCTCACTCTATGGAAATTTATGTCTTATAATCTTGTTATTTAAACAAACCTTAATTTTAATATCAAATTATTTGTATAATATACTTGTATAAATTTTAAAAATGTCTTACTGTTCACACTATATAAATACTTTATGCAGCTTTTCAAAGTGTACCTATCTATATTTAAAATATAAAAATATTGAAGCTAGGGAAAAAACATGCAATCATTACTATGAAAGATGAACTTTACATAGAAAGAATAAAAGCAAAAGCCATGCCTCAAGCCATATTTATTTAAAGCATATTATATACAAAAATAATAATAATAAAAATTATGCATAACTTTCAGGGCTTTTTAATGCTGAAAGAAGTAGGAAAATTATTTCAAGCAATAAATACGATCAGTGTTCAAATAAAAAACTGATTTCCATCAAAACTTTACAATAAAGTTTCAATGTTCAAAATAGTCTAAAATAAGACAGTTTTTGTTAAAATCTTAACAAATTTAAAAACCATACATTTTTTAAAAATTTTGCAGTGCAGTTTGTATTATTTGGTAATTCTAGCTTATGTTCAGTTTATTAGGATTTCTTCTCTCATTATAACCTATTTGTTCTCTTTTAGCACAGGTTATAATTATTTTGATCATAAATACCTTCAAATTATGTTGATCTTTGCATTTCAAAAAAAAAAAAAAAAAAATATGGAAGTACATATTCAAACAATCATAAAAGAAAAAATGAATATATTTAATAACCCAACATACTTAAGCCATCAACAAATGTATTTAAATTAAGTAATGTTTGCACAGAAATATATAATTCATAATTTATAAAAAATTATTCATATACATATAATTCTGTTAAGTGAAAAAAATCAAATAAACATGTTAAATTCTGAGTATCATAAATGTACATAAAATACAGTGCTTTTTATAAGTATTTTTTAAAATGCAATATACAAAAGCAAAAAATTTATTAAATTAAAATACAACAGGTTTGTTTAGCATAAACACATATTGAAATATTATATATATATATATATATATATATATATATATATATATATATATATATATATATATATATATTTACAAACATATAAGAAATCTCATAAATCAATATTTACATGCATTTTCAATAAAATAAAATTTAATTTAAATCCAATTTTATTTTAAGAACTAAAAAACAAGAATATAATATTTTTAAACAGGTCTAGTAAAATATGAAGCAGTTAATACAACAATTTTCTGTAGGAAAAATTTTCAAGATATTAAATCATTAATTTTTATGATTTTCTATGTATTTCAACATTTTTTTCTTTAAAGAAAATTGGTATTTTAAATAAATGAAAAAATCTGATTTATTTGAATTTAACTTGATTAGAATTCTTTTTAAATTCATCCCTTTATTCAATAGCACATTTTCATTTATTCATTTAGTTATATATATTAGAGAGAAAAAGTAAAATTATCATACCGAAAGAATATAAAAAATATAAAATAGGAATTACATGTCTTATTTCATTAAATAGTCTAAAATACTAAATAAAAATAATTTTACGTCAATAAGCATGAATTCATCAAAATCTAGCTCAAAGGATTGAATCACAATAATTTAACTTTAACATAAATGTGAATAAATAATTTTGGGTACTAAAAATATATAAATATGAAATTTAAACTTAGATTTATCCATTATTATTTTATTGTTATTATACAGATTATTTAGAACATTTGCAAAATTCTTTTACATATAAAATAATTTTAGACATGCATAAACATTATTCATTGATATAAAATTAACATTTTTGATTAAAAAAATATTTAAAAACAAAACAAGAGTAAAGATTTTAATGACAATGCTATTGATAAGTTATTCATTTTTGCACACTAAAGAATATGATAATGCAGACCAAAAATCACTTTAAACAAATATATTAAAATAAATGTTTACAACAATATAAGGAAATTTACACATTAAATATTTTTTAATGAATTTTTGTTTAAACAAAGCAAACAAGAATATACCTGATTTCAGTTGTATTTCACTTAAAATACTGAAGTCGACATATGTTTACATTTTACAAAAAAAGAATGATATAAGAAGCACTAATAAAAATTTAGTATAATGAATGCAACGTTTATCTTGAGAAATAATTTGACAGTAAAATTATTTATGTAACTGTCATTTAATATCACATAAAAGCATGCATAACTTATCTAAAATGCTTGCAAAATGTCATCACACAAGAAAATATAAAAACAATTACAACCTATATGGCAAAGTAATTCAAAATATTGCACTGCACATTTCTATTCTAAGCAGTACAGCTAGGCAAAGCAGTAATATTTTGCTAATAAAAGGCACACTGTTATATAACAGAAATCTTTGTGTGCATAAATAAATTGCCAAATATGAACCACTATGAATCATTTGATACTGGTATTTTACAGTTGGAACCAATGTCGATAATCTTAAAAGTCAAATAAGCACCTTTTATAAAATTAGACATTTAATAATTTAAGATAGTATAAAATAATTTGAGTACACAACAAAATATAAAGGTTATATCAAAAGTCAAAGCAATTTTAGTTGCACAATTGTTTAATTTATCGTATGAAATTTTCTTACATAGCACAATTTTAATCTAATAAAACTATCTTTGTAAGTAAAAACAAGTTATATATTACAATATTAAGCTGATATAAAAAGAATAAAAGTGGATAAACTCAATTATATGTTATTCAAAGTTTTTTCTGTGTTTATTGGTAAAATTAAGCATATAAAAATGTTAATAGAGGTTTACCAGTTCTTGATAAAAATTAATATGGAGAATAAAATTTTTAAAAGTATAAATTTAAATAGAAATGGAAAATAAAAGAAAAAAAATTAGCAGGAAGTTTAGTATTATGTTTCATATTTTTAATTTAAGTTGGTATGATTACTATCTTTTTGACTTGTTAAATTTCCGATATTATAACTGAGCAGCTGTCAATAGGCTTAAGTCTGACATAAGGGTATGAACTATTTAGCTAATTGAATAAAATGGATAATTATTACTCAGAATTTATTGTTTACATATTAAGAGATGCAATAATTAAAATTTAAACTGAAACTTCTTATTAAGGTAAACACAGAATGTGATATAATGAACCATTATACATATATATGACATAAAATTAATTCAAATAATCTTCCTTTTGTACATGAAATGTATATGATTTGTGATCCTTTAAACACAAATTGATTATTATACTTCAAGTAACATTTATAATTGCTCTATTTTAGTATTTATTTGATAAACAAAATTCAACTTCTTAAATTCATCAAATAAGATATAAATCAACTACAAAGTAATATAGAATAAAAAGTAAAATTAGTAAATTTCATTTTAATTTAAGAGTTTTTTGAAATAAAAAGCTTTCAATAAATCAAAATTAATATAATAATTAGTATTCTAAAATATTGCACCCCTTATAAATAGAAAAAAAAAAACTATCTTTAAAAGCATTAAGGAAATACCTGCTGTGTTCCTCCTGAATAATAATCAAAAGGTGGTGTCTGTGTCACAGGAGAAGAAGGAATATCTGTAGTTTCATTTTCTTCTTGACTTGGAATGCTATTTTCCCTATGGAAACTACCTTGATGGTTAACCATATCATTTTGATAATAACCAGAATTATCCACGACACCTACAACAAATTCAACATGTATTGAGAACCATGGTCAAATTTAACACATAAAAGTATTAATCCATATGGTACTTTTAATTTAAAATATAATTTATTTATTTTTTTACATTAAAATTAGGAAAACCAAAAAATAGTAGATAAAATTAATAAATTAATGAAAAATAATTAAATTATTGCTCAAAACTAAAGACTATTACTTACTATTTGGTGAATAACTGGAATTTGGCATGTTATTATTTTGTTGGTTCCAATTACTTGGTTGATAATAATTCACATGGTTGTATGATCCACTGGTATCACTCTGAACATTAGAAGTGGTAATATTTTGAGATGTTTGATCTAATAAAAGAATGCATTCATTAAAAAATTTAATAAAGCAAAGTAAAAAGAAAAATATCAATATTAAATATACATTAGCACTTACTTTCAGGAATTAGTGTTGGATATTGTTGAGTACTTAAATTAAAATTCTGATTAGTTTCAGTCTGTTGTTCATTGTATGAATTAGAATAATTATCAATGGTGGATGGAATTGTCTATAATTGAATTAAAGATAAATGAAATATAATTTAAAATTCACCATTTACAAAAGATACAAATTTAATAAATTAAGAAAGTCACATTTCTAATAATTTGCATGCCAAATGAGCACATCAAAACAGAACTAACAAATTTTTGTTTTCAATCTAAGTAAGTATAGATAAAATTTTTAAAAAATTTGAATATTTTTATATTTACTAGTAAAACTAAATTTAGTAAACTAAAAAAACTATAAGCTAACTTCGTTCAGAAAGAATTTAAAAAAAAATTTTAAATAATAAAATTTAAATACTAATAAAGCATTGATGTTGTATTTTCTGAATAAATTACCATTTCATTAAATGTTTTGGTATTTATCACATTTTATTTTGATGCAAATCATACATACAATTATATATATATATATATATATATATATATATATATATATATATATATATATATATATATATATATATATATATATATATATACAAAATAAATAATAAATATTTTTTTCAGTAGTTAAAGTTAAATTACTATTTTGTTAATAGGTAAATAAATGTACTATGAAAAGCATACTTGCAAAACATTTAGAAAATTTTGAAACCACACAATTTTATAAATCCCATACAGATTAAAAAAATTATTTATTGTAGAATGTTTGCCACGCATTATAAATGTTACATTTTAACATTAAAAAATATATACTGTAATAACTGCAAACATAGAAAAAAAATAAGGATTTTTATTAGCAACTTTTATTTATTAATATTTTTAACAAAACAAATCAAATTGAAAAGGTATGGATAGTAATTGATTGCAATTCCAACAATATATTTGTACATTTTAAAAGAATATATTTACATTACACTATATTAATATTTATTAAGCTAAATTGATTATTCAATAATCATTATATACAAAAAGAGGATTATTGAATAATCAATCTATTCTTTTTCTTGTTGGGTGTTCCCATTTGATGTACATGAGAAAGAACAAACAAGCAGAACTAGAGAACATTTGTTGATAAGGACAATAATTTCAGACAGAAACAGGTGGGTGTGCTGCTTTCTTTCTCGAAATGGGGATCCATTACAGGCAGAAAGTCCAACTTTTACCTCAATTTTATACCCATGCCTTATTCAGGATTCAACCCTGAACCCACATTGTAAGAGCCAAGGGTCTCCCATACAGACTGGGCAGCGAATGAATTCAATATGCATAAAATAAGAAACCAAATCAACAGTGGATAAAATGCATTTTTAAATTGAAAAAATAGGCTTTTTTTTTTTTTAAAAAAAAAAAAAAAAAAAAAAAGGCTGTAAATGTTTCCTTTTAACAAAAATGTATATTAGACAAATAAGACCTCTCTCTTCCATATGTGCATGTAACAAATTTCTTAAAATCAATAATAAAGTTCAAAGGCTGGAGAGAAAGCTTTATATTTTCAGACTATTTGATCTCATAATTTTATTGCACAGCCATCAGAATTTATAATTCATGAAAAAAAAAAGCCATGTGTTGTGCAGCCAAATTATACAAGTTGGCAGCTATGTAAGAACTATAAAAAAAAGTACAGTTGAAGTTTTAAATTTTTAAGAGTCAAAATTATAAACATTATCAAACAATTTATAAAATTTAAGTATTGATATTTAAATTCTAAAAATGTCTAATAAGCAAAAAGAGTAAAAGCTTATACTGGAACAAAGAACAGAAGAAACTTACATTAAAATTTTGAACTAAGTTGGATAAATTTTTCAACCAATCAGGATCATCTTGATCTTCATATTCTCCTTGACCCCTCAAAAAATGTGGGTCATGATATTTTAATTGAGTAGCAAGCTATAAAGTTTAACAATATCATTAATTTACAATTACAACAAAAATACATGTGCACCAATCAGAAAATTTAGCTTATATAAATGAAAATATTTTTAAATATTTATGAGTGGGAAAAAGTTATCTTTCCTACCTTAAAAACTTCAGATACAAAGTCATATTGGAACAATATTGGATGTTCTTGTAATTTACTTGCTATTATTTCACAATAGTGAAGGGCCTAAAATGGGAAAATATAGAATGCAAATACATAATTATTTATATATACATGTGCAATTGGTATATTACAATTGATTTAAAACTTACTTCCTCCAAGAATCCATGTTCAACAAGACGCATTGCATACAAAAACTTGTACAACTATAAGAAAAAAATCATTAAGTCTTCACTTAATAAAACATGAACAAATGTAACATTTAAAAAATACAACATACCTGTAAATTTGTTAACATAAAACTAGGATTCGCTAAACTTTGAGCATACTCATAAATTTCTGTACACTGAATAGCTTCATTTGTAGCAAATTCTTCAAATGGTAACCTGTATGTAGAAATAAATAAAAAAATCTAGGATGAAAGTGTTTGAATAAAGAAAAGGAAAATCATTTCTAAACCAAACTTATATAGTGTTAAGATAACATTATGTAACAAGCGGCAATATATAGATCCAATCTTTTCCTGTATCAATTTAAATTGATTCAATTATAATAAATCAAAATATACTGAATTTATAATCTGGCTATTAAGAAAATGAGGTGAACTATTTTAACTATTGATTTCAAGTTATTATAAGAAATTACATAAAATTATTACATAATAT
The DNA here is from genome assembly GCA_030067965.1 of Latrodectus elegans. Lineage (NCBI taxonomy): Eukaryota > Metazoa > Arthropoda > Arachnida > Araneae > Theridiidae > Latrodectus > Latrodectus elegans. The sequence goes on from CM057814.1 coordinate 27,638,181, forward strand.
AGAATTTATTTCTGATCATAAATAATAATTTGTTCTTTCTCATTCCAATAGGAATCTGTATTCCATAATCAAATTATTGGGACTAGTCACTTAATCTCATTGAAACACAAATTAAAATGATTACATATATCAATAAGTCTTTTAGCTTCAAGTCTTCAGCAAACTTTTATCAGATAAAAAATCCATTATATTTAATAGCTTTACAGAAAAATAAAAATTGAAAAAATATAATTAATTAAAAATAAAGCTGTATTTATACAAATGACTTGTCTAAATACACATGATATTTTGGTTGTAAAGGGATGAAAAAATTATTCAGATAGTAAAATTAAAAGATTTATGAACTTAAGCCAAATAAATTTCCAAATCCCAAAAACTAATGTTTTGATTATGTAAGAAAGTTTTCAACCACGTCAGAACAATAATTTGGGGTTACATGGATGAACAACCAAAATTATAAAATAGTTACAAGATAAAAATTATTTTGTAAACTTACATGTGGTCTGCAGTCAGGAGAACTAACTTGCTATTTTTTTGCTCATATGTTCCAAATTCAACTTGAGCCATTATGTAACAAAAATGTGCAGCACAAAGACAACCTTTACTTGCTAGAAGTAAAAATAACTTTATATGCATAATTACAACACATTAAACAAAAAGAAGTTTCAGCTCAGTAATCTGATAGCATATACAAATACATTGGCAAACAAAGAATACTACAAAAACAAGCAATACTATAAAAGTAAATTTACCCAAAGTATCACCGAGAGTTGTAATGCTGCGAGAATCAACTTCTGTATGTGAAGACGGGTTTGATAATATCATTGCTAAGTGTGGTCTCCAATCGCCCCATTTTTTGTCAGCTACATTCTTTAAAAGGAAATAAATTAATATAGAGATTTTATTTAATATATGAATTTCAACTAAGTTTCTTTTTTATGTATATAAGTAATTGCAACAGTTTCCCACTAAACTACAAGTATTCATAAAATTATAAGTTTCTTATAAAACAAATCAAAGTAAAAATTAATAAAATTTAGGAATACATAATATCTTTCTGAAATAAATACTTTACATTTCAAGAAATTTTTTCTATTTTATCATAATCTATTAATAAAATTTCCTTTATTCTATATATATATATATTCTTAAAATAATTATTAGCATCATTAAATGCACATTTTAATTAAGAATACAAAATTTTACACCAAACATTCAATCAATTTATGTTTTTAGATACTTAAAAACCTTTAATTTTTATTAACTAAGATCATTTAATGTCTTTTACGTAATAATTTATGTCTGATATATAATGCATATAAGCATTTTAAGGTTTAAGCTGAATATATAATTTCTTAATAAATCATTAAAATCTTTACATATAGGAAAATTTTATTTAAATAATAGAGTCATATTTCTGAAATCAAATTTCATATGAATTAAATTCAAAAAAGTATTTGTTTCTATTGTACATTTATAGTAATGAATAGAAGCCAATATTTAATGAAATAAAATTATTAAGCGTGATTCTCAAAAGTAAACACGATCATTTAAATCCTTGATCTTCAACAAATATTGGAAGAATTAAATGGGATTATTAGCATCATCTGCAATGTCAAAATTACGATAGTCTCTAAATTACAAAAATATTTTCAATATAGAATTCAACACTTTCACATACAAACACTAATTTGTTGATTTGTCGACCAATGCTTATTTATGCACAGAAAGGCTTATTAGACCAGAACATCGGTTTAAAGGATTCCAAAGCACTACAAATATCTATGCTAAGGTGAAATTCTAACCCATGAACTGTTGAACCTGAGGCCAGGACACTAACAACTCAGTTGGTAGTTAGGCAATACAAACAATGAACTGTATCAACTTTAACAGTGTTTTCCATATATAAGACCGAATAACTTTGCATTTTGCTGAAAAATTACCAATCATATTATTCAGGAACACGAGGTAATATAATGATCTTATTATGTGCTCTTATCTGCTGTTTTTTTAAGGTAAAGATTGAATGTCGATCTTTTTTTGAAGCTATAACAGAAGAAGACTCCTAAAAGATTACATATACACATATTTTTGATAAAAAAATTTCAGAAAGATGTTTTTTTAACCAGGTTATATTGTAATTTATAAAACACACAACAATTACAATTGAAACAAATCTAGAATTGGTAGAAGTTCACAGTTAATTAGGAAATCATACTAATCCAAAATAAAATTTAAATTGAGAAAATAATCCTTATGATCTTCTATATTAATGTCCCCACAAAATACTGAAATACAATACATTATTCAAAGCTAAAATAATAATAAAATAGTATTTCAAAATCTATAAAAATAAAAATACATTAACATACAGGTAAATTCAAAGCTGTCATTTGCAAGAATTTTCAATAAAAAACATAACTTCTGAAATTGAGTACTTAACTGTGAAAAGTTATGCTTAATATTTGCTTAATATAGTGTGAAACAATTCTATTGTAAAATAACATTTCAAATAAAATCTTATACAAACTAAAGTGGTTTAAATTACATTGTTTAAAAAATTGGATATTTATAAAATATTTGAATAACATTTTATTACATTGAATATATTAATAATAATACATTAACAATATAAATATTTACCGTTACAGCTAGTGGTTGCCTTCCAGACATCAACTGATATAGAGTTTGAAGGGGATCATTAAGGGCCAATGAATTTGCAAATCTTGTCATCACATTCGCATAAGTTCTTAAGTCCATCTTTGAGGCAAGAAATAAGGCATGACCCCATAATCCATGTTTCATAGCCCATTCCAGAGCATCCTAACATAAAAATAATGAAATAAATAAATCTATTTTTAACTGATATATCTCTAGCTATTAAAAAAGAATCCTTTTTTTTAATATTCTGTATCATCAAAAGTATTCAAAACAATGTTTATATCAGCATATAGCACTTATTTTTTAATACAAATTACAAGATCAAAACTTACATGCACACTATATGGCAGAAAAGATTTAAAAATAAGGAAAGTTGAGCATAAAAAATTATTAGACTTCTACTCGTACGTAAATACTATTTATTGAAAAGGAATAATGCATCTTACTAGTTTAAAATTTTTTAATAATGGATAATTTGTAAAGTTGATAGTTTTCTTCCCTTTTTAATTTTAAGGGGAATAAAATTTGTTAAAATAAGAAAACTAAGCTTAACAAAAATATTTCATTAACATTTAGAATTTCTAAACAAAAATGTGTTGTTTCATGAAGGAGACACAAATGTTTAAGCTTCACTCAAACATAAAAAAAAAATAGTTAATGAAAGGTTTACAAAGTTCGAAATACTATTTCAAATATTTTAAACTAAGCTAGTGAGGAAACAATTCACTGAAATGTTTAAATTCTAGCTGAGAAATATGATTATTAAAGTACAGGTTTATTTTAAATGCACATCAAAAAGTTTTCAAAATTTTCATACAATGCGTAAATTCAACATTTTAAAATTAAAAATAATTGTTTTGTGGACCTATGACTGCTATAATAAAATGCTATGTACGATATTATAAAATTTATAAATTAGTTTTCTTTTCAATTTACATTTTTTAAAGATTTTTCTATTGATTGAGTATCATTATTTAATTGAGCATCAGTATTTAAGATCATATACTTTTATATAAGGTAAACATTTTATGCCAAACAATCTGTTTCCTTTATGGTCAGAGTTGAGGCATTTCTATGCATAACATTACCATCTGCTAAGTAACTAGAATTTTTTTTAAAGTAATTTATTAATCTTGATAAAAAAAAAATGAACACAATTTAAGCACTGCCTTAAGAAAATGTAAAATAAATTAATATTTACCTTTTTGTGACCAAATAAAAGGAATTCTCTGAATTTACGAGTAATCTTGTCAACATCAACAACTTTGGAATAATTTAAGGCAGATTTATCATGAAGCACTACTATGCCCTCATCTGGTGATGATGCATCACCTGCATGTGATTGACTGGAAGAATCATTTACATCTGCGGGAGAATGCTCACCTTGAGGAGTATCAATGGCATGTTTCAATGGAACAGAAGTTGGACGAAGAACTTCATGATCTTTTAACAAGAGTTCAGCAATGTCACTACCAGCAACAGACTGAAAAAAAAATGAATTGAGTATTTACCTGAATATTTAGATGCAAAGCAATATACTAGTGAAATAATAATCATTAGTACAATTTCAATTAAAAATTACTTGAATTTATGAATTTTTCTACTGTAATTATTTCTTTAGGGAAATAGTGAAAAATTGTACAAGTTTGCTCATTTCCTTATAACTCTATTAATGTAAGTGTTTATGGTAATCACTAGAAAATGAATTTGTACTTTAAAATTATTAATTGGTTGACTAGTCTTCATTTTCAAAATGCTATACTTTATCATCATGACCAAACAATTAAGAGCAAATATTTGATGGGAAATAAATACATTTTATATTACATAAAAGGAATTTGAATTGTCATTTTGATGAGAGCTGATTATAAATCTTGATTTTAAGTGCACCAATTTCATCAAGCAGGGCATTACATTCTTTAAATATTGTAGGCTAAACTATTTTAATAACATAAACAAATACTTTAGTCTGACATTATCTTCGTAATTATTATTTTCAGATAATGTTGATATAACAAAAATGATTAATCAAATTATAAGTTCAGATATGATGATCAAGCTTATTTTTTTACGCTTTTATAGTCAAATTGTTCCTTGTAAAAAAATTTGCATTCTAATAAGGATTTAGAACAAATGAGAATAACTAGAAATTACTTTCCAAGTTATAATTTTGCACATTTATTAATACGAAAAGATTATCTTTAATTGAATCAAAATAGTCAATTTAATTTTAAAATAGTATAGATGGTTTTAGTGAATTTTTTTTAGATTTAAAGAAATTAAGTTCTTAAAAGAATTTTATAGTTTTATAGAAAGCAGTCACATTTTAATTTGTTCATTTTAGATGAGTTAAGCAAAGAAAAAAAAATTTTTTCTGCAGTTTACTTTTGACATATTTTTTAACTTCTATGTCATCATAATATAAATAATTTATAATTTAAATAAAAATTCCGATTCTATTTCTTATTGAAATTTAATTATATTATGTTATCAATATATATGTATTTAGCAGACACAAAATACTAATTGAATAATTTTTGGTTCATTTCATTGAAAATTTCATAAATTAAATAAAAATTTATTTAATTAATAAAAATAGTAAGGCTCTTACAGGGGTAAAAATAAAAATTTCCAAGTTTCAAGGACCTTAGAAAATCAAATTACAAACTATACCAACAAAGACAAAATATACCACAAAATTTTACAATAAAAGTTCATTAAGGAAATTTAATTTTTTTGTTGTCTCTAGCAAATATATTGAAATAAAACAACTTGCAATATTAAGATGAGATTTACAATTAACTTAAGCTAGCAAATTTTCATAATTGTAATATATTTTTATAGTCTTACAAAATTTATACATATATACTATAATTATATTCTATAATCAAATAATGTATGATTGTTGATTTATAATAATTTGAAATATTATAATTTTTTCAAAATTTAGATTATAAATGAATTTTTAATTGCATGAATCATTATTTTAAGAAAGAAAATCTATTTACCCCATTTTGCCTCAGCAATAGCACCATAAGTTCCCATAATAAGATATATGAATCTCTATCAACTACATCTTCTTTTGATTTAATTGCTTTAATTCTTTGAGAACAAAATTCAATAACATCATTCTTATGAGTTAGTCCACTGAAAATAAGCAATCAAATGTTAGAAACCAAATAATTATACAAAATAAAAGTAAATCCTTTTTATAAACAGAGATTAAAAGATTTTAGTAATAAATTTATTAACAATTTAAAGAAAATAATGAAAGTCACAAATTGTATCTATGATGATAAATCAACTTTACAGCCTTAAAATTTTAAGAAACTTTTAAAGAGTATTGAGTAAAATGAATCAGATAAACTTTTCACTCATTTAGTCACACATAAATAAGCTGTATATGTATATTTATAATAGTAACCTAAAATGCAAATACCATAATTAGACAGTTTTCCTACACCTAGATACATTGTTTTTGCAACAAAATTTACTAAGTTATTAGAATTATTGGTATTATGATAGCTTTCTCTTTAATCTTATTATTTCATAAGTCACACATGAAAAAAGTACTATTGGTTACAAATAATGTGGAATATTATATAGAAACAAATGTCAAAAACGCCATGAATCAAGCTTATATTATAAATATAAACAATTTACAATGATCACTCCCAGATTAAAGTAAAAGGAATTGTATCATTAAAAGTAATGTTAAATACATTCCAATTTTGAAAATGTAAAAATTTTTATTATATGACGGTAAAAAATAGAAATATCATTTTAATGACTGCTAGTCCAAAAAATGCATTTTATGCTTATATAAATGTTAATACTTGGTGAATTATTTTTTTTTAAATTAACATTAATCTAAAATCAACATTTATCAGAATAGGAAAATTTAACATTTATGTCTAACATTAAAAATTTTTAGGTTATAAAGTTTTTCTGAATACAGTATTTGTAAAGAAATGAGAACTATTTGGAAGCAATTAACAATGGTTATATCACTTTTAAAAATGTAATCCACTTTTTCTTTCCAGAGAGTTTTAGACAAAATTTAAAACAAAATATTTCAGTAAAATAAAAAATTGACATGAAAAAGAGATACATGAATTAATATGAAATTATCAATAACTGTTCAATAAAAAAAATAGAAATATTCTGATCTTAAAAAATCAAACAAGAAGTCATTCTTAATATATAATTCTTTGAAATTATACCAAAAATTCTCCCTAAATTTTACAAAGTACAGAGATACTAAAAGTTTGTCCTTTTATTCAGTTGAATATAATATCAAAAATAAATTTTAACAATGAAACTATGCTTTCTTTTTTTATAAAAATTAGAAGCTTAATAACATTTATAAAAATATGATAAAGTGTTGCAAGATTCACTTCAAATTACTTTTATTCAATTTTAACAGAAACCTAACTTTCAAAGTTTTACTCTAAAATATTTTTCAAAGATATTTACCAAACACATTTTATCACTAAAATGAATTTTTATTAAATTACTGAAAAATCTAAACCTTCAGGTTTTTATTAAATTATAAAAATATCTGCTGTTTTAAAACAAACTCTTGCTTAATTTTCAAATAAAAACTCTCATGGACAAAAATAATTTATTTACATGTGAATTAAAAAAATATTAATTCTCATAAAAATGAAAATCTTTGAACATATTTGTTAAAATTATTTTATTCAAAAATGATCTTTAATTTTTAACTTTAAATTGTAAATTTTAAGTTATGTGTGTAGAAAAAAATTTTTATAAAAAAATAATTTAACACCCCCCCCATATATATATATATATATATATACTCCAAAGTTTCTACAAACATGTCATGTAATAGAAAATTTAGAGAATATTTATAAAATAATAAAGTTTATTTGCATTTTTACTAGTTCTATAATTAAATAATTCTCATAATTTACTTTATGTTAAAATACTATTATGTTTTAACTTACCGTATAAGAGGACCCTGGTGATTTGTTAATTCTTGAAATGATTCTTCATTTTCTCTAATTTCCTAAAAATATTTGAATTATAAAACCAAACAGTCTAAAGAAAGATTTTAAGTTTGAATGAAAATATAAAACATTTTTATAAGTGTATATTCAAAAACATAAATAGCATTAAAAAAATGAAATCAAATTCGCTAAATTCTTTTTAAATTTATTTAGATGCTAATAATTTATTCATGAAATAAACCAAAAATAAAACTGCTTAAGTAAAATAATTCAGTTCACAATTCAGATTTAAAATTTTTTTTTAATACAAAGAAGTAAAACTTAATCATTCAAATTACAAAATTTTTAAAAAAAAAAAATCTTTTAAACAAATATCTTAGTTGATAAAACATCCTACAAAACAATCACTAAGCATTTAATGACTTTATCTAATTTATGTTTAAGAAAAAATATCAGCAAATTTATTGAAATTTTATCTTCATAAATATTATCAATAACACAGATAAAAGAAAAATAACCCTTTGAATATATAAACGCTTCTATAATATCAATATATGTATATTATAATGCCCACAATTAAAAAGGAAATTCAATAAACATTTACAGCAAACCTCTAAATACAAATGACAAAAAAATATTTTTATTGCATCAAAAATTTAACAAATATTTTTTTCAATATTACATTGAGGAATCTTATCTGCAGGTATAAGTTTTTTTTTTTTTGCTCAATAAATAACATTTAGTTAATTAGATATAATTTTAATGGAATTCTTTTGTATTTAATTTGCATTTCTTTAAAAGACTGCAAATTAATTACAAAAGAATTTATTGAGCAAAAAAAAAAACTTCATCTTTTAATTTTTTTAAATCACTATATTAAATATTAAATTTACACACATAATAAACTTATTTATAAAATTATTCTCTAAATTAAATAAATATCTAAAATGTCAAAATATGTTTCATGATAATTAATTCTATCCATGTTTAATCACTTGAATTTTTAAATGTTTCAGTAAATCATTTAATATTTTGTACATAAAAAAATACTTGTAATAACTACACAGATAAACTAAACTAAAATTTCAATGATACAATTTTATGTAGTTTTAAAAATAATTTTTAGGAAATTACCCCTTAATATATATACCTGTAGATTATGTATTCTTATTGGCATTGTAGTGCTCAGATGACTAGGTATAGCTGTTAAAAGTATGCCTCCAGGAGAAAATCGAGCGATGGGGTGAGCATAGGAAAATTTTACAGGTGTTAAACGCGATGAGGGTGTAGATGTTAAATCTAAAAACAGATAAAACAATAAAATAAGAATAATGAGATAACTACTCTAATCTGTTTTCTTGATACTGATGATACACATATACAGTGTAACATTGAACTCGTTTATGGAGGACAATGTTAAAAACTGAATAGAAGATTGAAATTTTTGTCTAATATCAACAGCATTGATTTTCACATTAATATTACAACCTATTTTAAAGGATTTCCCATTTATGTGGTTTTAATTATTAAACCACAATATTAGAATAAATATAAGATCTTTTTTAAGTTTCATTAATATAATATTCATTCTAACTGTAGCTATCACATCAAGTATTGAAAAATATGAGAAGCAAAAACCAATATTGAAAATTTAAGTTGTTAATTGAAATATGATTATTTCAGATAATAAAGATTATTATACACACTAAGGGTGTTGTAGGAAAAGATGCAAATGCAAAAATTTATTCATTGTTTTTCTATTTTTATAATATAAAATCTTTGCTTAGATTGCACATATTTGGTTGGTTTTCATGTATAGATTAATGTATAAAATATATTATTTAAATAAATTTGTACTCCTTAATATTTAAAATGGAATATAAAATTTTTGATAAATGTGTTTCAGATTCAAAACCTGCATTTTTTCAAGGAAATAGGTCCCCAGAAAAAGTAAATCCTCACTTGTATATTTTCAGCAAAAATAGAAATGCATTAGAGTCATAAAGCCTCATTCATCTGTGTGTACATATTTAAAACTGATTCATTTACCCTCACATTTAGAAATTATATTCTTCTTGCTTGTCTATTATGAAAATTTTGATAATTTTTTGAGTATCATTTCTGACTCTAGCAATGCAAAACTAAGTTTTTATAACAATTTCTTTAAATAGAAAGAAATGGCGATTTGACTTAGAATTATCAAATGGATACCAATTACAAAACTATCTCAGTAAATCATTTATCATTTCCATAAAAGACCAATTTGAAATAAATATTTATAATAACATTTATTTAAATAATCACTACTTTCTGTGTAATAAAACTTAGATCAGGCACTAAATATTACTGATTATTAAAAAATATATTGAAAGGAAAAAAAAAAAAAAAAAACTAATTTTGTTAGCAAACTGCGGTATGATGCTAAAAAAGAAGAATTATTTTCTTTATTTAATCACATTCCCAAAAATAAATACATATATAAAGATTTTAGAATTATTCTCATTGATTTTATATTTCTATTTATTGATGATATGAAGCATTCACTCACAAAATTACTTTTGCTGTATTAAATACAAGATTTTTAAAAACTAGTAGCATTCAACAATCTCAACATTTAATTACAAACAAAAAATATTATAAGGTACTTTAATATAATTACTTTTAATAATACTTAAATATAACTTTGAATTAAATATGATATGATTATGTAAAAAAAAACAAACAAAATTATGTGGACTATGAGACATTTCTAAACAGTACACTCCCAAAATAAACAAGAAATATGTTGATTTTCCCACGTAACATAACTTGTGGACATTCCTATTGTTAATGAATCATCAAGATGACATTTCTCTGAAGTGGTCAAGGAAACAGTGGATCATTTTAAATTAGCTTTCGTAGGTTATAGAGGGTGAGGGGAAAAAATACAGGCTTCGTAGTGAAAGGACAAACTTATGCTGCCACCATAAAACAAAAATAAACTAGTCTTTACTTAACTTCAGACAGTTAAGAGGTAAAACAATGTCAAAAATTTTTAATAAATATCACAACATTTTTTGCAACATAAAAAAATTCCAGATATAAAATGTTTTGAGCACTTATTATAAACATATTTTTACACACATACAGAATTAAAATATTCATTCTTACATAAAAATTCAGAATTATAAAAATACGGAAGCAATTTTAAATGAAATCTTAAACAATGAAAAACAAAATTTCGGTGCAACAATTTTTTAAGAAAAAGCAATAATATAAAAAGAATATTAAATAATATATTTTACACTCATTTAAAATATTGCAAATTAAATCTGAGCTTTAATAATAATAAAAAAGTTTCGTTATGACAGAATATTGCATCTTAAAGCCATTATTAAATAATAATGCAATATAAATTTTATTACCAGCTTCTGCTGTTGAGACATCATTTTGGCTTTCATTACAGGCATAACCTTGTTGCAAATTATAGGTTGAAAACTCTGATTCATTAGAATCAATATCTGGCTCTCGATATTGACTAAATTTATAAAGGAAATTAATGATTTTGTCAAAAGATATTAAAATAAGTTTTTGATATTATAAATATAGAAAAATCATACTAAAAATACATTTCAATCAAGTAGTAAAATACATTATGTTGATTTTCAATTTATAAAATTACAATAAAATCAATATGAATTTTATATGTATTAGAATTTTGCATATATATACATATATATAAAATCCTGTATTAATTTATTTAAAGATGCATTATTTTTTCAGTTTTATAAGCTAATTATGTTATTTTAACTAGCAACGTTTAATAGATATAATATAAAAAAGTTAATCCTGAAATTCAAAATATCAACAGTTCCTAGGACAAACTAGAAAAATGCAAGAATTGTTTTTAAAGCACAAAAATTTTAATATTTCATTAGAAATCAAAAATATAAAAAAAATTTATATTTGATAAATCATTTTGCATAGTGAAAATGCAAAATAAAAAAATTGTGCAATTATTAAAAACAATCCAAAAGGTAGCATTATAAAATAACAAAATGCAAGTTAAGCATTTGTTGAATTACAGAAATTATTGCAATCTCTTTAAATAAAAATTCCATTACAATTACAGAATTTTTCAATAAATTTTATAATTTCCAATCTTCATAAGTAAAAGCAATACAATAGTTTGATTTCTAAATATGATAGATATTTTGCTGATTCTGATGATATACATATTCTGCTCAGAAACTGTTATATAAATGGCTATTTTAAAAACAAGATTAGTATTGATATTGTTATTTAGTTAATTTAAAATCTAATCTTAGTTTATATTAATGAAGATGTTAAAACTAGAACTTTAAATTAACTAAGTTACAATATATGAACAATAACACAATTCCTTTTAAAATATCATTTTTACTTGACAAAACAACTTTGAAAACAATTTCATACAGAATACATAGAAATAATGATAATTTTAAGAAATTTTTAAGGTCAATGTTTAATAAACAATATAACTATAGAAGAATATTTCAATAATAAAAGTAATTCAAAACATGAAATTAATTTTACCATGCTTGCAAGTTTACTTGGTGTATTAACTATTTTTAAATTAGCCATTACAACAAAATATAAAAACTTATTTTAAAAAATAAAAAATATTGATATTTGAATATTATTGAAAAATAAAATCTAACTAATGGTTTAAAAATATGAAAAATTTATACATAATTAAAAAATTAAATATCCACCGACATAACAAAATTTATCAGCAAAAATTACTTTAAAAATTTATTACTTAGGATTGCACTCTTTAGCAAGTTCGTTAGCTGAACTTCTACCAGAATGAACACTGGAACGTTCATAATCATCGTAACCATGCTTAGCATAATATTGTCTATACTGTTCCTGTGCCTCACGATATTGCCTATATCTAAAAACAAATTAAATATTCATATAATAATAAATGCAATATAGAGATGCAAAATAAAAACATTTTTAAATGACATGAATAACAGAAAATGTTAATTTTGGCATTGAATAAAAATTTAATGAATAAATTATAAAATAATTTAAATAATTTATGAGAAAATTGAAAGGACTATTAATAAGACATAGAACTATATACAAAATTCATTGAAAAGAATTCTAAATTAACTCAGTTAAGATACTAAAAACAAATCTTGAAATAATTTTTAAGTGAATCTAATAGCAAAGATAAATGCTAATTCAACTTAAAAAGTTAATCTTTACAATTTAAAAATGTATACAAACTCTAGGTTATATCTGTAAAAAGAAAAATGTATTATTAAAGTGCACAAAATAAATTTTTCTTTAAAAATAGAAATACATCAATGATTCTTTGAAGCCAAATTAATTTCAAAAAACAAAAAGTTATACAAACCTTAAATCATCTCTGCAAAAATAAAAAAGGTAATTTTTTTATTAAAGCATAAATATAATTTAGCAATTAAAAATATCTTAACAAATGAACTAAACATAAAAGCAATATCAAGGAAACGAAAGAAGAGAAATACCAACCTTGGATCGTTTCGATAAAGTTCATCATAGAATCCATAATTAAAATTGTTGTAAGCATAACGTTGATAAGCATCATAATAGGATGCATAATACATGTCTCGTTGATAAGGTTCATATTCATAACCTATAAGAACAAAATTACATTAGAGAAATATAAACAATGGGAAAAATCAAAATTTTGCACTTGCTATTTAAAAACATTTTCAACTATTTAAACCTGTTTAAAAATAAAATTGCATTTAAAATCATCAAATATATGTGTAATAGTAGAATATGACAATATAAAAAGTAATTTTAAAAATTTAATAATATTCTATATTTTACTAAAACTTGCACAAATATAAAAATGTATCTCACCTTTATGAGTTGGAGGCCTACTATAATAACCTGAATCTCTGGGATCTTTAGGATAAGCACTTGCAGGATAAGGATTTTGTTGACGATAATAACCTGCATACTGAGCAGATCTCTCACCATGGCTTAAATCTGATTCACTTAATCTTGAGGAAGGACGAGGATATTCTTGGTGATGCCTAATATCATTTCGACTTGCCTGGTAAGGGTAGTCATCTGGTCTAGGATGATAAGGATAATCTTCCCGTTTGTCTCGCAATGAATTCCTGCTGGAGGGTCTGGAGCTCTCTTTATCAGAATAGTAGTGACGAGCATCATAGCTATAATATTTCTGCTCTGCAAATTTTTGTCTGTTGCTACTGCTATTATTATGCCTGGAATCTACTCTTCTATCATGATAAAAAGAATCTTCTCTTTTTGATTCATTAGATATATTTGTTGTTTCTTGATAATCAGCATTTGAAGCTTGCTTTTGATATGATTCAGGTAGAGTGTCATTATTTGAGATTTTACCATTAATTCTTGAATCTTTCAGAAGCACTGAATTTTGTTGGTCATAATTTTCAGCATTTTGTTTATCTTTTTCAACTGGCTTCTGGGAAATACTATAATTCTTGATCTGTGATGTGGGTTCACTTAGTCTTTCAATATTAGGTTGAGAATCATTTATTAATGGTGACTGTTTAGTTTTTTTGGGTTTTTCATATTGTTCTGATTTATTGCTTTCATTTGAGAGTTTTGTGACTGGCTGTAAGAAAATAAGGAAAAATTTTAAATTTTCATTAAATTACAAATATACAGGATAAAATTAATTTATTTAATAGTTTGCTTTAACCACATTACACAAAACTTTTAAGACAAATTTTTGTATCAAACGAATAATCCAGATTTTTTTAAATGATGATGAAATATAATATTTTTAATGTAACATAAAATAGAATATACCTCATTCAATCTGAAAAGTGATGTATTTGAACTACGATGAGACAAACTTTCTGATCTGGAATCAGTAGAAGATTCTGATCTATCAGATCTTGCAGAGGATATTGGAGGAGCTGCTGGCGCTAAGGTTACACAAGGAATGTCGGGATTATCACACAGTAATGAGCTTGGTGAGCTATTTAAATCTTGCCTGAAGTGTCTTTTATGTGAAGCATACAGAGGTGACTGTTTTCTTAATTCTTCATAATCACATGGTCTTTCTAGATTATCGGGAAAAGTTTCTAAATTTACTTCTTGAACCACAGTTTTTTCCTCTTGAGCTTTAGTTTCAGGAGGGTTAACTTCTGTTACCTCTTGTTGAACAATAATACCTAAAAGTAAAAGGAAATTATGAAATTTTATCACACAGCAGCTACCTAGTACACATTTAGTTACATAATTATTATCACAATAAAAAGTGACCAAATAAGTGATTGCTATGCATGATATTTAACATTGTTATATTGAAATTTATAGCTGTAGGTATGGATAGAGTCAAGACTTTTCAAACAGAATTAAGATTTGTTTCGTAAAAATATTTAATTATCAAAAAAATTCTAATAGTGCTATAAATTAACATTTTTCTTATACATATATATTTATTTTCTGATGGATTTATTAACCAATTAGAAAGTTTTTTTCCATGGGAGTCTATGTTTAAGCTTGAAGATCTTTCAAATTAAATCTATTAAATATTAATCAATTTAAAAAGATTTTTACAGCAAGCTGTTTGTTTAAATACATTATTGAAGACTATCAGTCATGTACTTTAAATTAATAAACTTCTTCATACTGTAGTAGACAAAGAAAATAATGAACAATAATTTTAAATGTTACAAACAAGAATATAGTTTCAACTTAAATTCAAATTTAACATAAAGTTTTAAAAACAATAAAGTATAAATATTTTTTATTTCAGTAAATAATTACAGTAATAAGTTTATTGATATTAATAATCAAGAGTTACTTTTACTATTATTTGATCTAGGAGGTTTGAATGGACTCTCTTCTCTAGGACGTATAACAAGTCTTTCTCTTTCAGCTGAAGTGGAACGAGAGGACTGTCCAGATTTAGTAGGAATTTGTTGGTTTGGTGGATCTTCTGCTCCTTCATCAAACTCCTACCAAAAAAGTTATATATGAAAATAATAAATATTTGAAACCATGAATTTAAAAGAAATGATGCATTTTTGTTATGACTTGTAAATTTAAAGTTAAAAAAGGGTTAAGAATTATTTTTCATACCTTATTTAATTGTAGAGGTATATTTGACAAGATGTTTGTAGGTGGCTCAGGAACTTCTTGATTTACTGGTTCTATGAGAAAAATATGTACTAATCAACATATTTTTTTAAATATTCAATAACAGGCTTGTTAAACTTTCAGGGGGGGGGGGAATCTAGAAAATGTTTGGTACTTTTAAAAAGAGCAACAAATATTTATATTCAATAAGCCATGTCGTTGTTCATTTCAATTACAGTTAATATTTTTCTATTACAATTCCCTTGAATACATATTTTTCTTTTCAAAATTAAATTTTAGAAATTTGCCAAAAAATAATAAATTCTTAAATTTATGACAAAAGTTATATTTGGATGTAATTTTTTTTCAAAGGAAATAATCCTAATTTATAGGTATTTCATATAAAATTTATGACTCTTAATATAACTTAACACAGTTCCTACCTTTTTATTCAACATGTCAATTTATTATTTGCTCTGAAAAGTATTTTAACTTTTTTATAATAGTTTTTAAGAGGATAAGACTTTATTTACTTTCTCTGGAATTCAAATTAGAATTTCAGGACAATTCATAATTGAAAGTTTTCACAGATTTATTAACATTAACTTTATTTCAAATCTATTCCAAATAAAAAAATTAATATAAAATGATATTCATAGGAATAAGAATCTAAAATAGAATTCTTCTTAGAATTAATTGTTTGGAAGTTAGGTAATTTATTATTATAATTTGGTATACTATTGAAGTAAAATTAAGGACAACTTTTAAAAAAAATTGTTTTGTCAAAGAAAATTTGTGTCTTGAACAGTATGGAATGTTTTTAAAACCTTTGAAAAATCAAAGTTTGTGTAAACAATGTTCCACTGCACAATTTAAAAAATTGCAATTTATCATTTAAATGATTTTTATTATGTTGAAAATATTTGTTTTTACTCATTTTTCCCAAAATATTTAAAAATCTAAAATAATAATAAAAACTCACATTTTTTAAAAGTTTACAAGAGAGGAAGTTAGACTGAAAATATTAATAAATAAATTACCAATTTCATTTTGCTTACACTTGTAATCAATGTAAAACAAAGCAGTTATTTTTATATTAAATTACTTCCTTCTATTTTTTAATGAAGTTAAAAACTGATAAGAAAAAAATCACTTTACAAATGATTCAATTTTTCTAATTTTACTAGAACTTTTAAGTATTTATCTGAAAGCAGAGTAATTTAAAACTTACAACAGATGTCTGAGTTTTTAAATGCACTAAAAGAATCTCTATAATCTTTACGTAGGGTTTCAACTTCAAGATCCTTCAACTAGTTTGGAAAGTTGATTATTTTTCCTTTTTAACTGTTATGGAATTTAAAAAAAAATCTCTTTTATTAACTTTTAATGAAAACTCTTAGATTTTTTGTTTCTACATGTGCAATTTAATTTATATAAATTTTGCTACTACATTTTTGACTGCAAACCATAAGGATCAAATTTCCATAGTTATTTTTAAAATCATTAAAATTGGTTGAACAGATTAAAACCATACAAAACTATATATGTCACATAACATACAAAAATATAAATAGGCATTATGAATGAATTGTTGCATATTTAATCCAAATTCAATGAAAATTTAAAAAAACTTGAATGAATTCTTTTATAATAAATTTAATGAAACTATATTTTATAATAACTTATCTTCAAGTTCATATTTTTTATAAGTAAAATGGAAAAAAAATGTGTTTTTTTAAGTAAATATAAAATATTAAAATCACTACCTTCTACTAAACCTGGAGAAACTGAATGAGATAAAGATCTCTCATCTGTCTCAATATCATCTAGGCTTTCTTCTTGGACAAAATCACTATGAGTTCCTTCAGAACTCCCTTCTTCAGTAACAGCTCCAGATGTATGTACAGTGGCATTGTCAAGAGCAGATACTGGAGATTTTCTCATTTCTGGACTAGATAATTCTGAATTTTGGATCACAGTGGTAGATGATTCGTTGATTTGCTCAAGGCACTCACTGTCTGGTTTGGTCAAATCACTGTGATGGAAGAAAGCTGATAAAGTACTAGAAGCATAGTCAGCATCAACAGTTTCTTCTTTACTATCAGAAGTACCAACAGCATAATTTGATTCTTTAGATTCCTTATCTTTTTGTTCTAACTGTTGTAGAGGAGTCAATTGTTCATTTGAAAGAGTAGTAGATTTAGAACTTTGTGTAGTGGAAGGTAAGTAGTGAGATGACTTAGTATTCTGATCATTAGAATCTGAATTGACATTATAGCCAGAATTTACAGAAGGATTCCAAGAGGTATTTGCAGAGGAGCTTGAATCTTGAATAAAATCAGATTGAGGATTGCAATATTGAGGAGTACTATATGTCCAAGGGAGCTCTTCTGGTTGAGTAACACTAAAAGTTCCATTCTCCCAATTTGATAGGACAGTGTTCATTGGCATCACATTAGAATTATTGTTTGCAGGTTGGTAATTAACAGAATTATTCCCAGCTTGATAATGGCTAATATCATTTGTTTTATAATCAGTAGATTTACTAGTAGAATGATAATCAGTTGTACTATTTGAAGACTGATACTGATATTCTTGTTGAGGCAGTGAATTATAAGTGGTTGCTTGGTGTTGAGCATAGCCTTGATTATCTACTGGGACATAAGGAGTTTGTTGCCATTG
Source organism: Latrodectus elegans (assembly GCA_030067965.1). Classification (NCBI taxonomy): domain Eukaryota; kingdom Metazoa; phylum Arthropoda; class Arachnida; order Araneae; family Theridiidae; genus Latrodectus; species Latrodectus elegans. The sequence continues at coordinate 27,656,597 of CM057814.1, forward strand.
CTGTGTTGATGGAGGTTGTTGATAATTTGTGTATCCAGAACTGCCAATTACAGGACCTGGTTTAGTATTCCAAGATTCATTAAAAGGAGCCTGAAAATATTTTGATCAATCATTTTATAATTTAGGAAATATTTTTAAAAATTCAAGTAAATTTCTGCAACATAATATTCCAATGGAAACTATTCAATTAGCAAGTTTAAATGAGAAAATGTTTTAATGGCTATTATTTACTAAAAAGTGTCTGGACACATGTGATAAAAGAGAAATACAATATATTCGTGTTCAATAGTTGTTAGAACCTCTATGTGAGGCAATTACATCATTGCTTTAACCTTTAGATGCATGCTTCCCACAAATTTTTGGATGATGAGCAGTGACATTTTATTCAGCTTAAAGACATGTAAGTTTTTTCTCCGATTTTGGACAATTGCTGTACTTCTTAAATGAGCAACCCAACTACTCCTAGGGGCATTCTATAGGATTCAAGTCTGAACAGACCAATTCAATTGGTTCACTGCATTATCATAATACCAATTCACAGTGGATATTGCAATATGACAAATGGCACTGCCAGCCTGGAAGAACATTGATCAAAAAGCATAGGAAGCATATTATTGTTGAAAATAGTGGAATAAGAGTAAGTGTTAAGTTTATAATGAATTTTGATCAATGGTTAAAGTCTATACCACAAGAAACATCAGACTATAACTATACCATCAAAACTTTACCGTAGGTACAACACATACCCCAAACTCAGACTCTGTAATCAGAGTAATAGAGATTGGATCTTGATTCATTGTTCCAGAGAACCTGATGCCCTTATCTACAGTCTAATTTCAATGTTCCTTTCAACACCTCCCCTGAGCACTATGATAGCACTTTCTTTATATTTAAAGTCTTATTGGTGGCAACACAACCATAGAAATCAGTGTTTCCTTGCAGGTGGTATTTAGCAAAGCAATGCCAAATACTTATTGGAACTCCAGGAGTAGGTCAGTTATCAGTTTGATGTGGTTTTCCTGAATTTCTTTGGACAACACTCATTAGTCTGCCAAGTCAATGCCCATTTCAACAATCAATTTTAGAATATTTAACTTACTAATTGGTTGGTTGGATTTAATGGTGCAAGGTCCTAATAAGGACAAGCTGCGCCATTTAAATTACTAAATATGCACTTTAAAGAGCGGTTATTTATATCACACATGTGACAGTTATACCTTTCTCAAAGTCAGATTTGCATTTCATGTCATCTTGCATATCACTAATGCCAATGTTGTTTCCTACACAATATTTAAATACAGATGGCATGATGTAGATCAAAACTGCTGATATTCTTATTTATATTGGTATTCAAATATTTATTAGTAGAGAGTAGATGCATACTAACTTTATATATCTATTTAAAAAATTAATAAGTTCTATAAAATACGTCATAAAGGTGTACTAATTTAATTAAGCAAATTCTTGTAAAAATAAAAATCACTTGATTAAATATGATATAACTAGATATAAGAAATGTATTATGAAATTATGAAAATGAAAGTTTATAACATTTATTAAAAAACAGTATTTTACATCAAACCTAAAATTTTTGATTTACGATCTTAACAAAATTGAGATGAATCTTGAAATAAAATTTAAAAAAATATACCTGCATAGAGTTTGCAATCATCTGTGAACCAGACCAATAATTAGATTGCTCGGGAACAGATGGGTTAGATGTAGGAATTTGTTGGTAATTAGCTGAATTAGTAAAGGTTTGTTGATTCCAAGAATTCTGCTCAGGCTGTAACAAATAAAATTTATATATAATATATTTTAAACAGTAAGGAACACATAATTACGAAGCATATTGTATGTGATTAGATTAATATATTGGAAATCATAACATTAATCTAAAAGTAAATAGAAAATCTTCCAGAAAAGCATTAAAAAATTCCTTACAATTATGATAGTTTTTATGTATATTAAATAAGCAGGATTCAGATAAACTAATTAACATTTACAAATAAATTTTGTTAAGCTCTATGCTCCTGTGCAGCTGATAAAATACACCAAGGCGCAGCATGTCCAATTTTGGATCTTGCGCCATAAAACCCAACAACCAAACTGGCTAACAGACATGAAATGTCTTCTGGCATTCGTATGACATAACCCGATTCTGTACACGTGCGAAATTTGTCTTGTCTGCTAGTAATTCTTGAAGCATCTGAATAGTAACTTGTTTTATCTAAATACAATTTAAGTTTTCTAAGTAAATGAGTTAGTATTTAGATTTTTTTTTTTTTGAAAGTTAAATATTTGAATATTAGTTTGCTGTAAATTTTTATTTTAAGTTTATAAAATAATTTCTTTTTATATTGCCTTCATTAATCTAAATTATTTTAATCTCGTAGGCCATGTAATCATTCTGAAAACACTGACAGAATTTTTATGAACCATAAAATCTGTCTATTCTCCAAATGGTGCCAATGATTCTGCAAGCCATGATCAGGTGAGTTATTATACATATTTAATTAATATTGTTGTTGTCTATAATGCTTTATGTTATATATTACATATTGTTTATAAATATCTCATATTTGTATTTAAATTTATTCAGAATAGTAACACTAATTAAATAGAAACTATAGTTTTTATAACAATGTCTGCTTAAGTCAGTGGTTTCCAACCTATTCGTACTGGCGAGCCCCTTTTAAAACAAAACTTGCAACTGTCTCAATCCCCCTAAGGGGGGCGTGCCCAACAGGTTGGAAACCACTGGCTTAAGTTATATATTTAGCTTTGCTGCCTGGCTTATATTGGGATAGATATCACTAGACAAAAGTTTTTTCTTTTTGATGGGAGCCACTGCCTAGTGAATTAAAATTTGATTTTTTTAAAAAAAAATATTTTTTATTCATGTTATTGATTAAGTTTTATTGTCTGGTTGTCACACATAATAAATTGCATGATACACAGTTCATATTTGTTTTTTATTATGTAGTTTTAATGAAATGAGTTCCTAGTTATTAACATTTTAATAATTTTGTAATAAGTAATTATAATGAAGTGTTTGATATTTTGATATTTAAAATAGCAAACAGCCACAGAGTTGAAGTTTGAGCACAATCGGTATTTGGATATTGAGCATAGTAACATAATTTAGGTTAGTGAAATAACTTAGCCAGTGCTTGGCATGAAAACAGAAAATCGAGCAAACTCGCAAAGGACCCTAGAATTTTACCACAGATTTAAACCAAACTAAAAAACTTAATAAATTAATATTATTTTAAATTTCATATAAATCTGATTTACAATAAACTTGTTTGTAAATGTGTGATAGCTCTTCAAGTCCATAAACATATGTATATGTAATGAAATATCCATAAGAAAATTTATAATTAAAAAAAAATAACTAAAACTTTGCACATATTGTTTTATTAGAAAATTAACATGAATTACAAGATAATAAAGTACTATAAAAATTTCTCTCAAGCTCATATCTAAACATTTAGTCTAGTAAAAAACATTTGAGTTGGTTTGGTTTGTTTGTCACTCAATGGTCACTTTTTGCATATGAGGTAAAAAACATTTGAGATTTTTTTTTACTAAGCTAATTAGTAATTGTAGTTAGAAAATTATTAATACTGCCAATTCAGTCATTCATTAAGGTTGATTGATAATGATGCTAAATTGGATGAAATTATTCTATGAAAAACGCCATTTTTTAATCAGTAACTTATTACATTTTTGCATATTGTTTTATGTCCAAAATTGAAATGAACCACTATGATTGAAACTATGAAAAAGCTCACAATCCTGATACATAATTTTTATATTAAACTGTTATTTTTCCAGATACGTAATAAGACATTCTGTTTCATAATAGAAAAACAAAGAAATTATACATTTAAAAATAAAATTGGATATTCATCATTTATATTTTTCAGTGATTTTTATTCAGTTATTAACATTTTAAATAATAAATAAGTTTTATAATCATAAATAAATGACTATAATTTTATAATTTTCTGACTATATTTACAAGAATTTTTTAAGCATATTTATTTTTTAGAACTGCAAAATGTAAAACTGACAATTGAAAATATAAAATATCACATTATTTTGCAATAAAATTAATCCACAGATAAATAAAATTATGAAAAATACCTGTGTTTGCATAGAGGGATCATAGTAATTAACTGGGTGTTGAGAAGGTTGTGATGCTGGAACAGGTTGAGAATACTGTATGCTACAAAATATAATTATAATGATGGAGTTCTTTAAATTTTTGATTTTAACAAATCTTTATGTTTGTTTATGAAATTAAAATCAGTATTTAACTTTGAATAAATTTGAAATAAATAATACAACAACTATATAGAGTAATCAGTTTTGAAAAGTTTTATATTTTCAATAACTAAGTTATACTTTTGTATTTCTAACATTTGAAATTAAAACTTGCATTCAATAATAATTTTTTTTTTTAAAAAATTAATGTTTGTTACGAATTACTTATAATTTTAAGTATAAATTTTCTGTAAATTAAATGTTTTCATACTTTTTTTCCAACAGAATTAAATTACTTTAACAGAAAATTTTTCTTAAAGTGTAGTAAAGCAATTTTATGAGAATATATGAAAAAAATCATTGTACCACAAAAAATAGTAAATCTGAACACACACAAAAGGATTTAATAGACAATACATTTTTAAGTACTTTTACATGATAATATCAGATCTATTAATAGGAATGAAATTTTCATTTTTGAAAAGTAATGGAAGAACTACACATTTTCTTTATAAAAAATTTATAGATCTTATTTAAAAACATTTAAATTAAATCAACAATAAGAATAAGTTAGCAAAAAAGCATACTGTTAAAATAATGGAAAAAAAATTCTCACAGCTTTTAATTTCCTTATTGTGTGAGTGTGCCTTACTTTTACTTCAAATATACATACATATTTACTTAAATAATTTTTTAACAAATAAGTCTGCAGCAGAACAAAGAATACTAACCAATATATATTTAAAAATTTATAATAAATGAGAAAATAATCCCTAAATTTTTAGAATATAAGTAAAATAGCAAAAATGTAATTTACAAAAACACAAATTACTTGTTTATATATTTAAATAAAACAAACAGTCAGTAAATATCACACTTAGTTTGATAATGTAAATAAAGTAAACAAAATATTTTCAAAAATATATGGGTAATAAATATCATTAAATTAGATTAAAAAAAATTTCACATTCAAAATGAATATTATTTTAACTAAGAAATTCAAATTATCATTAAGATATCTCATTCATAGTTAAATACAACACAAATCATTATGAATGCCAAGAGAGTTCTCCTAAAATAAATACATTTCTTAAGATAATCTTATAACATAACAAATTATTTGATTAAATTTTATTTATCTAAAAGTATCATTACAAACTAAATTATCACGTTATAAAAGAGAATGGAAAATATATATACATTTAAAACACCAGATAATATTTAGTATGGAATAATCAATGTTTTGTTATGAATTATATACAATAAATTAAGAGTTGTTTTATATACTTATGCTTGATTTTTATGAAAAAATTAATTATTGATTATTATTAATTATTAAAAATTGATTACTTAAAATTAATATATTTTATGTAATCATTTAATTTTAAAACTTGCTTACTCATAGTGAAAAAATATATTTCCATAATGCTAATAATAAAAAGAAACATAGTTCCTAAAACATAATAATTTAGTAGATGAATATATTTCAGTTACTACATACAACACGTTCTAAGAGCAAAGAATCTAAATTTCTTTTTATATCAACTAAATTTAGGTTTATACCAAATAAAATATATATTTTTCTTTTTCAAATTCAAACAGTTTTAAATGCAACAATCAGAGTGATTTAAAAATGAATTAATATAAATATAATATAATGCAATATTTTATTCGAGGACTAAACATAATGCTTACAAGAATCACTGACTATTAATAAAGAATAGACATATATAAAATTTATCATGAACCACCAAAAGCAGTGGTTTCATATCATAGTCATTATCAAGAAGAATAACAACATAATTTTATTCTATTACTTATGTTTCAAAGTAGCAGAAGCTCAACAGATTGAGGTAATGATATCAATTGATCCCCCTAGTTTAAATTAAATAAGGTTGTCCTAAGAGATAGCCTACAAGCATTAAATATTTGTAGGAGTTAGTATCTTTTCGTTGATGGAATGAATAAAGTTGCTAATTTAAAGCTAGATTTAAAAATTAATTACAAAATTAAAAGTTTAATGTTGGTAAGACACAAGCAAAATAATAAGAAAAGTTTGGTTCCCCTTCAATTTATTAACACATTTGTGTTTGTAGAGACACTTATATTAAGATATGCTAGATGTACAAACTTATTTTGAAACAATCAACTGATTTCATGATTATTTTACTGACTGAAAGTTTACAATAAAAAATTTGACTGCTTTAATATTCTAATCATAATGAAGTATTAAAAACTTAGATCATTTAAATAGTTTTATAAACCAAAACATAACAAATAATTTAATCTGCTTACTTTGTATTAGTTATTTGATCCACACCGGGACCTGAAATTTAAAAATAATTTTAATAAGATTATTGCAATGATTGGGAAAACAAATTCACGAATGGTTAAAATCACTCACTTTTAGGATAACGTCCTCTCTGTAGTAATCTCTTACTCATTTTTTGAAATTATAAGGAACACTCAAAAACTAGAAAGTTGAAACGACTTCTATGAATAAAAACTGTAAATAAATAAAAACCAAAAATATCTTTTATTCACGTAAGATATAATTTATTGTTTTATAGAATTCTAAAAAAAACACTGATCAAACTTTCTTACAATATGGTTGTCAAATATTTAGTTTTGGAAGAAATGAGACTCATAAAGTTTAAAATCTCAAATTGTGCACAAATGCAATAATATTTCTGTATATATTATATTTCTAGGTATTAATACAAATTTCTTTTACCATAAATTTAAAATAATAGATAGTTATGATATAAAGCAAAGATTACGTGTTACTAATCAGCAAGTTCCTCAAAATAAAATAAAAAGAACTATATGATTAAAAACGAATATAAATATGTATATATGTTACAGATAAATGCAAGTACTTTTAGCATTCATTGGTAAATCCGAACAGCTACAAAAAAGTCTTTCTTTGTTCCATTAAAAATCAATTTTAAAATAATAACATACATATAAGTTAACCAGACCAAAAACTTTGCTCAACGTTAACAGACAAACTGTTGCCACTTTAACAGCTGACAAAATTATTAAACTTCGCATTCGTCTGCAAAAATTAAACCAGAACCAAAACTTAAAATAAAAGACGGTTTTAAATAATATTTTTAAATAAGCATAACAAATCTAAACGAATCCACGAAATAGTCTTTGTCTCTTCTAATATTTTGGAGCATATATTTATCCACTGTCTTTCAATAGAAAGTTCGTGAAAACAGAGTCTATTACAATTAACCAGTATTTAACACTTCTTGCAGATGCTTAGACATTTTAATTCATTAGATTGCGTTAAAAAGCTATTGAGAACAAAATTATACACTTCAATAGGAATATAAATACTTATAAATTCTTTAGATGAGGTTGAAAGCATGAACATTACCGTGTGTTATGGGTAAATAACATTACCGAAGAATATCCTTGAATTTTTTGTTAATTATATGAAATCTTAACAATAATTTTTCCCAATAGATGTATAATGATGGAGCTCAGTGGTAAATTCTTGTGAAAGAAGTCAGAGTATACTTTTTATGATGACTGAAAGTTGTATAATAACAATGAATAGATATTTCTATACTAACGACATAAATTCGAATCCAGAAGCAAAGGAAATAAAACCTATTATTAAACTACTTATAAATGATATAGTATTTGTACAACTAAAACCATGTCATACTTGAAGCCTTTCTAAGAGAATATAAAGAATTAAAAAGGAAAAATCCCAAAATATGGTTGAAATAGAGGAAGGAAATATCATCTATCATATAGATTTGATTTAAATAATTTTATATTTGATTAAAATTGAAACTTTAATACTAAAATAATAAATATAAACATCAAAATTTATTATGAAGCTCTAAAATCATGGGTTTCTATCCATTAATTCTATAAATCTCAAGAAAAATCAGTTTTTGTCACCTTAAATTTTCTCTTAAGACTTTAATCGATACAAAAAAATAAGAAGATGAGTTGCTAATAAGTATGTCATAGTCTTGTCAGTTGTTTTAGAGCCCCATTGATGATTTTACAGGCAGCGGTGTGAAGCTATTGAAGCTTCACACCGCTGCCCGTAAAATCATCAAAGTAAAGCATCACTTGTTATAGTGAGTTATTGGGAAGATGACCATATTCTTTCTCACACAGTTACTAGGATCTCCGTTGGTTAGTGACAGATCCACTTTAATCTGTGTCATTCACAGATAGTGTGACGTGGATGTGAGTTGGAGGGTGCTGGTTTAGGTGTGACTTTGTTACCTGACCATGATTCAAAATTACGAGGTTCTTGCTGATAACCTATCACTGATATGTTAATGGTTTTGAATAAGTGATTATTCAAACCCATTAACCTAAGGATTCTGTCCTGGACTCATCTACATATCTATGTATGCATGGTTTAGTAGTTATACACAAATAAAATATTTCTCATCAACATCAAGCACATCAGGGATAAAACAATACATAAAAAAGATAAGTCATTCCAAATTTTAGATGGAAATTATTAACAAGTAATCTCAAAGGTGTATCAATTTGGAAATTTGGAAAATAGGTAGAACAAATTTATACAGTAATGTTTACTACCCAATTCTGGATTCAGAGAAGCGTATTTATTTTGAGCTGTAGTTTTAATGTTAACAAAAGAATTGTTTTAGTTTTTAACTGTCAATATTTTATATTTCATTTAACAAATAATTTTTATTTAAATAGTATTTTTTATTAATTAAAAATTGCTTGAACCACCATATTAATTTACGATGATAACAAAGATCAGTTCTAGAAAAAGGAAATTTACTGTGATATTGCTGATATTATGGAAAACAAAAGAAACAATATAGCGAAACCTGCAACCAATATCCACAAGTAATAAATTATCTTTAAACAGAAGGATGATTTAGATATAATCATACTCATTTAACTTTTAATTTCTTTAACATTTATTTTGAAATGCCAACTTAATTCAGGAGAGAAAAAACAAATGCATTTAAAATCAGGCGGTGTAGTAAAAAAAAAAAAATCTTTAATATTGCATATTATGCAAAAAATATTTACTTCTTGCTGGAAGGAATATTTCAAGTATTTGTCTTCTGATATAGCAAAAACTCTGAAATTGATTTCTTAAACATAAAACTATTCTAAGTGTAAGATTCTTTAAACAGATGAATTGATTTCATCATAATAATGTTCGTTATGCAATAAGAACTAATATAATTAAGCCAACTATAAGGTGTTTTTTTCCTGAAAATAAATATTTTTTTCATTTTAATGAAGAACAGCATACCTTTATGTTAAAAATGAAGTTTATATGTATAAAAAAAAAAGTCCGATATTCTTGATGAATTGATTATATTGAGATGTAATGCAGAATTTGTCTTTATCTAAACTTTTATTGACCTGAGAAGTTAATTTATTTTCAACGTACAATGTGCTAAAGAGAAATAATCTTTCTTTCTATAAATCAATAATAAAAATATAAAAATAATGCATTAAAGATAATAGTAAAATCTGAAGGCTTTACGAGCACTTATTTATAAAAACAATTGTTGAAAAACCATTTGGCTAATTTTAGTAGTAGAAAAATAGAGTTAAAGACAGATTAGTTGACTAATTTAAAAAAATTCCCAAAATGCAAGCATTCTATCATACGTTTTTATTCTGCTTTATTCTTTGATTACATTCATTATATTTTTACATGAAAAATAAATTTTAGGGATATCCGTAGTAGCAAATGCTCAGTGGTATTACAGTAGCCATTTACCGGTTTCATTGGTAACTCACTTTACACCGAATTTTTTCACCGGTCCGTGCCCAGTACACATGAAACGGTCACTGTATTTTCTACTGCATATTGTGCACAACACAGTTGCCGGCTGATGATAGAATGGTCGCTGGATGGCGGTTGCAGCATTTACCGTTGAGAATGAAGGATTTTCTATCTGATTTTTTATTGCATTTTGAATTTATTCAAAACTATTTTAAAAAAACTGCCTTTCAATACAAGTATTTTTATGTATGAAAAAACTTATGGGTAAAATGTAATTTATGTAAAAATTTGGTTGTCCTCAATATTGTTTGGCTTAGTAACAAAAATACACAATCGTTAAATTATTTTTAGACGATAGTGTATTTTTGATGTTTAAGCAAGAAAACATCATTAGTACACGAGTAGAATACAAAATGGCATAGCATAGTATCATCGCTGCATTCACTCCCTTTTCATCGAATCTTAAAAAACTCACCGGGCCATATGCCATAAGCTCATCACCATGCACTTCAACTGAACGGGCGTCAATACCGCAATCACTCTCCGGCCGAGATGACAAATAGCGCACTGTTCCATGTACTATTGCCGCACTGGGGCCGCTGAGTATCCATCGGTTCAAGTGGTTAACCCAATCACCACCCAATTGTTGAATTGCTACTACGGGTATTAACATGAAATTTGCTTACAAAGAGCGTTTACTCATTACTCTATTCTATTTCTTGAAGATAACTATATAGATTTACATATTTTGAAATAAATTTGGAAAAATTTAATTTATTCAGTGTATGCTATTTAAATTTTATTAAATCTCTGTTTTATATTTGTCTCCATCCCACATGATTAATAAATGTTCTTAAATACGCAATTTAAGAAAATCACTAAAGTTAACCTTTTCCCATAAATAAAATTTAGTGCTGAAATGTTATTGTTGAAGACAGTTATTTCAATGAAACAACCTCTCTATTATAATTAAATTTCGTTAAGAATCCTATAAAGAAACTTATATTTATAATTACAATTATAAATTCACTCCTTGTATGATATCTTAATAGCCGAAAGCTTTTGTAGGAAATTTTAAAGTATATATCTTACTCTTGTTTTCCGGTAAAAACTTTATTTTAAATGGAAAGCTATTTTTAAATATTTTAAGGTAAAAACTCCACTCTACTCCCAACACCTCCAAAACAAATGCGCATGTAAAAAGCAGAAAAACAAGACTTATCTTCTATTGTTCAAAAATAATGTGCGTAACCCAAAATTTTCTACTCCCAAAAAAAAAAAAAAAAAAATTCCAGGTATTATTATTATTATTATATGGTTGAAATGGTTATTGTGGGCTCATAACCATAATTAAAATAATGTTATTTAATTATCTGTTAATATTTGAACAAATATTAACTGATAATTAGTATGTGTAAAATTGAAAACAAAGAAAAAGTAGTCATAAATGGCTTTTTTTTTATCAGTTGCTTTGTTATTAAATAACTTTTCTACGTCCAATCACAGGGATTTTATGATACTTGCATTTCTAAAATAATAAACAAAATGTTTTAAACTAGTTTTTCCTCTATATTATATTTTTGATTTTACATCAACTCACACGTCATTATTCTTGAAGATCCAAAATGGTTTGGATTAAATGGCTGTTTTTTTCCTGACGTTTGTAATTTTTTAAAAAATAAATCCATGTTTTGATTGATTGAAAAGAAGTTATTCAGTTAGTTAGAAATTTCTTCAGACGGTAATTTCTAGCTACCTGAATAATTGCTTTATATAGGAAAAAATAGGAATTCGTGATAACTTATCCCCCCACCCTAATTTTTCCCCGTTTCAAAGAAGAACAATTTATATAAACTTTTCAAGAAAATGATATGTGTAAGCTTTAAAAAGAATCCTCAATTACGAAATTGGAAAATATTAATTGTCAATTAAAAGCTCAAATTCCCAAATTAAAAGACAAATTGTGTTTGTCTTAAAATATCTCAGACAAATAGGAAATACTGAAAAATTACGCAATTTACGCGTGTTCTAGATTAATGCTACATTTCTAATAATTTGGCGACTAGGTGAGAAATAGATACTTCTGTAAAAATCCGTCACCAAAGCTTTAGGACCAATATAAAGCACGGTAGCCTAGAACCCTCCAGAAATTTGGCGAAACTCGTAGATTTTTGCACCAAGTCGGGTATAAATACCACAGCCCGTCAAAGAGGAGTTAGTGAAGACGATTAGGCTTGATTGCTAGTTTGGTACATAGAAGTTTTAGTCTCATTGTCTGAGGTATTAGAGACTTCTGTGATTGGAAGTTGTGCTTCCTGTTTTATAGGATGTATTGGAGCTGTGTAAATGCAATTTCTACTGCTGGGATTTTCTATTATATTTATTACAGCTGAATTTGCTATGAATAAGAGTCACAATTTTTAAGACTCTTTTTAAGATATCGACTCTCAAGTAACACTAACTTAGAAGAGCGGTATATGTTATATATATATATTATGAAAATTGTAAAAATCGCATACATAAAAATATTTTTACGTTTATTTGGTTGATTTTCGATAAAAAAAATATTCCAATAATCAAACAACTATTAAACAAGTACAGAAAGAATTGCTTAACGTAAAATCTTCGTTGGGGTTTAAGTTATGAAAGACTTACAATAAAATCTTAAATATTATTTCTTAGCGTATTAAAGATAAGGAAATCGCTTATATATATAGATTCGAATTTAAAATATTACCATCACAGAAATTGAAGTTCGCATAAATGATTATTCACGAAAAGAAAAATGCCAAAAAATAAAAGATCTTTCAAATATTATAATATTAATTATGATTTTATTGCTAAAATAATAAAATCTTTCAAAATAGAAAATTTATAATTTAAAAATAAGCAAATATCACATTTAAATTAAAAGCATACGGAGAGGAAAGAAAAAAAATGATAGAATAAATGCGCAACACTCAGTAAATACTTTACACACAATTACAAATTTCTGGAATTTATTAGGCTAATTTAGTCACATTAACTGAATAATTTATTATTCAATAAAATTGATTTTATCGATTGACGACTAAATCACTTAGTTTATATTTGAACGGAATAACGTCTCAATCGCGGCAAGTTTATTTACCATAGTAACGTGATAGATTAACCAACCGTTATTGACTGACAATCATCGAGTCGTTACGCGAACACGTCAGTGATAGCAGAAATCTAAAATCCCGGAAGTCCACTAGTTTCCATTGCATTTTAATGAGAAGTATGATATAGATTTTTGCTTTTAATAGAATATAATTATCATAGAGAGGAATGACTTCTGAAAGGAAACATCAAAAAGCAGAACTTTCGCAAAATCTATAGTAATGTAGTACATCATTTAACTAAACCTTGAGGCGTAGTAATAAAATATATTTAAGGATATAACAGAGAGAGATAATCCAGATAGTTTTTAGCGAATTACAAATTATTTGCTATAGCAATATCATTGTAAAAAAAATAATGCATATAATATATTATATAAACATGCAACTATTTTACATTTTCTTCATTAATTAAATGTTAAAATAATAAAGCACACTGACACACATACTCACATTATACCTCTCTCTCTCTCTCTATCCTTATAAATACAATTATTATCTGCTTATTCAAATAGGATTATTCCTGGATATATAAGTTCATTTTCAATTAACATGGTAAATAGGGTTCAGGCATTGGAGTTAAAGTGAAAAATCAAATTTTTACAGTATATCTATTGATTATTGGGCCAAAGAAGAGCCTTGAAACGTATTAACTGCTCAAGCCATGACCAAGTGTAAAGCCCTGGATTATATTCCTGCCATTGTTGATAACGGAAGATTGATAATGGGGTTTCGCTTTACGTATACGCGTCTTGGTGCTTGAGAGGTATTTGGATTCCCTTCCTTGCGACAAGAGAATATGATTTACTATTTTTGATAAAGTCCTTCACAACGAAAAACAAAGACTCAGCTGATATTCAAATGTTTACAACGTTTTTTTTAGGACATCCGATACATGGTGTTGAAAGCAGTGATCAATAATTAATTGAAGACAATGGCTTGAAATGGTATCCCTGGCACAGTTTGGGCTTACAACAGCAAAGAAGTAGATAGTAGGATCTTGAGCGCGAGAGATCCCGGGATCGATTTCAGCCACTTTTAGATGACTAGAAATAAATATTGAACTTCAGCATAAACGGCGTGGTTACAAAATTAATTAAAAGCAATGATTATTTTTAGAAAAGAGTTATAAAATTTTAAATTGAATTTCACATTTCTTTTTTTGGAAAAAATGTTATCAGTCTACAAATAATTTTTTCCGAATCACACACACACACAATATTACGTCTTAAGCCATTAATTGAAGCTTCATCAATATGAAATTTGGGAAACAACAAATGAGCTTAAAATATTCTTAAATGTAAAGGAATTATTATAGCTATGAAATATCGAAATCAGTATTTTGTCTAATCAGGTGTGTATTATATGTTTTTAAAAACCAAAATAATCAGATTAATCATAATGTGTTTGAAGGGGTATTTATAAAAGCAGATGTTAATTAAAATATTAATGTAAATATATATTCTGCGAAAAGGATCACACTATAAACTACAGAATTATCCCAACTTTTACTGCATCAATTTACCTACTGTAAATAATTAATAGATCGTTATTTATAGAATACGTAAAAACTTGATGTGTAAAATTAAAAATAATATTTTAAAAATCTTATTAGATGCCTGTTAAAGGATTCTACTGAACTTTTGAATAAATGCAATGGTTTCTTTGGAATATTACGAAAACTGGAAATAAATTTGCTGTTGTGTGCCAGCAAGGCTGTCATTACGGGATGCGCTGTTCCACTTTTTCAACTGAACCATATATTTTTTGTGTGGAGTCCGACTTCCTCAGTACATAACATGGCATAGGGGTGGCTGTTTATAGAGCATAAGCACCCATTCACAATCCATTCATACAAGGAAAGGAGAAAGACAGGATGGACAGAGAGAGAGAAAGTACATCCAAGCGTGAACCGGGATTCTAACCGAAGACCATCCACAGTCAGGCACTCTGACCACTAAACAAGTTGGGCGGCTAAAAGTAAAGTAAAAATAAAATTTTAAAAAATGCAAACTTTTGATATCGTTTTTATTTATTTAACTTTTTTATTCGAATTCAAGTATTTTTTTCAGTAATTATAATATTGAATCACACAAGTTTAAACAAAATTGCTAGTTATTTATTTTTGAATACAAATTTTAACTGTTGCTTAAAAATATTTCGAATGATTTTGTAATTTTACAAATATGTATCTTAATTTTTAATTTATTAATAAAACAATATATTAGAATTTGTACAAATGATAAAAATATAAAAAACAAACGTTATCAGAATTAGTTAGAAATATTTTTAATCTTGGAACATTGTTATTAAGAAAAAAATGACAGGAACTCATTATTTGAAATTACTTTAACTGGTTATAGGGAATTAAGAGAAAATTATTTTAGCTTTTGTTTCGAAAAAATTTTTGTTTGATTGTGAAAAACTGTGAAAAATTCAAAGTAATTATAAAGCCACTATGATTTAAACTCTCTATAATTTTTCAAAGTTTGAAAATTTGAGTTTTTTTTCCCTGATTTTCTTTAATTTATCTGATAAGTCTCGCGCAATTATCTTTTTCATCTTTTAGGATGTTTATTTCTATTAAGAGAGAATTAATTTTGAAAGAGTTCTACATTTTTATTGTCTTGACTGAGAACAGCGAAGTAGAACTCAATGTAGAAGAGAAGAATTATTAAATAAGGAGTCATTGATTCTGAAGGAAGCTTAGAGGAAGCAGGAAATGTAAAACAATTTTTTCATTATGACAAGCAAAGGAAGTTCCGTTTCTGAACAGTGAGAATATAATCTAGTTAAAAGCCAAAGCAAAAAGTTTTTTATTGTTTTATTCCATGAGACTGTAAATAATAAACTGAGGGACTTTTTAATTACACTGATTACAAAAAATTATTTTACTGTTTAACGAATCTTGAAAGATTTCTTAATTTGCATTCCACAAATACTTAAATAAAGCAGCTTATAACTTATTATATTTTACACATAGATATTTCTAACTTTGTAAATATCTCACAAATCATATAAAATGTTTTGAATTAACTGAATTTAAATTGTGAAGTTCATTAATAGGAATTGAAAACATCTTTTATAATACGGATAATAAAAGTGTCTATTATAAAAAAAATTATATTTTAGAAGCCTTTTAACTTTTAAGATTTTCAATGAAGTCGTTTCATTTTAATTCCAATAACTTGTTTTTACTGAATACAGATGGTAATTTTTCTTATTTCACCATCCTAGGAAACTTTATGACATACTGTGTGGATTGTTATTTAAATTCTGATACTGTTCCTCTGGATTTCGAGATCCAAGTGGGAAAAGCCAATGACTTTCCCATTCATTTTAACAATTATTAACTTGGTTGATTGATGATGGACTTGATGAGAATGCCAGCTATGACATTTAAATCAGATCGATGAAAAAAATATACCATTTAGATCGCACTGATAAACTAAATAAAAATACTTGAAAATTATATTGAAAAACAATGAATAGTCTTTATCATAAAAACAATCTGAAAGGGATTTGCAAGCATATTTTACTTTAATGATACCAACTAAGCAAACGATTCAATTCTTTCCCCTTTTAGTTTAAACAGTTTGTCTGCGTTACTTGCATTAATTAATAGCTTTTCCAATGAATTTAAGAAATTTTTTTTTGTTAATATAAAACTTTTCACCAATTTGTTATGTTAAAGCTAAATTGAATCCTTAAACAAGCAATTATATTATCTAACTGCATCAACTGAGAAGTGTTTTAGAATGAATGCTCTGTTTTTGACACATTGTAGTGGACAGTCCAACACTAAAGTCCATTTTAAAGCGTTTATCCAAGAGTATTTTATGGATGTACAATCAGACATTTTCAAGTTTCACAAAAAGGATATCTGGAAAATTCTGAAGCACTCATTTTATTGGATGTTCCTGAAGAAAATAAAAGAGCAACCTACATCCCATGTAGTTCAACATTCGTGGATTCAAACCTGAGACTGGATTCGAACATGTTTCCTTCAATAGATCACAATGAGCTTACGCATGCTCAGTTAGATTTATGTTTGCATGTGTGATAACTAAATTCAATTCAATCTAAAATTTTATAAATAAATAATAAAATATAAAAATAAATAAGTATAAGAAAAGTGTGTAAAAAATTTTGTATAGCGTATATGAGTTCATATGTTCGAATCCAGACTCATGTTTGATAGATTGTTGAAGAAAAGGAAATGTAGCTTGTTTTTCTAATTTATAGATAAATATTTTCTATATTTTCTTAGTAAAACTTATAAATAAAAAATTATTAGACAATTTTTTTATACCAAAATCATATAAAGATTGAGTGTCTATTCACCAGCACTTATCAAAAATATAAAATAAATAAATAAACATAAAAATATTAAAAATAAATAAAGGATGAGAGTAAATAATTGCATCAATGATTTTCAGCATTAAAAAGTGCTCTTGTGATCTTGTACTCAAAATTAATGAACTAATTTTGTTGCAGCAATTGAAATAAATAAATAGAAATAGAAATAAATAAATTGCAAAATATATAAACGAAGAATAATATATTTTGTAATAAATCATTTTTGCAAAAATATTTATAATAATTCAATCTGCTATAAATTAAAATACATAAACTAATTAAATTCCAAGCCAGGAAATTAAAAAGCATTTAGAACGAGTAAAAGATAAATATTTTGTATTTTTAATCACTGCAAGAAAAATCATTTCTCCAATGATTTACAAAAAGCACTTCGAACAAACATCCAGTTCAACGTAGCAGTAACATTTTATCAATTAGATTACTATTCAAGGAGAAGAGGTGCAAGGAATTTTGGGTAATATTATCCTTCAATGGATATGACGTAAGCAACTTCTACGTATTCTGTTTGCCATAGTACATTGATTTCTTTTATGGCTTTTCTTATCGGTTTTTTTGTTTAAAAATCGCTTCTGCATTATTTTTATTTTAGAGATATAAAATATATATTTCACATAACCACTTCTTTTTACGAAACGATTTACTTCTACATGAGATACAGCTATTTTGATTATTTTCTCATCAGATTAGAACAGCGATAATTTCTTCTATTTTTCGAAATAATGTTAAATTGTATTACCGTTGATGCATTTACATGTACATCATACTCAACTTCTGATAGCATTAAGCTTTATTTTTATATAAAAGTGTACTAATTTTCTTAAGAATTTTTACAATTTTATTGAAAATAAATTTAACCAATTTTTTTTTATGCCTGTGTTTATTATAAAAGATCGTATGAAATTTCTAGTATTCTCTAGTTCTAACTACGATAATCAGACGTAAACAAATTTTATAGTTTTATCACAGTTAAATCTAACTGTAAGTAAATTCTTAAAAATATAAACTGTAAGTAAATTCTTACAGTTTATATTTTTGGAAACTCACAATTTCTGATGCTACTTTAGAATGTCAAATTATGATGATGTAAAGATTATTTATGCGTATTTCCTGTGTTCTATTCGCACTGAATATTTTGCAATCAAATCTTACAGTAATCGTGATTTTTATTCATTGAACATCAACTATGAATAGTATTTATATTTTGATTACTCTTTATGAATTGTAATTTAAAGTAACATTAGTTATTAATAGTGCTGTTTACATAGGTTATACAGAGTGCGCTAATTTAATTGCTAAGCATTTTTTTAAAACAAGTGAGTTAAATAAAAACTTTCATCTTTTAAAATGAACGTTTTTTAAACTCTAATTTACTTGATAAAATTAAAAAATTTACAAAAAAAAAAAAAAAATTTCAAATACGTATGATATTTTTCATAAATTTTTGATTAGAAGAAAATTTTTAAGCGAAATTATTTCAAGATAATTATTTTAAAAAAAAACTATATTGATGATAATAAAAACACAGTATCTGATAATATTATCGTATTAGGAATCATGATAATAAAATGATTACAAAGCTGAAAAAAGTTTATTGAAATTTAACACAAAATCTGAGTTAAGAAGACTTCTTCGATTCAATGGGATCATTTTCTAAGTATATAATTTAAAAATCAACTTCAAATTAATTATTATAAAAAATAGATTTATCTAAATGAAATTATTTTAAAGGAACTAAAAATATTATTTCAATGGCAATTTCGGCAAAGCATTTTACTATACTATCAGGATTTTCCTTTCGAATTTTCTTCACTTTAATTCTATTTTGATAAGGTGCATTATAGTGGTATTGCATTTCAAAAGAAATTTGTAAATCTGGGGCATTACATCACCATAGCCTAAAGGCAGAACAGAGCACTTTAGAATGAAATGCCACAGGTTCGATCTCAAACATTGTTGAACCGAAAGTGGATGCAACGCTTCCGCTTTTTGCCTCCGTGTTTTAAGGGATAAGTGCTTAGATTTTTTATTTATTTATTTCTTTTTTCGAATTTCCTTTCTTGTGATGTGGGTCAATTGTCTGTAAAAAGGAAGTTAACTTGGGTGATTTTAAAATATTTTACTATAGCTTTAAGGCAGTGGTTTTCAACCTGTGGGGCGCGCCCCCCAAGGGGGGCATGCAGCTGTTTTCAAAATATCATTTTCGAATACGAACCAAAAAAGTCGAATAGGTGTCGAAAAATGAATCAGCAGTATACATAATCCACAATCCTCGCCGCGAATTTTTCGGGTACCCATCTAAACATCCCATCCATATTTTTCTTGGAACGAAATATCACGCTTTCGCGTTTGGAGCCGAGCACTGGTGGGGCGTGGAATCAAAAGATAGGCACTTGCAACATCCCAGGTATTCTCGTGCTTACTCGCGCCAAACTCTCCATTTGTAACATCTTTTTAACACGCCATTTGTAACATCTTACCTATGTGAAACTGGTTTTTCTACAGTAGCTGTCTTAAAAACAAAGTATTGATCTCGCTTAATGATTGAAAAGGAACTGAGAACCGCGATTTCTTCAATGATACCACAGTTTGAGAAAATTTGTGCTGAAAAACTAGCTCAATCGTCGCATTAAATTATTATGTTGTTGTAATATATATTAATTATATATTCTTTTTTTATTATATTTCTTATAATAAATAAATTATATTTTTACATAATATTGTATATTATTTTGTAGCCCATTAAATAAATTATAATATCAGTTGAGTATTTATGAAATTTGATTTTTATATAAATTAACGGGACGCAACAATTTGTTTTTTAAAGGGGGGCGCACTAATTTTCTTTAAAAAGGGGGCGCCGGTACTAAAAGGTTGGAAACCACTGCTTTAAGGCTTTAAAATGTCCTCTATATATAGTGTCAAAACTAACAATTATTTGGGCACCGTGACTTAGTGATGAGACTCTACTATTTTGAGAAGAACCAGAGTTCGATTACAGCCATAATTGAACAATGGAAGAAGAATATTGCATTTCTGCTTTGTGTCCGCATATTTGTCAGGGTGTCTGCTTGAGAGTTTAAGATTTTCCTTCTTTGCGACACATGAATATAGCCCACTAATTGCAAAAAATTCTCCTAGAAGACAAATAGTGTCTGAATTTTGACACTATTTGTCTTCTAGGAGAATTTTTTGAAGACAAATAGTGTCTGTATTTGAAGAACAAATAATATTGGTTCTTCAAATACATAATAAAGACTTTTCGCTGATAATGTATCCATTCTACTATGTCAAAAACAACTAAATTGGACATTTTTTCTTTTTCATTCCTTTTTGAATAATATATATTGAGGATTTCGTAGTACAAATCACTAAATCATTAATTATGTTTGACTATAAATAATTCCCAATAGATGATTCAGTACTCGAATAAGTACATTAATTTCCTTAATTTTCTTTTAATGCTGAAATATAAATTTCATATTTTTGCTCAATATTTCCTAACGATTTTACTAAATAGGTCTAAACAGTCATGCCTCCTTCGTAAAATTTCATTAATGAATTTTTAAAAGCTTTGAAATTCTGCCTTCAGATTTAAAAATCAACATTGAATGGCAATTTAATTATCAATAATATTGATTTTTCGCTGTTTCATTTTATTATGATTAATTCATGATACATAAATTCTTTCCAAACAAATATTTGGTGACTATTTTTCAGCAGGAAAAAATTTAAGGGAATTAAACATAATATTTCTCTTGATGTACTTTATTAAGTATTAATGCATGATAGCGAGGTCCTATTCTCACGTAAGTGCAACCAATTCTCAACAATGAATTTAAGAATCTTTAAAATAAAATGAACTTCCTTCATTCACAATATTGGAATTCTCTGCCCACAGATTTACAGCAATCAATTGTAATTTTGGTGTACTTTAAACATAAGGTTTCCTTGACCTAGCTCTATTTATGATTAATGTACAATAGCAAAATTCTATCAAATAAGAGTCCATTAATTTTCCATAATGAACCTAAAATACATTAAGTTTCATTTGCAAAAAAACGTTTATGATCAATTCATGATACTGAAATTTTATAGAGAAGCAGGAGGATAATTAACTCTAAGCAGTAAATTTAAAATATTTTAACTGAATCTTTTTTATATGAAACTAAATTTATGATTTCATGATTGGTAAATTTCTATTTACAAATAAGGTTTCTAAATTTCACCGGTGGGAATTTATAAGATTATCTTGATATAAATTCTCTTTAAATTTCTTTTGATTTTCTTATGAGGAAAAAAAATGGTGCCTAATTTTTTTGCTTCATAACTACAGAAAACATTAAAATAACTGTCTTATAATTTCTGCTTTACTGAATTCATTATTAGTGGGCCATCCTATGTAAATTATGAAAATATCAAGGAAATTCCTTTCCAGTGTTCGAAAAGGGTATCTAATAAAGTTTTACCTTTACATTTAATATCCAAAATCAGAGATAAAAATTTACTACGTTAAATCTCCTTTCCATAGAAATGTATTTAGAAAAGTATTGATAAAAATATATAAAATCATGGTGAATGAGGATAGATTTAAACAATTTTATAATTTTTCCGGTAATAAATTCGAAGAGTTCAAACTTATTCATCTGATATTTTTAACAATTTTAGACATCAAACAGTAATAGTCTATATTATCAAGAGTTTTGTGCCCGTTGTGATATGTAATATTAATCGATTAAGTAATATCGATATTATTCGATGTACTTAGCATCAAGCTGGAAAATAATTATATTTTATACTTTCTTAACTAATAAGTTGCAAAATAAGATGGAAATGGAGAGTTAATATTGGTTAACGGAAATGTAAAGTAATACAAAAAAAAAAGGTCATAGAAACTAAAAGAGAGTATTTATGGCTACCCATTTATAGCTATATCAAGTATAGCCGAAGTTTAGAAGAAATATCTATAGAATGCATATCAATCATTTTAACACTTATAGATTTAGGGTAATTAAACAGCCTCTAAAATATTACAGTAATTAAAAAAGATATTTTTTATCAAGTGTTCTTCTATTAAAATAATTCTTTGATTTACTGTCTTATCAGTTTATGGAAAAAATTTCTAAAAATTAAACCAAGTCATAAAGTAAATAAAAAATTTATGTTTGAGCCATAATGGAGAAATTTTACTCCCTAGTCATTACGTTAATTAAAAATTAAAGTTAATTTTAAAAATGCAAATTTTTCAATTATAAATCTGGCCACATTTAGAATCTCTCTGTATGCATACCACCAATGATATATGAGGGAATTTTGAATAGTCTTATTAAATACTTAGATATACTATACTGCAAACATTTTGAATGGATTTCCTTTTTTATTTTTGATATAGAATAAAATATTTTATTAATTTATATTTAAGTTTATTACCACAAGAGTACAATTTTTTCACTATAAAATACTTTACAGATTGAACACACACTATTTCAGAATTTTCTCAACCTAGGTTTCTCGATTTCAGTTTTAGAATTTATCGTTTTGATATTAAAGTTTTAATGGAAAGGAAGCTTCGTAAATTTTTATTGATATTTTGTTGGAATGTTGTGAATATAAATGTAAAGATCTTAGTTTATTTTTATCTTTCTACGTCTGAGTCAAGACTTGAATATAAGTAATTAATTCGATTGGCATCTTATGTTAAAAGTACATTCAAGATACAACCAAGTATAAAATATTAATTAAATCACGAACAGTTTCAAAGAAATTTGGTGGAAAACTTTCTTATTATTTTTCGAAACAAAAAATAACATTTTTTCTAAAGTTGCCAGCTATTTATAAATACTGCACATCGTTTATAGTTTTTGGCCTAGAAAAAATCTGCAATGTTCTGAAACACAGAGAGCTTTTCTTATAAAGGAGCTGTACAAACAGTCATCAAATTCTGTAAATGTGCTTTTCGTGAGGTGTGCTCAAGAAATTAAAATAGTTAAATGTTTAACAAGGAATATGCGTGTTAACAAAGAACTATTGTTGATTGGAGAGAAAAATAATTTAATTAAAAGAAACAAATAAAATTTATAAGCTAATGTCCCAAATGGAATTGTTATTAATCTTATCGAAGATGATGTAAAGAAAGTAGCAAAATGTGACCTCATTTGTGTAAAGTTTCAATTCGTTTTGAAGCTATATTCATCAATAAACAATACCACAATACATAAAATATAAAACAGACAATTGAAATCCTTTCATTACTATGAACAGCATTGAGTATGAATAAAAGAATATAGTGATTTTGCAGGTCATTCGAGACATGATTAATACAAAGCTTGTAGGTGAAGTGTGTTACACCAAATTTTCATTTAAAGATTGGCAAACATATGAAGCGATACCCTTTTTGGAGAAATAAATGACATGGAAGATATTAACTTTGCAATAATTTTAACTCTTAGCAGTAAGAAACACCTAAAATCTTCATGGGTTGGTAAAAGAATCATGCTATTCAATGAAAGAGATTTGGGGTTAATATATTCAGCTGCTGATTAAAAATAGAAGTTCATGTTTTTCTCATGCAGATCTGTATGCTGAATATGTGGTAGTTTCCGTATTTTTTTCTTTGCGACAGATGCTGCTACTTCTTCATGAAAAGTTCTCCCGGAAAATAAAATATTGTGGATGGAAAACTTTACAATGTGCTAGCCTAGTTGTTAGGGCATCGATCTTCCGCTCGGAAGGGTTGGTTTCGATTTACAATGCCGCCAAGGATACAACGAATACATGCGATATACGTTCTCTTTAAATAGTTGGAATCGAAAATCCAGTGATCGGTCGTTGGGCAGTTAACATGGGTGTAATAGTCTGAAGAAAATTTCCTCCCCCTCCAGATCACATTCAAAACTGAGGATTGGATCCTCTGGTGGTACCATCTATCGGAAAAGCCTTTGATCAAAGACGTACTTTCAGCTTCATAGTACTCTGGTTAAGCGAAATAGTACTGGCTTAATTTCGCATAGCCGTTGGCTAGCGAGCTTGGCTTGTCCAAGTGTCGTAAATAAAAACAACAACGTAATAAAACAACAAGCTTTACCATAGTATTCTATAATTAGGCTTCATATACCTAAGGAATATCAAATGCGAAACAACTTCTCTGAAATTTAGCAGAACTACTGCTTCAGAAAAAATATATGCAATTTATTTCAGCAATATTCCGAATAATCAGTTTGTATTTTAGAAAATCTGCTATTCACGTATGCATAAATTCTGAAAAATAAATAATACAATTTAATAATTCGAAATTACTATCAAATTAAAATCTCATTTTAAAAGCATAGAGTAATTTTTATGATATATTTTCATCGTTATTTGATTTTGCAGAGATTTAAGTATTAAAAATAATGAAACAGTGTCGTAGCAATTTTTATATCAGACCAAAGATATTTCCTTGATGTGAAGTCAAATTAAATAAGATGTGAAATTGAAGATATTCATATAAAGAAATGTTCCAATTATTACTTGTAGAAAAAATATTAAAAAATTTCTGCTTTTTTTGAACAAATTAATTTGATATTTTCTTTTAAAAGGATTTGTAGTTGGAAATCGAATAAATAATATGGAAAAAATATACGTTCCCCAGGTGAGGATCGAACTCACAACCTCGGCATTTCTCACCGAATACTGTCTTATAAGTACCGCGCGCTAACCGATTGCGCCACTGGGGACACATTGGGAAGTTATTATGGAACAAAATAATAAAGTTTTCATAAAAAAGGAATAAAATATTTTTGCTAATATATAAATATCGAGACATACAGAGAAAATTAATGTTTGTGTATGCATTCTAAACTTCTTATTTAAAAGCAGAAGGAAAGAAAGGCGCCTGAGGAATACATAAAGATAAATATATTTATATAGAATATATGTGTATTTATAAAGAGTAATATATAAATATAAAGAATATATGCATGAATATATAAATGTCTATTTATATAGAATATATGTATATGTAAACTTCTTTATTATTCTAATATAAACATATAGAATAATAAAGAAGTTTACATATACTTAACATGGAATCAAACTTCTGTAATAAATATAATGCGATTAAAATTACATTAAGATAGAATAAAATCTATCGGCAAAGATAAAACAAAATCTAAATTTCTTGATATGAGAATTTGAAAAACTAATTTCTCGGACTCTCGTGTAAAGAAAGATTAAAGTCCTAAGTACTTCATTTTTAAAACACTAAAAATTTTGAATCATAAAAATAATAGGATCAATTGTAACAAATCTGCGCGCTTAAAAGTTAATTTCTTTTAAAATAAAATTATATATCTAAGTTAAACGTGAAAAGGAAGAACAAAATTCTAAAATAATTCTATATTATTCATATGACCATGAAATTAAGCATTTCTAGACATTAGAATTATATAAAGAAAAGCTTGGTGAAATTTTCAAATGTTTTATTACAATTTCAAAGGAATATAGAAATATATGAATTTAATGTCATTTTAATTACGTAAAAAACTATTTCATGCTACTATTTTTGGTGACGCAATATAGAAAGCTTCAACTACTTTCTTAAATCGTAAGCAAATATAAGCAGAATTAATAACTCACAACAGACATGCTTTTTTTTTTTTTTTTGAAAACAAATAATTTAAAACTTTTTTGATCTATTTACTTCTACAGAAAAAATGTCTTCTTTAGGAGAAATTAAGAAAAAAAAATTCTTATATAGAAAAATAAACTAAAATTTCAATATTAAATATATTTGTTCTTAAATATATTTGTTAAAAATGTCAATTTATTTTGAGAATTTATTTATTATTTTAAAACAGTTTTCACACACATAATATATTATATGGTAAAAGAATATGTTATATATATATATATATATATACACTCGATTGGATTTTAAGTCAGGTGCGTTTATAGGTCAGGAGAGAATACTAAACTCATCCTAGTCATCAACGAACCACGCCTGTTCACAGGCCTCTATACAAACCTCGCATTGTCTTGCTGGTTTATGATATCATCCTGAGGAATATCATTGTGCATATAGGTTTGAAAAGAGTCCGAAAGAACAGATAAGTGCTTATATTGATCATTGTACATGTCACAATGATGAGTAAACCCAGAGTAGACCAGGGAATCAATCCCCAGACCATAATGCTACCGTTCCGGAATTAGGAATGTTCCGGCAATGGTTGCAGGTGCTTTCAGAGGTTTCACGTCGTTTACGACAACGTCCTTTTAGTCTGACGGAGCATAAAGCATGATTCATCAGACGATTCTCTCATTCGCCATCAGTGGGCGTCCATTTGCGGCACTGGCGTGCAAATTCCAGCCTTCGTCTTCGACTAACAGCAGTCAGTACTGGTTGGCAGCAAATGCGTCTGTTTCGGAGGCCTAGACGCTGCAACGTTTGCTGAACAACAGTTGTGAAGACACTGTTGGTACCCCCTTGGCTCATCCGGGCGGTCAGTTGCTCAACGGTGTAGCGACTATTCGTCCGAATGCATCTCCGCAGCCATCTTTCATCTCTGTCATCCATGTCCCGTGGTGCACCCCATTTGCCTCTTTGAACAGTCCCATTTTGTCATGCATGGCATACTTTTACCAAGGTAACACGAGAACAGTTCACAAAATCGAATTTATTGATGGTAATAAAAATTTTACTTTTACTCTTTTCCAATTTTACGCATCCAATCCATAAGGGTCAAGTATTTGTTGTTGAGTTTACATCCAGTGCCTACTAAGGCCAGTTGGTAACTTTCTAAGCAATTATTTTGATATCTTGTAAGCATAAACAAATATAAATATTTGATAAAAAAAAAATAAATAAATAAATAAAAAACTATAGAGGGTTTTTTCCGAAAAATTCCCAAATAAAGTACAGTTTGTAGAACAGAATATTCTATTTCAGATAGGATAACATTATATATTAGAAGCTACAAATTCAAAGAATAAAATTTTTTGACATTAAAAATTTTTCTCATTAGGCAGTTATGTTTACCAAAATTTCTCTTTGAGATGTGTATTTCAATTCCTCTACACACAACAAATTATGATGAAAAGAAGCATAGTCATCAGAAAAGTCAAGAAAAAAATAATTTTATAATCTTGACTACTTAAATAAAGAAATGAATTAATTATTATATAAATATAATATAATATCTAGTAATGGATACATCTCTTTTCAAAAAAAGTAAAAAAAGAGGGAAGGTCCATTTATTGATATTGAGCTGTAATTTTAAAGCAAATTAGATGCCTAGATTTTCTCAAAGATTTGATTTCAAGGAAAACGAGTAACTTATATATATATAATTATTTTCAAACCATATGACGGACTGACAAAAATAGTATCTGACTGATTTTTGTAGAAACATTTTAATTTAGTTTTTTTTTTCCCTAATCACATCAGGAAGAAAAAGCAATTTTTTTCATAAAAAGTCATTTGTTTTCCTTAAACGTCATCATTCCTTTTAAATTTTATTCCCACCCCACGTATTTTTACTGTGTAAAAAATATCCATCAAATTTTTGAGATCATTCGACGAATGATATTTACAGTATTTCCAATTTTGTCACTTTTCTCAAAAATTTTTTCCTTTGATATGTTTTTAACATTGAGATGGGCTGGCCATGTTATTCGAATGCCAACTGAACGCACCCCTAAAAAAATCTTTCTTGCAAGGCCAATGGGAAAGCGTTCCAGAGGTAGGCCCAAAATCAGATGGATTGATTGTCTTGATAGGGACTTTAACACTATTGGAACATCTAATTGGAAAAGTGCTGCGGAGTACAGGCCAAGATGGAATAAGCTCATTGAGAAGGCCAGGACCCACACAGGGTTGTAGTGCCATTGTTGATTGATTGATTGATGTTTTTAACATTTCAATATGAATAGAACTTCACGTGATTTAAGGAATAAATATAAATTAATTGTGATTTTGCATACAGTATATTAGAATACAAAAGTTGGAATAATTTTCTTTGTTTAGCTACTTGCAGGTTTTACGTTAATGTTAAATGATGAAATTAACTTGATTTATTCATTTTATTCCTGGAAAATGTTTTTCAATATACAGGTAATGTAAAATGTTGAAAAAGTATTGAATCTATAAATATGGGGATCACTTTAATAGCCAAATTATGTTTTCGAAATATTCGGGGGAAAAAATGAAAGTTTGATACAAATTATCGTTTTTTAGTGATTCGCTCCACATGCATTTAAAAGTATTCTTCTTTCCCAGAATTTCTTCCTTTTCATTTTTTCTTTTCAGAATCATAAAGTTTTCGGCGCTAAAAGCCGGCCGCTGATTGAGACCAATGACGAAAATTTTTGAATAAAGTGGATTAAAACTCCGCTCTCATTTTCAACCGATTTGCACAAGCGAGCTTCGAAATTAGGTGGACAAGTGCAGTTGAGCGACTCATTTGGCGATGAAACAGATCACGCTGGCGATAAAAGGACGAGAGGGAAATTACAAAAAGTACGATCCCTGAGTTCAGCACTTTGGCAACGTGTGAACGGCACTAGAATAAAAGAATAGCGAGAGAATTCACAAAACTAAGGTGGGAGGGAGTACCGGAAGCTGACCGACCGTGAATGTCTAATTAGCATCGGCCACTGAGCCGCATATGATTCAATCTTGGTTCGAGCACCCTTTTCCATAGACAACTTCCTCAATTATCGATCTTGAACGTAATTTCCCTTCGTACATCTTCGAGTTCCTACTTTTGAGTAAAATTTATTAATATGTCCCTGTTTTCCTGTTATACTTTCGCAGCTTCGTCCATCTCATTTCGTGTCAATAAAATTAATAATATTTAACAAAACTTTTAAAAAGAGATATTTTTAGCCTCTTAATTTTAATTCTCAAAAAATTAAAATCAAAGAAAAAAATTAAATCTTTACAATCTTGTAAACATTTTTAATCTTTAAAATTCCTTGTATAGAAGTATAATATATTTACTTTTCATATTTATAGTTTTTATTTGTATACAAATTCTCAAAATGTAAATCACGTGAAAATATGAAAATTAAGGTAAACTTTTCAAAAATGTCATTTGTGCATTTCTTTAATTGCGCGTGTTGAAACTTGCACATATAAATATTTCATTCTATATTTCTATGGCATATAAGCAAAACCATGACTTACACAAATATGCATAGTTATAAATCAGAAATATCTCCATGGCTTGATATTTTGGTCTTATATAAAGAAATTGGTAAAAAATGCATTTGAGAGTACAATTCTTTAATCTACTTCATTTCTATTTATTGAAATGGTAGAACAATCAACAGAAATTAAAAGTGAGTTTCAAAGAAATCATAAAACTTGGATTAATGGTAGTTTGATTTGCCATATTGAAAAATATTTCTATTTACTTTGACTTGAAACGTTTTCAAATTTATTACATAAGAAATTAATAGATTGAACACCATTTTAAAAATGGAGAATAAATGTGCTTCAAGGAATAAATGGCGTTGGTATCGAATTTCTTTAATTTATATACGATTTAACTAAGAAATCGTTATTAATGTTTAAGAATCTTTCTTTCGAAACAATAAATTTCATTTTCATCTTAATTCAGCAAACTTAATTTATAGTGCCATCAACTATATTTATCTTAAATCCCTTGTGACACAAATAGAGAAATCTGGATTTGCTAATATATCATTTAAAAAGATAATGCTAATTGTATTAATTTAATTTTTTTAGGATTGCATGAAATGATTTTTTCACAAAAATAACTAATGGTATTCATGAATTCATTCCACGTATAAATTTTCCCTTTAAAGTCATATTTTAAAAATACTTTCAAAAATAAACTTTTAAGGTAAATGCAATGCCTTTAATACTTTTTATTTTCTCAGATATAAAATAAAATATATTCAGTTTTTTCTTTATTCAGAACATTAGTTATCGTAAATACAGTTAAACTATAGTCATGGGTTTAACAAAGGATTTCTTAACAATGATTGATTCGTGAGCTCTGAAAAGTAAATACTTAATACTAAAAATGATATTTAATCCTGAAAATAGAAAGAGAGACAGAAAGAGTATATATTTGCTACAAAAACGAAATATAATAAAAAACATTTTTTCAAATTTAAATTTTTGAAAACTGTTTCGTCAGTTTTTTAAGTTGTTTATATTCACATTTTGATTTCAGTTCATTTTTCTACTTTACATATTAAACAGTGATTTGGTTAAACTTTTAAGGCACAGTGAAGAAATGAAAGGCAGAGATTTTGATTTCTATATCCCGAGTTTCCCTACATTTCATACCTGAATCAAAGATATATCAATTTATTGTTGATTATGCATGCACGACTCTAAACTAGCTTTTTTATATATTTATAATAAACATTTCTTAAAGAACAATTATTTACTAATGAATAAGGAATGAGCAATCATATACAAATGCTGAAATTCAAAGTTGGAGAATAAGAATACAAGAAAAATCTTGATATACAGGAAAAAAGTAAAAACATTCAGAAAAAATATTAAGTGCTTAAACATACACGTTCCAGAAAAATTAATGTGACCACCACATGCATTCGACGTCGACATTAAAAAAGCAGTCACTGAATGTTAATGAAGGCACAGTACAATTTAGCGTATATAAGTATATGTGAGGGCCACAAAAATCAGTGCAATCGTTGGAGTAATGACAGAAACGGAGCAATTTAACCGAAGTCGGAAAAAACATGATCACTGCTTTTCTAGCCAAGGGTGGAAGCATTTCTGAAACGGCTAAGTTTGTGAACTGTTCTCGTGCCAACTTGGTAAGAGTATACCCTGCATGACAAAACGGGATTGTTCAAAATTAGGGACGTGGAAAATGGGGTGCACCACGAGACACAGATGAGCCAAGGGGGTACCAACAGTATCTTCACAACTACTGGTCAGCGAACGTTGCTGCTTATGCACCTCCGAAGCAGACGATGTGCTGACTATCAGTACTGTCTGCTTTGATTGGCGACGAAGGATGGAATTTGCACGCCAGTACCGCAAATGGACGCCCATTGCTTGGCGATTGATAGCATTTTCTGATGAATCATGCTCTATGCTCCGTCGGACCAAATGGACGTTGTTGTATACGACGTGAAACCTCTGAAAAGCAAACAACTTTCAACTATTGCGGGAACGTTCCTAATTCCGGAACGGTAGCATAATAGTCTGGGAATTTTTTCCCTGGTCTTCTCTGGGCTTACTCATCATTGTCGGAAGTGCAGATCAATACATGCAATTATCTGTCCTTTCGAAACATATCCATCTTTATATTCGCATTGTTTTTGTTCAAGATGCAGCAGTATACCAGCATGAGGTGGCAGTGTACGTGCGAAGTACACCAGAATGAGTTTACCTCTCTCTCCCGGTCAGAAAAATCACCTGATTTAAACCCAATCGAGAATCTGGGGGATCATCTCGATTGGGTTGTTTGCGGCATGGATCCTCTCCAGCTTAATCTAGCGCAGCTTACCATTGCACTGGAGTCGGCATGGTTCAACATCCCAGTGAACACTTTCAGGTGCCTAATTGATTTCTTTATTATACGTCACACAGCAGTCGGCTCTGCGAAAGGTGGTTATTCTAGCTTTTGACAGGTGGTCAGATTAATGGGACTGGATTGCGTAAATATATATTCTTTATTCTGATATAGCTAATACAACGCAAAGTAAAATGTATACAAAGATTACGTAACATTAATAAATATATATTTAATATTCTAACCAACATACAAGCAGCTAAAGATATGTGTACCAAGAATATAAATAAGATACAATTTGAAAATCAAAAATATAAACAATATACAAATTACAAATTAGTAAGAAATGAAATATATACCCAGGAAATTGAAGAACATGGGACAACGTTTTCATTTGGTGGGAAATAGTCTTTCACGCGAAATGGGCATTTTTTCTGTCATGCAGGAAGGTCAAATGTCTGAAATTCTTCTCGTATTTACCCAAAGCGAATATCTGTAAAATAAAAAAAAGATACACAAGAACATATTAAAATAACAGATACAAATTTAAAATAGAAAAGGTATAATATCAAAGCTTGCAGATCAAAACTTCTATTTATTTAAAATCGAGAAAAAGAACGTAATTGACAAGGTAAAAAAGGTAACTATTTTTGGTATATAATTAAGAAGCATGTAAATTAAAGTAGGGGATTTCAAAATTTTTTGAAGAACTTTAATGGAAATTGGTTGGATGACCCTTATATAGTCGTAAAAACTACGCATTTCTTCAGTCATATAAGCGATTCCCATTTTCCTGTATAATTGAAAGTAAAACTGATATATTATTGTCTTAAATTTTTTTGTAAATTAAGCTCTTAATTTGATTTTTAATGAATTTAGAATTGTTGTAAATATGGTTTAATTTGCTGAAAATAATATTGTTATAAATTTTTAAAGAAATATTTTAGCTCCAATGAATTAATTTGTTAAAGTCAAAGTGGTTTGTTTTTTGTCAAAAATATTATCATAAGTAGCAGGGTTTTTAATAATAATGAACTATTCTAAAAGTTCAGTATAGTGTTAAATGCAATAGTTTTAATGAATGAAAATGTGCAACAGAATAAATTAAATGTGTGAAACATCATTAAAATCTAAATTATTGAAAATAATAAAATCGTCTATATAGTGAAAAGCAAAAGGATATTGATGAACGAAACATTTTACAAAATAACATAAAAATAGGAGAGTGAACTAAAAACTTTTGTCCTTGGAGAATATTAGAAATCTGCATGAAAATATTCCCACCATTATAGCTACAATTGTCTTAAAAATGCAATTTTTGACTGCAAAACTACAGAAAATCCCCCCATCCATTGAAGTTCTTCTAAGAATCCTAAATACAGACCTAGTTAAACATTAATTTACGACATACTTATTCTAATTGCATACTTAATTTATATCATAAAATTTATTCCTTACCTTTGGCAACTATGTCTTTTCTCCATCCAAATAAACAGGAATTTTGATATTACTTTTTTCTTTCTTGTTTTAAATTTGTGGTTATTATTTTGATATGTTTTTATACATCCTTCTTCTATATTTACAAAAATTCTTTGGAGGAAAATTCACAAAGAAATTTAGACCTCTGTCTTTCGTGAATGTCAGGAAAGAGTGTTAGTCCATTTTACATGGCAAATTATCTCCCTCCAGATGAAGACGTGGTCCATATGTTTTTCTTTTTCCTATAATTCAATTTCATTTCCTCCTAATTTTTGATTTGTAATTCATATATTGCTCATATTTTTATATTTCAAATAGTACCTCATGTATATATATATATATGTGTGTGTGTGTGTGTTTGTTTGTTTGTAACATAGTTTCCCCTTTGAAGATGTTTGGCTTGAAAAGAAGAGGTTAGCAACACGTTGCAGATGTCTCTTGAGTTACCCAGAAAGTTTTGAGAGTATAATTAGTTGGTTTGTCGCTCAACGGTCATTTTTCGCCCACGAGACTTACATATTAAAGTAGATTCTGAACCCTTACAAACATCGAAGCCCAAGGTAGGATCCGAATCTACAAACTGTTGAACCGAAGGCCAGACCATTCAGCGGCCAGCTCTCATTTGAATTTTATATAAAAAGCATAATTCTGAACTTTTTAAATGTGTTTAGACTTTAAAATTATCTTTCCTGTTTTTAGTTAATGTATTTGGATTATTTGTGATAAAATAAATTTGTGAAATCGTTTTCTCAACATTTGAAATCATACACTGTTTAGAATTTAACCTCCAGAAGCAACACGTTAATATTCTCTTGTTTTTAGACTAATATTATTGCAGATTTGATGCTACAGAAAAATTTTAAATAAATATTTATTTATCATACTGAAATATGGAAAAAGAAATTTTTTCAAAACTGGTAACAAACACGTCATGATTAAGCCGTAAATAGTGAAAAACTTTTTTTTTACTATGCAGAGACATAGAAATCACTATAAAATAAATAATGCATCAAACTCTCTCTGTTTTAATATTTCATACAGTGGATAGTCTAGAAGCAAACGATTGTTAAGAGTTTCTTCATACCACACGATTATTATTGTCTTTCTGGAGGAATTTCGTGAAGATGGATCTTATTCAAGTGTCACGAAGGAAGAGCGAAAACCCGGAAACACCAAAGAATGCACCCCAAGAGACGTTGCTGTAGAAAGTAAAAGCAGAATATTTATCGCTTTTATTTCAATAGTTGTTAGAATTTAACCCAGGACCTTCCATTCTGCAAAACATGGATCGTCAACTAAACATCTATAAGAACAATAGATTATGTTTTACAGCTTACGAAAATATCTACTAATTACTATAGAAAAATGTTAATAATCCTATGCTGAAAACAGATTAACATGAAAGTAGGTGTTCTCGAAAACTTACAGTCACTTATTGCAAATTTAAATGTATATTTGTCAAAAAATTTTATGTGAAATTTTATAAAAAATATGTTAATTACCTTTGAATATTTGAAAATGTAATATTTGTTGGCATGAGATCTATTTCATGTTTCTAAGCATCATTAAAATACAACAAATATTCTAATTTTATTGATATTTTAGCTAAACAGTATTTGTACGTTATATATTAAAGATTCGTTTATCTGTAAGTTATATATCATTATTTTTGCTTTTTCCTAACTTTTAATGTAATTTACGAAATTATTTATCACTGTTAAATTCGTTTAGAAGTTCTGGAAATTCGGCTATGATGACTTCTAAAAATGCAATAAGCATAATATTTTCACACATTCTTTTAATATGTTCGAATTGTTAGTGCTAAATTGATAATATTTTATTCATGTATTGATTAATTTAACCTTGATACAGTCGTATTTACTATTTCAAAAATTATTTTATTAATTAAGAAGTTTAAACCACAATTAAAAATAATTACAGGAAAAACTTATCTCAATCCGCAATTATTTTTAAAGTTATTCTTTAAATAGTCTGATTCCATCAAGCAATTTTAGTAATTGACTTTTTAATATTTTTAAATATTATTTATTATTTACTTAAAAAAGTCTGAATAAAAGTAAAAATAAATCAGTGGAATCGTGATTAGGTCATATTACCATCAGAAAATGTTACGAAACTCTCGGGAATCTGATAAAGCAGCATTATACTAGAAGAATAATTACTCTCTTGAATCAGATATTTTTTACAAAAAATTTTAAAAAAAATTATTAGGACAGGGATACTAAGAAAAAAGTTCTGTAGAACGCAGTCTTATGCTATTAATTTCGATGTAACTTCAAATTATTTTTTCCAATTGAAACTTCGAATCTAGGTCGCATGATCTACATAAATCACATTTTTAAATCGTAATCGTATTCATTCAGCAAAAGCTATTGGTCTCTACGTAT
This sequence comes from Latrodectus elegans, assembly GCA_030067965.1. Classification (NCBI taxonomy): domain Eukaryota; kingdom Metazoa; phylum Arthropoda; class Arachnida; order Araneae; family Theridiidae; genus Latrodectus; species Latrodectus elegans. Next base: position 27,692,538 of record CM057814.1, read on the forward strand.
ATCAATTTAATTTCAACCAACTTTAATTATAAAGTTATTTAAAAAAAACAGAATTGTGCTATTGATTTTATTTTTTTAAAAGAAAAAAATGGTTCTCCAAAAAAAAAAAAAATTGAAGCAGACAGAATAAAAATGTTTTTATACTTTTTTTAGATATCAGGAAAAACTTTTTTTTTTGGAAACTTGAATTATTCTTCACATGTTCTTTTAGAATCTCCCCAAAACTGTAAGTAATATCATAAGTAAATACCAGATCGAATTTAGGGTGATACAAATTTCTATGGATTTGCTAACGTCATCCAATAAAATTATACTGCAGTCGAGTATTTTTAAGTAACATAAACAAAATTGTATGCTTGCAAACATGTACTCTTGCAAATTGATATTCTTGTGCATTTTAATTTATTTCAATGTATTATTTATTAAATATAACTTCAATTTAACTATTCCCCTAGTATTATTCATACACAGAATTAAGTATTTTGGTATATATGTAATAGAAATTGAGTATTTCAGCAACTTAAATTATGCTGTCATTTTAATGAGGATAAAAGCCACTGACCATTACTAAACCGGCATTTGTATAAAATGTTTATGACCACGAAAATTAAAAAAAATATTTATTATTAAAATTTATAAAGATCACTTTGGTTTAAATATGTTTTCTCTGTGTTCTCTTTTTTAAAACCAGTATATTTGTGACCGCAGCAAAATAATAACCTTGTTAATTTTAAAATAATCTACAAGAGAAAAATATGCAATCTTTTTTACATCCTTTTACATATTTCATTCTTATTTATTAATTTATCAGTCATAAAAAGCCATTTTTAAAATAGAAATATATCACCAACGCATCGAAATATACCACCTCCATAAATAGATACACTTCAAAAATCCATCTTCATCTATTTAAACGTATCATATCTAAGAACTAACTCAAACTAAATATAGCTGGGGAAAAAAATGTCAAAGAATTGGTAGTTGAAAACATATCAAGGTCTTACGAACCACGTTCCAAGAGATATCCGGAACATGTCCGGACCTTTTATCTGCTCCCGTGGGATTGCCGGATCTACCTGACTTCCATTAGCGATGCGTAAGTCGGATTTGAGTCTCGACCAATAACAGGCGAGCTCGGAGACTCCAGTGGGCTGCGAACCGAGAGATTACGGGCAGAGGACTACTTAAACTGCAACAGCCCATTTGCTCCCTTCCCGGTTTTCGATGGAAAATCCGTAACCGCGCTCGCTACCGCAGATTAAAAGGCTAATTTGTTTTGATGCTTATGTTAACCGATTAAATTCTCGGTTGTTGCATCTGACTCTCTACCTTTGACAATGCTGTCGAAGCCAATCGTTTTCGTCAGACCTCTTCACCGGGCAAGAGGATTTGATGGCATTTTCGAAGAGGTTTGTTCTCTTTTTAGCTGGATGTTATCTCCTTGATCCTTTTAGTTCATCTTTAAGCTGAAAGAGCGCCATTTGATGGCTAGGAAAAATCATATTGTATATATGTTTTAAAGGATTTTATATTATTTCCAGAAGTGGAATTAGAATATAATACCTCATAGGCTAGTGTCACATTACTAGAGTGAATTTAATTTAGAAATATTGTATAGGGACACACTATCACTAGTGAATTATTTTCACAGTATGATACTTATTCGAAATCTAAAAATTGAATTTAGATTATAAAGCACACTGTTTCCATAAAATTATTAGGAGTATTATATGGGAGGGAAAATTCCATTTTAAAATAAATGTGTTAGTCAGATTATTTTATACTATTAAACTGAATATTTTGCATAGGTTATGATTTTTTCTAGATTTTTGAAGTATATATATTCCAAGATCAGCAATATGTTAATTAGTTCTATGATAATTAAAGTTGAAATTCATTATCAAGATAGAATTGCTGCTAATTTAGTAAACTTACTTTGTGTGTATTCTTTGTAGACACAATCACTGATTCATAGCTTACACATATATTTTGGACACTTTAAAGTACATTTATAGTTTAACTGGATGCAAAATTTAGTTTATAAATTTAAACCACTTACATCAGATAAACATAAAAATTTTAACTATTTGAAATTAAACTTATTCTTTAGTATTATACAATAATTAAATACATGAATTTTATACAATGAATAATATTTCAAATATATATAATTTATTTAATACATGTGGCTTATAAGCAAATCATTATCTTTTAAAACACAGTTAATACTTATTTCCAAAATTAATGGAAAATAAAACGTACCATAAAAAGAAATATATATATCAATTGAGATTTCAGTTTGCTGTATAATTTATAGTATAAGTAATGCACATAAATATATCGCATTACGTATTATTAAGGCTGCCTTCAAATGATTCATGATTGTTTTAAGCATCCCAGTTCTTAAATAAACCAACATTCCTACAAAATTAAGTAAATATAAAATTGGTTTGCTGTATAAAATGATATCGAGGAATTTATTGGATGCATGTAATTTTGTATCACTTGGCAGCATTTTTTTTTCTGAATAAAGCTCTATTTTTATAGGTACCAACTTGTGATACGTAATTACGCATCCCAAATTGGTAACTATAAAAATAGACATTATTATTGCAATTTTAATAATAAATTTAAATTACAATGAGACAATTTTTTTCGAAGACATTATTGGAGTCGGATTTTATTCTTTATGTGAAATCAGAAATGCAAGGTATAAATATAAGGAGGTATAAAGGATAGTAGAATGCCCATTAAGTGACAAACAAGGAAATAAGAAAATAATTACTTATAGCTTAGAAATATAAGCGAATTTCATGAAGGAATTTTTGCAGCTTATAAATGAATATTTAGACTAATACATGGAGTAAATTAAAGTAAACTAAATATTTACTTAGGTATATTAAGAGATCACATTCACAAACTATTCTAAAAATAGTACCTGATTGCCTTAAAGTAATAATAGCTGCTCTCAAATTTGAGGACTTCAAAAGTTCTATAAGTAACTAAATATATTTTTGAGAGTGATCCCCTATTTTAAAAAATAGATAAATAATTTTAGTTTTACCAAATTATTTGAACAAAAATAGTATAGGCAACAGAATATGTTTACATAATTTAGGATTCAATTTTGCTTCCACTCATCTCTTATGTCATAATACTTGTTATAAACAATCATGTACTTAATTATCTTACAATCTCCTATCCCTTTTGGGTACAAAACCTGTTATAAAAAACTCCATATTTTAATGACTTAATACAAGACCGGCTACTACGAGGTCACTCTTAATCTGTGCTTCGGCCTTCAAAAGAAATCTCAAATAATATTGAGATTATTAACAAGTCATCTTATTATAAATAAGATAAAAAATGTTCACCTCATTTTTAAATAAATTAAAAATTTTGCAAAATGATTAAAATAAATCACAATTTATTATTGATACAGCTTCCGAGGAAGTTCGATAAATAAACATTTTGTTGACTTCGTTGGTTCTAATTTATTTATGATGTATTAACTGTGCAAAATATAAAAAGTTAATCAAAATTAAATAAATTTCAAAAATAAATTGATTGTAACTGGATTATGTATGTTTTTAAATATTATTTATACTCCTATAATTATTAAATATGGATACACACACGCATATATATATATATATATATATATATATATATATATATATATATATATATATATATATATATATATATATATATATATATATATATATATATATTATAAAAGGGGTGGCCAACCTGCGGCTCATTGAAGGACTATTTTTGGCTCTCGATAAATGTACCTAAGTTCCTTTTTCATTATTGTTGCGTTATTATATTCAAAAAAAATTATTATCGTTTGGTATGTGTTTCAAAATGTCCTTTAAGTTACTAACAATAAATATGAAAGACTAAGAGCAGCTTTGTAAGGAATTTCATTTCCATCTAAGTTAAAGATGGTGACTCATTGAAAACTGGGTGAATGAACATAAATAGTGGCGTAATTGTCCGTAATCAACCGACTTTGAATTCGTAATCTTTCATTGCAAAGGACAGTTGACACCGTGCTCTGGCGGAAACAATTTGTATCAACTCTTGCAACGTATATAATTTGTGATCTGGAATTTTTAACTATAATACATTTCGTAATAAGTAACACGAGTTGTTATTGTTTTAATAATTCAAAACTTGTATTTTCTAATTTCTTTATTTATTTACAGTTCTTTTAAAAACATGAATTTAGGGAACGAAAATTAAAAAAAAAGAAAAGAAAATATAAGCCAGAAAACAAAAATTTTAGTAATGAGTGGGAAGATAATTTCTATTTTATTGACAATAAAACGGAAAAACACCATGTGTTATTTGTAACTCGACGGTCATTGAGTCTATGACATCACTCATCCTTAGTTTTCTAATCAGTATCCACCGAATTCCAAATTAAGACCACCTAATGAGACATAACTGAAAATAATACATCTATTGAATATAATTTAAAAAATTATCTGGAGAACTGTATTACATTCAGCTTAGCTCTTGACGAATCGAAAGATATCAGAGATCTTCCGCAGTTGACTGTTTTCATACGTTTTGTTTCATCTGACTTCTCGATTAAAGAAGAATTATTAGATTTAGTAGCACTTCAAGAGTCAATCCGATATGTCTATATTAAGCAATAAATTCCATTGCATTAAATATATATTCAATTCCGTTGTGAAAATTTTTGATGTGCCTCTTAATAGACTTGTAAGCACTACAACTGATGAATTTCCGGCAATACTGGGTAAATAAAATCGATCTTATAAGGCTTTTAAGAGATGATTCTCAAATTACACAATTCATACCAATACATTGCATAATTTACCGTGAGCACCTTCTTACAAAACATTCAAAATATCTTGATGTATTGAAAACAGTGTTACACATTGTAAATTACATTCGCATCAATGCAAAAAATCATCGGTAATTCAAAAATTTCCTTGAAGAATTAAAAGATGAAGAACTTCTAAATGACATTAATTTATTTTGTATTTTTAGATGTTTAACTAACTGCAACATTTGTTTATCTAATTACGACTATTTTTAGGTGTTTATCTAACTAAATCGATTTGTAGATTTGTTTGATCCGATAATTGCATTTTTAAAAGAAAAGGAAATAACCTATTCAGATTTAAATGATGACGAGTGGTTACAAGACTTAATATTTTTGACTGACGTCATGAAACATTTGCAAACACTGAATTTACAATTGTAGGGGAAAGATAAAATAATATCTGGCCTCTCACAGTATATATTTAGTTTTTAATCTAAATTATAACTTATCCAAAAGGACATTAAAAATAAAACATTAAAACATTTGTCATTTTCTTCGAATTGAAATTTTTTTCCCAATATTAAACAAGAAAAACTCAACGAGTATATAAAAAAGCTAGAAGGAATATTGACAGAATTCTAAAATTAATTTCAAAACTTGAAATATTATAAATCACCTATTGATTTTTTTCTGAATTTAATTGAAATTAACATAATTCGAGGTGAGTTTTCCATTTTTAATATAATTATAAACCAAAAAGCATCTGGAGAATTAGAATTCATAGAGATGCAAAAAGATCAGGCTCTACAATGAAAATATAAGTTGACTCCGATTACTGAATTTTGGAGATTTGTACCAGAATCGAAATATCCTGAATTTCGAAGCTTGCAGAATTATCTTAATATTCGGGACAATGCAATAAGCGAATCATTTTATTCAACTTTAAAATTCGTGATAATGCAAACACAGATCAATATTAACTAACGAGCATTTTAAAGAATCACAAAGAAGTAATGTCACCAATTATTCACCAAACTTTAAAAAATTACCAAGAAAAGGAAAAGTTTATATATATAGTTTTATGTGTATATATATATATATATATATATATATATATATATATATATATATATATATATATATATATATATAGTTTTTTCTTTATTTGTTTTGAATAAATACTAATTCTATAGAAAAATTCATGCCTTTTTCGCATACCTTTTAAATACTTATTTAATTGTGGCTAGAAAAACTTCAAATTTTGAAAAATGGCTCAGATTACTAATGAGCTTGGCCATCCTTTTTATATAATACCCAGCTGCAACTAGGATATTTCACTTATTTCAGTACTACAAGGGGTGAAAATATAGCAACTTATATAATGGGCGTGCCATCATTGCCCAGATAATTAAATATATTTTTCATTAAATTCCATTACAATATTTGTTAAAATTAGATCTATCTTATTTCTTGATGTTTATATAAGTACTCTATCATTCTGTAATATAGCTGATGAGCTCGCTAAGAGGCCTGTAACTCTTCGTCATTCAAATGCTTGACCCTCACTGACGCCAATGCAGTTGCTAGCCGAAAATTAATTTGCCAACAAGTTAAAAAGTTTATCATTCCAGAATTAAACAACGACAGAACAACTATAATAGCAAGACTTAGAACAAAACTCTTTCTACAGATGAACAAAGGAGTCACACCAGGCTTTGTCCTCACTGCCCTGATAACACCCAGCTGTTTCAACAACACATCTTCAGCAGTTCAAAAAATCTGGCCAAAGTTTTTAACATCATCATAGAGGATCCTGTGGAGCTTATTTTTACAGATAAAGTTGTAGAGACCGCCAGGGCTGTCTTCGACAGCTTCGGAGACATTTAGGGTTTTTACATCTACTCCACGGACACGACATCATCATTATCTCTCTGTAATAGATTATTTTTAAGAATTTCATAATAAATCTTGTAATTCAGCAGATTAAATTTAAGGTACCCAATATTCTTTTTCATGTAAAATGAAGCGACTTGGAACTGTGTCTAGGTCAGAGGTATCAAACTGTCAAAATGACATTCTGAGTATAACAGAAGACTTGTTGGAATTTTCATCAATTTTGTTCTTTTAGAATGAAGTCTAATATTAAAATATATTAAGGGTATACTTAATCTAATAATTATGCAATTTTAATTTTATTTCACATAATTTATATCATTGTGTTAAATAAAGTATAAAATATCAGGTTATATTTGTTAGAAAAGGACAAGCAGAATGTTTAAAAATGAATACATCAAAGAGTGCTATTTGACATTGTGTTGAAATCGCTTATGTCAAATATTATTTCCTCAAGTAACAATAAAAAAGCCAAAATTATCTGCCCTAAGAAATTATTTTAATTACATGGCTTGAAGTAAAATTAAATTTTAATTATATGGCTTAATTACATGATTTACATATCTTCCTCTTTGACAGAAAATATTTCTATGTACTAAGGATATAATTTGTTTTCGTCTTTCTACTTAGAATGGTTTTAAATATTCTGAATTTCTACCCCAATATAGATTAATTTAGATTTTATTATTGGTTTGATATTAATCATTTATTTTATTTAAGTAAAAATATTCCTTTATATATATAATTAATAGTAAATTTTAATGAAATTAATCAAATACAAATGGAGAATAATAAATTGTAAATGCGAAATCTAAGAAACAAATGGAAGATGTGTTCAATAAATAGTTTTAAAATTTTCAAAGAAACATAGAATAAAAGTAAGTGGAACGAAGTATTAATAGTATGAATTTTATATTTATTCTTGTATTTTTCAATTTTTGCTTATGATATTTATAATTATGCTTTATATATATATATATATATATATATATATATATATATATATATATATATATATATATATACATTTCAATATTCTTTGTGCTTTCCCTGCCAGGTATATGTATATCAAAACTTTATAAAAAAATAAAGTACAATTATACGAACTAAATTTATCTCCATAAAAATGAACATTTTTAATAAAAGATATAATTAATAATTAAATGCTCTCACACATTACACTTTATTTTTACAAAAATGAAAAATTAAAAATGCACATCCTTTAGCACACACAAAAATAGATTATTCATTATTTATATGAGCATTAATCAATTTTCATTGCAAATTCTTTGATTTTTATCATGACTAAATGTAGATAAATAACACTTAAGTGTAAAAACTGAGAAAAGTAATTTTTCTCGCGTGATTCATGTTACTGTTATCAATTGATATAATTTTGGAGTTCATCGATGCATTAAAATATGGATCTTGAAATAAAGTTCAGAAAAGACCTAAAAACTGAAATTGAAAATACCTTTCAGCTGTTTCAATAATTGACTATTGCGTATGTCTCAAAATAAATTGATTCTAGTTTCTAATTCCTTTGCATTAATAGCAGGTGCACACATTATTATGAACAAGGTTTGAAGCCGAAGATCATTTTGATAAGGTTCCCAATGCAGGTAGTTTTCTATTTGAAACAAAAACATAACTTAGAAAAGAAAACTATTATAACAAAGTCAAAATATAGATAAACGCGTTATATATATATATATAAAGATTCATTTTTATAATTTAAGTAAAGTAAAATCGCCAGAAATTCTGATTCTCTTTCTTAGTTTTAATTTTCATATCATTTTCAATGATTAGAACTGTAATTGAAATACATGTGTGATAGCATTGTTAAAATACACAAAATGTAATCCAGAAAGTGTGTTGTATTCATTTATTTAAAAATAATTTCAATATCATATTTAATTTATTCAAATAAAGTTTAAAAAATCATTTATTTGGGAATTATTACTTTTATAAAATATTTGTGATTGAAACAAAAATCGATCCAAAAATTAATAAGCTTTTATTAATATTCATTTGCAGATTTTTTTCTGAGTTTTTATTGAAAGAAATGCTTTTTAATCAAAATCTTTAATTATCATTAAAGTTTTGCTTAGTTTGAAACGAAAAAATCTTTGAAGTGTATAAAAATTCTTCCGGGAAAAATTTTTTTCATGTCAGATTTATCTGACACGCAAATGCCAAGCAATTCTTGCTTAGAATTTTTTTTTTGTTTTTATTAATAGCTGCTTATTAAAATAGCAATAAATGCAACAGACGATTTTAGACCAAAAATCATCACTTTTTTTCGCAGTTGTTATACATTCAGGTTTTGCATACGGGGTTTGGCTAAATTAACACACACACTTCAAAGTGGTCGAAAATTCGTACTCACGAATTGTTGAATTTAAAGTCAGCTTTTTCTTAGCTGATCCCAGTGGCTCAATGCGTTTCAGTGTTTCAAGCTCCCAAAGCACAAGTCCGAGGTTCGATCATCGGGCTGGGAAAAGGTCGACTCAGCCTTTCATCCCTTCAGTGGGTTGATAAACTGAGTACCAAACATGCTTTTTAGCTAACACTGGGGGTTTCGCATTTGGATGACCATCTAATCGGGGCATAAGCTTCGCATCCCAGTGCCTCTTGGTCAAATAAAAAAGAGATAGACACTATAGGCCTTGTATGTGTGTGTTTGATTTACAATAGAAAAGAATAACTATAAAATCTGAAAAATTTAATCAGTCAGTTTAAAACATACCATAATCAATCAGTTTAATTGCAGACTATCATTTTAGTCAATCAATCAACAATCATTGAAATAAATGCAATCAATTTAGAACATACTAAAAACACGTTAGCCATGTTTATTGTTCTTAGTTTTAAATATTTGTGTCTTTTTCTTGTAATTTATAATAAATATAATAAAATGTAATTTTTTATACTTTTATATAAATCGTAAGAGTGAGGAAGAGAGCCTGCTTATCTAGGAAGAATCCTCTAATTGCTTTAATGTACTTATGTAAAGTAAATGCGATTCTTCTCTTTTTAGTATTCCTTTGATGTGTGGTTAATGATTTTAAATACGGAAATTATAGATAAGCATAGTTCCAATTTAAATCTAGGGGAAGTTTAAAATCGATAAAACACGCTCAAGTTTACTTGTCTTGTTGCTCAGAGAAGATAAAATAGTAAATTTTTTATAGACTGACACCATAAAAAAATGAAACAGTTCTGTCGCAGACTTTGAAAAGAACAATAACGACCTGCCTAGAAATCTCATAGCTTAGTTTAGATACTTAATATTTTTACAAAATTTTCTAACTCTTTTATGGAAAAACATTTTTAGCTAAAAAAATGAACTTACATTGCTTAAGAAAATTAATTATAATATAATTTCGTCTTTGAAATTCTTTAAATTTCTCCATAAAATTTCTTAAATATTTCAATTCAAAAACCTAACATAACTATGTGTATATAAGCAACCATTAGCACACACATATATATTTGGTGAAAAACCAAATTTTGAAGAATGCTAACTTTCACAGAGAAATAGCAATATATATATAAAAGTGATAGAGGTTTATTTGAAGATCAGCATTTTTTTAGATATATAGCCTTAAACTCTAATATTTGACGAAAATCGATGTTCGACATTGCTTGCCTTCTTCATAATGATAGCACTAAAACTTTGACTAAATATTAAAATTTTAAGTTCATCAAATAAAGAACTTCACATATCTACTATAGTGGACTTTTCTTCTTTTACTATACCAATATGATTTCACCCGATGTAATACACACAAATATTTTTATGTACTTAAATCATATATTATTATTAAAATATCCACGTGCTTCAGCTACTCAGTTTTTAAAACAAACTGAAATAATAAAAATTAATTCATTATTTCATCTAGATAAATGATCTTGATACACAATTACGAACTTATATTCACCACATGTTCCTCTTTGTTGATCTCGACTTATCTTTTTGACTTTAATCAGAGCACTTTGGCAATTGTCGACAGTCACAATTTCAATATATATATATATATATATATATATATATATATATATATATATATATATATATATATATATATATATATATATATATATATATATATATATATATATATATATATATATATATATATATATATATATATATATATATACAATATATATATCGACAATCTCCAGTTTCGATCTTTTACAATATATATACTCACACACACATTATAGTGTTAGCAAAATATTATAATAGTAAAACGTCTATAATTTAAAGCACAGCGGAAAGATTTCTTGTGAAATGTGTGAAGTCAAGAGCCAGAAAAAAAGAAAAAACATTTCAGAGGTCCTGATTTCACAAAAGCTTTTACACAATTTCTCAGCTGTAAAATTATACTGTCCATCATGAGAAGATTATTTGAAATTATCACGACAGAGTAATATACATGTTCCGAGATTAAAATCTGAACAAGGGCAAATATGTATGTCGGACGCTTCTGTAACAGTGCCGGACATACATATTTGCTCTTGTTTAGATTTTAATCTCGGACCATGTACTCCAGTATATTACACTGTGTACTAAATAAAGAGAAATATCTTAATAATTAGGAATAGATTTCGAGATATGGAGAATGTTAAACGTTAGACAGTACAATGTCTATCACATATATTTGGAGTAAACGTTAAAAGATGTTTATTAAGCCTTCATCGAAACACAGCAAGAAATGCTATTAACAATTTGTTATGGCAACAAGAACAAAGTCACCAGTCAGACACTCTGAAAAATGTTTCATCGGCATGTTCTCTATGCACCTTAAATGTGCAAGTCAGTGAATGTGTACTGCTGAACATGGAAACCAAATGCAAATTGGCTGGAGTCAATCGCTTTGCAAATGGATTAGAATCAGTCAAAGCGATGCTATACTGACGACTTAAATTTGATAAAAAAAATGCTTGGGACACATCCGGATTACATGTTATTGCAAGTCCATTGCCACCTTTTATTTTGCTGACTATTGATCCATTCCGGTTCTGCTTAAAGTACAACATAAGACATGTTGTTGTATGGACAGAAGAAGTTAACGAGAAATAATTCCATTCTTGTTCAGGAGTGATGATGATAAAGTGAGTTGATGGTATGATCTGAATTTAGCATAAGTGGATTTGCAGATATGCCTATTATTTGGAATTACAACCTTTAAGAAAACGCTGATAAAAAAAAAAAGCGGAATTTGATATCGTTGTGTTATATGACGTTAGCTGCAGCCATTCTTTGAAGTGCATGATAGTTCTAAAAATCATGTGACTCATTTTGTGAACAAAATGCAGGAGGTGGAAAAAAAAAGATAAAGAAAAGCAGGTATGATCTACTGATCTAAATATGATAAAACACATTTGGGAAAAACTCTAATGTCGTATTGCTACGTCTCCAATGTCTTCGTTAATTCTCAAAAACTTCTTCAGAAGTAAAAGAGTCTTCTGAGACTGTTTGATAACATCATCATATTTTTGAAAAATGGGTGTAACGCAAGCATCATTGTTCAGAAAGACTACATACCATATTAAACATCTTGCATAAATTTTTAAAAACAATTAAAAAAACAACAAATAAACATTTTTTTTGTTATTTATAAATTTGTTTTTAAGGCACTTAAAAACTGTTTTACTATTATTTTTTGTGAATAAATGCTAAAATTTGTTACTTTGTTGGAATACCTCATGCATATTTTTACATTCATCGTTTAATATGTGTTTAATAATATGCGCAAACTTAATATTTGCTATCTCTAGTAAGAAAAAAATACGTGAAAAAGGAGATTTTTTAAAGTGTGTTTTTATTTTAGATATGGTACAAAAACTAACTTAGTATGCTCGTGTCAAAATATACAGATCTAAAGATAACAAAGGAAGCAAAAAGTGAAAAATGAAAAGATGAAAGATCATGATAATACATAGATTAATTAAATGCTTATGGTTATTTTGAAAAAGTTGTTATTATAAATAAAAAAAGCTAATCTTGAAAACAAGTCAGAATTCTTAAAAGCTTTTATTTGTATTTCATATTCACTAATGTTTATTATTTTATAACATATTGTATCAACATTCACTATTTCGATGTGATCATTATTGTTTTAAAGAAAATTTATAAAACAGATTTTATTAAAAAAAATCGATTAAACTTTGTGCTCTAAATATTAAAAATCAGTAAGAAATATTGTGTACAGAAGCACGGTTTGATATCAAAGTTAACTCTTTTCAATTATCTCTGATATTCTATATCACTTATTTTTTGTACCCACCTAAAAAGGTAGCTTAATTTTTAAGTTTGATACGTGACGCGTTATATAGTTTTGTAGAAGAAAGTTATGTTTTGAGAAAGATTTTAGGAACTTGAATAAGAAGATATTTGATTCCTACACTCGTGTGGAAACAACATCAACAGGTTCATATATGTTTAACAATGAATTCATTCATAATATTATACACCAACAAGTTTTCTGGCAACTGAAGTTTTGCTAGAAAACTTCAATGAAACTAATATTAACACTTATAAAATTTTTGAAGATAAAGATCCACATTACATAAAGTACTAATTAAATTTCAATTTGGGCAACTTTTTAATGATAATTAAAAGAATGTTTTTTTTTAATTTTTTTTTTATTCTGAGCTTTTTTGTTTCTGCCCGAACTCCAGACCTCAGGAGCCGTTGTCAGCAAAGGCGGGATTGAGGTCTTAGGGGTTGGTGAGGCAGGGGTCGGTATTGACAAATGAAGCAATCTCCGCCGAAGTCACAGACGGTGGACCGCCACATTTCGCGGTTGGCTGACCCAATCCGACCACCGTTTCGCGCATCCATCTCTCCACCTTGAGCCACGAAAACGGGCCGAGCGCGTTATAAAATAAAAATGCCACGTAATGAAATCGAATAAAGATAGACCCTTCGCTCAGTAATAAAGCTATTGTTCTTCACTTCAAAGAAGTCTCCATGCTGTTTTTTTGCTTCCCTCCCCAACGATTGGCGAGGAATTGAAGTGAAGAGAATGTGGGAGGTAAAAATGGGCTCCCCCTTTTTTTTCTACGGCTACGTTATTAGTTGTTATTATTAATGTAGCGTTTCGAAAAGCGCCTGATTTCAACATCAATCTGGGCGATAAATCGGCGAGTATGGTTGCATCATATTTTCTGTTAGACTGTTTTCCGAGAATGAGAAGGGTTAGAGAAGTGTTGCCGATAAAATTTCTGGATTTGCAAATCCCATTCAGAAAGGAGGTGTTTTATAAAACGACGGTGATGCTCCTATTTTTAAACATAAAGTGGAATAAATTTTAAAATGAGGAAAAAATATAATTTAAAGTATAAAAAAAACGGTTTAATCTTAAAATTATAAACATGGGAAACGTCAATAATACAGGAACTAATAAACAGTAAATAACTACTTTTTTGACTTTTTAATCAAACTAACTTTTGATAGAAATTTTTGGAATAAATTCATTATAAAATATAGTAATAATAAATTTGTTCAACTAAAATGATATCAGAAAAGGCAATCAATCTATAAAGTATAATGTACGGAATTTTTTATTCACTATGCATAACATTATTATTGGATGCATCGATCGATTTTGATTACATAAAAGTTTTAAAAATTCTAGGTGCCCATTCAGACAGCTTAACATGAATGAAAACTTAAAAAATGTATTGAGTTCTTAACCATAACACAAATATTCTTCTTTTATTACGAAAAAAATTCCCAGATAGCTAAGAGAATGGATATTGTGAGAAAACTTATGATTTTGTTTTGTTATTAGGTGATTTAATTTATGCTGTTAATATGCATATTTCAAGGAACGTGGATCTGTGGTAATAAAATATCCGTCTCCAATTACACAAAAACAGTCGACTTTTGATTTGTCATTAAATGTAAACTGTTAATAGCTATTATTAGAATACCATTTGTTAAACACACACACACACAAAATACAGTGATTAATTTAACTAGCAGAATGAGACGAAAGATTGAGATGTTAGTCAGTTTATTTATCTTTAGATATTGGTTGCTTTTAGTTTTGTGTTTTACATAAGAAATGTAAGCTTGAATTACAATGACGGATATAAATTTTGTGTATGTGTAATATTCTGAATGCAAAGGAGACCTTTCCATGTTCATCTAAACTTTCTTAATGACAATTTACTGAATTTTAGAGGTTAAATTATTGTCACACTTGACTTATAAAACAGTAGATTCGTTAAGCGCTAATTTGCTTAGATTTTATTTAAAGTCATCACAGATATCTATTTGACTCCAGCCATGTAATATCCAGTATACAGTACGACGGTATTTCCTTTTTTTCTGGTATAATTTCTTATTTATTTAATATTCTAACTGATTATCTTCAATGATTCATTAAACAACTCTAAAATCAACTTCTTGTATAACCTTGATCTATAAATCCAGAAAATTGGTTCAGCTAATTTATAATATTTTATTAATTTTCAGTAAACATTTTCAATAATTCTCCATAACATTTTCAATATCCTTGCAATTTAGGACTCATATTTTAGTATATAGAGTCATTATTTGTCGTAAATAGTTATTAGTTAAATATTTATCAGCAGTGTTTGGCGAAAAATTTCATTCAGAAATTCATGATTGACTTCAAGAATTAAATAAACATATGTGCGCACTAAAAGACTTTTACGACTATGTTTTATTTTTCAATTTCTTTTGTATTTGATTCATAACTAATTCTGATGATATGCTGAGTTAGGAATGTGCCAGTTGTTTTCCCATACTAAGATTTAGTATTCAGGATTCAAACTCAAGATTTCAATATGTTTTTTCATTTTATTTAAAATATTTCATAGGAAATATGAGCACTTTTCTACCGATTGCTTTTATGCATTTACTAATGAATGATCGTAGAAAACTTATGTAATTAAAAGATTCAGCGTGGCGAGAGATTCTAAATAATTCAACTAGCTAAATTTATAACATTTCTACTAGCTTCAACTAGCTAAATTCATGCAATTTCTTTTCATTTATTTATTTTTCTTATTTTTTCTCCCTTGTTCCTTTTTCTAATTGTTTTTTTGCAAAATTATATCCAGTTTTAAAAGTTTCAATTTAAAATTTTACTTTAATTTATTCATTGTATAAACATTTAGATAATAGAATGATCTATGCAGACTGTTAGTATTATTTGATTATTACTGAGAATATTTTAGTGTGATGAGTCGAAAATCTTTTGTATTATTCTCCTTCCTCGGAATTTCATAAATCAAGTGTTTTAAATCTTTTGATTGTTTTAGTAAAAAAGAAAAAATATGTTATAGAAAGATACATTTAAAATTTAACGGAATATTTTAAGCAAAAAATAAACTTCATTAAATGAAATAAAACAGTTTCTTTTATTAAAAGTAATTCTGAATTTTATTCGAATATGCATATTTTAGCGTGAGAAAAGTTATTTCAAAATGCAATTTCTTTTCATATTTTTAATTACATTTTCTATTTAACACTTTCTAAATTTAGCATTTAAATAATTAACATTTTTATGTTAATTTGGAATACCCCTTTTCTTTTTATCTAAAACAAATGATTCTTGTAATTTGAAATTTATATCATTTGACCGGTTCATGAATTTCATTTTAAAATTCCTTCAAAATCGAGAAATATTAATACTCACTTTATATACTTTAATTTAAACATTTTGTAAGAAATGTTATTGATTATACTATATGCCATAAAGGCTTACCAATAAACAAAAAAATCACTAAAAATTACGATGTAAGATATTTTTTATTACAATTTATTTCTTCTCTAAAACAACGAAGTAAGTTTAGCTTTCTTAAAACTAAGAGAAGTAAGGAAGCTATATTTCAGTAAACAAAATCACTGAAATGAATCTTCTTTGCACTACTTATTATGTTCAGGAGAAACAGATTTTACAGAGTTGATAACGGAAAGTAATAGGCAAAGTTTATTATATTACTTAAAATAAATATGTACTATGTTTACTTTATCTTTCAAAAAATTTTTATTAACAACCAACACAAAATATTAAAAAAATTAAGCATTTTAACATTTTTTATTATTTTAAGAATACTACTTCTTTATTTCAATATAATTCCTTTTATTTAACTCTCAGTGTAAAAGTTTAAACGTAAAAACTATGTGAGAAGAAAGCAGTCGTTAAAAATTGTGTTTTAGTTTTAGAATTAATAAACAAACTAGGGAAAAAAAGAGAAGTAGAATCATTTTTATTAAATAATCTATGAATACAGTGAATTATTATTTAAAGATTAATAGAAAAGTGATATTTAGTTAGTATATAACTTCTTTATACAAAATTGGCAAAATAAAAGAAATACGTGATTTACTGTCTAAGAACAATTGCATTTCTACTAATGTATTAAAACATTCTTCTCAACTTTATAATTTAAAATAAATAATTTTCTTGATAAATACCTTTCAGCAAAGTTTGAGAATCACAAATCTATATTGAATAGCATCTATATACAATCATGTGGTATAGATTAAAAATATTAATTTATCTAGTGCATTAAGAATAAACAATGTTTTAAGAAAATTGGGATCAAATATTATACTCACATGAGACAAAAGTTTGTAGAATCTCATTAAGAATGAGGGAAAGTTTTTAGTAATGCGGGGTTAAAATTCAAAACATTTGTATATAAAATAAAAGATGTATCTCCACTGTTACCTTAAGTGCTGGCTGAAATTATGTGTCAGGCATAAAAAATTTACATATGTAAAATTTTTAGATACCCGGATGAAGCAAATGTGCACCTATTATTCCACAAAATGTCTATTTTTAATACTGGTTACAAATATTTAAAATAAAGAACAAAATTCGCAGATCCTTTTAAATGTTTGCACGCGGGAACCAAATACCAGAAGTAAGTTTTGAAAATCGTTTTTTTCAACTTAGATTAATAATTAGTTAGAACACAAATTTGAACTGCACAAATTATCAATAATTGAAGTGAGTTCACAAAATTGATAATCATTCTTTATATAAAAAATTGTATTAAATAAACCTAAAATTAAACCTATATAAGTTTAAAAACTACCGTGATAGTAAAAAGTTAAATTATAAGTTATTCTACAAAAATAATGAGAAAAAAGGGCATAAAATTTCAGATTGAGCCCTCTTCAGAAGGTCCACCCACACTTAAATTTTACAAGAGGCTCATCTAAAATTAAGAAGTTAAATGGGTTTGGCATTCTTTCTTATGTTTTTTAAATTAAGTTTCTTATTTTTTCGTTTTTGATAAATCAAATATACATTCTTTCCCTTTACATAAACTTTCGTAAGAAATTATATTTTATAAGTACAATCTTATTTTTATTTTATGTTTTTCTTTTTAATCATAATGATTCTTAAAATTACTTCATATAATTTTAATAAAGCGTCATTTTTTTAGGTAATATGTAATTATATATCCGTATTTATATATATATATGTATATATATAAGAAAATTATATATATATATATATATATATATATATATATATATATATATATATATATATATATATATATATATATATATATATATATATATATATATATATATATATATATATATATATATATATATATATATATAATTTTCTTAAGCATAGCTTTAGTTCATTCTTAGATATAAACTTTTAATTTTAATTTTTCTGCAATTAGGAAAACTTAAAAAGGTAATTTTATTTTAATACTCGAGAAGAAGATTTCGTATGTTCAAACGTGAATTTCTATACAACTCCATTTTTTTTATTTGCTTAATTATATTTATTTATTTATTTTATAAATTAGATATTTCTCTTTTAAAATTCACTTTTTTCATCATCTTTTTTTCTAATTACATTATAACTTAAAGTAAATCATTATAAACAGTTAAATTGTCCCGTAGTTTTTCAATTTCCAAATACCTAATTGTTGCGTAAGTATTTATATTTTTATTCCATTTGGCGTAGTATTAGGGCGATGAGCTCAAAAAAATTTAAAATTTAGTTCCTCGCAATTGGCATTGCTTAAACGGTAGCCAAATAGTTATACACTTTTATAAGACTTTTTATGGCATTTTTCGCTCTTTTTTGTCCAATGAAACGAGTTTCAGTAATGGTGAACTACACTTACTCCTAACAAAAGAAAATCCAGGAGAATTCTAAAGCATTCAATTCGAAACAAATATGTGTATAGAAAATTAATGCATAACAATACATAATAAAGCGCAATAATCTCTTTATAAACCTAAGCAAATGGAACCTTTTATATAGAAAGGCCAGATCTTCTATAAAGCATTTTTGAGCATTAAGTTGAGGGTAATAAATTTTATATGCTTGAATATTATTACGTTATAAGATTAACAAATTAAGAATTTAATTATATAATTATTGTAACCAAAAAAGTAAGTATTGTTTCTGTAGAAGATAGTGATTTAAAATAACCTAATTAATTCTTACAAATAACTACATTCATTGTAACTTATATAAATGATATTTAAGGCAAAAGAGGTCTCGGCGGCCTGATTGCGTAATGTGTTCGTTCTCGTTATCAGAAGGTAGTGGATTCGAGTCCCGACTCAGACAAAGATGCATCGTGTTCGTTAATAGTGACTGTGGCATGTTAAATAAGTTGTGGTCGCAATGACCTCCATGTAAAGTGATACCTTTGGCGGTGGCAGATCAAATCTGGGGTCTTCTGCTTGGTTCATACTTTTAAATTGCGAAGACCCACCCACTTTCGGGGCAACGGGGACACATCCTTTGCCTGCCCCACTATATTGCCATGCCTTTCTTCCCTTATGATTCTGATAGCTGATACATTAGAAATTAAAAAAAACGTACATTAGAAATAAAAAAATATATTTAAGGCATAAATAATATCATTTTATTGTACTTATCATTTAACAATAACAATTTTAACTATTACATATTACAAATTATTATTACATAATATATTATTTATTATAAAATAATTTATGTACTATTTTTTGAAAACACTACATGAAATCTACTAAAATATTTTCTTTCAAAAATTACTTTTTTCCACGTAATTGATTTTATTCTTAAATAAAAATTATTGCACGCATTTAGTATCGAATTTCTTACGATTGTAAATTAACATATTTATTGTAAATAAATATGATTTGTATCGATGTCAATAGAAAAAAGTGAAAGAGCATAATCCATACTCACCGTTAAAATGTTCCACTGTATTTTCTGTTAAGAGAAACTTATGAATTTAAATTAAAATAATTAATAAATTTCCCATATAGTTTTTGTGGTGGGAGAAAAATTTAAAATAAACAAACTCCTGTATCAGATTGTGAGCAGTAGCTCCGCCCATCACACATTTCGTGGGCGAAAATAAATCCCAGCAGAGATTGTCAATTGGCAGAAGAAAAGACGTCAGCTCCGCCCATCTCAGCATCCACTCCGGAATTCTGATCTCCATCGGTTCGGGATGCGGATTTCCAGGAAGATCGAGTGGAGTTCTGGAACAGAAGTGGAGGAGAAATGCACCAGGAAGCGCGGGAGGAGACTTGCGGGGACTTTAAGTGGAGCACAGAACACGTGGGCAGTGCTCCAGAAGGTAAGGTACCAGAATTGGTACAATATATCGTACTAATACTTGGAATATACTTTCTAAGCTTCATAAGAGCTTGATTAAATAAATTGTAAAATCATTAGATAATGGAAGATTAAAATTTTACAAACTGACAGTAACATATATAATTTTAAAATTAATGTTTTAAATAACATAATTTATTAAGCAGCCAATACTATATTTTAAAATGGCAATTTGTTAAATCGCAAATAATTTTTTAAGTTTCTTGTTTTTAATAATCAACTCAGAAAAATATTTTCAGATTAAAAATGCAATCTTAAATGTACTAATTCTGACGTCAAATTGCTTATTTATGGAATCTACAAATCATATAATCAACAGTTTTCATGATTCAACAAAATTTTTTTTATCTAAAAAACTATTAAATTAATTGGAGCAAACTCACACTATGATTTATAAAGTTTAGAATAATCAAGCGATGAGAGCGCCAGGGGAAAAACCAGATAAATTTATAGAAATTGTCTTTACAATCCTTTTCTAACAAGTAGAAAAAAGTTCTTTTGATTTTTAAATCAAATTAATTTAATCGAAATATTATAGAATCATATAAATCTGTGTTTTAATTAATTCCTAGTTAAATTTTTACTAAATCATTATTTAAATTAATAAAGAGAAAAATTTAAGAATTTTTTTTATGAAAATAATCACTAGAGAGAATTTCTTTTTATCAAAAAGAAATATTTTTTAAAATTCTTATAACAAATTAAATCAGACCAAATAATGAATAGACATTTAAATTTTTGTTGATTCATTCGTTACGAGATCTTTGCTAATTATTATATAATCATTCATTTCATTTATATTTTAAATATATCTGTTTTAATTTGATAAATACTACTCTAAAAATATCACATCTATTGATTCTTTTCATTTTCCACAATTTTTTCAAGCTTTTAAAATGATTTTTAAGTACACCAAAACATTTAGCTTTAGCGATATTAGGCAACATTTTTGCGATATTAGGCAATTTATTTTTGAGCATTTTAGCTCAAAAATAAATTCATTAAAAAAAAGATTTAAAAAAATATAAAAACAAATTGTTTCTCAACCAAAGAAAGATAAACAATAGGGTTAAAAAGTACCAACAATAGTTATCTGATAAAAAAATACAAATATAAAATATTTATTTGACTCAATTTTGATGCATTTGATTTTGAATCCATTTGATTAAGTACTAATCTCAATATAACAAAAATAATTTATATTATATCAAACAAAATCCGGTCTGGTGTCAAAAAAGTTGTTAAGTCAGTTTTAAGGACCTCTTTGTTATCGAAGGTAACGCCCTAAATATGGTTTGACATGGAGCGGAAAAGATGGTAATCGGTCGGTGAAAGGTCCGATGAATACGGCGGATGCTGAAGGACCTCCCATTCCAGCTCTTGGAATGCGACTTTGACGACTTGTGCAACATGGGATCTGACATTGTCATGAAGGAATACGGTTTGACCATGTCGATCAGGTCTTTTCAGTCGAATAGCCTCATTCACGCGGTGTAGCTGAGCAATGTAGAGCTCCTTTTTGACTGTGGCATTCTTTTAGAGCATTTCCCAGTGTACCAAGAGGTCCTTAAAAACTATCGCAACAACTTCTTTGACACCAGATCAAGAGATGAACGGAATCAACAAGTGGGTCGAGAGGTGGGAAGAGGTTGTAAACACAGCAACGGTGAATATATAATTGATTAACTTATTGATATAATGATTGTTTTATGTTTAAATAAAAGTCTTTGGCAAAAATGCTACGAACTTATTCCCCGACTTAATATATTGATGTTATGAAGTACGTTATGAAGATTTGAAAATCTAACGTAACTCATCCATAAATTTCATCACCTACGTGTGGAACGAAATTTTGGGATATTAATTCCAATACACATTCCAATTAAGATGTTTCTCAGAGCACATCTTTAATA
This sequence comes from Latrodectus elegans, assembly GCA_030067965.1. Taxonomy (NCBI): domain Eukaryota; kingdom Metazoa; phylum Arthropoda; class Arachnida; order Araneae; family Theridiidae; genus Latrodectus; species Latrodectus elegans. The sequence continues at coordinate 27,714,800 of CM057814.1, forward strand.
TCAAATTTTATAGCTTCATAATGTTGTCATCTTACAAATATTTTTTTCTGATGCCCATCTGACCTTTAGAATTTAATCAGATTCAGTGCTACAAGGGGCAAAGGTCATGGCGATTTTTCACAGTGGAACACTCAGTGAGTGTGTCTTCTTTGTCCCAAAAGAAGAGAAATACAGAAGGAGAAAAAAAGGAACATCCATGCACGAACCAGGGACCTACTGCTTCGAAGTTAAGGATGCTAACAACTTTATTATCTGTCGGCCAAATATTAATTTATAATGAAAATATTTTAAAATTGTAAGAATACCTGAGTGTAGTATCTTGCATTGTAGTTAATTTTCAATTAATGTTTTTTAAATTAATGTTTCTTTTTAAATATATAAACTGAAAAACACTAAAAATATATAAAAAATCATAAAAATGTAATCAGTTTTATAAAAATATATAACTTCTAAGGAAGCTAAATTAAATGAATTGATGATTATTTATTTCAGCGAAGAAAAATTTTCGTTAGGAAAAATTATTTCTGCAAAATGTTTTCCTCGTTACATGTTCTTTTGGAGGGACCGTTTGTTCCTTTGTGGGGATCTTTGCTGCTTAACGGAGGAAGCGTGATTTTGTGAGGCAAGATCAATCCTTAGACAAATGACTTTGGTCAATTTTTTGTAGTTTACTTTTTTTGTAACATTTAGTTCTTTGTATTTTGCCTGTCCATAGGAAATAAAAAAGAACCTTAGGTGATTCATGTGCTCATGAAAAGAGTAAAATTAATAAGAAAACGTAACTTCAAAATGTATGAGATATTTTCTGAACTTATAACATATTTTATATTACGATAAACGTGTAAGTATATGTATTAATACTGACATTGTATTGATAATATATTGATAAATACCTGTTTGAATGAGTTAAAATTAATATTCTGTCTTTGTCCTTTTAATCCATCTATTATTTTTATTAATATTTTATTTTTGTTCATAGTTTAAATTAAAATTTAATAAACCTCTAAGATCTTAAAAATCAACATTTAAGTTAAAATTACAATAAAAATACGCTTTATTTTTCAAAGTATCAAATTTCTTCACATATTCAATAGTTTGGATTGAAATGCTCCACTGTTGTAACACAAATATATTAATATAAATAAAAAATATACTAACAAAGATACAATATTTCAAATAAATATAAAATATATGAAATTCTTAAATCAGGAGCAAATATATTTCCTTTGGTGGTTTCCAGCTTGATTTTTGAAAGATGATCAATCTCTGTGAATCACCAGCTTTAAATTTTAAGAATTTTACATCTGAAAATGACGATAATATTAAATAAGAAAGTTTAATTTAAATAAATGTGTGTTGATGAACTTAAAAAAACAAATTCAAACAAATTTAGGAAAATTATTTTAAAAGTTGTGAATGTAAAACTGAAAAATATCATTATTTTTTCAATTCTTATTCCAAAAATTCTCTAGCGCTATGAAATGTTCGAAAATTTTGAAATGAAAACTATAAGAATATATATATACATAGTATCATATACAAATATTCTTTAATATTAATTCTTAATGAATCTAGAATTTAAAAAGTGATTCAGTCAGAAAAAATTAAATCTACTTCCCAAGAGAATATAAAACAATTATAAATTAAAATTAGAAGCAAGCGCATAAGTATTTTTACGAATAATTTACTTCATTTATAATTAAAACTATTTTATGTGAAAATAAATAAGTTTAAAGGTATTGCAACTTGGTTTTGGAATTATTTTTATTTAATTATAAAAGAGCAATCGAAATAGCTGAAAAATTCCTTATGAAAATTTTCAAGAATTTATTTTGAATCAAACTGCAGATGCATTTTTTGAGAATATTATCTTATTTGGAAATTAGAGTGAATCAAAATTTTAGAGAACCTAAGCATGACATTCAACATTGCCGCAGACGATAATACCAAGTCTCAGTCCAAATTGATGCTGATTGTATTGAACTGGAAGAAAGCAACAGTTTCTTTAATCTCCTATGCCTTTAGCTTCTTTCCTAAAAAATAAGAAAAAGACTATTTTTCTGATCAATAAACAAAATAAACAATCAGTATAAATCTCACTGAGTGATGACAGTGATCATTGAATGAAAAAATGGATTTATTTTACATATTGAATAATTGATTGAAAAAGCCACGTTACTTGATGGCAACATTTGGAAACACAATATTTTTAATTGATTGATTCCTTTGGATCTTGAGAAAAATAATTTCGCATATTTATTAAATGTTACGTAATCCTGTTATTTATTTCATATGCTTCCATATATTTTGTGCAACTTAATGCAAATCTTAGAATGAAATCATGCAAGTTTAAACCTCCTCTTGAACAATATTTTTAAGATGTAGACTGGCAACTGGAAAACATATTTTACTACATATTGCACAATAAACTTTTTAGGCTACCATTTTCAGGCTTATAATGTAGGATTTAAACTAAAATGCATATTTTACGCAGTGTACTTTAAAGTATACTTTATTTATTTATTTTAAATATATAATTATAATGACCATAAAGCCCTTACATTTTAAAATTATTTAGACTCCATGTCTTTCTTAAGGCCTTCATAACAATACAAATCCTCAATTTAACTATCAAAACCTTTCTTAATATTTTATACCAAAATCAACAAAAAAAATCAATACTTTGGACTAAATAGTAAATTCAATTTAAAAAAAAGTTTTATGTGTTTCGAGTTTAACATTAAAACGCATTGCTTGAAAATTATATTCCATAGTAAAAAGTTTGAAGACTATAGTAAATTAGAAAATTTATAAAACTTAAATCCTATTAAATTAAAACTTATGTACTCTTAACTTATTAAACTATGTTCTCTGCAGATTCGATATTATTCAGCATCATCAATTTTAAAGAGATCTCGCGTCCATTATTTTGGCTAAACTGGTAAGAAAACTCCTGGCTTCGCGTTACTAAAATGCAACTTTTTTTTTATCCTCATTTTGACAATTTTAACACGTCTAATGACCGAAAGCTGTTATAAGACATTTAAATATCCACCGCGTCAGTTGCCTTCTGTTAGAACATTACCTAGATATTGGGCGGCATTCACGTGTTTTAAGGAAGAAAATCCGGAAAATTCCTAACGGATGTGCTTGTGGAAGGCAGAAGTACAACATCCATCTCTCAACCTAATGTTTTTTTCAACTGTAGATGGGGTTGAACACGAAATCTTATGCTCTAAAGAACATCATCCTACCATTAGACGATTAGTCCTTTGTTTGTATTGATCATGATGTTTGATCAGCTTCTGAGAAAATATCAAGAGATTAAAAGAATTTTCTTCAAAATGATCTCAACAAAAGAAATTATGAGTACTGAAGAAAGTATGCATTCTTTTTTGGTTTGAGTCATCAAGATCAAAAGAAAAACTTGATGTTTTGTTGTTGTTTGAAACCAACAATTGAATTTTCAAGAAATCCTTGCTATCTTGGGGTCGGTTAAAGATACATATAGATAACTCTAAATTCATTTTATGAGATCGACATTAAAAATCATAAATTCAACATCATGTTTTAACACCTACAAGGAAAGTTTTCTGTATTGCTCGTGATTGAAGCGTAAAAATTCAACAAATTTTAATTTTAATAAAATTTGCAAAATTAACAGAGAAATGTCTCCGCTTCATATGAAATAATATCCGCATTTAATGAGCGTTGTACAAGATAATATATGGAATCATAACGCACACATAAATTAATTTAAGTTTCAAACATGAATACCATATAAAATATATGTGTTTTGAACAGGATCAGAAACGACTGGTGCACAAAATTTCCCGTAATGATATTTGAAAAAACATTTTTGTAATAAGAACATTTGTATAAATAAAAACACACACATTTTTAGGTAATTTTCTACCATCAGTAGAAATAGTTATTGTTGTTGTATCAGCATGCTTTCTTGTACCTATACCTAAAAATTAAATTTATGTGTTTTTAAGTATAATACACATAAATTTAATTTTAGTATAATAATTCATAATTTTATTCATTTATATTCACTGTAACACCTTTTCCATGGTAATACAAATGCGGTATTAAACCACATATTATTAATTTTACTTTCAATTAAAGCAGTGATAGTAAAAATAGGTTTAAATAAAAACTATATGAAATAATTAAATGATTAATCAATGAAATTAGTTTCTTAAATGAGCTAACAATAGTTCCTTTTTCTTGCAGAGAAATCAGAGCCACGCCAAAACTTCAGCTATTCCATTGAATATTTATTGAAAAAAGATTCTCCAAAAACAGATTCCAAATGTTTCAAGGACAAGGATATTGCATTTCCCTCTGGCCTATTAACAACTTCAAATCTTCTTAATGATCCATCATGGATAGGTAAACATTTAATGAATCCTAATTTATAATGAAAGTAATAAAATATTCCGATACTATAAAAAAATCCGCAAGGATTCTCTGCTTACAGATCAACTTAAAGATGTTTTGATTAATGTTGACAGCCGATTAGTTGCCCATTAATCAATCGTTATATATTCTTGTTGTCAATTGATCGAAGTGCACTAAGCACGTACATTCGTTATCTCAAAAAATAGTTTGGTTAGATTTTCAAAATCGGAACAATCACCCTAATTATAATAAATCATAGATTATACATTAATAAAATAATTTCCCTAATAATATATATTTTTATATGGAGTCTCTTTTCGAATTTTGTACATAGTTTGTAATCTACGAATTTGGGAAAATTTTGAAGACAGGAAATTCGACACTTCACTGCGATGCATGTTTTATTTTAATATTCCTTTAAATTAAATAGTCAAATTTATATAAAAAAGATTTGAGGACATTTAAAGTACTTCATTTAAAGCAAGACGGTACTTTTTTTTATTATATATTGAATACAAAGAGTTAAGGTTTTCTTAACGTTTGATTTAAAAATTTAAAATTAAGCCAACCAAACCATATTTACTCTATTAATATTTTATGTTTAGACATTTGTATTTGTGTGTTGATACCACTGTAGTGGTAAATAATGGAACATAAGTAAAACCGTAGGATATTGTAAAAATTCACTCCCTGTTTTTAAACCATGAATTAAAGTCCAACTTGAGATTAGAAATGTGTGACACTCGTATTTTCAAACCGTTATATTTTACCCATGAAAGCACATTTTGCTGCAACTGATAATGTAATCATAATTATATTTACATCCACTAAATTTTAGCTAAAATCCCACATAAAAGCTTCAGTATTGATAGAAAAAGTAGTATCATGCTTAAAAAGGCTGTCTGATCAAGGTTGTATCTTTGTCTGCTACTATTAATTACAGCAGTGTAGTATAATGCTATGTAATTGTTATTGTAATCACATACGCAGTAAGATCGAACTTTACTGGTAGGTTTAATTCTTTAATTTATTCCGACGTTATAAGTGCATTGAAGAAAACGTTGATGATCAATCTTGAAAAGCTAACACCCAAACATTTGTCATTATAGTTCAGTTAATTTATGAGAAATAAATGGATAATATTTGGCACAATAATAACGTATGTAAATTTAAAAAAAACGTAAATTTGTAAGACTATATGAGAGGGATATTATTAAAATAGCTAAATGAATTTAGTCTTTTAGATAGACTGAGAGCATCATCTGATAACTATCTAGAGTATTACAAACTGTAGTAAAAAGTATCGCCTGATACTGAACTGCGTACTGCCATGAGCAAGATTTCAAGACTTTCTTTATTTTTTGACTAAAAGTAAATATACTTAACTTCTGATAGAACGCTCTAAGCAAGTCAGCTAGGGATTTTTTATTCATGGAAGTGTTTCCACCTCAATCCCAGTACATTTCTCTGTCTACTATTGATTTTTATTTATATTTCTGACTAATTTCTACAGTTTCGATCTGGAAAATCTGCCATTGAGTCTCTTACATAAGTCCAACCAGTTTCTCGGAACATAATTTGAATTGATTGCGGAATTATAATAATAACGAAGGAATTAAGAGACACAGTCTGTTCGGCCAAATTGAGTATAGCAATTAGTTTGACCCAAATGGTGGAACAATACTTTTTGAAGCAATACATTGACCCCTAAGTGAGTTTTCTAGATATCAGTTTTCTTACTGATCTACTGTCCAGGATTTCAAAGAAAAATGTTGCCCCGACAAGACTTCGGTGATTTTCCCCTTGATATTATAAGAAGCATCTCAGAGAGAACTACTCTAATGTATACTAATGGTAGCAAAGATGAGAAATACTATACCGGAAGTGATGTTTTATCAGAGATTCCATTAGAATTGTCAAAATAAAGAATAAATCTCGATTTATGCAAGATTTTTAAAAATGAACTTGTTGCCATCGTTGAGGGACTGAGCTATGTAATATCTTCTTCAGACCTTAAGGCCATCTGGATTCTGACTGATAGTAGTAGTGCCAAGCAGCATTTGTCAAACTGGCTTAACGTTGGTAACAGAACTATAATTTCAATTCTCACCAAAATAAAACAAATCTCGTTCCCTTGTGACGTGGATATTCAGTGGATTCTCTCACTTGTAGATATTTGGGATAATGAGTAGGCAACTGTTTTGGCGAAGACGGATGCTAAGAAATCTGTAGCCATTTCAAATTATCTGACTTACCTTGAGCTGTATTCTACTAGAAAACATAGTGCTAAAATGACTTGGTTTGTACCACCGGCAAACTCTTGATACTGTGCCAAATCTCCTGGTGGATCCCTGGCTATGAACTGTGACAGATGCTTCCAGACAGAACTCTCCCGCTTTCTTAGTGGCCATCTAAGAAGCTTGTCTTCCAGGGATGTCAAAAAATCCAACCGATTTGTCCAAAATGTAACCAATAGCAGACTTCTCCGGCCCATATTCTCTGGTGTCTAGGTTTGTCCTACGACGACCTATAAAATTTACCTATGATAGTCTATGACTTTTTGAGGGTGAATAAACTCTTAGAAATCGTCTAGCAGAGACTGGACACAGAAATTAGAAACAACAAAGTGTTATTTAAAACATTTTACAAATTAAGACAGTTTTTATTCGCTCAATATTCTTAGAATTTAATGTGTACTTGGATAAATTTCTGATAATATGTGAAGAAAAACTACTCATCTTTATAATAAGCACAATCAGGGGTGTTTTCCATGTATCATTATAAAATATGATTACATATTAAAATAACAAAAGAATATTTATTTATGTTTTTAACCATTAAGGAAAAAAAGTTGCAACCAATACAACGTATTTTTATTCATACACGTCATAATTACAAAAGGAAATTTTATTATACAATTTTAAATTTAAAATAAATTGATCTTTAAATGTATTTGTGATGGAATTATTACATAAAATATATTTCAAAATATTAGTAGTGCTTTATGAAAGCAAAACTTAAATTTCTGCACACTAAAAAATAACTTGTAATCTTAATAAAATAACGAGTGTAGCAGAGACATCTATACATGTAAATATATTTAAAATAAAGAAACAAAATATTTTTTTAAAAATTGATAAGTACATTTTGAGAATAGTAGAATATGAATCATTTTCAATATTTCAACTCTTCTGATGCTTTTAAATTGCCTAACATATTTAAATTATTTTTTATATTTAATTATCTATCTATATATATGTATAATTAGAAGTTTTCATATAAATTAATTAGAATTTTGCAATCAAAATTTCTTAGGAAAAGCTGCTTGATTTTATTTATTTAATATAAAAATTTTTTGAATTTTCTAAAAATACCATATTAAATATAGTTGTTATTATAGTTTTTTGTAAAAACATTTTTATTATGTTTTCTGTTGCTAATTAAACTCAATCTAAATCTTTAACATCATTGACAAAAATTTAAAAATCCCGATTCTAATCTATCGCAATTTATCTCTCATTTTAGATGGAGACAAACTCCAAAGCAAAACTGTTCTTGCTTTTTCGGCCCCGAGGCTGGAATTTACGTTTCCCCACAATCACTCTTCGCACCTCATCGCCCCCCGCATGACGCCCCACGATTTCAGCAGACTCCAGCACAATGGTTCGGCGGAACAAGTTCCATCGCAGGGGCGGCGACTGACTTACGATCCCCTCAGAATCTCTCAGCCGAATTCGAGTGGGGAAAGTTGCGGTTGCGGATTTCCTTGCCACAATGCTCAGTGGTCCTCTGTACAATCTCAACATTTTCAGTTAGCTCCCCAAAGGTAAGTGAAATCCTATAAGCGATAGCTTAGGGGAGCTGATTCCCCAAAAGAAAATATAAATTTTCTTTAGGTGAATCAGCTCCCCGAAGCTTTTACTATTTTTTTATGGAGTACAATTAAATTCTCCGAAACTGATAATGTGAAAAACCAAAATAAAATCAATGTGTTCCAAAAGAAATAACCAGTCTTTAATAAATTCACCAAAAAAGCTAAGGAAAATATTTGTAATATAATTGTGTGTCCATTAACCATTAAGTTTTAATTATGAAAGGAATTCTTTTAAATAAAAGAACTAAATAATTTCCCACTAATTTTATCCTTGTCTGTATAGTATAACCAATAGCGTTTTGATTAGTAAATGAAACAAAGGTCTCATCTGTTGGAAAAGTCTTGGATGTATATTAAATGAGACTATTTAGTTAGAATTTCCCACTTATCATCCATTGTAACCCATTGTACAATTGTGTTGAATGCAATATTATATATTAATTTAAAAAAAGCAATTTTCTCTGATATTAGCCTAATTTAGTATATATTCAGTTAAAAGTTTTAAAGTTTGATAGTAATATTTTGTAAGCGTTTTGGTTTGAAATGAATTCAATCAGATTTGACACCATTTCTAAATAGGATCGGAAAAAAAAAAAAAATGCTCTACTAATCAATTACTATTTTTCCCCTTCGGCATTCGACTCTCGAACACATATGTAAAAACGATATTGCTTTGTTGCATAAATGTTACAAATAAAATTTATATTAAAAGTAATTTACTAATCTAGCCAGCTTAATAAACTGAAGGTATAGTTCCCTCCAGTTTTTCAAGTAATGGTATACTCCAGTAAATAGAGTATACCATGTGACAAATATGCGATTTGCTTTAAATTGTTCTCAAGTAACCAGAACTTAATAAGATTAAGTGATATCATCACAAAGAATCACAATCAAATAACGATGTGATATGATAAAACATAATAAGTGAGACGATTACATCAAATATGAAAACAAGTTTTCATATTTGAATCTGCTTGAAGTGATTGTGCCGGTGAGATTCTAACGGATATGATCACAATAAATATCATCCAATAAGGATGTTATATCATAAAATATGATATGTGTGGTAAAATCACATCAAATAAGAAAGCAAATTTTTTCATATTTGATACTGCTGGATGCGATTCTGAGTTTCGGAGATTCTGCCGATGTGATTCTAAGGGATATGATCACATTGAATCACATCAAATAATAAGGTAAATAGGTAAATGTCGCATAAAATATGAAAACAAAATTTTTCATATCTGATACTAATCGGGATAATTCTGAGTTTTTTTTTTTTTTTTTTCTCCAGTCCTGAATAAAGCATTTTATTAATGACCAGTTCACATGGAAGTTAACACACTGCGAATGCTTCACAAATCCATGCAATATTTTTCTGCTTACCATGAGCAACAACACCGATTTAAAATAGGAAAAATTAAAATAGATCACATGTATTTTTATCATCCGTGATATAAAAATTTTTTTACAGTTATCAGTCATACTATGGATTTAAATATAGCATTTGTTTCAAAATATCATTGAATTGAAATTTAAATTTACTCAAACATTCAATGATGATTTAAATATTTCAGACACTTATACATTCTGTAATTTTCTCTGCCTCCAGGTATAAAATCATCATGAAAATGAACTGAAGGTGATTCATTTACTACGTTCAATTTCGATTTTGATTACACTGAAAGATTTACAACTTATAATTTACGTTAAGACAAACAAATGCACAACATCACAAAATAATATAAAACTAAACAATGAATAAATTGGCTCAAAAACTTGTGAAGATGGCGAAGACATATCTGTACTTCTTATTGAGCTCTTTTTTTGCAGTTCTCATACCGGTTGATTAATAAACCATTAATTGCGTAATTTCTTTTTTAATATTTTTATTCAAAGACAGTTCATTTCATTTATACAGAATTCATCGAGTTTCCTATTCACTAAATAATCTAAACCATTACGCGCTCATAAAGATCAAATTTTCGCAACGGTAATCCTTTGCAGAAAGTTGATGCCTCCAAGCTACAAAAACAAAAATCATAAAAAATGAATTTCACTATATCGCGTTGCAACTGCAGTTGGTATTCATGTGGATTGCTGGCAAGAAAAGATATGATAGACAAGGTATGATATGATAGAGAGGTATTGTCATGAATCCGATGTCAGTATTCTGTAAACATTGTAATATATATTGTAACATAGTTTTTTAACATAAATGATTGCGAAAAGTTTTAAATATCGAATTGTGTACATTTCACGATGTGGTTGCAGGGCCCTCTGACTATTATTAAAAACAACCATAAATGTTTAACAATCGGCACTTTCATATCTAACAATGATTTCATGGTCATTCTTTTGAATCACTTTAGTCATTATGATAAATAACCTGAGCATGAAATCCTACGTGTACAGATCATATGATTTTATATGAAATTTCAATTTTTATTATTAGATATTATAATTTTAACCTAGAATCTAGATACTTTTGTATTGTAATCCTTTTCTTAAGCGTGTAATATTCAATTATAACATATATTATTAATTTTACTGCCTATGTGATTGATTACACCACAAGTATGATTTTATGTAATAAATTTAAATTATGAATGGATAGTGATCCTTTCGCCAAATAAAATAAACAAAAACAAAAATCAGTATAAAAATAATTGCATGATAAAGTGTAAATTAATTTAAATACACAAGAAAAAAATATGAATAAATAAAATTGTCTAATTTAAGTAAATTTTCACTTGAGGTAAGACCCTTTTCTACGCATAATAAATTATAAAATTTTATAAATATAAAACTAAGTTTATCCGTCATACATTAATCCATTACACACAATGATATATCATTTTATATTGCTAATATAAATTTTATACTATACTTTATAAATAAATGGTATTAATTGCTTTTAATATTATATGCTTATATGTGTGATGAAAATAATGCGAAGTTGTGAGCACAGCTACAAAAATCTTAAGTATTTCACAGTAGAAATTCTTTCAAAATAAAAAATCAGTAACTATAAAATCTCATCATAGTATTTAAACCAAATTGAACAATTAATTTTTTTCATTAATATTAGTTAAAAAAAACTTTGAACTAAAATGCTTTCATTGAAAAAAAGCAAAATTTTAAAGTAAATCAAACTCAGTATACGTATTAAGATTATTGATTTAGCTATTTAACACACATCAATAATTATCAAATAAATATTTCTCATCCAGTTTAAAGTTGAAACTCTGTATGACTGCACTGAGTATATTTCCTCACAGAAAGAATTCGAACTGCATGCCATGCTCAACATCCATGTCAACGTCTTGTTCACCGAAGATAAGCACAAATGCGAGCATCCCAGAGAAGAGCTTCATCTGCAAACAGTGTGGGAAGGGCTTCAAGAGGTCATCCACCCTCTCAACTCATCTGCTCATTCATTCAGACATAAGACCCTACCCCTGTCAATTTTGCGGCAAGAGATTCCACCAGAAATCGGACATGAAGAAGCATACATTTATCCATACCGGTAAGTTCGGCAATTTTGTGATGTCTCATTCCACATATTTTAGGTAACCAATAAAGTTTTTAATTTTTATTTAATATAACGTGTAAGTTTCAATGTAGTAAATGTAATTATGTGGATGGTGTGGAGGCCGTAGTAGCATATTGGTACGGGCACAGGCTTTCAGTCCGGAAGGGCTGTGTTCGATTTTCAATGCGGTCAAAGACCCACAGAGTACATGCAAAATACGTGCTCGTTAAATGTGTAGAATCGAAAACCCTGTGGTTGGGCGTTGAGCAAATACCAAGAGTGTAATGATTGCGAGAAAATTTCCTACCCTTTCAGATCAATGTCAAAATCGAAGAGTGGATCCTCTAGTGGTGCAATCTATCGGAAGAGATTAGAGCAAAGTCGCACTTACTCCTCCGAAAGGCGCAACCTTCTGACTCAAATCCACATAGCTGGCAATACAACGAGCTTGGCTTGTATTGGCGCCATAAACAATAACAACAACAGTATTTTTATTAACAAAATGAATGGATTAAATTCTTGTTTAAACTCTCTTTAGACCAGAAAAGGAATCAATTCGCCTATTTTATGGTCTCTTTTTGCTCGCAGAAATTATTTCAACTGGGATCTACAATATTTGAAATAAATTTCAACTTATTATAAATATCCCATTCATGTTCAGAGTGAAAGGCCCCGGGTTTGATTGTAGAAACTGTTAAGCAATAGATGATGGCTGTTACGTTCTTGGCTTCTCCAAACACGTCTTTCAGAGTGGATACTTGGGAGTTTTCTGAACTTTCTCCCTTGCGACGAGAATATTGTACAGTACTCGTGAAAAAGCTCACCCGAAAGACAACTTACAAGGAGGTCGTTAAAATAAACAGCCTTAGGTCCATGCTATGGCAAAGTAACCCATGAACTGAGGAACAAAAACCCAAGGAACTAATCATATAGCTGTTAATTTCAGAATTTGTAGAAACAGTTCTGAATGTGTTAGAGCTAAGTCGTAGTTTTACCTTCGGGATGCTCTGGTTAATCGAAAGACGCACCTTACTGACTGAAATTCGTATAACCGACGGCATAGCTAGCTTTGTTTGCTCAATTTTCATAAGCAAGAACACACCAACGCACATGAATGGTATGAAAAAGAAAACTTAAGTAATAAAGACTAATGTAAAGTAATTAAACTCAATTTTTTTTATCTGAATTATATTTCTGTTATCTTTAAGAATCTTTATTCGAAATGTGTCAATGAGGAAGCTGCTATTGTTCTTGAAAAATACGAAAATATAAAAATTATTTAAAAGACAAATGACATATTTTTTATAAAAATATAGATTTTGAAAGCTCTAAAAATGAGCTTACATTCTTACAATGGTAATCTACAGATGCTGCGCTGCATAATTGCGTTCGATACACTAATTATTGTAAGCAAAACTATTTTTCGGCTTTGAATTTCGGAATTTCATTCTGGCTTTGAGCTTTTTTTAATTTGTCGCCAAGGGTGTGAGCTCTCCTAGGATTTTACCAGAACTACTTTTAAGTGTAACAGGAAAGCTTGTGTTATACCGTGACTTAATAATAGACAGAGCTCTTCAAAGCGCAAGTTTCCGAATTCGATCACAGCTTCGTTGAACAATGGAAAGGTGTTACATTCTGCTAGTTGCTTGAACGTCTCTCAGAATGAGTGCTTAGAATTTTACGGGGTTTTTTCCTATGTATTATTTCAATACGGATACTCTCTAAGGAATGTTCTCTGATGAGCGTAAAATGCAACGAATTGTCCGAATGTTTTTTTGTTAAAAAAATAAAAAATTAAAAAATAAATAAAAAAAAAAACATTAAGATGTACAACATAAAAATAAATTTTATTGCAATTTCCAGTGACTTAATGTTATTTTTTCAAAATGATTTTATCAAATTATGTACTATTGACCCAAGGCGTGAATGAAGTTTTATGTGATTATCATAATGAAGTTTTATGTGATTTAATTTTGTAGATAATTCATAAAATACTTATATTTTTTTAAATTCTAAATTTAAAAATCTTTCAGTTTTTGTTAAAATAAAATTATTTAAATAAGTAAACGTGAAATAGGGGGTAATCAAATGAGTTATCTATGTTTTGTCAGACTACATAAATAAGAAATAATGTTTCATATAAGAAATAATGTTTTCATTTTCATTTCTCACTCATGTGTTAAATGCTTTCATTAATTTCTACATTGATATTTATACACAAATGCGCATGCAATTTGCATCGCCTTCTTTTCAATAGATATTTATTTGGCTCGCACAATTTTTGTGAATGATATTTGTGAATAAAAGATTATTCACTTATATTTTTAAAGCTATCATTCAGGTTTTTAATTCCACGACTCATGGATTCGATTCCCACAACATTTGCAATTGATTATACCATGGATATATTGATCAGAATCAGTTAAATAATTCTATGTCACGTCAATTCTCAAATGCGATGAGTGGCGATAAAATATCAAAGTAGACTAAAACTATACCTTACTTGTTAGCAGTAAAATCAATCAAATAAAAAAAAGTATTTTAATCATTCACCAAACAATTCATTGATATGTTTATTTCGATTTTTTTTTTTCGAGAAACTAACATTTGTTATAGCATTTTTGTAATATATGAGTTTATGTTTTCTTTTTCCTTTTTTTTTTCTATTTTTACTTCCAACTTAGAAGCTATTTATTTGTATTTGAAATTTCGTAAAAAAATTTGAAAAAAAAATTTTTTTTCAATATTGTTTATTAATTTTACTATGGTTAAGCAATATTTTGTATTTCCGATTAGTTCTTCGTAATAGTTTATCTTTTTGGAAGTACAGTAATACATAAAAAAATATTTTAATATTTGATATCACACAAGAAATATATAGATTTAAAAAGTATAAATTTAATCAAATGCTTTTATTTTGAACCAACAGGTGGTTTTTCAAAATTCAGCCTTTTTCGGAGTCGTAATCTATAACTGAATGTTAATTTAACTATTAAATGATTACATACATATATCATAATACAGTTTTCACGCAATATTTCTGAGATTATTCTTCTTAAATATTAATTTTGATTAATAAAACTACTACCAAATATTATTTTCGAAAAATCTAATAAAATAATTTCTTTTTTTTTTTTCAGATTCTACAATAACTAAAAATTTTTAAATATAAAAAAAATTTATTCAATAAAATTATATAAAAAAAGTTATTTATTCACGGAAAAATGTATTATTTGTAATCAAATTATATTAATAGATCATTGGTTTCATTCGAAAAGAAAAAGCATGTCAGAAGTGGGATTCGAACCCACGCCCACATTCGTGGACCAGAACACTCATACTCTGCTATCAGAGCAAGGAAAAAACCTTGAGTCTGGCGCCTTAGACCGCTCGGCCATCCTGACACATAAGCGCACGCGATATGTATTATTATGTACTTCATATGAAGACAATCATTTATCAATTTCTGATGGATATTATAATCACATATTAACACTGTGTTTTATTTTCTGAATTAAATATACATATATTTGACTTATAATATTAATAACTATTGATAGAAAAATTAATTTATTTCTCAATTGAAAAACTGAAAACATTTTCTCTTGCCGCGCAATTTTTTTCATGTATGTAATAAATTTTGATAGATTTTCAAATAACAGATAATGCCATGTACAATGATTAATTATTCACTAGTTCATAATCCACAAATGTCGCCTTTAAAAGCTGTAGTAATCTGGTTGATTGACCTTACAGCCGGAAGATAATAAATTTAATACCTAACTCACACACAGCGCGAAAAATACTTGATGAGAGAACTTACGCATGTTAAAAGTTCCGTAAAAATGTAACTTCCCTCATACACAGCAAGTATTGCATGGAATGAGTTACGGACGCAGTGATTGACTGTTTTGTATCAATGATAAACAGAAACAGAATGCCGGAAACATATCGCACTAATTTAAATAGAGCTTGAATTTAGCTGTCATTTTTCCTTACTTATTTATTCTGAAACTATAATAAAATTGTTTAACTGTGGCAAACGTTCGAAATCTGCTATACACGTGTAAGAGGAATTTAAAAAAGAAAAAGAAAGAAAAAGTCTCTAGATCATAAAATGTTTTCCCACTTCATATAGCAAATCGTTGAACGAACTGAAAAAAATTATTAAGTTTACATGCATTTCGTAAGTATGATTTCGTTTGAAAAGAACATAATCTATTCATTGCAGATGTTGTGGTCCCTAGAACAATATATCTATAATCAATGATTTTGTGTACGCAAAAAAAAAAGAATGGTATTTGATATGCGTTTCTTTGTATTCCTTATAAATACAAAATAGTATTCATTAATTTTTTTAAAAAAAGCTCAATGTTACATGGCAAAATATTTGGTTAGTTATAATCTAAAAGAAGTTTTTTAAGACAGAAATAGAACACCGTAAGGTAAAATATATATTCTGTATGTTTTTAAGATAAAGTAAATCTTCCACCTAACGCTGTAAAGCATCATGACGGATATTATTGATTTTTCTAGGAAGACTTTTCATAGACTGTGGAATGTATTCAAGTGTTGCAAATAGGAAACGCGGTTAATTCTCAAGCATCTACCCCTACTACAAATGTCTACAAAATCTACTACAAATGTACTCAGAGAAGAAGAAAAAATTTAATCTTTCGTTTATCAAAAATCGCTGAAATTGAACCTGAAAACTTTTGATCTAACGTGCATGCTCAAAAATATTGCCCTAATCTTGAAATATTGTATAATCCAGCGCATAAAGCACATTATTAAATCAAATTATTTAAATTTACTGGTGGGTATTATAAGCAGGGTATAAAAACAATAGATTTAAAACTTATAAATGTTGTTTTTTAAATAGAAAAGGATATTTTATGACCTTAAAAATTTTTATTAAATACCAGTAAAAAATCGTTAAATTTTAAATTTCATGTTGTTGTTGTTGCATGCCCCCGAGGTTAGCAGCGCTAGATCAGGTCCATGAGCGCGTACACCTTCAAAAAGTCCAGCACCATCAGATCTCTCCCGGAGAAACCAAGGCATTTAAATTTCATTCAATGCTTTGATTACCCACCTCAGTCTCAAACATTTTCCAAACTAGCAGGACACATTCGGCCTTCTCTTATAAATGTTTTTGTAGTTTTCAACTCTCACAAATTCTAAAATCACTTTTAAAAGAATTTTTAATGACTTATTCAAACAATTATCTTAAATCTGTTTTAATGAAGATAAGCAGACTTAAATAAAACTACCATGTCTGTGGCTTAAACTCTCTTTCATCTATTTATTCTTATTATCCCTTAAACAAGATCAAAACATGGTCTGAAGTTCAGCTCATTATGGAATATGTTCTTTTCTGTGGAAAGTCTGGAGTTCGATTACAGCCATTGATGAACAGGAGAAAAATGGTACGCTTCTGTTTTCTGCCTACATTACTTTTAAGTGGGATGGGAAGTTTTTCATGCTTCCAATCTTGTGGCTTTTGAATAAAGCCCACTATGTAAGAAAACTGCTGGAAAACCTATGTAGATATATGCAAAGGTTTTAATACAGACTTAAGCTGCTTGCTAAGGCAATGTCAAGAAAGAAATGTTTTAGAAGAAAATTAGGTACTTTTCCGTGACAATCGCCGTAATGAAAAAAAAAAAAATCGGAAATTAGTGTCGTAAATATTCCATTTACATCATGTATTGCTTAAAAAAAACTACATTTTTAGAAACTTCTAAAAAATAATACAAGCATTTTATTCATATTTTATAAATTCAATAACTATTACTTGTTGACAAAATTTATTTAAACGCCAATGCTTATTTCTGGCAGAAACTGCTTAACAATCTCAACGATGATAGGTTGCATAGATATAATATCTCATAATTGATAATATAAAATAATAATTTCTTCAATGAAACAAAATAATAAATTTTGCTTTATTTAGCTGTTTTTTACCCTTGGCGATTTGTGATATTTGATCATATTGCTTTTTTAAGCTACAAAATGATCACTAAGCCATTTTTTTCACCGATTTGCTTTCGATGTTTTAGCATTTAACTTTACTTATCTCAGTCAATTTTTGCCCCAAAAAATTTGCTTTAAATAAATTTAACTGAAAATAAAATCTTGAGTCATTAAAATATCGTGTATCTATGTTGTATTATTTCTTCATCTTCGTAAGAAACATGCTATTTCAGTAAGATCAGAAGCGAGGGTATAATGGAAAAATATCGTAAATTAATTACTTTTAATTGAACGAAAAAGTTATTGATTTTAAGTGAAAAAAATAAGTCATAAAATATCTCCATATTTTGTTTTTATAAAATGTTTTTTTTTCCAGAAATATTTTTTGCATAAGGGCGATACACGATAGCGTAAGAATTATTTCAGATATAATTTCTCACTGTATCGCTCGCAAACATTTCCTACATATTTAATAAAATGCAGATTTCAAAGTTTCATGTGAGGTATGGGAATTTCCTCTTCCTTTTGGGGTCACAGGAGAAATTTTTCCTTTCTGGGAAGTAGTTTTGGTACCTCCTGAGGCGTGATGCTTTAGATAGTTTTATTCTGTCTTTATCGACAATAATCTGACCTCAGATATATTTTTTGAAAATAATTATAGGATATTTAAAAAATATTTTTTTCATTTCACTTGGCACACAATATTGCCTCTTCACTTAAAGGGAAAGAAAAAAAAAAAAAAAACGTTAATTACTTGTCGTAAATATTTCATTTGCGCATCATCTACTGTTTAAAAAAAAAAAAGGTTTACATTGTTAAAAACTTTTAAAAAATAATACAAACATTTTATTTACATTTTATAATTTAAATAATTACTTATTTACAAAACATTTAAATGCCAATGTTTATTTCTGATGCAAACTGCTTAACTATCGCATCAATGATCAATTGCGTACGTATAATGTAATCGTATCTTTTTTTTCTCAATGAGACAAAATTATATTTTACTATATTTAGCTGTTTTTTATTCTTGGCATCTTGTGATCGTAATGTTCCTTTTAACGGAAGAAATTGCTACTAAGCTATCTTTGTACCAACTTGCTTTAGCTTTGTTTAATTTTGTTAACCTTTCTTCACTCAATTTTTGCTCAAAAATTAAAAAAAAATCTATTGAATATCTCATTAATTTAAAATAAAATGAGCTATTATAAAATCCTCATATCTACATTGGATTATTTTCACTTCTCCGTAAGGAACATGCTATTCCTTTAGGATTAAAAGCCCAGGGGTATAATAGAAAAATACCCAAATTTTATTCTATAAACATTTCCTCGATATAAGCTGAATATTTTTCATTTACTTCCCAAAATTTTAAAAATATTTCACAAAATAATTTATACTTTTGTGTATACTTTATAATAACATTATGAGTTTAATTGTAAATACTTAATTATAAATTTCAATACTGATTGTGGATTCAGTGAATAACTTAACTCTGAAGTTTGATACCATCCTTTAAAAGCTATATTCTTTTACAGCTTTTAAAAATCAAACTTTTTTTTTTACTTCCTCAATAAAATGGAAAACTTCCTGTTAGTTAACCTTATAGGTGATATATTTTCGCTCCCTCCAGGTGAGAAGCCACACAAGTGTCTAGTTTGCGGCAAAGCATTCAGCCAGTCTTCCAACTTGATCACCCACACGAGAAAGCACACCGGATTCAAACCCTTTGCTTGCTTCACTTGTGGGAGGGCCTTCCAGAGGAAGGTCGACCTCAGAAGACATCGGGATACTCAACACATGGCCCACGATTTAGTAGGGCCGCTCCACCTCCTCAGCGATCCCTGGTTCAGGAGACTAGGGTTCGGGGCATGTTCGCTGCCCATTCATTTCCCTTACTAGTACATATAATTCCATCAACGATAATTGCATTGTTTGAAAGTGTTTCAATGTAACTGAATGTATATTAATGAAAAGAAAAATGGTTCCTCTGTCATAACAGTAAAATGTTAAATATTGTCACTCCAATATTATATATATATATATATATATATATAATACTAAATCTTGTATTCAAAAGTCAATCTTGTATTTTATTTTTATTTAAAGAAATAGAATTATAATTAAAATAATCCTCTCTCGCGTTATTTTAATGTGATCACTTGGAACAAAACAATATAAATTTTAAATGCATCAATCTAAATTTTGGTCAAATTTTTGTTTTGTAATTACTTTCAATATGTGAAACAGTCTTTTATCTACAGATGTAAATTATTAGTGATCTCTTGAATATTATATATTTTTTAATGATACTATGACTTTTAGACATAATTGTTAATTAAAATGTTTTTCGTTAAATTTCTCGCATATTCGAACAAGTAATCTTTGATGAGAATCTCCAATGTCAATTTTTGATTTGTGACGTAAGATTTTAATCGTTAGCTGTTAAATATTTCTTTCTATTTTTTTTTTATTTTTATTTATTTTTTTTTTAAGTTTCTTTTAAAGATCAAAATATTATAATGCATAATTATTCGCGAAAATACATTTATAATTATCGTATTTAGTTAACGTTACATGTTATTATTTTATTGAATATAAATGTGTATATAATTATTTACTAAAATACTGTTTACATAAATTGATATTTTTATTTTCTGAAGTTGGTGAAATCTATTGAATAAATAAGAGAAATATTCAAGATTTGCATGAATAGAAAGAAAAATAATTTACAGTCGTAACAAAAAACAAATTCTAAGATAATATCAAGGGTTATGTAATGAAAAGTACTCTGAAAAAAAAATATTTTTTAAACATTTTCAGAGGAATAAATTTTAAAACTCTCACTTTGTTAAACAAAACTTCCCAAAATACTTCTAACATTTCGCTTTATTGATAGTGTGTTATTTGTCGTGGCATTCATTAAAACCATTTTTAAAATATACCTAAAAATCATTCTCAAATAAATAAAATTAAAAATTCTGAAAAAGCATTTAATTAATTTTACATAATTTGTGTATTTTTTAAAATTCTTCTCTCGTGTTGTCAAGTTGTTTAAAATCAGAAAAATAATTTAAAAAAGGAAAAGTTCGATAACATGTTGCTCGGAAAACGAGCTGGTTTCCTAAAATTGAATTTTATCATGAAGCTTATTTAATATTATATATTGAATTTGTTTAATCATTTACATTTTAAAATTATTTTTAGTACACTTTATAGGTTATCTTAAATTTTAAGCATAATTAATTGACATGTGCATAATACGATTGTAAATTTTATGATCTGCTGTTCTAAAACTAGCTTCAGTAAATCGACCGAATGATTATAACCCAGATTTATATCTTAATTGTAGTTCTGAACAAGAATTAAGCAATGAAAAATGTGTTACCACTTGCTGAGTCATCCACATAATCGCTTGGGATTGTTTGCGAGTGTTATGACATCAAGTATAATCTTTATGAAAATAATTATAAGCTCACAAATATTATTAATGATTTAATCTCCTTTGGAATTTCGATTGCTATAATCCCACAAATAATCGTTTTTAAAACAAAATATTTCAGTTGTTTCATGATACATCAAATGAAAAGACATCAATACCTTCATTTACATCCAATCAACATCTAGCAACATTCCATTAAATAGAAAAACTTCGTTGTATAAGGTTTTTTTTTTTTTTTTTCTTGACGTATACTAATTTTCAGCCAAGAGAAATGACTGTTTTAATTAAAATTTGTCATTTCATAAATAATTTGTTAACAATTGAATGTTTTATGTTCCCAAAAATCGACTCAAAAATAACTAGGAAAACATTCCTAATTTGAACGAATGAAATTAGTTAGTAAAGCATCTTATCATACCGATATCAATACCTCTAAGTTGTAACCAGTTTAATAATTGATAAGCGATTTTATTGATCATTAAACTGCTTATTTCTTAGATTACAGAGCATTTGAAACTCGTAAGAAATGTCGGTTGCCTTCAATTTGATCTCTATAAAACCATACGTAAAAAAACTCAGATCTGTAGAATTAAAGAACATAAGCATATAAAAATGATAGTGTTTTTATAGAAGAATTATTCAGTGTTATATCTACATTTTGCTATATTTTTTTTTTAAAAAAAAGAAGTATATCCTTACAATATACGATATTATTATTAAATACCTAAATATTAAATTAATATTTAAATAATTAAATTTACATTGAATTAAAGAGGGATGGAAAACAGATCGAAAAATTTCTTCTATGAAATTTAATCAACAGAATATTAAAGTTAAAAAATTTTAATTTTATGCAACTTTAACAATACATGCAAATGAAAATATTGCGAGGAATGGCAATTTTATATTAAAACTCCGTTATTCATAAATTCAAATTGCAGCTCATTTTCTTTGAATGTTGTTTGTGGAAAACAGTGAAACAGTTAAACATTCCGTTTATTGCATATTACATGTTTGAACAAGCTCTGTTGAATACAATTTAATCTTGTTGTATCGTAATTTAACACCCCCCAACATTTTTTTTTTCAAAATAATTTTATTTTATGAAAATAATATTCAATATCTCAAAACTTTTGTATTTTCAATGATTAAAATTTTGATTTTATGAATTAATGATGTTTTTTTGCAGTTATTTTTTGAGATTTCGAAGTTTGATCCATTGTAATAATGAAATTCAAAGCTGCTAATTTCAAGAACTGTTGTCTTTCAACATTTGTATATATTGTGTATACATTATTTGCATGTGAAATAAATGTAAAATGCGAATCCTGTTTTCTTCTCTCAATTTAATTTGTCTTGTTAAATATACAAAAATTCTTAATGAAGGAAATTTCCAATTCATGTTTATTTTTAAAATAAAACAATTCATAAAAATAACATCAGTCAAACTGTATGATTTACGTGAATAAGAGACAAGTTTGAAAATCCTAAGTCACATATTAATGAAATTAAAGTAAAAACTTTAAATCAACAATGATAAAATGAAATTCGAAAACTAACAAAGATTAATGTTTGGTATCAGGTTTAAAAACAGTTGATTCCAACAAACTTTCACTTATGTATTTATGAAAAACATACGTATATTTGAAGTTTATAAAATTCTTAGATTAAATTTCATTATATAAATTTGCGCGCTGGGGGGGGGGGGTATGAATGTATACTATATACGTATTGTACCCCTTGACATAATAGCGAAAACTATTTTTACATGAAGGACATATTTTACGTGTCCTAACTTACCTATCAACTATTTTTATGTCAACTTTAGTATTACACTGAAAGAACAATTGCATCAATCAATCTAATTCTCCACTTTGAACGTTGACCGAAAATTGCTTCTTCTGTACTGAGAACTCATTCTCATGGATTTTGTAGAATATACTTCAACAGATCATGGATTATTTTTATATTTTAAACTAATATTAATATATTGTACATGCAAACATTTTCCTTTAAAATCAATAAAAAATTCAATGAATGACCAGGATTTTATTTGAATAAGTTTATAATTAAATACTAATTGAATTTAAAAAAATTTGTAATACATTTGAAATATAAATAATATATCTTGAATAATATAAGCTAAATAAAATATTGTATATATAAAAATATTCATTTACAAAGTTTGACTCATCTTACGAAAGTTTAGCATGATTAAGACAGGCTAAAACGAAAACTTGCGTACCATCATTAAGATCTTTATAATGTATATAAATGCTCATTGTTAAAGTTCACTTTAACATAAAAATCACATAATGAATTTAATATTTTTATGTGTCAGTGTGTGGTAGCCTAGTACTTAGCGCATCGGCCTTTCGTCCGGAAGTGCGGGGCTCGATTCCCAAAGACCTACTGAGTACATGCGAAATACGTGCTCGTTAAATGTGTGGAATCGAAAATCCTGTGGTTGGGCGTTGAGCAAATACCAAGAGTGTAATGATTGCGAGAAAATTTCCTACCCCTTCAGATCAATGTCAAAATCGAAGAGTGGATCCTCTAGTGGTGCCATCTATCGGAGGAGATTAGAGCAAAATCGCACTAACTCCTCCGAAAGGCGCAACCTTCTGACTCAAATCCACATAGCTGACAATACAACGAGCTTGGCTTGTATTGGCGCCATAAACAATAACAACAACAGAATTTTTATTAACAAAATGAATGGATTAAATTCTTGTTTAAACTCTCTTTAGACCAGAAAAGGAATCGATTCGCCTATTTTATGGTCTCATTTTGCTCGCAGAAATTATTTCAACTGGGATCTACAATTTGAAATAATTTCAACTTATTATAAATATCCCATTCATGTTCAGAGTGAAAGGCCCTGGGTTTGATTTCAGAAACTGTTAAGCAATAGAAGATGGATGTTACGTTCTTGGCTTCTCCAAACACGTCTTTCAGAGTGGATACTTGGGAGTTTTCTGAACTTCCCTTGCGACGAGAATATGGTACAGTACTCGTGAAAAAGCTCACCCGAAAGACAACTTACAAGGAGGTCGTTAAAATAAACAGCCTTAGGTCCATGCTATGACAAAAGTACCCCATGAACTGAGGAACAAAAACTCAAGGAACTAATCATTTAGCTGTTAATTTCAGAATTTGTAGAAACAGTTCTGAATGTGTTCTAAAAACAGTATCTACACAATATAAACATTTTTTTAAATTGTTACGAGGCACATGAATATCTGTTTGTTTAATGACAGTTTAGATTTTCAGATATTTCAGAAAACAGGAAAATCTGAGACATAAAATATGATTATTATTATTTTCCTTTTTGGTACACACGTGAAAAAGGCATTAATAAATAATCAGCAAATAGCTGACGAATCTCGTGATTTCTACAGAAGTATCAACATTTTGAACAGCTTCATTCAGTTTTCCTTTGTTTATTTTTTAAAATTTTCTCTAACAATATACCCAGCTTCCATCCTTAGTGTTTTGCTTTAATCTTATTTCATGTTCTTAGAGTTCGTTAAAATTCTCATCATTACAAATAGTGTTTCAAAAAATATTTGCTTTTTGCCTATAGTTTCAATTTTAAATAATCATTAACAATATTTTACAAATACTTTTTCATTGATTAAAGGCTTTAATTTTAAGTAATCATTTACAATGCTGCCTCTCATCTGCTCAAACAATCTTCTGTCAAATTCTTTTCGGTGGTGATGAAAACTTGATAAAATTTAGCAACATTTGTGCATACCATGAAAATTTAATATCATTTTCATTTTTATTAAAAAATATACATGGTTCCATACAAAAACATACAATATAAATGGTTATTAAGGTACACAAGTCAAGCATAATAGAAAAAGAATTTAGATTTTCCTTTTTAATATTAGTTTATCAGCAGTAATAAGAACCTATAGTGTAAAATAATATCGATTAAGAAAAAATGGCGCCACCCAAAACGTTTTTTTCGCCAAAGAGACAAGAGAAAACTATATACCAAATAATGGTTACTACTGTGCTAAATAATTTGTGTTTTAAGTAAGAGTTCAGTGTTTTCAGCTTTTTCACCATGAAAATTATAGACATCTGAAACCTGTCTGGTACAGAACTGAATGCATTTGTTTTGACTAAGCCATTGTTATTTTTTTAGATTGTTTATTTAAATAGCTTCCCTCCTGTTGTTTAATGTATGTTTTCTTTATGGTTAGTTATTTTATCTTTATTTTTTGTGTTTAATCTTTATGTTTTGTTATTTTAGCAAATAAACTGCGCCACAAATGTTTTTAATCGTACTTTTTTACACCTATTTCAACGTTATTTCAAAATTAATTTCTTGTTTCAGTTCTTATTAATGTGCTCAGAGAAACAAAACAAAACGGGTTTTTTTTTTTTTTCTCTCTCTCTCTTCTCAATTTGGCAGAATTTGTGTAAACTTTCTTGGTTGACTGGGTTTTATATTTTACCGAACCTGTTTCTGTTCATTTCATCATTACATAAAAGCAAAACGTTACAGTTCACGTTCTCAAACATTTTTCACTAAAAGCTTAGCTTAAAGGCTTTATTTAACATTGTGAATTTATAGCGGAAACTAAAATTAAGATATCGGTTATCTAATAAATTATTGTACAATTTCAATACAAATGTTTAATCGAGATTTTTGTAATTAAAAAGTCTTTGAAATTGGAACGATTAATAAGAACATACAAAATTGCACAATTCTTCACACTCACGGACTTATTCTCTCACTACAAATAAAAATTTGTTAAGAATAACTTGCTATGAAATATAAAATAAACCACACACATAATATAGAAGGTTTCTTCTTATATGAAGAAAACTAAAAAATATTAATAAATAAAGATAATATAAGAGAAATTGAGGTACGCAAATAAAGAAAAATATTTATAAAAAGCTAGGTTCGTTTTTCACTATTATGCTACATTTCTTGAAGCTCATGCTCATTTGTTTAGAAGTTCCATGTGTATGAATTGCTTCCTTGATAACGACTCTATAGACTAATGTAAAATAGTTAAGTCAAAGATAAGAATGAGAGAAGGTTTCCAAACCATGAATTGGTTTTCAAATACCAAGATTTACATTTCATCCAATACAAAAGGAAAATTTTTGGAAGATAATTGGTAACATGTAGCCAATCAGCAACATTGAATAGTGAAATAAGAAATCATTTGACCGCAGGAGAAAAAAAAAAAAAAAAAAAAAAAAGAAGAAGAAATGAATCAAACTTTTGAAACTTCATTCACAATTTTGTCTTGAACATGGATTGTCTTTAACAGAAAATTCTTTCTCGACAGGAGCATATTCCATATATATATATTACTGTTTCTGTTCTGTAATAATTGACATTTACTTTTAAATAAAGTGCATTCTTTATCCTTTTGATTTTTTTAAATACATTAGCACATAAGTGGTTTTATGTAATAAAATTTCAAGCTGCATTTTCCTGCGTAAAACTAACTCAATATATTTTTTATTTAATGATTTATTTGGACTTTAGTAGCCTGGTTGGTTAGAGCGTTCGTTATCGGAAGGTAGTGAATTCGAATCACGACCCAACCAAAAATCTGTCGGTCACCAACGGTTGCTGAGTCACGCAAAATATGCTGTGGTGGCAATGTTGTCCGTGTGAAATAATACCTCTGGACATAGTAGTTCAAGTTTGGCAGGTCTTTTGCTTGGTCCCTGCTTTTAAATTACGAACCCACTTTCAGGATTATGATGACAGGTTCAGACTACCCCACTATATAAATGTGACATTACTTCTGCAAGACCATGTTGCCTGGTTGGTTAAAGCGTCTTTCTTATTATCGGAAGGTAGTGATTTCGAATCCTGGCTTAACCAAAGATCCATAACGTTTGCTAAAACCGGCAATAGCACGTTAAATACGACGTGGTCACAATGCAACATCCAAATGAAATGATACCGCTGGGTGTGGCAGGCTAAATGTGTCTTCTGCTTGTCCTTACTTCAAAATAATGAAAACTCCGTCCGACTACTTCTATCTAATTGGTAGAGCCCAACTCAAGGCTAGGTACAGGGAAGTAGCATGCTGATACAACATTAGTTCCGTTCCTTGTGTTGAAATTCCTAATAGCCAAGCATTGAAAAAAATGTGATTTTTTTTTTAAAATATAATTGCTTTAGTTTTTTTAAAAATTATTCACTAAATGAAATTAAGTGTTAAAAGTTATGAGAGTTATTTTAGGTGGTGTTATAATTATTCGAGAAAATGGATGTCGTAGTATATAAGCTTGACAATATATTTCAATCTGTCTGCGGGTACGAGATTCTCACTGGTAAAATGAGTGTTACTTTGGGTGGTTTTATAATTATTTAAAAAAACTGGATATCGTACATATAGCTTGAGAATATATTTATACCTGTCATAAAATCTGCGGGTACATGAGATTTACATTAATTTTTTAAGTATAAGTTTAAAAATTTAAGAGCTATATATACATATATTGGCTAGATTTCTTCGCCAAATATATTCACATTTTGGTACTTATTAACCTTAAATTGTGTTTGATCCTTGTGTTTATAATCATGTATTTAATACATATAATAAAAATTATTTTTTCATAATTTAAACTCAATAACTTAGAAAACCAAAGTCATTATAAATATACTTCATTCAATTTTTAGTTTTAGCGAGCTTATGTTAAATTTCCAACACAAAATTAAAATTTTAAAAAATTTCAGTTTTTTTAAAATTTTGTAATTTTAAATACGAATAATTAAATTCGAACGTAAAAAGGTCTTATTGTGCAATCATCTCTTTTCTCCAGCATACTTTATAGTGAGAACCACACCCATATTTAGTTTTCATTCTTAGTGCTTAGAGGCATTAGTCTGAAAGAATAAATTTTCCAGAGATTTCTTATAATAACTAGTTGCTCTGAAAATGAAGTCAAGGACAACTAGCACTATTCTATTATGATACATTTTTAAAATGAAGATGCAAAATAAAATACAGATCAGTTAAATTATTATTCCAAAGACAGTTCAGCCACGAAAATATTCTCTTGCTTATATGATGGAAAATTTCTAAAACTATTTAAATCATGCTTGAAAAAACTTATTTTATCTGAATAAGTATTTCGATATTATTTATTAAAAATATGAGTATTATGTTCGAGAAACTGAAAACAGTTTGTTTTTAGTATATTTATACGAAAAGGTGTAAAAAAATACAGAAAAATACTTTTATAATTTCGAAGAAAAAATATAATTTTATTTGAAATGAAGATACAAGTTAATCCTGATCTTT
Source organism: Latrodectus elegans (assembly GCA_030067965.1). Lineage (NCBI taxonomy): Eukaryota > Metazoa > Arthropoda > Arachnida > Araneae > Theridiidae > Latrodectus > Latrodectus elegans. The sequence goes on from CM057814.1 coordinate 27,743,332, forward strand.
ATTTTTGAAAAAATCAAAAAAACTGTAAAATATAATTATTAAAATATTTTTGTGTAATAAAGGTTATGTGTGTTTGACAGAGAATTCGATGCACAATTATATTCTTTTTACATATAGAAACAGTAAAAATCTCAAAAATTAACTGTAAATTATTATTACATTTTCTATGCACAATGTCTATTTTAAACTTTTATGTATTTTAACTATGCTAAGAATATATATACTATTCTTATCTAATTTTAAATTACAACCAGCATTGTAATTAACACTGGAATTTTATTCCCATTTCCTTGAAGCAATAAAATTTCTTTACATAAAACAATGTTGAAATTACCTATCCTCTTTGCATAGAAGTATGGTTATATTCTGCTTGTAATAAAATATGCTTATTATTGCTAAATGATATTGCCACTTGACCTTATAAAGCAAGTATTTTAAAACAGTCAAGTCTTTTTAAGATACTTTTCCAAATTATTTTTTAAGAAATGAATAAATTTGATAAGTATAGTGTGAAACGTAATTTGAAATATAATTTCATTTGCTGAAACAGTTTTTATGCCTTCATTTATGATTTTTTTTATTAAATATACCACCATTTGACATATTGTAAATAACCCAAGGGCTGCAAATTATGTGGTAAAGCATTTTATCAGCCTTGTCTTCCCTTCTCATAGTTCTTTTCATTGATAATGCCGTATTTACACGTCATGAGTAGTAAACTACCAGAAATCTTTTCGACAAATAACATGCATGCAGAAAATAAAACTTCACTATCCATCGTTTGTTGTTCGATAGTTCTTGTATTTTAATCTGGAATTTTAACTGAAATGAACGCTGTTCGACATTTAGTGAATTACGAAGTCATAAAAGTGTAACATCCCCATTGCTTGTTCAACAGTTCCTAGAATTTAAGGACAGTCCTAGGATTTTTACTTTGTGGTGTAAAGAGTGCTACTAATATGCAACGAAGTCCATAATTGCATCCTTATAGATTGTGATTAAACATAACAAGATTAGGAATAGTCATCTCGACCCATGGCGCCTGTACATATTACTATACACTGTCCTGCAGTACGCATACAGCAAGACCGCATGAAAAAGTTTATTATTGCATCCTTTCTATCTGTACATACCGTTAAAGGTATACATACAACAGGCTCTGTTCAGGAAAAATAGGCTGCAAAGGTGACAATTCCTAACAAAGTTTAAAAATTCACATCGGTTATTTGACTGTTTACTTGGAACACAACAGAAATAAGTGCTAACCACAAATATATTGAATCAGAATGAGAGATTTTAAAGTAAAATAGATTAATCATGAATTTTTTACTTTAAACTGGTCACCTAATTTTCTAGAGTTACTCAATGTGAAAGAATTGTTTTCCATTTACCATTTTTATTCTCTACACCATGGGTTTCGGAAGTTTTTTTTCTCGTGGACCACTTTCAAAGTTTTACTACTTTCGGTAGACTCCCTGCTGCTACATTTTTACTCCTAAAAAATATCACCCTAAATTAGAGGTGTTGAGATGAAAAAAGTAGCACATTTTCACACACACACACATGTACTATTTATTAAAATAATACTTGTACTATTATCTATTATTATATTCAATTCATATTAAGTGTTTGAACTGAGTTTCGAATATTTTTGAGTACCAACCTAGTGAATAATCCTACTAGTCTACATTGATAGGTAAATCCAAGCCAAAATTTTTGTTCTTTATTATGAAAATCTGAAAATATTTCATGGACTCCCACTTATAACTTGTGAACCCATGCTTTCTATTCATGTCTACGTGGATCCCCGTGTGATCTCCTATGGACCCTTGGGGATCCACCTGGACCACTTTGAGAACCTATGATCTACACTATCTTTTTTAATTTTCTAACACATCTGAAACTTAAAAAAAAAAGCGTTGTTTGACTCTTTTGAGGCTCTAAATACGTACAAATATACGATACAAAGGAAACTGAATATTTTGGAATAACGGTTGCTCCGAAAAATGTTATTTTTACATATTAGTAGTAAAGTTGAAAGTAAAGGAGTATAATCCTGGCTTTCGGTTACAAATAAATTTGAAAAACTTCAAAAAATATTTACTAAATTTAAGAAATTTTATTTCTTAAACTTTTAATTAAGATAATGATGATTTATTATCTTAAATTAAAACTTGAACTGAGCTTTGATAAACTATCAGCTGAAGTATTTCACATATTTATAAGAATCTGATGAGATTAGAGAAACCAATATATTTAAATTCAAGAAACCACAATCGCTAATTTCATAATTTCCAAAATATTTGAAAACTTTGACTGGTATGTGCAACAGGAAGAATATGTTAAATAAATAATTGAAATACAAAATAAAGGAAATTCTGTATCACCAAATGTTGAACCTTTAAGTGATAAAAATTTTTGTAGTTCATTTTTAATAAAATTATTTATTCTTCAACTTCTAGGAGTAATATAACTAATTTTAAACTTAAATTTATAAAGAATTATTTAAAAGTATGGAGTAAGACCATCCTTGACATGAAATACAGCTTAGCTTAGATTTGCATAGGAATTGATTCACACGAGTGCTGAATAGTGCTCAGAAGAATATTATACCATTTTTAATGGATACATAGTGAAAATTTTGAGATAAATGCCAAAGGAGGATATCGATTCCATGTTGAATGCATTAAAATAGACATAGCGGTTCAATTGTGATGTGATTGTGCTGGCCATGCTAGATATTTTACCTTATCTCTATATTCATCAAGACCAAAAGCAACATTGCTACAATTCCACTCAAATAATTATCAAATCTAATGCTAGTGTCAAGTTTACAATTCTTCACGTTGTCGAGCAATATATTTCCTGTTGCATAGAATTTCATTTTGTGTTCACTTGCACAAGTTTGAATGCATGGCAATGTATCCTGAAAGAAAAAATTTTTTTCGTTCCTCGGAAAATTTTAAATTACTCAACATTTTTAGAACAGAAAATATTTCTGCGAATAAAATATAATACGTTAAAGAATTAAGAATTCATGAGAAAAAAATACACAAAACAAAAACGAATCAATATAGCTGTTCTATAACAATGATTTGTTGTCAATCATTGGCGAAAACCCCACTAACTTCTTAAGTACCATTCTTTTATATCTAAGAAAATAAAGTACTGAACCTAAAAAAAAAATGTGCATGATTATTAAACAATTATATTGGTGGTGCATTATAATGCATATTTTTAATTCATAAGTGCAGATAATTGTTAAAATGCAGTTTTCTTCATTTAATTTTTACTAGTTTGCTTTTGTCATTTTTAGTACATATTTTTTCTTACTACATATTATAAGCAAATCTAATCAGCAAATATGTGTACATCTACATGAAAATTATTTATATAAAATATACTCAAATTAGCAATATCTGATAATATTTTATATAGAATTAACATAAGAATATTTCTAGAAATACTGAAACAACTAAGCAGATATTAATTGAGCAAAAATAATCTTTATTTATTATTAATATTATAAATTAAAAAGGATAATTTTAGAGACATAATAAATCTATTTTTAATTTATTATACACAACTATGGCTTTCACGATCACCAGCAGTTAGCACTTGATTACACGAACTGCAAGATGTAAGAGAAAGTTTATTTTTAGTTTTAAAATTACTTTTTTGTTTGATATTACTTTGTTGACTTAAATATATGTTGTGGACGGTAAGAAGCTCTTGTTGTTTGGGTACATCTGGCAAAAGAGATACTAATTCTGAAAATATTTCCTGAAATCCACCTTCTCCCAAGATTTCAAGGCACTTGTCATAATACTCAGCAGCAGAAATGTTACTACATCTAAATTCTCTTGATTTATTTTTGAATTCCAGAAAATTTGTTTGATTACCTGAGACTTCGCTTATCCTCTGAATCAATTTTTCATTGCGGGACAAAAAATTAGGAGGTTCTTGATAGATTTGAGATTTTTTAGTATTTAATACACCATTTTCTTTCTGTGTACTGAAGGTATTTTGGAAGTTATTTTCTACCATTTTTGCAATAGAACTCAAAGTTAAAGAAGAATTAGCACTAATATTTGAATTAGCATTAAACCCTGGTGGCGGAACTCTTGGTTTTTTAATATTTAAACCTGGTGGTGGTGGACGAGGTTTATCCATAACTTCTAAAGGAGGAAAATCATCTTTACCAAAATGCACTTCTTCCTCCCATGTTTCTGATTCTTTATATGTTGGTTTTGGAGTATCAGATGGATGCAGTAATCTTCTCTTGAAAGGATCTTCATTTTCCTGATTTTTTAACTTAGATTCCCTCTCAATTGATGTGAGTACAGCTGATAAAGTGTCCTCTTCAGATGTTTGAAAGGTTTTATTTTGCTTCTTTTTCTTTGGCTTGCTTTTTATAACAACAAACTGATCTTCTGATTCTGATGGCTGATTCTGATTCTTAGGTGGCTCCTCACTAATTGTACTTTTTTGGATAGAAGCAGCAGATACATAATTTTGTGCACTTGACTTTACAATAGGTGCAGTTGCTGTCAGAGGAGCTCGTTTAACTTCCAGTTCTGGAAAGTTTTCTTCAAAGTTTGAACTGTCTCTCTTAGCAATCCACTTAGGTTGAGCTTTCTTTTCATTAGGTAATTTATTTACTTTAGATTTTTCAGGGTTAAGATTTTTTTTGGATGTATGGGCTGATGAGGGGTTTATTCTCATAGAATTATTTTTATTATTATGAAAAACATTGCCATTGTTCTGACTGGTGACCATTTCAGACTGGTTTGTTGATGAAGATGATCCAAGAGCAGGAAAATCTTCAGCACACATTAAATTGCTACGCTTGTATACAGGAGGAGCATTTCTACTAAATGACTGCAATGATAAAGAATTCATCATATTGACAGGTGGTTGTCCATTTAATGTTTGATTATTAACAGCATCTTCAGAAAGATATGGAAATTCTTGTGTTGATTGCATGTTCAAAGGTTCTATTTCTGGTTCTTTTTTTGCACTATTTTTATCACTAAAATAAAATAAAAAATGTTAGTTATTTAATGAATACAATATTCTTCAATCTAAGAATGCTTAAACTAACTGCTGTGTTCTTTCCTCTTCATATTTTTAACAAAATTATTTGTTGAAACAAAAGTGAAATATATCTTGTGATAATGAAAATTCTAATGTCTAAATACATATTAAAATGATTAAAGCTTAAGTATTCTAATGACATAAGAATACTTAAAATTAAAAGTATAGTGAAAAATAAAAGTCAGCATATATAAAGATATATTTATATAGAAATTTTTATATTATATTTAGATATTTGGCTTTCCTTTATCACTGGCTATCTTTCACTTTTCCTTCAACAAAAATTATACTAAGAACATTAAGAATAAAGAATATATAGCAATCTATTGCCGCAGTGACACTCTTACAGAAAAAATATCTTCATACAAAAACTTGTTAGACACAAAAATAGTTCAGATTTAAATAAATAGTTAGAAAAAAATTGTCAGATTTCCTTAAGTATACAGTCATTAATTGAATATAATCAATATTGGTAATACATGTTTATTTTTTTAAAGTCCAAACCAAACTTGGAGGAGAAAAAAAATCAAAAGAGTTTACTGATTTCTAACAAAATATAGGAGACACTACTAGTGACATTTTTGCTTAAAACAGAATATTTAAAATGGTAGTACCACAAAACAATAATTTTACTCTTTAGATTATACATTCTGAGAATAATTTATGTTAAACATATTTTGTGTTAATCTTAATATTTTAAAAATATTCATCTATCCCATAAAGGAAATACACACATTGCTGACTTAGTATTTTTTAGAAATGAAATGGAGAACTGCTGTTCAAAATATTTTTTCTCCTTTTGAGAAAATTTAGCTATAATTAAACTTTCTAAATTTTCAACAGAAAGTGAAGATATGAAAGATCCGGCAAAATTTCAGCCGTTCTTAACTTTTTCAAAGAAATTGCCAAAAACTAGTATATTTCCCCATATTATCGAGAAATGGGAACATATGTTGAAAAATGAGGAGTTTCTTAATAAAATCAGTAGAGTTGGCAGCTATGAAAGTCTAATAGAATTAAATGAAACAGGATTCTTGTACTAAAGTAACTACTGGCACACAAAAGCTAATTTAAATGTGATCTGGAGGAAAATATGAAAAGTAATTCTGAATATCCATGAAAGATAGGTTATCTTTTGTTGGTTCAAGCTTTTTTTTTTTTTTTGCGGGTAAAAAGTTAAAAAACATTATTTACATCGTTCTTACAAAGGAATGAACAACAATGCTATACGAATTAGACCCTTTCCCAAATTTGAATACAGAACTAAAGTAACTTGTCTAATTTCCTGTGTACACAGGTGAAAAGCAAGTGATAATTCTTTCTCATTTTGATACTTTTTAGACCCATTTTCAAAATGAAAAATAATTGTCATTTATAAGGCAAGTTAATTTCACTGCCAACAATGGTTGGCTATGATCCTTTAATTCAATACATAATTAAACTACATAACTTTAGGGGAAGGGGTCCATTGATTTCAACAGCACTTTAAAATGTGAGCATTAGCTGTCTTCTTACACAAAAACTCTTAACGAAAAACTTTCTTGTCTCATAAAATATAAACACATGGATGACAGATGAATGAAAAACACTTTTGTTTTAAGAATTGTTTTTTTTTTCAAAAAACAGTAAAGTTGTAATCAATGAAGCGAATCAATATTATAATCAAATGACACAGCTAAATTTATTTGATCCGCATATATGGTGAGATTTTTCTGTACTGGAGGAGTGACCTTATAAGCAGTACCTAATTGTACATTTTATATAACTTAGTTAAATAATACTCCAACCACACATTTACAGTGTGATTTTGTAGTAAGATAGTGAATAAAAAGCTCTTTTTCAACAATTGTAGCACCAAAGTCCTACTTTAGGCAAAACTACATCTTTTCAGAAACAAAAAGGTAATGTAGATTTTACTTTTTACACCTAGTAACCTATAAACAAACTGATTTTCAACAAAATAAAAATCCACCCAAACACAAAATACTTGAAATTAAATTCTCTGGAACACAAAGATTTTAAAGTATCTTTTGTCCAACAGTAAAATTATTAAAATATGATTAATCTGCACTCAGTTCATTTAGTAGATAATACTTCAATTAATAGCAGGAAGCTCCAACTTTTGCTGCAAAATAGTTTTGCATCCTTAATATCATGTATATATGAAATTTCTTAACATGTGCATTTAGTATTAATTTAATGATTTGTATAACTAATTAAAGTGTATGGTAAATATTTCAATATATAAAAATACCTCGAATTCTGTTCCTCAGTATTATTTCTTCTCTGTTGAACAAATCTCCTCCCTCTGGGACTTGAATTACCTAAATATAAAATACTACAAATGAAGGACACATGCTTAGGTAAATGTTTTTAAATAAAATATATTAAAATTAACTAAAATATTTTAGATACATTTGAGGAACCAATTTAAAAATCTGTTGATAAAAATGTCTTCAATCAATTAAAAGAAAGTTAAAGTTGAACGTGCTAGCATGTTCTATCATTATTAGAAAAATAGTGGAACAATTACACAACTTGAAATTAAAATTTATGCTCTAGTGTTATTTTTTACTATTTCATATGATTAGTAGTTTGCCTATGAAGTTTCCTATTTTTGCTTTCCATTGTGCTTTAATCTATGAACAATTTATTTGATGCTTGTCACGAGTTCATGCATATATATAGCTGTTAAAAACCATGTTTTACAAATATTTTGAGCAGTACATGTTTAAAGCTAAACAAACAATTTTATGAACAAAAATCATTTATATATTGTGGTAAATAATTTTTATAAAACTTGAAAATTATTGACTATTCAATTTGACATATTTATGCTTACCACAGAAGATAAGCATGAATATATCAAAAGAATTTATGAACAAAATCTTAAGTAGAGTGCTATTATTTGACCACACACACACACATATTATTTAATTTAATTGATCTGAGTAGTTAAAAAGATAAGTTTGATTTGTTTGAAACTCAACAGTTATTTTTTGCATGCAACAGCTATTTAGATCTAGACTAATGGTCTAAAGTGGATTCTGAACTAAAAACATTCAAGCCCAATATGGGATTAAACACAGGAAATGTTGAACTGAATACAAGCGATGACCAATCAGATACAAGTTCATTAAAAAGATAAAGATCATATAAGTCATTTCTGATATATAACTAGTAGTAAATTATTCTACTATGGATTTTATCATCAGAAAAAATGAAATATATAAAATTTTACTAAAAATACTTAAAAAAATATTCTTTAATAATATGTGGTTTAACCAGGAACATTTCTGTTACATAAAAGAAATTAAGACTTAATAATTAAAATAAATGTTTATACAAAATTGATGGCTATAATTTATGATTCTTCATTTCCAAGTTTAGACAGTAGAATTTAAAAAATAAAAATCATAAATTTAATTTCAAATTAAATATTTTCCCTTAGATTTCTAAAACAAACAAAAAAAAAAAAAAAAAAAGAGTTATACAATTATATTAGATCTTAATTAAGATTGTACAGTATTATAAGGTAAAAATTTTCTAAATAATTTTAATTACCGTATTTTCCTATTTATAATCTGCAGTGGAGTATTATCCCCAAGCCCCTTTATTCGAGCAAAAGAAAAAAAGTGTCGCATTATCCACAGTGACGTATAATTTGTTGCAATTTTTAAAACAAATAGTCAAAAATTTGCACTGATAATTTGGTGTCAAAAAAAAAATACATTCATTATAGTAAAAATATAATTCTACAGAAAAAAACATTTATAAAAATTTGTTGGAATCCACCTTAACACAAAGTGCGATTAACTGCGATGAAAGCTTAATATCAATCTGTGTCCGAGAAGGTTCTAGTAAAATTTAACCGATTTTTAGATTTTAATAACTTTAAAAACGTGGTTTAGAAATGTTTTTAAAATAAAATATATTTGTTTCGTTAAGAGTTAAGTGAAAGAAATGGATTACTGCACATGGAAATACATTTGTTTATTTCGTATCTCACAGGTTTTGTTCTTCACCTTACATTATACGTTTATCGACATTTTTTCATTTGCCTTCCCTATAGCTCTCAATTTAAAATTTACTATGTGAATTAATAATTTGCACTTCCCATTGATAATATATTAATTTGAATGTTTTCAGAACGAAATAGATCATGTCAAAACAGAATGTGCGCAAAATGACGTTAACAAATTTCAACCTTAATAATCATTGAGAAAAACCGCATTCGTCCTTGAACATAATTGGACAATGTTGATTATAGATAAAGCAAGTCAACTGAATATTGGCACCATCTTTTATTTATTTTATGAAACATAAACAGCATTTTTTTTTTTTTTTTAATTTTAAGCTTTTCTGATGAAAAATATGTTGTCAGATTATCCGTGGCGGCGTATAACACGCACAACGAAATTCTGAACTTTTTTTAACATATAATCCGCAGATTATATACAGGAAAATATGGTAAGTATATTTAACAAAGTTTGCAAAAATAAAAATATTATAGTGAGAAATTTTTTTTAATAATACAGAACTGAGGTATACAAACAAAAATTTAAAAAAGGGAAAAAAAAAACATTTCAGTTTCTAATAATTTAAATAGGAATAACTCTTACTTGTCCGTGTGTGAGGTACATAATTAAATTCAAACTCTAATGTTCTTGCTTGCCTTGCTTCTGCTTTTGACATATTTTTACTATGCTGTGTTGCTTTGTGAGCCTTTAAATCAATTTCTGACCGAAAAGCAGAAGTAAACTGTTCATTAGCACAGTTTCCTTCTTCACACAAAAAGTGAGCAGCTCGAAAATGTGTTTTAAGATGTTCATATGTCCTAAAATACAAGTTGTCTAATAAGAATTAATTTCAAAATCAAATGAAATTCATAATATTTAAAAAGTTTATGTCTAATACATGAAACTTTTCATCATTTACTGTGTATTCAAAAGAAAAACTCTCGTAATTACAACTACTTTTTACATTAATTATTTCAGTGAATTTAAGCTCCTTAAAATAAAATTAAACAAAGAATAAATTAAATTTTTTTTAACTGTAATTGTATAAAAATTAATAGCGTAATTTTGTGTCACAGAACTGTTAGAGTTCTTTTATAGAAATATAACTTGATTTAAAAGATGAAATCTAATTTGAATTTTATGATTATTAAGAATATATTTAAAAAATCAATTATGATCAAAGTTAATTGATTTTGGCACACACACAACCCAAAAATTAAATCCAATTACAGGAATGATATTTAATATACACATAATTTCCTTCTGGAACATATTCAAAAGTTAAACCATAGCAATGCAGTTTTTATAATAATGTGTTTACAGGCTGTTAAAAAAACATTCTGTGCTTTGCATATGGATTGACAATTTGTAAAAGAGTAAAATTATCAGAAATAATATTAAAATTTAAAAGCACTCAATTAATATTCATATACATATTGTACTGCATAAAGATGCCTGTAATTTAATCACGAGTTGTAATTTCATTTAACATATTTTTTTTTAAATGGATTAGCCATATGTGCCAACATAAATAAAGATTTTGCATTTGTGATATTCACGTGCATGTTATTGTAATTTAATGTAGCATAACACTTCTAAGAAATTAAATTTTTTCATGACATTTTCTTTAAATGCACAGATTACTCTTATACGTCTTTTTCTTGAAATTAAGATAAATACATATATAGTATTTACTTTCTTTCAAATATTTATCAAACAACTATAAAAACTTAACTTTATATTATGATTCAGAAAATATAAATAAATTTATTATTTCAATTAATTTTTATAATTTAAGTTATTTAGGATTTGATTCATTAATTTAAAGCTTTGTATTTGATTATTTGGAAATAAAATAATGTAATGAATAATTTTCAGGAATAATTTTTTTTATTTTTTAAAATTTCCCTTTAGTTATTAATTTTATTTTGGAAAAGCATGTTTATAGTTTATAATTTTATTTAGGGAGCTTACAATTAAACCTTTTAATGACCATGTATAATTATTTCAAGCTAATCACAATCATGTTGAAAATCTTTCGATTCCCATAAACAATTCTTTTAGTATGAACCAACTAAGATCATTTGATTACACAGATCTTTAGATTGTAACAGATACCACAATTTTATTGTCCATTTGCTTATACTAAAGTAATTTATTTAATAGAAAAATATTGTTAAAGTTTCTAACATATACTTTGTTTCATGATGTATATTTTAAATAATTTTGATAGGTTTTGGTGTTACAATTTTTAGAACACAGCATGTACATTAGAATATTAATTTATAAAAATTAAATCTTTATCATAGCCCAAATAAACACATACTTAATAACATTTAGAAATGAGCATTATTTCTGCAATGATAAATTATAAGCATTTACTAGAGGTAAAATATCTAATAGAATATTGTACCTGCTATTAATGGTAAAATACTTAATTATAAAATGAAACAGTATCATGCAATATAGACTAATTATTAGACTTATTTATATCTTCCAATGAAAGGTTCATAATTATGTATGTATATGCACAAACATACATACACATATTTTTCAATCGCAATGTTAAATAAAAACAAATTGTGAATATTATCTGATATTTTTAATGATTATAAACAAATATATTTTGCCAATGATGGTTGTTTATGCAAATACAAATTAAAGAAATAAAAATTGAATTTAAATTATGTTTTGGTTTGTTTTCACTATTTACTTTTAGCATACAATGAATAATTCAATTAAATACAACACTAAAAGAAATTCCAAACTGTTAAACTGAAGACATGAAAGGCATCTGTTCAGAATCAATTAAGTAAATTAAATTAAAAGTTTAATTAGTTAAAAAATTAATTAACAGAATTAAAATCTGAACATTTGATAGCAATATATTTAAGTTTTTTTTTAAATTCACTACTTTTAATTAATTAGCTGAGACTTTGATACAATAAAAATCAATGCATACATACAAATCCTACCTATTTCATGCACACTTTTCCTATTCTAGTTAACCCAATTACTTTGAAATCAATTGGTTAATTTTTAATTTTGAAGAGAATTTAATATAAATAACTTTTACAAGCCTATTGCTTTTTAAATTTTGGAAAAAGCCAGTTTCATGTTTTGAATCCTTGTTCCAATGCATCATTAATACTCCTATAATTGAAGAAAAAATTTGTTCCTTACCTGGTTAGGAAACTTGTTAAGTACATTAATATATCTTTTTCCATTTAAAAAGTGAGGTTCGATTTTGGAATTTATAGTTATGCTTTTGTAATGCAATTAGATATTCTATAACATTTTTTGAGACTCAATATAAATTTATGGCTAATTTGCCACACATAATATTAACTAATCTAATAAATAATTTCAGATATTTTAATTTGCATTGTGGGTTACTAAAATAACTCTACTACTACAAAAACTACATGACAAAAAAGAATGTACAAGTTTTGTCACATATAATACAGTCACCTTAATTTTGTATAATTGAGTCTGCGGATTAAATTTTAGAACTTATGGATTTAATTATGCACTAAAATTCACATATTTAACTAAGAATAATTAAAAACTGCAGAGATTTTTTATTTGTTTAAGATAATTTAGTAAATTCAAGGTTACCTGATTGAGGGTTAAAAATACACAGTAAAATACTTCACAATTTCCATTTAATTAATAAGAGGAACAAATAATTTTCAAATGCATACATAAAATTACAGCAAAAACCACTGTAAATTAGATCAGTATGTGCCTGAATTTCAAATTATACTTATTCACATTATTCAAATTATACAAATTACATTATTTTTGTAAGAGACTGATACAACATTTAGAGTTATTTTTAATAGATAGGGTAGCTAAATTGTAAAAATCTTTTATTATGTATGAATAAAATTCTATAGAATAAATATAAAATCTCTAAAGAAAAATTATTTTTGTGATTGAAACAATTAAAAGCACAAAATAAAATTACTCATAAAAACTATTATCTCCATCAGCTTCACAAAAATGGCAAAAGAAATGCTCTCGCCGTAGATGACGGTAGAGCTCGTCCTTGTCTACATATCTCATATCACAATAGGTACAAGAAGGATGCCCTTGATGAGACGTCTGGTCTGGATCACCTTCTTTTCTATGCCTAACCAGATCTTTTCTATTATAACATTTTCTTTCAAAAGTAAATATCTAAAATATAAGAAAACATAACTTGAGCTAATGAAGAAAAACAATCATCATTTGACTACACAACAAAAGAAATAAATGATAAAGTTTTCAAGTTGCGAAACATTTCTTTAGACTATTCATGAATTAATAAAATATTTTTATGAAATAATTTAAACCATGTAATTTTAGGTTTTTTTTTTTTTTTCCAAAAATTAAATTATAAAACTGTCATATCAAGCTGTAAATATCAGCTGTCAACACATATTTGTCTAAATAATCACAGTTTTTACCATATCGTACTTTTGATCAATTAATTATACATATCTATTATTAAATACACGCTAAAATGGGACTTGTTTATTAAAAAAAGTTGCTTTATTTATTATCATAAACAGACAACATATTTCAAAAACAATGATTTATAAGGTATGAAAAAATTATATATCAGTCATAATCACATAAAGTGAGTAATTTGTTACTTGTATCAAAATATTCTGTTTTAATCTCAATTAATCGTTTAGAAAACATAGTAATATATTTAAAAGAAAAAATCAGTAAGCGATTGAACAAAATATAACTAAAAAAAGCAAAATTAAAGTTATTAGTTTTTGATAACTGGAGTGATTTATAAATCAAGAAAAAATGAATATCAGGAATATATATAAGCTGTTTTCAACTGCATAAGAAAATAAATGGTACATTTCAATATGACAGTATCTAATATGTTGGTTTGCTTTTTTTTTTCAAGTAGCATGTCTCTTCTTTTTTATGCATGGAAATTTCTTTTGAATTATGGATTCTTGAAACACTTATTTAAAATTAACATGCTGGAATAGTTTTCTGCTAATATTCCAGATTCTAAATAGAATTTAAATTCTTTAAATAATTTGGTATGGGATAACAATATCAAGTTTTGCAAACTCAGACAAATCCAAGTATTATTATTTTTTAAATTTGAGGTTAAAACTATACAACTATTAAATAAAAGTGAGAGATAATTTTTTCTTCTTTCAAATATACAACAAACTTATAGAGGTACTTAGGACTTTCTTTTTGAATAAGTTATAAACACTAGAAATGACCAATTGATTAATTTCCTCAATGCCTTTTATCCATAATTTATTGAATTCACAATCATCCAGATAACTTAATAAATACTTTGTTTTTTGACACTAATTCAGTCAGAACTTTTAATTACCAAAATATAAATTCAAATGCTTAAAAAATACATTTTCATATAAAAATAATTGAATAGTTTTTCTAGTTTAAAACACTAAACTCTTGGAAAATGCTGATATTGCTATATTTATTATTTTGGTTAGACTCAAATTTATTTTATTTTTTTAAAAAAGAGAAATTAATGCAAATGATTGCAGTATTATCAATGATGCACACAGATTTCTTTAATTTTAATGTCATAACTGTACTCATAATACAAGCAAAAAGAAATAAACCAAATTCATAAATTTATTTCTTCTATTCATTAATATTAATTACCAAATTGTCTTGAAGATTTTAGCTTATCTACCAATCATAAAGATTTCTGGCTGAAAATGCCAGCTCTTGGAAATGACATTGAAGTACTTTGAACTTCCACAACAAAAGACTATTAAGATCACTTTTTAGCAAATAATGACACGCACAACACCAACTGAGCAAAGACAACATAATAGGACATTGAATTCATTGATGAAAAATCTGGAAAGAGTAATACTCTGTTTTCCTATTTTCTCTCTCAAAGAAAGTTACAGATCACTTTCCACTTAATAAAAATATATAGTTTCCTATGTAAAGCAATAAAATATGATCTGGTAGTGGATTGAATTATTGTTCACAATTGATATCAGCTATAAAAACTGACTTTTTAAATGAAATGTGAGCAAAGAAAATAACTTCACCAAACATATTACTAGAATTTGCACTTTATAATCATGAAAAATACTGCTATGGTTTAGATAATATTCCATTGTTTCATGATAACTATAAGAAGGATAAGAGTAGACATCAGAAAATTTTAAACAATAAATTATTTTTATGATACAAATAATCTTTTAAGAGATTTTTTTCATGAAACAACTGATTGATTATTTACTGACATCATAAGTTAGTAAATAATAATCAGACTTTTCTAAATGTGAGTTAAAAATTGGCTTATGTTAGGATGTCAGAGATTAAATCTCTTGATGCCCTAAATATATCTTTTTTTCTGTATGGTACCTTTAATTTTCATTTTTATAACAGAATTTGTAAAATATTATTTAATACTTTGCATAACTGACATAATTTAATATTTAAGAAATCATTATAGTTGCTTTGTATGCTAATGATCTTAAATCATATAAATAAAATATTTTTGTAGTCAACAGATTACTTTGATAACAAATAATAAGATGTTTTCTTAATAAAAAAACATTGTTAGTTTTAACTATTGTACCAAAGATTATGTAGAAGAACAAGAATTAAAATTTAAAAATATTAAAGAGTATGTTGAGAAACAAACAAGAATGCTTTATCTATTGCACAAAAATCACTTATTATTCCCATAAAATTAATTAATTGCAGATATAATTTTTTAAGAATTAAAAATGCTTACCAGATATCACTGATTTTCAGTATAGTAAATCTAATACTATGATATTTGCAGCCTGCTTGCTGAAATTTTTCACATGTTCTATTGTCTTATGATTAAAACCAATGTTAATATCTATAAAAAATACATGTTTTGCATTTTTTCATTAACTATTGTTAATATCTGCTAATCTTTTTTCTGATATTAATTCCAAGACAACAAATGTTTGATAGAATTTCATGCATAAATATATATTTTTTGTAAAATGAATTAAAAAACTTAAATTTTCATTTACACAAAACACCATACATTAAAAACCTGCATAATAGAATAAATAACTTTTTCCAAATATCTTATAGTAAATGAAATTAAATGGAGAGTTCTTCCAAGATTCAAAATGGAAAACAACTTTATTTCAATTATTATCAATAAAGATACAAATGTACTGCAATATGATTTATCATGAAACAAATTCTTGATGTGTTTATGCTTTTTAAATCTATATCATACATTTAATTTGCGCAGAGAAACATTCTTTTATTCTCGAAATTTCACCCAAATAGAGAGGATTGTTCATGTTCCTGTACACACAGGAATGCTTAATGTTTTTCAATAAGAATCTCTTTAGCAAGATAACAAATAAATCCAATCACTGAAATATATTAAGTATCAATAAGACAAGAAATGAGTCATTTCTAGAAATACTGCTAATGTATAATTCTAAAAATTAAAACAGGATGTTTTTCACTCAGCAACTTAATAGATTCCAAGGACCTTTATATATATATATAACCAAGCTTTAACAATAAAGGAGAAAAAATATTTCAGCTGTTAAGTAACAAGAAAACATAAATGAAGTGAAAAATAAAATAGTACTAGTTCATTCAAATGATTATGTTAAAATATCCTCAAAAAGCATTTCTTTTTAAATAAAAATTATGTAACTTTCATCTTTTATTTAATCAATCTAAAATTAGCAGAAGATAATACTTTAATATTTTGAATTTTTAAAACAAAATTAAAAATTAGGTATAGTATACATATTAGAATATATTGTTGCACAAGACAGTCAAATTAGATAAATTTTATAAAAAAAATATTTTTTAAAGGAAATGATAATTTTTTTTCATTCAAAGTTTAGGAAAATATAAATGACAAATAATTTCAAACATGAAATTTGTTATTAAAAATATCATTTTAGTACAGACCCCATTATGCATTGTATTTAATTCTTTTATGCAGTTTAATTCCTAAAATTTGCTTTATGTTTTATACATTTTATCAGCTTATGAAATAAGGTACAAAAATTTCTTCCAAGGAAGGGAGGGGGACTGTTTCTGTACTATTTCATATTATGTAAATTAAATATATAACACTCACTTAAAAATCTATAATTTTTCTTAATTTTGTAAAAACTTTATGTTATATTCTACAGATTTATAATACAACATTCTGTTTTAGAATTCAACACAAATATCAAATTTCATATATATGCAAACATAATTTTACAGGCATACAACTGTTTATTATTTTATTCATTATTCTCATGTATGTCGATTTTTAAAGCATAGGTTAACAGTAACTCTTCTTATACAGATAATATAAATATCTCAATGATGAACTTTTATATTAACAAAAAATACTGTGCCAAATTGAAAACTAAAATTTAAATAGCATAAGGAAATAATTAACATAACAAACCATATACTTTATACATCTACTGGTAAAAAATACAAATAATTTATAACAAAGGAAATACATATATGCAAAAAGAATTAAAGGATTTAGTAAAATATTTTATGACTTGGATACATGTATTTAATCATTTAAGTGGACTATTTTAATTGAATATATATAAAATGTAATCCAAGGGTATTTCTATTAAAAAGATAAATGTTCTACAGTTTCCAGATAGTAAAAAATATAATTATATAATAGAATAATCAATATATATAAAGCATAAATACTATTTGATAACAATTTTTTAAATTAATTTAAATAAGATTTAATTGAATATAAAGTATTTGAATTAGCAGATGTGTTTAAATTTCCAAAATTGAGCACAATAGTAAATTCAAATTTAAATTATACACAACCATTAGATTTAAAATTTAAAAGGGATTGAAAATATATAACTTACCATTAAAAGAATTTTATATTATACATACACAATTAAGGAAATGTTGCCTTTTACAGTTACATAACATAATGATATTTATATATTGATTAGATTATAATGATTTAAACTCTAAAATTATTAAACATCTCTTTTTATGGTATCTTGAGCAAATAAAAGAAACATAAGTAATCTTTAATGAATAATTTGAGAATGACATCGTTATTTTGTAAAGAAATGAAACTGGTTATAATAATTTTATAATTATAACAAACATAAAGTTTTTTTAAGTAATTCATACAAGAAATTTTTCTTCAAACCAAGAATGTTTTACATTTCATAAAGTTACATTTATATATTATAATAGGTTATTAAGTAATTAATATTATAACAAATAAGGATTTTTATTCTCAATTCCATGCATCAAATTAAAATTTAATAATGTAAAAACAGTAGTTGAGATGATATTAGGCATGGAGGTACAGTGAATTTATGATATTATTTTTGAATTTAGGGCTGAATCTGAAACAGGAACGAAGAATTGAAAAAATTTTAAAATACAGAACCATCATATTTAAAAATCTTTAATTTAATAATTGAATATTTAGCCATATTTATCAGGATGAGTTATAAAGTTTACCATAAAATTTTAATTCAATACAAGTAAAAAAATTTATATTTGATTAGTTATTTTTCACGTTACATATAGGTTAAACTAATGTGGCAAAATTCTTACAATTTCTGTCTTTAAGACAAAAAATAACTTAACTGAAAACCTAAAACATTTTAGCTTTTTAGAAGCATTTATGTATAGAAATCAATGTCAGTAGAATGTTTTAAATAAGAATGGTTAAAATAATAAAATATACAAATAAAGAAATATTAAATTTGTTTTTGATTGATATTTTTACACATGATGGTTACTTAGACTACTACCTATTGCTTAAAGTGGATTATGAACTATTGAAAACATACAAGCTTGAGGTGGGATTTAAAGTCACAAATTGTTGAACTGAAAGCTAGAAAGAAAGTTTGTTGCTCAACATTCATATTTTGCACACTAGAGCTGATTGCATAGAAATCTTCGATTTAAAATAGATTAAGAATCGCTATACGCATTCAAGATCTGATTCAAATTCATGAATTGTTAATTCAAAAGCAAGCATTAACCATTTGATTGCTATTTTGGCAGGCCAAACATGGAGATTAAATGTATCAAGTAAAATTAGGGCTATTCTATAATTTGAAAATTTTAGTGAACGAAATATTTTTATTCACAACTTATAGTAAAATAACACTCCCTTACATTTATTGAATTAATTTGAAATTACCAATAAAATGAATAAAGGCAAAGAAATAGCAAAATTTCAGCATTTTTGATCATTAACTTTCAAAATTTTCTATTTTAAACATTAAAAGCAAAAGAGGAAATTTCATATTGTTAGAATCAAATGTTGAAAGTTTTGTTTTGTTGACTATTCAAACAGTACTTTAATTTCTATTTGGTTTCAATTTGTTTGTAACAATACACACTTTTTGCACAAATGAGTAATTTGTATAGGAGCTGAGGTTTAAAGAGAATTCCAAACCAGTACAAATATCATATCTAAGATAAATATTGAACATACAAACTATTAAAATAAAGGATAATTTGGATTATTTTTTAGAAAATGAATTACATACTTTCAGTTATGTTTCAGTGCATTCAATGATAATTTTTACTTTTCGTTTAAAAAATTCTTATTTCTAAAAATATTAAAATTTATTAGTATTAAAATTATTAGCAAATTTTTTAAGGACTTTCAGCTGACATATATTTATAGAAAGAAACAATAAAATGCTGATTGTGGTTTAATTATTACTTTTTCAAATATAGTTTGCAAACCTTGTTTGGTGCATATTTACAGAAACTCATTATTCTTACTATTCAATCCAAATCAATATTTATGGGTGAATTTATTGAATACTTAGTAGAAAATGATGTATAACATTTTCATTTAAAGATTAAAGCATAACTTGTTTAAAAATATTATAATATATAATTTCTTTCTACATTGATAAATTATCTGAAAATGATATGAAAAACAGAATATTTTTAAACAAAACTGAGTTGAACTTCAGAAAAATACTGAGTTGAAAAACTTGATATAATCACATATAAAATGATCACAATAACTAGGAATCATTAGGAAGTTGGCATTAGGCTTTCAAATGAGATTTTTTTAAACAGAAATTAGTATTCGATCATTCATTTTTATTTGATGACTTAACAAATTTTTTTGTTAATGTTTTTGTTAATCTGAAGCAAAATTGTACCAACTTTTTCTTCATTTTTATTAGTGAGTTTTTGTTAAATCTAATCATTAAAGCGATATATCTGGTAGAATTGTAGAAAAAAATATATAGAAAATACTTATATACATACTTTTAAACTATCTGTACACAAATTGCAATAATGTAGTTCATGCTTTTTTCGCATATGATCTTTTAACTTTTGAAATGTAGGAAATTCTTCATCACAAATCTGGCATTTATTTATCAAAAGTAATTCAAATGCAGTTCTGATCTTCTCATCTTCAAATAATATTTTATACTGCTTATTTAGTAAGGTGCATTTCTTTGAGATATCTGAATAGGATTCAATTTGATAAGCAAAAGCAACCTAAAAATAAAATAAGAATAAATATAATATTATAATAAATCTTTCATAATAATAAATTAAACTTTCATATAATTTAGTACAGTTTTTATAATACAGTAGAAAATTTAACAAGTCATTGAAAATAAGATTCTACTTGTAGCATGTCAACAAAAAACAAAAAGATTACTATTTTTAGAAGGAAAGTAGTTACAATTACATTTTATATCAGAATTCAAGACTTAAAGAGTGGGTGATTCCCAAAGAATCAAGCAATCTTAAGTTTTGCACATGTAATCAAAGGGTCATAGTGCAAAATTGCATACCCTAAAAAAAAAAGTTTCAAAAGCAATCAGTAGCAGAAGCAAAATTCAACACACATTTAAGAAGTATACAGCAGTGTCCAGAGTCTAATTAAATTCTGACCCAAGTATTCAAATCTTTGGGGTAGAAAGTTTCCCCTTTGCACAGAATATGTAGTGAAGTTTCCTCTATATATATAGAGAGAGACAGCCTCTGAAAGTGGAATGAAATATTCTCATTAGGGAGGCAAGAATCTATAAGAATTCCTATTACTCAAACAGCTTCTACTCTAAACTTTAATAGCTCTTTCTGTCTTTTAATGTTAATAACCTTGCTTGCCTGTAATCAATAGCGTAAAACTAATTCCAAAATTGCTGTTCTATGAAGTGTGTTCAAATACACTACTTCAGATCAGTTCTTTTGAAATATCTAGTGCTGGTTCAGCCATGATAAATTTAGTTGCTGAGCCAACCTTTGTTAGCTCATCACCAGGATACCAGAGTGGCCAGGTACCCACATTAAGATGAAAGAATCATTACTGGAAAATTTGTACAGAATAAAGTAGCATTTCCAAAAACAGAAATTAAAATAGACTTCTGCAAAGTAATTATTTGAGTTTGATTATATGAAAAGATAATTATTCTTTTGTGAAAACAGCCTGTCCAAGGATATTTTACAAGATATAAAAATTGAGGATCTCTGTTGGAATTTATCTTTAAACCATAAGTGTATCAGTAAATCAATATTTACTGATAACAAAATTATTCAAGTCTTTTTGTAATGGAAATTTTACTTTATAAGGCTAATAAAAACATGGTTAACACCCATCAGTAGGCATACTTATGAAAGAATAACTAGTTGCACCAGCATTAAGGTTTGCCGAGACAAAAATGTGTAATCCTTTCATTGACATATATGAGCCTTTTCATGCAAGTTATAGCTTCTGCTTTAATGAGCGCACATAGAAAGTGCAAACCAAAAAATATTCAAGAACAGAAGTGGGAGCTGTTTTAATACACCCAGAAAACAATACATAAAACAAACATTGAACTAAAACCAAACTGTGGACAAAAGCCCATAGACATCAAGGCCTATAGTTCCCATATCTGTTTTCATGACTAAGGGTCCTAGTGTGAAGCCTATCCTAGTTAGGTAGTTAACCTAGTAGGTCAATGTACAGTACCCAAGAATGCTTGGTACTTAGAATTATCAATCCACTGAGGACCTTTCCCAGCCCAAAGATAGAACTTTGAATCTGTGTTTCAGAAGTGTGAAGCCCTATTACTATGCCATCAGAGTCAGACAACCTTTGATAGTCTTGTTAAATCTGCATTAACAGTTTCATCTTATACACCAGCATTCTGGTTTTAGATCAGCTAACTACTGAGCCATAAACAATAGAACAAATAAATCGGTTTAAATCCAAAGAAAAATTAAGCACCAATTTATTCAAATGGATTTCTATATATTCAGAAAGCTCCTTTGCTCTTTCAATATAAAAGTTAAAATTCTTGTTCCAGTTTAAATTTTATAAAAAATAAAAAAAAAAAAAAATAAAATAATAAAATAAAAAAAAAACCTAGGAATTTTATTTTTTTGAGCAAGTTACTTCTTGATCAAATTATATATATGATTTTTTAAATCAAGATTTTTCTTTATGAAGCCAACCACAGTGGTTTTTCGTTCATTTACAAAAAAACTATCATTACACCAAATTTACTTCTGATATCAAGATATGGCAAAACTTCCAAAAAGGAATCACTAACACAGTGCCACAAAATGGGAGAAAGAATCATTTCTAGTAGGTGAACAGTTTTGGCTTGGATCACGTTTTTTCCCTAAAAAGGTGCTGACCAATTTACTAATAAATTTAATCCAATTATTTATTAATTACCTAACAAACAAGTGATTATAGAATACTTTAAATTGGTACTTTCTTTATCAAAAGCAATTTCAATATCTAAAAAAAGCTAAAGCAATTTTCAGCTTTAAAGATCTTTTTTTTTAAGTTGAAGGACAAGTTCTAGATCACACTGCCGGAGGCTTTATCTGGTTAAAAGCATAGTGAGAGTTAGAAAATGGTTTACAACTCTCTCTAATGTATGTAAAAGATTCAACTCTACACATTACCTTTTTCTATCACAGAAATAAAAATTTGTTTTAATATACCTCCAAGCAATAAGTATATAGCCAAAGGCTATTCTCTGAAAATTTTACAAAGAATTGGGGTATTATATTGGACTCCTTCATTAAAAAGAGCTGGTACTATACCATGCATTCCCAGCGCTTTAAACAGTTTGAGGAATATTATTTTATCATTTTACCATAAAGTTGATTTTTGCAGCATTTCATTTACTTTTACCACAATTGGATGTAGAAAATATAAAGGTGGGAATTCCAACTATATTTTTTTGACACCTGGAAAGTAAATTCTGAACAATTCCGCCAGGATTTTCCACATTCTAAAAACTTACAATTAGCAATTTAAGAGAGTTTTGACGGCAATTCATTTCTTATTTTTTATGTAAAACAATTGTATAGCTGAAACTTGTTAGTAAATAATAGTTGTCTCCAAGAAATAGTTAATAAATATATGTTATGTAGAAAGATGGGGGGGGGGAGAGAAAATTAATATGACCTATGTTATATAAAAAAAATTAAATCTAAGCACACAGAACACAATACTCATCAACTCAGGGAGAAAATAATCAAATGTTTTGCACAAATACAAAAAGGTGAATATATAATACAAGCTGTCCTTGGCAAAAAATACACAAAATGTCATTTTGCATTTTATTACATCCAATTATTACAATAATGTAATATGATTTATTTTATTACAATAATTTAGTTAAATGTTATTAGTTTAAATAAAAAATAAATGTTATACTGCTGCCTAACAATTTTAGGCATTTATAGAAATCACTCCTAAATCAATCATTACAAAATTTATCAAGGCAATAATCATGTTGTTTAAAAAAATTTGAAAATTTTAGAACCAAAAACTTTCACTATGCAGATTTTAGTGCTCAATGCATTTTATTCTAATGGCAGTTGTGCAAAGATAATATTTCAAAGTATTGTTCATACAGAAGGAACTATAAAATATGATTTCTGGCACAAGATCCACAAAGGATATGCTGGAACTTAACTATGCCAGATCACATTTCTTCAAAAGCTGTATTCACTTCAAGATTCTTAAAATTTATCAATTTGCTGAAAATTAACATCTGCCCAGTACAATGTGGTCAATCTTTAAGATTAACCTCTTTTATTGAATCAATTTTAGTAAAAATGTTCTTCTAACTTTACTAATAGCAAAAATGCTTATCTTGCTATGTAATAATTTTCATTAGTTTGGAAGGATCTCACTAAAACAGGCATTTGTTATTTTCCATCGATTTCTTGTGATTAGAAGTTGTATTAGTAATAGATTTTATAAAAAGAGAAAGTTTTCAAAATTTGTGTGTGTGACTAAATTAAAATATAAAATGTTAATTTATCATTAAGTAATTTAAAATTCTCACAGTTAAAGTCTAACATAAGATTTTGATTTCTGTTAAACAGAATAATCTGGCTATACCAGAGAATTTTTTTTTTGTTTAAACCCTTTGCGATGAGTATTCCAGGTGATGGAACACCAAACTTTAATTTGTCAGCAATCGTTGATTTTATCTATAAATAAATGAAGCTTGGCCTAAAATGTTTTTTAAATTTTTTTTTTTTTTTTTTTGATAATGGGTGGCAGCACTACATACTACAATAATTTTCAATTATAGCAGATTATTTAAATCCTTTTACTTTTTAAAGAATATTTTCTACTTTTTTTTTTCTCATACAGAAGTAATTGTTAGAAAAGAAACTTCTGTGTTACTTTGTTGCCTGCATCATGAACTATTTATTCTATATTACTTTAACTTTTTTACGCATCTAGTATAAATAGGATTGTCTGATAAAACAAAGTGTTCCATCCCCTGAATCACTGCAAAGCAACAGTACTTTTCTTTTACGCAATTCAGAGTGCGATTAGCTTTGAACACAATGACGAGGGTAACAGCTGGGTTTATTTTTTACTGTTTTTCTCTTTTTTGGGGTGGAATGAACTAGTGCTGAGAAATTTAAAGGGAAGTATTACTTGTATGGGAAATATTTCTGCACTCCTTTTTGGCTTCTTGAACTGGGAAGCTTCAGTGGAATATAGGATTATATCAATTAGTTCAAATCATCACTAATTAGAGAAGCATTATATTTATGCTCTCAATTTTCCTTTTCGCAGCTATTCATTTCATAATATTGCCTACATATTTTTTTTAGTTTACTTTTTTTGCAAATCTAGTTTTAATTTCTAGTTAATTATTTTAATTTGTGAATTGAATGGAAATGCCACATAGAGGTTTTAGTCTTTCTGGAACAATGCTTCAAAAACTGCCCTCTGTTAGTAAATCAGAAAATGTGAATAGTGATGCCGAGAAATATGTTCTTAAACCACGTAATCAATCTCAGTCTAATAGTGATGTGTTGGATGTAAGTGAAGATGATGGTGATGATTTATTTAAACCTGGCTCCTCTATGCAACCCCAAAACCTTACATGGATAACTAAAAAGATTGTACAGATTTTTTTTTTTTTTTTTTTTTGTGTAGAGTACCAGGCCTTCTTGTGGTGCACATTGGACCACTCTAAATCTGCTACATAGGAGTAATCCATTATATGCATTGTTTTTCATTCATATGCAAAAGCATTTACGTGTTTACCTGCATCACTGCAATGCTCGTTTTTCACTACCCTTGCAACAGTTTTCCAAATGATAAGATACCCACAAAATCGAAATGATAAGTGCAATCTTTACAAAATTTTCACTATATACTCTTTAAGGCATAAATAGCCAGCCTATAATATTTCAACTTTAAAAGGTAGTGAACCTGAAAGGGTTAAACAAAATGTTTATAGCCAAATTAGCTTCAAAGTTCATTATAATTTTTGACTAATTCCATTTTTTTAATGGACCATTACTTCATTGGGAAAGATTCACATTTTCTTGGTTGTTTTTAAGATATTATACCTTTCATTCTAAAAGTGTTAAATTAAAAAAAAAAAAAAAGAAAAAACTTAAAAGGTTCTTAGAAATGTGTTCTATATAACACTTATCCAGGAAAATAAGGCAGCTTTTAAAAGTTATCTTAGCAGTCTCCATCAGATACTTTAAAATGTGATGTATTACAGACTTAAAAACAACACCTTGAATAGAGAGTACAATTATCCAGTTGCAGTAGACTTCATTTGTTTGTCGTTGATGTGTATTTTAATTTTTAGAGTTTGTGAGATCAAATGTAGAATATCATTCACACAAAGGTAAACATCAAAAATATCCTTGATCTATTAAAAATGATAGGGGATTGTTGATGCTGGTATTCACAAATCATGTGATATCAGCTTTCTTTTTGCTAAACATAACAGGAAATGCTCATGATATATCTACAGTGGTTCCACTAAATCTATTCCCCACATTTTTTAAAATTTAGTATAATTTCCTTACTTTGCTTTTATGAACTGCAGCTTTATATTGAGTTAGAAATTTATATGAATGAGGAGGAGCTTTACATAGAAATAATCATCACTGTACAAAAATTGTTATTCATACATCATTTGATGATGTTAAGCTCTATAATTGATTTTATATAATCTTTCTTTTAGACAGATTTAGTTCCTCAGTTTTGCACAGATGATGGCTAATTTAACTAGAATTTATAGTTTAAACTGTTTTTCAAACTGTACAAACATAAACATCTGAAAGGGGAATAATCTTATTAATTATTAAAATGATCAGAATACTAAAAATTCAATAACATTGGCTCTTTTTGTGCAAGGTTTACCAAACAGAAACTTTTCTAATTCTTGCTAAGTCTTCACTATATTTTTCCTTTAAAGTATGTCACACTTATTATGGCAAAATTAGAAATTCTGTATTTTACACATATACATTTTTCCAATTAAATTTGCAAATCAATGATTGACTGGCACTGATTAATAAGAAGCTGAGTAATTTCAGTTGAAAGGCTACAACAAACTATTAATCTGAATGCAGAAAATTTCTTTCGTGGAATTGGTGAAGAATTACAAAATGCTTCATAACTATTAATTTTCACATATTACTAACAATGTTGAAGCTGGATATATCTTCATTGGTAGCTGTAGTATCAGGTGGCTGTTTGGGAATCAACAATGCACACTTGGCATGGTTCACCTCCTTTATAAGAGAGATTGCCATACCATTCGGTATTTGAAATTTTGATAGAGAGATCTCTTAGTCACTAAATGTTGGAACAAAATACTGAGTTGTTATTATTCAATTTCAGTTTGCAAATAAACTGCCTACTTTGCATCACAGCAACTAATACTTATTTATTTTTCAAAATATAATTTAAATATTCAGTCTAGTAACATTAAAATGTACACCTGTAAAAAAAACCAGAGCAACTACTTTTCACAAAGTAGAATGTGACTAAATCCTAGGAGTCAATACAGCACTAAAATGTGGTTTATTGCGTTGGGACTATATTCTTGTGATTTTATGTAATAACCTGATTGTATATATGGTTAAAATTTATTTGGAATGCTAGTAACTTTGAAGCTTTTGATATGCTTTGCTTTCATTTATGTTTGAAAGTTAAACAAATGAAATTTATTTTGAAAATTTATGGAAGAGGTATTTAAGTTTATAAAATGCAATTCATTTAGAAAGTTTATATATTTTAAGAGTTATTCTTGTTGGCAATTAAGCAAATTTTTGGTCCCATTGATGTAAGGGTCAGGTGTATTTTTTTATAATAGAAACTGAATTTAACTGTCACTATGACCCTATAAAATCTAATTATATAAGGCACACTTACCAGTTTGCTTCTGGCAAGAAAATGACTGAGTTGGTTGCTGTTATTATGTATTTTGTCTAGTTTTAATTTCCCTTTATAAGATGCATTTGTGAGTTAAGTTTATTTTAGAAAAAATATTTTTGCATAAATTTACTTAATTTTACTACATTTGACAAACAAGTACTCTAACATCTTCACACAGGCAATTCTGGGTTCTCCTATAATATTAGAGTGTAGGCAAGCGTATGACTGTTTTTCAGATGAGGAAATGCAGGTGCTCTCAAATACCACTGAAGGCACCTGGTTAGAGAATTCTGGTTTCTTCTATAATATTAGAATGCAGAAAAGTGTATGACTGTTTTTCAGATGAGGGTAGGTACATATAACAAATAATCATAGTTGACATAGGTATTTGAATGCAGGTGCTTTCAAATACCATTGAAGGCACCTGGTTGGCAATTAAGATATCTGTTGGAGGACAAATAGTATATTAAATAAATTTAATTCATACCTCATAGAGCATATATGAAGCCCCCAATCATTCCAATAACATTGTGGAGGATTTGTTGGGACATAAATATTTATCTGATGAATGCCATCGATTCTCCAAGAAGTGATAAATAGGCGAGTACTTATAATTCATTTTTTGATTAATTTTGGTGCTGTATATAAATATTTTAAGTACTGTTTAAAAACAATCAACTTTTATATACTTAGATTTTCAGAGAACTGCAGTGCTTGTTAACTAGAAACTCAAGTTTTAATAAGAATATTTTATTTACATCACTAATTTAGCTTTATTGCCCGATTGTCTCCTGTGCTTTATAGCATTTATACTGCTTCTAAGGTGGGCACAGCTCGCAGAATAGTTAAAACCAGTTTTCATAAAAATATATGCTAGTTACATTACTGATTTAGTTTTACAGGCTATTTGTCTCTCACTCTAGACTAAGTAATATTTAGCTGTTTAAATCTTGTTTAGTAATATATAATCTTTATAAAATTAGTATCAAATTATTATTTTTGTGATACTTCTGCAGTAAGAACTATTATAATGAAACATTCCAAATTTCAATATTTGAAATCAAAATTAGGTCATAACTAAAGTTTGGAGTGCAATCAGGAATTTGAAAATTGGTTTGTTTTGTTTGTCGCTCAACAGTAATTTTTTTGCACACGAGGGCTAATTAGACCTGGACCTATATTTGAAAATTGGATAATGCACAAAATGACATAACTTAGATTGGTGAGATAACTATATAGTACTTGCAATGAAAACTGCAGATTATATCAAACCCATACCAACTCTTAGAATTTTACCCAGACTGTTGCAAGGACATGCAGGTGCAGAAGTCAGATAGTTGCTAGAGGATATTCAGTGAAATGTTGAGCCATGCTTATTCTAGTGCCATAAGCAGCAGTATTAGGTTATACAGTTGAAGATCCACAGCTTGAATAACTCAATGAGAGCGATCCCACAGATTCTCAATTGTACTCAGATCTAGGTATTTTGCTGGTTGCAATGGCATGCAAATAGTTAACAAAATCAACCCTTTTGAAAATGTTTCTTTTTTTGGCTGAAAAACCAATGATTATGCCTTTTCGGAAGTAAGATAAATTTATTTGACTCTCTCTTACATCAACAATTATAAAATTTTCTGATTCCTTTGGATAAACTTTATTATTGATTAAAAATGTGTTACCATCTGTGATTGGTTATTTTATTTCTTGTAACTAGACAAACGTTTTCCTAAAACTATATAAAGTATATGGTTTTATAATGTTAGTAATAAAGGTAACAAAATGATTATTAATGCAGATGAGAGATTATATGTAAAGGGAAAAAATGAAATATAGAAAAACCTTTTATTTAACTTTTGTTAGAAAGACATGGTTTGGTTTGCAATCGTAGGACCAAAGCCTACTTCAAATTCCTTTCGACATATCATAACTCTAAGGCACTCAGAAAAAAAAGCATTGATTTTTACTGAACTGTCCCAACAGTTTAAATCAAGGGTCTCATTTAATTGCAGGATTGTTTCAATGATTTTAATTAGTAACATCTTATATTTCAATGCTAATCATAAGTCTATATCTGGCTTCTATAAATATATTCTCTGTTAAATTTCTCAAGAATGTCTATCTTAATATAGACTTTTCTTTCAAGTTATTCTCTTGATGTTTCTGTACCTTTAGTTCCAACTTCTCAATTCTTTTATTCCATCTTAAAGAATATTTTTTAATTCCTTTTTTTTTAATTTTGATCTTTTCTCTTCTCCTTTCATTTTGATTTCATTTGTCTTTGTTTGACTTTCACCACCAGTACTTTTTTTTTTTAATTTTATTATCAAATCTCACTTTCTTTGCTTAAATATGCCTTTATGGTTATTTTAAACTTCATCTATAGAACACTTTTATCAATTGTTTTTTTAACATTCATATAGCCACTATTTTTTCTCAGCTACTAGACCTCACTTTGGACAATTGAATGTACAGTAGATTTTATTGAAATGATAAATAATAAGATGTGGAACTGATGAAATATTTCATAAGATTTATTTAAGCAAAGATTAGTTTGCCATCAACATGTTGCATGAAAATCGTACTTCTCTTGGTAACTAATCTATTACCAAGAAGAAAAAACCATGCTCTTTTTCCTACAATCTTTTAATAGTATTAAACTAATATTTATTGCCTTATTAAGCAATAATAATGCAAATGAATTTTGTAAACACTATTTCTTCTTAAAAGACAAACTATTTCATAATTAAGAAATGATACCAGTCTTTCATTTTCAACAAATGCAGCTCTAATAATCTATTTCCCTTCCATAGACTTTATTAATGTATTAATTTTAAATAAAGACAATTTTGTTAAAGAAGTATATAAGTAAACCATTCTAAGAAGTAAAGGTATGTCCAAAATATTTCTAACTTACAACACCAAATATTGACTTCCACCATGTACTAATGTGGTGAATGTTTAACATGTTGGAGACTTACATTTTCTTCGCCGCAGATCAGTCGCAATAAAACGTCACAAGGGTGATGCAAATTTATTGCCTCTCTTTTTCAGAGTAATGATGAAGAACTTAAAACAAGCAGTACATTCTAAACGATACAAAAAATATAAATTAAAAACTTACTTATAATTATGTGATTAAAATGTTTTTTATTGCAACATCTTAAATTAATATGACACTTTGAATCACACAAAAGTCTCTTGCTTTTAAAAACACATTTCAGGAACACAAATGTGATTTTAAAAGCAACACTTTCTTTTGCAAAAGCAGTAAGTATAGTTTTGTGCCTCACTTTATGCATTAGCTACAGCAACATATCTCCTCTATGGAAAGAATTTTTTTTTTTAAACAAATTATGAACTGATTAAGTGTGCAAAGCTTATTGAGGGAACCATTACAATTTATCAATTTAGAAAAATCTAATTCTTTCATTCTAACAACAGCCAACACATTTCAGTTATCTGAAGGACCACGACCAACTTCAGATGCTTGTACTCATACAGTATCACCAATTTGAGCAGACGGAAATTGTTTTTATGAGGTTCACAATATTTTTGTTACTTGTTTATTTTTAAGTAGATGTTATTAAAAACAATTATTTTTGCTACTTAATTTTCTTTAATTTTAGTTTTGTCATATTTAAATAGAATCAAATCAATTCTTATTAAGATTGCTGTTTTCTTATATACTGTTAGTCTGACCAATTTAAGATCAGGGCTGGGGGTTCAAAGACTTCTTATTTTATTTACATAGTTGTTACCATTGTTTTCTGATGTAGTGTTAGGCCTAGTAATTTAAAATCGGGGAAAACCCGGTTTCTTAAATAGATGGGTGTTTATTCCAGGCTGCGACATTTTTCATCGTGATAAGGCGCCGAAAAACATGGCAATGATCGCCAATAGAGTAGGATAACCTACTAGTTCCACATTTTCCCATATAACACATATTTTGTATACGACTTCATTATTGAATTATGTGATTGCAATATTGTTGTGGGACCAAATTTTAAAAATTGAAGGAATACAATACACAACTTCTTCAGCTGTTTTACTTTTCAAACATTGTACCTGGACAAACTTAGTTGAATAATCTTGATACACCATTATGAACTTAAATTCAACATCACCATTTGATAGAATATCTATCAGATCAACTTGACATCTTGAGTTTAACTTGAAATTGACCATTGGTTTCTTAACAATGCCTTTCTTAGATGCACTGAGTTTTATGCGACACTGTTTGTACAAATTTAAATTCATTTCAGTCATCTGTAATTTCTGGTAGTTATCTTTAATTAAAGAGATTTTAATTAACTTAATTTGTAATATTTTTGTATTTAACTTATAATTTTTTAAGCATACTTCTTTTTCTGTGACCTATTCTAGAGTGAATTTTATATTGTATAATGAAAAATTCCTTATTGAATGGTGAAATGACAGTTTCATTTCACATGATTTTAAACGTACAATTAATTTCTCTTCATTTATTTTTAAAACCTCAAAGCATTTTAATAGTATATAACCAAAAGGTGTGTTATGCCTAGTTTTAACAGAAACCACCTCAAAAAAATATCTCTGAGTACTTTGAGAAAAATAAAAATAATTGTCTTGTTTCCCCAGCAGTTAATGCATTTAACACACACACACTATATATATATATATATATTATATATATATATATATATATTAAAAAAAAAAAGGATCACAATATTTTACAATATCAAGTCAGTATAAATAAAAGAAACTTTAAGAAAACATTGCTTGCACTATTAAACGTTGCTTTGGACTGACAGAAGTGAATGATCCTAGCAGGACAACATATTTGATGGAATACAGCCTGCCATCTCTTTGTTAACCGAGGTTTCATTATTTTTGACTTCTACCAGATCATACCTGTGATTCTCAACATACGCTGGTGAGGGACCAGCTGCACAAGAACGTAATGAAATAGTTCATCTTTCAATGACATATTTGGTGTGGATTGACATTCAGTGATCAATGTTTGTTGTTGTTCTCCAGTTTTAAATGATCATGTTAACAAGTTCATTATATTAAAATAAAAACTACAAAATAATACTCTGTTTACAATTAATATGAAATCTAAATGTCTCAGAATATACTAAGTCATGTTTAAATTAGAGGTAGTATTCAAAATATTCTAAAATAATATAAAGTAAAAAAAAAAAGTAAAAATTATTAGTAGATAATAAAATAAAAATATTATAGAGTGTAAAAATGCATTTTATCTACCATTACACAAATTGTGTTCTGGAACAATTTCTTATTAATAGAGGGTTATAATCATTCATTGCAAAGGAGGATACCAGGGAAATGACTAAGTAACCACTCCGACATATGTGCACAAAGAAACAACACAGCATTCAGCTCTACAGCCCCTCTTATAGCTTATTACACCCATATGGCATACAGCCACAAGAGTTTTTCCATTCCTGATTTGATCAATCCCAGCTGGCTCCACATTGAAAATTGTTTCTTTCACTTCCAATTATCTGCACTAAAGTGATTTTAGGCTGGCCTTTTTTTCCTGCCTCCATCAGGTGCCCACATGAACATTATTTTTGTGGGGTCAGTCAGCCACATTCTCAAGACATGTCCAATTCATCAACATTTGTTTTTAAGGTTACATGTCACTATTTTAAATTTTTGGCTAAGTAGTAGAGAAGCGTACAGAGGGTAAAATGTCCCAAGCGTATGCACCAAGAATACGATAAAGTGTGCCAAACTGGTTTACCAGTTCAGATTACATAGGTATGACGTGCTTTTCGTTTTACATGTGCGTTTTGTATGTAACCCTTGAAACTATTAGAGAATAATCTTGAAGCATTGAGTTTCAATATTCAATTTTTGGAGTCTTTGTGTCGCTTGCGAAAATTAATAAGTATAGATGAGGATATATTGACTTTCCATTTTTGCGGAGTACGTATGGAGAAAGAATCACCAGGAAAACTTCTATTAAGTTTTTTTAGAAGCAATAAAAACAGTATATTTGCCCGAAAATTAACGATTCGGAGATCAATGAAGATTAGACAAGTTATTTTTTTATTACAATTTTATTCATGTTTAGAAATTAGTTTTTATAAAAATGAAAGTTTCTATAAGAAAATGAATGTTAAGTTGTGTGTATTACGTTTTACATATTAGCATTAGAATATGCTGCATTTTTAAATTTATTTAATGTGGGCGTAACTGCTCATTATATTAAATTTAAGTTTAAATTATAAAATGAAATTTGTTAATGTTCGAAATTTAATTTTATTGTCCGGTTGGCACTGTAGTAGGTAGCGCTACACTGATGTTTTTTTTAAAGTGGGCGCCATTGCTCGATATATTAAAAATTTTGTTTCTATTTATTAGAATTTTAATAACTTCTACAATATTTAGTTATAATGAAATTTTCAAATTTTTAATATTTGGAATTCGGAAAAACGAGCGATTTCAATGTTGAAGTTCGAATGCGATCGTTATTTGTTGACGTCTATCGCGTGCAGTGACGTTATTTAGGTTGGCGACACAGCTGTGGAGTGCTTGACGTGAAAATTTGAAATCGCACCAATCCTGTACAGGTCTGTCGTCATTTACCGCAATTTTATTTTCCTGTATCTTTATTAATTTCCATCAGTACAATATAAAAATATAGATTTTACTGTTGCATTATATATTGCCATTATAATTTTTTTTAAAAAAAATTGTTTTATTTTCCAAATATTATATAACCTTCTTAACATTTATCTGCCATAGCTGAAAAATGGCTGAGATGGAAAATAGAAAAATACATACAGTCAATCATAATAAATGTGTATTTTTTATCTATAGAAATAATAAGGCGAATTTACTTTTAAAAGA
Source organism: Latrodectus elegans (assembly GCA_030067965.1). NCBI lineage: Eukaryota > Metazoa > Arthropoda > Arachnida > Araneae > Theridiidae > Latrodectus > Latrodectus elegans. Next base: position 27,777,988 of record CM057814.1, read on the forward strand.
AGTTTAGCAGTATTAATAACCAAATGAAAAATCATTTAAAGAAACTTGCTTTGTACATTTATGATTTTTAGAAATTACGGATAAATTACAATAAATTGTAATTTATTAGAAATGAAATATGCTTAAAAATAATGTATTCTAAAGAGATTAAGCAAGTTTAATGCATTTAGTCTTAAATATAAATATACAAGATGATAAACTTACACATAGATATCAAATGAAATTTCTAAATTTTAAAATAAATGGATGTTCTGTGTACAAACTGTTTGATTGCTTGAATGTTTAATTACAAATTATTTTATGGAACATAGTTTAAATAAAATTATGTACCACAAGACTTCATGATCTATAAGTCTTATACAGCAAAGTATTTTCTTTTAATTAGAATTTAAACTCTATATCATATAAAAAATTTAGTCTTAAAGAATTACCCCCACCCCGAGAAAATTCCTTCAATATCCATTTTGTTTATCATTAAAATAGTTGAAAGAAACAGCTTTGCACTTCCTGAAGGCAAAATAATTTTACTAGTTATATGCTAATCGATTTATTTAATTTATGCCTTTTTGAAATGAAGAGAAAAACTAACACAAATACACAAACTAATTCTCCTGCTCATATAAAATTAAGCTGCTAATTTAATTAAGTATTTCGAAGAATTCTGCTAAGTTAAAATTTAAACAAGGAGGAAAAATGTTTCCACATTTTTTAATTAGTTAATAGAATTGGAAACATTAGGAAAATATAAGTAATCAGGAGATAAAATGGCGAGATAATAAATTATATAAAGAATGATCTAAATAAATTATAAAAATGAAAATATTTCTTCCAATTGTATAACTCACAAGTGGCATATCACTTCGGCATATCGGACACTCATTAGTTTCACACAAAACTCTCATTCGTGCAGAGCACTCATAGCAAACAGGATGATCACAAAATCCCATAGCATAAATAGTAATTTCTCTACAGCAGAGAACACATTCATCTTGGTTTGATGAATTCATAACTGAAATAAATACAGGAAGAAACAAATTAATGTCGTGTAAATTTTTTATACAATTTGTATCACTCAATTTAAAATTAAGGTAAACTTTAATTTCGTAACATCATATTGTGCAATATGTAAGAAACAGCAAAAAAAGAAAATAAGACGAAGAAAAATCAGAACGGTATACTTTCACGTCACAGCTGAATGTCCAATCCAATCATTTGAATTACTAGGGAGGAAAATGTTTCAGTGTTGGGACAAATTATATTTTGCTTTTTGTTATGCTTTTTTCCGATCCGAGCATGATGTGTAATAAGTTTAAGTGTTGTTTGCTGGATGTTTCCGGTATTTTTTCAACCTGTCGATTTTTTAAGACTTTAAAATCGAAACTAAATAATAATCTGTATTTTAATGACAAAAGTAATAGAAAATAAATCTGGAAATTTCTTATCGTCAACATTGTTATAATTAGCTAATTAATTATTAGAAAATGTTTTCGTTATTAAAAGGAAAAATGTATTTTTCATAAAATTTTAAGATAAATATTAATTCATAGAGCGAAGTATATTTTACATAAACTGGTATTAGATTTTCATTACTTACATCTTCAAAAGAAATATTTCATAACTTTCATTAGCTCAAGATATTTGCTTCTACTTTCGAAATGTGATATTCTATTGAATAACAATATCATTTTCCCCTTTTAATTTTAATAATTTTCAATGAATGTAAATATAAAATCGCTTTTGTTTAAATAATTTTTCAAGCATTAAAATCTTTTTTTTTTACTAATATACGAAGAATGTCTATATACTAAGAAAAGTTCTCTTATACTAAGAATGCTCTTATTTTTCTTAAATAAAATATTTCCCAGTTTAGGTTTAAAATAATTTAAAAAACCTTATATTTTTAACTTTCTTGATTTTATAAAGATGGGTTCTTATTTGACGGGGTCGTAGGATCTGTTCATTTTTGACGAAGGTAGGGAACGTTATTTGTATTGAGTCTTTACGGATGTATTTACTTCTCCCACCCTATTCCAAACTAGGTGGAAAAGCTTCGTTTTCAAGTTTTCCTTAAATGAATTTGTAGTTCTGTCAAGTTACGTATCTAATAAGATTTTCTGTGTATTTTTCTGAAATTAACACTGAAATTCTGTTGATACATTTTCCAAACTCTAGACAAACGCACAGGGGACAAATGTATCGACCAACCTACGTGTACACTGGCAGATAAAGTAAGTAAACAGATGTGGATGGTGAGTAGCCATTTAAAATCCAACTGATACTCTTAGTGTTTAGCTTCCTGCATTGATGTAGTTTTGCGTAAGTCTGAATGTGATTATTTTAACATGGCTTCATTTTCAATCCCATTTAGAAAAACTATTGATCACTTTCAAAATTATCAAAAGATAGTTAATGTAAATGTTTCTTATTTGATCGCCATGATTTCAAAACACTACCGAGTGATATTAAAGTGCATTAAATTTGATTTAACGTATTAAACACATTAAATAGTTTAATAAATTAATGTTATTTTGGCTAGAAATTAAGTTTACAATACTTACAAAAAAAATAATTTTCATTATAAAATTTTCTTTTTTTTTATTTTTTTTGATAATGTAGAAAAGCACGTATACGCAGAATAAATCAATTTAATATATCCAATGCGAAAAAGTTATTTTTTTTCTTTTAAAAATAAAAGAATTTACTAAAATAAAACAATTATTATATCTATTTTATCAGGTATTATTTTGTTATTACTTTCAAAATAAAATTATTCGGAAATAAATTTAGAAACTTTTGAGTATTTAATGGTAAATTTTACAGCGTTGAAATTGTATGAAAAATAAGTTGAAATTATTTTGTGTAAAAGTTTGAAATGTGTACAATCCGTCATAAATCGTTTTTAATTGAATTTTTTTTCTTGTCTTATAAGTTTTTTAAAGTCTTTGATTTTTATAATTTGATTAATATTTATATAAAAAATAAATTTTCAGTACCAAAAAATTTGTTGCATTTTTACAAATTATAAATTTATAGAACAGATATGCTTCATTTAATTTTTAAATGCATGTTATTTAATTTTTCTAGTTTTTACTTGGAGAAAGTAAGATATTGAAGACTACAATTTGAATCATTTATTACATTAAATGATTCTTCAATGCATCAAAAGGGAAAATATTTCACTATATAATTCTATCATTATATAGAATCACTATATAGAATTGTTTATAAAATTTTTTTTAAAAAAATTCTAAGTTCATATTTGAATGGTCATATTAAAATTTTTTTATTTAAAATTATAAAATGTATGTTTAATATGGGGAAACTATTTTGATTTTTCTTATCTTAAAATGTAATTTAAAATCAGTTTTTTAGTGTATAGGGCATCATTTGTATCAAAATCTTAGAACTTTGGATGTAAAAGTGTTAGATTTTAAATTTTTTTTATGTATTTAATTCTTTATTTTACAAGTTAACAAATTCTTTTGATGGATGCTCTAATTGAATGTGAATTTAAAAGTTTATAGACTTTATACACAGAGCCTGTCTAAGAGAAGTGTATACAAGGCAACCCACATCATAGTGAGGCCGCAAATTGAATAGAAAATTGGTTTTGCCTTTCCTTCTTTAATGAACCTTTATTAATCTAAATAACTATATAGTGTTCCATCAGTTTTAGCTAATTTATTAATCTTTCAGGTGAATAAAAAAACATCTGTATCTTGTACAATTTTGCACTGTAATTCAGCTAAACTTTTGCATTTATGATGGGCAAGTTTAACCAATCGAAAGCCTGTATTTTTTATGTATCACAAAATGTAATGTTTATGCAAAGGTTTCTCTCCCCCTTCCTTATACTACATAATATATCCAATGTAGTTGCTTAGTAATAATCCGTTATTTCTGTTGTTATTTTCTTTTTGGAAGCTTATTGTTAAAGCTAGTAAATTTCAACTCCTTATTTTTTAAGTTTATAATTGAGAATTTATGTTTGATTTTTTTAAATGTAATTTGATATAAAATTTTATGATTACTCTGTACATAAATAATCAAATTTCTTATCATTTGTGTTGCAAATATTTATTTTCAAATTGCACGGAGGATAAGTCATCAAATTTATATATTTTATAGGTAATTTAACTTTTGCTTTGCAGAATACTTTTTAATGTGTAATAATAATTATTTGATAATATTACAAAGATTTTTTTTAATAAAGTTGATACTATTATTTTTTTTAAAAATATATTTTAATGAATTCAGTACTGATGAGTCATATTTTATTAAAAATTATTTTATATTTTTGTTACATTTTGATAGATTATATGAAATTCATTATAGTGATGTCTCTAGAAACCCATATTTAATTGCTAATTAAGAGGTATTTCTAATTTTTACTGTCACACACACAAACATAATGTATTTCTGCCATAGTCTGAAAGATAAGAGGGTATTAAAACTAAATTATTTAATATAAATAACATATTTTTTTAATAAAAACTCTGGTTTAAATTAACTGGCCATTGGCACCCAGTATTTAAAACATTGGAATCAGTCTGCTGTTTTAGTGCTTTAGGCACCTATACTAACTTGTTGTATTATCAGTTCTCTCCAAGCCTAGATTGCATTTTCACTTTTTTTAAAAAAAATTTAGTTGGGTGTTACTGGCCAGGTAATTAAAATTAGATTTTTTATAAAAAATTTATGTTATTTACTTTAATGTATCTTTGTTTATTTTTATTGCTTAGTTGTCTCCTGGGTAGATTGTGTTACACTGATATTTTTTGAAGGTAGGCGCTATTGCCCTTTGAATTAAAATTCATAAAAATGTATTTGTTTACATTATTGATTTAGGTTCATTGTCATCTCAATGGTAGATTATATTACACAAATGTATTTTTTAGGGGGGAGGGGGGCACAGCCTGTGTAAAATCCAAGTTTCCATAAAAATGTTTATTACTAATTATAATATAATTAATAATATTAAATAATTTAGCTCTATTATCCAGTTGTCACTCATTGTAGACTATGTGATACTTTGTTTTATATATTTTTTTTATTATGTAATCTTTGTGAAATTGGTTTCTAGTTATTATTTTAATGCTTTTGTAGTAAGTAATTGTAATGAACACATTTTCAGGCAAAAAAATTTAGAATTTAATAACTTATTATGAATTGAAATGTTTCCTATTTCCTTAATCAAAATGAATGTATCAAATAGATATTAAATCAAGAAAGTTTTCCTTAAATCTTTGTTTTTTTTTTTTTTTTTTTTACATTTTAAGTTAAATGTATAATATTTTATTATATATGAATTTAAATATATTCTAGAAATATATTTAAAAGAAATTTAAATTAAGATAATGCATGAAAAAGCAGGATTTTGTAATGTAAGTGTGATTAAAAAGACTTGTATTTATAAGAATAAAATTATTGATATATATTTTAACTATATTAACAGACAAGTTAGTATGTCTGTTAATATAAACTGGACTAAAATCCTTATGTAATTAATGCATTTGGTGCAAATTTAAAAAATGTCAGCAACTGTTTTGTATCAGACTTGAAATAAAACATATTTGTAAGTAGTATTAGAAAATATGGTACTTGCGTATTATCGCAACCTGGTTGGCGCAATTTGTAAGTTTGAGTGAAAAAGTATGAAAATAGAAATAAAATATACATTTATTAATTACAGATAATTTTTAATACAGGTTTTTATATTATTTTGTTTTAAAATAGAAAATAGCAATTAAACCCTTCCGGTTTCAAATTTAAATGAGTTGCAGAATTATTTTTTCGGCAGAAATATTTTGGCTACTGCTTTTAGCACTGATTGAAAACCATCTTCGCCATTAACAGCTTGAGTTTGGCGCTATATAAATTCGATAAGGTATGAGTCAAGATGATGATGGGCTGTTCAACTTTGTTTTTTGTTGCGACATTTGGCTGAGCCCCACATGAGCTCTACATGTTGTGTGTGAACGTCCGTGTCGGGATCCGCAAAGTTATATTTGTGATTAACAGTTCCATGCAAAAATCCAGCATTTTCCAACTGACTTGTCTTGTATCCTTTCCAGCAATCCGAATAAATAATGCTTCATTCCTTGATATTTTCGCAAATTTTTTCCCATGAGAGTAACGGCGCTTCTGTTAGGTACAGTAACCAAAAAAGTCTCTTTTGCTTCTCAGAAAATTCTGCCGAAAACCCATTGCTGTGGTAGTACACTCCCAGAGTTATTTTTTCTTTTTACAAATAAACTTTCATCTATTTCCACAATAAGTCCTTTGCCTCCTATTTGCTTTCTTAAATTTCCATCCTATTCAAGGGTACATATCTCTCGCATGTAATTGTTCCAATCTATAACAGTTTTGTCAGAAATTTCCATCTCTTCTGCACAAAATTTAATTGAGGTTAACTCTTTACACCAACAATAAATGAAGCGCACCGCTGTCACAAATGAAATTCGGCTAGCTTCAAGTCAATTTCCGGTTCTCACACCCAAGTGTTGATTGCACTCTTCGACATTACATTTGCAGAAGATTTGCTTTCCAAAATACAGTTTCATTTTATGAAAGTTTTTACAAGTATGTTCGTTCGGTATAATTCCATATCCCTGTAACAATTCAACAATATCTTTATCACTCGCAGGTAGATCCCAAATATCCTTAGTTAATGTATTTCACGGCATTCAATCTAACCAGTAAGCAAAATAATTTCCTTACAAAAAACCATGTATAATACCTATGGTTGCCGTAAGTAGGGTCCCCATATTTGGCGATTTATGCAAATTTTGTCCTGGTTGCGTTAATATGTAAGTACCATAAATATTTATTTGCAAGCCAAATAAATACAGTCAATCATAGTCAATTAATCCAATCATAATATCAAGTGTAACTTAAATTTTAAATTTAGAAATGTAAGCCTATATATCAGAGTTGAACATAAAACTTATAATTTCCATTAAACTATTTATCTTAGCAACTTAAAAATCCTCAATTGCAACTCTCCCTCACTTCCAAATTCAAATGTCTTACATTAGAGGTACCTCATAATATTAAATACATTGTCCATGCGTCAAGTAAATAATTTAAATTTGCTTTAAAATACAGCTTTTACAATATATTAGTTTAAATAATCAAAAGTGTAACTAGAGAGAGTTTGCTTTCAACATATTCCCACCATTTGTCTTTAAAAGCAAAATGTAAAAATTATTTTTACAATTTTATATATAATTAAAAATAATGATAGTGAAAATATTTAGAACATTAATTATTAAAATCTACATTGTAAGGATAAAAGAGAAAGTCCATAAGCTTAATTTTTTGGTTTAATTATCTTTCTTCCATTTCTTGTAATGATTATCACCATCCTTAAACTTAAGAGAAAAAACGTTAATTTCAGAATTTATTTCTAATGGGTATATTCTTTGAACTGGACTTATGATTTCTTTGTTGGCTAATTTTAGCATTATTACTCTTTTCCCCATCTTTGCAACTTGTGCAAAATGGCCAGCAAATTTTTTTGACATTTTCTGATATTCTCTAAAACAATATCACCAACTCGTATTTTTTTCTGGTGATTTGTTTCTGAGATTCTTGACCAATTCTGAAGTGTATTCCTTCTTAAATCCTCTTGTACCTTCTGCATATAACGAATTCTTTTTTGTAAATGATTTCCACTGATAATAACTAGATCAATCGTATCACTGTTTGTAAAGGTCTGATTTTCAAAAAGGAAGTGAGCAAGTGTTAAAAGCAAATATTCATTTATATTTTTTGACAAATATGTTAACAATTTCTTTTATTGTACTTTCACAATCACATAAAATTGTTGACATTTCTTCATAACTTAAGTAAGCTCTTCTAAGATTTTTTCATAGTATATCTTTAATGATTCAAAAAATTCGCTCCCATCATCTGCCATACCATGGTGCACTTGGAGAATTGAAATTCCTCTTAATTTTCTTTATTGTGCATTCAGATTCAATTACCTCCAGTCTAAATACTCCATTGCATTCAAAATTAGTTTCATTATCTCTATACATAACAGAAATTCTTCCTCTTCAAGAGAAAAATTTCCTCAAGGCCTGCATGAATGCCTCAGTGGGCAAGGATGTGTTCAATTATTCTAAATGCACTGCTCTAACTACTTCACATGTGAAGATGACTATCCAACCCTTTGGACCATCACAAAGATATTGTGGGCCTGCTAAATGCTACTTATAATTCAGTTGTTATGTCTACACTTGTATATATTGGATCAAGGGTATTTGGGCCTATTGAAAGTCTTGGTAATGGAATGTCAGCCAGGGGAATTGATCCAAGCTCTACTTCATCAAATACATCCCTCTCCACCAATCGTTTCTTAGTGCAAACTGAAACATCTGTCTTTGAACTGTTATGTAGAACCTCTCCTACCCTTGCTTCACCAAGTGCAGTTCTTTTACCAGTTAATAATTCTTTTGGACTTGGAACTGATCTATGGCCCAGTCTAGACAATCTTGCAAAAACTTCTCAACTTGAGAGACAGGAGTTAATAAAATGGAAATTGAAGTAGGCGAAAATATTGCTGATGCAATATTAAGGCAGGGTGGAAAATCACTTGTAGAAGTTCAAGGATTTTTGTGGAGCTAATATACAAATTATAGAATAGAAAAAAAAAGAATATTTGCTCCAGGAACAAGAATTTCTATTGTGACAATAACAGGGCTGCTTAGTGCTGTTACTACTGCTCAATATCTAATAGAATGACAAATTGCTGAGAAAGAGGCAAAAAGAACTCAACAAAATTACATGGGAGTTCATTAACCTTTCTTCTTTTTGGAAATATTTGATTAACTTGAAATTAACTGTTTTTTAGTTACATTTGTCTAAGTTTTTTTTTTTTTTTTTTTTTTTTTTAAATTTAAAATGCTCTTAGTTTGATTTTAATGAAACATACACATATTGTTCATAACATGCTTTTTCTTCATATTTGACTGAAATCCCCAATAACGAGAAAAGAAAAACTTGAATCATTTGTACATAGTGCATTATACGAGGCCATTTGATCATGTTTTTCTACAGTGCGAAGCTAATATATTGTGTTATAGGAGGGATTACAGTATTTTATAAGTCATTTTATCCATACATGCCAGCTATTGCTTTCCTTATGAAATTGTAACATATCTTCTATTTCTTTGTTTGCCTTAGATGGTTTTTTTCTTATCAAATGTTAAGTTATATGACAATCACTTTGAGGGTCATGCCATTTCATTATAAACTAATGAAATATATTTGCTTATTAGACAATTATCATTTATGATAAGTTATTTTATTATTGGCTATTATTAATGTATGCATTGCTTGCTGAAAATAATTACATTTCATTTAAGTGCATCTACAATTTTATTTAAAAAAAAATAAATAATAAATAAAAAAAAAAAACACCTTTCTTACTACAATTTTAAAGGAAAAATTTTGCTTTCTTTTTTGTTTTAAAAATTGTCAATATTTATTTTTGTTTGCTACACATATGGTTCATTTTTTCTTTCTGTTCTATATTAAAATCTATGGTAATAACTTGACAATTATGCACATGCTTGTGATACTATATCAATGAACTAAACATTTCAACTAATGCCTATATATACGGTAAAATGAAATATTTTTATTGTATATGTCTATATTTTAGGTCTAGGTAACTAATAATTTTCATATAAAAATTTATTATTTATATTAGTATTTTCTATATCAATGCTTTACCTTAATTTTCTTCAAATGTTTGTTTTCCTCTTGGTTAATTAATATCATTTTTTTAGTTATGCCACTGACTAAACAGCAAAACACATGGGCTCAAGCTGCTGGAAAAGGTTTGAATTCTTCTGGTAATGGACCTTCGAATTCCAATACCTCTGAAATGGAAAATGAACAAGATAATGCAAGTAGTTCTTCAACAAAAGTAATAAGAATGGAAGATAATGTTAATGAGTCTCAAATTGCAGCTGCATTTAGTGAAGGTTGGGGTCAGCGGGTAAGTTTTGGATTAACGATTAAATTGCAGTTGCTCATGTATTCCCATAAATATTAAACCTGTAGGGGTCTTCAAAATATATTTAATATTTATTAAAAGCTATCTGTTCTTTGGCCAAATATTAGTAAACATGATTCACGTAGTTTGGATGTGTCGCAAAGTTTGTTTGCATATTCCCTAGAAATACAAAAAGAGTTTGGTGGAGCAAACACATTGAACCAGTTTGAGAATATGCACTGCACCATATTTAGCTATGTCTAATTCTATATTGTCATTAAATCTAGATAGAAGAAACCTAAGGTGTTCTAGAGTGACATGTATGAACTATATCACACTTTGTTTTAAAGACAACTTACTTCGTTAATTGCTGTTTTCAGGTGCCGATATATTTTTTATCTTTTCTGCAATTTTCCTTTTAGAAAATACTTGTTATGTTATTATTTTTATAAAATTATCCATAACATAGATTATGGATTCCTAGTTGAAATCTGGAGTTACTGTATCAAAAGAAACTAATGATTTCAGTAGCAGTCAATTAAAAGAAAAGGAAAATAATGACAAATCAATTTTAATTCTGAAAGATCCTGTTTAGTAAAAGCAAGGAAAACTCACAAGTATCATAGAATACCTTAAATTTGGATTCTCGTGCACTGGGAAGGAAAATGAGTCTATCCCATATTGTGTCATTGGTTATGAAAATCATCCAATTTAAAGTGCCATTTTGAGACAAATCATAAGAATTATTTTGAAGAAAATAAATTACTTCTCTTTCAGACCTAAAGAAAATCTCTTATATTGATAGCATGGGGGAAATGTTGTCTTTTTGTGTGGATATGTTATTTTATTCACGCGCAAAAAATAGAGTTGCTATTATTTCTAACAAGTATAAATTTTTCAGTCTAAATGTAAATGTTTTATCAATAAGCAGCAAAAAGATTCGAATTACATTTTAAGAAAATATTCTTTTTCTATATTTCCACTAAGTTACTGAGTTTATTTCTTCACAAGTGCAATGCCATGTAAAAATAAAAAATATTAAAAAAAATAATAATAAATATTTAACTTAACACATTTGTTGCTAGAAAAATTTTTATATCCATCTTCAGAAGCAGAATGTACTGTCTACCATTTTTAAAAATGCACAAAAAAAAAATTTAAACACAATATTTAAGAACCACTGATGAACATATAAAAATAATGCTTCACTTACATGTCTCAAAACCTCTTTATTCAAACTCCAGAGCTGCATTAAAAATAAAACATAACTTAATATAGTCTATCATTATCTCACAGAGTGTTCCCGGTATACGTGATTGAACCATGCTGATCCTCTTAGGGCATCAGTGACAGTGAATGTGTTAATTATTATGGTTGCATCTATATTGTACTGCTTAAATGGATTATATTATATTTAAGTCTTTATATTATTGTATTAAAAAGATATTTAAAAATTAAATTTGAGAATTTACAACAGCATTAATAATACAGTTCATTCTAAATATGACAGGATGGCAAGCGTTAATTTAAAGAGCATCATACGAGTCTATTCATATTTCATGTTCTCGAAAATATTTGCTATTTCTATTATGTGGTGAAAAACAAAAATTTTAATAAACCTATAGAAAGGATTATTTTTCAATTTTTAATATTTTAGTATAATTTTCTACCATTGTTTCATCCTGGTTTCTCTCATGACTGTCATAGTGATTGTGGCAACCAGAATTACTGTAACTATTAAGGATAGTCATGTGCAGCTGACAGCATATTATCAAGACTTATAGGTGGACACTTAAATTGTCTTAGAATCGATTAAGGAAACAAGATCTTTTCCATTTATAAGGAATTAAATATTTTATACTTTACCCCTGATCATATCTACTTTTTTACTTAAGGCTTGAGAAAGAGAGGACTTGTTTCAAAGTCCTCTTCTTGTTTGGGCTTTCTATTAGTTCATGTATCTTATTTAGTGTATTGGATAGCTAAATAGGATAAGAAACAATGTACACACTTCAATTTATCTTTGTACTGTATGCTATTGGATAACTTTAATCACACATTTAAAATTATACCAGTTTTTGAAATTTTTATTCTAATTAAAGTTTTAATTAACTGAATATCCATTTAGGGTGTTAATCAAGACACAGCTTGGGATGTGCCTTCTTCTCCTCATTTAAGCCCAAAAGAAGGAAGCACTTGGAATAATTCAACCAGTTCTGGCACCGAAATCTGGGAAAATAATGTTCGCCATCACATCAAAAGTGGTAGTGCGAAGACGCCAAATCAAGTTCGTGAACCATGGGGTCATACTCCAACTACACACCTTGGTGGTACCTGGGGTGAGGAGGAAGATACCACTAACTTGTGGACAGGTGTACCACAAGCCAGTGGTGCTACCTGGGGAGGTGAAACTAGTACTTCAGTTTGGGGTGCTAACCCACCAGAAAATAAAAACTGGAGCAATCAGAACAATCCTATTACTCAAAACATGCATCCGAATTTATACAATGAACCACGTAAGTAATTTGATAATGCTTGTAGTTTTATTTGAATTTATAACATTCTATATTAAGTTAAACTTTTTAATTTTCTGTCTTTTTATTTCTACTATATAATATTGTAACTTGTAATAATATATATAAAGAAAAGTTTCACTGTTAGAAATCATTTGCTGTAATGTTTGATTTTCTAACTTGATTGGGAGTATTGCTTGGGCTTTTTATTATGATTAAAGTTACAAATTTAATTACAGTGAAGTATGAAGAATTAATTTTGAAGTTATTTTTCCTCCCAAGAGAAAATTAAAGTGAACATTTAGCTCATAGTTTAAATTTTTTCCAATATTACAGTTCTTTATGCTTTTCTCTTTTACATTTTAATATGGAATTCATTGAAATTTCTTAAAATATTTTTGCTCGGATTTTTTACAATTTATTAAGCATAAAAGTGATAAAAAAATAAAGGGAATTTTAAAAGCAAATGCAGAAATGGTGAATTAACAATACATTTAACATTTATCATATGTATATAATATACTTATGGGAAGTTTTAATGCTTTCTGATTTATTGAAAGGAAATCAGGTTCACCAATATTATAGCTTGCTAACTATTTTAGAAACTAAGGAGGCTTTTATAACATTTAAAGAACTAAATTTGAATAAAAAGAGAAAAGTTTTTTACAAATATGCCATATCTGTGGTATAGAGGGTTTGATTTTTTCAGTTGCTTCTTAAACTAATATTTTCAATATATAATAAATTTTTGTTGTGTTGTACATAATAAAAGAAAATATTGAAATGAAATAATTTTTCAAAATTTAAGTGTGTAATTTTTCGACTTCATTCTTATTTAAAAGTGTAAACTTGAATTTACTGTATGTTTTATAGTTATTAAAAACATAATAAAATGCTTCTTCTTTTATGAATTGTTTTAATGTTTTACAATAAATTTTTAACCTTTATCTATTCATTAAAAAAAAGCATATTCACAAATGCAAAATTTATATTACCTGAAACGCGTCCTATTTTTTTGTTAAGTATGAAAATAATTTTTTATAGCAAAATCTTAAGTTCGCAATGCTGATTATTTAATTTATTTATTTCAGCTCCTTTGCAGATAGGTTTGCCTCAGATACCTCTGGCTAATGACAATAAAACTATAGGTGAAAGGATTTTGTATTTTATAATGGATTTTAAACAACAATATGATATTTTTTAAACTTTTTATTAAAACTGTTGTTTAAAAATATTTAAAAATGGTTGATAAAATTTATCACATCTAAATTTTTAATTGAAAAAATTTTTCCCAAGCATGAATGTTGAAATATGTGAAGGACCAAATTAGGTTGAAATTCTTTGTCACCGAAGTGCTGTATGAATAAAGCAAAAATGATTTATTATGTACTTTATAAGTTTTCTCCTTGTCTATTTGTAGTCACTAGCTTATGATAAAATATTCTTTTTTTCTAGCTGAAGAAAGTGGTCCTGACAATACACCTCCTTGGGCAATAGATCCACCACATAAATCTAATCGTACTTTTGGAAACTGGTCACCTGTTACTGGTGGCAATAAAAAAATGCCACCATCTGGATGGGAAGAAACTGCTCCTCCACCTCAGTCTTGTCAATCTAGTGGTAATTATGATGATGGTACTGCTGTATGGGGAAATCCTGTGCATCAAGGTAAAGTATCGCATTGGAAAGAAATGCCACCTACCAAGCAAATGCCCAACTGTGTTATGCCACCATCTAATATGTGTCAAGGGGGCAATCCCTGTGCTCCTCATTCTGGTCCTGGTATGATACGATTACCACAAACTGGAACAAATATTAATAATAATGACAAGCCTTGGATGAAAAATCCAATATTGAATCGCAATATGAGTTGGAATGAGATGCCTTCACATCGAGACTCTTTAACTGGACGTCGTATGTTTGATCTAGGTGATAATCCCCTTCCAGACAAAAGTGTTCCAGTAACTCCTAATACACCAAATAGTGCCTTTGGAAACTGGGGAGAACCAACACACTCCATGGGTCAATATTGGGGTGCAAAATCTAAAAACTCTAATTGTAGTTGGGCTGATGGACAAGTTGATACAAGCTCGTGGGGTGGTCCATTGAAGCAGGTAAAGTTTAATCTTTTTGCTTTTCTATAATATTACCCCTAAATATGTTATGTATAAATATATACACAAAAACCTAATACTTATAAAATCCATTAAGTATTACCTCAAGTCATTATTTTTGAAACTGCCATCAATATATGAAATTACATTTAAACTAGTTCACTTAAAATAATATAAAATTTTTAAAGGAGTCCTCTAATCCTACATTCTACTTATATTTAGCATTTGCAAGCATAATTTTTGGGAATAACTTTATTTTCAACTAGATTTAATGTTACTAAATTACTTGATTTTTTTTTTGTTATGTAGCTACAAATATTAGAAATTTTAAATTTCTGTTTAATTTTTATACAAATCTATTTAAAAATTATAGAAATTATTACACTCTAAAAGAGTCAAAACTTTAATAAAGTATTTATACAAAAAAATTGCATTAACATAATTTTTATGATAATTAAATTTTAAAATTAATATCTTGAAATGCAAGTTTTTTCTTCCTTAGATTTATTTGAAAGATATTTGTCTCAATATTTTTCTTTTCCTTCACACATTTAGAGTGGGAAGCCATTGACTAAAGATCTGATTTGGGCCAGTAAACAATTTCGTATTTTGGCAGAAATGAATTTTAAGGTAATAGCTGGTTTTCCTGGGCTTTTGACTTACTCTTAAAAGTCATTTCATTTAAGTTATTAATGAGCTTTATATGTAATTAAATTATTAATTTTTTAATTTCAGAAAGATGATATTGAAAATGCTTTGAGACGCAGCAATATGAATCTGGAAGAAGCAGTTTGTAAGTATATATTAATGTATAAATAAATCTAAACTGAGGCACATTTAGATTTTTGTAAAAACAACTTAAAATGGGTGGATATATCCACATGGAATAAGAAAATGTTAGTAAATGTATTCTAGTAAAATTGGGATGCAAAATGTCAACCTAAATTTCCAGTTAAAACATTACTTTGTTTTAGGATCTGTTGCTAGCAACTTACGGAGCTTCTCTTAGAAAATGTTGTTTATGTTAAATGAATTTATATATTAACTTGAATTTTATTAATATAAATAGATTTTGGCAATAAATCTTTTAAGATCTGTTTATTGAATCTACTTTCAGTAGCAATAAAAATGTTTAAAAGTCTACTAAATAATTTATTTAAAATATTAAATGTTGCAGAAAAAAAATCTTTTAAAAATTTTCCCCCCTCAAATTCCATCACAAAAATCTTAAATATTTGTGTGAGTTAAAATTTAAGTAAAAAATGTTTACTTTATTTTCTGTGATTAATTTTAAATTTTAAAATTCATAAAAAACAATATTTTTAATTTATCATTGCAGTTTATTGTAACCTCAATTCAATTCAGTACATGGTTGATCTTTATATTTCTGTCATACTGTGTAATTAATTGTCTCATTGTAGAATTTATTTTGCAGTGGAACTTCATGCTTTGAATAATAAAGATGGCTCCTTACTTGACATTGATGGCTTATCTTCCATGAACCTTAATCAACCAAGAGTTCATCTTGGAAATGTATCAGAGGATATGAATTTCACTGATCATTCTCTCGACAACTCCTTACCGCCTGGAAATATGTATGGTAACAATTTTCCAGGAATGAATATGTTCTCCACCTCTGGTTTTAATCCTGCTCAAAACTGTAAAACTCAAGTATGTTTTCTGCTTTATCAATTAAAAAAAGTAGTGAATTTAAAATTAAAAGTGTTTTTAATTTCTAAAATATTTATTAACAGAATTCTGTTGGTAACAATGTTACACCCATATTGGGAAATGCTGGAACAAACAATCAAGTGCCGAATTTTAATATGAACAATGGAATCAATAATTTAAGTCCTGCTATGATGCGGAAATTACTAGAGCAAGCTCAAACTTTTAATCCTGTAAGTATGAGTATTTATTTAGCAGGCAAATTAAAATCTATAGTCAATATATTGGGTTTATTAGTTTCTCTATGCAATTCATGCTCAAATTTGATTTACAAAAGTCAAAATTAATTTTTGAATTGTATTTTTATAAAAGTCATTATTGAAGTAGTTCATTTTTAATTGTTATTTGTTATACTTTATTGAAAATATCTGATAAAAGTGGACATTTTTCATGCTTCTTAAAATGTTAGGATATCAAATTATAGTATAAATTTTCTGAACATGTGTCATATCAGTGATTTAAAGTTTATGGCAAACTCATATGAAGAATATGTCTTCGTACTGTATCAAAGTCAAAGAACTTTCAAATAAAATGTAAACTATTTTGTTTTCTTTAATAATAGTTTTTTATTTATTACTGAGAAATTTCTTATAAACTTTATTGTAAATATTTCCTACTTTCATTGATTTCAAAATTTTTTAGTTAACTTTGCAACTTTATTTTTATTTCTTTAATCTTATCATTACTTATTGATCAACTGTTTTGTTGCAAAAAGCAAAATCATAAATTTGCATTGCTTTTTCCAATATGCCAGAAGTAAAAAAAAAAGGGGGGTGACAGTGTTATTACAATCAGAAATATTTGGAATATATAAATAATAATGTTTTTCACACAAATTCATGACTTTTTACCTGTTCATTTTTCAGTGATGTTTTCTATTATAAAAGTTTTTAATAATTCAATCAGTTAGCATTTGTTTACAATCCTCTTTATCAAATTCTGATTGTAAGATATGATTTTCTTTAAAAAAATTGCTTTTCAAGTAATGCAAAATCTTAAATGCACAATTTCTTTCTTTTGCATAACATCTAATTTCTGTTTCAAATTTGTATTTAATGCCCAAGATTATATTATTTCTGGCACAGAATAAGTAACAAAATTAATTTTGAATAGTTTGATGAAATGATTTTATAGCATTGTTTCTATACTCAAATATTAGTGTCTTACTAACCCAAAATGAATATACCTTAGACTTTATCATAAAACAATAAATTATAAATCATGGTTTATTTATGTTCTACTTTATTTATATTAGTTTATTATATTATTTTATTTATATTATTATTATTCAAATATTAGTGTCTTACTAACCCAAAATGAATATACCTTAGACTTTATCATAAAACAATAAATTATAAATCATGGTTTATTTATGTTCTACTTTATTTATGCTATATTTAATTTTTAAACAAAACAAAAGAGTTTTAATTGTGTTTGCTTTAAACGTTACTCTGTGCACATATTAGTTTTAGCATAAACATGTAAATAAATCTTTACCAGTCTTTATCCATTTTGAAATTTTTAATTAAAAAGGGAAACAAAATAGTTTGAGGAAAGTTATAATTTGAATTTAGTATCAAAAGTATTTTTGTGTAAATTTTTGAAGTTTTTTTTTAGGTCTTAGAAAATAACAGAAAAAAAAACAGTGTATATAAAGCTGTTGTATAAATTGGCAATCATAATATAAATTGGCTTATTAATAATCCTTTTTATGTTCTCAATTTAATATATAATTGTCAATTTTTAAAGTTTTTCATTTTTTGAACATTAGAAACCTTTAATTTTAGAATTTAATTCATTGTTATGCTATTAAAATATAATAAATTATTTTATGCTGTTATTATGTTTTACTTATTTTATGTACATATGATAGTAAATATACATATAATGTAAAAATTTTGGCAATATGGTGTGAATTTGTTATTAAAATGCATCTGATATAAATTGATATTTAAATGTATGGTGTGAATTAAAAATTAATGATAAAATTATATTATTATGATGTATGTATGTATAAATTTTTTTTTTTTTTTTTTTTTTTTTTAATTTAATCATAGGCCTGCCTTCCTCAAAACATGGGACGAATGAATCAACAAAACTTTCCCTCATCTACTCAATTACGCCTTCTTGTACAGCAGATTCAGATGGCAGTTCAAGCTGGTCATCTAAGTCCCACGGTGTGCATTTTACATTAGGACTTAATTAAATTTATTGTATCACAATGATGTCTAGTTATTTCTGAAATCCAATTTTAAAAATATTAATTTCATTTTTTGTAGATTTTAAATCAACCTTTGGCTCCTCAGACATTGTATTTACTTTTTCAACTTTTACAACATATTAAAGTACTTCATCAACTTCAGCAACAACAAATGTATTTTTCTCAACATGGAAATAAGCCAGGTAGTCCTCCTTTGCAGCTCAGCGTAAATATCACTCAAACAAAACAACACATTATGAATCTTCAGAACCAAATAGCTGCTCAACAAGCTGTGTTCTTAAAACAGGTTTGAAATTTTTGCTATTGCTGTCTAATTTTAAATATTTTAACAAGGTATTAATTATAATTTCAAAAGTTTATAGGGATTAGAAAAGACTGATATATATATATATATATATATATATATATATATAAATATAAATTATGTGTGTGTGTATTGTGCACACTTTTTTTTTAAATCTAAATATGATAATTTATTCTGGTATGATAAAAGCTGTCAAACATATGCACTGGTACAAATATTTAGATTATGCAACAAATGTATTATGAAAACTTGTCAGATATAAATATCAATAAAATGGTAACTTGAATTTATAGTTTTTAACTTTAAAAAAATGGGAGAACTTGACAAAAGAAATTAGAATTGTAATTTTTTTTTAAACAGTTTTATTATTTTAATGTTTTTTTTAACAATTATTTATCTGAAAGAATTGCTAATTAATTTACTAAATGAAAGAAATAGCAAAATATTAAAATTTAATCATTCAAGCTTAATGTAATTTTCTAAAATTCTTTTAATCAGAGTTCTCCTATTGAATGAAATAAGTATAATTTTTTTAAAGTTCCGAAGATTATTCTAGTTAAATAAAAAGAAATTAATGCTCTATGATAATTTTTATTCATTAATTATAAATGGGAATTTTTTTAACGGGTATAATTGTATTTCTTATGTCCACAACCTATGTGAACTTGTTGAAAGTTCATCCTTTATAGATGTTTTCATCCTTTATCCTTTATTATGGCTTTTCCCTCCAATTTAATATTAGTTATTTTTAAAAATATTTATATGTAAGTATAACGTAATAAAATTTATATACAGAATAAAGTGAGTTAAAAATAATTTTAAATGGTTATCTTTTAAATTTTAAATTAGGTACAATTTGTTTAAATTTATAGATTAAAACTTTGATTTTGAAGAATATTGTCCTATTTTATTGCATTAATAAATGTCTTATTTTTATTATCTGTAATAAAAAATGTTTTCTTATCTATCACAACATATATAATAAAATATTCTGAATGTTTTAAGGAAAAGAGTATATCTAATAGTTTATTTAATGTATGTAAAACACATTTTTGCTGAATATTTTATAGTTGTACTTAAAATTAAATTCTCACAAAAGTTTTAATTATTTTGTAAAATATATTTGTGCTTTTTTGAAAAGTTTGTTTTTGCTTTTTTCTCAGCAAGTACAATTACCAGTGCAGCATCCATCCCTCCAAAATCCTCAGCCGTCCTCATTTGATGTTGTGAAATCTAATCTGGAGTCCATAAATGGTTTGCACTCTGAATTCAGGGATCTTTCTATGAAAGAGCCACTCTCACAAGGCCATTCACGACTCACCCAGTGGAAATTATCATCTTTTGACAAAGAAGATAATCCTTCATCTAATGATAATAACAGCTGTAATAGAGATAGTGGTGGTAGCTCTAGTGAATTTAGTCGTGCTCCTGGTTCAATCACTAAATCATCTTCCTCTAACAATCTTTCTTCTTCTAGTGCTAGCCATTCATCTAATTTGCAGCCCTTAAGTGAAAACATTTGGCCTGATATAAGCCGATCACAGGGCGATACCTGGTCAGATCCTAATGATCCACCAAATGTACAGGGAAATAGCGATAGCATGGGTAATGTTAATGAAACTCTTTCCGATGGCAGTAACAAACACAATAGTGCCTCAGAAAATAAAGACTCTCCTGCCACTTCCTCCAATCCCTCCACTTCCAGCTCTTCCCAGTCCTACAATTTGAATGACCTTGTGCCTGAATTTGAACCAGGAAAGCCATGGAAAGGAACATCACGTATAAAAAATTTTGAGGATGATCCTCATGTTACTCCTGGAAGCATTGCCAAATCTCCTTTGTCTCTTAACAGTATTAAAGATTCTGAACTTTTCACCTGGAACACTAAACAGAATGTGCCCAACCTTACAACATCATCATTAACTTCAAGTACTTGGACTTTTTCTCCACCTCCTGCTCAGAATAGGCAAGGCTATATTTTATACAAATATTAAAAGCATGAACTGCCTGATAAGTATTTATGTGATTTGTTTATTTTGTGATAAAGAACTTATGAAAGTTTAATAAGTGACATTTTTGATACTCTAGTTGTTTTCAACTCTAAATTATAAAAGGTAAGGCATGGATGCCACTTTTCCTTTCTAGGAATGGATTTCCATTTTTGAGAATTTTTAAAAAGATTTTTATTCTAAAATTTGTTTTAAAACAAATTTATAGGAATTGAACTTTTATAAGTATTTAATAAGGATTTTGGGATTCTTATTTTTTCATTGTGGTATTATAAAAGTAATTCAGTTCAAATATCTTATTTGAGATTGTTAAGTCTGTTAATTTGATATCTACAGTGAAAATTACATTTATTCAGAAAAAAAAAAAACTTGTATTATCATGACTATTGATGCCATTCTTTAGAATTGGCCATTACTTTTAAGTTCACAGCTGTCCAAAAATTGGATGGAAATTGTAATAGGTGTGTTAAGATTTATTTATTTATTCTTATGCGAGTTTTCAATGCTTGTAAAATCTTTTAAAAATATTTATCTCTTTGTTTTAGAAAAGTTAATATGTTGACTACAAAAAATATTTAAAAGTAAAGCTTTATTGGAACAGTGTACAATTTAATATCAGATAATTTGATTAGCTGTTAAAAGAAAATCTGTTTGGTTGAGCACAGAAATTTGTGTTACTATTAGTGTATTCTATTTCTGAATTAATCAATTTTAAACACTAAAGTAAAATAATTTTGTTGACATATCGTTGATTGTTTGAAAGTTTTCCTCAAATTAAATTGCTGGCTTATAATAATTTTTCACTGTGTTTATTATTTTTTTTTATTTGTGCTGATTGGGATATAGTGGCACCCATGCTAAGATTATTAGATCATTTTAATTATTTATTAAATGAGAATTGTTTAATTCTCTTATAAATCTGTTTTTATTATTTCTAATGAGAACTACGTTGTTAAAACAGGAATTATCAACTTGAGATTCCTTTAAAAATGTGAGATAAATTTTTAAAAAAGAATGACCTTGTTTGTGTATGTTTATTAAATCTCGTCTCTTTAAAATAATCTAATGTCTCTATAAATTCTTAATGTCTCTTTTATTAATTTTAATTTATAGTTCATTTCTTTTGAAATATAAGTGAATACTAGAGTTATTGAAAATACTGTAATTGTAAAAAATAAAATTTTTTAATTACTTAATAAATATTACATAAGTTTAAAAAATTGCAGACAAAATTTTTAACATTTATTTTTTGTCTATAAATAATTTTTTAGTCTAAATTTTATTTAAATCATATCATCTTGCATGCTTTAAATTTTGCCTTAAGTGATTTATAAAGTTTTCAGTGATACTTATTTTATATTCGTATTTTTGAAATTATATTTAATATTTTCTGTATGTTTTAATGAACCATCAGTATGCTCTTGTTTTAACTGTGAAACTGTTTGGTTTACTACATTTCATTGAGTAAATTTAATTAGTCTTTGATTGTTTAGCTGTGATTTTGTCATTTAGCTGTATTTTTAATTGTATATATATATTGATTATAATATATATGCACATTACATGTTTGCATGCAGATATATTTTAAATGCTTGTATCTAAAGAAGATTCATTTATTACTGTTATTAATCTGCTTATTGTAATATTAAAATGCAGTGAATAAATAATGCAATTTTTGTTGATAATTTTAAGTTAAATTTGTTTTGCTTTAATTTACCATAGAAAATGAATCTTGAGCTAAGAGATGTATATATTATGTCATTGTCCGTTATTTAATCGGCTAATGCTTTGTATAGATATCTTCGGACATTGTACAAGAAAAGCATTTTGCTGCTTCCAATGTATGTTTTATTAACTTCAATAAAAATATATGTTGGAAAATGATTTGAGATTTCAGTTTACCTTTCTCTCAAATTCCAACAATCACATGATGAAGTAAAAATTCTTATTTTTAGCATTGAATAACTTATTTCATTCTTTCTAAAATTACATGGATTCGTAAATTTTAACTAATTTTGAATCTTGCTCAAAAAATATTTAGTTTCCTTAACAGCCTTTTTTTTTTTTTTTTTTTTTTTTTTTAAAAAAATAATAAATTTTCAAAAACCATTTTGACTTTGCAAGTAGATTTTTAAATTTTTTCAAAGTTTATAATCTTGTAAAGAAAATAACAATAAAGACTTTATTAAGATGCTTTTAATAAAGATATGTAAGAATTTATTGCTTAATCTGTAAATCATTTATGGTATTAAAACTTGTATTTCTTAAGAAAAAAGGAAATTTTAATTTTAATGCTTTTACGCATACAGTAATTGATGCCATAAATGTATGAAAAAGTAGAAACAAGTTTTCAAGGAATGTTGTAGTAATTGTAAAATATAATGAACTTAGAAATTTTTTTATATAAATGAACTCTCTCATAGTTGATTTGTTTCAAAATTACTTCATAATTACCTATTCCCATTTTCAAAGAATCCTGTTTATCCTTCATTGTTGAAGTAAAATTATAACTTTCAGTAAAAGAAAAAAATTTTAAAATACATTTGATTTAAATCTAGTTTTTTATGGCTAAAAATTATATGGGATATGCTTCTGAAAATTTAAATTAGTACTTGTGAAAATTTTAGTGTAACCTTTCTTTAATCATAGATATTAGAGGAAAATTTCTGAATAAATTTGATTTTTGAATATAAACATTTCAAAAAAAAAAAAAAATGATTCTATGTCATAAAATTTTTTAATTTTATCTTTTACTGATATACATTGGACTATATATTTTAAGCAATGATAATTTATGGACTGATTCTTATAAACTAGATTTTTCTAATTTGCATAATCCTTGATAATTTACACAATTTTCATATACTATTATGCTCCTGAAATTGTATTTATATATAGTGTATAAATTAACATTTCTAAAACATTTTTAACTACTTTTATATTTTAAACAAAAGAGTTTCTCATTATATTTAAAGTTTTCTTTTTTTATTAACTGACATTTATATAAAAGAATAGAGAGAATTAAATTTTTATGATTTATTCTTCTGTTTGAAGCTTTGAAATTTCTACTCAAAATTTCAGCACATTGAGTAACATTGAAAGAAGCTACTTTCTTTTTTAATTAACTTAATATTACTATTCTTTATTTTCTATTGATGCATAATGTTCAAAATAAAAGCCCATTGAAAATTTTCAAATTATTAATTTGTTTAATAAAATAACCAAATGAACTATACATTACTGAAATATGTGATTGATTTCAATTCATGAATTTTGATAGTTAAAACTCAATGTATCAGTTAAAATTATTACATACTTTTTGTAAAATTATCAATAATATATTTGAATAATGATTTTCTTCACTGTCAGTTATTTTGAATTTTGTCATTTGTAGTGGTAACTCATCAGGAAAGTCTGGTAATTCCAGATCTTGGGTGAATCAGCCATCTGATCAAGAAAGGCTACCTTGGAAAGGTCAGACTCAAATGCCAAAAACTTCTCGTCCTCCTCCTGGCTTAAGTGGCCAAAACAAATCAATTACCTCAAATTGGAGAAACAATGAAAGTGTTCCTCAAAATTGGTCTTCTAATACAGGTTTATCTTCATTTCTTTTTTTGTATTTACTTAAAAAATATATTTTTAGTCAAATTTACATTCAGTGTTGGCTTCTCTATAATACTCAGAACTTTTCAAAGTAAACAATTATGAATATGTAAAATAAACTATTACTTAATTTCTAAAACTGAAGAAATGTTTTACTGCATTATCATTTAATAATGTCTCGTAATATAAAATTTTAGATAAACCAACTTAGCAATATTTGTTATAACTTTCCATCTAGATTTATATTTTAAATTAAAGGTTTTTATTACTGCTTTTGATTATTTTGTTAGAATATTATGTTTCATGAGCTTTTGATTATTTTGTTAGAATATTATGTTTCATGAAAATGCTTCTAACCACTGTTAATTAAAAGAAATGTACTTGTATAAAAGAAAATGAATTGTTTTAAGTCCATTTTTGATTTGATGTTTGCATTGCAGTTTCAAACATACTTTAATTCATTCATTTATTATTGTTTAGGATGGGAAAAACAATGTGGATCTAATTTTCTGGTTTTGAAAAACCTCACTCCACAGGTAATCATATAATTAAAATATTTTAAGGATTAAAAGTATTATATTAATCATGTATAGTAGTTACCAAAATAATGGAGGCATTAGTGAATAAAAGTGACATATTTCAATGTCCTTTTTAAGCATTTCATTATAATAGCTACCTGTTTGTTTTTTATTATTAATAAAATTGTATATATTCTGGTAGTATATTGCAACTTTGTTAAAATTCTATAAATCCTTGATTTTTACAAAAGTGAAAAAGATGGATCTTTTGGGTTTTGAAAGAGACAGTTGTATGAGCGGGGTTCTTGTTGGCACAAGTGTAACTGAAACATCTTAACTTTTAAGCATTTCTAGACATGCTGTGTCTAGACTCATAATAGCATACATGCAATGCAGCAATGCAAGCTCGGCAAAACAAAATTGTTAAAAAGACTAGCTTAATGAGAGACTGGCAGAAATAGAAGTAGATTGTAATATTTAAAATGTGAACAACTGCAGCAGAGGTGACCACACATTTCAGTCAAATCTAGATTCTTCATTGTCAGTAGTTACAATTAGAAAGCACCTTCATATAAACAGGACATTTATGACAGAACAGCAGTTATCATGGCACTTATATCATTGATGATTTGCCTGGATTTTTATTTAATTCTTGTTTTTACCAATATATTATGTAAATTCTTATTTCTCTGGAGTAAGATGTATTGAAAATTCACTAGAATTGAGTATTGAAATATTCACTTGAAATGGAGGCGCCAGTTCAAAAAAGTTCGGTACTTATGTATTAGACATTCAAAACGAAGACATTTATCTTTTAGAAACAAAACAAGGAAAGCTTTTATTGTCATACAACAGAAATCTGTCTCTACGGTCAGATGATTACTTTCTTCCACTAGTTAGAAAGTAATATAGTCAAGCAAATAATCTTTTACACTTTTCCATAAATAGGGATTTAAAGGACACTTGCACAAGCATATAATCATGATTGTTTCCATCCAATTGTCAACAGATAGGCTGGTCTGACATGGAAATCTGAATCGTTGATTTTTTGCTGGACCTGTCATGACCATCAAAGGAAAGAAGTATAAAAAATTTTAGCCAACCACACTAAGAGTTCTATCCTGTGATGCAAACTTCATTTCCTTCAAAGAATGAAATTTTCAAAAATAATAATGCACCTAGCCAAAAGTAGTGAGATTTGTCTTATCATGCTTTGATGAATACAAAGATGAAGTAAAACATACTGTGGCCCCCATAATCAGCTATCCCCAATCCTTAGGTCTATTTTCAAGCCATCATATGATGGAATTGATATCCTAAGTTGGCAACTCCCAGAATTTTTTGCAATATATCCGTGAAGATTGGTACAGTATTCTTCTGAGTACTACTTCTCAGCGCTTGTATGAATCAATTCCTTAATGAATACAAGCTGCATTACATACCAGGGGCAGTCTTACACCATACTAATAAAGCATTCTTCATAAATATAAGGTTTCTATTATTCTGATAACCACGTGTGCTTTGTATGCGAAAATTCATCTGCTCTTACTGGTTTTCTTAATTTATAATTGAATATTTTCACTTTTATATGTATTATGTATATATATAAGTATTGAAAGTATAAGAGAAGTTATTAAACTTTGTAAATTTTTCATTAATTTTTTTTTTTTTTTTGAAATACCCAATGAACTCAAAATATTATTTCATGCTGTTGTCCTTACTTGATACAAGTGTGACTGTAACAAGTAAACTAGATTTTAATTGAGAACAGTTGATACATAATTGCCAACAAGTGTGACTTCATCATTAATTTTTTTATTGAATAGTATCACTTAACGATAGTACAATAAAATCTATTTACAGTTGTCAAATTAATTTGGAAATATTATTCTTTAAACTATTTAAGTAATATATTTTTTCATTTGTTTTGGAAACATAAAATATATTGCAATATATTTTGAAAGAGAATGAAGTGATTTATATTTAATATTTTAAAAACAATAAGAAAAACTATTTAACAAATACTATCATTAACTTCATCAAAATAGAATATTTCTTTGAATTTGATACATCTATATCCATTTATGGTGACTGCAGAACAATCATATTTAGTTAATAAACAGTAATAAAAGATTTCTTAAATTAAATCCAGTGAACTATTTTTTTATCACTAAAAGACTAAAATGCATAGTAATCCGTAAATTCACTAAAGTATCTTAAAGTACTATCATGGAAAATCCAAAAATTTTTTAAGTGGTATAAATATGCAACTAATTTATACCCAAAATACTTCATGTAAATATTTTTATTATTCAAGGAATGAATAATCTGTTGCAAATATATGTATTTACTTTTTTAAAATCGTTAAAGAATTTGTTTTTAGCATGGAAATGCTTTTTCTTTATTAAGAATAGAGTTTTTTCTTAATTTAGATGAAACAAGCAAGCCACTAACAAATTATTCAGAGCTTACTGTATATATTGCTTTAAAATGTATATTTGCCACTCATAATTGAAAATAGAATCCTTTTCCATCTGTGTCTTTTTAATTCCTAAAATTTCTTTTTGCTAAAAATGTTATTGAAAAAATTTTTAAGTTGAAGTTAACACTTTATTTTTTTTAAGTATAATGTTCATGAAAGAATTAGAATTGGTGCATTGCTCTAAATTAGGAGTTACATTAAAAATTCACAATTGTATAAAAGCCAAAATGTTGCAACTATAGTCTATTTTCATATTAAAATTTCATTTCACAATTAAAATTTTATAAGAGTGTGTATGTTACACGCTATTACAAAATTTTATTTTTTATTTATTTCTATTTAAAAAAGGAGTTAATAATTTTAATCAATCTAATTAATTTCACTGATGAAATTACTGAGAAACAATAGTCTGATAATTATGAAAATTTAGGTACTGTGTTTGTCTATGTTCCAAGTTCAAATGCTGGAGATAGCATACTACCATCTGAAAATCAACATAGTATAAGATTAACATATCCAATAGTATATAATCAACATATACAATAATATAAGAAATGTGTTCAACCTGCTGCAATTTCTCACTTTTACTTTTGAAAAATCTGCCTTTATGTTGCCTAGTTTTTATGTATTTAACCTTATTTAATACAGTCTAGGTTGAGGTGCAATAAAAGATTCAGCGATTTTAATGCAGATATTTACATGTAAATATTTCAGTAAGTCCAAAAATAATTTTAGTTTTATGACAAATTAATGCTGTGTTCCTCAATAATGACCAGGCATAGATCAGCAACAATTACTATGCATATTGATGCACATTGTTCAATTCATATATTTTTTATATTAAGTGACAGGTGAACTTTTTTTTTTTTTTTTTTTTTTTTTTTTTTGCTATTGCACTTTTAATAATAAATTAGATTAAACTCAGTGATATTACAGCCCATTTGTGGATCAAGGCCTACACTGCTCATATCTGTTTTTCTGACTTAGAGCCTTGCAGTGTGAAGCATATGTTCTGGTTAAATGGTCATCCTAATGTGAAACCACCAGTGTTTAGTTCCCAAGTATGCTTATACTCAGTTTAACAACCCACTGAAAGGATAAATGCTGAGTCGAACTAGCCCAACTTGAGGATCAGACCTTGTGCCTTAGAAGTATGAAAGATGACTACTAAGCTACCGGTCCCCACACTTTTAATAATGTTTTTACAAAACAAGTGGTCAAAATAGTAAAATTATCTGTAAAATCTACTGGTTATGATGTATATACTTATTGGTGTCTGATCTCATCCAGTGTTGATTCAAATTCATTTCTTTCATATTTTCTATATATTTATCATTAAAATTGTGAGATTTCTATTGGATTTTTTTAGTGATAATGTTCACTAAAAATACTTTCTAAAAGCTTTCCTACATTTCCTTTTATCATATTAGTCACAACAAACAATAGAATTAATTTCTCAGCAACAGTGAGCAATTTTTCTCTATTCTATATGCCTCTTTGAATCATGGCAACAAAACATTTTTTTTACTCTGATTCTTACTTAGTGAAAACATTTTTTTGATACAATTTTTATTCCTTTGGCTAAAACATTCATCTGATTTATCAACCATATTGTATGTATTGTTTCAAGGTGTCGTTTCAAATTTTTTTGATTTCCTGCTCTTTTAAAATACATTATTATGAATCCATAGCAAATACTTTGATATTTTGAAGTCTTCTGTAACTCTAACGAATAATGATTTTATTAAATAGCAGAAAAACTTCAATTGTAATATTAGTATATTTTACTTTCTTAATATCTGATTCAAATTTAAGGCATCATTTTTCTCCAAAATTGTATATAAGCAGTATTTGCATATGAAATTTTTTCTTGCTATTTTAATATGCTTCTATGATTTTTATAACAGATTTATTTGTAATTTACTATTTTCATTCACATTTGAGCACTTATACTTTACTCCTATTTTGCTTAAAATTTCCGTAAAATTTTACTTGTGTTGATTATTTTGGAAAATAATAAAATGTCTATTTTTTATCTATTAATAAAAATACAAAAGTACACAGAAAATACTTTAAAAAAATTATATAAGAAAGGATGCAATGTGTCCAATAAAGAGGATATTCGCCCTATTTTGCTTCAGGATAACAAATATGCTTTTTCTTTAATTGAGTTCAAGCATTGAATATACATTTTTTATTGATATTCATAAAAAATTTTTAACTGTATTCATAAAAGATTTGAAATTGTAAATATGCTAAATTATGAAGCTGTACAATGTTCATTGTATAATAGCTGTTGTAATGACTTTTTAATTAAATCTAAAATACTGTTTACTTTTAGTTTTCTGCAATTATTCATAAATTAAAAATATATTTATTAAATAAACATGCAGAATACAACTATGTGATTAAGAAAAATAGAGTTTATTCTTTCGATAAAACTAATTAAATTTTGCCAAGCTACCAGCCGAAAGGGTTAAAACTATTCAATCACTTTCTGCTACTAGTTCATTGGATCAATTCCTACCTCAATTATGAATTTTGTAATCGTTCAGAATGCAAAAGTGCTTTGAGTTAGTTTTAAGTGGGTTCCAGTCTTCTCTTGCCATTGAGTAATAAACTACCATAGTAATAATAGTTTAAGGCTCAACTATACAGTTTTTTTTAACTAAAAATTAATTTATTTAATAGTTACTTTTCTTGCAATTCGTAATTACATTTATAAATAATTTTTCTACTTTTTACTATTATTAATTACGTTTGTTATTGAACTATGTAAACAAGTAACTTTCTTTCCATGCATTTAAGTGATGGCCTAGGTCTGTTTTATCTTTCTGATATGGGTGAATATGCATTTATTCTACTTTGTAACAACTTTCTCCTCTATTCTAGAGGAGTCGTTATAATGCCTGCTGAGGTAATGGATTTCCACAATTAGACATATGCAAAGCGGTGAGACGTACTTTGTGTTTACCTCTTTGATATTAAAAACTAGGATTTTAGGATTCTCATATTTTATATTGTTTAGTGCTGCACTTTAATTTTATTGACATTTCTTTTACTAGAATCAATTCACTCTGTAACAGACTTAGGATAATTTTTTAAAATGCAAGAATTTAAATCTTGTTTTACTTATAATTTAGATAAACTGATAACTAAAAGATTTTATTTAAAATTTTAATGAAATTTAATTTGTTTTGTTCCAATAGTCTTGTGAACTTATTAGTTTAATATAATACTATCCTATATTTTGTCATTATATTCGCTTTCTAAATTACTGAAAGTTGAATAAAAATAACAATGGATATTTTACCAGAACATGAAATTGTATCTTCTGTAACCCTAGGCTTCATAAATCCATCTATATTATGAATCTTGCAAATATTATGAAACTCCCAATAATTTTTAGTTGAGTAGTGTAGCAATTTTTCTACCTGTTCTAATGAATTTGTTCGTTTGCTTTACATGAAATATTCTTCTGCAACAAAAACCTTTTCACAAGTTTACTACATTTTTTATGAATGAAATTTATAAGTCAATTTCACTCTTGCCATTACTTTCCTTCCATACTTTAATTTTGTATTAAATAAGAAAAAAGGCTATTAATAATCTGTAAAACTGTTAACTGTTCTGGGATCAGTATACTACACATTTACCAATATAATCTGAGATAAATTTAACCAATCAGTTTTTATCACTACTGAATAAGAAATGTTTGCTATGTATGTTCCTCAATAGTACAAAGACCAAAACCACAAGTTCTGATCTATCTTATCTGTGACATTTTTTTTCCTCATTTTTATATTTCTTTATGAATGGCTCTGTTAATTTGGAAAGTTTGAGTATATTCCTTTGATTTTTTGTAAACTTGTATAAATCATAATAAGGTGGTAAGGTAATAGAAGTAAATTGTTTTCATATTCATATCTTTTTCTTTATAAGAAGTTTATTGAATAGCTATTGATATATTTTGCTTAGAAAATCTTTTAACACTGTATCATTCATTCATATATATATATATATATATATATATAAACCTGGTATTCAATGTTTTTATATAAACAGTTTTACCATTCCTAGTATTTTTCAAAAAGTTAAAATAAATTATTTTTCTGAAAATATGAAATTTTTAGATTAAAAGTGTATCAAATAAAATATATTCTAATTACTAATGTACTGCATACACCTAATTAATGATTGTACTGCATAATGATTTATTATTATACTGTTTACACCTTGACTTACCAGTAATTGCAGAATAAATGGAAGTTTTAGATAGATATAGAAATGTTTAGATTATAAAAGCAAATGGAAAATGGAATTGAGTTAATTAAATATACATATTTTTATATACGTTTACCAAAAACATCAGTCAACTAATGACATGTTCTTACCAAATGCATTATTAAAAAACATTTCATTCTAAAACTAAGGTTAAGAAAAATAGTTATATTGCTAAAATATTACAGGACGTTCGAAATTCCTTTTTCTAGCAGCTACTTTTTTACTACTATTTTTATAATGTAAAAAAAATATATTAGAAATGCACATTCTAGAATAAATGGTTATAATGCATAATTATACAGTTATTTAGTAACACATATTTCACATTACTGCTATTTTAAAACTATAGAATTTGAAATTTACTGTTGGCAGATTTTCAATGTGTATTTAATATAAAATATTTGTGAGTTAAAAATAAATTTTCCTGACTGAAAATATAGATTTATCTAAATTTCTTTTTTGGTCAAGCACTTGTCAGCTTATTACTATAAAAGTATTAAAGTGTTTTTAATAATTTTTTTATTATTATTATTATCCACTAATTCTTGTTTTTTAATATTTCACCTTGTTTTCTATATGCTTTGCTTAATACATTGTTTTTCGTTTTATTTTTATTTATTTATTTTTGTTCATGTTTAAATGTTACATTCCTGTTTGTGAATATAGAAACTTTAATGAGTGTTGTCTGTAAAGCAGCTGGTAAAATCATATCTTATCCTACTTGATAAATAGAGACATCAAGTACATGAGCATAAAATTATAAAATGTTTAAAAGTTGTACACTTTATTTAAATAAATTTCAAAATATTTTTCAGTGTTTTTGAAAATACTATGATTTTTATTTCAGATTGATGGATCTACTTTAAAGACTTTATGTTTGCAACATGGTCCATTGCAGTTATTTCATTTACTTCTTAATCATGGTATTGCTCTTGTGCGCTACTCAACTAGAGAAGAGACAGAAAAAGCTCGCTCAGCTTTGAATAACTGTGTTCTTAGCAACACAACTATTCTAGTAGACATTCCAACTGAAATGGAAGTAAAACAATATCTTCAGCTTGCTAGTGGCCAAATGTCCTCAAATGTAACTTGGCCAACTGGAAATGGAAACTCTGATTCCACTTTTAGTACTGGAACTAGTTATTCCAGCAACTCCAATTCTACCATCAGTGGTAATAATGGTACTTCAAGTAAGGTTGGTACTACAAATTGGAATAGCACAAGTCTCAATTTGCAAAGTTCTAATGTTTGGTCATTCTCTGGTTCTGGAAATAGCCTATGGGCAATGCAGTCATCATCTGCTGACCATGATCAATGTATTCCTTCTTCATTAAATTCTTTCCTACCTGGTGACCTCCTTGGAGGTAGTGAAACAATCTAATGCTTGTGATCTGTCCATCGAATTTTGTGATCAACATTCGGGCATATGAATTTAGTTTGGGCGATTTTAGTCAAAGCCCTTTGGAGAGTCTCTTATCTATATTTAGTCTCAAAACTTACTCATTTTACTAAAGGAAAAAATGTATTTCTTTTGCAGTATTTTTCCGACCATTGATAAAAATTGAGATTTTTCATAGAAACTGTGTCCACAAAACATTTACCTAGTGGCATAAAAAAAGCTAAATAAATAAAAATTGTGTGATATTGGATAATTAGCTTACTGTTTTAAAAAATGCTCTACTTATAAAACATTTTTCAGAAATGTAGTCCGTTCATGAACACAAAGTTTTTCATTATGTGATAAATTCATAATATTTTACTTTTAGATTTGTTCAGCCTTCCCTAATGGTACATTTACTTCTCTGAAAATGCTCAGTTGATATTGTCTATTATGTAGATATATATTGGTGTAGTGTGTGTTTGAGTGTTGTGCATACATCATGTGTAGTATTTTTCGGTGCCAGGATATCTTGTGTGTAAATAAAATATATATATATTAATGTAGGATATGTAAATATAATTTCATAGATAAACCTTTATAAAATGCCAAAAATGAGAGATCCTCATTGAGCACAGTCAATGTTTTATTTGCTAAAGTATTGTGTAGAGTGCATTTAAGCTAGATATATTAAGTTATGCCTGTTATTGTTCAAACCAATGTTATAATGCATTGCAATATTAATGCAAATGAAATACTCTAATTATTTTAATATGTGTTTTATTGGTGATATCATTGACTTGTTAATCTATTTTGATGTGTGAAAATAGCACATTTGATTCCCAATTGTTATCTTTGTTGAACTTATAAAATGGATTACCTAAATAGTATTATGTTTTTGCTGTAAACTCTTAAGTTATGTTGAATTTTGTAATGAAAAAAAAATTTCTTTTATTCTTCTGTTATACTTTATAAATATGTATTTCATTTTTCTCAATTAACTCATCAAAATAAATGTCGAAATTGTAAATGCTATTAATTTATTTTTCATCAATACATCTGCACAAAATCACATTACACAGAAATGTTTAAAAGGAGCTTTTTTATAAACTTGTCAAATTGTTACATCTATAATATTTTTCTTTTTTAATATAAATTTTATACCTGGTTTAATTGTAAAATCGACACACCTAGAACAGTTTCATGCATTGTGTGTTATTTATCACCACTTATAACTAATATCATATTTTTTTATACTGCATTAATATTGTTTAATAAATTTATTTATCTATTTCACTTTTTTATTTGTCATTGTTTAGGTGCAAATTAATGATCAATATTTCAATTTATTTTCAACTTTCCACTTGTTTTTCTCTATTTTACTTAATCATAAACTTTATCATAATTAATTGTATGATTTTAAATACACCCGATACTTATATGCGATACTTTGCATGAACTGTTTAGGTTTTGTGCAAACTATTCCTGATTTTATCCTAGGAGATATATAGGTGTACATGTGCCTTAGGTATATATTAGAAAGCCTATTTCTCCTATGAGCTGATATAGTCACAGGTCCCATAACAGTTTTTCATGACATATTTCAGTTCAGCTCGATTTGAATGAAAATTTCATGACAAGTTATGATTTGCTTTTCATTAGGAGCTGTAAAAAGTACAAAGTAATTTAACCAGAGATCTGTCAGTTCATTCCAATGGTGTATATATAATTATATAAGATCTATAGAATGATCTGTGTAAAGTTATAGTATCAAAGATTTTGCATGTCTGATATTGTCTTTGTGAAGGTTGCTTAGAACATGAGAAATTGCTTTACATTTTGCTAATGTGTTTGTTACATTGTTTTTTGTATTATAAATTCAATTTATAACTTTTGCTCCATTTTGTATGAAAAGTAATGTAGTAGTTTACTTATATCTTATCTCTCATTCCAATTATTTTATTATTTTTTCTACATTTCTTAATATTATTGTAATAAACTAATGACTTAGACATTAAGTAAAGCAAATTTAAAAAAAAACTGGGATATGAGATACTGGACAAGTTAAAAGAATTATTTTAATCTACAATTGAAATTGAAAACATTTTCCAAGCCTTAAATCAATATTATATTGTTCAGCTTTAAAAGTTGAAACATTTTAAAATAGATATCTACATATTGAATTTTTATAACTTCCTAAATTACAAGTATCAAATTGATAGTTACATATTATAAATTTTTTCTTAGCTATTGTCATCTGGTCCATTCAATTTATAAAAATATTTGTTTCAGAATTGCATTTAAAATAAAATTCACCGTCCAGTCTTCATATCTCTAAATTTTTGGAGTGTTTAGTATAAAATAATACTGCTATGTATTCTATAGTATGTCTTGCAATTGAATCAGGTTGCATTACCGAATGGTGCTAGAGTTATGTATTTTTGTCTGTAAAATAATGCAGAATGGAGGAAAAGCCTGCTGTTTTCATTACTTTCCGAACCTTTGTGTGCATGGACGCAATTTTATTCATTTCCTATCAGTAAGGATCTGAAATTAGTAGGCACTCCTTTGTGATGTCCTAGTGTATAATAAAAATATATATTACAATTTTTCCTTTCATTAAAAAGTTTTTAGTTGTGAAGTTTCTTGGAATGTTTGTAGAATTTAGTGTGTTTTTGATCTAGTATAATGATGCACTAATGAAGAGCTTGATGTTTTTGGATATATATTCATGTTGCCATTGCATTGAAATCTGTGCTGCTGAATAAGTTGAGACAAATTGTAGAATTTTGTATATAAAAATCAAATGATGCTGGCTATCAATAAAGCTTGAAAAATCTATTTTCAAGTATATTTTGAAAAAAATGCTGTGTACTTTCTTGACACTTCTTGTTGCAGAATAGTCTGACTTAAATTCAAGTTGAAATGTGTTATATTTAAAATGAGATTTGTTCTGCCTTAATATTTTGTATATAATTAATTTTTCAAATTAGGTCTTTAAGTTTACTTATTCCTCCCATCATAATTTTTGCTTTTTAATATAAAAGATATACTTTGAAAAATCTGCGCTCTCTCTATGTCACTTACCACAAAGTGGAACACTCATAAAAAGTTCCTACTAATCTAACCATTGACATTTTTGCACTTAACTTATCACTCACATTTTCACTGTATAACATCTGGTAAAGTTTCGCCATTTTGTTAATTTGTTTTAACCACTAGTCTTGCCTAATACTTGCTGAGCTTGCATTGTAATATAGATATAAAATTTTTTAAAACTCCTCTTTGAAAGAAATTTGAATCAGCATTTCAAAAGTGCATATTTGTGTGACCAAACATCTTCATTTTGAAACATGTCATGTTAAAAATTTTACTAGATATATTTGTGAACAAAACCGTTTATTAATGGATTTAATATGTATATGATATTTACATATCACTCTTTAATAATCTGAACAAAATGGCAATTTAAATGCAAAGCTCCCATTCATCCTTTGAAAGCTGATTGAAACGCATTTTTTCATTGTATGAAATTAAAACATTTTTAGGTTTTTAATTCTGTAAATAAGACATGTCCAGTTGAAATAAATCCAAAGTTTTCTCAATAAACTGGAAAGAAATCATAAAAATTACTGAAAAATAACAAAATTCATTGTTTTTTTTTTTTGTAAGATATGATTTTTTGTCATTAATTTTCATAGAAAAGTAAATATTAATATACTTGTTGATATGCTGTTATATTTGACAATCATTATTTATCTTTATTAGCTCCAGAGCACACAAATGCTCAGTGGTATTTTATGAAATTGGTATTTATATCTTTCTAATCTGTTCCTCAAATTTTCTTGCTTACCTACCTAGTCATATGTTTATAAGTCAAAAATAATTGTTTGTGTATGTCTCGACTTATGAACATGTTTTTTCTAGTCATGCCTTTTTTTATTAATAGCGATATTTTGAATTTTAACATGAAAAAAATATTTTTAATCTAATCTTCAATTTATATGTAACATAATTTTTGTACATTGTAGTAAAATAATTTGAATTTCTTATATTTGAAATTTGATGAATGTTAAGGATAATTTCTTAGTCAAATAGTGTTTTTAAATAGAGCAAATGTATTTATTCCAAGATAAAAATTTGCAGTTATGTATATTTCATAATAGAATAATTCATAGAAATAATATTCTTTCTATCCCCTTTTTTCCCCCAATAAATCTACATATCTGCATTATTGTTAGAGCAATATGATTCCATAATGCAGCAGAACCTCAATTTAAATTTTTAAATAAAATAAAGTGTTTAATGAGTTAAAATTTCTTAGTTTTCCTTAACATGATTTTTCTTTTTAATTTTTTTCCATTACTTAAACACAATTGTTTGTGTTCTAGTGTACATCATGCATTTTTCTTCATGCCTCTTGTCTATAGCATTCTTGCTTTATAGTTAGCAATTATTTAAAATTCATGGCGAATTTAATATTTTCATTTAAAGAGGTTTTGCTGTGTTAATATGTGATTATTTTCCAGTCTTATGGCATGTATTAGTTACATGTGAAAATTTGTTTATATAGATCTGAAATTATTTGTAAGATTTTTGTAAAATTGGTATTTGATAAAATTTAAGACTGTTGACATCTTGATTTATATATGTTATGTATATTTTGTTATATTAATTTATAAATTTACTATTTACTTGATCTGTGATTTTCTTGAAATACCAATGGTTTTAAGTGACAAAAGTAATTTGTATAATGTTGATAAAGTCCAATGATGTGTATTAATGGTTTTATAGAATGCATTTTCATACTATGTAATTCATAGTTACATCAGTAATTCTTTATAGTTTTTGCCATTTAGATTATTCAAATGTTCTATGAAACCATAAAACCTTGTGTTCACTAGATTTTGAGATATCATGTTTGCTGAGTGTTTTAGTCAATAAACACAACATCAATTTTAAATTGTTAAAATAAAAGAAAGTATTTTTTATCCAAAAGTTTGTGGTTTAACCTTCATATCTTTGAAATTGTATAAATAAAAGAGAGAAACTATGTTAATGTTTTAAATTGATACCTGCAGAGGCCTAAATATGTAAATGTGCTCATGTAACAAAGAAAATGCAATGTGCTGCTGTTAATATAAACTGTGAAGGAAAAATATTATATATGCTGCAATGAGAAGTGGCTGTGAACTTATCAGTGTATTTTGAAAGAATACAGCAGCGGTTAATAAATGTGGTGATGGCAGCAAAGCACAATGTTTTCAAAGGCACTTTTCTGTAATGTTGTGTCTTTAATAAAGCTCTGATAAAAAGCTTTTAGTTCCTTTTTTATTCTTATTACTCATATTTACTGATTAATTTCTGGTAGAAAAAATTTATACATCATTCACACTAAATATGAAATTAGGAGTTTTCATAAAAATGTCACTCTCCATATTTTTAGCAAAATTATCAGTTTACTATTCAAAGTTCACTAGCAAGAATTATGTTATTACTTATGATAG
Source organism: Latrodectus elegans (assembly GCA_030067965.1). Classification (NCBI taxonomy): domain Eukaryota; kingdom Metazoa; phylum Arthropoda; class Arachnida; order Araneae; family Theridiidae; genus Latrodectus; species Latrodectus elegans. Next base: position 27,816,655 of record CM057814.1, read on the forward strand.
ATTTTCCTTTAAGGTTAAAAATAATTAAAAAATCTTCCTTTTAGTGAATATTACTATCATTAAAAATTGAAGCAATTTCTTTCCATACACAATCCGAACATATTTTTTATGTCCTCAATTTTATATGTATCTGGTTTATTTAATATTAAATGTTTAGAAATTGTCTAACATTTTAAAAAGTTGATATGCTTGAAGTGCAAAAGTATAAGCAATGGATTTTATAAAGGTAGTTAGCTTCTTTTTCACTGAAGTTAGAAACCAATATTGAAGTAATACCTGTAAGCAAAAAACTTGCAAAATTAATTTGAGAATTCAATAATTCTGTTTTACTACTTAAAAGCTTTTCAAAATAATGTTGCATTTCATATTGTATTTTTTGACAAATAAATGAAGTTTTGTATTTAATTTCGTTTCAGAAATTTTATCAATAAAATAGATTACTAGTAAGTAATTGTCTAAAGTGAATGGAGCAAAAAAAACAATTTTTTTACAAAAAAAAAAACTCTTCTCATTTGATGAGATTTTAATTTTCGGAAATGACTAAAAATATAGATACTTAATGTATTTTAATATTATGATCTCCATAAAAGTATATAGGTTTAAAATAGAATATTATACAGGTGGTCTGAATTTGATCTTTGTTCGTTTAAAGAAGTTTCTCGTTTAACTGAAAAAAATTATCAAAATCAACATGCTTAGTAGAAATAAATGTTTAGTGTTTAATTAGTATCTGCTGGTACAGTGTTTTTTTAATAAAAGTAAATCTTACTTAAATGGGACTATAAATATATGTATATATACACACACCAAGATTACCATTTGTAATTGGTTAACTGAATGGTTGGAAAATTACATTAAGAAATGAGGTATGCAAAATTGTTATTAATTATTTTGCATGAAAATTGAAATAAGTAAAAAATTAGAGGAAAGAAATTCCTCTACTTTACTATACTGTTTTTTTACATGTTTTTATAAAGTAAATAGTTCATTGCAGATCTTTCTAATAGATAAAAGAATTTTTTGTATTCTATACATGTAGTTATCTGGTAAAAGAAGTATATGGCTTCATATAAAAAAAATTTCATATTTTCGGAAAATATTAAATCCAAGAAGTTGTCAAAAATGTGTCATTGCAATCATAATACTTTTTTTATAACTAAAACTGGGACAACATGCAGTTTAAAAAGTATGTATTTCAGTACTAGACAACTGAAAATCTTGGAAAACAGTGAAAGCTATGTTTACAAATATGCACTTTTGAGAAATTGCAATTTTTTTTATTTCTTAGATTAATTAAAATAAAATTTGAATTTAATCTCTCTTCCTCAAATATTTAAAAGTAGCATACTCTCAAAAATTAAATATTAATATATTTGAACTAATGAGATTATGTCTTAACAACTAAAATGATACATGCAAAGAAAGGCAGTTTTTTTTCTTCTCATATAATTAGCGTTTCTGTTTTCATACAATTTTTGTTCAGCAAATTTTCCCTTTGCATATTACTTAAAAATTAGTGCCTCATCAGATATTTTATTATTCCTTGGCTTCCAACAAAATACTATATTTATATTTCATATTATGTAAAATGATTCTATGGAATTCCCATTTCCAGTATGTTTTGAAAAATATAACGCTTTCTTCTTTTTCAAATAAAATTAATTGAATCACATAAAATGGCCCATATGTTTAGAAGAATTTTACAAGTTTCGTTTTTCAGAGTTCAACCAGATGTTTTCCAATTCCACTAAATTTCCTCTTTTGATTTCGTTTTTACATTAATTGAATTTGATTTTATAGAATATGTATAGTTTGGCATCCTATTATTATTTTCAGATTTGTCAACAAAACATGAAGTTACTGTCTGGTGTAAATCTAATTGATTAAAGTTATTTTCATGGATTTATGCTACCTATACATTATATTGAAAGCTATAAGAAATTGTGTCTGACAAGTCCATAAATCTGCGATTTGAATTTAAATTAGCTCCCTTCCATTCAGAGCACATGAAAAATCTTAGCATTGCTTAACCTTTAAATCGAACACATTTTATTGACCAAGAAAAAATGCAGAATTTGAAGTTCAATGTGAAAATTATAAAGTTGAATGCAGTATTCAATTCCACCCCTTTTTTTCCTTTATAATACATATATACTTAAATTTGAATAGAATTTTCAACAAATCATTGATTGTATCTAAAAAATGTTTAAAATACATTCAATATTTTAATGATTAAAATTAGTATGTCTATATATATTGTATTATTTTTATGTAAATAACTCTTCTTGAAAAATACACAGATCAGTAGAAATATTATGATCACTAACCTTAATAAATGTCCCTTTGTTGGTCAGAATTAACGTTTCGATTATCGGTAGGTAATGAGTTTGTAACTAAATTTAACAAATCCACTTTGATCACTAAAATTGGGTAGGACACGTTAAATAGTTTATAGTTGTAATAGTCTTCAAATTAAATACTTCTGGAAATGACTGGTCAAGTATAGGTGTCTTCAGTTTGGTCCCTGCTTCTGAATTACGAAGACTCCAATGGGCAGCTTCCATCTAACTGCTCTTAGAGTCCAATTCAGACCTAAGTTTGTTATTGCTCATGTTCCTGTTATCCCATTTAGTCTAATCAAAATTTATAATTTTGCACTAATAAATATTTGGTAATGGATTGCATTTATATTTAAACACATACAGTTACAAATTACAGTACAAAAGAAAGCTGTGTTAAAAACTAGATAGCAAAACATAATTGCATTCTATTAGAAAATTTTTGTTAAGTGAGAATTCGAAGATATCAATTGTAATTCACCTACGTTTACATTGAACCACTAGTTCAATAGCCTGGTGATGCAGTTCATAGCATGGTGAAGAAATTTCATTCTCCAATTCACAGATTGATGCTGTAATTAAATATAATTAGGCTGTAAATGTATTCAGATATAACTGAGTATATTTAACAATTTATGTAGTCATAAAGGTTGATGAGAAAAAATTTTGAAAAGTTAATTTACTGTAGATTCCTGAATGAAATAGTCCAATATAAACTCGATTTGACCCATATACTCTTATTTCCACCAACTTATGAATTCTATCAAATTAGTCACTGGAAACCACCACTTATAATTACAGGTGTGAAAGTTGTCCTGATATTCTAAACAATATCCTGAAATATCTTTATTTTTCAAAATAAATCCTAAAATTCTTGAAATTTTTATTAAATTCTTCTTTAATTTTATTTAATAATAATGTTTATAATTTTATTTAATAATAATGTTTATAATATTTTTAGTAGTAAATTTTTCGTACAGCGTAATACGTTTTCTCTTTCAACGTCTTTCGATGCAATAAGAACTGGAAACAATTTTCCCCCTTTTTCCGTTTTCCTTCAAATTTGAAATAGGATTGCCAAATTTAAATATCATTTTCCGCTATTGGTTATGAATATTTGATGCCATAAAAATTTGTTTGAGTTTGTGGACAAACTTTTCTTTTCTGTCATAGCAAATTCTCAAATTAACTGACCATAAGTCAGAAATATTACTTCTTGACTGGTCCCGCCTTTCAAAACTGTCTTGTTATGGATATATACACTTCATATTTTATTTTACTTTTTGATAAAACTAGAACAAAGCAAATAAAGAAACAGATATTTATAGCTAATATTAGTCTGACAAACAAGGAAATAATGACCTTTGTCATTATTTAGCAAATCCCATTTTTTCGGGCATGTTGAATGAAGTTTAGGTCCATACATTTTTCGAAATTAATGCAGCTAACAATGAATGGATGGACCAAAAATTAATTTAGCTGTGTTAAAGCAAATAAATTGTGAATTGAGTAAACAAAATCTAATGTTACAAATTGATCTGGATACTTGCTGCTTATGCCTAACCCATGGCGATAGACAAAATTGATTTCAATGTTAATCGATTTGTTGTATATTTCAAGAACAGAAGATAATAATTTCTTACAGTTAGAAATACTCGAAGAAACCTTAGCTAAATATAGTTTCCTTCATTATGTTGAAGTCTGTTGGCTAACTTTGAAGTCAATTAGTGAGGGTCATTGAGCATCATGATGTTCTAAGGGAATAATTTATGCTGAGTTTCCAAAGAATCCATATCTCCTTTTTTGATATTTTTGAATTGTATAACATTTGAAAGACCCTAAAACTTTTAAGCTATACTTACTTTAATGCAAAAAGTTGAACCTTTAGTGCATGTGATGTATATTAAATTACATGAACTTGTTTGCAGTCATAGTTAAATTTTTAAATCCAGAAGAAATCAACTTGTATAAAGTTGGTATTAATATTCATTCAGGTAAAAATTGGTTAAATTTTAACAAAGTTGAAAACAGTCATGGAAGAGCTTACTTAAGCTTTTTTTTCGATAAACAAAAAAACATACGAGCTACACACTTTTAAGGTACTTTGATTAAAACTGTAATTATCAGATAAATCAAAATCATTGAACTAGAAATTTTTAGTTAAAATTTAACATTCTGTATTAACACACATTTTTAGGTGTCAGATTGAATTCAGATACACGTGGTATTTATGTTTTAAATGTGATTTTATTATTTCCTAGGTATGAATTCCAATTTTTAAAAAAATTGTAATTCATTTTACATCTGTCTTCATTTGAATTAATGCTGGCTAATAATAGAATATGTAGCATGTAGTATTTGATTTGTAATGTCATCACTTTTGTTTAATATTTAGAAATAAAAACTGAAATCATCACTTTGAAACTTAATAGAAATGCCTTATCTCTCTCTCTCTTTTTTTTTTTTAAAGTATAGGGGAAAAAAATCTTCAATTACTACTTTTAACATATTTTGTATATATTTAACTACAGAAATTTTATGGTGCTAACATTTTCACTACAGAAATTTCATAAAACCTAGAGAGGTCCATAAAATCATTTTAAAGCTGAATTCAATGCTTCATAAAATTAAATAAATAAAAATTGCACCCCCATTTAATAGAGACAGTTAAATTTTATAGTTTACATTTGAACTGTGCATATTTTAATAAAAACTAAACAAACGTAAAACTTTATTATATAAAACTATTTTGAAAATTCTAATTATAAGTTTATAGAAAGAAAAAAAACTATCTTCCTATATTAAAATACATTATTAGTTTTACAAAATTGATTTAAAATAAAAAAAAGGGAAAAACACCTTGATTCTACATTATTTACAACATTAAATACTTACAATTAGCTTCTGCGACACACAGGAAAGATAAACTAAAATATAAAAATTTTTAAGTAAGAATGCTATAATAAATAGTATAACTAACTATCAATTAACATTCTTTAATAATTTATGCATATTTATTCCACAAATATTTCTACTAAAATTTGTATCAAAGAAAAAAAAGCCCATTGAAAAGCAAATCCTGCATTGCAAATTATTACTCATTTTTATCAATCCCAAGGGTATAAACAGCTAGGTTTATCACCCAAACCAATTTAAATGCTTGGAACACTTTTCACAAGAGAGCTAAAATAAAAACATGCTGTTAAAAAGTGGATCTAAATGACTTGCTCACAAACAATTATCAAACAAACATGTGACAATTATCATGCTCACAAACTATTGAATATAACCCAACCCTCTTGAATGTACAAATCAAATATATCCACAGTATGACCACAAGCTTGTCACAAGTACTAAACACATTAAAGTTCATATTATGTAATTTAAAAAAAATAACAGCAAATCATGACATATTTTATCAACTCTAATTAAAAATGCTAAAGAAACTTATCACCCAATTATTTTGTATTAGAAGTGTAAAATGTATTTAAAGATTCGTTTTCAATGCTTTGTCAAAAATAGCTTCACTTGAAATCTGCATCAAACAATATCCTGATCTAATGAATAACAAAAATAAATTACCTTACAATTTGCCTAAAACATTTAAATTACAAGAATATGAATAGAAAAATTCAAATGTATAACAGTAAATCACAAAGGAAAATTTCTCTACCAATAAAAAAAGTACTTCTAAAAAATTATAAGTTGTAAAGTCTCATCTAGTGGTCAGCAATCCTGACTACAGATAGGAATGTCCTGGGTTTGAATCCCGGTTCAGGCATGGATGTACTTTCTCTCTTTGTCCTTTCCTTGTGTGTGTGAATGAAGCCTACCCTATCAACAGGTCCCTATGGCATGTGTGAGGGTGTGATGGTGGCCCACCCCCTGTGGTGCACCACCTCAGTGGCAAAGAGGTCACTGTTTCTGGCCAGTTACTTGGGTATCAGGGAACAATAGATTAATAGACTATGTTGCAGTTGTTACTGTCTAAAAAATCTGCCATTGGAAAAAAAAAAGAATACACCTCAAATGCCAACTTATATATTAAAAAGTATAAAATCTCTTTTGTTATTCAATGTGATGCTCCATGCAATACATACTGCATATCAGAAATTTTCTCTCTCTCTCTCTCATATTCTCAATACTTTAACAGATTGTTTTGATTTACGATTTTATTAATTTGTAATTAGATACTTCACTAACACAAAAGAGTAACTCTAAATATAAAAAAATTTTGCACAGCATTAACACTTGCTTGAAATACTTTCCTATATACATGTCTACTTCCAAGTGTTTATTTAAAATATTACTTGGAAGTATTTTGTATACACTCCATTCAGGTTTTGGATTGTTTACATAATACAAATCACAACCTAAGAAAATTTTTCAGGACAGAAATGATTTCAGAATTTGTTTTTATATATTTAATATTTGTCACAACCATTTAAAATTGCTGTTACACCAATACAAATTTTATATATCAATCTATTCCTTAATTTAATTATATACTAAGTGCAGTGAACATTGAACTGTTTATTCAGGTATTCATGAATAATATTTCAATTAATATTATGAATATTCAATACTTCCAACAGGAAATTAAAAATCAACAAAAATTATTCATTATATTTCCCAAGCACTTTTATATTTGGTTTTAAACCATTAGCTTCTTAGACTATAGATAACATACTCTCTACATATTTTTAAAGTTCTTAATGCAAAAATGAGATTATGTAATTTAAAATTTTAAAAATTATAGTCTAAGTCTATAATTACTCAAAGCAAAATCTTTTCTTTAAATATGAAAAAAAAAATACATTAAATTAAAAATTGAGATTAATCTGATCTTAATATAGGTACTAAATCTCCATTTCTCTTTCTATATCTTAAGGTTTTAAAACCTACAAACTTTACCAATTTTGATTACACTTATTAATATATCACTCTGCATGATATGAAATTCATAGTAAAAAAATGTGGGTGTAAATTGTTATAATTCAAGACTAGTTAAAGTAATTCTGTTATGCATAATTTATTTACAAAGCAAATAATTATATACAACAGAATTTTAAAAAACTATATACAAGTATCTAACATATCGCAACAAATAAATTAGAAAATTTCTTGAATATGAAGAATTAGCTAGATTTACTAGAGTCACACTTATCAAGAATAGTCTGCACCTCATTTGTTTCCTCAACAGATGTAGGAGCACTGTCTATTGAGACAGCACTTGGTTCTTCATTCATTATTTCAGTAACTTCTGTTAGTATAGTATCATTACTTTCAGTGTTAGGTTCAACTTCTTTACATGTTATAACAGTTGAATTAATTTGTTCACTAGAATCAACAGGCTCTGTAACGACTGGTTCAGAAACAGTCTCATTGTTTTGGGTAACTTTATCAACTTGAATATCTAAAGATTCCATCTCTACCACAGGCTCTTGTACTGTTTCTGTCTCACTAGACTGATTTTCTGAAGCTTCCATTTCGACCACAGGTTCCTGCACAACCACTGTAACAGGAGCATTTTCAACTTGGTTACAGTCTTCCATTTCTAAGTTGGTTGTGTCACTTAGTTCTTCAATTACCAACGATGCATCATCTGACTTTTCAACTTCCATTTCACATTCAACTGTCTTTGTTTGCTCATTATTCTCAGTCTTTATATCACCCTGTGACTTTAGAATTGTTGAATCAAGTGGTTGTTCAGCATCAGTTAAAGATTTTTCAACAGATACAGTCTCTGCTTCCATGGCTGCTGTACCAGATTCAGAAGATTCCATGGTAGATTCACATTCAACAGTGGCAGAGTCATTTTGTGTATTATTATCAGCTACAGCAGGTGTTTCTGACTCAGAAGCTTCCATTGTAGATTCACATTCAACTGCAACAGATTCATTTTGTATATCTTTGTCTGCTGAGGTTTCCTTCATTTCAACATCATTAGTATCTTCTGAGCTATTCAGCACAGATGTATTAGCATTAATTTTAGTTTCCAACAAATCTATAGATGCCTGCACTTGTTTCACAGCAGATTTCCTTGATTGTCTTACATTATCCAAGCCTAAAGTATCAACATTGTCTAAATCAAGCATGCATCTTGTTAGCATTTCATCTAAATATCTATATTGCTTATCTTTGACAGTACCAGTGAATTTCTCCACTTCTTCATGATAAGTTTTCAATCGCGACAAAACACCTTCTATCTGCTTTAAAGGAACAGATATATCTGGTTCAGGTGGTTTTTCAACTACAGGCTCTGGTGTTTTTTCAACTGATGACTTAGAAACAGCACAACCATTGGTCTTCCCAGGTTGCACATTCTGTTCTTTCTTTGTGGATTCGGGTGATTTAGCAACTTTCTTTCCTTTAGCACCTTCGATTTGAATGGGAATGTTGCAAACTTTTGGACGAGTAGAAGTTGCATCATTTGTACTACATACAGGTACTTTACGTCCAGAGAAAGGAGAAATTGGAATATTTACATCATTAGAAGAAGCAGCTGGTCCTGAAAATGTTCTGTGACGTTTTGTAGTACCATTAGCACCTTCCACTTCAATTGGAATAGTTCTTATACGAGGTTTATGCTCAGTATCAACATTCTGGCTACGCTCTGGATTACCATTATCCGCAGCCTGAGAAAATATTGGAATACGATGTTGTAGTCGAGGGCTACCTCCAACTGAAACAGGTTCTCTAGATCCAGTGCCCTGAAACAAATTACAGAAATTTCAGTATATTTTCAAAATTTATGAACAGTAATTCTCTAAAATTAAGTTTAGATTCCAGAGATCCAATAATTTTTCTTTCTTTCTTGATCATACAATAAAAAGCAAATAACTATATTTGAATATTTTAAAACTACTTTATTTTTTTTTTTAAATAGCAGCTATTCCTAACTTAGGATACTCATCATATCAATGATGTTTACAAAACTTAAAATATCAATTCAGTAAGATTTTATCCTAATTAAATTGACCTACATAGTTAAATTGTACAGCATTTAATTTTAATTGAAGTGTAAGTGTCTAAGAAAAACAAGAGTTTAGTTCAATTTTTGTATAAATATAGCAACGATTAATAATATAATTAGCCTGAAATTCCAAATATTTGAAAGTTAAAAGCAATTAGAGTACTGAAAGCTACCATATTGCAAATGTTACAATTTCTGTTGACCATTAGCATAAATGAATACCAAAAACAAAGTTCTTTACACTTTAACATAATACAACAGAAAAATAGAGATAAATATTTAGTTTAATATTGAGATTATAAATTTAAGTTTAATACATCATAGATTCAAATCATAATACAAGGCATGGATTTGTTGAATATATTAACGTTGCATTAGATGCTGGCATAAATATTACTCGTTCTTAAAATGTAAATAACCTTAAAAATTAATGTAAATTTGAAACTTGAAATAATTTTAATTCTTGATATGTACTTTGATTGAATTAATAAAAGGAATTTTTACTATCAAACTGTGTTTCAAAATAAGTGTTTTACTAACTTACCATTACGCCAGGATTAACACAATCTACATACATCTCATCAGAAGGTAAACCAAATCGCTTTTGTAATTCAACTTGTCTTTTCGCAGGATCAATCGAAGTAAACTGAAAGGGCTGCCTTCTGAAATTCATATTTATTGCAACGAAGAAGGAGCGGGAAAATTCCAGAAAGCGACAGAGAAATCTAGAGGCGGAGAAAAAGGAAATTTCTAGTCATCATCACACCAACGTTCACCTACAGTCACTAAGGAGTGGTTATTACGTCATTTGATGATGCAATAGATATTTAAACCAATAAAAGGCTACCTTATCTTTAAACCACGCCTATATCGATTCTGAATAAATTGTTCCTACATAATGAATAAATCGATACTTTTTCATTCAGAATTAATAAATTAAAAAAGGGTTAGAATTAGAATCTATATCTGCAGGAGAAGTGTATCTCAACTTCATAGGACTGCTCATGCGAATTTTGTTGATGTCTCTTGTTTTTGTTTTATCAGCATAGAAATTGCTGCTATTTGTGCGTTTTTATGAGATACGTACGAAAAATTAAAATACGTAAATTATTGATATTTATAACAAAATAATGCGTTCCATTCACACAATTTTTTTCTTTCTCACAGTATTACTATGTATTACTAATGTGTTCTCACGTATTCATCTTTTAGTTTTAAATGTAAGTTGAAAGTCTAACAAATTTTTTAATACTAATTTGGGAATTGGCATTTTCAATATTTTAAACTTATAATTAAAAAGCTTCATTTTTGAATAGTCTAAAATTTTTTAAATGCAAATTGGATTTTATAACGTTAATTTAAAATAAACGAATTCATTTCAACTGATTATAAAATCAGTAAGATAAGGTTTGGTAGCATAATAGTAAAACATATTTATTTTATAATTTTGACCTCATAAAATAAGATTGTTTTTCACATATGAAAACATATGGCAGACTTCATCCTTAAAAGAATATATGGATATTTAAATCTAAATATATAACTATTTCAATGACGAACGAATTCCTATAGCTAAATGTTTTTATAAAAGATGATTAGGAAAATCTGAAATCAGTTATTAAGTCATAAAATGTATCAATAAATATAACACATAAGTAAATAACTGCTAATAAAGTATTCAAAAGTTAAAATTTGACATTTTAATCTGTATATGTTTAGACATTTAACTACTCTCATATAGGAAGATAACGCTTTTTACTAATCCTTGTCATGTAAGGTACTTACAAATTATCAATCCATAATTCAACAAGAAAACATCTTTAAATGCTGTATAACTTCTTTGAAATTCTTTTATTTATTTTATCTTACTCAATGATACTAAGTAAACATATTTTTTATTTCTTTAAAGAAAAATGAAGCAGATTACCTGGCATATTATATAATCTTGCATCTTTGTGTGTAGATATAAAATTAACAATTAGAGTGATACATTTGTGGATATAATAGTTTATAAGTAAAAATGTTACATGAAGTAAATATGTGCTAATCATTTTGATTGCAAAAAATCCTCTAAATCAATCATTTGTCAAGATGTAATAAATGATTTGATCCTTCACTCCACATAAATTCAACTGAATGAATCCAAGTGCTATTGTATGACTATATGCTATTTGCTCAAATCCACTGTGCAGAATGTATTTTGGTGTTTTGCATTTTGAGACTTATATATATTTCAGGATATATAAAATAATGGGGATTAACTTTGAAAGGTTCAAATAATGAAATTTTTAATTTATCTGTTTTATAGACTTATCAAGGATTTAAAAGTTTTGGATCCAACTATATTTTTATTGCATCCTTAGTAGTCAGAGTTCTATTTGAAATTCTTTCAATAAAGCATTGATAGATTTTCCTACACAATCAATCAAAAATTCATTATTGTGAAAGTTCATACTCTTAATAAAAAATCCTCAATTTCTATAATTTTGTCTTTCTTGCTGACTTCATAAAGCTATACAGAATTATGTGCAAACCTCTCATTTCTGTTAATCACTATATTACCAGTCAAACTTTTTATTTTCTCACATGATATTATTTAATTCTTTAGTACAGTTATGAATGGGATTTAAAATCCCTAATCTATATTCTATTTTAAATGGATATTACCTCACCATTTCTCTTCCATTTTTAAATATAAATTATTATGGCCTTTTATACTTTCTTTTTCTAATATCAGGATCCAGTAACTTTGTAAGAATTCCATCGTATTATGTTCAATAAAACCTATGTCCCAAAGCTTAATATTTTTCAAAATTGGAGGTGGAAATTATTTAGTAGTTAACTCATATTTTTAATAAAGTAAGATAAAAAAAATTGTTTAAATAAGACAAAAAAATCTCTTTTTTCAAATTCTTAACCACAGTTATATAAAATAAGGATGTATATAAAACATGCATGCATTAAAATTTAAAAAATGCAAAATATGAAATATTTAAGATGTCATTGTTAATTACCATACTTGGTGTTAAATCATAAAAATTTTTCTTCTGGAACAATTCACAATACAGTGCATAAATATCTTTAAAATTATTTTGAAATTTAATGATAACTTATTTTTTTTTGTTTAAGGAAAACTTCATGTAAAAATTAGAAAATGGACAAGAACTGTAACTGCTTTCTGGAATAAAGATAATCAGTTGTCCACAAAACATTTTACCTTGCAAAAAATGTGGCAAATTTTTTTGTTTTATTGATATAAAATCAAAAAACATTATATTTGGAATTATTACTTTCATCAATATTGATGAAAGTAATAATTCCAAATATAATGTTTTAGTGTCAGCAAGGGACTAACATCCCCATCTTTGTTATTCACAGCAGTGCAGTCCTTCATTAATGTGAAATCTTACTAAGAAGTTCTAAATATAGCAGTCTATGTTTTACATTAAGTAACTGATTCAGATTCCTATTAACTGTATACCAGTAGACTGATTTTAATTATGACATTTATAAATTACTAATGTGTATAGGCCACTAGAGATCCATAAATAGTTTCTAAAAGTGTATCTTCAATTGTATTAGTTTTAAAAGCTCATACTTACTTTGCAGTAATGGTTTCTTAATATTAAGCTTTCATAAAAAAATAATTTAAAAGAAGTATATTTATAATAGTCTGTTTTGCCCATTTATAAAAATTATTACCTAAATTTATAATCAATGAGGTATTAAGCTGAGCTATTATTTTGGTTGATTTTTGCTTTTAGAATTTTGCCATTATTTCTTAATTTTCTTTAAACATTTCTAAGAGGCTTAAGATGGTCATGAAAATAAATTACATTTTTCTATCATTGTTGTAGAGCTAAATTTTTCCCTTTAAATCCAATAAGATTACTTATTGTTCCAGAATTTACATAATACACTTATCCTTTCTTTATACTATGTTTTTTTTTTTTTTTTTTTACATAATTTCAATTATTATATTGTTTAAAATGAATTTTGCAATTATTTTTAAATTCCATTCTGTTTTGAATTCCATTTATTCCCATTTAAAATATGTTGATTCCATATACTGTTTGTACATTCAAGCATTTTATTCAGCTGATTGAAAATGGGAATTCCTTATTAATACAATTTATGACTGAGCAAGATACTGGAGCTGCTATAGGAGTAATTATAAGTACTGTACTTTCTATTAGGCAATAAGAAGAAATGCCAATTTTTATGGTGATATTGAGAGGTTATATTTATTGCTCTGAATAAATTAAATGTTCAGATTAGTAATTTTTCATGGGCTATTTTTTGTCCAATAGCAAAGGTGCTTTAAAGCTTTTTGCTAACATATTTTTTTGTTCCTAACCAATTCGTGAATACAGGTAAACTTTCTCTGCCTGACTTAGCTATCTTGCAGTAAATTCCTGCTCATTGTATCATCAAGGAAAATGAAAGAGCCACTTTTCTGCAAAAGAAAGGATCAATTTTTTATTAGAAAAATAGCTAAATATGAGTAACTAAATAATATACTTGTTTATTGAATAGCATTGAGGGAAATGAATTCTCTTAATGTTATTCAATAAACCATTATAATGTTTTTAATTCTGCTTAAATTCTAATTAGATTAGAAGTTAAAAAGAGGCTTACATGTTCTTATCAAATAAAACTTAAGAAACTGTCCTGGGAGTTTCTCAGTAAAGTCGCTTATACCTGATTTTCCTCATCCTGTAAATATTGCATTATTTCATTTTATAACTGATTTCTCCTATTTTTAAAAATTTTACTTAAAAACTTTTCTGTCAGCTCTTGCTGTAACTAGACTGCTTATGGATAAAAATCATATTGGCAAATGCTCTGCATTGTTATTTTATAATTCTGTTTTTAAGTATTGAGAAGCAAGATCAAAGCTAATGGCTTAGTGGTTAAAGGCTTGACTTTTATATAAATGTTCACTGTAACAATTATATCTTTTTTAATTATCTTGCTAACAGAATAATGTTAAACTTAAAATTAATTTGAATCTAATTAAAAGTTTATTACTAATAGTTTATTGCTTACTGAATGATAAACTGGTAGTTATGTTGTTGCAATTCTGAGTTTGGATTCCATAATTTCTAGTTTTCATTCCTATCTTGTGAATAAATGTTCATTGTAGTTTAAAGTCTACTTTAAACTAGGTTCTGTTCCAATTAGCTTTAGTATGCAAAAAAAAGATTGTTGATCTTTATTTGATCAACTAATTATGATTAACTAAACTAATCTAATCCAAGTACTAAATTATAGATATATAGGTTATAAATGGAGTGTAGCATTAAAATCCATTGATCCAAAAAAGGAAGCTGTTTTTAAAAGAAACATTAGTTTCTACGCATATATTTCTTTTATATATAATGTTGTTAAAAGTATTCTTTTTTTCATAGATAGATATTTTTTGACTTTATGTATATTTATTTTTTATAGAATGATGTTAGAAATTATTTTCGAATTTCAACATTTGGCTATTTAAGTGGTGGTAAATTAGTAGTACACATGAACTACCTACAGTTTCTTTCATCTCATAATCCTAAGGTGAGTTAAATATATTACATTTTTCTTATTTAAATTTTAAAAAATCATTTTTTCAGAATTACATTTATAAAACCTTTTTTTAACATAGTTTTAATCTTGTTATAAGCATACTTGAAAGTGATTATGCAGGAATCCAAAATTTCAGCTGTGGGGACAAATTTTTGAAATAGGTTTTTAAAAAATTGTGTTTTTGAAAGAAATTTTTTATTAGGTAAATGACGACACAGACCCGTACGGGATTGGCACGATTTCAAATTTTCACGCCAAGCACTCTACAGCTCTGTCACCAACCTAAATTACGTCACTATGCGCGATAGCTGTCAACCAATGACGATCACGTTTGAACTTCAGCTTTGAAATCACAGGTTTTTCTGAATTCCAAATATTAAAAATTTGAATATTTCATTATAACTAAATACTGTAAAAGTTTTAAAATTCTAATAAATAGAAACAAAATTTTTAATGTACCGAACAATGGCCCCAATTTAAAAAAACATCATTGTAGCTACCTGCTACAGTGGCAACCAAACAATAACGCTAAATTTCAAACGTTAACAAATTTCATTTTTTTGTTTAAACTCGAATTTTAATATAACGAGCAGCTACACCCACATTCAAGAAATTTAAGTATGCGGCACATTCTAACACTAACATGAAAAACGCAATACATGCAACTTAAAAATTCATTTACTTATAGAACTTACATTTTTATAAAAACTTTAATTTTTAAATATGAATAAATTGTAGTAATGAAAAACAAAATAACTCACCTAATCTTCATCGATCTCCGAATCGTTACTGTTTGCCGAATATACCGCTTTTTCGCTTCTGAAAAATCTACTATTATGTTTTCCTGATGATTCTTTCTCCATATGTACTCCGAGAAAATGTAAAGTTAATATATCCTCATCAATACTTATTAATTTTCGCAAGTAACACAAAAACTCCAAAAATCGAATATCGAAACTCAATGCTTTAAGATTATTCTGTAATAGTTTCAAGGGTTACGTACAAAACGTGCATGTAAAACAAAAAGCACATCATACCTACATAATCCAAGCCAGTAAACCCGTCTGGCACACTTTATCGCATTCTTGGCGCATTTTACCCTTTGTGCGCTTCTCTACTATTTAGCGTTTAATTATCTCAAATTTGTCATAAATCAGTAATATTAAAATAATTCACTTAGAGGGACAGTTTGAGAATAATTTTATATGAAATTTAATTGATCTATAGTCTGAGGCATATTATCTTCCTCCCACATCTTACATTACTGCTTATATTATGATTAGACTGGGGATGACAGCACTCACATAAATTTGGAATCTCATTTTTTCTTTGATAAAGTTCTTAAAGCATATCTGTTGGTATTAGTGCAGCTAACAATTGAGAATTTTACATTTCAACACTGGATTTAAATTGAAAATACTGAAATGTCACTTTTGATATTTATCATAATTTTATTTTTACATTGCTATTAGAAATAAGTAATATTGGGATATACTTGAAAAGTATCAATTGGCATTTGCTCAATGAATGGTATAGAATATCGCTTTTTGTGCTCAAGGAAGATAAATTATAGCAATTATTATCGAAATAAGCGAAACTATAATCAAAACAATGTAATAATTGTTTATATATATATATAACCCCAATAACAAGGTAACTTATAGTTTTTTTCTCAAAAGATAATTAATCGGCAAAGTTTTTATATGTGATCAATCTGCTAATCACAAAGCAACTATCACTCTATCACTGCTTTTTTAATTATAACATTCTCAATCTTATTTTGGTTTCAAATATTTGGAGTTATTTGTCTTATTCATTTTTGTATTTTTATTTTGGAGGATCAAAAAAATTGCTTAGACTTTAGCCAATTATAAAATAGTTTGTCCATGTTAAAAAAAAAATTGTGTAGCATATATATTCATGATGAGCCTAAAAAACATGAGCAAATATTTAATGATCAAATTAAGTCCTATTTTTTTTTTAATAAATATTTATTTAGCTTCAAAATTAAATGTACATAAAATAATTTGATATGATTAAGAGTTTTGATGATGAAAAAATTTATTATGCAAATTTAGGTTCCAAAAAAAAATGTATCAATTAAAAAAAATTGGATGCTAAAATAAAAGAACTTTCAAATGAAAACAGATTTAGTATTTGTTTTTGTTTGATAGTTATTCCACAGTTTGAGGATCTAAAATTGTTGGAAAAAAACTCTGTGAAGAAAATATCTTTTTTTTTTTTAATAGTAAGTGGGAATTTGAAATAGATGGGAATATTTTTCATAAAGTATATAGTTCTATGAAACTTATTGTAAATTTTGAATGAAATAAATAAAAATTATACCAGGCATGTCTTTTACGATATCAAAGGATCTCCTAAAACAAATTTTGTTTCTTGAAATTCAGACATTAATTGCATTTCATTCAAACAACTTTAAAATTTTAAAGCAGATTTAATTTATTTAGAACCACAGAAAATAGATATCTACTGATGTTCAGGTATGTGAAAGATTTTATTAATAATGTGTTGGTAATTAACTATATGAGTTTTTACCACATTAAGAAAGAATTTCAAATGAGTGGGTTAAGTAATAATGAGTATATAAGAAAATTGTGTTTGAACAGAAAAAAAGTCTTTTAATTCAGTCTTAAAAATGTTATTTGTTGTTATAATTTTGTCAACATGAAAAGAATTTTCTTTAAATTTGTTCATTGTCATTTTATCCTATTTAGAATGTAAAGATCCTATGAAGCAATGTTGTAACAGATTTATGTATGCTGATATATATGTTAATAAAATTCTGTAGATTTAAAGCAAAAGAACTATATATGGTTAAAATTATATGAATCCTTCTGAACATATTATCAGGAAACAACTGCATATTTGATGAAAAACTTGTCACTTGATAATGAATGCTTGATTACCTTCATTAGCTCCAAAATGCAGAAAAGAAGTATAAGTGTATCAGATTTCGTGAATATAGCTCGTTTCTTACCTTCTGTGATCTCTCAAGAATTAGGCTTTATATTTAAAGAATTCAGGCTATGCAACAGTTGAAATGATAAAAGAAAAAGATATACAATGGATAAAAAACAGCCAGAATTAATTTTTAATTTTGGTCTTGTCTAAAATAACTTGAGATTGTGTTCTAAATATAAAATTTTTGCTGTTTTAGTGAAAGATATGACTGCTTTTTCAAAACCTTTAGTTGAAGGTTCTTTGAGTATTATGGATAATGTTAAATGCAGGAAATTGTGATATAGTGTCACTCAGCATAATCCAGTATTTGTGAAGTCAAAACTTTTAAAACACAAATATAATTGATACAAAAATTTCCAAGTTTCACTAAAAAAGAAAAGTAATATGAATTTGGTTGTTTCTAAAAAAAGGGAAATCATTTTTAATGAAGTAAGTTTTCTACATGTTTAATTCCACATGCTTACACTATTAACTGTTCTATTTTCCATTTAGATCTAATAGCATTTGAAGAGGGCACCGATTATAAAGATATCTGTTTTATGACTTACAATCATGATTCTATCCAATGCTCCAAAACTGTTCTTATACAGTGGCAGCTTCAATCTGTGTTCTTGCCCTGCTGCAAAAGCTCCTATTTTGCCATAATGTATATATAACATAGATCTCTTCACACATTGGCTTTAGGAAATAAAGTGACTGATTCCTTGACATAATAGAGACTTTAATGGCCTTAACATCTAGCACCCTGACATTTTCAGAGGTCTGCTCAAAAGTCAAATCTACCATTACTTCATCCTGCGTTTCTTCTCAACTCATGACTGATATGGTAACATACAACCAGGAAGATCTGTTTATTTTAAGAATAGTCATGTACAACAGATAGTTTTATCAAGACTCATTAGTGGATACATTAAATATCTTAGAATTGACCAAGGAAACAAAATCTTATCTATGTGTAAGAAATGCACTATTACTCATTTTATCCCTGATCATGTTTTTCTGCTTGTGACTTGAAAAAGAGGTTTTGTTTTGAAGTAGTCTTCTTGATTTGAACTTTTTATTAGTTCATAAATCAGGTTATCCTAACGGATAAGATAAGAAATATCAATAAATGTAAAAAGTGTCTGTGGGTAATAAAACATTAGGGGAAAAAACCATTAAACTTTTGTTCTAATGTTTAAAATATATCTGCGCGAAGGAAATTAATAGTTTATCAAGGAAAAATTACAATACTTTTTAAAAACATGATTTATAATGAAAATTAATCTTATTATAAAACAGTATGAAACAAGTTTATATTTTAACTTAAAATTTTCCATCTTAGTAGTTGTTTTATGGTGGGATCCCTGCATATATATTAATTCATAATTAGAAAAATGATATCTTTGCACTTTCACTGTAGTAACAAATAAACTATAATAGTTATGCACAAGTAATTAAAATGTATGTATCTGAAATCAAAATATTTTTATTTGCATTAGATTTCCATCATCTGCATTTCATATGATATTTAAATATATTAATCTAATAATTTGTAACACAAGTAGAATTTTTTCTTTATTAATAGTTTCTTCACATTTTAAATCATCCATTTTTATTATTATTGTTATTTACAAATGCCGAATATTAGCGCCTAAGCCATTAGTTCATGGGCTCTCCAATACTTTTCAACAATGCCCTCATACTAAGGAAGAACCACACAACTATTTAATTGTTCAAAAGTCATTGGTTGACCAGAGTCACACAAAACACAGTCCGGGGAATCCACCACTCCAATCCTATAGAGATGGTTCCGCAAACAATCATGTCCAGTTAGACCTCTAAAAATGACCATCGCAGTCTTTCTTGGAAAAACGAGAACAGCTCTTTCTTCCCCCAAAATCTTCCATCTCTTGTGTGTCGCACGTTGAACCATATCATGTTTAAGAGTCTTCTTGAGAAGCAGGTTAACAAACAATTTAGTTGAATGAAATGAAAGAGGGCGATTCATGCATTGATCTATCAAGGCTCCTTTTTTAGCCAGTGAATCAGCTTTTTCATTGCCCAAAATTCCACAGTGGGCAGGGATCCACTGGAAAGAAATTCTGTGTGCCAGAGAATTTCTTTCCAGTTCTCTGGCACACAGAAAGCACACTCCTTAAGCAAAGATCTACATTCTAAAATTCTTTGGGAACTATTTTGATTATTCAAAAGAGTTTGAAGCGCACTCTTAGAATCTGACAAAATGACCGCTATTTTTAAAAAAGTGACTGTGAATCGATAGCTGTTGGATAGCCACGGTAATAGCTTCAATTTCACCATCGAAGGCTGTGATAAGAGGACCCATTTGTAAATAAAAACTGAAAAGCTCACAATGGATACCTGCTCCTGCACCATGTGTTCTTTCAAACATAGAACCATCAGTGAAAACATGCAACCACTCTTTTTCAGGATAGCGAACCTCAATAGTCTCTATTGCAAAAGATCTTAGTTGTATATCACCCATTTCTTTTTTAACAACTTTTTGAATAAGATCAAGATTTATATTCAAATTCAGATAATCTATAGGACAAGTAGGTGGAAGTAAAATTAAATAGTCTCTACTCAAATTTAAAGTATCAGATTCTCTCAGGGCAGCTTGGATGAAGCCAGTTTGAGTCTTAAGATTTCTAGGGATCTCATTGTTATAGTTCCTCCAGAAAGAGTTGCCAGGTAAACGCACAAGTTTTTGGTACAGCAGGATTGCCTTTCTTTTAATAAAATGATGAATAGGTTCCAAGTTGATTAGGAGTTGCATTGCAAGAACAGGCGTAGTTTTCACAGTTCCAGTAACAATTCGCAATGCTTGGTTCTGGAAAACCTCAAGAACATTAACTACTTTCTCTGCGGCTGTGATGAGAATCTCACAACAATAGCAAATAATTGCACGAATATATAATTTGTAAGTAGTTAACAATGTCTCTCTGTTGCAGCCCTACCTTGAGCCAGCCAAAAGTTTCAAGACAGAAAGTCTTCTAACGGCTTTAATTTTCCAGATTTTCTGCATGATTTCCATTTTTATCAATTTAGTCATTAAAAGTATGTTAATTAAATATAAACTATAGAGAAGAAAAGACTTGAGTAAAATTATTTCTGTGTTCACCAATATAAATCTATTTATCTGCATAATTTTAATTTATCTATAAAAAAGTGTGTGTTTTAAATATTTATCTTTTATAATCTTATCTTTTATATTATATATATATATATATATAATTTATCTTTTATAACCATATATAATTATTATTTCCAAAGGAAACACTTATTTTGTTCTTAATTTAATAGAATTATATAAAGATGGGGAACTGCTATATCTCAAAATTCAAAATTTTAATGCTTTGTTAATTGCTAAAGAGATTTTAAAAAATAATAGATAGTGTAATGTACTCACAAAAAATTAATTTTGGTAATTTTTTTATTCAGTAAAAACAAATTTCTCTGCATGTCTAATTGAAGGAAAAATATTTTTTATCGTATTTATTTTGAATTTTCCAACTAAAAAGGAAATAAATTTTTAAATAAAAAATTCCTTCCCTAATTTCATTACTTACTTTATTATTATAATTATTTAAAAAATAATAAAATTGCTTTTTTTTTTTTTTTTTTTTTAAAGAAAATTTTTTAGTCAAAACATATAATAGTGCTTGTTTGACAATCTTTAATCAAGCAGTGTTTGATAAACATAGCCCAATATATAATTCATTCAGTTAATATTTTCAGAAATTATTTAAGAATATTTATATGTAAAACACAGACCTAATTTATGAAATTTCAAATTTTATGACAATAGATTAAAATAATATTACCATACATTACTTTGAAATTACTCTTAGTGTTAAATTTTTCTCCATTTTTATGTAATTACTTGTCATTCTTTTTTATTTATTTATTTTATTTTTTTTTTTTTTTAATTTGTGCATTGACATCTATTAAAATTGATTAATTACTAAAATTTTTGCTTTTGAAAAAAATGTCTTTTGTACTTGTTTGAAAATTGGCTTGGATAAATGTAAATTGGGTGATTCCACCTGCTTTTCATGTCCTATAAACAAATAGCAAAAATAATTGTCAACAATGTAGTAGTGACTTGAAATTTTAAACTATTTTAATTATATTTTTTAATTAGATGTGCATAGAATTTCAGTCTCCTTATGAATATGTAATTTTAAAAATTATCTTTTGCCTGTTATCAAGGCCTGTTCTTTATCAGTTAGAATTTCTTGACCTTTTATGTGCTACTTTTCTCTCATCTTATAGATTTTATATGAAAGTATGATACATCATTGAATTTTTAACTGATCAAAATATCATAGATAATAGCATTGCATTTTTAACTTTTTAAAACATATTGTATTAATGTTTTTCATATTTTAGAATATTTAACAAATCTTTAATTATGTCTCTTACTCTTTTAGCTTGGTTTCACAATAACAAAAACTGTCAGTGACAGTATAACTCCATATATGGTAAGTAAAAATTTTGTTCGTGCTACTGTTCTTTTAAATGTTTTTAAAATTTATGTGCATAAATGATACAAATATATGTATTTATATAAAGAAATTTAATTTTAGAAAATTCTTAAGTCTTAAAATTTTACTATATTAATTTGGGGTTATTATTATATCTATTAAAAATAATAAAATTGGGTGGGTTTTTTTTTCCAACATTAGTTAATTTTTTGCTGTTTATTTAAATGAGTCATTCATGTACTGAACTTTTAACAATCATTACAGGCATTTTCAAAAATATGTGAAAGTAAATTATGATCATTTTATTTTATGTTATGGTAGAATCATATGACTTATACTTATAACATAAGAAAAATTGATTCCAGGAGAACCCAGCACTGTTACCAAAATAAGATATTGTACTAATATTGTAAACTAATATTCTGTGAAATATCATTATGTATGAATTGGGGATATCTTATCTTAGTTAATATATATAGTGTTATCTACTAATTCTTCTGGGTTTTCCAGAATGAAATAGTTATTAAATGGTGAGTGATTTGAGTTTGATTTTAAATTTGGATGTTTGTAGTTATTCTAAATCCATTTTATGATGTAAATTTCTACCTAATTAGAATTTACTTTGGAAAAATATTTTTTTAGTTATAAGTTAGCTAATAAGTATTCAGTTTAATATAATGAAAATAGTTTATTAAAAATAGCATGGATGATTTTGTGATTTATTAGCAAACTGATAATTTAAACTTATTTTAAGGAAACCCAGCGAAATAAGTGCTTTCTTGCAGATGATGCTTTAACTACTGATGGAAATATACAAATTGTGTCATTCCTTTTAGATCTCAAAAGCAATGAGTGAGTATTTTTATTTTTAATATCTTATGAGTTTCTCTGCAATCAAAGTCTTCAAAAACTAAGAAAATACAAAATAGTGTTATATATTAAAGTGCTTTTTCATAAAAGCAATGATTAGCAACTTGCCATTTACTGACTGTATGTAGCTCAAAAATGCAACTTATCCAAAATACTTGAATGGGGAAAAAAATCATTAATAATTTTATATTAAATTAGTTTTAAGCAATTTTTCATTTATATATTATTTATTTACTATTTTGAGTTTTGAACTTTTCTGTGTACTTGTATTTTGAAATTCATTAATGAATTAATGCATATGAATATATGATGTTGAATAATAGCTTATCAATCAAATAAAAAAAAACTGACTATGTTATAAGTGAATTTGTTTTATAGTTTTTTTAAGCTTGAGATGCTTTTAGTGAGATATAGTTGACTTAAGTGTCTTTCATGATATTTAAAAAAAAGGAAGGTCAAGTTTCTACAAAAATTAGTAACCTGACTTTGTTATGACAAATGGGATGCTCTGTTACAAAGATGCACTTGATCAAAATGGGAAAGGGAAGGGCAGGTTGATAAAAATAATATACCACAAATCAGTCATATGTCTGAAAAGTACGAGTCTTGTTTGCTAATAGTATGTAGGTCTTAATTACATATGATATTCCCAAAACAATGTATTTTCTGGAATTGGTCGAAATCTAAAAATTCAGTATGAAATACCTGTTCCCAGCTAGGAATAAATTATAATCTTTTTCAAAACATCATCCTTTGTTTTAATAAAATATCAATGATATTTTTAAAGTTCAAATTTAAGTTATTTATCTTACAACATTAATTAATGTTCTTTCTATATTGTGAATACTCATGTATATAATATGTTCTTTGGCATATATTTTCCTTTAAATACAATAGGAAAATACTAGTTCACATCAAGAATAGAATTTCTTTTTGAACCAATTATTAGTGAAATTTTGTCTTTTTCAGGGATGGATTATATTTATTTTTAAAAAATTGTATATTGATCTACACAGATTTGATTGAAATGCCGAATCATTAGCTAGGATCCTGGCCTTCATTTTAATAGTTCATTATTTCAATTCCCACCTCCGACATGGAGGCATATAGTGGTTCAAAATCCATTTTAAACTATTAATCCTAATCCAATTAACTTCTGTGTATAAAATATAACCATAATGACAAACAAATCTGCAACAAATAAGGTATCAATTAGATAATGTATGTGATATTGTTATTCTTAATACCACTATAAATGCAATTTCACTAGTAAATAATAAATTTATGCGATTGATTTGAAATCTATATTAGAAAATGTTTATTAATAGTGTACTAAAAATGAAATAATTAGGAATATTATCTGATTTAAAAATTTTATCCAAAATTGTCTGCACAAAACAGTATAATTGAATCATAATTCTAAATTTCAATAAATCTATTTGTTAATTTTTTATTTAATGTATCTTAATCTGATGTTCTGTGATGTATTTCTTTCAGTTTTTTTCATAGGACTTCACTTATTTTATATGGTTTTGGTTGCTTTTTTAAGACATACTGTGATGATTGTCATTAATGAGATCTTTGTTGTAAATAATTGAAAATAGTGTTAATATCTTGTTAATTTTATATAAGTAATTTTTAATTTTAAATCATAATTTCTATTTTCAAAATATCCATTTTCAGTGTTTGCGAAAATATCAAAACAATATTAGCTTTTAAATTTCTTAAACATGGATAAATATTTTTATAATTGTAATCTATTTTAATTGAACTTTGCACATACTTAATTTAAGTATATATAATGTGATACTAAAACTTTAATGAAAAATTATAAAATAGCATGCAACCATGTTTTGAACAAATGTAATTTTTCGCTCGTACTTTTTTAAATATTTTTTTTGTAAATCCTACTTTAACTAAATCATTTATTTAAATTGATAACTAAGAATTCATCTTTATATA
Organism: Latrodectus elegans; assembly: GCA_030067965.1. Lineage (NCBI taxonomy): Eukaryota > Metazoa > Arthropoda > Arachnida > Araneae > Theridiidae > Latrodectus > Latrodectus elegans. Next base: position 27,841,839 of record CM057814.1, read on the forward strand.
TTTAAAAAAAAATTTCTCTTTAAAATTAGGATTTGTAATTCTATATTTCTCTTTACTTTTTATTCTCCATAGAAATAGTGAGAAACATAGGTGAAAAGTTCTTATAAAATATTTTCCTAATGAATTATTTCCTTAATAAAGTTCTCTTTATATGTACGCTTCATCATATGACAGCATATTACAGAATTATGTTATACGTCTTATACATATTTGCATTCTTTCTCTCTTTTTTTCTTAGTTTTTGATTTAAGATGTGACTAAATCTATAAACCTAACTTTTGAGTCCACTTCATATTTCCAAAATATTTTTTTTTTCCTATATGAATTCAATGATGCATAATATTTTTGCCAGTAAAAAGATTTTTCTTGGTTTATTTGTAAAATCCTATCACATTTAAAAAAAATCCAAGCTAGTGAAACAGTTCTTTGGTCATCAGTTCAACAATCCATGGGTTTGAATCTCATCTTTGGTTTGGATGTTAGTGATTTGGAATTCACTTTAAACTATAGGTTCCTGTATAATTAGCCATTGTGTATGTAAATCATACAAAAATTTCCTTATCTATATTTGCTATTTCTTTCTTTAAAAAAAAAGAAAGAAAGAAAGAAAAAGTCTTTAACCATTTTCAAGTACTTCCTCATTTTTAAACATTTTTGTGTGTTTATATTTGTAAAAAAATTTTAATAGCATTTGGGTTTTGATAATTCTAAGTACCTTGTATATGCTTTAAATATTTAAATTAACAGAAAGTATCATTTGCCAGGGAATTCAAAAGAATGTATTGTATGAATATTGAAGAATTCTGTTTTATTCTTATAGTCATGCATATTCCTGTTCCATATTGTTTATTGGTTGTTTTAAGTTTTGTTATATATATATATATATAGATAGATAGATTATAATTTGCAAATTTTAAAATAACAAAAGTAACAGTATATTTTTCCATTTTTGATTTAAAATATTTTATATTAATAATACATAATTTATTAATTAATTTATTACAGGCTATTGGTCAACTGTAGCACCCTTCTTCCTTTTCTAGACATAAAATCAGGTTCTGGAGAAAATGCCACTTTTCCTGAGAAGTTGCCAAAACCAAGAGATACTAGTCATCAAATAAGTGAGGTTCAAAATATGATTAAGCAGAAACGCTCTGTGGAAGATAAGAAAGAAAATAATGAAAAAGGTTTGAAAATTTGAAATAATTATACATGTAAATTAATAGCAAATTTTTATAAATTTATTTCATTGAAATAAAAAAATTTTAATTTGATTGACAGTTAAAAATTATTTTGAAACTTCTGTGATAAGTAATTTTTTTAAAATAAAATCACATTATTATTAAATATTTTTGAAGCACTTAAAGTATTTTTAATTTTATAACTTAATTATTATTTAGATTATCAAAATTTAAAAATATTCGTTGAGCTGTGGTAGTCTAGTGGTTAAGACATCGGCCTTCCTTCCAAAAATCCGGATTGATTCCCGAGACACCCAAAGTCCCACCAAGTGCATGCAACATTCATGCTTATTAAATCTATGGAATCAAAAGTCTTGTGGTTAATCATTGAACATTTATCATAGGTGTAATGCTCTACAGAAAATTTCCTCGTCTTTCAGATCAATGTCAAAATTGAGGGAGTGGATCCTGTGTTGGGGCCATCTATTGGAGGAATCTTAGAGCAAAGTCATACTGTCACATTCGCGACACTCTGGTTAAAAAACTCACCCTACTGATTTAAATTCATATAGTTGATATCAAAATGAGCTTGGTTTCTCCAAGTATTATAAATAACAACAACAACAATATATGGTTTAGAATTTTATAAGTAAAACAATGAAATTTATTTAAAGGAGTGGTGAAATTTTACTAATTTTTAACTTGCTATTAGAATTTCTTTCTCTGTGATAATTATGATTAAAATAAAACATTACACAACTTTATCATTCTAATCTAAACCTTGTATTTTAAATATAAGCAATAAAGTTTTTAGTCTAATCAATAAATGATTTTGCTGTTATTATAAATCAGTTTAAATGTTTTTATAAAAAATGAACTTACTCTCTAATACTTTGATTCATAAAATAAAAATAAGGAGTATTAGATCTTAAAATTAATTTTTTTAAATGACTACTCTAGACTACACTCTTTTTGTAAATAAGGTATGATTACTATTTCAGAAATACATGCAAAATAAAATTCATGCTTAAAAGCAATGTTTTTATTTTTGATAGCAAAAAAATCAAGCAAAATAACTTTTTTTTTGTTTTTCAAAGTTGCAGTCTTACATTTTTTTGATGTAGCAAAATATTTCACTTTTGTTTTCCTTAAAAAAAGTACCTCATTTTTTGTTTTGTTTTATTCATTTACTTATTATTCAGATGAAGTCATTTTATTTTTGCTTGATATCCAAAAGTTCTTGTTCATTCTCATTCATTAAGTTCTCTATCAATTAATTAGCTACTAGTTTTGATTTACAAATTATATCTGAGTCCACATTAAGAAATATGTTCAGCAGTTTGTTCCTTAGTTTATGTTGAGAGTAGCTTTTTGCTATTCAAACTGTCAAATAAATGTTTTTGGCTTTTTAAAATTATGGTAGTAATAAATCCTGCCTGTCAAAATGTCTGCGATATCATTTTTTCCCCTGACATTTTAAGCTCGGACTGGGAAATGCATTGCACCTAGTATGCCAATTTTACAAGAGGATTTCAATTCATGATTACTGGTTTCAATACTGTCTTTTGCTATTTATACTTTGAAGGTATTGGTTATATTCTACATGGACTGTAAGAACAAAATTAGATTAAGTGAGAGAAATGACTCAAAAATTGCTTCAAAATATCCAATATTTCAATATCAATAGTGCATTTAGCTATCCACGATTTGAAAAGTTTGTAACTATCCAATAAAAACTTTGACCTAAGTTTTTCAACCATAAAATAAAAAAATTTTAGTTTGTTGATGGGAGTTAAAATTTTCATTCATTTCATGATGTCCAGAAAATTAGCCATTAGTTCTCTGGCCTACCAATACCTCTGAACAGTACATATTAAAAATACAAATGTCAAGATGATTAGCCTCAAAAATTTTATTATGTTTACACAAAAGACGCAAGAAAGAACTAAGCTTAAACTGATATAAATATGCTAGCAAATGGTTTAGGGATACAAAGAAGGCAAAATTTTACCAAGCTTAGCATTGCCCAAAGTGTGCCACAAGAAGGCTTGCTACTTTACACCCTATTAAGAGTATTGCATCTTTGGGATCATATGAGGAACCAACTATTAAATTAGAATTTCATAAAATTATGATTCTGCTATATTAAGAATTTAACATTGAAGCCAAGGTTTTCAATCAATCATGTCTTTTCTAATGTTTGTTATATAATTATTTGAGTTTTTAAATGCAAATTGGTAAATTTTGAAATTGAAAGTTCTTAATGAATTGTTTAGTTATTTTTAAATAAATAATGCATTAGATATATGATAAATAGAGTATTATTGGAAATTAAAAATTGAGATATATGAATTAAACAATTAGTGTATTTCAGACTATGGAATGAATTTAATTCCTGCATATGTGAGTAAAATTTTTTGATAGAAATATTATTTATCTTTAATGATTGATATATTTTGCTTATGATTTACATTTGATATTGTAAAAATTTTATTTTTTGTAATATGTTTTACTACAACATAAAAAATTTCTTGTGAGAACAACTATTTCAGTTGATAATATATTTTTTAAATATTTTAAACAAGAAAAAGAAAATTGATTTTAATTCTTCATGAAATTTTATTTATTTATTGTATATATATAAAAAGGCTATATTATTTGCTTTATTTTTATATTTATAATTTAAACTTTTGAATAAAATTATGTATTTTTATAATTTTCCGGATTATTCAGTATTTTAAATTGCGAATAAAATGTGATTTTTTTTTAGTCAATTTTAAATATTTGGAATATTTTTAGTGTATACTGTACAAAATATTTCATAGATATAATAGTTTACCCTGAATTTAATGTACATTTAAAACACACATTATTAAATAGTTTTTTGAATAAATAACTAATTGCTTTTGTCAATAATATATTGAATATTTATGCCCAAATTTTTAAAATGCTCTTAGTTAAAAACCTGATTTGAGTATTTTTTCTTTCTGGAAAATAATTTTATTCCCTCTCCAATTTGCATGTTTTTAAGTTTGTTACATTATACTTATCATTAATGTATAAATTGCTTCAAAATGTAAGTTTTATTCATATCTGCACAAAATTGTAAATTATTACAATTTTGTGCGAAGTCTCATTTGTAAAATTGCAGTTAAAACAGTTCTCCCTTCTTAAATTTCATTATGTATTAAAAATAAAAAATGTTATTTTTCACAATATTGATTATTCCTCAAATTTATAAATTTATTGATTTTATTATACAATACAAGCCTGAAAAACTTGTATCAAAATATTAAGTTTTCTTTGTAATAGATAAATTCCTTTTTAGTTATATCACAAGATATAAAAGACCTTGATATGAAGAAAAAAGTGAATGAAACTAAAACTTTAAGTTCTGATAAAATTATGAAAACATCTGTTACAAAAAAAGATGAAAGAATTGATTCTACAACAACTGTAAGTAAAGAAATTTCTAATAGTGGTATTGTTGGAGACAAGTCTTGCAGCTCTTTCAAAATACCATTCAAAAGCACAATTGATGGATCTAAAAGAAAAATCTCAGATCTTGAGGTAATTTTACTATATTATTTTTCTTTTTATTTATTTATTCATGCATTTTAAATAGTAAGAAATTTAGGAAACCATTTTATTTAGCTTATTAAACTATTCATTTAGCAAATTAATAATCCACTTAATGATTGTTTTTATTCTGAGAATATAATTTTTTCACTTGTATTATTTTGTTTAAAGATAATTGAAATGTATTAAAAATATTTTGATTTATATTTGTGAGGCAAGAGTTCAATATCAAAGATAGAATTTCAAACAAAAGAAAAATTTATCAAAAGAATTTTTCAGCTCAAGGGCCTTGATGTTTTTTAAATTTTATTTTAAAAGATAAAAGAAATATGTAATCATTAACAAATTTACAATTGCTCCTTGCTTGCATTTTTAACATCACTACAAATACCATCCTTGTTAATTATATATATTCAACTGAGGGAAATTTTTAGTTTAAGTATAAAATTTATGAATGAAACATTATAGATTTAACATTATAGACTGCCTAAAAAAGTAGAAAAAGCATTGTTTTCTTTACCATTATAATTATATAGTCCCAAAAAAAATTTAACCCTGAAAGATTTTTTTCAAATTTCATATAATGAGTAATATGTTTGTCATAAAAAACATTCTACATTTTCCCAGCTCTGAATTTGCAGCCTTAACTGAGAATTACAGAAATTCAGTGAATATTCTCATGCATGTTGATATCATTGATGTAAATTACTAAAATAGAAAAAAGCATTAAAATATTCTTAAATTTTATTAAGTTGTCTTTAGCATAGTGGTATCTTTCAATATATTGTATAATAGAGGCATACAGTATTTATAAAAAATTTTCCGTCTACAAAATTATAACTAGAGTGTTAAGCATACCAAATGTGTATGATGTAAAATTTAGATTGCGCTATACATTTGTTTCTGAAAGTTATGAAAGTTATCCTAAATTTTTTTATAAATAATCAGTTAAAAACTTACATTTCAAGAAAGCTCAATAAAATTTCTATGTCATGGAAATCCTTTCTCAATGCTGATGAGAATTTCAGTGTTTGAAACATTGATCCTGATGTCACTATTATAACAGGCAATAAAATGCACTAGTTACAGTACTTAATTGTATTTTTTTCAATTCTAGAAATAGTAATTAAATGAAAGTTTACTTGTTATTAATATCTCTGTCAAAGAAACAATGCATCATTCTGCATGAAAAGAAGTATTGTAGCAGTGATTCCGAAATCTTTTATCCATATGGAAATATTGATTATTCTAGCATGTTGTATTTGCTATATATTCTAAACTGTACTTTTGTCTTCTAAAAATTTACACTTTAATCCCAATTATTAAGACTAGAATATCCAGAATAAAATTTTATTTTTCATTTCCATTTATTTGTTGCCTGATTCTGCATTGAAAACACCTCTTGTACAAAATGATTGAAGATTGAAGTGTCATAATAAGTCATATTTAAAAAATGATATTGAAGAAAAAATATGTATATAAACTGGACATATTACAAATCACAATTGTTTTCTTTACCATTAAAATTATGCTTGTAACTAATTTAATGCTTGTAACTTAATAAGTAGAGTTTTAATTTTTAATGCTTGTACCAAATATCTTCAAAGTTTTTTTTCTCATTGCAATCTAAAAAAAAATTATGTTTGATTTCCATAATACTTGTTTTACTAGTTGGTACTGTACCAATTTAAAAAGTATTTTATTCATTTTCCATCCTCTAATTCTTGTGATTATTCAAACTAAGATACAAATAAACACTTTAAAGATGGATGAATAGATATTGCAAATCAATTTTAAATTTCATAGTAATTTCTAAAGCAGCTGCTGAATGCTAGAGCAACAAAATGGCTTACAACTTCAATACAAGAAAACATAGAGCTTAAAAAAATGTAATAGTTATATAATTTTTAAATTTTTTATAATTTTTACATGTCTATTAATCTTTTCCCTCTTCCTGAAAGTGAGTTGGTGATCAGATTTATTTACTCTTAGCTACTAAATTATAAAAAAAGATTCTTCTAAACTAGTTTAAGTTTTATTGGAATATGTATGTTATGAATCATGGTAAAAATGAGTGAATAAAAATATTTTTTTTTATTTCACAAAGAGTAAATTTTAAAATTAGGAAATTAATAACAAATATATATGATTTATGATTAAGTATCAGCAAACTTTAGCAAACCTTAATGAATATTTCCAAAAAGTAAAGTGTCTGCTCTCTATTATTTTACTTAATACACTAAGTCTGAACTTTCTGAAGTAATTTTTTTATACTAAAGATTTTCTTCATTCAAAACTGACATTATCGTCATTGTTATATGGTAAAACTGCAAGCTCTGAAAAACTTTAAATGAAGAAAAAATTCAAATCATTTTTATAAATTTAAATCCAAAAATGGAATTACATTGTTTAGATTATTTTTAAAAATCTTAATATTTATACATTGCCTTCACTTGTCTTATAAGATGTGCATGTTCAAAGTTATCCATTTGCTTGCTATTATTCAAAAACAATAGAGTTACATTTTAGATTTTTTTTTTATGGTTGGTAAAATTTGCAATTTAGATCATTGTAGTCAGATTTGTATACTGTAAAATCTTTTAGATGGTTGAAACCCGTCTAAAAGATTTTACAAATTTGTGGATAGGCAAAAAATATTTAAAACTAAAAAGTCAGAAATATTTATTAAATTATATAAGATGAAAAATTAATGTAAAGCATCAGCTTTACTTTTTTAAAAAAATTTTTTTAACTTAATGATATATTCTTTATTTATTAATATATATTCTTTAAAAGTAACATTTCATCTTTCATGTATTTATTTGGACTGATGTATTGTTCTAATGAAAACAATTATTTTTAGATAAATAAATTTTTATGCTTTCTGTTTTCTAGTTTGTTGTGAGCATGTTGAGTGATGATGCTGTTGGCTTATATAGTGTGTATTTCCACAACTGTGCTGAAAATGAAGATTTTCCTCTAGCTGTCAATCTATCGGTTAGATACTTTATTTTATCTGTCAAAATTTGAAATTCATATTTTTAGCTACATTATTGTTATCGCAAATAAATGTGTTAACTTAAAAACTAATGAGTCATTGAAAAATGTTGCAATTATGTCAAAATGATTTATATTGGAATGCATGAATCTTTGATTATATTTTACTGTTTTACTTAAAATAGAAAAAGTAAAAATTAAAGTAAACGAGAAAAATATTTAAAAAGAGAGCAAAATAAATGAAAAAAGATTTTTAAATTTTATTTTATACGTAGCATTTCATCTTTCTACATAATCCCTGTAAATATTTATGTTTTTAAATAATATTTCACTAATGATTTTTTTTTTTTTTTTTTTTTTTTTTTTTAAATTTTAAATTGAATTTATATTTTACAAGTTCACATATGAATAAGTGGAAATGGCCAATTATTATATATTTACTGGACATTTCTGTATGCTTTAAGTATAATTTATTTTTTACATAAATAAATCTTTTTTCTTTTTTTTTTCCCATAATTGTTAGTGTACTTTTATGTTTAGAAATTTATTTTAATAGAATAGATTAACAATTCCACAAATTTGCATTACTGTGTATAAAATTATATAAAGCAGTTTTATATTTTCATAGAAGAGATTATGTTTAAGTCAACAGACTTACATCTATAAATTTTATACATTGTTTCTGTGTGATGTTACAAAATGGGTTTTTTTCTTAGTTATTATTTCTTTGATTTGATCGTTGTGTTTTCACTTTCAAGATGAATTAATTATATCTAGCACTTTTTTTTATCAATTAATTAAGACTTCTATTTTAGATTTTGTTAATATCCTGTACTACTGATTTTCAGTATTTATAAAATTCTTAAATCTAAATCTGTTCCAGTGACATTTTTATTAATCATAGGTTCTATATAACTGTTAGAATTAACATTATTAGTGAATGCCTTCTATGTGTGTGTGTGTGTGTGTGTGTGTGTGTTCGCAAGAGGTGGAAACGGGGGACAGTAGTGTGTATACACACCTTCTAACCGAGGGCGTCAGCAGATCCGAGGACGTCCTCGCTTTGAATTTACTATTTTTGTGTATAAATTGCATAATTTTAACTCGAATTTTAATTTATTTGAAATTTAAGAAAGTTTTCTATTTGTTTTTGCTCATTTTAAGTCTAAATTGTATATTTTTATTTTTTAATTATCATTTTTGTTGACATTTAAAAGGGTCCTCGCTTTACACCTTGTGCATTAAACTTGTGTATGTGTGTATCAAAAGTGTGTATCTTGTAAAATGTGACGTCCTCGGTGGTCCGGTAAAATCCGGGTTGTGAGTGTGTCCTCAGATAACCGGAAAAATGTACATTGTGTATGTCAAAAATTTTCTAATAATATCGTTCATTGTGATAATTTCATAAAAACTCATATATTTAGTTCTTTGTAACATCAGTAGATAATTATTATTGTGTTTTTAAAAAAAATTAAGTAAATTAAAAATTTAAGTATACTTAATTAGATAAAATTTTAGCTTGTTTTTTAAAGAATGGCAGACCTTTTGAGAATTAAAGGAACTTCTTTAAAAAATAATTAAATATATTTGTTTATTTAATATAAATTTAATTTTATTAAATGTATAAAATATTATAAATTTTAATTATATATATTTTTTTTACTTGTAAGTATTAAAAAATTTTCTTCATCTGAAAAAATTCCAAATGCTATAATAAGTATAATTTTAATTTTGCTTCATTAGATTTGCAGTTTAAAATTTACACTTTAATATTAATAACTGTGTTATGTTTTGATGTAATTACATTTTTAAAAATAAAATGTAAATATATATATTTATATTTTCTTGCCTTTTCATTAACATTTATTTATTTATAAATGTTAATAAAAAGGTTATTATAATTTATTTATAAATTTATTTATAAATAAATTATTAAAAAATTAAAAATAATGTTAAATGAAAATTTACAAAAAGTTTTTAATTAAATTTGTTCAAAATTTTTCAGCTTATAATATAATTATGTTAAAATCTCATTATAAACTCTTATGAAAGATTTTACCGTATACTTTATCAGTCCACTGAATTATAAATATAAACATTAATTTTTTGTTTCATACATTATATATATATATATATATAAAAAATTTATTATTTGTTTCATTATTTTGCTATCGAGGGCATCATATACACACAGGCAAACGAGCTCATCACATACACACAAGAAAACGAGCTCATCACATACACTCAAGAAAACGAGCTCATCACATACACACAGGAAAACGAGCTCATCACATACACACAGGAAAACGAGCTCATCACATACACACAGGAAAACGAGCTCATCACATACACACAGGAAAACGAGCTCATCACATACACACAGGAAAACGAGCTCATCACATACACACAGGCTATGGAGAACCTCATTAGAATGTAAAAACTGAACAAGAAATTTAATTTAACTGAAACTCGATTCAATTAATTTCAATTGATTATTATATATTCAATTGAATAAACAATTAATTCAATATTTTCTTTTTGTGCTTAACATTTCATATATGCCACTGATTGTTTATTTTTATGTGTACACAATCAGTAAATGCAAAAAACTTCATATTTAAATCTTCAAAGAAGAAACATATATCTTGATATACATGTGCGGTACAGTTGTTTGGATTCCTTTTGGAATTATTAGTTCAAACTATTTTAATTCTATTTCTATTAAATCAATTAATCCATTTTTTTCTCATATGTTTTACTGACAAGTCATTATTCAATTTAAATTTGAATATTTAAATATAGATACGCATATGTTTTTTAACAATAACATTTTCTTGATTTTTTTATAATATTCATATTTCAAAATTAATTTTTTCACCATTATTCTGTTTTAATTCTTCTAAATAACAAGATAATTTTTGTTAATCATATTAATTTGCTTATTTGATTCAAATTTTCATTATTCTAATCGTCTTTCCCCGATTTAATTTCCAAACCATATTCATCAGTTATAGTAAAGAAAATATATTTTATTCTGGGAGTATAAGTACTATCTCATACTTATTTTATTATTTAAGATAATTTTCGGGGAAAATGCATAAAATTAAAGTTAATTAATTGTTTCCAAATACGATGAAAAATTTACATATTTAAGCGATCCAAAAATTTTATCGAAACTGACATTTTTAGCTTTTGTATATTTTAAATCCCAGGAGGGAGAAAAAAGGAATTAAAATATGCCTTGATTACATCCTGTAAGTGAGTAATGACAAATCACTGAGGAAGCAGTATGAAAATTCAGACACTTTCAAAACCACCTGACGATAGAAACTCTTGCAAAAAGGGCAGTTTCGGGAGGTTTTGTTTTTAAGCAGAATCAAAAAGAATGCGTTTTCTTATATTTAGTTAGAATTAAATATAGAAAAAGAAATTTTAAAAATATTCAAATATATATACTTAGAAATTTTTGGACAGATCGCAATGTCCATAATAAATAACCACTTTTAATCTTTTCATCAACGGCATCCTTGAACCATTATCTTCTGTTCACTCTAGTTTATATGTTGACGACTTACAAATTTCTTTCATATAATATGAATTTCTTAGATCAAATATGTATTTAAATGACATACAATTGAGTAAACTGTAAATAATCTTTTTACTTGATGTGCACAGAATGGTCTTAGTCTACTTCCTAGCAAGTGTTGCTGCGATCATTTCTGCAAGCAAACTAACATTCACCATGATCTTTTGCTTCTCTTAAGCAGAAGAGTTATCCCTGTAATTGATAATATAAAATTCTTTGGAGTGATTTTCGATAGAAAATTACCTTTCCTTTCTCAAATTTTACATTTGTGGAAGAATTGTTAGCTATTTCTTATATTATCTGTTAGGCAATTTCGATTACATTTTGGAGTACAGATTACAAATCGCTCCTTTAAATGTACCAATCATTAATGTTATATCCCATTGACTATGGCTACATTGTTAATAGATCGACTATATTTTCCGTCTTAGGCAGATTGTTCACTGTTCATCACTCCTACTTTAACTTATGCATTGATGCCTTTCACATATTACCCATCAAGAGTCTATATGTAATCTGTCCTCAGTTACTCTTAGACCTGTCTTAGTTATTATTCAAAAATTATATCCACAACTCATCATCTCTTACGTTCTATTGTTTATAATTCTGCTCTTAAGAGATTATATAAAGCAAGACCATCAACATTCAACCTTTTTTCACTTGTATTAATCTTAGCTTTGGCTGTCTCATCTATGTGATGAGTCTACAGACTTATTTGCAAACCCACCTTGGTATGATACGCACTATATTCAATTCTTTTGAAGACCATAAACAATCGGACACAAGTTCTACTATTTTTCAACAGTTTTATGCATCTCAACGCAATTCGCGTTCTATGTACAGTCCTGTCTTCATAAGTGGATCCAAAACTGCCGGAAATTTTGGATGTGCTTACATCCAAAATGTTGTTATTTTGGATGTGCTGGACATTTTGGATTTCTAAATATTTCTTTTAGCTAATATCTCCACAAGCCCTACTTCATTCTCATTGCTGAGGCTGAGGCTTTATCAGGTGCACTTAAGCAGCTGCATTCTAAAAGTGGGCATACATTTTGCGTATTTTCTGAAAATGGATTATTTTAGAAGTTTTGAGAAATTGTAACTTTTATTTTAATAGTGTTCAAGTATATTAATTTATTATTTTCCTGGATACCAAGTCACATACATATTATATATATGTATATATATATATATATATATATATATATACATATATAAATGACAATAAGAAGATTAATGTGACAGCTAAGTCTGCAATTATTGCCAGATTTTCCTTATTTCCATTTATGTGATGTAAGAAATAGATTTAAATATTTCATACAGTCACTTTGACAGGAGTTCTGTAATAGGCAAGTATGCAAAAAAAATCTTTACCATCTTTCCATTAATCATCCTTTTACCTTTACCCTTGATCTACACCGAATTAAAATGTCCAACTGACTCGTCTTCGTATTGGTCATAAGCGTTTCACACACAAAGAACTATTTGAAGTTATTTAAAGAATAGGTGTTTCTGGGTAGGAATTTTTGTAGAATTTAGTTGCAGGAAATATACAGTGCATCATATTTTAATCATATATCCAGATTTTACTTAATGCCACTGCATATTTTTTAACCATTATATTTTAACCTTAGAAAATTTGCTACGGGAACACAGCCATTGTAATCTCTGTACGTGTTTAATAGCAATAGGTCTTAAGCATTTTATCTAATTTTAACTATCGTACACAAACACCATTTAATATTTCAAAATTTTACAGTATATATTAACGGTTCTTTCGTAAAAACTTTAAATGATATGGTGTAAGATCTGTTTAAAAATATTTAATGTTATTTGGTTTGGAAAATGAAGTCCGCATCTAAAACTTCAGTTTGGGTCAGCTTTTTTTATTTGGACCTGGTGCTACAAAACCCAACTAACCAACGAAAAGCTATCTTCATATGTAATATTTTTTACCAAGAATTCTGTCCATAGAAGAAAAAATATTATTTTCACAAAACCAGCTTAGAGGAATTATTTTGAAAAATATTAACAAAGTAAATATACAAATGAAAATTATGAACAGAAAATGAAATAAATTAATAATCTATAAGTCTCTGTACTATTATTATCTTAATGTTATTATCTGCGATATTCTAGTAACAATCATTAAACAGCTGAGACATGTGGCATTAGGTTATTAGTAAAATAAATAATATAAATTTTGCTGGACAATAAGTACGTTTCTGGGAATGCAAAATGCGATAAGATTTTAACGATTTTTTTCAGACTCTTAAAAACCACTCCAATCAGTCAAGTAAATCTCTTGATTTTTTCAGATATGCACCCTTACCAACCACAAACAAACTATTTTTTCTCTGATTGACTTAAAAATACTATTTATCAGGATAAAGCTTCAAGGAATCTTTTCATTATTTGACTCCAAATTCGTAATATAAAAATTTAAATAAGCTGTTAAAAAGTTTAATATTTGTTTAAATATTTACTTTTATACATGCATATTACAAAAATATACACGGATTAGCAATGATAACAGCCTAAAGAATTATTTATTATATTATTTCAATTTTCGTTAAATTTGCTATGAAGTTTTGTAGCAATTAACTATCGACAACACTTAAAATACTTAATAATTTTTTATAAAACTTAAATTGTATGTTTTGTTTAATCAAGACACTATACGCAATTTATTTACAAGAAACAAAATAAAACAATATGAAGTCTTATTTAACCTTCTGAGCCCAGCGTCATCGTTTCAAAAACAGTTACTAGGCGGCGTGAGGAAGATGACATTTCTTACCCCCTTGACCGAAAGAAGAGGGTCATTTTCATAGTGAGGAATCTTAATTCTAATCGTAATTTTTATGAAAATGTAAACGTGTTTAACATAAATTCTATACTTATCAATAAGCCATCGATTTGATTCCATTCGTTGTTTTACATACCAAATTAAGAAATGTTATAAGAATTTTAAGATTACATCCATCCATTAGTGAAACAAATTCAGACAGTTTCAAAAGCTTTGATATTGAGTATATTAATTTATTACAGAGAATTTTCTGAAATAATTGTTTAAAATAATTACAGACTTCTTTAAAGTAATGAATTTGTAATTAGTTATAATAAAATTGGTAAGCAATGAAATAACTGAATATTTCAAAAATATTCTTGAAAATAGAATGCCCGGTATTAAAAATGTACATTAAGAAATTTTGAACTAATATTTCTTTTAACAAGTAAGTACATGCAAATTGCCAAAGTTGCATTTGAAAAAGACTTAAAGTGATCTGAGTGTTAAATACAGCAATGATCTCTGTTTTCTTTTGATTTAAGTATTTTTATTTATGACAAATTTCTATTTTGACTGGATCAAAATATATGTTTTTTTATCTCTTTATTTTAAAGAAAAAGAATAAAATTGGACTTTTTCTTTCTGCTTGCTTCTGTAACTAAATATGAAACGTTTTTAACAATGAATGTAGCCAGACAAATCTTGAGTTTCTACTCTATATGTAGCATTAAGGTTGATTGTTTAATAAAATTACATTTGTCATACACTAAATAGTATTTTTCTGTTCATTTCTCAATGATTGAGAACTTGAAAAATGTTCATTCAAATAGTACATTCCAAAATAAACTCGTATTATTCACATAAAATATTTTTATACAATTCTTATTAGAGCATTAGCAAGAAAATACTATCTTTATATTGGGAGTAAATTTTACTAGCAGTGATTTGAATTTAATAAAACTATGCTTATTAAATTATTTTTAAAAAACCAAAATTGTGGTTATTTTCATTATATATTGTAATTAAAACTACGTAGAAGAAACACTGACACACCTATAATGTAACTTTCAGAAATATCTATCGCATCTCAATGTATGATTGGAAGTCTTTTCATTTGTATTTTCCTTTTATTTTTAGCCACAAAAAGTAATTGATTATAATGAAAAAAATTAGCTGAAATGAAGATGAATATGCTTCCCTTTTAAAAAGAGAATTTTAAAAACCCCTTTTTGCCAAAATTCTCCGCTCTGACAAGTTCCTGATTTTTACGACTTTTACACACTAAAGAGCAGCAATTAAACCTCCAAACCTCCCTCAACTGCTCGTAAAAATTTGAGCGGGAAAAAGTCAAGGACTTTACAGGGGGAAAAAATTCATGTTTCAACTGCTGTACCACAGCCGTCGTCTGAGACACAAACTTTCGTAGTACAACAGTTTTACCACCGGGACGAAAAGGTTAAGAATATGAATATTTTTTCTTGAAATAAATAAGTTTATTTAAATTACCTTCAGTTCATTTTTATTTAGGGAAATCACAATACATTTAATGTAATTAAAGAATTTAAAAATCTTCTTTATATAGTTGAGTCATATTTAAGTTTTATTTCAGAAGTGTAAAAATAGAGAGTATATAGGATATTTTTTACGCATTACCTAAGAAGACAAAATACAAACAGCTTAAACAATAAACAGATTTTATAAGCAATATACTACAGTATGGTTTGAAACAGTAACGAAATAAGCAGGATAAAATTTGGCTAAATAACATTCACTCTACAAATAAGTGCTTGAAGTTATCTCTAATTATTTATTTTATGTTCTGAAAAGGAATTTAAACAATTGCAATTTGATTTTCATTTTGAAATTTTTTTCTCATATCATAAGAAATATATGTTATATACATAGATATAGGAATTTATACATATATATATATATATATATATATATATATATATATATATATATATATATATATAATAGTATATTTTATATAAAGTTAATAACCAAATTATTAGATGTGGAGAATAATACATTGAAAATAAGAGATATAGTAAACAGTTGGAAAAACGTTCAACATATATTTTAAAATTTCAAAGAAAATGGAAAATAATACATTATAAATAATTTTTGCGCTGAATGTATTGCATAAATATTTTTATCTATTCTTGTACTTTTCAATTTTTGTTTATGATACTTCTAATCTTGCATTATACATACACACACACACACACACACACATATATATATATATATATATATATATACAGAGAGAGAGAGAGAGAGTTTATTAACCAGGAAAAAAATGATGGTAGTGTTTCCATTCAAGTAGAATAAAATTATATATGATGTTAACAAATTTAAATCTTTTGGAATCAAAATTTACTAGCGTTAATTCTAAAAAGAGTTTAACATGGAATAAATTTTCTGTGACGAATTATTCTGCAGGACCATGATGAGAAGGAACCAATAAAGCTTGACAAAATGAGAGTGCAGGAGTCGTCGAGTCAAGAAATTGGTTTTTGTCACTTTTATGTAACTATAAGCTGCAAAATTTTAGTTGTATCATATAAACTTTTAATTGTGTATTATTAATTTTAAATTGTTCAGATACTGGTATTTGATTTTAGTCGAAGGACTGTAATTAGTCTATGGAAAATTTTTAGTTCAGGTTGTATAGTTCAAGAGCCATTACTTCAAAGTTTTTATTTTCCACAGGTTATTGTACAAATTGAAGGCTGAAAATTGTATGTAGTGGTTGATGGTAGTCATTCTAAAACTGGCTCTAAGAAAACTCATTTCTGAAATAATATTACGAGTTAGAAATATAAGCTTTAAAAGCTTGTTTAGCTGGGCTTCCAATACTTTTAAGTTAGTATTATATACTTTTCCACAAACTGTAGAAGCATAGTAATTATTGGCCTAAAATAGGGTTTTGTAAATTAGGAGTTTGCTTAAAGAAAACTTAGATTTGGAGGCAAATAGGGAATAGATGATATTTTTAACTGTGTGAATTTAGCTCTTATTTTTGATGAAATGAAACTTCAATGTGAGACATTCATCCATTATAACCCTTATTAAAGCAAAACTGTAATCCCAGGGGATTTCTAAACTATCACAATTTATTTTTTTTTATTTATTTTTTTTCCAGCTGGTAAATAGGACTGCTTGAGATTTTGAATAGTTGAATCTTCCAGACTCTGAGTCATTTCTAAATTGAGTCATATGCTCAATTAACTTGCTGTATACAATATTATGGTCAGAGTGAATGGATAGAATGGAAGTGTCATCTGCAAAACTAATCATGATGATGTTTGAGTGTTGGGGTGTATCGTATATATATATATATATATATATATATATATATATATATATATGTATGTATATTAAATAAAAGGTATCAAAAGTATCAGATGTCTGTTTTGTAAATTATGATAGTGCATATTTACACTTATATTATTTTGATTAAAGAAAACTTATAATTATTGTACGATAATTTTTATTTATTTATCTTAGCTGTCAGAAGACGTAATTAAAATGCTGTAAAAACTTAATCTTTATATTCGAAATAGTAATAATTACTTTTTTGTGTATCTGCTAAAAGTAAATTTTTTTATTCAGGATTAAAAATGGAATTTTTCTTCATGTATTTAAGACGCTAGATATGTAATGTTTTATACTATGAACGTTGATATGTCTAATTTAGACTGAACCATGAATTGAGTCTTTATTTCAACTGTATATTTTTTACATGTGATATTATCTCGTTTAATAGTTTGTTAGATATTCTGTAATTTAATTGAAAAACCATCAATCAAGTTTGAAATTGAGTATCATGCTGATAGGGCTTATAATGTCAAAATTGTTTTATAAAAATATTAATATAAAATATTTAATCTTAAATATTTTTTCGGCTAAGATAAACAAGCAGATTTTAATTTCAAAGAATAAGAATAAATTGTCTAGAATTGAAGATTTTTG
The DNA here is from genome assembly GCA_030067965.1 of Latrodectus elegans. Classification (NCBI taxonomy): domain Eukaryota; kingdom Metazoa; phylum Arthropoda; class Arachnida; order Araneae; family Theridiidae; genus Latrodectus; species Latrodectus elegans. Next base: position 27,859,951 of record CM057814.1, read on the forward strand.
TACATAAAAGGCAGCAATTATATTTGACACAAGAGCCCACAGAACTTTGAGTGCTTGAATGTATGACCCGAGTTATTTTAACTCAAATTCCCTTTCTCTTGCTGTTTGGCAGTAAGTAAACTGACCACATTTTGAAGAATTCATTTCTGAGGAAACCCTTGAAACTAAATCGCGAATAGCCTCTTTTTTCGGCCTACTGTATCTGAGTCATTCACAAACAGGAAGTGTCCATTCGTTTCACTGATTACTAGTGGAAATCTTTTATATAGAATATAAGCAATATACGGATTCACGCATGAAATAAGCTGAATAAATATTTTGAAATTCTAATTTTTAATATTATTTAAATAGTAAAATTATTTTATAACATTAAATCTACCAAGCATTTATTTATGCAATATATGAAACTTATGGTAATTAAATATATATATATATATATTATTTTATATTTTATTATATATATATTAATTTTCTTATTAAATAATATTTGCTCCAAGGGTACACAGATACATATCTGTAAGAAATTGCTACTTGTGATTTCTTTGAAAAGGAGCATCAAATAAATTGAAATCTTTTTTATTATGTTACATTTCCAGAAATTTTAATTACAGCAGATTTTGAAAAAAAATATAAAATACCTTATATTAAAGTTTATTACAAAATGATAAATATCTATTCAATGTGCTTTGAGAGTTTTCTTATATTATTCACAAAAAAATATGTCAATTATTAAATGTAAATAAAAAATAGACAAACCACTAAAAGAATTGTTAATTGCATTTTCTTTCTTTATAAGTCAGCTATCTTCATTAACAACTTAATATAAAAGATAAATATCATTATTGTGCCAGTGTAATGTAGAAGAATTTTTCCTTTCATCATTGAGCTGCACATAACAACAGCATTAAAATTATCGTTTTTGGAAAGAAACCAGAAAATATACTCAAAAAAAATTACTGAATAAAATTTTTACCAATATGAGCACTATATGTTTCATAGATAAAAATGTATTCTAAATTTTTTCAAATAAAAGAAGAATATTAAAAAAAAACTGCTCATTCCAACAATAACAGAATTGTAAGCAAAAAATCACAACAATTTTCTTTAGCAAAAAAAAACTATTTTTCAGAAAAAACAGATTTTTTACTATTTGTACTTTAGATATCATATAATAGTGTGATGTTAAAAACTGCTATATATAATATGAGATATAGCAGTGCTTAAAAGACAGAAATATAATAAAAACTTTAATATAATTAGCAAAAACTGCTTTTTTGCACTAAAATATTTTTTTACGATTAGTACAATTATTTGTAATTTAGCTAACCTTAGCAATTTTCGAACAATTTCAAAAGAAAGTCGTTTCTGAATTTCTTCAGAATTTTTCACAGTATTCAAAGGATTATTATTTTTTAAGCCATCTTTATGACTGTTAATCTTTAGCATGTGAATAACTCGTACTTATTAGAATTTTCGCACCACACTTTTGATTTCATTAATATTTACATACAATTTTTAATTTTAATTCCAATTCTCTTTTATTTCTGCAAATCAAGCTCTGACCATAACTCTACTTATAACATATATATTTATATTACTGCAATATTACTGCACAACGCCAACATTTTTAAGGCCAAACTTATCTGATTTTCATCTTACATTACAGTAACCGAAGATAGGGGAAATTCATGGAAAATCTCCCCTTAAGAATCCCGCTGTTTTATGACAGAGCGGGAAACAGCTTCCTTGTTGAGAAAGGAATTAACTTTTCTCACGTTAGGGCATATGTACATATATGGATAGCAGAAATGGTTTCTGTAAATAATGCATGTTAGATTCTGGCCGTTTGGATTGGGAAAATGGCTATATGTATTTTAACATTAAATTCATTATTTTCATTTAAAAGTAGATTTTAGGATTGGAATACTATAAATTGTTCTGTAGTACCCCATTCAAATATATTACTTACTCTGATATTGAATACAGAATACCAAAAGTTATACCCAAAATTAGAGGGAAATCAAAAAATTAACAGTACGAATGAAAACATGTTCATGAGAATAACACAGTATTTTAAAACAAATTCATTCCTTTTTCAAATTTCAAATTATTTTGTAAGTTATATGAGATTTTATATATATATAATATATATATATATATATATATATATATATATATATAATGTATATATACTGGCAGCTTTATAAATATTTTCACTTATTTAAAAATTTCTCTTAACATTGTGTTTATTAAGAATTTTAATATATTTAAATTTTGTGAATTTATTTTAAAGACTTTTATTTTGGAAGAATTCAATCGGAAAACAAAATACTTTTATAGCAAAACAGAGGATACTGAATAACAATATAAATATAAAAGTTGTAAGATTCATTTTTATATAAATGAAAGTTATGTTTGAGGATTCATTTTACGTCTGTGAGATTTGTCTAAACAGTTATGTTAAGTGTAAAGCAAATGCCACACTTCTGATACGAAAGGTATGAAATTAGTAAAATATTAAGAATGAGAAAAAACATTAGATGAGATTTTGGTATTAAAAGAAAGTAATAATAGTGGAGTGCTTCCAAGACTAATGACTCAATTGGAAAGCCTCATATTGAACGCAATAATTAAGACCATTATCTTTATTATGTAAAAAGTTGAAGCGCTTATATATTTTTAAATCAAGATTTCAAACTGTATTTTTTTTCTTTCCTCTTCACGCAAACAATGAAAATAAAATATACGAGTTCCGGCTTTCGTTCACGCAAAAATAACCGTTTGCGGTTCAGTTATAAATAAATAATTTTATTTTATGTGGATTCTTAGTTGCTCTAAAAATAATATTTTACAATAATCAAAATATTTAATTCTATCAAAATTAAATCGATTTTATTATTTTTTTACTGATACACACTGTGTGACTTTATACATGTAACCAGCATGTATACGATATGAACATTGAGAATCGACATTGTTATCCATTATCAAAATGAGATTTGACAGTTAGATTAAAATGATTTCCATCCATGTATTATCATCACATACCGATCATATGGTGAACTTGGCTTTGTGAGATAATTATGTAAAAAATACATTTATTCTCTTTACCTAAAATGGCTTTCAATTGTTAAAATATCTTCTACCCGTGGTTTCACTCCGATTACTCGTTAATCTTGTCTCGAAGAATAAATTTCAAGCCTGCAAATGCCTTTTTAACTTTAACGTCTGTAACGAGAGATTTCAAAACTACCATTGTAACTTCAATCAAGACAGCATAGATAATTATATATATATATATATATATTCCAGAAATCTAAACTATCATGTTTTATATCGAATTTTCGTTCATTGTCACAAATATTTTAAATGAATTCAATATCATTTAGGTTAAAAAAATAAATAATTTATTAGGATGTTTTTTTTAAATTCATTTATTTATTTATTTAAAAGAAGTCTGCAATTGTTTTCACTTTCAATGCCTTCAATATAAGATTATTCTTTTTCTTTTATATGATTGAACTGAACTTCCCAAAGATTATAATTTATCCCAAATATTCTTTAAACGTTGAACAACTTGCACTTTTTGTAGCGTGAATGGAAAATTTGCTTATGCGACTCCAAATAAACTGATCCTACTAGTTTTTTACTTTCCTTTAATATTGTTTCCTTGTTAGACAGCTGATTATGTAAAATATATGCTAATTTTTTTTTAATATCAGGACTTTATTTTGCAATGAGTCAAAATTTCATAAAATTATATATATATATATAATTTTTATTCAATAATTTCAAAGTAGCTTTCATTAACAATTGTATGGGGTGTCAAAATTTTAATTTCACCCATTTACAATCTCTTGAAATAACAGTCTAATAAAAATAATAATCTACTAAGGATGAGTTAATATGTTTTCATTCCAATAATGACTTAAATATATATGTTGAAATCTTTATTGGAATGCAATGGATGCAACTGGTTTATAGTGAAAATGAAAGAATAGAACCGGTGACAGTTGAACGGTATTTTTAATTTATTCTTTAGTTGACTATTTACTTCTAATTGACCTATGAATTTAATCCGCATGAATTCATTCTAACTGTTACAATTTTTTTTTTACGTCTCCTAACCAATTAGACAAGGATGCTTATTATTACGCGTAAATCACAATCGCTATCTTAGGGCGCAGCATGCTCATCATATTTCCAACTGAAAATCTGCTCTTTGTCTCTCTAAACAGTTTATACAAACATCTGTAGATGAGCGCATGCTGAGCTGCGAGAAATATAACTCATCAATATTTGTCTTAAAATATCATCTATTCTTTTAATTTTATCAATTAAGTCAAATATGCCTTCTGAAAGCAATTTCATGCGAGACTGAAACAGAAAAATATTATTGAGCAATCAAACAGGAAATTAGGACGCAATTTACATGTAATAACAATTAAATGGTTGACGTTAAATTAATATATATATATATATATATAATTTGATTACAGTAGCAAAATGGCGGATGATGTATCGAAACGAAATAAATTGATATTATTTTCGGTTCTTTCCGACAAAAATAGCGGCTTTCTCCGGTTTTTGTGGTTCAGTTCTTGTTCAAACAATATGGAAAATTTTATTGTGTTATATGAAGTAAGTTTTAAAATTTCCTTTATAATATTTTATTTATTTAATAAAAATAAATAAAGTATATACATTATATGTTTCATTAATTCTTATCTGAAAGGCTAAAAATTAAAAAAAAAATTGAAATTAAAGGTACAAAATATAATTACTACCGTTTTCCCGGCGTGGATACTGTAACTTTGGAACAAATTAGGGAAGAGAAAATTACGAGACTATGTGTTAAATAATAATAAAGATAATGAGTATCCATTAAACATTTTCCTTATCATGCTGCGACTTATATAGAAATAGTATGATACGATAAGTAGAATTTTTATATCCCTTTTTGTATAAATCTTCTTTTTGGAATAAGTACAAAATATAATACATCCATTTCAAATCAGAACCTTTCGATTCGTAGGTCTTGCGCATCTCGATTATTACATATTTTGGATACTTCAAATGGATTTCTTTCTTTTCTAAAAATAAATTAGATAGGCATATTTAGATACGTCAGACGTTCAGTGTTCCTCTATACTTATAAACCAGTAGAGAAGAATATTATTAAGCATTTTATTACTCTGTAACACAAAGGTATTTTCAGATCTACTATATTAAGCTCTTGTACATTAAAACCTTTTTGCAACACTCTCCCTAATCTTTAATTAACAATTTTAAACATTTGATTTTCTTAGAGAACACAAACAAATTAAAAGGAAAATATTATAAGATGTTTTTGAAGGAGAATCAGATGCAAGCAGATGTAACTCTGATATTCTATATCTAAAATTTAATAAGTATTTTAAAAAATTGAAAATTTTAAAGAATAGATTATTATTTGCAAAAAATATCTTGAAGTTTATTTAAAGTAAAAAAGAAATCTCGGTTTAATTCCGATATGCATTAAGTGATTGGAATTTAAAAGAGCTATTTAACAAAATATAGAAGTTAAAAATCAGGATATATATATTTAAAATAACGTCAAAAATATTGAAATCATGAAGATGGAAAGGAATATTTTATCTATGTAAATATGAGGAAAATAGAAAAATTATAGCTTGACAACTTTAAACTATGCCACGATAGGTTATTAGCTTTAAAAACATTTTATTTTTGCTGATAGAATAAGAAATAATTAAATCAATAGTTCATATAAAGGATGTTTGCTATTGACTCAAGTTTTGTAAGGGAAGAAAAGCTATTGAAAAACTAATAAATGAATTACAATCTTAATAAATTAACTGAATATTATTAAAATGAAATTTACAAAGCTCATGCTCGTTTATACAAGCAATTGAAATGATAGATACATACATTTTTAATAATTCGTGTGTTTCCAATTTTATATTTAAACATTCATTATTATTTTTGACCATTTAATGAAAACCTAAAATCATTCAATGTGTGTGCGAGGCAATGCATAATTTTTTAGTATGATTAATAGTAAAATTATTATTATGATTATTAAAAACCGTACTCTGAAATGAATGTTTTCCTCAATATCAGCGGAAGAAGGGAAATCTATTTTTTCTCAATGCCTGATAGGGTCGTCAAAGTGGGATTCCGGTGTCGGTTTCAGTGACCATTTGAAGTAGCTTCCTCCGCCCGTGCTCTAAAACTTCGGGGGGTAATTTTATGTAGCTACTCATTAACGAAACAGGTGGTGGGACTTAGAAAGCACCTTTTCTGGTATTGAATACAAAAAGACTCATGGCGTTAGTACATTTATCTTCGTAAGGAAGTAAAACATTTTTTTAAAGAAAATATTTGACCCAAGAACAATTCACATAACAAAGAATGCATTAATTTTAAGTATGTATCATTAATAAATGAAATATAATAATTTTAAATACTTGTAATTAAACAGATGAAATTTTCATGTAAATCTTGAAAATTGACTCAAATAAAGATTAATTATGTGTGAATATTTTAAACGTTTGTAATTTATTTTATTCTCAAAGAACTTCTTAAGGAAAACCTGCATTTATTTTAAAATTTCTTTAAATCAAATATTTTTTATGTGGAACCTTATCAAGACATAACTAATACAGTATTTCCATATTTCTCTGGATTTTCATTTCGCATGAGTATATTATTTTGATGCGCTTGAAGTACATAACCACACAGAGAAATTACTATTTTTAGAAATAATTTTCTCATTTTGCAATTGGACTCGGTACTAAATCACTCAACTACTTTCTAGTAATGATCTGGCATTTAATGTCTATAGTTATCCAATACTGTTAGCTTCAAAAGATAGTAAGTGTTTGAAAAATGCTCTTTTTGTTTTAAAAACCTTTTATTAAAGTTAGAACGTAAATTAATGCTTCAATAAAATATACAGAATTGTGCAAATTTATTGTATATAAGAAATAAAAGATATTGTGTGTAAGAAAATCAGCTGAATACTATTAATTTTTTTTTAAATTTCATTATAATAAGGTTAAATATAGCTACATTTGGTTAAGATTCTTTCTTTGTATAAAGAGAATAGAATATTCTAAATTAAGGTTTAGTAACATAATTTAAAATGATGGCGAAAAAGAATAAAAATTTGCACTTAATATGTTTCTTACAATTCCCGTGAAATGTGAAATTTCCTTAATCATGCAAATGATATTAATTTACACATTTTTAGTATTTACTTCAATTATTTTTCAATATCTACTATGATTGTTATAGTTTATGGTTTCCATGTTTGAAAGAAAAATTATAAACTATAGCAATCATATTTCATGTGTGTAAATACTTTTTATGTTTTTCATTTTTGAAATGTACTTTTAAAATAAATACTATGCAGTGTTTTTTATGAGTTTCAAAATTAAATTTTAACAATAAATTCTAATATTTTATCAAAGAAATACAATTTTAAGTGACGTGTATATACCTGACATGAAATGACAACACGAGAAATCAGCTTTTTCAATGTGTAAATAAAAATAGCTTTAATAACTGATAACATTAATTTAAAGTTATCATTGTAGAAATTTGAAAAAAATTTTCTCGTTAATTAATTTATACATACGAAAATAAATTTTTTGAATATATCTTTTAATTTAGTCAATAATATTAAAAAAAATATTTAATCGATCTAATTATAATTAGTTAGATATTATTTTGTAATGATGAACTAAAAAACAAACTTTAATTTTATGTTTATAAAAATACTTTTTTTAAAATTTCTTTGAATGAATTTAGCATTTCTACAATGGAAAAGATTATAACATTTTGTATGAAAGAATGATTTAAAAGGGGTTTACAATTAATTTAGAATGCTCTATTTTTCTGACATATGTGACAGTATGTATTTTTCTAAGTACGTTTCTAAGTGAAGGCAAATGAAATGTTTATTGGTTTCTTGTCGTTAATGAAAATACCTCACAACTTATTCAATTTATTTAACGTAAAGTTTCTCAACGGTCATTAATGAATTATCTTATAAATATTAGTCCTTAAGAGACTTCCTTACAATGAAAAAAAATTTTTACCGTCGTTAAAATTAATTTGCTTCTTGTATGTCTTCATATTTAGTAAGACATATGGGGAAAAGAAATCCAGAATTTCAAAAGCAATGAAAATGTTGCTTTTTTTCAAACGTTTTTTTTTTTTTCAGTAATACTTTTTACAAATACATTATAAAATTACAAATGTGTGATTTCTAACTCATGCATATAAACATAACAAAGATTTTAATTTATAATAAATTGTAAAAGTTCTTTAAATTTTAGAATGAAAAAAGCAATTTTCTAATTTATATATATATTTGTTATTATACTAGAAATATCATTTTTTTTCCTTTCTGTTCAACTGATTCCATAAACCAATATATACTGAATGATATTTTACACTCTTACTTTCACACTTTTAAAGTTAAACATTAAACTTATTCAATCTTCAAGAGACTAAATTAATAATTATGCTTATAATGATTTCAAAAATACTAATAAATATAATCTGAAGTATTTAAACTAAAAGTTGTATTAGAATTATTTATTTTTTAAAAAGCAAATTTAAATCACAATGTATTAAAATATTTAAAAGAATTTTTTTGGTATTTAATAAAACTTAATTTTTATTGCTGAAAAATATTAGATGGGAGCGAAAACATGTATCCACATAAAATATTTTCCAATCACAAATTACTTTACTGTTTAGTAAAAAAAATGCTTCCAGTTGTTCATTAACTGTTTCAGGAACAATCAGGATTTTTAATCAAAAATTTATTTTTAAAATATTATTGCACTTTTTAAACATGATGGATAAATTCTTGTTAAAGCATTATTTTTATTGACCTTTTACATTTTGTGTGAAAAAATATATCGTTTCTTTTGAGATTCTCTACATGGGATTTTAAAAGAAAAAATAAGTTTTATGCTAAATTAATGAAGCAAGTAAATTTATCTCAAGTGCTACGTAAAATACAGATTACAATATAATATTCTCTTTTAAAAGAAAGCATATATTATCCTTATTTGAATATGTGTATATGAGATCCACGTATGCAGGTATGTATAAGAGGTCAGTGGTTGGAGGTGTGCATGAAAGGTCCCCATTTACAGGTGTGTATGAAAGGTCCTCAGTAACTGGTGTGTATGACAGGTCCTCAGTAACTGGTGTGTATGAAGGTCCTCAGTAACTGGTGTGTATGAAAGGTCCTCAGTAACTGGTGTGTACGAGAGGTCCTCAGTAACAAGTGTGTATCATAGGTCCTCGCTTACCTTGAGAAAACACATATTTGAAAAAATTAAAATATTGAAATAATTTATGTCCCACGATTCTTAAAATGTTATTTTAAACCATAATAATGAATTTCGTAAAAATATTCCTGTAAGTTTAGTCTATAATTTGGGTCCTCGGATTGGCGGTGAAAACACATAGAGCGCACTTGCCGGTTTAGACCAACCTGTGTGTGTGTGTGTGTGTGTATATATATATATATATATCTTATTGTTGGTTTTGAAAAAAAAAAATTTCAATTCACTTTATTATACTAATATAGTATTATTAAATACTTTGGCTTATTTACATTGTAGCATTTATTTTTATACAAATGCATTTAAAATTGAATATTTTTTTATTTTCAGTTATCAAATTATAGAGGTACTCTTTATATTAGAAGCAGCACTAATTTATATCTTTAAGTTTCAATCTGTTATATTCATGCATTTTAAACATATTAAAATAGTTCTGCTTAGAGATCTTAGTTATCAGTAATTTCTATATGTTGTGTGTGTTTCAATTTTCTTTTTAACTTTATCAGCTATAAATATATTTATATTTATAAATGTATGTATTTTTAAACATATTTTGTGGAAAGTTGTGTGCATGATTTCACATTGCACATTATTCTGTGCAATACCTTAGTGATAATATTTTTTGAATAATTGTTCTTGCCATTATAAAATATTGAAAATGTTTCTGCATATGCATTTTACTTAGCAAACTAATCTTCTATTTCATTTGCATATTATCAATGGCCTACAAATCCAACGTTTATAATGATTCTTGTCCTGCTAACCTAAAAATTGTTCTGTATCATGATGGGCATCATCTTAATTTTGAAATTGTTGCTCATACAAATTTACTCATAGCCAATGGCAGGGGATTTTCAGGTGGAGTAATATCCAGGGAATAAGAAGAAAGTGAAATTTATCAAGCTTCTGATATAATTCCAGCTCTGGCCTGCAGAACACATTAATACACTCTGTTGATTTAAAATAAAAAGTATAAACAAGAAAACTCTATTTCTGAGTAAATGCTATAAAATAAGGTATAAAACGATGTATGTTAAAACAAATTAGTAAACTATCAAATCTCAATTTTGGGCTAAGGTCATTGAATAGTGTCTTAAGACTCTGTTTGCAAGTTCCCAGCCCACTTTGTCAATGTTCTTGTCTGTGAGACTTCCTTAACTGTTGAAGGATATTCAGATTGCACCTTGTTGTTGTGTCTTTCATCTCTTAATATAAATTGACCGAGCTATTGTCATACTGTAAAGTAAGTTCAGACAGAGATGTTAATATTCTTTGATACTGACATGTTCAATTTAATTCTTATGTTCCAATTTTCATTTTTATTAAACTCTTCTCTGCATAACCAACCACTAACTTGGTAGTTAATAAGAATATTACCATCCAATATTTACTCGGACTTGGTGACATTTGTTATTTGAATGTTACTTTCTATTCCGATTGCATGTATTTTTGTAGATAGTTAATGCAAAAAGTGAATATAATTTTAATTATTTTACCTGATTTGTATTATAAAAGGTAATTTTTATAGTTACAAAGATTGAAAAGTAAACAAAGAGCAGGTATTTATAAAACGTGCAGCCTTCAAACTTGCATTTCAATTTGTTTCAAACAATTCTGAGTCTTTTTGAATTAAATTATTGCATTTTTAAAGGTATCAGTATGTTACCTATCTTATTAAAAAAAATTACCTTATAAAATATACCTGTAAATTTGTAAATTAGTTTAACTTCTAAAGAGGTTTTTAGTTAGAATTCTAGTGTGTCTTGAATTTTTATTAATATTTGTTATTATGATACCATTGAAATTGTTTAAATTTAATTCATTTTTTTAGATTGGAATAATTGAGCATAATGGTAGAAATTATCTTTCCGCTGGAGAAATACCTCTTCCTAGCTTGTATTTTCTGATGTCCTTCACCTTTTTAATCTGTGGTATTATCTGGATAGTTGTAATTCGAAAGAAAAGGTGAAATGCTCATTAGTTGTTTATTTTTAAAATCAATTTAATGAAACAGTTAAATATTTATTAAAATAATATTAGTACAGTAATTCCTAAATTTTTATTTTAATTATAATTTGTGCTGTGCAGTTTTTAGAAATTTAACCAACAATAATTCATTTCATTTTTCATGCATTGCATGTTTTTAGATGTACACTAATTAAAATATGTCATTTGTATTATTTTTATTTAATTTAAATGGCCAACGCATGAAGTTGATGACTGAGAAAGTAAAAAGGAAAATAGTTTGCAATATTTGCAAGTCATATTCTAGAACATACTCTAATTTTAATTAATGTAAGTATATGAATTGATGCTGTGCGTCTATGAGATTAAACGAAAAAAAATAGTTTTAGTTGTGAAACTGACAATGGATAAATTAGTTATAAATGGGGAAATATTTGATTTCTATAAATTAATATTACATGTTCTCATAAACCTCTAATTATATAATTATTGACATAAACAAGAGTAATAGAAAATTTATTTTTTAATTGTTTAATTTGAGACCAGTTGCAATTTTTTAGTACAAAACATCATTTACTGTAAAATATAATTTTACTTTAAATATTTTTACAATAACTTGCATCAGAAGTGACTTGCTTTTTATTGCTGCTGATAGCAATAAATTTAGGTAAATTTATATTGCCTTGGAAGATATGTGCAGTCAAGTTCTCTTTGTAATTTTTGATTAGTTTAATTAGAAAATAATTATTTCTTTTTAAGAGATTAAAATGTTTTGAAATTTATAATTATGTTTTTGATAATTAATATTTTAAATGTTTCAAAATTTTATTTTGGTGAACTCCAATGTTATTGATCCATAACAACAGTTTTTCAATGAATCCATAAATTTTGCCATACCTTCCAAATATGTCTATATCATCTGTCTCTTACAGTTATAAATTTAATGATTAATCAAATTTTGTGAATTTCAAATCGTGTTGATTTTTTCCTTAACCTTATGTTTTATTTTAGTTTTTAACAAACATTAGGTTTTATTTCAATGTTTTGCTCGTGTTAACAAATTTTTTCTTGACCATATCTTAAAAAAATCAATGTGTAAGAAATTACATATAATTGCTCCTCATCTCTTTATAAAGTTTTTATAAAGATATGTTTTTATGAAATTAATTTTTTTAACAGGATGTTCATAGTATTTTTTAAATTTATGCCTCATCTATTTGTATATCAAGGCTTTCCTGAGATTTTTGCATGGAATCAAAGGTGTATTTAAACAATTTGAAATCACTTTAATTATAATACTGATTTTTTAATGTGTATGTCTCAATGTATTCTATTCCTTTAGATTTTATATAAGAATAAAAAGGTTATGAAGCTTTAAGATTAGTCTTAAGAACTTTTCATTTCTTTGTTAGTTGCTGAAATAATTAACTTACAAAAGAATAAATCAACATTTAGTGACCTTGATCATCATCGTTTAGTGACCTTGATCATCATCGTTTACAAACCTTGCTTGCTGGCATATTTCATCTAATTGCTAGGCAATTTTAGTTTTATCTACTTGTTAGATATGCTACTAAGTTTTCAATATTTTTTATGATTAATTGTAGTTTTGAAAATTATGTTGCTTCAATTTGTAAGTTCTTATCACCAAATATAACTTCAACTGTACTGTATTTTTAATTGTTGAAAGCATAAGGTGTCTCCAAATGTGTACTGTTTATTGGTTTTCATAATCATATGCATACTATGTATAGCTTTTTAATTGATGTTGATGGAATGCTTCTCGAAATTGACATTTTCAACAAGTTTAATTTGCTAAAACCTCTTGTATTTAAAAAAAATTAAGACTCATTTTCAAAATTTGAATATTTTGTTCCCACATGTCCTTATAATATATTGCATTGAATGTTTTTTCATTTGTGAGGATTTTATTACAAATTATGCAGTTCAGATTTTGACGACCTTCACCATCATTGCCTAAAAACTCTTAAGTTATCAGAGATGCTTTCTTTCTTTTTCTCAGTACCCTTTTTTCCATTTGTAGGTACTGATTTTAACAACTGTTTATGCATCATAAGAATGTCATTATATACATGAGAAAACAACTACCATATAAACTTAATATGTAAAATAATAATTGTTGATGTAAATTTAACTTAATGATAACAAAAGTTTCTAATCATGGTTTATACAGCATGAAAAAAAGTATTTTTTTTTTTTTTTTTTTTTGTATTGAACTATCCCAAATTAAGGCATTGCAATTATTCAAAGGTGTTTTTTGTTTTACCCTCTTTCGGCAAATTGCTTACATAAGCTTTGCACTCTGATTTTTGTTATGTTACTATTAAATCACTTCAAAACAAAATATTAAAACCACATAGTGTTTATTCAAATTAGGGAAAAGTAAATTCAAATATGCATTTGTAAAATCTTTTTGTTACTCTTAGTTAGTTAAACACTTGTCGTTATTCTCGTGTGCCAGCTAGACTGGCAAATTGGGGTGTACTTCTCCACTTTTCCAACTGAACCAAATTTGGTATGGAGTCCAACTTCTTCTGTACACACACATGCCATAGGGACCCGTTTATAGCATAGGCAACCATTCACACACAAGGAAAGGACAGGATAGAGAGAGAGAAAGTACATCCATGCCTGAAGCGGGATTCGAACCTAGGACCTCCCTGTCCATACTCAGGCATGCTGATCGCTAGACAAGTTGGCCAGCAGTTAAACACTTTAGTGTATAAAATCTTGTATTAAATAACTTCCTAATATTATACTTTATGTGCTATGACATTTTCCATATATTTATGATCATTGATCTTAAGAATTTCTTGCATCAAGAATATAATTTATTATTGTACACATAAGTATTGATTCAATTTGAATGTACTCTTGCAAGAAAGATAATTCTCCAAAATTAGTTTTAAAAAATTGAATTATTTTTCATTTTATGTATGTAAAAGATTTTCCAATATTCTAAATTAGAGATGACCTACCTGTAACCCATCTGACAAATGAGGAATAGCTTGTGACTCACTCTAGCTGTAACAAAATTATATACCCACTGTAGGGTTGTTATAAATAATAGTTTTCTCTTCACCAAATTGAAAAATTGGTGAAGCTAGTGTGAATTTAAGCATTCATCAGTGTTATTTACTCAAAGTGTAAAAACTACAGAAAAATTACAGGAGAAAAGTATTTGATTTTTTTACTAGAAAAATTAACTATTTTTCACCTTAGACACTGATGAGTCACCTGACATTACTTCAATATTTTATTTGCTTTTGTTTATGAATATATTTAAAATGTTTTCCTTAACTATAAGAAATATTTATTTCTCATTGTTAGCTTTTCTTCCAATTTCTTAATTTGGACATGCATTTATCTACTAATTTTTAGATTTTAAAAAAAAGACAAAATTTTAGACATTTTAGAAAAAAAAAAAAAAAAAAAGACATTTTAGATTTTAAAAAAAATTTGACAAAATTTCAAAATGATTGTACTTTGCTTCCTTGATGTCTACTGAAATATTTAAGAAAACTTTTTCATGATTAAAAAAAAAATGCTTATTTTATTGACACAATATATTCCATAGAGTTTTCATAATTAAATATTACATTTATGTTATGTCTTACATTAATGTATTTTTCAAAAATATATTATTAGATTGCACAAATATAGAAATTTGCAATATAATACTAATGCCATTATCTTTAAAATTCAATTCATTTGATTTACGGTCAGTAGCCTCTGTTTTTGTGAATGCTTATCTAACTAAAATATTTGTGCATCCCTATTCTAAATTCTGAATTTAAAGAATTTGAGAATTAGAAAAAATAAATTATTTTCTGTCTTTTAAAAAGTGTAGATTTTTTATATCTTATTATTTTTATAGGGAAGAAACTTTTAAAATTCATTATCTCATGGGCCTTCTTGTATTTCTGAAATCGTTGTCTCTTCTTTTCCATGGGGTATGTTATACTTCTTTATTATTAACTGATCCTTTTGTTCAGATTAATTTTGAATGTTCATAATATTTAGACATAAATAATATATTTTTTAGATCAACTATCAGATTATTGCTAAAGATGGAACACCAATGGAAGCTTGGGCTGTTTTGTATTATATAACTCATTTGTAAGAAAATATGCATAATTATATAAAAAAAAATATCTATTACTAAATTATGTATTGTGTATAATTATATTTTCCTCATATCTTTATAGCTGTATTTTTGTATTTAAATATTAAAAAATGTATGCAAAAAAAATATTTTTACTATAAGTAAGAAAGTAATAATTTCATAAATTTTTAAATATAATCTCATCATTAAATTTTATGTATTAATATAATTCTCTCTTTGTATCACAATATAACTATGTAACATTGAAAATATAATAATATATATTTGACATTATAACATGTTTTATCCAACAACAATTATTGAAGCAATTATTATTTCAATTTTAAAAAAATGTCCTTTTAAGCTAATGAATATAACAGTAATTCAAGTAGCATTATTTAATTTCAATACAACATCAATGTGTCATCCTGTTGATGGAAATATCCCAATGATTTTAAATGTTTTACTTTGTCCTCTTATATCTTGCTATTGTCTTTTTTGATAGTATTTAATTGTGAGGTAAATTTTTTCTACCTTTGTTTGTCATAAATCTTTTTTTATAAGCAAACTTTCTTTCCTCAAATGCTTGAATTATCTAGCAAAGTTAATACTTTAAACTATGATAGATTTTAAAGTTAACACTTGTTTCACATGATTCGTTTAGTTTAGATTTGAGGATTTTCAAGATGGAAAAAAGGTCAAATTGATTCACATATCCTCAAAACCTTTTAGTTTCTTTGCAAGACAGTAATTCTTACCCATTTTAAAAATTCTAATCAAAATCATTTGGTAGTAACCATACTGCAATGCAGAGCAAATGTACAAAACTTACTTCCAGTATAAGTAATCCAAATTATATGGAATTCATGCAAACAAATAATTTTCTAAGTTTTCCGGAGTTGGCAATTTTTTATTTTGTATGTTTGAATCAGCATATGTTTGTGAATAAATATTTTCCATTATGAACATAATGAAATCAAAACCTTGTTCAAGATTTACTAATATGGAATTAAAGCATGCAATTTGTTGGTAAAGTACTCGTTTTTAAAGCCTCTAATTTATGAACACTTACATTTTTTTGCAAACTAATCAAGACACATTTTTTTGCAACTCTAGGTGTCAATTACCTACATTGACACCTAGAGGCAACGATAATTTTAACTTCCATTTATGGACTAAAATTTTAAAAAATCGCTTTTGTGAATTTTTGGTGCTAACAAATATATGTTTTTTATTTTTTATGATCTGCTACTTTTCCAGTATTTTTATTTGATTCCTTTAACACCTGAGAACTGGATTCATTTTTGAACAATGAAGGAATATGTACAATCATTCCAGACATTGTGAGAACAATAGTCGAAGGCATATGTATTTCAGACATTTGATGGGAAAGAACAGCTGTGTCAAATTGAACTTTTGTGTTTCATGTATGTAAGGACACAGGAAGGGGAAAAGTTCTCTCCTCCCCATGTATTAAAACTTAGTAAGGGGAAGCAATCTTTAAAAGTTTGTGCTCTCTTATTCTGTAAGTGGTTTTGTTTCCTTTAAAGAACTTTAAGTTTTGTTTGTTGAGAGAGATTCAGCTGATTCCAGTAAGGATTGTTGCAGTTGAAGATATGAACTTCTTTATCAATTAAAATAAACATAAAATTGTGAAAGTAAATGAAAAAAAAATTAAGTAAGACAAAAATTGTCAAAGTAATTATGGAATTCTAAAGAACAACCTCTTGACAATTTTAAAAAATTTGAAAAAGAGAACAGTACCAGCAAAAGAAAATAATAACATGCCTCTTAAAAATATCGTGGAGATGCAAAATCCTAAATTGGCAAAAGGTTTGCTGAGAAAAATAGAGGAATGAACATTTTTATTGATGGTAATGTCAATAAAGAGAAATCCAGCTGCTTTGCTATGAAACCGAGCATAAAAAATTTCAAAGCATCAGATGGTTAGCACCAAAATTTAAATCAAAACACTATTTGAATTTTAGAAAAGTATGGTAAAGTGCAATCAATAAGATGAAATAAACTGTTATTTTTAAGTTGGAATTTTGTTTTGTATATGTTACTCATAGTCCATTCTAAATAATTCTCTCTAATAGTGTTTTATTTATTAAAAAGAAGTAGTTTGGTAAAAAAAAAATAAATAAATAAAATATCAGATCTTATGAACTTTCTTTTTTACAACTGCTTTACCAGTCACTACAAGTTCGTAAAACTGAATGTCTATGAAAACTAATTCTAATGTGTATGACTGTTAAAAAAACTACTGTTTCAAAAGTCGCAATAATTAAACATTGACTGTAATAATTATTTAGAATTAAATGTTTCAAGTTATTCATTTTTATTTATAAATCTTTTCTTCTTTACTGTATTATTTTTGTGAATCTCTTTATTCAAAAAAAAAATGTTTTACATACATGAATCCATACTTTCAAAGAAATATCATAATAGGCTTATTTCAATTTGTTTAGTTTGTTGAAGAAACTTAAATACTTTTTTATTGGATCATTTTTGCACGAAAGTTTGCTGTCCCTGTTTTATGTAAATAAATATAATTTGCTCATTTGGATAAATATTCCCATAAGTATAAATGGTTTATTTAAAAATGTGTATGTATTTTAAAAGTGTGTGTTCAGTAAGCAATCTACATTTCTAAAATATTGTTTTACCAAAAATTTTCTTTTTTATTTTAGGCTTAAAGGGGCACTCCTGTTCATAACCATAGTTTTAATAGGAACTGGATGGGCTTTTATAAAGCATATTTTAAGTGACAAAGACAAGAAGATATTTATGATTGTCATTCCATTACAAGTATGTTTCTTTTATATATGAATATAAACATTAATATTCACAATATTCAATTCAAATTTTTTTTCATATTTTGTATTACTTAAAGGTCCTAGCAAATGTGGCTAAAATCATTATGGAAGAAAGTGAAGAAGGACAGTCACAACATTATACTTGGCGAGAGATCTTTATTCTTGTTGATTTGATATGTTGTTGTGCCATATTATTTCCAGTTGTGTGGTAAGTTAGTATTTATGTATATAAGAGTATTTATTTTCATATTCCTTATTTACTTTATCTTTTAAAATAATATTTAGTTCAATTAAGGGTAAAAAGCAATCTTAAATTCCAAAATTTTGCATCCTCTAATAAAGTCTGTATTTTTATGTAGAACAATTTTAAATAAATGTTCTAGAAAATTATATATTTTGAGTAGAAATGTAATGAATCACTGGATTTTGTATTTAGAATAACAAGAAAGTGGTAATGAAACATTTTAATGAACAGTAAAAATTCCTTAAATTGGATGGAATTAATATGAAGAGAGATTTTTCATAAACTGACAACATAGTAATTGTAAATTAACAATAGTCAAATTTAACTATTGAAAAATTGGCTCATGCCTTAACTTTCAGTATGCAATTAATTTAATTTGATTATCTTAATATAATATAAGTTATTGCTGCTAAACTTTTAATAATGAAATTAGTGAAAGCATCTATTTTTAAATGAAAAGTTGAACAGAAAAACACTTTTTTTAATGAAGAAAAGTTTTTCAAATTATCATAGTCACAAAAAGTTTTATTAGAGAATAAATTGATAAATGTATTGATCTGCAAAATACAATGACAAACTATTTTGTGAATGTATTTATGAAAGTTGGGTGTCCCTGAAAATGGTTTGCCCTAAAACCAGAATTAATCACTCAATAGAATATTATTAG
Source organism: Latrodectus elegans (assembly GCA_030067965.1). Lineage (NCBI taxonomy): Eukaryota > Metazoa > Arthropoda > Arachnida > Araneae > Theridiidae > Latrodectus > Latrodectus elegans. The sequence continues at coordinate 27,879,140 of CM057814.1, forward strand.
AAATATTTCTGCAAAATCAATTGTAATTCCTTATTCAATTAATTATCATGTCTATCTATTAAATCTTTTGGTAGTTACAAATCAATAACAAAAGCGAACTTTAATAAACAGTATACAATTCTAAAAAAATTATATTTCATTTGTTACTTTTAATGTCATATCAGTATAGGTTTTACATAATTATTGTACAAATAAGTAATTGAATGATTCATATTTTTTATTCTACTAATATAAGTAACTAAATAATTTTGTTGTTATTCAAGCATATCATAAATATTGATTTGTACCTATAAACAACATTTTTAATGACCTTTCAATAGGTCTTACTTTCATAGAGTTTATATGATTAGAGTGTTTATAAAAATAAGAATTTTTTTTTATATATCAAAATAAAATTATACTAAGATTTATTGAACTATAACTTTTTCTAACTGGTGTCTGTTGAATGAATGAACTTGTATGCTATTGATATAACATAACTGTGAAGCAGTTTCAGAATATTGTGATTGGTGGAAATCATTACTTCTCTCATTAATAAATATGCAAAATTTTGTTCATTTTTAGACAGTGTGAAATGTTGTTGTGAGAAAATAAAATATTTATTTTCTCTCTGTACTTGAATTAATTATTCTCCAATACTCTTTTATGTGTGTTTTTCCACTGCATTTTAAATTTTATGATCCATTCAAGAGAATTAACATCCATCGTCAATTATTCTATTCCTCTTGTGGAAATCATCCTTAAAATGTAGCGAAAGTAAAAAAGTTGGTCAGTCCAAAGTAAATTAATTGAATGGAAAATAAAGGATTATACAAAATGAGATTAAATTGATAGCTAACACATTAAAAAAGAAACTCATTTGAGTTTTGTTAGTGAGCTAAGTGATCAATTTAATATTTAGTTATTTTATAATGCCGTAAGGTATCTTCATTAGGAAATCATTGAAGTAATGGTTAGCAAAACAAATTTCCATTATGACAACTTTCTCCTTATTTGTCCCCCCCACACACACACACTGCCCAAAAATGAAATTAGATTTGAAAGAAAACATTTTTATATAATTTAGAAAACTTAAGTGAGATTAAACAAGTAGAGATTGAAAAACATGAGGAATGTGTTCTTTTGGAAAAGGATTCTCAGAAAAGCTTATACTTATGATAGTATTGTTAATGCAATCCAAAAATATTTTTGTAAAAGCCTATGAATTTAATTAATATGTGATTCCTTTTTAATGCTTGAAAACTATTTCATATTGCAGTCACTATACATTTGTACTAAAAAATTTTTGTTATTGTCTTAATCTGAATTGTTCAATTAAAATTACATGTAACTTCTAAAATATTGGTTTTTTTCTATATTGACATATTATTACAGGTCCATCAAACATCTTCAAGAAGCTTCTCAAACAGATGGTAAAGCTGCCATAAACTTGGAAAAATTGAAATTATTTAGACATTTTTATGTTATGGTATGATTTTTGTAATTTAAGTAAAATATATATGTTTTGAATATTGTATTAATTTGACTTTTTTTAACTCTTCAAATTTTTGTGCTTTTTTTTTCATTGTATAAACTTTTTGCAAAATAAATGGTAAAAGTACTTTTTTTTTTACAATAATAAAAATAATTGATTAAAATTTTATTTTATTATTTCAATTAAGGAATAAAATTAAAGTTATGAAATCAATAATAGATTATTAAATATTTTTTGTTTTCTTTATCTCTGAAATGCAAAAATTTCTTTTATACTGTTATATTTTTAAAACCCTAGTATAAAATTGCAAGTTTGTTTCATGGTCTGTAGATATACTTGTTTAAATCTTGATGAAAGCAAAATAAAATTTGTTTTATTTTAAGAGTATGATCCACCAATTTATAATAATAGTTAATATTATGATAGTTAAAAAAAACCCATTTTCATATAAAGAAAACTAATTACGTTTCTCCAATAGTAAATACTTAACTGTAAAAAAATTAATAAACTTTTATGATTATTAACTTGATGGAAAAGAAAATAGAAAATTATTTTTAAACTATAAAAAATCTAAAAAATATGGAAGTTCAAGCATATTTAATAAACAAATAAGGTTTTTTTATGTTAATTTATTGTTATTCACTTTCTCTTGTTAAGTAAATCTCCAAGTAATTATTTAATTAATATTTAGGTAAAATATTATGAAGAAATTTTAAGTTCTACTTAAATTTTTTTCTTATAAATTCTACTTATTAGAATATGATTTAGGCAAAATGATTTAGAATATTATTTTAAAATATAAGGTACACACAATTTTTATTAACTGCTGTAACCAACTTTTTTATGTTTTTTCAAAGATGGGTAGGAAAATGCATTATTTTTCTGTCAAACTTGGGCTTTTGTTGTATAATTAATAACCAAGTTTGATTTATGATATTGGATCATTTTTAAAAATTTTTTCATTAGTATACAATTTACAAAATTGAAATTTCTCCTTATTCATAAATTTCTTATAAAATGGCCATCTAAATAGTTAACATTAACAACAATGAAAATAATTAGTGTTGCTAATTTATTTAAGTAAAGCAGAGAGAGTTAAAAATATTTATTAAAAACTTTTAATGTAATATATTTTACATGTGTGAAATTTTTAATTTTTTGTGTGTTTGCTAATATCTCATTTGGACAATTTACTCCTTATTATTCATTTTGATTAATAAAAGTTTTGTGCTTCCAAATTTATATATTATATAAACACCAGGTCTAACATTTTACTTATGAAAGTTATGTTTTCAAATCAATTTTTGTATACAGTGTTAAGTTAATAATGAATGTAATTTAATTTTCAGTTTGCTCAGTTTATTGAATCCATATAACATGTTTCATTTTGTGTTAAAAATATGCACTGTTTGTATTGTCTTTTCAGATTGTTTGCTACATATATTTCACAAGAATTATTGTCTACCTTTTAAAGGTTAGTAATCTTATTTTCTTTTTAAAATGTATTCATTTTATTGTAAGTTTCTTTCAGAATAAACATCAATGTACAATTGAATTCAAACCTGAAATGCAAATTAATTCTTAAGTATAAAAGTGGCTTTAGAGCAGAAACTCAATCAAATGAAAAAAGCATTTAAAAATTGGTGGTTGTATAAATTATCTTTACAGTCACAACACTGTATACTTTTCTAACTTAAATATTTTTGTAAATTTTTCTGTGATATATAAACTTTAAAAGTGTAATAACTAAAGTCTTTTATATGTTATTTTTCAAAGTTTATCCCATATACTTTTATGTCTACCCCAAGCATTTCATCAATCATTGTCTAAAAATGAAATGAGTGTCATAGAACTTCTTTAATAGACTAGAGTCTATTGATGTAGTTATGATGGACATCCATACTTGAATTGTCCTAATACACTGATGGCAAAAAAATCCCATCACCAAGAAGGAGTTGTGCTAGTGAAACGATTTGCTTTAAATACGAGCTGTAACGTTCCTGAGCATTGTTTAGCATAGAGATTTGATGTAGTGAGTTGATGCTAGTCCACAATGCCTTTAAGAAGACGTCGAAGCCATTATCAACAGCTCACTGAGTTAGAATGAGGTCGTATAATAGGCCTACGAGAAGGTGGATTTTCTTTCAGGGAGATTGCATGAATGCTGGCAGCAGTGGTCAAGGGAAGTCACTGCCTCAAGAAGACCAGGTTCCGGGCGGTCATGTGACACTACTGAGCGGGAAGACCGCCGTATTCGGCGTATGGCCGTAGTGCAATTCGAGCAGCAGTTGACACCACTTTGACACAACAAACTGTTACCAATCGGTTACTTCAAGGACAGTTCCAAGCCAGACGTCCTGTAGCGTGCATTCCATTACTAACACTAAACCACTGCCGTTTGCGACATCATTGTTGTCAGGCTTGTGCTCATTGGAGGAGGGAGTGGAGATCTGTTGTGTTTTCTGATGAAAGCCGGTTCTGCCTTGGTGCCAGTGATGGCAGTGTGTTGGTTAGGAGTAGGCCAGGTGAGCGGCTGCAGCCATTCTGTCTGCAGCCTAGACACACTGGACCTACACTTGGAGTTATGGTCTGGGGGGCAATTTCTTATGTCAGCAGAAGCATTCTCGTGGTTATCCCACACACTCTGACAGCAAATGTGTGCATCAGTCTTGTCATTCAACCTGTTGTTCTGCCTTTCATGAGTAGCATTCCAGGAATTGTTTTCCAGCAGAATAACTCTCGACCTCATACTTCTGTTGTAACCCAATGTGCTCTATAGGGTGTTGCCTTGGCCTGCCAGATCACCAGATCTGCCTCCAATTGAGCACGTATTGGACATCATTGGACGACAACTCCAGCGTCATCCACAACCAGCATTAACTGTCCCTGTATTGATCAACCAAGTGCAAAAGGCATGGAACTGCATCCCACAAACGGTCATCCAGCCCCTGTATGATTCAATGCATGCATGTTTGTATGCTTGCATTCAAAATTCTGGCGATTTACACTGGTTATTAATGTACCTGTATTTCACTTCTGCAGTGGCTCTTCTCGGGCTTAAATTAACCTGTGATCTTAAAATTGTAATCAATTACGTACATTATCTATATACATGTATTGCTGAAATTTCTTTACTCTACATTAATTATTTCTCTGTGTTGGGATTTTTTTTCTCCATCGGTATATAAAATTTGTCCTAAATTAGAACTTGCTGAATAAATTGGTGTCTTGATGTAGTTGTTATGGACAACTGATTGATCACAAGAAACATTTTTTTGCAATTTTATGGTTATCTACTTAAAATTTACATTGTTGCTTAAGTTTTGCATGCCAATATATGTTTATTTCATCACTTGATTAGATTTTTATTTAAAATTTCTTATAGGAATGTATTATAAAGCTTCTTTATCCTGCAGTATTCTTTTTGTAAATGTATGCCATGTAATTTGTGTTTTATTGATATATATTATTTCATGACTTAAGTGAGCAATATTTTTCATTTTAGCTTCGCACATATCATCCTTTGTATATAGAATCTTTTAATATTTTTAATTCATTCCATATTCTATGTAGTAGTTCCAACTTTTAAAGAATACTAAAAATCATAAATATTTGCATCTAACATATCATTTATATTTAACCAATTCTTAATACTTTTATCTGTAACAACTTTATATATATATGTTGATGATGCCTTAAATTTTTTAATGAGTATAATAGTGCTTACTGTTTGCTTAGCAGTTAATTTTTTTTGAGCAATTAATCTTTATTTATATTTTATTGTATTAATTTTTTTCTGTAAAATTAAAGTATTTATATTTAAATGAATGTATCTGAAGTATAGAGTGTGTGAGGATATTTTTAATTAGTTTACCAGGTTCTGATCATTATAGTTTTAATATTAAAATAGTAATTTTTAAATCGAAAGCTTATTATCCAAAAAGCATAATTGTAAGTTCAACTGATTAATAAAATGGCTGAATGTTTTCCCTTTCCAAGCGCATTGTTGTACAAATATTTTAATATCTTCTTCTTGTAAAATATTTTTTGATTACTGCATTATAATTCCAGTAATTTACATTTAAATTTGACTGTCCTATGACATTAAAAATATTTATCATAACTTTATGGATTTTTATTATTATGTTTTCATATTCGTGCTACATTAAATAACTTTTTTAAACAGATAACTGTTCCCTTTCAATATGAATGGTTGGATGAAGTATTTAGAGAATCAGCAACTTTAACATTTTTCATAGTAACTGGTATAAATTTCCAGCCAACTACAAGTAATCCATATTTCCGATTGTCTCAGGATGATGATTTGGAAATGGATGAAGTGTAAGTAACACTTTTTGTGTTTCACATCTTTTACTACTGTTGAAACAATTTGAAATTAACATTTAATGCATTGAATGCTTTTAAGTTATCTTTTTAAATGAATCAAAGTAATTTTTTTTAATTCTAATTTTTTTCATTAGGAATAAATTAATTCTTTTATGAAGTTAATATTTTTTTATTGATTTTGATGAAGCTAAGTTGAGGGGTCTTAAATCATTCCAATTTTTAGTCATCATTAATATTTTAAAGATGAATTTCAAATTTTCTGATGAATATGTTGTTGGAGCAAATTTTTCTATGTTTGATTAAAATGATTCTTAAATCATTCAACAATGTATTTAAGCCAATTTTTTAAAAGTTATGCAAATTATTTTGTGTGTTTTGTTGAAAGTACTTATAAATTTTGGGCTCAAATACCAGAATTCTGTATGTATCATCATTGATACAATAAGGACAATAAACTAATATTATATTATTTATGTGATTCCAATTCATATTATTTATTTTTATGTTGTTATTTATTTTTATTTTGGGAGATAAAAAAATTTCTGGAATTTAAATTCTTTTTAAAATATTCAAGTTCTTTGATTCCATAATTTGTATGATGCAATAACAGAATATGATAGAAATATTTCACTTTTACTATTTTTATTTTAAATTTAATAATTATAACTTAGTGATGAAAAACATAAGCTTTCAATATATCTTTTGCTTAATATGAAATAACAGTACCTTAATATTTATATAAATTATTATAGTATTAAGAAAGTTTATAATGAGAGTTAAAATCCTCTGTTATTCAGCTTTCTTTTCTTTTGTTTGTCCACTTTTATACACAATGCATATAGTTTGTAAGAATATTAATCATTTTTTGAACTTATCTAGTTTATTTTAGTTTTATTATGTAAATTATTATTTTTTTTTTTATATAATTCTGAACTGATACTTTTATTTTTTTCAAAATTTTATATTATTTAACATGAAATTTCTAATTTAGAATCACTCAGACTGGATTCACAGAAAATGTCTCGAAAACTGTAAGATCTCGTGATAACCCTGCATCAGGTGAAGATGGAACTGCTACAAAGCGAGAAAGTAGTCATGAATATGATTGAAATAAATGTTTTAATCTCAAGACATTTGATCTCTTTCAAGATACTGACTTTTTTTAGGACGTAGTAAGCTTCTTCTGTGTAAGAAATTGAAGTATTTGTCATTTTTTGAAATTAAATATTGTAAATAGGAGAATATTTATGAAAACATTTTTTTATGTGTTATGTAAAATTTATTTGTATTCAAAATAGTTTTGATATATATGCAGTGCATGTAGTTATCGTATTACATTGTAGAAATAGTAATAATGAATATTTTTAAGTTATTGTTAGTCATATATAAATGAATATGAATATTGTAAACATCGGTAAATCAAATATAGTGTATAATAAAGTTATATGACTTTTAAAATCTTAAAATTTAAAGTCTACAGATTACTTTTTCATGCGAGTAATCACTTTTTGCCCCTTTTATTTATTTTTTAATCATTCTTAAATTTGTGTGGCATCAAACAGTTTAATCTTATATATATTGTGTATTTTTTTGAAAACTATCATGCCATTGTACATTTCTTTCTGTGCTATAATGTAAATATTCTTGTACATTGAGAAAGGTGCATAAATAAATATGTGATGCTTCCATAAATTGGCCTTTGTTTGTTGTAAATTATGTTTCATCTTTTAAAAAAAATCCCTATGTTTACACATAAAATTAAATTGCCATTTTATTAAAATGAAAATTGTTATATTTAGTTTTATATATATATATATATCTATATATATATATATATATATATATATATATATATATATATATATATATATAAACACATATTTAATTTTTATCACAATGCTTGATGCAATGCATTTATCAGATATGAAAACTAAATTTATAACCATAGTGTTAAATTCTTAAAAAATTGTTAGTATTTTTCAAAAATTAAAATTGATATTTTAATCATGTTATAATGAAAAAAAAATTTTAAGTTGTTAATTTCAATAAATATCTAATTTGATACAGAAAGGCATTTTTAAATGAAATATCCCCTAACATGCACAAACTACATTAAGTTATTGAAGAAAATTCTTTTAATATTCTCACTTTAAAAAAAAAAAAAAAAAAAAGTCTAATGAAGTCTGCTTATATAAGTAAAAACTTTTTTTTATCACCCAACTTTACAATTCATTTCCATTATTTTTGATTAAAGACACTTCTTAAGTGTTTTTCTACTACTTCCGTTCAATTTTTTCTTTTTTCATTTTTAATACAATAGATGCTCATTTTTACAAACTTTTAAGAACTATCACAATAGAGCTCTAAAAATAGAAAATTAAATGTTACACATCTTAAAACTGATTTTCTTTTTATCAATTGTTTTCTCTCTATAAGGGGCTATTAAAAAAAATAGTAGTATGCACTGTATAAGAAACAAAAGCAAGATAAATAATTCTTACTTTTATTTTATTGATGACAAATCAAAGTAATCACTGCATTTTTTTTTTTTTTTTTTTTTTTTTTTTTTTGAAACTTTCTTTTTTTTAAAAAAAATATTTTTTCCCCAATGCTATAATACTTTAGTTTTGCTTGTTATTCATCACTAACAACTGTGTTATAATTAAACACCACATTTTCCACTCTACAAAAGATAACAAAAATATGAATTATATTACAAATATAAGTTACATATTATGGTTATAAATAATTTTTATGATATATATCTTTTATTGAAAGATCTAAAAAAATAATTGAGTAAAATGTGTTATAAAGTTGCACTATTATTAAATATTTCTCTAGAATACAATTTTCAAATTTTAAAGAATATAAAAAAATATTAGACGTTGATCTTTCTTTAATCTTTTTATATTTGTTAACCAATTTTAAAAAAAATTTTCCATTATCTACCATGAATCCATCTAAACAAATGTTATTAAGTAGAGAAATTAATAATGTTATCTGATTAAATTGCACAAAGAAAAGCAAAATATGTTTGTAAAATGTATATATACTTTTTCCACTTAAATCTGTTTATTGTTCAATTCTTTCAAGTCAACTCTAATTCTGTTAACAATGCGATTGATTTTTTTAACATGCAGATGTGCCACTTTTCCATTCCAAAAACTGTTTTTCATCTTGAAAATTTCCAAAATAAAGATTTTAATTCAGAAATTATGTCTTAAAGTAAATATTTAATTGAGTGTAAAATTTACCTTCAATCAGATATAAAAATAATTAACATGAAAGGAATGTTCAAGATCAGATTTACCTGAAATTTAACTGATTTACAGTGTGAGATTTATCAGTCTCAATCACAATCTGGGTACAAGTCAAACTGGTTCTGATGCGTCACCTGTGGAAATTTGAAAACTCGTTTCTCTTTGAGTTTGTAAAGTTCCAAAAACATGGCAACATTTGCTGTTGCTGTGGTTTATTCCTCAAGGTTTAGCTGCTAGCTAGACCATGTCCAGGAGTTCATGAATTCTCAAAAAGTTATGCACAACAAGAGGTGAAGTAATAAGGTCCTCATGCAAAACCCCTAGTTATTCAGGGGAGGCCTGTGTAGGAGTGCATTTGATGCACTCAAGATATCTGTCTATCAAAATTACGGCTATTCGTCAAGATACAAATATCTGTAAATGTGGTTTTTTAAATCAAAGCTGCTAGTGAATCTTTTGTTGCAATTAGTTCAACTCTAAAGACAGAAAAATCTGGATTGTCAATACTAATTTTCACAGAGTGAGTAGAGGACATAATGAAAAATCCACTGCCACAGGTACAGTTGTCATCTCTACTGCCATCTACATAAACCTGGATATCTGAGGTTGGAATTTAATTGATGCATTTGCAAAATTAGATTAGTGGAGTGTTAGCATGAGTTATTTTATATTCATCATTGGATTTAGATTGAAAACATTTAAGCAATGTTTTATTATTCACTCATAAAAGTGTTTTTGACATTGTTACAAATAAATTTCTTTAACAATAAATGTTTTAAAAAAATGCAAATGAGCAGCTGCATAGTTAATAGAAATTTGCAACAGTGTGGATTTTTTTTATTTTTATGCTCTTGAGCATAAAAGATAAATTATAGCAACTATGCAATGAAATCATATCAAAATTTTAAAAGGATAATGTTTATCAAAAAAGTTACTGAACTTGAGATTTTTTACAGATTTTGCATGACGTAAGTCATTTGATACCCAAACTTCTAGTTGTGATCAAGTTACTAATCACAGGCAATTATCATAGCATTTTTGGATGAAAATAATTTTACTTGTACTTAAGTTCCATAAGTTATTTATCTCATTCATATATTAGCTAATGATAAATTAGTCTTATTCAGAGTAAAAGTTGGTCTTCAGCCTCTTAATATTCTTAAGACTGAAAATTATCTCCGGAATAAAAAAATAACTTACAAGGAAGTTATTTTGGATGAAACTTACTAATTTTTGATGATTTCCTTCCCTCATATATCTCGATTCTTCCATCTCAGAATACAATATATTTTACTTTATTCGTATTATTCTTTATATATAAATTATATTGAGTCCTCAACTTAGATATTCCCTCTTCAATATCACCCTGTGTTTAAACAAATTTAAAGAATTTATGTACAATCAATATATTTAATGTATTTTTTATATTTATTATATAAAAAAAGTTTTATTGAAATCTACTCTATAACAAAAAAATCGACGCACCAAGAAAGAATCGTCCGATTGCTTTGAAAATTAACTTGCAATAACGTTTTGACTACATATGTAAATAATTAAAATCTGCAATGAATGAATAGTTGCGATCTCCTGTGTATCGGAACTGTGCATCAGCAAATATGTTTAAGGAGCTGTTCTTGAACTGTTGTTAAAATTTTCTATTACATAGCGATTTAAGATACCTTTTCAATGACTGAAATAATGCCTCGCCGCGGAATTCGAGCTCATTACAAGAAACTGTCATAGTTTTTAAAGTACCCGTACCATTGGATTGAAAAAGTGGGGCAAATCGGAGAATCACTCATATTGGGTTCAAAGCAGTGTGACAATTAGAAGATGCTGGTAAATGGAGGGAAATAGCGGATTTTAGCCTTACCATAGTGGCGGTCGAACTAGGTTCATATTGGGAGGACACAGATTGTCGGATTCGTTGTGATAGTTCCTGATTATCAATCATTAGATGCCCACTATTATCTTTCTCAAATGGCTGATAAAGCAAAATCTACGCTAGTACTGATCGTTACGCCACCTGCTACTCACGCCTGCAAACTCTTTAGCCAGATTACAGTAATGCTTAGCTCGATCAGGTTAGAATGTGCCGAAGGCTGACGATCTTTAGCGACGAGTTCCGCTTCCAACTGTGTCCAGACGATCATCGAAGACTTGTTTGGAGACACTCAGGTCAGCGTGCCTATCCTATTTTCACTATTGCGTGCCATACAAGCTCTCGGCTAGAAGTTTTAGTTTGAGATGCCATTCTCATTGGTAGCCAAACTCCTTTGATAGTATTAGAGGCACACTTATAGCACAAAGGTATATTGACATTCTGAGACCTGTTTTGTTACCGATTCTTTTGCAGTATCCTGACCTTATTTTTCTGCAAGATAATGGCAGACTACATACGGTATGTGTTGCTACTAACTTATCTTTCATCTTGTCAGACACTTTCTTGTGCAACCAGATCTGTCTCCCATCGAGCACATCTGGGATATGACGGGAAGCGACCGCATGGATCAGGAAATGTTGATAAGCTGCCAGATATTTGGAGCAAATTTGGCAAGAGACCCACCAAAAGATTTATGGGTCTATACTACGCCGTTTGGCAGTTTCCATTCAGACTAGAGGTGGGTCAACAACTTAAAGAGCTCGTTATTATGTATATAACTCTGAAGTAAATTCATTCAATTGTTCTGAAATTTTAATCATTTTTTGTGTGCATAACTTTATCCACTAATTTTTGTCTCCATCGAATAACAATTCCTCTTTGGTGCGTTTTTTCTATTTTTTCTTCCTTTCTTTCTTATTGGTGTAAATAAAAATGCATAAAATAGTATAATTATGTTAAATTCAAACGAATATATACAATTGTCTGCTGCAAATTAAATTCAAATTAATAATGTAAAAAAATACAAATTGTGTGTTTTATATTAAGCTAAAGAAATTCATATTCCTACTGGTCAATTATTTTTTTAAGCAGAATATATTAAATAAAAGGAAACTTCTCATTCTAAAAAGAAGCACATCAAATAGTCGTGTAAAATATCGATGCTGTTTGTATGCAGTTGAAATTAAATCATATACCTCTTTTAAATCATGTAAGCCTTTTCATTCTACATTCAAAGATTGTTTGAAATCATGAGACCCATAAATTTTCACTTAATATGGCGTGGGAGCATCTTTAGCTGTTTAAACCTTTTGAATTCCCCAAGAAATGAACATATCAAAGTTCTGTTTGGCAGTAAATGAGCTGTTGTACCATTCCTCGTATAAAAATGCTCCAACTCCCGGTGCAGTAAAGCAGGAAGAAGATTACAGAATCTACCTGTTTCTTCCAAAACAGACTATAAGCGCTCTTTTATGTTTAATTCTGGTGAATAAGTAGACCATGAAATATATACAGTTGAGACCTCATATTCTCAAAACACTTCTACTGTGGGGAATCAGAAAGCTATCATTCTGATAATTGCACCATTCTCCAGACAGAAACAACCACCTGCGTCGTAGAATTGGTCATTCAAAAAAGCGAAATAGGCAGATCTGTATATGTAGGGTAATAAGGGTGTGCTCTCACTAACCATGAGCTACAAACTAACACGGAACCACCCGATACTTTATTCAAATATTTGAATCACAATTTTTTTTTTTTTTTTTTTTTTTTTTTTTTTTTTTTTTTTTACTTGAAGTAGGAAATAAATATTAAATTTAGCATAGTGATATTCTGCACTTACTCAAGTAGATGTCTTCAGTGAAACATGGAGTAAGTTAAAATGCACATTACTTTACACGTTTGATGATGCATGGTTATATATAACTAACTGTATCAATCGTCATAAATGTTACTACTGATATAACTAATTAATGATTGCCAAATCTATTCCATAAGAAAATAATGTAGTGACTTCATAAATTATATAAGGATATAAAATTACTCTATGTTAGTGGTTTATCTTGAAGTTATAGACAACTAATCTCAGTATCACAAATTATGTACTTAAAAACTTTATTTAAAGTTGTGTATCAAATCTACATGTGAATTCAGATCAATTTATTTCAAAGCTTTTGGTTACTGTATATATGGTAGCGTGTTGTAGTTGCGTTTCAAATTTTTATGTTTACCTCATAGAACAAAGAATTTTTTTTTAATTAAAAGCAGTGTTAGCGATGTATAGTACAATGTCTTTCAAAGCTGTTACAAACAAAATCTTATTCAGTGAAATCTTAATTATCGAGAAACTGCTTCGAATGAGAGAAAGAATAAACAATAAAAAAGTATTCGTAACATTTTAAGTTCACTAATGCAAAAAAATTTGACATCAATACGGAATTAATAATAGATAATTTCTCCAGATAAATACTCTAAAAATAAAGCCATTTGGATACTGAAAGAATGACTCAAATTTCCTGTAATATGGGATTCTCACTATCAAATTATTAAGGAACAATTGCTTTTTAACAAAATATTAGAATTAGACAAAATTGAGAAAAATAAGCAAATAGAGTTGCATTTAGAACAAATAAAGTTAGAGAGAATGAAGGCTGAATAAGAATTAACATGCTTGAGAGGAGATTCAAAAATAGTAGAAACTAATTCAGAAAACAAAACTGAAGACTACAACTATTTTGATTCCTTAATAAAAAGTATTAAAACATTAACGATGAAGATACCGAATGAACCAGAAGATTAGAATTTATTTTTTACTTCGTTGGAGAGAGCATTTGTTACAAAAAATTTTCAAATAAGTTTATAGCAGAGATTTTATTGAACTTGCTTGGTGAGAAAGCATCAAATGTGTGTGTAGTTTCTAACATAGGCGATGATGAATTAAATGATCATGAAATTGTTAAGGAAATTATTCTCAAAGAATTTGAGCCCACACCATTTTCAGAAAAATTCTAAAAATTCATCATTTTTAGAAAAATTCAGAAAAATAATAAAACAGCCAAATGAAACTCATGTTTAGTTCTCTTTGCGCTTAACAAATTTTGTTTATTACTTAAAATTGAGAAATGTTTGATTTTGCAAAATCAAAACAATTGAATCTGATAAATTATTTCAATCATTAGATAGAGAAACCGCAGCTCATATTAGTGTTAAACAGTCAGATACTTGGTTTGATGTTAAAAAATTAGCAAAAGAAATTGATTTATTTTATGTATCTCGAGGGAAATCACTAACAGTAATGAATAAATTAGTGCATTTGAAAGCACACCCTGCAAATCAAAAAGAAATATTTAAGAAAATCTAGAATATTTTTATCCGATTCTAAGAATTCTAAATGCCTCCTTTGTTGAGAAAATCATCCCTTTTATAAATTCAAAAATCATATGACTTTGCCTGTTTCCGATAGAGTAGAAATAGTTAAGAAAAATAATTATTGCTTTAACTGCCTGGAAACACCTAATAAATAACTGCAAATCGCGGTTTTCATGTTATTTATGTCAAAGAGAAGGAGACAAGAGGCGGCATCATTGTTCTTTGCATTTTCCAAGAATTGAAGAGTTACCTCCTACACAAAGTGATTGCGTTAGTAGACCCTTATCAGCCCCCCATGAAGAGTAACTTTCTCTGCTTGCCCCGATCTTCCATTCTAACCAAAACAACCCAGTTTTTTCTACGCGAGTTATAAATCAGTCAAAAACTGTTTTCTTAGAACGGTGAATTACTTGCGAAGAGATCAGGGATGATTGCAACAGTATGCTATACAATATTTAGTTTATCTACAGACATTTCTAGCACCTAAAATGACCTAATCACGCCACCCCCACCCCCTTTTTTTTAAGAATTCAAATTTCTGTGTCTTTTTGGTTGGATTTAAAAAATTGAGGAGTGTTACAACTCAAAATATGGGATCTTATATATTAATACATCGAAATGTTCGCACTATTCTCCTCTACAGGATTCGGTTTGGTTTCAGACAACTCTAGTCTTCTAAAATACCCTAATCAGCCCACCCCCTCTTGTTAAGAATTCAAATTTTTGTGTTTTTTTGGTCGAATTTTAGAAAATTGAGACATTGCACCGACTCCAACCATAGGATCTTAAATATTAATACATAAAAATGAGCACAACAGTCTCCTCTACAAGATTCAGTTTGGTGCCTGACATTTCTTGGCACTTAAAATGTCTTAATCTTACAAGTTTTACAGAGTGCACTCTATTTTAGACCAAGGTTCAATGAATGACTACTTATTGTGCAAATAGCTTAGGCTTAAAACGGAATAAAACTAGTTTGACAATCTGTGGTATAGGTGATACATGCACAACAATTAAATCGGTTGCTAAGACTATAATTTCTAATTTAGGGGGAAATTTTAAAAAATAGTTAGAATTTTTTGTTGTTCCTAAAGTTACTGACTTCATGCTGTCAAAGAAGCTTAAAATTAATGTACCAGAGTTAAAATATGTAAAATTATCAGATAAAAACTTTAATAAACCAGGTTGCATATATTCACTTTTAGGCATCGAAATATTTTACGAATTATTACATCCAGATCAGATATTTCCTGTAAATTGTGACCTAATTATTCAAAATACCGTTTTTGGTTCTATAGTTAGTTAGTGGGAGCTTACCCAGTGCAATGGAGGGGAAAATACATTGCGGATTTATTAAAGATAATACTGTCTTGCATGAAGCAATAGAAAGATTCTGGGAAATAGAAAATTTTGAAACTAAAGTTTCTAATAATACTTATTTGTGAAAAACATTTAAAAAAGAATGTTGAGAGAGACAGTATAGGAGATATCTAGCTAAAATGCCTTTAAAAGATGACCCAAAGTGTATAGGTAAATCTAAAGAAGTTACATTAAAAAAAATTAAATTCGTTATGGAATTATTCTTTAAGAGAGCCTGAGTATTTTAAATTATTTAAGGAATTTTTGAGCGAGTATGAGATATTGGACCATATGACAGAAATTCCAGACAGTGAGGAAAAAGTAGGAACATATTATATACCCCATTTAGGTATCTATCGCCCTGATAAAAATACTACAAAACTATGCGAAGTACTTAACGCGTCTTCTCAAACACACACACACAACTTTAGGAAATTCACTTACAATTTAATGGTAGTACTTTACAAGAGGATCTTTTTTCAATAATGGTAAGGTTTCGTGAATATATTTATGCTTTTGTAGCTGATATTAAACAAATATACAGAATGATTTTAATTGATCCTAATCAAACTAAACTTTTGAGAATTCTTTGGAGAGTGGGAGTGAATGAACCAGTTAAAACTTATGAGCTCAAAACAGTTACATATTTCACAGTTAGTACACCATACCTAGCAACTATAATGCTTTTTCAGTTATCAAAAGACGAAAGAGAAAAATACTCCCTACCATCACCCGTTTTCGAGAGACTTTTACATGGATAATGTGCTAAGTGGTGCTACCACTGTAACTGAATCCAAAAATCTTCAAACTGAACTGATAAATATCCTTAAGAATGTAGAAATGACGCTACACAAATGATGTAGAAATAATTCTGATTTAAAGACAGGGTCTGATAATGACTACAATTTTCAGGAAGAGACAAAGGCGTTAGGAGTTCTGTGGAGATAGAATACAGATCATTTCACTTTTCAAATTCATCTTAAGAGTGCAATTCCTCCAACGAATAAGATCAATTTGCTTTTTACAATTGCAAGAACTTTTGATCCCCTCGACCTCTCGGGTCCAGAGGTACCTAAAGCAAAGATTTTCTTGTAAAAACTTTGGTGTTTAAATCTAGAGTGGAGTGATGTCCTTCCTGTAATGGAAGCACAGCAATGACAGAACTTTATTGAAACTTTACCAACGAGCTAAATATTAGAATTTAACGATACATATTGATAGACAAATCAATACACATTGAGCTTCATGGATTTGCGGATGCACCTGAGTTTGCGTATGGATGTGTTATCTACTGCAAATCAACATTAGAGACTGGAGATTCTGAAGTGTAGCAAGTCATGAGTGGCACCCCTTAAGAGAGTTACAATTCCGAGGTTGAAACTGTGTCCAGCGGTTCTTTTAGCGAAGCTGATTTCAAAAGTTAAAGATGCCCTACAGCTAAAGGAGTGCAGTAAGAATATCTATTTGGGGAGTGCTTCCATGATAACTCTTTCATAGATCCAGAAGAAGTTTTACCTGCTGAAGACGTTTGAAGTCAACCGAGTTACGTTAATATAGGACTTAACCATTCATCAGTGGTGTCACGTGTCTTCCAGGGACAATCCTGCTAACTTTATTTCGAGAGGAATGGAGCTTAATAAGCTAATTGATAGTGAACTATGGTTTAACGGTCCCATTTTCCTAGCCAAAGACTATCCCAACCGAGAATTTCCTTCATTAGTCATAAAGGATGAATTTACATCTGAACTTTGACATACACATCAAAATGATTCATCTGTGCTGTGACTCTAACTTGAAATTTTTTTTATTTATGACTTACTCAATATTAGTAATAATTATAGTAAAATATTGCATGTTGTAAGCTGTAATTTCAGATTCATCCCCAATTTAAGAAGCTCTACTAAAAAGAAAATAGAAGAATTGTCATCAGAAGAAAACAAGATAGCAGAAAAATTCTTAGTAAAAGAGGTTCAAACATAGAATTCGCCTTCAAAATGAAATGTTTGGCCAAACAACAATCTGTACTTGATTAAAAAAAAAAGATAAAATGTTTGTGCCACTTTTAGATCAGGATGGATTATTAAGAGTAAATGGTAGGATAAAATATGCTCAAGAATAAGTTTTAATAGTAAATTTCCTATTATTCTTCCAAAAGGTCATAAGCTCACAAAATTTGTTATAGAAATGAATCATAAGCGATATTTTCCTTTAGGTCCAACTGCTTTGCTGAATTATGTCAGACAAAAATTTTGGCCCATTCAAGGTAAAACAACGTGTCGAAAAATTGTGCATGATTGTATTAAATGTTTTAAAGTTAAACCTATAAGAGTTGAGCAATTAGAGGGAGATTTGTCTAAGGAGAGAAGACAAATTGCCTAATCAGGAGTCATCCTGATTTCCCATTTAATTGCTCAGTAATTGATTTCTGTGTACAATTTAATATAAAATATAAATAAAGAAAAGGTGTCTTCCACAAAGTATATGTATGAATTTTTATTTCTTCAGTTACCAAAGCCACAGTCATCTTTAAATGGTAACAGAT
Organism: Latrodectus elegans; assembly: GCA_030067965.1. NCBI lineage: Eukaryota > Metazoa > Arthropoda > Arachnida > Araneae > Theridiidae > Latrodectus > Latrodectus elegans. The sequence goes on from CM057814.1 coordinate 27,897,373, forward strand.
TTAACCTCAGAAACATTTACATCATGTTTGAAGAGATTTGTTGCACGTAGAGGTCTGTGTTCAAAAATATATTCCGATAATGCAACAAATTTCACAGGTGCAAATAAGGAGCTGTCCAGACTGCATCATTTAATGTTAAAACCAGATGAGAAACTTGCAAATTATCTATCAATAGAGGGAACTGATTGGCATTTTCTTCCTCCTAGAGCACCTAAATTTGGTGGTTATGGGAGAGTGGTGTAAAAGCTTTTAAATTACATTTTACTAGAGTGTGTACCAATGCTAAACTTAATTATGAAGAGTTTTAACTGCCATTACTCAAAAAGAGGACTCCAGACCGCTACTTGTACCTCTATCATCAGATACTGATTTGTGTGATGTATTAACACCTGTTCACTTCCTAACTGGTAAACCTTTAAATGCTATTGTTGAACTTAATTTAATGGACATTAATAAAAATAAATTCAGTAACTGGAAAAAATTAACAAAAATCATTCACAAATTTTTTGGAGGAAATTGCAAGCAATATCTTAATAATTTGTATCAGAATTCGAAATGGAAAATTGAGAAAGAAAATGTTAAAATCAATGAGTTAGTGCTCATCAAAGATGAAAATCTACGTCCTCAAAAAATGGTCATTTGGTAGAATAGTGCAACTCTATCTGGGTGATGACAAATGGGTCAGAGCTGTTAAAGTAACAACTTCTTCAGAAATCTTCAAGAGACCAATTTCAAAAATTTGTATTTTACCTATTAATTTATAGTTTTTGTTAATATATTTTATGAATTACTTATATTCATACGTTTATCTTAATTTTTGTCTGAAAGTGTTTCAATTATTTGCATATTCATGGGTTGAATGTAATATTGGAACGTTAGGCGGGAATGTTCCGTGCCAATGAAGCGCTGTTATAGCAGAGCAATCTTTGTATGTAAGAAAACAAATAAAAAAACTGTGAGAGTCGAGGGAGTCAAATTACTGCTTCTGAGAAGAGCAGATGAGTGAGGTGAATCAGCTACAAAAAATAAAGGTTTTTTAAACTCTAGAGTCCAACAGTTCATTTATTTATATACCAGAGCTATTGTCACAAGAGTTGGTGAGACTAAAAAATGCCTCAGGTTTTCTCGAATAAGTTTTTTTTTTTTCGTTGATAGGCAATTTACTATCCTCCTGTTAAATTTTCAAGTTCAGAATTATTTGAAAATGTTCCCGCTGCTTTGTAGTTTTGATTTATTGATATGTATATTCATAAACAAGTATGAATTACATAAAAAATAACAATGATTAAATTACAAGAACAGATACCGTATAATCCAGGATTAAAAATTCTGAATATTTTTGGCGATGAAGAAATCTTGCCAAGATGATGTATTGTGACTAGCGCGATGACGTAAATACAAAGGTTGCCAAAATAGAATTTTCTGCATAATTTTTATAGGTCTCCATATCTATGACGTAATAAGAAACTAGGTTGCTAGATACATAAGAAAATCCGCGAAAAAAATCACCAAATTTAGAATTTAGCATCCTGGATTATATGGCCTCTGTGCCAAATTACAAATATGAATTCTTAGAAGTTGTGATCTGTTGTGTGTATTCTTAATTTAAATGTTGTATAGTTAAATAAAATAAGCATTTGCAAATCAGAAGAAATTATGAACTAAAATACATAATTCTTACATTCAATTCTTCAAAATAAATTGCTCAACTGTAGACATTTTAAGAATGTGCATTTTTTGATTAAATCATTTTTTTCTGGATATATTTACTTACTTTACTTTTATATGCGATATTATTATTTTAATGAAAAAAAATATTTCAAATGTAAATAGTAAATAGTAAATTCTTCAATGACAATGAGCCATCCTTAACAATATATTCTTGTCTAAGTTTAAATAGCCGCGAGGAAGTTGTTATTTATCATAAGTGATATGTTTATTGCGAAAAAAGTGTTAACAAAATAAAACTAATGATAAAATTTATTTAAGTCTTCTGGCACGATTACTAAGTTAAGCGCGATCTTCTTCAATCAAAAAACTTAGTGCCAAAAATGTATTTAAAAATATTATCAACGATTTTCTTCAATTGAAGCTAAAAAGGAAATTTTAGTACTACGAAAACTTCACATAAGAAAATTTTCTTAAATATAACAATTGTATTATTTTTTAACACAAATTCTGATACAGAAATTTCCTTTTATAACTATATCGTTAGTTTCAATCATTTTTTTCAGGTAAAAATTTTAGATTAAAGGATTTAAAAAATTATTTATTATTTCTAAATTTTCTTCCTGAATTAAAACTGTTTTAATGTTTACGTATTTTTTTAAAATGTATTCTTTAGCAACCATAGCTTTATTATGTAAACAATTGTATACAATAGATAAAGCAATGCTTAAATTATATATTACAGTTATATGTCTTGTTTTCTCTATGTCTCTTGCAGTGTATATAAACAGAAACAAATTGTGACATAGCTACATCTTATTTTATATATTCATTTTAATTCAACGTATAAAAAAATACCATCACGTTACAAAAGAATCTCATAACCATAACAATTAACACATCTTCTGCCTTTCATATATCCTTTGTTGTTATCTCGACTTCTCTAGGGACTAAAAGAATAAGTTAAATGCTCCTTCTAAGCAATGCCCTCTGTAAGTGAGTTCGCCGTTATTGTGTTCTGTTTTTTTTTTTTTTTTTTTTTTTTTAATGTTATTTTACTCTAAATTTCAATTTAAGGGTACTGAAAATTTTCTTAAAGAAATAATATCTTTTACTGAGAATTTCTGTAAAGTAATTTACAATACCAAGTGAAGTATATGAGAGATAATGAGCTCCGAGATAGAATTGTTGAATATATAAAAATGCTTCTTTTTTTACTTCCAAAGGTAGCGAAGACTTATTTAAGCTGTTCCCCCCTCTTAGTATAAATAACTGAATTCTTTGTTTGTCCTATAAATCGATTTTGAAGCAAATTTATATTAAAATCATCAGCTTTTTTAGTAAAAAAGAAAACTGATCATAATATATGTTTATCTTATAAGTGAAAAAACAATTATAAAAATCAGAATCATGACATTAAAAAGTATAATTGATATTCATTTTTTTTCCCTTTCTTTTTTATAAATATACTTTTGAATGCCTTCCGAAGCCCAGTGGCTTAACGATAATGTTTCACGCTCCCCAGGTACAAGTTCGATCCTCAAGGTTGGGAGGGTGGACTCAGTTTTTTATTTTTTTCAGTGGGTCAATAAGTGAGTACCCAGCATGCTTTGAAAGTAAACACTGGGTGTTTCTCGTTAGGCTGAATACCTAATCAGAATATAAGGTTTGCACCCTTGGGACCATGGTATAGAAAACAGATATGGGTACAGTGATTCCCGATTCACATATGGGCACAGTGATTCCCGATTCACATATGGGCACAGTGATTCCCGATTCACATATGGGCTATCATGCCATAGGTTTAGCAATTTTTAATGGTTCTGGAGGCATTTAGATTATATTGTTCGTTCATTTCTGTTGAGAAATTTTTAAAGTACGCCAGTTTCTTAATTTAAAATGGTAATTGATAAATTTGACGATTTGAAAAAGTATAATCACATTCTATTTCAGATTAATCATGTTTTTTATTTTTCTATTTATTGTTATTATTATTATAACGGATTAAAATATTCTATGTTCTGTAAATAAAAATGGAATTATATAAAATAAATGTCGCAAAAAACTTAACTGTTAACCAAATGCAAGAAAAATAGGCAAAAGGTAAATATGCACTTTTTATGTTGTTTCAGCGTTTTATTGCAAATAATGATTTCTTTTCATTTACAAATTCATGATATGTATATAGTAAACGCATGGAAGCTGCATATAATTTTTACTGACTCACATATGACCCTTGTAGATTTAAGATCTTATATAGCGACTTCCCTGTAAAAATGTGAGTGCAAAAAAAATTTTATCTCCTGAAAATACATTAAGAATGATTCATCTAAGCAAAAGTCGTCCACACATCCATCTACAGCACTACAGAAATAAATACCGGCTGATAGAAGCCAACTTACTATAATAAATGCAAGATAGCCAGTAGATAATGTTAAGTGGCTTAAACTACACGATTTACAGGGTGCCGCAAGAAAACTTCTTTATTTCGAATTGCAATAACACAAAAAATAGTAACGATAATGATAAGGTTGGCGTGGTCTCGTTTCAAAAAGGAGATCATAAAGTTTGGTGACATTATTTTTCAATTGCCATCAAGCGTTAGAGTAATGAATATCGTGCATTTATCGTTGAGGACTATTTTTCCGGGTGCCTTATTTCAACGAGAAAAGGCTTAGACTGGGCAGCGCGTTCTTCCGATTTGATCCTAGGTAATTACTTTTTGAGGAGATATTGAAAATCATGTGCCTATACAGACCACTCACAAACTTCGGAAGATCTGAAAAGAAACATTCAAAGAGAAAAAGCGAACATACCTGTCAATGTGCTAGATACAGTGATAAGAACAACAGAATTCAATTCACACAGTGTATCACCAATGGCGGGCGTCACTTGTCCTATATGATATTTAAAGTTCTGTAAACTAAAACTTTACATATGTAATTTTTGTACGCAAAGTAAATAAAAAAAATATATGTTTCAAAATTTTTGTGTTATTGGAATACACAAAATAAGGAAGTTATTTTGCCACACCCTACACATTTGTGTTTCAAATTTTAAGGCCATAAATAATACTGTAAAAATTAGACTATAACACAACATTTTAATTAAATGAGTTATTGATTTGGCCAACTGCACATTAGAGAGCCTTTTTATTGTAATATTTTTCATGCATGAAAGTTTTTATGTGTCGTAATGAATGTAATTTAAGCATATTTCAATAAGCAATAACCACATTTTATGAAATTTCAATGATTGAACTGAAATGGGGTACTATAAATAGTTTATGCTGTGAAATTATTATTATTTAAAATTCATGAAGTAAGGATTAATGATTGTACATATATATATATAAGTCAATCTTTTTAAAATTTGAGTATTGTTATAATTAAGTCGCACTTTTTCATACTCTAATAACATGTGAATAAAAACTGAAAGAAGTATAAGAGATCTTGAACTCGCTGTTAAAATGATTATTTTTGACATTGCCCAATCTGTAATTAGACTTAGACTGATAAAGGATAAGCTTTGAGTGTGGATTGACTCAAGGAAATTAATCCATTTCCTGCCTGAGCCCAAATAACCTCATTAGTATTATCAAAGTGTGTTAAGGAAAGAGTAATTACTGCACATTTCTTTGGCAATTATTGAATTTATACAAATAGAAACTCATATATTTGCTGAAATGCGATTGCAATATTTTGCATAACTTCTGCAAACGCTTGTAGGCTACATTTCACTCTTTGCATCATAACATCATATTAAATAAAAATTTGCAAACTAAGGATTAATTTATCTTAACGTTGCTAAATATTGTTTCCGAATTTTTATTGCTCATTTTTAAATTTCGTTAATAAAGTAATTGTTTAAAATTCAGTTTTTGTTTTTATCATTACTATAAACCATTTCAATATATCATTTTACATTGTACTAGAATATTTAAATTCTTTTTTTTTAAATTAATAAAAAAATTAAATTATTTTAAAAGGAAAAATGGCGAGATACCCTTTTAATGGAATTAAATAATTTATTAAAAAGAAATATGAGGCTTAATTTTATTTTCTGAATTTGATATTAGAAAATCTATTGAAAATTCCGTCATATAACTATACATATTTTGCTGATATGATATTCACATCATACGAATCTATACAAATTGATTTTGTCGATGGTCTGGCAATTAAATTACCAGACGTTTTTCTTGATTTCTATTTATATGCATTCTAACCATCCGAGTTAAGCAGAAATATGAATCAAATATATGTTTAATATAAAAGCAATGAATTTAAATTTCTTTGAAAATATGAAAATACGCTACACAATTTATAAAATTAAATCTTTTATTTACTCCCTGTAAGATAAACTCAATAAAAAACTTGAGAAAACTGTGGATTCATCGTGACCCAATAGCATAGAACTTGAGCACCAAATTTTATAACTTAATGGATTAAACCAGAAGAGTTTTATTGTTCTATTTCGGAACGAATAAAAAAAATATTAAATCGCTGAGCAGTACATTAAAGCATGACAGCGGTTTCGTATTTTTTGTGCTTATAGATACAAACTACAACTTAGGATCTGTAAATTAAGAAAATTGTAATTATTATAAGCTTTCCACTAATCAAAAGGGGAAAAATACCAAAATAAATTAAGAATTTTAGTACTATTCCATTGCGCCGGCGCAAATCTTGCCGTGTTGATAATTCCAGAACTCAGATAAAAAATAGTAATTGTTGAAAAAACTTTTTTGAAGACGACAATATTTTCATTATTTAAAATGTTTGTAGAAGATAAAAAATTAAAAATTATAACTATAAAAGTAGCAATTTGTGACACTTTGCTAAACTTTTTAAGAAATAACATTTACTGATATTATCACCTTCGCCGGCGATGCAGAAAAGTACCGAATTTTTAATTCTTTCCTTAAAATTCCACTCTTATATTTCTCTTTATTCTGATTTGGAATATTTTTCCGTTGACTTAACAACTCATATGTTATATATTTGGGAGTATTTTAAGTCATACTTAATTTTAACTTAAAATAATTTCATATATATTAAATTTTTTTTTTTTTTTATTAATACAAATTTTCGTGTTTATAAAAGAAATTTCACGCCAAATCTGACATCTTTTATTTAGATAATAGTGCTGCCAATTTTCCCTTTGAGTTTCTGTTGCTTTTTGAACTTTTTTGTAGCCAGATTTGGTTTTTTTCCCCTCGTGTTTTATATCATTTTTGCCCCATAAATACAATTTTTTTAAATGGGCCTTGGAAAATTTCTCGTTTTAAAAGCATGCTTTCAGCTTGGCGACAAAAAAGTCACAGAGGTCGCCAATTGGGGAGATACATCCTACTAGTTCCCAAAATTTTTATTCAAGGAATTATATTTTAGTTCAAGACATTTCGTTTCAATTGAAATATTTGCTTTTCTATTCAACTCTGCTGAATTGATTGCTTCATCCACTGTTTATAAGTATATATCTCACACAGATTAAGTTGATGATAAATATTGCTGTTTTCGCACAAATAATTTTTTTCATAAAAATTTTAAGATAAAATTTGTTTTTTAAAATTTTGCCTTTATTCACTTAATGGATATATGCACTGCTCAAAGCAATGAAAAGACACTATAACTCTTCCCTATAAATGGGATCAGAGTGCCCTCTGCTCTTTAGATAAAAAAAAGTCTTGGATTCGATTCTAGCCACTGTCGAACGATAAAAAGTGGATGCTGCTCTGGGATGTGTGTTCTGCTTTGTGCATGCTTGCGAGTTTTCTGTTTCCTCTGATACAACACGGGAATTCTCCCCAGTACCAATGTTTTTCCGAAAGGCACACGTGTCATGAACATTAAAATTCATTTGATAGTTAGGCTATTTTCTATGTGATATCAAAGTTTTCTATAAATATGCTGGGAAAAAAAAATTAGGAAACGCAAAATCTTGCTATTTACAAATTTTGGAGTATGCAAATTTTGCACTTGACGTCATAAATGATGCTTTAGCCTCAGCTAGTGAAAATTGGCTTGAAACTTACTGAAAGACAAAGAGGAAAATAATGACGGACATTCAGTAAGTGCTTTGTTTCGATTAATATGATGCCTAAACGACATCATTAACCAAATCGAAAGATTGGTGAGCTTTTGGGTTGTTATAAATACTTCGTTTATGAAAGTATTTAAATGAAAATAATGAAAAATTTAATATTGGAAAATACTGTATGTTTTCTTAATATAAGATGTTTTTCAGATTATAATTATATCAATGAACTTAATTCTGAAATTGGTCATCATTTTTAATAAAATAGTTATAATTGATACAGTCCAATTTGGCTAATACCACACAAAGAATGCATACAGTTTAGGAGTAAAAAAAATTTAAAAACATTTTACAAAGTAAATTAAAGAAAACTTTCAAAATTAAAAATAAACATAATTTTTATTTTTAAATTAAAATTTTTAATTTGAAAATTTTAAAATAAATATTTTAAATAAATATTTTTAAAAAATTGAAATGTTTTATGTAAATGACATCATTCATTCAACTGTTTTAATAAAATTTAAAAATATCTCCATATTTCAAGCTCAGTTTCATGCAATAAAAATATCTTTTCTCTAGAAGCAACGATGAAATGATATCAACTGATAATCAATTTGGGCTAGGAAATGCAATAGCGGCAGGTTGTATTTCATGCACTGCTTTCGGAAAGAAAATTCTTAGCGTTTCTAACAAGCATTGTTCGTCAATTTCATGTTGTTACTCCCAAGAATTTAAAACTATGCTCCAAAGAATGCCATTGATTACGATTGTTATGAAAGAAACAAATAAAAGCAAAAGCTTTCGGAAGTATACACAATGTCTCTAAGTTAATGGCAATCTTGGCATAAAAAAAAGAAAGAAAACAAAAAGTCTGGGAGAGACCGGATTGATATGACCTTCCCAAGCGGCGATTACGACTACACTGGAACATGACATCATCGGGCAACTTATGAAAAAACACCGATTGCTGCTGTGGGCTGAATAACTTCAGCGGACCGCAAAATCGGGGCCACTTAAAGCACACTTTTGATTGATTCATAGACATTCCATATGTTGAATTTATTTTACAGTAGTTTTGGATTTCTATATAGAATAATTGGCATCTTGCAATAATTCTTTTTTAGATGAAATATTGGTGTGTCGCTATATTTTCTTTTAAAAAAAACATTGATAAAACTTATGAAAAAGAACAGCTGATGAAGACGAAAACATTGAGTTAAAATGAAAATACCCCATCGAAAAAATTTGGAGCTCATTTTTTTGTGTAATTATGGAATCTGCAAATGATTCTTTTTCATATGAAGCAAAATTAGATATCCCTTTTATCGATGGTGAAATGGATAAACAGGTAAGATTTAAAACAACTTGAAAAATAATTTCTTTTTAAAATTCGATGATTGTTTTTTAAATTATTCTAACTAATATATTAATAAAAGAGAAGAAAATGAATATTTTTCATGTTGTAAACTGAAAAATATGTCGTTTTAATTTTTATTTAGAATAATTGTATTTAATATTGAATGAATTAACAAATTTAAATAATTGCGGATTTTCTGAAATTATCATTTCTTAATGTTTATTTTAGAAACTTATATATTTTGGTCTGTAACTTACGTTCTTTTCTCTTAAAATTTCAAAATATTATTACAAGTATGGTTCGTCAAAACGAAAGTAAATATAAAATTAGATATAAAATTTGTAACTATGAGATGAATGAGAATCTAAATTTGAATGAGAAAATATATTTGTAAAAATGAAAGTAGAAATATTGATGATTTTAAACAAATGTTTGTAAGGATAAATATTGTTCCATATTAATTGAGTTTTGATTTAACTTTCTATCTAATTTGGTGATATATTTGTACTTATTTCAAAATTTACATCATATAAGATTTTAAATAAGTGCTTTTTCTGTGAAATTATATGTATATATATTTCAAAACATTGCACATTACATTATTGTTAATATTTTCAATTTTTTTTAATTTGTAAAATTGCCCTCTTTTTTTAAAATAATTAAAATTATCTTTTTATATATAATTTGCTTAGTAACATTTTAATTTATTTCTTTAAAAAATATTTGATAATTTTACATATTTTTAGCAATTGTTTTAATTTTAAATAATCGAAAAACTTTTTGTATAAAAATATGAACGTTACCATTTTGGCATTTTAGAATATATAGCTATCTTAGTTTTAGTTATTTAAATGGATAAAAAAAAGTAAACGATAATGTTCATAATGTGGAATAACACATTTCAATTATTACTTCATTATCCCGCTTAAATCTTCGTTTTATGGTAAGTCACACACTAATTATGTTTAATATTTCAATTTTATTTCACTTTAATAATATCTACTAATAATTAATAATAATTTAATCATTAATAATAAAATAATCTATACCAGATGATTTGACAAAAAAATTATGAAAAAAAAGTGATATATTAATTACAATGTTTTAATTGGCCATTCAATTCAAATAAAACTCTACCCCGTTATTCATTTAATATGGCTTCGACACTGATAACCATGGATTGAAAATGAAAGCACATTTAAATTATATAAAACTAATTAGTTGCAGAATATATATATATTAATAATATTATAATTGCTCAGATTTTGAATATCTGAAGAAAAAATTAAATTCATTAACCCTTCCCCAAAAACTTAAAAAAGTTTTACAAATATGCATATTAGATACACCTTGATATAATCGAACTCATTTTATTAACAAATCTACGTATGAATTTGTTTTGTATATATGGCACACATTTGAAAAATTAATCACTGTCATCAGAATTTTCGATTCACTTATAACGAAGATTTTAAAGGTTATACTAGGTCAAATATTTCTTTGATTATAGATATTTTATTACTTAATTATAATTGCATTATAAATGCAATTTTATATGACTACGAGAATGTAGGTAGTTTGGAGATTTTTGGTGAATGCTATTACTAAAGTTTTAAATGCAAGTATTATAATTTAAAGCATTTGATAACAATAAGATAAATGAAGAATTTATTTATTAGAAATTTATCAGGACTCCTTTGCAAGCAATCCAAACAAACCTGCGCAATTTTGATAAAATTTCTCTCTCGTAAAATTGACAAATTCAATAGATGCACATTATTTGTCAGATTGATAGTTAGATAACATTATAAAAAGATTCACAACTGAAAAACCACAAGTTTCACTTTACCTTTTCCGTTTTTATTATGTTAGCTGGGTACGTAAAGTGGCAATAAAAAACCGTAACTATTAGACTAATTTGCTCGGCCACTTACAATTAATATCGAAGCTAATTGTATATATTTGAAATCACAATAAACTTCTGATTCTTGATGTAAAAAACGTAATGCGTAGTAATGATTAGTTGTAGCATGTTTAAATACATTTTTAACATTGAATACATTATATGATGTTATCACCACTGAAACAGAATATACAATTATTTAATTATAGAATATTCTATGATAAATTAGAGAGATTAAATGCCGTTTCTTGAAGATAGCTTTATCGGAAAATATTTAACGACGAAATGACCTATTTAAATCAATATAAGGTTAGATTCTGAAAAAATCGGATTTGTACTGATAATTTCTGGAATGAAACTTAACAATGTACTGACCTTTGATCTACCGATATCAAATAGAAAATTTGTGAAAAGAGGGAGGAGATCGTTGTTTAACATTTACTGTTAAATGATTTGAAAATAATTTTTATTTGGTTAGTTAGTTAAATCAATATATATATTTCAACATCACTATTTTTATCAGATACTGACGCTGCGTAAAAAATGTAATATTTAGGAGCTGTTGGATAATCAGAAGGGACAAATAAAATTTTCAATTTTTTGATGTGTCTTCGTAAAACAGGAAGAACAAAATCCCTGTAATTATTCTGCAATGATGTGTGTAGAATCTAATTTCTACTTGATAAATCTGAGACAATGTTTAAATTTAAGGTCTTATTTAAGGTTAACTGTTCATTGTGAGTATTCTGATATTACTTATATAATTGCATGAACTTAAGTCCTATCAATTCGTTGGTATCTAATGTTCCGATTAATATGAATTCATTTTAACTAGTGTATTGTAAGGAACGTATCAAAAAGCTAGAACAGACTGGATTGTTAATCACATAAGAGCTAGATTATATATTACTATAAATTAAAAAAAAGTAAAGCTGGCTGTTTTGATTTAAATCTTCAAGATATATAGACGTGTTTTATTTTTAATCAATTTGGCACAGGTGCCGTATAATCCATGATTCTAAATTCTGAGATTGGCGATTTTTTGGCGCATTTTCTTATGTATCTGGCAACCTTGTTTTTTTACATCATACATAAGGAAACCTATAAGAATTATGCAGAAAATTCTATTTGGTAACCATAGTATTTACGTCAACGCGCATGTCATGATACGTCATTTTGGCAACATTTCTTCATCGCCAAAAAAATTCAGAATTTGGAATCTTGGATTATACGGCTCCTATGCCTATATTTATATATGTGTGTGTGTTGTAAGATTTGTGAATCAAAGTTGCTACCGTTTTCAACTTGTGTCTGTGATAATTAACAATCACTCGACTATATTATTTAAACGAAGAAAAACCCTTCTCAGTTTTTCTACCTAGAGTTGGCAATCATTTTGCTATATGACTGTTGAGATAAAATTTTGACTTACATGCTTCTTTGAATGATTCTTGTTTGATTAAGACCCACCGGCTCAGTAACTTCAATTCTCTTATGAGATCAGTAAAAATAAAGCATCATTCGAGGCAGTCAATAATTTGGAGGATGACCACATTCGACCTCATTGGATTGCTAGAGCTCCGTGGGTTGGGGACGTGTCTACGTTAATTTGTGACTTCCAAAGTCCTTCCTCGTATGTGGCGTGGATGTGGAGTGTAGGGTGCCAGTTCAGGTGTGATCTCGTCACCTGACGGTGTTTCAATGTTACGAGGCACATGGTGAGTTTTCCAAACCCCGTTAAACTTATGATACTGTCCTGGATCCACCTGCATCGCTATATATGTATGTTTTATTAATTCCCATAAGATATTATTACACCCTTCAGGAATAAAAGAATGAAACTATTCGATAAAAATATTTAGTCTATCCTATACATTTAAACATAAATATATTCTTTTTAAATTTTTGCATTCTTTGGATTGGAAAGTCCGAGTTTTGATCCTTGTCAGTATTGAACAATTGAAGATAACTATTAGGCTATTGCTAACAAGTCTACACATGTATTGGTGTGAGTACTAGGAAGTATTCCGAGTTTCTTCCATTGTGCCTCATGAGTGTGCCCCACTATGTATGTGAAATCCCCTTAGGAAAGTGTCCATTATGCAGAGTCAAATCTTAGTAGCAATGTATTTCTTTCAATTTAATGTTTATTTATTTAAAATTGTAAAATAAAAATATTAATCATTTCATTTTTTCAAATCATGTTTCTAACTTATTTAAATGTTTTGCTAATAGATAAGAAACATACTTTTTGTGACATTCTGTGAAACATTTTTACGGCAAAATAAATGCAAAAATGTGATAAAAGGATAAATATCTAAAATACTTTTTAAATTTCAGGATAAAATAATGAGCTCTGAAAATTTTAACTCTGAATCCTCATCTTTCTTTCTCATTTTATTTTGACGTAAATGTTGTCTTAATTATGTAAAAAAAGAAGTTCTTAATATATATATATGTATTAAAAAATGCTATTAGTTTTCAAGTAAAAAGCTTCTTGTCAAAAGTTAAATCATTCGCAAGCTTTGTTTATTAAGTGTAATTTCTTTTAAATAATAGTCTCTTGTATAGTAAATGAAAAATAATTCATGAAATACATGCACGGAGCAAATGAAAATATAGACTATTGTTCTATGTGGTAAATAAGTTCTGCAGACTGAAAAACAATTGTCTAAATTAAGTTGTGAAAAGAATACTAATCATAATTTCCCAGAGCATAATAATTTAATTTTACTTTTATATTAATAACATGTAAAACATAAGCTGCGAATTCTCTGACTGGCTTTAAAATTTATCGCAGCCATTGTGACGAAAGTAATTTCATGGAAGCAAAGACGTTTCACATTGCCATTTTTTTTAATCTTTTATACACACATCACGACACATGAATGCAATCAAAAATAGAATTTTACAATTCCTGGCTGAATTCCATAGATTACATCAACTCGTAGATGATTCTCCCATTTCTTTTCAGATCATTTCGCCATTTATAGTATATATTTTGAAATTTTCGTTTTACAAGAAGGATATGATCTCTGTTCTTTACACTATGTGTTAAAATATTCGTATAGTATAACTTCAATTATACGAATCATCTGTGACTGGATCCTATTCGGATAATCAATAATTCGGTTAATAGACTTTTCCAAAAAAAGGTACTCTTTTAAAATGGGGGAAAAACTATATATTTTTAAAGAAAAATAACTGAAAAAAGGCAGCAATTTAACATGTTAAGGTACTTGCAAGTGTTGTATATCAATACAGTATGTAACATTACAGTGCTGTGTAAATGAAAATCATTGTTTGATGAATACCTCGGTCAGAATAAGCTGTTTTATTGTCTTCATCCGCTTTCGGTCAGCCAAGTCATGCATCCACATGGCAGTGCGAAATTGCATGTTGTCACACTCTAGCAAACGCTCTATCCACTTCAAACCAATTTCGAAGCCAGCAAATGCTTCACTAAATGTTGGTGCCGTGTCTGCTTCAACTTGGATATAATGGTCATCTTCTTAATCGACACTTTCAAGAAGTTTATCGTCATTTGCGATTTAAATCTAAAGTCTCACTTATAATCCATTCTCCTGTATGTTTTTGCAATTCAAAAATTACCAAATAGGAAGAAAAATTTTCGATATTCGCAACCTTGCATCTTGCCGTATCTTTCACCTTTCTCTTAAGCTGAAAGAGTTTCTGGACGAGAAGGGCTTGGAAGGCATGAGGAGTTGGAGAATCCGTGATCAATTTCTTAATGAACTATCATTTGAAAAGTATAAATAAAAATTCTGAAACTTGTGATAAGATCTACAAATTTCTAAAAATAGGAAACGATTATCCTGTGAAGTGGAAACAAGTTTCATCTATGTAAAAAAATTGTTTTATTCGAATAAATTTTAAATTTCCTGTTTTTTATTACAAAACGGTCCTTAAATTTTGGATACCCTCATAACGGATCAATATCTTTATAGGCTTATTTAACCTAATTGTTTTAGTTCTGGTGAACAGTGAAAGGAAAATCTGATCGAAATCAATAAAAAATAATGTTATTTAAAAATATTTCTACAATCACAACTTTATAGCAAGATCAATGTAGAAGTAAGTGAGGAGGATTATTTTTACTTTTTATGGCCGTGGTGGCTTAGTTAGTTTAATCTTCATTCTCGTTATCGGAAAGTAATGAGTTTGAATCCTGACCCATTTAAAAGTATGTCGCATTCGCTAATGGCGGCTGTGACACGCTAAATATATCGTGGTTGCAATGTCCTCCGTGTGAAATCATACCTTTGGAGATAGAAAGCCAAGTTTGAGGTCTTCTGCTTGATTTACTTTTAATTCTACCATGGTATTCGATCTGGAAGCTTTGCTTTAAAAAGTGACATCACTTCCACTTCTTCTAACACTGAAAGGTTTAAATCCAAGAAACCGGGCGTTATGTAACAATTTAAATATATAAATGCAGTGACATGATTAACATGACGTCAAAACATTCTGCAACGTTTGAATTCGTTGAAGTTTTTAAAGGTATGCTTTGAAAACTGAGAAGAAAAGCTTTATTCACAAGAGCTCTGAAATAAATTGGTTGAATGCAGTCTGGCATACATAGGTTAGTTACTATAAAAATAATTATCTGTATAATAAATCTTGAAACTGTAACTACTAAATTTATTAAAATCACGAGCAATTTAATGACTTATTCCTATTGACAATTTTCAGGGTTTTTAACCATGAACCCGTAAATTAATGCAATTCTCCGATTTTGATTGTTGTATTTAGCCAATACTTTTGTACTAGCATGACCTCGAACAGGCAGTTTAAAGAAATAGTTTGAAGAAACGTGTTCCTTTATGAAATATCGACTATTAAATGCATATTGACTTAAAAAATTGCAAATTGAACACTAGTTGTTTTTTTGATGACGGAATATGATAAGAATGCAACGTGGCAAACATAAGATTATTGATTACTAGAGTATTAAAATAATGGAAAAAAGGAATTGAATAACCTCTATTTAATATACCATACTCATAATCTTAATGCTTGCAAGTTTATAACACTGACTGGGAAAATATAATATTATACAGTTACTTCACGTACACTGAGGAAGAAATTTTATTTGTGGATATAATGACAAAGCAACTATACGTTTTCATGATGAATTTAATATCTATGTAAGTGTCCGCCTGAAGGTTAATTAAATAATAATATCCGCCTGAAAGTTAATTAAATAATAATAATCTGAATAATATTTTCCTTCTTAAAGAGTTTTGTCTTCTTTATTGAAACCAGTTATATTTTAAGTCAGGTGCCTCATTTATCGACTAAGTTGACATGTTTTAAGTTAGACACTGTGATACTTGTGTAATCTCTTGTCTACCAGAAATGTAAATTTGGCGCCAATATCGCCAAATTGATACCAAATCTCTTCATATTGTTCTGCAGTATATATTTCATAAAAACTAATCAGAAGGTAGAACATACGATTAAAAACTTATACCGCAGTTATTTTAAATATAACTAAACATAAAAGTATTTTAAATTTATTATATCAACCTAAACAACAAAAATAGTTCTTTAAATAACCAACCACAAAATGAATTTTCCTTATTCGATAGTTGATAACTCTTATTACCCATAATAAATCGTGTGCAATAAAAGCAACAATATATTGGAACCCTTTACTCAAGTTCCTTTGTAAAATTATACTTACTTGCTTTGCGTAATTTTTAGCATTGCTATGTCATTATTTATCTGACTCCAAGTAGCTTCATATCGTTCTAGTAGAAGCAATTTTAAGATGCCAGAATCCTATATCTTAGAAGGTACTCAATTATATTCTGTTCTGTAGTAATTATATCACATTTATATTTTGTAATGCTTACAAAGAAAAAAAAAATCATTAAATCTGAACTCTAGCTTAAAAATCAAAAATAGTATTATGTACCCCATTAATATTAAAAACTATTTATGTTGATGGCTAAAGCTTGACATGAGAAATGAATGAATTATATTCAATAATTATGTGATGCATTTTCAGAAATAAATAGCTGTAAAAAAATTAAAATGGGGAAAAAAACGAATGAACAGTAACAAAAGCATATAAATTCTTCATATAAGTACAGTATACTGTAATAAATTATAAAATCATAATTTATTATATATATATTGCTAAATATTTAAATGTCACAATTGTGACAAAACAATAAGGACCGCCAAGGATAAATAATAACTTATATTTCGTAACAATACAAATTTGTATTTGTTGTTTCATTTAGGGTTACATTCAAAATGTTACGTGACAAAATATCAGTGGTAATTGTTGCACTAATCATTCTTCAGTATAATTAAGCACTTTCTATTTAAAATATGCCTTCACCTTACTTTTTCGTTTTGATTTTATCCTTTTTTTCAATTTCATTATGTAATCATACCGATGGTCATACATTCGAGGAATTCGAATTTCCAAAAACTGAGAAAGATTTCGATTCCAAACCTCGCCAAAATCCACACAGGAGCTACTCTCGGATGGAACACAAAAAACTGCAGAGATATCATCACGTCGTTAAGAAAATTCTTCCTCCTTTTCATGGGAATAGCGTGAAGATTAAGAAATCAATTTATGATAAAAAGCAACGAAATATATGGGGAAATGGAAACGTTCGAAGTGTTTTAGCAAATGAACAAAAACATTTCGCGATAAAAGCTAAAAAAGTTTAATTTTAACATAGAAAAACTGACACCAGCAATGACCATCTTGTAAATAAATATACGCTAAAACATATGATGAAAATTATGGAAAAATAATACGCAGCTTTTGATAAAAAAAAAGTTTGACGGGGAGAAAAGTGAAACTTTTAATAAAAGAACGTTTTCAATATCACATCAAGCATTTCATTAAAATATTTTTTTGTTCCATAAAATAGTAGTAAAGAAATTTTGCATGCTTAGCTATGATTTAATAAATTAGAATTACAGAAAAAAAAATTGCATTTAAAACTAATTCATTAAAATATATATATAATCATAGACGCAATAAAGAATTAATTAAATATATAATACATATTTCTTATAGATTTTAGAATATTACTATGATTTAATATTATTAAAAAGATAAAAAAAATGCCATATAGAGAACAGAAAATAAATCAAACATGGTGTAGAATTTATGACTGTGAATTAAACATTATGTAAGAATATATAATTAAAATTATGACTTTGTATGTTTGTAAACTTATGTATATAATATTTTTCCTTCTGTAGAGATATTAAACTTATTTTTTAAATTAAACTCATTATTTAATTTGTATACATTAATTTCAGCATATTTTCCCCCTTGTAGATTTTAAACATATATTTTTATATTAAACTCATAACTTGATTTGAACGAATGTTGTATATATATATATATATATATATATATATATATATATATATATATATATATATATATTATTAGATTCTATTTTAATTATCTTAAGAATCATACCGTTTTATTGGAAATAAAATCACTTTCTTTAATTTATGCTTTTTAGGCACAGATGCGGTATAATTCAGCATATACCAAATTTTGAACTTTTTTGGCGACGAAGAAATGCTGTCAAAGTGATTACGTCTTGCATGACGTAAATACTGAGGTTGCCAAAATAGAATTTTCTATATAATAAGGTTAATAAAAATAAGGTTTCCAAATAAACAAGAAAATCAGCCAAAACTATCACGAAACTGAGTATTTGGCATGCTGGGTTATACGGCATTTGTGCCTTTTTTTTTCTTTGTATGTTGTAGAAAGATATATTTATCAAATATTTTTATGATATATAATTAAGATCAAACATTAGGAATTTAGAATTGTTACCCAATAAAATGCAGAAACATTCTATGCAATAAATATTTACACTTTTCAGGTGTATGATTTAAGAGCATTAATAATTTTAAGAATGCAATAAATATCACATGTAAAACTCACCCAGTTTGTGTAACAATTTATAATAGATATAAATGGAAGATATGGAAAGGAGTATATGTTTAGTGCAGTTACGGAGATTTTCAACATCGTTCCAAAGCATGATTTCGAAACTGTTTCGAATATTGTCATAACTACACTGTTTAATAGTTATTAGAATAGAGTCAATGTGCGTAGTAATTTCTAGTAGGCATCAATTGAAGACATGGAAAGTATTATCACTTCATATCTGTTAGAACATCAGTGCAGCTAAAGGAAATTTATTTATTAAGCTAAATGATTTAGATATTGTCCCATCAGACAACAAAATAAATGAAAAAAATATGGTCATTTGAACAATTCAGTGTCATCATAAAATATATGTATACTTTCGGTACAGGAGTTAAGCATAACTGGCAAGCAGTGTACATATATAAGCTTAGAAAAAATTATTTTATTGTTCAAAGATGCGTGTTTTTTTCATGCGCTCCACTTGCCAACAGACGGAGTTTAAAATCCTAGTGTATGAAAAGAATAAACACATTAATCTCGCACACTCTTCCAACTAATTAATAGATCTGAAGAAGGAAAGCTCTGAATTAGAAAATTTTAACCATGGAATGTGTTTTTATAATTTCGAATTCACTATGAAAATCGTAATCTAATAAACGTTCAACTTATAAACATTTCATATGTGAACTAGACAATAAATACAAATATTCCACTTGTAAGTTAGAACTATAAAATGTTCTTCACATTTTTTCAGAAGAAAACTGTTTATTAATAGTGCTTATATCTAGTACCAAATTTGTTACCTTTTTAATTTATCTTCAGCTTACACTAATGAGGTGCTCAAGACCGCGTTGATCTGTTCGGATAGGTCGTTGCTCTTTTATTGGAAGGAAGTGAATTCGAATCACAGCTTAAATAAAGATCCATCGTGTTCGTTAAAAACGGGTGGGTCATATTAGGTATGTCGTGGTCACAATGTCTTCCAAATGAAATGATACTTCTGGGAATGACAGGTTAAGTACTGAGGGTTTTCTGCTAGATTCTCGCATCTAAATTACAAAGACTGCTTCCACGTCTAGTCAACTAGTAGAGCTCAACATTAGACTTATACCAGGTAAGTATACTGGTACAACAACAAACAATGTTAAGCTATGAAAAATAAATCAGATAAGTTCATCTCATAAGTTCATTCACTTGTTACTAAATTACAGCAGTCTTGCCTTGAATCGATATCAAAAGTTAATCTTAAAACTCAAGAATGTAAGTTAGTTGAAAAAATGAGTAAATGAAATAGAAGATATAACAGTACATTTCATAAGATAGAGCTTAAATGTTTAAAATGCCTTAATGTGCAAATGAAATTTAAATACAAAAATTAGTAAAAATGTATATTTCCTTATTTTTCAAGACACAGAAATATGAAAATTTGCTTTTTTTTCCCACATAATTGCTTTAATTTAAACAAATCAATACCTAAGTATTGATTTACTGTTATACATGATTATATACGTATGCATATTACGAAGTGACTTTTAATTTACTAAAATTCTAATTCTGTAATATTATCCAGATCTTCAAGTTTTTGAATTAATTTTTTTTTTAAATTCAAGAAGCCTTTATATTATGATAGTAGCTTTGTAAATTATATAAAACATCTGCTGAATGTTAAAATTCTTGATTTTAATTTATTCAAAAGCATTTTCTTAGTTTATTTTCATTTATTTAGGGCTTCAGCAAGGAGGCCAGCCATACTACTGGCGATACCAGCGCCGCTATGAATCCACCTGAATCTCGTAGTGACAAACCTCCACCAAAAAGCGATGGCATGCTGTCGTTGTTTGGAAAATATTCCTTCCCATTCCTGCTGACGGCATCTGTAATAAAATTAGGAATTTATCTCAATAAACTGTATGAAGACAGTGCGGCAGTTGGGAAGTACTACACAGACAAAAACCTCAACTACTGTATAGTCTCGGCGTTCTGCCTTTTCCTGCCTGCTCTTATTTACATAATGTATATAGTATCAGCGTATGTGAAAGAACAAGAAGAAGCAGAAACAAAGGAAGTTGGTACAAAAGTAGTGTATGGTCTTTTGTTAGTGCCGTGGCAAATAAAAGGGTACGTTTGCATGATCTTTGTTTAACTTGTTACTGTGTGAGATTTAAATTTTTTTTAGTAATTCTACTGTCAAATGATCAGAATAATATCGTGAATGGATGTATTTGTTATAAATTTTCTCCTTGGCTATGATATGTTTGCTTATATCTTCGGATTTAAATTGGACGACCTCATGGATCTGATCTGATTTCAGATCAGACGGATTAGTAAGAAAAAGAAGATAAATTTTAATGTATTTTTAATTATTAAAAATTTAAATTTATAAATTGCATTCATAGAGCTCAAAATATTTTAGAATATCATGTTATTTGTGTTCTTACTAATCCTTCTTCATATAGCAATGTGTAGATCTAATCTAGGAGTCCATATATTCTGGCAAAGGCAATCACTAGAAGTGGAGATGATATTAGACCATGTAAACTTAGACCCAGGCAGTTTAGGACATGTTCCGCATAGACTGCTTTCATATGACACTTGTTGCATGTTGGAAGAACTTTACAGCTGCAGATAAAAGTTAATCCTTTAAGATGGCTACTGCTTAGAATTGTTGAATATTATTATGATATTTGTATGTGCTTATTTATTTACTCTTGGAAATGTAAGAATTCGTAGCCTATGTATTTAATTTTTCAGAAATCCAATTTTAATTAACAGTTTAAATGAAAATTCTCCAAATTGCATTCTCTATTAGAATTTTGACTGCGATAAAAATTGTTAAGTCAAATTACACTGGTCAACAGTGGTTTTGGTTCCAAAGATTTTGGAGGTGATGATTTTATATGAATTCGATGCGCTGAATCCAAATATGCTATTAATTTTTGCCTATCAGCTTGAATTTTTAAGATATCAACATTTTAATGAATCATGCATTACACTATTTTAAAAGAAAAACCATGGTTACAAACAAATTAAACAGGGAATTTTTATTATATTACATAGATATTGCTTATTAAATACAAAAGGAAACAGAAAAAGTCATGATTTAAACAAATTACTCACTGAACATTTCGGAAACTTCTTTTGCGTGACATTCTTGAATGTATTTTGGAACAATTCCGTTTTAAAGTCCAGCAGTAATCTGCCATCATGTGAGTATCCCATCTTCCTTGATAGAGATCCTCCATACATTTTATATCTTGGTGAAATCTTTCACCGTGCTCCTCACTAATGTCTCCTAAATTATCAGGAAAGCGGTCTAAGTGGCTATGTAAATAGTGCACCTTAATACTCATGTTACACCCAAGGGATCTGAAATTATTCAGCATTTCATTGACTAATTCAACATAGTTTTCAGCTTTGTGTTTACCCAGAAAATTTTGGACAACTGAAACAAATTAATTCCAGGCTTTTTGTTCAATCTCATTCATTGAATTTATGAAGTCAGGGTCTTTAATCAGCTGTCTTATTTGTGGGCCATCTAATATTCCTGCTTTAAATTTTCCATACTCAGCTGAGGCATTTTTTCCCTATATATGCAAAGCATGATCCATTCTTATCAAGAGCCTTTACAAACTGCTTCATTAGACCCAGCTTGATATGCAGTGGTGGAAAGATGATTTTCTCTCATGGAACTAAAGGATCGTTGATGATATTCTTTTCCCCAACATCCATGTTTTCTCTCTTAGGCCACTTTTTTCTAACCCAGTGTTGCGTTTTGTCTCTGCTATCCCAAAGGCACAAGAAACAAGGATATTTTGTGTGGCCACTTTGCTGCCCAAGGAGAAAGTTTACCATTTTTAAGTCTACACAAATCACCCATTGGTGTTCACGATACTTTATTTTTTCCAAGACCAAAGCTATGGTGTCATATTGCTCTTTCATTTTCGTTGAGTGAGCAATTGGTATTGAGCCATATTTGTTCCCATTATGTAGAAGAACACATTTTAAACTTCGCTTTGAGCTGTCAATAAATAGGCGCCAATCACCTGGAAAATATTCAGGAAGACCCATTTTTACCAGGAGTTCTCTAACAGTATGACAAAGTACAAGATTTTGTTCTTCAGAGAAAAAAGGTAGCAGATCTTTCTCCCTTGTGCGATAGAATGTAATTTTCGTTCCTGGTTCAAGTAAATTTTTTTCCTTCAACTTGGAAGCCAGTAATTCAGAAACTTTTTTCGACAGATTGAGATCTCTAGTGAGGTCATTTAACTCATCTTGGTTGAAACATTGAGGAATTGATGATATCGTTTCAAAATCGCTGTCACCTTCAGTAGTATCAGAATTCTGATCAGAGAGACAATAAGCGTCCTCACAGAGTTCTGGTAGCTGGTGAAAAATTGGAATTGGCACTTCTTCTGAGTGAGGGATAGGGCGTCTTGCAGAGACTAAATCTGGATAAGTCCACTTATTACGGTTCTTTCGATTGATTCCAGTAATATTTACTAGGCAGAAATAACAGTCATCAAAGTGATTTTTTGGTTCTCTCCAAACCATTGGTACACCGAATTTCAGGCTTTTCCTTTACCCGGTAGTCCACTGTCGTAAATGCTCTGTACAAGTTTTACAGACAATATGTGGTGCCCAGGTTTTATCCTGATCACCAAGTTTAACACCAAAATATCCAAGATAAGTCCTCTTTGCAAAGTCACTAATAGATTTTCTGTTTTCCAGTAGCGTGTATTCTCCGCATACGTAGCAAAAAATATCAGGATGATGTACACAGCTTCTTTTACTTGAACTCATTTTATTTCTATTCAACAACACAAATACTTAGATTTACTTTTTAACAACACGTTACTAAAGAGAAATTTCATATGACGCTAACCTCTATCTATCTGCACCGCCGGAATTCACGAACCATTCTCAACTCTCAACTGCGGTTGAAGCTTTGAAGGTGACTTCAGATAATGGACAGACATCTCCATCTATCGGATTTCTATGGAACTAACTGGATAGCACTAATAAGTAGGATTCAATCCCATTTATTAAGAATTTGTCAACTAATCAGTTATATATCTCATATTGTTTGTCTTCTTTTTATAATAAATGAATTAAAATAATAATTTTTAAAAATAATAATTAGTTATTTCCTAAATATTATTATTTTAAATTCAATTGGTTACAAAAGAAGACTGACAATAGGGCAAATATACAAGAATCTTTCCCTGTATAAATTTTACAACACTTGTACTTGAAAGTACTAAATAGGAAAAAAAAGCATTGATAGATAAGTGAATTTATCTAAAAATCTAGAGCTGATACAGAAAAACTGCTTTCATATTTAGATTCAGCAATAAAAATATAGTTAAAATCTGCTATAAAATCCTAAGCACCAAAAAAAAAAAATTTTTTTTTGTATAATATTGTTTAGTTTGTAAAAAAATATTGTTTAGTTTGTAGAATTCTTATAAAAGTTATAACATTTATTTATTTATGAAGTAAAATAACGTGTGCGTGAATAACAATTTGATTCTAACTAATTATGATATTTCTATAGATAATTAAACCCTTCTCCCTTAATATCTTTATCAATAATAATTCAGTTTAAAATAACGAAGTGCGTTTATCATAAAAATATATATTCAAAAAGAAACCGAGCAGTTTATTCTTGATAGAGAAGTGTTTATAACCACGAATGGAGATGCTGGGGAGTAAAAATGGAGTCTTTTTCAAATTAAGCATAATCCATAAATTTTTTGACATTGAAAGTTGAGATCATCTCCTGGAAAGAGGAATTTATCTTATTTTTTTGACCGATCTAGAAACTCAAATGTATATTCCTGGATTGAATGCGAAAATTTAAACATTCTTGCATAGATTGCATCCTGAATTCGTTTCAGAAAATGCGCGACACTGTTAATGTCATTATCAAAATTTTCAATTAAGAAATTTCCTTTTAATCAACACGATAATGCGATGTTTACTAATATGCATGGAAGTTTATATTTGATTTTTATATAATTCATTTATTAGTTACTTTGTTAATGAACATTTATGTCAAAAGTTCTTTTCATTCATTACTATGTTAATGAAGCACATTATAAATCGCCAGATTTTATTACATAATTAATTTGACTAAATGAGAAAAGTCTACCGCTATAGAGTTAGAAACTTTCATATCATATAAGTATTGTATATAAAAAAATAATTTTTGAAAACTATTCCATTAGAAATCGTTGGACATCCTAAATTGAGTCACAAAAAATAATCAAAGTATTTTGTTCTTTTAAGAAATATCTCATCATTGTTTAGCAAAAACACCATCCACACATATAAGCGATTGTGATTAACTTTGAATATCAACTTGGGCAATGGCCTGAGTGAGATAGTAATGTTCTCCTTCAACCACCTTAAAATGGTTCTACCAGACAACACACTGGATTGTTTCTCTCATGGCAGTGAAATTTCAATGTCTAATAATGTCTACCCCGTTGCCTGAATCTATCGTGCTAACACACATTACTTAAGTTAACATAATGAATATAAAATTTTAGTATTGTTTCCCATAAACTTAAAACGCTTATATTTGTACAATTGCAAAAAATTATCATTGCTTTTTACATTGAATTTTAAAAAATATCATGAAATCTTTTAGATTATTGTGTCACATTAACTCGTACCTCTTTCAGCCGAGTGGAGGTGCTTCAGTTTTCGGCTCAGAGAATCTGCCACAAGCGTCCTCTGACAGAGAGCGAACTGGAAGAGAAATCGTTACTGGAAAGACAAGCATCTGTACTCGAATTTTTTGAAGAGTTTTATGCAGGGCTGATACAGATGCTTCTACAGCTATACATCATCATCATTTCGTTGGATGGGAAAGTGGAATATAAAGCACGTGAGTTAATGTTGCGAGTTTTATTTTTCTTATCGGAGTATTCTCTTAAATTATTTTCGCTCAATTGCACACATTATCTAACCAGAAACATTAGATGGTCTTTATACTACATGAGTTAGCCATTTATTTGCTTGTCTTGCGCACGGTCGCAGCAATTCTGTCGTTTCCTTTTTGTTTGATATTTGAAAGTTCTTTATCATTTATTATGTTCTCAGTTATTTAATCATCTACATTCAAAATGTCTTGAAATGGAAGTAATGGGTTTCTTTGTTGAAGTTATTGGATGGATGTTTTCACTCAAGTCGCCAGGCAAATGTTCTTGTCCTTTCGCTGGTTACTTTAATATATTCTATCTGTCCAAAAGACCTAGACATCGTTTTTTTCGCCATAATCATTCCAAGCACAGATTGATAAATGCATTACGTCTAAAATTTCATTTGCATAAAGGATTTTACGCTATAATTACTTACAATATTTCCACTTGAAACTATTGATTGATCCATTAATCTGTTAGGCGGGAGTTAGAAAAGAAAGAAAAATTCTGGATGAATTATTTTTAAAAAATCCGGAATGCCAACATCTTCTGTAGAGTTAATTATCCGCAAATCTAAGGATTTACGATTCTCCTTTAAAATCATCGTCAGACCATAAAAAAAAGAGAAGGGGAAAAAAGTCATGGTAAAGAATAAAACGCAAATGAAAGTTTCATAAAAATGAGTTCGCGAAACTGATTTCTCATATTTTCTGTTTGTAAGTAAGATTTAAAGTTATTCATGGGATCATACTAAAGACCAGCTCTAATTAGTGAAATTTTGAGTGTTCTTTAAATTAGAAGCTCTTAAAAATAGAGCGCTTATTGTGTATTTCAACAAGTTTATAATTATTTTGATGATTTTATTTGACTTTTCTCTGGTAAAATACATATTCTATTGTTGGTACTGAAATAGGTAAGATAGTTTCACTTGTTGTTGATTCTATGTTGATTGCTCAACGGTTGTTCATTTTTTGCACATGAGGACTAATGAAACCAGGAATTATTTAAAGTAAATTCCAGATCATAATACAATATCTATCCCCAAATTGAGAATAGAACCTACAAAACAGTTGAAATCGAAAACAAGAATGTTAACATTCTGGCTGTCAATTTGGCGAAAAAAATAGCAGTAAAAGATGGACCTAAGTTTTTTTGTTTTTTTTTTTTTAATTGCAATACAGTGAATACTTTTAGGTATTTTATTTGCAGGGAATAATCTGAATCAAACATTCTTGTTTTAATCTGTTATACGATAATTTATTCTTTGGATAACTTCAATAAAAATAATTAATATAACACGTGAAAAATGGTTTAACATTATAAAGTTTTCCCAATAAAATGATTTCTATTGCTTTTTTTTATTTAAAGCATCAAAAATATTCTGTTTCGATTTATTAGAAAATAAATTATCATTTATGTATTCTGGTGCTTTCTTTCTTATCCTTGCATCCAAAAGTAATGCTTTATTACTCTAGTAAAATCAGAACTTTCTGAAAATATGAGGTATCTGAAAATATTGATGTGATTCATGAAGTAATACAAAGATTTAAATTAATAACACTAATGATTTAATGAATTCAAACATTTTTATGATCCAGGTTTGCCGACTTCTCATTGTTTTATCGGACAGAGACTATGAAGACGAAGTCACAGTTTTAGGCCAGGTACAAGCAAACATGTAGGTTACTGCTGTTGCAATCCTGACATTTAAGTCATATAATACCAAGCCTTAAAATTTCCTATCGGGGAAAATCGTCTGGTATGTCATCAAGTGAGCTGCGTGGGCAAGAAATAGAAATTACAATCCATTTTTCTGCGAAATGGTTAACTCAGAGTATAGAAAAATGCATTCAAACTGTGGAAAAAACTATTACAGCATAAAAATTATAATATATTCTGTGAATAACTGCTAATAGTTTGCTTGTATATTCAATGGTTTAAGAATTATT
This sequence comes from Latrodectus elegans, assembly GCA_030067965.1. NCBI lineage: Eukaryota > Metazoa > Arthropoda > Arachnida > Araneae > Theridiidae > Latrodectus > Latrodectus elegans. Next base: position 27,925,166 of record CM057814.1, read on the forward strand.
AATTATCAGACTACGTCACAGATATTTTAAAAATACTCTGTATAATTCATATTGTTTAATCCTGCCACGGTTAGATCTAATGAATCCAGATACACATGTGTATAGTTTTTATCTTTTGTTTAAGACATTATTTGTCAGGAAATTTTGATTCTTTTTTTATTTCAAATTTTTGTGCTTCTTGTTAAATAAAAAATGGATTTAATTTTAAAGTAAAATACAAATACGTTTTAAACTACATTTTGTTAAGAAATGGTAATGGTACTACTATATTTTTTTGAATGTTTAATTTTCTTTCGCGATGACCAATCAACAGAGTCGCCAAATTTAAAAGAGATCCGTTTTCTGTTAAGAGAATAAACATACATGTGCATACATAGCGGTACTGGCCAATACCATCACGTGCACATGTGGCGCCATTTCAAAGCGCTGTTTAAGGCTTGGAGATTTCGACTATTTCTATATATATATATATATATATATATATATATATATATATATATATATATATATATATATATATATATATATGCTTTGTAAAAAATCATTTTTGGATCATGTATCCGAGTTTAACAGAGGAAAGATGGTGGCCAAACGAGATGGTGAATTATCTTTTAAGGAAATCGGTAGTCGTGTTGGACAAAAGCAAACAACTATAATGCGGATATGTAATCGTTGGATGCAAAAGGGTACGACGGACCGACGTGTTCGATCGTATCCACCTCAGTGCACCCCGTCACGCGATGACAAGCAAAATGTGCGCTTGGCAGTGACGGATTTCTCAGCCACATCACGAACCATAGGACAGCAAATTTAGTCTGTAACGCATCATCCAGTGTGTTTAAAAGATCATATTAATTTTAGGTTGGAATTATAAGTTGCCTATATGTTTTCACTTCCTTTATTTTTTATTTACCTTTTTAGTGATGTTTGTTATTCTGTTCTTTTAAATTGAATGTATATCTCAGAATGTTTAATGCATTCTTCGTCATGGAAGTATCTATATATTTTTAAATCTTAAATATCGCATTTCATCATTATTTAAAATTTATTGCCTTTATTCGATTATTCTTTTTCTTCGTTCCAAACCTGTATTACAGAGTTTATTAAAACTAATTTTGTACGAATCTTTACAATTCGCCTTTTACGCTCATGATTAAATTTAATTTATATTTAATTACCAACATGTCTAACAGAAAATCAGCATTGATAATATTTAAGTTCTTAAGAAAACTTATTTGAGTTTTTTTGAATGCAGAATTTTTTTGCTTCAAATATTACTACGACCGGATTAAATAAGGGAATTTTACAACTTTGGGTAAAAAGCTCAGTTATATATATAAAAAAAATCTATGAATAAGCTTTTATTGTTCTATTTGAAAAAGTTTCGCTGAGAGAAAAAAAATAACAGTAAAAAATTTCAAGGACGAAAAGATGCGATTACAGTTACGAGTCATGTGCCTTCTCAACCAATTGTTCCGCATTTGAGTTTATTGTCCTGCACTGTAAAATGTTTTGAAGAATAAAATTAATTTATTATCTGACATTTACTTACACTCTCTCTCTCTCTCTCTCTCTACACTCTACTCTCTCTAAAAAATACTAGTTTTAGGTTTCTAACTAATATGAAAATTTTCAGATTCATTATAAATTAAGAATTTTTAAATATAATTTATTATTAGATTTTTTTTAATAATTAAATCCATAAATAGATATACATTGCTTAGTGAATAACTTAACAACTGAAAATTGTTATAAGACTTTTAACATCTACAAATTGTTATTGCTTTGTTGAGAATATTTTAGAAATTCATAAAGGAGAAAGCTCTCGATTCAGCCACACCGTAACATAGAAGTAAAATCACTGCTATTTGGAGCATAAGGTTTTGGATTTGACAGCTGAATTGTCTTGCCACCTGTTCAACAGTTCGTGAATTTTAATCCCACCTAGGTCTTGGGTATTTGTAGCCCTCAGAATGCACTTTATACTATCATCTGAGACTATCATCCGATCTAATTAGCACCTGTGTGTAAAAAAATGACCATTAAGCGACAAACCAACCAGCTACTTTTGAACAACGTGACATAGATGTTGCTGTTCTGTTTTCTGCATACACCTTTGCCCGAGTGGGAGCTTAGATTGAGAGACTTCCTAGTTTCTTCCTTTGCGATACCTGATTACGGCCTTATTACCCTTGAAAAGTCCTACTGGAAAGCAATTTACGTGTTAGATATTATATGCTTGACAACCGCCTTCTGCCACTAGGCAGACAACCATGCGGTGTCAAATCATCTACTTCGATAGACATGTAATTAGAAATAAACCATCAGACATCCCTTGTTCTACAGTAACCGTGATCGAATCGGTAACTTCCGGTGCAAAGAGCAGGTATTTCGGTTCTATTTCATAAGCAAGCGAAACCAAAGATGAAAGTTAAAAATTTTTTTAACCACATACATGCCGATGAATGTGCATATAAAAATAAAATAGCCCCATCTCATAAAAAAAATTCCAGCTCATCTCGTAAGACTTCCATATCGTAAAAACAAGTGTCTCTCAGTAGGCAATCGTTTTAACGAACCTCTAATTTATGAACTCTCACGTTATTACGAACTAGTGGCTTGTCCCTACCCTAACACCACAACAGAATGATTATTTTAACTCTCATTTACGAGCTAAAATTTTGAAAAATCTCTTTCTTGGCAAATTTTCATTCCTGACAAATAGTTTTCTTTTCTTTTATATTTTTTATGATCTAATACTTTTTTATTTTATTATTTTATTCCTTTTTTATATGTACTTGAGAACTTGATTCATTTTAGAACGACGAAGCTACACGTACAAGCATTCCAAACGCTTTGGAAACCTTAGTCGAAGACACGTGAATGGATAACAGACATTTGACGGGAAGAACTGTTGTGCCGAATGTCGAACCGTGGTGCCAAACTGTTTGTGCTCTTTTGATCTGCAGCTGGTTTCGTTATATTTCAAGAACTCCATATAAAGTTCTATTTGTCGACAGAGATTGAAGCGATTCCGTTGAGGATTTGTCGCAGTTGAAGAAATAAATGCGTTTATCAGTTGAAATAAAAAAGAAAATTCTGAAAGTATATGAAAAAATATCAAAATAAAAAAAATGAAATTCTAAAAAAGAAATTTCTGGACAAGGATAAGAGCACGGAAAAAAATCTGAAAAAGTAAACAGTACCAGACAAACTGCTCAAAATTCTTTATAGTGAAGCTGATCATAAAAGATTTAGATTCCAAAAATTTCAAGCCAGACACGGTTTGAGCTTTAGAAAATTGTGTGGTGAAATATATATGTATATATCTATCTATATAATAGTAAATTTTTATAAAATTAATCAAAACCAAATGGAGAATAGTAATAAATTTATAAAATTAGTCAAATAACAAATAGAGAATAATGCATTGAAAATACGAAATACAGTAAACAAATGGAAGAAATATGTTCAATAGATAGTTTAAAATTTCAAAGAAAATAGAATAAAAGAAAAATGGAACGAAGTGCCAACATGATCAGCTTCTTCAGGGGGTGTTAACCACATTGGCACAAAGTATGGCTTTTCTGCATTGGCCCAAAACTGTAGTCTTAAAGAGGCCTATACACTCTTAAAGACAATTATAAAAGTAGACAAAAAATGTTAAATAAGACAAAATTTGCCAAAAAATGTGAAATTTAAAAAAAAATGCTTCTTGACAATTTTAAATATTTGGAAAAAATGCCATAACAGTGCCATGAAAAGCTCTCCCTCTCGAAAACATTGTAGCGAAACAAACAAAACATTGTAAACTGTAAATTTTTGCTTACTTGACGAAGAAAATTGACAGGAGTGAGCATTTCTGTTTATGGTAATAACATTAAAGTCATGTATGGTTATCCATCTGTTCTCCTATGAAGCTGAACATAAAAGGCTTCAAAGTATCAGATGATTGGCTCCAAAAATTGAAACCAAATTCTGAGCTTTAGGAAAAATGTATAAAAGTGAAACTGCGAATAAAATTTCGGAATTTAAATGGGAAGAATGAATATTGAAAACTCTACTTTCCAAATACGACCCAAAGGATGTTTTTAGCGCACAATGGACAGGTTTGTTTTTTAAGATCTTATCCGAAATAACATTTAGCTTCAAAGGCCATAAATATAATGGAGGTAAAAAAGCGAAGCAAAGAATTAAGTGTTGCTCACAATCAGTGATGAATTATGAGGAAAGCTGCTTCTGCTTTTCATAGAGAAATATTTAATCCTATAATATAAATGTTCAAAAACTGCCAAACTTTTTTTTAATCGGAATATTGTAAAGTGCTTCTAATTGTGGATAACTGCACTGTTCTCTTTGAAATCTCTGATCTTAAATCGATTCGTGTGAAGTTCCTACCGCCTAATGCAACTTCTCATAGGCATAGTCAGCAGCTTCAAGAGCAAATATCTTCTGTTATTTGTGTAACTCCTAGACATGTAATTCATTTACATGCAATCATGTAATTACATGTAATTCATTTATTCTTTATACGAAATTCACGTGCTATTTTCTGAGAGTTTTCCTTTCGCCAAATTGTATTATAGTATCATATACACTCTCTGAATCGTTTTAATTTATTATCTTATTTTGAATACTTAAATAACTTTTTCTATTTGCCTTTATATAAGAGTAACTATAAAATTATAATGCTATTATTATATTCAATAAAGCAATTAGCTCATTTGAGGGTTCGAAAATTAAGTTGTTTTAAAAGTTGTTGTTTCTAATCCCAGATGGTGTAGCCAGGCTAAACCATCTCCATAAAACCAAAAATCATTAAAAAGTCTAAAAATAAAATGGGATTCTCCAAAATCTCGTTCACTGTAAAATTCAGACAGTTAAGAATATGTCTCGGGCAGGCCTGACCAACCTTGCACCGGTGACACTCCAGAAAGACTCTGCAGTGTCACTTTAAAAATAAATTTAAAAAATAAATAAATAAATAAATAAAAATTTTGAAAATAAATTCCAAAATGAAATTTTTTATAAAATTTATTAAACATATAGTTAGAAAAATGGTCATGTAAATATAAAAGTAAGTGCACTTCGTTAGCAACAAAAATAACAAAATAAGATTTTGATTCTTATGTATGTGAATTATTTTTAATGGATATAGACTGAAATAAAACAGTAACAAACATAAAAGAAAACAAGAATATCCATAAAAGTGTCTATCTAAAATGTTTCATTACGCATAAGTTAACTATTATAGAAAATTATTTTTACCTTTTAGTGATTTATGGATAAATATAACTTGTATGTATATTTATCGAAGTTAAATCAGTAATAGGAATGATATTTTTTTTTACCAATTTCAGAATTAGACTTAAGGGAAAGGAATAGCATACTGTGTTATTCCTTTTTCTTATTATAAATATACTGTTTGAATAGCATATTTTTTTGTATTGTTTATATACCATTCTAGGTTTGCTGAATGTTTACAATAATTTATTTGTCAGTTTTATGATAAAATGTTCTATAAGACATTAAAATGTGACATCATAATGTTCACTTATATAATAACTACAAACGAAAAATTTTAATCTGTTTGCCTAATTAGTCGTATTTGTATCTCGTATTAACACGAAAAGAACCGTTCAGTTAGAATAAAGATGTTCCTTCATCAATAAATTAAATTTTTTGCTTTTAGTAGATTTGATTGAATGATATTAGGTACTGAACTCAGACATTAAATTTATTTAAGTACGAACAAAACTACCGTCTATAAAAAGGCTTAATTCCCAGGACCTTGCAATTAGGTTAGCCCTGCAGACACTTGTCTATGTACGGTTGCATAGTCATGTTACAGAAGAGCTAATATGCAGGATTAACTAGTCTGTATTTTTTTTCCTAAAATGCACAGGTAATCATCTTCATATTTTGAAAAGTGTTGAAATTTGAAGCAAAATACTTTATAATTTACTAATTAAATTTAATATTTATAATTCAAGCAGGGACTGTTAAAAATTTTATTTCAAAAGGTGAAAATATTTTCAAATTTCGTTTTCTCATTCCTAATTATAATTTAAATGAGTACCTTCTTCACTTATAGATTGTTTTCGCTTATCGTATCATGTTTTTGAATGAAATAACAGTTGGTTTGACATGAGTAGATTTTCATTCTTCTGTTAGAACTAAGCTTATATATTCGAAGACAACAATATCGGTGTGTTACTAATATATATCAATTTGTTATTGTTTTTCTTCTCGATATGGTTACGTATATTTACTGATATTCCATTTGTTTTGTATTTATGTTAAAGGTATTTTTGAAAAAAGTAACTTAAAGTTTTCATTTTTCAGTGACTGGTGAAATTATAGCGTCAGGACTTACACTTATGTCCATGATGGCTGCTGTCAGACGAAGGGACGATGGTATTCTGACTGGTTTTCTATCGTTTGCGGGTTGGATTTCTATTATGGTGTCTCGAGCGATAGCCATAGCACTAGCAACGACGGTCATACACGGCTGGATGATCGTGGTATGCATTTTTCATGGCTTTCTCATTTCTGTGTGGATCAGTGCCATTGCCATGAAGTCTCACCGCGTGGAACAACCATCAATGACATTCACCAAAAAGAGAAAAGTGGCATTGTTCTTTTTAGTGTTCTCTGTGTTCGGTCTTCCTTCTCTCACTTACTGGCCGATAATGTTCAATTTAAAGAAACACAAAAGACCTCTAATATTCCTCCTCATCCTCTTGGTCGAAAACGCCGCCTTTATAGCTCTGTGGATATTCTTCAAGGAACACAAGCAATTACAAAAGCATGATCTCATCCTTGTGTATACCACGGGAGGTTGTTTCATCGCGGGAGCTTTCTTCATTTTATCATACATTTGCTGCAAGCCCAAGTACACTGATTTGGTGGTCTACCATGACATGAAGGTCAGGAATGCGGACTCCTTCGGGATGTATTTTGAATTTTGTGACGCTGCCTTCAAACTGAGTAGAAAACAAGAAGTTGAAACTAGGTTGGAAGAAATTCGCCAGCAAAGAGTACTGCACCAATGATAAATATGTTTAAACCTGATTGTTTATGTGAGGCCAGTAAACTGTTACTTTAAATAAAAATATTTTTTACTGTTTTTATTTTTGTTAAATAAATTTTTACAGTTTTGGAATGATATTCCAACGCATAGGAATGATAAAATGATGGAGCTGCTGCTCCATCATTTTAAGCTGCTTAGGAAGCTGCTTAGAAGCAAAAATAAGCTGCTTAGGAATGATATTCCAACGCATTTTTATAATATATGTAAATGTAAAATGATGGATTTTATACAAATTATGGAAGATATAAGCTATTAAAGTAATAACATCAGGCAATACTACATTATAATGATTAATTAAAAATAAATTTTTAATTAATATTGCGAGAACAAATTGTTTTAAATGATTTTACTGTAGTTTTCATTACTCTACAGTAAATCATAAATAAAAAGACGTTGATAGATTTCCATAATTTCTTGAATCGTTGATATAACTTATAAGATAGTAAAAGATTCATTCTAATTAAAATAACAAATTATTAAATTCAATGTCGGGGAAGAATCTTATTAAAATAATATTAATTTATTGTTATTTTCCTGTCTTATTACATTAATGGATATAATTAGCGATTGAAATTTTTTTAGAAATAATGCTAAAAATTGTAGGAAAAAGCGCGCAAAGCATTCAATAATTTATTAGCACTAGCGAAATGCTCAATAACTATATAAGGATGTTAAAAGACGTACGAATTTTCTTTTATATAAGGATTTTCTTTTATTTTGTTTATTAATCCACTTTTTTACGTTTGAATGATTAATAACTTTAGATTTATATTTGATTCATTTATATAATCAACTAAATTTTATAAATTGTCTTTTTCCTTTCTACTTATTAACTAACTTATGATAAGATTAATGAGAAAATCCTATCTCATTGAATGTGTTAAAACAAGAATGACTGCTGTTATTTTTATAATAAATAGTTTTTTTTTCATGCTTTCTTTTATTATCCAAAAATTGTTCAGTATTAAATCAAATTTCAAGTGTTTTTAAATTAAATCATTCTGTTAAAATGTCAAGGCTCTTTTTCTGACTTTAGATTTATTGTTGAATTATTTTTCTAATATAAAGCATTTTTATTCCCTATTTTCCACAGCTAACTAAATGTGTACCATATGACCTTTGAAATATGTTAGATTTTGAAAATGCCCAGTAAAATTTTTGAAAGCATCAATAAGAGTAATAATACTCTTTTTTAATACTATAAAGAATTTTCTTATTAAATATAGAAACTTATATAAAACTTGTACAAAATTATTTTAGCATATTGTAAATTATCAAATATATTTTGTATTCGTACTTCAATTGAATGTTGCTAAATTCCAATCAGTACGAAACACCGAAGTGAAATTAGGTATTAGTATAATTTCTGATACATCGTTTATTCCAATGGCTTTATGAAAACTCTTGTCTCAGAAGTACTTCAAATATAATTTTTTTAACATCTCTTAGAAATATGCAAATAATAATTCGTTTTGTATTTCAGAAGAAATAAACTTATAAACCTTTTCAAATAATAATAGGTGCTTACTTCTTTGCTTGACTTGCCAGTTAAATCAACCTATAAATTATTCGAAAATTTTGTGTGTATGTTTAAACTCTACTATTAAATCTTCATTTGCTCAAGAATCGTGGGTTTCCTTGCATTACTCATGACCGCCATATTCTGCAAGAATTTTAATTCTACTATTTCGAGTTACATTTTTTCCAGCAATAGAGAAAATTTTATATTTAAATTTTCCAAAAATTAAACAGCATTAAAAACTACTTTTAACTTGATTAATATAGTTAATTACCTATTTGCCAATAATATTATTGATTTTATTTTGAGATTCCATTGAGAATATCATTGGACGTGTCGCAAATAGGCTGACAATGTTAAAACGCCTTGCAAGGGTGTAAATGGGGTTGCTCTTCGCAGACTCTTCTATTGACTTTTAGATCCTTTATTTTTCCACTGATGACTTATTGTTGTGAGTCCCTTATTATTACGTCTGTACGAAATATGGGTTTCCAGGAATTGATTTTTAACCAAGCGCTCCGCCTCATCACTGGGGCTGTTAAAACTATTCCTGTTGATGCATTGTACCTGTATACAGGCCTCAAATCGATCATACAGAAAAGGCCCTTTTTCTATGGGAGTAAATTGGACGTATCCCAGGAGCCCTAGAGCTCTGGTATGATGTATGATCATGATATCGCTCTTAATCTCGAAAGGAACCTTAAAACACAGTGGGGTTTCATTCAGGGAGTCTTCCTGCTAAAGAGGGATATTGAGCTGCGGTGTAAATCGGAGCCTCTGCCTCTCCCACCTTGCCTAATTGAATCTTCTAATTTTAGTGTGTGCATTGATCTATCCGAGAGAATTTCCAAGAAAGTCACAGGGAGATCCTGAGGGTTCTCACCTATGAGACCATAAACACTCATTATCCTGAACCAGACTGGCTGAGAATTTATACTGACGGCTCCCGGTTGCGGGAAGGATCCAACGCTGGAGCAGGGGTCTATTGTCCCCTTTTTTCAATTGCAAATCCAGCTGGCACATTTGCATCTGCATTTGATGGGGAACTGCTTGCGATCAGGATTGCTCTTTCTCAGTTGACTTGCCCTCTTAATAGGTTCTCCAAGGCAGTTTTACTTAGTGACTCCCGGGCAGCAATGCAATCCTTGATGCCTACTTCAAATTCTGTATCATCTGTTGTCCATGAATGTTGGAGCCTATTTCAGAGTTTGTCTTCCAATGAGAAAGACATTGTTCTTCAATGGATCCCCGGACACTGTGGAATCTATGGCAATGAAATTGCCGATACACTGGTAAAAAGGAGGCCCTTGATTTGACAAACATATTTTTCTAGTGTATCTTTTTGCATAATAAACGATTAATTAAAAATACATTGTCTGAAAGAATAAAAAAGATTCTCGATCAGAGTAAATGTCTTGGAAAGACAGATTTTCTGCGGTCTCAAAATGGCCCACACATAAAATGGTGGCTGAGTTTAGTCTCGCCACCTGTCAGGACTGTCTTCTTAAATACTTGTACCGTCTTCGTATAGTTTCAAGTCCTATTTGCAACCACTGTAATATGGGACGGGACATAGATCGTGACCATTTACTCCATTGTAAGGCGTTATCGAAACGTTCAATTGCGGACCGCTACTGGGAGGCAGGGGTCTTTTAGATACATAGATTATTGTTACAGCTGTTTTATTTTTCATTTTTCTTGTTGCTATTTGTATTTTTGCTGTAATTGTCTTTTTATCTGTGCCATTGGAAATAAAAAATATTTTTGAGATTTTAAAATCGAGGCATATTTAAAATATTGGAAAATTGTTTTTTAGCTCTGCAACTTGTAAAAGCATAAATTCATGAGTGAAATAATTGCTAGTATTACTGAATTTTTAACAAACATTATAATAATCAATTGAACTTTTTTAACCCTGCAACCTGCAAAAGTTTTATTTCTTATATTTACAGCACTAGTTCCATAAAGTCGTGTACTTCTTCCTTCATTTTGATGGTCTTGTGATCCATTGGTGACAGAATTGCTTGGAAAATCTACAATTGCGCTTCTACTATATTGTATGATCGTCTGCATATATCCTAAAGGAACTTTTTAAAGTTGGTATTACATTTTATGCCTAAAAGTGGTACATGTTATCCTTTCTCTTTTCATCTCGTCAATAAAATTAGTTAAAGCTAAAGTGAGACCTTTGAATAGTTTTTCTTTTTCTGTTCAATGAAATTATTGATTAAGAAAAGACAGCAGCTAGAATAAAGCATAGAGTTTGTTTACAGGCCACGATTGTTTGTTAGCGTTTATATCAGTTTAAAAATTAAAGTACTCCCTTGTATCCTTTGAGCAAACAAGATCAAATTTTGGACGCAAACCATCTTGAACCGTGCCCTGCACTTGTATTTTTAATATGCACCGTGTTCAGAGAAATCGAAAGGCTAGAGAACTAATGGTGTCATGGCCAATTTACTTTGCTTTAATTTTTTCAAAAATATATTAATACCTTATGTTTTATTTAAATTTATGTTTTTATTTATTCTGAAATTTTAATTTAGTACCCTCACACATTCTTTTCTTCTTCTGAGGTTTTGTACATACTGTCTCAATGGGACGATCGTTGGCTATCGATTATTTTTTTGGAATATTTGCTTTTTTTATTCTTTGCAAATGCTATGCTGAGAAAACACATTGTTATTAGAAATCAGCCATTAATGATTGCACTGATGCTATTTCTTTCTTTTGATGTATTGATAAAATGTGCTTAATGTAGGTCTTTTTTCCTACGCATGAGTTGTATGTTAGGCATTAAGTCTTAACATTTCCATTGCCATTAAAATAATTTTTAGAGTAACAATGGTAAAAAGCATAACAGGAGATTTCAGTCATCGTAATGATTAGCGACCTTAAAAAAACAGAAGCAAAAAGCAATTTAAAATATTTGAAATTAGTTATTAAAAATCGGAAAAAAATTCTTTTAATCAGCAGTATTTTGAGTTAAATGAAATACATTGAAACATTGTGTTATAATCATCATATTGCACACATAATTTAAAAACTATTGCTATTTTCAGGGGATGTGTATCATAAAGACGATAATTTGCACTTTATGAAAATTTTTATTGATTATTTCCATTTTATGAAAATTTTGATTAGAAAATGTACAAGTAAAAAATACTATATTAAAAATATCTATAAGACATATAATATGTAAACTAAAATTGTATCATACTTTTAGTACAAATAAAACAAATAACTTTGCATTAAAATAAATATTTTACTGATAAATATATAAATCTGTCCATTTTTAAACTGCATCATAATTATAAGTCATACTCAGACATAATCCTTTCAGCTCTACTTTTATCCAATTTTTCCAATTCTTTTAATCTCTATAAAAGGAAAATGTATTTTAAAAAAATATAAAAGTTGTGAAATATATAGTTTTATTTGAGAGACATTTATAGCAATAGAGACTCAGTACAATAAGAATTGTTTTAAGCTAACTGAAACATATATATATATATATATATATACATATATATACAGAAAATATATATTTATGTATAGTTAAATTACAATATAAAAACTATTCCATAAAATTTGTTTTAGTTAGAGAATTCTCATTTTTATTTGAATGAAAGTAAAAAGAATTTGATCCCTACTATCGTTTTAATCATATACAAAATCAAAATTAATAATAAACGAATCCAATATAACATCCCATTATAAATCAATAAAGCCACGAAATTTATATCAGGAAGACGAATTAATTTCCCACTTAGATAATATTTCCTGTTTCCTAGTACAAGGTGCGGCAAGCTAACTTTTTGTGATTTCGAATTACAATAACACAAAAAGTAGTAAAGGTAAGGAGGCGGGCATGGTCTCTTTCGAGGAGATCGTTTTGTGACACGGTGATTCAGTCGACATCGTGCGTTAGAGTAATGAACATCGTGCATTTTCCATAGAGATCTATTTTCCAAATGGTTATTCGGTTGATTCTACTCAGCGCCCTTTCTGAAATTGCTTAAGTTTTGTGAATTTTGGACCTGTCCTGGATACAGGGTGCAGATAAGAAATTTACCTGAATATCCTGTCCAGCCAGAATATTCTATCCTGGATAAGGAAGTCTATTTTGTTTATGGTTGACAACGTTCGAGGAAATTGGTTCTGTACAGAAAAGAAGAGGTAGAAACACATGTCCTATACATCCGATAGTTTAAATTTCAAAGAATATGAGTATGTTAAACAGTGAAAGTAATATTACAAAGTAACATTAAAATATATCGCAATATCACGGTAAACACGTCCTTGGAGAGACAATGGCTTACTAAGCTGTAAGACACCATTCATATCAGATAGAGCAATCACAAGATCACGATTCTAGCAATTCATATGTCAAATATTAATCATCGTCAGCGTTGGTGGTGAGCAATAAAATCCATAAAACTTGCAGTTCATATGTTTTAGAAATGCATTTCTAATATAATAACTCTTCTAGATATTGGACAGTCAAATGCCTACATTGAAATTAAATTTTCATAAACAATGGGTCATAGTCGCATGTAGCATTGAAAGTACTCAAGAAAATACACAGAGCCCCCTCTGACTGTTACATAAGTAGAAATGTACATGCATCTCAGTTGTCAAACAATAGTTAAGATCAAATCTAGAATTTTCAGTCTTTAGAACAATTGTGACCAGAGATACTACCACAAGGTCATAGAGAGCTTATTAGTAGTCACAACAGTATTTCACACCGTCTAGTGAATAACATATAAGCTGAAAACCTTTGTAAGGTAATTGAAAATCTGCAGTATATTCTCTTCCAAAAGGATTTATCATATATAATGAGCGCATATTATATAAAATAAACATTTTGACACCGTTTAGTGTACATCAGTCTAAGACTGACGGTCTAACAGTGCTGTATGGATTTTGAAATCCATTGTGTAAATTGGCTGCTGGGAGGACTTTTCATACATAGTGGCCGACATTCATGCGTTGTAAGAGTGGAGATCTGGAAAAGTGACATGCGTAATATCGGACTCCTGTAGCTCAACTGTAACTAGAATCAAAGGTGAGACCTTTCATTCTAAAGAGTGCAATGCTATTACTAGACGAAGATGTCGTCTGGGAGACATACATAAAGAAATGCAGCATATTCCTTTCCCATTGTTCAAAACTGATGAACTCTAAAAAGCACGGCCTTTTTCAGACTACGTAGTGAATAGTCCATCATCTCAAAAGAAGAAAAGCCAAATTAACAGTCAGCATCATCTTGACTTATGCCGAAATTAAAAAGACAACCACCATCTCCTGCTATTTCGCAGTCCTGTTGCTGGTTTGCAAATAACACTGACAGAGTTAGAAAAAGCTCTCCTCAAAGAGTGGGACGATCTAAATAAAGATACTTTTAATATCCTTATCATGATTATGAATCACTTAATTCTCCACAACCACTCTGTTCAATACAATGATAAAGCCTTTATGTACTTTAACGCTCTTATAATTTTTCAAACTTTTTTTTACAATGAATGGAATTGTATGATCTTACTTTCATAGTCGTAAAATTTACTCAGTAATGCTTTCATTAATGTATATCTTAAACTATTCGGATTTGAAATGTCTTAGTACAAGATTTTATTCTTTCGGCAAAATTGTTTGTCGAACTTTACTTTTAAATGCTGTATGAAAGCAGAAAATAATAATAATAAATGTTTTGAAGGTTTAATTACACATTTATTTTGCAGCTATGTATGTCAGAGAAAATTACACTTAATTACTAATAACCCTTAAAACTAAGTAAATTAATCCTCAAGAATAATCATAAGTACAGTATAAATCTAATTATCCGAAAACTTTTTATCCGAATCGCTTTCAGAAAAATAAATTAGACTGAAGAAGAGAAAGAAAATGGGAAAAAGAAAGCTCAAGAAATTTTAAGAGAAGGGAGATGAGATGAGAATGGTCACTTGAGGAATTCAAAAACTTTCTTTTGAAAAATCCTGGATGTTCATAAATTAGTGTATAGGAGAATGGATTATGAGTCAGATTCTAGATTTCAAATTGCAAATGATGGAAACTCAATGTACGTGTAGAGCAAAAAGATGACCTTAATGTCTAAGTTGAAATAGATGAAAGGACCATCAGCTAGTGAAGCATTTTCTTGCTTTGAAGTGGATGGAGCGTCATCCCGAGGGTGACCACTTGCAAATTCTCACTGTGAAACGAGTGCGGGACATAGCTGCTCAAAAACGGATGAAGGCAGTGAAATAACTTACTCTGACCGAGATGTTCAGCGAGCAATGACATCATTCATAGCACTGTGCTATACAGTATTAATGAACAGCACTGGTAAGTACCTTGTTGTTTCTAATCCCAGCTGGTGTAGCTAAGCTAAACCATCTCCATAAAACCAAAAATCATTAAAAAGAATTAAAATAAAATATGATTCTCCAAAACCTCGTTCACAGTAAAATTCAGACAGTTAAGAATACGTCTCGGGGAGGCCTGATCAGCTTTGCACTAGTGATACTCCAGAAAGACTTTCTGGTCCTGTTGAAAAGATACGTAAAAGTGTCGAATTTTCATTTAATTGATTAAAATATCTTTTTCCTCTAGAAATAGGTAGTTTTTCCTTCTATTTTCAATGTACATTAATTAATTAAAATAGATGCTTTTTTTCAAAAATCTAATTAACAGAATTTGTGAGTATCCGAAGGGATTGTCCCAGTTGATTCAGATAACTGGAGTTTTATTGTACTATTTTACTAAAAAAAGTTATTTGCGTTGCTTTTATAATACCACAAATAAATTTACCAAAAAACTTTATTTTGATAATAATGCATATTTTGCATTAAAATAGTATACATATTTTGCATTAAAATAGTATTAGTATTAAACAAAACACATAACTCATAAACTGTATTTATTATATCAATTAGCAATAAATACTTGTATTTCTTCTTTCTCTCTCTAATTTATAAAAAAAAATGGTAGATTATAAGTCAAAATATTTAAAAATTACATACAAAATTATATAAATAATTTACCAAAGCAATCTGGCATTGAATTTCTGGTAAATATTTTTTGCCCAGCCCAAGCTGAAACATCTCGTCAAGAAATTCTTTTCTCTCTTTGATTTCCATCAAAACTATAAATCATCAGAAAACAAACAGTAATGAGAAACATGTACATAAGAACAAATAATTATTTAGTAATTTAGAAACAGTGTTGTGTTTTAAAACGATCGAATAAGTAATTACTGCACTTTATTTCAAATCAATATTTACATTGAATTTTGATCTGAGTTACCTCCATAAGATGGAACTAACTTTAAGTGTAATTAATTTCAATTTTAGAAATAACTTAGTTATTGGTTTAAAATGTACCAACCTCCATTTGATGTGGGAAATACTCGAACTATGTCAAGAGTAATTTATTCTAAAAACTTTCAAATTTAAAAAAGTAGCATAATACACATGATCTCTCTCTCAATATTTTAGAATATTAAAATTTGTCATAAAATTGCCTTTATCTTCGAGGAAAAAAGTTTGAATAGATGGCGCTGTCACTTACTATTATGTATGAATACTTCGAACTTAAGATTTTGTTTCGATTGAGGGATGAAGTTCCTTCAGCCTCTTTAGATGGAACTTAAGTTCCTTTAGATTTCTTAAACATAATTTATTAATATGAATTAAATTTATGTGTAATTGTTCAATGTGTGTACCTTTTGTGTTTATTAAAATTGTTTTTGTTTATAATATATGATCTCATGTTTTCTTTCCCGAGCCGTGTTTTGAATGTACTCTTTCATTTTTAGATATTATTTAGATTACAGATTTTATATAAATTTTCTTCATGGTGCATCGGCCGGGAAAGGCTCATATATTATTTTTGGTACACACACAATAGATTATTAGATTCGAGCTTCGAATTTGTGAATTTCGTTGGATCATCTTAAAATTTGAATTATTGCATGTTTCTCCACCCGTGCAATTTGCGAAGATAGCCAAGGTAGGATTGTTCTTTTCATTCTTTGCATGCAAGATTGATAGAAATTGAAAATGGAAATAGAAAAGATGAAGAAAAACAGATCCTTTGTAAGGAGTGCTGTTACTTAATTAGTAAATCAGATCGGAAACTTAATAAAAACGGAAGAATTTGTTATCAACTTACTCATAAAAGTGAAACGTTGAAACAGCAAATTGAAAATTTATGCAAAGCAGAAGAATTCGAAGCTGATTTGCCTGCTATTCATGACTCTGCTGATAAAGTATCGCTAGCTCAAAAACGATTAAAGCAAAATAGCTTTATAAATGTAAACTCCTCTGAAACAAAGAACTTTAATTCAAATCAAAACTCTTATTTCGATAATAAAGAAGTAAAGCTCCCTAAATTAAATATTCAAAAATTCTTTGGTAATGTAGCACATTTTAATAGTTTCTGTAATACTTTCAAAGTCTCCATTGATGACAATAACGGATTAACAAAAATTTATAAGTTCAACTATTTAAAGTCATATTTAGGTGGATCAGTGTTCAATGTCATTGAAGGTTTCGAAATACGGAAGGATAATTATAAGTGAACCGCGAAGATTTTAAAAGAAATATTTGTTTGTAAAGACCTAATAATAAATCATCAAATGAACAAATCGTTGAATCTCTTCCCTGTATACAAATTGCATGATATTTTGAGATTAAAAAGAATGCATGATGAAATCGAAATTAATGTGAGAAGTTTACAGACTTTAGGACTTGAACCTAAATCTTATAGATTAATGCTTATTACTGTTATATTAAAAATTTACCAAGTGATTTAACCTTAGAATATAACAGGCAAAATATAAAAGATTCTTCTGCTACCGATATTCATAAATTGTTAAATTTCATCGAACTCGAAATAAAAAGCAGAGAAACTTCCACATTCGCAAAAACCAATTGAAAAACAGGTCAGATAGACCCTACTCTTGAAGGAGAAGACTGAATCATACACTTGTGGCGGCTTTTTGGTAGTTTCTCAAACTAATAAATCTTGCATATTTTTTAGAAAGGACCACCAGGCGGAAAACTGCAACTTGAGCATCGAAGAAAAAAGAAACTAAAAGCTTTCGGCAGATGTTTTTTTTTTTTTTTATCCTTTGGTGTAAAGGAGCCTTCCCCTCCTAAGCTACTCACTCGTCATCTGATAAAGTGATATTGATAATAAATATTATTACAAACATGTTGTGTAAAAGTAAAATAGAAAGGTAGTGAATCAATTACTCGTTTATTGTTAGATAACGGCTGAATGCGTTTATTCATTTGCCAGAAACTAATTAACAAATTAAAACTCGTGAAAATAAGAAAAATTATCCGTTTTTACTTTCGGTAGCAAAAAGTCTAAACAAAATTTATGATGTAGTTCGTGCGACATTAGAGCACAGATATTTTTTCCTAACTCAAAAATAGAAATAGAAGCTTTAGTTGCAGAGGAAATATCAGGATCAGACATACTACTCCCTGAAGCAAAAGTAGTAAATGAAAATATAGAATTAACTGTTGAAAGTATTTTTGGTTGGTGCCTACAAGGCCAGAAAACTGATAATCACATTTCTCTTATGTTTAATGTTGTGGTAGAGGAAAATTTAATTTCGAAACAAAAATATTTTGGAATTTGGAAAACTCTGGTTTAATTGATAAAAATAACGAAGATAATTCCTTGGCAAATAAATTTTTGTCCTGTTTTTAGTTAAATATAAAATATGAAAATCAAAGATACGTAGTTCGATTGCCCTGGAAACTAGATAAACAAAATTTAAATAAATAATAGAGCAAAATTATGTATATATAAGAAATAAATAATAGAGCACTGAAACAAGATTTGACAGATTAATAAGAAAATTATTAAAGAAGTGTTGGATGATAAAGGAAAACAGGGAATTATTGAGTTAGTGCCCAATCCGAATGAAACGGAAAACGTTACGTTTTCTCTGCCATACAGAGAAATCATCCGGGATGATCGTGTGACCAGTAAATTACGTTTGGTCTTTGATGCTTCTGCTAATTCTTTGAATTCTCTTTCCTTCAATGACTATATTCAAATCTATATCCAAGAATTTTTGATATTCTTTTGGGATTTAGACTTAAACCTATAGCTTTTACGACTGACATACGACAAGCCTTTTTGAATATTTCGGTCCTGGAAAAAGACAGAGATATTACACGATTTCTCTTTACTGAAGAGCCAACAAACAATTCTAAACCACCTATAGTATACAGATTCACTAGAGTTTTATTCGGGACAAATAGTAGTCCTTTCTTATTGGCAGCGACAATTGAACATCACTTAGTAAAGTATTTCGAAAAGTATCCTGAAGTTGTTTCGTTCTTAAAAGATAATATCTACGTGGACGATATAATCTTAAGTTATGAGACTAGAACAAGCTTTATCCGTTTCATTAGAATCTAAAGAAGTTTTCAGTCAAGCAAGTTAACAGTTGCATAAATGGCAAACCAGTTCTAAAGATTTATAAAAATTATGGAAAGAGAACAATATAATTTCAATTGAAGATTCTATAGCCATAGGAGAAGGAAATCTTCCTTATAAAATATAGCGTGAGATAATTGTAAAGACTTGTTTTATTTTGACATACGTGGATTAATTGAGTTTGTGTCAAAGAGAATAGACACTAAGAGAGTTATACTATAAGTCAAAGGACGAATATTTGACCCAGTGGGAATTGTGGGACGATTTATTTTGCGAATCAAATGCCTGATGCAAGATGTTTGGTCTTCAGGTACAAAATGGGATGATGACCTGCCTATTGATTAAGTTTCAGCTTGGAAAAGTTGGTGCAATGGAATACTACAGCTGATATATTTTTCTGTGCCTCGCTATTATTTTGCTGAAATCCCAATTTTTGGTTGCTTCTAAAAACAGAGTAGTTCCGTTGAAAACTTTGACTTTGCCAAGATTGGAACTTATGACAGCCTTGTTATCGGCTAAATACAGTAACATTATTAAGGCTCTGAACTTGGACATCCCTTGTTATTATTGGACAGATTTGAAAATTGCCTACTTTTGGATTCAAGGAGATCCTGAAAGATTTAAACCTTTTATTAGAAATCGAGTTGAAGAGATTAGCAAGCTATCATCACCATCGAGTTGAAGAGATTAGAAAGCTATCATCACCATCGAGTTGAAGAGATTAGCAAGCTATCACCACCATCGAGTTGATAACATTACCAGGTGCAACGAATAGTGCTGACATTTTTTCTAGAGGGGCTAAAATTCCTCAACTGCTTCAAGACCCATCTTGGCTGCATGGACCTCAGTGGCTACAATAACCTGAAGAGTACTAGTCACAACTTGAAAGCATTGAGATTAAAGAAATTGTCGATCTCGAATACAGGAAGAAAGCTAATGAGGTCTTCCAAAACGAATGCCTAGTAGAAGAAATGACAAATCCTATTGACATCAGCACATACAGTAGTCTTGAAAAACTGGTACGAATTATTGCCTGGGTAAATAGATTTATTATAAAGCTAAAGAAACGTAGTAACATTCAAGGCCCATTAACAACAGAAGAACTGGTAGATGCTGAAACCTATTTGATGAGAATAGAACAAGATAAGTGGTTCATGGAAGAGTACAAATCATTGAGAGAAGGGAATCCAGTTCCTTTAGTAAATTATCAGTGTCGAAAATTCTCCTTTAGTAAATTACGTCCCTTATATGGATGATAGTATAATTAATTATTTATTTATCAGTGTCGTATTTATTAATCATGTAGTTAAGATCCTTTTTTTTATGAAAACAGCTATAAGCTTTCGTAAGATTATTAAAAGTTGAACTTATCTTTCCTAAAAGTGTGATTCTATTTCTTACCAATCATTTAATATTTATTTCTTATCACTTTTGCAACGTAGATGTTTCTTTCGTTCCAGAATTATTCAGAGTCTTTGTAAGAACATTGATTGTTTCAGACAATCGCATGTTCTTAAAATGTTAGGATTTTTTGTATCAATAATATTGAATATTTATTTCATATTTTTTATATATTATAATATAACAATTCTATAAATTGACTTGTATTCAACGAACTTTTACACAGATAGTAAAGGAAATGTGCCTTTTAAAGTTACTTGTATGCATAAGTATTAAATTACTAACGATTGCGAAAATAATTGTTTTCTACTTATACATGCTAAAGATTCACGTGCAAACTATATAATTTAAATATATATTTATTAAAAACATTAATATTTAAAATAAGAAGTTAAAAAAATAGGAAAAAATTAATAATTTCATTAATTTTTATAACCAATAATACAACAGATGCTTTGAGAAGTATAAACTAAAATTCGAATATTTTAAAATAAATTGTTCAAATGACTTCCCATTTCGAATTCGTCAAATGAAATATTTTTCCTTCATTATATGGAATTTATGTGTTCAGTTTAAGAATTTAAAAAAAATTAATAAAGATCTTAATTATTTGACTTCCTTTGAATTTATTAGCGGCGTTCAACGTTATACGGAAATTTAAATAACAATTACTGAAAAATTGATGTTAAATAATTGTAAGAAATATTGGGCGAATTTCTGAAACAGATAGAATATAAATATTGAAATGAATAATTACATAAATATTCCTTACTTTCATCAAATAAATCTTGAGGTTCTAAGGAATTGACAACATTTTTCGAGACTGTTTTAACTTTTTCTTCAAAATCTTGACCGAAAGCCATTATGTTTTGCAATCTCTCCTTTTCTCTAGGAGGTCTTGCTAAAACATATTTTTTAATCAATTTTTATCTCTTTAAAAATTAAAAAACAGAAAATTGAAAATTTATATTAATAAGCAATTAAAAAAATAAGGCCTATATACATCTAAATATACTATTGAAATGATGATTATGCTGCAAACCTGCAATCATTTTATTAAATAGAACAAACATAGTTATTTTTGTATTTTAATTAAATAATACTTATAAATTATATTCAATAATGAAAACTGTAGGGGAAAAAAACGTTTTTACATATATTCATGTAATTAAGCGGTAAGAAATACAGAGACTTAATTTTTCATATTGAAAATAAACTTTTAAATCATTCAAAACATTTAAAAAATATGCATTTTTAGCAATAAAATTATTATTCTTACCCGTTTCCATTTTTTCACTTTATTTTTCATAAATGAAAAGTATTTACAAAGAAATTATCTCAAGACTAAAATATTTTTAAATCTTTATAAAATTAAAAATTTTATTTTCTACATAGTTTATGACCTTGTGATATATATTTTTAATAAAAACACAATTTTAACTTATAATAACGTCACTGACTATAAAATAATAACATTTACAAATAATTTATAACTATATCATTGATTAATTTTTTAAGGTAATAATAACATAGTCACATAAACCTATACATTATCACAAATGAGATAAACTTATTACAATATATTAAAATTAATCTAAATTTGTGCGCATTTTTACTTTCACACATTAAGAGCATGCATATTTAAATAGGAAAACACAAAAATTGCCTGAAACATGACAGGATATAAAGTGTTACCCTATATGTATTAGACAAAAAAGGAAATTTGAATTTTAACATGATATCTACTTTTACAAAAGTAATATTGTCAAGAAAATGTAATTAATATAAACATATAATTCAAAATGAATATGGACTTAAATAAATTAAAAAATATAATTAAATAAAAATAATTAATTTGAATTTTTCTAGTCAAAATTTTGTTAAAGCTCAAGGCGGAGTATTCGAAGTCTGATTAAGGCATAATGGAGGATCCTTACATTAGAGAGGACCACAAATCGAACAGAAAGCTTATTTTACATTGAGAATCAAATAAAATCGTTTGCTAAATTGAATAGAAAATTTGTTTTTGTTAATCTTCAGGTTCTTGAGCTGTTCTTACACTGCTAACTTACTTTTTTATGCATTTGAATGAAAAATCACAGTATTTTTAAACTGATCACTGCGTTATAAAAACGACTTAATATCAAAATGATTACGATTAATAATAATTATTTTTTGAATAATTTGATGTAAATAAAATGAAGTACATTTAATTTCAATAAAGATTCGGTTTAGCATTAAAGCCGAAAATATTTTGGATTATTTGAATTTTTTTTTCCTAAAAAGTGATTTCTATCAGCAGTATATTTATAAGAATTGTGATTCTAAACGCATTCTATTTTTTGTCATTATTAAGCTTTAGAGAGTAAACGTTACAATAAGTATTACCTAAACACAGTAAAAGAATTTCACCTGAACTCAATAAAACAATATATATAAAAAATCTTCTGAGATAGATAGATAATAAATTCAGATCAATAAAAAAATAAATAATCCTGAAATACTAAACAAAATTAGAAGAAAATTTCAACAAAATAAGGGAAATAAACAAAATAATGTATTATCTTTCAACACGCTTTTATGTTTTGCATTGAATATTTTTCCAATACCAATGCTAGAAAAAATTTTTTGTAGTCACATTGAATAGATTAGTAATAAAAATCAAAGTATAGAAGTATAATTATTTTACAATTTATGGTAGTATACTTATTAATAAGTATGAACATAATTTGAAAGCTTGCTGGATGCTCAAATAATTATTTAAATTAACCGAGTAAATTTGTAATCAGTTTAAAGTGTAAATCGAAAAATAATTCATGTACGTTGGCAAATAAAAATTGTTTGTATTCCATTCAGTTAATGCTTGTAATGTGAAAATTTTTACAATAAAATTTCGAAAATTTATCGAAACTAATTTTTTTCTTTACAATTTACTGTAAAAGTTTGGTAACATTGTATCAAAATAAAGTATTAAGAATCAGAACATTTGTAGAAAATTGTATTAAAGACAAACTTCAAAATGCTCCCTGAAAAAAATTTAGCAAATGTGAAATCAGTGAATGAGAAAATATTCTAGAAAATAAACAAGTATTTTGTTTGGTTTTATATATTAATTCTATTATCTTTAACCCAGTGGCAAAGCAGAATTAATATATATAGAATGCTATATATATATAAAGATGCCAAATCCTACAACAGAGACTAGATTCTTCAAATTTAATTCCAGATTAATTAAGATTGTCATGAAATTTTTTTGTAAAATCTAAAGCATATATTTTAAATTTGCTATTCTAATTTTTTAAAAAAGAAAAAAAAGAAAAGAAAATTGGACATTTTTAAAGGATTTTTTTTTATTGTAAATGTTATTAACCACTAAAAAAAAAAAAAAAAAAAAAGAGAGAGAGAGAGAGAGAGAGAATTGGCAGGTTTCAAAAATGAAAAATAAAATTTTTATCATATTAGGTATTAATTACTTCAATGTCCATTTTTCAATTAATATAATTTAGCAAACAAAAACCTCATCAATTTTTATTCCTTTTAAGGATATGAAAAATTTACACATCACCATCATTACATCAAGATAAAAATAAATGTAAAATAATCTAACAAAAATGCATACATCTAAAGAATAAATCAACAGTAAGCATTTTTTAATTACATTTAGTATAGTTTTTACCAGAAAGAATTCTGATAACTTCTTACATTAATTTGATACAATTATAGTTATTTTTTAAACTCATTATTCTAAGTAATTTTCTACACAAGCATTAATATATAAAATTAAAATAAATATTCCATATAGGTTATAAAATAATTTTAATTCTATAACCTGTAAACATACATTCTACTATATAAAAATTAATATTAAATACACAGAGAAACATTTGCATAAAAAATTAAGCTCTGTGAATATTAAAGCAGAATTATATATCATCAAATTAAATCTTACAGACAATTTTATTTTTAACGTTTTAAATAAAACATTTTACAAGTACTCATATATGAGATATTAATGAACCATTATTTTAAATGTTTATTCCTTTAGGTGTCTTGTAGGTGCTTATAATTTGTCATTATATTACTTACTTTGTGAAGGGTTCGGTCGATATTTTTCAATATCATAAGATCCTGATTGTTCAATTTGTGTTTTAGTTCGTTGAATAGGTCTTGTAGGTAATTTTAACATTTTTGATTTCATATTTGTTTCAAGAGCTTCTTTATTTTTATGCTTAATGAACTCTTTTGGAATAAAAGGAAGTGATTGGCCAATGCTCACACATTCAAGTATATCTGTTTGAAGTCTTGATTTTAAACCCATTTCTTTCATCAGAGAAATAAGAACATCTTCAGTTTGAGAACTCATTGCTTTCTTTGAAGTAAAATTTTTACTTAGTTTTGAACTATTGATGTTTGAAATAGAATAACTCATTTTAAATGAAACTTCTCTAGTTATAAATTAGATATATATTGCATGAGGCTGAATCATTTAATCGATTTCTTCACTAAAGATTCATAGCAAAATGTTTACTTCTTTTATACTACTAAAATTAATCATATAATGTCGATATTTTAAGAACTAGCTTTTATACTTTTATAAATCAAGTTTGAAGTCTAAAATTCATAAATAAAATAAATTACTGAATTTAATTAAATAACAAATACCTTAAAATATTAATCTTATAATTTTACATCAGTTTTCTATCTTCTCAGTTGTTTTGTTTACTACACGGTTATTTTCTAAGAAACAGTTACAAAGCATAAAATGATTCTTTAAATAAAAACAGTTTTTTTTAGCAAATGTTTAAATTTTTATGGAATTTAATATTGTAATTACTGGACATTTGTGAATTTTTTGCTTTTTAAATGAATTTATGTTAACTTTTTCAAAACAATATGCTGTACATCTTCATAAGAGTTGGAAATACTATTGCAACAACTCAACAATAACCCGTTAGAGAGCAAACCAAAATTGAAACAAGAACAGAAAAGCGTCTTCAGATTTAAAACATACAACAGCTGTGAATTATTCACGTTTTTGTGAGTTTCAAACTTATCAATTTATTGTTATTGTACATTTCTTATATTAGAAATAATTTTTTATATTTATTTTTTGAAGTTTTGTTACATCTTTTTTAAAACTTTCAGTGAAATAAATGGCTGCTCCAGCACCCGGTATTCATATAGTGGATGAATTCGAGAAGGCATTTCAGGTTCGATTTACTTATTTGAAGAATTTTTTTATACTCTTTATTTATAATCTATGATAAAATTTCTCAAAGCTTAAATATTTTAAAAAGAAAGAAAATAACATATGTCATAGTCTAGTATGGAAATTTAAAAAAATCCAACGGAGCGAGATTATATTTTGCACGTACTCTATACATTTAAAAGCTATACATTTAAAATGAGGAACAGAAATTTTGATGTTAAATACTATCAAAAATAATAAAATTTTTGAAAATTTGTTGAAAGTCAAAATATTTATATACTAATAAAACGTTTAGATGTTACATTTGATTCAATGTTGTATAAGTCAGTAAAATCAGATTTTAATAAATTTTATTAAATTTATTCATTTTAAAAAATTCATGAGCATTTATAGATAAATGAACAAATATCCTTTCAAGAAGTTAATTATGTTTAATTTATAAAATTTTATGAGAATTTTAAGAAAATTTTTTCTAACATTCAACTTAAATCTTTAACTATTTAGAAGAATCTAAATCAATGGTTTAATTTTTTCTTTATTTTTAAGAAGTTATGTCTAAAGTTCTAAATAAATTTAATTTCTTTTCAATTTTAACGTATCCCTGAAATTTTATATTTGTTATTTGGTATGATTCACTTTGGTATGAAATTTTTTCTGTATTATTTTTCTTTATTATTTTTATATCTATATTGTGTTGTGTTTTGCACTTTCATTGCTTTTGTGCATATTTATTGCTGCTAGAAAGTAGAAATTGTAGTTTTTACCTTTTCTTCTTTTTATATGTACATTGTTTCATTAAAATAAATACATCTTAATTCCATATTTATTTTTATGAATTTAATAATTTATGAAATTCTCGAAAAATTGAGGATTAAATTGAAATTTGGCAAAAGTCTAAAATGCTTCTAATTGCATTTTTACTCTTAAAAACGCTCACTTAAAAATATTTTTGCCTGTTTTGTGTTAGAATTTTTATTGCATTTTTGATAGCAATCAGAATAATTCTGTAAACTTACACACAACACAGACACTAAAATGTAAATGAAAGCTAGAATAACCACCCTTCATAGAGTAAACTGCTGCAAGGTGTACAGTAAGAGAGTCAAATAGGTTCCTGTAGGTGTTCCTTTGAGATGTTAAGGCATGCAGACTCCAGTACCATGGTTAGATGCACTAGATTACATGAGTGAGTATGCATGCCATGAACAACCTGATCGATATGGTCTCACAATTGGGTTTAAATCAGGTGAGTTTGCTTGCTAGGGGGGAACAATAAATTAATTTCAGTGCTCTTCAAGTCGTGCACATACATTGCCTGCTGCATGACACCTTACATTCACCTGCTGGTAGATGCCATCATCCTGAGGAAAAACAATGTGCATATAGGGATGGGCATGGTCTCCAAGGATAGATACATACTTATAGTGATCCATTGTGGTTTCCACAATGATGAATAAACCCATAGAAGGGCAGGAAAACATTTTCCAGACCACTAGGCTCCTGCCTCCAACCTGGATTGTTCCAAAATCATTTCAGGGTATTTGCTTTCAGAGGTTCACTTTGTATATACCAATGTTAATCTGTTTGAGAGAACGTAAAACATGATTCAGCGGAAAATACTACCTTTTGCTTCTTAGTGGGTGCCAAGTTGTGGTACTTGCATGCAAATTCCAGCCTTCATAACCAATGAACAGCAGTCATAGGAGCATGAACTAAGCATTTGCTTCAGAAGCCCAGATGCAATAACATTAACTGAACAGTCGTTTGGGAGACAATATTGGTAATCTCTTAGCTCATCTGGCTGGTCAGTTATCTTCAATCGTTGCATGCCTTCACCAAGACAAATCTTCATAGCCATCATTCACCTTTGTAATCTATGGCACACCCATGGTGCACCACATTTAAATTTTATTGATTTTGGATGGTCCCGTTTTGCTGTGCTAGCTATACTTTTACCACTGGGGTTATCAAACTTAGCTATTGGAAAGCCATACAATCTTGACCTGAAAACTAATGATCTTACTCTTTTGGATATAAATTGCTCCATTTCTACATTAAACTAACAATTGCAATGTTTCCTGAATTCCTCACACTCCTTGATGTATCTTCAACTGTAATGTGTTGCCATTAGTCTTCTGTGATTGGTTATTTGATGTCAACATCGAAAATATGTGATTGTCACATAAATGTGACTTAACTCTTTTATTAACAAGTCTATTTTTTTCTGAGAAAAAATATTAATCCCATAGTAAGCAAATTTATTATAATACAATAAAATTACAGAATTTTCAGTTTTTGGAGATTAATGCTGACATCATTTTCTCTAAATCTTCTAGCAAAAACTAGGCAATGAAATATTAATTTTTATTCATAACCCTCCCCCCTTTTTTAGGATAAATATCTATTCTTTTTTTTTGCCATTCCTAAATATTGAAATATATGCAAGGAAAAAATAAATATCAAAAATACGTAAGAAGTGTTAAATAAAAATCAAGACTAAAATTCCAGCAATTTCAAATGTGCATGTTTATAAAAATAAATATGTCTTGGTTTGTGTTATTGAGGAGTATTATTTTATTATTTGTTGATATTATTGCATTTCAAGTGTGCTAATATTTTTTTAATTCACTGCAATTTTGTTGACTTTTGTTTTCTAGCACTCTAAGTGATCAAGTGTTTTAAAATATTGCTATGAATAATTAGGATTTATTAATAAAATTTTAAAATTTGATCTCTTGTAAGTTCAAACAAATGAAAATATTAAACAGCATATTAAAATTTCAGTATTATTTCCCTGCAATGGCATATTAAAGCAATTTCTAAGTAGTTTCTGTCAGTCAGTAAATATGTTTTATCTGTAAATGATAATTATTTACTTTATGAAATGTTTGTTCTATTTTTAGTAGTTCTTAAAAATATGAACCTTTAAAAGGATACACAGTAAATATTTATGACTAGATATAAATATTTGTGACATTCAATGTGCGATTTTTTTTAACTATTACGATGATTATTGTATAGAGTTATAGTGGAAGTGTACCAAAATTTCTTATAAAAAGTATAATAAAAACATATATAAATATAAAAAGTTTAAAAAAATATATCTAGGCCAAGTTTATTATAATGTGGAGATTTTAAATCAGAAAAATTATAGAAGGCATAGTAAAATATGAATCCTACGTACAGAATACCGAAGAAATACACAAAAATTAAGAGGATAGGTTCTCAAAGCAAAATTCTTTTACTGATGATGTTAAAACTTGCTCTTTTTAAGGAACATTTAAAAAATAACTACTAAACCAAATTGTTATTTTTCCTAGTTAAATACATATTTTTACATAATTTAACCAGAGTATTTCTTATTTGATAGTTTATTTCTCCTTAAAAATAATAACTATACAAACATGTATTTTTTACTTACATCATTAAAATTTTTAAATATTTTAAATAATAAAATTTTAAGAAATTATTATATTGAAAAATCTTTGGTTGAAGCATGTAAAATAGCATATTTTTTAAGTATGCTAAGTTTTAACATGCTTAATTAAGTACTTTTTCAGAAAATGTTCCTTATTAATTTATTTAATAAGGAACATTAAACTTCATTTTGTGAAAAACAAGATTTAACGTGAAAATTGTGTATAATTAATACATTCCAGCTCCATAACTGGGATTATCAGAATTATTTGCTGGAACATCTTCCATTCTACATTTTCATGTCTTCTTTTTATCTTAACCTTGATAGATTTCTATTTTATATCATAGTTACTCTTTTATATATGAGCTCGATCCACAAACATCATAGTTCTACAAGTATATAGACACTGCTGGATTCCTAATAATGATAAAAACTTGTATTTTGAGATATTTCTATTGTTAAACAAAATAGCTTTATGTACACAAATTTTCAAAGTTTCTAGCTGTGAAATAAATAAAATAAAATTTCAGAATCCTTGACCATAAGAAGCTATTGAAACTTTCATAACTGTTTTGCATTTTACCACGAAGACATCAGACAAGCGGGATTCAGAAACTTCTATTAAACCACTCTTACCTTAGTGACTGGCTTGGTGATTTCCTTCAGGGTTCATTTTATCTTTGTAGTTGTAAAATCTTGTCAGCATTTCTGCACGTAAAACTTTATTAGTATCAACACTTGTAACAATAACAGTATTCAGAGAAGTGAGACCACATTTTCCCCACATTCCATTGATATCTATATAAATGTCACATGATTCAACAACAGTACTCTTACTTTTTTGTGCAACATTTCTAATAGCAGAATTTAACCAATTACACCCTTTATTGAAGTTGTGTGATGAAAGAGGCAAGTTCATAACACCTCAATATTTTTGCTACAGCCTTTCTTTTTCCATAGCATTTTATGCATATGAGTTTTGTGTTTATATTATATACATTAATATCCTTGCTATTATAATGTTTAGCAAAATATTTTGTGTTTAAAAATAAAGTAGTAAAATTAAAGTTTTCGCAAAAAAATGTAAAATTTTGTTGCAAAAGATGAGGTTGATCACAAAGTATTAAAAGATCAATTATTCCATTTATAGAATTAGTTCCATTCAAAAAGTCATCATTTTTTAACACAAAAAGGTCTATTTTAGCTTTCGAATGCGAAACCCTTTCATTGTCAACATTGTCGCTTGCTATTTCTGTCTCACATATCTAAACAAATGTCCCCAAACAATTTTTTTTTTTTTTACAGATATGATGATAAAATCAGGCTTATTATTAAAATATATATATTTATTATAAATGTCAAAACTGAAGTCAATAAATTAAAAAAAAAAAAAAAAAAAAAAAAATTTCTAAAGAAATTTGTTTCATAAAAACAACAAGCTTAATGATTAGTTACAGATTTAGTGTGCGTGCCACTGTGTGAAGGCATTTGTTTACATAATTTAAAAATAAAAGTAAAGTACTTCTAGTTAAGAAGTACTTCTTTTAGAATCAAAATTTTAGCACCATTCAAAGCAGAAATATCTATTTTTTAAAACATTAAAGTTGAAAAATGTTGTTTTTTAGTCATTTATTTTGTACCTATATCCTTAAAATACAATTTAAAATAATTTTTTTAAAATTCAAAAGAGATTGTAGATTAATAAATCAAATTTAACTTTTTTACTATAGTATGATGTAATATTTAGATTGAAAACAAACATTAAAGTTTTGTGCTAAAATGTGCTTACAAATATTTTATTTAAATTTTTATATCCTCCTTCATTTTTAAATCATTTTTAGCCATTAGCTTTATTTCAGTACTTTGCTAATACATAAGTATTGTCTTTAGCTCCCAAAGTAGTTTAAGCACTTGAATAAAAGTGATTAAATATTTAGAATATATAAAGGAAGAATTATTAGAAAAATGTAATAAATTGCAAAATTTTATGTTAACCTCTATTAGAAAATTTAGATTTTTTAAAAATTAAATAAAAATTATTATTTTAGTTAACTAAATATTGAATATTTGATGTACGAAAAATGACTGAATTAGTGGATTATTTTTCCAATAATTTTATTTATTTTCTCTTTCTAAATATTACTTATAATTTTTTTTTTGGAGTAATTTGTTTTGCTTCCCATTTAAATATCTTTAGTAATTCTTTTTAGAATTATGCTGTGTTTCTTAATAGAATTACACTGTGTAATAGCAATCAGTTATGTTCATTTTATGAATTATTTTTATTGGAAAAATCTTTGCTAAGGAAATATAAAGATTCATTTAAAATAACAGATTATAAGTTCATATGTAAAAATGAAGCTTTTCATTAAATTACGAAGAAAAGATCTCTATGGAAATGCACTTTTGTTTCAGATTTTAGTTGTTATTTAATTTAATATTGTAGTGTAAAATCTAGTTTATAACACCTTATTATGCAATGAGCAGCTAAAACTTCAGATTAAAGTTTAATTTAGTATAGCTTTCTAGTAGGAAAATTCTTTTGACTAAAAGATTCTGGGTTCCTAGGCATTTATTTTGTCTGAAATATGGTATTCATTCAATATCAATGTGCAAATGTGAACAGTTGCCCAATGATGCAATATGTCAAATTATGAGTTTGATTTTTTTTTATGATTTTCTCTTTTATCTTGCAGCCTGATTTTTATTACATCATAGAAATGGAGACTTATAAGAATAATATAGAAAGTTCTAACTAGCAAAATTCTAGATGGTCATCACGAGACATGATAGTCATCTTGGCAACATTTTTTCATCAGCAAAAAATAGCAGATGTGTCATGCAAATGCTAAATAAATAATTCTTCTTTTTTTTATTTTGAAAGTAACTTAAGTAGTTTTTGAAAAACATATCAACAGATGATAAATTATTAGATAATTCAAGTAAATATATATTCAACAAAAATTTTTATTTTCTGAATTTGTCATTTAAATTTCAAGCAGATGTGATTATATTTTTCTGTTCTAAGTTAAAACTTATATTTTTCTGTTCTAAGTTAAAACTTATATTTGAGTTTTTCATTTGTTAAAACTTTTGTTTGAGTTTTCAATATATTTTATTAAAACTAGGATTTTATTTTATTATGTAAGATGATGTCTAGTTAAGGGGATTAAATATATTTTATTTATTAATACTGAATTTATGTTTATAGGATTGCTTGGCAGCTTTAACTAATCCTGATCACAATAATTCTCGGGATTCAGATGAAGTAAGAACTTGTAAGTACATATGAACACTCATAAAATTTTCCTGTGATTAAAATTTGGTTATTTGAATCAATTAGAATTATTTACTCTTTTTATATATCTGGATTTATTTCCCAATTTAAATTATCTAATTTATTAAGATTTAATATAATTACAATTATTTCTAGCTATTGATCTCACTATTCAACATTTTCTGGATGTATCAAAGCAAATGGATTGTTTTTTCCTCCAAAAACGGTTGCTACTTTCAGAACAGAAACCAGAGCATTTACTGGTTGAAGTAAAGTTTCATTTTATATTTAAATTATTAAAAAAATTATTTTCTAGATCTTAAGTAGATAGTTTATTTTATATATTTTTAATTCCGTATATAAAATTATATTTTCCTGTATATAATCTGTGGATTATGTGCTTAATTTTTGATTTCATTGTGGGTATTATTTTAAGTAATCATGTGAGTGTTTTTTGTCATGTTTTCTATACCAAAATCTTAATTTCGGCATTTCTTTTTTTAACAGTGTTTTTTTTTTCCAACTATTGGCCAATTGTCAAGAAATATATCAAAATAGCTTTATATAAACATCAAACATTTCCCAGAGACATAACTAAAAATACTGTAATTCGAGTTGTAACAGTAAAATGATCTTGTTGTCTCTTGTTATGTGTCCGGGAGTTCTGAATTTGCTTTAAATAATATATATATATATATATATATATATATTAAATATATTTTTTAAAATTATTTGTTTTCAAATTTTTTATCTTTCTGTAATGAAATGTTTCATAATTTAAATTTTCTCAATTTTCTTCAAATATATTTGTGTATAAATACTTATTAAATATGTTTACTTAGGCTTTAATATTATGACAGAATATTAGGAATGTTCTTAAAATATTAAAACAAAAATATTTTTTGTCAGAATAAATAGTAAGCTTAAAATAAAATATTTACATTTATTTTTTTTAATTATTCTATGACATTTTCTTTCCCCCCATTATATACATATATATATATAACAGTTTTTGAACTTAGGTGGGATTAAGTATTTGATCACATCACTGTTTGTAATACATTTAATCTTCATTTCAGAATTGGTGTAGTCAAATCTCATCTCTTGCTTTGATGCTTTTAAAAATTTCTAGTATACTTTAAATGTTAGTTTTTTTTAATTAACCTTCATATGCAAATTTATTGCAACAAACAAATCAATTAACTAATTAAATCTGTTTTCATGTATAAGAAAACAATAAAAGTGACAAATAAAAAATCTAAACACTATAGCCATACTTACATTTTTATCCGTGAAATGAATTGCCAAGCTGACTACTGATCAGTCTCTTGTCTTCAGTTCAGCATTTGTATTGCAACTTGGTCTTGGATTTTAGAGATTCAGAATCCACTTCAAACTATACCTTTCATGTGCAAGAATGACTGTTGAGCATTAAACAATACAAACCATGAAATAAATTAAAATGCAGGTCTCATAATCAATAAAATTATCTGCTGTTTGATTAAATTTCATTCATGCTATGGATGCTTGGAATTCTGTATCTGTGACCATGTTTTTAAAAATTAGTAAAAAGTTTCTTCTGATCTTTACAGACTATCAGAAAAGTAAAGAATAGGCTGGCATATTTTTATGTGCTTAAGGACTTGTAACATGTTCATATATTATGCATATGTATAGAATAATTTGTTATACATTAGATTGAAAATCTTTATGGCATTTATTTGAAATGCATTATTTATGATCTCAATTGAATATTTTCATTTGTAGAGCATTCAAGAATTGAAAAATGAATTAGCTAGAAAAGATGCTTTGCTTGACAAGTATCATGAAAAAATATCAGTTTGGCAAAATCTCTTACAAGATGTTCCTGGTTGTACACGCCCTGCACCCCCTACTGTACCAGTTCCTCCTCCACAACCATCCCAGAACATACCTCAAATGCAACCAGGTCCATCCACATCGATTCAGCCTCAAGTTGGGCAGACTGGTACAGCACCTGGTCATCCACATCATCTGATGCAACACCATGGTATACCTCCAATGACATCTGCTTCTGCATCTATGCAGCCTGGTATGGTGATGCCAAATCAACAGATGCATCCACAACAGCATAACATTGGTGGTGCTCAACCTGGTGGGTTGCAAGGTCCTCTTGCCTATCTTGAACGTACCATGTCTAACATAGGATTACCAGATGGTTCTGGGAGATAAATTAAACTCTGATTTAGAAAGATACTTTTGATTTGTTAAGAATATGTTTTAATTTGAAATTATTATGTTTAGTAAAATATTCTGCATTCCATATTTATAATGAATTTTTTCACTATAATATTCTTAGAAGTAGAATTGAATATGAAGTAGAATATATTTTAGTTTTGTCTAGGATTTTATTTACAATTTTAAATTTTATATTAA
Source organism: Latrodectus elegans (assembly GCA_030067965.1). Classification (NCBI taxonomy): domain Eukaryota; kingdom Metazoa; phylum Arthropoda; class Arachnida; order Araneae; family Theridiidae; genus Latrodectus; species Latrodectus elegans. The sequence continues at coordinate 27,959,962 of CM057814.1, forward strand.
TTAACATTAATATTTGAATTAATATTGATAAATTTCATTGAAAGTATCTTTATTTTATTCTAATGTTAAATTCTCTACATTTATTTTGTATTGATATTAATTGAGAAGATAAAAATTCAACTACCTGACAAATTGGTAGTTTTAACAATCCATTTGTCATAAGTTTTTGGAAGAAAAAAAAACATTGTAAAATCATTTATAATATCAATTATTTTTTAACGATCATCTGCACTCTGTTATATTTGTTAAACAACTTGTTTTTATGAAATTAATCATATTGTTAGTGCTTATATAATTTATTAAATCAATTTTCTCACAAGTAATTTTTATTTCTTGTATTTTCTGTTAAAATTTAAATAAATTTCAATTTGTAAATTAAGTTAATTTTACATTTAAAGTAAAATCTATGTTAAATTTTAAACTAAAATGTGCTTCATTTTAAACTGTATAAGTGTTTAAAGTTAATTACACTTAACATAATCATGACTAAATGATTCCATTGTTTTAGAAATGGAAAAAGTGTGTTAACAGGGAAAATATATATGTTTGAATATAGTTGTTTAGGATAAATGTAGTTTCTAGACAAATCTCTAATTTTTTTTCCATTTGTCAAAACTTTTATTTTGTACTTATTGTAGTATCCACTGTAGTATAATTTACGTATGGAACAGCATTTCTAACAACTGATTTAATATCGATGAGACCATTTAATATTTCATTCTTATTTTCAATGAGTTATTTTAGAGACTACTTTATGCAGCAAATATATTTTGCTTCACCTTTTATATGGAAATTGGATAATATTTATTTACATTTAGTGTAGTAAATAAACTCTCAATTTATCCATTCTGACCAAGGCATCAAAATATTTTATTTATGGAAAATTTATTCCAAGTATTTTAATAATTGACTTTTAGAATAGGATGAATGTGTCATTATTTTGACTATTAGTATATGGTAAATATTTTATAGTATTTTGACCTTTGAAGAGTTGAATTTATTGGTCAGTATTGTTAATTTTTTATTATACAAAAATTTTATTTATATAAAAAAATTTTAATTTTTACCATTTTAATGAATATTTTCTCTAAAATTTTCTGGAAATCAAACAGAAAGAAAGCCAAAAGCAAATTTTAATTTTTTGTATATATCTATAAATTTATTTTATATAGATATATATTATATTTAGGGAAATTGTGTTACACACAAGGAATGAAATAAATTAAGACTTTTAATATTTATTCGTGAGTTCTTGCAAATAAAGTGGTTGTTATAAATATTACAATTTCTTTGAATTAAAAAATACACATTGTGTTTTTAATAGGTAATATGTAGATTTAATCATCAAGCTACCTTATATTTACCTAAATATTCATTACAGTTAAGAGCATTTTTAAGATTGTTTTACAACATTTCAAAATGTTGGGAAAGAATTTGTTGCTCTAAAATTTTTCTTTAAAAGTGAATACATACTCCAATTTGCATTGTTCTTCGAATTTTGATGTTTGTAATGACTTAGAAATAAATAAATAAAAAATGATTGTCATGTGACAAGCATGAGAATCCATTTATTGATGAATTTTTTTGGTATTGTTGGAAAACATTTAATTTAAATTAGAGCATTTTATTAAAAAAGTGTTCTTAAATGAGCCACTTCATTTGCAAAAACTTAATAATTTTTGATTAAAAACTTTACTGAGGTATATTTAATTGATATAGTTTGGTATAATTATTTGCATTTTTTATTTGATCTGATTTTTGCTTAGTTTTCTCTTAATTTAAACATTTTTATATTACTAATATTATTGAAACTATTTTTGAATTTTATAATTAAAAAATAATTGTTTTATTTTACCACTCTCCTTAATAAATATTTTAATTTCTGTCAATTTAGAAAATAATTGTTTCTCTAAATTTATGAATTAACTACTGTTAAATATGTCATAAAACCTTGCTATTTAACTTAACCATATAAATGTAAAACATCTTGACCTTTCACACACACACACATCTTTTATAAATGCTTTTTTCTTACTAACTATTAATTTCAAGTAAGAGATACTAACTTTTTAATAACAGTTCATTTAACAATGACAGCTATTTAAACAATCATTTGTTCAGCATGGGAAAGATGGAATTTCTTGTAATAATTAAAAGAAACATTTTCCATTTTATTTTCAAAGAAAAACTCTCTAATCTTGCTTAACAAGTAATATTTTTCGAAAGTTAAAAATTACTAGAAGGTGTTTAATTTCTCTTGTCCTTTTACAGATAATTTCACTGAAAGACCACGTTCCTTCAAAGGTTGGGAGGAATTTCCTAATCATCATAATTAATTTGCAATGTGTTGAGGAGTCAGTCCCTGTAGCAATGTGGGTATTGGATTGAATTTAGACTCTATTAGGGTCACCTCAACAATGTAACTAATTTAAATATTTTACTTCTGTCCTTGATAACAAATTAATGTAAGATTTTAATTTCTGTCAGTAACAAGCAATTCTTGGAGTGCACTTTTTGTCTCTAGCTTTAACTATTGAATAAAAAAGTTCAATAGGAAACAGTAATTGATTTATACATGTGATATAGGACCAAATTACAAACAATACAAAAGTTAAAGTAGACTTGATTTTTTTAAATGGAAACTCCAAGCGTTTGCATTATGAAAGACTGAAGATACGATACGTAATTTACCTGCAAATTTGATGTAATCATTTGTTTCTTATAAATGTCTCTTTCAATGACTGTTTGATATTGTATTTCAAGACTTCAATTTGTAGTTACTACTTTCCTGTCTGTCTTTGAAGTTATTTTTAGAGTCTGTTTAAAATATAATTTTTTTTAACATGTTAGAATAGAAATGAGAATAAAGTGTTTTTTGTGTGTGTAATTTATCATTTGCTGCGTCAATATTAATATAGTTTACTATGCAATTATTTTAACTATCGCATATATGTGTATGTTTCATAAAAAACGCTTTGTATACAAAATGTGTGATTTTGAACTATTTACAATTGTGCGAGCTTGTCCTTGAAAATTTATTTATTGCCCTTTTGCAAAGTTAGTTTAATAGTTAAGTATACCTTTTTTTTTAAAGTAGATAACTGAATATTCTATATTCTTTAATAATTCAGCAAGAAATTTAAAATTTTGTTTTGTATTGTATATATTGATTTTTTTATTGTAGTGAAAATTTTACCTGGTGCTTTAAATTAATGTGCTGATCTTGTATTCATATTTAGTATTTACTGATGTTTACACACAAATCAATTAATTGAAAAAAAATGGTGGTCGAAATTTTTATGTTCTTTTATGTAATAAATGTGCAAAAAATATTAAATGTATACTTATTATATTCAAATAAACTTATTTTATTGGTGTATCATTTGTACTTTTTTCAAGACATTTTTATCAAAAATGTAAATAAGAATCAGTCTTCATATTTAACTAAATTCTCCAACTAATTTTGTGAAGGCTATTGATCAACTGTAGCAGCTTTCTTCCTTTTCTAGACATAAAATCAGGTTTTAAAGAAAGTTGCACTTTTCCTGAGAAATTCCAGAACCAAGAGATACTAGTCATCAAATAAAAGGTTCAAAATATGAATATACAGAAAAGTACTGTGGAAAATAAGAAAGAAAATAACGAGCAAGGATTAATTAATATCAACAAACTCCTTAGCACTACAGCCCATGTTGCACCATGACCTCCCTAACAATTAAACTCCAAAGCAGTCAGTCTCATGCCTTAGTTTTTCAATTCATTATTTTTAACTTGTTAAGCCACCTTCACCTTCGTCTTCCTAATTTTTTCGGACCATTAACCTTTCAGACCTTTTTTGGTACATTGGTTGTCATTCATTCTCTCCATGTGTCCCAATCATAGGATTATTTTATATAGTTTTCTTTTATCAGTTTTTGAATTTCACCGTTACAAAGTTTCCTTTAAACATCATCTTCATTGACTGGTTCATATCTGGCTCTTAAAACTTTCCTCTCTTAGGTTAATAATATCTTTTCATGTTCTTGAGTTAAAGTCCAAGTTTCTGATTTGAACAGCTGGTTTGACAGTTTTATACACTAGTAGTTCATCTTACTTGTTATAGCCTTAGATCTTATTAATTTTTGATACAAAAAAAAAGCATTACCTGCACTGATTTTTTTTTTTTTTAATGAAAATTGATGCTTGAATCCAAATACTTATACTTCAATTATATGAAGTTCAATATTTGTATAGGTTTCTTTTCAATTCATTATCACATTTATTTCACAATTTTATATTGATTTTTTTTTATCCAAAACATTGACCTCTTTCTAACATTTTAAATAATTCAATCATGACATTCTTGATTTTAGCTATCAAAATTATATAATTTGTTTCCAGGCATATGTTAAACATAAATGTAGATAATGTTAGCGTATTTCAATCAAGTCATTATACTGAATTCTCGTGTAATGAACAATTTTACTTTTGCTTCATTATTTTCTCTTACTAAAATTTCAGTCTTCATCAAACCATTTTTTGTTATTCTCTTTCTAGTGTTTCATCTATTAAATATATTGATTTTTTTTTATATCAGTTTCATTTGTTCTCTTTATCCAATAATGTATTCTATTTCTATCTTCAATAGTTATCTTTAGTTTTTTTATTACCTTATTTCCTCACATTAAATTTTTGAACCTTTTGTATTTTGGGTTTTTGAAATTATCTACATTTTATGATCGCTAAAAAGTGATCAGTATCACAATATCTAAATTGTCAGAAGCATGCCTTTTTATCGATTCTAAAATGGTCAGTTTGATTTCTTGTCTTTCCATCAGGGAAAGTCCATGTTTCCTTATGTATATGTTTGCGATTATGCTACCATGTTATTGTTTGCAGTAAAGTCTACTACTCTAACTCCATATTAATTGCTGGTCTCGTGCAAGCTAACCCATCCATTTGTTACTCTAAATGAAACCTCCTTTCCTATCTTTGCATTTAGATCTCCCAAGACAATTTTCATGCTGAGGTACAATTAATATCTCCCAGTTAAGTTTCTATTAAAACTCATTCTTCATTTCCTCCACATCTGCAGTAGATGCATGCACACCGAACAAAGTTGTGTCAAAAAATTTGGGCCTGAATCTTAAAATACCAATTTTTTCATTTACTGCTCAAAAATTAATTACTTCACTTGTGTAAACAACCCAGCATAATTGGGTATTCATGCAAGAGCAAGCATTAAAAAGAAGTATCTTCTTAAATCAGTAATGTTGCTCTCTTTCTATCTTATCTCCTATATTTTATCACATTGCATCTGTAGTTCTCCCATAGCACCAGAGCAAAAAAAAATTCTAAACATTCCAAGTATTCAGCTTTAAATTTTTTAATCCATTACCCATTCTAGTCTTGTTAGTGGCTTCTCAACATTTTTTTCAGAGAGGAGTTGTTAACTCCTCATCCAACCCCCAACCTGTAGGACCAGGCTTCTTATTTAATTAAATTCCCAGAAGGCACGTGCACCCAGTTAATCTCCAGACACTGGTGTCTTGTTTAATTGTCTCTCTGGGACTATTCTTTCACATCTGGTCACCACCACACAGGTATGAATAGATCTTTATACTGTATTCATAATTCAAAGCTAAGTTATTTGTCACTGAAATAATATAGGTTTGAATTGCTAAAAAGCTTCGTTCCTATAGTCATCTAAATTTTTGTCATTACATAATTTCTTTTATAAACTTATAATAATAAACTTAAAACGGTTTTATTTCCACTACATTTTTTTAATAATTGAAGTTTTAATTTCATTTTTTTATACTTTAAAATATTGTAGGTTATATATTTAATTTTAATATGTAATCTAAAATTATAGAGATCAGAGGAACATAAAGTTCAAAGTTTTAGAACTATATGTATTAGCATGCTTTTTTCCAAGTTGTCTAATAGATCTTAAGTTTAAAAATTTGCTCACTATTCTTACAAAATGGAAACTCTTAATAGATATTTGGTATATTTTGTAGAGACTACATTTTATCAGTGAGTAAAAATGTTTCTTGATTTGCCTTTACAAAATAACTCATTGGTGATCAATAGTAAATTAATAGTAATTTAGTGATTAATAACAAAAATTATAAAATTTAAGCCATCTCAGATATTTAGGCTTATTTGTATCTTCACAAATCACCTTTTGAGCAGTCACAATTATGTGTGAAACAGGCTGCTGTTAAGATATAGTATTTGAGCTATTAGGTATATTTGATTTTTCCAGAATTGTATAATCCTTATATACTTTTCAGTGTACAATAAATTTTACAAAATATCCTTGTGGCATTACAAACCTAGTACTTTACTTCCATTCACTTTCCCCTTTGAAATTGAGCAGTATGGTATATGTCTGAGAGAAATCTGCAAGTGATTATTCTTTTATGGTGGGAAACATGATCCATCAATGATCAAAATTTGGACTGCTTGATGTCTAATATATTTGAAAGTAGTACACAAAAATTTTAAAAAGTAAATAAGGTTCAAATTGAGCAGATGACGTGCTGAGGATACTTTTCATATGTTTTGAGAGTTTTTCTCTGGTGAATGCTCATAGATTGCAACTAGTGCAGATTCTGTAATTTGTAGCATAGTACATTAAAGTTTTTCATGCAATTTGATTGTTAAATGTCTCCAGTGTGTCCTACTTATATGGCCTTAACTCAGACAAATGTAAAATTGGAAATTAGATTATTAAATAGCTGGCAGAGAGAGATCTAAAATGTCAAAGAGTTCTGTTATATCCCATCATTGATTACATCAGAGAATAATTCCATGAGAACAATTTCTCTCATCATTTTATCAACCCAGAAGTTAAAGGTTGTCTTCAAATAAACTGATAAATCTAGCCTTTATCAATGATATTGTAGATAGTTAAACTAAGTCATGTATCATTTATCTTTTGCTCAAAAAAATCTGAGTAAAGCATTGAGTTTCTCAAGGTAGAAATAGTGGTAGAATGCTTAGAAGTAACATACTGGTAAATTTTAATTGGTTTCCTGGCTTCCAATGACTTGCTAAATATTAATTCAATCAGATGTATTTGAAATCTAATGAAATACCAAATTTTTGACTTATCATGTTTTCCAAGATATTAACCCTATATCAGTTTTCGATAACTTGCAAAATTCAAGCTATGTCAAGTAACCAAATGTTTTATTAAGCACAGTTAATAAATATGCATTAGGTTAGTAGTCAATGTGTTTTCAAATCTATTCAAAATCATTTGAAAACTATGATTATGGCGTTCGCGATCAATCGATATTTTTTAGTTACATTCATCTGAACAATTTTAAAACAAAGGAGCTAAAGCCGCCGACTGAAGTTAATGAAAATTGCATGGTTAAACAATTTGTGCCAAGAAGTGACTAATCAACGTGAGAAAGTATTTGCTTGTTGCTCAACGGTCATTTTTTGCACACAAGCAGTATGAAAAAGATAGCTCTATTAGAAATAGAATAGAATGATAGAGACATACCACATCCAAATTAATAACCAATATGTAATTTGAAAAATAAACAAAGGAAAGCTTAAAAATTTAAACAACTTTTATTCTGTCGCATTTTACATTGATTGCTCGATCAAATGTACAACAAATATCAAATTCTGTGTATAAAAAGAACATGTCAATATATAAAAAAATGTGATTGTAGGAATATATATATATATACAATTGAAACATGGCACATTGATTGTATAAAAGAAATTCTTTACAACAAAGTAGCTGTTTTTAAATTTTCTCGAACAATGGTATCCATAACAACTTGAAAAACGACTTGAACATTGCTGGTATCTGTTGCGGTTGTGAAATGTGGATAAATCACTTTCCCAGTGTGTTTGTTTTGAGCTTGAAATTTATGCTGAGCAAATAATGCTCCACTATCAACATCATAATCTGGACCTAAATAAGAAATATTATATATTTTTGGAGCATAACTTAAAAATATATATTAAAATGTAATAAAAGACATCATCAAAAGACACTATTATAGGAGTATAATAAAATTTGAAGTGGGAATTAAAAAGCTAGCAGTAGCAACTTTAATTTTTTAGCATTAAAAAAAATGACTGATATTTTTTCAAATTTATATTATATTTCACTAAAAGTTCCTATCACACCTAACAATGTTTTAATAAGAAATGATGATACTCTAATAACACTTTTCTCATCAATATTTGGTTTAAACTCTGATCAGTTTTCACACAAGAGAATGAACTAGAACAAAAGATACCAATCCATTACTTTTATTGCTACAAACACTATCAAAACCAAGGAAGATAATCAAATTCATGGACTATTGAACGAACACAAACAGCACTAAAAATTCATTAGCCAGTTTAGCCACAATTACTGATGAAAGGTAACTCTAAAATAATGCAGTGATAAACTACTTCATTCTGCAATGAGTTTGTCAAATCAATTGATTTTCAATCATTTTGCAATAGTTATGCTTTAGGCATTTTTTTCCTATAAGGAATAAAGTTTTAACAAAGCCAACTTCCTAATTTTGTTTGAAATGTAAAAATTATTTATCACTTTCATGATATATTATACCTATATAAGACTTACACTTTTTTAGATTAATTGTACAAAATTTAATTAAATGCATCAGTGACCAAATATTGAATTCATTGCAAATATTTAGCAGTTAATTCTTGATAATTATAAGATTAAAAGAAACACTAACTATAGTATAAAATGCATTGGATATGTATCATAAAAAGAAATAAATAATTGCTTTTTCATGAATGTAAAAAAATAAAAGATAATTAAAATTTTATTTTGATATACGGTTTGATATATTATTCTCAACAGTCCTTTTTGCACAAAAGAACTAATTAAACTAGGAACTAAAGTTTAAAGTGTATCCTGAATCAATACAAACATCCAAGCCCAAGGTTGGATTTGAACCCACAAACTGTTGAACTGATGGTCAAATCACTAACCATTCAGCTGACAGCTTAATTAATATTTTATATCGAGTTCTTTACTGACTATTGCTAACATTGTATAATGTAATGTAAATCAATATTTTGGATTATAGTATGTTTTATCAAATCATAAATATTGAAAAAGTGAACATTATGATTTTTTAGCAGTTGATCTTGAGTAAATGAAAACAATGTTTGAGCCTTTATATTTTGCATGTTGAAAAGTGCATAAAAATTGAGAAGCCTAAATGATTTAGGAAGTATTAATAGTATGTGTAAGTTGAAAAAATGTTAGAAATATGTATTAAAGAATAGGCAATTATATTGATAAGTTAAAATGCACCAGCAAATATAGTAAAAATAATTTTTAATTATATACTTTGATTTACAAAGGAGATCAGAAATCCAAATTTGCTATAGTATACAAAAACATTATGTTAAATTATAATTTTTAACAGATGAATCTTTGATGAAAAATCCTTCAATCATGTCAAGATTATATCTGGATTAACCAAGGAAGATATTTTTCATATTTTCAGAACTGTCTTGTTAATGCAATACAGTAGATTCAGCAGATTTTAAACATATTGATGTAAAATTAAGGGCAAACAAAGTAACAAACATTAATTATAATAAATAAGTCAGTTTTCAGATAGATATTGCTGTTCTATTACTAAGATATACTCAGCATTTACTCATTAATATTATTCATATTAAATCTTCCTTCACAAGCTGACATAGTTTAAGTTAATTCTATATTCATTCATCAAATGCATAAAATTTACTTCTAGCTATTTCTAGGCTATATTGTCATTTCCTGCAAAATTTTAAATTTGTGAAATATTTACATATGCTATTCATCTAGAAAAAATAGTAATATGGCGAAAGAAATTATAAAAAAAAACAAACATTTTTTAAGGATTTTAAATTAAAATTTTGAGTTTTACTCTTTTCAAAAGTTTTTTTTAAAATTTTTTATGAAAGTGAAACTTTAATGACATGCATATCTTAATTGAGTAAAGCAATAAAATTTTAATCCTTAGTATTTCTCATTTGACGAATTCTTGCTGTTTCAATTTTTATGAATAGCAGAAATTTAAAGTAGAATTTGTCTTACAATCAAACTTTTATTTGCTGTATTTGTCAGCATATAAAGGGTGTATCAGACTTACCTCTTTCTTATACACATTTTTGAAGGATATATGTTTATTCTGCTCATTATAATGAATTTATAGTATTTTAAATATTAAGTAAAAAAGGGTAATGTTTTTTCCAAACATTTAATTTATCTGAAATAAAACTTTAAATTTTCGTCATCAAAGGTTAAATATTCATTTCCAGAGCTAAATGAAATACTTTCAAAATCAACATTTGAATTTGCACACAACATCTTATAGAGCATCCAGTTCATTACCAATGTATCACTTATTAGATGATTTAACCACTGTGTCTGTTTCATATAAATCTCATAGATTATGTTAATTATGAGCTGCTCTTTTAAATGCACTTCCTGATTCCATATATAATGCAGTATTGACATATAAGACACACCCCATTTTTCAGACTTTACAGAGAAAAAAATGTCTTTTATGCAGGCAGATATGATACTATAATCAATGTTAATGAAAAATTAATCTCAAAATAATTTTTCACACCATCTTCTTATAACTATCAGTGTAAAATTTGCACAGTTATAAAATAATCAGAAAAAATTAAAAAAAAAAACAACAACTTTATAATTGATAAAAATAACATTTTTTAAAAAATAAAATCTAAGATACATACCATCATAATCTGCCATGTAATAGCGAAGATGTCGGCCTGAATATAATATTTTTTCGCGAAATAAATCTAGCTTGTTGAGAAATAAAATCTGAAATAATAAATATCATGCAAATTTCTAAGAAAATGCAGGCATAACAAAAGAAAAATTTAAATAAAATGATTTAGTAATTACTCAATCATTTTATTTAAATTTTTCTTACTTTTATACTGTATTGATAACAAATATATAAAACTTTACTGAAAACAATTTAAATTCCTTACTTTGTAATAAAAAATACAAATAATAAATACAGTTACATAATTAATATTATATGAAATAGTGTGCTAAACAAATATATAAAATCAGTATTAAAAAATATGTCGACCACTTACCATAGATGTATTAATGAAGAAGCGATTATTACATATAGATGAAAATAGTTGCAAGCTCTCTTGTAAGCGATTCTATTACAAAATGAATATAGAATCAAAAATATGTAATAAAAACTACTGATATTTATAATTCTTAGTTAATATATGAATGGTGAATTTAAACAAAATTTAACATAAAAACATACAATGGAATTATCTTCTTGCAGCACCATATCATAGCCACTTAAAGCAACAACGAATAACAAGGCACCAACATCATCAAAACATTGAATCCATTTTCTACGCTCAGATCTTTGGCCACCAACATCAAACATTCTATAATATAAAATATTTTACACTTTTTAAAAAAAATCTTTGTAAAACACAGGTTTGTACAGATTTCCAAAAATCAGATTCCAGGAGTAAAATCAAAATTTTCCAGGAGGTATCGACATCACGTTAATTAATTTACTTTAAAAATTGTTCTTAATCAAATATGCATATAATTGTGTACATGCAATATTTTTCAATCATTTCTGCAAATAATAAAAATAAATAATTGCAAACATTAATGAGACAATTTTTTATTCGAGTTAAAATTATTAATAATTATTTCAAAAGCCTTCAATGAATTTACAGCTAAAACAGATTTTTTTTTTAAATAATCAACATTATATATAATACTGGATTATAACATTGTATAAAATAATGAGTAATTGTATAGTTTTTAGACATTTCCAATAGATACAGATAGCAAAGATTCTTTTAAAGACTTTTGCATCAAACTTTTCAATAATGGATCAAAATCTCCAGCAATAAATGGTAACATTGGTTTATCAGTTTGATAAAGTGTGAGAAAAAGTTCTACTTCCCTAGCAATAAATATAAAAAAAAAATGCATTAAGCAAAAAAAAAGTACATCTTTTGTATGCTTCTGCACAATATCAAATGTTCTGTACCAGGATCGGGAAATATTTTTGTTTTGAACAAATGACATATATGTTTTAAGATAAGGTAACATTTCAAGCAATCTGTCGAAAAAACTTTTATTTTCTAACCATCGATATTTGAAAAACTTAAAGGAAATTTTATGACTAGGCCAAGGTTATCAAAGTCATCCCTATGAGTAGGCAAATCTTTAAATAGCCTGTATATTGCACTTGCTGTTACCTCAACTTCTGAAAATGAGGAACATTCATAGCTGTAAGCCTTGTGTAAAATGTGTTGGCTGTTGCTTCCGACATTTACATTTGAATGATGCTCACTTTTAAAAAATCAGCCATTTTAGTCAAAACAGACAAGTTTACATTTGGGCTATCCATTAACAACTGGGGTAATCCACTTGTTCCTAATTATAAGTCCATCTTATTCACTTTTTCAAACAAAATATCTCCAGTTGAATGACCTAAAAAATCAGATGAGTAATACCGTGTTTTCACTGTAACATTATCCCAAAATCTTACATGACAGTCCAATTGTTTTGTCTGCAGATGATTATTTAAGCTTTCATCACAGTGAAGCATATAATTAGAAACATTCTTAACTTTTTCTTTCAATAAGTTGGAAAAATAAGATGCAATTCCAAAAACTGTTAAATAAGGACATCTTTTCTCAGCACAATTGAATTGCTTTGCAATAGCACTGAATTGCTTGAAAGAGGTAATTCATATTGTTACAAGAACTGCAGCTGAATCCACTGTTTAAAACTTTAAGGGGCCCATAGAATTTCAGCCTTTAAAACTTCCTTTGAAGAAACAAATGAATCTAAAATTTCAGAGCATGTTTTGTGTTCACATTCTTTAACAGAATCAGCAGAAGTGAAAAAAATCTTTTAAATGAGTAGATTTTTTTAGCAGATATAGCTTATTCTAATAAATATATATGCTATTTCTCTTTTATATGAGATTCAATTGCCAATACATCCATATTTGAAATACAGAAGTCTTTCTTGCAAAACAGACAATGGGCATGTGTTTTTTCTGAAAAACACAAAAGCCAATCTTTGTATGGCTTTTCCAGAGTCCACAGATCATTGAAAAGATACTTTCAACCAGTCATATTAAATAATTTATTCAGTCTTTATTTCCTTAATAAACTTAATTTATTCCGATTCAATTAAATTATATGCAATTTTTATCAAGGGAGACATGGAGAGTATGTTTTAACTCAAAATTTTATATTAAAATATTAATATTCAGTGAATTTTATAAATATAAGGAAAACAGCAACAAATACAAAAAGAACTAGTTAAAATAAACACCTTAATTGTGCAACAAATTGAATTTGTTGGGTGATTACTTAACTTCACATAAATCTAAATACTATTAAACTGAATTATCATGGAATTATTGTAGCTGAACTAGATATTGAAAGCGCTAATACAAGTCAACAATTAAAAATAAAAAAAATTTAATATCGATCGTGCCGCTATCTAGTGGCAATATGATAAACTAATACTAAATTAAGTTTTTTGACAATTTTATTGAAAATTTTAATATATTAAAACAAGAAAAATTCAAAAACTTAAAAATATTTTCTAGAAAAAAAAATAAATGCATCAGGGTAAGAAAAAATTCCAGGAGTTGTGCGAACCCTAAATACACATAAATACTTTAACATTTTAATTAGATACATTACATAATTCATTGCATAAAATTAAAATAACTGAATTTTCTTTTTGATTAAATTAGATATCAACTACACATATTTTAAATTTGTAAAGTCTAATTCATTTCAATAAAACCGTAAATTAAAAAGAAAACGTGTAATATGTTGATATTCTGAGAACAACAGGTTAATAAAATATGATACAGATCCTTTATAATAATTTCACATTATAAAAAAGATTCTATTATAATTGCACATCATACAAGGTATTTTAATGAAAATAAGAATAGAGTTTTCATCAAAATATTTATTTTTGTTAATGAATGGCTGTTAAAGAGAGTAAATTTTATTTTGAATAAGTTATGAAGAAATTAAAATTCAATAATAAAATTAAAACATAAATTTACAAGTGACACAGAATTTTTCAATGTAAAGAGTATGTTATTTTCAATAACTCAATGAAGCATACACATAAACTGTTTAATTAGCAATGATATGATCAATTTTCCCATATTATTTTATTATTGCCTGCCAAAGTATTTTACTATTATCTGCTAAAGGAAATTTAAGAGGGTTATGGATTGTTATCATTTGCTTAATCACACAAGACTTATTGCCCTCAAATATTAGCAGGCCCTTACAAAAAGCAGTGACATTAAAAGTATTTAATATAATGATGATATTAAATATATTGTATAGTAGCAAAATATAGAGAGTAATCAATTCAATAATCCTACCTGTAGTTATAACAGAATTCTTATAAGTTTCATATTACCTTTTTATGTTTACAGATAATTTTAATCAATTTTTGTCATTTTGAGATTTTTATGAAATACATCAAATATATATATATATATATAATTGCATAAAAGTAATGAATATAGTTCATACCTTATCACAAAATCATTAATTTTAAAATGAGTTTCAATGATACCAGTTGTGCGTACACGTGCTCTTAGGACATCAGTTGCAGTTGGCACATATTTTTCTGAGCATATGCGATCCATGCTTTCAAATAAGCTAGAAGAAAATAATTTTTTTTATAAAATTTACAAGATAAATAATATTTGACAAAATAACCTATAATAATTTTAGCTATTAGTAACATGAATTATCTTTAAAGAAATGAAAATTACTTCTATAATTAATTAGAAAACTAACAATTTGTAATTCAGCATTTTGATATTGAACTACATTGATGCAAACATAAGATTAAATTTTTCTTCTCTTGGGGTATTAAATCATACAAATGGTAATGGGATAAATATATTTTTCTAAAGAAAAAGAAATATCAAACTAAAAATTTATGCAAAGCAAAATTCACTGATTAAAAAAGTAATCTCTCCCTCTGATTTAAATTTTTATTAATTCTTTTCTACTATCATGTAAACTTTTGTTTTTCATTAACATTTTTTATATTTATTCATTAAAATAATTTATTTTACAATGGGTTTTTTTATTAAACACTTTTAATCATATACTTACCATATAACAATATTCTGATTCGTACAAAAATATTCACAAATGGTAAACACTTGCAAAATTATTACACTTTTTATAAAAATTTTATATTATTCTGCACAAGTTCATTTTTATTTTTTCCTAAATGGTTTTACAGTTTGCTTTCTCACCTTGATAAGCAAAAAGAGAATTTTCCAATAAATTTTGTCAAATATTACAATGCATAGGATCTAGTTGCATAAGAAAAAATAGCAATTTGAAAAATTGTAAATTAATTACTGCACTAAATATTATAACAAATTGTGAAATTTCCCCAAAACATTCTGGGATGCAATGGACTTTCTAAGGGTTGATTTATTTCATTTTTGTGGGGGTTACTGGTGCAAAGTCCAATATTGTACAAATCTGCATTGCAAGTAAAAACACAAACGAATTTTTATAATGTTTGAATCCAATTAAATTAGATAAAAATTAAATTTGTAGTGTTAAAAAAAACATTAAGCATAAATCATTAAAAATTAAGACACATAATTAAAATATGATATACAATATATGGTACACTACACACATCATAAATTGGAGACCTCTGAAACAGCAAAAAAAAAAAAAAAAATGATTGCAAGTTTTAAATCAATTTTTTGGATGGAATAAAAGAAAATAGAAGAATGCAAAGAGGATATATTATATAATCTTTTACCTGTCTGCAAAAAATCACAAGTCTTCTGCCAAGAGGAGAAAATAAAATCTTTGATATAATTTGTTAAGTCAAAAAATATCAACGATTAATGTAAAAATCTAGTGGTATTATAAGGACTATTATCAGCAAGTTCATCACCAGTAATGCCAATGTGATTTGGAACCCAACAAAATATATTAAATCCTTTGCTCTTTAGTGTATTTAAAGTATCTAAAATTTCCACAATAACAGGATGACATTTGCACTAAAAATAGTCTAATTGTATGACCATTCATGCTATCAGTGTAGATACAATATTTTCAATGAGAGAAGGATTATAGTAGTTCTAGAGCACATAAAATAGTAACAGATGCATCTGTGTTGACAGAACATGATGCATGAAGTTTAAAAAGGTAAACTGTATTTTCAATAATAACTGTACAACCAACATGACCACTTGATTCTGAGTACAAAAAGAATGTAGGAGGAATACTGATAATGAATGCACAAGAACATCTATTGGAAAATAAGGCTGGGTGTGTGTGTGATTTACTGTATCCAAAGAAGGGATTAATTATAATAGCAATAGGGATATTACAAGGAGGAAATTTCAAAATATCTGTAATTTGGATTTGAAAATAGAGGAATTCAGATGAAGACAGAAGGGAATTTATACATTCATAAGATGATAGTATATTACTTAGTCATGCAAACTTTCTAAGAGAAACTTTATATGAAACTCCCTTGTTAATATAAACTTTTTGTCAGCCATCAACCTTCAGGAGCTGATTGGATATATGTCAGATATTTAGAGTTCAAGCAATATCAAAATTAAAAATAGTAAAAGATCATGGAGATTGGAAGCAATATATTTAATTAGCCATCACTTACAAAATAATTCTTTTTTTAAATACATTTACATTTTCTAAGTTACACAATAAACTCTTTAAACAGCAATTTTTAAGTACATACGAGGGTTACTCTGAAATTTTTTAGATACGTGCAGACGAGAATTTACAAAATAAAAATTACTGTTTAATTTTAAAATTCAAAGAATTTTAACACAGAAGACAAATTTTTACTGACTTATTTCAACTTGTTTAGCGTAGAATAAATTTTAAACAGAAGAGAAAATGGAGTTGACGTGAGAACATTTTCCCGCTATGATTTTAAAGCAGATTAAATTAAGAAGAATGTGTTCAACAGTTGCAATTAGCATTTGGTTATGAATCTCCAGCTCGTGCTGCTGTATTCAGATGGTTTAGAGAATTTAGCAGAGGTCGCAATTTTCTTCAGGATGAAGAACACACAGGAAGGCTGCCATCAGCAGTAATACCGGATAATGTATCTGCCATACGAAAAGTGCTAATGGATGATAATCGCTGTACCTATCAAATGATACAGAAGGAACTTGACATTGAATCCGCATCCATACACAAAATCATTCATGAAGAATTAAATATGAAAAAAGTGGTTTGCCTTTGGGTTCCCCATAATCTAACTGAGCATCAAAAAGAGGAGCATGTCAGAAGCAGTAAAGAAACTCTTAAATTGCAAAATGATGGTGGCCACTGCATCATTTCTAAAATTTTAACGGGATGAAACGTATATACCGTTTTTTGACGTTCCAACATGTCAAGAAAGCAATGTATGGGGCTTTGAAGATGATCCCATGCCAACAATAGTGGAAAAACAACGCGCACTGAAAAAAGTGATATACGCTGTTTTCTTTCGAAGTACGGGATTGATCAAAGCCATCAAGTTGGAAGGTCAGAAGATAGTAACAGCAAACTGGTATACCACTAAATGTCTTCCAGGAATTCTACAAGAACTGAATGTTAGGGCACTAATGTTTCACAATGACAATGCATCTTCACATACAGCCAGATTAACTGTTGAGTTTCTTAAACAAAAACAAATTAAAGTGATCGAACATCCACCATATTCACCTGATCTAGCTATGTGCGACTTTTTTAGATTAAAAAATAACCAAAAAAACTAACGTGCATGTTGTTTTCATTCAGAAGAAGAGATTGATGTGACTTTAAATGCATTTTTTTCATCTATTTCAAGAAATGAACGGCTTGAGGCATTTAATCTGTACAAAATTCATCTACAAAAGTACATTGATGCTGGAGGAGACTACTTTGAACTAAAATTTTGTAAGTATAACTTTAAAAACCTAGTTCTATATCAAAAATTTCAGATTGACCCTCATATTAAAATAAATGCTTTTAATTTTAGCATGTTTTTCAAGGTTATTACACAAGGATTTCTAAATTTGGTTTGGCAGACTATTATGTATCTTTGACATATCAGGCAATCACTTGTTCTGAACTTGGTGATATAGCAACATTCAACTCTGATAAAAATTTGTTCTCATTTTGTTTGTTTGTCAGAACTTTAGTGGGCTGCCTGTCTCAGACTAAATGCAATCATGCCAAAGTCTGGCATAAAATATTTAAAAAACATTTAAGAAAAATCTAGATATTGTAGATAATATTTTAATGATAATATAGTTACTCATAATTTGCAAGATCTTTAACCATTTCATTCCATATATTGTGCTTATTTACAAAAACTGACAAGACATTTAGTAAAACCAAATATAGTAAAACTTACTATAAAGCCGAATCGTTAAGTTCATATTCGTAGCCTCTAGCTACGGCAAGCCTTACTCCTTTATCATTCCACAGATTTTTCAATGAATTGCATATATAAGGCAACATAGCATAATTCTCGTCAAAGCAGCACTGGCAAGATAGTATAGTTTGAGCATGACCCTAAAGACAGATGCATAAAAAACATTAGAATGGTTAAAAAAAAAATAAAAAAAAAAAAAAACTTTTTTCTTTCATCATCAGTTACAACATACTAAAAGTCCACATTATCATTACTTTGCCTTTACAATTTACTTACAATTGCAACATTGAGTGTTTAATTGCAAATTATAATGTATTTAATGTGACTAAACATTTATATGATAGCAAAATTTAATTCAGTATATTGCAATAAGTAATGCTACAATAATGGAAAATTGAAATTCATTATACTTAGAAAAAATTAACAATTATGATTTATAAAATATTAATCTAAATTAGAAACTTAAACTATAATTATTTATATTCTGAATACTCTTTAATAAGAAGATTAAAAGTTAATATTTATTATTGTAAAAATAAACAGAGCTACAAAAAAACCTCAAAACCCCAATGTTATATGTATTATGAAGTTCTAAATTGCAATATGTTTATAATAGTCAAAAATCAAATAACATATAAAATTTGTAAAGTAATTACTTTTATTTCAAGATAAGATGTATTGACAGAAAAAATCTCTGAATATAAATCAATTAATGATACATAATTTTTATGTATTATGAATACAAACTTATAAATTACTAAATATTATTTATAGTACACTACTTTAAATTAACATACCTAAATCAAGCTTTTTTATTTGTCTTTATAGTAATTAGATCATATTGACTATAACATAATATCAATTTTCATTTGAAAATAGAGTAATTTAATTTCCTTTTTTAAAAAATAAATACATAATTAATTTCCTGACAGAATAGTTTAAAACAAAATAGAATAACAGCGATCTGTAATAATTAATGAGTTTATATGTCAAGTATAGATAGAAATGTTTTCAATCATCAGAACATTAATTTTGACAAAATTTTATAAATTTAAAAGTGATACCACCTTAAATAGTAAAATCATTTCTCTTAAGTGAAAATTTTATTTTTATACACAATAAAAACAATTAAAAAATTTTCTTGAATCCCTGGAAAGTTAAAATATTAACATTATAAAGAAAACATCTCAAAATAAATTAACTTTTTTTAAAAAAGGGATTGTTATATTCCTTGTGAAATTATATTTTTGATTACAAATTATTAAATTATAATATTATTTTAAGCCATTTATCTTCTAATAAACTGATCAAATAAGGTAAGAATTCAAAAAGAAATTCACGAAAAAATTTCATATATTTAAGTTTTCTAAGTACATTTAGTATACTCAAAAAAGAATTATTTTAAATATAGAAATTGACTTTTCATTAAAATTATTTTAACTTTATGTTACCTTTTCCTCTGCAGAAGAAAATTTTTACAAAATGTTTAATTTGAATTTTACTTTTTTTAAACTTAGAGACAGAAATTAATTTCATAAGTATATTTCAAATACATTTTGAAATTTATTAACATGTTTCACATATTAACAGCCGAGCTGGCAGCCGAATGGTTAGCACTCTTGCCTTTGGTTCAACAGTTCATGGGTTCGACCCCACCTTGGGCATGGATGTTTGTAGTGGTTCGGAATCCACTTTAAACTGTAGGTCCTGGTCTAATTAGCCCTCGTGTGCAAAAAATAAGTCTAACATTGTGTGGGGGGGATCGCAGAGTGCAGTTATAAATTACAAAAAAAAAAATGTTACCAACATAATCTCTCAAATTATTGTTTTTTACTTTCAACTGTAATTTGCAATAGCAGACTAATTTGAACAGGACCCATAATTTAAAGGAAATTCAAAACTATACAAAGGTCAATATCTGATATAGAAATTAAATTCACAGGCCACTGAACTGAAGGCTAGAGTGCTAACTACTTAGCTGTTAGCTCAATTTTCAGAATGAGGCAAAATTAAAAAAAACAATAATAAAATAGGTTCATATCATTAACTGTTTTTATTAAGGCAATGTAAGTATCAGGAGAGGCTGGAATACACTTCTTAAAAAGATACTATTCACAAAAAAATGTGCATGAATATATCTATACAAAACATTTTTAGATATTTGAAGAAATAGATGAGCAATGATTCTGAAACTGCTACAAAGCATGATTCTACTCTTTTGAATAAAATAAAATCATTCACATATGAAGGAAATAAAAATTGGAAATATTCAATTGTGCACTTCATTCAACATAAAATTCAATTTTATATTGAGTGAAAAGAATATTGTTTATCAAATAACTTTAATTCCAGCAGTGATGATAAAACAATTAATAAATTTGAAAAAGCGACAAAATTACGGTAAAAAATATTTCAGAAAATTTCATTGATTAAAGTTTTAAAAGATTAATAGCTTCCTCAGCAAACAATTGACTGAAAAATTTTTTATTCATTTGACAAATCAAATTTTACATAAAATTTATTTCAAAGAAAAGTTAAAATGCTACTTTAATAATGGAAAGTACTTTGTTTTTGGCATTTTCTAAATTAATGCGAAGTATCCCCATTCCTGTCAGCACATATTTCATGGAACTTAGCACATTGTCAAGTACTGTAGGCTGAAAAATAATCAGAAACAAAAATTATGAACTTAAAAACTTTAATGGAGTGTTAAAAACAATAATAGAATAGAATACATTAATTTATAAAAGTTTAATAATTTTAATTTTTAAGGCACACAAGAGTTAGCAATATGTAATACTGTTGAACAAAATTGATAAAATAATTTCACCAATCAAAGTTACAGAAAAAGTTAAATAATTTGGATTTTAAGTTATTTATGAAATTAATAAACATTTTGTGTGATATACTTGCAATTCTTTTCTGTTAAACTCTTGTAAAACATATAATATGCAATTATGAAGTTAAAAATTATAAATTAAAACAAAAAATTAAATAACAATATTGAAAAATTATTAAATGTAACATAAAAGCTACAGTTTTGTAAGCTCTTTAAAGTGTAAGTACATTGATAGACAATGACAGGGAGTATTCATTAAAAATTCAATAGAGAATGGCTTTTATAAACTTAAGATCATTTTTTTAGCCCAAAGATAATTGATATAAATATTATCATTTGTAAACCTTATATGCAAGAATTGAATTGATCAAAATTTGAATCTCACAACATTATGCAATAAATAATTACAAACATTTTCACAGACGTTTATGTTTCAATTATTTAAAATGGTCAAATATTATTTTCAAATACAATTTTTTTTCTAAATGTAATATTAACATACTTTAAAGCTTTTTAACTCATCTGTAGTAAAGCCATCACTATGAATTATTTTCATTTGTTTTACGAGAGTACTTTTTCCACTCTCACCAGCACCTATAAAAAATGCAATTTTTTTTCAAGCTCAAGATATTTAATATATAAATTATTAATTATAAATTTAATTATTAAATTCAATAAAAGTAAATAAAAATACCAAAAGAAAACTTCTTATGGCTTTAAAATTAAATAACGAAGAATAAATTCCAAATTTGAATATGTAAAACTGCAAAAGCATTTTAAACATTAAGAGTATTGACTTGAAAATACTTTTAAACATAAAGAAAAACTAAAATAAGATTATCAACTACAAACGTTTCAACTGTATCTGCTGAAAAATTTCAAAAACAAAGATTAACTTATTTTCTTATTGATTTCATCATTATCATGATGCAGATACATACAATGATACATTTTTTATTAATTAGTTTATTAAGACTATTAGGAAGAAATATTATTTAATTAATTAGAAGGGCAAAAGTTTCTGAAACATTAACTACAGATATTTTCAAATGATTTTAAAGTAGACTTAAATTTTTCAAGATGAAAGTATTTTCCATATTTTATATTCAGATTCTAAGTTGAAAAACTAAATGTACCATATTTTCTTATACATAATCTGCAGAGTCACATATTATCTACAAGATCCTTTTTTCTTTAAGTAAAAGAAAAAAAAAGCATCCCACAATCTACAGTTGCATATGATTCATGGCAATGTTTTGTCGAATAGTTGAAAATATATACTGCTGATAATATGGTATAGCATAAAATAAAAAATACACAGTATGCTTAAACCACACGAAATTGTACAGAAAAATGCATTTATTATGAAAAACACCTGATTAAATTTCATTTGGATCCACCTCATCACAAAGTGCGATAAACTGAGATGAAACCACCTGATAGATCATCAAGAATAATTCCGATATAATTCAAGTAAAACATCAAACTTTAGTTTTTAATAACTCTTAAAAGGAGGTTAGGCATATTTTAAAAATAAAATATATTCATTTCATAATTAATCAAATGAAATAAATAGATTATTTTTTAATTACACATCAGATATATTTTTCTTTTGTAGAATCCATGATTCGTTTTTCAGCTTATATTAACATTTGTCATCAATTTTTTATTTGCCTCCTTTAGAGTTTTTAGTTTAAAATCTGCTGTGTAGTTTACAAACTTTCACTTCCACATGATATATATGAACTTGAATTTTTTAGAATGAAGTAACTCAGATCAAAACAAAAAGTAAAATGACGTAGCCAATAGCCGCTGCAATATCTTTTGAGCAAAACTCACTCTTGAATGTAATTGTACAAAATTTATTATAATATAGTTGAAATAAATCAGCCGAGTTGTATAATTTATTTTATAAAACATATATATACATATAAATGGCATTCCTTTCTAAACTTCATCATAAGCTTTTCTGTGGAAGAATTTTTATCAGATTATATGAAATGGTGTATAATACAAAATTAGAAATTTTTAATGCATAATCCACTGATTATATAGAGAAAAATATAACAATTTTCTATTATAAAAACTTTTTAGTATACTTATTCTAGAATAAGAAAAATTGAATTCAATTTGCAAACTAGCTACATTGAAATAGGCAATTTTAAATGAATTTGGGACAAAATTTATTTTATTTCAGTACTGAAAAAAATTTTTTCACCCCAGTTATGCTCCCAATTAAATCAGTCATATCAACACTTAATTCAGAACATGAATTAAAGCTTTTACAAATGAATTAAATTTATTTAATTATTGCAAGAAAATACTATTAAAATACCTCACAACATTACAACTTATATAAGGGACTTCTTAAGTAACTTTATTCCATTTTATTACACAGTGAAAATATATTCTTACAAGGAACTTAGAAAAAAATTCACATCACATTTTATAGTGACATAAGAAACATTCTTCGATGAAAAAGCAAATCATTAAACCTCATGTTTTTTATGTTAATTAAATACACTTCTGATATCTGATTGCAGACATTTAGCCTTTTCTCAATATAATAATAATTTCAAATGAAAAATAAATATGATAATCCTATTCAAGCCAATGTTAAGAGTGTTAATGTATATTAAAATTTACTTGGCCTAAATATTTCCTGTGAGATATGAAGAGAAGAATGCCAGCTTAAGCGTACACTTTGTCACCCAAGAATGGTTAAAAATCAAGGAAGTATCTGAGGATAGACATTTAACCCCTATACCAATTAATATAATGTGAGGGGTCTGACTACATTGCTATGTAAAATGACTTTACATAGCTGTCATTTAGTTTTTGAATTTCATTAATTTTTTTGGTATCTATTCTTTTTTATTCTTTGCAAACCTGGCTATTGATTGATTCAGAATGACCAAGAGTAAAATATTCTGCAACATTCTATTTTAGAAAAGCCTTAAGCAAATCCTGTATCATTGAGAGTGCTTATAAACAGTTTGTTTTCACTTCACATCTTGATTTAAATTATTGTTCCAGTAAATCAAGTGAATTTTGTGGACCTGTTTGAAAATTCAATTTCAATATTATATTATTCTTTGTCATTATTTTCATTTAAATCTTTTATACTCAATATTGATTAATGTATAGAATTAATTCTATTATTTCATGAATAATTTTGTCTTCTGCACAATGCACTGTTTTGAATTATCACGAGATATCAAATTAAAGTTTAACCTTTAACTTTTTTAGATATTAAGCAAATTTTAAGATAACAAAACAATTCATCATGATATTTTTCATCATGACAAATTCTGTTTTAATATTATATAAAGTATTTTTTATCCTGCTAATTATTTGAAAATTTTATGCTTTGAAATTTGTGTTCACATTAATTACTAACTCCATTTCTAACCATCCATTTAAATTTAATTTTCTAAGTTTTCTTTAAAAAACCCCCAATATTTTATAGCTATAGTTACATTACATTGTTTATTTAGACATTTATAACTTCCTTTGAAGTACTGCATAAAATTATAGAAGTTTGTCAATACTTTTTTGTTTATTAAAGAAATTGAGCAAATTAGTTGCATTGTCAAGTTTATGTAGTTCAAATCATAAATTGCACAATTAGGACAGAACCCATTTTCAAAAATATTGCTTTTAGTCAATGTTTGGCTTTAATCAATGTTAGTTATTAAGCCATGTTTAGATGCAAATAGCTATGTTACTTTTGCGTAGTATAAATCATTTCCAATGATGAAGCAAAAAATAACCAATCATCAAAATTATGACATTAAATAATATATTTTTATCAATGATATTAATTTTTGTTTTTAAAGGTATACTATTTTATTAAAAAGAACATATAGAATCAAATTCATTTTTAAATAAAATTAAAGCAAATAAATATCTATTTTGCAACACTAAAATAAAAACAAAAGCTGAAATCAGCAACACTATGCAGTAAACAAAGGGCGCCAGATTTGGCGAGAAATCTTATATGGGGATACCGAACTTGTTCCCTTATTTTCATCATTTTTTATATGAAATGCTTTATTACTATAAAATAAATAACTTAAAATATTTGTAATAGTTGCATATCAACATTTATGGACATTTGATAGCCAAGTCATAAAGAACAGTTTGATAACACTACCAACTTCCATCTGACTTACTGTTGATTGACAAGTAAGAATGATTTGGTCCTTAGCTTAAAATAAACAAACTACAAAATATAAGCAAAATTTTCATTAAAATCATGATGAACAGTGATACAATATTTAAATACCAAATTTATTGTGGTTTCTTACTTAAATTGACATAGATATACTGAAAACTTATAATATAAGTTCAGGAGAGTATAAATAAAAAATTTAAACAAATAATGCACTAATACTTAAATAACAATTTTATAGAAAAAAAATGTAAAATAAAGTAATATTAAGATATTTTTAAATTTAATAATAGGTATGCACACTAACTAAGCTTAGTGAATTTATGATAAATAATCATATAAAATAAGAAAGATAAAATTATTCATACCAAGAAGTAATATTTTAATGACATTTCGTTCTTGTTTTGCAAGCTCAGCTAATTGTTTATCAATTTCTTCACTTCTTAGCTGAGCACGCCTTTCTTCTTCATCAAGACTTAAACATGCCCCCATGCTCCATAACCTCACTGCTTACAACTAATTTTACCAAAAATAACTTCAACGTAACACATAAATAAAAATAGCAGCCAGTTTAAGGAACAAATAAAAGCTGTATATAAATTTGACAGATTAATACCAAAGAAGAAACTTCAGTAATACAGAAATACTATATTTATAACCGAATTTCTACAAAAATTACTTTTAAATGCAAAATTATTCTAACAAGAAAGTGGTTGAGTACTATTTCCTTTACTCTTTCATTTATGCACGCCAACATTTTTTGTTGTCAAACAGGATAGACAACCA
Organism: Latrodectus elegans; assembly: GCA_030067965.1. NCBI lineage: Eukaryota > Metazoa > Arthropoda > Arachnida > Araneae > Theridiidae > Latrodectus > Latrodectus elegans. Next base: position 27,986,239 of record CM057814.1, read on the forward strand.
AACTATTGCCAGATTTAATTATATAGAAATATATCTCGCTTATACCAATATTCTAGTAGTTGACTAATGTGGAAAATTGAGTATTATAAATATACAGCATTACAATGATAAAATTCCAAACATTTTAAGTTTTAATTTATTCTGAAGTAATGACAGAAAATAAATTTTTGTACGTATTTTTTATAATATATTACAAAGCCTTAGGTTCTAATAAATTAATATTAATTAATTTATTCAGCATTAAGTTTATAAGAACGACGACTATAATTTTCTATTAGTGATGGTCTGCTTTGAATTTAATTATATATTATAGAAATAAATTTAAAAATATTTAACTGAACAGCTGACTATATTTCTTTTCAAGGGATTTTAGCTCAATCCAATAAAATGAAATTTTAGTAACTATTTTATTTTTGTGGAGTTTTTTCCTTACAAATTATTGACTATTTTGTACATTAATATCTACTAGAGTTTCAATAAGCGCTTTGCATGATCCTACTGTTAATCTAAAAAATACTCAAAAGTAATTTAGATAAAAAGTAATCTTAAAGTTTAAAGATCAAAAGTAATTTCAAAACTAATCAGAAAGAAAATAATGGTAGATTTGTGTATTAGTTAAGTAAATTATTTATATAGCTTAAGACCTTAATGTTTGGCTGCTGTATAATCCTTAATATATATTCATCACAAAACGCAATAATATTCACTGGAAAGTTTTAACAATATACGCAAAAAAAGATTCTTTATACAGCAAAGAAATTATTTAAATCTACACCCGACACCGAGGAAAATCCATGTCATTTTCTCAGAATTTGTATCCAGATATACTGGATAGTTAAGAGTGGATTTCAAACAAATGAAAATATGAAAGTCTTATGGAATACATATAATTTAATAAAATTAATTTAGGTGTGGGTTCAGACTAGAAACTTCTTATAGTACAGTTTATGCATATACATAGTAAGGACAACAAATCCAAGTTAACACACATTCAATGCATTAAAATAACAAACGAAAATTTAGAAACACAACCAAAGGTAAACAATATTTTACATAACTCTGCACTTGAAGGTCAAACTTGCAACCCAATGAACTGAAACGCTGCTGAAACTTGAGCAAAAGTGATAAAGTGCAAAGTACTTTTGCCTTCAGTTAATTTTTTTCGAGACTTCGATTTACATCGAAGATATGGTTTATCATGATGGTTCTGAATCTATTTAATGAGACTGACGCTTTCTGTCGAAATAGCTAGTATGTATAAAATATCTATGGAGTAATAACCAGATCAAAACTTATTTAAAAATTATGGTTACAATAGCGAAAAACTTTAAAAATGAAAGTATCATATAACGAAACAATTAAATTACAGTTTTATATACGATTAAAATTTTAAAGCTTTCCTTTACTTACAGATTAAACCTCTTTTTTTTTTTTATAGTGATGCTGTTATTCGAGAAAAGTTTGAGGAAAAGAAGAAGAGACTATAATGATAAAATATTTAATCACTATTTAAATATGTCATATATATCTACATAGGATTTAGTGTAGCAGACACCTCTTTCAATAGCAGATATTACACGTGTTTAAATCTTAACCAGTAAATAATGAAGCAGATGAGAAAATGTTTGTCATTTCATTTTCGATGGTGAGATGCATAATAGTATTGTGGGAGTGATCATTGGATGCATTCTCCACAAGCAATTATAAAAAGAATTCATATCAAGAGAGCATGAAGTAAATATTCTGGTAATAAAACTTGTTAGTTATTAATTCTTGGATTGTACATGTCATATGAATTGGAACATAAATCTGCTGAAAATTATACGGACAAAAACTACTGTAATAATACAAAATTTCATAAATGTGTTCATTATATTCATATTAATAAAGGCTGACACTGAGACATTAATGAAAAAATATGAAGCCATCACGTTAAAAATCTCTGTTCATTAAGTTTAAAATTTAATACTGAAGCTAGAAATTTTGTGTGTTAGTGTGGTCATGAATCAGAAATTTCTGAAGAGTTTTACACCAGTCCAAATCATTTTTATGGCTCACCTTCCGGCTTTTTTTTTCATTAAATTTTCTTTATCTGACAAGAGTTCGTATTTTCTGATATCTTATCATCTTCATGAAGCAGTATTTCAGTTGTACTATCTCCCTGAATTTCTTGGAATAATCTATTATCTTCTTTTCCCATAAAATTTGTAGCAGAATTTTTTTATATATATTACTATATACAGGGTGAGCCAAAAGTGCGTTACAGTTTTAAAAATTCATAAAAAAAGAAAGTAAGATAAAGAAGTGCGGTTTGCAAGAAAGGACTCACAAGGTAGTCGGATTTTTTTTTTTCCAGCAAAAAAGTTTTAGTTAAAAACGTCGCCAATAGATGGCGCTGACTGTTGGAAACACAATGAAAAGGACAACAGTACGCCCCATTCATTTATTCTGATAATAACAGTTGTTCAATATGACCTCCAGTACATTGTACGACACAACTAAGGCGACTCGCAACGCCCGTTACAGCTGAATGCAATATGTCGAAATGAATTGCAGAAACCTCACGACAGATGGAATCTTTGAGTTCGGCCAATATTGAAGGAGATGAACAGTACACACGTGATTTCAAATAGCCCCACAACCAGAAGCTCACCCTGTATAATCATGTCCTTGTCAACGATAAGTTGTTGCTAAGAGTTTTGATTATCTTTCCTTTCTGATACACTTTTAGTGGAAAATTGGTAGAAATTAATGAATTCCAGTAACTTTTGGTTAATTTTTAAATGCCAATAATACTTTTTGTTCTGTGAAAATAATTATTATATTATCATTAACATATCTTTAGAAATTTGAAGAATATTAAGTAATATTTTAAAAGGTTGTGGTCTATGAATTGATATACTCAGCTGCCAAAGATATGACGGCCCAATCATTCTTCATATCCCGTTTTAACGTCTGCTCTACTTGTTTATCTGTATTAGAAAAAAAAACTTGAAAATAACAGAAACGGAAAAAAGTAAGGATTTTCTATTAAATATAATGTATAAAGTTTCTCATTGTTACCAAGTACCTTCTGTACCCTATATTTTGACAATATTGAACAAGTTCCTTATCAATTTAATATTGGCTTATCTTGGCATTTTCTACATTGGGACATGCCGAATATTTGAGATAAATTGGCGACAGTGATAGTTTTAATCAAAGAGCTAGGAGAGCTCTCAGCTCTATGCGTTTAATATTGGGCTTATCTTGGCACGCCCAAAATTTGTAAAAATTCAACGTCTATTATTTACTTTATCTTCGCTAAGATTACCAATATTTAGCCACGCTGTCTTGCTACTTTGGTTTTTATGACTTTCTTAAATAACTATTTCATTTTTGTATTTTTTGAAGCTGTTTAATTTTTTGTGTTTTATACTTTCGTTTTCAGCGGATTTAGTACTTGTAAGCAGAAAAAAAATGTTTCTCTAATTTTTTAAAATAAATTTAAATTTACAAAGGCACAGAAAGAAACAAAATTTTACTATTTTTCATTGTAATGAACAAATAATATATACATCAAATCTAAATATTAATCAGGCTCTGAATAGTTGAAACCATTGATATATGGACATTGAACCATGTATGTTCATTGATCAAAATATCATACATTGATCAATATACGCTCATGTTTACAGTTGTAAAACTTACTCATGGAAAGTTTCAGAAGTTGTGCAGTCTACTTATATCTTTTTATACCTTATATGTTATCTACTTTTATCTTTCATGCTGAAATAAATAAATAAAATATGTAGTTTTTAAATTTTCCTAATTTCTGATCCACCAATAATTTTTTAAACTATACTCCAAGATGGGGAAATTTCGGTAATTTGCATGATGTAATAAAATGTATAGAGTAACAAAATTAGAAAAAAAGAAAATTTTTTTTTTATCAGTTTAGCTATTATTTTCATGAGTCGAAGTAGCTGATAAGGAAAAGGTATTGTTTCTTAAATCGTGGAGGTAGTGGACTCGATTCTAACTGAACTGATCTGAACCGAGATCATTGAGATGTGATAACTTTATATATAGTTTTTCATCAAGTAGTGCGTCCGTCATTTTGGGTGTCGTCATACCTGAAAGGAAAAGGTGACTCTAAAAAACAAAATGCTAGTTCAGATATTGGTTTTATTATGTGACCATAAAATTATGAAGCAGTTGATTGACAACAGTTTTGATTGATAGAAATATATAACCGGAATTCATCACAATAACCGATATTAAATTCTCATTTTACATGAACAAGAAATTTTTATTTTACATATAATTATAAGTTATGTAATAAATAGCATGTTTTAAGTTACTATTTATTAAATAAAGTTGGAAAACTTTATTGCGAAGTTTTTCTTTATTTCGTAGTTTGATTTAATATCCAATTTTCTTTTTATTCGACTTATTTGCGATTCTTGTGTTAAAGTTATTGGTTTATATCAAGTTTTGTTTATTATGACTAGAAATAACTCCGAGAATAATATATATCAATAAGTTTGTTACAGTAACTTGTGTGGATTAAGCTAAATTCAAAGATTTAAAAAAAGTTAAAGTTTGTAAACTTTAAAAGTTAACTTATGTTAACTTGAAGTTTACTAAAAGAGAAGCACAAGTCCTGAATAATCCTTCAAAAAAAAATCTTTGAGTTTTTTGGTGATTAAAAAATGTCTCTTAGCTGATGTAATTATTACGTCATAGTTTCTTTTTAAACAAGTAAACTAAATACGATTAACAATAAAAATATAATATAATTAACCTTTTCGTCCCGGCGGTACAACTGTTGTACCACGAAAACGAGTGTCTCAGAGGACGGCTGTGGTACAACAGTTGTACCATGGATTTTTTCCCGCTTTCAAGCGCCTGACTTTTTCCCGCTCAAGTTTTACGGGGCAGTTGAGTGCGCTTTAATTGCTGCTCTTTTGTGTGTGAAAGTCGTAAAATTTGGGGACTTCTTTGAGTGGAGAATTTTGGCGAAAAACGATATTATTGGCTCCTCTTTTTAAAAGGGAAGCATTTTCATCCTCACTTTAAAAAATTTTTTCATTACAATCAGTTACTTTTTTTGTCACTAGAAAAAATATTTTGATGGCTTCACGTCGTAAAGGATTGACTGATGAAGAAATTAAAAATTTATTGGAAGAATTAGAAGAAGAATATTTTGCAGACAGTGATTCTGATTTCTGTGATGAATCTGAATGCAAGGATATTAGTTTTTTTTATGGCAATAATGATGCAAATTCCTCTGTATCATTTGATTTTGATTGACGTAAGGCAAAAGCAGATGATAATCCTATCATTTTTAAATTTACGGGAATTACGGTATTTCTGGGCGAATAAAGGATTTAGTTGAGGAGGACGAATTTTTTTATTTATTTTTTTCAGAAGAAATCTTAAACTTTATTGCAGATGAAACGAATAGATATGCTTCCCAAATATTAGAGTTACATCCAGAAAGTAATAAAAGAAAACATGGGACAAAGTGGACTGATATTGATGTAGAAGAATTTAAAAAAATCTTAGGACTTATTCTTTTAACGGGCCATATGGATAAAGATAACATCAAAGATTATTGGTCGACAGATGAATTGATTGAAACTCCTGTTTTTAGAAAAAATATGTCCCACGATAGATTTTTTAATGTATTGATATTTTTACATTTTACAGACAATAAGAAAAACCAAAACTAGATGAAGAATACGACAGATTATAGAAATTACGAAAGATTTTTGATTTTTTTTTAATAAATCTTTTAAGGAGCACTATCATCCGTCTAAAAAACTTGCAATTGATGAAGTCATTATAAAATTCAAAGGAAGAGTGATATTCAAGCAATATATTCCTACTACACATACACACTATACAGAACTACACATATAAAGGATATTTTTATTTTTAATTATATTAATGGTTTTTCTTTAATTACCAATTTCATATTTATGAGAGTCTGAGATTTTATATATTGTATTTTATGATTTTTAACTATCAGTAAATTGGTATGCTGCTTCTGCATTGGTTAACTATTTCTGAATTACATAATAAAACCTGGAAAATTAGCATTTGTCCTTACATTTTTGCCAATTATAATCCCTGTAAATAGGACTATTTTTGGTCTAACCCTGACCAAAATTACTGGTTTTGAGATTGATATTTTAAAAGTTAAAATAAGAAAATATTATAAGGGAATGTTAAAAGTTTCTCATAATAATTTACACTTGAGAAAGTATGTGTTAGGAAATTCCCAATTCAAAGACTTAATAGTCTTCGAAACATTTTCATTAAGAAACGGTATTCATGTAATATAAGAGCTATTTTCACATTCTAGATTTTTAGATGGACTAATGAAATAAATTTTTTACAAAGAAATAGTTTTGATTTAGTTTGTTTAGTGTTAAAATATATTAGGTTTAAAAATTTCCCTTGAATAATCGTCACAAGAATTCTAATAAAAATTCGTAGTTCATAACAAATATACTAAGTCACTAATGATGTATGAATTATAATTGCGAAAACATAACATTGTTGAATATTTTCAGTATTCTCAATCCTTCTAATATAATAAGAAATCTAGATCGAGAGAAAGAAAAAAAAACTGCAATATTTGTCAAAAAATCCAAATTTTTTCCAAAAGAGTTATACGATATTTAGGCTCGAAGGAAAAAATAATATTGTATTTTCTTTTTTAGTTTGCATTAAAATATGATATTATTATTAAATATTAAGAAGAAGTTACTGAATATTAATTCGATTTCAATTTAGGCTTGAATTTAAACATTGTACTAGCGTTTCAAGTTATTTAAAAATCCTAATAATGAGAAAAAATTTGAAACGGATTGAGTTCTTAAAGGCCTAGTTACTCTAGGGCTATTAAAGGTATTTTCCTAAGATATCTATATAGATATTTTTCGTGTCTATTATAAAAGAATTAAATAATAAAGGAAAAAAGATTTTTAAGCATTTATTATTTTTAATTATTAATTTAATTATAATTTATAACCACTTATTTAAAATAACATTTGTTTCATATTTGAAATTTAACGTATAAGGAAATAATCAAATCACACTTGCAACAAATATTGTTTTAAGATTTGTTTATTTATCTTACTAGAACATATAAATTAAAATCTGTTTTTGCATTTTGTTGCAGAAAAAATATGCTTAATGTATTTACTATTCCTCAAATAAATTCAAACTGAGCAAAGTAATTTGAGTAAAAGGAAAAAACATGATTAAATATTTGTTATTAGTTATTATTCAATGTAATTAAAACGTATTCCTTTTCGATAGAAATAGCTAAGAAAGATATTCAAGTTTCAAATATCAAACAATCCGAGTTAACTCAAAAATTTTATTACATAAAAATCATTTAAACTGAAAAGTTTGACGGAAAAGAAATCAGTCTGAATTGTTTCAAAGTATAACACTCAAAAATTAAAGGTAAAATTGAAATGTATTATCTATATATGATAAAATTATCGAAAGTTTTGCTCAGAGGAAAATTGAAATTGCATTTTGTGTAATTGGAAATCATCGAATTGATGCACTTATAAACCCTATAATTATCAAGAAAAATTAGATTTTATAAATATAATTTTATGTTGAATAAGGGATAAATATGATTCAGGTGATAATTTTTTTTATCCTTCATTAAAGCTTGATATAAATTAAAATCTTTCAGATGGAATCTCACAAGAGTCACAAAATCTAGACAGTTTTATTTATTAATCAAGAAGACATAAATAGTTAAAATGGCAATGCAGCATTTCCGAGACAAGCTGAATTCATTACACAACCCTACAAACTAAGAAAAATTCATGAAAAATGGTTGATAAGAACTCAGTTTTTTCTTAAACAATTCAATAAAAATGTTCGATTATTTTTCATCCAGTTAGACTTCTCAAACTGTTTTTAATATACATTTAACAAAATACGACACATCTTATCTAGAAGCGCTTAAAGTGAAAGAATTTATAAAGAAAATGCGGAAACAAGTTCTGAAGAAAATTATTGAATATTTCCAATTCATTGTTAAAATAGGATTATGGAAATTTTCTGGGAATATCGCAAAAATTCATCGTAATTTCCATTTCAGTTGTTTTATTGTGGGTGCCATTCAGTTTTATTAGTTATACTTTCTTGTATATTTTCTATTATTTTATTTCTTTTCATGTTAACTATTTTAACTTTAAAAGATTGAAGCTTAATGATCCTGCGTTAGAGGAAACATTTCATAAATATTCTGATGAATTTTTTATGGAAAAAAAATTAGCTATTATAAAGAATGAAATGATATAATCAGTTATTATAAAGAATGAAAAATGATATAATTAGGAAGTAAGGTTTTTGTGAGTATACAATTCTTACCCAGATTACATTCTTAATGTGTTTTACAAAAGATTTTCCTTCTCTATTCAGAATCTGCTTAAGACAGGGGTATATGGGACAGTTGTCCGGGCTCCACCTTAGAGGGCACTCATATCGAATAGAAAATTTATTTTACATTGTCAATCCAATGGAATCGCTTGCCAAATTGAATAGAAAGTTTGTTGTTGTGAAGCAGAGGGTACCTCAAAGAAGTTTTTGTCCCGGGCACCAATTAGGCTAAGTCGGGCCCTGCATCTATTTGTTCATCATAATTGTTTTAGTCATTTTATAACAAAACAGACTGACGAAAGAACTACTCTTTCTCATTTAGAAATTTCTTCTTAAAGTACAGAGTCCTTCTTAGGTACAAAGTCTTTCTTAAGTACAGAGTCTTTCTTGAAGTACAGAGTTTTTCAAGATGAGGGTTATAATAAAGAAGCTGGCTTTTGATTCGGAGCAGTATTTGATTTTGATCAAGTTTGTTTACATACTTGTTTTAGTATAAGAAGTTATGCAACAATCATACTTATTCCTTTTTGTTTCTCAAAAGTTATTATTGTGATTAAGAACAAATGGTTTATTCGATTCCCATCGAGATATCAGCCATACTGTATTAAATTGGAATAAATTCATTATCATATAAAACCCAATCGGATTTATAACTGCTGATATACAAAAATATTTGTATCTTGTTAAACAAAAATTTTTTTAAAAAAACTCTATTCTATTATACTATATAACTAAAGTTAATATTAACTATAGCTAATATTAACTGTAGTTAATATTTTCAGCATAGAATATTTCTGCATATGGGAAACTTTTAATCAAAATTAATGCTGAATTCTTAACTAATAATACATGAGTTTGTTCTTGTTTATGTTTATCATATAAAGGAAGAAAGTAATATTTGAAAAATTTGACAGCAAAATGTGAACTAAAGTTAAAAACAGTTAGTAGTTAATATCTCATTGAATATTTTTAAATAAGTGTAATACATATTTTGATATTTTTCCGTTAAAGAAGATAGATTAATTTATTATATATTAGTAAAATAAATTTTTTTTCCTTCATGAGAATCATAGAGAGTCATAAATAGAAAATGATTTTAAGTGCATAATTTTCAACTTATTTTCTTGTGGAAAACAAAATTTAATTTTTTTATTTAATTGGAATTCTTTTATAGAAAAGAACCATTTATTTAGTGTAATAAAAATAGTGTAAAATATACAAATGTGATTATACACATTTGCAAAAATTGACAATTTGAGTTAACAAATGTTAAGCAATTCAGTAATGTGTTTTGCTTTAATATTAAAAAATCAAATTAATATAATTACTAATATAATTATTTCACAATAATTAAATATATATGATAAATAGCTCATACATTCACAACTAATGAACAGTAAATATTTATTTGATTTTTACTTCACTTTTCTTTCTTTTTGCAGGTTAAATTCAACTTAATTCAAACAGAAATAATTTGTAGATTTTAGGAATTTGTTTGAGTATTGCTTTAAAGAGTAATAAATTTGCAATTTGTGTTAATTTTTCAATACGGAATGCGCAATAGTAATTATTTTAAGCATGTCAATTATTTTACTTATTTAGGATGCAACAAGACAGCTTTATATATATAAATGAAAAAGAAAATTGTACATTTATTGCAATAATTTAAAGCAACTTCCTTGTAATTTGAATAATTAACAATAAGAGCTTTGTTATCAATATGAGCTGCATATAATGTAGACAAACCTTTAAGGGTCTCCAAGATAGGTCTTATCTTGGCGGCCTAGATTAGACTAATTTTGGCAAAGAAGCTTTGATCTATCTTGCCAGCCATGCTTTGTCTTATCTTGACCATCCAGATTTATCTAATATAGGCAACCAAGCTCGGTCCTATCATGGAAATGCGTATTGGCCCTACATAACGAATGTAGACCATCCAATATTGGAGCAATATTAGTAGTCAGTAATGGACCTAAACAACGCCACAATTAACTTATATAGGGCCAAGATATTTCGCTACTTGAGATGCTTGCATCTTCCTCAGTAAACTGAATGGATATAAACTGTACGTTTTTTTACCCACTCACATTGCATTAATTACATAATTAGTTACCATTTAATACTATCTAATGAGCATAATTTTTCCATGAAAGGAAAATGGGTAATACATTTTTTGGAGATCCGATGTGAATGATTGTAAAATTTTAAATATTGCGTGAATTAATTTTAGAAGTGAATGCCATTTTACTTAAAATTTCCATTAAGGAATTATTTTCTTAAAAAAAATCACCTCATTCAAGAAATAGGTACTACTTTTATGAAAATATGCTCTACGAATGTTTAATAAATTAAAAGCAAAATTGAAAACACAAATATACAGGATATTAAAGTTTGGAGGGGCAATATAATACCCTATGATTCATGATTTTCAAAATTTCCATTGTTGAGATACACATTAACAATGAAAAATTCTCTACAAAATTTCAGTTACCATTTATAAACAGATGTTTCTACCGCAACTTTTAATTCATTTATTTTATTTGTTTCAAAGCCATTAGAAAATATTTTGCGGTTTTGTAAGCATGGACAAACTTTAATGCGAAATTTAATAAATCTTTTGTATATTGTTGTGTAGTTATAAATAGAATGATGTTATAAATGTAGTTATAAATAGAATAATAAAATTTGCACAGTATAGTTGCCTACTTAATCATGTGATTAGTGTAAAATAGTTAATGTATTTAATCACACTTCAACAACTTTCTTTTAAATTTTAAACAATGGTTTGGTTATTTTCTCGTATGTTGGCAACCTATCCAAGTTTTACTGGCAGAAAAAAACTGGTTAAATATGTACAAGGTGTACAAAAACTGAAAACGCAAAATTTTATGATTCTGTTTCCTGAAATAAGCGAGGATTGTATTTATTTAAAAAAAAATTTATCTGCAGTTATTTGCTATATCTATGCTTGTACAAAGTACTTTCACAGTCGAGTATTGCAATAATTTCAAATAAAAAATTCACAATTATTGTGTATTAAGCGTATATTATTTTTTTGTGTATTAAGTGTAAATTATGTTTATATAATTTTTTTTAATGATTCAAAATACTGGAGAAACTTTAAAGAAATGGATCAAAGTAAATCATAAATTTTATATATTCTCTAATAAAATTTTTGGGAGAAGAATTTTCTCAATTATATATAATTGCTTTCACACATAAACAATTTACACAATGGTAATTTTCTTTTAATAGTTCCAAATATTTAAGTTCCATAACATAACACTATGAACAATATTGAACAGAAAGTTCAAAATTGAAAGCTCAATTTATGTTTTAGATTAAAATTTAATAGCTTTCAACTATAATTCCTGTATGACATCATTATTATTGCTTATTTACAGTATTATTATTATTTATATTAGTTATGATTTTCAAGTATTTTAATCCTGTGAACACATATATAGGCATTTAATTTTACAAACATATTATGTAAATAATTAATGAAATCTCATTATTCACAAATATAAATAAGAAACCGCATTTGTAATTTCTTTTTATTACAGTACAAGTTTATTATTTTATTTTAATAACGATAATAACAGGAAGATGGCAGCACTGAATTCTTAAATTAAATATTTTGAAGTATATAGCACACCAACCAGGCTTAACACTAAAGAGGTATTAAGTATACGTAAAATTTATGCTCTCATCTTAAAATTTTATATAAATAAAACGATCTTTATATTTATTCTCTCTCTCTCTAATTAAGCGCAATTTCAGTTCCATAATCTGTTTCAGCATTGCGGTTTTTGATATTGTATTTCACGAAATCGTTATCGAATGTCTATTGTTAATAAAACGAAATATAAATGCTATCATTCAGAATATAATCACTAATGATAAATTGTCTTTTAGGTTGATAAAAATATATTAAAAACTTTAAATCGCGTGTCCTTGCCGATTGAAATTTAAGCATGAAATTGTGGTTTTTCTTATGCTTTATTTGGATTCTCTTTTATACTTTTCCCTTTTTTTATTCGAAATATAATTTAGAAACAAATGTTAGTACAAAGAGTTCATGTACTCTCTACAAGGACCGAAATGTGAGTCGAGAATAAGGTATCTATTGTAAGGTTCTTCCTCTAGCCGTGTATTGTTTTAAGTTCATACGAATTTCCATTTCATATACATCAGACATTGTTTCTTGTAATAAGTAGGCTTTCAACAAATGGCCTTGAATCAAGCATGCAGGCGGATGAATCATTAGTCTTTCTTAACTAAAGGCTCCCGAGAACCAAGAATACAGGTTGGTAAACAAGTACGGCATGATCTTTTATAATTACCAGATTTAATGTTATCATCAAATTCAAATTTTCTGTCTTCGACATTACGTCGCTGTTTTGTTTACCAAGCCTCCTTTAGTAGATTAGAACACCAAGCCTGTTGATTTTATTTCATCTTTTCTTGAATTCATTTTTTTCAATTTGCTTCTAAACATGATAGTATCTTTTTATATATATATCATCGTATGGAATTCATGAGGGGTTTCATGAAATGACCCAAGAGAAATTGGTAATTCTGACAGCCAAGAAAACTGGAATTGTTCAAAATCTCAATTTTGAAAACACAAAACAGTTTCAGTAAATTTTTAATGCAATATCGCTGAAGTTTTTAGAATCTGAATTTCAAACATTGATGACAGTAGAAAAATTGAATTAAAGATCGCATTTTAAGCAGTAATTATTTATCCATCTAATTATCTATCTTGCTATTGTACATCATTTGGTCATTGTGTATCCTTTACAATTACTTATGTAAACTTTATATTTGTTCTCTTAAAGCCTTTTGAAGAAAAAAAAAAATAGGACTTGAAATGATCCTAAGGAAACTGGTAAGCCTGACAGTCAGGCGAGAAAACTGGAATTGGCCAAACACTCAATTTAGGGAAAGTTAACAATTTCAGAAATTTTTTAAGAAATATCGCTGAGGGTTTTAAAATTGAACACTATATAATATTGAATGAAATATTGAAAGCTGAGTCTTGCTATTGAAAAGCAATGCAGTAATAAGTCGTATCTGAACGACACAAACAACCACATCAATCATTTTTTGAAAATTTTTTTCAAAAGTTATTTGAAAACTATATGTCATTACAAGTAAGGAAAAGAATAGTCAGAAATATTATTAGAATTGCTTCTTCTTTCACATATACTCTTTGCTAATTTTATAGCAATGTATATATATTATCTAAATTCTAACACTATGACAGAATTTTAATGTTGACATTTTAGTTTTAATGTTACTATTTAATGCCAATTATTCGTTTTATATAATAAAGTTGATTACATACCGTAATTATGTATGTGAATTGAGTTTATCACCAAATATTACATGATCGCAACGTTTGAACAAAGATGAAATTAATATGAGGAACCAAAACTGGACTTTCCAGCATTTAAAAAATTAAAGAAAAACTTTACACTATTACGCATTAAAATGTATACCATGTGTAGCTTGCGGGTTTAATGTATGTTTTACTACTTTAACTGACTTAAATCCTCTTTTACATTTGCTATATTATTGTAAATTTGAGTCCCTTTTTATTTTATCTACGGATTAAAGCAATAAGGGACAAAAATTAATTCTGATTTTAGTAATCAAAAGCAGTTCATTTTAATTTATAAAAATAATTTAAGACAGTAATATTATTGAAAAATATTTTTTTTCTAAAATTAAACTATTAATGGTAAAAGTATTCTGGATCTCATTTACTCTCTAAAATATTTCGCTTAATATAAATATTCATTTAAGAACTTAAATAAGAATAAGCATTAATTTTCTTTGAGCTATGAGATAATACTCATTTTCTTTTGATTAAGATAAGTCTCTTTTTCTTAATATTTTTTTTTCTAAAATTAAACTATTAATGGTAAAAGTATTCTGGATCTCATTTAACTCTCTCAAATATTTCGTATAACATAAATATTCATTTAAGAGCTTGTTAATTTTTAGTTATAAATTATTATAGAAACGAAAATAAGAATAAGCATCAATTTTCTTTGAGCTCTGAGATAATACTCATTTTCTTTTGATTAAGATTAGTCTCATTTTCTTAATAAGCGATTTATTTTTAGGGCATAATTTCTTTTAAATTCTTTAGTTTTGTTCGCAGTTAGAAGTAATTACTATTAGAAATCGAATAATGGCTTAAGGAAATATGTTTTAAATTTCTTATTCCATATTCTTACTATTTTAGTTTCTGTAGAGTTTATTATTTCGAGTCTTTTTATTCAAGGCTCTTTATTCTTTCGCATGGGGGATGAGATGAATAAATCAAGATAAGCGTTTTTGCTACTAGAACATAATAACTCCTTATCCTATTATGCTCTACAGTATCATAGTTCTATTACAACTGCAAAATAAATTTCGGTATTAGATTTTGGTGGATTGAGTCAATCTTAATAAATTTATTAATTAATATTTAATTATAATTTGTGCAGAGAATTATCCATTTTGCTAATCTTCGATAAATTTTAAACTTAGTAGTTTTCCAATAAAAAAGTAATAACCTTCTCAATTTCCAAACTCATGAAAATGAAGTTGTTTAACAACATTAAACTCAACAAAACAATTGAGTTCCCGTTGAATTATGGTCTTAAGTTTTTTGATAATTAACTACAAGCTCTCTTTATTAAAAATTAGATTTATCAATTATAAAAATTAGTTATTTTATACCTTGGAGAAGGAATTCATCCGAAGACTTGTGAAATCATAGAATCTTCCTCAATAGAACAAAAAAAAAAACAGCATTAAGCTCAACAAAATAACCGAGTTCCTGTTGTAGAACCATTGTCTTATCTTCCCTGGTTACTAACTACGAACTCTGATTAGTACAAATCAGTTATCAAAGTTATTTTATATTGGAGAAGAAATTCACAAGAAGTACTTGCGGCTTTCATCCATAAACAACGATGAATATATATATCCAATCCTCTATTTCATAAAATAGTAACTTATATGGTATACTATGCTACTTTCCAATTTGGATTTACTACAGATTTTATTGTAGTTTCAAATATTTATTTTAAACTAGCCAACATCCCATCAAAATCCTATGTCGCTCTCCCAACAAGTTTAAGTTTATATGTACATAGAACATCAAGCACAGAGACGTATCATTACTATTATTCAAAAACATATAATGTACATCAAATTATAAAGAACAGATACTTGTAAAATCTAGATGCATTTTATGATACTATATACTTGTTTTTACTTGATGCTAAATTTGTATTTCAACAATAAGTCATAATGACTCGCACTGCAAACGGTAATGCTCAATGTAGAACTAAATACACTACTGGCCATTAAAATTGCTACACCAGGAAGAAATGCAGATAACAAAATGATATTTATTGGGCAAATATATTATACTAGAAATAACAAAAGATTAAATTTTCAAAAAATTTGGCTGGATAAATCTTGAGAAATCAGTACCCAGAACAACCATCTCTGGCAGTAATAACAGCAGCTATACGCCTGGGCATTGAGCCAAACAGAGATTGGATTGCATGTACAGGTACAGATGCCCATGCAGCTTCAACACGATGCCACAGTTCATCAACCGTAGTGACTGGCGTTAGGTGACGAGCCAGTCGCTCAGCAACCATTGACCAGACGTTTTCTATTGGTGAAAGATCTGGAGAACGTGCTGGCCAGGGCAACAGCCGAACATGTTCCGTATCAAGGAAGGTCCGTACAATACCAGTAACATGCGATCGGGCATTATCCTGCTGAAACGTAGGGTTTCGCAGGGCTCGAATAAAGGGTAGAGCCACGGGTCGTAACACACCAGAAATGTAACGTGCACTGTTCAAAGCACCTTCAATGCGAACAAGAAATGACCGAGACGTGTATCCAATGCCACCTCATACCATCACTCCAGGTGATGGGCCAGTATGATGATGACGAATGCACGCTGCCAGTGTGCGTTCACCACGATGCCACCAAACACGGATGCGACCATCATGATGCTGTACCCAGAACCTGGATTCATCTGAAAAGAGGACGTCTCGCCATTCGTGCGCCCAGGTTCGTCGTTGATCACACCATTGAAGGCGCTCTTGTCTATGACGCAGCGTCAAGGGAAGCCACCGCCATGGTCTCCGAGCTGAGAGTCCATGCTGCTGCAAACGTCGTCGAACTGTTCGTGCAGACACTTGTTGTCTTCCAAACGACCCCGTTTCTTGACTCACGGCTCGTGACGTGGTTGCACGATCCATTACGGCCATGCGGATAATATGCCTGTCTTCTCGGCTGCTAGTGATAGGTGGCCGGTGAGATCCCGCATGGCGTTCCGTATTACCGTCCTGAACCCATCGATTCCATATTCTAACTGCCATTGGATCTCGACCGACTCAAGCAGCAATACTGTGATAAGATAAACCGCAATCCCGGTATGCTACAATTCGACCTTTATCAAAGTCAGAAACGTGCTGGTACGCATTTCTCCTTCTTACACGAGGCATCACAACAACTTTTCACCAGGCAACAACGTTCAAATGCAATTTGTGTATGAGGAACCGGCTGAACAATTTCCTCATTTAAACACAATGTAGGTGTCGCTACTGGCGCCTGCTTTGTCTGAATGCGCTGAAAAGCTAATCATTTGCATATCACAGTACCTTCTTCCTTTTGTATAAATTTAACATCTGTAGCATGTCGCCTCTTGGTGTAGCAATTTTAATGGCCAGTAGTGTATAAAGGAGTTTTGCTCGTATTTAAATGGAAATCAAGGTGCAATTTATCAGTTGCATCGCATTTAATAAAATTACAGCATTGTATACTGGATGAAGCTAATCAAAGGAAAAAAAAACACAAATATTGTTATGTTATTTATTTAAAAGTTAAAAATATTACCATTTGTTAAACCAACATATGATTTATTTTTAAAATTTATAAACAACTTAATTTTATTCATATTGATAGGCTTTGAGACAAACGAATGTACTGAAACATACTAAATAAAAATAGGAAATATTTAGGAATAAAATTTGCAACAAAAAAAGCTAAATCCTTCTATTGACAAAAATTGTTGGAATTCAGAATTTTAACGATTTAATCATTAGTTTGAATTTTCTAATTTTTTTATAGAATCGAAGCTCGTTAATTCCTGTTTAAAAAATTTAAAGCTATAAAATTATACTTAATATTTTTTGGATTCACGTTTCTGTCTGTAACACCACGATAGTCGAATTCGAGTCTGGAGACACCGTGGAGAGAGGATGCTGAACAACTGCGTTATGCACCACAATACTTGTCCTGCACCAGGTATTATGGTACTTGGTGGTATTGGATATCACTCTCGCACTCCTCTAGTACACATTGCTGGTACTTTAAACAGTCAGCGCTACATTTCCGAGGTGTTGAAACCAGTTGAGATTCCTAATCTTCAGAGCTTACCCACAATAATATTTCAACAGGATAATGCGCGACCACACATGGTACGCATTATCCAAGGGTTCTCCGTCAATCGTCAGGTTGGATTGCGGTTCTGGCCGTCCCGCTCTCCGTATCTTTCGACGAAAGAAAACAAGTGGTCCATGGATGCACCATGATTGACCCAGATTACATCCTCAGATGCCACACCAGATCAACTTTTGTAACTTGAAAGAAGCAGCTTGGTCTCCATGATCCCCAAGAATGGCCGCTCTTCTGTCGACTGATTTTGGCAGGAAATACACTTCATAGAAGTCTATAAATTTAATAATTTGATACTTGGTCAACATGTTATCTATAAAATAAAGTTTGTTGTGATATCTCTTGTCTTTCTCAGTGTTTCAATTAGGGTGGCCAGCATTGTATAAACTGGATAAGTATGAAGGCCGTGGTAGCCTAATGATTAGGGCATTGACCTTCCGTCTTATGTTAACTATAACTTATATCTTACAAATAATGAAAAATCTTATATGTTTGAATAATTATTTAATGTCATGTTCGTGGATTAAATACCAAATGCCAAACTTAGAAAATAAATATGGAACTTATAAAAATTTCATTACAACATGAATAAAGTCACTTTATTTTAAAATATTTAACAAATTTCGTCAAATTTCACTTAAAAAAATCAATCAAAGAACGAATTCGTTTAATTAGTGTTTGAAGGTACTAATTTCTCGAAGAATTTTGTCTTCTCTAATTTTATTAAATATCATTTCGCAAATAATTACAGATTAATTTTGTATTAAATGATTTAAAAATGGACTTCTAATGACTCAAAAATTATGTAACGAGTGCTGTTGGCAATATAGGGAATTGAGTTTGCTTTCGCGTGCGCAAAAAAACAAGGAAAAAGTAGAAAATTATCTCTGCACGGAAGGATAACAGTTAACAAACTGTTGCCCCCATACATAATGGACTTAATTGATTGTATTTTGAAAAAAGTAGGAAGGCACTAGTTTGTATTGTATATTGAACACAAACCAAAATATGTCTCCTCTATTAATGAGATATAGGAAGTATTTTTCTTTGGCTGGTAAATTTTACTAATAGATAAGATATTTTCTGATGTAAAAGAAAGATTTTTATTCCAGCAAAACACATATGGAATGATGACATTCAAAAGCACACTCCAATCTAACAAATCTAGAACTACAATACGTAGAAATTTCTTGAGTGTTCAACGTATATTTTAACAAATAAATTTTGAAATCGGCCACATATAAGTCTTGAAAAGTTAATCTTAATTGAGTCTATATTACATTAGTCTAAAACAAGAAGAAGAGTATTAGCATCAGTATTTCCAGAAACAAAAGATAATTTTGTTATTTTGAATTGAAAAATATAATTATAGTGTGTAAATAACATCTACTCGTAATATAAATTATAACCATCCTTCTTACGCCTATTTAATTCATTAATTACTTCTCATACTCCTTCATTATTGAAATAAACTTTGTCTTTAAATGATTTTTAATACATTCTTTAATCTTAAAACGATTAAAAATTTCAAAGGTCAATCAATGTCAGGTTTTAAAATTTAATTGTCTGGTGCTATAACATATTCTTCAAAATATAATCACGTAAACCAATTGTTATTTTTTTTTAAATAAGAAAGGGAAATTAAATATTCAAATACGTAGATAAATGTGACATGAAGAGGATATTCATCTGTTACGATCATGTTTCAAACGTATTCAAATTTTAAATAGCATAGTCAATCATTATTTTGACCAACCATGTAATATATACATAAGTTAAAGTCACATCTAAAAACAACAGTTTTCAGATTGTGGCACTGTATTTTCAAGGATTGCACGATATGTCGGTAGGGTAATCTTTATTAACGCAGAATATCTACAGAAAAATAATGAAAATTATATGAATTAAGTTGAAATTTGTTTCATGTCTAATAAACTATTTACGATATGTTAAAAATTAGTATTAATTGAATATTATATTACAACAGTGGTAAGAATAAAATGTTTTTTAAAGGATATAGTAGGGATTTTTTTTGAAAGAAGAGGTATCTAGGAAAAGGGAAAAACTTAATTAAGTTGTCATATGAAAGTAATAATATTGGGTTATATTTATCCTAGAGCTTGGGGTTGGTATTTGTCTTAGAAAAATTAATTACAGCCTAGGATATCATATTGGAATTCTTAAAATTAAAAATAAATTTCATCTTTGGTAAAATTTTAAAAAAAAGGCAAAAAAACACTAATTTTTTACATTATAAAATAATTGGAACTCTTAAAAGTGTATCTGAAAGAGTTAAAAAGAGAGGTATTAATTACTGACATAGAATAAATCCAAAGAAACCACTAGAGGAATTGATTTTTATATAAGTATTGTTGGTAAAAGCGTATTAATTATCAAGACTTGTAACACTAGGGAGTTTCGAACAAGATCCAAGGAATGGAAAAATAAAATGTTAATAATTATACCATAATTATAAATGACGATTGTCTGAATATATGTTTTTACATTCAGACAATCAACATTTACTCTATATTGATATTACATTGAATAGTTGAGCTTGTGGATATTTGCACTTAACAGTTGCTATTTAGGTGCTCATACTAGATTATCAATTGCAAATTCTTTATTTGACAATGGTTAAATGCACATCAGAGTTGTGTAAATGTTACATATACTTATTATAAATAAACTGAATAAATACATTAATTCTATCATATAACTAAACTCTATAGCACGACAGCCCATGTAGGCCAAGGCCTACAGAGCCCATCTCTGTATTCTTGACCGAGAGACCCTGGAGTGCGAAGCATATGTCCCGAGAAGGTGGTCAGCCTGACGTGAAATTCCAGTGTTTAGTTTCCAAGCATGCTTGGTACTCAGTTTATCGACCCACTGAAGGGATGAAAGGCTGAGTCGACCTTGTCTAGCCCGAGGATCGGACTTCGGACCTGTGCCTTTAGGAGGGTGAAACACTTCTCATTTTATCATATAATTGTATAATAAATTATGTATTACATGTGTCATTGATTAAACAAAATTTATTTCGCGAGACATACGTTTTTAATCTTATTTATCAATGCATCATCCTAAAGAAAATGTGTGTACATCACTATGAAATCCAAAAATATTATTCCCACAAAACTATAATCATTATTAAGAAGGAAATTTAATACTATTCTATTGAAAAGACCTAACATGTCATCCAGAATGAGCTGTTATAAAGAAATATAAAACAGGAAAAGAATAAATATAGAAAAGAAATGGAAATTTAAGTGAATTAGTTAAAGTTCAGAACGCTGATTTTATGTAGAAGCTTGCTGATGGTGAAGTTAAACACATTTTTTTAATTAGAAAATAAAATTAAATAGCGTTTAATACTGTATACAATTGAAAATATTGGACAATTGTTCACAATATTATAGTGTAATATACTTCTGACTACAGTTTTTTATTTTTTCCTCAATGATAAAAACATTTTCCCTTCGTTTATCGAAAAGAGTACTTTGCTACAAATTTGATGAAATATTTTTTCTTATGGATCAATTTAACATATAAGCATCATGGCAAAAGTTTAGAATCACAACAAAATAGAAAAAATTCTATTTTTTAAAAAATGAAACGAAAAACACAAGTTTTATATAGAGCAATGGAAATCATATTAGCTTTTTACAAGTAAAATTACAGCCAAAAGGCGATGTTAAATAGTTTCAGAAACAAGGCAGTTTTTAAAACTGAAAGTGAATGTCTTTGAAAATTAGTAATTTTTAATAGCTAAATTTGAGGAGCCTAAATGTACAAGAATTTGTTTTGACATTCTTAGGTGTTTTAATATTTACCACCAGAAGAGGAATGGAATTAATTATGAAAGTTTCAAGAAAAATGTATTCATATAGAAATTAACATCCACAAGGTGGACATAAATACATAATAACTGGTAATGAGTGCAAAACATATTTTTTGATAATATTATCATTAATAATCGTAACATAGAATATTAGTGATATATTAATGAATGATTTGAAATTTCATTCGAATATGGGGAGGGGGGGACTTCTAGTGTATAAAATTCTACAATTTTTAATTTCTTTCATTGGTTTAGATTTGAACTGAAATTAAAGCTTACGGATACATTTCCGTTTATCATATCGGGAATTACTATAATCATTACAGTAGAATGAAGAAATTCTGTATTTATTTATTTTACTATAATGCTTATAATAATGGTCAAGAAATTTTATTTTACTGTAAGGATTATAAAACACACAAAATTCTTGAAAACGTACCTATTATTTTCATTTTATATATTTTAATTCGAAATGAAAATAAAGAAGAATGTTATTTCTTCCCACTCTATAGAGAAGAATGGTTAAAAAAAGATAAGCAGTATATTTTTTGGTCTCAAACCATATATTTATTTATATTATTGAATAATTACTCCTTAAAACCTTCAGCAAATGGTTAGTATTTACTTTTTTAATGAAAGTTATAGGAAGCTTGTTCTTTATTTATTACCATAAATAAATAAAATAATCATTTAAAAAATATCTAAGGTTATCACTATTAAAAACAAATTTTACTATCATAATTGCGATAAATAATACATTTTAATAAGTTTTTTTTACTGTACAATCTTGGCACAATTTATTTACTTTTAAAATATTTACTTTTTTATCTACTGGCATTTCTGCTTTTTCTTGAGAATAATAAGATTTTTTTTTAATGATTAAATAAATTACAATGTATTTTCCTATCCTATATATAAAGTGTTATTGTAGTTAGAAATATTTTTAGAGGTAGATTTTATCATATTTACATTACGCTTACACATTTACGCTGCTTTTTAAATTTGAAGAAAGAATATTTTGGTTCAATATCCTAACATTACATTAAAAGTTTCTTCATTTATTTCGCGCGCGCGCGTTAGAAATAGATGCTAAATTTTCTTGTATTTTTTATTGTTAATTATAGATTGGTGAGTAGTGAATATTATATATATATATATATATATATATATATATATTATATATATATATATATATATATATATATATATATATATATATATATATATATGTATATATTAACCATTAAAATTGTTGCACTAGAAGACGACAGGCTAGACACTTTGATTTGTACTTCCGATTTAAAAAAATGTTCTTATGTAAATGATTATTTTGTCTTCGCATTTATTTAAAGGTGGCAGAGATAGTGATGTTTACAATTAACTAAATCTAATGTGAAGAAATTTTACCGCAGATTTCTTAAGCAGATATTGCATTTGAACATTACTGCTCCATGAAAAATTGTGATACTTCTTGTAGGAATGATAAATGCTGACCAGGTCGTTTTGGATTTTGATATACATTCAAATTTAGTCAAACAAGATGGCATATCATGGTATCGCAATGATCGCTTTGGTCGTGATTCTATGACATTGCAGAATGTAGAAGGACGGTCAATCAGGACACAGCTTCGAAGCTTCCGAATTCGTTATCGTTAACAGTCGATAAAGTAGAAACGTCACCCCCATGTGGCTTTAATGGATAGCACAGTTCTTTTAAAAGCACTAAGCCAAGAACTGAGGTCATTTGAAAAACATCAAGCTTTTGCACTAACAATTCGAAGACACAACAGCATAAACAGTCATACTGTCGACTACAGATTCGCATATCCTTGTTATGATAAATCCCAGACAGGAAAGCATTCAGTGGCGTGATCAATAAGAGCTTTGACTAAGGCTTGGCGTGACATTGTGTTTTCAAAATAATCACCGTTATTTTTACAGATTCGTAAGGGTAGCATCTGAGTTTGGCGGTACCATGGAGAAAAACAATAATCATTGTGCATTCGACATATTCATACAGGCTAATTACTTAAAATGATAGTATGGGGTACCATTGGATGTTATTTCTTGTTCGGACTGATGACACTTTGAACGATAGCCTTTACGTTTTTGTTGTGTTATGATCCACGGATTTATCTGTCACTTGAGCATTGCGAAAAGTTATATTTCAGCTGGGTGTTAGATGCAGAGGGATTATGCCAAAGATTATGTATTGCTGGTATCGTAAGAACTTTTCTTGATAAAGAAAATCTTCGGCTGCTGCCATAACAAACACGTTCTTCAGATTTCTTTTCAATAGAAAATAGCTGTAGAACGATTTGCTAGTCCCCAATCTCCAGTCACTACGATTGAATAACTGTAAAATAATGTTTAACCTGCATGATCAGATGTATCTATGTATGTTATCTGACTTCTATTTGACCGTATAGCCGGGAGTATAAGTTAGCAGTTATTATTGTTAGCAGATATGATTGACATGGATAATGATTTATTCGAAACGATATTTTCAAATTTTTTGACTATTTTATCATTTGTTACATCTTCCATAATAGATTTGTCTAATTAATATAATTTTGTTATTCACATTTCTTCCTTAAGTAGCAATTTTAATAGACAGACTGAGTAATGGTATAAAATATAATGACAGTAAAATTTACCGATTGATGCATAAATTTTGAAAATTATTTAAAATTACCCCGACACACTCAAATAATATATTAACTATGCTTGGTTTATATTCTATCATCTAATTAGTGTGACATTTCAAATATGTTTGCATGTTCAGGACACAAGAGTAATCCTCACAAAAAATCTAAATCATTAATATAATCTGTTGATAAATATTAAAGTCATTTTGGATAATTTAAAGCTCACTTATTATAGCTTTGTTGCTGTCATAAAATAAAGAATGTTACTTTGTGATAAGAAGACAGCAAGTTCACTCCTAACTCAAACAAATATTCTCATTCTTGTTGATAATACACTCGTCAGAAAGAATACAATGTATTTTCCTACTACAATGCAAAAATTGGAGTAGAAGTCATTTAATGAAGGTCACCACCATGGATATCAACATTGTTATTTACTTGTTGTATATATGTTTACAGATTAAGAGCTATGTAGAAGGTAGCAATATCTTTTTATGTAGCTTTGTGTAAATATTCTTAAACAAATGCAAATTAAAATGTTTCGGTCACTCTCTAATTAGAAGAATAAAACTCTTTGCAGAATGGATAAATACAATAAAGACAAAAATTGTCGGCAATTTCTATATCTTCTACAATTCAAAGTATCAAATTCCACGTCAGACCTAAATGTTTGCCTAGTAGTTCGGATTCCACTTTAAAAGTAAATTTTTGTCGAAGTGATTGTAGAACCTCAAAAATTAACAAAACCGACACATTGAAAAAAATCTAAAACTAACATTACAATGTATATTTTTTACCATTCTGTAATTCTTGAGGTTAACCTTCTTGAGGTCGAATTCAAATTTAAAAGTAAATTTTTGTCTAAGTCATTGTAGAACCTTCAAAAATAACACACCCGACATTAAAAAAATTCAAAAACTAACATTAAAAAGTATATTTTTACCATTCTGTAAATTCTTGAGGTCGAATTCCACTTTAAAAGTAAGTTTTTATAAAATTGATTGTAGAACCTCAAAAAATAACATAACCAACATTAAAAAAAATAAATAAAAATCTAACACTACAATGCTTATTTCTTTTACCATTCTGTAATTCATGAGGTTGACGGTTATAAATTAAAAAAAGATAAAAGAATTTATAAAAAAAATATCGCTATTATATTTATATCTCATTGAAACTAAAAAGAAGAATCCACTCTTATTTAGCTGGTAATTTTAATGTAAATTTGAAAAATATCCTCTTCCTTCAAATATTATCAATGGGATTTTTAAACAAGAAAAATAGCGAAACAGGTTATTTAAGGTTAATAGTCGCGAAAAAATATTCTAAGCAAATTTTAATAACCAAACGATATCTTTCATGATTAATCAATGAGACCAGCCTGCAAGATTCGATCAACAAACAACGTGAGCAGCATGTTAAAATCTCCTCGTTAGAATCGGCTACTGAACCACTTATTTGCTCTTCATTTCATTTCAATCAGCTCTTTAATCGCCTATTCTTCATTTTATTGTTTTTGTCAACAGAAAACTATTTGTTCCGGAAACGTAGTATCTCGGTCCACCTTTCGTCTTTAGCGTGTTTTCCCAAAGTCTGATCTTTTTTTTGATAAGAGATGACGAAGAAGAAATGCTCTCATAGGAAAAAATTAATCTTGCAGATATAGGGGATGCCAGATCGTATTTTTCGTTCCCCTTTTTTTATTTTCTTGCAGAAATAAGACTTATGAGGTCAAGAGAGCCGTTAAGTATTTGATCGAATATCCGGAAGTCAACAATTTAAATGCATTTGTGGGAAATATTTAAAAAATTCTTCCATTTTTTTTTTTCCATTTTACTTCCTTGATTGTTTGAAGTTTCACAATCAGCCACACCTATTTTGCAGAATATATTATCGAGGTAAAAAAAGAAAATGAATTTAATGTAGCAGCCTGGTTGACACATCTTTTAATTGTCGAAATGGTTTCACTCATAAATTATTGATCTACAAAAGAGTACATATTTCAATTATAATTTCTACCATAATAGCTATATATTAAAATTTAATGACTAAAAGGAATTATAAATTTCTAGATTTATATAATATAAATATACTAAAAGCACACAATAAATACAATATTATAAAATTAATTTTATCCAAAAATTATTGAGTGATTAGATTTTTAAAGCAAAATAAGTCTGTTTAGCATTATTAAGGAAAATAAAGCATTTGTATTTTAACCAAACATATGATGCTGCCCCACTTGAAATTTTCGATTTTGTTATTCTCAATTATGTTATAGTATGTAAAATGATTGTAATGAGTGCGGATTTATAAATTTATTACTTGTAACAATAAAAGTAAAATAATTATTGGAACACTTTTTGTGTGTATTAACAAATTGGAATAACTTGTGTGTGTGTCATATGTATATAAATTCGAATCTGGCAATATAAATAAAAATAAGAAATTGGAATCGTAGAAATTTGATACCATGCAGTGGGCAGCCTAACGGGAAAAGGCTATTGTAATATATTTTAGGTTACACGCATAAACTACCAAATGGGGAATTTTTCATAATTATTAGTCCATATTGACGAGTCGAAAGGGAGGAAACCACGAAAATTCAAAAGTTTCCACCCCATTGGACGAACACATGCGTTTTCTATTATTCAACAGAAGCTGATATCTAACCAGAGCCTTATGTTCCAAGAACACTGTCCTACTACTTGGCCATGGTGAGTCCTTGCAGCATAATATCAAGCTTAATTTAAAAATGTTTGAAAATTTTATTTCCAAATTCTATTAAACGTATATAAAATCAATAAGGAATATAGCTTGATTAATCATTAAAAATGTTAATTGTAAGAAAAATATCACAAAAATTTAGATTAGGTCATAACACAAATTATTAAAATAGGCTTTTGTGTAAATTGAGCTCATGGTATGACTTATGGTATATACAGTAAAAAATACATAGTAAATGCATCTATTTATACATCAAAGCGAACTCCATATACAAATATTATCAAAGAAAAATTTGGCTACGAAAACCAAAACTACGATTATATTTTTGTGTATTAAACATAATTTAAAATAGTCAGAAGGGTTTTTTTTAAGTATAATTTACTCACACAACTGAAAAGCTTAAAAAATTATAACATGATAAAATCTCCAAAAAATTTTACGGACAGTACAACAAAAACCACTTTTTTTTGATTATCTTAATTTTCCTTGGCAAATTTGAATCAGTATATGGCTCGTTCTTTTTCCATAATTTTTTTTAATAACATAAGTATTTGCACACTTATGATACGTTTATCTTAAATCATAGCTCATAATTTAATTCATTTAAAAATTTTTAAGTAAAAAATTGTAAACACGTAACTTTAAAATGAATTTATTTAACTTGAAAAATCAATCAAATTATGAGTTGTCCATTAACATCGCAACTTGAGAAAAGAAGGAAAATCGCAAAGTTTTATTATATATATATATATATATATATATATATATATATATATATATATATATATATATATATATATATATATATATATATATATATATATATATATATATATATATATATACTGCATAAAAAAGAGTGATATGATAAAATTCATTAATGGTTTGAGTTTATAAAGTTATAATACCAAATTCCCACAGTACACATACTTATAACTTTCTGTATTAAGTTTTTTTTATCTGTTTGAAGATCCAATTCAGAGTTATACCTTTGAATGGCATGACTGATTACATACGACTTTAATTCAACTCCAGGAATAAAAAAATTGTAATAACTAGTAAATGTTGAAAGACTCCCTCAGATTTTCTTAATGCATAGTGAGAATATTCTAGCCTAGGCAATGATCTAAAATATTTTATATAGCGACAAAATTAAGACAAAAAAAAGTCATGTATTGCTGAAAGAAAGCGTCATACAGATTTCGAGGATAAAACCAAGACAAAAGCTTTAATGATTTAAAAATTAATGATGAAATTCTTCGTTCCTTGTTTCGTTTACAAGAGGTGACTGAGTTGTATTCGAACATTTGCCATACCATATATATAAGCCAAATTCCTGATTCAGTTTATCTGAAGTGGCTGCATTGCATTGAAAGTCCCAGAAGATAAACATGTTTCGTCAGTATAAACCAGGGATTTTGATACGACTTTCTTGGCAACATCGATAATCTCAGATTCTTTGCTGACATTTGCTGGCAAAGCCAAAAAGGAACTATTGATAAGCCAGTATACTAACAAAGTCATGCCGAGCTGACAGATGAATGATTAGTGTTCTGGCTTCTGTTCAACAGTTTGGGAGTTCGATTCCCATCACTAATTTGGATGTTCGCAATGGTTTGGAATCCTTCCTAAACAATAGATCTTGGTCTAATTGATCTTGAATGCTAAAAATAACCGCTCTGTGAGTGACTAATAAACCAAATCAAATCTAACAAAGCTGAACTAAGAATTTTTATTCTAAGTATAATACAACTTTACATAAGCAGCCAACATTCAAATACAACACTGAAGGAGAAACTCGATGTCACATGATAACAGTCTTCATTTTCGTATTTAAATGAAATGACATTACTTTGGTTAACTTAAAGAAAAGAAAGATTCAGCTGCTTGACACATAACTTTATGATAAGAAATAGTTAATTAGAACTCCATAAACTCTTTAAATTAACACACACACATGAAAATTATTTTGGGAAAGATTAGAATTGTTTTGTCTATAAAGGATAGATTATCGGACTGTTCTTTTTCAATCTAGATTGCTTGTTAACATAAAGCAAAAATTTAAATAAAATAAGGATTTTAACTAATACAAATGCTACGACAGAGGAAACAAACATTCATACTAAGGAAATTTTGAATAGCCCCATTTATTTATCACTTATCTATTCTAAATATAAGTGCTAAATTTGATTTAAAAGTGCATTCTCTGTTTTGACCATGAATTGTAACTGTAAAAAATTCTAAGTGGCCTTAAACTTCCTGTATTACGATCACTTTCTCCAGATGAATAATTCATAACAATCTATTCTTATGTGGAAAAAAAAATACATTTTATTTTTTAAGTCAAAGGAGAAATAAAATAAATTTTTCTGGAGACTATTTCGATTTGGTATATTTTGAGCAATTTAAAATCTTATACTGCGGTCAAGATACTTTCTACTGAGAATAAAACAGTTTTTGGATATAATTTACTAAAATACTCCATAATGTAGCAATGAATAATTCATAGGAAAATTTATATATATTCAGAAAACACAAAAATATTTCATTTTCTGAAATAAAATTTATATAGTAATCTATAAAGAATACAATAAAACGTCAGTAATTTTTATGAATGTGTCATTTTTATAGTTCTATATAAAATAATTTTAGAAGTGAAGAAAATAAGAGCGGATCTTAATTTATTGAAAAGGTTTGTTTCATTGATCGAAAAATGGTGTCAACATTTAATGTGTATGAAAATTTTCAGAAGGTCATTTGTTCTGCATTTATGTGCCTCTACTTAACGAAGAAGATCATTTTTATAAAGATGACTATTTGCCGTCTCAAAAGGTTTTCGTCAGATTTAACTTTAGAATGTATTGTTTGATTTACATAGGAGCTTGAAAATGAACTTATTGATGTGCTTGCAATTGTAGGCATAAAATGTTTTGCAGATAATATTCTGTACACAATAGTTAATTTCATAATGGTAGTCGCTTATGATACATGACTCGGCGCTCTTTCTATAGAAATTATTTATATTCACAACTAATTTAGAACAAAAAACAACAGACTAATTATCAAACTTAAGAATTTATACAAGTTATAGTTGACTTAGAAAACTTATCTATGCTTTATTGTCAGCTTAATCTAATATTTCTGTTATATTATCTAATATTCTAATGTTAAAAGAGTTTTATTTATTAAGTGAATGTAGAAAGAGACACAAAACAATAAACATTGATAATTTACTTGTTCCCAAATGAGTTCAAACTTCTGCTGTTGTTGCTTATCTCCCCTGGTTTAGAATGAACTAAACCAGGTCCAAGAGATCAAGTCGCGAAATTAGCCAGAAGACCCTATCCCCCTCATTCAGCAGCTGTCTAACAGAGGCACCAATACATTCTAAGATATGAGAGGGAGAGGCGGAGGCTGAGCATCGGCAGTCAGCATAAGTCTAATTCACCACCACTGAATCTTAAACTTCTTATGTGGCCAGTCCTAAGTCTGGATAGTGTTGTCTGCTGAAGTTTTGAACCGGTACATTGTAGGGACAGACCAGGGCACCCAGCGGCATACCAAGCATGCCGAGGTGGAATCTGCCAAGTGTCATTTATACCAGCTAGAAATAACGAGTGGATCTCTGAGATTCGAAGTTCTTTGGAAGGAGGAGTGGGGAGCTCGCAGCCCTCACTAGTAAGCAAATTAGCAACTTCATTTCCGTAAACCCCAACATGAGACGGAATCCACTGTAGACAGAGAGTACCACTCTGGTTCAATGCAGCCAATTTGAGAACAATATCCTGCCCCAATTTATCAAGAACATGAGGCCAATTCTTTAAGTACTGGATGGAACTCTTGCTATCAGTCAATATCCAAACATCATCCGCGTCAGCTTCTAGAGCCAGATTCAATGCCTCCTTAAAAGCGACGACGAGCTCAGAGCGAAAAACTGAACTGTAGTCAGGATTTGTAAATTTATATCGATGTTCTCCAACACTTATCTTCACAAGAACACCACTGCCCGTTCTACCTGCATCTGATCGGCTTCCATCGGTGTAAAGAAGGAGGGCCCGAGAAGGAATATCATTTATAACCTCAAGGGAGAGCTGGCGCATATTTTCTGTGTGTTCATTCTGCTTAACAAAATTCATCTTCAGGTCTTCATTAAAAACAACATTATCAAGAGTAGTGATAGGTGTCAAAAAAATTCAAAATTCTTTGGAATATTTTATTATTTTAGTTAATTTTTAATATGATTCATAGCAAATAATTATAATGTCGTTTGTGTTTAATTAATGAAGCGAAAAGTACCCGAGTCATCTGTAACAATATTTAAAAGTTCAATCTAAATGAATGTCGAATATATATGACGTCGTTTAATATTCCATGTAATTGAGTAGATTTATTTGAAACATGTTCAACCACACATTACTTAACTGATTAATACAGAATTTCGAACACATGTTTCTTATTACTTTGAAAAGTTTAATACAAGAGAAGTTCAAATGAAAAGGTTAGAAGCGACAGTGGGAGTATAGATGAATACTTTATTCAAAGTATGCACCTTTGGCCCTAGCACAGCGATTCTATTGATTAATGAGACCCAATCTTTCACAGCATCTTTGAGTTCGTCTTCCTAGTTGAGCTGCTTCCGTTTTAGAATTTTTCTCAGGTGACGAAACTCTCGGAATCCGCAGGGATATATGTTTGGGTTGTAGGGCGGATGGTCATGGTGCTCCCACTTGAAATTGGCCAGTTCCTTTAGTTGAGCCTGAAGACGTGTGATGGAGCAGACGTTATCATGGAGCAGAACCACATCCTACATGACAACTTTGGTCTTTGGTTCTTGATGGACCTGCGTAGACGTCGGAGCTTCTCACAGTACACATCAGAGTAAATAGTTTTTCTGTTTAACAGCAGGTTGTCCTCACACGTACTACCACATCAATTGGAAGGAGCCCTTGATAAGAGCCTTTGCTCTCTCCTGCGCATGCTCCAATCCATGATGGAGAGATTAATCACATTTCTAGATGTCTCACTTCGTTCTCCCATACCAGGATAGATAAATATGTTAACAGTTCCGTTGTTACGACGTTTCATACCTTTTCATTTATGAAAAATGTTTAGTCTAGGTATATGAATTAATAACCAAGAACATTTAATTAAATTGTTACAAAATGTAATGCTTCTAAATACAGTAATGAAATGGAAAGTAGAGAAAAATTATGGACCGCTTACGTTACAGCTATATGATATGAAGACATATATGTATGTCAGGAATGGTTTCAATAAAATTTTGAATAATATCAACAAGGTTGGGAATACATAAAAATACTAAAAATGGCTGATATGAAGAAAATGGAGATATGAATATTCCTTGATTTCCATTCCAAAGCTATAAGGAAGAAATGCAAAATATTTGAAACCATCTAAAATTGGATTCAAAATCCTAGTTTAAAAGTCGTTGCAGTGAATAATAAAATTCTTAATTTAGTTTAATTTAAGGTTCGACGATCATCGCCCTTGTAGTTAGAATTAAGAAAATGTCCAAAGTGACCAATCCGTGACTAAATGTCAATTCCCGATTTCTTTGTTATATATTTTGAAAAAAATGTTGCTCTCATTTAAAAAAAAAAAAAAAAAAGATGTTATACAACTTCAGATCAAGCAATAATTATTAGATTATAAAATTTCATGATCACTTAATTATACTTTTAACTCGTCTTTATTAAGAAAGATACTTTGGTGTATAGGCTAATAATGTACAAAATACCCACACACATACTGGGTATTTTGTATGAGTGTATGAGCACTCTACTTGAATGTCATTTTGATTTCCTTTTTAAAAATGATTATAGAGCTAACGTTAAAAATGATTATTTATAGAGCTAACGTAAATGGATCATAACTTTTTTCAATTTTTAGTATTATTTTATGCAATGGATGTTTTGTTGACTTAAATAATGAATTTCTAAATGAAAGATTTCAAATATAGGAGCTTTCAAAACTTATATATATATTCGTTTTGTAATCCTATGCTCTATGTAACTATAATATACTGGATTAATAAATAATTAATAAATCTTGATAGCTATTTATATATTCTACTTGAAAAACGGAACTTTGTGATTATAATATTTAATATCTTTACTCGTTTAAAAAATCAATTCATAAGTCAAAATTGATAATTACTCAAAAAGTTGGTAAGAAAGATTGATAAAACTTAGTAATAATATTTCACTTTTAATTTAAAAACACAAAAAATGTTAAAGAGACTCTATACATTTTATAACTTCTACACAAGCAATAAAATTACATGGACAATATAATAATGTGAAATAACAACATTTTATATGAGAAAATATTTTGGGAGTCCAATTAACTAGTTGTAGTGCACGTACGATGCTTATTTTCTTATAAAATTTTTTATTATATTATTATTAAAGTATGCCTACACAAAGAAAGTTTGATTGTTTTTTAGCTTACTTTTTTAAAAATTTTATGTCTAATATTAAACATAGTAAGCTTTATTAAATGCTCTTATTTTAAAGCAGCCGAAACATGGTCAATGAACTCAATCAGAATGCACTAATATGTTGACTGAAAATATCTGATATGATTACCGAGGTATTAAATAAAATAATTTTATGAAATGAAATCATTTTATATAATTTCAGATATTTTTATCAGTTTCCTATGAGCTGCTTTGTCCTGTCACAAAGCATAATAGTGCATTCTGATTATATCTGATTAAATAAAATGATTTTATCACTAGAACATAACAATGATTTATTAATAGAGTTATAAAAGAACAATTAATTTAAATTACATTTTCAGTAATTTTCCTATAGGGTAATATATTTACTATTTAAAATAATGTTTCACCAATACAATTGTAACTTTTTCATTCCTAAATAAAAATTGCGAAATGTGATATGATATTGCATATATGTTTGAAAATTATAATTAGTAATATTTTGGCTACATTTATTACAGAATTAGCACTACAAAAGGCGTATCAAAAGGCGTACAAAAGGCGTGTACTTTTGTATCACTACAAAAGGCGTATGAGACATGGTCATAAAACTGTTTTGGCATAGTTGTGAATCCCCATCATCGAATGAGATTTTCATCTTATCTAGTATCTTCTTCATAACTTCACTCTTGGTAATGTAAATATTAAGATAGGATTAATAATTTTGTACAAAACATATTAAGACTATCATCTTTAGTTATATTTTAATCAAATATATTAGTAGGAGTGAAGATTATGGTCGAAGTAGTAGCATTGGCGATTTTTTCGACTCTAAGATGACGATGAATATATTGGATTTGGCATAGGTGCCGTATAATCCATAATTCCAAATTCTGAATTTTTTTGACGATGAAGAAATGTTACCAAAATGACGTAACATTTCTTCATCGTCAAAAGTTTTTATTAATGTGTCGATACGTACGCGATCACGTAAATACTAGGATTACCAAAATAGAATTTTCTGCATAAAGCTTATAGGTCTCCATATCTAAGACGTAGTAAAAATCAGGTGGCCAGATACATAAGAAAATCTACCAAAAAAGCACTAAACTCAAAGTTTGGCATCTTGGATTTTACGGCATCTGTACCAAATGCTGTGTTTTTGTTTTCAGCGTAATAATCCTTTAAAGTAGTTGCTATCAGATTTTGTCCCTAAAAATATGAATATGGCGTTCTTATTATAAAAATTACTCCCTGAAATTGTTGTGCATATCCAAAAAACCTGAAAAACTGACATCTTAGGAAATCTGTACAATGCAGGATCAAAGAAATTTGAATTGAAAGTGCATGCCAATTTTACTAGCAAATATTAATTAAGAGCCAAGTTTGACAGTTCGCCAAGTCGGAAAACTCTATATCAAACTTAAAACCTAACAATATTAAGTTAAATTAAATGTTTAGCAATTTAAAATAATATTTTAGAAATCTTATTACTTTCAATATAAAGCTTAAATGCTTACAAACTTTTCCTGTATAATCCAAATTTTTCAAAAGAGTTTTGTGATAAGCTTTAGGAAAAATACACTTTAGGGAGTCCCTTGGCGAAAAATGTTGATTTTTTTCACCAAGCTTGTTTTCGTTCATACCAGAAGGAACAAGACCGTACTAAAAACAAGATAAATAATTTCGAAATAAACCAACATCGCTAACAATATGTCTCCAAATTGACGAGAAATAGAGGGGCATCCTAAGCTTTAATGCTTTTAAGCACAGAAGAAACATATGTTTACGGTGAAAATGTGCTTTGGATCCCTTGCTTGGCACATTTTCAAAAAGTCACCAACTGGCGCATTTTTGCGTGTTGTCTCGCTCTCAGAATGCTCCCAGAGACACTACGAAAAAAGGCGTTTCTATGGCGACGAAACCGAAATCCGTGTTCTTAACGAATTTCATCGTTCGTATGGCAACGAACACTGACACAAAGAGTGCATTTAGTATGAAATAGTCAGGATTACCTCGCTTTGCGCGTCTATCGCCTATTTGGCGAGAAAAGAGTACCCAAACCACAGATTAACCTTCTTCACAAGCGTTTTTAGTAATGTTGAAAAAAATAATAGCATATAATTGTTTTACGAAAAATTTAATCTGATTTAAAAAAATTACAGCGAAAATCAGTTAAAAATTAAGAAGGTAATTTATGTTAAATATTGAGACGATAAAGAAAAATAAATTTTGTATTTATGATGATTGTTTATTTTCTTGTTCTTGTGATTTTCTTTCCTGAGAAATTCGACGCATTTCATGACTTTTTCTCATTTTTAAAGAATTTTGTTTTTTTTGATTTCTTCGTTGGTATTCTTCTCTCTTTTTTACTTTCAACTTCTTTCTGTTATGCATTTTGCAGTTAGGATTGCTACATCTGGCTCTTCCATAAGGTAGATCAGAATTTATTCTCTTTCGCTTTTTAGATTTATTCTTGTTTCTAACTGATTTTGAACTCATATCTTCACTTTGCTTGTCTTTCATATTTTAATTATTCCTGGATATAAAACAAAGTTATACGTATTTTTGATTTTAACGTTTTAAATACAAAATTTTCTATCTTTGTTTTTGTAAATATACAGTTTTATAATTTATTGAATGTATATGTAAAAAAATAAAACTCAGTTTAATCTGCTGCAGCTATTAAAATTTCTTTTTACTCAGACATACTCATGCCCGCAGATATAATAAAACAGAAATATATAAGACGGCTACAGTTGGATTTGTTATTGGAGTGTTTAAACCAGCGCCGCTAGGAAGATCTGATCAAGAATTTCGTTGTTTTATTTCTATCAAACTCTCTTTTGAATTTGAGTTTTAAACTGACACATTTTACATTTTAATAAATAAGATTTTGACACTGAGCAGGTGATCTAGAATTTTAACATTTTTTTTAAACAAGAACAACGAATAAATTTTCATTAAAAAAGAGAGTTGCTGTTGGAATTCCTATTAAGTATATTATCTTTTCATTTCAATTTTGTTTTACCTATGAACTTGCCAACCAATTTTTCTCAGAACGTCATGCTCAGAAAATTATTTTCTGATTAAGTTGTATTTCATTTAATTTTGTAAAAACTTCAAAAAAATATTCAAAACCACGGATCGGTGACAATCTGATTTCAAACAGTTACAAAAAAAATTCACACGACGAAATGATTGTAATCTAAAACAAAGTATTGATATTATCTCTCTGAAAAATAAATTTTTTTAAATGAAAAAATTGAAACAAAAGTTTATTTTTCAATATACAAAAATTTCGTAATTAAATAACTCTAACTAACTTTGCAGTATAAGAAATTAAATATGAAAAAAAATAGTAATAGTTTACACAATATTATTTAGTATCCCTAGTAAAGTTTTCAAACTTTCCACGCCAAACAAATGGCGTTGTGTATGTAATCCTTTTGGAGAGAATATAATATGAAGTCACTGATTTGAAATTGAATATAAATTAAAAGGTTATTTCAAAACTAGTTTTTATGATGATAACCTACAAAATTTAGAAGAACTGAAATGTACATGCCTGATTTCTTAATTTCTGATTACTACTGATGGAAATTTTTATTGTTTATTAGTGTTATATACACAATATATGGTTATACTATAAGGATTTATTAGTATTCAACATAAAGTGGAAAAATTCAAAAAAAACTTTTTATTGATATAACTATTGGGAAGCTCAATACAAGAGTAACCAAAGAAATTTAGATTTTTATAGGTAATTAGACACTTGCATAAGATATCATCGGACAGACGAAATTGTCTGCTTATTTTCTAGATGGAAATTGAAAATGAAACATAAGTTGCGATTCATCTTGTGAAATGTACACAGTAATCCTTGATGAATTTGTATTAATCGTTTGCATACTGAAATAACGAGGGGAAAAAAATTAGAAATGCACATGAGAATAGACTTATAGTAAAAAACATTTCTATTTATGCATTTAATTTTCGTGGGTCTCAAAATCCATACTGGAACGTATGAAAACATATAAATAACCACCACGTTTTTAGTCCTCGCTTGTCTTTTTTTCTTGAAGTGAAAGTATCTAATTGCAAAATTGTTAAATTATCCATAAAAACTAATTATCCGTATAATTTTACAATGGTTTCATATGTTAAGATTACTTCTTTTGATTGAATTACTCATATATGGTCAAAAACGGTAAATTATTATGGAATACGTTTAGGGATTACAGTATCATCCAAATGAAAGGAATGTTTATTCCATAAGAACTAATAACATGATTTCATGCTATTCTAAAAGGAATATTTTCGAACATATATGAGAAAAAAATATCCATCAGTATCTTAGATAGTTATATTTTTTACTAGCATTTGCCTGCAAATTACCTATTTTTAAATTTAATATACTAATATTTAAAGACTTAAAGCTTCTATCAGTATAATATGGTGATGCATTTTTCTTGGCAATCAAGATATAATATGCTAATGATTACAGAAATGTCCAAAGTACAATAAAAGGATAGCTAAAAATGGATAAGGTCATGCTAAAAGATAGTTGGCACTATACGAAAACATGTCTTAGTTGTCAACTGTGATTCAAGCTTAATTATTGCTTATATAATCAGAAAGCTCAACAAATATATTAATTTAATAGGAAATTTTGGAGAATCAAAACTTCATGCAATCATTTTACAAATAAGAAATAATACTCTAATGTGAAAATTTCATACACAGTAACTGAATTTGTACAAAAATTGTTTCCTACGCCATTTCCACTAAAAATATTCAGCTCAGATCACAGACTATTTTGCTAGGTATATAACCTAGAAGCACCACGATATATAAAATATATAAAAAGTCATGTTGCATATTTGTATCTCGAAGATAAATTAGTGTTTAGTATAGCAATGAATTCAATGAAATCTGACAGAAGTTATCTAATGACGGAAAACATTAAAAAGAAACTGAAGCTAAAGTAAAACGTTTGTCACAGTAGACCTAATTGGTCTCTTTTGTCGTCCAATACAATTTGTCTTAAGAATATTAAACAAATAAATTTAATGTAGGTAATATGATTTAAAAATTTGCAGAATATTTATAAAACAAATTATCTATCCTTACATAATCTGTAATTTTTAAGGAAGCAAAATGAGTCTGTAATAACTTAACTATCGAACTAAAGTGAGCAAAAAATTTAATGAAAAGTTTCGTTGATATTCGATAAAATTTTAAAAATAATTTTCATTAAAATTCTCACAAAGAACTAAGTTTGTTAAATTTTGACGGAAAGGAATTAGGCTTAACGAAGGAAATTGTTTTCATTTGAATATATGAGATTCTTTATTTAACGGAAAGATGACTATTGAAGAGCAAATAACAAAAACAAAGAGTTATGGAATGCTTTTATTTTTCTGGAACTAAAATATAGCATACAAATTGGAATTTCTATCTTCCTAACAAAATTTATTTTTAACCATCATGGCAAATTTTCTAAATTCTATCGTGTTCCATTCTGGAATATTCAGGAAATATTTACTAAGTATCCTTGAGGTCGTACATTTCTCAACACACAACCAAAATTCGATTTTTTTTTAATATGAAAAGAACAAATGTCTAATAATATTTCCTTTCCTTTGTTTGCTTTCTAACTAGAAGAATGCCTTTGTCTGGAATTCTAATAAACTAGCGCGTAATTTGCTATAAATCTTAGCATTAAATTAAGCGCGAGCAATAGGACAATAATAGATGCTATTGGTAGTATGAATAATATTGTTTATAATGAGGCCATGAATCATTGTAAATTATCATTTTCTTGATCGTAAAATCAGATGATTTGTTATTTACATTTTCAAATCTCTTCATTATTCTAAACAGGGATTTTTAAAAAAATACTAAATAATGGAATGAAGTTTTAGCTACTTTATTTTGCCATTCAGCAACAAAATAATTCTTGTGTATATTTTAATAACGGAATGTGGAAGTTATAAGTAATATGAAAACCATTTGTATTCCTATAAATTGACAAAGGTGTACTTCATAAAGAGATTCGTCCATAATTCTACAGAAAAAAATTCATATAATTCATATAAGTTGCGATTAAATTCGTCAAATATTTGTCAGAAAATGCAAGACGAATTAATGAGAGCTACATCTCTTTTACTTAATTCTAAGAGGCCATAATTTAACGAAACTATTCTTTTTAAAACTATTTTTGATCAAGTATTAGCTGTTTATTTATAGCAGTTTTAGAGCTTGTATTTTTAGCAATAATAGAATATTTCAATGCAGAACCGCCTAATAAATTTAGAAGGTCAGATGAGTTTTTTTGTGGAAACACAGTATAAAATGTAAACAGTTTTTACATGAAATTACTTTTTCGTTTATACGATTTATAATCCGCCTCATCACTTTTAACTAGACTGCCTATTTCCTAAGGGGCTTTTCTTTATTGTTGATAATTCATTTTCAGAGTTAATGACATTTATGTGAAATATTTCTACCAATGGATTTATTTAAACTATTGATTCATTTAATGATTTTTATATATTATTCATGCTATTTCTCCATTAAAAAGCAACAATATTTAAGTTATTAATGTAATTACTTATTGCCATTAATAATAACAAGAAAAGATTTTTTCCTGTAATTTTGATCGAAAAATCCTTTTTATAGAAAAGAAGTTTTTTATGGTAATTTTAAATCTGTATGATAAAACCTATTAGGTTATTTATTGTAGTCAATAACTATAAATAATAGTATTCATTGTTTCAATGGAAAAATTTGGTAAACATCATATAATTATTCTTTGAAGGATAATATGTAATATAGGATTTCATTTATGAAATAATAATCATTAAAAGCGGTGATGTGATTTTACTTATAAGAGAGATATTGATGGTGAAATAGTTTTTGAAAACAACTAGTATCCTTACGTTTTTTAAATAAAACTGATTCATTTTCCGAATAAAATGTTTTATTTAAAGAACTATTTGTTTGTAATTAATTTGCTTGTAATTTTATTTAAAGAACTATTTGTTGTGTGCATGAAAACACCTATAACCTAAATTTCCCTAGATTATGATAATAAATTCTGACATGAGCTAAATCTATTCATTCATTCAAAATTTGTTTTCGCTTCATAGCAATATTTATATATAAAAAAGTGTTATTCCTTTTAATCCCAATAAACCATTTTAAATTAGATTTCACTATTTTCTTTTATTTTGGAGGATTATTTCAAATTTTGCTTTATTAGGGTTGCTATAATACAATAATTGTTCTTGGAATCTTTTTATTCTTTTCTCTGTTTTGTCTCTTAAAAGCACTTTTGTTTGGCAACAAATAGAACTTTGCTAATGAAATGGTTCCAACATTCTATCTTGTCAATATTTGAGCCCATCTAATGGAAGAATGATGTTGATTACACCATATACTTGTGATAATTTGTGCTAAACAATAATATATGTATACATAAATTATTTTCTTATTTATATACATATGTTATAGCCAAATCGATACATTATTAACTTAAGATTATTTTTACACATTCCGTATGAACAATTCATGCACAGATATGTCATTATTATAGAATATAATATATATTATAAGAGTATCCGTAAGAATTTTATCTTGATATATACTTTTAGAATTTCTAGCATAAGAACATGCTTTGTTATGCTAAATTACATTTGGCTTCACTATATTTGAACAATTTTTATGATGAAAAAAATTTGTTTTTTTAACATTTTAAAAAACTTAAATTGTTTAGAAGAAAAATAATTATTTATAGGGTCTAATGTTCTCTAAATATTCGAAGATCTAATTCACAACATCGAAATAATTATGATGATGGTTCAGTAAATGTTAACATTAAAAATATTTTTCTTAACTATTTGCAATCGCACCTAAATATATGCTAAAGATTATGACTAATTTTAGAAAAATAAAATAGCAGTGTATTAATATACATTAGACTACTAAAAGGCAAAGGAAATTACATTCAACCATTCAATTCTAAACTAGTAATTTAACTGTTAAAATGTTTCCAAATACCACAACCTCTTGAAACATATCCAACAGGAAGAACATTATGCTACCGGACCATTCTCATTTCAACTCATTTGAATATTTTCCAGAGAGATTATTGGTCAAGATTTCATAGTTTGAGGAAGAAGATTTTCATGAAATGAGATTCCCCCGTCACACGAACTTGTTTCATTAGACAACTCTTAACAGACGCTCTAATTTGCAAGAACCGTTAGCTGGAAAGGAATAAAAAAAGAAGATAATTAATATACCTAAAGCGATTGGAGAATTTTTATGAAGTCAATGTCCAATATTAAATGGCTGCCAGTAATGATTTTCGTTATTCGCAACCAACTAATGTAATGACGTATTCTAGTTTTGGAATTGATGAAAAATTACCACGCATTTTTTGTTTTGAACATTAGGTTATTTTAATGCAACTTTTTTTTGTTACCCAGAATAACTATATTATGCATTGGCATTCTATGTAAATAAGAGCATAGTTTTAGTAAAATGCTTATAAATAGAAATCTGAAAATATGCTTGTTGTTATACATAAAGTGTGATAAAAATTTTGATGTCCATTAACTGTATTTTTAAGTTATTGATAATCCTTCAATAGGAGAATAGTGCAAACTATTCAAAATAAAATTTAATAAATGTCTAGCGAAATTAAATGATGTAAAGTGAATTAAAAAATGATATTGTCAAGTTTTGATATCAGGATTTCCAGCAAGCTTTCCATTCTTTACCTCAAGTCATATGCCCATTACTTTAAGATATATAGGAAATGAAATCTTTCTTTTTGGTTAGAATACTGGGAATAAAAAATTACTATGGTTAATATTTTAAATTAGGTGATTTTTAATTTTTAAACATCAATTACTAGAAATTTACTAGATTACTAGAAATTTATGAGTATTTATAGAAATTTATATAAGTAATAAATATTTAGCTGCATTTTTTTATCGTTCTGAAATTATTATATTGTGACCATAAAAAGGCTTTTACAATAATATTTCTATAAAATTTTAAGTACAGATCAATTATGCTTAAAAATTGTATTAAAAATCCTAGAAAAGAAATTACACTCAAGGCTCAATATTCAAAGGAAGTTATACAAACATTTTTAAAAATTTATTTCTACAACTTCATCTTTGTTAGCTTACTTTAAAGTAAGATACAAATATGGATTATTCAATTAAAATTACAAAAATCTAATTGTGTTTGTCAAAACTAATTTTTCTCTTCGCGCTATTTAGTTATTGGTATTGCTTTATGTTTTGTTTTTATTTTATCTTTATTACTATGAGTGTATTTTATAAAAATAACAATATCAATTATAAAATATATAGTGGAAATTAAATATTAATTTTATTTGAATCAAAGGAATTTAATTTAATGTACTACCTATTAGATTATAGCATCTTCGTAAATATATAGCCTTTTAAATGGGGGTCCATTCCATTTATTCAGTTACAAACGAACAATAAATAAATAATACTTTTGACTTAAATAATTTTTTCTCTATTTTATTAAGAAATTATGAATAACTAGACTAGTAATAATCAAAGCAAATGATTGGGATTATTGATAAAATTATAGGAATTTTTTAAATATGATAAGAATGCAATATAATGCAGCTATAACACTGTATTTTCTCTTTTCTTCATTTTAAAGAAAACTACAATCTTTAGGTAAACTGAATAACATTTTATTAATTTAATAATCTTTGCAACAACTTCTCTTTGATTGTAGTTTTTTGGTAAATCTCTTCTCATATATTTAAAATACTTTCTCTCCATTTTTTACGAATGATTATTTGCTTAAAATACTATACCTAAAGCTTTTCATGTGTAATTATTGTTTGAAATAACACATTTAAATTATTTTTCTCAACAATTCTACAATTATAGAAATAAAACATTCAAACTTGATTTAGCTCATGCCAATATTTATTTTAAGAATAACTTATTTTATAAGTCAGAGATTAGTATCAAAATATTGATCTGATCATTTCTTCTAAATATTTTGCACAAATTGCTTCAGTGCAAAATTATCTTTTAATCAACTTAATTTCCCTCATATCAAATATAGTCACTCATTCACATATTTATCCTATTTAGCATAAATACACGAAATGATTTATTATGAAATACTCGAAAACGAAATAGCTTTGTTCAAAACTATATTTCATTATATAGATTCTTTTTGATAGCAATTTATGATGTTTCTAATAATAATTTTATTTAGTTTCGAAATTCAATTAAGTATTAAACAATTTTATATATTATATATATATATATATATATATACAGAGAGAGAGAGAAAATCAAACGCTTT
The DNA here is from genome assembly GCA_030067965.1 of Latrodectus elegans. Taxonomy (NCBI): domain Eukaryota; kingdom Metazoa; phylum Arthropoda; class Arachnida; order Araneae; family Theridiidae; genus Latrodectus; species Latrodectus elegans. The sequence goes on from CM057814.1 coordinate 28,030,181, forward strand.
CTTGATAGTTTAATGTTTAATATAAGAAAAAACAAATTTTACTTTTAACGCCTCTTTTTCTCAGGATTCGAATTTTAAATGGTGAAAAATGGTTTTAAATGGTTTTGCTATTGCTGAAATGGTAGTTTTATAATAATAGAGATTGATTTCCTGCTCACTTTAATAAAGCTAGGTACAAATAAATAAATATAAAAACGTATCATTAGCACACAATGATAAGTCTTATATTAAATTATACAAATGAATTTGAATTAATAAATGTTCGTCAGTTTTTGATAAGTTTAAAAATTAATTATACAAATGAATTTAAAATTTCGAACTATATATTACTAATAAGAAAACTATTATTTTTATACTTTAAACAGAATTACAATTATGTTAATCTTTATGGAATTGATCAAAATTCGCTGTGCATTGAAAGTTGATACTGAATTTATTACTAATATGAGAACTAATCATGGTTTTCATGGAGAACACTAATCATGGTTTCTACACAAAAACAAATGAGTTAAAAAGTTATTTCTGCTTTTCAAATATCTACAACACTTAAACACCAAGCACACTTCTTTATAATAGGGCAAGATGTTTTTGCTCAATGAAATGTATTTTTTTACAAACTAAAATTTCATTATTGTGTAAAGTTAACAAGACTTTATAAGGAATTTTGTCACAACTCAAATTCACCATTTTCAAATACATTTATCTGTAATTATAACAACCAGGTTTAACTATTATAGCTCAGCGAATACTGTCATCACGTAAAATGTTTCTATTGTTAACCTAGATGAGATTGGTGAGTTAAGTTCCTTACTGCCCATAACAAACTTCAATGCTAAGGTTATATCATCACAGATAATACAATTGACGATGACGCGAGAATTTTGAGGGTAACTGTGTTGCAATTATATTTAATGCATACGTAGATCTGTTGCTGATAACTTTCGATAAGATTTTAAGAAGCGTATTCGTTGAAAAGTTATAAAAGATGAGAAAAATGCACTCCTGATTGATTTGCATGTCATGTATTAATATAATAAAGTGTGATATAAATGGAATATTTATCCATTTTGAAATATTAATGGATTGAGTATTATAAAATAGAGATGAAAGATAATCTATCAGAAAAAATGAGTTTGTAATCAAGTAAGGAAATGAAAAAATAGGATAAATATCCCTCTGAGACATGAATTATAAAGAAATTAAGGAAAAATATTTAAAAGAGTCCATAAATGTAATATCGTTTGATGCATGTAAATTTAAATGATCAGAAAAATTAGAAAATATCACAAATCATCGAATAAAGAGAATAGGAAAAGGCATAATATTTTTTCATAATCGCTTTTATTTATATTCATTTTTATATATTTTATCCAGACACATTTTTTTAAATTTAATCTCTTCTTTCTTAAAATAAAAGGGAAGGCTTAAGATTTCTTATATTTTAAAGAATATTTTTCATAAATGAACAAACTAAGTTTAAAATTTTGCATTTAAACCGTACACCGAATTCATGGCTTTCTTCCTATGCGAGAAGTAAATGAAGAATTCATAAAATCACTATAAGCACAGATCATGTCTTGATATTTAACAATTTAACAAAAAAATTCATCTAATTATTCACAGTGCATTTGTCGAATAAAGAAAACTAATATTCCCTATTTTTCGGTGCGAAATTGGGCTTTATAAAACTGACTGGCTTGAAACTGATTACGAAAACCTTAAATTGATTTTAGTCATTGATTCGTGTTCATAAGGGAATTCCATATCTTGTTAAAACTTTTTTTCGGTGGCTCATTAATAACAATAAACTTTTCCTTTAAGTAATTTTCATAATGGAAATCTAAAAATGCTTTATAAAATTAAAACTAGACGCCAGGTAATTCCATCTATTATTAACACAAGTTGAAATTGAATTTCCAAAGACTTAAAATTAAAAAAATGATGCTGAAACATTTCTATAAAATTAAATTTTTTAATTAAGTTTCAAAAACAGGTTTCGCATAATAGCTCTCGTTTACATTAATATATTTTTATTTTCTTAAATACCAATTTCCCAGTACAATTTAAATAAAACTTTATAAATTTTTTAGGCGGACATTACAATGAATACTAAAAGGGGATCCAATGAGTTAAACAAAGCTCGGTGTGACCCGAAATAGGTCACTCACCTTGTTTTTATAGAAAATGCTTTATACTGGTGAAAAGCTAATTGATGTTGAGAAGGTTGACGTAATGGCTTCATTGTACGAAGTTTCCCTTTCTATAGATTAACTGTAACTGAAACAAAGATCGGCTTGAAAGAGGTATTCATTCATTCCATTTTCCTTTCTCTCATAATTTATAAGTAACAACCCCTTTAACTGGTACATCAAAGGAAAGGAAGTCTGCACCTGGGCCTTGGCCTCTTCTGGAAACTCCCGTTTCGAATTAGGGTGGGAAATTAGCCTCGAGAGAGTGTGGTATTGAAAGTGGATTTGATTAATCAATAATGAAGTAGTTGTAATTAACTGAATAATGAAGTAGAGTTTCTTAATTCATTATGTAGATTATTATTAAGTTATAATTGCATTAGAAAGTGTTATTGTCTGAGAAAAATGAATTGCAAAAATAATCAAAGTTCTGTAATACCAAACGAAAATTGTTCTGAAATTAATAGTTAGGAGAATTAGTAGAGAACGCTTTTAACATAGCTATTAAAATATATTTAGTTAAATATTTCAAAATTCATATGTAGTCATATTTATATATGTTTTTTAATCTATATCGTTAATGTAATTGAAACACAGTACATATTATGTAAAAAGTTTCGTTATAGAATTTGAAAATTTTAAATGTTTTCAGTTCTATAATTTATTTATTATAGAATTGAAAACATCTAATAAATTTAAAATCTACTAATAGATTTAAATAGGCGAATAAATAAATGATTAATACAAAAAACCAGTTTTATAAAAGGCAACTGGAGTATTTAAATATTTTATTTACGAGTACTATTATGAAAAATTAATATTAAAGCATTGATCTTTAATTTACGGCAATTTAGTATTTATAAAGGAAACGCTTCGGAACGGTAAATGCATTTGAAAATTTGTTATTCAAAAAAAAAAAAAAAGGAATATGAATAACAAATTAGTTATTTTTTCTTTGAATGCACATTCTACAAACATGTAGAAAGCATTGAAAAATCAGTTATATATATTATTATGATCTGAATATTAACAGAAACTTGATCCACATAAATGATATTTGCAACGATATATGAAATTATTCGAACAATGTACGTTGAAACCTGATTTGAATCCCGAACTCCAGGTTAAAAAAATTGAAAATCTGATTACTTATTACAAGCGCAGCTGGTCACATAGTTAGGTAAGTATTTATATGTTATAAATAAATAGTATATATTTAAGATGATTTTTATAACCCTTAAAGTACCAAACAATATTTTCTCTTTAAAAATGAACACAATTTATCCAAAGTTGCAAACTTATTTCTTTTTAGGAAGAGTTATGGTGAAACAGAGCAACTTTTTCCTCATCCATGTTTATTTTAACTCTATGTTTTCTTTTTTACGTAAGAAATGTGAATGTACACTCATTTTTCCAAGACTGCTCATAAATTCAAAGAATATTATATAATACAAAAATCGTCTTGTCATGGGAAGACCATATATCAACTGATATGCCTAATAACGTGTTTTTATTTGAGTGAGGAAAAGTTTTTTTTTTTCCTGTATCACACATATGATTCCTCATATATCCTTACCAATAGATTGTACATGTGTATGTAAGCTAATTATCAAAAAATATGCATTAAAGGTAAGTTACTTAAAATAACTTAATCAATAATTATAAAAGATAAAATTTACCATCACTGACATTTTCTTGACTCTACATAAAGATCGAAGTCATTATTTTAGGAGATTTTGAATGATAGCATCCGATAAATGCAATTAAACAAAATAAAATAATTTTATTAAATATTTTTAATGCGCAAATGTCTTCTATTTAAAGAACAGAAAGTAGGAGAGGCATTTAGTAACTTTTCATGAAGTTTTAGGCACATTTAAGTTAATATGGAAATGATATTATCCCATTGAACCGTATTCCGCAAAATGGGAGCATGACTACAATACGAGAAATATTCGCTACACGTTATAATCAAAAACAGATTAAATTGGATGCATGAAATTAAACGCGCTTCATTATTCGGTATTACAATGCCATGAGAAATAAGGAACCCGTTTTAACGTTACAGAGAAACACAATTTTTATTAAATCTTTCATGAAGTACGTCACTCTATCATTAATAAAAGCAATTATTGTAGTAAATTTGGATGGCGTCCAAATACAACAGGTTACTGAAATCTCGCGCGCGCGTAATCAGGAAAGACAGATCAAACAGATTTTAATGAAAGCAGTTAGTGTGGAGATCCACTGCGTGTGCGTGTGTGTGTTTATATATATATATGTATATATATTAGAAGAGATTTTAAATAAGAAAGTAAAGTAACACAAAACAGAATTAGAGTAATAAGGGAAGAAATATTTATAATTAAACTATCGACATAAAGATAAATTTCTTATATATATGAAATTTATATTTATGTCGGTAATTTGATTTAGACTAGTTTTAATTAACCAGCTTTTATGTCAACATGTTAAAAATTGTCCACACGACTATAAAACACACACACTGCTTCACATTGAAAATGCAACACCAAAAATGAGTGGCCAGAAAATAATGCGAATTTCCGGGTAGAAGCACTTTATTGAGGTATGCAAATGATGTGAAATACCAATGCCTTTTCCCAGCAGGTGACCGCGGATTACTCGCACTTGCCAACATACCCTGCAAGGTGTATAGTTACTTCCCTGGCCATCATGCTCACCAGATCTTTTCCCAGATGAACACGTTTGGGATATGATTAGACGCCCTTTGCAGCCACTGCCTATATTTACCTTACATAATTACGTAAATATATTTTAGTTTTATGCAAATATTTATTTTTCAATAAAATAAATATTAAAAAACTAAACTCAGAGGCATGACAGGCCTACAGTACCTATATGAGTTTTCATGATGCTATGGTGCGAAGCTTAAATCTAGCTTACTTGGGAAGCTTTACGTGAAGCCCACGGTGCTTAGTTCCCAAGCATGTTTGGTACTCAGTTTTATCGGCAAAATGAAGGCATATAAAACTGAGAAATGAATACTATTCACATGAAATTTGCGAAAATCAGTGACCGAAATTAAGTTGGGTTTCTTAGTCTTGTGGGAATTAATTTTAAAATATTGTTAAATCAAAGAATATTCTGAACTGAGATTTATAAAAATTGGGCTCTACTTCTGGTTTAATTGAGTAATTATAAATGTAGTTCAATAGATGAATTATAAGTATAATTCAATAGATTAATTGTAAGGGTAGTTCAATAGATTAATAATAGTATTCTTTTAAATTATGTCTTTATGCATAGTAATTTGAGAGGACTTTTAACGGTTCTTAAACGTTTCTAAAATTTGCTTTAAGAAATATTACTATTTGTTGAGTTGTATTCATCCAAAGCCTTTTATTGTAATAATTAGTCATTTCATACTAGAGTGATTAATAAATTGAAAATAATGCTGGTGACCACAGTTTTCAGTAAAACAAAAAGTTAGTTTTTATGAAACTCAACGAAACAAAGGATTGGGAATATAACTAATTAATTAAACTTTATGAAAAATGTTCTATTAAATATTTCTGAGTACCGTAGTCAGCGTATTTTGATTGAAATATTTATAAACTAAATCAAAATATTTATAACAAATATTTGACATCGAGTAACGGCAGCCTAGTAGCCGAAAACTTTTATAAGAACATCGGCTAAGTCGTCGCTTAAGGGAGAAAACAAGGAAGACTCCCAAGCATCCACCTCAGGAATCTGGAAAATTTCCAAGCACTCACGACAGATGTATATGTAGAAAGTAGAAGGTAAACACCCATTTCCTATTATTCAGCAATAAATGTATTCTTAACCGAGATTGTAGACTTCGAAAAGAGTGGTATTACCATGGGGGTATCTCAAATATGGAAAAATTCTATGGTTTTCCAAGGCAGCATATTTATTTAGGAAACTGAAGTTGGAAATCGGAACTTAAAGGGCGAAATTTTATTGCAAAGAATAAACAGTCCTTGAATGAAAATGCCTGTCAAAATTGATGCAATTCATATACGAATGTGTTTAACTTATCCAAAATAATGTATGCTATATAAACAGGGAATTCATCCATATGAATCTAATGATATTCAGAGCTCGTTTTCCCTATAATACAAGATTTTATTGAATCTCACTTATTTTTTTCATTTCCATTTACTCTGGAAATTCCAGCCATCACATAATATCCTCCATATTTCATTGAATTGTAATTCTCAGTTACTCAACTCCGACATTCATTATTAAGTATTCAGGAATTGCTTATGATCCTAATGCTACTAAAAATAATAAATGACAGTACTCATTCTCAAAAATAGGCTTACCATTTTTATAATGTTTTGTACTTTAAATGGACTTAAAATTCATGAGTGGTGTGATTTAAATATATAAAGTAGAATTAATCTCTATGACAACTGAAGTACTGCGGTATAGGAAATTGACTCTGCCTAGCAAAATCACGTCTCTGAAAGCCAGCGATTAATGTGTAGTTTTAGTCTGGTTCAGAGATATTATTTCCAAATGTCATCGTAAATAAGAATTTTCTTCTCCTTATCACGTTCTAAGCGACACTTTCATCCTATAATAGGAGAACGTGATACTGCTGATGACATTTTTGGTTCTGAGAGAAGAATTATTTTGTTTTGATATTCGTACATAACGCGGTTCCGAGATTAAGGACTTAATACCAGAAAGTTAATAAAATATAATGAATCTCATAAAGGTTTGAAATTATATTTCATTCAAAATAATGTTGTAACAGAACTATTTTATCAGACGGAGTGGCAACAGACATTCAGTTGTCATGGATGTCATGAATGGAAACGATAACAGAAAAACCAAGCAGTTGAATTCCATCTGCCAGCGCCTGAACTGAAAAATTTCATATTCCTTAATATAATGATGATTTTTTTTTTTTTTGATAATTTTTGTAGTCTTGTGAATGTTTTAGTAAATAGTTTCCAAAAATACAACCAACATTGTTTTTTCACTCCAAGAAGGGGTTACAGCATTATTAAAGAATTCCATACAGTTTATTGTTTTTGTGGATCACTGAAATATAAAATTAAGATCGTCTATACAGGTTGGCATTCAGTTTTTCGCCAATTTTACGACATATTGTAAGCAATGTTAGTTTATTTGTGGTTAGTCTATCGTATTTTCAGTGTGATTTTCTTTCTTCAAACATGCACGAAAACAATCTCAGTAAAAAAAAAAAAGAAAAAAAAAATCGCTCATTTTCACCAAGGAGTACTCTTTAAGTATATTTTCGCTTAAAATTGTTCGAATTGTCGACAGATTAAATTATGATCACCAATATTTTGATATAACGCTTCTGTAGAAAATTATCAAAAAATATTTCTTTTAGGTACATAGAAAATGCAAAATATATTGCAAGATGGTATAAAATTGTGATATATATATATATATATATATATATATATCACAATTTTATACTCATCTTTGCAATATATTTTGCATTTTCTATATATTTTCATATATATATATATATATATATATATATATATATATATATATATATATATATATATATATATATCATATATATATATGATATATATATATATATATATATGATGTGTAAATATATATATATATATTTCTGTATAAAGATACTCTGATATTGACCTATACGTAAATTGCATCATCATTCAACTGTAACAGTTCTTCAAATTATTTATTTTTAATGAAATTAAAATGATGATTTGACACTTTATATGATAATAAAAATATAAATTAAGGGAGAAAATAAAAGAAATATTGATGATTAAAATTAAAAACTAAAATTGAATTGATATACAGTGAAAGTGTTGGTGTTTCTCCATAAATACTTAGGTGGAGGTTTAAGGGAGAAATATTTAAACTTTATGGATAACCTCAGTCTATTTTAATAATTCTCCTAATGCGCACTCTTTAATATGGAGAAAGCTTTTCTGGCCAATATGTTTAATTTCGCATCCAAATCAAATTTTAATATTCAAATTTTTCTAAAAAAAAAAAAATTATAATATTTGCATGTTTGCTTCATGAAAAAATGCACGTGGCAGTAAAATATGCACAAATACTTGCTATTAAACTAAGTGATACATTTTATATTCAGAAATTTGTTTCCAAAGGATTAAAGTATATTTATGTATTTCATTACGTCTTCCAGCTATAAATAAGTTCTGCTTAGAGAGAAAGCAAAACGCGCATTTAAGTATTTTGGATTTATATTATGATTCCAAAACCATTCTATCCTTTTTAGAAAAGGGAAGTTCATAAATATGAAACATGAAAACGTAAAAAACAAAGATCCAGGAAAACAGAAGCTTACAATTATAAAACGTAAGAATTTGTAAACCAGAATATTTTATTTATTTTCTATTTTTTTTTATCTGCATTTAACATGAAATGTTTGTTTGCAGATCTAACCAGTTTTGAAATTTATATATCTTATTTATTGAAGTAGAAACTCTGAAACTGTGTATGTATATCAGAATTTTTTCTTGTATCTAGCCCCAGAATTGGGCTGTACAAGTTACTTAGTGGGAAGCTTACTTAGTAGAAGCTTATTAGTCAGAGTCTTCACGATTTCGAAGCAATGGCCATGGAGAAGATCCCAATGATGATCTACCAATCCCAGAGGTATTATTTCAATTAGAAGACACTGCGACCATGACATGTATAATGTGCTCTAGCCACCATTAGCGAATAGTGGATCTTCAGTTAAGTCGGTATTCGAAATTACTATTCACTGATAATGAGAAAAAGCATAATAATTTTTGAAATTAATGCCAAAGTGTCCTACGTTAGACAGGTCTGTGACGAAGAGTCAGAGATGACAGCCTGGTCCTCAAGATTGTGTGTTGAGTTAGAGTTATAACTATCTATGTCGTAAAAAAAGCTATTGTTCCATATGCTGAACAAGACAAATCGAATTTAAATTACTTAACAAAGATTGATGTGTTAGACATAAAATGGCTATTTTTTAAATTGTATTTAAAATTTGTGAAATGTAGTAGTATGCATTTTGTTGGAAATAAAAAGTCTTATGTGGACCTAAGTATTCCTTAAGAAGATTAATTCTCCCTTTTTCATGTTCTGTCTTATCCTGTAACAAGTATTCATTAAACATTCATACTTTATTAAGATATACACAGTATACACGCACATTTCACAGTTACTATTTGCAATTTGTTAAATTTAGCTCTTTTTCATATTTTTCCAGTTACAGTTACAGACTGCAGATGTGCCATTGCATCATTTCGCAGCTAAAACTAACAATTTTGACTAACTTTTTTGCAATTACATTTTGCATTTGAGGGCTAATGTACTCAACAATGTTCTTTTTGAAATATTTTTTTCGACTATTAAAAATATTTTTTAAATGTGAAATAAGAAGTTTTTTCAATAAATGATTTATTAACCGAGCTATAAATCAAATCATCAAGAAACAAACACATTACAACACACCTTCCTGTTATAACAGATCCCAATTTATTGTGTAATATGATTCGTTGGGCGTATATTTTAATTTCACTACATAAAGGAAGAATGTAGTTAGATTCAGGATTGCAGACTAGATCGTAGTGACGCATTTAAAATGGTTATGAAGGAAAAAAAAACTGTTTCTTCCTTTCCTTACTACATCTTTCAAGCGTTCTAGTATCTATGTTTGCTTTGAGGCCAAGTAAACTTTCTTTCTCTTTGGGTTTATCGATATTCATTTAAATTCATGGGTCATTTAATTGAAGCACATTCCTTCCACTTTTTTTGTGCACCCAGAAGAAAAAAAAAAAAGAAAAGTTGAACAAATCTAATAAATCAGAACCTAGCCGGCGTGGTCTGACTCGCACCAAACAGTCCTAACAAATCAATTAAGAGGAGGAAAAAGCCGGAAGAAAGTGCTGGATAACAACCTTTTCAGAAGAAAGCAATGAGGAGAATTAAAATAACAGTAAACAAAAAAGTCCCCGCCTCGTGCACGATATTTGTTCATTACATAGGAATCAATACAGACTCTTGTGGCGAAATTAGAGCAGGCAGGTTCGGGCGAGATGGGGTGGGGGTAGGGGGATCGCCGTGGCCGCAGGGGGTTCTCGAATCGAGAAGGAAAGTGAAAGCAGCATCCCGCAATCTTACCAATGAATGACCCCATTTCGTAACATACTCTGACATTTCGGAAGTTTATCGGCTTTTATATTTACAGGTTTGATGATGATTATGAAGTTAAGACTAAATTTTTGTTTCTTTGCTTATTGGACTGGCAGCAGTGGCATAAAAAATTAACTATAGGCGCACAGGTGTCCATAAAAAAATGACGAAACGTTTTTCGTTGTCCATTGTTGGAAGAGAGGGTAGAAAATTGTTTCGGAGATCAAGTAATTGTGTCAGGATCAAAGACGTGCCATCATATTTTCTTTCCGCCATGGTTTTACGCAATGCCTTTCTTCAATGTAATTGCTTTCTTCCCACAGGTGCTTTCAATTCCCTAATAATTAATGACTACCTTACATTAACCTTTATAATTTCTAACCCGATGCTCATCAGTATAGTTATATATAATCGCAAGATTTAATCTTATATCTTTAACAGTAATTGGCAAGTATCATAATACCAACAATCTATTGGAAGTTATTGTTGTAAAATGCTTGAAACATAAATAAAGTCCACATAAAAAGGCTCAACATTTTGAGCAGTTAGGATTTTTATTAATAACAGGCAAATGTGAAATTGCTTATGCCACTATTTCAATACCTTTTGAAATGATACAATGAATATGCTTTTTCATAAATTATAAAGTAAACTTGATAAGTACATGTCTAATAAATACTGAATACAGATTTTTGTCTCCTAATCAAAGTGATGAGCCAAAGTTACACTTTCATGGCCTAAAATAATTTTTTATTCACATGCTTCGGGAAAGATTTTTAAGATGAAAGATTAAAATGAAAGATTTATTGTTGAAAGAGCCCTGTTATTCTATCCCTAGGCTGGGAATCAGAAATTCATACATTTATCTCAAAGCAAGCTTCATTTCTAAACATTCCTCAAAGCCTGGAAAAGTCTTTCATTTGAAATCTCCACACTCATATAGATGCTTCCGGAAGTAGATCATTTGACGTAAATTCTATCAGTCATTTCCTATGCTGTTGCAATTTTAAGTATTTCAAGCTTAAATTCATTACAAAACTTAATCGACCGCATGTAGTGATATATTGAATGGGGATACTTTTACATTTGTGAATGGGCGATAACAGAGTAGAGTTTGACAAAGATTGGAGTGTTGCGAATTTATATGTTTATATGTTGAAAGCTCCTTAAGTTATATTGAGCTTTTATTGATGTGAATTGATTTGTGCAAAAGAGTGCTTAAGTGTCGACCTTATTATTTTACCATAGTTAAAAATTACGAGAACAGTCTAATCTGAACTTTTGTTGACTACCTTAGTATGGGCAATCTAGTATTTGAAACAAGAAAAAAGTTATTATTTAAATTAATTATTTATATTTTTTCTGAAATTTTAGGTGGTTTGTTCAGTGCTCTTTACGAATCGTTTTTCTTAAAGGAAATAACGAATGATATGCAATTTTTACGTTATTTAAGAATTATTCTATTTGATGAAATTTTACTTAGTTTTTTACAATTTTTTATAAATTTTCTCTCTTCTTATTTTTATGTTAAGTTCCTTCTTATTTGTGTGTTACTCAATCTTCATATAAATATAAAAACGTATTTCTATGCTCTATTAAAAGAACAAGATTCTCTTAATTGTTACGATATTTGACATTGATTGGAAAAAGAGTGTTTATTCATAAAATTCTCACACAACATATCTAAACAACATTAACAAGGTTTTAATGAAAAACAACTAATGTTCTTATGCACCAAACAACTGTGTTCATCATTTTTTTATTGTTTAGTTATCACACAAACGCCATCTTTGATTTCATTATGAAAGAATACCAAAATATAAACCATCTTGACTGAATTCTTTAATGATGTCAACATTTTCCAATTAAACTTTTTTTCTTTTACAAGAATAAATTACTTTTCCCTCAGTTTAAAAAAGAGTAATTCATTCGTGTGTGAATAAAATACAGTTATTGATTATGTAATCAAGATTTAATTCATTCTGTTTAAGAAAATAACTTGCTGTTTATGCGTAACATTTTCACACATTTTGGCATGTATATAATTACTTTAGATTAATCAAACTTATAAAGAATATCTCTGCCCACATTAGGTTTAAAAGACATAAGCATTTCAAACTTTTTAAAGATTTAAGCAAATAAGAAAAGGTAAAAATAATTATGCATAAAAATTTGGGAGAAAAAAAAACTGAAGGAAAATTACATGTAAGAAATTTTTATTTATCTTAAATCAAAAAATTAAAATGATTACTTATTAATTAAGTATTGTGAAAAAACATCTTATTTAAAGAATTTTGCACAGCTAAATGTTTACACTTACATTTATATCTTTTAATTCATTCTTTTAATGTGTATAAAATTTGGATACTTTTCAATATATCTGAAATTTGAATTAATTACTTTAGAGTGAGATAAGAAATATTGTCTACAACTTTAATTCTTGGCATGAAGAAAAATTGCAGGGTGCTTCATCTTGAAAAATATCATTTTGATATGCTATGTCTCATTATGTAAGGTGACTTCTGAGTTACAAAAGCTGAATATTTTAAATATGGATCAGCACTCATGTTTATGTACTAATTTGGGAATATCGCGAAATTACTGTTGGATAATTAAAAAAAAATTATTTTAAATTGATAATATGATAACCGGATAAAAAGTGATCAAACTGAATTTTCAGAATGGAAATGAGATTTATTTTAAGTATCATACCATGTTATCTCTTAAAAACAATAGCGTGACGCATTGTTGATGAGTTACATTTCCAGTTACGCTCAACAGTTAACAGTTACATAATTTTGAGTCCGTGGTCAAATTACGAAGTTGATACTTGAGTTGATGACAAAATTATTAACTGTGCAAAGTTTTCAAGAGAAAGTACTAATCATTTTGAAAACACAATTTTAGCTGTCCTCACGCCTCAAACAGGCAAATTATTCAATCAATCTAATTTACCCATAAGTGTCGCATCCATCCATCCATATATATATGTATATATATATAATTTAGATTTGATACCTAAAAATCTCGTTATGATTTTCAATCTACTATATATTGATAAAATTTTTAAATTGTATGAAAAAATAAATGCCAAATAGTTTACCATTGAAATATGATTTCATTGCAAAAATTTGCATACTGAAAGTAGAAAATTTAAAGTTTTCATTAATGAGACACGGATTAAAATCAAAATTACTCATCTGGTTATTCATGAGACTGAATTCAAAAAAACTTAATATAAAATCTTATTTTTGAACTCAATTGAATTGAATCCAATAAAAAAATTAATCAAAGGGAGTAATTGAATCATGTGGGGGGAAAAAGGAACGAAAGGTTTTCACTTGCGAGAACTTTTAAGTGAATGATTCTGAAAGTGTAGTAATTCCAAGTGATATAGTCTTGGAAATAGACAGTCTTCTCTATAATTCCAGTTATTGTGTTAAACAATTGGAGATAGTTTTGGGCGACAACTTTCGCATTGGCCTGAACTAGCTTAGGTTCTTATGAGTTTCTGAGGTTTTTACTTGTGACACGTGAATAAAGCTTACTACTCCAAAAAATGTCTTATAAGAATCATTTTCTGTTTGGATGCTTCTATTTACTGTTTCAAATTATGCATGAAAAGTCTTATCGCTGCTCTGTGGTTGGATTTCACTTTTAGGAATGAAAGGTAATGGAAGATGAATGTTGCTTTACATCTTTCTATAGTAAAAAAAGTATGAAATGGCAGAGAGCTGTAAAATATTTCTTGAAATAAAAATTCGTAGTATAGAAAAATTAATAGTAGCTTTAGAAATAAATTTTATTTTATACCAAACTGCTGTCTATAAATAAATTATAATTCAAAAAAAGGATTTAGTCCATGCCCTACATGAGAGGCAAATGCAAAATATATACTCAAAAATGATTTTTACTTTCATTTTATTAATGAAAAATTGGGTAAAGTAAATAATTTTTCTGTTTTAAAACTGCATTTTTGAAAATAATTTTTCAATGATTTTTCTATGTAAGGAAAGCTTTTCACTGTAGTTTTTCTCACAAAAATTGTACCCAGTTTTATTCGTGATTCATTTGATTTTGCAGACAATTACAGCAATAAACAATTTTTTTCTTGTTTCATACCTGGAAATGTTTTTCATTCTCATTCATTATATTTTCAATCATTTAACCATTTAACAATTCCTGCGTACAAATTACACCATAATTCACACTCAAAAACACCTAAAATGTAATTTCGAGCAGTAGTAAGTTTTTTCTTTTTTCAAGTTTATGGACAACTAGCTCATCTTCCCTGAAATCTTCAGATAAATATTCTTGGCTTTCTTCAATTATTGTGGTTTCTGTAAAAAAAAAGTCTATGTGTCAAATAACCTAGCTATTACTTTTTCTGCCATATCATTCTTACAATAGATTGACAATAGCATTGTGCCTAAATTTCCAAGACAGGGTCATAAAGCATGATCATTAATTCATGATCATTCCTTGCAAAAAGTGTTTCCCGATATTCGAACTTCATACTTGTTGATTATACTCTGATGCGAGAGTTAGGTTAGGAGGTAAAGATTCTCCTCGATTTGATATGTATACAACTTATAGTAAATTCCAGGAAACTTTACGATTAACCACCAAAAAATACAGATCAAAGTTTCGCAAACATAAAACGAAAAAATATAAAAAATCAATTGATAAAAAATAAACGCAAGCAAAAGATTTGTAAAAATAAATGTAGAAGAAAAAAATCTTCTTGAAATCTTAGTTCGTATGCGACGATTTAGAGACAATCCACTAGTTTGTACAATTTTAAGTGTTCGTAAATTGGAGATTCGTAAAAATGAGCGACAAATGCATATGGATTTATCTTAGATGGCTGGAAATTCATTTTTTTTAAAAATTTCTTCATTTTTTTGAAATATTGCTAAAGTGAATATCTCGCACTAGCAAGGAAATTTCCTATTGAAAAAGCTTAATCACATAGAATGCGGATAAGTCTAGCGACCTTCAAGATAGTCCTTACCTTCAAGATAGCTATAAACAAAAAATATATTTAAGAACTGTGCTTCACTTTAGAATTTGCAAATATGAGAATATACTGCTGGACATCGTAAATGCAACTTCCTGGTGGAAACATGAAAATAAAATGAAATTTACAACATGCATTAGTGGAGGTGATATATGCAAATGATCAGAATTTCAGTGCAGACGCACGCCATGCACGCCTGTGGCGCCATTTAAGGAGTGGAGATTTCGACAATTTCAAGTTTGGCAATTATGTTTTTTTGTACTTAAAAAAATTAATTATGCCTTGTAGAAAACAGTGATTATTTTTTGATCAAGTATCCGAGCTTGATAAAGAAAGGATAGTAGCCTACCGAGATTGTGGATTATCTTTCAGGGAAATCGGTAACCGTGTTGGATGAAACCAAACAACTGTAATGCGGATATGTGATCGTTGGATGCAGGAGGGTACAATACTCCGACGTGTTTGATCGCATCCCCCTCAGTGCACCAATTCACATGATGACAGGCAAATTGTGAGCGAAGCGGTAACGGATTGCTCAGCCACATCAGGAACCATAGTACAGCACATTCAGTCCGTAACGCATCATTCAGTGTCTGCGCGTAATATTCAACGCCATTTACAACAGAGTGGTATGTCCGCAAGGCGTCCATTGCTTCGTATACCTTTGAAGCAGAGCCACAGACGTCGCTGCCACCAATAATGCGATGAAAGAAGGATATGAATGTCAGAATGGAATAAAACTGTTCTTACTGACGCATTACGCATCTGTCTACAACACCACGATGGTCGCAGTCAAGTCTGGAGACACCGTGGAGAGAGGATGCTGAATAGTGGCGTAATGCACCCACACACGGTCCCTGCACTAGGTATTATGATATGAGGCGGTGGTGGATATCACTCTCGCATCCCTCTAGTACGCATTGCAGGTACTTTAAACAGCCAACGCTACATCGCTGAGGTGTTGGACCAGTTGTCCTTCCTTACCTTCAAGACTTGTCTATAGCGATATCTCAAAAGGTTAATGCGTGACCTCTCGTGGCACGCATTCTTTAAAAGTTTTTCGTCAATGGCCATACTAAATTGCTTCCCTGGCCGGCTTGCTCTCCGGATCTTTCCGGTTACTCTGGCTACTGATTTTGGCAGGAGCCACACTTCACAGAAGTCTATAAATTTAATCATCTGATACTTGATCAACATTTTATCTAAAAAATAAATTTTCTTGTGATATCTCTTGCCTTTCTTGGTGTTGCAATTTGGGTGGCCAGCAATGTATTTTAATTTCATCACAAAACAAAAAAAATGTGAATGCAAAGTAAAAAATTTCAATAAATAATTTTGTGGTGAACAAACAATTATAGGAATTTGGCACATTTAATAAAATTTTAAAGGATCTTCTATGCACTTCTATGATCTACCATATCATAAGTATAAAAATATTTTATTCATATTATTTCCTTGTTAGTTTATAAGTGAATTATTGAATAATAAAGAATTGAAAATATTTTAAATAATCTAAAAAATGCTCAATTTTTGATAAATTATAGTTTGTTGCTTAAATTGAAAGAGTTTTTAATTGTGTATTTCTAAACGAAAATTATATAAACACCTTGACAATGGCGCTCGTAAAAAAATAAAAATACTATATTCTGATGAAATTGTAAATTTATTTGATATGTTGAAGTTAAAATCTATACAGAAATCTATCTTTGTTATTGTAAAACAAAAAATTTAAAAAAAAAAACACGATTTTTCAGTATTTATATATTTTGTAAAAGATTTCATTACATATTAAAAAAGGAACCATTAAAAGATTACGAGTTTAGAATATGAAAGTCTTAATCGAGTCAGGGCTATTAAGCAAAATCAACATTATGAGAAGAAAATTTAACTGCTGCTTGAGATACTCCCGTAGAATCCAGATTTAGCAGAACTCGGATAATTTATACTTAACGCTTACTGACATCGAATTTGGTTTAATATGCTTAATGTTAATTATATAATTATATTTTAACTTCTGACTAGTTATTGATTAAAAATACAACAAAGTAAAGTATATTTTATTTACGTACACATTTTTTAGATCTGTTTTTTTTTCGTTACAGGGTTCAATACCTTTTTTGGTGGGTATAGAACATTCATCTTTAATCCTTCTTTAATGATAATGTAGCATATACTGACTTTCAGTGACATGTAAGAGCAATAAAACAAGTTTTCTGTCAGTTTAAAATTGTATTATATATATAAGTATTTGTGAATTTAAATATGATTACGAGGACAAAGCTTTTAAAATTTTATGATTAATATATGCTATGTGAAAACTACAGGCACGAAAAAAAAAGCAACTATTTTTTCACTGGCTATATACAGTTGATTATAAGAAGAGAGTCTTATACCGTCAGCAGTTAAGGATGGCAGCTAACATAAATTCACTTCCATATATGTGTTTTTTAATTACAGAGTCTTGAGAAACCCGGTCTGTTTGACAACGAATTTGAAAAATGAAGAGATCACTGTAATTTTAACCATCCACTGTATTTTTTTCAAAAGCATGCCCTTCAAGAGGGCCTCTTTCCACTAACCCCAAATGATAGTCTTGTCCAATCAACGAGGAAAACAAAAAAAATGATAAAAAATGAAAAAAAAAGATAATGAGAACAAGATTGAAATCGAAAGTGAAGTTAGAAGAGACAGAAGACCAGTAGGTGGGTAACTTTTTTTTCTTTTTAAGTGTTCTTACACAACAGTAAAGTTCGATGTTTCCCATATAGGATATGTGCGGTATCTACTTTTAAAAGATTTCACCACTCGCGGGCAGAAGAAAAAAAAAAATGGTTCTTGTTACTCTGTCCGATAACCCAGTTTTAGAACAGTTTGTTTCCTTTATCATTTGGGATTTAATTCCAAATAGAGGAAGTAAGTTTTTTTTGTTATTTTATTATGGATTTAATGGTTTCGTAACATATTTCTTAACCACTAGATGTTGTTAATATGGAATCATCTATGTTTCCATCACACACACACACATACATAGCTGTCTGTTAAAATAGATTGATAAACCGATTTCACATGTCGTGATTCTAAGGAAATATGAGAAAGAAGACTTTTTTGTTCAAAAATATACTCTCAGAATCGAGAGGGCTGCTAGTGTTTTTTTTAAATACTAATGCTACATAAATCTTATATAATGACTATGATTAAAGAATTAACTAAAAATGTTATTGCTTTCTGATGCAAAGATTTAAGTAATTTTAGGATTCGTTCATTATTTTGCTAAAAAAATGGTAGAATATTTTTTAAATAATATTTAAAAGAAGTATTTAGTATCCGAAAATTTCCAACATGTTCTGAATATTTCAAATAAAAGAATCCATATCCTTGTTTAATAGAATATGATATACTATTCACAACTCGGATAATTTTAGAATGTTCACCGCAGTTATCCGAACAGTTATTAAATTTCTGTTTAACAGTTAATTAGTTGTACTTGAACCGCGGTTCTAAATGCTTCACTGATTCGAAACATACTTTAAACTGTAAATCCTGTAGTGTTAGTCTTTATGTACAAAAGATAATCGTAGAGGAATATATTAAACTTTCGATGTTGTGCAATATATATTCATTATTGTGCAATTAAGGCATCAGGATCTTTCTCTAAGCACACTACAAATTGTGGTAGCATTGCATTCACTTATAGAATAGGAATTCTAATTTCATTAATGGTAAGTTTTGTCACAAAAAAGACAATCTTAATTTACAGAATATATAAAATCTATTATGACAAATATGTGTGTGTGAATTCTCTTCTAAATATACGAAATTTACCTAAAGTGTGCTTTAAATTATTTAAAATTTAATTTAGTACTTAAAATCAATTGATTTATATGCAGTAGAATGTCAAATATCCGAACTCCATTTATCCGATACCCTTTCTGAATTTCAGAACAATAGACTGAAGAAAAGAAGGAAAATTAGAAAAAGCTCAAGAAAAGGAAAAGTAAAAGAAGAAAAAAATGAGAATGAGAGAGAGAGAGAGAGGCGGGCCACTTTTCAGGAATTTAAGAACATTCTTTGAAAATTTCTGAGTGTACAGAAGTTAATACAGAAGATATAGGAGAATGGATTTGGAACGAGATCTTAGATTTCAAATTGCAGATGATAGTAAACTTATTGAAAGAGTCGATTAAAACGACTTTAATGTTCAAGTTGAATTGTACACGGGACCATCAGCTTGTGAATATAATTGCCAACTTTGAAATTTATTTGAAGTCAATTGACCATCAGTACGAGTGTGGCCACAGGCAAATTCTCAGTGTCAAGCATATATGTGATTTGAGAGCCCGAAAACGGATGAAGACAGAGAAACCGTTTATTCTAGCCGAGATGTTCAGCAAGCAATGATT
This sequence comes from Latrodectus elegans, assembly GCA_030067965.1. Taxonomy (NCBI): domain Eukaryota; kingdom Metazoa; phylum Arthropoda; class Arachnida; order Araneae; family Theridiidae; genus Latrodectus; species Latrodectus elegans. The sequence continues at coordinate 28,049,953 of CM057814.1, forward strand.
TTCCACTAACAGCACTGAACATGAATACTGCATAAAAGTAAATTTTCATATTTACAGGGATCAATAAAAATCATGTAAATTTAATTTCTAAAAATTTTTTTCTTTAAAATATGTAGTTTTTTCTAACATTTTTTGACTGTACAATTAATTAAAGTCTTTTTATTTATTTATTTTTTTGAAACAAAAATGTAATCTAAAAACCCTGTCCCAATTGATTTGCATAATTGGAAATTTATTGTAGCTAATTACTTTAAAAAATTCTTTACTAACATAAAAAATATTTAAAAATAACGTTTAAAATAATTAGTTGCTAAAAAATTAATTTTTACTGTAAATAATTTAAATCAAAATTTGTCTACATAAAGACTACAATATCAAATTGGGGAAAGAATCAGAAAGTTTTAAAGTCACGTGCAAATGATTTAACTATGTTAAGAGCTTTGACTGGAAATTATATGGACTTGCGCACGAGATGGAAATTAATATTACTAATGAATTACAACAACTTCAAATGATTATTTCAATTACAATGACTTATATCGTGAATATACATCATCTATCAGTCGTAAAAAAGTATTTATTACTCTGAATTCTTCGGTATACATAAAATAAATTATTTCCAATCAACCTTATCTTTGGTTTCTAGGGCTTAAGTTTTTCTTTTATTGAATTAGGCAATAGCTAATTGAAATGAACCAAGGTAATTCCATTTGTCACGACAGGAGACCGGAACTTTCCATGCGCGTCTGAAGGTAAAAGGGCGTAAAAGAACACATTCATTCTTAAAATTGTCACACTGGGTGCTTGGCTTAAGTATCTTCAATTAAATTAATTGCGAATTCATGAAGGCGTACTGCCTTAATTGTTTTAACCAAGGAAATACGCACTGAAAAATTGAATAAAAAAAATTCTTTTTCCCAAGAAGACGTGTGTTATGAAATATAAGTATCAACCGTTAGTATTGACGAGCTACGAAAAAAAAATATTATTTAAGAATTTAATGAAAACTTTTTATTGCTTTTGTAGTATGTATTTAGCAGTTGAAATAATAAGTCCATATTATTGCACTTTTCATAACACGTTTAAATGACATAAAAAAAAATTGGGTATCAAGTAATTTCAAAGCAAAATTACCCTTTTTTCATTAAAAGTAAGAAAAAGATGTTCTTATTTCAACTTATAAGTAATATAAATCAATGATAATTATGCAAATATTTTAATTCATTGATAATAAAATTAAAACAATATTTTCTATTAAAAATACTTATGTTTGGTAACATATGAGGAATTCTTAATATTTTTAAGAATACGGTATTGAGTTCAAATGAAAAAAAATCATTTAAGATCTTTATTCTTATGTTTAATCTAAATTAGACATTGATAATAATTTCATCATTATTTAATTTTCTAAATATAGATGTAAAATTCTGGAATTTTTTAAAAAAATCTACCAGAAAAGAAACATTTTTTCTATAAAAAACATATGTTCATATAAAAAATGTTTGAATACCTTCATAGTTGCAGAATTAATTTGCAAGTAAATTATAATGGAAAGCTTACAAAATTCTTTTTTATGTAAAGATAAAGAAACGTAGATTCTTTTGTTAAGAACATTAAAAATAAGTTAACATTTAAAAAAAAAGTTGCTTGAGCTGTGTTACTTTAAAATTATCGAAAAATAAAAGCTTAAAATGAAGTTAGTTGTCTGTAGATAATTTCATTGTAATTTTATAATTTTCCTTTGAATTATATTTTCACAATAATAATTTTGAATTCAAGAAAATATTTCATAAAACTTCATAATTTTGATTTTTGAGTTATTAAAAATAATTGACCTAATTTAAAAATGAATAGTTAAAATACTAATGAAATAATTAATTTTATTCGTGAGAGGAAATTTGATTAAATCTTTAAAACTTTTGTAAGTTAAAATAAATATTTTTTATTGTTACTATCTGAACATTTATGATATTTTCATCATAAGCAGATGAAACTACTGACTGAGATTAATAAAATAAACACAAAAAATTTAATTCGATGAGAAGGTAACTAAACATTTCCAAGTATCTTAAATAATAAAAGAATTTCACAATTGGGGATGAAAATTAAAAGTGAGAAAATTACTGGAAATAAGAATATATGAACAAATATATACATATTAACAAATTTAAATATTGAAAAAATGTGACTTTATTTCATTGATTAAAATATTACTTGCAAATTAAAAAACTAAAAATATTATAATTTAAGTATAGTTAAAAAATATCATGAAACACACACTTTAATCTGATTAATTTTAAATAAAAATTTTTTACTTACGATGAATATTAAAACAGCATTATTACAAAATGTATCAATTCAATATAATACTTTTACTATGTTAAATTTGCTAAATTGTCTCATATAGCCTAATAAACTGGCAGGTATTTATTAATATATTGCCAATTAATTTTTAAATATTTGATTTCTCCAAAATATTATATCAATATATCATTCTCTAATGCATATATCAATATCTGATCTCATATTTGATAACATACATCAATATTAGATTTCTCCAAAAAGTTTATAAGTATATTCCAAAATTAGGATTTAAAAATTAAAATAAAAAAATTTACATAACCGGATTATTTACTTTCCATATTCAGCGAGCAAATAATTTCTAACTTTTTTAATGAAATAAATTGTAACAGTGAAATTATGAATGAATTGAGCGCAATGATGAAAAAACTACTTATCTAATTTACATTTATATTAGAGGAATTGGTAGTCTAGTAGTTTGGGCATGGACCTTTCTTCCGGAAGGGCTGACTTCGATTCCCAAAGGCAACAAAACTCCACTGAGCACATGCGACATACGTGCTCATTAACTCAGTAGAATCAAAAGTAGTATGATCGGTCGTTAAGCAGAGTTACCATGAGTGTAATGATTTGGAGAAAATTTCCTCCTTCTCTAGATCAAAGTCAAAAACGAGTCAAAATGGTGCCATCTATTGGAGGAGTCTTTGAGCAAAGACGAGATTTCACCTTTGCTGTTCTCTGGTTAAAATGAAAGACTCGTCCTTCTGACTTCACTTCGCCTAGTCATAGACTAGCGATCTTGGTTTGTCCAAGTGTCATAAATAACAACAATATTTATATTAGGATGAGTGCTAATATTGCTTTACATGAAAGGAAATACTTTAAAATAAGGGATGTGATTTTGAGGCCTTATAGTAAACAATCTAACGGCATAAAGTTATTCTAAAGTTTTTTGAACATCTTTCGCTTAGTTTTGTCTTCCAAGTAAACTTTCCTCAGTTTATATCCCACAAGGATGGAACTCGATAAAACATCTTAGCTCTGGCTCTGATGAATAATTGCCCATGGATCAAAATTAAAAGATTTAGAAAAGTGAGTGAAAATAATTCTAATATCACTAAAAAAATGTGTGATTAAGAACTTAAGATTGATCACATAATACCAGTGTTAACAATGCTGTTTTATAGTTAACTGAATTTCCACACTCTATTTTATCTTACATTCCTTACTAATAAACTAAAGGATAATAATTAAAATTTTATTTTAAATTACGTGTCAAAATTTTCATAAAATAGTTTGTATTTTATAAAACATTAACAACACAAAGTTATTTTTATATATATTTTTTGAATATGTATCTCGGTTAAATTTCTAAGAACTCTTTTATGGAAGTGGATAAATTTGAATAAAGAATATTTTGTGTATATTTCTTAGAATTTTCATGTAGAAAAAAAAATTGAATGCGCAATAACGTATTAAATAGCATTTTAAGTTTCAGTTATCACAAATAAGATGTCCTTAGAAAAATTGCATCATCTCAAAAATAAAAAGAAAAAAAATTTTCAAAAAAGGAATGAAGACACTGTCTCAAAAGACAAAATGATTTAAAACGGGGTTTTTCCTCCTTTTTTCTCGACTTCTTTTTGGTCAAGGCTTTGGGCGACCATTTTTCCGGTCAGTTAGACACACACATCCTTCATCATCTGGAAATATGTTTGTGAAACACAGAGAAAGTGGAATTTTCCTCCGTCAACAATCGTGCAGACACTTAAGTATGCAAAATAGGTGAAAAGAAACATGCAGTATATTAAAAACAGAAAACAATTCAGTGTGAAATCGAAAGAAGATTTTTCTCTTAATACCTGCAATTAAAAGCATCGTTCAAGTGAAACTAGTGTTTGAAAAGACAGATATATCAATGTGTTATTTCGTATTAAAACGGAATGATGATTGAAGTAAAAATATCTTGTTATTCTCCTATTTAAAGCCGAGCTGGCAGACAATTATTTCGATTTTTTACCTATTTCAAATTTCTGTGTTCCTATCATATCCATTAAGCAAACTATTACCCATTACCCATAAGCTTTCATGAATATTTACAGCTGCAAAGAAAAATAAATAAATTTGAGTTTAAAATTAATACGAGGTTCACTCTGAAATTTTTGAGATACAACTAGGTTTTTAAAGTTATACTTGCAAAAATTTAGATGTGTTCAAAGTAGTCTCTTCCAGCATCAATGCGCCGAGCTGGTAGCTGAATGGTTAGCGCTCTTGCCTTCGGTTCAACAGTTCGTGGGTTCGAATCCCACCTTTGGCATGGATGTTTGTAGCGGTTCGGAATCCACTTTAAACTGTAGGTCCCGGTCTAATTAGCCCTCATGTGCAAAAAATGACCGTTGAGCGACAAACAAACAAACATCTCCTATTTAAACTTGAAAATGAAACCTTCTCGGGAACTAATAGGTTGCTGAAATGTTATGCTTTTTTGTCCATGTAGTATATTATAGTGAAGCTATACTAAGGACTAATAAAATTAGAAAATTATCTAATGCATAAAATTTTGAGGATTTTTAAAAACATATTGATGAAAAATTAGTATGTTTCTTATTACTTTCTTTTTTCCGAGACTCGAAGATAGGGATTATTTCATGGAATAATAAAATGTATGCTGCAATCGCTCCATGTTTTAAAGTAAATAAAACAGAGCATGATTCACCAATTTTGTGTTTTTTTAATAATGTATTATGAAACACTCGATTTTTGTTTATTAAATAATAGCATGTTTTATAATGAAGTAATTATATTCATCATATTTTTACATTTATGGGAAATCAACGCTATTAAGTATTTTCTTTTCCAAAAATATGCAATTTTTTTTCTGTTAAAACTGAAGAACTCTTGAATTAGAGATAAATACATATTTACATAAATGGTGCTGGATCCAATTGACTGTTTACTGTACACAAGAAACGCTTCGGTGTTACTTTAATCTACACACATTTTTACTCTTAGATTTTTAAGATAAAGCACTTGTTTGTCCAAACAGATCTCTTGATGACATCGCATACAGAACTCAAACTGGTTAGTATTGGGACTCAAAATTATCAAAAAATATATGCGATATAACGATATTTCCATGATAAGATTAATTATGACATTTGTTTGATCTTATGACATTGAGATATAATGACTCTTCTTTTAAGAGGAGATACTTCTAAAAAGTATGCCTACTTGTAAATTTTAGAGAAATGTCACTTAATACTTGAATTATTAGTTCTGCTGTACTATGTTTAATTGCTATTACAATACAAGTAAGCCAACTTTAATCTTATTCACTTTTTTCTATTCTCCATAACAGAAGACACTGGACGGGATTTAAACTATATTGCAGATTTTCTCTTGTTACACATTAATATATATGAAAAGATCTCTTGTCATGTATGGCGAAATGGATTTTGTAAAATGTTGAAGGCTGTTAACATTCGTATCATAATTTAGTATCAAGTTTTATTTTAATTTCAGAAAGCAATTACTTTATTTTATCTTAATTTTAATTGTCCAATTTGTGTGACTTTATTTTTATTCTTGATTCAAGTAAAAACCAATATTGTATGCATAACGATTACCGAATTGACTTTATCTCAAACTTTTCTTTCGATTATTTTTGTGTAAATGTAGCTTATTATCCACATTTCCCAATAATCTCAAGATTTAATATAACTTTAAATTCATGATAATTTTTTCTTCGAATGGGTCATGATATGATGGTCATTCACTTTTCATTCAATCTTTAGACCTTAGTGAATTGTTTGAGATGAATCACAGCGTATATACATAATAAATGCAGTAATTAAGGAAAAAAAACGCGTTTTTCGTATGATTCCGGAATCTGCATACATTTGGAGCACAATTGTACCTCGTGATACTATTTCGGTACTATAAAAAGTAAGCATTTGTAATTCTATTGATATTCAATAATTTTTGAAGAATTGGGCTAGAAATATTTATTAATTATAATTCTAGGAATAAACACAATCAAAGTCAATTAATCAAAGCAATTAATTTTGTGTCCAACAAATTTTAAGATGCTTAATTCTGTGCAGTGTTCATTTAATATATTTTACCATTCTTCTCAGGCTCTGTAACTTCTTAAAGATTTTTCTCATGCTCAGCTGTACATATGTGCTTTTTTTGTATTCACAATTTTAATATTAATTAAATTCATTCTTAATTAGATAAGGATATAAAATCTACCCCTCTCTCTCTCTCTCTCTCTCTCTCTATATATATATATATATATATATATATATATATATATATATATATATGTATTGATTTAGTCTCAGTCTAAAGGAATAAATCGTTATTACTATACGTAATATATTTCACATTGACAAAGGTTATCACTAATTTTACGTCAATGATCTAGAAACAGTTGAATATTAAATTTTAAAATTTTTGTATCTTCTAGAAGCAAATAAAAATATTAAATCAAAAAAAGTGTTAGATAAATGAATTTGAATAAAAATACATATTTGAAAATATTATTAGTATCGATATTTTTTGAACAACATTATTTAAACTACAATAAAATATGAGAGTTAAATGAATACATTAAGCAATAAAGCAGGGGAAAGCAGATAAGTTCCCAATTTCAAGCATTTTCCGCAATAAAATTTTCTACTGAATGTCATTTATATATATATCCATTTTCGCAATGATATTTCTTCACTATAGATATGAGATTCCTTAACGATTATTTAAAACAATACACAGGTAGATTACCTTAATTATATTTTATTCAAACAGAAATGATGACTATAATGCTCCCTTTTTGAGAGTACCAGAATTTAAGAACCATTTCATTATTTTACTAATGAGCTTCAACTGAATACAGTTACAGACTTTTATTTTCCCAATATCTGCATATATTTCCAAACCCTTTTTTGCCAGTTCTTTACTTTCACGTTTAACTAGTTATGTCTAGTTTAATTTATTCCCTTTTATTGAATGGCGACACTTAATCTTTTGGGTTCCGCACTTAACGAGTCCTTAAAAACGACTTAGGTACGCATAACAAAGAACTACTCAACAATACTTGAGGGGAACCAAGTGAGCTGGATTAAGGGCAAGTGAATATACCATTGCATGATGGGAATAATTTCCGGCAGACACCTGTTAACAAAATCAAAATGTCTCTAAGGTTGAAAATGCTTTTAACCACCGCCATTGTCCTTCGTTTCCAGCTAGATTTTGTGTGTACTTCATTCTATTTAGAAAGTTTCATTCTTTTCTTTATCCAGCAGACATGTCTGATTGCAAAAATATGTCTGATTTGAATATAATGCCATGCACTATTCCCAAGGCTGAAGGAGATGCAGAGATGTATACATTCACGTAAAGACGTTTTCTTCAAAATGATAATAACCCATAGTTAGAGTCAAATTCCTCTGTGATAACAATTACAAAATACCTAAGTTCTGATAAGAGTCATGCCAACTACAAAAAGAGTGGGTACACAAGAGGTCGTAAAGACAGAATATACAACTTAATAGCTTTCTTGAAGCAATGTTTTGAAGAAATACGATACACATACTGTGAGTTTATTCTTCTTTTGAATAATATAATATTTCAAAATTGGTTTGAGTTCATCGCTTTCTCCTTAAGTTAGAATAAATTCCAAATTTGTACTTTATCTACAAAAAAAAAAAAAGAAAAAAAAGGAATAATTTATAAGGATTCAAAAGTGAAATTTCGGAAGTAATTCTTTGATTTTCTTGATAATTATATCGAAGTATTTTATTACATACGTTTGCTAGCACATCAAATTTTATGTTAGATTTTTTCATTATTTTTATTAACAAAATTGAAATAATTTGACAGAGTTTGTCATTGATACGCGAAAATTGCATTCTTTTATAAAAATGCTATCTAAGTAAAATATAATTTTATATTTTTAAATTTTAATAAAAATATACAACTTTAAATTTTATTTGTAGCTACATATACTGACAGGCATTGTATCTAATTAAATATTTATTTACAATCAATTCCTATACATTTTTCAGCTTATACGAGGGTAACTCTGAAATTTTTGAGATACTTGCAGACGAGGATTTTCAAAATAAAAATAGCGGATTAATTTTAAAATACAAAGTATTTTAACGCAGAAGACGATTTTTTACTGACTTACTTCAACTTGTTTAGCGTAGAATAAATTTTAAACAGAAGAGAAAATGGAGTTGACGCGAGAACATTTTCGCGCTATGGTTTTCTACAATTTTAAAGCAGGATTAAATCAAGAAGAATGCGTTCAACGGTTACAATTAACATTTGGTGATGAATCTCCAGCTCGTGCTACTGTATTCAGATGGCTTAGAGAATTTAGAAGAGGTCGCAATTTTCTTCAGAATGAAGAACACACAGGAAGGCCGCCGTCGGCAGTAATCCCGGATAATGTGTTGCCATACGAAAAATGTTAATGGATGAAAATCGCTGTACCTATCAAATGATACAGAAGGAACTTGACATTGAATCCGCATCCATACACAAAATCATTCATGAAGAATTAAATATAAAAAAAGTGGTTTGCCTTTGGTTCCCCATAATCTAACTGAGCACCAAAAAGGTGAGCGTGTCAGAATCAGTAAAGAAACTCTTAAATTGCTAAATGATGGTTTCCACCACATGATTTCTAAAATTGTAACAGGTGATGAAACGTATATACCGTTTTTTGACGTTCCAACACGTCATGAAAGCAAAGTATGGGTCTTTGAAGATGATCCCACGCCGACAATGGTGAAAAAACAACGCGCACTGAAAAAAGTGATGTATGCCGTTTTCTTCAGAAGTACGGGATTGGTCAAAGCCATCAAGCTGAAAGGACAGAAGACAGTAACAGCAAACTGGTATACCATTAAATGTCTTCCAGAAATTTTACAAGAGCTGAATGTTAGGGGACTCATGCTTCACAATGACAATGCATCTTCACATACAGCCGAATTAACAATTAAGTTTCTTAAACAAAAACAAATTAAAGTGATCGAACATCCACCGTATTTACCTGATCTAGTTACGTGTGACTGTTGGTTATTCTTTAAGCTAAAAAAGAACTTACATGGACGTCATTTTCATTCAGAAAAAGAGATTGATGTGGCTATAGAAACATTTTTTTCATCTATTCCAAGAAATGAATGACTTGAGGCATTCAATCTGTGGAAAATTCGTCCACAAAAGTGCATTGATGCTGGTTTGTTTGTTTTTCGCTCAACGGTCCTTTTTTGCTCACGAGAGCTAATTAGACCGAGACCTATGGTTTAAAGTGGATTCCGAACCACTACAAACATCCATGCCCAAGGTGGTATTCGAACTCACGAATTGTTGAACCGAAGGCAAGAGCGCTAACCATTCAGCTACCAGCTCGGCGCATTGATGCTGGAAGAGACTACTTTGAACACATCTAAATTTTTGCAAGTATAACTTTTAAAACCTAGTTGTATCTCAAAAATTTCAGAGTGAACCTCGTATTAATTTTAAACTCAAATTTATTTATTTTTCTTTGCAGCTGTAAATATTCATGAAAGCTTATGGGTAATGGGTAATAGTTTGCTTAATGGATATGATAGGAACACAGAAATTTGAAATAGGTAAAAAATCGAAATAATTGTAAAGTGTATGTGGCAGAGTTATAAAATCACTATGATTTTTATTATAAATATAATTTTTTTATAATTAAATGAAGTCGAGATGAACAAGTTAAATACAATGTACATACATATAATTTTAAAAGATATTTAAAATGTTCTGAATATTTTATAAACGATTGAAATTTTTTTCCATTAATATTTGTTACAAAATTATATCGCAACAGTTAAATCAATATTTTTTTACAAAACTAAAAAAGCTGCCAGCCCATTATGTTTTCGAATAGCTTCAAGGAATTGATTTTTTATTGTTTTGAACAAAACTTTGGAAATTTTGTCCAATTCACTTATAATAGTTCTTTACAATCCGTATAATTATTTTAACGGTCATTTGTATGACTTGACAAGCTAAATGACTTCATTAATTTTCCATGAGATTCATTAAAAATCCAATCTGTATTAAAAATGATGGTTCCATTTAGTATAAAACAAACTCATAAGACTATTTCAATTATTTAGAAATATTTTTTATAAAAATATTTTTTGAGAAAAAGCAAATATCTTCAAGTTTATTTTATACAACATAGGACTCAGAAATTTGCGCAATTATGAAATTGACGCCTGAATCTAATTCAATATAAACCTATATATATTAAAATTAATGGGTCAACTTTGCATCAAACTTGCCTCTAAGATGACTCTGCTAATTTATTTTGTTAAAATATACTTTTTCGAGAAAATCCATATTATGCCAAATTTGCCTTAACAACAATATTGTTTGTTATGTATGTTTCAAACATTCGGGAAACTTATTAAAATGCATAGGTAAATTTTATTGTGTTGGGTTTACTAATATATCAAAAGATATTTAACTCCTAAAATAACTATCACCATGAACAAAAACTCTGCAAATTAGCAAACTTTTCTTTTCCCCTTTACACGGATTGATGCATGGGACTTAGAAATTTGAATGATATTGAAATTCAAACAGTTGGCTGTAACTCGATAAAACCGTATTTATATTAAAATAAATGAGTTCATTTAGTATAAAACACACCTTTAAGACTATTCCTGATATTTATTTTATAATAATACTTTTTTATTTTATAATAATACTATTTATTTTATAATAATACTAAGACATGTTTTTTCACAAAAAAAATACTTTAATAATTTGAACATAATTTTTAATAATCAAATTTTTTTATGAAAAAACATGTCTTAGTAAGTTCGACTTTCACGAAACTGGACTTAAAATATTGCTTGACCACTTAAAATCGCAATTCTTTACTTATTATACGAAAATTTCGGGGAGAGTTGACTTGACAAATTTAAAGCTTACCTTTCTAAAACGATTCATATGGTAAAATAGTGATTGCTGATAACTACAGTATTTGGGGGAAAAACCCTATGCTCTCTGTAGGTTATATTTGCAGTCAAATTCAATTACTTCCCACAGAATGAAAGAGGCATTATCAATCCAGCTACTGAAGAGACATTTTATTTCAACTTCACTAATCTTTTGAAATTATTCCTTTTAAGCAGTCCACTATTAAAATACGAGATGCTTTAAGGGATTTAATTCTGCAACTCTCTTTGCATTTGGCATACTTCCATGATAGTATCATGATGATCCCTTTGTATTCTTAAGATCATAAAAATCGCCAAATGAAATATTTGGCGGCTGATTTTGGAATTATTCCATGCTATATATATAAAATCACAATGATTTTACTTCACTTAGTATATTTATTTTAAATTTTGTCAATAACAGCAGTTTTAAATCCATTGATTTCACTAAAAAGGTAAATACTCATTATTAAAGAAACAAAGAAATCACTCCACGTAGGCAAAATTAAATCAGGTTTCATATATAGTACAATATACACAAAGCAGAAATATATCCCTAAATCTTTCTACTGTAATAAAATGTAGAATAAATATGGGAGAAATTTTAATTCAATGAATGTGAAACAAAAACTACATACAAATGCTCTAAAATTATAAATATCAAATTCAAATCTCAAAATTGCATGCTTGAAAATTAATGTACACTACTGTCAATGGCATTACCAGCTCTTAAATAAGAATATTACCTTTGCTTAATCTCCTTAATATACTCCATAGTGGTTTATTACTATGTAGGGTATTGAGGAGATATTATTAGTTTTTATTCACGTGGTTAAAAAGTAATGGTCATGATCTTGTCTAATCAAAGCCATTGTGCTGACAAAATCAGTACAAGTAAAACTTGTTGACTTTAATGTCCCTGGGTTGTGGAGGTTTTGTGGAAGTTTAGAAAAAAACAAGACCCTCGAGAATCAATTTAATCATTTGATTTAATTCTAAACTATGAAGCAGTTATCAATGTTTCACCATTTCAAGTTGATAATTTCAAGAAATATACAGTCTGAAAAATATCAAGCTTGAAAAATAATTATTTTAGTAAAAATGTTGAAATTCGATTGTTGAGGTGTAAAATTAGGTATGTAAGCTCATTAACTAATATTTGTTGGACTTAAATATCTTCTTTCCATCAGAAAACACTTTCATTATTGTTAATAAAAGTAACGTCATATTTTGTTTATTTTTATTCCACGCAATAATTGAATAATTCCTTAATCTATTTTAAGCTCATCTTTGGAAATTTCTCAAGTTAACTTTTGTGTCTAGTATTAAGAGTAACTGTATAATTATATAAAATAAAAATATCATATTTATTGAAATGAAATTTAATTAAGATGTTTCCTCACACAAGTAAGTTTTAATTATTTATTATCTTAAAGGATTATTAGTTATTATAATGGATTTTCGAAATAAAAAAACTAAAGCAATTAACAATAACAAAATCAATGAATAAAAAGGAAAATTTTAAATTTTAAAATATCATTCATTGCACAGTAAAAATCTTAAATTTAAACATTAACTTATTTCATAGTGGTATTTATTTTACTGAAGTATTTAGTTTATGTACGAAACAAAATCATATAACCTCCTGGATTTTTTTTAGATCGGGGGATACTTAATTAAACAGAATAATAATAATAATCTTGATTTATGTAACTGAAATAAGATTTAATTATTTTTCAATAAAAATAATGACCTACATAGAATGTTTACACATTAATCAATTATTGAGAAAAGAGCTACAAAATATTTTTTAATAATTGTTAATGATAATGTAAAGATGAGGAAAATGCTTCTTGAAAATCATCTTTTAGGTAGTTTCAACATTTTCAGTAGTAGTGTTAAATTCCACATTACCATTTTCTGGGCATTTAAGTTAGTCTTGTAGGTCAGAATAAGAAACTAAAATAACATTATTTGTTTTGAATCAAATTGTTTTTATTCTATTCGCCACAAAAATGTTCTTATAGATAGATACTCAATTAACATTGACCTTAGTATTTGAGAGAGCCATTCGCATAATAAAACAATAAAATGCGAGAGAAGTTTTTAATGGCATTTTCCTCGTGACCCAGTATTAGTGTAAGTGTTTCAGGATAATCAAAGTTTACACTTTTAAAGCTATAAAAATTAATTTTCTACAGATAAATTAGAGTAATGGAAAAAAAAAACGAAGAAAAATTATACGATGATATAAAGTTATTAAAGTTTAAATTTGTAACAAATAGAAGCAAATAGAAGAATTAAATTTTTAAGTAGCTATCTCAATGTGTTATAAAGAATCCCATTTAAATGTTATCTAAATTTCGTAATTTGATACTTAAGTTTTTGATGTAAACCCTGTTTAAAAAATGCAAATTTATAGATAAAATCAATCTAAATTTAATAGCTTCTAAAATTGACTTTGGTACTTTTTAAGAAATTATAGGCGATACCTTAAGATTGCTAATTTTAAATTTATGTAAATGTAAATTAAATAAAAAATGTTAAATTCAAGTGTTTTGTAGTCGCATTATTTCTTTTAATGAACAATTTGGAACTAGTAGGATATCTCTCTCATTGGCGACCACTGCGAAATTTTTTCATCTCCAAGTTAAGCGCATGTTTTTTAACGCACTAAATTTTCCCTAAGTCCCAAAAATAATCAATTAAGAACATTTTAAATCACATAATAGTATACAAAATCTAAAAAAATATTATTAAAAAAATTAATAAAAACTTTTTTTGGTTGGGTTTGCATTCTCTTCAATGCAATCAGTAAAAGAAATAAGTAAATAACAATGACTTACTTGATATGACTTCAAGCTCACATGTCAAAAATGCTCCGGGATATTATGGAAAAATACATAAGAAGAATATAATAATAAATTTACGAAAATGTATAAGAAAAAGATAATAATAAATAAAAAATGAAAGAAATTGGAAAAAAGGAACAGTTTACGACGTTGAAAATAAAAAAAATATATAATAATAAATTATATATATATATATATATACACACACATTATATATATATATATATATATATATATATATATATATATACACACACATTATATATATATATATATAAACAAAATAAAAAAGGTATAAAAATAATAAAAAATAAACGAAAAGAAATTGGAAAAAAAAAAAAAAAAACAGTTTACGATGTTTGGATGTTGACGACAACGAAACACAACAAATGTAGAACAAAAAGTTCGAATTGAAAATAAAACGAAAATTTCAAATGCTGTTGCCACTGAAAAGAGCCATATATATGACGTAAAAATGATGTAAAACTAAATCTAGCAACAAAAAATTTGAAAAATAACAAAAACTTAAATTGACAATAGGGTAATCAAAACAAAAAACACTAAATTTGGCGAGAAATCATATGGGATCGGATATCACGCTTACACCAACAATTTTGCCACACGTCAGCAATACTATTTTTTTTAAATGCTTGTAAATTTAGTTCGTTTTGATTTGTTTAATGTTAGATTTTTTTAAGATTTTGAGTAAGTTAAATTTTTGGATGTCCAAATAATAATAATGAAAAGAATAAATTAAAATAATATCTAAAGATAACTAAAAGTATGTCTATTTAATAAGAATAACCAAAAATAAAGAAAATATTTACTATACCTGAAATATATTAAATAAAATTAAAAATTTATTTTATGTAATTTTTGTAATGTACTGTAGAATTGATTTATTTTCATTAATTTCTCAACAATGTAAGAAAATTACTTCTAAATATTTTTTAACGTTATAAGTTTAAAATTAGCTTGAAAAAAAGAATGCTATTTTATTTTAATTATAATAGCCTTTTGAAATTTGGAATAAAATTTATTTCTATTAAAATAAGAGTATAATTTCATTTAAATAAACACTTTATTTTGAAATATTTGTCGTAAATACAAAGAGTTTATATTATTTATAAACTGCTTTTTAAATAAATTACACATGTGTGCTTCTGACATGCTTGTAACATTATTTAAACGTTTATGTTTTCGAGAAAACCAAAACTTCTCGTTGTAAATATATCACTTGAATAAATTATCATGGATCTCTACCTCTCATAAGCTCACAAATTATTCTTCTTTCTATCGTATCATAATAAGATACTTGTATACGACGTCTTCGGATCTTTTCAGACGAAAATGTCTGTTTATTGTTTTAGAGGGAAATTGAAAATCAACATGAGTTAACGATTCATCTTGTGTACACAGTAATCCTTGATAAAATAATCGTTGAATGAAATGATGAGAAAAGGAAATTAGAATTGCCCATATAAAAGCTTGTAGTAAAGAAAACATTTCTATTTATGTGTTCAATTTTCGTCTCAAACGTTCTGCTGGAACGTTTACAAAACATATAAACAACAGCTACGTTTTCCGTCCTCAGTTTTCTTCTTTTCGAAGTGAAATAAACTTATTTTACTGCTTACTTTTTTTTATGAAATTTTAAATTTTGAATTATATAGTTATGGAAATGTATGCGCGATATGTTTGATACTTTAAAAGCGGAATGAGATTCTATATTATGTAAAATGGTGTGTCAAGATTTATAACCCTCTGTAACTATGAAAGTCGAATTATCTTCAATATTTTCAATGTTAAATGTTGTGCAGGTGCCATGTAACTACACATAATTAAAATAAACGATTGAAGAACTATTAACTTGGCGCACCAATGTCTTAGATTTTAACTTCAAAAACTATTGTGCATTATGGCATACAATAATTTTATAACCAACAAGAATGATCTTATAATCGTTTTGGTGTTATTAAAAAAAGTTTAATACGATTATTTGAATTCTTCAATTAGAAATTTTGCTAAAATGTTTCTTCTTTAAATTTCAGAAAATAAAAATTATTCCTATTGATAAGTTTGGTCTCACAATAAAGTTTTGCAAAAATTTCTATAAATTACATATCAACAGAATACTTCTTCACAAAGGTAATCGATTTTCTTTCATGGGAACAAATGAAAAAATTCTCATTTTTAATGAAGTTTTAAGATGTGTGTATTTTTAAAGTTTAGTATAATAATGTATAATGTATTGTCAAAGTTAAATATAATAATGTATAATGTATTTTTAAAGTTTAGTATAATAATTTAAAGTTTAGCAAATAATAATAATGAAAAGAATAAATTAAAATAATATATAAAGATAACTAAAAGTATGTCTATTTAATAAGAATAACCATAAAGAAAATATTAACTATACCTGAAATATATTAAATAAAATTTAAAATTTTTATTTAATTTTTGTAATGTGTTATTTTTTTCTTTTTCTTTTTATTTAAATTCTCAATACATTAAGCAAAATGTTTCAACATTTAATCCTCATGAAAAATGTACAGAACCAGAAGTACTATGATAACAAAATTTCAGAGAAACAAATAAATTTAAACAGTTCACTGAAGTTCGTTTAAGAAAGTTCTTTACCGAGATTTATTACCAAATACAAGGTTAGAACTAATCACTGTATAAAATGAATCCAAAATCTTATTTATAAATTTTGTAAATTAAATGGCAACAGATATTTTGAAAATGTTCTAAATCTAACAAAGATTACGTGATTATATTTTATTACGAGAATTAATTAATCTTTCTTTTTATAAAATCAGTTCTATTTGACAGGTTGAAATTTATGCCATTGGAGCTTTTAATAAGTACTGCATTGAGAATGCATAATCTGTTTAGCTGGTGATCGAACAATTATCCCCGGATTATATAAATAGCACTCTTCCTCAGGAAAATAAAGCTAACTGTTAATCGGAGAGAAATGACCTTATTATGAAGTCTTTTTTGCTCTCATTTTTATTTCGTTTTAACCACGACTTCAACAGCTTTCTCGAAACTCGAATTGTAGTTAAATGCCGCACGGCGCCAAAGAAAGTTTTTTTTTTTTCCCTGAAGGTCGGTCTTATCATATGGAAATGAGTGTACGACAGAATTGCTTCTGCAGTCACGACTGTCTTAGCGAAATTCGAATCCAGAAATAGTAATTTATATTTACTTTATGTTTCCTTGCATTTTGTTCGAATTGTAAAAACATTCTTCGCTAAATAGATTTTGGTATATATCTAGTTATTTATTAATTAACATTTTGATTGTGTGGCACATTAACGTGGTAAAGCAGTTAGGTTCCTTATTCACACATGATGTGGACAGTTAAAAGTTACAAAGGGCAGACAAAATTTGTCTGTCACCCAATGGCCAGTTTTGCATCTGGAGGTTTATAAGATTGGGGGCACAGATGCCATATAATCCAGAATGTCAAATTCTAATTTTGATGACATTTTGGGTGGATTTTCTTATGTATCTGGTAACCTGGGTTTAATAGCGTTATAGATATGGATACCTATAAAAATTATGCAGAAAATTCTATTTTGGCAAACTTTGTATTTACGTCATCGCGCACGTCACGATCCGTCACCTTGGCTACATTTCTTCATATTCTATGTATTTCAAAAAAATTCAGTATCTGAATTCCTGGATTATGCGGCATCTGTGCCTTAGATTGGGACCTACAGCTTAAAGTGGATTCTAAGCCTCTACAAACATCCATTCCAAAGTGTGATTCGAACCCATGAATTATTGAATCGAAAGCCTGAGCGTTTCTTGACTTAGTGCAAACATGGATATTGATTGATTTCGAACTTGTTTCTACAATGTTTTTAATAGTCATCACATGTTCTACGAATTTAATTGTTGTTAAATCCATATCAAATATCTATTGTAAAACTATACAGTAAAGTTCTTAAGCAAATTACGGTTAATTAATATTCATAATTTATTTAACTAATGATACACTACATACGTGATTACAAAAATTTCATGTATTCATCCTTAACTTTAAAATAAAGTATTTGTTACTATCGTAATTTCTAGAATAAAAGCCATATTAGCATAAGTGTTATACTAAGTTAAATTGGACATTATATCCACATGAATTTCATTGCGAAAAATTCTTGTCAATTCAGCAAAAATTATATGATAGCGCCTCTGAGGACATAACTAAAGATTATTTATAAGGAGAAATGATAAAATATACTTACTGACTATACTAAACTCATATTTACTCACTAACTTATATTTATACTAAACTTATATTTAACAAATAAATATATTTATTCACTAAAAAAATCAATATGCATAATATTCATAATATGTTATTAAGATAACTACAAAAACATCATATTAAATTGAATGAAATAAGGAAATTTTTACCCTTCTGAAATTATTGTTGACAAAAATAATTACAAAAGATTGTTCAACATGTGTTGCGTTTAAAATCTTATTACTTACTATAGGAAAAAAAATTTAACAAATACCGAACTCAATTGTGGTCTAATCGGTTCAGTCTGCCAAGCCATTATATGCATTTTCTTTATCTGTAAAATCTCTTTATCAAGGAATAAAATTTTTCCATCTTTAAATTTTATCATCGAGAATTATGAAAATTTTTTCACATATTTCCTCGCATCTTTTATCCCGATTGTAAGCCGCATCTTTTATTCCGATTCTACAAATTCATATCGCTTAATTGGACAAAATTTGATTGTAAAAAAATGCAACTTTATCTTTGCAAATAAATCTAAACATGGATGAATGTATGATTGGGAAAGCAATACAACCAATCAAAATTAAACAAGAGACATTTGTTAATATGAGTGATAAATATGGGATATAATTGCGGAAGTTGCCGAGATTATATCGCCTATTATATATATATCTTTTTTACATCTTATATATATATATATATATATATATATATATATATATATATATATATATATATATATATATATATATACAAAAATTTAATTTTCTGATTCTAGTTGTTGCACAATATATAACAAAAATTTTTATACCATTACAAGAAGGGACAATAATCTTAAATAATGTTGTCTTTTTGAAAGATCAAATGTGTTCTAAATTTAACTGTTTTTGAGTGATTGCATTCCAGTTCTTAAAAATTATCTCCTCATTCTAGAAGGTGTTAAATAAAAATTGTTATTAGCGGGTTTTAAACAAAGAATTTTAACATCAAATATATAATGTCTAAATCAAGTGATATGTACGCATATCCTTTTACATACCCTTATGGGATTCAATAACTTCTGAATATTTTATTAGTCGATTTCTTTCGTATTAAGAGCGCAGACTAATCAAAATTTAAATTTTTAATGGCAACAATTATTGAATAATACCATTTCTCCTGAGAATATTTTCTGTTACTCTGTAATGAGGGCATGGACTAAAAATCTAAGATAGCCAATTCTAAAAAACTTAATAGTAGAATTAATTGAATATCAAATTTAAATTCGAAATGGTTTATGAATTGAATAAAATGTCCCACTCCACTAATGATTCATATTTTATAAGTGTCAGTGTGCTAGCAAATATTTTTAAATCTTAGAAAGTCTTTGAAACGAAAGGGACAAAAACAGTAAGTATATTCTTCGAATCCCTCAAAGCACGTGAACAAATATAAAATGTCTTTATTTTTATGTAGATTTCAATCTTTTTATGGGAGTTAATAACTTTTTATGAGTGCCGTTACTTTTTTAGTTTTAAAATAAACGTACACGAGCGAGAGAAATTTCATTCAAATCCACAAGGTATATGGAATTTCACTACATGATACTTTTTACACAAACATTTTGCAATATTTTAAAAGATTTCTTTTCTTTTTATTACAATTTTCATGTTGTTAAGGAGCAATAAAATCAAATTTTATCTACTTGAAAAAGTTCTAACTTGCATGAAAGAGTGGTAAACAGATTGTAAAAAAGTGGCGTTACAGAGCTTTTTATTCTATTTTTTCAAGAGACGCTATAGACACTATGATAAAAATTCTGCAAAGATTTCGGGTAAAATTGTGTGAAAACACGACAAAATTCAACCAAAGGAACATTTTTATTTCATTTTATATGTAACTTTAAATTTTTGATGTCTGATATAAGTAAAATGGTATCTATTAAAAGTTACTGTTGTTTATGTTTCAATAGCGCCATCTTCTTAACATAAAAAGAATCGAATTTACAGCACAGATACCCTACTTTTTCAGAAATTATACATAGTAATAAATTTCTGGCATTTATTTCACGTAATTGACTTTTGTTAAATTAATCTATAAATAATTTTACTGTAAACTCTTAGAAGAAATATACGAAAATATTTCAAATTCTTAGCAAACTTCAAATTTTAAACTATTAAAACGAAAATTAAAAATAAAAACATCATTTAAAGCATAGTTGGACATAAAATAAAATTTCCAGAGTTATATGACGCTCTTATAATGTCAGTTTAGAATTTCGATATTAAAACATCCATTAATTGAAACTCTGCATCAATATATTTACTAGATTTTAATCTATGTTTTTACAATTCGTTGTAAAAATTGTAAATAAGCTTTAAAGTTATAATTATATTATAATTATAAATATCATTCGAGCGTTTTAGTTGCTATTGATCAGAACTTAGGGAAAATAATTTTTTTTTCTGATTAATATTTAAAACATCAGATTATATTCACAGAAATTATTTAGATAGATCTTTTAAATATAAAACATTTTTATGACAGTTTTTATTTATTCTCATTAAAATTTGAAAGTAAATTTAAAAATAAACAATTATTGAAAGAAACTTTCAATAGTTTAACAGAATAATGAATTTTTCTTTTTATCTCATTTTAATACATTTTTTTATAAGAAACTATTACTTTAAATAAAAAAAATTCATTTGCAGTTTTTTCTGTGTTTGTTTTTGCTAGATTTATTAGAATAATAATGACTCAAAGCTTAAACCTGATATTTAAACTAGAAAATTCTTTGATGATAAATGTCTTTCTGTGAATATACAACCTTTATTATTCTTCTAACATAATCTTTTATAAACAGCAGGATATATTTATAGTTATAAACACACTCCCCTTTCCCGGTTCATTGAATTCAAAGTATGATAGCAAAACTGTATAGGTGAAATCATATGGAATTAATTAAAGTTTATTTGGAGTTATAACAATAATTGCAAACAAAATGCAAAAAAGTAAACTATTCAGAAAATGCTGTAAATATTCTGAAAGATCTTAAAAATCCTACAAAATAATTATCCAGCATGCAAAAATATATTATAACTTATACATATAATTATAAAATATACAATAAAATTACTATAAGCGATGTATAAGGGTCAATCTATGATGCTTGAAATATATTTAGGAAGAAGTGATAGAAACAAATTTAATTTCATATTATTAACTGTTTTTATCCAAGTAGACGACTTTTCATTGGTTAATTTCAAGTGAGTAATTTAGTGTAAAGTAAATTTAGAACGAACGACTAATAGAATTGTACTATTATTTCAAATTAGAAGGAAATTATCCCGAATGGATTTAACGTCCAAAATTAGTATTTGGAAATGAAGATTTATCTCGTGCAATTGTATTCAAATGGGTACAGAATTTCATAGCGGTGCAATTTTTTTCAGGATGAAGAAACCACTAGAAGGTTATCTTATCTGCTGTTTGAGCTATGTGTCTACCACATATAGAAAATGTTAATCTATGACAAGCGTCGTACATATAAAATAATACAGAAAAACTTCACATTGGATCTGTGCCATTCATAAAAATTATTCATGAAATGTTGGATAAGAAAAATATATTTTGTCGTTTGTTTCCACAAAATTTAAACAGGTACCCTAAAAAAACATATAAAATTCAGTAAAAGACCTTCTTAATAACTTAAAAATAGGAGCGGTAGCTTTTTTTTAATTTCTAAAACTTTTACTGATTTTGAAATGTAAATACAACTTTTTCACTTTCTAACAAATCAAAAAAATAGTATACACCTTTTAAGGTATGCAAGCATTGTTTGAAACAAACATGCTTTGTGGAAGTCGATGTATTCCATTTTTTTTTCAGAAATGCAGGAGTGTTCAAAGTCATTAAGCTGAAATTGTAGAAGATAATTACAGGTAAAGGTAAATCACTATTCCTGCAGAAATACTTTAAGAAGTGAATATTTATGCTGAATATCAATCATTTTCTTCAATGAAAATGTATCTTCTCCTTCAATAAAATTGACAGATGAGTTTCTTTAAAAAGAACGCATTAAAGTGTGATAGAACATCTACCTTAATTAAAACTGATATAGCTATGTGGGACTCTTTTTTTTTATTCTAAAAAGGAACTTACATGGATATCGTTTTCATTTTGAAATTCAGATTGATACTATAAATATATTTTTACGATTCTCTTCCAAGAAATGAATAGTGTGAGGTTTCTAATTTTAAGGAAATTCGATTACAGAAATCCATTAATGCTAAAGGAGATCACTTTGAATACTCATAAGGATTACTAACTGTAAAAAAGTTCTAGTTATAAAAATTTAGTACCTCAAATGTTTTTCAAAATAAACCTCGCCTAACTAAAACATTTTATGCTTGTTTATCGTATCTATAGCTATTATATTTCCATAGTAATAGTTTATATTCAATATCTAGCGAAATTCAGTCAAATTAAATCTTAAAAAATTTTCTTTAATAAATTAATTTATTTCTTTAATAAAGTATCCTAATTTTTATGCGGTTTCAGTCTATAAATTATCTAATTTAAATTATTCTTTAATTAAGTAGGTGAGTTTTATTACCACACATGGCTTTCCTTCGAAATAGTGAGTTATATTGCCAAGCTAGCAAATGAATGATTAACGCTCTTGCTTTCGGTTCAAAAGTTCGTAGGTTCAAATCACACCATAGGCAGGAATAATTGTAGTGGTTAGTAATCTACTTTCAACTGTAGGGCCTGGCCTAATTAGCCTTCGTGTGCAAACAATGCCTTTTTGAGCAAACCAACCAAGCCTATTCGAGCAAACTTTGAAAATAATAACAGTGCTTAAGAGAAGGGACAACTCAGCTTATTTTCAAAATTTTTTTGAATATGAGATAAATTTAATTTTTATATCCGAAGATAATTGCTTTTGAAACATTTATTTTTTTATAAAGTCAATACAAGCTTTGTGAAATTGGAACTATATGTAATAAAGAGGTTTGAGATTTTTCAAATTAAACTGGAGCCCAATTTTTTAAGTATACTTACTAGAAATTAAAATGTTAATGTCTACTTAAATCAAATTTTAAAACATTTGTGTATTTTCAAACTTATAAATAATTTTAATTAAATAATAAATAATTTAATTAATAAGTAATTTTAAAATAAATAATAAAATAATAATAAATAATTTTAAAAAATATAATAAATAATTTTAAAATAAATAAAGTAATTAATAAATAATATTATTTAATTTTTAATAACGTAGGCTCATAAATATGTTACTTTTATCTTACGCTAATAAATTCAGTGTTACAACTATTATATTATTTCTAATTATAATTACTAATAGTCATTGTTATTATAAATATATTATTAACGTTATTGCTATACTATATATATAGAATTTATATAAAAGAATAATTATGAGTTAAAATGTATTTATAAATTTAATTTTTCTTAATTGGAAATTAATAATTTATGTTAATTCCGAATAGTTTGTGTAAATATACACTGTATATGTACAATTAGTTTAATCCTTTATGTTAAATTTTTTAAAAATTCGAAATTAAATGAATTCATAATTTTTCTTCTTTATATCTAATATTACAAGTAAGTATTTTTTCATCAAAATAATGTCTTGTGTGGTGAAAGCAAATTTTCTAAGATTTCTCAACATGTGAAATTGAAAATTTGTATTTACTCTGCAAATAAAAAAAGCAAAATATGTTAATACATTTTTGATGCTCATTAATAAAACTTTCATAAAAATCAATAATGAGCTAGATTATTTATGAGTGCACCTCACCAGAATTCGCCTTTTTGAAGTAAGTAACAGGAAAAGTCTGCAAAAAATTAGTTACACATCTGTCAATTATAAGCCTTTGGGTTATTTTTTTCTTCACGTGCTTTTCTTTACTTTATCGTTTGAAACACCCTCTAGGTCTACCTAATCACTTCCTTTATATCTAAAATTAAATTTCACCCCCTTTCTGCTTTTATGCTGCCAGAAGCGGAACTGGACGTTCGAAATAAGTTGGCTCTTTTTTCACCTGCTTTATAATTACACCACGTGAACAACCAATGAAATTAATAAGTTATATCACTCCAAAGCATCCGAAGGCTATGAGCGACGATTTCTAAATAGATAAATGTTGTTTAATACGTGAGAAAAACTTGTTTAGTATTTAGCTAAAGACAAATGAAAGTGACATTTGGAAATTAGATGGCTTATCCTATTTTTGCTATCGAAAATAAACTAAGTAGCAACAAAGAAAAATCCTAATTATAAGTAAGAAGAGAGTTAAAAACAGCTTAAAAGAATCAAAATGTGTTTGAAATAAGCTAACTTAACTCTTATTAGAGTTGATGTCAAAATAAATGATTAAGTATAAAGTATTAACAGATTAAACATTTAGTAAAAATAATTTTATGAAAAGTTTTAATGAAGGTTCTCGTATATAATGTTAGAATGTCTTGTATTTTGATCAGTTTCTTTATGGCACATCAGTTGTTGAACATCAATCATATCGACATGATTTTGAATAGTTGCTTATGCGCACATTATCCAATTTTGGATGTATTCTATAAACCGAAAACATATGAAAGCTTGTATCAATAAAGCAAAACAACTTGAGGCATTTGTTTCTAATGAATACTTTAAAGTAATAGATACATAAGTAGTGGTTTAGTGACCATGCATTTCAGAATAGACAACTGGACTTCAACCAGAGAAACCTAGCTGTCTATTCTGAAATGCTAGATTTCTGGCTAGATCTCAGGAGTTAATGAAACACGAAATAAGAATGTTGCAAGCATGTTTGTCAGATAGAGTGTTTTAGTATACCATAAAAAACAATCTAACAGACGAAACCATTTTAAAGGCTTTTTAATTTGCATTTCATATTATAACCTTTTGGAAGAGCTTTTCTTAAACAGTAAATCGTATTTACGTGTCTCAACGGAGGAGTCTGAAAAACTCTTAAGTACACACTCCAATAGACGTATATGCAGATAAGTACCATCTATTTCTAGTTGTTCAACTGTTTGTATATGTGGGATTGAACTCGAGACCCTTTTTTATGAAGAAGGCTTCTTTACCACAGGGTTACGTTAAGCCCTGGTGTCGTAGTATTTCAGAACCAGATTTACGGCCAAAGGTTAGTTTTTGTGCCTATATCAAAGTGACCGCATGATAAAATTTCTTATAATTTGTGTGCTTTATTCATGTATCGCAAAGGAGAAGATCCATAAAACTCCTAAGCGCCTAAACCGACATAATAAAGAAGAGCAATAACCAGCTTCCATTGTCCAACAGCGACAAAATCGAAACTGGGACCTAATGTCATAACAAGCGCAATCTCATACTAAACCACGAGAAGCCCTAGATGTCGTATTTGAAAATATAATATTATTGCACTTTCGGTAACATGCGTAATAAATATTTTACCGAATATGTAATAAATATTTTTCCCGAAATCAAAAAGTGGTTTATTCAAATAGTATAGCTTTACCATAGCTTTCGATTTTTAGACTGTTCCTTATGCTTAGTTAAAAAATATATTTTAACATCATGATTTCTAATTATACATTTTGTAAAATAATATATTTAAAAAGTACTTTAAAATGGGGATAAATTTAGAAAACACTCAAATTGTTTCAGCTGTTTAGATGAAAGGATTTTAGCTCCCTTGCGGTTTTATCTAATGAATAGTGTAATAAATAATTTGGTTTTTTTATAGTATATATTTGATAAAAATGTCACTAATTTAATATGCAGAGTAACAATTAACCATAATTTTTAAAAATAAGTTTCATTTAATTTATTAGGTTTTTTCTAAATCATAATAATAGTTGCGATATTACATCTCTTACTTTGCAAATTATTTATTGTGTTTCGCAATGAATCATTCAAACACGCCAAATGCGTAAATACAAAATTCTCAGTTCATACATTTGCAATAAGAAACAATGGATAAAATTAAGTTGACATCATTATTCAATCATTTTTAAAAATTATGTCTCTAGATATGAATTGCATAAATGTTATATTTAAAACGATATATTATTTTTTTTTTTGCAGAAAGTTATATCACATTATTATTAACGGGCTAAAATGGTTTTATATGAATTGTGCGTGTACAAAGCATCTTCAATTTAAAGAACAAATTGTAATAGAACATAATGTGAAAATAGAATAATCATAAAAACATAGTTTATTAATAACTTTTGAATTCTTTTCAGTCAGCGTGGTAAACATTTTTTATGATGCAATAACTACTAATTCTTCTAAATTAGAATAAATTTACTTTATTTCAAATATATTTTCAAGAAATAAATAGCATAAAATTTACGTTCAGCTTTGTTTGAGATTAGTGTTACACTTTTTATCTGTCAACGAAAAAAAAAAAAAAAAAAAAAATCGACATTTTGTTTCTTCTTGACATATTAATCGTAAAACAATTTAGGAGAACTTTTTTCATTTCAAAACGCATTGATCCGAATTTTGTAATAGGACTGATATCAATACAAATAAAAAACAATAAACAAATAACTGATAATCAAAGAAGAAAATGATTCGGGCATCACATGAAGGTCAAGGTTTTGTTTGAGACAGATGGCAATAGCTTTTTCTAGCTTTTATATCGTCTGTCTCATATTTCCAAAGATGAAAGAGTTCCTTTTTAGAACATTTTTGTTCAATTTTGCTGTCAGTACATTTAATTTCTTATTTGTGGATTAATTTTTCATAACGCATCTAATTAGGTAAGAAATTAATTTTTCTTTTAAATGTTGAGTAAAAAAATTAGTAAGTTTTATTTAAAATGATTTTTCAATGTTGTGATAATTACCGAATTATATTTTAAATGTCTGAATTTAAAAGATATCAAGTTAATACAGCTAATCCATATAAACAAATAACTAAAATTATAATTTTGTTAAGGTTTTTAAAACTTATGATATTTATTAAACATTAAGGACTTAACCATTAAAATGAATTAAGAACTACCTTGAAAGTTCAATGTAATTTTATTAAATGTAGATTTTTTTAAATTAATTTTTTTATTATAAATATTTAAGGAAAATGGGAAAACTTATGAATTTACTGATGTTCCGATTTTTTTTCCCTATGAAATACAAAAATTACTGGCTAATCGAAGATTTATTTTAAATGAACTGAATTTTATAATATAGCTGAAAAATTCCTAATAGAATATTTATAATTTATTGGAATAAAAAATTGAACAAAAAAACCAAAATTTGGATGTATTACTCAAAATAATACATGTATTTTTAAAAAATTGTAGTGTTATCTAAGAAAAGTCTTCTAACATTTAAAAAATTACCATAAATGATGAAATAATTTAATGTATTTGTAACTTAGTATTTAGAAGAATATATTTTAGCAGTTTAAGTTATTAAATTTAGTGCAACTAGGTCATTAACTTTGCTACATATTTTGGGATAATTTTGCATTGCTACAGCACCATTCTTGATAATTCTGCTTATATTCTTTACTTTTGATATTGTTTTACCAAATTCTACATCAAAAAACGATTTCTCACTAAGCTAAGCCTAACTATTTTGAAGATTTTAAATATTCTTTACATTTTCTAGTTGTAAAAATATCACCAGCAAACGTATTTATTTTAATAAAAAAAATTCGGCTCTAATAATTAAACTTGAGTTGTATCATTTAAAATTATTTTAAAACACATTTAAAGAGGTATTATCTATTTTTTTTTTTTTTTTTTGCAATCAATAAACACTAATATTCCTAATTCTTATGCTGCATATGATTTCCATATGAGAACGAAGCCCCAATTTATTTTATTATTTATAATTTGTTGGAGAATCACTCCTTATTTTCTTCTTTATAATAAAGTACTTGTTAAGTTTGCCCTCAGTAGTAACCAGAAAATAATTTCAAAACGATATGAGAATATTTATATAAAAAAAATAATCTAAATTTGTACTTTTTATTTTTCACTTTCTTTTCAGTCAGCGTTTACAGATTGTTCGTTCAACTTACATATGTAATCCCTAAATAAGCTGTAGGAAAAAGTACTTAAAAACACTCAAAGCAATAGAAATTCATCATCAACGATTTCATGTGAAATCAAGGATGGAATACTTAAGTGAATTGTATTAAATCTTACAGAAAATTTAAATATGGTTTTACGTTTTTTTTATCATGAAGATTTATTATTGAATAAATTGTTAACTTATTTTTCATTTTCATTTTTTTTGTCTTGAAAATATTATTATTAAAATTTATAACGAAAAATATATAATTTTGTAAGTTTTAAATTTTTGCCGATGGAAAAATTTGATTTTATATTGATATTGAATCTTTGTTTATAAATGGCACTGCTTTTTCAGTGCCATTTATAAACAAAAATTCAGTACTTTTTGACTTAAATAAGTGAAAAATAAAATAATTTGATATTCAAACTGTGTCACTGTATTATAAAAATTAAAAGTTATTCTAAATAACAATTTTAGAAATGGTTTTCTTTTTGAAAACTGAATTTTAAGGACTTATTTTTTAAACAAATTTATGACATTCTCACCCCAGATTTTTGTTTGTATTTTTAATTTTTTATAGAAGCTATAACTATACAAATTGAATAAAGTGTGAAAAAGATTCTATATTGGATATGTGTGATAGCTAAATCAAAATTATATAAAAAATAATGGATGATTGTTTCTGATTTCATTTTTCGTAAGTCTTTATTCTAATCCTCTTTTTTTAAGTATCAATCACTTTTATAAGATACTGTTGTTTATTTCGATACTGTTGTTTATTTCGTACTCTCTTAAAATGCATTAACTTCAGAAAACATTAAATCCAGAATTAAAAATGATAGAATTAAAATATAATGATAGATTAAAAATAGTATCGAGTGATTATAATTTTTAATTATTTGTTGGCATAGTAGACTTTTTTTTAATATTTACTCTAGATTTTAATTACAGGCACAGAGTAAAATATAAACTTAATTTTAATTTTTATTTTTAATTAAACTAAAATGTATTTTTTGGAAACTGAAATTTTTAATGTGATAAAAATAGGGATAAGTTATATATTTTATTTATATAGTTTTTTTTCCATGACTCAAATTATAAATATAATATTTCAATATGATGAAATAAAAGGCTTTGATATCTCGGGTTGTAACAAAAAATTTCCACCAAACAAGTTCTTATTAAAGTTAGAAAAAATATAAAAGCAATACTTTTATAGCAGATAATACTCAAATCTTTATATACATGATGTGGTGATTTTCGGTTATTGACTTTTTGAAACCGAAATGGAAGTAAATTTTGATTCGAATTTTGTCGTGTAATAATTCCACTTAAGACATCTTATATTTTATGATAATGGTATGATTTTACATATCTCACAATGCAGTGTCTTAAAGAAAGTCTTCTTTCAAATACCGAAAATTATCTTACTAATAAGCAAATACATAGTGTACACTTTTGTACAGACGATATTAGAGTTGGTGAAAAACTTTCAATTTTACCCGATAAAATTGACTTTTTGTATGCGTATGATCATCTGTTTTAGATTATTATAACATTAAAAATTAAATAACAATTAAGTTTGTCCCATATATTTATATAAATTGTTATTTTCAATTGAAAATGGAGAAATTTATGGATTATATGTGAAAGAAAAATTTACAAATTTTTAATTTTATCCTGAGATTTTATTAACTTAAAAATTACTTATATAATTTTTTAAATAAATTTAGTGTAATACTGTTTTTAATAGTTTATTAAGATTTTTCAATTTAAAAAAGTAGGGTAGAATTCAAAGTTTAAATAATAGATTAGATACGAATACACACAAATATAATAACTCCTCTTCAATGGACTAAATTCTTTGGAGATATTTCTTAAGATTAGTGTTTAAATGCTTTCATTTGAAACATTTTTTATAAATATTCAATGTAAATTCTACAAGGACAAAAATTTAATTTTAACACAATTATTGCTTTTATTTTAGATGATAACTTCGTAATAACTGCTTTAAATTTCAGAATATTTATACAAAAATTAAGCTATGAATATGCAAAAAGGTATGCTATGAATATTTATATTATTTAATCATTTTGATAATTTAATATATTATATACAATAAGTGCTTTTTCTATTTTCCTTCTTTGATAATAGTTGATAGCGCACTATTTTTGCCGGCCCAATGCATAATATCCTATTACAAATATCATTCAGAAATACTTATTGTTTCGATTTACGCTAATATTTTAATTAATGATTGAAAAACGAAATAAACGTCGCTTAAGCTGTTAATTTCCAACTTATACTCGAAGTTATGGCAATTTATATATGTTTATGTGAATTGTTAAATTGATTTTTTTAAACTATCTATGGTTGTGAGTAATACTAGGATCTTTAAATTGTAATTTTTCTATGAAAATAAAAATAGTTTAGTAGATTGCTATATCATTTAAGAATTATATTTCTATGTGGTTCGAATAAGTAATTTAAAGAAGTTGTCTACGTATTTACTTTGTTTAATCATAAAATGAATTTTTTTAATAAAGTATTTTTCGATTTAATTTTTGAAAAGTTTTAAACATTAAAGTCTTTTTTTTAAAATAAAACGTACAAACAGTTAAACTTTCTATAAAATATCATTTTCGTAAGTTAAAAATTTCCTTTTTATTTATTTCATCTTGTATTTGTAGAAATACTACCTATTTACATTAAAATTGAACTCTAAAGCATAAAACATTGCAATTAGTAATGCAAATATAATAGATAAAA
This sequence comes from Latrodectus elegans, assembly GCA_030067965.1. Lineage (NCBI taxonomy): Eukaryota > Metazoa > Arthropoda > Arachnida > Araneae > Theridiidae > Latrodectus > Latrodectus elegans. The sequence goes on from CM057814.1 coordinate 28,081,152, forward strand.
GCATTATGTTCTGTTTTCTTAAAAGAACAAGAGAAGAAACTAGAATGACTTCTTAGAAAAATTAATAATATTTACATTACCTTAAAAATATTTTGCTAAATATATTTTTGATTAACTTAGCAATACCATTTATTTTAATAAATTAAAAGTATAATATTTGATTAAATAATTTGGATATGAAGTAACGTATTCTTTATTCTCAATTCTATCTTTATTCACAAGCAAATCGCTAAAATTTCTTTATTAAAAATAATTAGGCCCATTAAATCTTAAGAAACAGTCAGAAATATTATAGAGAATTTCTCTTCAGCATTAAGCATTGTGTTTAATTATTTAACAATGACAACATTTGAAGGTACACGAATGCTTAATATTGCACAATTTCTCTCAATTTTCCACGCGTGTTGAAATCATTAATCTTTTCCGAGGTTATTTTTCACGGACCGTTGATTGCTGTTTTATCTTCAACAATTACACAGGAGGAATGTATATAATTCCAATTCAAAAAATCATAACACAGTTCAGACGTCTGAGTGCATCGTATTTTTTTTATGTTTTCTTTTCCCACTGTTCTTATTCATTGTACAAAAGGAAAAGGGAACTAATGGTTTTGAAATATGGTTGTCAATTTACGATTTCAAATCATTGTATGAGTTCTTTTTTTAAATATGCTGAAAATTAGGATATTTGATAAATGCTAAAATATATGTTTTAAATTCAATTTATATTAAGTATATAACAATTTAATTTGGAAAATATATTTTAGAAGATCTGTTAAACAGAATAAATGTTTATAATAAATGTCAAGTTTTGAAAAATGGTTTACATAATTTAATTTCAATAATTATAGGAAGAAAGGGAGCTATTATGGCTTAAAAATGATAATAATAAATATTGAATTGAAATATATTTTTATAATTAAAAATTAGCTATAATATATATAATTTTAATTACTTTTATTAAAAAATACTGAGAAAAAATTAATCACATCTTTTTCAGATAATAAGTGTCCTGTGATAGAGTTCATAAGCAAAATCTTTTAGCAATTAATAGCAGTAATTCGTAACTTTAAATTTGTTTATATATAGTCAAATAATCTTTTGTTAAATAATGTCCATCATTTTATAATTATTTTGAAAAGAATTTAATAAACTAGTATATAAAACAGTGACGATGTATTATTATGGTATCATAAGCAAAATAATAAATGTGGTAACTAATATGCATTAGGAAAATCAAAATACAAATAAAAATGGAAATATATATATATATTTTAAAAACTACCAAGTTAAACAAAATCAGAAATCTAAAATAATATTTGAAGTATAACGAAATAAAAATTAATTTCTTTTTTGATATTGCAAATTTTTTATCTTTAGAAACAGAAAATACGATGTCTGCATTTTTTTTACTAGTTAAAGTAATCTCTTCGTTACTTGAAATATATTTCATCACAAAAGATTTATAAACACTTTTGCAAGATATTTCTTATTTTATTTTAAAAATAACGCGCGTCACGCTTTTATAAAATGTTGATAACTTGAATCCTTCGTAAATGTGATATTGAACTAGAAAGTATTTATCACGTAATATTTTAAAGAATAAAACAACTAATATTAAGATTACCCAGTTTAAGTAACATGGGTTATTTATAAACTTTTACAGGTTGATTTTTCTTATAAGAGTTTTTGCTATATATTATATAGTTGTTATATATTATATAGTTTGCCTAGTTACTTTTGATTTGAATATTATTTATGTATACGATTAGTAATATTTAATTGTTTATATAGATCGACCATGGTATAAAAATTTATTTAAAATACATGTTATTTCCACAAACATTAACAGATCTAGTCTGAATTCTTCTAAAATCTTCTATTCTTTCCTGGTTATTTATCTTTCTTGTTTTCAGAAGAAGTTCCTTTCGTGGTTAAATTATCAATTTTAAGAGTAAAATACACTTTTGGAATATCAAATGAGATTTTGTAACGTGATCTAGTATCTCATTGAATGAAAAATGTCAACTTATATACATACATACATATTATTAATAATATAGTAATTAAAATATGTTTATACACGTCATGCGTTATAAATCATCATAAAATATTTTATAGAGATGGTTAAAGAATTTATAAGGGAAATGTTTCATTAAATGTTTCGAATTATATTCTGACTTATTAACAGAGAATAATGTAAGGTACAAATAGTCGTAAATAATATAAAAATAATAAATAAACATTATAGAATTTATAAAATCATTAATCTGCAAAATAATGTTATATTATATATATATATATATATATATATATATATATATATATATATATATATATATATATATATATATATATATATATATATATATAAATATATATATATATTATAATACTCATTAGTTAATAAATATCATTATTCTCTAGAATCATTCAGGAAAGGTTTAATTTCCCAATTATAAATAAATATGATTTAGTGTGAAATAATGAAACAATTATGTTTAGCGAAATTATATAAGTATAATATTTTACATAGAAAAATTGTATTTATTTTATTTTTTTATGGTAAATAATTTACAAGAGTTAAAATATTGATAATATATTAAAATATAATTTTGAAAATAATTTTGGAGTATAATAGAGTTTTTATTTTAAATCGACATTTTTTATAATGAAATAATTTTATTTAAATTCAAAATATTTTGTAAAATAATGAGATTATTGAGACTTTAAATTTTTAATCACCAGTTTTTTTAGATTCATAATAATAAGCATCATAGAACGATCTTTTTTTTTTGAGTATGTTAAACATGCCAAAATAATATATTATGGAATTTTTTCGTAACAAAATTATTTAAATTATTTTTTAATATAATAATCAAAGGAAGAATTTTTTATAGACTTTGTTCCATCTAAGTACATTATCCTGTTTTAGAAAAAGGGCATGGGTATTTTTAACATAATTTTAACAATTTACTCCGGTTTTTATGCTGTATGAAATGGAGAATAACAACATTGGCTTTTCTTTTACTGATAATAAACATTAAATCATTCGATTATAGATTACTCGCCTTCTACAGCACAGTCCATTCAAATTTCATAACTTCCTTTATTTAAAACTATCCACAACAGGCTGTGTTTTATGCTTGATACATTTTCATACAGCTTCATTTATAATATGTGCTCCAAAGAACCAGCATATAATAAACCTGATTTCAGATTATAAAGCGTTTCTTTAAAAAAAACCTTTCATTCTGTAAATCATTTTGAATAAAACGTCACGACTATTAATAAAATGCGTTTTGTCATTTGTTAAAAAGCAAGAATGGACTGTCCAAAGAACTATATTCTGAAAACAAAGTTTCTTCCTTTAACCTAATCACCGTCCTTAACTATTTTGACCACTCCTTTTGAAGCAAAGTTTTCCTGCGCAATTAGTGAGTGGACATATTCTCGGCGGTCACGTAGAGCCTAATAATAAACACTGCCCGATATCTTGATCCGAATAGCGTCACGTTCCAACGGCAGGAAGGGAAGAGCGATAATGCAAAATTCGGCACTCGAGCACGGAGGGCTCGTCTGTCTACTGCGATGTTTGCAGGTGGTTGTTGAGGTGCACGCGAGTAGAGTCCTTTGAACTCGCGCATGTATTTTCGCTAATGGCATTCACTCTCTCTAACGACGCCTTTCAAATATCATTTTGTACCAAGTTTTGTAAATGCTTTTAGCAGTTTACAAGTTTATATATTATATGCATCAACTAATACTATATGTATTTTTGATCTTACATATTTCCAATTATTTTTCACTGGTTTATTCATTTAAAAAATGTTTATTTTATTTCATTTCGTGGCACTCATAGGTTTATTTGTGGGTTCTTACGTTTAGTTACCATGTGTGAAATAAATATTAGTTACCATATGTAAAATAAAGTATTCGTTTAATTTAAATATTTAGTTAGTTTTAAAACATTTACATTTTAAAATTAATATTTTAAATTCATCTTAGTTAACTTATTATTCATGTTTTACATTCTTAATTGTGTAAATCGATTAATTATAAAAATCAAAGATTATTATATTTATTTTTTATTTATCCAGCTTTATTTTTTTACATATATAAATATATATATATATGTATATTTTAATTATAAGTACGTAGCTTTATTATTATATAATTATGTAAATAAAATGTGTATAAAACGGTAATATATATATATATATATATATATATAATATATATTACCGTTTTACACATTATATATATATATATATATATACACATATATATATATATATATATATATATATATATATATATATATATATATATATATATATATAACTATAAAAAGAAAATTTCAATTCAATTCAGACTTTTTTTAAATACTAAATCCGCAATATCATATTTTGAAACAAATTTTGTTAAAAATATGTATATATTATATACTTTATATACACCACGAAATACATAATATATGCACATTTTTGAGAAAATTTGATTTCAAATCTATATTTTACGTATCATAAATATCATTAAGTATTTTTTATACCTTCTCTCTCTTTCTCTCTCTCTCTCTCTATATATATATATATATATATTAAATACTTGAAAGATTTTAAAAACACAAGAAAAAATTTTATAGTATTATTTACATTTATTTATTTACATAGAGGAAAATGTATATACATTAGTTCAAGAACATAGCAAGCATAGTTTACATTTGGGTTATGAGTAGTTGAAACATAAATGTTACGTGATATAAGACAAAAATAAGCACATCAGTTTGAACCTATAAGTGGGAAAGATTTCCTTAAATTCTGTAAATGAAACTCAGTTATGATTTTGCGGATGTTCCAAAAAGTTTGTCTCCATTTTCCTTATTTTTCAGATTATGGTGAATCATTAACTTTAAATTCATATAAAGATTTCATTATTATAAAATTTTTGGAGTGAAAATTCTGGGATAAAATAATTTTGAAATGATTATTATTAAATATTCAAATTCACATGTGTTGCTTTCACATTTCAGACAAAATGTTCAAATAAGTAATCAATAAACAAAATGAAATAAAAAATATAAATATTTATTTCATTTCAGCAGCATATTTTATTCAAATATTTATTCAACATATGAAAATTGTGTTAAAAAAAGATTTTTCAGGTAAAGAAAATTATTATATATTATTAGGTAGAATATATTTATAAACACTGTTTACTCATGTAGAAATTTTAGCGTTTATTACGGCATATTAAATTTAATAACTTTTCCTAAATTTGAAATATTTAGATTTAATAATGAAACCAAATATGTTTTAGACGAATTATGAAAAATTTTGAAATTCACATTATCAGCAATTTATAAGCTAGTGAGCGAGATTTTTAAAAATATACCTCTAAAATTATTCAATTGCTTACTTCTAAGCACTTACAGAATGATAGGAAAATTATTTAAAAGCAAGTATTGCAAGCTTCTAGTTTAAAAAAATTAAAGCTGAAATTACTTAGTATATTCTGGAAACATATTTATATAATAATTTTATAAAAAATTAAAGCTGCATTTATAGTGATTAATTACAATAATAATTAGATTTATTCATTTTAAATTTAACGATCGATTAAAATTTATGACAATTTTTAATTTTTAGCTGAATTTACTATTCGATTAATTAAAATTTAATTAAATAGTATATTTATGAAGAATATAACATATTTTATTAAAATAATTCTCTGAGATTCATTCTTTTGATTTTCAACAAACAGAACATTTTTTGTGTATTTCGTTTTAAAAAAAATCGTATAGTTACGTGGTTGGTAAATAAATTACTGTATATAACTACATATGCAATTTTCTGGTAAAATATTTGATATTGATAAAAAAATGATCAAAATATTGATATAAATTTATCAGAATGTTTGTATTTTAAGAAAATGAAAATATTCTTAAGAGTTACAACTCGATTACTTAATATACAGTTAAATAATAGCTACGGATAAACAGAACATATTTTACAACAAATTTATTAAAGTAACTTATATTTATTCTTTAAATTTACAATTGGCATATGTTATAACTAATTTAAATTTTTTTTTTACATATTTCCCTTCAAAAAATTTAATGTTGTAACTATGGTGGTTACATTTTACGTTCTATATAATGATATATTTCATAATATTTAATACATCAATTATTAAATATTATGAAATATATCATTATATAGTACGTAAAAGTTTTAATTTTGTTAAGTTTTGTTATTTTTATACATCATATTTTTAAAATATTCAGAAAAAGAAATGTGTGAACAAACTTTAGTTACTTTGAAGAAAACAAACGAACGAGGAAATTAGTGTATTAAAAATAAAGAAATAAAATGAATGCCAAAAAGAGAAAACTAACTATGGACAAGAAAAATCAAAATATTATTTAACTGTGTGAGAGAAAGAATATATTTTTATGGTTTCTTGTTATTTTAATTCAAACGACAGATGAGACCAGAAAGTGAGTGGAATATCAAATAGATAAACATTTTTATTCTCTAGTATTTCAGTGAAAAATATGAAATGATTAAAAATAAAAATTTTTCTTGAAACCTAAAATTGATTCTTACATTTTGTTTTTTAGCAATTGCATACATCAAAATATATAATTTGATTCTGGAGAATTTGTTCCTATTTCATATTTTCCTCTTTTATTATAATTTTTGTTAAATTCTTATAATATTTTAAAAGCTAAAAATGCATACAATATTTTGTGTGATTAGTTAATACAAACTAATACGAGGGTTGCTATTTATATTTCTGGCCTAATAATGAAAAAACAAATATGTAGGATCGTAATTGGTTTTATTGTTTTTCAAAATATTCTCCATGATGATCAATACACTTTTGCATGCGTTTGAACCAATTTTCAAAGCACTTTTTCCAGTCCGATTGAGGTAACTCCAAAACATGCGTTTTGAATGCATCAACCGCTTCTTCGGGGGTCGAAAATCGTTGTCCACGTAATTTATTTTTGATGTGTGGGAATAAGAAGAAGTCATTGGGTGCCAAATCAGAGTTGTACGGCGGATGACCCATCAGTTCGATCTTTCGCTCCGTCAGAAATGCCTTTGTTTGAGTCGATGTGTGAGAGCTCGCATTGTCATGATGAAGAATGATTCGCCTGTTCTTCTGCTTTTTTCGAATTTCTCCGATGACTTCTGGCAAACAAATGGTCGTGTACCATTCAGAATTGACCGTCCTGCGTTGCTCTAACGCCACTGTTGCCACATGACCGTTAATGCCGAAGAAACAGGCAATCATTTGTTTCGATGTGCTTCTTCCTCGAACAACTTTTGTTGGTTTTGCCTCGTCTTGGAAGACCCATACAGTTGATTGCTGTTTTGTTTCCGGCTCATATGCATAGATCCATGATTCGTCACCTGTGTAGATGTTATACACAGCCTTTGATGTACCTTGAATGTATTTTTCCAACATTTCCTTGCACCAATCGACACGAGCCTTTTTTGAGCGTTTGTCAGATTATGCGGGATCCAACGCGAACAAATTTTTTTTACGCTCAAATGTTCATGCAATATTTTATTGATGCTAGTCATACTAATGTCCAAAGACGCCTCTATCTCACGGTATGTCACATGACGATCTTGCTTTATCAGTTCACGCACAGCATTGATCTTTTCTGGCACAACAACGGATTTTGGACGACCTGCACGGGATTCGTCCTGGATCGAACATCGACCACGATTAAATTCGTTATACCAATTTTTTACAGTGCTGTAGGATGGCGCTTTATCGCTGTATAAAGAATTAAGTTCATCGAAGCACTCTTGTCATGACAATCCACGTCGAAAGTTATGAAAAATAATGGCACGAAAATGTTCACGATTCAATTCCATTTTTTGACAGAGAAGAACTTTTCAATTTACTGTCAACAACACAAATAAAGCTATAATGGTAAATCGTCTGCTGAATTTATGTTTAAAAATATCAAACTTTCGATTAAAATCGTCTTCGGTCGCCTAGCAACACTTACTGTTGCCAAGGCCAGAAATATAAATAGCAACCCTCGTATTTGTGTGGTCAAAATAAAATTCCAATTTTAAATTCATATTATGTTTAAAAGTGTTTACAACATGATTAAAAATAAAAATGTGCGAAACATAACCATAAAACAACCCTTCATAGAAATATTATACATATTAAATAAATTTTTGTACTACTGTATACAAAAAAAGAATTTTAAACTATTTTTTGATAATTATTTACATATAATCGATATTATAGAATGATGCAGTTATCTCATGATGACAATTGCAAGTTTTAAATATCCAAAAGAGCTTTTAAAAATTTTCTAAATGGAACGTATTTACATTTGGAGCATATGTTTCAACGAAAATCAATTTCATAAGCACTGAAGACTTTACTTGAGGATGGGGATAATGGAAATAAATTTTTGAATATCCCCATATATATGAAAAATAAAAAAGATATTTTTCATAGTATTCAGTAAAGGAAACTGTCCCACAACAATGAATAATATATTGTGATCGAATACGTAAATACAATTTCTAAAAAAATTTTACTTTGTTTAATTTTGAAAGTATATAAAAATATTGTTTCATCATACATCGTAAGACAAGCATCAAACAATGAGGGAAATGTATGCATAATTCTATTTACTAATAATATATTTTAGTAAAAAAATTTATTGTAAAAACATTTTATAAGAATTTTAAAAGTAACTGAACATTATTAACTACTTTAAATTAATTTCGTATTTTAGTTTTTATACAAGAAATGATCTGTTTATACTACAACAATCACATAGTCCCATTATAAGAAGGCATTGTAAAAAAAAGTCGAAATTTTTAATTTCAACATATTTTAATAGAACATTTTGCAACATTTAGTTCGCAAATAATTGAATTCATTTATAGTTACTGAAAAAAGTGTTAAAAAATGTAGTTATGAAGAGCAGCAGGGTTATAAGTTTTTGGTAAATAAAAGCTCTAATATTTTTATGGGATAAAAAAGAATTTTCAATATTCGTTATTTTATCACAAATTTGATTATATGAGGGCAATAGCCTATAGCACATTGAAAACGATGCATTGTGCATAAAAGACTCTTCAAGGGTAAATTATTATATTGCCTAATGTAAGGAAAACATGGGATGTAAAAATAATTTTCTTTGAATACATTTTATATTACTACGATGAATATTCTTACGATTAATAATTTGCTGATATGTGCAATTTTTATCGCAGACAAAAACTGAAATGTTTTTTTCTATAACTATAACATTACCGATTCAATAAAACACGAGATTTATTTAATTAAATTTCACCATTGCCATTTTCTAATTTAAACAGATCAGTTCATGTTAGTTAAGTTATTATTATTAGTATTTTTCTTCTTTTTCACTCCAAAATTTATAACTTTTAACTCAAAACTTCCAAATAACCCTTTATGATTTTTGTAGTTTGTTATTTACTTTTAATTTAATGACTTATGTAAGTGATTTTTTTTATAAAATATTTTATTACATGATGTTTCACTGTCAGGAGGTAAAAGTACTCGCTATGAATAATTTACTGCTTCCGCCCCCCAAATTTAACGCGCCTGCTCACAGTTTTCATAAAATATGTGATAGGTTTATATTTTACTTAGCACATGTGACGCAAATTTTTCTCCAATAGAATTAAAATATAATTTCAAGGTTAATCTTTGTTCATAAAAATTAGGTGGCAATATATATATATATATATATATATATATATATATATATATATATATATATATATATATATATATTGTTTTAATGAATGCAAATGCATTTAAAGAGAGCCGTAAGAAATACAATATTATTACAATCAAGTATAAATCAAAAATTAATTAAAATATTTTGATATTTATCGATTTAAATTAAATTTTATGACATTACTTATTAATTATTTATATTAAAAATAGATAACTCACAGAGATATGTTTGCAAAATATTACACATTAAATGCATACTAAATAAGAGATCAATTACATACTAAATAAAAATCAGTATTAAATGAAAACTACAGAAGAATCGAATTGAAGGAAAGAAACATATTTATCTGAATTGAATCCGTATTTAAAAATTTCAAATTCCAATATAACACATACCTAGCTTTCTTAAACTCCATTATTTGTGTATAATTTCAAATTTTATAAACTAATAACATAAATTTTTATTTGTGGGTTTATAAAATATTAAGTGAATGTATGCAATGACATAATATTAAACATTTATTTATATAAAACATAAATTACCATTTTTGAGTTAGGATTTTTATATAGTTTAGTATTCCTTTGCTTCTAATAATGCAAATTGAAATTTATCTTTCAATTATGATTTTTACTTTTTTTATATGTATTTACGCCATGTTAACAGTGGTATAGACAGGGAGTAATTTAATGGCATTTCATAACAGTAAAGATTCAACATATGTATTGATCATTTTTCCATTAAAACTCAGCACTAAAAAATCAGAATTTCATATTTTTCCTCAATTTAAAGGATGTTATCCTTTAAAGAGTATTCTGCGTATTTCGAACAGTAAGTACTCATTTTAGTTATCTCTCACGATATGCTTGAGTAGAAGCCGAATTATTGTTTCACTTTCAGACAACACGTGTTTAACCAAATGTGAACGAATAGTTCCAATAATATTATTTTGAGATTTTGGCATTATCAAAAACATTGAATTTAAAAAGATGAAATAGGTCAGATATGCTATTTACATTTTAGCTGAATACATTTATTAAAAAAAGTTTTTTCTTGCAAAATTAAAGAGAAACTTTTTAAAAGAAGACCCAAGTATAAATGAATGTAGGGTGTTGAGGAAAATTTTAATGCTCTTTGATTATTTAAATAGAACACTGTCGCCAAAGAGAATAAAATGATTGTGATGGAAGTACTCACGTTCAGTTTTGAAGCTATTGGTGATAAAAAAGATAAAATTCATTGATATATCGTTAGTTCACAAACTTCAACATCTCTAATTAATGGAATTGTTTCCAGATGGTAATCAATACACTAATCTTTTTGAACATTTTGAAATAAATACTATTTTTATTTGTGATAATTAACTAATATTGCTTATAATTTTATAGCGTATATAGTTTTATAGCGTATATAATTTTTAAAAAACCTGAAAAAATTTTTTGAATAATTATACTGTAAAGTATAATTACATTATAAAAATTATACTGTAAAGAACAATAATATAGTTATCTTAAATTTAAAGTTAAAAGGAATTGTTAGGTATTAATTAATATGCAACTACGAAAATAATTTTTTTAAAGAATTCCAAAAATATTTTGTGATTTGAATCTAAATTATGGTAATAAATGAATGACTGAATTCGTGTTTACACATAAATTCATTATAAAAATAATTTATTTTTTAAATCATTTGAAATGTTTTTTATTTGCAATTTAAATTTTTACTTTCATTTAAACAATATTGAATTTCAAAGTTCAAAATCATATTTTTTATTTTTGACTTGTTTATTTAAGAACTGATAATTGCTCAGGAAACATACAAATTATATTTATAAGAATAATTCTGATCAGAGATCAATCTAAAGAAAGATCAAAAACAAAATGTTGAAAAGTTGGTAAATTGTAATTTCCCAATATACAACAGCTGGAAAAATATAAGCCCTGTTCTATTTTTTTCTAAAGAAAAAATTACTTAGCATTATAATTAAATAATTTGCTATCATAATCACCTGACATAATGCACAACTAATGATTATAAACTAGAGATGATCTGATAAAATTCAATAGATAGAATTTGATTTAAAGTTATGTTGTATTAACAAATGAAGCCCTTGCGATGTTTATATCATTTCCATTTAAATAAAACACACCTTTGAACACTTTTTTCGTTATTTAAGAGGAGAAAAATTTCATATTATGTCATTCCTATAAAGTTAAAATTTAAAAAAAAAAACTGTTGCTTATATATTAAAGAAGTGGATGGAGGATAAAAGAATACACAACTATTTAATATCTGAAACACAGAAAAACGATTCAGCGTCAAAACGCATTAATTCGGAGGAAGACAGTAGTTGATTGAATAAAAAATCTATTCAAAACTATCAAACATGGATGTAAAACTATCAAACATGGATTCACATTGAATAAGGATACTGCAAGACATCGTCGGGTTTTGGTACTGATCGTTGCAAAAAAAAAAAAAAAAAAAAAAAAAAAAAGAAAAGAAATTTTGGCGTTTAAGGATTTAAAGAAAGATTAAAGAGATTGTTTATAAATATTTCAATTGTTAACTTAGAATTCTATTAATTAATGATGCTTTTGAAACATTAAATCGACCTTGCCGATTTGAATTAACCATAAGTGGGCGCAGGTGCTGTATAATCCATGATTCCAAATTCTGAATTTTTTTGGCGATGAAGAAATGTTGCCAAGATAACGAACGTATCGTGACGTGCGCGATGAAGTAAATACTTAGGTTACCAAAACAGATTTTTCTGCATAAATCTTATAGGTCTCCATATGTATAACGTAACAAAAACAAGTTTGCCAGATACATAAGAAATTCCTCCAAGACATCGCCAATATCAGAATTTAACGCATGGATTATACGGCACCTGTGCCCATAAGTGGATATTTTGACTTGTCTTTTTCCTTTTACTTTTCCTTCTGTTCTATTGTCAACGTGCTAATGGATTTAATCAATTCAAAACAATTTCTCAAACCGATGCTTTGTTTCTTATATAAGAAATAGTTTTTTTTAACGAAATGAACTTCGACAGTATTCTCAGACATTCGATGGTGAACTTAGTTTTGTTTGCTGCCTGTTGAAGAATGCAATTTGAATCCGGGGAGAAAATTTGTCGACAATCCAATTTATGACGTCGTCGCAATACGATGTGATTTAAATGTAGCATTATCTGACGACATGGCTATTTTAACCCAATTAGAATTTTAATAAAGAGATGTAACTATGATCTCAACTGGAATAAAAGAAACAAACGCTTTATGGTTAAAAAAAGAGCATCTTAGCAAAAAATAGGGAAATATGATATCAAATTGCTAAGGAATTTGGGGAGAGGTGCCGTATAATTCTGGATGTCAAATTCTGAGTTTGGCGATTTTTTTGGCGGATTATCTTGCGTATCTAGCAACCTCATTTTCATTACGTCATAGATATGGAGGCATATAAAAATTATGCAGAAAGTTCTATTTTGGCAACCCTATTAACGTCACTGCATACGTTACGATACGTCATCTTGGCAACATTTATTCATCCCTAAAAAGAAATTCAGAAATTCGTTTTGGCATCCTGAATACAGCACCTGTGCCGGAATAAGAAACGTGGACAATGAAGGACTAAAATAAGGTGCTGTGATGACGTCTCATTAGTGAAACATATCGATCGGATTAGGGATAAAAATGTCAATAAAAAATTAAAAGCTTATAATTTTCTCTATGCTTGTAAAAATTAATCGATTTTTCAGTAGAATAATGTTACTTACAATGTGAGAATAGTCAGTAATTGGTTTACAATAAAGAATATTAGATATTTTTAAATGGGCAAATCAGACATATGAATTATTAATGAAGCGACACAATTGAGAACAATCGAGGTACATTACCATTCTTCAAAGGCAGAACTCCTGATATAAGTACGATATCCCCCTACCCAAGAGATTTCTCGCCAAATCTAGCGCCCTGCGCTTTCCTTATAGAGTTGCTAATTTGAGTTTTTGTAGCTTTTCGAATTTTTGTTGTTGCTAGATTTGGTTTTTCTCGTGATGTACATTATTTTTACGTCACATATATGGCTATTTTCAATGGCAACAACAATTTTTGTTTTACTTTCAGTTCGAAGTTTTAACTCTACATTTCTATTCAAAATTTTTATATATACTTCTTAGTTAAATTGTATTTTTTTCAAATCACTCAACTGTCATATATATATATATATATATATATAAATCATAGTAATAGTCGGGCATATTTTTATTTCCAAAATAACTTTGTTGTAGTTTTAATTTAGTAACCTTTTACCATATCATACTTACATTTTACAAAAGTAATTTCACTGAAATGTGAAACTAATTGGATTGGAGATAAACTAACAAAATGGTGAAGTAAATATCACCGCAGTAACTTGCAAATTAGGGCAGTTTATACAACGGATGCATCAAACAGAAAATATCGCTGAACATATTCGGCATGTAAGCTTGATGTCATATGAAATAAATCCCTTATTGTTATTTACTTATCTCTTTTACCTATTGTTTTGGAAAGAAACCAAACTCAACAGATTTTCATTCATTTTCTAGTAATACTTTTTAGGTTTTTTATGCTATTATGTGGTTTAAAAGTTACTAAAATGCGTATTTTTGGAACTTTGGAAAATTTATCTTTCTAAAAACATCTGCTTAACTTGGCGACGAAAAAATGTCGCAATGATCACCAATGGGGATATATCCTACTAGTTCCGAACTCATTCAGGATCTTAAATTCAATGGGTGAAAAATTTTTGGTTCATGTTAAACAGTTTTGTTAATTCCATGAATGGGTTATGTAATGCAATTTTTAAAGCAGAAAGATATGCGACTAAATATTAAATACTACTGTATTTCGTTAATTTAAGACTGTTTATTTCTGTAAAAGTGAGCAAAAATATAACTCATGTAAAAACTTTTGCATTCACAATTTTACAAATTTCGAATTATTTTTAATTTATGGATACATTTCCATCGCTCTATATTGCATTTTGTTGAGGTTTTAAAGTCTACATATTATATACCTTTTTTAAGCAAATTTGCTTATGTGATAACACACACCGTCAATACAAAAACATATCCCAGAATTTATGTGAGCTGCAACTTATTTAAAATTTGACTAAAGTCTAGTTTTATATTTCATAGATTCATGATTAAAAACAACTTTTCCATTAAGTCCATAATTAATCACTTCAGCTTGAAAATAAAAAAAATTTTCATCTCCTTGTTAAATGAATTTTGGTTGTGTGTGTATGTGTGAACAGAAGATAAACTGAAAATTACTCCTAATAAACATTTAACTTAAATTGAAGCAAACATCGAGCGGATACACGTTTAGAGAAGATATAATACAAATTTAATGTGAATCATGCAAATTCAGCAATTATATATATACATATATATATATAATCATTTACAAATTATAAAAACTTCCATTGCTTCAAAGAAACTTTGTGAGAAAAGTTATACATGACATCTTTCTTATATGTGAAGTTTCCTAATATAATCTTAATTTGTAATATTTTTAACATTTATGTATCCTAACTGTTGACTCCTAATCGTTATGGAAATAACATAAAATCAAAAATATATTTTTTACTCAAGTTTTGATATTTTTGATTTGATAAATAAGAATGATAGTTTTTTTTTTTTTTTTTTTTTTTTAAAAAAATGGTAAAATTTTAGAATATAAGCAATACTGCTTTTATCACAGGAATATTTCTTATTCTAAGAAACGTCACTCTTCTACTTTTATGATTAAGAAAAACTTTTAGTGTATATTCTTAAGCAGTTTGAATTGCTTCGCCATAAATTAGTATGATATCTAAAACAGACAGATTACTTCTTGAATATAAGTAAATATAACTATTCAACTAATATAACTATTTAAACTTCATTTTTCTCCTTCACCTTTCATAATTAACAATTTCTCTACTATTATCAAATAATTTATTGAAACATCATTTTAACTTGATGTTTAAAGACTTTAATATTACTGATTAAACGTATCAAAGGGCATTTTTAGGACTCATAATATGAAACAATTATGTATTAAATAAATTTTAAAAAATCATAAAAATATTTATTTTGAAAATGCTTTAATTAATAATGATGTTAATTAATTAGTTTCTCATCGATTTAAGTTGGATGCCATTATAACTTTTTTGTTTTATACTTAAGGATGAATTTCATGAGTTGGATTACGATAATTGAATTTTATTGGAAAAGGAAACAAAAATTTATTCAAAATGTAAAGAATTCGAGATTACGATAACACTAAAAGTTTGCTTCCTAGGATAATTTGATGAAGTATTAGCAATTGACACCTCTAAAGATAAATGAACAGAATTCTAAATAACAAATGAACTTTTATAAATAGGCATATCATTTATTTACAAATAAAACGATATTAAGAGATCGAATAAGGAGCTGAAGTAATGACAGTTGAAGATTATTGTGAATCAGGCTAATTTCATGTAGCTGAGGGTAATTTGATTAGAGTTAAGTTACCGTGGATAAAAGAAGCTGAAGATATTTATGAGGTAAATGTTGCATATAAATGGTATTGTAAGGAAACACAGAAGCCAGACCAAACTTAAAAGCATAAATTGTTTTGCAGTTTTTTAATGCAGTGATGAAATTTGCGAGAAATATGATGTGGAATAATAAAAATGAATTAAGATATTGGAAGTGACAGGAGATGATACATGTGGAAAGCAGAAGCCTAGCTTTGACTTTGAAACTGAAATGGTGCTAACGTTGATGGAAATGTAAAAGATGTACTGGAGATTACATGAATAGAGATAATTTATGGGTTTTTTTTGTGTTGCTGAATGAGAAGACTTTGATGGTATTAAATCTAAAATATATCAACCAATATTCTAAGCAGGCAAGAATCTCAAATTTTTAAAAGAGAGTTTTAATTTGTGTCAAGATGTAATAGCTTAAATTTATCTAGGTAATTTCTACAAAAGTTCAAAAGTGTGTATTATGTTTTAGCAATATCTCATGTACAGTTTTTACTATTTAGGTCTGTAAATGAATTTTAAATAGATATTAGAATTTTCAATCATATTAAAGGTTGTTTCACTATGGCTTAATCATAGGATAAAAAATTACAAAAAGATTTGAATCGTTATTGAATAACATTAGATGGTTATCACATTATTGCTTTAAATATGCTCATTAGCCTGTAGGTGCTTAAAATTCCTGAATCTCTGAGTTTTTCCTCTTACGAAACGAGAACATGGTCAAATATTTTTGACTATTTGTGAGCAGTCTTCCCAGAAGATAGCTTAGTAAAATATGTTCAAATATTTTACGACCGATTTCAGATGTTTTGCATGAAAGAAATATATAATCGAATAAAAAATGTCACAGTAATTATTACTCAATATATTAAAACTCAATGAATTAATTCTGGAGATTATATTGAAATTTCAAGAGAAAATAAAAGTTAAGCAGTTTATTATAGTTAAAGATTAAATGTCGAGGGTCCCATTAAACTGATATAGCGAACTGTCTGTGAAAATCTAATATAAGTTCATTTTTTTCATCCTGCGCAATCATTCTGAATTCAACCCAGAAAAAGATGAGAAAGTTTTCTTTCAATGAACTTTTTATTCTGCTGTTTACCTTGAAATTTTGCTTAAAAATCAATTGAGAAGGATTGCATGAAATCAAATGAAACTTACATCAGATTGTTGGTTACTAGTAAACATAAATCATAGTTTATGCTCTATATCAAAACTTTCATTACAAAGCTTAACTGTTTTAATTTAAACAGCAATTAATGCTGATTCGAATTCACGATAAAGTTGTTCATGATATTATATGCACCAATCCGGAATTGCTCGCTTCAAAAACAAATACGTGTGGTTATTTCTATCTTTTCAAAGTTTTTATTTATGCATAACAGCTGAATATATAGAAAGTATTGCATGGTATTGGATACCTTTTTCTTTCTACATTGTTTTGGTAAGATAGTTTACAAAACTAGCTCTATTTAATATTTTTTCTTATCTTTAAATAGGTATTTTTTTTTTGCCCAATACAACGTACGTGTTTTAAAAAATCCATGCCATGTCATAAATCCCGATAAAAAATTAAGATGTAATAGTATGTAACAAAAAGAATTTTTTCAAGCGCTCTACACCTCATTCAATTTGCTTTTAGATTATCTTTACTTAATATTTTATATCGTGATATATAACAACATTTTGAACAAAGTTAAATTAAGATTTTCAAAGAACAGTATTTTCGTTGTTTTCCAAAAGCTTGGTATTCTTTTTCCTCTAGTTTGGTTTATTAGTAAAATTTTGAAATTAAAACTAAATGCATTTTCAAATGTCAAAATAAATGCAGTATACTATTAAATTCCTGATTATTTTTAGAATTCAGACTCTTCTTGAAAATATGAGAAGACAACATAACTTCAATATTGGCTTAGGTCTATTAGTTTTCTCAAAAGTTGATATGAATAAAAGTTATTATTAATTTTTATATGTCATCCAACAAAAGTGATCAAACATATCAAAAATATCTTGCTACAGTTTCATTATTTGAATTCTATTTTTTAAAAATCTACCTCGATTTGATTCTGAGTATAGAGTAATAAGCGTTATGAGAAACAATGATGTGACCAAACGGTTAATAAATGCAGTGCCGAAGTACCAAGCAAAATATTTTCAAGAAAATGGCCGATAAAATTATCTTGTACGTTTTTATGGTGATATGAAGCATAGTATGCTATATTTCAATTTTACTCTCTTACATTTAAACTATTTAATTTACAAACTGAAATGATAATAATATGTTATCATCAAATTACAACAATTAAGGAGTTCGAAAAATGGATTAATTGTGTATAAAATCTGGAAATGATGGTATCATGGAAAAAATGGAAAAATTTCATATTTAAAAAATTAAATGTATCTCTTAAAAAGTCTGATGATGTCTTATTTTTGATGAAGTATTTATTTGAAGAAATGGAAATCAAAAATTAAACAAAATTAGATTTTAACATTGTGGATAAATATTTGTGGAAATAATGCTGGAAAATTTATGAAGAATGCGTATTTGAATGCAGCGAAACTTCCTACAAAATTTCAAAAGTTATCTTTCTTAGTTTATGCTCGGCATCGCATGGTATTTGTAATTATTAGATTAATTTTTCTTAAGGTTAGTTAGTATTATATTGGGGCCTTGGTAGCCTAGTGGTTAGGGTATCGGCCTTCCATCCGACAAGGTGGGGTTCGATTCCCAATGCCGTCAAAGACCCACCGATGTACGTGCTAGTTAAATCTGTGGAATCGAAATTCCTGTGGTCGGTCGTTGAGCAGTTACCATGGGTGCAAAGGTCTGGAGGTACAATGGTCTCCACCTTCAGTTCAATGCCAAAATTGAGGGAGTAGATCCTCTGGTGCTGCCATCTATCAGAGGATATGAAGAGCAAAAGTCGTACTTTCACCTTCATGGTGTTCTCACCTTCATGGTCACCCCAGTCAATTGCGAAAGACGCCCCCGATTGACTTAAATTCACATAGCTGAGGCATAGCGAGCTTGGCTTGTCCAAGTGACATTAGTAACAGCAACAACAGTATTATACTTGTTAAATTAGATTAAAATTGTTTTTAAGATGTGTTAAGATTAAATGTTATTGAATGAGGGAGAGAGAGAGTTTATGCTATAAGTATAACAGAAATTAACAATAAGCAATCTTAGATTATTTTGAAATTTTATTCTGGATCAGATGAGTGAAAATTGATGAATAAGATGAGCCTCTAGGCACAGAGTCAGTGCCAGTACAGATGTCGTTCTGATTGGTTTGGTTTGTTTCTCGCTCAACGGTCATTTTTTGCACTCGAAGGGATGTCGTCCTGAGGAATGGCTTTCCATTTCCCGTCAACTATTTGCCAAAGTGCGTCTTCTGAAGGAGGCAGCATCTGCAAATGGTGTCCAATCATATCCCAAACCTTTTCTATTGGTGAGAGATTCAGCAAGTATGGTGGCCACGGAAATAGTTCTACAATTTGCAAGTCGTATTGGCTGATGCGAACAATGGGCATTATCATGCTGAGAAGAGGCATTGGACACTTCCTGAAGGTAAGGGACTGTCCGTAACCTATCATTCACACAACGTTGGGCTGCCATGATGCCATGAATACGAACTAGAGGTGACCTAGAATTGTAGACATTGGAACCCCAAAACATCAGGCCACGTTGTCGAGCGGTTTGGCCTTCCGCAATTGCTGCGGAAACAGACATGTCTTTATGTCGATGCGACGTAGCGACAACTATCACTGAAGAAACAGAAGCGGGACTCATCTTAGAAAACGATTCTGTGCCAATCCGTCGTACACATTCGCTCTAATCCGGCATTATCCCAGACATTGACGTCTGTGCTGTGGAGTCAATGGCAGTCTTCTTAACGGACGCTATGAGCTCAGGCCACGAGCAACCAATCAACGGCAAATGGTTCAGTTCGATATGGGAGCATCCAGGTTGTCTTTCACGTGCTGCAGAATTTCAATCGACAAGTTTTGCGGGGACGTCATTGTCTATCGTCGAACACGTGAATCCACGCGTGTTGATCTCACTCTGGCTGCACCGACATCCCGCAAACGTTCCAAAGTTCCTTGTTCCAACCATCTTCACCCCAGCCGATGCACTGTGGAAGGGTTCAGGTGTCTGTCAGCTGCGATTTGGATTTAAACATCAAACTGCCTTTCTCAATCTGATCACCATGCCCCTCGTAAATACGTCTGTCTGCTTAAACTGACTCCGTCTTTTTGGCATTCCCCGCTATTACACATCTCCTTTGCGCGACAAAAGCAAACATTCAACGATTATTTTGCAAGCAGCAATAAAGCTGCGAATATTGCCCATTTTGCTGTTTCCTCACCTTATATCATATCCAACGTGGAGAGGCGCATTTCATATTATTTGCATAATTTGGCCCTAAAATTTGCATAATTTTCTGGTCACTACTCCTTGCTTCTTGTGCATTTTCAATTGATCAGTGTTTGCGTGTATATGCATGTATGTATGTATGTATGTATGTATGTATGTATGTATGTATGTATGTATGTTTGTATGTATGTATGTATGTATGTATGTATATATATATATATATATGCACTTATTAATCTTCTCTTTATTTAAATATTTTATAAGATAATTTAAAACTATTGATCCATAATTTAAGAATCATAAATAAAATTTCAATAAGAACCTACAGGGAAAACAGCTAACCCTTTATATAGTACGAGTATTTGATCTAAAATTCAAACCTGTAATCCAATTAAAACCTTAATGGATTGAAGCAATTTTTATAATTGTTGTAGTACCGTAATTTATTAGCCATAGATAATTGTCATTATTGCACCAACGTGTTCGATTATATATCCTTGAAACAGACTACCTGCTACATAAAAGCCTCTGAGTGGGAGTTCTCATAATTTAGAAGTAGATACCAAGCAGAAAACTCCCAATACTTGACTTGTAACTCCCAGAGCCACTTATCTATGAGGGACATTGTGACCAAGATATATTTAAAGTGTTACAGCCATGTATGCCAATTATAATTTACCGACAGTAAACCTTTATTATAATAGAGTGACTTTCCAATTTAAAGTTCATTAGCTGTTTGAATGTTTCTCTCGCACGTGTGAAGCTGTATTGTTGTTAAAATAGCAATTATTGTTAGTTTGTATTTCTTTTTATCTAATACTCAGCATTTGATAAAATGAAGAAGTAAAAAATATAACAATAAAAAATTTCTCTATTCATTGCTTAAATTTGTCTTAGTTTTTCAAGAAATATAACATCAACTTAACGATGGTGATTCAAATGTTCAACTCTTGTATGACAAACGATAATAATCTCTAGGACTAATTACAAAACCAGACCACATTTTCAAAATACCATGACTCCAATTCACCACTAACGGAGGCATATAAAAAAAGTGTTGTGAAATTTCAAACACTGTCTTGGGACCAATCAGCTGAGAAGTATGTGAACTCTGTTGAAGTATTTTTGATAGATCCCAAGATTTTAGAATTTTGTACACAGTCGTGACTAAGTCATAAAACATTTTTAAGATTCTGATAAGAGGAGATAATGAAACTTTTAGATGAACCTTCAAAGACCATTATCAATCATTGTTTCTTAAAGAACAAAGTCGTATTTTGTATTTAAAGGGAATTCCAAAAGGTTAATTAATTTGTTTGATCCATACTATTTACACCACGAGTTGTACAATCAATTATGTTTTTAAAATAAATTATCCAGTCTTAATCAACAGGAAATGGGGACTCATGAATCATCATAGCACCCTGCTAGATCTTCTGGGAAAAAACTCCCGGAACTCCAAATGCAATCACATTCTGTTACAACTTACTGATTCGATTTTTATCTTTTTTCCAAACTTTGGTTAGCTTTTTTCACAGACAGTTGTTTATAATTGCCAGAAAACGGTATTATGGATTCGTAGTCAGAGCTAACTGAATTAATATTCAGCCGGCTTTGACTACGACTATTCTGTATGGAATTTAATTTTTGCCAGAGAAAAAAAGTATTTTGGAATTGATAATGATGAATACTATATATTCGTATTCTGTCATAATTATAAAGCTTCTTTATGGGGCGAAATACTAAGATATGGTGTTTATATGAAAAATGTTTTTCATTATAAAATCCACGATTATTGAAAAATGCTGGATGCAATATTGCATTTAACAAGAAATAGCATTGTAGTAAATTTCAGCAGAAGAAGAACAGAAAATATAAGTTTTATATTAAAATGTATTAATTCTTTCACAAACTTCTTCATGAAAGCTTTTCAAGATTGTCTCTTTAATCGGCTTTCTTACAGTATGCAGGAGTAATGAAATAATCAAATTACGTTTTATTCAACTCTTGGATTAGAAACAAAATTTAGTTTCCATACTTACATGACCTTAATAAAAATGAAAAAATTACATTATTAATATTCGAAATTTTCAATAAAAACGTACAACTGTGCTTTAAGAATTTTCATCATGAATAGCTTTAAAAATTATAAGACTGAGGTTAATTTTCCAAATTTTCAGATTTTTGTACAATTTATTATACAGTGTGAAAATTTAATGTAAAAATTTTAAAAAGGGAGGGAAAAAATTTCATGCTTCGATATCGTTCATTAATTTTTTTCTGGTAATAGATTTTTTCTATTTATCATAACAAGATTATCTTTTTTTAAATAATTGTTTGGCGCTTAGGATAATAGGGCAATCATCGTTCGAAATGAAATTTTTTAATATTCTCTGCAATACAAAATTCAGTACAAAAATGTTATTGCTGTGCTTCTTAGATACAATTGTAAAATTGATCAGTAATGATTGATTATATTCAAAACAACTCTACTATAAAGAAAACTACTAAAATAAAAAAAGATATTTCATATAAATTTTATAAGATACCTAGGCTGTGTTAAGAAAATTTATTACATTATTATCTTTCAAAAATTGCAACCATAATATTAGAAAATATTTGCTTCCATAACAATAACTATGTAAATATATAGTTATTGTACTAAGTAACAATAACTATGTAAATATATTTACCACCATAAAAAAAGATTAATAAGTTATTTCGTAATCAATTCTGCTAGAATGTAACCCCATACCAATGCAGAAAAGTAAAAAAACTTTTATAAGCGCACAAAATATTGAATAATTCTTTAATTTCCAATACGATAATTTAAACATGCTTCTAGAAGTTATTTCCTGTAAACTAACTGATTTTAGACGTTCTAATTCATTGTGATGAAACATTGGCGCTACATTTCTAAGAAACTATAAGCAATTTACTTTTTATTATTAGGATGAGATTAATATAAGCAGAATAAAAGTGTGTGTTTCTAGATGTGACATGCAATACCCAGAAGTTTCAGAAAATAAATTATATATTCCAGCAGTTCATCAGTATATTTATACTTTGGTTTATTTTTTCTTTAAATATATTGCTCATAGTTAGTAGATTTCAAATATAAGACCTTTTATTTTGCTTGCAAAAGATGAATAAATTGCTCAGAACCTTAAGCGATTAAGTCAGGAAAACAAAAATTTAGTGGATTAGTATTTTTAGTGTATTGCTTTGTAAAACGTTTGGTTTATTAATGCGATCAAGTACATGAAATATTATGCCACTAAGCGTAGACTCTGCGAACAAGAGTCATTTAATAACTAAGAAAAATATTATTTATTCCAGTAAAATTTGTAAAAATCAGAAAATATAAAAATATTAATTTAAGGCTACATTGGCTTTTGAGAAATTAAAGCATAAGCTTTATGTGTTTTTGTCTTAAAATTTTTATCTTAAATCAGTAATGCGATTCCCACGAATTGCACTTTTTATACTATGTGTCTATCTATATAAATTGACGCTTGCAGAGACTGTAGAAGGTATTTTATGTTTATTAACGGAGCTTAACACAGACACATTGTATGAAATTTTGTTACGAGTAAATATTATAAAACTTCATGAAATATATATTAATTAGAAATCAACATTGTATGAATCAACATAGGAAATAAAATAATATTTTGATAATTTCCAATGATTTTTACAATCCAATTCATTAAACAATCAAACATTTCAGTACATTTATTTAATTTTTAGTTACTGATAATTCTTAAGAGAAAGTGCAATTTAGAAATTATTTTAAGGCTTGTAAAATATATGTGACTGCATATCAATAGTAATTTCTGAAACAGAAAATAATATTTTTATAAGTATTGTCCAAAAATATACTTAAAAATGACATTTGAATCCCTATAATGTTAATTATAATATTTATATATTTGTCCTCTAGACACTTTAAGAATTCCTCATAATGAAAGATATAACACATATAATTAAATATCAGTTTAGAAAAAAATTAGTTCTCTCTTCTCCTTCACCCTCTTTCTCTCTCTTTCATGTGTGTGTGTGTGTGTGTGTGTGCAGATGAGTTATTGGTACGTATATTTGACTGATATGTTTAAAAAAGATTTCATTTCCATTAAATGAAAAACGCATGCATTCTTACAATGTCAATAAAAATAATCGTAAGCGTATCTGATAACATTATTAAACTTTGCCTAGTAAAACTATGTATTAAAAATAAACTTTCACTTTTTGTTTCGTTTCTGATATGTGTCACTAGTTAATATTCACAAGTACAAATTTAAGTTCAATTGCTTCCATAGATAAATTCATTCAAAACTAAATTTTTCAAGATAAACACAGTTGCCGCCCTGGAAAGAAGATGAATTTAACTAGAAGCAAAAGTTAAGTGGAGAACAAAATATGTCAATTTATAATGTCACAAGTGGAAAAGAGGAAAACATTTCCTTCTCGAAATCGATCTAGAAGATATCCGTTGGTGTCCTCTCGAGTGAAACGGGGTGTGTAGAATGGGTCTCTTGCTGATAGACATGCTAGAGCTAAAAAGAAAGACAAG
Source organism: Latrodectus elegans (assembly GCA_030067965.1). Classification (NCBI taxonomy): domain Eukaryota; kingdom Metazoa; phylum Arthropoda; class Arachnida; order Araneae; family Theridiidae; genus Latrodectus; species Latrodectus elegans. Next base: position 28,106,432 of record CM057814.1, read on the forward strand.
AAATAAATTTTAGGGTTTCAAAAGCTTTGTTGGCAAAATGTCGCAAATGATTCCTTGCTTGAAGAAAACAAATTATCAAAGAGCCTGAAAAGCACAAATAAAAATTATTACAAGAATAAAAATAAAGTTTCTGAAATAAAGAGCATAGTTTGCAATAATTGAAGTTCGAACATAATAATAAGGCTTTTATCATTTTGTTTTCCAATAAGATAGTAAACTAAAAAATATTATATAAAATTACAAAGAATATGAAGTTCTCTCAAAGACAGTAAGCAAATATAATTATTGTGCGTGTGTAATATTTTTCCGTTATCATTTTCAACACAAATATGCTCCAATCTTAACATTCTCGATTATAAAATAACTATGTATGTTAAAATAATTTTTGAAAGATTATTTGATTTAATAACAAGGAAAATAAGATTTATATAGGTAAAATCAAAACGAAATTTTAATAAAAGCTTAGAAATTTAATCCAAACTATTAGTTTATTAACTATTTGGTAAAAAAAATAGATGCATAAATGAAAGTATCATACTCATCATTTTCCATACTCATCATTTTTTAATTCGATCAGAGAATTTTTTTTCATTCTTAAATCGATGTGGTTAAATTTTGTTATGTATATTTTAAAAAAGGTTAATGTCAAAAAATCCAAATTTTCTGAAAAAGAATAATCGTATTCACTACGTCATAAAATACTTAAAACCAATGAACATCTCTCAGAATGCTTGTTTGAATTATAAAAAATATATATATGTATGAAATATAATTTAATATAATAACTAATCGTTTGTAGGTATTTAAAACTTTTTCAGCTGAATCAGCAATTTAAATATAACAATTTTTAAATTATTCCAAAAGAGTTATTATGTTTAAAGTTCAGCTTCAATTAGTAATAAAGCACCTCAAAAGATTTATCTAGTTTTAACTGCTTGTAATTCCTAAGGGTTTAAAAGCAGTTTAAAAATAAATTGTTTGTGGTCTAAAAATTATTTAATTGCTCGTAAAGTACCTTTAACTGTATAATAAAAATCAATTTTGTGTAAAAGTAATGAAAAAATATATTAGTAATTATATTTCACTTAATTTTCCTGAAGTCATTAAAATAATTCAGTTAAAATAAAAGTTTAACAGAATAAAAATTATTCTACTAAAACGTCCTAGTTCATTTTTTTCAAACGTGCTTTGCTCTAAATTATACAATGCTTAATAATAACACAGGTTATTAGCTAAGAAGTAGACATGAAAGTAAATCCAACAAATTAGAAATTAATTTATTATTTATCAAATAATCATCTATTGTTACATGGACTTTACTCACTATTAGGATTTTAGATGACCTATTTTATGAACGTATTAAATATAAATAATGAATAGTTGATCCAGACACATTTTTTGAATTAGATAAGTATTATATTCATTATTTTAATGACTGGTATCACTCAATGCTTGGCGATATAATTTTTATAAAAACTGCACAGAAGTTTTATGAAACTGTAAGAGTTTAAGAGATTTATATCTTATTTGTGCAGGGCGAGCAATTTTAACTTGTAAAAAATAACAACTGAGTTTACTATTGCCTTTTCTTCTGAATCTGATTAGTGCTCTGTCAAGGAGACACAGGAAGCATAAATAGACTTAATTTATTAAAAACGAGAGTCATCTGGGGCAGGTGGATTTTTCAACTCCCTATCTGGAAACATAAATAAGTAATTATGCGAACGCTATCAGCCTGCAATCAGGGACTACACCTAACATATGTCGAACACCCGGCTATCATTTATTGAATTTGGACGGAATCAGACGACTAAAAATAAGCATTAGAACAAAACAAAAAGTTTCTTTTCTTGAAAAGTGTATCAAAACGTGTCGAACGAAAGCGAAATGATCCAGCAAAAAGGCGAAGAACGTTTTCAAAGAAAAAAATGTGAGAAAGAAAACAATAAACAAACATTTGCTCCGATTTCTATCCGTTTTATTCTTCAACGTGAGAGTATCCCGCCAGGGGCGCTCTATGCCTTCAAGGTTCAGTGTCCTATATTTTGTAAAATGGCGATTCCCTTTTTCTTGTCCCAAATAGGTCGGCTATGTCTTATTGGTCCGGTCGAAGTATAAAAGTTTAGGAAAGCCGGTCTCCAAATCATTCATTCGCTTTTTTCCTTTCTGATATTTTCTCCCCCATAACTGAAGAGAAAGTTTTTCATCCAAGGAGAGAGTGATTTCAGGTAGGTCGTATTATCACCTGTTCTTATTTCATTCCCCTCTCATCAACTGAGTAATTCACGGATTAAGATAATACTGGATACCATCGTCTTCGAGAAGCCTTTCATGGAATACTATTGGTGCTATGCTTTCTCATCTGAAAAAACTTAACGGATAATTTTATTTGAGATAAATAAGTCATAGGACTAAGCATTTATGAAATTTTAACACTTAATTTTAATATAAATCTTTAACAGAATATTAAAAAGTACTATAAATTAAAAAAGATGAAATTTTTAATTAGTTATGCTATGTATTAATTTAGATTTTTAAAATAAATCATTTAATGAAAAAGGAAAATAAATAGGCAATAACGAAATACTGAAAAGTAATGTTTATTTTTTGACAAATCAATTTCATATAGAACAAATATGCCTCACCATATGCCTAGCTTAAATAAGTTAATTCATAAATGATAAATGAAAAGGCTATTGTGATAATGAAGTGTCCCTAATCCGTTGGAGAGAATGCTTAAACTTTCACCGCATTATCTGTTGTCATGCAGTGAAGAGAACGTTACAGAGACAAGATTTTTCTCAAACGATTTTAGATTTATATTAAAATTTTTAATAAGAAAGTTATTGGTATTGAATATTTTAAAATCTATATTTCATGAATATTTTTGAAAATTAAAGTTTAATAAAAATTGAATATAAATAATTAAAATCATTGTCAATTTATGCTATAATGTGAGTTTAATATCAAAATTTAAAAAATTTCATGTACAGTTATCCACATTATCGCAAACTTTAAGAGAAATCTGCGTATTTGTTTATTCATGTTAAATTCTGATTTTATTTAATGATAAAACTTTATATCTTAATCTTTTAATTGAAAATATCAACAGTAAAATTTTCTATTTATAATGTGTAATAATTTATTTTAGATATTAATATAAATTACAATTAAATATTAATTTAAATAAAATTAATAAAAACTATTATTAAAGAAATCAGGAAATATTTATACTGAAACAATGCAATCGTGGAATTAAATTTCTAATCGGCCATAAAAAACATTGAATTTTTTTTTGGTAAAGACTCTCGTGCTGTAAAATTCATTTTTTAGAAATAAATGGAAATAAAATAAGAAAACTTATTTTAATTAAAAAAATTAAAAATTCATTCATGTCAATAGTCATTGCTTGAAATGTAGGAAATTATATTTAACATTTGAACGAATACTTTTTATGGGAGTAAAACAATTTTAAAATTTCTTAAATAATAATTTGGTGATTTTTAAGGATGAAATTTTTAAATACTGCTTTTAAAATAATTCCATTCTTATTATATTTAATAAATGCAATGAAATTTATTTTATAATATTATATTCTTAAGATTATATTATCTATATTTATCGCACGAAATATTTATATAACACCCAAATGAAGAATCAAAATTGTAGCTCATTGTTACTTATTTGCCAACAATTTTACATTTTACATTAAAATTAATCTAAAATCAAAACTTTAAATAAATATGCGATTATTTTAGAAACTATTATGAGATTTAAAATAAGAGTTATAAATGGCAAAATTTTAATTTTTAAGAACTTTATATCATAGTTATAAAAGTAGGATCAAAACAGTTGCATTTATTAGTTTAGTGATATAATATGTCGAGTTTACATAAAACAGCATGAAATTAAGAATTACTGAAAAAAATTCATTTTTAGATACACATTTTTAAAAAATACATTGAAAGAGAATGGTAATATATTATTTAACAAGACAGAATTGATTAAAACGCAAAGAATTCATTTTTAGTATAAGATAGAACTATAATATGTTGAAACAAATAGGTATAAAAATAAATTCAAATATTAACACACTCAATTTGTAATTTAATTACATCCTATGTAATGTATTAAAATTTTCATAGTTTTATTAGCATTGCTTTAGTTCGTGTAGATCTGTGAAATTCTCTCTTTAACAATTAGTAACATTCCACATGAAAATATTCTTTATTTTTAGAATATGATGAAAATGATCAGTGAATAAACGTAACTTTTATGCATATATTATATTTCATATATAATTCCAAAAATTCTATTTAAGATATATTGTTTTATAATTGATAAAAACTATTTCCTTGTATTTAAAACTGTAAATTTTCCAAATATTTATTCTAACAAATTTTTCTATTAATAATATATTCATCAAGAATTATATTTGCAATTAGATTTTATTTCATTGATATTCATGAGTGAGATTTAAATTAACTCAAATATTAACGTCTTATTGTATAGTTATTATTAAATTTAATCAAAAGTTTTCAAATGCAGTTTAAATTAAATAAAAAATAACATTAAAAATATTTAAAAAATTGTTTAACACATTCAACTTGAAGATAAAAACTCTTATTAGAAATTTAAAACTGTTACTATCTCTTTTATACATCTTTACTAAGTTTTTATAATATATTTTACTAAATTACAGTCTAAATATATTTTAAATCAGCTTACATCGTCCGTTAATACAGTACTTCTGCAGTTACATTTTATTGAATTTCAATTTGCCTCAGGCTTGTTAAAATACTTTTGACCTTATGTTTAACTAATATTGATAAGGAAAACATTTCACTTAAGTTATAAGTCTACTTTAGTTTTAAATAATTGTTTCTAAATGGACCCATGAAGAAGGGATAAAAATCTTTTCCTCTTGTGATAAGGAGCTCTAGGTGCATATCGCATTTTGAAATGAATTTGAATAGATATCTTAGTGGGATTCGGAGTGGGATCGTTAATAACTGCCTCATAAACCAAGTACATTTGGGTACTAAATCTCTTAACAGACATTAAAGAATATGCAGAAATTTTTTCCAGACATCCAGTTGAACGTACAAGTGTTTCCTTGTTTCACAGTTTATATTTTTATGATCAACTGTTTTTATTTCCCGAGAGAAAGCATTAATTGAAACATCTTCCTCAAGAAAATTCGCAGTTTTTCGTGTACACGAGAAATAAAATTCTAATAATATTATTTTTAACAAGATTATCGTAAATCATCTTTAAGGAAAGAAACACAAAAACAAATGAGCTGTGATTTTTTTCTGTCTAGGAATATATTAATTTTTAGCGCGTTTCGCTCCTTGAATAAATAACTTTGTTGACTGGTCAAAAGGATGTGGAAAATTAGATCGAAATAAAAAAAGAAAGCCTTTCAAATTCTAAATCTTTTGGAGATTTAAAAATGTAAACAAATTTCAAAATATAGGTTGTTCATTTACATTTTCTACATTTGCATAATTTTCCTATTTTAATTTTAGTTTTCCAATAAAATTTATGTAGGTCGTCTTTTCATCAGTTTTCGATACCGATTTTCAATAAAATAATTTACTCATAAAATGGAAATCTTTGGTTGAACTGAATTTACTTATATAACGTTATATAATTTTGGCATTTAATGATATTAATATTTTCTTGCATTTTTTATATTTTTTAATTTATATAAAATATAAAATTCGAATAATATTAATTTTTTTATTAGTAGACAGAAATTTTTAATGCTAATGATCAGTAAGCTAATTTTGATATTATATATACGTGAAAACTTTTAATAAAAGATTATTTAAGCTGCGAGAAATTATTATTCATCTTTCATTTGGGAAAAATCATACATCAACCTTATTTTTTATAAAAAAAAAAGTATAGCTTTATAAATCAAATTCCATTAATACATGATTTCATTACTAATCCATGAATCTATTCTTATTTTGTTCATATTCTCATTATTTATTCGAGGTGAATCCAGAAGTTTGCTGCTAAAGTATTTATTTCTTAAAATGAATCTGAGTTTTCTTTCATGTTACTTGCGTTTTAATTAATATACTATAAAAATACAGTTAATATAGTTAAAAAAAATACAATACTGAAGGAGTTTCAAAGTTATCCGGAAGGAAGTTTGTAGTTCTATTAATATTTATTGAAGTACATTGTAATATTATTTTGTTATTTATTTCATGACTTTTTACTAAAATAGTAGAGATTAATGTTTACAAAAATTTAATTTTGTAGCATACATTCATAAGAATCATTTTCAAATTCCTCAGAAATAATTCTCTTATATATAAATGTTTGAAATACAGGAACATTTTCTTGTCCTATTATTGATGGACTACCTGTCAGTTAAAATAAATTATTAAAAGAACGAAATTATTATAAAGAAAATAGCAAATTCAACTGCAGCTCCCTGCTGAGAAATATGCCAAAAGCAAAAGAATACAAAACAACTCGATCAATACAATGTTCTATTATTAGCAGAACTGTAATGAAAGGAGGAAGATAACTGTAACGCCTTACTTTGCCATCAATCATATCTGAGCTATTTCGAGACGGTAAAGTAACAATTAAGCAGTTTTTCGATTTGGCACTTCAAACTCAGTTATAAGATGGAAGAATATTTGCCGAAAAAAAAAATTGGAATAGCGTCTACGCGGAAGGAAGAGAACTGCCATAAAATTGAAGAGTTACATCACTCTGAGTCATGGGAAGCGGAATCTTTTGTTTTCTGCTTGAGATGCGGAAAATGATTTACATGTTACTTTTACTTTCACCCTCTTGGAGTTATTCGGGTCATCATTTTTCTGTGCCCCTTCCTCACTTCGCCCATTTTTCTCTTTTAAGGTGGACTGATCACGTGAAGCGATTCGCTCGCCAATTTTTTCGCCATTTCTTTCTTTCTTTTTTTTTTTTTCGCAATGCGTAGGGAAAGTTTGGTTATGCTGTAGGAGTTTCAAAATCACATAGTGTTTCTGAAGAGGAAGTCTGTTGAAATGTAGAGCAGTTAAGACTTCATGTGAAATAAAGGATACTTGTTTATTATACATTTATAAAAATAAAACATTAAAAAAAATGCCCAAATACAAAGGAATCAATTATTGTGATCTAAATGATTATATGTTTTCTATAGTTTTCAAGTCTGACTGTTATTTTTTATGCAATTACATTATAATAGCTTCAAATATTAAAATAAAATAAAATTTGTTTCATACAGCTTTTAATTAAAGAAACATCCAGATATAAAATTTAAGAAATTTTTTTTTATTTATGTAGCAAATGATTTTCTATCTTTTGGCAATAAAATGAAATAATTACATGGGAATTAAAAAAACTATTTTTTATAAAAACAATATTACATACTTTAATACTAAATTAAATTAAAAAAAATAAGTTCTGCATTTTGATACCTTTTGCTACGAATTTACGAGGAATATCATACAATTAAACTGTTAGAGAATCCTTTAGCAATAGCCAGCAGTTAATAGAATTACTTTCCCATTAACTGTGTGTGCTTGCAGAATAAAGCAATATTAAACTCTCATGTGTCACTATTATTTTATTTCAAATTATATTCAAATTTATTGAATATTTGCAAAGTGAGAAATAATATAGAAAAATTAAGCAAATCATTAAATATAACGCATTTTTTTTTTAGCCAACACAATGATCAGGCTAACATTAGGAGCCCTGCTGCTATCATGCATAGCTTTGGTACATGCCGGTGGCGATTGGGATTCGTATCACTCCCATGACGAGTGGAAGGCCCAGCCAATCAAGTACATCATCAAGGAAAATCCTAAATTGATCACCATACCTCACCATGTGCCAGTACCAAAGCCAGTACACATTCCAAAACCAGTCCCAGTCATCAAGCACGTTCCCGTACCCAAGCCTTACCCCGTTCCTCACATTGTACCAGTAGTGAAACACATTCACAAGGAGGTACCCGTTCCCAAAGTAATCAACATCCACAAAGAAGTTCCCGTTCCTAAGCCATACCCCATCCCTAAGGTCATCAGGGTTCCAAAACCATACGTTGTACCCGTACACAAGGAGATCCCAGTGCCCAAGCCATACCCCGTCCATGTGCCAGTCCACATTCCCAAGCCTTACATCGTCCCAGTGCACAAGAATGTTCCCATTCCAGTACCAAAACCCGTCCATGTGCCTATTGAGGTCATCAAAGAAAAGTCTGTTGTAATCAAGAAACCAGTACCAGTTTAGTAAGTACTGATAGCATGTATCTTATTCTTTAATTGTAAATACTATAAACATCAATACACCTTAATTGAACCTCAATACTATATTCTTCTATAAAAATGAAGTTATATTGCTGTTAATAACGGAAACAAGTTTTAAATATAATAGCAAAAATAGACGACTGATTTTTTTTTAAATAAATAATTTAATATTAAGTTTAGAAGAAGTTATCAAAAGATTTTTACTAAGAATATAGAATGATTTATTTGCTTATACAGTAAAATTAATTTATTTTTGAAAGCTACGTGTGTGTTAATGCCTAAAACAATTATTTCAAGAAGTTTTCTTGCTCAGATCATTGATATCTAACATGAATTTCTAAATCTATAATTTCTGGAAATGAAATATAATGTGTATGCTCACATTCATATGAGGAAGTATAATATATTAAGTTATATATAAAAATAGAAAAACGAAATGACACGAATCTTCGACACTATTTAAAAATATCATGAATAAAATGGTCTATTAAACTTAGCCATTCGAGAAAAAATTCCGATATTTCCCTTTCTTTTTATATATTCATTCGGAAAAAGTAAAAGCTTAATAACTCAACTATAAAGGCACGCATACGAAATCAAGTGTTCGAGTAAACAACACGTGATTAGGAAAAGGAAGATACGATGTGTAATTCCTGATGCATATTAAGCGATTTCCTGTTTTGTGAGGAAACCGAGAGGATATTAAAATTTATCAATTTACGAATACCACGAAAAAGGTGATAAAAAGTTAACACGCATTATTCTAATAAAACTTTTGCCCAGTACTTTATTATTTGAATTCACATGTTTGAAATTTTTTCCTAAATAATTTTAATCTTGAATTAAAAATATCCGTTATCAACATATATATTGAAAAACATTATTTAATTTAAACAAATAAAGAATTACATTCAACGTGAAAAATTTCTTATAATCATAAATAATTTTAAAATATCTTCCTCTCGAACACTAAAATAAAGCACTTTTGAATGAATTCTTTTTCACTGTATAGCTTCCATTAACCACTTAAAAAAGGCACAGATGGTAAATTATTTTTGTTTTTTGATAGTTTCCAATGTAGGAAGATTTATGTAGGTAAATAGAATACATTTTTGTGTCACCAGGAAGAAAACTGGAAAGTCATTCAAATCTCCATCCTTAGATGACCGCAGTAAAAGAAGGAAGACTTATTGTTTAATGTATTTATCTCTCTCTCTTTTCATTAATTAAAATTTCATTAAAGAGTAAATTACAAAACCAGAAAAGTAATTTTTCTAAATTTTTAATGCAATTTACTTTTACAAAATATCTGGTTCTTTATATAAAAAACAAAGCCCAAATATTCAACAAAAAGATTTTAATACTGTATATTTAGGACTATACTTTTATATTTGAAACTAAAACTCTTAAAAATTATAGGTAGTGTCAATGCAGGAACAAATTATTCCACTATAATTTTCTTTTAAATGATAACTTTTTTGGTTAATGTTGTTACTTAAATACAAAATTATGTTAAATACGCACGCGGATCATTAAGACAACCTCTAATATCAATAAATATATAATAAAGAGCATTTTCAAATAAAGCAATTTAATATCATTAATTCCTTTTAAATAGTTGTAACTATTTTTTGATCGTGAGTTGTGTAAAGAGCAGTGAAAAATTATGTTTGACTAAATCTTTTGATTTCCATCACATAAAAAGAACAATAAACGTAATACATTTTTAATTTCTAAAAAATACATTAAATTGTGTGTAAAACTAGACATATTCATCAGCTAATTTAAATTTATTTGCTATGTTTTTTGCAGCTTGGAAGAAAAACATGGCTGGGAAGAGAAAGGACACGGAGGATGGGATAAGAAATAAGTCAGAACAATATTTTAACGGATCACACCCACACACATTGTAAAGAAGTGCCTATTTTCCAACCCTGACCGAAGAGGAATTCCACTAACAGAATCAAAAGAGGCGAGCCGAGTCTGGACAAACGTGGGGGGACTTTCATAATCGGGTATCATTCAACATCCTTGGGTTGCGGTCTTCCTCTTGGATCACAATAACTGTAGATACAACGCAAAATATCAACGAATAACGGACTCTGTTTGTAATTGTGAATGCCTGTTACTAGATTGTTAGAGTATGACGCAACCGGCAGAATCTTCTTTCTGAGTGGGATTCTGCAAGTTGCGTTCTTGTACAATAGCTGTACAGTTTTTTAATGTTTTTTTTTATTAAAGTCATTTGCTTATTTATATAAAAAAAAACAACTCGTTTTTGTATTTATTTTCTCATATTGTCAACAATGACTTACTGCCAAGAATAGCTTCCAGCGACACATTTTCAAGATTTCAATCATTTACATCTCTCTCTCTCTCTCTCTCTCTCTTTTTTTTTTTTTTTTTACAAGTAGGACATTTTTAAAAATATTTGAGTAAACGCCCTTAAATGCATAAATCTATTCATGTAAAATCTATAAATACATTAATTACGATAATATTTTACATATAATAATAGATCGTCTTGTTTTATTATGCAAAATTTTAAAAGTATTTAGATATTGAATTTTACAATTATAACTATTTACAATTTTTTAAGAACAATTTTCATAAACTTATAGTTTAATTCTGAATAAAAGTAAAACCCACAAAAATTTTTTTTTGCATTTAAAATGCAAAACATCCAAACATTTTCTATTGATATACGTTTAAAGATTTGTTCATACTTAAGGAGGAATAAATTAAAAATTCATTGATTAACATTACATGCACAGAACTTCAAACATTTGAAATTTACTGTACAGTATTTTATTCTAAATATAAAAATTGTTCAGTGTAATTTTCGAGTAAATATTTTCTACAATTAAGCATATTTTAATGATAGTCTAGGATTGTTGATAAACTTTTTAATCACTGAATAAACAACGTACAAAGCAGTAAGTTTTTAAAGTTGTTTAATACGCAATAAAATTACATAATATGTTACCGTTAAAATGGAAAACGTTTTTAAAACAGAAGAAAGAAATATATTGTTTTTTAATTAATATAATTTGGAGATTATATATATATGAATTTAAAATTGCATTAGAAATGATATTACTTTTTTTAAATACTTTTCGCTCATTTATGAATAGTTCATTTACATTGTTTAGAAAATGGCTTACTTCATTATTTAGCTGACTAGCTGCACTGAAAATTTCTCACACAATATTTTTTCATTCATATCCACTCATTTTCCTTTTTATTTATTTCAATTTAATTTTTAACTGTTCTTTTTTTATACATAAAATCACTTACCTTAGAAACATAATACCTTTATTATGCTTAGAAATCAATTAAAAAAAAGCATCATTTGATGTAATTTCTTTTTGTTAATCAACGCATCCGCATTTTCTGTTTTCAAAAATCGCGAAAATAATAAATAAACATACACTTGTTTTTTGTGTCAACACACGAGCTTTTCTCCATTATTTACAGTTTCGCAACCAATGTGATTTTCTTTTATTGTAAGAAATAAACTACATTTAACAAAAAAATTATTAGCATTTTCACATTCTAAAAGTTGAAAGAAGATATGAAAATATTTTTTCACTTTGATATTATTCCAATAAAATTATCGTACTTTTTTAATTCCATGGTTATTAAATCAAAATATTTTTATATGTATTTCAGCTAATTTTATTATTTTAGTCGAAATTACTATTTATATTTCTGTATTAAGTATCGTTTAATTTGTTTTGCATTGTTCATTCTTGCAAAAATTATAGATAAACTATCATTACGTTAAATTACATTAATTCTATCTGGTCATAACACACAAATGGATTTTATTCTAATTTAAAATTTTAAGTTTTTAAGCTGCTAGTACAAAAATTCTTTTAAAAACGAAAATACATACAAACAACTGTCTTTATTATAATGAATTAAAATTCAGCTTTTCTTAAAACATTTTAAGTTTTAATGTTTATTTAAAATTGGAAATAAATAGGACAATAAATGGTAAAAAGGAGAATTTATGCAAAAATTTTACTTCAAAAATCAATTTTGATCTACTTGAAACATGACATGATCTTTTATAGCTCTTCATCATATAGAACTGTATGGAAAAAATTTTATTTACATCAACAATATATGGAAAATAAAATATTCTGATTCTTATCTATCATAATGGAAATTTAGAAGTCTATCATTATTGTTAAATAAAGAATAAAATCAGTTAATAGGGATACATATATATTGATTACAAACATTTTTACTATAATTTAAATAAATTGAAAATGATGTTAAACAGTGACAATTGATAATTTTTAAAAAATTCCTATACTAAAAACAGTAGTAATTGAGTTATTGCAGATTTTATCACTTGTTATTACTGAACCCCTTTTTCTATTAATGGTTTCAAACAAAAATGGACAGAAGTTTAATTAAATGAATTTGATTACAACCAATAATACAAAATATTCTTGAAAACGATTATATGTAAACATAATTTTTTTTATTAAAACAATACATAAAATTTTTGTGGCAATGTATATTTAACATTATCTTGCTGTGCGATTAATCATTATCCATTTTCATCGAAATTGTTTAAGAGTAATCTTTAAAATAAAAGTTTAATGTAAAATAAAATTTCCGATTATAATGCGATAAATTGTATTTCAGATTACACAGTATTAATAAACGCTAAAATTAATTATTTTCTCTCTTTTTCTTGAAATTCACGGCTTTAATTCGCTCAATTTTAACAAATAATAATGGGTGTGAAAAACAGAGATCAAATTATGTACAGTGAAATTTTGTTTTCAGTTATTTTCAAATAACATTTTTATAAATTGTAATCTTTACTAAAACAATTTTGTTCCCTCTAAAATTAGATGATGGTTATCACTCTATAATCAATTGAATGATTTTGTCAGATTTTTGTAAAGAATTGAATTTTGTATTTATTTTCTTTTCAATAGTTATTGTAGAATGTGTGCATTAAAATGTCATTACATTATGGCATAAATAGGATCATGAAAAAGAAAAAAGACTTTCCTAAACATAAGAATGAATAAATCAGCTTAAGTTTTGAGTCACTTCAAAAAGCAGACAAATTTTTAGAAAAAAGTTAAATTTGCTTTCTTACAATAAAAAGAATTTGCAATGAATGTAAAAACTGAGTATTAACTAGTACAATTCTTCAAGAACAAATATTCTTTTGTAAAAACGTTTGTAAATTTTAAAAGATGATCATAAAGAATTAAGAATAGCATGATATACCATTACAAAATACTTTGCGAATTGTTGATTCAAAAATAAAAAATTTATTTATAAAAAAAAAACATGTTTAAATTAGCTATATTTTTTGTGGCAATTTGAAAAGAAGTGAAACTGCTGATCTTTCTCCAAAGCAATTTCAAATTAAATATTTACTGAAAATAATGAGACAGTAAATGGCAAACTCTACGAAAAATAGTTAAGGATAACAGTCGTAGTGAGATAGAGTATAAAAATTTAAAAAAATGCAATACATTTCTAATATAATAAATATGATAGAAATATCAATAGAAACGCGAAGTTATATTCACATCAAAACTTAAGTACATTGCCAAAAGAGATCTATGGATAATGAAAAAATCTTTAGAATATGGATTCTGTATTAAAATAAGAAATATTATTTACCACTTTGAGAGACAAAAGGCAATAACATTTAGAGATAGAAGAACATCAAGCAATGCGATAGCATCTATTGAAAAAAAGAGTTTTGGCATCAGTTAGATATTGATAGTAATTTAATACTAAGAATTCCAATCATATCCCAAACGTGTTCCATTGTTGAGAGATCTGGCGAACACGATACCCAGAGAAGCAACTGTATACCTTACAGGACATGTTGGCTGGTGCGTGCAATCTGTGGTCGGGAGTTACCCTGCTGATAAAATCATTGGACACCCCTTGAAGGTAGAGGAATGTCACTGGCCACAGCTCATCATCCACGAAATGTTGGGATGTCATAGTACCATGAATACGAATTAGAGGTGACCTGAAATCGTACGCATTTTGCTATCAAATCATGAAGCCACGTTGTCACGTGGTGGTGCGTTCCACAATTTCTGCAAGATTGGACATGTCTCCAAAGCCACACTCATACGCGGCGACTATAACTGAAGAAACAGAAGAATGACTCATCTGTGATGATAATCCTGTAAAACTCCGTCGTCCACATAGCTCTAATCCAGCATCATTTCAGATCTTAGCGTCTATACTGTGGGTCAATGGCAGCCTTCTAAACGAACGCCATGAACACAGGCCACGAGCAACCAGTCGACGGCAAATGGTTCAATTCGATTTGGGAGCATCCAGGGTTGCACATGCTTCAGAATTTTATTCGACAAGCTTTGCGGGGACGCCACTGCCTACCGTCGGACACGTGAATCCGCGCGTGCTGACATCACTCTGGCTGCACCGACATTCCGCAAACGTTCCACAGTTCCAACTATCTTCGCTCCAGACGATGCACTGTGGAAGGGTTCAGGAGTCTATCAGCCGCGATTTGCCCTAAGTATCAAACTGCTCTTCTCAGTTCAATCACCATGCATATACGTCTGTCTGCTGAAACTATACGTATATAAACTGCTGTATATACGTCTGTCTGCTGAAACTGACTCCGTCTTCCTTGCATTACCCGCATTCTCTCTCTATAACAGGTCTCCTTTGCGATAAGAATAAACTTTCAACGCTTATTTTCCAAGCAGCAAAAAAGGGGCGAATATTACCCGCTTTGGCGATTCCTCGTCTTATATCTCATCCAACGTGAAAAGGCGCATTTCACTTTATTTGCATAATTTGGCCCTAAAATTTGCACAATTTTCTGGTCACTCCTTCTTGTGCATTTTCAATTCGGCAGTGTATGTATTTTTGTGTGTATGTGTATATATATGCGGTTACTTTTTAATCTTCTCTTTATTTAAATATTTTATAAGATAATTTAAAACTATTGATCGAAAATTTAATAAGTATAAATAAAATTTCAATAAGAGCCTACAGGGAAAACAGCTAACTCTTTATACAGTACGAGTATTTGACCTGAAATTCTAAAATTCAAAACAGTAATCCTATTAAAACCTTAATGGATTTAAGCAATTTCTATAATGGGCTACCTGTAATTTATCAGTTATAGAGAGTTGTTACTGTTGCACCAGCATGCGTACAAATATAGCTTTGAAATAGACTCTACCTGATATATGAAAGCCACGGAGTGGGATTTTTCGTAATTTAGAAGCATATATCAAGCAGAAAACTCTCAATACTTGACTTACCACTCCCAGAGGTTCACTTCACTAGGAAGACATTGCGATTACGATATATTTAACATGTCACAGCCGAATTTTTATTTATTTTGTATACCATGTATGCAAATTATATTTTACCGACAAAAAAAAAAAAACCTTTATTTTAATAGAGTGACTATCCAAGAGGTTGAACGTTCTGCAACTGCTGCAGGATCAGATCTGTCTTCCAGTCAATGCCACACTCGTAGCGGCATTATTACTGAAAAAACAGAAGCGTGACTCATCTTAGAAAACGATTCTGTGCCAACTCGTCGTCCACATCGCTCTAATCCGGCATCATTGCAGACCTTTTCGTCTATGCTGTGGGGTCAATAACAGTCTTCTTAACGGACACCATGAACGCAGGTTACGAGCAACCAATCAACGGCAAATGGTTCAGTTAGGTATGGGAGCATCCAGGGAGTCTTGCACAAGCTGCAGAATTTCAGTCGATAAGGTTTGAGGAGACGCCACTGCTTCCCGTCGAACACATGAATCCACGCATGCTGACATCACTCTGGCTGCACCGACATCCAGCAAACGCTATAAAGTTCCTTGTTTCAACTACCTTCAACCCAGCCGGTGCACTGTGGAAGGGTTCAGGTGTTTGTCAGCTGCGATGTGCCGTAATGTACGACCTACCTGGTCTTTTCAGTCCCATCACACCCTCGTAAACTCTTGTTTGCTGGAACTGACTCCGTCAACGATGGTCTGGCATTCTCTGCAATTAAAGGCGTTCTTTACGACAAGAACAAACTTTCAACAATTTTTTTTTTCCAAACAGCAATAATGGCGCGAATATTGCCCCTCCTGCCGTTTCCTCATTTTATATCTTATCATAAATGCGCTGGAGAGCTGCGCATTTCACATCATTTGCATAACTCGGTATACATTGAAACAAAATATACAGTTAATCTTTAAATTAGTAATAAAAAAGATTTACTTAAATGGGTTTGTTTCTGCCAATCTTCATTTGTCAGCAATTTCAACCACAAGTTCACGATAACTCTGAATATATCAAATATGTAGAACGGTTACTCAGAATTCCCTTCCAGTTAAGTTAATAGTCGAGGATATAGTCAAGCGTAGCCTGACAAGTAGTACGTCTAACATGTATTGATTCTATTTTAGTAAGTCCTAGATCTCAAGGTGATCACTGTGAATAAGAGAAATGAGAGTCTAGTGATGCACAAGAGGGTCAATGTGACCTCGTAGATTGATAAAGGGCGGAATACAATTCTTAAAAAGTTAGAGGTGCCTGAGAAAACAAGGACAAATTTGAGCTACTTTTAGCAAGGGTGTCTGCAATACATTACCAGCAATGTCAACATATGAAGAGATCCACTGCAAATGAACCTCACGAAAGATGGGGACACTAGCTTGTTCAAAATAGCCAGGACGACATTGTCTCTCACTTCATCCCAATTTGAAAGATGTTGGATGGCACTCCAGCTTTCAACCAAATACAACACGAAGCTGGACCTGCTCAAGCTTAGAAGTGCAATAACAGGATTTCAGGATAGGTCTAATAAGCGATAAGAAAGAATTATAAAAGTTAATAGTAGACTTTTATTCCTAGCTTAGTTTTCTATTTACTTGAATTTAATTTTAGCAGCAATATTTTCACAGTTCCATATTTTTAACATGATAATTCTATGTTTTTGATGCAGATCAAAAAACAACTACTTTTTGTTTTATGTCTACAAAAAATGATCCTGTCATATACTTTCCCCCCCCCATTCTATTTTAAAAATATTTACTGTTCCCTTTTATAAGCAAATAATTTTGTTAGATAGCAGCTCTGTTTACTAGATATATAGACCTATTTTATACAAGAGTCAGCTTTCGCTTCTATAGTAAATTCAATAAGAAAATGTTGCTTATGAATAGAATTTTAACCTGGTCACTATAAAGTTTTGCGTTTCGTTGAAAAAGAAATCTTCAAATACTTATATTTTTCAGAGTTTTGTTTTCAAAACTTATTTATGCCACACAAAACAAAACTTGCAATCATACAAACCCTATAAAACTTTTTTCAGACCATCATTGTTTGCAGGATTCAAGAGTTCATTAATGCGTCACTATTGTCTTGTTTGGAAAGAGAGTTTCACAAGCACTCTGCTCATTTCACTTTCAGGAGGATAAATTTAACTTACCCTAAAGTAACATAGGTAGAATAAACATATGTATAGTTTCCTTATTTTACAATAAATATGAAAGAATAGAAAATTATACTTTTCAGTGAGAGTTAATTTTCTATGGCAAGTGCAAGATTGCACTCAAAAACACCTTTTTATGAACATCATATAATGAACACCAAAATATGCACACTTTCTTAAACAAATGTTTTTCCTTATAAAGTTCATTACATATTGCTGAATTCCAACTACAGGTAAAAGCATTAGTATAAAAATTTTGACATAGGAGGAGAGTAACAAATAAACAGATTACTTTTATACATTTTAACGATGTCTTAAGTGATTATATATTTTTATTTTTAGTGTAATTAAAATTGTTTGCTTTTTATTCAAACATTGTTAGTAAGCTTTATCATTAGCATTTAACTTTCCACAATCTTTAAATTCATTTAACTACTCAAAATAATATTTGAACATGAAAGTATTTATGTTTTTATTGATTCAAACAAGTAACATACTTAGTGTACTATATTCATTTATAATTAAAAACACAAAAACCTGGAAGTAATAAAATGAGAGAACTTATAAATTGACAAAAACAATATTATGAAAAAAGAATGGAAATAAGATTGAAAGTTTTTATTCTTTAGTATGACTGACACAGTACACTTTTGAATAGCTAAATTTCAATACTGCATTCTTCAGTTTTCAGGAACAGTGTTGGATGGAAAAATAAGCGGATTATGATTAGCTGTCATGATAAATTCTATTAATCGAGTTTACTTTTAGTAAATCTGAATATCACAATAGTAATGTTTTCTATAACACATTTTCATTACTTCTAATTTAATTTTAGGTTACCGAATATATAAACAAATTACTTGAAATATCCAATAACTTTCTGAGAAGTGTTAGTAAAAAAAATAGTTTATATATAGATCAAGGTCGGATTTTCAAACTTCATTTATTCTATTAGTTCAATATTTTCGCAGATCTAATTATTACAAATAAAATTCTGATTGTTCAATCCATGATAGTTCATTCTGAATATTCTTAATAAACTGCCAATGGACAAAGGAAAGCATGCAAAATTACAAGATTAATTTCTTTCAGGGTCAAGATTATAATTACTTGAATCAATCCCAGAAATATTTGTTACTTTGAAAATGTAAAATTTTTTTGCTGTCAGAAAAATTTAAATGATTTCATTTTTAAAAGTTAATTATACATGTTATTATTTTCTTGTTTTTTTCCATTAATTTGGAATCACAATAATATCTTTTACGTAAGGAGAAATAATTTTTTTATAAATACACTACTACTATGGGCTCATGATACATGGATTCTTAGACAAATGAAAGTTATTTCCTTGGGTTTTTACAGTGCCCTAAAACAACTTAATATAATGATCATTTATACTAAGTTTGTTTAAGAGATATATTAAAATCTTACATGCAAAAATAAATTGATTTATTTAGAATAGTTGATTGTTTAAGAATTTCAGAACTATTTCTGGATTAATTATAATTTCTAAATAAGTAAAAAAGAACCATTTTTATAAATTAAAAAAAAGTTTATTTACATTTATAATGATTTAAAACATGGGTAAAAAAAGTTCTATATTTTTTCGCCACGGTGGAGCAGCTAATTGTGGATCTGCAAAAGAAATACAGTTAATGATACATTATGGTTTTCACAAAGAAGTTAAATGAAACAGAGTCATTTCTAATTAATTGTAATAATAAAGTTTGCATTCAGTTTTAAATATTAATTAAGCATAAACATTTTTTCAAGAACTTAGTAAAAGATACCTCTATTAAGAAACTGTTATAACTAATTTGGTAAATTTAGTAAATAATTTAACATTTACAAAATGAAATTATGTTTGCAGCTGTATGGATGTTTTAATTAATATGGGATGAAAACTATTTTAGTTCAGAAAATCTACAAAAGAAAAAAATTTATTAGGAACTTGTACTTCAGAAAGAATTTTAGTGTTTGAATTATGTGTGATCATTCTATTACAGCTCTCTGTCATTCACATAAAATGCAAAATTAATAAAAAGCAAAACAAATCAGCTGAATTTAATTTAATGTTATTCGTTTTTAATGAAAAATCTATTATTTCAAGTGTGGCTTAAATATAAAATTTATTAAAGACAAATGTCATATCTTAATTTTAACTAAAACACAAAAATAAAATTAAAAAAAATTAGCTTAATAGATTTAAAAATAATATTAAAATCTTTTCCATAGGAATTAACAAAAAAAAAAAAAAAAAAAAAAGGAATAATATAATGTGTTTTTGGATAAATTTTTTGGAAAAACTGTAACCTCCTTTTGCCAGAATTGCATTATATTTTATTCATACTGGAGTAAAAATAATAAATTTATCTCTATAAATTTTTTTTACAAAAATTACATAAAATATAACTCCTATTTTAAAAGAATAATGAAAAATTGAAGTATATATAAAAATAGATAAAGTAAATCTAATAAGAATGAGAAGTAAATACAATATATTTCTACTAAAAATATATTTCATTATTTTGAAGAGCAATTTAAATTATTCAGAAGATTAATGAAAACACTTTTTTAATACACTTCCAAATCAATGAAAAACTATAATAGTTGATGGAATACAGATTCTCAACACTTAATTTTAAAACACAAACATAACTTTTACAGTAACATCAAATGATTATACTCCCAAACGACATATTTGAATAAATTGTCTTTTATTTCAAATAAATAGTAATAATCCTAAAAATAAATGTAAATTAAAATTTATTACCTTGATTCACGACCTTTTCATTTTTATCTGTATTTTTTAGTGATGCAGCTATGGCATTAGCAGTAACAGATGGTCCATATGTCTGAAAAAAATATGTCAGAATATATCATTACAATAATCAAAGTTAAATTAAAAACATGTCCTATATAATTAAGTAAATAAAACATGTATACTTTCAATATGTAATAAAAATCATAAGATTTTATTTTTAATCAAAAACTTATTTAAAGTTTTCATTTAATTGAAAGTAAAAATAATGTTTTTAATTAATTCAAAAAAATTGTAAATTCTTTTAGTAGTAACACAAAATTGAGTAACAGAGAAAATCTTTTATACCAACCACAAATAATTAATATTAACTAATATACACAGTTCAAAACAATAAAAGGGTATATTAAAAATGTTTTTAATAGTTTTATACGTAAAATTTTTTTTGAAGAAGGAAAGAGTCACAAATGTCAATTTTTGTCATTTTCAACTTTATAGTAAAAATGCATTACTGATAAAGATGTCAATTTAACTTTCAATTCACTGGAGATAAAGTGAAAAACAATGATAGACATTCAATTAGTGTTTTATTTTGAAGAGTTTGATGTTTTGATGATGTCATTCAATAATAGTTAGAAGAGGAAGCAAATACAAGCTGAAGTAACAGGAACCTTAGGAGTTTAACAAAATGATTCCCAGGCTATGAACCATTTTTTGAGACTTAGAATAAAGCTGAAAACCAGAGCAAAGTGGTAGACGTGCAACAATAAACGAAAATTGATGCTATTGGCTCAGATTCATTGATATATATGAATGCCATTCTCCATGAACATCGTATTCAGCTACTGCTACCATAGTTCAAGTCAAACTGTTTAATCAAT
The DNA here is from genome assembly GCA_030067965.1 of Latrodectus elegans. Lineage (NCBI taxonomy): Eukaryota > Metazoa > Arthropoda > Arachnida > Araneae > Theridiidae > Latrodectus > Latrodectus elegans. The sequence goes on from CM057814.1 coordinate 28,127,831, forward strand.
TCGCCACAGTAGATCTGCATGTTCATCAACCAGTGATATATGTTACATTAACAGCAAAGCACAGAAGTCTATGCTATCAGTGGAAAACAAAAATATCAGAATTAATGAATTGGAAGTGAAATGAATGGTGCAATATTCTTTTGTCTAAAAAGCCTTCTTTTTCTAATCATTCTCATAACAGGAATGTTCTCATTTAGAGGGAATATGACACCAAAAAAGTTTTTGCATTTAGCAAAAATGTATCAGTTTGGGTAATGGATGGTCTATGCTGACATCTCTATAAATGGGCACAACGAACCCCACATCATTCGAAATAAGATTCTAACCACTCAGAAATATAAGGAGGAAATTTTTAGATTTCCTGTAGTCCTTTACTCTGAATCAATTGTAGTTGACTTCATGTTAAAAGAAGACAACTGCAAACCTCATTGTGGTTAGTTGGAAAATGATTTCATTTTTGAGGAAAGCATCAAACAAATGGAATAGCCAGTATGTTTTCCAGACATGAACACAACAGGGAACGCAAAAATATTTGGGACTTTCTAGATAGACAAGCTTATGATCACTTAACAACTCTATAAACTCTTCAAGAATTGGGAATGAAGCAAAATATCACGTTCTTCACTGATAACCTCACTGATTCTATCTTTCAAACAGGGTTCGCACAGATTTCCAAGAATCAAATTCCAGGAGTTTTCCAGGTGTCAAATCAAATAATTCCATAATGTATCGACATTCATGTTAAATAATTTTTTATTATATTTTAAAAATTATTCTTAACAAAATATGCATGTAATTATGTACACGCAATATTTTTTCATTCATTTCTGCAAGTAATAGAAATAAATAATTGCAAACATTAATGAGACTACTTTCTATTGAAGTTAAAATTGTTAATGATTATTTTAAAAGCCTTCAATGAATTTACATCTATAACAGCAAATTTTTTATTTAAATAATCAACATTCTATATAATACTAGATTATACATTGTATAAAATAATGAGTTATTTTAGAGTTCTTAGACATTTCCAATAGATTTCTGTCTGTAAATTTATTGAGTATTTCAAAATGTGCACAACAATCTCTTTTCAAATATAAATATACTTACTCAAAATAAATACAACTATTAGATATAGTTTCAAGGTTAACTTGTTTTCCCAATTATATTAATAAAAGCAGTTCTTAATTTTTCTTTATTTAATTAATAAACAAATTTATCTCGAATCAATTGAATTATACGCAGTTTTCATCAAGGGAAACAATGGAAAATATGTTTTAACTCAAAAATTTTATATTTAAATATTAATTTTCAAAGAAATTTTTACAATACAAAGAAAAGAGAAGCAAATAGAAAAAGAATCAATTAAAATCGCCGGTCTTAATTGTTTAGCACATTTATCTTATTTCATAATTACTTCACTTCACATAAATCTAAATACTACTAAACCAAATTATCATGAAATTATTGTAGCTGAACTAGATCCTGAAAACGTTCATACAAGTCAACAGTTAAGAATACATAAAATTTAATATCGACCATGCTGCCATCTAGAGGCAATATTAGAAACTGATACTGAAATAAGTTTTTTGATAACTTTAAAATATTAAAACAAAACAATTAAAAAAACTATAATGTTTTGTAGAAAAAATAAATGCAATAAGGTAAAAAAAATTACAGGAGTAATTCACTATTTTCAAGGAGTCAAGTCAAAATTCCAGGAGTTTCAAAAGCTCTTAAATTTTGTTTTTGAAATTCCAGGAGTTTCCAGTAGTTGTGTGAACCCTGTACAAAGGTGTTTAGCATGGAGAAATACCTTCAATGAGAAATTTTTTTCAAGGAAATATGACTTAACTTATTTTCTTTTTCATATGTTAAGAATCTGATTTTCCCGCTTGTACCCAAATGCTTAGTAAAAAGCAGTTTGCATTTTACCTGCTAAAAGAATGTGGACATTTTATCTTCAATGCATTTTTATGGCTATTAATCATGTATATTAGCAATATAAATTAAATAATTCCTCAGCCACAAGAGCTACCTACAATCTTAATATCTTTTAATTATTTTGAAAACAATTTATAATATATATATATATATATATATATATATATATATATTATATATATATATATATATATATATATATATATATATATATATATATATATATATATATATATATATATATATATATATATATATATATATATATATATATATATATATATATATATATATATATATATATAATATATATATATATATATATATATATATATATATATATTACAAAGCACATAATGATAATGAATTACATTTTATTTACACAATTAAAAAGATTTCTTGCATTAAATATGTATAATTTTTCTCAATTAAGACAATTTGAAAAATTCTAATAAATATTTATGGGAATGGAATATGATAAATTTCTGTATATGAGTCAGAAGGGTGCTGTAATAGAGCCTGCATTTAAAATGAACATCCTCATGAAATTATAAAAACAAATTCTTACTAAATAATGATCATTTCACATCCAATTACCACCAACTTAAATGTATATGTATAAGACAGCAAGTAATTACAAAAAAATTCTTTCTTACCCAGGGAGTAATTGGAGTGGCAGCTTCAATGTTTTGACTAGGAGGCCAAATATATGGCATTTCAGATTCTATCAAAGCAACTAGTTTTTGCATTTTAGTTTGTATTTCCCTTGCAGGATCATCATATCCATACTGAACTAATATCCTTATATTGTCAAGGAAATTATCTAAATTGAAATTTAAAATCACAACTTTAATTTATAACAAGAAGTATTTAATGAATTTTAAAAGCTGCAATCCATTTCATAAAGGTAAAAAGTTATTAAAATCTTATAATTTTTTCATATTTCATATATAATTTCTTAAATAATTTGAATCATTAATCCATTTCAGCACATACATAAAAATTTAATTAAATCTGATAATAATGTATTCATTGAGATAAACATAAATTACATACATTGGACACAAAAAGACTGAAAATATATATGTACACTGAAAATATTTTTCAGAATAAAATGGTGCACTTATGCATGTTAGCTATATCAAAGAACAGATTATTTATGGAAATTTTAAAACATTTTAGATGGAAATGTACTTGGCATTTGAGGTAGAAATATATTATATTTTTGCATACTTTGCATTGTCAATCAACCTTTTCTCATATTCCCTTCTAATGTGTCTGATTCTAGCAGTCCATATTTTTTTCAGTACAGTTGAGAAAAATGGACGACTTTTATAAGAATGTCATTAGTAATGTAATTTTGTCAATAAATGTTTTTGCATTTGAATTTTAATAGGATGTCACACTGTGTTAAAAAAACATTTATTGAAATGATGCATTCATGCATTTTTGGCCGAAAATGGGATAAATGATATGATTTACAAAAAGAACAACAGAAAATTTATAAGAGAAAACAGATATTCTTTACTACTACTTATCTGATAATTTTGCAATGTTTACTACAAAATTTTAAGCATATATAAAATGAATAAATACCTTTAAGACTATCTACTCTCCTGACTATTTCAGACAAGGCAACAATTAAAGCTAAGTCTTCATCAGGGGCACCTTCCTTTAATCGATATTTCTTTAATTGTTGTTTTCTTCTACTCCGTGAACTTTTACGAGTCATGATGGACCTTTTTTTTGGACATATAATAAAATTAATAAAAAGCAAACAGTGATAAGCAATAGTTACTAAAAAAATCTATAATTAGAAAAGTACAATTTTCTGTTATTTTAGCAACAATAAAATAATACATAAAATGTAGTTGTGAGCAATTAAAATAAAATAACAACTAACAGTAAGTGAAATAGAGCAATAATAAATGAAAATATATATTTTTTTGTTGCTGAAAGCAATTAAAAGTAAACATAATAGATAGATTATATTTTTTCAATAAATAAACATGCTATTCTCTTTGCACACAACCACAGAAAATACACAACTCCTTTACAGCAAAAGAAAATTTTATGAATAACACATAAAATGTCCTATATGTTTTAAGCTTTGCTTTTTACTCAAAGATTACGGTGCACAATTTTCAAAGAAACTTGTCTTATACCCCTTAGCAGCATTCAAGAAATTTCCTTTAAAACTTAATGAAGTACCAAATTTTTAATTTACATTAAAAGCAAATTTATTTTTTGTAATGATTTACAAACATAACCCTAAAAGTAAAGGTGTTATAAAAAAATGAAAAACACATTATTTATCAGGAAAAAAAATTCTGTTATGTATGTGAAGCTATGAAATGTAATTCATTCAAGCTAAATATTATAATTTACACAAATTAAAACATTGAATGCTTCTATCATTTCTGATATTGAACAGGTTTGTGCTGAATTGAACTTTCACTTCATATCCAATTTAGTACAGTTATGATCACCCAATAAAGAATTAAAGGTAAAACAAGTAATTAATGACAATAGGATTCCTTGATATGTATGATATACATTGTGGATATTAGTTACTTGAAGCTGCTTTAATATTGGTATTCATGCAATGTCGTGAAAGGAACTACATTTAAAGTCATTTCTTGTAAAAAAAATCTAAAAAGTAATTTAATTTTTCACTTATAAGTTTATTTAAACTTTTAGCTATATAATTGTGCGTTAATTATTATGCACTTTTTTTTATCATACTTTATGAATATTCATTACAATTTATGTTTCAGTTTTCTGAACAACTATGCTTGAATTCTATTCGAAAATTATAGGATGGAACTTAAAAAAACTTAAAACAAAAACATTTTTATTACCATTACATCTCAAATAGTTTAGCATTATATTTTAATTATGTTTCTTGAGCATAGTTTAATTACATTTTTTGAAATAGAATTATAAATATATATTAACTTACTGTCACTTACCCAGATAAGCGAGATGATTCTGAAGTAAGATCTGAAACAGTTCCAATTTCTGAAAACTGGTCATCATCCATATATTTCAGAGCAGAAGCTTCTGCAATAAAAGTCACAATTGACATTATAAAACTAAATTTTAACTCCTGAATATCATGAACTTTAAGAAATAATTTTGGTCTGATTTTAAAAATACATACACATATTTCATGTTCTTTAACAAAGATATTTTCATATTTTAAATTTTAAAAAAAATGAACAAATCTTTTACTTTAATAGTAATTATTAATTTTTACAAAAACATATTTCTAACAATCCATTGAAATGATAAATAAATGTAAAAAAAAGTTAACTCCAATTTACAGTAATAATGTTTGGGGGATATAAAAACATATTTAAAGCAAAAGAATCCCCAGATACAGAATGAGACTTAAATTTAATTGATAAGAAAGCTTACTTTCTTCATCTAACTTCTTTTTCTCAGGACTTCTTAAATACTTCAATCGTGAAAGATGTGTTTCAAAAGAATTTATGAAACAATTTAAATCTGGAATTAAAGTCTTATGAAGCATCATTAAAGCTGGTTTCATGTGTGTATCAATTATATCAAGCCTTTTGTATTTTGTCATCTGTAATGGTTTATATAATAATATTACATAATTAATAAGAATGAACAACACTTTTTTACTAAGAGGAAAACAAATTCTATACTTAAATGACAGATTGTTATTCTTATTTAAAAATGCAATAATTAACAAAATAAATCAAGTGATTTATTCTAATTGTACAATTTTTAAAACTTTAATTGCATAAATCCTATGTAAATAATTTGATTATGAAAAACATTTCCACACATGGATTAATATTCCTTCAATACAACATAGTAAATAAAAATATTTTTATTTATAAAAAGTGAAAATCATTTTTCACATCATTATTTTTAAATTCAAATATTTAAATAATTAGCAAAAAATTATTTAATAATGATTTGATGATTACTGCATAGGAAAGAAGTTAACATAATAAAATTTACTTTTCTAAATGAAGATTGGAAATCAGCAAATAATGAAAAAAAAATATTTATAATGTTTATGAAAAAACTAACAATTAACTCATTTTCTGAATAATATTATGAATATTTTATGGAACATATAGGTATAATATAATGCAAAATAATTTAGTAATAGTAGGCACAGAAGAAAAATACAATTTATCAACAGTAACAGACAGCATTGTTTGATTAAGATTTTCCTAAATGTTTATTTCATAATTAAAAACTTACCCTCTTCTATTTTTTATCAAGAACAAAATATTTGCAAAATACAATATCTTGTGTAGGTACTTTGTCTTTGCATTTTCAGATAATACTCTATTAGTTAATCCTTCTTATATTGTGCAATTAAATATTAAAATTTTAATAAATTATGAAGATGAAAAAATAGAAAACATTAAAAGAAACACTTATTTTAATTACAGGAGAATTATTAAATTAATACAAATTTTTAGAGAATTACTTTATCAATATTTAAAACAATTTTTTTGTTTTCCTTCCCTTTTAAGTTTACAATTTTCAAAGTTTCCAGAAAACTTGCACATACATATAAACATTTCAAAATATCAGTATTTGCAATACAACCAACAAAATGAAGGAAAATTAAAATTAAATTATAAATAATACATAAAATTACAGGTTAGGCATTTTTTGTAAAAATGGAATTCAGAATTCAATTAAAATTATATTCCATATGTAATTTACAAAATCAATGTTATAATAATACCAAAAGCAATGCACTGCTCCATTCACATCCTTCAAGTAAAGTAACGATGGCTTCTTCAATATCCTACAAAATATCAACAATTTATGTCCAAATTTAATTTTATATACTGTAAATATTTCTTAGAATTAATAATATAAAATAATTATCTTTAATTTAACAATGTGCATTTATTTTAACTTCTCAAACTGTTACAGGAAAGTCAATACATTATTAGTTAGACTCAATAGTTTCTGTGTGTATGGTTTATTAGTAATTAAATGGTTTGTATACTAAGTAAGCATACAAAGTTGGACTTTAAGAATTTGAAAGTTTAAATTATTTTGATTTTATTACAGTGAAAATTTTATAACATGTATAATATTAACAGAAAAAGCACATCAAATTAAATTATAAATTTTCATTTATGCTTGCATTATGAACTAAATATACTAAATCCATCATTTCATATCAGTTTATGTATTAAATGTTAGCCAAAAAAAAAGAAATGCATTTTTTACTTTACAGCCAATGATATTTTTCATAATCTACAACATTTAAAATTTATTTTTATTTTTAAAAAAGTAATAAAGCTGTTTAATACAATACCTGATAAAGTTACATATTTTTATTTGCAGACACTGTTTTAATTTATTAAATTTAATGAAATGATTAATTTATATTTAAGTATACAAATTACTAAGATAGGAATTTTTTATAAGATACTATAAATAAAAAAACATTTTTTATTTTATATTTAGAAATGAAATCAAAATCATTTATAATGAAAAAAAAATTTTAGTTTAAAAAAACATGGAATTGTAACTTAAATGTAATACTATTTTAAACATAATATTTTTAGTTTCATCTTGACATATAAATAGAGAACTGGATTATAAGAGGAAATATATTGATTAACTCACATTTGTAAAAGCAAGGCAAAACTATTGAAAACTGCAATATTCTAAAAACAGATTTGTTGAATAAGAGTATCTGACATTTTCAGATTTTGATATCAGATTTCAAATTTTCCAATGTTGTTGAGACAAATCTTCTAGTTAAATTAATTTGAATTTTTCCTTTGGTAATTAATTTCTTAATTGTTTAATGTAGTAAGAAACTTGTGCACTAAATTTCAAATCTTTTAACTCAACAGATTTAGAAATATCCCAAAGCAATTCCCGGAACTGTTATTTATTCTACAAAGAGGGATTAAATTAGAAAAATAATAAAGCTATCACCAGGGGGCCTAGATTGAGAATTTTCACAACAAATACAAGTAAATCAGAATTGCAGAACATGCTTTCTATATTTATACCCTTTCAATCCCACATGGAGCCTGATAGTTGTTTAATCTTAGTTCTTCTCGAATAATGTGAAACAATCATATTCTTTCAAATTCACATAGATCTGTTAAGAAATATTGTGCAGTTTAAGCAGGCAACTATAATACACAATTGTATAGGAAGATATAAAAATGGCCTTTATGAATGTGTAAAATAAAATAAGGTAACATTAAAAAATATATGACATAAAGTTTGAAAAATGTTAAAAGAAAAAGACTTACCTTTACAAAATGTTCAAATAAATAACCTGATTCTAAATAATTGCCATTATTCTTAAGTCTTTCTGAAAATTGCAAAATTTGTTAATATGTACAAAAAAAAAAAAAAAAAAAAAGCAACATCATTTTTAGAAAAATAAATTTGAAATTCTAAGGAACAATTGTTTTATTTTAATTACAAATTTAAGAAAATTTTATTTCTTAACTAATTTAAATTTATAAAAATTGTATTTTTAATATTTACACAAACACTTGATATTACTTACCAGCTATGTATTGACAAGTTCCTAAGATTTTCTGTTCAGAATAATTTAATTCATATGCTATAGTTAGACATTCTCTCCAATTACAACTTTCTCTATATGCTTTAAAAGCACATTCTTTAGCATTAGCTCTGTGATATATTAAACCTGCTTCATCAAAATAGCCTTTACATTCCAAATAATTTCCATATTCCAACCAAATTTCCTAGAAACATAATAATTATTTTTTACATCAACTGATATATTACATAATTGAAAAATGTAAATGGACATAGCAAAAAGCAATATAGAATAACAAGTTAAAATTTAAAAAATAATTAAGCTTGCCTATTATTATTTCCAATATAAGTTTAAATAATTAATAAATAAATAAAAGATGCTGCAAAATAAACATAAGCATTTGAACGCAAGAATAAAAAAAAACTTAATTTAAAAAAAAGTTTAGAAATAAATCACATATTTGAATATGCAGTACAATACCATATTTTAACTTAATAGAAGCATAAAAAAGCAGATAATCAACATTTGAATAAAGCAATTTGTAAATTGAAATGGAATATTTTTATAACATTTTATTAAAGACAGTAATTACATCACTCACTCTATTTTCTTTAGAAGACTCTGGATATAAATAAAGTGCATCTAAGTACAATCTTTGATCTTTGATGAGTTCCATCACATCACTGAAATGATCACCTAATTGAGAAAGTATTTTTAATAGAATTAGAAATTACACTGCAACAAGGCAACAAAGTTGAATCATAAACTCAGAAATAAAATGCAAGCAACTGATAAATATCGACTTACTGCATTTGCTAATATGCACCAGAGCACTTTTATATTTTTGAAGTTGCATATCTATTTTATATTTGCGGAAATTTTCTTCGAAATTTTGAAGCTCATTGTAGAATGGCAGAAATTCTTTAGGGTCCTCATATGAAGAAGAAAATTCAATTAATGAATGCATTACATTTATAATAACATAAATTAATAACTGTAATATAAAAAGTTTATTCATATTTAAAAAAAAAAAAAAAAAAACCTATATTAATTACCTCTGAAATTTTTTTGAAATAAAATTACAGAAAAAGCAGTGTCCACTGAAAATTGAAAACTGCACAAGTTCTACACTATTAAATAGATGGAATTAAATAAATGCCATACAATAACATGTGAATACAATGTTGCTATGAAAGTGCTTTATAAATAACTATTATTAATAATAATTATTAATAATTTACTATTATTAATAATTCATCATTAGCGAAAGGAAACATCGATAAAACTTGTAGCAAAATGTTTTAAAAAATAATTTATTTTGTGTTTATAAAAAAAAACATCTGATTCTTTTGATATACGTCAAAATGTTTTAATATATAAAATTTAACTAGTCTTGAAACAAGAAAATCATAATTTCAATTAATGCAAAATTATTTTTATAACAACACAATGAAAAAAAAATATGGTAAACTAAATTTCTCTTCCATTAAAGATAGTGCATACACACTAAAGTGTTATGTTCACAGCGTTTAAATATTGCTTACCTTATTAGATTTTTGGGCAACCATTATAGTCAGCTCCAAGTCATAAGTGCCAAATGCAACATCAATCAATTCATTAACATCAATTAAATACAGGAGGAAATCTAGAGCTTCATTCACAACATCTTGTTTGTTAATTATGTCATTAGAATCTATAAAATTAATAGGACTATTACAAACACATAAGGCAACAAATATTGCACATTTATAATTTAATTTGACTATAAATAAAAAAATATGACATTTAAAAACTTGAGTAACAATCACATATACATTTTGTAATAATTCAGAAACATGGGTTTTTGAAATATTACAACAGTAAAAGTTATCAAGTTTATTGTCAAAAGTATCACGTAAAGTTTTATTTATAAATAAAAACTTTTCAAATTAGTTTCAAACTATACTCGCTGAAAAACATTATGGAATTAAATAACTTTCCATTTTAGTTAATAAATTTACAACTTAGATAGTAGTTAGTAATAATATTAAAATGATTTATAAATAAAGGCAAGCTTAGCAGTTTTGTCCCTTCTTAATTTATAATTACCAGTCAAATAGCTAATACATATAGTTAAAGAATGATTTGGGCATATAATTCTTTGGGAATCATTTAATGGCTTTAGAGTAAATAACTGATAAAATGTTTAGAATAGTTTCTAAACATTTTCAACGTAACTTTAAGTTGAGAATCAAAGTCTTATGTCAACAAGGGAAGAAATTTGATTAAATTCCTCTTTATTTTAAAGAAAATCATAAAAATAATATGATTTTAAAAATGAATTATGGAAAAGAATATTTTAAAAACAAAGGTCTCCAGTAAGTAAAAAATATGCCTATGTTCTATATCATTTAATATACCCTTGGAACTTTTTCATTATTGAAAATATTTAAAGCAATATTTAAAAGAAATCAAATTATCTCTTCTGAGTATTATAATCTTATTATATTGAATTCAATGGAAAAATCCAGATTTGAAAGTAGGAGTAATAAGGAAATACAGAAAATGTTAAGTTTTACAAATAAATATACAGCAAATTTAATTCTTCTAATTAAAATCATAAAAAGCTTCATTAAATAAAATGAAATATACTATTATTTTTTGTCCTTGCTTAATAAAACACTATGATGAAGATTAAAATCATCGCAAAAGAGCTAGATATAAATTTTAATAGCAAGAATACATAATACATTCTTTCCCAAAAAGAGAAAAAAAAGTTTTCCAAAAATTTTTTATTTAAGACACAACACTTTATATAAAGTTCAAATTTAATCAAGTAAGAAAATAGGAGTAGGAGATTCTATTTGTTTAATCTGTTAAATATATATATATAATACAAATTATTTAATTCTTTTTTAAAAAAGGAATTAAGCCAAAAGAGAAAGGCTATTAAACTAAAATTTTATTATTTAATTTAAATAACTTCTTATGCTTTGGTTGAATTAATTAGGCATTGCTGGCTCACATTTAAAGTATTAGCATGCCATTAATACTCTCTTAATACAATATAATTTGACAGTGAATTTTAAGGGAAAAATAACAAAAGTATTTTTTATGCTATTCCAAAATTTTCCATGATGGTTTAAAGGAAAAGAATTTGAATTGAGTAATAATAATTTACAGGTCACATTAAAAATACAGCTGATATCATCAAAATTACAAAAAATATATATAAAAATGTAACTATCTATGTTACAGTTTAAGTTGAATTCTAAAGAAAAGCAATTAAGTTAAATCTTAAATATATATATATATATACAATTGCTTTATTTGAATTATTTTCATAGATTTTGTTTATATCTAAGTTTAAAATTTAGTTTTTATATTGTTTATAATTACTTAAGTAAATATAAGGTTAATGTATTGTTTTCGATTTTTATGACCTACAGCCCAAATAATTAGTTAGGGTCCACAATCTTCCAATATTAAGTGAAGGTAATTTATTAAACTATAAATTTTCATTTCACTTGTAATATTTCTAAAAATGTGATCATTATTTTTCTCCTGAATTTTTTGAACTAATGTCTGTTGTATAAATTTAAAATACATTTCTTTTAGATGAAGCTAATATTTACACATAAGATAATGTATAAACAAATTCTCATGAAAAAATATTAACATTCAAAAATTAAAACTTGTAAATAGTAAAACATAAATGTAGATAAAAAGTATGAATATCCATAATATTTGTCCCATACCTTTAATACTTTTAATTTTAAGCAATGCTTGGTCAAGACTAGCTGGCTTTTTTAAAGCGAATGTTGCCAAAAATGGTAGCAAATGTCTACAGAGAAAAAAAATCACATGTATTATAATTCACAATAATAACACCTTAGAAATTTTTAAGAAATAAAATTAAAAAAAAAGGTTATCAATATGATAAACAATATATTACTCTTTTTTATTGGTATCTAAAACTTCTCGAATTTTATCACATAAAATGTTAATTTTGTCTTCAAAATAAGTAGACATCTTTTCACCTTGGCTGGATAAAATACATTCCACATTATAAGTATCTTTACAAATACAGCCTACTCTGAAAGAATTCATAAAACATATTTCTATTTAATTGAATAAAATAAATTTATTTAATTCCATAAAATCAATTAAATATTTTTTAAAATTAAATGTTAAATTCAAATAATAGTAGTTTAACATCTTTGGTAAATTTATTTCACAAATTGCAAAATAAATTTATTTTTAAGATAACAAAAATTAAATTAATTTGCAACTACTTAAAAAAAATTATACTTACAAAATACATTTATTTTACTATTACTTTGAAAAGTATGATTTTATATCATTTCTTGAAAAACTATTATAAAAATGTATTTTTAAAAATTGAATTTTTTTAATACAAGGCAAATAAACATATTTTGCAATTATTTCAAGAGAATTTATACCACAGAAAAATTTATTCATAATTTAATTTGAAATTCAAAAATTTTTTTCAATATTTTAAATAAAATAATAAAATTATCAAAAAATATAAGTTTGCCAGTAATAAATAACTGCAAATAACAATTTCATAGAAATAATAACCCAGAAAAAAAAACAATCTCATACTTATGAATAAAAATATGAATTGAAATACAGATTTGCGTTTTTACAAATAAATTGATACACTTGTATACTCACTTCAAATCTGCCAAAAATAAGTTGAGATCCTTGTATTGTAGCTGCTCAGTGAATAATTTGATGTTTTCTAAAAATTTCTAGATAAAAAAAAGCTGGTTACATTTTCTCTTTGTAAAGTTGAAAAAAAAAAACTTTTTTTGATGTAAAATAAAATTTTTAACTGTATTATAGAAATATTTCTATATTTAATTGCATCAAAGATTATAAAATACATTATTAAATATATTATACATTATTAATATATATTTAGACTACATTTTTTTAATATTTGGAAATTATACAATTCATAATTTCTTATCATTACTGTATATATATTTCATATAAATATCATAAATGCATTTTATTAACATACATAGATTGAATCAATAAGATAACTCCATTTCTTCCATAAAATTGCATTTTTTTTAAAAAAAAAGATTTAAATATTAATTTTCTACACAGCATATGAAATTTTCAATATAAAATTATTGAGAAATAATTATATGTACTAGAAGCAATTACAAAGTGACCAAGAAAAAGTAGCCCAAAATTAAAATGTATGATGCCCGGTTACTAGGATCCAGTTAGTGTGTCATAAGAGCCCCAAAAATGAGACTGTAATTTAGAAGCACAAATCAAGCAGAAGATCTCCAGGCTTTGCCTGCCATCTCCACAGGTATTGTTTCACATGAAGAACTATGTAATCACAAATAATAATAATAATAATAATAAAAAAAAAAAAAAAAAAAAAAAAAAATGAGTCTTCGATTGGGGCAGGATTCAAACAAACAGCCTTCAGATAATTAGAACAAACACCCTAACCAACCAGGCCACATGAACCAAAATTAAAATAAAATGACAAAAAAAAGCAGAAGAATGAATGTTTTGTTACAATTATATGTGATACTTTGCTGCTACTCATTTTGGATTCAGCAGATATTGCCAGCAAGACACATGAATTTTACTCAATTCATTTCAAAATATATTACTTTATTGGGTTTACTATTAATGCATCGCTTTTATGATTATTAAGACTATATATCCTGAAGCTGAGTTGTTACAAGCCCACATGAATGAAGTGCAGTTTTGGGGCACCAGGATGTTAGTACATAGGTTTTCTTGAAGTTAATTACTTTCAGAGCATGCCTTAGAAAGAATGGTACTTTGTTTGACTACCCATATATCCCTAATTATTTGCTACTTGTAAATTTAAAAACATTTAATTTCTGTCAGATTATATGAATTCAGGTTCACATTATATGAGATTTTTAAGTTAGACCCATGGATTTTTTTAGAGACTACGGTAAAAATTTGTTGTTTTTGGATACCCAGCCACCATAATTTACATTTAAGCAGACTTTCATACCAGAAAATGTGTAATGTGTCTTAAATGAGAAATTTTCTAAACCTTCTATTAATTAGATTATTAATGCACTTGATTTAAGTGGATAAATTTCTATGTGAAATGGAAATCAAGTATGGAAAAAATTTTAGATGTAACTGATAAACCAAGAGAAGCAGTAGTTATTTTAATGAGGCTGTCTGCTTTCTGTGCAAAATAAAAAAAAGTTAACTAGCAAATTTTAATACCGTGCATATAAATATTGATACTTTTGAATACTAATACATGCAAAGACTTTCAAAGGAATAAAAAATTCCTTAATCTTGTAGTAAAAATTCTCAATTGTCTGATTAGTATTTTATTCTTTATTTTTAAAACATGTTCTTATTTTTGTTCATAAGCCTTGGAATTTGGAAATAAAAAAAAAGTTATAATGAATAATCCTAGTGTTTAAATAATTTTTCTGACATGTTAAGAATGTTAAAGAATAAATACAACAATGATACTCAGTACACATAAAGACAGTAAAATAGATATATACAAGTTTGATAATTCCTCAATCATTTGTTTACTCTTTAGCATTGCTCTAATGAACAGGTTTTGCTTGTTTTCTCAGAAAATAATTAATCTATAGAAAAACATTAATATGCTAAAGTGAGTTTTTCAAAGAAACATTAAAAAAACTAACAATCAGGATTCAATGTAAGCATTAAGTATTAATTAGGATCAAAATAATGTGCAACAATCATCAGAAAATTATCATAATTAATAGAATGATTAGGTTGAATATCTTAGAGAAGTACTTATTTTAATATAAGAAAAAGAATTTATTTTGGCTTACTTCAGGATTGTAATCATACAGAACATTTAGGTCAATTCTATGAACTTTTGCAAGCATGAAGGCTTTATCATATTCTAATCTATAAATAATATAGTGAATTTTTTAAATGTACAACAATATTTTTTAAGCATAGTTAAATTTTTTTTTCTTTTCAAAATTAAAACTATTAATAACACAAAACAAATTGTTAATGATTCATATAAAAACTAATACACAACTAAAAACTAAACTGATACAAAACTAACACAAAAAGTAAACTGACATTCGCTCGAACTGCTCTTCTTATAACTGATAAACTAATATTAAAATTAACTGCTCTTTTTCTACACATTTAGAATAAAATATATGAATAAGTAGAGAAAAGTAAATGTTAATTGTACATAGTAAATTTTTAATATTAATATTTAAAACTAATTTAGAATTTCATAGTATAATATTGTGTATGAAGTGAGTTGATATTTTCAGGTAATATTTTCTGTAGATGGTATTTACAATCCATAAATATTTTCACAGTCATTTTCGATTTCATGGCAACTAGAAATTATTATAAATTAATATAACATTTTCATACATATAGATATAATATCTCAATGTAATTTGTAGATGAAAAGTATATTGACTATTTAACTGCTACCATTTTTCTTAAAAAGAAACCAATTCATAGTATTTCCATGTAGGATATACATATATTATCTTGCTGATATGAAAGTGCAGCATGACAAAATAATCAAGTAAAACGGTTGTTGCTTTTAAAAAACACCTTATAGAAAATATGATTACAATATAACTTCATATCATACACCATTAGATTGTTACATTAAAATTTTCTATACATAAATTAAATGCAGCAAAATGGAGATTAATTTTTTTAACAATTTAATTTACAAAACAAATATCTTTCATCAACGACAAATGATGTAACTAACAATATATTTACATTTTTCAAAATTTTCACTTTTAACATAAATAAAAATGAGCAAACTTAAGGAATTAATTATTTTAATAAATTCTTCTTTTTTGAATTTTTTAAAGATTCAAATTTTTATACAGCTGACATAGCAGCTGGTCTTTAAAACAGAACACACACTGTGATCAATACAGTTAAAATCTAGGGATAAGGTTGTAATTCTGAAATAGTAGAGAAATCTACAAAATTCTAGATGTATTTTCTTTTAAGTGAATTTACTTAATAGTATAAAATTGAATCCTATAGAAATATTTATTTATTGCTTCTAAAAATACATATAAGAGACAGCATAGCACCATCTACAGTTACATGTTATAAAATTCTTTATTGATTTTTAACCCTTCTTTATGAAAACCAAGAAGTTTGCTAATCGCATAACTTCCTATAGCTGATATGATACTGAAATGGAATAGATGGTTCAATTAATCCACATATGTTTTCTAGAATTTACATAAGTAATCAATCATGAGCTATTTCTCTGACAAAAATTTTTCTGTGAACATGGTATTTTGTTTTATGAACATCTTGAATAAATTACAATCTCTTACTAGAATTTCTTTTAAAACATTGAAATATTTCTTCTCAATACATTACCACCATTTGGAGGAAAAAAAAACATAATGTTAGAAATAGTTAGTAACATTATGGTTTCCTTTTGTAACTTATTATAAATTTTAACAAATATTCTGATACACTATGCCTGAAAAAGTTTTCAAATGGGGGAAAAATTTAAATTAAAAATGAACAATTTTAAGACATTATAATTGTTTTGGTAATAAATGATTAGCATCTTAGGGAAGAAAACACAATAAATACAATTTTAATAATAATAATAATAAAACGTTTTGAAATTTCTATAGCAGCAAAATACTTTAATATACTTCTTAACTTACTTTTCTATATTAAAAAAGTTTTTAATATAAAATGTAAATCACAAATTTAAACATATATTATTATTTATGGATAAACATCTTATATTTTTAGACCTGTTCCTTATAAAATATACTTCAATATGTTTAATTTATTTTAAATATTTGAAGAGTTTTTTTGTAAATCCTAAGTTCTGAAGCATATAAATTTATAAACATTGACAGAAAAAAAAAAATTATTAGAGTTATCAAAATATTAGACACAAGTCAAAAATGTCTGATTTTCTTAAGGATACGTTTTGGATCAGTCTATATCAAATTTTAAGAGCAAATATAGGATTTATATGCATATAATTGATGTAAATCTGCCTAATATACTATGTAATCTTGATTATAAATAAATTAAATTAATAGATAAATGAGAACTTGCATCATAAAAATACATGGTCTCACAATATAGGCAATCTCTTAGCAAATCTATCAAACATAAATGTATATTCTATTACCTGAACATGTGTTATTAAATGAAACTTGCATTATAAAAAAACTTCAGTTCCTTAAAATATGTATACATAGTTTATAGTAGTATATAACCTTCATGGTAATTAAAGAAAATAATCTTTCTATCCAATTAACATAACACACCATTGTAAAAATAGTTGAATTTTAGTACTAATTGTTTGGTCACGTGTTCATTAAAATTACGAATCAATTTTATTTAAAGTAAAACCGTTACTTATAAAAATAGGTAGTTTTTTATAATAAAAGTAATAATTTATTTTAAACTGGTAATCATGCAACATTATTACCTTGTGTTACTTTAATGTAGGTTAAAGTTAACTTAATAGAAATTAATTTTAACGTTGATTATTAAATCACCTAAGCTAAAACTACAAGTATTTTACAATGGGCAACAAACAAGTTTGCTAGCTTACTTATCAATATGTTTTAAAATAGAGGCAAGAACAAGAACACGAGGATGAATTGTTTCAAGATTTCCTCTAGGCATTTGCAGTATCACCTTAGTACTATCAGGAGGCACAAATATGATTCTTGCATTTCTTTCGATTTTTTGCTCAGATGCTAGTAAGAAAAAGAGGAAATTAAGAAGTAAAACTTCCAATAAAAGATAAACAGATAATTTTAAGTACTCCCAAAACTATATTACGAAATTTAGTTTTTCACAAATATTTTACAATAGTTTGAAAATAGAAAAATAATTAAGTTTCAAATAAAATTATCTAAAAAAAATTTCAAAAAATTAATAAATAAATATTTATAACTGCAATAGTCAATATGATAATAAATATGAAAGTTTCGAAAAACTAAGATTCCTGCACATTTTTAAATAGCAATTTTATACACCAAATCGGGGGAGGGGGGGGGGACCACTTTAGAAATGAGCAAATACTTATTCTTATTATTTAACCACATTTATTCCTTAATAACTGCTCTTAATAGTCATGAAGTAATTTAATTTTTATTTTAATTTTCAAACTAAATTTTAAAAATATAAAAACTTTAAAATGAAAGAAAGCATTTTTATATATAGAAATACAAAATTTAAAACTTCCAAGTTTCATCATTTAAATTTCAGTTTGACCCATTTGTTACAATATACAGTTTTATTGAGTTTTTAAAAATTTACATGAAAAGAATTAAATAAAATAATACAAATCATATAATACCACATGTAAACAAAAGTGACACATGATTAATTTTGTTAATATTGATGATAAGAAGAGAAATGTATAAAAAATTTAACATCAAATTTTTGACTTACAGGGAGAATTGTATTTAAAGTTATTAATTAAATGGTGATAGGAGCAAACACCATTTATATTAATTAAAATTAAAAGCTACATGGTCATATTTTGACAATTAATTTAGTAAATGAGCATTGTAATACCTCTTGGACTAATCATACATTCTTTATTTAAATTTTTAAACACAATTTTCAGTCTGATTTGTTTTCATAGTAATTTTTCATACATGGGGGCAGCCAATTTGACTGGGACATAAAATGGATTCTGAACCATAACAAACATTTAAGTTTAAGTGCTATTTTAACCAATGAGTTGTTGAACTGAAAACAAAACATTCAGATGTCAATTCAGCAATTTAGGGATTTAAAAAGTTATAGAAAAATTATTGCAAAAGATTGATTGATTGCACACAATATGAATCTTTGATTACACACCATAGAAATCAAATAAATAGTTTGCAATTAGCATAAAGAATAGTATGCTTTAAGTGGAAAAATATTCATTCTTCCTGATTGGACGCTTAATTACAATTCATTTTAAATTAATAAAAATAAATTTCAATTGCCGAAAATCAATAATTTTAAAAAGATAAATTTAGAAGTTGAATTAATTCAATTTATGCACTTTTTGTCACAAATATTAAAAAAATCTCTAATCTGTGAGGAAATGCTATAAACATCTATACATAAAAATTCATTAATTTTTATTAATATGAATTTAAATATGCATGCAAAATAGAAGGTATATGATGATATTTTTTTGAATAAAAATCTTCATACATAACAAAAGAATCAAATTAGAGCTTAATTCCCTCAGTTTAAATTTTCTCCTTTTCACAGTTATAAGTAAAATATTTTTTAAGTGTGAAAAGAACAATTTGATATTTTAAACATACTTAGTATACAACAAAAATATTTAAAAAAAATTTCAATTCAAGATTTATAAAATATTAAGTAAAAATATATTAAAGAAAATAATCTTGTATAAAATTTAACTATTAAAAATTATCCATTATAAATATATTTATTGAAAATACAACATATTTTTAAATGAAATCAAGAAAATATTATATATAATAATTCTTATAGTAAAATGATATTTATTTACATGTCAAATCGAAGTAAATTTTCTTCTTTGAAGTAATGATTAAAAATCCAATTAAAATTTTTTTTAAAACTATTTTCCTTTTCAACTGGTATAAATTTTCATTTAAGTTAAGCAACATTTAATTTTCATAAATTTCCCATAATTTTTCCTACTAACTTAAGATAAGAAAGATAAGAGTTGTACTTCATTTTGAAGCTCTTAATACATTTGCTTAGTGCTCATAATATAATCATCAGCTTATTATTTCTATACTATCAATTAACAGATTAGCATCTTAAGTATATTACATATTCCAAGCACAATTACTAAAGATAAAAAATTGTGATTTTCCTATAACTAACATATATTGTTTGCTTTAATGAATTTATGGCAAAACACAAACTAATTTTTAATAAAGCATACATATAATTTGAAAAAAAGGTGATTTTAGCTCCCTTTTGTATAGTTAAAAACTACTTCCAAATATTAAAATCACTAATATATCCTGATTATGTAAGAGCTAATTAGATAATACAACACTTTTTAGAATTTTGATATAAAGAAAGATACAATAAATAATTTATTTCCAGAATTCAAGTCAATGGATGTTTACATAAAATTTTTACCTTGAAAACATTTCCCATTCTGAATTGTGGGATCAAATTGAAAAATGTGGAGTAGATGGTCAGTAGTAGTGTAGAATAAAAAACCACCTTGAACAAAGTAAGAAGTAACGAATAATATTGTTAGTCCATCAAATTCTAAAGTACCATTGTAATCCAAGGCTATAATGACATCCTAAAAGAGAAATATTACAGAAATGAAAGTGAGAAATTTGTTCAAGATTTCACTAAAGATGCAAGAGAATGGAATTAATATAACTAAAAAAAAATAAATAAATAAAAATAAAGCAATTTATTTAAAAAGGAATAAGAAAAATATTAATATTTCATTTAAATGAAAATTTACACAAAAATTATTGGTTTAAAAGAAAATAGGGCAATAGAAAGATATTGGTGAATTTTTTCCCCCTAAGCTCATAAATTAGATCATTAAAAATAATAAAAAATGACAAATCATTTTTGATTGAAATAAAATAAGCACAAGAAATTTTATTTTTTCATATATAAGGAAACATTTTTACAATGAGCTTAAATATAATTTTCTAAAATAAAGTGTAAAGTGGTAATTAAATACTAAATAAAACAATTATTGAATTTGTTGTTGTAGATGCATTTCACATACAGTCATATAAATTAAATATTAGGCAATATTATAAATTAACATTTCATGTAATATTGATAGACTTTTTACATGCAATGAATTCATT
Organism: Latrodectus elegans; assembly: GCA_030067965.1. Classification (NCBI taxonomy): domain Eukaryota; kingdom Metazoa; phylum Arthropoda; class Arachnida; order Araneae; family Theridiidae; genus Latrodectus; species Latrodectus elegans. The sequence goes on from CM057814.1 coordinate 28,149,176, forward strand.
ATAAAATAAATCACATATTGCAAATTTTAATTCATGATTACATTAATAATAAAACTTAAAATAATAATTAGGGTTGCTTGTGTATATTTACTAAATTTACAGAAAATGTTTTAAGAAATTTCTAAAATAGTTAATAATCAATCCTTAACAATATCGTTTTGTATTATATAAAATTATTTATTTGCATTATTTCTCCACAACATATTATGAAAAGAATAAAAATAAAAGAGCAATAAAATAGCTCCATAATAATTGCCATTTTAATTTTGTATTTATTATAAGAAAATTTTTCATCTATCAAATATGAGCAATGTTAATATTTCTAAGTGATTAAAAAAGAATGATGAAATTAGTAAGTATTATAAAATTAACTAGTATAATAATATAGTATAATTATAGTATTATAACAAAGTATTATAAACTTTTCAATAATTCTAATGTAACGTAAATAATATTCATAATTAAACTTCATTATAATAGAAATTTTTTAATGGTTTTCATTAAAGTTTACATATTTTTCACTGAAATAAATCATATTAATTATCTTAATTAAAATTAAAGAATTATTAACTTAGTACTCTCACAAATTTTATATAAAATCTTAGTTTTTAATGACTATTTCTAGTTATTTAGACTAGCAATTTATGTTCATTTTCCCTCTAAAAGCATATTATAAATTTAAAATATTTAGTTGTCATTCACTCAAGTTTAATCTTAAAGTTATAGACAAAAATATGGAAGAAAAAATTTTAAGTGTAGAACATAACTACACAATTTTAATCCAAAACAGAGCATCATATATTTTATTTAGTGGAAACAAAGTCTTATTTGGTAGATTTTCATGTTAGCATATTGTTCTTTAGCAAAACTTTAAAGAAAAGGAGGAGGGAAACATTGCTGCTGCATAGAAAAGTTGAAATTTTTGATTCCAGAAAATCGATGCAATTAAATTGCTTAGATCATAGTCTCATACAATTTACCAATAGAATTCAGGGTTCATATAGATTTGTAAGAATCAAAGTTACGGGTTTTCCAGGATTCAAAAGAAAATTTTCTAAGTGGTATTAACATTTATGTCAAATAATATTTTTTATTCCTGCAATAAATAACAATATTGGTTTATATGTTTGTTAAAGTAGCAGAAAAAGGTTCAGCTTCCTGAGCATTAAATATAAAAAATCTTTCTTCAAACACTTCTGCACAATATCAAAAATTTTTGCATCAAAATAAGGAAATTTATTATAATTATTATTTTTTGAACAAATGGATATGTTTAAAATATGGTAATATTTCAAGCAATCTGCTAAAGACACTTACATTTTCTAATCCTCACACAATGTTTGCGAAACTTTAAACTAAATTTTACACATGGCCTAAGGCTAAAAAATCCTCTGTAAGCAAATGAGTTCTTAAATAGTCTGTAAACAGCACTTGCTGTTACATCATCTTCTGAAAATGAGAAACATCCATGGCTGTAAGCATTATGCAAAATGTGTGGACTGCAACCGGCAGACTTTTGACATTTACAAATTTTAAACAAATTTTTTTTTTTTTTTAAAGCAGCTATTTTAGTGAAAACAGACATGTTCACATTCAGTTCATCCATTGACAACTGAAGTAATTCATTGTTCCTAATTTTAAGAACTTCTCGTTCACTTTTTTAAACAAAATATATCTAGTTAAGTGACCTAAAAATCAGATGATTAATACTCTGTTTTAAAAGCATGTTTATTGCAAAATCTTACCTAGAGGCCCAATTGTTTTGTTTGCATTATCATTTAAATTTTCATCCAAGAGAAGCACATATAATTACTAACATTCTTAACTTTATTTTTCAACAAGTAGGAAAAATAAGATGCAATTCTAAAAACTGTTAAATAAGCACATTTTTCCCACTACAATAGAATTGCTTTGCAATGGTACAGATGGGAAACATTGCTTAAAGGCAAGAATTCATACTGCTACAAGAACTGTAGCAGAACCTACTGTTTTAAACTTTGAGGACCAATACAATTCTAGCTTTTAAAATTTCTTTGAACAAATGACTCTAGAATTTCAGTATGTACTTTGGATTCACATTCTTTAACAGGAACAGTAGTAATTAAAAAATCATAAATGAATAGATTTTTTTGACAGGTACAACCTGCACTACGAAATAAAAATTCTTTTCTTTCAAATGGGATTTGACAGTCTTCCTTGTAAACAAGAAAGACTTTGCTTTTGAACCATACAAAAGTTAATCTTTGTAAAACTTTTTCTGAGTCCATTGGTCATTAAAAAAAATGCTTTCTATCCAGCATATTAAATTATTTATTTAAGCCTTTATTTCACTGATAACCAATGAAACGCATCTTGATTTACTGAAATTACACAGAATTTTCACCGAGGAAGTTATGGAAAGTATATTCTAACTTAAAAACCTTACATTTAAATATTAATATTCAGTTAATTTTACATAATATAAAGAAAAAATGAACAAATAGAAAAATCATCAATTAAAATCACCTACAGGACTGCACCACATCATGATATCATTGCTAATTGCTTCACTTCATACACATAAATACTACATCTGGTTCTGATTGAACTGGATAATTATGAAGTAATTGTGGCTGAACTGGATGTTCATTTTATATATAATTAATAGTATGAATACAATAACAGTCTAATATTGATTATGCCACCCTTCTATGTTAACATTAAGAGCTAATATTCAATTTTGTTTTTGGACAATTTTAAAATATTAAAATAAGAAAAATCAGAACTTTTTCTAACAAAAAATAAATGCATCAATGTAAGTAAAAATTCCAGGAGCAATTCATAATTTTCAAGGAATTGAGTAGAAATTTCAGGAGTTTCAAATGCTTTTTAAATAATTTTTGAATTTCAGGTGTTGTATGAATCCTGTTTACTTAAGTATGAACCTTTTTCCTAAATACACAAGTTAAGTTTATAAATTAATAGGATAGATGTAAAATACAAAATAGAAAAGAACATAAATGTATAAATTAACTAGAAAGGTCACAGATAAACATATCACATTTTATTACTAATTGATTATTAAAATGGAATTATCATCTTATTTAAAATTATTTAAAAGCAATATTATGTATGAAATTAATTAGAAATATAAAAATTTTGTACCTGGCTAGATTCTGCTTTTAGTGCTTTTTTATTTACAATTGCCATTTCAGGATTAGCTTGAGAAAAAACTAACTCCTTCATTAAACATGTAGCAGATCGTGTCCAATTATGTATTGCTTCCTGTTTTTGACCATTGGGTTTGGATGAAATCTCATCTGAAAACAAACATTTATTAATTTTTATAGTGGGTAAAATTTAAAAAAATTTAAATATATTATATATATATATATATATATATTCTTTAAAACTGTATTTAACAAATTGAATCCTGAAAATTTTTTGTATTTCTAAATTTATTTAATTTGCTGTGTTTTAATATTGTTCTTATCATTACAATGAAGAATTATATGTAATACACTTTAAAATATATGATTCAATACCTATATCAAAACCAACAACTATTCCATTTTCATACTGAATAGCAACAGTTGATCCACACTCATTTGTACACATAGCAACAACAGCTGATTTTAAATCAAATAAATTGCTGTAAAAAAATTAAAAATAAGTCATTTAAAAATGTTTAAAAATAATACAAAATAAAAAAAAAGCCTATCAAATATAGTAACCTAAATAACATTGAATGTCTTACCTCGCTACTATAGTTCTGGTTTCAGTTGAAGAATCTGAATTTAATTCCATATGCAGAATTGAATAAGCAGAAGAGTTTTTTTCATTTGGATTGTGACAGATGCAAAGTAGTGAGTTATTTTTTACCCAAGTCCAATGATTTAACGAATATGACCAAATCCCACATGAAGTCTGATCATTTGTTTTTGAAGAGATCTTAATACTGTTTACAGACACAGAGAAGTGAAAATTAGAAATATTAAAAATTCAAAGGAAATTGTACTAGTAGTATCATTATATAATTTCTGTGAATATTTTTTATTTAAAACAAAAAAATTCAAGCATTTGATTAAAAATTTTTTTTTTCATTACATATTAATAAATTAATTAGGAAAACATTTTGATGTCATAAAAGGTTAAAATATTTTAATAAAATATACAATTTTTGACAATATAAAATCGATTCTAGTTCTTAAAACCATGTAGAAATTAAACTAGTACATTAACTATTAATTAAAATTAGCTTAGCAAATCAATAGTTTATGCAAAAATCATGTTTAATTAGCCTAAATTTTTCTATTTGTTTTGCTAAAAAAATTAGTGATACTATACAAGATAAAATTTAATAGCAAGAAAAAAGGTATATAAATATTTAATATTGCACTTGTACTCACCAATATGATGAATCATATAAGTATGGCTGAACTTGAGTTTTAAAACCATTTCCACCAGCAGCTACAAGCTGCAATTTACATTCCTTTGAACCCTCTTTATTGACTTGCTCAGAACTTGGTTTCATTAAATTATCTATAATAAAATCAATGTTCATTCCATATGTACTGCACACAGTTATCTAACAAAAATTAAATTTAACAACAATGTAGTAAATTTACTTTTCATTTGTAATTTAATGTTTAATCTTAAATACATGAAACTATTATGCAACCGAAATCAAACATTTGGGCAAACATAGTAATAGTAAAATACACTTAAAGATAAAAATGCTAAACAAATATGAATGTTTTTCTGTTTAGGTTAAAAATAATTAGTTTACAAATAATACATAATAAAGATTTGCAAAAGTATATTTCATTTAATATATATATATATATATATATATATACATTTTTATCATATTCATTCATACATTCCTTTCCTTCATATAAAGATTTCATACTGGGAAATACCTGACATATACTTGAAATTCATTTTTAATCAATACATAGTAGTACATAAAAAAATTAATTATGTTTACATTATTTTGGAATCAATAATTATTTTCCACACATTTTATCACATTGACAAAACATTTTAAATATTTTTAGAATTTAAATGATCATTAATTATATTTAAATATTACTGCATATTTAGTGCACATACGCAGCATTTTTATTGATATGGGTGCTTAAAAACATTTTTAAATTACTTGAACATTTTCATATGAAAAAAATCATAAAAGAATGAATTCTCTTTTGAATAATTTTCAAGTCTAAAAACAGTTCATATATATATATAATTCATGAACATTTATTGATTAAGTATTTAAAAATAAAATTCATTACATTTTTATATCACATAAAAATTATGATGATATGATACACCATTACAGATTGAAGATGCACTTAAACAATATCCAAGTTTCTCCTGGCAGGCTCAACCAAGATGTGAAGGCCGTTCCATTCTGCTCAGCTAAGACCTGCAAGCAATGAAGCATACAGACTTCTACCTTTGGATTTGTCCATGAGTGCTTCAGACCTCAGTCCAACAGAAGCTACACATTACCTCTTAAGCAACTTATTTGACCGGATTCACAAGTAGACATTTAAAATGTTTATGATTTGAATGTGGTACAAAAAATTATCCCACTTGTTGAAAATACAGTGATCATCCAGACTCAATGAAACCTATTCTGGATTTCGTCGGACTTTACCGAGAAGATTTATCCTTTGATCCTCTGTTAGTTATTGACTTTCTAACTGTCAACAATTTATTGAAGTTGATCTGACAAATATCAGGTCTTTAAAGAGGATCAGCTAACAACAACACATGCAAGTTAATTTAAAAAGAAATTTCTAGGAATGAAATAAATAAATATTAAAATATAATTTAATTATTTTTATATTTTTCATTTAAAACTTTCTGCGCAGTTCTAGCTCTAATGTTGTTTTTGTCCTCACAATATACATACATATACACACACACACATATATATATATATATACACACACACACACACATATATATACACACACACACACACACACATATATATATATATATATATATATATATATATATAGACAAACACACACATATATATATATACACACACACACATATATATATACACACACACACACATATATACAGACACACTTTTTTATAGAATATGTGAGTGAATATGAGCATACATCTACCCTATCCAGCCTATTGTTGGGACTTACCAGTTAAATGAAAGTAGCTAGATGGAGTCTATGTAATTTAGAAGCAGGGTCCAAGCAGAAGACACCAGCCACTCCCAGAAGTAATATTTCACTAGGAGGATATTATGACCACAACTGTTTTAATGTGCTTTTGTCACTAGTAGTGAATATAACAGATCAATTAAGTATCACTACCTTCCTACCAGCAATAACAATAAGACCATAACCAACTAGACCAACAAAGCCTTCATTAAACATGTTGCTGTTGCACCAGCATACTTCCCTGTTTCAAGTCCAGAGTTAGGCTCTACCAGTTTGGTGGAGGCAGCAGATGTATTTAACAAGCAAGGACCAAATAGAGAACTTCTAATACTTGATCTCTCACTCCCAGAGGTATTATTTAAAAGAACATTGCGACCACAATTCATTTAATATGCCCAAGTCACAAATAGTGAACATGACACATATTCTGTCAAGTCACGATTCAAAACTCATTACTTTCAGGTTATGAGCTCAGCACCCTAACCTAATCAACCACAATGACCTCTTCACAAAACATTTTGCAGAACTGATTTGATATGAGTAGCATTCACTTACGAAGGAATATCCAAGCTGAATTTATTTGAAGCCCAAGCAAACAAAGATGAAATGAAAACATTAAGGCTCTTCAGTCTTCTTGTACACACTAAACTAATATGTAAATCACACACATCTAGACTGAAATCCTCAAGAAGTTTTTAAAGTTTCACAGAGACACTAAAGATACCAATGTAAAGTTTGCATATTTTAAATAACATAACAAGCAGAAGTATTATAGTTGTAAAATTGTTCAATGTATACTATAATTTCCTTTTAGGAAACAGAATTATATGAGAAAGAAAGGCTTCATAAAATTTCACAAAAAAAAAAAGTCTAAGCATCTTTATTTTTTAGTAACTAATAAACCATTTTTTAAGATTTCTAAGCTGTTTTTAAGTTTACGCTTAAAATGTACATATAGAACATTCCTTAGATACTCATCTTTTAATTGATGTACTTTTCTTCTATCAAGCTAAATTATAAAAAGGCATGCTATAGATATTATATTGAATGTGAACCTTAGAACAAATTCCAAGTTTATAATTTCTTTGCATTTTTACTTATCACTGTTTTTTATAATTATGAATTTTTAAATTCATAATTTAATAATTCCATTCATATTGTATTTAATCCAAATACAGTGTAATATGAATTAAATTTATAGTTTTAAATTCATAAAATTTCCCTATCCAAAAACTGACAGAAGATAACATAATAAGTTGATGCAAAATGAATTGAAAAATAATTTGTGTAATCATTTTATTGCACTTTTTAAATTAAATAAACACTAATTAAGAAGATTAAAAAAATTTACATGTATAAATATTAATATATAATTGATTTTTAGCAATATTAATAATACAAACTAGCATATGCAGAGCATCCAATATTAATGATGCATAATAATCTTTTTATGAATCCTTAATCATTGAGACATACTTCTGAAAGTCAGAAATATGATTATGCTTCATCTTAATTTTAATTTATTTTTAATTAACTTTTAAGTATACTTATATATGAAAACGTTTTTGAGGAATAGTTAAAAAATAGCTATTAGATTTCATAAACATTAGAGACTGTATGAGAAAAATAATAAGCTGATTTAAGTTTACATAAAAATATTAAATTTTTTTAAACATTCATAGCTATATATTATAGTCATTTATCTTTGCATAAGAAAAAGCAGATACATGACTTTAAAACATTTACATTTTGGAATTCATTCATTCAGTAATGCTATTTTCAGAATTTCATTCTGAATTTTTTTTATCCCTGCGACTAAAATCTAGTTAAAAGAGATTAATACAAATCCCCTAAATTTCAAATGATATTATAATATAGTCAATATTAATGGAAAATAAAAACAGCACCAATAAATATTATTAAATGTATTAAATTTTATTAAGAACAAAACATAAATTATGCAATAAGAGATTATAAAATATATAGTTTTTAATTCTCAAATCCAATTAATCACAAAGAATAAAACGAACTGAATTTCCTTTCATAATTTGAAATCAGAGATTATTCACAAAAGGTAAAAGTAGCAATTTGTTAATTACTTGATAATAACAGTGAAATTTAGGATAATCAATGTGTGTGTGACAGCAGTTCTACAAACACTGGATAGTAAATTATAAATAAAAACTGGCAGTTAAACACATAGATTTTATAGTATTTATAAGAGAAGTTTATTATTAACAAAATAACTTTATTTTACCTTTCACAAAAATGGCCAACTTGAAATCGCCTAAGTATGCACCAAAAGCAGGTTTATCTTGGGCAAAAAATACTGACTGCACAGAAGAATTCATTATAAACTTATAGCCACACATAGGAGGAGGAACAATCAAATTTCCAAATGGAGAAGCTAAGATATTTTCTACAAAATATAAAAAGAATAATATAAAAGAGGAAATAAAATCGTATAAAAGAGTGAAATAATAAAAAATATGAAAAAGTAAAAGTAAAAATGCAAAATTTATATTTTATGTAAAATTTTAAACAAAAAAATTAAATAACTCAAAGAAAAATTTTAGTTCAAATATTGCTTTTACATCTCAAGATTCCATTTTACTTTTATTTCTCATGAAATATTTTTCATTGAAATTAATAAGTTGACATTATAAGCTTTTTTCACAGTTTTGCTTTCTTACTAGAGGAATTTTACTAACGTTATTATATACATAATTAAATGTTAATAAAAAAAGCTATTACTGAAAAAAGTGAACTTTGAAAGCGTTATGAAAGATAAGAGAAATAAGTGCTCCTTTAGCAAATTATTTCTATTTTTTTATAACTTTCTTCAAATTGAAATAATAAATCAAAGTGATAAAAGGTTTATTTAACATTCCTAGAATTCTTGAAGAGCATTTTATATAGAATAGCTCATCATAGTAAGAACACAAAAATTTATAAGATTTATTTCAATTTAGAAGATACATTAAGAAATTCTGAAAATGAAATAAAAGATATTAAAATTAAATCTAATCCAATTAAGATTGTTATAATTGATTAACAATCACAGCAAGGATCTATAACTACAATGAGGATACAGCAAAAGATACACTTCTAATATTTATTATATCAAATCTAATTTAAAAAAAAGTTATTGTTGATGTTATCAAAAGAGAATAAACATATAATATTCTAGACAAATGTTATTTTATTTAAAGTGACAAGTTATTAACCTTTTGTCAAAAGTAATGGAGAATTTCTCACTGTTGAAAGATTTATATTTAAAAAATGCACTGAAAATTTAATAATATTAATTATTTTATGCCCTTAAATTTCATGATAAAAAATATGAGATTTTAAGAACTCGTATCTAATAGGTTTCGTTTTGCCATAGTATGGTTATTTTTTTATACAAAATAGATTAAAATCATGGCAAACAATCACAACAATGATGTGAGTAAAGCTCGAATATTGTTGAATTAAAGTTTAGAGAGATGACAATTTAACTGGGATTTGGCTTAGATTAAACAAATCAGCTTGCTTAGTGAAAACTTAACTGGTTTTTCCGTACTGTGTAAGGGCAACTGAACATTGGGTACATCTGGTTTGCATGTGTGTGTGCATGGGGTATATATATTAATATATTCCTCTTTCTTGTTTTGATTTGCATACATTTTCAATATATTGAAAGAGACTTTAGTATTAGGAGATTTCAATGGAGAATGTAGCTTGTCCATGCCATTTAAAAGCATTCAAACAAGTTTTGTTACAGGAAGTCAAAAATATTCTGCATTCATAGTTTTTTAAAATTTTGATACAGTTTTCTGTTTGTGAATTCAAAGTTCTTTCATTATGAATTATATAATAGATGATGATACTTTATTGTTACATGCTTCTGATGATTCAGATACAAATCAAAAGAAAGAGAGGAATAAATATTATACCCATATTTTTGATATTGCCATATGGAATTCATACGCTGTATATTATAAGACAGGTGGAAAGAAAACACAGTTACAGTTCACACTTGATCTAGTTGACAGAATTATCAAGAAATACTATTCTATGATGACTTTCAAATATGGTCAACCTGGTTCTGAGCCTAATCCTTTGAGACTGACCGAGAGACACTTAATAGAAGTCATTGCTCCAGCAGAAAACACCGTGTAGTAAATAGCACTACACAAAAAAGGACTATTCAACAACAGTATTGAAAGTATGCATTTTTAACGTATGGTAAGTCTTTCTTAGATTCGCAGTTCATGATATCTGTATATCAGTCTTTACTACATAAACATTGTGATCACAAAAGGCCAACATGTAGGGGTATTTGTGTAACAAAGTTATAAAATAAAAAATACTTAAATTCATTATTTATCAAAAGTTTTTTAAAAAATTCTTTCATTTTCCTTTTATACTAAGTTAGGACTTTAACTATATCCAATAAAAAAAATATTCTGTTTTTGGAACATTTCTGAAAAAAATTGACCAGTTAAGGGGTTAATAGATGAGTTGATAATTCAAATGTTTTTAGAGAAATGTCAATATTTTATTGATTTCTATAAACTAATTCTTGCTATACAAAATTAAAAAAAAATCCATAGCAATTAAAAATCAATAAAAAATCTAATGCAATTTAAACAATAAATAATTATATTACAATTTAAGTAGCAAAATAAAAATAAGTACATATTTTAAAATGTGTTTATTATATTTCATTTCTCGTATATAAGGAATATTTCTAGAGCATATCATACAAGTGGTCCTTAATTTTGTCAACTTGGCACAACATGAATACAAGAAACTAATAGAGATCAATTTTTAAAAAATGAATATATTTCAGCAATTTAATATAAATTTTTTCATTATTGAGAAATGTAAACTAGTCATTTTTAGTACAAGTATGACAACTAAAAAAAATTAATAAAAATTTTAAATAGCAAAAAGAAAAATAAACATTATGGTAATTAAAAATTACTGAAGATTTATTACCATTATCTATTGATATAGCAAGTGAATCTCCGCCTTTATATTGAGGTGGGCTGTGAATAAGTGTCTGAGCATAACATATGTTAGATAATTCTCCATTTGATGGGCTATAACAGTACATTTCTAAAGGATGATTTGGGCACCACTTTATGCTCAAAGCTTGAGTTGGTGAAACTCCATCAAAGGTAAACTGCTGTTTAAGATACCAATGATAGTTACCACTTGTCCACAGCATCACTTAAAATATACAAAATGTATAAATAAAACACTACATATTACAAAAAAACATTTCAGAAATGATAATTATATACTAACAATGTGAATATTGAAATAATATAAATAACTTATTTTTTGGAACTTATTTTTATGAATATTTTACAATAGGCTTTTATGATACATTTATAATTTTTAATAACTACTTATAAGCTCAAAAATAGAATTAAAATAATAATTGCTGCTAAATTACTGTAAAGAAATATCCTAAAAACACATTACCTCGGCAGTTAGAATTTCCTTCTACTTCCTTAGCAACAACCGCAAGTACACTAGAATCAGGACTCCATAATAAAGCTGTTACCTAAACAGCAACATTCTAACTTCAGAATGAAACATTATAATAAAATAAATAAGCACAATTTTAGTTTACAGTTAAGTTCAATTAGAACATATTTTTGTCAAGAATATGAAGATAAAAATTAGTAAGGAAATAAGTTAAAAAATTAACTGAAACAAAAAATGCATATTTAAATCTTGCTGTAATTCAGAATAAATTTGCTTGACATCCTTATTTTTTTATTTATATTATACTTTTATTTATTTTAAAATATATTTACAAAAATCACAATTTTTGTTTATTCTTGAAAATAGAATCTTTACTGAAAATTTTTTTTTTATGTTTTGTATATTATTTATTTATATTTATGTATAACATCTGCAATTCCAAGTAAAACAAAAATAAAATTAATCATACAAAACCGATTAAAGAATAAAAATATGAATGACAGAAAACTATAACTTTTAAGAAAGCGAATTGCATGATCTGTAACTATTCAGACTCAGATTTCTTTAAAAATAAAAAGTAATTTGAAGCAAAAACATTTCCAAAAGGAAAATCTAACAAACTGTTTCTTCAAACTAGAAAATATCAAAAAGAAACTCGACTTTTTTAAAATTAAATAAATGGTTTTCAAGACATAATAAAATTAAACACATTTGAAATTTTATGGATTTTTAAGTAAAATTAAAACAATGAAATTAAAAAAAATGTTATTATACATAATGAAATATATCATGAAATGTGCAATAATTTCAGAATAACTTATATGATACACAGCATAATTATATCATACTTGCTTTGCAAATATAAAATAGAAATAATATAATATCAATATTATAATGGTCAGAACTATAATTCAATATTTTGTAACAATTTGATTCAACTTAAAATAATAGTACAATTTAATGTAATTTCACTGCATAGAATAAATACTCACTCTAAATGTATTTGGTTTAAATGGTAGAGTGAATTCACCATGCTTCAGACCATTTTTTTCTATGAATATTATTTTATGTTTGTTAGGAGTTTGCTGACTGCATGTGATCAAATTTCCAACTGGCCTATATTTGCAGAAAAAATACTTAAAATACAAAACTTTGAGCAAAATATAATTTATAAAAACTATAATAAATAAATACTATAAATTAATACATGAAACCTTAGTTAATTTTTTAGCATTTAAAAATAAATTTAAATATGCACAATAAATGTTATATTCAAGAATAAAACTGATAAGAAACCAAAACTTAAGAAATTTAAATACCGAACACTAGGGATTATAACAGTTATATCACAATTTTGAAATATTATAATTTAAAAAACATTAATTTCCATTAATAATTGTTCAATAATTAAATAAATATATTTACATATATTTTTTCAATCCTATTTTCTTACTAATTTTTTTAAATAGAATTTTGACAAACATTGATGTAATTTTATCCTTAAACATTGAATTGTGTGTGTGAATAATGACAAAAATTAAAAAAGCAAATATACAACAAAAGAGTTAACCTTGGCATATTTAATATTTTAAAAAATGTAATATTTAAAAAATTAAATTGTGAGGATTTTAAAAACAAAGATTATAAAAATTTCCTGAGTTAAAAAAATCAAGTTTATTTATATATATATATATAAAAAAAAAAAAAAAAGAGAGAGAGAGAGAGAATTTGTTTCAAATAAAAATAATGAATGTTATATCAAAAGTGCTTTACATTCTTACTTTACATAAACATACATTATTATAAACCATACTGATAAGCAAGCATAGATTTCTTTTTTATTTTCTTCAATATATAGTAAAATATTCTTATAAATATAAAATTTAGGTGTGAGTGTATTCAAATGTATAAACACACATCTTTTGTAACAGGCACAAAAAAAAATGTAAAATGTGGATTCAGAACAAAATCTTAAAATATTATATTTTTAAACACAGAAATTATAAGAATTGAATTTGTTAACAGTTAAAATTCAACTAACCTCCATGATAAAGATTCTTCAATACCTTCTAATATTTCACTAGTTGATTGCAGAATTGCCTCTTTATTCCATATACGTAATTGTCTATAACCTGTAACATGATAAATACTGATTAAGTTTATATGTAGTGAAAATAAAACTAGCAATTGAGGAGAAAATGATTTAGCAAAAACATATATAATTAATATGCATTTATGACTCGTAAAATATAAAACATTAATATAGATTATATAAAGTAAAATAATAATTAATATAGGCAGAAAAATGGGAAGACTTTTGTGAAATAAATACTGTGAAACATTTTCTAATTTATCTAGTAAAATGCAAAGCACTGATCTAGCTAATGTAAATTTCCTAAGTGTTGGATAATACTATTTCCTAAAAAAATTTATAAATTTAATTTAAACAATCATGTAAAGGGGGAAAAAAACATTTATTAAGATTACCATTGTATATTTTAGAATATTGCTCTTTTAGAATAAATATTCAAATTAATACAGGTTAAAAATATGTAAATGAAAAAGAAACTATAGACAAATAATTAGATTTACTATTCAGAATGAGTTATATCTTTATAAACAACTTTTACATACTTGAGTTACAAATTTTCATAAAAGAGCCTATTTACCTTTTGTATCATCAACACTGGAGATAGCAAAATATTCTCCATCATCTCTCCAACAAATTCTAGGCAAATGATCATCATATGAAAGAGCTGACATAGGTTCCTGATACATGGATAAAACATAAATTACATTACTCCGACATAAAAATGAGTAATAACTCATAATTTGCAATAAATTTGTTTCACAAAAATAATAGAAATGTATCCATAATTTTCATATATTTTGAGTCAAATTTGTATTAAAAGCATAGAAATATTTATTTTTATTTCATAAGGTTTATTAAATATTATGAATGTTATATTTTAAAATATTATAATGTGTAATTTTCAAAAATACATAAAATAAAAGAAAATATAAATATATTTTAAAAATAAAAACATGTCACTGCAAAAATAAAATTATCTATATGCATTAATACCTCAAACGAACTATAAATTTATATTACTTATTTGATTTATATTTATTATTTATAAATAAAAATGAAACAAAATTAATAATCTATCTACAATCAAAATCTAATATATATATAAAGTATAATCAATAAAACAAAACTAACTAATAAAAAAAAATTATTTTTTTAGAAAGAATTGATTTATCATTCTTAGTTTTTAAATGTATAGTTGAATTAATTATGAAACACTTAAATTTCTTTATATGACTCTAAAAATGAAACAATTACAATGGAAATTTTAAAATATAATTTTAAGCTTATATGCTTTGTTATAATACACATTTACAAAAATTCATAAATATTTACATATTAAAGGGAATGAGAACATGAGCATAAAAATGCATTTACAATTCTTTACATATCAGTATCACTATCAATTTAATTTCAATTTCATAATAGTTAAGACTTTTTAATATGAATAACAAAAATTTCAAAAAATAAAATTATGGATAATTGTCAAATTTTCTCCATAATATTAGTATTATTTTTCAAAAAGAAGAAAACAAATTAATGGTCAAGGGAAAATTTTTTAATAACTTTTGAATTTTGTTTAATTTTATTTAGGTACTTTAGGATCCTATAAGAGCCATAAGAAACTTCTGAAGTTTTTAATACATCAAAAATATAGATCTTTCTCAGTAATTTTTCTTTATAAAGTCTGCAATTTATGATTTAAATATTTTACGTTCCACCATTCTATACATCTACAAATATGTTCTATCTCAGTACATGTCCACCAGTTTTTAACTCAATGAAATTATATTTGTAATTTCTTTTACCATAAGTCTAAACAAATACTTTTTTTAGACCCATGGTAAAAAGTTTTTGAGTTCCACAGCTTTTCTAGTAGTCACTGAAAACAATAGATCGTTCTTTAATTTTTTAAAAATTTTGTTCCTCAGTAGTAGGACTATGATCCAGAATCATGACAAAAAATACTTCATTTGTTACATAACATAGTTTGAAAAATCAAAGAAATGGAAAGAGTTGACTAATATTCCTTATATGAATTGTATGCATGGGTTCATCAATTTTAACAATGTATCAAAAATGCAGATTTTCTTTTTTCTTTTTCCATTTTTAAAATGATTATTTCCTAAAGATAGCAACTTTCTTGGCCATTTCTAATCTATTTTGGAAGCTTTTATCTTTAGTATATTTAAAAGATATTTTTGATTGAAGTTACTTCAATACGCTAATAAAATATAAAACAATAATGAATTTTACATAACAGCTTTTAAGTTCTTTTTTAAGATACATGCTAATTTTTTTAAGATTGAATTCTAAGTAAAACAACCTTCAGTGATATGTAGTTTCATCAAATAAATATTTACATTTTCGATATTTAGGTGAAATTTCATAATTTTGGAAAATTTATGCTCCATTTGTAGATAAACACAAATCTATTGAATAAAAAAAAAAATATTTTTAACACAAAAATACAGAGGATGGCGCCTTTAGAAGTTCCTAATAGAATTATATAATAGACACTAAGCTGGTTCGAATAATGTATATTTTGTTTTATATATTTTGAAGTAAAAACTAAACTGTAGCACAACAGCCCATCAGAAGGGGGGGGGGTCAAGGTTTACAGAGGCCATACCCATTTTCTTGGCTGAAGGACATGGAATATGAAGCACATGTTCCAGTTAGGGAATTTGCTTAATGCAAAATTTCCAATGTTTCATTTCCAAAGATGATTGGTATTCAGTTTTATCGACCCACTGAAGGGATGAGAGGGGCTGAGTTGACTTTGATGAGCCTGGATGGAGCCATGGACCTGTGCGATAGGAGTGATTGTGCGACAGTCTATCACTATGCCATCGGGCTTCTTTATGTATTTTTGACTGTATATTTCAACAATTATTCATGTACAAATGGATAATTCTAAAATATTATCTTTTAAGGAGATGAATCATAAATTAGATATTATAAGGATTTCTATGTAACTTTTTTAATTTCCTTCACTTTTAGAAATTTTTATGAAGATTTTTCAAATGTGATTGAATTTGCTGAAGAAAAATTATATTTTACATGATGAGTTGCAATCATATTAATAGTAGAATTTATCATGTTTAAAGTCACATAAGTGAGATATTCAGCTTATGTTGCAAAAATAAAACACATAGGAAGAAAAAAAATTAGTCAACAAATTGATAATTAAAATGAACGTGAAAGAAAAAAGACATACTTTTTGCTTTATCAAAGCAGCTTCTTTCCCTTCTGAACCATGAAACTGAGTCGTTTTTGAACCCCAACCAACATTAACAGGTTTACCTAAATATAAGTTGATTTAAATAAAAAAACCATAGCTTTTATCAAAGATAGAATATCTAACAATAAAATAAATACAATAGATGGAATATTATTATAACAGAAATTTTATTTTTGTGAGGCTTACTAGTTGAAGGTCCAATATTGGATATTTCTGCACGATACTGTGGATTATAACAGAGAATCAACATTAGTATGTTAAAGATTTTCCTCAATTAGAATTAATTTGTTTCATGATAATGTGAAATATTATACTTTATACAAATCATTAAATAAAGAAATTAGTAGATATTAGTTAACTATTTACGTCATAAGTACTAAAAGTAATTAAAAAAAGTTTATGCAACAACCCATTAATTTTTTAAAAATTAAATCTAGTTTAAAAACCTTTTTTTAAAATTTGGTAGATGAGACATTTATTTTTAATTTAGTAATTATAGTAAAAAATATATCTGCCAATGTATAACATTCTTTTAAAGGTTTAATAATGTAGTTTAATAACTAGTTCTATGCCTGGATTTGTAAGAATGGTATATTTTATTTTTTATAAATGAAGAATTCTATATTTTATAACAACAAAAAATAATTGAGAATAAATCATGAGATTTAGTTAATTCAGTAATTAAAATAATAGTAGTATACAAGCAGAATCAGATTTTCATTCAGTGGCATTACTTAAATTTGTCTCCTAATACTGAAACAGAAAATTTTCTTTTTGATTTCCTGATGATTCGATTGAATTGCAAGCAATTAAGGAATTATCAAATCTTTTAATAATAAATAATGATATTATGGGCAGCATTTTATAATCACATGAATTACAAAAATGTAAATGTATTAGAACCCCACAAAAAAATTTACAAAATGTCTGATGCAAACCAAGTCTTTATCCTAAACAGATGTACGTTGCCAATTGCAAGATGATAAATATAAAATCTGAAGACTGAATGAAATGAATTTAAGATAATAATTAATGAAAGTTTTTCAAGTCAATTTGCATCAAATGTAATGAAATATTAATTGATTGAAAGGAAAATTTTGGAAATGATTATACATTTGATGATTGAAGAACACAAATTATAAAAACTGTTATAGGAAAAATAATAGAGAAGGTTTTATTAAAGAGTTCAAGTAAACTCTTTTTGTGCTATTAAGATGTTCTCCTAGAAAACTATTTATAAACAAGTGGAGCCAATAACAATTTAAATAACAAAAATCTTCTTAAAAATCAGCAAAAAATTTGGTAGATTTTAAAAACACTAGTGATATAATGATTATTGAAAAAATGTAGCCGATTGATGTGGCATTATCATTTTTATTAATTAAATAATCTATAAAAAATATAATTAATAAAAAAATTTAAAACAGGCTAATCTCATAGCTTTACCAAGAAAATTTCTTGCACTGATTTATTTTATCGATTAATGTACAGTTAGCTAAATTTTTTCAATAAAAGTATATTTCTAAATATAACTTAAGTACTAATTATATATCTTAGCATCAAAATCTTAAATTATTCAGAGGAAAAGAAATTTCTATTCTCATTTAACAGCTACACACATTGATTTTAAGAGGCATTTTCCCCTTTTATATAGTGGTGCAATGGATAATAATTTTTAAAAAATTATGTGATGCATATGTATGTATATTACTATTATTAGTTGTAGTAGTAGTATTAAGAGAAAGTATATTTTTTGTAAATTATATGACTCACCATTGATTTAAAGTTAAAGTTCAATAGCATTTGTTATAAAGAAAATTAAAAAATTCAAAAGAAACAAATTTCAGTCAAACTGAAATAATCATTATGTCAGCAAATAATATGTTTGGCTATAATTTGGATTTTTAAAACACATACAAGGTGTACAAAATTTATAAATTCAAATAAAATAATAAATATTAAAAACTTTACTAAATTCTATGTTCATATTTATATGAAATAACAAAAGACTAAATAAGAGAGAAAAGGAAAAATATATAAATCTTACTTTCTCCAAATTCCTCAGATGATAAATTTTTTTCTGTCAAAGGATCAAATTCATTGGTCATCATAACAAATGTTTTGTTACCTGAAATAATGAAAAAAATGCTAAAGAAATATTTAAAGTTTAATTATTATAAATTAATAATGATTAAAATATTTTGACACATTTCTTCTTTAAATATATCAACGTGAAAGAGACATTTCAAAATGAAAATATGATAAAATTTTAGCTATGAACATGTTTAATAATAAAATCTAACCTTTATTTGAATAATTTATTATAAAACATTTAAATATTTAAGCATAAAATATAATTTTAAAATAATTTTTATTGATTTATAAAACTGTTTAAACTTATCCTCATTTTTCTAAGAATAGTTTAATTTTTTATTATAAAATAAGATACAATGGGTACCTAAAAAAAGAATTGGTTATAGCAATATTTCATTCTTTATAACTATGAAATTTAGTAATTATAAACTCAATTCAGTTTCATCTTATTCAACAATCAAAATTTAATGAATCATGAAAATGTATAGCAAATTGATTGAAATTATCAGAAACATTGACATTTCATAGTAAGAGATATATTCACATCAAAACTAAATTTTTTTTATTGACCTACCTGTAAAAGAATAGTAGGTAAAGAATTTGAAGAATAAAGCTATTCACTGAAGATGTATGTAAAACAGGAAAGTTAAAAATAGTTTAACTTTTCATTTATTGAAAAATTTAAAAAAAAAAAAAAAAGGAACTAAGACTACTGGACAATATCTGGAAAAAGCATATGCGATAACTTTTTATTTCTGCACTTTCATTTAAATTAATTCTCTTATACTTTTGATGAATTAAACTATCTATAAAAATAACATTACACATAAAACATGAGTGAAATAATAAATAACAATAGGAAATTATAAAATTATGCATGAAGCTAAATTTTTTATTTAATTAAAAAATCAATTTTATTTCAGTCATATATCAAGGAAATGAAAATTTAGAATAAACAATATATTTTAATCTTAAATATAATTTAATAATTTAACATTAAAATAAGAAATGTGCCAAAAAAAGATATAGTATTAAAAAAAAAAAATTGTAAAAGCCAACATGAAATTAAAAAAAAAATTATTTAATGCAACATTGGATATTTAAGTAAACAAATTTAGTAATTACATAATAAATAAGTTTGTATAAAAATGAATTAAAATTAAATATGATATATTACATGATTTAATTTTCAGTACATAATGTAATTTTACCATTTTTTGTCCTACACAATAGTTGAAAAAGAGAAATTATTCAAAAACATTAAAAAATAAATTGAAATGATATTTAAACTACAAAATCCAGTGATGTTTCAAATTTTTAAAAAAATGGAAAGAAATTTACAAAATTACCTGTTAATAAAATGAGAAATTCTTGATCTAAACTCCATTCAAATCCTTCTATACCACTTTCTACTTCTCCAATATTATTAATCTATAAATAATCTCATTTTATAATCAAAAGTGTTTACATGGGTCTTCAGAAGAGAGAAAGAATTTCTTAATTTTCCTCCAAATTTTTTGCTGAATATTATTTTTGAATAAACATATGTGTAAACATAACTATATTTCAAAATTTTTTTGGGAAGAATATTTATTCATCTTCCCATAAATTTCTTGTGCTTTCAGTTTTTGCCTCAATAAACCACAAAGTTCAAATAATGCAAATTTTTTATGAATGTTTTTATTAATAAATGATTTTTCATTATTAATAAAAAATGATTTATTTATTTATTTGAATTAAAAAGCTACAAAGGATAAATATGTATTGAATGCCTTTAATTATATATCATTGTTGTTATATATGTGACTTTTTAAAGAATTTTTTAAAAATGAAAAATATGAATTTAAATACATTAAGATATTTTTAATAAATACAAACTATGAGATAATTTGCTAATTACCACATCAATGAAATAATCAGGTAAAAGATGAACTTTTAAGTATTTTATATAAACTTATGTTAAATATTTATTATCAGAGTTAACTTTGAAACATTAAAGCATTAATTTAATGATTAAAAAGTTATAAAATATAAACTTTTGTACTTGAGTCCATTTATAACATGATACAAATATCCTAATAAGCTGCCATTTTGTATAAAATATTCAATTTTATAGTCTGGGTTATTGTAGTAATTTTAACACATAAAAAAATTACAAATTAATTAGACTTGGTTGAAATTCAAGCAACAATAATATTCTAAAAATATATAATACACATATTAATCAAGTATTTAATACAATAAGTAATAATTTATATCACTTTTAAAAAAAATCTTACATTTTGAGCAAATTAGTTTCGATTAAAAAATGCTTATTTAGTAGGATGAAACTTATATTTAAAAAGACAAAATTTCTATGTAAAATAAAACAATTTAATTACAAAAATTTGATTATTTAAAACATAAAAACTATTTTAGATTTCAATTAATACCTAATTAAAAAAATTTATGCATTGAATTAGTAGAATATATGATTAATACTTACTTTATTTTCAGTTAAATCATAGGAATAAAGGTTTCCAGAAGAGGAAGCTACAAAAACACTATTGCTTAAAACTAAATATTCCATTCCAATAACATGATGCTGCGCCTCCAGACCATCTATTTCAAGCTCTGAGCAGAATTTAGCCTATACATATGGAAAGTATTATGATGTCAAATTTTAAAAAATAAAATAAGAACAAAACTTCCAAACTTGTTTAATATTTATAATTTAAATTACATGTAACATGAGTAAAATATCAAAGATCATTAGTGACATATCATTTGTTTTTCAATATGTGATTAAAGTAAGTTTAGAAGCAAAATAATTATTATATAGAATATTGATTTGAACAAATATTTATGAACAAACTTTGAAAAAGTAGCATTAGTAATTACATGTTTATTTATAGCTTGTAAAAATTAATCTGATATTATTAAACACTTTTTCTTAGTGAATTTATTTGCTATTTGTAGAAGATTTTGACATATTTGCATTAAATTCACAATCATCCACCACAAAATTCATATGATTAAAATACACAATCAGCAGTTCATTTTGGACAAATTTTTTAACCAATGATTGAACATTTAAAATTAAATACAACAAACTAAGACTAATTTTCAACTTCGTAATGATAAAAACAACAATTAGATAAAAATTATTATTTAAATATAGACTGACTTTCAACATTAAGTTTTATTCTTTTTCAACAAAAGAATTATTATTTTTATTTCATTCAAAAATTTAGTTTATACTATAACTAATAAAAATTGTCATATATTAAGTATTACCTAATAAGAATTGTACATTTATAGACTGATATGCACTGATTCTGAAAAATAACTCATGACAAAATTTATAGCAATTATCAGATTTTGTATTAGATAATTTAATTACATATACTTTAATGTACAATAATAACTATAGAAAAAAATTTTTATGTATGTATAAAATATGTTACACCAATGAATTAATTTAGCAAATCTCATTAGAACATAAAAATAGCACTTGTCATCGGTTTTTATTTTTATAATTTACAAAAATTAACTTAATGTTGCTATATTTTTAGCTGATTTTATTTAATCAAAAGAAACTATTATAATAAATTTAATTTGTCTCTAAAATTATAATTTGCTAGATATATTGAAAAAATACTTACTTCATCAGATCCAGTTTTTAAACTGTAAATGCCTTTATTGCAAGCAAAATAAGCGGTTTCATCTAAGTCAATACAAAAACTATCTCCCTTGACAGAATTCTTCTTCCAAGCACGAAGAAGTTTTAAATTCTTCATTATTCTATGTAATAATCAAACAATATTAATTCGAAATGAACCTTAGGAAAAACATTCATTTACAACCATGAAATCTTTATAAATAAATACTTATTTAACTCCCAGATACTTAAAAATAGTTGATAATAAAAAAGTAATACAAATTTTACTTATTTCTCTTTTATGTTTTTTTTTATCCAAATGTTTAAAGAAATTACACAATATGTATATATACACATTTATCTATATAACCAAAAGTTATCAGGCATTAATTCACTTTAAGTAACTGGTCCTAATATTACATCAATACTTCTCACTGATATTATTTAAATGAAAGCAGAAATTCTGGAATATTGCGTTCAAGTTTTCTACTATGATGAGCTAATGGAAAGCATTAAATACATCTGAAGCATGATAAAAGTTGCTGAAAAACTTAAATATTTGTTGAGAGATTTCTCAATGATTAAATTAATTTCAATCTCCAGTTAACTATACCTTACTTAAATGAATGTAGTCCTTAAATAATTAGTTCTCTAGAAGTCCAAGAAACTGATTGAGATTAAAAACAAAGAAGATCATTATGCAAAATAATTAGTTGAAATTTGTGTTGGCAGTTGCAAAGAAGTTTGGTTTTATCTCAAACTCACATATCTGCGATAGAACATTTTCATGCTTGCATTAATTAATAAATCAAATAAATACATCAATGCTCAAACATATAATAGTGCAAAGAGCATCATAAACTTTGAAGTTAAGGAGAAATAACGGATGAAGTACAAATAATAATAATTGATCTGACACTCTGATATAGATCTGAGAAATGACATTTATTGGAGTGTACTATGAAATTTGGTGGCAGTAATATCATAGTTTTGTCTTAGACTACTAATTTTAATTAATAGGCTGAGAACTTTAGATAAATACATTTTAAGTATTAGTAAATTTCCAATATGTGGCAACATTTCAGTATTTTTTTTTTTTATCAACATGATACTTCTATTGTTTATACAACATGTCTTAGTATATTGTAGCTTGACAGAAATCAGATAGAAATCCTTGCCAAGCCAATTCCAATCACTAACTTAACCTTATAAAACATTTGAGAGAAGTTACAGCTTCAAATGCCCAATCTATTCGACCATAAATCATTTGTGAATTATTCATTATAAGACAGAAATATGGTACAATTCTGCCAATAATTCACCTGGACAATATGGATAATTTATCTTGAAAGATGAATATTTTTTCTGCACGAAGCTATGGATCTTATTTGTTAAAATAAATTTTGCACATATGTTGCATATAGTTCACACAAGTAGAAAATTAAAATAATTTGTCTAAGCATTTTTATTTATGATTATTTATTCCTCCGTTAGTTCATAAATGAAGACAAAGAAATAAAATAAATCTGATTTAATAAATAGCCCACAAAATCATGAATGACCACAGGTTAAAGCTATGGAAAAATAAACAAATTTATTGCATACTAAGTACACATTTATAATGAGATATATTTATACTTGTAAATATTATAATCATAACATTTGTAAGCATTTCTCAGAAAATCAACAAGAAATCAGCCCCTGAAAATCATACAAAATTTTAAATGAAGTACCATTTAAAAATACGATAATCTGAGGAAAATATTACAAACTTTATAAAATATAATCACACTTTACCAGAATTTAATACACAAAATAAATTATGAATTTCTCTAACAAGTAATCTCTTGTATAAAATATTTAGATTAAATATTGTTTTTCATGGGCTTGATTCTTAGAAAACTTACTTGCCTGATAAATTGACAAATAACTCATTATAAGCATGTTAAAAAATTTTAATATGATTATTTAGAAAAGAATTATATTTGACAGCTACTTTTCTTAGCAATGCAGAAAGGAAATCTTTCCCAGCCAATAAGTGTTTTCATAATAAATTAATTCATAATAAATTAATATAATTTGTTCTTTCATAGTTTGTAGTTTTCATATTAGTGGCTTAGTGATGACTTTTCTTTCAGGACAATTGTCAAATAGGTATGCATTTCTGAACTGGTTAAGAAAAGTAGAAGCCCAGAAGAATAGCAATTGTGACTGAAATATTAATATCCTTTTTTAACCTAATATTTCAAATCAATCGTTTCTTCATTTTTAGCATCCTAAAATTTGGAGATGTGGTCACATGCCCCATATACATAAAGTTGATATAATTTGATAAATTTACAAGTAAGCTTCAGATACAATACCTATCATTTCTTTTAGGAATTTTAAGAGAAAAAATTAGTTTAGCTATCTTTATTTGTCATTCTCTCTGCAAATATTTTCTGCTTATGATAATTAATAGAACCAGAAATTTAAATTTAAAGACGGTTTTAAACTATAACAAATAGCCATTCCTAAAATGGAATAGATAATTGCAGATTTGTCAAACTGAAAAACTATTGCACTGATGAGCAAAGTCCTGAATATCTAAGAAACTAACAACTATTTGAAAAGAAAACACAAAAATGAAGAACACAAATTTGAAAATGCAATGTACTATTGACTCCAATATGAAAAATTAATAAAAAGTATGATATAGAAAAATTAAAGTATTATTAAAAAAATATATTGAACATATACAAGTCCTATTTCATAATATGTATATTTTCTGCACTTTTTAAAAATAAACAGAAATTACACAGTTATATTAAAACTGATAGGAAATATACTATAGATTACATCAATTATTCGTTTTTCTTTTTCTAATAATGTTAATTCGTGGTTTGGTGATCTTTGAGAAAAAATCCCTACCTGCAACAGATGTATATATTTCACCTAATTTTATAACTGTTTATTTTTTATTATTTATATGTTTAGTAGAAATTTTATCATTTTTAAGATTTTGAAACAAAGTATATAAATTAAAAATAAGGTGATTATTCTGCAACTTCAATAAAATATTTTCAGTGACAAAATTTTATGATGAAGCACTAATTACATCACAGATATTACCAGACTTTAATTAACAGAAAGGATTAATACCCATACCTATCTCTGTCTATAAACTAAAATAATTATTTAATTTAGCAGTACAGATAACATCGACATGCGGCTCACGAAATTCGTATTTCCAATGTTTACAGAATCAATGTTTTGAGTTCTTAAAACTAAACTTTTTCAACTCGTTGCAACGGAGAAATTGCGTTTTGAAAAAATACAAAAAATATTACTCAAATGCCAACATTTATAAAATATAATTTTTGTATAATCATTATTATTAATTTTAAGTTATCAATATTTCCCAAAAGAAAACAAATCAAATGTTTTATTATGTCTTAAGGCTTTCTTCAAGCAATTTTAATGCGATGGAAGCACATAAAACTTAATCACTGAATACAATTATACAAACTCCATCCATTCTTTAGAGTCTATTTTAACTTAAAACTTATTTAAATATTACAGATTTAAAATTCTTTTCAATTTCATATTTAGGAAATCTGTAACGGAATTGTAAATTATTATTTTTATATTTATTACTGATTCTAATTTTCTTACAGTGATTAACTGTAAACCTAACTGATAATCGGTGACTGAGCTGTTTGTGTTTGTCGGTGAAATTTACAAATTGTGTTAAGAAAAGTTTTGTTTTATTTGTATTCTGACAGTTCTTATTTCGTTGCTTAAAATGTTCCGTAACCAGTACGATAATGATGTTACTACTTGGAGTCCTCAAGGAAGACTTCATCAAGTGGAATATGCAATGGAAGCCGTCAAACAAGGATCTGCAACAGTAGGACTTAAAAGTCATACTCATGCAGTTTTAGTAGCTTTGAAAAGAGCCTCTTCTGAATTATCCGCCCATCAAAAGAAAATAATTCCTATTGATAATCACTGCGGTATTGCGATTGCAGGATTAACTGCTGATGCTCGGCTTCTTAGCAAATATATGCGTACAGAATGCTTAACTAGCCGCTTCAGTAGGGATGCTCCTTTACCGATCAATCGCTTAGTTACTCGCTTAGGTAACAAAATGCAAGTATGCACCCAACGTTATGACCGCAGGCCTTACGGAGTGGGCCTTCTTGTTGCTGGATATGATGACCTAGGACCTCACATATATCAAACATGCCCTTCCGCTAATTATTTTGATTGTAAAGCTATGGCCATTGGTGCTAGATCACAGTCTGCGAGAACATACCTTGAGAAGTACCTGAATGAGTTCAAGAGCTGCAATATTGAGGAGTTGGTGAAACATGCCCTTCGAGCCCTTAGAGAGTGCCTTCCAAATGAAGTTGAATTGAATTCTAAGAATGCGTCTGTTGCTATTGTGGGAGAAGGAATGGATTTCACTCTGTTTGAGGATGAGAAGGTGGAGCCTTACCTGCAAGCTATTGCTGGAGATGAACGACCACGTCGTGGTGGTGGTGGTGCAGCAGCTGGTGAGCCTACTGCTTCCAGTGATAAGCCTGATGATGGTGCTCCTAAAAGACCTGACCCTGATGTGGCAGTTGAAACCATGGCTGTGGACTAAATAATAAATGCATAATTTCTGTTAAGCTAAATGTCTTTTCAAGACTTTGTATTGAAATTTAAGCTATAACTACAATTTTTGATTTTGGTATTAAAAGATTAAATATTATGTTTCTTCTGTCTGTCCTTTATTTGAAGAGTCAAAGCACTTAATATGTTTAATTCATATTTCTTTCTACCTGAAAGATTATTATATTGCAATCTGTTAAATTTATTTTTAACTATTGATCACTATTCTTTTTAAAAGGAAATTAATTATATTAGAAAATTATTTCCCTGAATTATTATAAAGTTAATTATATTGTTAATATATAGGATATAGTTTATTATTGCTTTTTTCCCAGAAATTGTAGAGAAGAAGCTTGGGAAGTGAAGATAAGAACAAGTTTTTGCCCAAAACCAAGAAAAATATCTCTATGGGTTACAGGTCAAGTCTTGGGGTCTTCTGCTTGATATTTTCATCGAAATTACAAAGACTTAAGAAATTCTAACATTTTGATTGATTAAATCAGTGTAAAATATCTTTCTTCAACATGAACTATAAGCACTTAGTTAACATAAAGTTTCAAAATTACTCACTTACCTGCGAATATGTTTATAACATGCATTTTCTTTTAATATGTAAAATGATCCCTTACTGTCTTTCAAATGAAAACAAGAATTTTTACAGATATATCATCTAGTTCATGTGATTCCCTTTTAAGTGAATTCACTTGCAATTTTTTTCTATTTTCCTATAATTTGACTGCTAACTACTATAATATGAATGAAAAAGAATTTTTTTTATTTTATTTTTGCAATCATTTTACTTTTATCATTTATAACATAATTTAGAATACATTATTTCATTTGAATCATCTCATTTTTAGCTGAGAGTGTTTCATCTTAATTGTAAATATTTCCTGTGATTCAATAGTTTATTTAAATCCTGCCTTATGCTTAGCTGTTTGCTGTGATTCAAAATCTATTTTATTACATTTGTTTCAGTCTAATTAGCCCACATGTTAAAAAAAATCATTGTGCAATCATTAAATCCTTCTTTTAAGAGCAGTTCAATTTTTCTAAAAACTTTTTATGCAAATATTCTTTTAAATTGTATAGTTCTTTATTATTACTTTAATTCTTATATTTAACTTACATTTGATACAAATTTCTAAGAATTTTGTATTTATATTTTTTCTAAGAACTATGTCATATGTCATTCACCTGATTATAAATTCTTATATTCTAATAAATTCTCCTTGATTCAAACTCTTAAATACGGAATTTATTTTTATTGATTAAAATATTTATCTGTTTTGATCCTAATTAAGTCATCTCATAGTCAAGAGTTAAGCTATGGAAAATCCCATACTATGAATTTTTAAGTCTATTGATTGTGATTCTATATAATTTTGTGATGAATGCAGTAGTTTAATTGTAGCTTTGAAACAACACTATTATTTTAAACTTAAGTATTTTTTTTATCTGATTTTTAAAATTTAAATTTGTTAGTTTATATAAAATTATAAATTTGTTTTGATTGAGTTACAATTACAAATATTTAAAATCAATATTTGAAAGTCCTAATCTTAAAGTTTGAAGTTGGAAAATTAAAATATCTTTGGTTTCAAATAAGTGGTATTGAAAAAGAAAAACACTGTTTACATTTTTTGAATTTCACGCTTGAAGAAATTAATCACTAATACAAGTCATATAAAAAATTAGTTAAAATTTATACAAAAATCTGATACATCAATAAATGTCGCAAAAAATTAAGAACTTTTGTATAAGAGTTAGTTTAGATTTGTAAATATATTGTTCATTAAATATCTTACTGGCTTAATTAAATAGGATGCATGAATCTTTAAACATGTGTTTCTCCTCCTGTAAACAAATGATCATGAAAAATAATGATTTTGATTAATTTAGTGCTATTGCTTGATTATTCATCTCTGTTTAAAAGTTCTACATACAATATGTTTTTTAAGGTTATGTACTAATATGTGCAGTTTATTAAAAACTAATGTTTGTTATTAAACCAATGTTATTCACGTTCTTCATTTAGCTTTGTGGATCAATAGTACACACAATAGGTATTCTATATAGGATACGCATTTAAGATATGTGCCATTGGGCAATTGATTAAAATCCAAGTACTTTAAAAACTGATGCTATTCAGGTTCTTGATTTAGTTTTTCACTTGATTCTTGCTTGGCAGTATAACAGGGAATGTTCTTATAGGTGTGTGACAATGCTGGATGAATTACAACAAAGTAAACAGTTATATAGATGTTATTAATTCACAGAAATAAGGGATTTTTATTTCGTATGCTTCAATATATATTTTTGTAAAAATTACCAACAAGTAATTTTCTGTTTTGACAGAAAGCATAGCTTTGATAGATGATCTAAAGGAAAATATGCATAATCTAAAATTACATAAGAGTAATTAATTGTAATTTCAATTCAAATTTCAGTTATGCAAAAACATGCAATTTGTTTAAAGAAAAATATAAAATTGCACTTAATGGTGGACTGGTTGGATATATGGTTTTATATATAATGAAATTTGTGTCGTCTCAGATTTAATTCTCATTTTCTGCTTTTATAACTCTTTTATTTTTCATTGTTAAACCACATTAATTTTACTTAAAAATGTATGATCTATTTCTTAAATGCATATATGATTATCGACTTTTTATTTGTTGCCAACAAAATCTTATTAGGAATTATAAGACTTATTTTATTATATTTATCCTAAAAACCTTGAAATTTATCATTTTTTTAAAGCTAATAGACCACTGATGCATATTGAGTTAAAATGTTCTCAATTGTTATTCAGGTTTATATATCTGATCATTTATTTGGGTCTGCTGAAAGATTTATATATGTTTTTCTTCATAATTTTATTTTTCAACTATAGCATGTACTTGCATAATTTTTTCTTTTCTATTCATTAAATATTTACATTTCGTTATAATATGCTAAATTTTCCAATGAATGTTTAAAAGCTGTAGTCTTAAATCCATGGGAAATAGGGTTACTTTATATTCATTATAAATTTTTTCTGGAGTAAATATTGTCAGGTTTTAAATTTATATTTGAAATTTTGATATAATGTATATTTGGGATATTTTTAAAACCATTATGATCTATATATCAGTTTATAGTCATTTCGTCAACTTCAAAATAGTTTCTTGCAATGCAATATAATATAGAAGTTTGTATTGGTGATTATGCAAATAGTGTTCTAGAATATTCAGTATTATTACTTTTTTTATTACTTTTCTTTTCATAAGAACTCTTTAAACATAAATGTTTTTCTATGTTCTAAGAATTATGTAAAATTCACATGATTTTTTAAACAAAACAAAATTTTTTAATTTGAATAATTTTTTATTTTAAGAACTAAATATTTTTACTCAACATATTTTGTCAACTGCTTACTGTCTAAAAGTAGTACTGAGCAGACAGTTAAATAATAAGTACTCTAAATAAATAATATTTCAACTGTTTATAGGTTTGCATCCTATTATGGGTATAGATGTTTAGGATCCGATATTTATTTTAATTAATAAGTCCCAATCAAAATAGTCTTGGGTGAAAAATAATTGCAGAGTGAATAAATCTTATTTAAAGTAATACTTAATATAGTAATTAGAACTTAATGTATTTCATCCTTAAATTATTGTATAACTTAATGTTAACATTTTTAGAATAAAATGCATGAACAAATACTTAAATTTAAAATACTTATAAAATTTTATTAAATTGATCACAACAATTACTACTATTTTCACTATCAATCATTGATAGAATAATGTTTATTATTTTTTTTTTAATGTTGAACAGTTTTATCTAGCCATACTCAAACCTTTATTCTGTTAAAAACGTTAAAATTTTGTTAGGCACACATTAAAATGATTTCAAATTGCTGAGCAGTAATTATTAAACCCTCCTTTGAATAAGATCTAACCATTTAAAAAATATGTGTATTGGTAAAGTTGGTATCTGGACTGTTCATGAAATTTTCATGAGGGATCATATATTCAAATGTGCCATTCGATTATATTTTGTATCAGAAAAAAATACATTTAACAAAGCTTTATTAAAATTCTGAACATCTTAATAAATGAAATGCATAGAAGAACCGAGCAGTTCAGAGCAAATTTTATAAATAATAAGTTTAATTTGGAGCCAGATTTATGAACAAAAGGTTGCATAAATGAGTTAAACACGAAATTTGGATAATCTCATAATATTAATTCATATGAAGAAAAGGTCATGTTATGTAAAATAGGTTTGGATATGTAATGTTTAGACTTATTTCATATCAAGATTTGCTGCCACTATATTGTTGCTATTATCAAACTTTAAAAGTCTGATACAAATAAGATAAACTATAATTTGATATAGTATACTTTGATAAGTGTGTGTGCATAGTTTGACTTTTTTTCTATCGAACTTGTCTAATAACAACTGTTTCTAAGAGACAAAAAACAGTTATTCTTGTAATTCAGGAAATAACAAGTATGATTACTTGATATCAATTATTATTTGGCAACGCTTAGTGAATAATTAGATTAAAATAACAGTTTTTTAACATCTACTTCTTATCTTTATAAAGTATTTTTATATGTAGTGGGTTTTGTCCACATGACATAAGAGAAAACCTAAAAAGTTCCAAATAATTCTCAATAAGTGGATTTACAAAAAAGGCAACATTATCTTCTAATATTTAATTTGGAGCTAAAATTAAACTGAAACCAAATTCTAAAGAATATTGTCTTATTCTTTTAACATTTAGTACCTTTCATAACACTCTAAATATGAACAACTTTTACTCGAGTGGTGATATTTGAATTTAAGCTGTACTGTCTGCAAGCTGAACTATTTATTCTGCAATGTAAGCATAATCTTATAATTTCTCTAACATCTTTACATAGTTCGATCACCTAGTAGTAAAACCCTAAATAATAATATTGAAATTGAACATTTTCTTTGTTAGAAAAGGAGATTTGCTGTGTAAAATATCATCTCAGATTATTTGTTTTTTGAGAAAATTTTAACATTCATAGTTTATTTATTAATTCAAACACACTCTACTTTAGAATTAATTCACTTGTGTATTTTAGCAGCAGAAAACTACTTTAAAATAAAAAAAAAAAAAACATTTTACAAATAAATAAATTTCAGTCCTGATAAGGTTTTAGAATATTTTTACTAAATTTGTTATATACTAAAGTTTTGGATTAATCGTTTGTTTACTGCACATATATGTAGTAATAACAACCTTCAATTGATTTTAAAACTATTTTTTAAGAAAAATTTTATCTTTCTCTTATACATACTTTTAAAATATTCAGGACTTTTTAACAAATTTAATCTCTTATAAAAATGTGAAATGAAATATGTTTTTGAAAGCATTTTTTAATATTTAGAACATTATTTGAAGCACATTTTTCGGTCTTTTAAATGTTTAATTTCGTACTAACACTGAAAAACATGCGTGTTATATACAATTAAAATATGAGGTAAATATTTAGAAATTGATAAAGCATTTTAAGCAAAACTTAAGTGCTATAAATATAGTGGACAATTTTTCTCATATCAAAAGGTTGAAAAAAATTCTTAGTTTCGATAGTGCTTCTTACGTATAGTCTATCTCTCTCACACATACAATGCCAGTTTTTTCTTGATTTTTTAACACGGATTTCTTTTTCCTCAGATTATTGCTGAATTTTATATTGATTTAACAGATAATCCTACATTGGTTAATGTGGAATTTTATCCATATATTGAAGACTAAACATACCGTCATTTTATTTAATCGACATTTATTTGATGTCTCTGATAATTTGTTGATTTGATAAAATGTCAGAGGTTTTCGTGTATCTTTAGTATCATTTGCGATCTGTACTCCTAATTTTTTCTCTCATTACAAATTCCTCTCATCACAAAGAGGGATTTTCTCTAGATTTAATAGTTATAATTTGTTTCACACAGATAAAATTTTGTTTTCTTTTTCTTTAATTCGCTGTAAAATGTTTTCTTACTCAGTACAATCTCTTTAAAATGTCTATCATAGAGAATCTTGCTTTAGTGTTTTATTTCAAATATCTATTAAAGAATGTTATCTTGCAATACTTATTCCTAAAATTTTGGCTCATTTCTTTTTTATTTCATTAATAGTTTTGAAATTTTTATAACATAAATTTTATATATATATATATATAAAACATTTTTTCCCCATTTTTTTGAGATTTATTTGTTTTTATTATATTTTCATGATTTCAGAAAATTTATTATTTATTTTAAATAAAAAATATTTTGTCTTTATTTCAATAGAAATCGTTGCAGTCCTTATATACTGTTGAAGAGTTTGTATTTATCGGTAGCAAATAGCTTTTTAAGTAGTTCAAAACTTTTAATTGCATTTTATGCGTATATATTTTTTTAATGTAATTTTACCATAACACTTTTAAAAGTTAATGTGCTAAACAATATTATAAAAAGGAAAATAAATAAAAATTAACAGAGTTCGTCTTCAAATGACTAAGCTTTCAACTGGAAACACGGCATTTAGCTATCTATTCATAAGTTTTTGAATTCGATTTCCACTTTGGTTGATGATGTTTCTAGTATTACAGAATCTACTTTAAGTGATAGGTTTCGACAAAGTTTGTTTTCATGAGACAAAAGTAACCAATGTAAGGAACAGTATTAAGAACTAGTCTTAAAATATTGCTAAAAAAAGTCTTATACAGAGCAGGTTAAGATGTATAAACATATTTGAACAAACATATTTTAAAAGTTTAAAAATAATAAATTATAATGCAAATTTATCGTATTATAGAAAACTATAATGAAATTAATACAGATTTTATGTAAGGTTATTTGTATGCAAACAACATCGGTATCAAATTATTTTACAAGGTTTCTATATATTTTCTTTTTTTTTATTATAATTTTTTTGTTAAAATAATGCTTTCAGTTTTATTGATGTATTTTTCCACATCTTCATTTTTACTGAAGATATTTACAATGGAAATAAATAAAAAGATAAGATTATATAATTGCTATTGGGTTCATCTTAATTTCTTTTAAAAATTCGTGAATGATTTTCTTAGCAGAAAATCCTTAAGTTTTTATGTGAGTTATTAAAAAAATATTTAGCTGCAAATATACTGATCTAATGCTCTTAATAATAATGTAAAGTAGAAGTGGAAGAACAGGAATTATTTTGTAAATAATATTAAATTAGAAAAAAAAAAAAAAAAAATAGTGTACTATCTCTATGTTAGCGTCATCCAACTTAGTTATATTAAATTAACCTTCTAGTTTAACTACAAATTGAAAAACTAATAAATTTAATTGAGGTGTAGCATGGCGTGGATAAATATATGAGAGTTCAAGTGTCGTTTTCATTTATTGACCATAGTTCAAAATTAAAAGGCGATTGATTGATTTTGTTCTGGGACTTCTCAGTCGCAAGAAATCAATAGTCGAAAATGTACAAACAAATTGTAAACTCAAATCATCTTAAGTAATATGAGTCTTAGGTAATTTATTAAGCTGTGTATATATATGACCTAAAATTTGCATCGATTAACATTATGCAAAGTAATCTTGTCATAAATATATTTGGCATAAACGACTCTTGAATATTGCGCACAACATGTGATCGAAATATGGTAGTATCCTCTTAAATTATGGTAGTGTATAGGACTACTGGCTAGAACATCTTAAAGATATAATACTGGCTATTCAGTGTACCAGCAATGATTCATGGATGTGGGAGTGAAATTCAATGATACTCCAAACCATAATACTGGGTGCAGCAGAAGTATAGCTTTATATAACGCAATAATTTAATAGTCTCTGTATCACCAGACCCAAATCCGATCATTGTAATGTTGTAAGCAGAAGCAATATTCATTAATACAAACATCATTTTATTCATTTGTCCATGTCCGTCATTGGCGGCGCCAATAAAGGAATGGATGCCACGTGGACATTCCACTCACTTGCAAATGAGGTGCGTGTGTACACAAAATCAAAATGATGGGTAACAAGATGAATCGGTTATGCTATGGTTTGGGTGATCCATCACCGACATGTTCACGATATGTCTGTAGTCAAGTGTGGGGATGGAACTGGGTGGGTGCAGTCCGTCGATCCTCGTGTATCTAGCTTGATTTTATTGTATGTCCATATCCTGATACAATTAGCTATACCTTCATTTTACAAGCAGATAATTCGTGCCCTTTCATTACTTGCTATATCTTAAAGAAGAAATTGTATACCAGGTGGTCTGGTCAGCATTTTTTTTCGACTTAATTCCAATGAATATGTGAGATTCAATCTTGAGAATCGTATAATGGTATTTGCCTTTAATACCACCAGAGCCTTACGTGAATTAGAATTGTTTTGATTTTTCTTTGCTTTTGACCACGATTGAGGATAGAAAACTTTAACTACTTTATTGGGATTAGATCTTTAATTACGTCATATTTAAGATGTTTTTGTTTTGTTTGTTTGTCACTCTACAGTCATCCCCCCATGATAAATAATGATGAGGGCTAATTAGTCCAGTAACTTATAGTTTAAAGTGCATCAGGAGCCACTGCAATCATATTTGTCCACGGTTTGATTCAAACTTACGAATTGGAATATTTGAATTATATTGTGTGCACTCTTATTTCATATATATTCGTATAGTGAATATAGTTCTATTTTGCTGAACTAAAGTCTTTCTAGAGAAATATAATAGATAGAAAATCCATTTTACAATTCAACAACTTTTAGAAGATAATAGAAATACTAATCATAATATAGTTGACATATATCAGAATATTAATAATATAAAACTGTTCTCTTTTATATATATATATATATATATATATATATATATATATATATATATATAACTAAATAATGTAATAAAATTATAAAAAGTAAAAATATTTTAATATTGTTAGTAGGAAACTATTATAGTAATTCATTGAAATTTATTATTATAAGTAGTTGAGTATTTTTATTTGAAAAAAATAAATTACAATCAAATTATAAAAAGTAAGATTATTTTATTATACATGAATTCGCAACTTAGTATTTACCAATGCCAATATTTCATCAAATATTAATAATTGTTTAGATTTGAATATCCATAGTTAATATTTGATTAATAAGTGTATATTTGAACATTTGATATCTGTAGTAAATAATTTATAGAAGTGCTATTTTTTAATTTTTGTTAGAGTGTTTTAAATTTGTAAATTTTAAACCTATTTTTTTAAAAAAATATATAATTTCGTAACATTTTATAAAAAAATTTAATGAAATATGTATCATTAGTATATCAACACCATAATATGTTTCAAATGTAAGCATTCAAATTTTTAATTTTAGAAAAATAATCGAAAGGAAATAATATAAATATTTTGAAGTAAGTTAACTAGATTATGAGTTGCAATGAGGTATAAATATTTTTTTCGGGGTGAGAGGGGATAATTTTCTCTTTCTTAGTCCTAATAATAGATTTAATCCACTTAGCTTCTATACTCTAAGCTAGAAACAAAATTTTTGTATTTCAAATTGATTTAAAGACTTTCTAATTAATGCACATTAAAAGTTAATTTTTTTCAATATTATTTAACATTTATGTATTCAACTATGCTTTATTTAAATTTTATTCAAAAACTTTTGGCTTAGTTTCTGCTTTAATTTAACTGTTTTATGGAGCATTTGTTTTGTGAATAAAATGTCACACTATTAGTAATAATAGTGCTATTTCACATGATATTTAATTGCTTTCTTATGCTTATATATCGATTCAAAGAAAACATTACTTTCATTATAAATATCATATTATATTTAAATGTGTATTATATTAAATAAATATTATATTAAATAAATATTATATTTAAATATAAAAAAATTACTATATAATATTTAAAGCTACGATGGACCTTTAATATATTTGACAGATTGGAAAGAATGAATGTACAGACAATTTTGTAAATGATTTGAAAAAACAAAATTTGTTTTAAAGGAAAAATAAAATTATGTGGTTTTTTAAATTTACGGAGAGAGATAATTATAAAAAGTGCGTAATAGTTTTCTTTTGGTGTGAAAATAAAGGGTTAAATGTAGTCCTAAATGCCGTCCGAATGTTGATTTTTATACTACCCAAAGTAAATATATTTTTCCTTAAGAACAGGTTACAAAATTTCTTTGATAACTTGAGAGTTCATAAAAATGAAGAATTCCAAATTACGCTCTATAATACATATACATAAAGAAAAAAAATGTTCCATTCCCGGCAAGCTGAATCAGTGATTATTGATCAATTTTGGTGCCATCTGGGGAATGAATAATGAACTATAAACTCGATTGATAGTTCATTAACACTGCATTTTCACTGTATCATAGTAAATTAAGAATGAGCGAATGAACTATATTCGAATTAATTCAATCCTATAAATGATAAATCTATTGAATAGTTATTGGAGTGATCTTTAAATCAATTGCTAAAAATAAAAGACTAAAAGTTTTTATTTTTATTTTACACAATATAAACTAACCAGTCAATAAAATAATGTTGTTAGATTTTTAAAAATTAGAATACAAGTAAATATTGAAGTTGTACCCATACATCTACATTTCCAAATACGCCTTACATTTAAATCCCTTTGTTTTATAGTTTTATTAATAAAAATTTATTTTGTCTTTAAATTATGTATAATATTACGTTACAACAAATAAGTCACATTTTTGTACCTTACACTAAGTTAAATCCATATAAAAATACATTACTATATTATATGCAGTTATAATAATATAACACACTGAATTAATTTATTAGTTTAAATTAGTTTAGGAAAATGTGTTATAAGAATTATAGATTCTATCATAATATGCATAATATCTAAAAATATTTTTATTTATTTTTTTAAGAATTTTTACTAATATTATGCATTTATAATTTATTTTATAATTTCGGTTTTTTATTTAATTTTATTATAATTTATAATATTTTTATTAATTATAGACAGCTGAGTATTCAACAAAATATAGCACTTTTGTTGAATACTCGGTACTTTGTGAATAGGGATATAGCAAATCTCTTAATATAGTATATTCTTGCTTATCAAAAACTTCTTTTCCTTAAAAGAAAGAAAAGGTAAGGAGAGAGAGAAGGCATTGATAAGCATGAATATACTGTATTAATTTTACATTATCTACTATTTCCTTAAATACGAAACTGGAAGATCACGCAGGTTGAACAAAAAAAAATAAAACTTAAATATATCTTGTCTTTAATTTAAAATATCTGCTACACAATCTTTTTTTGTTGTTTACTATATATATATATATATATATATATATATATATATATATATATATATATATATATATATATATATATATATATATATATATATATATATATATATATTTTGTCTGTGTATTATGAAAAAATATTTGAGTTTGAACTCAAATAATCAGTAAATTAAATTTTATCTTTTTTGCACGTTAAATGTAACATTATTGCATCTACCAAAAACATGTTTATAACGAAATAGATTTCAGAGAAATTGTACTGGCAATTCTGGTGATGTATACCAAATCTAAGCATTTGCAGTTTCATTTCCTTGCTTAAAGAAAAATTTTTTACTGATAATTCCAAAATGCTTTTCTTTTTATTATTTCTAAGCATTACCTAAAAGAATGTTACCTTATTTCATTGGTACTTTATAATATTTTAAATCTGTTTGTGTTGTTAAAGGGGAAAGAAAAGAATAAGCCAGTTTTAATAAAGTTTTTTTTTTATATTTAAATCAACACTTAAATGAAAAACTTATAAGTCATAAAATTTTTAATGGGTGTGTTTGTACAAATACTTAAAGTGATTTACATATTGAAATGTGCTTTAAAATGCACATATGAAAATTTCAATGAGAAATACCACATAAAAACCCTTGCAAAATATATTGATTGCACATTTCAAAAAAGGTTTAACATAAAAAGCCCATCTTATGCAATTTTAATAAACATTTATAAAACAGCAATGTTAAAGATATTATAAAAGGGAAAAATCATCATGGCTGTGAAATTAAAGTCAAGAGAAAATGACCAAATGAACAAGAACTAGCAAATAACTGTTGGCATTTAGAAGAATATATTTTAAAAATTGACTATTACTACACATATAGCATATATGCTGCAATGGATCTAATTTTAAGTATATTTAAGAAAGAAACTGGATGCGTTCTAATACCTAGTATGCTGATTTGGAAGTAATTCAGTGTTTGTGACACAATGTAAAATATTTTGCATTCAGATTTAAAGCAATTCATGAAAAATATTTTCTGTTCCCATTATAATGTTTCATATGGTCACTCTCATGAAATTCATTGTTTGAACGATTTTTAGCAAAATACGTAAGATATAAATATGTTTATGGCCAC
Organism: Latrodectus elegans; assembly: GCA_030067965.1. Taxonomy (NCBI): domain Eukaryota; kingdom Metazoa; phylum Arthropoda; class Arachnida; order Araneae; family Theridiidae; genus Latrodectus; species Latrodectus elegans. The sequence goes on from CM057814.1 coordinate 28,188,990, forward strand.
ATATGGTGTTGCCAGTAAGGATATAATAATATCTAGTATATGTAATTTTAGTTTGTTCACATAAAATTACATATTTTAATGAATATTAACTTTAATCCTTCAGCAAAATATGAAATGACAATCTCTTTACAAAATTTTTTTTTCTAGCGAAATAAGTTTTTGACACTTGAAATAACTGATATGATATTTTTATAAATTGTCCAACTTGTTAAAATTTGAATTTTCATGTATAATGGGGCTCATTATGCTTACAAACTGAAAATTCTTTACAACAGCGAAAGTTCTTTTCACAAGCGGAAGAGAATTCTCTATAGGCCTATTTCTCCTATCCTATTCTAAACAAGAGAAAGACAAGAATTAAAAAATATTAGAGCTGTACATAAAGGCAGTATTTGTTTGAAAGAGTTGCAATACTTGTAGAGATGTAAAATCGTAAATTCTACTCGCCAAATTGTTATTTTGATAGCTTTCATTCAAGTCGCCAACATTAAGATAAGTCCTACGAAGACTATTTAACACTATTTCCTCTATGAGAGACGACAGGAAAAAATGTGTAACAACAAGGTTACTTGGAAGGTTTAACACAAATGAGCCAAGTCCATCGTATTTTATTTTGAAAATTCGTATTTATTCCGAAATATCTTGAGGTGCCATGTATAGAGGCTCTAAAGATTTAATACACATTAATATACTGTGGCGTTATACTTGTTATTGTCATACTGCAAAATAAAGATCTGATACCTATTCGGCAAAGAAAAAAATGTAGTCATGTGAAAAGAATGGACTAGATTACTAGCGAAATAAACCTTTCATTTACAAAAGATCTATTTTTTTTTATTGTATTTATCTTTGACAATATAGATGATGACAACATCGACAGAGTTTATGGATGGGGGTGTCAGACACTTTATATAGAATTTTAATACTCATGTAAAATCCAGTCTTCACGCTTAGCAAAACCGAAATTCGCCATAAAACAATGCCTTCAATAACATGATTTCGTAAGATAGACAAAGATTTTACACATGTTTCTAAATTTGTTATGTTTGACTGGATACTTTACCAATCTTACGGCAACAAACCAAAAGTATTGAACTAAAGAGTTATTACCACATAACGTATAAAATTACAGTAGTTGGAATAATTTCTTTAATTATGTGTAACTATTGAAAGAAGCACTTGAAACGTATTCATATTTTCTCGAAGCGATAGCACCAAATATATGAAATGTAGTAAATTATTTTTTACATAAATAAAATCTGCAGGAAAATAATGTTTAGTTTGAGCTACAAGATTACAAAGAAATGCAGAGAGGCGATATATTAAATCCCTGATTAATCATTATTCATTTTTCTAAATATATTAATACACTTGGAGAAAGATTCAGTAGTTTAACAATCTTTTTCATAACAATCCTTTCCATTATACATATCATACAATTTACTTTACTAATCATCGAACAATGATTTTACCACCAGATTAAAACTGTCACATAAGTACAGCACATTTATATTTGATGATAAAAAATGTATTATTCTTTACCAATCATTGAGCTGGATATAATAAGAAGTGATATATTTTATAAAATATACAGTTATATAGTATATATATATGTTTTGTAAGAATTTATCTACTAAATATTAATGTTTAATACTCTGTAAATAAATCCTACTACAAATACATATTGTACAAACTGAATTTCAAAACAAAATTTTTATATGGATTTAATTAAAGACTATCAATGATTTTTCAATGAATACAATACTGTTTTTATTATTCACGCTAACAAAAACAAATAAAAATCAATAGATATTGAGGATTATAGTTTTAAAGCAATGGTATTAATTTATAACATTACTGAAAAAGTGTTAAAATGGTGAGTGAAATTCAAAAATTTCATACTGAGAATATAAAACATTTATATTTTGTAAACAACATTCATAAATTGTATAACATATTGTAGAATATGAATATGTCACATGTTTGTTGTATATAAATTAATATAGACTCAATAAATACTTCAATATTTACACTTTGATAATGAAGTGGCAGGAGAAAAGCTCCAAAGCATAAAATTTTCTTAAAATACATTAGATTTTGTTGGCTCCTAAGGCAAAAATAGTTTTCTGTATGCCAATGTTTTTTAGATATTTTTATATTCAGTAATACGCTATGCCAATGTGGTATAAGTTATAACATCATAACTTTTTTATACACATGCTATGACAATTTTTTGTTACTTAAAATATTTTTCGTATACTTGCAATTTACTTATTTAGTCCTACAGAACCTTTAAATAGTAGTAAACCTAATTATATACCTGAATGAATTAGTGAAAAAAGAGCATCTGCATAACGATACACTGATATCAATCACAACTGTTATGAATTCGATGGTCACTTTACACTTTTGTAAATAGTAAGCCTTTTTTTTTTTTGAACCCGATATTCAAAATTAAAATTATAGAATATAAATAATCAAAAGATCGCTTCAACTTAAAACTTATCAAAGTGTTTTCTCATTACCAACAAATGTAAATTAATTAAATTTTTTTTATAAAATATATACATATTACACATTTAATCTTTTCTAGAGTTTAGTTATTGTTATAATTTTACTGAAGTTAAAATATCATTATTATGTTAGAGTCATCCTTCAAACAAAATGCGTAGATGCAGCGCGAATTTCTATTGCAACTCAGAATTTATAGTCCGCAAATCATTTATGTTAATAAATGTTTGATAACGTAGAACGCTTTTTAAGTAAAACAACAGAGTATCACCATTCATAAAATGACAGAATTTCAAAAGTCGCAATATGGGGCTTCTTTTTCTCAAAAACTCTCCTCAACTTCTGTATAAAATGTCATCAATTACTCAAAGTTTTAAATCTTTAAAATCTTTACACCAAATATTTTGAAATTTTGTCAGAATATAACTTTCGAATACGTGTTTTTATACATTCATTACACAGACGTCGAAGCTGTGACAGGTAGAAACATGCTTTTTAAAAAAAATAACGCCCTCTGTTGATCTTAAAATCAATACATTTTTACAATTTCATTTCAATGATTCTGATTGCATAGTTAAATGAATTTTTTTTATCGATTTCCATTAATTTTCATTTTTATTTGATTACTTTTGAATGACTACATTGAAATGTGGCTGAGCAACTATATTTATAGGATCTTCCGAAGGTGAATGTTTAATTCCAAGCATTTCTTGATTGCAACGAACGTGTCGTTTTGATTTAAGGGACTGAAATTCGTAGTTTGATTGGCGTATTTATTCTCCACCAAGGAAGCTCTTAGTCAATTTTTAGAGTAGTGTGGTTTAGATCTACATAGGGATTGCTTCCCAAAAGGACAAAACGCTGCATGCTTTAATTCAGTTGTTCCTATATCTGTACAGAGAACGGAACAGAAAAAAAGCGTTGCATACCCACAAGCATAGGAGCATTTTCTGTTTTCTTCCTTTTTCTTTGGACCAAATTTAAGCCACAGCAACATGCGACCAGATGTAGCACAAGTGGTTAATGATGAAAATGTTTCGGCTTTTGTTAAATATATCTTTGATTTTATTTTAAAATCATGTAAATTGCATCTCAGAGGTAAAAGTTAATTTTGATTCAAGTATTCCACATTGATGATCAAAAATAATTATGTAAATTTTATGTTTTGGAGCACAGCGGCAGAAAAAGCTCATAATAAAAATTATTTTCATGGTAAACAACATTTGAATATATACATAGGACGTAGTATTTGAATAGTAGGACGTAGCATTAATTTTGGCATAAGCAAACATAAAAGAAGTATTTATGAATCTTAACAAACTGTGCGTGGCATTTAAGAAGCTAAACAAAATGAGCACAATTGCAAAACAGAATACTGGGATACCTATGTTAATAACAATAAATATTTTATGATATAAATATTATTATATTTTTCAATTAAATACAACTTATCATATTAAAACGTACATATTTATAAAATGTGTATAAAATTTGAAAAATATTAATGAAAATTGTAGTAGATTTTTAAGTGGAATGATGCAAAAAAAAAAGGTAATAATAAATTATAAAAAAATTATAGATTAACTAAACTTACTTATCGATGAAAATTGAATTAAAAAGGAAATTAAATTTTTAGAAGCAAGTTAACTAACCTTTTTGGATTTTACCATAGTTTCGCAGCATTTTTTAAGTATTAAAACTTAGAGAAGAGTGATGGTGTAGTTCACATGTAGTAGAAATGAAACAGTTTTTAATGAAGTTTGAAAATAAGGTAAAGAAAAATATATAATCAGTATATATTACAGACAGATAATCCAAGACAAATTTTCCAAAAAAATAGGTAGTTTTGCTTCTATATAAATATTATTTGAAGATGTTAAACAACAATAGTTATTGAACTACAGTAAAACGTTTTGAATCTCTTCCATAATTCACATACATCTTCAAGGCGCTAATAGAATTGGCTGTTATACAAACGCGATATAGGCATGACACCTCTGCTGCACTAGGTTCTGATTTTTAAAAAATTACTTTTTGTAGCATTACATAATTAAATGGCAAATGGATTGGTCACACAATTTCTTCCTTCCAATTCAGTCGTATCTTTTGGAAAATGCATGACTGTTTACGTGATAAAAACATTAAATCTTAGATTTAAGCAAGATATTACTTATTTCATTTTCAATATGACTTTTTTGTCTATTTTCTTGAGTATGATTTTTACATATTTTATTCCGAAGGGTTATATTTTTAATGGATCCAATTATATGAATCCACTTTTGAGTAGCTCTTTATGTTAAATTTTATATGGACAGTACTTTATTCTTAAACAAGCAACTTAAAGGAAATTTGAGTGATTAAACGCTTAAAGCATCACTTTATGATAAATATGACAAATTATGCATTTCTAGGAATTTTTATAAAAGATTAGTTTAAACTTCAGATTAAAGATACTGATGAATTTAATATAGTAAGTATTGACTCAAATTTATATCTTGGATAAAATATTGGATAAATAATCTTGGATAAATTATTTTTAGAAGTAAAATTTGATTTTATTAAAAAATTAAAAATGAAATCTATGCCCAAATCTTAAAGTTGCATATTAAAGATTCAAATGTTTGAAAACGTTATGTTTATCTAATAAACACTTTTGTTAATAAAAAATGTATTAACATGGTATCCCATAAGAAAAATAATAAGCATTGCGATTGTAGAAAATTCATTATAATATTAAATAAATGTATGTACATACATAAATACATATAAAAATTTAAAATTTAATAAAAGACAAAAAATTTCATTCAACCATTGTTTTTTATAGTTGTGATAAAGAAAAATAAAAAACAAAAAACACTTTTTTTTTACAAAAATAGTTTTTGAGTTATTATGAAATTAAAGAGATTCGGAGAATATTTTTAATACGTTTTGTAGTTTTAAAAAATGCATTTATATATATAACTTCCATAGTTTTATAACTTTAAAAATATTTTTATATTTATTACATTGCAAATCCTTTTAGTGACTTTTGTACCATTTATTTGCTTAAATTAGTAACATAAATATAAAGCAAATTTTTTTATGGTATAAAGCCAATTTAGAGAATAAAAAACGTATCAGGTTTGTAGATCCGTTTTAAGAATGGGTAACATCCTTCTTATTAGTGGGACACTAATAAAATCAATTCATTGACATAAAAAAAAAGATCATGCAATATACTTTTCAGGTATTTGCTTGTCTAAACTCAGTTCTTATTCAGATTTGTGCATTGAGGCATTCATTAATAACCAAATCTAAATTAAAAGTACAACTGCTGTATTATCCCTTTTTTCGCCAACTTTCTTTCATTTATTGTAAACAGCCTTCATTTTGCAGTAATTTAATATTGAAACTTTTTTTTATATAATTAATATTTTTGTAATTTATATTGTTAACTCTTTTGATTTCATGTATATTATAATTAATTTATGATTGGCTTATGTATTTCACACACACAATCACCATCCTATTAGGAGACATCTTTGTCGTCTCTTTTGGCGACTTTTTTTTTTGTAACCAAAAAAGAAACGCTTCTAAAAGGGCTAATACACCAGCTGCTTTTATTAAATGTTATATTGGTCTCAATCTTACAACAGTTAGAATGAGATTCAAGAAGGAAATGTGACCACGTCATGATAAACAGCTGCCTTTTTATTCTCGCTCTGAAAGCGAAACCGAATTCCGTTCTTTCAACAAAAAATCTGTTACTAAAACACATGCTCATTACTTTTTCTTTTTTTTTTTTTTACATCATAATCCATCATTAAGAGTTAAAGCATAAAGAGCAATAATATAGTTTGTTTACTTGGAATGCTGGAAACTGAACATTCATCTAATACTGAAAACAGAATGATTTGCGGAATTAGATTTTTCACCGTGTTATTTATTTCACCAAACCATTTCTTCCAGAACTTATTTGGTGGGAAATCTTCCGGCAGTAAAACATGTTTTGACTTTCATATCTGTAGCTGTTTAATTATCCTTGATTATTCAACAATGTAGATCGTCCATCTTTTCACAACAATGTCTGTTGTATCATATGCATTTAAGTTTGTTCGCCACTCAAATGCCTTCATTACAAGATTGACTGTTCGTTTTTTATGTAAATAATCATTATGCTGGTTTCTGAATAGCACCTGGATTATATTGTCATTTGTAGCAATATGTATGTGAGAAACAGAGCCAGTTTCTAAATATTTGACTTCATTGTAGATTTGCTTGCTAAGATAAGAGAATTAAAATTAGGAAATAATCGTTTTGCATTCTTATAAAAAATTGCAAGATTACTTTTAAGTCTTAACTTCAAATCATTGTTAGTACGAATTATTTTATTTGATCCAACTATAAACTTAAATATAATATGTAATTCAGAAAAGCCATTCTCGTCAGCATTTTTCAATGTAGATCCTTTATAAAACGAAAAATACTTGCATTTATATGGCTAAAACTTTGAAATAAACAGTTAACAATTCCACAACAGCTCAAAAATAATAATTATTAACTAAAATTAAATAAAATCTTACATCTCATTGAATAAAAATCTATCGGTACTATGCATGTTATTTAAATAAATGCATAATAAGTGAATTGTTTTTAAAATTTGCTTTTCTTTTAGTTGTTAACTTGTTATAGTTTGCTGTATAAAAAATTGTTTTTTTTTTTTTTTTCCAGAAAGTAAATGGAACGGAAATGTAAAAATACTAGTTCAAAAAAATCTAGTTTTAATAATTTGCTGAAAGATAACGAGAGCATATTTTCACTAATGAAATATGAATCATACCCTTGCCTATTTTTGCTAACTCTTAGATCTATAAGAGCTTATTGAAGATTATTTTCTACAAATTTAACAACGAATCTATGCGGGCTCATTATGGAATGCTCTGTTAGTTGATGGGAAAACCAAACTCATAAAATAATTTATAAGCGTATAGACACTATTTATGATGTCAATAAGAAATAATCAAACAGTTGATGAACTAAACATTGAAATGATATCTTTTGTCCTTTAAAATATTTTATGACGTTAAAGTGTTCCTAATAATCAGAAGATTACTTAACTCTGATAACCTATCGATGTTAATTCGATATTTAAAATTTTGCGCAGAAGCATATTCTAAGAATATCACTTTATGCGCTTCGTTAACTATCCTTCTATTACTTCCCTATAAGACCTTAAACGCAGGATTGCTTTAGTATTTGCCTCCAGAGTCGTTGCCTATGAGGACTTGCGTCTCTGGTATGCTATTTGGAGGACTGGTGGGTGTGATGCTATTTTGATTGCTGGCTGGAGTCGCTGTGTTGCTGTCGTGTGCGACACCGGATTCGGAATTGGGCAATTCCGAGAACTCGGCAATGTCTGCCAAAGGATGGGCCACGTCATCCTCCTCCTCGTTGTTACCACCCGACTCACCGGAGTCATCCACGTCACGGACTATGACCTTCTGGGGCACTTCGGTAGCGTGGGCTTCCGAACAAAACACCTTGATGATGCAGAGGACAGCCCCTACCCCCAGCAGGAAAAGACCCACGGTCTGTGCCGTGGGCACCATGGCGCCCACACCCACGAAGATAAGCACCAAGCCTGTGATGAGGAAGAGAGTTCCCATGTATATGAGGAACCTCCGCCTCTGCCTGTCTAGGTCAGTGTCGTACCTCCTGCGGTGCCGGAACGCTCTGGCCCCTCCGTAGTGGTTACTGATCGTGCTGATGCTTTGTCCAGCAGCGCGCTTCGAGTTCTTGATGCGCCCTGTTATCGATGAGGTGCTCGAGTGGTGACTCGGAGGTATACTAAAGCGGCCGAATGTCTTGCTCTTCTTGCGACCACGTCGCACGGCTACGGCTGGCATTGCAGATATCATGGTTCAATTCTAGAAGAAAAAAAAAAGATTCATTCGAAATGCATAAATGCACTACTTACAGTAAAAATTATCAAGTATCTGTGTAACGATATGCCCCTGTCAGCAATTAAGCTGAACTTTTCAATTGGAGTTGCCCAGATTTCAATTGAAATTATTGTTTAACAACAGCAGGTGATGTCTAGTTCCTGAATTCGGTATGTATAAGAGTTTTCTACTTTTTACTGCCCGTGACGTGTAAAATTTGCTCATTAAACAATGAATGAGAACAATACCGCCATAAGACTGGTTTTCGATAGATTTACAAGAATTGCACAGCAGCTTTTTTCTTTATAAAGATGAATACAACGACGTATCAGAATGTCTATTTTATATTAAGTTTAGCTTGTCAAAAAATTCTCAATTAAAAAAAATACTAAATGCAGAATCATAATGAAAATTGCACGTAAAAAAGTTTCATTTTTTCTACCAAAATAACTAAGAAAAAGCATATTTTAAGCATAATTTCAATTCTACTATTATGTTGATCACAAAGTTTCTTACAGGCTGCAGTGGCCTGGTTGATTAGGACGTCGTTCTCAATATCGGAAGGTAGTGAGTTCGAATCCAGACTTAAGCGAAGGTCCGTCGTGTCTCCTAAAGGCAGTTAAGGCATGTTAAAACTGGTTGTAGTTGCAATGCCCTCCGAGTGAAATGATACCTCTGGGGATAGCAGGGCAAGTAATGAAGATCTTATGCTTCTAAATTAAATTTATATCTCCCTTCAGGTTATTACAATGTTTTCTTCGTTTAATTCCTCTAAATTTATAATTATAACAATATATATCCGTATAAATAAAATTCTTATTCTGTTTGTCAGTCAAGTTCTTGTTCAGAGTTGAGTTGAAAAAAGCTGCAAAAATAGAATTGAAAACTTAATTTAAAAAATTGTTCCATGATTGATTCTAAACAAAAGATAAGTTTCATTTGAAAACAACGTTTCTAATTAATTTAAACCACAGTTAACGGTGATTTCAATCTATAAAGTTGCTTAAGCCGTGATGTGATTTATTTAAACGACATAGCATTCCGTTTCTGAACTTTTTTTACTTCTTCTGACGTATATTCATTATCCTGCTTTTAAAATAGCCTTTTTTGCTTAACCTCTGGGGAGAGAGAAATAAATGCGTATGGCATCCTTTTTCGTACATTAACACAATAACAATAGAAAAATGATGCAATCAAGATTATTTTCTTATATATAGGTAAGAAACATCATTTTATATATGAGGAAATATTAAAACACCACACACACACATTTGGTGTTTTAGTAATTTTTTATTTCAAGTTATAGTCAGCGAAGTGAAAGTGTTTCTGTACTTTTTATTAAATATATTTTATTGAGTCTATATAAGTGACTTGACGTCAAAAAAGGTGTCTGCAGCTTAAACAAGTCACACAAGGATATGAATGGAAAAAATAGAATATTCACATTATATTTGAGATATTATAATGACATTGTTTTAAGAATTTGTACCAAATTAGAATTAGCACATTCAACAATCAAATTCTGAACTGGTTCTTCAGATCAGTATCATATAGTACATTTCAATCATCAAATATTATTTTGTCCACAATATAGAGACAGATGACATTATCATCGGTTTACAGTTTTATTTATTTTGCATTTTTATTCTGTATTCCATGTACGAGATTTTATTTTATTTTATATACACTTTTTTGGTAATTTTTAGATATTCGAATGCTATAATCAAGGGAATTTTTAAAAAAGGTATTGCAATTGAAGTATACCTTATATGGATAGTAAGCAAGTAACTTGTAGTCATTAGTGTATATTAAATCAATTTAATGATTAAAAATAAAGAATAGTTAACTTTTGAAAATACGTTTGAGGATTATACTGACTTCAAGCAATAGTTTACATATTAACAGTTTTCTTCATTAATAACCATCATAGGGAATACTTTGCAAGGAATCCTTTACACTCTAAGTTAGGGATTATTCGTCTGAAGCGTCATTAACTTTTAATTTAGACCTTTAGTATTAGAGAGCTCAACGACTTTCCTAAAAAGTTTTCTAATATTCTACAATTTATATACCTTATAAATTTAAATGAAATGTTTTTCGTAAATCCTTCGAAATATTTTTGTGTAAAATTTAAATCCGAAACTAAAAAAAATAGAGGCAACGATGAGTTGGTCCAAAAAGTATAGCTTAGACAGTTACAGAGTTTTATAGCAATTGTCATCATTACTGAAAACCGCATGATCTTATTATGAGTCAAAAAAGACCAATCAATTTGAATTTAATAAAAGTCTAAAATATAAAAACGTTTATTTTCCGTGATAATCTTTAATAAACATCTCTATATCATGTATAAAGGTAACACCAGCTGAAGAGGCAGGTTTCTTACAGCTGGTTTAAAATTGTTTTATCTGTTGGTGTGCATGCAGAATAAATGACATGTCCTAGAAATAGCTCTTTGAAGGCTAAGAAATAAACACAAATTGATCTTCATTGTAATTTGCAATTAGAATAACGGAGTAAAAGAGCAGTGAGATGTAAAATATTTTTACCACTTCGTATAATTGCAATAACTCTCTTAGACTAAGTTCGCCAAATAATCACATCGAGAATAGAAAAATGATATTTAAATAAAGTGGTGTTGAACGATTGCTTTGATTACTCTTACACCTTTTAGCCTTTGATTAATTTTACTTTGAAACAAAGAGACATTTAATTTTAAACATCAGATTTCGAATTTGTAACTTTTTGCACGGGTTATACATTATTATAGCTATCTACAATACAATGGCGCGAAAAATAATACATGAAATGGGCGATGGAGTCGCCAATAAACTTCCTCAAAACTTCCAAAAATGTTTCAAGTACAAACCAAAATTCATATTTTCGTAAAATGAAATGGATCACAAGAAAATTAGCGTGTGCTTGACTCACAATACTATGATAATCCTATTGTTTCGTTTTCATAATCGTTTTCAAAGTTTATATGGAAGGCACATGTGCTTTTTCTTGTTTACTGCCTCCAATTTATTAGAAATTAGTATAATACAAAGTACTAATTTTCAAAAATATTATGACATTGAAAATATTAGGGCAACATATTAATCTTTCCATAAAGAACTTAAATATTAATACATTGTAAAAATCAATAAAAACTTCATCGTAATCATTTGCAGATCTTTCCAAAACAACAATATAAAAAATGTAATTACCTCCTTCAATCCAATAAATTATTGAATCTAATTATTTAAAGCGACGTTAGCTTATAATATTCAAGATCGATAAATCGATGATTAGACAGTATGTTTTAATGTTTACAGAGCTTTCTCATTCCAAAATAGAATGAAGTAATTTTGTAACAAATGTTAGTGTAATCAAAATTTATTATGGTACAATCGAATTAGAAAGTTCTGTTTTCAAATTTCCAAAATCATCGATGAAGAAAAGATCAGGAAGTTTTCTTTTTCAAATTTTTTCTGAATATTCGCCAATAATCCAAAGAATAAATCTTTCCTTTTGGAATAAAATAAAGTTTGCACAGTCCATCTGAATTGGAATTTTTTTCCCCCGTCTTCATATTTTGACATTTCGCCAAGAAATGCATTATTTAGAGCTTTACCTCTATTTTCTTTCCTTCATCAAAAATTACTTAAATACTGTCGTCTCTTATTTCTTGGGTTCAAAGATACTGGTACTCTTAATGGTTCCCTAGCGTAGTCTTTTTGGGGGCGAATTAAGTGTGCGGTCACTCTGGATTTTTCTTCAGCAGAAAAATCGATTTCATTATTCTGTATAGTATTTCTGAAGTAATTCTTTTTCAGATAAAATAGCAATAAAAATTACTTTTCATTGAAATTTTTCTGTAGAATATTTTTAAGAACTATCATAACTCGAAAGAATAAATTTAATTTCGGATTACAATTTTCAAATCAATATCACATAAAAATATTAAAAATATACTCATTTATTATTACTTAAGTTAGGGCATTCAAATCCACGATGTCTGAAGACTTGAAGAAGATTCCAGCTTCGAAAATGTAGAGTTTAGTAGTTGTTTTCACTAATTCGAATCTTTCGAATACTAACCTAAAAAAGATAGAACATTCTAAATCAAAATTTGACGTAAAATTATTTTTTATAATTAATTTATTATTATTCATTAATAGTTTGATATAATTTCATCAGAATAAAATTATGAATTAAATTGATATTTTTGATGAATATAATATTTGAATGATGTAGGAAATTTAAAAAATGTAATAATAAGTTTGTCAGCTATATTTATTGCAGTGTTATAAATATCATATGACATTGAATACCCTGATGATTTACTAAAATTTTCAAAGATGTTTTCTTAAAATTTATCAAAAATTCTCTAATAAAAACCTAAATTGTCATAGTTTAATACTAATAAAGGAAAAGTTATGAAATAGCAGTAAATTTAAAATGAAAGTAATTAACTTATTACTATGTTTAAATTCCACTCCAAATTTTTTTGTGGAAGTTTTAAAAAAATTAATTAGCATTTTAGAAATTTACATTTTTATGTACTCTTTCTCTTTAAACATAATTTTTAAATTTTCTAAGGTTGAAAAATTCTACATTTACTAAGATTTAAAAATACTACATACGAGTACATAAAAAATACTACTACAATACTACAAATATTTAGTTTACATTTTTTATTCCAAATTTTAATGATGAATTAAAAAATTTGGCTTTTTCAGTTGATATACTAAGGATTAATGAAAATCAATCAAATGTGCTGAATTCATTAATTTGTTATGATAGATTAAAGTTTTACCATTAATTACTATAAACTAATAAATTTATTTCTTTGTAAAAATTTCTTGTACAAACAAATTTAAGGCAAATAATGAATTTTCTGAACAATTAGAATTTTTACAGATTTCTAACAAAAAGCCTCGACAAATAATCATGTATTTAATTTAATTAATGCAGAATTACGTTTAAATAACTTTTATGATTTTTAATGTTTAAATTACAGGAACTTTTTTCAAATAATTAAAACGTTAGAAAACCTTTTTCACATAATTCTCATAAATTTATTATTAGCAAAGACAACTTTTATTTTCCAAGCGTTTCGTTGCATTCCAGGTTTTATTTCAGTAGTCTGTTTTTGATGCCTTCATTTCTACATCAATATCATAATTTTAATAATATTGAAGTCATACAAATACTTATTAAATGGTTTGAAATTAGTTTCGGAATATATTCAAAGTTTATTTTAATGTGCCGAACAAAATTCATGCTTAGAAAGATACCATAATGAAGATTATAAAAAATGATTTTTAGAGAGAGAATTTCATAAAATATTGATGGTCCTCTGCTTGTAAACATTTCATGATCAATTAAATTTACTAGTGGAATACAAATAAATAATTAAAGCCAAGAACCAGAAAATGAAAACCGAAAATAACTTAATGGTGCTCATTAAGATATTTTCTATTTTCATATCTTGATAAAAAAATAACATTCTGCACTCAAGTGTGCCATCTTATTATTACCATGCGATTTAATGCGTAAATCCTTTCTCCATATATAATTTTGAAAAATAATATGTGTGCTTCAATACGCAATAGCAAAGTTATATCTTAGATAAATATATCAGCATGGGATATTTTACAATGAGGTCATAATAAAACACTATCAGGATTGTATATAATATTTGAATATGAGCTTGAGTAATAATCGTAGAAAAATGTATATGAGTTTCTATAACTTGTTAATATATTGAAATCGCACATTCGTAACTCTTTAACGATAATATTTTTCATTTTGCAATTAGACAATTTTATTTGACTGCTCTGTTAAATGGGAAAATAAACATTTATAAATATAAAATTTAAATTCCATAAAGAAATATCGAAAAATATGTCTTACGAAAATGTTCTAAATTTTTCATGACAGAAAAAGCGAAGGAACAAAATGGAATTTCAAATCGCAAGTGGCAAAACCATTACTTCAGATTTATTCTTTTCAAATTCAAAAAAGAAAAAAAAATCAAAGCAGATTTCTCTCAAAATTAAAACTGGTTTAAATAATTTTTTTTGCTTTAATAAGTTCTTATAATAAATATTTTAAATCAAAAGCTATCTTTCTCCTGGAAAAGAATATTGAAATTGAACGATAAATTCCTGCTTTAATTTATTATTATATATTATTAAACTTACTGAAGAGTACGCCATTATTCCATAAGAAAAAGTATAATTATCACATATAAATATGCTGTAAAATAACTTCTCATGAAATATATTCATATGAATGCTTTCATGGATACGATAAAGTAAAAATTATTAATAAGAAATAATAAATATTGTAGTGAATATTAAATTGCCATATCCACAATTAACATTTAAATTTGAATACTGAATTTAATGCCACGTGTTTTTTTTTCACTAAATAACTTCGCACTGGTAAATAGATATCATCTTAATAAAAACTAACAAAAATAATTACTTACATTTTTTCCTCTATGAATTTAAGCCACTTTTCATGTTAAATGTATAGCACTGGTAAATAAATATCTTTTAATAAAAATCTAAAATAATTGTTAAAATGTTTTTCCTCTATGATTTTAGATCACTTTTTAGGTTTAATATATAACACAGGTAATAATAATAATGTACAGCACAAATAAATAAATAACATCTTAATAAAAATAGAAAATAATTGTTTAAAGTTTTTCCCTCAATGATTTCAGATCACTTGTCATGTTTAATGTATAACTCTGATTGAAATATTTGTATGATATGATAAATAATTTTACAAAATAACCTGAAAATAATAGAACCTTTTTAGATAACATTATTAAAAAATACTTCATCAAAACTTAAGGAACTTCTTTACACAAAAAATATATGAGGATAAATAATTGCCCATCAATAACATCTAGATAATAATAATACCACGTTATTAAATTAAACTATCATATATTAGATAAATCGTATTTTGTTGATGAATAAATTATCAAGTAAAATATGTGGTTTATCTGGATAAGTATAATTTAATACATGGGAAAAATATTTTTCTGTAATACTCAATACTTATTTTAATTATGAAAAATAGTTACTGGCTTGAATATATATTATCTTGTTATTATCTATTAAGTGCTTTTAATAAATATTCAAAAAGAACATTGAGGAATAACGTTTAAGGAAAATTTTTTAATAAGAACAAGATAGATACATAAGTATGTATTCAAAATTTGATTTAAAAAAGAGCCGTGTTTTTTTCAACTTGTTTTTTCTTAACCACGATGAACTATTTAAATATTTCACGTTACTTATACTAATTTAGCAGTTTATATTGAGTCATATAATTTTTGAAATGTTAACAGTTTATAAATTCAAAAAGTTTGATTGCATATATAATAATAAATTTTTGGTTTTTGTGAAGTTAGAATTCCAAAAATATAACTGGGTAATTAAGATGTTTTTTTAATATTTCTATCAAGAATTATATCCTTTTCAAATTAAAACCAAAGAACTCCTGTTTATAAAAGTGTTTTGTTTTGTTTGCTGCTAAGAATATCAATGCCACTTAAAGTTTAAAAAAGCTGATGTAAATGGGAGATTTGCTTCTAAAATGCCTGCGAAGATATAAGTACATTTACAGATTGAATAGAGCAAAGATTTTCCCCCTATGAATGACAAAAAACTGAGATATTGTTTTTTAGAATACGATAGCAAAATATATTATTAGATTAAAAAAATGAAATATATTTTGTCGTTGAACTTACTACACTTTTACTCTATGATTAAAAATCTTAAAAAGGTGTTTTAAATAAATTTCATACAGAAAAATTGATATCATGTTTGATTATTTTATGGGCGAATAAAATCAATTTTATTTGCTAAAGTCAAGCAACAGAAAAATTATAAATTTTATCTGTGAATGTAAAAGTAAAGCTGAAATTTTGGTTAAAACTACAAACGATAAAAAATTTAAAAATGTGGGCTTGAGCATTTATAATTAATTATAATAATGCTGGAAATAGTATCACAATGTAAAATGATACATAAAATCCCATTCTACCCTTCAGGAATATAAGAAGAGTGTTTAATATGATTTGCTAGTTCATGTTGCATGAAATACAATATATTTATTAAGCAAAACCGAATTTAAATGGATGGAAAACGTTCTCTTTTGTAACAGACTGAAAATATAATAAAATTATTTGAATACAAAACTAGAAACAGAACGATAATTTTTGTGTGTATTTCATTTTTGTATAAATCTTTTGAATTCAGAGAACAATGTAACGTTCTTTTCAGAAAAAATTTTTTTTTTGTTTTAAATCTCAATCACAATAGCTTAAAAAATCTATAAACAAAATCTCAAAAAAGTCTTTTAAACTGTATTTCTTTTCTTTCATGTAATATATAGATCTATTAAGTAACTGCATGTGTAACAAAATTTTGAGACTATGTATGTGAATACTGCACGCCATGACAACCAGAATTGGCAAGTGTTATTGGTAAATTACTGTGCATAGTACACTGTAAGAAAAATGAAGTGTATTGTCCTTAAACTCCCGAAATAATCGTAAATGTTTAGCTTGTGCCAATGCCATAATGCATTGTAAATACAATATTGAATATTAAACAAAAAGAAAAGAATTTGCAACAATTAAATGCAAGAGGATATACAGTGTCTCACAAAAGTGATTGGACACTTGTGCTTTACAAAAGAAAACTGTATAAAAAATTTAAAATACATGGACAAATTTTTTGAGGGTGTATTTCATATTTAAAGCAAGTAACAATTATTACATAACATACATTTGGTCAAAATATTAAAATATTAATTAAATAAAAATACCATTATTTAGAACGGAGCAAAAAAATCTCACATAAGTGATGAGACACTTACTTTTCCTTCAAATATTTATCCAAAAATTTTACTTTTTAAGAGGTTTTAATATTTTTTTGGATTTTCTTTTACTTTTAAAACATGATTTAATATTCTATGGATGGATTTCACTATTTTTGTGATTTCTGGAGTGATTTTACCCCATTCTTCTTGAAGCATCAATTTTAATTATTGTTTTTGAGAAATGGTATGTTTGCGAATTCTTGATTCCAATTCTTGCAAATATTCTCTATGGATTTAAGCCTGGAGATTGTGGTGGTGTTTTTATTATTTCAAGACAATTATACAGCAGCCAGAGTCTAACGTTCAAAGCAGTGTGCTTGGTATCATTGTCCTAGTAGAATTTAAAATCACTATGAAGGTTCAATTTTCGCGCTGAAGATTTCAAATTTTGCTTTAGAATGTCAATACACTTGTACTGATCGATTTTACTGTCAATAAAAACAAGATTACCTACTCCAACGGACGACATACACTCCCATACCGTAACTCCTCCTCCTGTTGTTTTACTGTTGGTATCAAGTTCTATTTACGAAGTTCTTCCCTAAGTTTTCTCCACACCAAGATTCTACCGGCAGAACCAAATATATTAAATTTACTCTCATCAGCAAATATAACTTTATTCTAGTAATCAGAATTTTTATTTATGTTGGATTTTGCGAAAGCAAGTTTGAGTTTTTTATTCTTTTCACTTACGAAGAATTTTTACTGGCTACTCTACCGTGATATCCAGCAGATCGAATTACTCTTCTAATAGTCTCAAGAATAAAAATTACTCTATATAATGCTTGTAAATTAGGAGCAACTTTAGGAGCACTCATTATTTGGATTTTTTTTAATAATTCGAACAACAATTCACTTTATAACATTGGATAGCTTTGATGGTCTCGGCCCTGTCTTCTTTTATTCTGAATCATATGATACTTTTTATATCGTATAATTATATTGAAAACTTTTAGATGACTCAAATTAACTGTTTTAGCAGTTTCTCGAATAAATTTTTCACTTTCAATACGAAATTAATAACTAATTTTCGAATTTCATGCAAAGTTTCTTTTCGTTTAGCATTCATGGCTGACACAGCTAAAAAAACACAAAAATTCCAAAATAATTTGGATAAAAATACTGCAGATGATTTTATAAATTATTGCCAAATGCTTCTGAGTAAAAATAAAACACCCAAAAATATTTCTATTGCTTATTTCAGGCGATTTTTGTGGTATATTTAATGGTGTCCCTTCACTTACGTGAGCTAGTTTTGCTCCGTTCAAAACAATTATATTTTTACTAAATTATTATTTTAATATTTTGACAAAATGTATGTTATGTAATAATTGTTACTAAATTTAAGTATTAAACACACCCACAAAATTTTTTATATGTATTTTTAATTAATTTTATTACAGTTTCCTTTTGTAAAACACGAATGTCCCATCACTTTTGTGAGACACTGTATTTTATGGATGACATCACATTTGTGAAGTAGGATTAATTGAAAACAGTCCGAATGACATTTTTTGCACATACTATTTAGTCAAATAACATTTGTTATGTAGATCATAAAGTATTTTAAAATGTAATTCAAAGTGAGTTCACATTCCGTGATTCGATGCTTCAAAATGAAAGGGAGCCAATGAAGTTCTTCAAAACTTGATTTGGCAGAAATTAGCCTACGATAAATTAGATTTCTGAAATAATTTTTTGGCATATATTTTATTTCATTGCACTACATTATGCAAATATATAGTTGATTTGCTTTTACTATTAAAATGTTATCAATATACTTTACTTAACTTAAATATGATTTTATTTTATTAGATTTTATATTTAAAGATAAATTTATTAGTTCGGATTGTATATCAATAAGTTAAAAAATTTTTTTATTTATAAATATAGAAAGACATGCTTTTTACATGAAAATAAATTCAAAATCATTATTATAAAGACAAGTTAACATTTACAAGACTTGATGCAGTGGGATAATTTAAAACACAGAAATGTTTTAAAATATACAGAATGTAGTCCATTCATACTATTTTGGAATATGTTTTCCATAAATGATTAAGCACACTATTAAATTATGAGCCACATTGATTTTGAGTAAGAGTCATTCAAAAAGTAGTTATAATGAAACGTAAATACTTACAGTAAAAATATACTTCTTTATAATTTATTTTATACTACATCACCTGTTTTTACGATAGATGGAGTTGCAAAAAACTCAAAACTTGGAAACAGAAATTAGGACAAATATGCATTACACCGTCAAATATACAGTTTCGAACTCCTCAATAATCAAAGTATTTATAAAATTTTGATGTCTAAACGTATCAGGCTTTGATATACCAGCCACGTCTAGCAAGTTAAAAACTTTGGCTATAGAGATAAATTTTGAATGAATTTTTGATGAAGTTTGAATATGAATCATTTACAAATTATTTTAATATTTTGATTCAAAAGAATGCTGAAAACATGATACAAAAAAGAGCATATTTTTCTTATTTAAAAAGCATGCTGTTAATGTAATTTAACTTCGAGAGAAAACAAATTTTAATTATTCTAAATGTTAAAAATGATTTTAAATATCTTTGATTTTGAGATAAATGATGTAAAGGATTAAGTATAGAATTGTGTATCCCTTGCTTTGGCGAAAACTTTGGTGACAAAATTAATTTCTGGTAAAACTGTTACTTAATTTTAGCTTTGTGTAGCTGCCATCTTGTTAGTTACATATTGGCGACAAAAAATACTTTAAAATTCAAGGGGTACCCGACTGTAAACTTTTACCGATATAAGTATCTGTAATTATTTTATGTCTAATTTGTAAAAGCAAGATGGTATCTAATTTGTAAAACCATTAAATGCTTAGTAAAATATCAAATATTAAAAATATATATTTAAATTTTTGCAAATTAAAACTTAACAAATGTATATTTTAATATTCTATTATTTAAAAAATTAATTTTTTTCTAAAAAAAAAAAAAAAAAAAAAAAAAAAATTGTTTAGCATTTTATTTTTGCATTTTATTTTGTTGCACTGCTTACGCATTTTAAAACTTCACTCATTTAATTATACAACTTACATTCAAACGAAACATGCAGCCGGAAGTGCGTTGACAGGAAAGAATCTAATTACTTTTTCCGAATTAAACGAAATTCAACTGAGCTTAAAATTAGGAGATGAATTTGGTTTCCTAGTCTGTGAATTAAATTAGTTTTTATTTCAGTGTTTGCTTTCCAAGTTGGTGTCACTTAGAAACAGAATGTGAAAATGAGTTACTTTCACAACGTTGCAGTATTTGAGATTAATTTTTAAAAGAGCAAATTATATATTTATATCCACAAAAATTTAATATGTTTTTATGTAAGAAATTAACAAAAAAAAACTATTTTCATATTTATCATTGTATAAATTTATTTTAAACTGTATCCTTTTTTTTAAAACCAAGTCTGCATATAGATACAATTTGCTAGTTATGATAAATGTTGCATTTTGCTACTTACGAAAAAAAAAATGTTCTAGACAAAGAATCTAAAACAAGAGTTGTTTTGCATGACATATGAATATTTTTAGAAAAAGAGCTAAGGAAGATGTTAGCTGTTTATTTTATATAATTTAATTGTCTTTTTTATTTATTTATGTATAAACTGTTTCCACATTAATTTCACGTTTCTGCTCATAATTTTATTATTGTATCTCAAAAGATGTGATTGTAAAATTTAAAAAAAAATTCTCTACTATATCATTTTAATAGAATTTTCAGGTTTATACTTTATGAATATATTAAATAACGATGCTCTGAAACTTAATACAGGTAAGTGTGGTATATTATAAAAAGTAAGTTTCTAATTAGATGTATTAGTTTTATAAGGGAAATGCAGATTTTTATAATCTAAACATCACGAGAAATGATGCAAGAGAGTTAAAACTTAAAAAAGAAGGACATTTATCATTAAATTCTCGGAATTGTTTTGGATTATTTGTAAAATCAATTGGTTGAAGTAATGGGAAACGAAATGTAAAATTTAATCATTGAATAATTTTTGGTAAGGAAATTAAATTCAAGTTGAATTTTCGTCTATCTTTCTCCATAGCTAAAACAACCATTTATAAGGCATTAAACTATTCCTATTTTAAATACATCAGCAAGTTACATAGTTCAGAAATAATTTTTAAATTCTATTAAAAGTTTCTAAGAATAGATTAATGTTTTATGATGCATTACTATTCATTTTCTTGGCTGTTATTTTAAATTTTTCGCGGTATATATATAATTTACTTATTTTCTAAATTATGGTAGTGAATCCTCTAGTGGTGCCATCTATTGGAAGAGTCTTAAAGCAAAGACGTATTTCTGACTTAATTTCGCATAACTTTCAGCTAGAGATCATGGCCTGTCTAAGTGTTATTAACTTATTTTCTTTCCCACAATATATATATATATATATATATATATATATTTGTGGTGATTGATAAATAAACACTTATATTGAATATATATACAAAGAGGTTTAAGCAACAGCTTTTTTAACATTGCAAGCAAGAATGAGTGAATATTAAAGAGTCTGTTTTGCGTGAGATAAATGGCATTCGTTCATGAGTGATGTTTTTGGCTAAATGATTGTCTTTTTTTCGTAAGATCACTGGGGTAAATATTAAACATAATTGCAAATTGGAAAATAACACTTCAATAACATGACTCACTTTAACCATAGCTGCACAGTGTCGGACTGATGTATCAAATTATTATTGACTTAATAATCTGTTACTGGGAAGAGGAGAGTAATGGTGAAAAGTTGAAACTCTGTGTGTATGTGTATGAAATAAAAAAAAAAAACTCTCATCTACATCAAGATCATAGCAT
Source organism: Latrodectus elegans (assembly GCA_030067965.1). Lineage (NCBI taxonomy): Eukaryota > Metazoa > Arthropoda > Arachnida > Araneae > Theridiidae > Latrodectus > Latrodectus elegans. The sequence continues at coordinate 28,211,179 of CM057814.1, forward strand.
TCCCGCGTTGTTTCATCTAAAATTGCATTACTACGAGTATACTCATGCTATACTTAAGTTGTGTCTAATTGACTCTAGAAATTAGGTCGATGCTATCTAAGATGAAATCCTCTGATTGCAACAATTGTTTTTAATGATAAAAGGATCCAGAATTTTCTTCCATTTCATTTCTGCAGAATTATCAGCAACCATATTTTAGCGGCTTACTTGTCTCGTGTATTGTATTAGTTTTAACTGAATAAAGCTTTGGTTCCTATAAAGTTATTTGTTGATATTTTTTAATTTGTTTTGTTGCTAAGAGGCCACGATGGTCTGGTCGATCAGGACTTCGTTCTATTTATTGAAAGGTTGTGAACTCAAATACCAACCAAACAGAAGATCCCTCGTGTTCCCTAATGGTGACTGGGAGCCTGTAAAATATGTCATGATTGCAATATCCTCAATATTAAATGATACCACGGTGTTGGCTGGCCAAGTCTGTGGGTTGGTTGCTGCTTCTAAATTACGACGACCCACTCACTTTCCTGGTTACGATTTCAAGCTTTCTGGCTGCCCAACTATGTAAAGGTAACATCACTTCTGCCCTCTTGTAGTGTTGAAAGAATAAAATTTAAATTGATGGTCTTTTAAAAAATGTTTAGTTCTTAAAGATTGGGACCTATTTATAAATGATAGATACGCTATGGTACAACAAATAAAGAGGCATTTCTATTTTTAAAATTTACAGCCTATGATGATTGGTAGTTGAAAATCTCTCTCATTGGAGCTTCATTTTAAATGATCTTAGATTTGTAAAGTGTTTAATTTTTGAAAAATGTAGATTTGAAAAATGTCTTTATTCTCTGCATTTAAATATAAATCATAATAAAGCTAAAAAAATGATTTAAAATAAATTTTAAAAATGTATTTTTATTGTGTGTATATTAAATATAATTTTTCTTAATTATAATCACAGCCCGTCTATATAAACATATTAGGAAAAAACAGAATATCCAAATTTCATAGTTTTAGTAGACAAGTGAGAAAGGATGAGTAGAGAATAGAGATACTTTAAATTTTCAAGTAAGATATCAAAAGAATCGAAATAAAATAACAGTTCCACATTCAAGTTTAGCCACAGGTAAAATATTACCCGGCTTGTTATCTTCGTTTTACGCTCCCAATATATAAACTTGAGCCGTGCCAACTTGTCTAGTGGTCAGCGTGCCTGACTATGGATAGGAAAGTCCTGTGTTCGAATCCCGGTTCAGGCATGGATGTACTTTCTCTTTCCTATCTTTGTCCTTTCCTTGTGTATGTGAATGAAGTACGATGATGCCTACCCTATAAACGGGTCTCTATGGCATGTGTGAGGGTGCGATGGTGGCCCACCCCCTGTGGTGCACCCGGGGCAAGGCCTCGGTGGCTAAGAGGTCTCTGTGTCTGGCCGGTTCCTTGGTATCAAGGAACAATAAATTAATAGACTCTATTGCAGTTGTAACTGTCTACAATCTGCCATTGAATATATATATATATATATATATATATATATATATATATATATATATATATATATATATATATATATATATATATAATATATAATAATATATATATATATATAATATATAATAATATATATATATAATATATATATATATATTATATACATATATATATATATATTATATATATATATATATATATATATAATATATATATATATATATATATATATATATATATAATATATATATATATATATATAATATATATATATATATATATATATATATATATATATATATATATATATATATATATATATATATATATATATATATATATATATATATATAAACTTGATAGTAATTTGCCATTATAGTAAACGCGAATCCAATGTCTCATTCATTTTCAATCAGCTGATGTAGATTTTTACCTTCTGAACAACATTTGAATCTTTTTTGAATTAGTACAATAGTCTTGAACACATCTCTTCTAAATAAAATTAATTTTTCTCCGATTTGTTGAGTTAATTTGCTTGTATAAAACTGTCATTAATTTCACAATGACATTTGAAACTGTGGTGATATTACATTTTATGTAGTTTAATGATAACCTATTGTAGAAAATATGTTAATTGACGCTTAATTTATCTTTGCCGAGGCAGATATTTTCCCCAAAATTTGGCATTTCATCTAAACTAATGACATTACATTTTTCGGAAATTTATCATGTTGAAAAATTGGGAATAAAATACGTGTGTTAACAAAAAAAATTATGTGTGTGAATAGCAACAATCAAACTTCTATTAAAATCAAATATTTTAATTTCAAGTTTATTTCAAAATCATTATTATGTAGACAGTGTGAAAATATAACAATACATTTCATTAAATCTTAGAATATCTAAATGTAATAAAATGACTAATTAATCATATTTTTTAAACATAGATGGTTTCATTATTTTACACATTTCTTGTAAATTTTAAAAAGTATTTACATTAAAATTATACTGTAACTCTGCTTCACACATGTTTTCATAAATTAAAAAAAAAATTACTTTCTCACTAATTATTCTTAAATTTACAATTTTAGTTTAATGTTTGTGTGCTTTCAAATATTACAGTCTTTATATTTTTAATTTCAACTTAAAAGTTGCTCTTCATTTTTCTAAATACTATTTCAACACAGATAAACAGAAACTGTTAATTTAATTTTGAAATTTATATTAATTAATTAGCTATCATAAGAATTTTGTAGGCTATTGATGAATTTCGCTTTCAGGAAATTCTTTATAATGATAAAATGATTCAATTGACGAGGCCGTGATTTTGGCGCATGGAATGATTTGAGTTCACTTCAAATGAACACTACACCAAACCAGAAACTAAAAATGATTTTTGAAATTTATGAGTGAAAAGACATCATCTCTAATGGAAGGGTTGAGTAAAAAGCTAATTTAAGCAGGATATCTTAAAATCTAGGGCATATTTGGGTGCTATTGTTTGAAAATTGGATTTAAAATCATAAGGATATAAAATTTTTACAAAATCAAAAAAAGCTAGGGCTTCGATCAGTAGGAATGTATAACAAATACGGAAAGATCTTTTAAAATTTATATTAAATTTCAATTTTAAAATTTAACTCCGCGATGATTTTGCTAAATAAATTGACACTACATCTTTAAAGAATATAAAAAATAATTACAAAGCTTAATATATAACACGAATTTTTTGTCATTAAACTAAGAAATGAATAACTGCAATACAGAAATACACACATTCAGGGGAATAATTTTTAAAAACAGCAGGACCAAACAATTAAATCATTCAGTATGTGGGTATATTTCTAAATTGAAACGATATAATACCGTAATAAATATTAAACTGTAAAATAATAAAATTATGAATCATATTACTATATATAAGTGAAGGAGAATTAATGTTTTCTTATTAGTTGTTGTTACTAATGACACTTGGATAAGTCAAGCTCGCTATGCCTCTGCTATGTGAATTTAAGTCAATTGTGGGTGTCTTTCGTTTAATCAGAGCATCATAAAGGTGAAAGTACGACTTTTGCTCTTCAAATCCTCCGATAGATGGCAGCACCAAAGGTTCTACTCTCTCAATTTTGGCATTGATCTGAAGGGGAAGTAAATTTTCCCAGACCATTGCATATGGTAACTGCTCAACGACCGACCACAGGAATTTTTATTCCTCAGATTTAACGAGCACGTATATTGCATGTACTCGGTGGGTCTTTGGCGGCATTGTGAATCGAATCCCACCCTTCCGGATGGAAGTCCGATACCCTAACCACTAGGTAAAGAGTTTAGAGTTTCGTATCCCCCGACTGTAAGAAAGTTTTATTAATATAAAATAATGCCCACTTTCACTAGTATTTGCAGAAATCCTTTGATTATAACTGATTTTAAATAGCATTTTTTTGTTTTTTAAGCAATAAAAATTATGTGTTCCTCACAAAGTTTATAATAGTATTTGAATAAAGCATTATTACAGATTTCTCATTAAAATTTAACTTTAAATATATAAATAATTTGTATGCGTACATAAAGTGGGGAAAAAATGTGAAAAAAAGCTAACATAGTGAAATCTCTCATTTTATTTAAATATTCAATTCAGAATGATTTATATGAATTCGAGAAACAAAATAAATCGCTTTGCAGAAATGGGTACAAAAAGTTATTTTCTTCTAAAGGATGAAGCTAGAAATAAAATAGTGTTTAAATTCAATCCATTTACGTTTTGAATTATTTTCACGATGCATGCTGTAAATTTAAAACTTAATCAAATTTCGACAAGAATGCAAACGTGAAAAATCCTTTGTCGAACTTTGAATGCCGTGTTTATTCCAAACTGCAGAAATGCTCGAGTTATGTATGAAATAAATTTAACGGATTCTTCGACGCTTTTTAAAATTCTAAAAACGTTTGCCGAATTGAAATATCCAAATAAATAAATAAAAGGCAGAATTTATTCTGCTATTAATTATATAAAAACGTCGAGGTGGAAAAATTATGGAGAAAATATTTTGTAAATCTCCTGTGCAGTAATTTAAGATCATACCAATAAAAAAATGAAATGAAATGGTATTGTAAAATGTGATAGACTGATGCCAACAAATTTATAAAAATAAGACAGATACACCTGAATGAAAACGATTTCAAATGGTGATTATTACTAATTGAAGTTTTACAAACTGGAAATCATAATGTGTTTACAAATTAAAATCTTTTTTGAAGATAAAGAATAATCAGAATTTGTTTTATATTTCTTATGACATCAATAAAACATTATAAAAATATTGCATTTGGTAGAATAATTGGCTTTTTATTAATTGTTCTTATAACATAAATACTAGTTTCTTTAATTTATTTTCGTATATTTATTTGTTTACTTGTAATACTTTTTTAATTTGTGAACCATTTTATTGAAGAAAATACTTTCTTAGTAATTTATTTTTTTAAATAAAAGAGTTACAATGAATTCTTATCTGTATTTTTCACAGCATTGAGAATTAAATGCCATTAGATGCCAAAGAAAATAAGAAGTGATAGCAAAATTAAATTTATACTAAAATTACAGAATAAATGATCATTGATTGAACATGTTGCTTTTTGTGATATGAGTTAAAATGAAATCAGCAATGAACTTTGCCTTCATGGCCATTAATAACTTCGCTTATAAATTGTGGTATTAAATAAATTGAGATTCTGATGTTGGGGAACAGAAGCTTAGGATTCATTTACGTTCAGAAAAATTGGATTTAGAGTAGAACAAGTGCTAAATTCTAGACTAGTGGTTCGCCGTCAGAAAACAAATTTATTCGATAGATGATAAACTTGAAGAAAAAATAAATAAATAAAATTATTGAATGCAAATCAGAAGGTATTTGGCTACTATGAGCAACTTGCGGTTATGAGTTGAATTGTTGAAATATGGTCGTTGGGAAGAAATAAAGTTATTAGATTACAAATAAACCAATAATGCCTACTAGAGAATCAGAGTATGGTATACAATACTATCACAAAATAGTTAACAGATTATATAGTATCAACATGATGTCTCTTGCTTTGCTGGTAATTAAATGGTGAATATTCTGACCTTCAATTCAAGAGTTCTTGAGTATGATTTTTGACCTTAGCCCTTACATTTCCATAGTCCGAACCCGGAGTTAAAAAAATAACCATAGAATATTAAGAAAATGTGTCCAAGATGCCTATAAACCGTAATCTGTCCATTTTAGTGTCCAGGCAAATACTTGCGTGAACACAAACATGCCTTACCATTGAGAATGTACATTCTCGTGATTTGTAGCATAATTACAAACTCAAACGAAAGTGATTTAAAGTCAGAAGTAATAGAAACATTGAACTTTCTGCTTCTATTCTAAAATCTAAATCATATGGTTTGAGCGAAAACTGTGGTTCTGATGTAAACCGTATTGGTTGTTATATATTTTTAAATAGTACGGTGTGAAATTTTAAATAAAATAAACTAGTATATATTTATATAAATAAATTTCTTATTTAATCAATTATGGGCTGATTTTTTTTTTGATTTAACAAACATATTTGATTAAGAGTTAAGTGATATATTCGAAAAAATAATTGAAATAAGGGATTGAGGTCATTTACGAGTCAGGGAAATGATTTTTACTTGTTGACCGTGAAATAAATGCACTAGAGAATTTTAAAAGCGTTTTAAACGAATAAACATGAAGAAAGTGAAGAATTATGACTAGATATATTATTTAATTAAAATAAATATGATCTTCCATCCGTGAAAGTGACAATTTATTTATCTTTCTAAATGTTAACATACTTGCTTTAAAAAAAAAATAAAAAAATTAAAATTGACTAAAGTAAAAGTTTAGTAATATGGTTACAGGCTAATTAGTTTTTAGGAATAGAAAAAAAAATTTTTTTTAATATCCAAAAATTAAAATAACTTTTGATAGAATTTTGAAATAATTTGTTCTAATTTGTGATTATTAATATTTTGACTTTTAATGTTTATGATGACTATGGTATTTATTACTTTATATGTGTAATATGTCTTTTTATTTCATAAATACTTTTATACATGAAGAATAACTTTTAGCTTTATAAATCTCACTTATAGATGGACAAAGGCATTTTTAACTGAGAGATATTAATAAATATCAAGTAAATATCGTGTATTTCAGCATGTAAATGAATAATAACTTATTTTATAAGAATATAAGATTGGAAGCTCTTTTATTTAAAAATCTAAATTCAGAAAATTTGCACGAAATATTCCAAATATTCAGGCTTTAAGGTAAATACTTTTGCAAAAACACATCTGAAATCTTCGAAAGGAATTATATTTTCTTCCAAAATAAAGAATGCAAATGTGGGGCGTAATTCAATCCGTTTACTTTTTGCATCGTCTTCGGGAGGGACATTACTGTAAATCCTAATCGAGTTTTTACGAAAAATTTGAGCTTGAAATGATTCACGCGTTGTTTGGAAGGCTATGTTCATTCGAAATAATAATATTTAAATTAGGAGAAAAAATAAATCTTTAGTACAACGGGAATATTAAATACTTTAAAAGATTCTGAAGCAGTTCAGGCTTTGAAATATAATAATGAAATGAGAAAAAAATAAAATCTTTCCTTTTAAATGGAAAACATTTCTGTATGAAATATTTGTCTACAGAGAAAGTTTTTCATGCTTCTCTCACGCTGTTATTTATAATTCTCCATTCTGAAAGAGATATAGCAATTTTATTACTAAGCAAAGCACGTTTTACGAAAGAGCGTGATGAATAATAAATAAATTTAAATATTTTTTCCGTAAGACATAAAATATAATATTGAATAAAATATAAATAGTAATTTAATAAATTTACAAATTATGATTAATATTAAAAATATTCATATTTTTTTTAAAGCAAAATAATTTATTTAGTATTTATTAAAATAAATTGCGCACATTTTTAAATTAAATTTTTGGCAATTTTTCTTCTTTTAGCTGATTTCCTTTTAAATATATTGAAAAATTAGTTGTTTCAAAAATTTTTGTTCATTTGTAAATTTCTTAAATAGCCTATTCGTTATTCACCGAGGTTTAGTGTGCTGATCACATCATAAGGTTCAGGGTTCAATCCCAGCCTTTCTCATGCATACCTATCGAGGTGAGTGCTTGAGAATTTTCCGGGTCTCCTCCGTTGCGACGCTGAATACAGTGTGCACTGTGTATTAAAGGCCTCCCAGAAGGTAATTTATCCGGTGACCACCTGTCGTTAGGTTGTCATATCGCGGTGTCAAATAGCCTATTCATTCAAATGTTCATGAAATTTAATTATTTTTATGTTTCTATGACAAATAAAATATGCACCATTTTTGTAAAACAACTTCTTTTATGAACAAGTGTTAATACTGAAAATAAGTTCCTAACAAGGTTGAAAATGCTCCCCCCCCCCTTGGTTACGCATTTTTGAGTGAAATTGTTTTGCCATCAAACTGTAATGAATTAACAGAAAGAAACTGTAACAGTCTATATTAAAAAAAATAAGCTCAAATACACAAAATGGCAATCTATGGGAAAATTTTTAAAATTTTGCATGTTCTTAAAATAATAGAATAAATTTTGATGCAAAACGATTATTTCTAAGATGTAGAAAATAGGAAAAAATAATTAATACTTAAACTATATAAAAAATTTTTTCCAAGGTTTATATATATATATATATATATATATATACATATATAAATTAATTTATAACTTAAATTAATATATTTGTTTCATATAATCTATGCTTCTCTCCCATTTGCCAATTCTAATGAATTTATGGAGAAAAGTGATAAAAAAAAATTAACAATAATCACATACTTTGCGTTTCTTTTATCACTTCTATATTTTATCTACTTTATCTACCATCATATTCCATGATGGAGACAATCTAATTTCTTAACAGTCACAATACAATGCTTCTTATGAAAATTTAACATCATGAGTGCTTACTGAATCAATTGAAGACAAAAAAAAAATCGTAATATCTTTTGTTAAATTCTAACTTATATTAGTAACTTTTGAAATTCTTATGTGTTTTTGAGATTACTTTAAGCAAAAGTTGTTTAATTACGTAAATATAATTTTATATTTAGCATTTTTAAATTTTTATTTGTTTTGCTTTTTTATATAAAATTCGAAAATTATAGTGAAGCTCCGGTCATACAGTAAATACTATTGGGTAATCAGAATTATAAATGGAAAATATTACAGTCTGTTATTCAAAATATAGACAAATAAATATTATTTAAAAATTATGAGAAACTCAAAAGTTTATCATGAAATAGAGATGAAAACAAAGAAATCAATTTCTAACGAAATCAATTCTACACTAGATGGCGCTTCTATATTTGATTTGATAGTTGTCCTAAATACCCTGTATACTTTATTATTTGTGTATATTCGTATTTGAATTTTGTATAAATGTGTCCAATTCAATTTTATCCACTACTAGATAGCACAATATTTCTTAAGATTTTTACAATATCACATTTAATAAAAAAAAAAAATTAGGATATTTATAATTTCTTTAAATTCTTCTATGTTTGATTACAGAATAATTTTCGCAAACAATGATTGAAAAAAGGAAATATTTTGACAAAAAAAAAGCTTTATTATGTAAAAGAGACATTTGCGGTCAGAATTGTTCTATGAGAACTTAGAGAAGTTAATGGAGCAATTTACATTGTAACATGGACAATTGCCTATTTGATGGGGGATGGGGGAATAAGCACGTAGAGTGTTTAACGTTCATTTTACTTTTAAACAAAACAACGTTTTAAAAAATTAGTTTACCTGAAATGCTTACTATGGAAAGTGATGGCAACAAAATACTAATAAACTGAAGACAAGTGGGCAAAAAAGTTGAATAAATATCAGAGAAAAGTTGCTTGTAACTTATTAGATTCAAATTTAATGATTTATTGGGAGGGGGGAAGCAGATGCCTCAAACAAAAGCATACCGGGCGTACATGACACGATACATTCATGTTATACGCAGTGAGACAATTGTAGAGACGTGAAAATTAAGGATCAGTGAGGATTTGCTTATAATAATTTACAATTTAAAATATGTTTTAATCTTATCGAGAGAGAGTTTAAAAAGATGAATAATAATTGAAGACAAAATCCGATTTAAGAAAGAATCATTTGAAAATTACTGATATTTTTCTGACTAATCTATTGTAATACATGAGTCGAAATGATAAAATTAAAATTAGTTAATGGAAATGTTTGAGAATTTACGATAAGCGTTTCATAAAAATTAGGCATTTGTATGTCTTAACCAACTGTGATTATTTATGGAAATAAAGAGCCACTTCTTTCTCAACTAACAGTAGAGCTGATGATCAGTTCCCCAGTTTTTAGTCGCCGAGCTGGCAGCCGAATGGTTAGCGCTCTTGCCTTCGGTTCAACAGTTCGTGGGTTCGAATCCCACCTATGGCATGGATGTTTGTAGTGGTTCGGAATCCACTTTAAACCGTAGGTCCCGGTCTAATTAGCCCTCGTGTGCAAAAAATGACCGTTGAGCGACAAACAATCAATCAATCAACCCAGTTTTTAGTCATTTGTATGGTTTGCATCCTAACTCATGCGAATATGTTTATAGTGATTTGAAATTTGAGTTAAGCTGATGGAAATCCTGGTAAAATTAGCTCTCATGTATAAAATGTTACTATTTAGAGCTACCAATCAAGTCCAACTAAAAAACAGCGAGATAAGATGTCTATGGAGAATTGATTAGAAGAAATAAAAAGAGAATTTTCGTGTTTTATAATTAATATTTAGTTCTTAAATATTTCCGAAACAAAAAGTTCTTTACTTACATTGTTTTTTAAAGAATGTATCACTTCATGCCCCAGTTTATTGGCATTCATATTAGTTTATTTTTCACAATTTCTTGAATATTTTTATTTAATTTTTCTGTAATATTATTTATTTTGAATGCTCACAAAATGCTATATAACAAGACTATAATGTTCTTATAAATAGCAAAAGAATAAATTATAGCAAGCGTTGGAAGTTTCTTTGCAAATTAAGTTAAATTCGATTCATTTTGTAGTTTATTAATAAAATGATCCTTTCGTAAAATATTTAGTTTTTTAAAAGTATTCTTCTAAATAAAAATTTGAAAAAAAAGCAGTTTTAATGACTTTAAGAGGAAATGTTATTACTAAAGTTATTATCATGATTAAAGTTAAAATTATTATGAAAGAAAATGTCGTAAATATATAAATAATAATAATGAATTAATTACAAATAGAAATTTACAGCTTTTTCTGTAATAAAGACATCAGGCAAAAAACAAATAACTTATTTAATTACGATAAAATACTAAATAATGTTAATAAAAACTTAAGAAAATATTACAAACACAGACAAAATTTCGATAAAAATATTTAGCAGACATTATCGATTAAGTACACAATAAGTGATCCTTAAAATACACATAAAAAATTCTGAAAATTAGATACTTGCAATATTTTTATTTTGTATAGTTAAACAAAACTGATTCTTATACACGGTATAATAATTATAGTTTTAATTAAATATGTGTCATTAAAGTTAGCGACGTCTGTGAAATTTGTTTATATAAGTCTGGACGAGAGATGCACTTTGTCTGCGCAAGTCAATTTATTTTTATCTATTGATTGCTTAAAAGAATTTCGTTTATGATTGGAGAGGCAGTATTTACTTGATGAAAAAATATTTATAACAGTACCATAAGCATCGCATTAGGGGTGTATCATATTTTTTTTAAATGCAACAAACACTTAATTATCTGCATTGGATCAGAATATCATTATCATCATAATAAGATATTACCACAAATAATTACCACAGCTCAGGCATATTATTGGAAACGAAGTTATTGTAATTACTATAACAACCCGATGGTTTTAATTAACGGAAAAGAGGTAGATTGCAAACAGAAGCGCAAAATTATTGTTTATTACAGGTATTATTCACTATCAAGGAAATCATACAATGTTTATATATATATATATATATATATATATCAACTAGAAAATTTTCACCCCATATTTTAGTTGGATAAATATATATTGGCCACAAATTCATTTATAATAAAATTGCAAACATTATCGGCAAATTTGTAGATTTATGAATCGAATCAATAATTAATCTAATATTTAAGTATATCCTGATAAAATTATAAGAATTATCACAATATAATGAAATCTGTTATGACTTAGCCAAAGATCACCATACTAATAGTGATTACGTAATTTGACAATTAGCGCCTCGGTTAAAACTTTTAAACTTGAATCGGGTTGTAAATTAAAAATATTTTTAGTGAGTGACTTATTATGAAGCTAGAATGTCCTGTTTATGTACAAATGTATAAATTATTTCTAGATAAATTTATTCACGCATTTAAATTGTATCAGTCTGTCGATGAGGGTAGTTCATCCTTTAATTGCTAGCACAATTCGAATCAAAATGAACGATTAATGTTATTGAGTCAGTTAATATCAATAAAACAAGTGCGACAAACAAAAAATTATATAACATAATATTCATTTTACTTTTCACCTGCGCGTCGCGTTGATTGCGTCTGTCTAGATGACAGTTCTAGTTAGTAGATGTGACAGTTTCAGTTATAGTAGAATACCACCTTGTCAGGTTTGGTAATACCAAATTCTAATTAACACTAATGAATGATTAAATGCATTTTAGCAAACTTTTATGCATGTTTACTGTCCAATAAATTGTTAGAACATTATTTATAGCAGTATTTTAACACACAATAAAGTCTAATAATTGGCATAAATAGTTTTGTGCTACCATAATCAATGCTTGATGCTATTGTCCGGAAAAAAAATTCCGTCAACGCCCACACACTTTCAAACAAAGGGAATTCTAATAAGTGAAAACATGAATTGATCTTCCACAACATGAATTAAATCCATAACATGAAAATATATCATGAATTAATTTTCCCTTCTTTGATTCACAAATTATCAGTAATTACATCGAACCAATTTCTTATAGTTCAAACAATAGCCAGTAAACCTCATAGTGCCTAAACATAATCGGAAAAAAAATGAAGCATTATTATTTTTTTGTACTGATGCACTTATTAATAAATTATTATATTTGATTTATGCTTTTTGCTGTCTGTTTCTATCTTACTCGTGAAACTCAGCAAATCAATCAATTATTTAATTCATGTTATGAGACTGGATTTTGAATTTGCTCTCTTTCCTAAACTTTAAAAACTTTAAAAAAATTACATCAATAGAAACCTCTATTGGACTTTAATCAAACCAATTGTATAAGACTAAAAAGTTATGAATTAATTCATGATCAATTCAACACACGTTCAGTCGTAATAGAATAATTAAAACTAAACGAAAAAAGTAGCTTTTAACAGAGAATTGGAATAAAAGCTATATATATATATATATACTGATTATATAAAATATTTTTAATATATATATACAATACATAGGCATGTTCCAAAGATTTTGATGAATTCATGCAGTAAATCTTAGATGTGTTTTATCATCTAATGAATTTCATTAATGCTATAAAAGCACTAATTTAAATTTCGTAATCAATTGAATACATTAAATTGCTTTTTTAAAGACATTTTCATTTTTTACCCTCCATTAAATGTTCATTTACTAAGAATTTCCAGTTTATGAATGATTTCGAATTCCTGTTGAAATTGTATGGGTTTTGACTGGTACGCCTAGGAATCATATTTATAAATTAATATCTAAAATATTTTTAAAATTTAATTCTTATAGAATAATTAAAAATTAATTGTTGAGGTCCTTTATCGTAGAAGGTTGTTCAAATTATAATCTTGGTTACTGATGTTTGGAATAAATTCACATCCGGAAAATGAGTGTCTTCTCATATTTTTATTGATTATTAGCATTTGTTATAGAAATATTTTGCTTTTTTGATACGATATAAATGATTCTGTATAATCAATATACAACTATATCAAATAATAAATTTAATTCCCTCCAGTTTTTTATTTATTATCAAATTATTTAGTAAAATAAGTTATGAGTCTAATAAAGGAATTTTATGAACGCGTATAAACGTACGGTTTCATATAATAACCGTATATGTTCAGTTTAATAACAGTTTAATTAAAAAAATAATTATATTAAATGGAAAATAAATTTAGGAAAATCAAAATGGTTCCAAATAACTTAAAGATAATTATTTAAATATATTCAATGTTTTTTTTCTTTAATTCTCCTACTCTATATGACAATCACAAAATAGTTAAATTGGCGACAAAATAAACCTAGGGTAATTTTTGTTAGCCACAAAAATATAATAATTTTCACTGATAACCATATTTTCTATAATATATTTATGAGATAAATCTATTATCTGATAATTCTTTTCAGAGAAAATTACGCAAATCGATACGATAGTGTTGCTTTCGCCATCGGGCAAACCGAGTTTGCATTCTGGCAACATTCATTTATATTGATTGGTATTTTTTCTTTCAGTATTTGCGAAAAACATTTTGCGGACTTTTATTTTGTGTTTTCATTCGATATCATTGTCAATAACCAGCTCAATCCTTGAGGAAATTTAAAAATATATAAATGAAAATAGAGACGAAATTTTATAGCACTAAGGTTATGCCCAACTTTTTTAAAATTTTCCTTGGTAATTTTGAATCCAGCATGATAATTGATAACTTCCTCAATTACAGACTTATTCCAATTAGAACATTTTCGTTTGATTTATTACAAGCAATATTTACATGTAGAAAAAAAGATTCTCAGTTTTCATTTGTAACAGTAGTATTGCAATTTTGCTTTTGTTCCATTCTTCGATTTTTGGCAGAGATATTTACATTTAGCTTTATTATTTTCATCAGTCACGAAATGAAAAGTATCGATTTTCTTTGATGAAAACAAAATAAGCTTGATTTTTTTGACATCTCATATGGGATTATAAAGGAATGAGATCTATTTTTCAATTAATCAAAAGTCATTCTCATTGGTGCAATGTTTTGTAAGTAATAAAAATGATATTATTATAGTAATCCGGTGAAATTTCACAACGTCAAATTTACTATAGAATGAATTTTCATAAGCAATAATCCTTTAATTTTTTTTATCCTAATCATAATACTATCCTAAAAATTATTATTATTCAGGAATATTTTCGAACTTATAATAAAGTTTAGGAAATAATCTGTTTATTTTCACGTTATATTGGGTAGAAAATATGTTTAAAGTAACATAATGTAATATTGGCAGCACATTTGATCTAGAAATTGTAAATCTGACATGGTATATGGCTTAGCTTATATTTCACAAAGAGGCTAAGAGATTGGTATCGATTACAATTCAGTCAAGCATTAACGATTATGGTTAAAATTTAGAACATAACCATGAACTTTTATTATGTTTTTTAAAGAGATATATTTTTGTATGTTAATACAGAATTTTTGAGACGTCAAATAATTTAGTAATTTAACTATAAAAATAACAAATCAAAGCGTTATGTGTTTATGCTTATATGGAGCAGGAATTTGGAGAAGAAAATAGGAATTTTTATATCGTTATTTATATATATATATATAATATACGTTATAATTATAACGTATTTTTACAAATAAGTCTCATTCCATGGTAATTAACAATTAATTTAATCATAATTTATTGCAATTATATTTGCATTAGTCTTCTTTCAGACATAGCATCTAATTTTTGTTTTACTTTTTTATAGTACAAAAATTATTTTGAACAATGTTGCAGACATATTGAAAGTTATTTTCTTTGCTGTTACAATAATATTTCTAACTGACGTCTAAGACGAACAATATATCTGGCTATGGTATATCATTGATTATATGATATAACATTGAATTGTTTATAAGAACAATGTCTCTTAATTCGCGTTGAACATTGATTATGAAATATTTTACACATCCCTAATCATAATCAATTATTCATGAAATTTATGTTCTAGTTGGAACCGATTTCAAATCGCGCTGATAGTTCTCGTTTACAATTACTTACAGATGCTCCTGTATACATAGCAAATCCAGTATAAAATTAAAAAGATTATTATGGAAATTATTAACTATTGATATAGGAAAGGAAGACATAAAATCTAAGAAAGCTCTAATTAGAGTAATTTGATGAAGCTATATCAGCCATTGTTTGAAATATTATTGAAAAATATTTTCTGAGCTACATAATAACTAAAAGATGATGCACATGTAATTAAAATCAAACCGATATCGAGAAAAGTTGCTCAATCCGATTGTACTACAATATAGTAACTAAAATGGGAAGAATATTAAATTTACACAAATACAAGCCCAAATTCTTAAAATGTTTTACAGAACAAATATTTTTTGTACAGCGGATCAAAACAATAAGATACATTTTCGCATATTTATAAATAAAGAAAATTTCATTGAGGTAAGTTACTCTAGAAAATTTCTAAAAGTAACATCTGAAACCAAAGAAAACTACAATATAATGAAAGAGTAAACTTTCTAGCCTCAAAAGTTGAAAAGAATAATGAAATGAATAATAAAATTAAAAGTCTAATTATAAGTTTCCCCTTTTTTTTTTTAAGAAATTTATTCCTTTTAGAAAAATAAAACATACATTGCTATTTTATATTTGTTCGAATCATTTTTGTCTACTAATCCTAGGTCCAGAACAAAAAATTTTCTGAGAATTTTTGAGAATATTTAAAAATTGATTACAACAAATTTTAGTAGTGCAAAAAAAAAGTTGCTTAATAAAGCTTTATTTGTTATTAGTTACTTTGTAAATTAAATGGAAACCAATAATTACTTCAAGTAAAAATAGTGAAATTCATTAGATTACAATAAAACCATTTCAGTAAAAATTCCAATAAAAAATCTTCTCATATATATATATATATATATATATATATATATATATATATATATATATATATATATATATATATATATATATATATATATATATATATATATATATAAAAAGAATATGAGAATAGCTTGGTAGATTTGAGTATGTGAATTTTTTAATGGCAATTTAATTTTCAATTAAACTATAATAGTATTAGAGAATGACAAAAAATTTCTCAAGAAAGTGAATTCTTTGTTTTCTCAATAAATTTTTATTGAGAAAATAATAAAAATTCTTAATAAAGTACTTCATTTCCGAAGATTTATGCTGATTTTTATAGAAAATATGGCAAAATGTGTTAAATAGCAAGATGGAAACAGTTTTTCATCGTTTTAAATAAAGAATTATAAATTATTTGAAGCAGAAGTTTTTAAAATTTAATCTTATTTTTTTTTACATAAGCAATAGGCATGTTAATGCCTATTTTCCTATGAACAATCATTTAAGCTGACAAAATGAATAATTGAAATAAGTTAACGTTTTAAATTAAAGTACTCTTTGTCAACTGAGGCTGCTATTAATTAAAATTATGTCATCGAAAGGAAATGCTCTCACAAAATTGGATTATAAATTAAGTCCATTTGTCCACTTTCCTCCTAGTTTCAGAAGCCCTGATCTGACATTATGCTAAGTCATAAATTTACGTCAAAATGTTTCACAGGAGGAGTATAAACACTCTGAAATTCATTGAGTTTTCTAAGCAGTATTGTTAAAGTAAGGCAAAATTTGCAGTGAATGCTATCGGTAAAAAAAAAAATTCAGAACTAAGTTTTCTAAAAAAGAGATTAAAAATGAAAATTTTGGCACTATCTGTCTTACTAATTTGCATTTTTTGCATTAAGTGATAAAATGGAAAGATTAGTAGGCAGGATTAGCAGTTCTTACTTTGTGAATAGACTAATGAGATGCTGGAAAAGATTAAGCGGTTGAAAGACTTTGCAGGAAGAGGGTTTAAAATATAATAGAACAGTACAACAACGTTATATAATCTGAGAAGTAGTCAGTTAAATTTCTTTTATGAAAAATATTATAAAAAAATGCTATAACTTCCTAAAACTAAGTGTTGGCAAAAGAAAATCCAATCAGGGGACAATTTGTTTTACTCTAATCGAAATTCAAATTGATGGTATTATCTATAAAATGTTTTTAAAAATAAATTTTTTTAAAAAAAAGGTATATATAATAAAAATAAACTTTACAAGATCTGTGTAACCCAGATTTCAAAGGTGTATATAGAAATAGATGTAAACACTAATCACTATGTTGTATACATCTTTTTCTATTTATCATATGATAAAAACTTTTTCTAAATTGGATGGAATTAGTTTACATTAATTACTGCAGTCCAGGCAATATTTTTTATAATGGAAAGGAAAATTTATTTTATGATTATGTTATTTGTCATTTTATTAAGAAACGTTTCTTTAATTGCTATTACTTACGACTCAGCTATTATTTATTAAATATTTACTGTAGTTAATTAGGTTAATTTGATGTATTTTAATTTTAAAAAGAATCTGCATAATACAATTCTTGTATTTTATTACTTAATTGATGTTAAGAATTTCGAAGCCACATCAAATGATGTGGAGCAAATACAAAATGCGATTTATAAAACCTTATATAAATTCTTACAAATCGAGTATTGCAATAATTAAAGAATCCCTACTTTTTTTGCAAATTGTTTTGCTTCATACCATTGACTTATGTCCAATTTTTTATCAAAAAATTATCTCAATTCAAAAGATAAATTTGACAAACTTTTGTGAACTTGCTTTAGAATTTTAGAAAGTACTCATTCAAACATTATAGAATAAATTGTTTTTGTTCAGTATTATTACCTGTATATATGTGTGTGATGTTATTATCAATATATGTATCATATCTGAGAATTCATAACTATTACTTATAGGAATTGGAAGGAAAATTAATGTAAAGATATAAAAAAATATTTCAATGAGATTAAAAGAAATTAAGCCTTAACTTTATGTAATGGTTTTATAAAATTTTGAATATTCTAGCTATTATTTTTTAATTTCGTAATAAAGCTTTTAATGATATTTTAATGGTTATTTCAAAGAATTTAAATTAAAAGAGTCAAAAAATAAATTTTGGAGATAAATATTTAAGAAGTTTATTTTAATATTGCTTACATCAGTGATGAAAAATGCATCTGTAATTTCTACTCTTTACATTGTAGAAGAAAATTGTGTGATTATTATACATCTATTCTTACTAATTCAAATTCATTAAGAAAGCGTGCTTAGGTTTTCCGGTTCACGTTTTGCAAGTAAAATATATATTAGTATAATATAGTAAATTGTTACAATTATGTATGTGGAAGTAGCAACTGAATTATATTCTATTACTTATAAATTAATGTAGGGATGAGAGTTTGTCATGATTTTTATTGTTACATTTTAAATAATCAAGTTATGTATTTGCTTTATATTACATTACTTCTATCGTTATTTTTTTAAACATTGAATGGACGATTAATATAGACAATCGTGATTTTATGCTTATTTAGCAACTATATATAATAATAAATAATTTAAACACGTTTTTAATCTAATATATTCAATTTGTTTTTAATCTAGTTCGAACAGGTCTTTAAATCTTGTGCATTCCACGTTGTTAATATCCATATCATAAACAATGAATAGATGAAGTTTCATGTATCTTAATTTCCAGTAGAAACGTTATGTTAAGTTTTTATTTGTTTGAAAGTTAAATTTTGACATCTGCGTTGTTTTCATTTAAAAAATAAAATCATTCTACTGTTAACCAAATTGAGTTAGAAAGAGCCGTGAAAATATCATCAGTATTATCAGAAATTGGAATTTATATCCCTATACGAAGTAATTATACAGAAAAAATATGCGATAATCTGACAGATTAGCACTATTTCAATTCTAATTCAGAGCAGGATTTGTTAAATCTTTTCATTCTTATTGTTGTACAATAAGTTGTTTTGAAGGTTTCCCATGATGTATAGTTGGTAATAATTATTTTTACTTTCAAAAATAAGATTTAATACTATTTCTTTTAATTTAAGGTAATAATTTGTTGTTACAATATTCTTTATAACATAATATAAGTGTTATGTAAACAGAGTTCTCCTTGGTAATTATGAGTAACATTCGAAAATTTAGGAATATGTTCAAAGTTGCTTCTCTGTATAATTTATTTTTCATATATGTTTTAATAATTTAATTTCTTCAATTTCTTAGTGTTTTTGTAATATATCATAAAAATATAAGTTATGATTTTGTGACTGTCCGATAATTTAACACAGGACTTATGCTAATACTGCTTTTCAGTACTATCTTAAAATATTTCATGGCATGTTCTTCAAATTCAACCTTAATTCCAAAAATAATTCTAAAAAGAACAAATAACAATCACTATAAAATACTTATTTTTATATAACAATAATATATATAGTTTAAAACAATGATTTACCTAGCTGAGTAAATGCTTTGCTTAATCGCCAACAAAAGTGAATCGATCTTCTCTCGTCATTTTTTGTATACATTGCATTATTTGAAAAATAAATTACTGGTAAAACGATGTTGTCATAATAAATTGATTAACATATATCCATACATATCCCAAATAGCAAAACCATGCAAATGAATTGTAATGACTTTTTAAGAAAAAAGCACTTGTTTTGTTTTTGAAGACAGAGGACTATACATGACCCCAGCGAAGACTCTTGGGTTGAGAAGACCTAAGCAAAATTAACTATTTCAGTGTCTGAAATTTTCTCAATTTTATGTATACAAAAGATCTTTTTTACCTTGCTATATAAATAAATGTGTTTCGATTTTGCTGTTGTTGTTTTCTCTTCAGTGTCACTTTGCTGATAAAGCGAAAAGTTGCACCTTTTCCTCGCCCGCGAAATGGAAGCGCAGTAGAGAATAAACATGATGCTGACGTTGAAAAAAGGAAATGGAGAAAAAATTGATAGTCTGAAGGTACCATCATAGGATGTAAGCTGGAAAATTACGAATTCAGTACTTTTGACACCGAGAATTGAAGGGATGATGGATGGCATCGCACTAAAGTGTCGCCGTGATTCTAATAATATACTGTTCATAGACTGATCATCTCACTCAAAAAATGTTTTTCTCTTCTATAAATGGCAACAATGAAAATATTAGCTCCCAGACGATAATTTATTTAATTTTGTCAAAAATAATTCTTACATAAAAATAAATTAGTAAGAAATTTACTTGAAAATACTTTTCATAAAAAATTAGTGGGAAAAAACTTCCAATAGAGTTATTTAAATATTAACCACGTGACTAAATGGAGTTTTGAGTTGGAAACATTTTTGCATTCTTGAAGTATTACGATATTAATGAAAAGCGTATCAAGCCATATTATTCTTACTTGAATATTATTTGCGAATTAATTACATATTTTTTTAAAATTATTATTAGAATAAAATTTTGTGAGCTTCAAAACTGTAAATACAATCATTTGTATTTTGGAATTAGAACCAAAAGTGTTTTTGCACCGAAATGAATGATTGGTTATTTAGTTAGTGTTAAAAGTTTGTGGGGACATTAAACTCATAAATAATTAGATTTCTAAAGATTTTTAACGTTTAGTTGCTGTTTATTGAAGGATTATGGTAATAGTTTTAGTCATTCAAAGATTAGCTTTCCTTACAGATTTATAAAGAAAAAAATTCCTTAATGTTTTTATAAACACTTTACTTATTATACATGTACAGTTTTGTATTAAATATAGAGTTGCGACAAAAATAAATAAATAAATAAACTAATCAATGATTTAAAATGAATTTCTGCTTTCTTTATTTCTTTAAATTTTTAGCTTATAATAATCCATTCTGATTATAAGGATCTAATTGTTATAAATTTTAATTTCATTCACAATTAAATTTTTTTTGTATAATAAATTAAAATAAACGCTTAAAATATCCAAATTGTACTGTATTTATTTCTAATTTTTATTAGTATTTTGTTTATTACTTGGATGAAAAGACATCCCTCAGCTATTTATCCCTCTAAATATATTTAACTAAAATGATATTAATCACTTATTGAAATTCTTGAATTTTTGCTTAGATTATATATATATATATATATATATATATATATATATATATATATATATATATATATATATATATATATATAATCGAAGTAAGAATTACTTATTGTAAAAAAAAGGTTTAATAACTTATTTATTAAAATTACACTTTAAGATATCATTCATTGAATTTTTTAAATTTCCTTCAAATTTCTCATGAATAATACAACTATATTTTTGTAAAGTATTATATTTCTATATTAATAATATTTTATTTAAAAATTATTGATTCAATTTTAATTTTAAAAATCTATTTCGATTAATTTCACAAATTTTATGAATCTATTATAAAACTTTTGAGAGAAAAAAGCACTTGTTAATCTATAAGAGCAAAAAAAATTGGTATTTTTAAATGTATATATTTTTTGCAAAGATTACAAATCATGTCAAGCAAATACTCTCGCTGAGAGAGAGCGAGAAGTAACACTTTTATATAAATAAATTAAAGTATTCTAATCGATAGTATAAAAGCTTTCTATTCCTTAAGTAAAATTTCAATGAAATGCTTCTATCTTTATGTTATTAGTTTTCATTATATCTTAAAGTAGAAGTGCTTATATTTACTTTTAATTGATTCATCTATAAGTGTGCACAAAGTTTTGTACATTCTACTTATAATTTAAAAATTCACAAATGAAAATTATTACAAATGACAAAGAAAATGCTAAACAATAAATCGAATTCAGAAGTCAAAATAATTTCTAGATTAGAAAGTATGAGATTTTAAGAGCTCTGTGTACAGACAGTGGGTACAGTTCTCTCAAAGAAACACTTATATTATAATATTCTTCTATCTTTATTGGAAACTTGCCAATTTTTTTTTCCAAACAAACCACAGTTGAAGATTTCTGGTATCTTTTACTTTCGCTGTTAGGATGCACATTTTCAGGTCAAAGCAATCCAACTGTTTCAGAATTGATTTAACTTCCCACACGCAGCGTTTTTGGTAAAAGATATTTTGTAACTCGTCTCGAGAATTTAAAGAAATGTGGATTTATAGTTGTAGAAATTATATCAGTGCAATTTAACTCTTTCATGAAGCGAAAAAGAGTACTGGTGAAAAGGGATTTCTCGCTTTCTCTATAAATTCATATTTGAGATACACTGTGACTTCTTATCGAGCTTTAAAAGAAGTATCTGAGGATAATATGTGAAAAGTTATATTTCCGTAAATTTAGCTTCCCTTTTATCCCTTAAATAGTATTAATATATACATTTCGAGGAATTCTAATAATTAAGTTTAAACCGACTACAGTGTGTTTATAAATTTATTTTGATTAAGTGAGTATGTTCCTAACATGCATACATAATCGTGCATATACGCCCATCACTAAGTGCCTCGTGATTTTGAACAGGGTCAGATAATGAAGTCACACATAAACTTGCCTCCTCCAACTGGTGAGTGCTAAAATTGTTCTGTTTGTGTTGATTTATTGCTCTTTTTCATAATTTTATAGATTATTATCGAAACCGTTTTATCCATTACAGTTTTGTAGCTTAATTTTGCGGATAGTCAGGAACACACTAATATATACACTAGCTTCCAAATGTTAAGGAGCAACCTTATGTTTTTCGGGCTTAATTTGCAAATGAAAGAATGTAGAAATACTAAATCTGTATGGCATTGGCATAAAACTGGTATTTATTGATTGAATTAGAGACGTTTAAATAAGAAAAACGCATAAATAATTTACAGCAAAAGAAAAGCAATCTCAATAGGAAAGTCTATTTTTGGAAAAAGAATAACCACAATTTTATGTTGTAAAATGTCATAAAAAGGAGTTTTAATAAGGGTTATGCCCACTCCTAACTTCACGGCATGAGTGGCATAGATTGTCCATATTGTCAATTGAGTTGTCGGTTATTGAAATGGCTAGACACGAAGTAAGCAGTTTTTCAGTTGTCCTGCAGGCCTTTGAGGAGGAATTAAACCAACAACCTGTTTACGAAGATAGTCCCACAAATTCTCTATAGGATTCAGATCGGGAGATCAAGCTGACTATTTGATTTGCTCCAAACCAAAACTCTCATGATATACAACAACTACAGATCGATCAGGTCGGGGTTAACAGCCATCAAAATGAAGCTCGTGCTACTGCTTTCAGATGGTTTAGAGAATTTAGAAGAGGTCGCAATTTTCTTCAGGATGAAGAACACACAGGAAGGCCGCCGTTGGCAGTAATCGCGGATAATGTGACTGCCATACGAAAAATGTTAATGAATGTTAATCGTTGTGCCTATCAAATGATACAGAAGAAACTTAACATTGGATCCGCAGCCCCATAATCTAACTGAGCATAAAAAAGAGGAGATTGTCAGAATCAGTAAAGAAACTCTTAAATTGCTAAATGATGGTGGCCACCGCATCATTTCTAAAATTGTAACAGGTGATGAAACGTACATACCGTTTTTTGACGTTCCAACACGCCAAAAAAGCAAAGTATGGGTCTTTGAAGATGATCCCACGCTGACAATGGTGGGAAAAAAACACGCATTGAAAAAAGTGATGTATGCCGTTTTCTTCAGAAGTACAGGATTCGTCAAAGCAATCAAGTTGGAAGGACAGAAGACAGTAACAGCAAACTGGTATACCACCATATGTCTCCTAGAAATTCAACAAGAACTGAATGATGGGGGACTAATGCTTCACAATAACAATGCCTCTTCACATACAGCCGGATTAACAGTTGAGTTTCTTTAAGAAAAACAAATTAAAGTGATCGAACATCCGTCGTATTCATCTGACCTAGCTATGTGCGACTTTTGATTATTCTTTAATCTAAAAAAGAACTTGTGTGGACGTCGTTTCCATTAAGAAGAAGAGATTAATGTGGTTATAAATGCATTTTTTTCATCTATTCCTAAAAATGAATCGCTTGATGCATTTAATTTGTGGAAAATTCGTCTACAAAAGTGCACTGATGCTGGAGGAGACTACTTTGAACACACCTAAAATTTTGTAAGTATAACTTTAAAAACCTAGTTATATCTCAAAAATTTCAGAGTGACCCTCGTATATGAATCAAGAAACTCATATCAGTCACAGTTCCTCCCTTAACAAATGCAATTCGCAATGTGATCCCTGCGCAAACCATTATTCTATCATTGCGGTAACTGTGACTTTCCACAGTGTTAGATTGATGGTATTTGGTGATTTGTTCCAGTCACATCGGCAAGTCTTGAATCGCTTTTCGTTGTGAATCTGGACTCGTTTGTAAACAATACATAAGCCCATCGCTATCTGGTCAAGGAAACATGTTAAGCGGACCTTTCTCTGTCGTCCAGTGAAGAGGACACTCAATACTGGTTGCTTTGCATAGAGACCTTCTTGGTGATGACGTCTTCGCACCGAACTGTCGTATATTCTTTTCTCTGGTACTATAGAATGGTTAGCAATAAGTTGCACCACAAAATTGTTTCTTCTCATTCGGGCCGAAACAGCTATAAAAGGTCTTTTTCTGGTATTGTAATTCGTGGTTGGCCTGATAATACAGATATAAATCTAACAACATAGTGAGAAGTTTGCTCTATATTATTTTAATACTGTTACGCAGTTGTTTAGAGGACGGACAGGTATAGCATAAGGAATTCATTGACACTTCCTTTCTGGAATTCATTGAGTGTATAGACTTTAACTTCATCGTGTGCGTAATAATAAGGGAGTATTCGTAAAATTACTTCAGTAGAAAAATTCTTTTGCATTTAACGAAAAATTTATTCGATTATTTCTGCCTAGTTTATATTTAATTGCGCAAATTATCATAATATTGGAAAAAATAGTGAAGGATTGCCTATATTTTAAAATTTGTCAATGGAATAGCTTTTCATGTTATTTCCAGTTTGCTAAAGAGATATTCAATAAACTTTTATCCTCATCTTTGAATTTAAGGATAAAAGAATTATTTCAATTTGAAATTTATAACATTTTGAAAAAATTTCGTTATCATTTAAAAAAAAATTTATTCAAACTAAATTTTAAAACTATTTAATAGGAAATTGCATAATAATGTATGCCACTGTGAAAAGGTGATCCGTTTAATTGCATTTGAAACAAAAATATGTAAACAATCATTTTGAAAAGAATTTATAACCATCTAATGAACTGGATTATATATGAAAATCACAAAATAAATTAAGAGAATGTTCTAATTGATTTTGAAATTAAAATTAAGCATTATACATAAATGAGTTTCAACAAAACTAAAAAATTCATCATAATATATTCTGCTCAAACTAATCATATTTTACATTTTAAGGAATTACATTGAAAATAATTGACCCCAGAAAAACGTAGAGTTTAACAATAAACCAAGTGCGAAAATTTGGAATGCGAGATAGCAAACGTATATTAATTTTATTTCAATGAAGAATTTTACTTAATTTTTATTATTAGAATAACTTAAAAAATACTGTTTTGCGAATTGCATTACTTAGAAATATAGGTGGGATGTATGAAGCTGTTTTGTTAAATGCAAATGAGTAATGTTTCTTAATTATTTTAAATAAATATTTGGGTAAAAGTATACAGTTGGGTGTCCCTTTAATTCTTTGGCGATTTGTTTTGGCGCCAAGATAGTCACCAAGACGTGAATAACAAGCTAAATAATAATAATAATAATAATATATAATTTGTATTATTGTATAATACATATAATTGCATAAATATAACTAATAATAAATAAATAATGCGACTAAAAATAAGGGGATTACCAGAAATCGAGTTTTATCACCAAATTCTCGCCAAACTAAGGAGCACCGATTCTACATTGATCCCAATATTTGTGTTAAGAGTCAGTTAGTGAAAGAAATGATTTAATTTACAGTAGAGTAAAAATAATCCTATGTGTTAAGTTTTTCCATAATTCTCATATTAATTTTTCCTTTTATCTTCAAAACCTTTAGCAGTTTCTAAGATATATATTATATAAACAAAAGTAATGCAGTGGTACAAAATATAGCTTAATGTAACGTCAAGCTAAGTAAGTTTATTTGATTTCCCGTAAAAAATGCTTGTGTTGACAATATCTTGTAAACTGTGAAAAGTCGTTTTCATGTTTTTATTTTACTTACATATAAAAAGCTATATATAAAGTATCGGCACAAGTGCCGCATAATCCATGACGCCAAATTCTGAGATTGGTGATTTTTTGGCGGATTTTCTTATGTATCTGACAAGCTCGATTTTGTTCCTATAAGAATTATGCAGAAAATTCGCTTTGGGTAACCATGCGCACGTCACGAAACGTCATCTTGGCAACATTTCTTGATCGCCAAAAAATGAAAAATTTGGAATTATGGATTATACGGCACCTGTGCCAAATTATCTGCTAATTAATACAAAATAGCTAATTAAATCATTATTTGGAGATTTATTTCAAATTTTGTCAATACAAATAATATTATGACTGCAGGTGAATAAATTTAAAATTTAAATATTTATAAAACTCAGCGAAAATGAATACATATTTAGTAATTTAATGATAAAAGTTAGTTGTGACTAACTGGCAATAAATTGATATTTAAGGAATTATCAAATTAAAATAAATAGAATATTTCCTATGTATTAACATTCGAATATTATATTTTTAACAAAAATTAATATAAATATTTGCTAAAGTGTAATAAAGCAGATTTATTTGGTGATATACGAGAAGTAAAAGAAAATAATATTCTATTTATTGCTTTCCGTTTATAATATTAATTTGCTATGTTCGCTATTCAATGGAAAATTGTTATAATTTGAATCACATTTCAAGTTAAAAATGAGATTTTGATTTAAATTCATAAGTAATATTAAAACATGTTATGGCTAAATAATGCCATACCAAATAATTTTTACAACAGCTTATGTAAGAATAACAAGCATAAGTTTTTGAGACATTAAGAACAATGTAAAGTTTTGGTATATGGATAATTTTATCAATAGATTTTTTTTGAACATAATTCCTTGTTTAACTTTGCTAACTACTTTATTTCTCGACTGACTGTAAGTTTTCTTAAAATGTGAGTTCTAAGCGATTTTTCTTTATTTTGTTTCGTTTTTCTTATAAAATAAAATAATTTATTTAAATATTTTGGAATTTATCTTATTGTTTGCTCTAACACTTTGAAAGAGCAAAAATTTTACACATTTCTCTTTTAATGTAATTTTTAAGATAGTACACTTTACAACATGTTATTATTACATTCAAGACAGTTTTAAATATTTTCAAAATATTTCACTTTTGATAAAAATAATTTTTTTCAGAATTTTCTTCTGAAATGTCTAGATTTATTTTGCTTGAAGATTTTTCTTATTCTTAAGTTTTCACGGTCACAAACTAATTTTTATTACAAGCAGATAGTTGTCGTAGAGTCAGTGAATTTAAGCTTAATTTTCATGCTTTCATTATGACATTTTAGAATTCATTGCACCATTTTATCGAATTATTTAAGCCACTAACACTGAGCCTACTATTGTTTCCTAATATTTTGTGATAAACATTTATAGATATAGCATTTTTATATATTTCTTCTCGATTAAAATAGCTACAGGGTATTCATAGAAAATGAATTGGCAATGCACAGTCTACGGTGTTTTTATTATTTTTAGAAAACTCCTATAAAATTAATATACATTAAACAGGTGATCTACATTAAACTCACAAATTCTAATGACTGAAAATTTCACTGCTTAAAATTTATTTCCATTCCACTGAAATATTAATCTTATGTACAGATTACTGTTATAAAATTCTATTTTGTTACACTGAAGATGCTATTATTATAAACTTTTTATATCAAATACAACTCTATGAATATTTCATAACATAAAAGTCTAATTGTATGAAATTCACTCTAATATAAAAGCTACCTATTCTTTGTTAGACCTCATATTCATATCTGAAAAAAATAAGTGAAATATTCTCTTCATAAACAGATATAATAATTAAATGAATAATAAATTAAACAATGTGGTGTGTTTAAGGAATAAAAATTTTGCAACACTTCCTGCTACCCAAGTGCTACTCTTGTTAGCACACCTATGGCAAAGATTATTTCCTCACGGTGTATACCAATCGGCAAATATATTTACTAATGAAAAACTCTGCCACAACGTTGTTTACGCTAGTGGATAGAGGGAAGCTCCTCCGTTTTACCCCCTTCCATTTCAGAATGACCCACACCCACGTCGAACACACACCAAAAAGTAATCAATACCGCTAGGCGCCAGGGCGCTTGCGCCTTTATAGCCAGTTCCGCCCTTTCAGTCATCCCCTCCACCTTTCAGATATTCATGTTTACGACACGAACGTCAACACGGTTTTGTCAGAAGAAAAAATATCGACATTACCATGCCGGTATGAAGCTCTTCCTCTTCTCTGTTTCATCTTAAAAGACTATTTGGTAAACTTGTCATGGAATACGATATCTTCAGGACATGAGAAAACACTGATGATTCATTTTGTTTTATGCTGTTTACCAAATGAGAATATATGTTCCCCACTTCATTGTTTCAGATAGTTGGTAAAAATAAACGTTTTTTTTTCCCATAAAGTTTGGGAATTTTATGTGAACTAATATATTCCATGATATTTATTTGAAACGTTTTTGACATGGACATGATTGGATTTTATATTTTTGTTGCAAATGGAGTGTGTAGAAAAAATCCTTTCAGCCCTAAGATAATTTGTTGTTGTTACCTTGTGGCAGCTAGGTTGGCATTATGGGGTGCGCTGCTCCACTTTCCCAACTGAACCATATTTTGGTGTGGAATCCGACTGCCTCAGCATACACATGCTATAAGAACCCGTATATAGGTTAGGCAACCATTCACAACCCCCATTCGTACAAAGAAATAACAAAGACAGTATAGACAGAGAGAAAAAGTATATTCATGACTGAACTGGGATTCGAACTCAAAACCTCCCTCTCGCCAGTTAGGCACGCTGACCACTAGACAGAGAGGGTGGCCTAAAATATTTTAAGCGTTTTTCTTTTCTTTTTTTTACTATTGAAAGTGTTATTAAACCTGTTTTAGAACTGTAGATAAGAATAGAAAAAATTTCACATAAGAAAATATTAAAAAAAATTCTTAAACACTAATAAGGAAATTTTTTTATAACAAAATAGATGAAATGGAGTGACATAGCATAAAAAAGTATCACACACTAAATATATAAAAAAATGTATGAAATATGATGAGAAAATACTTTCAAATAATATCGATAATGTAAGTACATATAAAA
Organism: Latrodectus elegans; assembly: GCA_030067965.1. Taxonomy (NCBI): domain Eukaryota; kingdom Metazoa; phylum Arthropoda; class Arachnida; order Araneae; family Theridiidae; genus Latrodectus; species Latrodectus elegans. The sequence continues at coordinate 28,240,994 of CM057814.1, forward strand.
ACATATTAGAGAAATTTTATTTCTTACTATACACGTGAAAAGTTTTAAAATTTACAAATATAAGCATATTAACGATTATCGAAACACATTAAGAAAGTTGTCTTAAGTGTAAAATAACACTCGAAACACATTTAGCAAAGGCTGCTTTGATATCTCATTACATATTTGACATAAATATTGTCCTTCTCAGCATTCTTAACTTAAATGAAATTTGACCATCAGAGTTATGTTTTAGACAATATTCAACAGCGAATCAAATTGTCATAAGCCATGTTTTTTAAAAGAAACAGTTTTAAATGTTACAAGCATTGAAATCTTTAAGATATCAGAAAATTATCGGAATATATTTTAAAAGAATCATTTTCAAATTGAACATGTCTAAAAATCAGTACAAAAAATACTAAGGAGTAAATTTAAGATGTCTGATGATGGAGCAGTTTGAGATTGTTTAATCTCGTATTGAAAGATGCATATGCGTCTCTCTATTTAAAGCACGCTTAAATAATGCATGTTTAATACAGAAAATAAAATATGAGTTATAAATAATCCTAAATACAAATTAAACCTTTATAACAGACCAATTTAACTTCACAGTTAATTTATAATAATTTTAAAATCATAAGAGAAATCTACGATAATGAGAATTCCCTAGTTTAAAATATTTTAATGCACTGAAAAGTGTCTTTAGGATGTCATTGTTAAAATTTAAAAAGAATTAATTTTTTAAAACTGATATCATATTCTTCAAGTGAGTTTTATACTATTGTCACTGGTGCATTTTACTGCATATTCCAAGGAACTAATATAAAAGCTAGAAATTGGTTATTGCAGATTCAAATATTAAAAAGTGGTTAACTGTGAGAAAATATAATTAAAGATCACCGTCTTTTTCTTCTTATAATACCAATATATGATACAGACGATTTTTTTATAATGTTATACTGACTTTTCAAGATGAACTTCTACTGATTTTTAACATAACTATGTGATGGCCTTTATTTTCATATAAAATTATTATAAAAAGGTAATTCATTCCACAAAAATATTTTCAAGTTAACTTGATAATATTATTAATATATATGTGCTTCCTAATGCGGCATGATAATTAATATTATTCAAATTAATTAGTATTATTAACTGATAACATAACTGTTTAATATTATTCAAATGGATTGATAACATAACTGATTAGAACTGAACATAACTGATAAATATTATTCAAATTGATTTAAGAATTCTTGCAATACATAATTTATAATTAATAAGAAAAGTATTTTATCATTTAATTCTACGAATTGCTTATTTCATATATGTATTTCAAATGAATATTAATAAAGAAATTATATATTTAAATTTACTAAGTAACCTAAATGTTTTATACTAAGTAACCCAAATGTTTTATACTAAATGTTTTATACTAATAATATATTGCCATTAATATATAAATAATAAATAATTAAAACAATATAGTTCCCAGATTTTTAAAAGAGGAAAAAGCAACTGCATGCTTAAAGTGAATATTCACTTTTCTGGTAAGGAAAACAGCAAATACACTGTAAAAATATTCTTCATCTGATTTCTTTAGTACTATTTTTTTTATATTCCTATTTAGAAAATATACACTATAAAATTAAGGTATCAGAATAATAGAAAGTATACGAAAAATTGCTTCAGAACTAAAATTTGGTCACTTGTAAATGATACAAGATACAGTAAATTCTCAGTTATCCACCAGATCTTATATGTTATCTTTGCGGTTTATCCACACTATCTAAATTTAAAAAAATCTAATAAATAAGATGTATTTCAATACAAAAGTAAATAATTTTTAGTAATTTTCTAAAATTATTCCATGTATTTGTAAAACAGAAATAAATTTATTGTCCCTCAAGGAATAAGTATGTTTCTGATACGGGATGAGCGTATAATTTTTCAAATAAATATTTATATTCGTTTATCCATAATTTTTTCTGTATTATCCACGATAATGGTGCCATTTAGTTCGATGGAAAATTGCGAGTTCGTTATATTTAAAATGAAATGTATGTTTTTTCTGAAAACATGTTTTACGCAGATGGGATGAATGATAGAGTCCAACTAGGTCCTGGGGAGTTTGCTGGTGCAACAGCAACAACAGATGTGATGAAACTGTGGACATATCTTTTGATAATATGTCTTTCTTAGGAACTTTAATCTTCAAGTGCAGATCAAAAAAGATGTGACATTGATAAAACAATAATAATATCATCAGAATATTTATCAAACATAATCTATTGAAATTAAATCCGGATAATATACTGACTGCTCCATACGCTGTGTTGTTTCATTTTACAAAATATATTTTTACAAGACGAATGGTATGAAAACTGACCATTTTATATATCAATGCGGAAATCATAACTGGTTTTACTTTGAAGTATGAGATGCAGTTTCAGTATCTCAACATTTAGAATGATCTGTATTCATTTACCTATACTGATTCCTGGTCTTCCATTCAAATTATCTCATCAACAATATATTTCCCGAATGAATCTAGATATTTTATTTAACATTAATTACATCAATGAAGTATCTTCGTCAAAATGATGTCTTCTCTTTTATTTTCAAAAGTGCAAATTATAAATAACATTTTTTTAACACTGCACATTACTAATAAAATTTGAAAAGCATCTAATTTTATTTTCTAATATATATTATCTATTTTTTTGTCATATACAAGCTTGCAAATACACTTTGTAAAATACAAAGAAGTAACATCTTAAGTTATTATAAATCTTTCGCTTAAATTAAAAATAGAGAGTTTTTTTTTTAATTTATTCACTCACTTTTTTCAAATTTGTTCCAATGTCTATTTTTTTGAAAATTCTGCTCATCTATAACTCCATTTTGAGAATGACGTGATGCAAGAAATGAAAAACTGTTCTCCTCAATTGATTGTGCAGCAATTTGTTCTTAAAATATTGATATTGCACAGTTTATTTCCTGCACGTAAAGTAGATAAGTCAAATGTCGGACATAGAAAAAAATAAAAGATGAAGAAGAATTAAGAACAGCTTTTGTGGATGTTAAGTCAATATTTTAGAAACAACTTTCCAAGACGAACTATAAGAACTCCATCTTTCGTGAAATGTTTATCTAAGAAAGTGGAATCACATTTTATTCCATTTGATGATAAAATAAATATTTCTGACAGAAATTCGTGACTTATAAAATTTTCTGCAATATTTTATTCTGTTGGAGAAAAAAATAATCCTTATTTTTACTGTCTCATTTGAGACTAATAATAAAGTCATTTCTTGTTGATAAAATAAAATTTAATTTTCACTGATGAGGATGAGCTGCTTTATTTTTAAGTAATTTTGAAAATTTGACTTTAGAGATTGAGGAACATTCAGTAGCTCTTTTGGCAATATTAATGTAACAAAGATGAGTATATGCATTCATAATAGAATTATGTTTATATAATTCAAATTAATTTTTAATTAGTTTTTGTAAATTAAGGTAAGCTCCTTTCATTTAAAGTGGTAAGCAAGTTCCTTCGTTTTTATGTTTAGCCGGTAAATGAATGGTCAGCCTTTAGTTCAACAATTTGCGAGCTCAACTTTTACCTTAAAATTTTTTCTTTAGTTTCCAATAGACAGGCAAAATACAAAGAATTAGAAGTTATAAAGAAGTAAACCACAGAAAATAGAGTTTCCCTAAGGAGCGATCTTGCCTCCCAATATCTCGCTTCCTCCGTTGAGCAACTAAGAGCCCCAATAAAGGGGCAGATGATTCCTGTCCATTATTTTTTCTCAGTGGACAAGTAGAAGCAGTAAGAATGCCCGAGCACTTCATATGAGAGGCTAGGCACAGTCATGTTCTGTTGTTAGATGAAAGGTGGCAAATGCAATTCGTCTTGGTAAACCAGGAATAAGAGAAGGACCTAAATTACTCTAATGCTTTTGAACTATACGAATCTGTAGGTCTTGTGAGGCATTAGAATCAAATAGATGCTTTAGAAACAGTTTAATCTTACAATACGAGAGGAGTGTGGAAGAATGTTGAAGGAGGCCGGCATCTTTCTTTGCAAGTATGTCTGCTTGCTTTATGCCCCATAAGCTACAGTGGCCGGGAAGCAAATGAAGAACAATTTGATACCCTTTCAAAGCAAGAGTTCTCAGGAATTCTTGACATTGTTGAATATCATGTGTTTGTGGGAGTTCTAGAGATTAATTGGATGACTGCCCGAGAGTCAGAAGGATAACTTCATTTGACAACTTGCAATGAATAGCTGACTGTTATTCAAAGCTATGCATATCGCTATAACTTCATCGACGAAGGAGGTACCAATATAGATTTCTCGGGCATAAAATGTGTGTGAAAAAAGATTGAAGAAAACACCAGCTCCAACATTCAAATGGCAGTCAAACTGGAACCCGTCGGTTAAATGTGCAGCCATTTAGAAGATTGCAATGGTTGCAATTCTGGTTGCAATCTGGTTGCAATGGTCTCTAAAGGAAGTATTATTCAAACACTTGGTACAATATCTCTCTTTCTCTGTATAGTTTCCACTAAATTAAGCCTTATATAAACATTTGTTAATTACAAGGGATTTCTACGTGTCATAAGAGGAGATTTAACACCTGTGATTTCAAGATCGTTCTCCTTTCCCAGGATTTTTTGGATAAAACCATGTTGGGTTTTCAGTTTTCTTGGTATGGCTACAAACTTTACCAAATAAGGATCCAAGTTAAGTTACATAATTTTCCAAGCATGGATCCTCTATTCGCAGTAGTTTTTCATAGAAAATCATGGCTTTCATTTCCATGGTGACCTGAAAGGGCATATTTCCTGTTAGTAATAGCATTGCATCAATAGTTGTCGACTTTGCAGCTCTTGCGATTAAACGCAAGGCCCGGTTTTGCAATACTTCGAGTTTTTAAGTATAACTTAAGCAGCTGTGAATAGAACTTCACAACAATAAGTCAATAAAGGTTGAATAAAATTTTTAAAAGTAGTGTTTAGAGTGTGCACTAAGTGCAGCCCCAAGTGGATCCTGCAAGGAGTTTAAGAATACTTAATCTATTTGAGACATGCTCATTAAGTTGATCAACGTGGGGTTTCCAACTCAGTTTGTTTTTGAAGGTTACTCAGAAATAAGTAAATTTGTCCGTGTTGGTAAATGATGTGCCTCGTACTTCCACTAAGACTGAATCATGGGCTAGCAAAAAGGACTGAAATGCTGTTTTATCTAAGTTCACAGTCATATTTTTTTCTTCACACCAGTTCGAAAGCACATTAAGTGTTTTATTTAGGTGAATTTCAATAAGGATTTTAGCATAATCTTTTTTAGTGCATGGGACCAGATAATTATATCGTCGACAAGTAAACGCTTATTACCAGGTATTAATTTAAGAGATGAAACAAGATAATTTACATAAATATTGAACAAGGGGTGCAGCTAAAAACTGCTCTCTGAGGAATCCCAGTTTGCATATTAAAACTTCTGGAGAAAGAATTTTAAAATTTCGTCTTGCATGTCCTATGATTTGTGAAAGAAGTATCCCATTTAAATAGTTTAGAAATAATATCAATATGCAAAAGTTTCTAGTAGAGCTTTTCTCTCTACACAGAGTCATAAGAACCATTAAATTCGACATAAATAGCCGTTAAAATGTTTCTATCGTCAAGGGCATCTTTGATAGGGCAACTGACTGAATTTTGCCACCTGATCACTCGTTGATCTATTTCTTTGAAAGCCAACTTGTTCTACGGTCAATTTAGTATATTTTTAAACATACAAGTTCAAGTGATTAAACTCAAACATTTCCACAGCTTTTGCGAGGGTACTTATAAGCGAAATGTACTTATTGCTTATTGAGGGTACTTATTGCGAGGGTACTTATCTGCCAAGGGCCCGTGTTTTTCTTCAGAACTGGAATAATAATAGCAGTTTTTCTGTGTGATCAGTCATCCGTACCTGGTTTAAAACATTTAGAATTTTCTTACCTCGTTATCTTAAAGGGATAAGAAATTCTGCATGGATGTAATCCACCCCATGGGATTTTTTTTTATCTTGAGGTGTCTTAGTGAAATTCCCTGTTCATGTGCAATAAAAGAAGTATTAAAGATAGGCTCCCAGACAGCTTTAGAAAGTTTGAATGGTTATAAAGGCCAGGAATTCATTTTAAACAGAAAATCTCAGTTGAAGTAATTCTCGTGTGCGAAAAATGAATGCACAGAGATAAACTAATAACTTTCCCTTTTTAGTCTTTTTTTTTTTTGTTTATATTGATTTCACTAGCATTATTTTTGTTTAATTCTTCTTCGTAAAAATTATAATTTACGCATCCTTTACAAAACATCATTTTATTTCCGAGTGATATGGCCATTTTAAATTGAGAAGCTCACTCAACCACTTGAAAATTTAAAGTTGTAAAAGAAAATTATTTATGGTTCTCAAGAGTTGTACAATGAACATCACTGATAGTAAAGGGAAAAAAGATAAAAACACATTCAGATTTTAGACAGAGACATAAATGATAGTAAAACCAATATCTAAGTCTTCCTTTTAAAGCAATTCAAATGGATGCGACACCTAAACTTCACAGGATACTACTGACAGAAGAACTATGAACAGTTTGATGACATTCAGAGAGATAATCTAGATCAGGCAACATCTATATCCGATTTTAGGCCCTTATCGCTTAACCATCTTTTAAATTACATCTTCTACTTTACAGTTGAAAGATTTACAAGTCACTCTTAAGGATCCACCTTGACTATATAAGACTTTTCACACAAAATAAACCATAAACACATGTCTCAAAAGAGACAAACAGAAAAATCCCAATCTTTTATACAGACATATATACATACAAGAAGCTAAAAGGAAAAATCAATGTTTAACATAAACTGGAATCAAGCTCAGCAAATTTAATTTCCAATTGCGTAGTCCTAAACTATGTGCTAACAATCTCCTGCCAGACTACACGAGAAATAACTAAGAATATACTAAGTCCAAACAAATTAATGTCATTATTTTTCATCAAAACGGTAATTTATGTATTAAGTACTACTTTCATCAACTGCCCAATAAACATTGGGTTTAATAATTTATTTTCTAAAAGAGTACTATATTTCCTAATTATCTAAAATGTTTGTCAAATTGGTTAACATAACATTTGTGAAATTGGGTAATTAAAAGCCAATTTACCCAATTTGGCGCAAAAGTTATTGTTATATATTGTTTTTATTCCTCTCATGAATGCTCACTTGGGCACTGATGCAACCAATAACAAAATATGTAGTTCAATTCTGTATTAAATTCAACGAATGCTTTTCTATTTATAAAATCACGTTAGTAAAGGACAACGGAGAGTCGTTGATGATATATTGAAACAAGAGAGTACTCAGTTACTCCGTTCACTGTTTTCCGTTCGAAAAAGACGCTGTTATCATGCCTGTGCTACAGACAATTTAGATTGAATAATTCAAAGATCTCTGCCAGATAGGATGGATAGATGTCAACTAGTTGCGAGATATAATATGCCGCCATTAATAGGATCCAGAAGCTTGAAGGGAAGAATGGTATCTCTAATATTGATCACGTCACTTTACCAATCTCACACTATTCATAGTGACGATACTTGATTCGTTGAAGAATATTCCCTCGCCTTTTATGCGTATACAAACGCAAAAGACAGTGCTTCGTAGCCTCATATGACAACACGTAGACAGTGCTTCGTAGCCTCATATGACAACACGTAGACAGTGCTTCGTAGCCTCATATGACAACACGTAGACAGTGCTTCGTAGCCTCATATGACAACACGTAGACAGTGCTTCGTAGCCTCATTTGACAACACGTAGACAGTGCTTCGTAGCCTCATATGACAACACGTAGACAGTGCTTCGTAGCCTCATATGACAACACGTAGACAGTGCTTCGTAGCCTCATATGACAACACGTAGACAGTGCTTCTGTAGCCTCATATGACAAGACGTAGACTGAGCTTCCTAGACTCATCTGACAACTCTTAGAATGTGCGTCGTAGACTGATATGACAACACGTAGGCAGTGCTTCGTAGCCTCATATGACAACACGTAGACAGTGCTTCGTAGCCTCATATGACAACACGTAGACAGTGCTTCGTAGCCTCATATGACAACACGTAGACAGTGCTTCGTAGCCTCATATGACAACACGTAGACAGTGCTTCGTAGCCTCATATGACAACACGTAGACAGTGCTTCGTAGCCTCATATGACAACACGTAGACAGTGCTTCGTAGCCTCATATGACAACACGTAGACAGTGCTTCGTAGCCTCATATGACAACACGTAGACAGTGCTCCGTAACTATCCTCGCTGTAGAGAGAAAGGCACAAATAGTTAAATTACAACCTACATATCTAACCTCCACCATGAAACAGTGAAATGTCACACTAGCTAGGTTGACATTTGGCAGTATGACTTTAAATTTTATAAAAACCTTTTTTCTGAACAGTGATATATATTTAAGGGAGGGGGAATTCGCTATTTTCTAGATACTATGTTATTTTTAACAAAACAAATCAAATAAAGATTGTGTTGTTAAAATTATATTGTAATCTAACAATATAAGTTTTATTTTAATTGTAGTTTTTTAAATAACAGATTTCATGAAAATAATAAGATTAAAATTTTAAATAGTAGAGAATTTATAAAAATATTATTTTATTTTAGATTTTCTATGAATAGGTCGATGAAGGAATTTTTTACTGAGTTTTAACCCCGTAATTATTTTAGTTTTAAAATATTCTACACATATCATATATTTAGGAAAATTTCAGGAAGACTTATATGTAATCATCTTCATTGATGTATGTGATGAAAAATTGTTCCATAATTTGGCTCATAAATCGCTTCAGACTTTCAAAAAATGTAGGACTTTTCATCAATTTATTCAGATAAATTTGTACTATCTGGAAGGGATATTATATAATTCGATTCACAGAATGATGTATAATAGCATTTAGATCTCACACATGTGACTATGATTCTAAACTAAGTTATCCCCTAAATGAGCAATTAAGGCATCATTTGAAATGTTTCATGACATAAAAATAATCGTAGTTTCTATCATGCATTCCTGTAGTTTTCTTGCTAAAAGCAACTCCCGAGAGCTAGACCGAAAAAAGCAATATAACTGGTTTTAACATCGCTTAGCTCATTTAGAACCGCAAATGGAATAAGAAAATCATATCTTATCTTGTTCCGTAATTCTTTTAACGCTGGGAAAAGCAAAAGTAGAACACTCTAATTCCACAGTCTGAGATAAAAATGTCATAAAATTTTCTAATATGCATTCATTTGGCTAGGTGGTATTTTGAAGTGACCAAATCTAACTGCTAGCATATCCTTTGGATATTTGATTGATAAAAAAAAATCTGGTATCCCTTTTACGAAAATATAAACAGCACCTTCATCATTTTAGATACATGGGAATTGTATGTGAAATCGGATTATTTATTTATTTTGTGAAATAAGCAAAGGATGACGTTCTATGAAGTACAACATAGTTGATTTTTGGATGCCATCAACGTATTCATGAAATGGTAGAATTCTATACAGTATTATGAGAAACAAACTATTATTGCTTAAAGCAGCGGTTCCCAACCGCTGTTCCGCAGCACACCAGTGTGCCGTCTGAAGCACCGTGGTGTGCCGCCGGGTCTGGGTATCACGGCGCTGTGCAGCGCTATAACTCCTCCCCTTGCCTCCCTCCCCATGAGACGCAGGCAGACGCCTCACACAGTGTCAGAGAGACAACGGCTGCTGTGAGGAGAGAGACACTGATATTGCAGTGATGGACAAGTTTTTGAAAAGGAAAGAACTGGACTCTGAACAAAATCTGGAGCCAGATGAGAGCCCGAGTATGAGTGGGGGTCAAAAGAAAGCAAAGATGGTTAAATTCTCTGGCGCAAGGCAATATAGCGAAAGCTATATTTCAGTTGCATTTACTTTCACTGGAGATGAATACAAACCAACTCCACTGTGCGTGGTGTGTGGTGAAAAGCTAGCTAACAGTTGATGTTGATGGTGCTATGGTCCCAAGCAAACTTAAACGCCATCTCCAAACGAAACACTCTTTGCTTCAAAACAAGAATGTGGACTATTTTGTTCGCCTGCGTGACAACATGGAGAAACAGGCAACTTTTATGAGAAAAACAACAAAGGTAAATGAAAGAGCTCTTAAAGCTAGCTATCAAGTTGCTGAACTTATAGCCAAGACAAAAAAGTCGCACACTGTGGCAGAGACATTAATACTTCCTGCCTGCAAAGCTATTGTAGAGGAGATGCTCGGACCTGAAGCAGCAAAGGAAATAGCCAAAGTCCCTCTCTCAAACAACACAATTTCCAGACGTATTAATGACATGTCTGCAGACATCGAAAGTGTGGTTTTGGAAAAGATCCGTATCAGTGAGAAATTTGCATTGCAATTGACGAGTCTACTGATATCAGTGGACATGCTCAACTCTTAGCTAATGTGCGTTTTGTTGATGGTGATGCAATTAGAGAAAACTTCTTTTTTTGCAAGGTGTTTTTTCTGTATTGCCAGAAAAAACAACAGGAGAAGAAATTTTTCGGGTCACATCAGAATACCTTGAACAAGGAGGACTTAAGTGGGAAAACTGCACAAGTGTCTGCACCGATGGAGCTGCAGCCATGGTCGGGCGCACCAAAGGCTTTGTAAGCAGAGTGAAGGAAAGAAATCCAGATGTGATTATTACGCATTGTTTTTTACATCGCGAGGCCCTCGTAGCCAAGACTTTACCATCAGCCTTAGTTCATGTGTTGGATGATGTTGTGCGCATGGTAAACATTGTAAAGTCACGACCCATGAAAAGTCGCATATTTGCAGCTTTGTGTGAGGAGATGGAAGCAAAGCATAAAACCTTGCTGTTTCATACGGAGGTCCGGTAGTTGTCGCGTGGCAAGGTCTTGGTTCGTGTGTATGAGCTGCAGGAGGAACTTAAAGTGTTTCTGACAAATGAGGGGTCAGATTACGCAAAGCAGCTTGCAAGTGATGAGTGGTGTGCAAGGCTTGCATATCTGGCAGATATATTTCATCATCTGAATGAATTGAACACCCGAATGCAAGGCCGAAATAAAAACCTGCTTACAAGTACAGATAAAATAAATGGATTCCGTTCAAAGGTGCAACTCTGGCATCAACACGTGGAAAGTGGCAATCTTGAAATGTTCACACTCACCATGCAATGGCAAGGTGTTCACACTGCTGCACTGTGTGAGATAATAGTTAAGCATTTAAAAACTCTTGAGAAGAAGTTGTCATTTTATTTCTCTTCAGTCTCCACTGGATGCCTTGACTGGGTTAGGGACCCTTATAGCTCAGCATCAGTTGTTGGAAAGGAAATGACTTTACAGAAGCAGGAGGAACTAATTGAACTGAGACAAAATCGTGGTTGCAAGCTAAGATTTGCTGATCTACCTTTGGACAGTTTTTGGTTGGATACTGCCAAGAAGTTCCCCCTTCTGGAAAACAAAGCTATTTTGACATTGCTCCCTTTTTCCACTACATATCTGTGTGAGATTAGCTTTTCAAGCATGATTGCTATGAAAACCAAATACAGAGAGAGACTAAGAACTGTTGACGAAGAGCTACGTGTGTGTCTTTCTTCGATTCCAGCCAGAATATCAGCTTTGTGTTCAGCCAAACAGGCCCAGGTTTCGCACTGAAAGTATTTTATAATTTTTCACTATTCTGTTTACTTAATATTTTATAATAAAGTAATTATAAAATACTTTCTTTGTGCTTATTTGATTCCTATTCAAGAGAATTACTTTATTATAGTCAGTATAGGCACAAAGTTAATTTTTAACATTTTATAATGGTGGTGTGCCTCGTGATTTTTTTCCCCGCGACAAGTGTGCCTTGGCCAAAAAAGGTTGGGAAACGCTGGCTTAAAATAACATCTCCCTTGTGTGTGCATGTGTGAATGCGTTATCAAATTAAACATATGCACTTCGGCAAATTATTAATTGGGACCCTGACTCCACCATACATGCATCTTAAAGATATCGGTTTCAAAACTCAAGCTGCATTCATCACTAAATATTGATGCAGTGTTTATCATAAGAGGTGATAGTCTGTGATTCTGAAGGGTTAAATACGGGTATATTAAGAGTCTAGCATAAATCCATCTTAGCTAAGGCCGGTGTGAAATTGGAAAGTATAATGCGTGGTAAGGAAGGGTATACGCAATGCTTAATAAAGAACTGGATTTGGAAGTATTGGAACTGGTATGGACTGGAATTGTTCTGAAGTTGTCATTCAAAAAGCTTTCATTCCATCAATGAGTTTTTTTACTGGAGCTAACAACCTTTGTATAGCTTGAGCCCATAATGTACATTAAAGGCGTCAGAGACAAAGAAATTGCAATTATTTTAAGATTTTATGATAATACTGTAAGGACTAATATAGGTCTAATGATAATTCTATAACAACATTAAGAAAGAGTTGCAAAATCCAAATCTTTCCTTTCTTTTCTACGGAATCCTTGTTATGTAAGTAGCATAATCCTATTTAACATTCAACAGACATTTTATCTTGCACATGCGTGGAATATGGCAATCTGGATACGAAATTTCGGATTACCTTTTTTAGAATGGTTTTTAGAATTGAATATGCGAGATAGTGATAAATAATGAGTTAAATGTGAATTTGTTATAGTTAAGCTATAATTAGAGTTTAATATTACTGGCAATAGCTAAACTTAAGCCACTATTTATTTTATTTTTTAAATTTAAATTAATGAAATACATATACGAGAAAATCAACATAAAAATAAACTTTTATCCTTTCATTAAATTTGCAGAAAATATTAAAGTTTATTTTCTCTGATCACTGTTACATTTATCTTAAAAATTCCAATATGAAAAACGATACCTTGCAAAATACTGAACGAAATTCTAGAACTTAAAACTTTAAGTGCTTTTGGTTGAGAGCTTTCGGTTCAAGCTTCTTTAGCTCCTTGCATTTGAAAAAGCCTTAAAGTAAAGTTAAACAACAAAATTCTTTAGGGAGTAAGAAATTTGAAGAGCATATTTCTCACCCCATCTGCTAAGAGCGACGTTGCAGGTCTTTCATGGAGGAAAAGCATGGTTCTGATGGATTTAGAATCTACAAGTAATGATCTAAACTTTCCAAGTAAATTGACCAAGCTTGATTATGCGTAGACTTTTGCATGGATATTGAAGCCACATTTTAAAATCTTCATGAGACTAAATTTTACAAAATTTAAAAGCATTTTCTTAAAAACTATAAAATACTTAAATTGCAGAATTTAATGCATGCACTTCCTCTTTTAGAATATTAATAGAAAAATGAAAGTAAATTTGTTTTGTTTACTTTGTAAGATTAAATTTTAAAGTTTACTTTCATTTTCATCTTCAAAATCGGAAAATATAAAAAAAAAGATAATAAGACATTATTCATTGATGTATCTTGGTGTTTAGTTCCAAAAAGTATAAAATTAATAAATAACCTTTACAAGAATAAAAATAAGGAATGATGTATTTGGAATATATTTAGTGACTTAATGACTAATAGATGTCTCGTAGAATTTATTACATACTGAAGGCGTATTCATTAAATGACAAAATGTAAAATGATATTATGTTTAGCTTAAATTATTTTAATTTTATTCAATAAAAATCTTATCTATTAAATTTTTCAATCACTAATTGAGTATGAAACCGCCAAAATTACGTTCGCTAAAATACTAAATCATACTTTAAAACATTTTGTTTCAGATCACTTGACAAACATCTTCTGAATATTTATAATGCGACTATATTTATACTGTAGAAATGTTTGATAAATAGTAGTTTCAAATGATTTCTGATTCATTTAACATCTCAAAAGAGTATGTTACATTCTTAACTCAACAAATTCGAAATGACTATAACATCATTCATTTCTCTCTAACTAGTACACAACAATGGAAATATTGTTTCAAAATTACCCCATAAAAATCTGTGACTACATCACCTGTAGCCATTGTGAAAAAATTCTATTCATAATTTAAATTTATAAGCAATGAGTCGTTATTCTACTTGTTACAATGAGAAATGATTGTGTATCTATGGTTTTGACCCAGCAGTTTAAAAGAAGCTGATTTATTTTTAAATATTTAAATTCCCTGTGTTGGTTACTGTAGCATTTAAAAACTATTTGAAATTAGAAAAACTAAATTTTAATTTACTTATTTTGCTTCTGGTTACTTCAATCACCAAGCAAACTCAATTCAAATTACAAATTCGCTTAACTTAAATAAACAGCAAATATTTTTATAAAATAACAAGCTATAAATTAATAAAACTGTAATTTTAACATTAGTTTTATTTTTTAGAATCAATCAATGAATATAATTCATTGATTGATTCTAAAAAATTAAACTAATGTTAAAATTACGGTTTTATCAATAAATGAATGTAATTCATTGATATATTCACTAAACAAGATTAAAATATTTAGAAAAGTAACAGAATTATTTTGTGGACAGAGTGTCAATAAGTATTTAGTTTAATTTTGCCTGAATGGCAAAAATAACAGAAAAATAGACAATATACATCCATGAATCCAAAGCAATTAACGAAAAGTTTGAATGATTTGATTTAAGTCAAAAAAAAAAATTATACAACAGTAAAAGAAGTAACTAAAATATTACCATTAAAATTACAAATCTTGAACAAGCATAAATATAGAATTAAGACAAAATTCTATTACTTTATCTTGCAAAGAAATAGATAATTAATACTTGATTGTGTTAAAGAAGATAAAGTGGCTAGATTTTATTAAATTAATAAGCGAGCATAGAATTAAAATGTGATATTTCACTTTTTGGGGATATGCTTGGTCGGGATCAAATTTATCATATAAGAGATGATATATTTGACCCCTTTAATATGATATATTTGGAAGGAGGTAGCATTATGGTGTGTTACCTATGATATAACTCATAAAAATATATTATTTTACTTTGAGTGTTAAAAAAAGTCATATAGTAATATAATTTTTCAACTATATTTTAGGAAATCTTTTGCGATTCTGCATCAAAAAGTACCTTTCATTTTGAAAATATTGTCCATGAACGCAATTCCTATAACTCAAAAAATCCTGCTTTATATTTACAGAAAAATCCATTGAAACTGAAAATACACTTCAACAGTTATCGATATTGGAAATTATATAATTCTTACGTTAGCATCATTGTTTTAATTTAACATATCGTTAAATATGGTATATAAAATTTTATAAATAAAGTCTTTAAGAATTTATTCCAATGGAGACTGGAATGTAAAATTTACCGGCATATAAATATATTTATCATTTGAATGAAATTTATAAGTAGAGAAATGAATATATGTGGATAAGTAATTAAATAAATAGCATAATCTCGTAAACTTAATATAGCTAAGTGTATACATGCCTTATCCTTAATTCAAACACATATCAGATTCACTCAGTGTTTATGTATATAAAATCAGAAAGAATTGAAAAAAATGCTAATTGATTGTTTCAATATAGTATAGAAAGTTATAAACGTTGTGGAAGATTACCCATCATAATTTTTATACCTAATTTATTACAGCTCAACTGAAGACAAATGTTTATGTAGCAACTGGAGAAGCAAATTTGAATTATATATAAAACAGATTATATACAATAGTTTTAGAAATTCAATTTCACATGCAGATGGTAACACAACAAACAAAATATATTTGATAAAATCAGCTACATAAATTAGCCATAATTGCTTTGTTTTATTGGATCTAAATTCAATAATACTCTAATGAATAATTCGGTTTTTTGTAACAAGGGAATTTGAGACAAAGAACTCTATTATTCTATAATTCAATTAAAAATTTTAGAAAAATAAAAAATAGGCAAGATAATTTATTAATGTAAGGAACACAATAAAAAGAAACTTCTAAAGAAAAGAAAAATAAAACATTGAAACTAATACATTAATACAAAGAAACAAATTGGGTTCTTAAAAGAATTTGATTCTAGTGCAAGAACTAAAAAAATGAGACAATTCAGTCCCAGAATCCTTTGGGGCATAGCATTAAGGAAGTTAATCTTGTGTAACGAGGAAGAACGATTTTTGTCATTTCTATCCCTTGAGATTTTTGACGTGGGTATTTAGCTTAGAGTAAGTCCTGATCGTTAGCTTTCTTCTTCTTTCGATAAATATCCAGATAAAACAGTCCTTAAGAAATTTATTTTATTTGGTATGTGACGTTCCATTGTAGTTGCTTGTGGAAGGTATGTGTATAAGTTGGGTATATAAAAGAAATCGCGGAGAAAAATCATCTTTAAACAAATTCATCACCGAAAATTTTATATATTCTCATAAGAGGCATTGGAAAATAATTATTTTAAAAATTAGTTTTCAGTATGTTCTATTCATTTTAATTTCAGATTTTTAGCTCACACCAGACAATGTACATATGTATACAGTAGAACTCCAATCATCCGATTCAGTTGGGACCGTACTAAATCGACTAAATCAAAAGCTCTGTTAATTGGATTTTTTCGTCTATTTTAATTAATTTACAAGCAGAAAAGAAGAGAAAAATCTGCATAATAAAGAGCTTTTAATTTATTAAATGAAAAGGGAAAACTTTTACATGCAAGGTACTTACCACTGCTGCATATGCACGTTAATACAGTATGTAAGTACAGTGCTGTAGATGAAAATCATTGTTTTTTGAACATTTCGATCAGAGAAAGCTGTTTCATTGCCTTCATACGTTTTCGGGCAGCCGAGTCGCTTGACAGTGCCAAGTTATGTGCGCTCACGCTCGAGGGCGGATCTTCCATCCACTTTAAAGTAATTTTAAAAACCAGCAAATGTGTGTTTCACTAGATGATACTCCCGAGTCTATTTAAATTTCGGCATTAAGGTCATCTTATTCAATACTTTAAATAAATTTACCCTCATTTGTTATTTGAAATCTAGGGTCTGATCTATAATCCATTCTTTTATATCTTTCTCACTAACTTCTGAATAGCCAGGAATTTTCACAAAAGAATATTTTTAAATTCCTCACGTAACACATCTCTTACTCTCTCTCTCTCATTCTCATCTTCTCCCTTCTCTTACCTTTCATTTCCTAGAGCTTTCTCTTTTTTCTCATTTTGCTTTTCTTTTTTAGTACAATTAATTTGTAGTTTTCTGAAATACTGAAAGCTATTCCGATAACAAGCGATTTAGATAGATGGAGTTCAGATGATATAAGTTCTACTGTGTGTATATATATATTCTCAATTCTTCGAAATATACCTACAACATCAATTTTTAAAAATGTCCGCTATAAAAATCTCTTTTAAAGTATTATAAAATCCACCAGTACACCATGATTTACAATTTAAGAAATACTATACAAATTCATAATGCCATTAATCTTTCCATTCATTCTTTCTTTATGATGGTAAAAAATTAAGTGAGGAATTAGGTAAAATTTTATCAATTAAAGAATTCTCTAATTTTTTTAAATGCTCTTTAATATTTAATTCGCTAATTTAATAAGAAATCACGTTTTTTAGTTTAATAACTTATAATATCTCTATTATATTTTGTTAAAATTAGAATTGTAAAATTTTACGCAACTTTTTTCTTTCTTATGTTCTCCAGTAATATTAATCATGTCAAATATAAAATAGAAAATTTTGAAAATAAGTAATAATTTTGAAGTTAAGTGCAGAAATGCATATAATAGTTGAATATTTTACTTTTACGCATATTTTTAGTTGCTAACTACACAAAGTGTTATGCGCAATGGAGATTTTTTTACTATTCTGAAAAAAAATCGACGAGAAAAATCTAAAGGACAATAAGTGAAGTACCAGAAATTTACATATACAAATTATATCAGCAATTAGCATTTACATATTTGTACTGGTGCCAGTGTAGTTGCCTTTTCTTTAAAATGTATTTGAAAAATAATTTCTTCCTTAGAAACACTGTAAATAAGTCTATTTACACAATGTATTCTTGCATATTTACAATTTTTTTCAATTTTTCAATTTTTTTTTCAATTGTGTTTGATGGATAAAACATCGGTACTATTTTCATAAAAAGAATTGTAGAGTTGAAAATTTATTCGATTAAAAGTTATAATGCTCTCATATACTTCTCATTTTAATCCGTTTTTTTTTTAAAAAAAATAACGTATTTTCCCTTTATTATAAAACTAGTGTAATTGCTATAATACTTTCATTTCTTACAAATGAATTTAGAACAATTTACTTCACATTTTTCTATCTGGAGCCATCTTATATTTAATAAAACGGAAAGAGCACGTTGAAGTCAACAAGTTCGAAGTTAGAACTAAACACAAAAGCATTGGGAAGATAAAAATTTTCAAAAGTCGAATTATTGATTCTTCCCGCTCTGAAAAAACACCAACAGCGGAAGTTCTAAACTAATATTAACTTTCTGAACTCCAGACACGATGTCCTCTATAATTTGTTGGAGTTTAATTTTGTTTGGGTTTTGCTAGAAAAGTCTTACGAGGAGCCGGAACAATTTTATATCTTTCTCATACATAAGAAAGGAAATTTCCCGGAAACTTTCACTATCTTTTACGACGCTTACAACTTTCTACTGTCGAACATCCGATACTGAATATCGCTCGAAATTGATATAGTGACTCTGCGGGAGTTCGCGTGCGAGTTGCTCAAAGAATATAAATGAAATTATTCACGCAAGCTGAAGACGCAGGATTTAAGATGAGTTTTACTTCATTCCATAAATTGCAAGAATGTAATTTCTAATGTGAATCTTCAAAATAAGAACCTGACTTCCTCAAAATCCTTAACTTTGAATACTGATACTGACCATCGTAAATATTTTGTAATTCTATGTCTGGGAATAAATAAAGGAAACATAGTTTTTGTTTTGGTAATATGTTTACTTGGTAACCAAAATTATGTTAAGTTAGATTATTATGATGTGTAATTGACTACCTATAAATATATCTTCACTGGCGGGGACCATTACAGACAATCGCCATTTAACTTTGATTCATGTCAAATAACAGAATAACACTTAAGCTGTCATCCTTCTCTCTTCGCAGCACCAACAAAAAGACATTGGATCCTATGAAACATTTACTCTGCATCAATATGAAGTTCTTTCTCTATCATCAAATTAAGTAACTTAAAACGTAGGAATCTTGCCCTTTAATAATGTGTGATTTTATATATATATATATATATATATATATATATATATATATATATATATATATATATATATATATATATATATATATATATATATATATATATATATATAATATCTGAGATATAGTACACTACCACAACGGTGCCACAAATCTGGTTACAGTTAATGAAAAATGCTGAAGAATATACATATGTATTCATTCTTCAGTGTTTTCCATTAACTGTAACCAGATTTGTGGCACCGTGGTAGTGTACTATATCTCAGATATTTTTAGTTAGAGAAATGCCTAGTGACTTTCCAGGCTGAAGAAGAAAGAGGATTGACAACAATCAGATAATCCACATACACGCATGGGACTTGGAAATATTTTGTTGAAAATTAAGCCCAATATAATTTGTCGTGTAGGTTAATTACTCTAGGATTTAACATACTGTTGAGCTGTTGAGGATGATTTATTAAAGTATTTTCTTGTGTGTGTTAATCTTTCTTAAAAATACGTATTATTATATATGTTGAAAGTAAAATAATAATTTAAGCCTTAATTAGTAGTAGTAGTAATATGACAGAAACTGTTTCGGAGATTTATGCTCGTAGATTTATAGCTCGCATTGAATAAGATTGAGTTTTTTCACAAAACTCGTCAAAAATTTAGAACACCATTTTGGAACTCATAATTAAGCCTTAATGTTGAGGAAAAAGTTTGAATAGATGGCGCTGTCGCTATTATTATGTATGAATACTATATTTTAGATTTTGTTTCGATTGAAGGAGAAAATTCTCTTACCTTTTCGATGGAGCTATAAGTTCCTTTAGATTTATTAAATATGATTCATTTTTAAATTAATGTATAATTTTTCAAAGTGTGTACCTTT
Source organism: Latrodectus elegans (assembly GCA_030067965.1). NCBI lineage: Eukaryota > Metazoa > Arthropoda > Arachnida > Araneae > Theridiidae > Latrodectus > Latrodectus elegans. Next base: position 28,261,115 of record CM057814.1, read on the forward strand.
TGTATTTATTAAAATTTTTTTTGTTTATAATATATGATCTCTTGTTTACTTTCCCGAGCCGTGTTTTGAATGTACTCTTTCAATTTTAGATCTTATTTAGATTATAGACTTTATATATAAATTTCTTCAGTGTATATAAATTAGAATCTGGTTATAACACGTAACTTTATAATCATTGAGTTGGGGTATGGTCATTGGAAGCACAATAAAGCTTTTACAGCTAAATTATATTTGAAGACATTTTATCCAGACGATAGGATATTTATATCACATAATTTTATTATTTAAGGAAACAATAATTTCGAATGTAATAAAAGAAGAAAACTCATCTGATTTTGAGGCTAGTGAGTCAATTAGAAATCTATTATTAAATTATTAACTGACGTTTTTCCTATGTTCATTTAATCCAAAATTTTATGAGTCTATTTTATGTAGTCAAAGATTAAGAAAATAATCCCATCCAATTATAGTACAGTTCAAAGTAATTTTATTCAGAGGTTTTAATTTATATGTAATTGTGCAATTTAAAAAACAAAATATTCTAAGAATTCTATGTATTACTTTGAAAAAATTAATTTCTATAAAAGATCCTTGAAATCTTTGATTTCCTTTTATTAGAAAAGGAAAAAATTTTATGTAACAATTTCTTTATATTTTAGGTTATAAAGTATGAAATATAATTTTATAATATAAATGTATTACTTACTTAACATTTGATTGTAAGCAGTTTTAGTTTATAAGAACAAGAATTCTTGAGAATAATAAGCCAGTGGCAAACAATAGAAAGTGATCCACATATGAAGAATCATCTTCATTTCATCCTCAGTACTTAATAGACCTTGTTATTGATTGTGATTGCAAATCTCACCGGAGATGAAACTTCTTAAAGTGAAAAAGGAAATCTGATGGTATTGGCAGTATTCATGGAATAAAACTGTGTGTTGTATGTGTGATTCACCTTTTTCCGAAAAACTCCCATTTATCAAATTAAATTACCAAGCACTTTCTTTACGACCTCTTTAACTTGTTTTGCTGATCGAATTTGGGTCTGAATAGTAACATTCAGGGTAGGTCAGCAATTAGATATTTTGTTTTGAATTCTTCTCTACCTCAAATCAGAAGAAAATGAACTTCAACCCTGAATGTTTCTCTCTCTCTCTCTCTCATCTCATTAACCTCTAAAATTACATCTTCAATATTTAAACATCATTTTCAGTTTATATTTTTTTTCACTTTTCAAATCCTTTCTTTTTATATAGTAATTTTTAGGAGAAATAAAATTGATTTTATCGGAGTAATTCCAAACATACGTACATATGATATCATTTCTATTAGTATTTTGTTTACATGATGTTTCAAATTGTGTACATCTATATTAACCCCACTTGTTTCTGCGTTCATAAAAAGAATTGATATTATCAGTAATTTTTTATTTTGCAGAATATCAAGCAAATTTCAAGCTTCGGAATCAGTAAATTTTTGAACAATCAAACCAAATTTCAAGTTTAAGCGTATTTTGCATTTTTATTCCAGCTTTAGGGGGTAGCAGTAGCGTTGTTTGATAAACAGTACAAATCTTTAAAACGCGAGAAGAAACATTCATATTAAATTTTATTTGAATCTGTAAAATCGGGAGAAAATGACAATAAGAGTCATTTACTATGAAATTAACTTCCGGTTCTGTAGATGTAATATTGAAGGAATATTATCGAAAGCTAAGCACATCTTTCTCAAGCATAATACTTATATTTCACATCATCGATATTTTCCAGCACAATATAACTGCTGTTCAGTAGGCTAAAATTTCTATAAAAATATTAAATGATGTAAGAAATATGTCGTAGAAATACTCGTATTTCCTTTATGAGCGTATGACATTGAAAGCTTTTGAGTAAAAAAGATACATGAAAAATTTGAAAAAGTAATAGAATCTTTTAAAAAAATTTAAAATACAAAAGGAAAAAAAAACAATAATAATAAATGTAATATAAAATAAATAAATATGACTTATTATAAAAAAAAAAACTAATCTATTTGGGTGTCTTAAAGGAGTATTGGGGTTTTAACGCTTTGTAGTATTTATTACATAAAAATTCTTAAAAACTTAATTAATGTATGAAATGAAGGTTATTTTCAGTGATGAATCGATATTCCACATCAATAAACATAAGAATATTCATAATAATAGAAAATAATCATGGGATATTATAAATGCAATGAGATTCCTACAAATTGAATGTTTTTTGCACCATATCTTGGCGGAAAGTTTATGGGTGACAGAAATGCAACTGTAATTAAATAAGTTTATTTGGCATCAAGATAGAGCACTTTTCCTCTGGCATAATGACATATGCAACTGCTTGAACGTCACTTTACTTGACCGCTGGATTGCCTGCAAAGTTTTCAATGTCACACTCACCCGATCCCACACCATGAGATTCCTAACTATGTGGGTTCATAAAAGATCATATGTATGTGCCTCCACTACTGGCTGTCCTAAGAAACCGGACTGAGGCAGCTGTTGTATCAATTACAACACAAACACTAAACAACGTTTGGGAAGAACTGAACTATCGATTTAATGTGGGCTGTGTGACCAAAGTTGCTCACATTGAACACTTGTAAGCTTGAACGTATAACTGTTTGAGCTGTTCTTTCATTTGTAGGCATTATAGCCTGTAATAATTGCAAACGAGAATGACGTAGTTGTAAACTTTGAATCAATCCTCTTTGAAAACCCTTTGTCGTTCCTTACAACGACAGAAGATAATTTTAAACAGATGATATAACTTAGGGGATCATAGAAGAACTTTAACTAGAACACACGTTGCTCAGTAACTACAGATTTGACCTTTGCAACTCTGCAGAACACAAAAAGTTTTCTGTTCACATGTAGCTATACCTTATATTATAGCGCTTTCAAGCGTATGCGCAGAGGCATTAGCGCATAGGTTTTCAAGTAATAAAAAATAACAGGAATGTTTTATTCTCTCATTTTAATAAAATATTTTGTTCTAGTTCAATATTTTGATGCCTTCATTAACAAACTGTAGCGAGGCGATGGTGGCCTGGATAGTCAGGGCGTCGTTCTCATTATCCGAAAGTGGTGAGTTCGAATCCAAGCTTAATCAAAGATCCGTCGTGTTCAATAATGGTGGCTGGGACACGTTAAAACTGGGCACACAGTGTCCTCCAAATGAAATCATAATTCTGGGGGTGGCAGACCAAGTACTGGGGATCTTCTGTTAGTCCCTACTTAAAAATATACGAAGGCTCTACCTGGTTGCTTCTATCAAACTTGTAGATCCCAATTCAGGGCTAGGTACAGGGAAGCATGCTGGTGCAACATATTGTAGCTCATTAAATCATAGAAAGCCTAATTAGTTATAAAATGACTATTAATAACGGGGTATGATGTTTTGTTCATGGAATAATTCATTGATAATTATCTGTAAATAAAGATTAGTTAGAGATACTTACAATTACTTTTAAGTTAAGAGCAAATATACTTCAATTATATAGAAATGTGAACAATTTATAAATAGTACTTCGTGTTGTATCACTACATCACATTAAAATTGTGAGTTAAAGTATAATACTTTTATTATGAAAATAAATAATTTATTCAGCTTTTTGAGTATCTTATACGATAATCTAAACTTAACATTCTATTAAGTGCTTCGTCTTTTATTGAAAGTATTAGAACGTTCAGTAGTCACAAATAACGTGATTATGAATTGCTGTGACCAATTTTAAGACAATCAATTAAACATTTGTGTAATGTTAAATTTTCCATGCTGAACATTGTTTGGATATGATTATAAATTTTAAACCTGAATATAAACAAAAAAGCACCCCATCCATTCAATTATAGATATTCTAGAATTATTTTGAAAAAAATTTTGTTTCTCTAAATTTGGCATCAAATAATGAGTAAATAAATAATTGCATATTCCCTAATAATTTGAGTTTATTTGAGAAGTGTTCCATAGTCAAACCTTATTTCATGTGGGATAAACATATTAAAAATTAACTATTTTCCTAACCAGATGGCAGCATTATACATTTTCATTTAAAACATGGAAAACATTAATTGGGAGCCATGCATTATGGTGTTCATGGTATGTTTAACAGTATTAAAGTCACAAACATCCCATCAACAACGTTTTATTATCGTAATAGTTTATTCTCTGTGGAGTCTCTGCAAATAACTGGAAGCAACCACTCAATTACTCGGTAATGGATACACATCCATTTCTCCAAATTAATTTCCCACCTTTTAGTATTGGCAGTTTTATCTGTAAAGATGACGGTAAATGGGTTCTAATAGATGTTATTTCTGTATAATGAAGATCATAAATATATTTTAAGAGCATTGAATGTTTCACGAAAATAAATTTTAATCTTTATGATTAACAATCATTTAAGTTTGGCATAGATAAAAATCAGCTTTGAATTTGTAAAGTCATTTGTTCTTCAGATTCATATTGTGTGGGATTTTAATTTTGTCTTTTCTTTCAGTTTTTAAGTTAAGAATGCGAAACTCTTATAGTACAAAAGCAGCTATCGAAGTGAAAGCATGGTTAAAAGCTAACATTACAACTTAATTTATATCTAAGCATAAGTAGTTTACAGTTGCATTTTGTGAAAGATAAAGGGATACTTAAAGAAATTGTGAAATTAAATTATAATGTGTATGCCATTATGTGGTGAAAAATCTGTATGGGGTATATTTCATCAACAAAATATTGTGTAGTTAATAAACCAGACCATTTTTAACTATGTTAGTAAGCCAGAATAGAGGAAATACTATGGCCAATTTTTTAAGCCATTATTAATAAAAATTTCACCAGATTAAAGTTAACATTCACTAAAATAATTAAAAATTAAAAAAAGAGCTAAATACACTGCCCGACATTGAAATTTAATACCAAGGAGGAGTGGCCAGAAAATAAATATGAAATTTATTGAAGTTAAAATAAATTTTTATGTATGCTTTACATTTATCATATTTATTTGATATTATTAAGTACTTTGTGAAGCTTTTTGATAATTTAAAGGCAGTTTAACTGAAAACTTCCTTCGATAAAAACTAATTTTTATTTATGCGAATGTTAACTGAAAATATAGAAAGGAAAAGTAATTAATTACGCTTCAGAAAATTCTTTCTTGAGATTGCTTCTGAGACTATTCTAGAAATTGCAGTTGATCATTATAAATTATTTAATCAATTAATGATATTGTCATTAACCATAAGAAATTAAACTGTAAATTAATTGTATTATGAAAGTTTGCTGATAAAACTAATTAACGCCATTATTTTAAAATAATGGAAAAATTTCACTAACACTATCCTGTCGTTATATCAAAGGAAAACTATTTAATAAAATGATTTTTCTTTTCGAACTATTTAATAAATGAGTATTTGTTTTAACTTTTATATTTTTCCTAATTATTCATTTTTTCTTTATTCTTCTCTGATGTTCAGAATTTAAAAAAAAATGATTATATTACACACACTGATCATTTGAGTTAAAAACTCAAGATCAATATTTTTTGTGAATCATCTTTTATACAGACAATAGATCTTATTCAATCGAGCATCATCAATTTACAAGATTCAGAAATGCATTTGTGTTCCAAGAATATCATACATTAGATATGCAGCTTCTTAGGTCTTATAGATTACATGGTAAAGGAAATTTCTGTCAGATGTTTCTTTTTGTTATACACAACACATTTTCGCTGAGGTTAAGATGTAGGCTTTATGATGGGCAGAAAGAGTTGTGAAAGTGAGATTGATGTTCAGTGAATCAGTTATCAAAACTTCTTGTACGATGTAATTGCATTATTGGCCATGAAGAATACGCCACCATCAGAGTAAAAATACAACATTTTTGATTGCATATGATTTTCCGATATATCCAGGTTTCTCAAGACTGTCTATCCTTGAGAAATGCCAGAGACCAATGCTTATTCCAGCAGAACGTTTGCCATACCATGGAATTCCCATCAAGCAGTGAGAGTAGGCAAAATGATTAATAACTCTAAGGGATTCAGGTCAATTCGACGTCTTTCACTAATGCAAAATAAGCCAGAGTAGATTTGTCAGATCACATTAATCATTTTCAATCCTTAAGTGTTTCATGTTTTCTTACCCAGCACCACTGCAAGCTAATTTCCGCTCCTCAGTCAGAAAAGAAGGACTTTTCTCAAAGTATCTGATTATACAATTCTTTTCTCTGCAATTCTTTGACCATAATTCGAGCTAAAATCTGTTGGAAAGAGCCTTGGTTGACGAACTTTTTCATTTGAAGCAGAAAAAAGACTCTTTTTTAGTCTCAGAATCTCTCTTTTTTAGAATTCGTCAAGGATGACACAGATCATGATATACTAAGAATTTGATATGTCATACTATCTGCAGAAAGCATTTGAAACTTATTTGTAAGCAACCACTGTACTAGGCATAAGCTTATACTGTGATTTTATATGTTTCGACCTTTCCTAATAAATATCTAGTTATATTTTTGCTGCTGACCATTTCAGGTTTTTACATTTCAAAACGAAAGTATTTCTTTGAAATATTTTGAATGACTGATCCTGGAAAAGTATTTTATTAATTTGATAATATGAAAGTATTTCAGTGTTCAACAAAAAGTAACTACGCTTGCTTATTTTGTTCTCGAAGAAATTCTTTCAATTTATTATTAAAATGAAATTATTTATCTTAAAATATTCATAGCATTTTTAAACTATACATTCACATAAAACCAACAGTGTTTAACTGGTGATAAAATTAAGAACAGAAGTGGTTTTCCTTCAGTTTTGTAAAATAAATCAAAAACTTATATTTATTCCAGTTTCGCACTTTTGTTGTTATTTGATTTTATTATATTTCTTAAAAATGTCTTAATATTTTAATATTTCTTAAAATTAAATAAAAAGAATATGTTTTACCTGTTATTTCTCTAGCAAGGAACAAAAATAGTGAAAATGTTATTACAAGAAATTTTCAGTTTCTATGATGTCATTATTTATATTTAAATTCTTTTTTTATAATATTTAAGTTTGCTTCACATCATTCATCTTCTGTAAGATAAACGAGAAAGACACGAATTCTTTATTTTCACCTGCTCTTTTTAGAAATGGATATGCAAATGTAATATTTGAAACCCTAGCTATGAAACATACTGTAAAAGTTTGCTTCAAGATATATTAGACTTTCTTTTCTTATCACCTGCTTGTGTTTAAAATAAATCGTTTTTATAAAAATTACTGCAATAATAAAATTTCAAAGAAAAATGGATTTTTATAAAGTTCTTATGAGTTTTCACATATATATATATATATATATATATATATATATATATATATATATATATATATATATATATATATATATATATATATATATATATATATATATATATATATATATATATATATATATATATATATATATATATATATATATATATTTTAAAAATATTTAAGTAATAATAAGCAAATCGTGTTTCATGAGAAAAGTCAAACTAATATAAAAAAACCTATATTTTCCAGTAAATAATGAAATATTTCAAATTGCTAATTCTTAATAGTTTTTATTGAATTGTGCTAAGAAGAATCTTGTGATATAAGGAATCATTCATGTCACTTTGTGAACGGTTATAAGACTATTTATTGGAATTCATTACTTCGATTAATATTTATTCTTAAAGTTTAATTAGAATAAAAACAATTTGAAGTATAATAAATCAGTGAAATGGTTTCTTCCCAGCTGTAAATGAAGTTAACAAGTCTAATTTCAATTTCTGTGCTCAATCTCAATTCAAATTAAGCAATTGTGTGGTATGCGCTTCGAAAACGTTCATTAACGCATTAGTACAAAATAAGCAATTTTGATCTTGGGTATTGAGAGAGAGAGAGAGAAATAGCTTAACCAACTTACTCTCCATATCTTAAATATTGCAACGTTTCCTTTAATAAATGCAAATAATTAATTGCAGTTTTTCTCAACCCAATACATTAAATACACTGGAATTATCATTTTAAATTGCGAAAGATAATATTTCTTTTTCTACATAGAATTACAGTTATGAATAAAATAATGATATGGGTAAAAGTTTCCTTGTTACACATGATAGAACAAAATACTGTTCGCTAAATCAAAATAAAATAATAAAACTACAGTTGAATCAGACACACATAAATTCCCACTGAAGGCTAGTTAGATCTTCTTGTGTCATATGTAAGCATAGAATTTCGTGATTTATGAATAAAATATGTCATCCAACCTCTGAAACGCTCATTTAAATTCAAGCCACGATGTTGATGAAGTCCTTTCTGAGATCACTGACTGTTAACCATAACTTTAGGACTTATTTTTATATGTCATCAACTATGTTTGCAAATATCTGTATTTTCTTCACCGTTATATTTCATTTCATACAATATATTATAATTCAAAATTTCAAAAACAATTATTTTTTTGAAAAAAAGGTGTTTAATTTATATTCATATTATACTATATCTGTGCAGTAAATTTTTGATGATGTACTGGGATGTACTATAAAATACCTTTTTTAGAAATAATTCCCAACAATTATAATTTATTTCATCACAAGAAGTCTATAGGTCATTCTTTTCATTGAATATCATTCATTCATGAAAGAGAAGTCAGATTTCCATTAGTTATAAAGGGCACATGATTTTCTGCTATTGGCTATAAAGACCATATGTTAAAAATGTTATGTGTTTAAAAGCTCATGCTTTAAAAATGACGTTTTACAGAAACCAATTTTGTAATTACTTTGAGAAATGAAGAAAACAAGGAAACTGTTTTTGAATCATGTGTTAAAAATAACGTTTTATCCAATCTAATTTTGTATTTATTTTGATAAAAGGAAAAAAACCAGAAAATGCATTTCGAAAACAATTTATAAATATAATGTGGAATGGGTAATACTTTTTAATACAAATCTAAATTAAAAAAATTAATTACAAATCTATTTAATATATTGAAATCAGAAAATAGAGAACTTTGTTAAAAACTCAATGACATGAGGTTAAGTTAAAATGAGGAAAATATACAGCTTTAATATTAGTCTATTTAATGAAAATTTAAAAATTTTAAACATGAAAATTGAATGATTTTTATGCATTTAATGAAATTTAAACTTCATATACGAAAATTTAAAATATAAAATATTAAAAAAATAGCTCTTGGTAAGAAATTGTTAACATATTCTTTTTGCTGGATTTAAAATTTTAAGTTTCCTCTCAACTGTTTTGTAATACTAAAATATATTATATAGGAATAAGGAAATTGAAGATTTATATTACCTTGTTAAAATACAATAATTGAAATAATTTATTTTTAAGATAGTATATAAAAAAGTAATTGGATTTATATAATTTACTTACAGTTTACAACTTCACTTGTATAATTCAAGAACGATTAACATTTTATTTTTTACATACTTTTTAGCTAAAACTATTTATCAAATTTTCTTTATGAACTTTGTACAATATAAAGGCGAGAAGAAGAAACATTTTTACTTTTGTATTTAACTTATTTATACAAAAAATTGTGTAACAGTTGTTTTAGTATATTTTACTACTAAAATAACTTACGATGTGATATTTTAGTCGAATATGCACTACTCAAAACTTATTAAGGTTGAGAGTTGATCTTGCATCTGGAAAATTGTTTGATTGATTGATACATTATTGTCAGATGTGTAAATAAGTTATGAGATAAAAAAAACATTTATTTGGCAGAAAAGGATGCGTTTTATTGAGCATTTGGGACAGAAAAAAACACAATTTGTGCACATAAGAAAAAAGAATGAAAAATGTATTTCCTTAAAAGACAATTGTTTTTACTTGGGGATATGGTTTACTCCGACAGCCTGCAACGTTTAACGTTTTGAAGCATCGAGTCAATTAGGTTATTAAGAAGGAGCTGGGATATTCTGTCCCACTCCTCCAGAAGAGCTATTTTCAAGTCTTGAAGATTTTGTGGGGAGGGTAGACGTCCAGCATCTCGTCTGCATAGAATGTCCTAACCATACTCTATTGGATTCATGTCCGGAGAGCACGCTTTTTGTTCCATTTTTATGATTCCTTCCTTTTAAAAGAAATCCTTCCCCAAGTTAGTTATCACGATGTGGCCTGCGATGGTCCATTTACATGAAATCATCTCTAATTTCTGCAGCATAAGGGATTACAATAGATCTGAAGTATCTCATTTTTTTGTCGGCGATACGTCAAAGTTACCTTCAGAATGATATGGAAATCAGTGTACCCATCGATGTAGATGGCAGCATCACTCCTTTACCTCATATCTGGCACTTTCATGCACGAACTTAAGATTGTTCATAGTGCCACCTTCTCTTCCGATGAAAAAAATTAACAGGATGAAGAGACAAACGAGATTCATTCAGTAAAAAAGAGTATTGAACACTCATTTCTCCTACAGTTCACATGTTTTGTTGCCTATTCCCTGAGGCCCCTTGCTGTTAACATAACACACACTACTGATAGAAGGGTATACAACCCTGCATTGTAAATGCGATTTTGAATAGTTTTTGCCAAAACTCTAGCACAAGTAACTAAGCGAAAGTTATGTTGAAGGTGAGTGGCATTCATATTTCAGTGTTTCTAAACCCTTAGGTTAAATAACGGTCACCATTGGGCATTGTTGAACGTCTACGACCTCACACTGATCTTCGTTTGCATTTCCAAGCGGTTCCAGATCTTGGAAATCGCACTTTGTAAAACTCCGATGACTTCTACTACTTCGGATTGCGCTCGGCTCCTCTCTAACCGACCAACCACTCTCCGAGTTTCTGATTCGGTATGAGTCGGATTGACTTCGCTGAGATATCCCACTCATCTAAATAACGCGATTACTGAATGTCAATCATTCTTTTTTTTTCCGATTTGCCTTACATTAAGTTGAAAACGAAGTCTTATTCGCAACAACTAAAATGTCGTCTTAGCGTAAAAACTCAAAATTTTGCATACTGTGAAACTTAAAAATGAGACAATCCTACATTTGTAATTCTTTTCTCACATGTTATGCAAAAAGTATGCTGATACCCTTATTTCTTAAAAGAGTTACAATATTCCTTGAATTATTTTGAGCAGTGAATATTTTCCCTCAACGGCGACACTTGGGTGGTGAACCCTATGCCTACTCATTTGCCGTTACCCAACGGGCACATGTGAATCAAATCATGAAGGAGAGTAGCGTTGCCCACGCCACACCACCACCACAAACCCGTTTATGGGATGGATCATATTCATACATCATCACAAAAGAAAGGACAGAGAAAGAAAGTAACATCCATACCCGAACCGGGATTCAAAACCGGGACCCACAGCTCAAGAGTAAGGAACGCTAATTCCTCAGCCATGGGTCGGATGGGCAGTGAATATATACTACTAAAATATTATGTTATATTTATAACAATTTGTATAATTTAAGAATCAGAATCAGAAATTCTGTAATTTCGTTCTGTTAAAAAAGTGATGTTTTCAATTATAAAGCTAAATGAGATGTATGTGAAACAAATTTGATATGTAATCATTAACTTCCCAATTCATAGTCATTCATATATTCACCTTTTTTATTATCTCATTTTTGCATACATACAAACATTTAAAATGATTTATTTGTTATGTCGCATCTTTAAACAGAGGCAATAGTTTTTCTTAATTGTTAACACTTTCTCCAACTTTTTTGAATTTTTCAATAAACTAAGTATAATTTCATTAAACTCTGAATTTATACAGAAGAAGAGAATTATTTTTCTGCAGTTGATTGTTTAAGATTTTTGATTGCATGAACATATGGAAACATAAGCAGTAACATGTAAACATTTTTTTTCTAAAGTTAACAAACTGTTCACCAACGACAAAATGTTCCAAAATAATTTTTACATCTGACCCCCATTTATCTTTTTTTTTTTTTTTACTAACAAAGAGTAAGAAAGCCATTATTAAATAGTCCGAAAGTCTGATTGGGCTTAAAAACATAAGGGCATTTTTGTAAAAAGAAATAAGGTATCGGAATTCTTATAAGTAGTTTAGCCTTCACAATGATAAATGGTCGACAAGTTTTCTTAACCATGCTTAACAACTACCAATTTATTTTAAACTCTGTTATTTTATTGGAAGCTTTATGTCTTCATTATTGCCATTTATCTTTTTGTATTTCTTAAAGTTATATTTATGATTTTTTGTTTGTTTTGGATATTAATCATTTAGTATCGTTTTAAGTGGCTTTTTCTGACATCAAATATTCAGTTACTTCAGTTACTTTATGTTAAATTTTTTAAAGTAGTTTTTAATTCACATCAGGAGTCATGGGGTCTTGAATAATTTCTTCAAAACTTAAAAATCACAGAAAGAACTGAAAGGAACAGACGAGGTTATAAAGACTTTGTAATATGAAGCAGAATCATTTTGAAAATATTATTTCCCAAGAGAAGAAGGTTATTTAGGTCTTTTAAATCAGCAAATAAAAATTTTCATTCCAATTTTCTGAGGACTTTTAATTTTATTCTTAATTATACTTCGCTATTTAAAACACAAGGAACGAAATGTTACTTTATTAATATTCAAGTGTTTTTATTTTTATAATAAAATATTTTTATATAGATTATTAGATAACCAATGTTATGTGTAAAGTATTAAATTAAAAAGGAATTATTTAGAAAAAACATAAATTAAACTCTAACGCTATCTTTTTATAAATGTAAAAAAAGAATTTTAAAATATAAATTTCATAACAGAAACAAGTTCCATAAAACAAACGCATTTTTATATTAAAAGTAGTATTTTTACTTTTTTTTCTATCAATAAGATTTATGGTAAAAGAAAATATATTTATTTGTTAATTGTTGCTAAAAATACTTTCAAGCTAAACATTCTTTGGCTGAATAAATAATGGTAAAATATGGAACTAAATTAATAAATTACAATTTTATTAAATATCATTAAAATAAATTGTGTTTATGTAGTAAGTGTTCTAATGATTTGAATTTAAAAAAAATTATTAAGTTTAGGAATTGAAATTTTAAAATGTTTTTAGGGTTTTTAATGCATAATGATGCGTTGTTTTGATCACGAATGTTGTTCAAAAGAATCGACTTAAGATTACCTCAGATTTTCATTTATTTTAATTCCAATATCCTGCTCACATATGGAATATTAATATATACACACATTTTATCATGATTTTATGACCAAAACAGGAGTACACTCTCATCAAAAGAGAATAAAGAAAATCACAACCCCTGAGAAATAAAATCATTCGCATTATTTTGCGTGAAGGACATTTCCACAATCCCTTAAGCAGATAAAAATTCACTTCAGGTAAAAATCGTTTTATAGTCTTTTTTTTTCTAAAATTCTGTTACGAATCTTTTTTATTCTATCTCAAAAAACACACAATTTGTAGTTCAAATCGTACCAAAACATACGATATCCAAAATTATCTGTAAAGGTGGAAATTTGTAAAGTAAAGTAAATAACTTTTTCCTTTTTAATGCCTCGCTAAAATAAATTGTTCACGAATATCCTCTTGGTGAATTGTTTTGACTGTTAAATAATTTTTTTTAACAAAATTCCTTTTGGTTTAGGCATAATAGATAAATTTTTTGTGGATTTATTAATCCCTTTCTGCAGTTATTCAATGTGTTTTTTCATTCACTAATCTAATTTTTTGGGTTTGATGTATATATATATACAGTGGTGAGTTAATATACAAACATAGTGGCACAGGAATGACTGTACCTTTAGGTTAATGGGTTTGGAATACTCTCTCATTACCAAGCATTTCGTAATTATGAATCATGGTCAAGTGATGAGGTCACACCTGAGCTGGCAGCCTCCTCACCATATCCACAATATACCTGCGAAAGGAGATTGGTTGCCACAGATTAACGTGGACGTGTCCCCCACCGACGGAGCTCTGGCAACCGGGTGAGGGCGAATGTAACCACCTTTCCAATCACTGTCAGTGTCAAACGATGCTTCCCTTTGCTGATCTCAACGTAAAGCGACGTGAAGCTACTGAATCACTGAAGCTCCACAATCAGACTCAATCAAAGTATTAGAGAATCAACGCACTGATAAAGGAATATCGGATGCTTACACAGAGATATTCAATAAAATAGCAACATTCAGTGGATAAATGCTTTTTACCAGTTGAATATATTCAAGTAAATAAGAGATATCTATTTCTTAAAAAATTATAAACGAGTATAAAAAAATTCCACTAATGAAAAATATTTGTACCAATATTAATTTAAAAAATTCCAAACAGAATTTTCAGAGCTTTTATCAATTTATCACATGAGTGTAATAAATTAATTACAATATTCGATTAACAATATTAAAAAATATTATCATCTGATGCATGTTTTCCCAAGCATTCACTGAAATACTCTTTTGGAAAACAGCATGTAAACTTTATAAGCCAGAGATAAATGAGAAAAAGAATTGTTGCAAAAATTATTTGTAGTAAAAATTAATCATTTTTAAAAATGAAGGAATATAAATATTTTCAGTAGAATATGTTATTATTTAACACATAACTGTTTAAACAATAGAATAGTGAATAAATGCAATAGGCAACTATTATTCTGATAAAGAATTCAGTTTCCTTCACCAGAACAAAATTTTAATGGTATAGAGAATTGTTTAATTAATTTTAAATGAGACTAATTTATAATTGTAATATTATTTATAAAATATATATACCATACTTGGTATTTATAATTATATATAATATAATATTATTTATAAAATATATATACCATACTTGGTAGAAGATAAAAAAAATTGTTTCTTTTCCCCATTTGAGACTGACTTCATAAAATAGTTTACTTCCTGTTTCAGAAATTGCAATTATTGGTTAAAAAAAAAACTAATTCTTCTTCTTCTCCTGTTTTTCCTATTATCATTAGAGATTCTCATATAAGATAATCTTGAATTTTATGCAAGGGTTAGTTGATGTGCTGTTTGAAACTTTGTGAATTTTTATGATGTATAGTTAAAAAAAAACTTCAGTAAAAGGTGCATCTTTTCCTACTTAGTTCTTAGTAAAGCTTATTTTCGAACTTGTAAATACTTAACTGAATGAGCAATATATGATTAGTTTATTACTATATAAGTATTAATTATACTCCTTTATCTTTGTTATAATATAAATTAAGAATCATAAGTAAAGTTAATAAAGCATGTATATTTGATAAAAGTCTCATTTAGCAATCATCAGAAGTCAATGTTTCATTAGAAACATTTTGAGACAACTAATACAAATATTTGATATGAAACTTGAATTCAACAAACCCCTTAAAACTACGTGTATATGATGCTACATAGTTTATCTATGGAACTACAAAAAAAAAAATACTTTTATGAGTTCTTTTGAAACTAAGTAAACACATTAAACTTTTCAGTTAGAAATTTTGCAGAATTTTTTCTATTATTTAATTACGCGAAAACACTCATTTTCAATTAATCCTTTAAGCTGAATAAATTTCGAAATGTGTCTGAAGATCTAAGAAAAGAATTATTTTAACATTACTGAATGGAATTTTTAAAATCTCTCTCTCTGTCATTTAAAATTAAATTTTAATCCCTATTCTTTTTGTTTCAGGCCCCATCGCATTTTCAAGTCTCATTTCAAATTCTCGTACAGAACTTGACATTTTAATCACCCACTGAAACGGAAAAGGACACAAAAGCTTCGGGCTGCATCAAAAATGGTGACAGGAAAAAAATCTCGGCAAAAAATTGAATTAAAGTGCTTTTATCGTGCTTTCACACGTAAGGACGAGAGCTTCAAGTAAAATCAAAAGCAAAATCGATATGCCGCGACACATAAAAATACGAAAAACTAATAGACGGGGCGGCAAAGTATATAAAAGTCATATTTAAGGACAAGACTATTAACTATAAATATAAAAGGGCACAGAATATAAATACTGATATTGTTAGATTGTTCATGTCAAAGCTCTGTTTAGGGATTTCTCTCAAGAAATTTCACGATTTTATACATTTTAAACCTTTTTATGGGATGAATTCTACTAGTTAAATATTTATATACTTGCAGTTCTATCATTAAATTATCTTTTTACGCGAAGAATATTATTTTGCACTCAATTATTAATTAATGCCATGATGATAATGATGATTTAACAAATGCAAATTAAATTTGAGCCAAAAAAATGTAGTTATATAAAACATTTTATTAAGTTTTCATTCACTATCACAGATTAAATAAATTTCATTATTATAATTAAATCAAAGTGAGTATTTTCCAATGGTTTATGTGATATTATTTTATTTACTACCACACGATATTAAAGCAGAATGAATTAAAGAAAGAAAGTAAAAATGGAATTTTAACTTTATAAGGGTATATAAATTATTCTATAGAGAATGAACTCACTATAAAGCATAAAGAAACATACGATTAAAAAAAGCCGAATTGTTTTAAAGTTTCCGAATGCACGTTGAACAAGAAAAGTACTTTTAATACAAAAAGTGCCTGTATAGCTTAAAATTCTAAAGTGTGGCTTGTGAAATAATCTATTGCAGTTAATAAGAGTAATATAAAAGTTTTAATTCGATATAAAATATTTTGTTATTGAGAAAACTGCTACCCTCTTGAATTTATTAAATTGCGTGAGATTTTCAATGAAAAAGTATTCTGCTTCAGTACTTATTTAATTCTATTTCTTATTGCCAGGCATTTAAAAGGGTGACGATATCATTAAAATCTAATTTTTAAGTATGTTTGAAGTATCTTCCATCAAATTCAGATCTGATGAATTGCTTATTATATTGAACTATTTGCAGATCGAAAGTCCTCAATAAACTGAAATCGTTCAGACCATTGAAAGGAAATGGTAGAGTTCCAGAAATGACAAATGGCATCTGATGTATTAATGCCATTCTCTCTTTATACTTTTAACCGTAACCGGAAAATGTTGTTTCAAAATTAGAAAAAATCTGGTAAAAATGAAAATTCATTATATTTACTCCAATTTGAGTTTCTATATATTATTTTTGAATTATTGTTTATTTTTAAAAATTCAAAATGTTCAACAGTGTTAAAACCTTTTTCTAAGTATGTAAAAAAATGATACAATTTTTGATGCTTTATAAATATGTTGCTCACGTATGTTTCTTGACGAAATATTTATGTCGTTGTTTTTATTATCAAAATAAATAATTTTAGACAAAAATTATCAAGTAATCTAAAAAAGATGAAGTAATGTTTTGAAATTTTTCTTATCATTGAAACAATGAATTCTTGGATCAGTTAATTTTTGATAGCTGTTTTGTTTTCAGGTTCGAACTTGTAAGAACATATGAAGGACTTCCCTTTATTGAATTGTGCACTGAATTAGTCTTCAAAGACATTTTGATTCTTATCTAATAGTATTGCTTCTAGTCAGCCTCTTTCTCATTGGACGAATGAGAGGGATGTGACAAGCCCGAATATTCTTGATTTTGTTGTTCGGTTTTCTAATGATCACACAATAGACTTTCAGTGAGTCTCTTTCCACGTTGGTTTGAATGATAATGAAATCGCTGATAGTTTAGTCAAGTCTGCGTCTGGTGACATTCTGAATGGCAATGCCAGCTTGACTTACATTGCAATCTCCTCAGTCAAAAAATGTATGGACTTTGGAGAGTCACTCGCGGGTGTGAACAAACCTGGTGCTTTGGAAAAAGACTTTCTTATACTTTTTGAGTCACCAAATCCAATCGCTTACAAATCTTTAGGGAGAAGAGAATTCCACGGACTATCTTTGTTGCAGGGTTGAACAGACCTCCACTGACCATATTGTCAGATGCTTGTATTTTACGGTTTTCAAAAAACTCATACATGTTTCTAGATTTCTTTTAGAAATTTTTGAATCTCTGGGATTAGAAACAACAGCAACACAATGTGTTCTATACAAATTCTTGCAATTTTGTCAAGAGGCACGAACAACGAGGAGAAATGAATAAGAGGAAATGAATAGAAGAAATGAATTAGAACCTAATGATTCGAAATAAAATTCCAACAAACCATCAAGAACCAATCCATAAAGAATCAAAGCTTAATTTACCACTCAATTACTTGAAAAGAGATATTGAATTATCTCTAGTCAAGTAGTTAGTTTCATTTAGGACTCACACAATTAATTATTTGGGTCACATTTTTACTGTGTCTCAAAGGATGAAAGGTTCAATCAAAATTGCACACACTAAGAATCAGTGTCTTTGATCGGGGAGGCTATCAAATTCTTGAGCTTCTTAAAATAAACTCTTGTTGAGAAAATAACAATACCATTAACTAAAAGTAAAGAAAGATATCCTAAACATACTGGAAACGGAAAAAAAGATAGTGCATGTAAATGTGAACTGTGATTAATCATATTCTTTTTAGTATCTATGATAATCGTGTTTATAAAAGTAATGTAAAATTTACTTTTATAAACACGATTATCACGATTATCAAAATTTTCGCGTAAATGTAATATGTGAAAAGTTTTAATTTTCTGAGAGGCATTTTATATAATAGTCCTTCATCACACATTAAAAAGAATTAATAGAATAATCAATTTAATTAACTTAGAAATAGTAATTAGAAATACGTAGACTTAGTAATTAACTTAGAAATACGTAGACTTCTACCCGGCAGTTTTTGATAGGAAAATAAGAATGGAGTAATTTTAATTTCGGTAGTTTTTATAAAGGAAAATTTCTGTCAAGGAATACTGAATATTATTTTTATTAATCATCCGTCATCTGTAAACGCAAGATATCTTGTAAATAAATACAAAATTTAAACTACATTATGAATACAAGAATGAATTTTCACAAAAAAGAAAGTCCTTGTACATATGAGATGTAATTTTATAACAAGGAGTAGCATATCACAGCGAAGGATTGAATGGAATTTGAAAGACCAAAGCTTGGTCTTTGACATTTTGAAAATGGTTGTCACAATACTTTCATACCTATGATGTTGATTCATCGTGCTGGGTATTTATGCGAGTTGGAATTACATTTACAAAAAGGTTACCTTAGCTACCTTTATTTTCGGACAGGCACATGTACTGTGATATTCTGAGATGTGATTCTTCTGATCAGATAATAAATCCTAATGTCTTTGGATACTACGAGTACTTTAATACAGCCACTAACATTGAGCCATCGTTTCGAAGAAACTTTCGTTGAAGTACTTTCGAAGAAGACTATTTGAGTACCAATATAAAAAAACGGGTTTCTGGGCGGAAAGTGAACATCTTACTAATTGGTAATAAATTTAAGATGAAATGAGTGCCATGAAGTTAACAATATGTATTTCCCATAATAGTTCAAAATTAAAATTTTCGCGTAAATGTAATATGTGAAAGGTTTTAATTTTCTGAGAGGCATTTTATATAATAGTCCTTCATCACACATTAAAAAGAATTAATAGAATAATCAATTTAATTAACTTCGTAGACTTCTACCCGGCAGTTTTTGATAGGAAAATAAGAATGGAGTAATTTTAATTTCGGTAGTTTTTATAAAGGAAAATTTCTGTCAAGGAATACTAGAGAAAACAAAATTAAAACTTGGTACTTGAGACAAAATTGTTACCAATCGAATATCTGCAGTGAAAAGGTACAATCGACTGTTGGCAGCTGTCCAAGAGACAACTTAAAATTTCTAAATAAGTATTATGAAGCTCTATTTGTTACCCAATTATATGATGAGGTGAACATATGAGCTTGCATTTTGTTCTTCACTTCACTTCAAAATAACACGGAGGCATTTGTGGACGAATTTTTGGACATTTTTAAGTTTGGTCTATATTACAACTGCTATCTAATTAAATACTTCTTGTCATTGAAGCCATGGATTTTTACAGGTATTCCTCTCTTTTCAAGTTATAAATTATCCCTCTCTATGTTTGAAAGAGAACGCACCATATCTGGTATCGACCAGATATGGTGCGTTCTCTTTCCTTTAATTGTGGCTCAAAATTACTAGGGAGTGATATTTGAGGGAATAAAGTCGTTAAGCAATCCATGCAGTCAAGGATCTTAATGCACACATAAGCCCTTCGAATTGAGCCAACAGTTAACGATGTGTGTTACATCAGGTAGGTTGTTAAAATCTAAGCATGACATTTATTTGCAGAATTTTTGGAATGTTCTCTGAGAACAACAATCCTGATAAGCGTAATCAAAATGTATAAGTTGTTATAGAAGCAAGATGAATTATATTTTTATTTGGTAACTTTACAATTGTTTAATTTCTTAATCACTGAACATGTCTTTCGATGGCTTGTGTACTATAAAATGAAAGCGATTGAATCAGACAAAAAATATGTATAGAATTTCATTTGCAAATGTAATAAGCTTCTTTTATGAGAAATTTATTTGTGTCATTTTTATAAAAGTCCTTCAGTTTCTTTTGTACATTTTACTTTTTTAAAAATAAATACGCATAAAAAATGTAATTATTTTTTTATATAATTGCATGTTATATATAATATTATAAGATATAATTAATTTTGTATGTTAATGATATCTATGTTGCCACATATTTTATTACATAATCTATGACTTCATGCACTAATACTAGCCAAATTTGTTACTTGTAAAATTTTCATTACTTATGAAAAATAAATGAATTATATAAAATGTATTAATACATAATGTGAATGTTATAAATGAAACCAATTATACAGCTAAATGTTGATATAATAGGACTTTTATTAAGCACACAAAAAAGATGCTTGTGATGCAGTAGTAAAAATATATAATACCCTAACTATTTTACTTTAAAAAATATTTAAAATAAAATAAAAATATATTAAGTAAAAAAAAGTTATGAAAAATTAACTTAGTGAAACTTAAAAAAATAATAACTTCAGAAATTATTGGTTCATTATAGTTAAAGATATAAAAAATTAACTACTTGAATAAATTGAAAGCACCATTTAAAAAGAGTTTCAGAATTTAAATCTAGATGAAGGCCACTAAAATAAATTTAATGATGCCCCTCTTTATTTCAGGAAATTCTGCAACCAAATGTACTTCATTTAAATTCATCGTCTCTATCATTAATATTGTGAACAACTCTGACAAAAATTAATTCTTATATATATATATTCAACGAAAATTAGTATAATTAATGAATTAAAAATGTACTTATAGATGATTGATTAAAAATATTTCAGTAGTCATAAAAAACATAAAATTTATTTCATTTAAATAAATGTATTCTACTTCACAGTTTCACAGTAATTTATCTATTTTTTAAATTTTGAATCGTTCTTATTCTTGATTTTAGTATCCTCATTAGAGTTTAAAAATTTTTAAAACATTTTTAAACAAAGAATATTATAATTTTTTTACTTAAGGAGATATTTAATTAAAATTATTTGAATTGGTGAGAGAGAATTTTATGTTTACAATCATGAAATCGAAATATTAATTTTAATATTTCGATTTATATTGTAGGAAATATAACACGAAATTTTATTTATTTTTGTTACTATCAACTAAAATATATTTTTTTGATGGCTATCTTTTCAAACAAATATGATTCTTGTAATTTATAAATTATTGTCGTACTAAAGTGTCACTATATACTATTATTAATGTGATTTGGATTGAAATATCCTGAAAACAATCAATGAAAGTTTTATACACGATTGAATATTTAATAGATTGAATTTAGGATTTCTATAGATATTTAATAATTTAATTATCGATTAAGAAATTATATATATATATATAAACACTATTATTGTGTAGAAATGTAAATATAAAATAATATATATAATGTGAATAAAATAATATATATATATATATATATATATATATATACCTAATAATAATTATTTAAATTATCAATATCAATAGTCGATTAAAATTTATATATATCTTTATTTATTCATTAAAAAATAATAAATTTTTATAATTGTAAGAAAAACTGCTAGTACACTTTAAAGCAAAGTATTCATTATTGATTTTAAACATAATAACTTTAAATATTTATATTCTTAGTAATTTAAAAATATTAGTATTCAAGTTTAAAATATGTTTAGTTTGATAAACATATAAGTTATTTTAAAATGAAATTATTTGAAGAAAACCGATTCTCTTTGAAAGATTAATTTAATTCAGAAAAATTCATTTTAGGAATATCAGAATTATCTTCAAGGCTTAGTAATATGAATAATTATTAATATAATAATAAACTATTATTATTCTTCATATAAAAAATAAATATTAAAGATATATCTTTTTTTATATTAAACTATTCCAGAAGAAATTTTTACCTTTAGTAAACAAATAAAATAGAAAGACAACAATATATTTTAAATATTGACAGCACAATCGAATTGTTAAAAGAAAAATCTCAGAAAAATCTTTTTCTTCAGAGAAATACCCTAAAAACAAAGCTGATTGATTATCTTAAAAATTGTTAGTATAATTTTTCTAATGCAGCATTTTAAGAAAATTACAGGGACTGAATATGTTTGTTACACGAAAGAATACTTTCGTTCGCGTTTCTTTGCAAAGCATAAAGCAATAGATCGATATTTCAGAATTCCCTTAGAACTTGTTTGTATTTTTAAGAAAGATTCATAGTAGAAATTTGAAACATCAAAGAAATTGATTATTCTCAGGATGAAATGTCTATGGATACTTGGTTCTTTATTTTTGATTAATTCTTCACATTTAAAGGAATTTTGGATTATTTTAGATCATAAACTGGCTTTACTTGAAGAATGTAAATGTTCTTATTGTACATTTAGGAGAATATAAATATAATAAATCATAAGAATATAAATGTAATACAATTTTTAGAGTAATATATTAACTATAAAATGGTTGTGTTTCTTTCGTTATAGTTGAGATCCTGAGGACGACAATTTATTATGATTCTCATTGGTTTAAAATATCCATGACGTTAAGTAAGGTTTCATCCACGTCACATCATGATGAGACAGCATTTAAAGTCCAACTTATGGGATGAATTTGCTGCCTTACATTCAAATCGCATTCTTCAAATGGCAGCAAACAAGGCGAAGTTCACCATCGAATGTCTGAGAATATTATCAAAATTCATTTTGCTAATAAAATGATTTGTTATATAAAGAGCAAATCGTCATTTTGAGAAAAGCAATTTTCCATTGATTGAAGTCATTAACACATGGACAATAGAAAAGCAGGAAAAGCAAAATGAAAAAGATATCACAAAACATCCACTTGATAATTAGTTTAAAACGGCAAGAACGATTTAAGTTTGCAAAGATTTCATTAATAAATAGAATTCTAAATTAATAATTGCAATATTTGTAAACAATTTCTTTTGAATCTTAAAACTATTGCCTTGTTTAGGCCAACATTAAAAAAATTATATTTTAATATCTTGAAATTTAAAGATTTTGTATAATTTTGACAAAACTTTTAAAATTTCGTTAATAGCGAAAGTGTGTGTGTTTAAAACTCCTAATAAGATATGTAATTTCTACAAATAATTTCGATCGAAAATTCATTAGAATTATTACAATTTCCAGAATCGAAAACTATTCACTGTGTCATTAATAGACAATTCTACTTCAAGTTAAAATTTAAAAAAATCTTTAACATCTATTTACATATAACTCGTTTGACAAATAAAGTTGAAAAAAAAATCTTATATCAGGAAAATTTGAAAAAGTTACTACTGCCATGAAGTTTGTTTCAATTTCTAGGATATGATGATGATATTAAAGTCCTCCTGAGAACATGTTTGAAAAAAGGAAAATCTTTCGATCCCTTAACAACACATAGATGTTCCTAAGAAATTCGAGGCTAAGAATGGAAATTGATTTATGGTTTTAAGCAACGGAAAATAAGAGCTTCCGATTCTACATATTTTGTTTGAGTAATGTGACTTCTAAAACCTTTTTGATACAAAACCATTTCTGTCATATTTTTATCGGTTTTCTTCCTTTTCTGGTTGGCAGCAAACTTTTGAATTCAAAATGAGATATTTCCTGTTATCGAATTGTTTGCGACAAGACCGAAGAAGCCCCTCTGAAATTCTTTCATCAATATTGATTTCTCCCTGTTGCTTTTTAGATAAATTATCACTGGATTTTATATTTTTAACCCTCTTTCTTCTAAGTATAACTTTTGAAGGATCTTGGGTTCCAAAATATGAATTTATTGCAAAAAGCTTTTACCGAATCTCTAAAATTGTGGTAAATTTTATATATAAAGTAAAACAGTTGACACAGTTTCCTCTTAAAAACTCCGCCAAATGTATTTCAATTAAAACATTTTTTATTCATATACTGCGTCAGTAGTTTTTAAAATATAATTCAATATGTATTATTGCGACCATTATATCATTTTTAAAAATGATGCCAATATTTTTGCCAAACTCGCCAAATAAATAATGATTACAAGTGAATGAGAAGTATTTAATTTTTGGCACAAAACCGTAAGTTAAGATCAGAATATCGGTACGGCACTCTCTGATTTAGTTACCAAGGACGCTAGCTAGAGCATACTTTTACTAATCCAGCTAATTGTGAAATGTCACAATTATAAATTTCTCTGATTTTGGAATATAAGAGAGCCATTTTTAAATCCACCTTTGACATATTTTGTAGCAATTATTTAGAAGTTAAAGCCATAATTGTGATTTATGATCGAAATAACAACATCTAGAACAATAACAGCATCACAAAAGACTTGTCGAATTATTGTAATTAATGTTAAACATTTAAAATAAATATTATTTCAGGACACTTAAATTTTTTCTATATTAGATTAATAATTTAATAAATGGCTATATTTTTTATCCATGAAAAAAGCGTAAAATAAATTCTTGTTACATTTATTATTTTTACTAAGTTAAATTATTCTTTATATTTTGGAGCTCTATTTAAAAAATACTTAATAAGTTGATTGAAAACGGAAAATTCTCATGAGAAAATTCATTCTCAAAAATATAAAATATGCAGTTCATCAAGCCGTGAATCAGTGTTATCTTTCTAATGAAAGAAGTGAATCAATCAATTTAAATGAATCATTCATATTAAAATAAAAGATGTTTTATAATTGAATAATTAAATTAATTTGTAATTAAAGAATTCTCTTTCGCATATTATTAAATATTTATCCTATTGCACGAATAAAGTTTGTTACATGAGAAGCATATTTACTAGGGGAGAATGATGAGAATAACTAAATAACTTCTACTAATATATCATCAAATTCGTAAACATAAAGCTCAGAAACCATTCTAGTAATTAACTACCTCACAACGTTTAATAACATTTTTATTATTTAATAACAATAAAAATCTCTGCTTTTTGTATATATTTATTTTTTTACAACATTTAGATTTCTTTCTTAACACAGTTAAATTATTTATTAGCTCTCATTAAACAATGGAGCTTCATTTTTGAAAAGGTTTTGGGTGCGAAACCCATGTTAAAAGGAATAAACTCAACTGAGAAATATATGTTTAAAGTCATAGTTATTCATATATTTTTTATCACATCATAACCGTAATCTGATGCAATAAAACACACTAAATGTTATCATTATTTTTACATGATTATATAAATAAAAAAGTAATTCCTAATGCGATTATCAGTTTTTTCGTATTGCCACTCACCTGAAGACATATACTTTTTACAATATTTTTATTTTTAGATTTTTATTACTACTTTGAACTTGAAATCTTAGTTGGTGTAAGATGAAAATAATTTTAAAATGCAAATATGTATTAAGAAATATCTAAGAAATTTTAAGAAGGTTTTTTTCTATCTAAAATGATGATTGGGTTTAATCTTACTAAAAATTACTTTTAAAGATACATCATAAATTTCTGCATTTTTTAAAAATTGAATACTTCCAAACTGCTTGTTTATGGTATGGTTTTCTTTCTTTCTTTCTTTCTTTTTTTTTTTTACTTTTTCTTAATTGAATAGTTATATATTCTAAGCATTCATTTAAAGCCTTTTTGAGTTTTTCTAATGCTGCAAAAGATATTTCCAAAATATTCATTTTTTATAGCTATTTACATGTTTAAATAATCATAAAAATGACCCAGCCTTTTAAATTTGTTGTTGTTTCTAATCTTCCACCTGCTCTGTTGGAGTCAGGTCTGATCACTGAAACCGTTGGCATTTATGAAGTTAGATACAAGAAGAAGTAAGAAAAGAAAAAAAATTTAAATTTGGTGTTTGGAATTCAATTTTTTTAACTATACTGAAATTTGAATTTACTTTAACCATTAAAATAACATAAACTATTATAGTGCTTTTCCATGCGAGCTTCTTTCTTTCAGTAAATAACCAGATAACGCGATCTTCTCACTCCATAATTTTTTCTTCTAACGCCAGATATCACACTTTATTCTGCCCTACAAGGAGCAAATGTGATGGCATCTTATACAATGGGAGACCCAATGCCATCTTCGCCTTGAAAGTGAAGGGATAAAGAAACACATACATACACAGAGAGAGAAAGGAACATCCATACCCGAACCAGAATTCGAATCCAGGACTAACCACTCCGCTATCGGTTGGCTCTCCCTCCCTAATTCCATTTTGTAAAATTTGGATACTAAATGTATTTTTTGTCATTTTTATGAAATTTCCTTTTTATTTCAGCTGCTGTTGATACGACTCCTTAAACCTTTTGGTATTTGAAATAATCTTGAGCAAACAAGATCAAAATATATTGATTCAGATGAAACTTCTAAATATACACGCCATTTTACCTTAAATAATAACTAACGATGACCGCATGTTTTTTAAGGTAGCAAACATTTATTAAAATATTTAACAATACATTTTGTGTGCAAAATATAAAGGTAGGAACGACAGCATTAGGCTAAGTGAATATATGTAGATATCCTTAATATATCATGGAAATCCATCTAAATAATACGCCCAAATAAGGCTTTTTTTTTTTTGAAGTATGTTTCCAAGTTAGACTAC
The DNA here is from genome assembly GCA_030067965.1 of Latrodectus elegans. Classification (NCBI taxonomy): domain Eukaryota; kingdom Metazoa; phylum Arthropoda; class Arachnida; order Araneae; family Theridiidae; genus Latrodectus; species Latrodectus elegans. Next base: position 28,288,143 of record CM057814.1, read on the forward strand.
TTAATAAATTTAATGACTCCTTGTTTTTTAAGTTTACAATCTTATGAAAATATTTAACAATTCATTTTATGTGCAAGATATAATAATACGAACAATAGCAATAAAATATTTTTCTACATGGATATATGTAAGAAATTTTAATGTACCTTGGAAATTCGTCAAAATAATGCGCCCAAAAAATGAGGTTTTGCATTTTTGAAACATAGGTAAATTTTTCAGTCAAAAACATTGATCGCATTATAATAATTGAACAAATTCTCTCACTAAAGTAATAAATGTGAAATACCATTGCTAAATTGCATGGTTTAATATTTTACTTACATGGTCTGCTGCCGCCTTGAAAAATTGTTCAAAAGGTGATAAGATGCGCCAATTATGGCAACCTCTTGTTTCTCTCTGAAAAACTTGATTAGAAAGGACAAAGAATTGTATTTGTAGCGGTTTAGTCCTCATTCAGATTAGAACTATCGTGCTCAAATAAATATTTGTAATTGTTTGTTATCGACGGTTGTTATCGGTCGTTATCGACGATATTATTTAATTAAATGCTCCCATGGTCTTTACCAGTAATAGCATAGCACATTGGATTTACGAATTTTTATTTTAACATTTCATATATTTTATTTTGTAGTTCATTAAGAAGCATTGTTTTCTAAAAACAACAATAATTTTATCATCGTTAATGTTGTCGTTCAAGAACAATTTTACATAATCTTTTCACAAAATGTAGATTGGTCTACCATTTTAATAACAGACTAGAAACTACAAATTCAAGAATGCATTAAGAAGTTAGGATAAATGTAATATACTCAGCATTAATTACAGGAATTATTAAAATAATGGTACAGGTAAAGAACTATGCAAGTACATGAAAAGTGTACTTTAAATGCAGGAGTATATGAAGACATGGAAAAATATCCTCTTTAATTGTTTAAATTGAGCATGTGTAAATCCAATATGTTAAGTAACTGAAAGTACTTCTTAAATTATCAAAGGCATTCCTTGTGATCATTAACTTCATAAAATAATAAAATATGCTTCAAAGCAAATTAATTGAAAATAACATAGCAAAAATATGCTTTTCTCATAGTGGTTCTGTATTTTGATTATAACTTCAGTGATAAATTAAAGAGAGGAGACAATTTAATGTTAACTTTCATTCAGTGTGTTCTTCAGCGAAGAGTCATTGAAATGTTTTCGACATTGTTCCCCATCAATGATTTATGAATGATAGAAACAGACCAGCCCAGTACTTTTAGTGTAATGGAACCATAATTATGATCCGCCACAATTTCTATTGGTCACCATTACTGAAATAACTGCTGCCACACACAGAAATGATAATGTTTACTGAAGATTCTCTGATGGCGGCTTCTGTTTCACGGAAGATAGCGTGTTCGTGTAATTGGTGCCACTACATTTTTATAAAAAAAAAAATTCCATTTTCCTGTAGAGGCGTAAAATGAAAGCAATAAAATGACTTTCCGTCGTGTTGCCATTCAGTAGTTGTAACACTTTTAGAAAATTATTTTTTGATTAACATTTCATTGTATTCATAGTGATAGAATAAAAAATGGTTTGTAGTTTGTGTGTAAAGATTACTTTGTGCATGGCTCAGATGAATACTTTATTTTCAGCCAGCGAAATGAATGTCTATGATCTTAAAAGGTATGATTTAGTTATAAAGTAATCTTATTAAAATTATAACTTTCTTTCAGAATTCTTCTTATTTCTTAATACTATGACTTAATAATATAATCAGCTTTTCAGAAAAAAAAAATGCTGTCTCCATATCCATCGAGATATTGCTTGTGGATTATCCTAGTTCTTCCTACCAACGTGATAATAAGGAATATCTGAGTATTTTAGCGGAGTTTATTAGAGTGGGAACTATAATTTTCTCATGTTTGCTTTAAGAGGCAATTGAAGCCAAGTCTAAATTCACATAAGATTCGGAAAATAAGGAAAAGAGCGCAGCATATTTTAATACTAGGTGATATAAAATTCCTGATCCAATTTTTTTAATTTTGATACATATAATGTGAAATATTTAAAAATTATTTGCTCATTATAAAATCTCACATTTCTGAACCAACATAGTCAAACCAGGACATCCCTTTCTCAGGGTAACTAAAATTTGCAGTTCTCTTGTAAATATTGGAATCAAAAGATTATTTAAATATTCAAAAAACAAAATATTCGATACAAGAAATTATTATTATTATTATTATTGCAATAAGCATCAAATGATTAAAATAGCATTTACTAGCGCAAGCTAATGTAAGTTTGAACAAATCAAAGAAGCAGATTTAACGTTCTTTTTTCCCTTTCAACTATACTTTCCAGTTTTCTTTTTGAGGATGTTCGTTGTACAACAATCAGTTATGCGGAAGGTTTTCTAAAAATGTTCTAGCTATTTTTCCAGCCTTTTTCTGATAATATAAAAATGAATCAGCTCCTTTTTCAGTTTATTAAAATGAATAATAGCCTTTTTATTTTAAAGACATCAAATAAAATATTTTGCATATTATAATTTTTTATTGATTTTTAATTTTGCTTTTATCTTTACGAATATTTTAACAAGAAATATACAAAACATTTTGGTGATATAAGATTGTGCAGTAATAGAAAAACAATATTAAAAAAAATATTTCCCTTAAGGTATAATGCATTTATAAAAGAGAATGTGTATTAAATCGATTTTAATCTTTTGATCGATGCAATTAGATGTTATTAGGTTCACAAAAAGGAAACTTATCTAATTATAATGATGAAGCTATATATTTATATATATGGGGTGTAGTGTAACAGGCCTCCTCGTGGTGCACCCTGGGTTATGCTAAATCTGTTACAGCCTTCGTCTTTCTCTTGCAGTCTGTTGACATGGATGGCGAGCATCTTTGGAAATGTTCTGCCCTCCAGTAAGCCCGCTCTTCTTCATATTTCAAGATACTCTCCACTCCTGGAGATACTTCTTTTCTTTATTGGACTGCAAGACATATTATGCTCGAAAGAGCCAATATAAGGACGTAATTTAAAAAAAATACTCATATATATGCGCAGCTAGTAAGCAATTTTTTCCTTCTTTCTTAATATTAAGTAAAAAAGAATAATATTTTTTAACACTTTTGAGCATTTTTACGATTGGTTATTCAGATGTTTTATGCTCTGTAATATACTTCTATTGATTATCTTTTATGGAATTTTCAGAAATTTGACTGGTGAGCTTGTATTTGTGTAATATTTACTTAGTGTTGTTTAAACGTACTCTTTAGTCTCCCTAACGAAACATTTATATAAATATAATATTATTTATACATTTTGTAGTGTGTTTTATCTTCATCTATAGGAATAAAATCCTTATTCTGCTTGTCTACTGAATTTTTAGAATGAGAAAGAAACTTTATAGAATTAGAAGATATGATATTTACTATCTTTTTTGAATTTTGAAAAACATATTGTTTTCTTCCTATGCAGAGGTGTTTTCTCAGAACAATACATTTTCAAAATTCAAAAAAATTCTCTGCCGAAATGTGCCAATTGAAAATGCATTGGAAGTGGAAGAAAATATATCTGAGTTAAGCATTTGTAACTTTAAGAGAATTTTTAAGGATTTCACATTTTATTTGATATATTTATTTCGTTGGAATAACTCCTTATTGGAAGGAAGCGAGAAATACAATCAAGTTTTGAGTAGCTATTTGGAAAACATTTTGTGTGCGTTCCATTGATTGTATTACCATCAACTTTGGTAACGAGAAATAAATTATTAAATGTTTTCAGTTTACAAAGTCTTTCAACTTTTGAGATAAATATTATTAATATTAACATCAAACAAAAACATAATTTAAAAATACAAAATTTAATAAAAATTAAGTAAAAAATATAAATAATTTATAAATTTAATTTACATATACTCTTTAGATTTAAGGTATTAGATAATATTTTTAAAATATATAATATTTTTGCTGAAATTAAAGGAGCTTCATCTAAATGCAAAGAATCGAAAAATTCTTATTAGAAAAGTCTTGTGTTTTGAAAATAGTGAGTTTAATACTTGACTTTGCCAAATACCATTGTTCTGTCAGAAACTACTCATATTCAATCGTATACATTACGTATTAAAATACAGTAATCAATCTTAAAGTACAACCTTTGAAAATCTGGAATGTAGTAATACATTTTCAGTATTTATTGAACTTTTTAAACAATTGGAATTTTAGAAGCAGAATAGAATTTATTATTTTGGATTATGAATTCAAAACGTTCACAGTTAAAATGTTAATTATATTTCTTTAATTGTTTTCCACTTCCATTATAAAAATAGTTAACGAAAACTCAAGCAATAAAAAATATTTTTGAGAAAAATACAAATGATTTATTTGAATTAAAATTTCTAAATTACATTGCTTTCACTGAAAGGGGAAATGTTTAATTTGATTTCTTGTATACATTTAAAAATAATTATTTTACTCAAGATATTTTAAATTTAATGGTATGGAATTAGAAAAATAAAACGATCTCATTAATTACGCAGTTTACAAACCCAAATAATAAATAAAATATCATTAAAAATTTCATTAAAGCTATTTTGTTGCAATTATACTCTTTCACAAGAACTAAAAATGTTTTATGCCGGATTTTAATTTTTTCTTTTTTGTTTAACTCACGGTCAATGTCATCAAAATTTTGGTGCTAACGTTTCCAAAAGTCGATCAAATAGCATTGCATTTCAAATTATTCACCAGCTGTCTAGCACCATGCAAATGCAGTCAATAGCACATGAATATGAATCGGTTTCCATGGAAGCCAACCACAAGGTCCATTTTTGTTGACAAGTTTGAATAGTTTAATGAAGGAATAAAAAGCCTGATAATATGTTTTTATGATCTTTGAAGCAATATAGAGCGTCGAGATTTTTGACTAATTCATTTGAATATATCGATTTCATAAATTAAATTTTTCGCTTAAAACATGTCTCAGTAGAAGAAATCCGTTTTACAAATTTACTGTTCTATATTAAAAATATAGTTCCATGATTTATTATAAGTATTTTGTCTACATTATTAGGGTAAACATCTTTTTTGTTTAATGGTTAAAGGATTTGAATTCTGGACTCCAATCTTAGAAAAGGTGTAGTGATTTTTTCCTGCACTGGGCAAAATTATTCGAATCTTTATAATTTTTAAGGAAAGTTAATAAAATGTAAAAAAGGCGACACAATATAACTTATATGCTAATTTTATTCAATACTATAAACGAAATTTAAAAATAACTGTAAATATAATCGTATAAGTATTTAACAATTACTTAATTCGATATTGAAAACTGTTTGTAAAAAGGGTGTCAGTGCAAAAACAAAACTAAAGAAAATTAGTTGAAATATAATTAAGTTGCATTAACAATTAATATGCATCATCAGACATTGTTTACCAATGTAGTATTATAATTAAAAACTGTATATTAAATAAAAAATAATAACATAAAAAAGGAATTATTACATATTTTCAGTATCTCAATAATTCTCTTAAATGCCTTTGGAAAAATTAATTGTGCGTATTAATAGTGTAATTTATCGGTGAACTTTAACTTTGCATTTAATCATGAAATGGGACTACTTTCTTTCACTCACGGAATTATGAAAGAAAATGCAATTAAAATGTATTCAACGGCTCTATGAATATCTGTAAGCAACTTTCCAACTCTGGCCACTAGACTCAATATCTATTAAGACTATATCCAGTAATCATTTCCGGTTTGTATTTCAGGGACAAATCTTGCTTTTTGTGTTGATAATCCAGTATAAATTAAAGCGTGTGGTAAAGATCTAACTTATATTATTACAGGGTAAACAAGAAAGTTCTTGCCATTTTTAATGAACCCCCCCCCCAAAAAAAAAAAACTTGAACTACAAAAAGTGTATCCTATTGTTAGTCCTCGACGTAATCACTATCTGCACGCAGTACCTACTGCCAACGTGTCTCCTGAATAGCATTTCTCTTGAGGTAAAACTCAGAGGTTTTGGAAGCAAAAAAGAAAGTGAGTGCTTGGTGCAAGTCTGTTTCATTGCTGAAGCATTTTCTACGAAAATAATTGTCCAGGGAATGGAAGAGATGGTAATCTGATGATGCAAGGTCAGGTAAGAAATGCGGATGGCACAAATTCTTCCAACCAAGTTGATGTATGGTATTTCTGGCCACTCATGTGGCATATGGCCTCGCGTCATCGACCAAGAAATCACATCGATTAATCAGTGTTTGCTCTTTTTGTTGCAATTCTTGTTTCACACGTTCAAACTGCTGAGAGTGCAAGTCTGCAGTGACCGTTTGGCTAGCTGGTATCAACTCATAAGTAAACACTTGACGACTAGTCCACCAAACAGCAGAGGACAAATCACAGAGGGATAAATCTCCCAACCTGAATTTGTGAAACCAATGTCATACCGTATATTCATACACAGCACCATCCACAAACGCTTGACATATTATTGGAGACTTGATGCAGCAATTGATAAGCCCTTTTTGAAGACGTAAAGCAAACAACACCGAACAAGCTCCTTTGACCGTCCATTTCTCTTTTACACTGTTATGAGTTAAGATTGATGAATGTACAAAGTGGACCTGACTTTACAACGATTGATATTCCTATTCCCGATTGACTGGTGTCCAACATGTCATACAATAATTTGCATACTCACTTCATACAAAGGCAACGTGAAATTGGCAAGAACTTTCTCGTTTACTTTGTTTATATTAAAACGGGTTATATTACTGGATATGGTTGTAGTCTAAGAGTGACAATTTGAGGAGCAATAGTAGGAGACAACGGTAAATTTTAATCCAATTATATTCCATTGATTAATGACAATACGTTGATGACCTCCTTCATTTAGCTCTATTGGCTACAATGTCAAGTCAACTAACTCTCAGCATCAGCAAGACAACGCGCAAATGCAAACTGCATGGTTCGCTGTTACAACTCTAACAATTATATAAAGTTTTTACAAAACCTGCCAGGGTATTCAATATTTACCCAATAAAGTACGCTTGGGACATATTGGGAAAACAATGTAAGGTGTAATAAAAAAAAACCATTCAATATTTGATCATTAGTTACATTTATGACAGAATCTATCTCAAAAAGTCATCGATAACTTAATAAACCTATCCGCAACCCGAAAAAAAATCAGAAATGACATAACAGCCTACTTTAATTAACGCTCTTTCTGCTTGTAATATTTAATATGATCTTTTTTCTGAATTTGTAATCACCTATCCAAATTTCATGGTCATGCATGGCTCAATAAATATTTTAATTGTTAATATATTTAAATGTATGTACATAAACAAATATTTCAAAAGATCGAATAATGCTTTTTTACCTGTAGTTACAAGAGGTACATAAAGAGGTATAATAAATTTAAATATTTTATAGATAAAAATTTAATAAATTTGTGCTGCTTATGTTAATGACGTACATTGCAGCTATAAATATGGTAGCTTAGTAAATATTTTCCTCTATAATTTACAGAATTTCAAAAAATTGTATTCAAATGTTATGATTAAATTAAAATTAATTCCTTCATTTAAGCAATAGGAAAACAATATTTTGAACCATTCAAAATATTGTTTTCCTATTGCTTCATATTTTGAAATCATTTAAGTAAATCTGGCAATATCTGAAAATTGCTTTTGTTTCGTTTTAGAAGTATAAATATTTCTTAATTATAAAGGAAGGGATTTAATAAGTTAACACAGGGGAAAAAATCAATGATTATCTTTCAAGATTGTGAAAATATGTTATATTAAAATTTATTTGTTGTAGAAGATTGCTTCACAGAAAGTCCATTCTTTCAAATTTATAAATTTTATTCTATTTATTTAGAAGACAAGAGCTACAATTTTTTAGTGAATTCAAATTTTAATCTTGATAAATTTTTAATTCATCATTAATGTATCACTTTAAGTTTTTTTTTTAAAAAATTAATATATTTTGTATCATTTAAAGTGTTGAATTATATACTTTTTATTATTATTATTAGCTTTTATGCCAAAAAATATTTCTAATAAAAGAAAAACTAAGTAGCTTTTTATAAATTATTTTCTTGTAATTCAAAGAAAATGCAAATCTTTATACGATTATAATAGCTTTATAAAAAAAAGATGACAATTTTTATGAGACTTCTTCAATAAAATTGTATGTGATGTCAAATAACTCAAGCATTCTTCATCTGGGCACATATAAAAATACCAATTGACATAAAATAAAGCTTACATCACTACTTTAAGCTATTACTTTAAATATTTGCAGAAAAACGTGTGAATATTAAGCCACAGCGTACCAAAATAAAAACTAATATTTTTACATTATAGCTTTATTTAGAACAATCTATGCGTTTTTAATGTAATAAATGCTTTAAAATGAATTTCAGAACTTTTCTTTAGGGTACCAATATTTACTTTAAAATGTTGCTTTTAAAACTTACGGACAGAAATGGATAATAGTATACATTCTTTCGAAGTAAATAAGCGACGCATTAAATATAATTTATGATCCAAATATCATATTTTTACGAGGATAGCTTATAAGAGGTAAAATATTGCTTGAGAATAAAAGTTCACAGTGATAAAACAATTCACAGCCCGAAAATAATAGGCAAACATTTTTATGTAAATTATACCTAATTTGAATTTTACTTTTTTAAAATTTGCTTGCCATTTTTCCATGTTAGACAGTAACAAAAAAACAAAAATATCCCCTAATGGGAAATATCATTATATATATATATATATATATATATATATAACAATATATATATTATATTATTATATATATATATATATATATATATATATATATATATATATATATATATATATATAAATATATATATATATATATATATATATATATATATATATATATATATATATAATTCCCTGTGTTGTTTTTATATTTTTGAAGAAAGCAAATGTAGGAAAATAAAATAAATCTTCATTATTGTAACGTCGACTATTTAATGTACAGTGACATAAAACATTGAATCTCTCAGTAATAAAATATCAAAACTCACATTTTGAATTGTATATCTATGCATTACTATATAAGGCATTATATATATATATAACTTAAATAAAGTGCTTGAAAAGTCAATTAAACAATCAAATGATTTTGAAATTTAGACTACAGAAGATCTATAATCTAGAAACCAAAATTTTTTAAATGATGAATTGATTTGAAAATTTAAAACTTTATGACTACGCTAGAGATCCTGAGATCTTAGTTGGAAATGAATGACATTAATACTTGTACTTTTTTCCTTTGAAAAATAAGAAATAAGAAAAGAAAATGAGATTGAAATTGGCAGATGTGGTGAGCTGAAAACTGTAATTAGAGTTTATTAAAATGGTGGAAAATCTGTTCGCAAAAGCAGAGGAATTTTGACACTAACTGTAATAGATAGCCTTAAAGATGTTGTAAGCCATTTTAATATCTACTGCGTACATTTTTCATAAATGGTTTGCCATATCCATGCGTTTTAGCAGAGGAAGCCCAGAAAAATATCATGCAGCTTACGTGATAAACGTTCATGCCAAATTCAGAATAATTATATTCATCTAACGTTGTTCAACATTAGCTGAGATCAAACTTCGGACCTGTCACTCCTAAGAAATATCTTGCCAAATTAACAAATTAACCATAATTTCTTTTAAAAAGAATTCTTTCTTTCTTTCTAAAAAGAGATTGGATTTATTGAAAAGGAATAAAAAAGGAGTAGACGGCTAATCATTCTTTCTCGCATAACCAAAATGGTTTACTAAAAAGGGATTGTTCATCAAAAATAATATAATTTTAAGAAGGCAACAAACTATTTTTTTCTGAATCTGTAAGATGTATTTTGTTCATCGATGATTTAATACACCCCTTACCATACAAAAAGGTTTGTAATTAAAAAAACATATAATATGACTAAATTTCGCTGAAAATTAAATTTAGAAGAGCTAAATGGATATTCAGAATTATCTTGGTTGCAGAATATAAGTTTGAATATAAGTCTATATTTTTGGTTCTGGTTGTCATAAAAACAACAGTACCCCAAATACTGAGTTCATGTTTAAGACTTTGTGCATTTGTAAAACGTGGCGATAGCGATAAAATAGTTGTCGGTTCCAATCGTTCACTGATTCTTATTAGTGGATTGAAAATTGTTTCTGTAAATTTTTCTGCTTTAACATTTAAAAAGATGTTATAAAATATTCAAAGTCTACTTATTTGAAATTATTTCAATTTCTATTAAAACAATCGAAGTAAATACTTGTAGTAAATACTTGTAGGTTTATGGTATCTTATTCCTGCACTATACCATTAAACCGAGCAGGTAGCCTAATGATTAGCGAACTGATTTTTCGTTTCAACATTTTGTGAGTTCGAGTCTTACCAAGGCATGGATGCTTGTAGTGGTACAAAGTTCAAATTAAACAGTTGGTTTGATTTAATTAGTCTTAATATGCAAAAAAAAATAATAATAAATTTTAACGACAGAAAACCAAGCCGAACTATGGTTAGTGATGCTATCTCTGAATTCAGATTTAATTTTATTTGTCGTTAACAGGGTAATGCTCAAAAAAATATGTTGTGATAGTATTTTATACAATAATAAATAATTTTTTATAGAAACTAATAGAAGCATGAATGCATATTAATACATATCACCTAAATCTGTTTGTTTCATGCCAAACAAATTCAAAGAACTGATTAAAAACAAGAGCGAAGTTAACAGAACCAAATATTGAAAATAATGTTTTAAATTATATAGTATTTACTTTAAATTAATTAAAAGGAATATATAAATGACTTTTTATAAGTTTTACTTAAGATCTCTGAATAATCATTAAGAACATATATCATGTGATTTATCATATTAATCAAAAATATTGATTCTGTTATGTGATATCCAGTTCACAACAAAATTAATAAATAAAAATGGAAATTTTTCCCTTTTTAGTTTACTTTAAATTTGTAATAATCTTTCTAATGAGTAAACAACTTTATTCTGAATGTTCGAATAATCTTTTTTGTGTAAAAGTACCACTAATTCTTTTAAATATCATTTTAAATCATATTGAAAGCTAAATTATTAAGTATATATCTAATCTACGTATAATTAAGCAGCAATTTTTGTATAATCAAATGAGATTTTGACAAAGGAGAATTAAATATAGGCAATTATAAGTTAAATTTTATTAATCAAAATTCCATTTTAATTTTTGCTTTATAGTAACATTAAGAACCGAAAACTGATTTCAAAGTATTTTATTATTCTATATTTTTTGCAAAATAATATTTATTATTAAGTTCGAGAAATATTCTAGTAGTTAAGTTCTATGGACTAATTTTATACATATATCACAGGAATTTAAGAAAGAAAAAAAAAACTTTTTCGTGTCCAAAATTGAGATTTATTTTCATTTAAAGAAAAATTTGATTTTCATAAAAAATGGACAATTTAAGTATAGCTTTATTAAAATTTTCAAAAAATATTAATTTTTTTATCTTTCATTTAAACGTTTCATTGACATTTTTCACTCAGTTCAAAAAAAAAAAAATTTATCTTTAAAAGATTAGTTTAAAAATTCCCAAGCGATAACCTGTCAATAGCAAAGAATATTTTATATGGAATTAAAAATAAAAAAAACAAAAATTATTTAAATGACATTCAATTCAAGAGAAAAAGGCTCTGCGGTACTTCTGACATTTTGTGCAGAAGACATTCTAACGCCTAGTATTTTTTTTTTCCCCGCTTTTTTCTCGAATGAGAAGAAAGAACATTTCGCTTTTGGAAACCATTCTGCACGCCTCTGCAGCTGTTATAGTTGGAGGCGATAAAATAAATATTTCACGCATTTCCCTGTGGCCCTGTAATATTCAACGCACATAGATAAATTATGGTAGAAACATTCGGTAGATAATTTTGGAAAATATGTTCTCATTCATTTATTTATAAAGCTGTTGTTTTAGTCGAATATCTTCCCACTTTTGCTGATAAAGTTATTTAGAGTTGAATGGTTAGTTATTTTTGTGCTTAATAAAGTATAGATTAATGGCGGGGATAATTGCTTAAGTTAATTGAACAGCCAGTACTCTTGGAGTAGTGGAAGTAAAATCTTTTTAAGTAAATTATGTTTCGAACCTGTTAATATCGATGCTTGATATTTTTTTTAAATAATTGTGAAAAGTACACACACACACACACAGATTTATTTTTTATATATTAAGTAAGATTTAAAAACTATATTGCAAACTCTAGTTTCATCGTATATAAATCATGGTAATTATGAGTATTTAAATTAAATAATTAAGTATTTAAATTTCTTATGAAGTTAAAAGTTAATTTCGTTTTACAAGCTATTTTTTTAAATATAATGGGCATTTTATTTTAAAATTAATTTATTTTATGCTAATTAAATCTATTCATTTATGTCATTTGAATTGTCCCAATTTTTAATTTTTATTTACATTCTTTACTTAAAAATATTAATTTTATATTGGATGGGTATCACATCTTAGTCATTTTTTTAAAATATAGTCAACTGAATACTGTTTTATAATCATTTAATTTTTTTTTGCTTTTTGTAACATAGAAATAAAGAAAAGCTTGATATAAGAACACGTGGAATAGCTGTTTAAGTACGATTATTTTAATTTCTAAATGTTATGAATATTCAATGGTGAACAGTAGAAAATATGCATACTGTGTCTAATTTTATAATATGCTCAATTTTATATTTCATTACTTATTTTAAAACAAAGCGCTTGGACATGACGTTCGCATGTTTCAGATATCAAAACCATAACTGTATCCCGTTTCGAACTAATTATTTTATATATTAAAACAATCAGTTTTAATAATTTTTATCATTCATTTATTTTAACAGTTTAAAGTATCATTACAATAGAATGATTTTGTAAAAGTGAGAGGTACTTCTTCGATGCGATGGGAATTAATTTAAATATTAATTATAATTATAAATTAATAAAAAAATTAATTCTTATTTCTAAATTATATTTTAATTCCATCATTTTCAATAGATTAAGTAAATAATATAAAAATTAATATTCTATTTATAACTCCATATAATATTGTCTATATTTAATATTTGAAGAAAAATTAAAATGTTGATACTTCAACACATTTTAATGGGCTCAATAAATAAAGCCTCTATCTTACATTCATAGAAAATATGTTTTCAACAAATGTATGAATGTCTAGAAAAGACATTCTAACATTATATATTTTTGCTTATTAAACTTTATTACGTATGTTTATGTTACAGAATTCAGAATTTACAGTTTATTTATGTAAGAAATTCGGACGAAATAATCTTTTAGTTGCGTTTAAATGATTTTTTTTTTAATTTGGAAATTATTTCTTTTATTTTTTCCGTCATAATCTCGTAAGCTTCAAGAGAAAAGCATTTGGCACAGTGGTGTAAGGAAAAGTGATATAATTTTGTGTTATTTATCGATCACTTTAAGTAATAACAATGAGTGCTGTTAACTAATTGTGTCAACTAAAAACATATATTCTGATTGTTATTTATTGAGTTCAAAAAAATGTTTTTCCATGCATTTTTAATGTTTTAATATATATTGAAATAATATTGAAAATGTAGTTTATTTTGTGATTAACCAATGTACTTATTAATAAATTTATGAAGTATAGGTAGACATATCGTACTAAGAGAATTCATATATTTCATGGTATTTTGTCATTTACCGATAAATTTTTCATTTCTCGAAAACATATATTAGGTATTTATGAATTTCTTTTTGGCAGCGATTTTTCTTATGGTCTTTTTACAGAATATAATGCTGGAATTATAATGTAATCAATTAGATTTTGGATTAAAATTCTTTAATTAAATGTGAGAGCATTTAAGCTTGTTTTAGAAAATTAATACTTACTTTCAATTAAACATTTGTTTTAATAAAATTCAAGGATTCTTTGGCAGCGATGGTTTTCAAAATAAACTTTCAAAGGGTTTGAATGTAACACGATTTAATAATTGGTTTGGTTGTTATTTATAATTTAACAAGAAATAATTTCATTTTAATCGAATTTCCTAACAACCATGCAGTCGTCATATCAAAGGAAAGACAATTCAAAGAAATTTTATAATGGATTAAATCAAGAACATACTAAATTCACTCTAAGTAACGGTGCCATTGAAAAATGAAACACCAAAATTTTATGTAATTTAGATAAATTTATTCAAAATATTTTTAGATTTAATAAAAAATGTCAGATATTTGTTTTAAATACTTGACCACTTTTTCCTCTTTTATTTTTGACCTATCATACTTACAAAATTTATATTTCATAAAAACGTGAAAATTGTATTTATTTTATGCTTAGCATAAAATGAAATCTCTAGCGTGTTCGTTAACGGATAATTTTATGATGAACGTCAACAAGCATTTCACCAATTGTTGCCATTCTCACGCATGCAATTCCACCCATTAATTTTAGTGTATTTTTACGTGTACCATTCTTCGTTTACCTTAGGATAATCATTTCCGTTCATTATGTTTTGAAAGCATTAATGAAAATCCATGCTAACATCTGTTTTTAAGCTGGTATCCAAATATATCTGTATTTCTTATTTATTATTTCAATCAATTAATATACGGAAAATTTCAATAAAATTGTGCACGCTCAAAGAAACAATTTTTTATTTTCTCATTTTTAGCTCTATTCTTCATTACTTCATTATCTTCATATAGTTGATTGTTAGGTACTTAAATCTGTGATCTACACTTTTTCATATAAATAAATTACAAGTTGTTATCAAATTACAATATAAATGAATTTATAGAGATTTTATACTTCTAAAAAATAAGATTTCATAATTTAGAAAGTAATGATTTATATAAAATAATTATGAGAATTTATCAACTCTGTAAAGATTGAATAAAAAATCTGAATTATCGGTTACATAAATGAAATATTTTTTTTAAATTACTTTAGAGGTCCTTTTTAATAATACAAATCAATTTTTCTTCAACAAAACATTATTTAGATGAATCCTAAGTCTGGTTTCAATTTAGACAAATCACTAATACATTTGATCCTAATTTGGATGTAGCTCTTACTTTAATTTCTTCCTTTACCTTTTCAAGAAGAGAAATTCCTTCAATAACTGATTTGATACCTCCATCTTTCTGTATAACAGAAATTCTAGAGAAGAGAAACTATACGACACAACAAATTCCAAATGAGAATTCATTTATGTTCGTTTCCAGGTGGTTAATTTTTTTTCTCTAATACAATCCAAATAATTAATCTCTGAATCGGATTTTATTTCTGTGTTAATCTCATTTTCCAAGAAATGCTCCTTAGTACAAAGTATATCAGTATCTGTTTATCCCATGAAAATCTTTTCTCAATCACAATTTTTTTGGGTCATTTATTTGAGACCTAATATTTGCAATATAATTCATTTTGGTCCAACCAGCAAACTTAGCCGTTAATATCTACAGAGATATAGGCACAAATATTTTTATCTCGTATATTTTTCTTACAATAAATAATTTTTCATTAAGATTTACTATTTTATAACATGATTGCTGGTAAATTCTCATAAATATTAAATATGATTTTCTTATGAGTGCATAAATCATAAATTACCAGCATAATAATTGTATTGTCTGGTTAATGTTTCTCAGGGTGTTTGATTTCTCATGGCTCTCGTTTTGACTCTGATATTAGGACAAAACATGACTTCGACGACTTAATTACTTGGATCAGATTATTATTCTCTATTTCCACAAAAGAATATTTCATATTTCAAAAATAAATAATCGAAATATAAAATTTAACCTTCTATTTTCATATCTAAAACAAAATATCGATTAATAGTAACACTTGTATTTAACAAATACTTAGTTAGGAAAAACTATACATGTTTTTAAAACTTTAATAAGTGCACGATAAAAAATATATCAGACTAAAACGATTGTCATGAAAATAAGAAAACATTCTAGCATTGATTTAGTGTCTACATATATTTTACATTAAACAAAATATTTCATACTAAAATTAATAATTATTAAACACAAATGAACTTATGTAATATATAATTTGCATAGTTAACTTGCTGAATGAATCAACAATTTATTTCTCTTATATGTTTATTCCATAAAGTAATTAAAGTTTTTGTTTTATGAAAGGATACGATAGAGTTTTGGGCTTATAACTGTCTTATTCCTGACAAATATATTTTTAGTGCATGCAAAAATCTTAGTATGCCAAAGAAATTAATGTGCTTGCCTATAATTTATAGTCCATAACTCTACACTGCTCGGAATTATTTGCTTTTAATTCAGGTTTCATTTCAGTTAATTTTATTTTCTTTAAATCTAAATAAATCACTTAAAATCAATTTATCGAAATGAACGTTAAAATAAATTATCACTAAAACAGATGATACTTTTAGCTTAGCATTCATTTGCTGTTATTTTACCAGATACAAAAAATTAAGAACTGATGCACTTCTATTTTTCAGCTATTTTGAGTAGCTTTAACAATGTTATTTTGACATAAGCAATTTATACATGAAATAGTTCAAATATCAATAATTATTAGTATAGTAATTTATACAAGAATCAGAAATATTCTGAATATTTTCTTGCGTCTTTCTCTCCCTCTAATAGTTTGATAATATAAAATAATCTTTATACCAGAATTTGTGTTATTAAAAGACTTACAGCTGTTATTAATTTGATTAATTTTTCTCTAGATTTATATGCTTCTCTTTCCCAGATTTTTTTTCCTAAATCTGAAAGTTTTCTAAATTTATTGAATTTCTATGGATGGTATAATGAAAAAGGCTAAATGAAATTAAGCTATATAATTTTATTACAAAGAAAATCTATTCATTTTTTCATTGAATTTAGTAGAAAAAGGAAAAAAACAAAAAGATTTTTCAACGAATCACATAAATAATTACATAATTATTGGCACCTTTTTTTCATAAATCTTTCCTAACACATTATAAGTATTTTACAAATTAATTTTAAATGTAACTATGTCGAATAATATCAGAATTTTAAAACTAACATTTTAACGAACATTCAAACCAATATATTAAACTAGAAATATTTCTTTATCATAAGCAGATATATAAATATTTTTAAAGTAAATATGCTTTGAGATAGCTTTATTTTCCTTCAAAATAGTTAATTCAATGCAATTAACAATACTTCAAAATAGTTTTGAAGTATTGTTAATTGCATTGAATTAATATAGAAAAAATGTTTTAAAGAAAATTAATAATATTGGTAATATTTTGAATGATTTTAGACTTAACTGTATGATTTGTAGAAAGAAAAAGGCTCTCCTTCTTTTACAACAAATTTTTATAATTTACTGCTCATTATTCATCAAAGCACAAAAAGACCTTACTTTAGTTCATTATCGTAGAATAATTTAATGCATTATTAAGCAGCTAACGTCTCTTTTTTGCGGCAATCCTTTTTCATTTATTTATTTTTATATTTTAAAGTTATTAATTATCTGCTGAATTTTGATACAAATTAATATTGGTTCTTAGTCGCGAATGTTTTTAAGAAGAAAATTTTGATAAAAACAACTTTAGATGCTATAATTATGTATTTTCATAATCATATATGTTAATTTTTAAGGATTTTTAATCTATAAAGTTATATTAATAAATCGTTATACACACATTTAATTGGTTAAAAGAAATACACTATAAAGGGAATAAATTAGTCAATTTTCGATGCTTAAATTATGTCTCGTATGCATTTAAAATTAATAAATAAACTATTTAATTTAAATTTTAGATTCAGTTCACTGAGTCTTATTGATGTAGAGTAAATAATAAAAATATAAATACCGATCGTATTTATGAAATGATAAAAAGCAAGAATTTTCTCTTTTGAGTTGTCACCGTGATTAAAATTAACCTTAAATCTTCCCTTCACTATATTATCTTAGAATCCCACTTTCCAACGCTCATTTGTATTTTATAAAAATTTATTTCAGAGTTTAGTTTCTTTTAATTTTAAAATATTCCTTGCTTGTATTGTTCTGGATATTTTAATTAAACCTTAATCCCCATATAAACAATATCTTCTATGAATGTCTTCCATTTAATTTCTTTTATTCTAAATAGTTCTTTTAATAATAATCACATTTGCAAACAAATTGAAACATAAAATAGGTAGACAAGAAAACTTTCAATTTTGCGTAAACGCTATAGATACGAATAAAAAAATTTCAATTTTAACTCATTATTTAAGAACAAATAGAACAAAAAGTACTATAAAAATGTACTTACTTAAATATCAATAAATCTTCTGAAAAGAAACAGAAAAAAGCGCTATTCTAAAAGCTTCTAATAATATCTTTAGTGATCCCGAATTCTTAGATCAACCACCATCCATTGCTGGGGGTCGGTTTCCCCGGAACTCCAACCGATAAAATGATCTTGAACCAACAATTTTATAGAAGGCTTTCAATCACTATCGCCTTCGAAACCAACAACGCAGACGATAACGCTCAAAGCGAAACAGAAAGCATCCAATGGTTCCATTCGCTGCAACCGGCATTCCATTTTTCGGTTGGGATAAAAAGGGTAGAAACGGATTCGGGTGCAAGAGCTTGTAAGAACGTTTTCACTCCTTTCTTCACCCTTTTATCTCCTTTGCATCAATCTGGAGATGGGTCCTCTTTCCCCCTAAACTTTTCTGTCAATTCGCTGGGATCGCTTTTCACCGGAATCGGATGAGATGAAATGCAGTCACGTGAGCGCAGGAAAACCTGCGCCGGGTTTCGCTGAGGCATCGATTTTTTGTTTAGTTCGGAAGAAAGAGAGTTGACATTTACTGTATGACGCTAGCCAGCGCGGGCGGGGGAGGAATAGTATATACATTCCTCCCCTATCATCTAATGATAAATCAAAAAATGAAACAAAAAAAAAGAAAAAAAAAAGACAACAACAGATGTTTTAATTTTTGGCTAATGAAAATGTTTCTCTGGAACAATCTGATATTTGGAAATCAAAATAAGGAAATAAATTGTCTTGTGCACTCATAATAGGCAGGCTTATAAAAGTGAATTTAAGTTTTAAATATTAACACACACAGAATAAAAAAGATGGTAAGCCAATGATATATATTTGAAATTTGTCATCAAAGAAGTCTTATAAGTAAATTTATTAACACGCATTTTATTATGACAAGTCATCATTTATTTAGACAATAATAATTACTTATATTAAAAGAATTTCATAAATAACATCATAAATAAACATAAATATCATAAATAAAAAAGGCACATTCACTAAATTAAAGTTTCTAAAATTTTCATGAATATAACTGTCTTCTATTGTTAATATTTTTTCTTTAAACTTTTAATTGCATTTCAGTTACTATGTCATGCAAGTTTTATTGTATGCAATTAGATTCTTATCTGAATTTTGAATTATATCTTGTGTAAGTGACTACACACATTTGATTAATATAGTTTCTTTCCTATTTTTTTCTATTCTTAAATATGATTGTAATATTGTTGGTACTTACTGTTGAAATCTCGCAACTGTTTCTTAACTGTAGAGTTTAATAAATGGACTAAAAGATGAAGACTAAATGCGACATTGTGACACAGACGGCTTTTATACGTTTGTCCCAATGACTTGAAAATATGAAGATAAAAGCTACTGACTTACATTATCACACATAAATGATAATTTATCGCGCTTATGTGATGACTTCATTAATAAATTAGAGAAGTTAAAAATTTTATTGACTCAAAATTCAATAATTTTTTGTTTATGATTTATAAACAATACAAATACTTTTACATTGCGTTGTAGATCACTTAGCTGCATGAAGATATTTTAAATTCTTTATTGCAATAATACTATGCATTTTTTCTGCAAGCATTTTCCATACAAAATGGTTAATACCTCCGCCTCAAAACCAGAATAAAAGCAAAATATCAGAACTGTTTCTTATTTTTCCTTGTGATAGACAGGCCAACACAGGTCTGTTCCGACTTGCCAGTGAGCATTTATCAGTTTCATATATTCTGGGTGACTTTTAAGTGCCCGTGGGACTTTTAAATGCCATTTCTGTGGCAAGAAGTATCCCCATTGCATCAAGAACAGGTTAGTTGGTTGGTTGGGTTTTGTGGTACAAGATCCAAAAAGGACTAACTGCTTCATCATTGCGAGTACATGCCTCACGTGAGCAAATTTTGAACTAGGCTGGGAGAATATCCATAACTGTCCACTTCTTGCATCAGATTTTATTAAAATCAACGGTTTAATTGGTCTGGTCTGACACCGTCAAATGGGAGATAAAAGACAATAACTATTTTCTTTGCATATAGAGTCATACGTACGTCGCCAAAAGAAGGCAATACTCTCTAGTGTCTCCCTCCATAAACATGTTCTAAATAAAGAAAAATGCCATGTCACTTCTTTTTTTTTCTGTCATGGTCAGGATTAAGCCTGAAAATTTCTAATGTGAAAAGAGTAATCTTACGCTGCTTTGAAAAAAAAAGAATGTTATATGCGGGAAATTTTTCTTTGGAGTTTTATTTATCAAATTGCTTTTATGTTGCTGTTGTTGTTGCCGTGTGCCAGCTAGGCCTTCATTATGAGGTGCGCTGCTTCATTTTTTGTAACCGAATTATATTTAGGTGTGGAGTCCGATTTCCTCAGTACACACATGCCATACATACTTGTTTATAGGGTAGGCAACCATTCACAATCCATTCATACAAAGAAAGAACAAAGACAGGATAGATAGAGAGAGAAAGTATATCTATGCCCGAAGCAGAATTCGAATCCAGGATCTCCGTATCTACAGTCAGGCACTCTGAGCATATATATATATATATAATATATATATATATATATATATATATATATATATATATATATATATATATATATATATATATATATATATATATATATATATATATATATATATATATATAATATATATATAGCAATTGTGCGCACTTTTAATACACGCATACATAGTGTGTATATAAATGGGATAATATGACGTTAAATGTATATGGAGATTGTATATGTAAAGGACTTTTTCATATATAATTTTACATTCATGTACATTATCATGCACAAAAATAAGTATTTTTCTACGACTTCCAAGAAAATGTACCGATTCCTAAAAAGGTTCAAGACGTTGTAAAACACTTTGATACTTATTCTGTATTTATAAATAAACCAGCAATTAAACCTTTACTATTCACAGGTAATAAGTAATATTATTTTATTATTTAATGTAATTTTACCGCTTATCGAAATTTTTTTCTAAGGCAACATGCAAATTCTATGACATTAGAAACACAAAATTATCAACTCATTCAATAAGGCACGATGTGAAACAAGTCGAAAATTATTAGTTGTATTGTATAAAAATACATAATGTGAATCACTTCCAGCATCTATTGCACATGAATTCAATATATTGAAAAGACTAGTTTCTTTCATGATCTCTATTGTTAAAACTGTTCAGATATAAGGAAAGAGCTTCCTAAATAGTTCCTTCATAAAAAAATATTGCTCCAGATTTTCTTTCTCAGAATTTATTTTATTTGTAATAATTACTCCAGTAATTAAAAGTTAATAGTTGATACGACAACTTCGTAAACAGGTTGATAACGGGTATTTTGACCTAATAATAACGGGTATTTTGACAATAATTTGGCGATACCGTTTTGAAAATGGTATGAATAAAGGAAAAATAAACTATAAATTAATTGAATTACATAATTTTATTTAGATATAGTTATATGTTTTATATTGAAATAAGTATTATTTGTCTTATGATAATACATTTTCTCCAATTGCATATGTATTATTCAAGGTATCCACCATCCACTCCTTTTTAATAAAAAGGATTTAAGTTGAATAGATTTTAGTCATATTCAATACATGGGTGAGATCACCATTCTTTCTGAAACGTATCCAGGATAAAAAAAAAAGAATCAAAATAACGGGTTCGGTATAGAATAGGTTACCACTTACTTTGGCAAAAAATGGGCAATAAATATTGATGATAAAATTTAATTTATGGTAACCCTGATATTTTCAGCGCTTTAACTAACGTGGTTTTAGGGTTTCCATTTTGTTATTCACATTTTGGAGCCTATCTTGGAGTCAAAAAAATCGTCAAAAAAAATCAAGGGGTACCCGTAAGTAAACTTTTACCAAAATAACTACTAAAATGCTTGAAAAATAATAGTATACTCTTTTAGAACTGATATATCCAATATAAAATTGAAACAATGCTGAAATTCGATTATTTAAAATTTTATTGGAATTAAAAAAATAATTGAACACATGAATTTTTAGGTCATTGGACGTAATCTTTACTTAATATTTAAACAACTAAGTATAAAGAGAAATTTGAAGAAAGTTTATAAAAGTAATCGATTTTGATTATTATAGTTAATGTTAATCGATTGTGTTTATTGAACTTTTAAATCGAAGTGTAAGTTATTTTAAAAAGCAAACAGTTTCTATGAAATAAAAACAAAAAAGTAATTAGACATATAAAGTCAAATATTTTCCGATAAATTTCTTCTGAAAATGCTTAGAATTTTAATCTAAAAATCCAGCACTTAAAAAAGGTTAATTTGTCACCCTTCATTTCTTTTAAATGGTCCGTGATGATGGATTTTATTAATTAGAAACAGGCTAATATTTAGCAATATTATGCAAAACTATTATTAAAGTTATGATTTTGATATTTTAAGTTCAGAACTTTATAGTTAAATAACAATTAAGAAAATAAATGTTGTAATGGCTTATAAGAATTTAAATTTTCATAACATTTTAAATAAATGATAAACGTCTTAAAAAAAGATAAGAAAAGTTTCATTGAATATTTTTGAATTTCGTTCAAGATGAATTATTCAAATTATTAAAAGAAATCATTCAAAATACCACTAGTGTAAAATAAAAAAAAATTAAAAATCTAAAAATGAACTTTAAAATTAAATTTAACAAAAGAAAATTACCAAGAAAAGTTTCGAGAAAAAGAATAGAATTAAAACAGATTTTTTATCAGAATAACATAACACCAGGGGATAAACATTTGAATTCATTTGTACACATTCTAATGAGTCAACAAAATAAAAAAAAAAGCTGTTCCCTTTGGTTGTAAAAAAAAGATGATAAAAAGGCTTAAAAAGAGAACAAAAATTATATAAAAAATGCAAAGTAAACATCACAAAATATAATTAATAACGAATTTCTGCTTAAATATTTTTAAAAAACTAGAAAAAGCATTTTAAATTGACTGAGAAAATTAATGGATAAAAATTGTAAATGCGAAGTAAACTTACATGTTTCAAAAAAGTTTAAATTGTATTGGAAATATTTACATTGAAAAAGTTATTTTCAGTAAAACGGCTTTACAAGGAAACTTTCGCAACTTAACTTAGAAACATAAAGGAATGATACGTTTGTCAAACAATTGAAATAAACTTTTTATTATGAGTGAAGTTTTGATTAAAGGTTAATTAGCTGGATATTGTCACATTATGTAAATAAAAAGGAATAAATAATTAAAAACGGAAAAAAGAACGAAAATAGTTGTACAGCTTCATTATACTATTATTACATATATTATTTATTAATAGTTAAAAACACGATTATATAAACTTCAATGAAATATTCATGTATACCATCATAGAGTGATAAGATATAAAAATATTATTGTTTTTTGTACTTTATAATTAATTGAGAGGAAAATTTTTACATAAAAAAACAATTTATTCTGAGAACTTTGCTCATGAAAAACTGTATTTTATGTATTATATAAAACACATATTTAAATAATGAATAGACTCGTTAATTACAAAAAAGTTTACATTTTTAACATACATTCTATTTTTACGAGTAATGTTAGATTAGTATCCATATTCACCATAATACATACATATAAATTTCCAAAACCAAAAAGTTTATGGATTCTTGGAATTTTACCGCATTTAATGATAAATAATGTATGATATGATATATTTGTACAATTTGCTCTTAAAAACATTTCTTATCAGGCTTTCATCTTTTGAGCAATCAATTAAGAATTCCTTTTCTCAACTTATCTTAAACAATTTAAGTGAAATATCTTTTGGTTTTTATTCCTTAAAATGAATTTAATTATCTATTCTGCTAAAAAAATGATTTGTAAGATAAAAAATATGCACTCAAAATAATCGGTAGTGTTATAATTCGCTTAAAAAGTTTTAATTTGCTTAAAATAAAGCTAATTACACTTTTTATAGCTATAGAATATCTTTTAAGAAGACTTTGGAACAAATTGAAATAGAATTGCTGTTGTTTGCGAGGAAAAATCTATATTACAAAATATAAGTTATTTTTTTTTTATTAAATTAAGAGATTTTTTTTCATATTATTTAATTTTAGAATTATAGATAAAGATAATTGGAAACTACAAGTTTACCAGAATAAATAGAAAAAAAATATTTAAATATATTTTAAGTCATTTATGTCACTGTAAATGATAATATATGTGTATATTTTAAAATATCAAGTTTTAGTGAATTTTGTTTACTTTAAAACTTGAACCTATAATGTGAGAATTGAAATTAACAATGCGAGCACAAAACTATGCAGGTATTAAAAAAATTAATGTTGAGATAAGTTATGAAAATCTTCTAAACTGTTTTAACTTCTAATTATTACTGGATAACTAATATTTTAATAAAATAGCCACATTTTATAAGAGAAAGGCTCAAAGTTCGATCATGTCAAATGATGATCATCTTCCGATGGATGTGACACCTATATATAAACAGTCATTTGATTCTTCATGATAATAAACTAAGTTACTTTATTTTTTTTAATTTACGCTTTTTTATTATATATATATATATATATATATATATATATATATATATATATATATATATGTAAAAACAGAATATTATATAAATAAATAAATTATTCTATTTAATTTATAATAAAAAAGATATAGCATATTAGATTTAAGCATAATATTTGACCCTGCAAATTTGTATTTAAGATAACGTATAGCCTTGTATTCAGAAAAAGTGTGATTTTATTTTCGATGCAACTAATATAAATATATAATGATTAATTTAATTTATAAAAAAGTATGAAGCTAATTTAATTACATTAAATGATTGTGTAATTGCAATACTATATACCAAATAATGTAAATAATTTTCATAAAATAATGTATTATAATTCGAAGAAGAATTTACATAAATGTTTCATAAGTTAGATATGAGATAGTTACGCAAGATAATATTTTATATACAAAGACAATATTTATTAATTAGTTTCTCGTTAGAATTTTATGAAAATATATTTTCTATCTTTGTTACAAAGATTTTTTTTTTTTTTTTTTTTTTTTTTAAAAATTATTAAGAACTATTCATAAATTACTACACTTTTTTTTATGCCTGTAACTTCAACTTGATTCATTTGGAATTTGCTGACGATTTTGCATGTATTATCTTACAAAAATATAAATAATTTACTAATTGTTATCATATAAAATCATGCTTTTGATTGGTAAGAGAGTATATATTTTATAACTTCAGTTCAAATGTTGTAGAAAAGGTCGCCACTGGCAAAAATTTGGATTGATTATATATTGGATATTTCGCTTGCTTTAATAAAGCTGCTTGAATTTATCAACGTAATATAATGTATATGAGAATGAAGTTCTTCCAAGGATATTTTAAATATGACCATCCGTACAAATTCATGCATTTTGCTTACTGCCTAAAAAATTTACATATTCTGTGATCGATTGAAAATAGAAATCTTTCCTGTTATTCTGTAAAACTTACGAAATGACAGGATAGATTTCTATTTTTGATATACCATTTCTAAATTCTTTTGTGGTGATTTGATATATCGCAAAAAAATTTAGCTCTATATTTTGGAATGCCATTGTATTAATACGATTTTAATAGATTATGTTTTCGATTCAGCATAATATTTCTATTGCAAGGAAATGATATTATTATATTATTTATCACATAAGCTGTATAAGGAAATAGTGAGAAATTCCTGTCCTATTCAGATAATATTACGATGGAAACCAATTGGCCAATTGAACTGTAGTTTTCTTAGATCTGTCGCACATTTTAACTGATTTCTAGATTGACGTCATTTTCATTCTTTAGTGAATGGGATTTCGATTAAAATAAATTAGTGATTGAATATCTGGAACAAAATGATCATATACATTTTTTCCTGACACTTTCATAAACAAATTTCTGGGAAGTTTATTTCCGTTGAGGAAGTAGATTCGAGAGTTAATATCTGAAAAACATAATCAAATTAAGCCTTGCATCGGCAAATAGTAATTGCTATTATTAAATTATTTTGACTCTCTGGATTTTTCAAAAACTTCTATGTAACCATATCTAAACGCTTTTCTCTGCAGACGATTTAAATGGTACCTTTTTTGTTGGCAAACTATATATTTTACAATATATACAAATTTTTTGTCCCTCTTCAATAATATTCAAATGATTCTGCATTTCAAGGACATTTTATTTTGGCATATAAGGAATGAGCTCTCCTTCCTCAGATATTAGAAATGAATTAATGTTTACTTATCCATTTAATAGAAATATTTATTGACGTTATTTTATTTAATTTTGCAATCCTTCTATTAAAACTTCGTTTAATTCTAAAATTTTAAGAACTTGTGCAATATTTATATTTATTATAAGGTAGTTAAAACACTCCTTTTCATAAAAGAAAAAAAAAGAACTGTTGAAAAATTTTATTATAGGTTTCTCTTTCTTGGTGCATTTCTTCATAATCCAGAAATATTATTTTTCAAGTAAATAAATTGAGTACATTAAAAACCCTCTAATATTTAATATCAAATTTTTAGCATTTAAACTTATTAATCGTAGTTAACACAATACCTCCGACATTTTTTATCAGATATAGTTTTTATTTAATCAAAAATCTCGAAGGTCTTAACTTCTAATTATAGTATCTAGAGTCAATTTGTGAGCTGATTTTGTATTATTATCAGTGTAAAGTAAGCTTTCAATATAATAATCAGTACTTTTGTTACATTTATGAATATTCCTAAACTTTAATATCTTGAATTTTAAGAATATGAGTTTAATTCTCTAAATATAAAATCATTGTATTCCTAAATAACCTAATAAATTGATGGCATTGTTGGTATGGTTTTATTTCCAGAAGTATAGTGAGTAGTCTTCTACCGCCAACTGCAGAGGAAAATTGATTGATGATTGAGAACAGCGACAATTTCCTCTGTCAGAAATATGATCGATGAAAATGGAATTGTAGGAGTGTTTCCTGTTCATCTTTGGAAACCTGGATTTTTCCGTCTGTAGGCTCAATGTCAAGTGTCTAGGTAAAAAAAATGCTCATATACGAATTTCTTAGCGAGATAGAAATTCTTTGGTGAAAGAATAAGTTGTCAGTTACAATTGATTTATATATACTATAGACTTTTAAATTTAAAATGCCATCTTAATCTTAATCTCTACCTAGCAAATTCATAAGATATTATCCTAACTGCAGATATAAATGCATTTTTCATACTAAAAATTACCATTCAATGATACATTTTTTTTATTGAAAACTAGATCTATTCTATCAAATTCATTCATGGTACTTATAAGTTCATCGTAGGATTTTTCAAAATGATTTATTTAATCATAACCCAAAAACAATTGTTAAAAAATTATACTATTACTGACCGACATTTACTAAATTATTAACTGGAACGTCTAAAATGCCATTTTAAAAAAGAAATTTCTCATAAATTGTAATATTTGAAACAGACAACGAAACAATTATATAAAAACTTATACTTTACTTTAACAGACATAAATTATTTTATAAAATTAAATCGTCATACTTATTTTCGATGAAAACCATCAAACCAGCTTGTTCGACAAATACGTTTACATGAAAGAAAAACAGCGGAATCATTTATATATATATATATATATATATATATATATATATATATATATATATATATATATATATATATATATATATATATATATATATATATATATATATATATATATATATATATATATATATATATATATATATATATATATATATATATATATATATATATACACACACACACATATATACACACACACATATATATATACAAAAATAAATGTATGTGCATTAGATATAAATCTTTGTGTGTCTGGGTTTATATTTAATATTTCTTATATAAAAAAATCTTAAATAAAATGCGTACGTTTGTTCTTAAAATATTTATGTGATTTACATTTAAATGGGGCTTTTACAAAAGTTTTCCAATTATAATTCCCGACATTTCTGTCATAGTATTGTAACGTTGAGCTTGAAATGAAAGTTAGAATTGCGTTGCAAATATTTTTTCTAACCTGTGACATACTCTGAAAAGCTGTTTTCAAAATGAAGCTGATTTTAAAAAATTTACTGCTTTTATGGCATAATTGTTAAATCTTTAAAACAAAACAATGGGTATTTTACGAAATTTTACAATTTCAACTGAAAATATGCTCATTCCTGCTAATTTAACAAATATAGATTCTAAAAAAACCGAATAATAATTTATATTATATTATTTTATACTCATTTTAAAATATTAATATATAAATTGAATAAAATTATTTATCGCCCAAGTTTTAAGTCTCTTACACAAAAAATGAATAATTTAAAATATCAAAAATATTACTAGCATCAGAAAATATTTGTCTTTTATGCCTCACTAATTTAATTAGTACAAATATTCAAAAACTAAAAAGTATTTAACTTTTAAACTTTCTTGTCTATTAAATTTATATGCAAGGTAATTAAATATACTTTTGTTGAAATTAGCTAGTTACAATTCAAAAAATCTCAATTTCTTCTAAATAAAATTGAAATAAACATTAATTTTATAAACAGTGAAACTAATACTTACTAAAATGTACGTTCTGACGATTTCAAACTATAAAATTCTGTAATATACAGCACAAAAACTGAGATATAAATGCATTAATATAACACATTTCCTCACCTTATACGTATTTTTAAGAATTCTTAGAAAATTCATTTGTGTAGAAAAAGTTTCTCTAAAGCAAAACCTATTTTTACACCTAATAAAGTTATTTTTTTATTCGTTGTGAAATTCAATTATAGTCATTAAAAATTTTAGTTTATTCAAAATACAAGCCTATTTTTATTATAAAAGAAATTTTAAATTTTCAACAACAAACTTTAATATTACTATAGAAAATTTTATGAAAGCCATTATTTAAGCTATTATAATCTGCAACAGAAAAACCAAGTTTTTAGTCTGCACATTTTATTGAAATTCGAACTATTTTTTGTCCAGTCGCTTGCATTTGCAGAATATTAAATATTGTAAAACTATGAAGTTTATTAAAATTCTAATTACTTAAAAATATTTAAAACTCTAATTAATTTTGAAATGTTGAAGAAACATAAGAACTATGTATTTTTATGACTTTCAACATGGTTTCACACAAAAATTGTATATTGATAGAATGAAATGTACGTTTGGTAAAGAATATGATCTGCTGTAACGATTTGTAAGTCATTTAAAGATTTCTTTCTCTGTCTTAAGAATCTCAATGTAAGTATTCATGATATTAATTTTCAAAAAAAGACTAAGAAGATCTATAATTCCGAGAGGATGTAAGAAGATATAACACATCTGAATTTAATGTGACATAAGATAAAAATAAGAGCATCTTTGAACATTTCAGGGGCCAATAGCATTTAGTTTAACGTGTTCCAATAAATGTAAAAATGTGTGTATTCAGTGAACTTTCTACAATTTATTTTAAATGGAAAATGATGCTTATGTGAAATAGGGTTAAATATTCTTTAAAAATTTTCTCTCTTTCTTCTCTGGCACTTCATAACACATTTATAATATCGTAGTATGTAACAAAACTTATACTCATTCCTATGAAACCGGAAAAAAAACAACAAACGAATATTTCTATGTGAAATTAAATCGAAAATAATATTTGCTCAAAGAAAGCTTCCAAAAAGTAGTGGTTGTTTTCTTCAGAAAATTTAGTTATATAACCCATATTTTCAGAAAACTGTAGAACAGTTAGTGTTATTTAATTTACTAAATTTATTTTGCGGAATTATTTGCAGAATAGGAAGACACAATTCGGACCGTCGCATCATTTTGCACCAAGACAACCTCAATTGGCATACTGTTTGGTTAACTATAAATTATCTAAAGAGGTAAAAAAATCCAATCCTTGGTTCATTATTTGTATTCATTGGCCTACTTATTGTTTACTATTTTTGATTGTTCAAAATAAATGTTGTGTCTACATCGTTGAAGATTAAGAATGTCATGTTTCCGTTTTGCTTCTTTAAGAGCGATATCATTATTTTGAAAATAGTTTATTCGATTGTAAAAATACATTAATGTTACAGAAGAATATTTTTAAAGAAATAGAATAGATTCTTAATACTAAACTATTTCTTGTTTAATTATATAAACATGTACATGTACTGTATGTAATAATGAAAACAGGAATTATAAATGATTAAAGAGAAAAGAAATATATATTCTTATATTGTTTCTGCTAAAGACATATTTTTAGATATTGATCTTTTGAAGACAAATTCGTTTCCTTTATAAATATCATATATTCTCAAAAATAGTTTTCATAGAATTTAATATTATTATTTGGTACAGTGAAGAGACAAAGTTAATATTTTACCAAATATTTTTGAGAAAATTTTCCAAAAGAATTTTCAAAATTTTTATTTGAAATAGTAAAAAAATTATAATTTTCCTCTGTGGTTTACTTACTTGGTTTAGCCAATAAAAGAAATATTAAATTCAATAAAAACGATTTTTGAGAATATATTGCATTTATAAATGAAACAAATATATCTTTAAAAGATCAATATCAGAAAAAGAACCAACGTTTTGTCCATTTGATCATTAGTTTTTATTATACTCATACATTATAAAATTTGCAGTTTAAAAATTAAAATTTAATATGGTAAATTCAAATTTTTCTGCAGTTAAAAATAAATTTGCTACGAGGAAAAACAAAATTTACAGAGACTAAAAATAAATTTTGCGTTGAGCAAAAAAGAAATCTCCCGCGAGTAAAAATGAGTTTTACTATAAAAAAATCCTTTTTAAATCAATGAATTAAAAAAAATTTGTAAAGAAATTAATAAGATGATAAAATATTTCCATCATCTTCTTTGAAGAGCGATACAAGGAAATTTAAATCTCTTAATTTTTTTTATTTTATTTTGTCAAATTTCATTCATATATTTGGAGTACCTTTATTCATAAATCGTGAAATATTTTTATTCAATTTATTTATGGATTTTTAATGGATTTTGATACATAAATAGCCTTATTATCTTATCAAAACTTATATATATATATATATATATATATATATATATATATATATATATATAAAAGCTTTCGTATAAATTAAGCAAAATAAAAATTCTAATTGAATAAAAACATTACTACAAAAAATTTTTATGTGAAAAAATTTTAAAGCATGCTGAGAGGCTATTTTTATCTTACCTTTGGCGACATTTTTTTAACGATTTAATTTATTTTATTTTACTTCTTCATGTTTTCTAGAGATTTTAAAATAACGTGTTTTTAATTTTTTATTATATGAAGCAAATGTTTCACGAATTATTAATTTGAAGTATATCAAGGTATATTCATTAAAAAATCACATCAGTTTCTTTTTCAATAAGTTTTTTTTAAAGTTTTTTTTTAAAAAAAAAAAAATTTTTAAAACTAATTTTTAGAAATTATTTTCATGCAGTTTTTCATTCAAAAATTATAAATTGCCCTATTTAGAAAAAAAATATCAATTTAATCTAGTTACATTTATAGATTGAAACAATCACTTTTGTGTTATTTTAAGCTGTGAATTGAATACTAATTTTAAGAGGTAACCACCAAATTCACTATAAATTATATTCGTATTTATATTCATGTTTAGATAGCACACAAAGTTAACATAGTAAATAAAAATTCCTAAAATTTATTAATAAATGTAAATAACTAAAAATTATTATTTTTTCTTCTTCTGCATTTTAGAAGTTTTAAAAATTGGATAAATTTGTGTTTTATTTTTGAATATCTACATCGCTTAAATTAGTGTTGTGATTATACAATTTTCAGTTGATATCATATATACTTTTGATTTATTTTTTAAATTTTTTCTCTTTTTTGTTGTAAATTAAAACTGGAAAAAGTAGGAGTGACATATATATTGCCCCCATGCTGAATATTACTTTGTTTAAAGCAAAATGTCTCAGATTATAATATATTTGCCTTTACTACTGTTTATCTTTTGGGTTGTATACTTACAATTGACTCAAATGTTTTCTATTTTATATTACATGTACGACCATTTTAAATTTTGAACTTTTTAATTTTCCTTAAAAATAAGAATGCTTTATTCTCTTGCAATTAAAAAATAATCACGTATTCAAAGGTAAACCCAAATTATTGGATTCAAATATATTTAATAGATAAGGTAAATAAGATAGATTTGCTAACAAAATCGAATTCAGATACTTGCTCATAGAAATTCAGTTCTTAGAAATTTATATTAGTTATCATCCAATTACAAGCATAAAAGGGTGCTTGTATTTAAATAATATATATTAATGAACTTTATACAAGATCTACCTCAAATTTTATTAAAATTATACCGAAGCTGTGTGTATTTACTTAAGTATAATTTAAAGAAACTGATAAAATAATTTTAATGAAATTTTTATGGTGTTGAAATAAATGTAAGACAACAATTATAACACAAATTATTTTTAAGAAGTCCATTTATTTAAACGATTTACCACTTATCTGAATTAACAACAAATGCGTAAACAGAGAAGTATCAAAAAGATAACACGTTTTCATTATAATGTAAATCCTAAATTTTAAAGCAAATTTTCGCTGAAATCTTGAATAATTCTTTCTATAATACTCTGAATTATTATATTTTACGTAAACTATTTAAAAGTAATTATTTAAGAAAATCCCTTGTCCAAAATAATGATTTGGAATTGTATTTTGTGGAATAATTACAATTCATTAAAATATTCCCTTTTTGAAAACAAACTTTAATTGTAACCCATGTTCTTTTTTCATTATTTCTAATTAATTTATATACAGAACTACAAAAAAATTAAACTATAAAATTTTAGTGTTTCTCAGGATTCAGATATGCTTTGTAAAATAACAATAATGCGTGTCCTTCTCCAAAGTTTAAAAATTGCCTTCTCTGAATTCCTCTAAAGGAATCATTCTAATTCCTGGCCACACAACTACAAGCCTTTCGATTTTATTTTTTGCCTGTTATAAAGCAGTTACCGCAACAAAAACATAAATTACCTAATCAATAGTTTCCTTTTGCTTCTATTTGTCTGTAACTTTCTTGAAATTATAACTACTGAATCATGCTTAATGTTTAAATGTTATTCATATTTACGAAAAGGGAGCTATTGCTCCAAATCTTTAGAAATATCTCATTAATTTGGATAAAATAGTTGAAAGTATACTTTGTCAAGTGATTAAACTTGTCTAAAAGACTTTTAATTACAACATTTATTCATAGAGCAATCAAATTGAAAAGTTTTGCACTGATTTAATGAGAACAATAGTATATTACAGCAAAGAACTCGATGTAGCATTTCTTTTTAACAGCTGACTCCAATCATTTAATTTCAAAAATAAATATGAGAATTGTCATTTTTATTCCTATCTTAAATATTATGTAAAAAAAATAAACTTTAGATCCAGAAATTTTTATTTTTTCGAATATTCAGTTAACTTGAATTAAAGTTGTATTCCCAAAAATCTGTGTTTTCCAATTTTAGTCGATTTCTTCAACACAATGAACCAGGATTTTCTCATCGCAATTAGATTATTCTATAACTGAAAAGTAGTTTTTTCCTTCTACCTTTTTGTAATATTTAACTCGTGGTTTTTTACTAAACATTTTAATACTCTAATTTTCTTCGTCTTTCCTGGATTATTCTTACTTAACGAGTAAAATATCTACTTAAAATACAAAATTTTAAATTGTAGGAAATATTTTAATTATATATTTAACGATTCTAATTATATATTTCTCTCGAGAATATAAGGGAAATAAAAGTTTATTCAAAAATTTGTAGACTGTTAAATCATTCTGAAAATATCAAATTCATCTCGATGTAAATTAATTCTCGATAATCAAACTCAGATTTCAAAGAAAGGCCATTGCCAACAGGAAACAGATAAATGAAAATATACAAATAAGTGATAAGTCAATGATTTTTCATCATCGACAAATGACTCACGTTTAAATTTGTATTATTTAGACAATTGTAATACCATTCGGCGAAATTATTAAGTAATCGGACGTCAACAAAATTAAGAATCCAAACATAGATCCATACTTTACTTGAGATATTATTTATTTAGATAAAATATGGCAGATTTTAGTTAATTGGATACCTTCTTTTTATCCTATGCCCGTTTTATCATCTCTGCCATAAATCGACGAGAAGCTCAATAAAAAGGTGAGCAAGTATAAAAACAAGAATAAATTCCTTTAGTATAGTCTCAAAAATGTTGCAAGTCATAAATTTTAAAACTTCAGGTCAGTTCTTGAGGTGAGCGGCATCCATATCCTCATGATTGCACAATGGACAACGAGCAGAGTCCATCACACCTATTCGATGCATAAACCTTTGTAGATAATCATGTCCAGTTGTCACCAGGAAACAAACGACACCAACAGGTGGTAAAGAGCCAGGGATTTTATTGTTCCCATCAAGTAGAACTTTCCATTACCTGCCCATAGTCGCATCAGCATAAAGGGAAACTCTGCTATCCCTTATTCTACTGAGGATTACACTTTTTATGTTAATCAGAGGCAAAGGGGGATTTGACTGGATCCTTAGGGAACCAGCTTTCGCAAGTCTATCTGCCAGATCATTTTCAAAAACATTGCAGCGGCTTGGGATCCATTGAAAAGCAACGCGGTCCTTGATTTCAATGAGTTCGTACAACTTCATTCTGCAAGAGTGGACTAGTGCATTATTAGTATAATTTTAATTGTATATCTGGGTAATTTGAAAAGGGTTCAGTTAATACTCATCGGTTGGTATTAATAAGAGTCATCTTTATTTTTAAACTGAAGTAATTTGATTATGATATGATTTTTTGTTCTATATATAATAAAAGCTAAAAATAGAAATTTTCTCTTTTTTTTTGTATTTATTAAATACATGTTAAAAGTTTTAGATTAAAACTGAGATCTCAACCAATCTAAACACAAACAACCATTTGAAATTGATTTCATGTTTCTTATATCTCGTGTTTCAACAATTAATTAATTTTAGCAAAAATGTGATAATTCTGGGAAAACGACAATTCATGTGAAGTCTTAATTTTTTTAATAATCATTCGATCCTGAAAATTCACTCGAATTCAAATCTTAATTATTGAATTCCAGTGGCGTATTCTGCAGAAATTTGAATATCATGAATCATCAGATAATGATCATGAAGTATTTAAATAGAACACACTTTTGGCTGAAAATGTAGCTGAGGGTTTCAAGTATATCTAATTAAGCAAAATTTAACTTACAGTTTTAATTAAATTTATGCACTGTTCATTAAATATCACTTTAAATAGTGCTTAATTAAATTAACTACAACTCCTCTATCTCAATGAAAATTTGAGAAAAATAAAAATTTCCACCTACACATAAGTGAGTTAAATTTTTTATCATATAATTAATTACTTTTATAATTCCTCGAAATTTCTTATAACCATTGACTATGTTCCATTGTTTTCTCACTGTATATAACTAAGACAAGAAATTGTGATACACTTAATACATTAGAAGCAAATTAATTTTATTAATTAAGTTAGTTCGCATTTTTTTTTCCATTTGACACATTTTTCTGTTTTATATTCTTTCTCGTGTAAGATAATATAAAGTTTTATTCTCATAATTTTTATTCAAAAAGTTTGATTGAAAATTCATAATTTCTGAAACTTAAAAAATATTTTATAACTATTTTACTAAAATTATTGATTTATCTATTCTCAAAACAAAACCTTTAAAATCTAATCATTTTTAAATTGAAAGAAAGAATAATGTGTTTAAATTTCAACTTAAAATTTTATTTGTAATTAAGTTGTAAAAAAATGGAAGCAATATTGGCTTGATTTTTGTCAGTTACTGGATGTTGTCTTAAGATTTTATATTCTAGGATTGAAACAAAGTAAAATATTAAATAAAGTTTGCCAAGTAAATGAAAATAATATGGTATTTAATTTAAATTTTAAAAACAAATCATAATCATTTTATAAGATGATTATACATTGTTTTGAAATAAATTTCACTTATACAACATATAAAAGTTATATACGGTCATTCCAAAAGTTAACATGAGAAAGTAAAGTGAGAAAATAATTGAATACTGCTATCAGAAGCACAAAAGCTACAGTATATTTATTTACCAACTAAATACAATAATTACATCGGAAGTTTAAAAATTAAGGTCTTATTGAGTTAATAAGGATAAAGTATATTATCGGTAACAGATCTTTCGGACACGCATGTAATCGTCCACGGAAGCGAAAGCAGATCCGGTTATTGTATCATACCATATTTTATTGAAGTCTACATCTTATTATTATACGTGGTTATATAGTTCCATCACCAAATGCAAAAATCATGACGATAACCAAATGAAATCTTTGCCTTGACAACAATGTATGAATAATATTTGGTGACATACTGAGTAAAATTGTGTACGCGTTTGAATGCGCTACAGGATGATTTTCGATTCATCAGCGAAAGTGACTTATTTTAAAAAATGTGTTATTCAATTGACATATTAACGACATATATATTAATTTAGATTACAAAGTACAAAGTTAAAATAATTTTGATACTTCGTGAATTACTTATTGAATAAGTTTCTTTAAATGTTGTCTTGTTAACATCATTATGTTAATAATGTTAATATATATATCATATTCTATATAACCGTATAGAATATGATATATAAATCATATTCTTACCACATTACACAATATAATCTTATTTATTCGTTAAAAATAAGAGCATACATATTTTCAGTTTAACGCCCCTCATAAGATCAAAAACTCCTGTGCTAAGTTAAGTTTATGGGATCATCAAGAGAACAGAATAGATTGCGTAGATAAGAGTAATATATTTAAACTAATTCATTTATAGTTCCTTTTATTCTAGATAGTTTTTTTATTTACGAGAACTTTACACAGAAATATGTGTTTAACTTGTTTGTTTTTTTTTTTACTTTTTTAAGTTAATTGTAGTGCTTTCGCTCTATCAAAAGAAAACAGATAAAGTTAATACTTCATCCTAAAAGTGGAATGAAAAAACTTTATTTCAAACTTATGATAACAATCAGAAACAGAATTAGTAATGCATTAACGAAAGCTTAATCATGTAATAAAACACACACTCTAAAAAAAGTGCATTATAATTATACTGAAATTATAACAAAGTCCCCTTTTGTTAGTTAATTTAAAAGTA
This sequence comes from Latrodectus elegans, assembly GCA_030067965.1. NCBI lineage: Eukaryota > Metazoa > Arthropoda > Arachnida > Araneae > Theridiidae > Latrodectus > Latrodectus elegans. The sequence goes on from CM057814.1 coordinate 28,325,833, forward strand.
ATTATAAATTTTATTTTATTATTGTATTTATATATATATATATATAATTTTCTTTTTTAAAAAAATTTTTCTTATGACTTTAACATTTAAATTAGGATTATTATACCTATCTTTTCTATACGTAAAAATTATACTATTATATGTGTACATGCTGATAAATGTTTGTACATTTTATTGTAACTTATAATGATTTAGAATAAAATAATTTTTATTGATTTTTCTTTCCATTTTAGATAAATTTATTGAGCTTTTATGCACCCATTATAATCACCCACTGCAAATATTGTACCAATTTTAGTCCGTTCTGTTGAACTACATACCGTTATCTCGATTAATAGTATAATAAACATAGAGGCATTAAGTTAGAAACGGTGCTACATCATTATATCACAACTGAAAAGTGGAATTTAAATTAATACTATTAAAAAGAAGAGAAATAAAATATTGTTGAAATATATGTATCAATATAATCTAAGATTTTAATTGTATCACTTATCTGGTATCGAGCAAAATATTTAGCGGAAAGCAGAATGTTAAGTTATTATAAGATTCAAATTAATAAATTTTCATTAATAAAGGATTAATTAACTCTTCATTAATGAGGAAGAATCTAAGAAATGCTTCAATCCTAAAATATGAAGTTCCATTATAATAATTACGTAGGATCATTATTTATAAAGCACAGAAAAATTTTATGAATCAGTCGCTTTGAATATAGTCTCTAATAAAATTCTACTGTGTGTTCTGATTCTGTGCTTTGTACTTAATGGGGATCCATTAAGATAATAAGCTGATGTTTAGTCTATCTATATTTATTCAATTATATCCCAAAGTAAGGAACTTTTAATTGATTTCCCTTGTGTTAGTCGTACTGCAAATATAAATTTTATGGAGCTTTTATACGGCTTTGAATTGAACTATTTATGCAAAGTCTGAACAACTTTCTTTTTTATATAATTTGAAAATTGCATTTATAAATATTTCATAACCTAACGACAAACATTTTAGTCATAGAACATTGTTATAATTATGGAATACGTTAAAAATAAATGAAATATCATTTACACAATTTTAACTCTCAAAGATTTACGATGAAAGTGCAAAATTATTTAAATTAACTTTAAACATTTATTATTAAAATAAAAATAAAATACCGTAATTTATCCTATTTTGTAACACTTATTTGAATGTGGATCTGATAAATATGTCAGTTTGCTTAGACAAATATGTATTTTTCCAAAACCATTTCGTACATGTTTTTAATTTATATAGTTTTACACATGCATGATGTTAATAATCAAATTATTAATAAATTAATTTTGCAATAAAATTTTGATTTTAAATAATTTTTCAATCAACTTAATTGGGTATGCTCTAAAAAAACCGAGTACAAATTATAAAATAATTTAGTAAATTTTATTCGTAGGAAATGATAAGTATTCCCAAAATGGAAGAAAAACACTTTATACTTCTCAAAGTGCTATTTTATCAATTTATAAAAGTTTTAGGATTTTAGATTTTCAACAAAATCACAAATAAAAATATCATTTCTTCACTTCCTATTTATTGCTATTTCTCGCACTGTTCGGTTACTAATTTTTAATCTACATACCTAACAAATTTCTACGATATTATATGAAATTCTAGATGGAGTCATTTGAAAATTCAACCATGGGAATGGAGGAAAAAATTGTTTACCACTTTCTTTTAAATCTCACTTAGTAATTTAAAGATTAGTTTTAGTAAAATTAACCCAACTTGAAGACATTTTGCATATAAAAATGTATCTATGATATAATGAGTATAAAAATAACAATAATTAACAATTTAAGAGAATTTTCTGTATAGTTATCGATTTTTTTATTAAATTTAAGTTTCCTTAAATTTTAAATTTTTTATAATTTTATGATAGACAATTTTATTGCTAAATGTATCTAAACACTAATGATTCGTAATGTTTACATGATATAACAAAGCCAAATAAATATATTTTACGACAATTTATTCATTTTAACTTTATAGAGAGATATAACTTTACATACTTTTTTGTGTTTAGACACAAGTAATCTCATTTCTCAAGAAATTCCATTTTTCGACTTTCAAAAAGAAATATTTTACTATGAAAAAATTAACTAAAAACTAATGAAATATTTGAATGTTTGAATATTTTTCCAAACGTTTAGACTAGTAATATATTACAGCGATTAAAATCTATAAAATAAAAACTATATAATTCTTTAGTAAATAGTTTTTTAATTACTTTTTATATCTTTTGTAAATGTAACGTATTTTCTTATGGTACTTAAATTCACAAATGTTTAGTAGAATAAATTGAAATTGATACAAATTAAATAGGGGTTTTAAAGAATATTGTAAATTGAGTTGTATTATAGTTTGATTTAATCACATTTTTTGCTTTAAATCACATTGGAAAAAATGAAAGGAGTTTGTGAATATCTATCAATTATTTTCAATTGATTTCATGTTTTATTCAATCCCACAGAGCCAATGTGGTAAATTTTTATTCATTTTTTCTTTTTACTTCTTGTAAAACTGAAGGAAATTATAGCAAAATCCCATTAAATCAATGGTTAGATTAGGAATTTAATTTTTACAGAAATACTCATGTGTGTGTGTGACATTTTTGTTTCTTTGCGTCATGTATTATTGTGTTTGCATTTGTCTCATTTAGATTTCTGAATTTAAGCGGATTTATCATTAATTTTCTTTTTATATTTAACTCTAAATATTACATTTTGAATTCCTTTTCATTAAGATTGATTTTTTTTTATAATTGGTTTGAATGAAATCAAAGTACAACTATTTTATTTCAACAGAACAGAAATCATTTTTCTGTAGTTATAATTGCATATTTTTTCAGTTTGTGTAACTGGTTTAAGTATCAAGAAAAATGTATCAAAAATAATGACAAGAATTATTATTGTTATTATTAATACAATGCAAAACTTAGATATGTAGATTTAAATGCAGCTATTGTATTATCCTTCCCTCACTTTGATTGAGGAGAGAGGATAATTCTGTCGGTCCCGATGTCACTTTGTAAATTGAATTTGTGCTTCAAGAGATGGATTGTGTTAGCCATCCTTTCCGTGTATCATCCTAATTGTGTCTTCTTCTATGATATTCAGTTTACTCGCTTTCGTTCGATTTTCTGGCTAAGCAAAGGCCTTTCTGTTAATAATTTATATTAGATGAAAGAGATCTTGTTGTGTTCCTGATGTGAAAGATTGATAAGAAATTATCCATTTCATTATTAGTAGCTCGAATTTAAGGTGTTTTGTGCTTTAGGGAGACATTTGAAAATTGCATAAAAAACCTTATGAATCATTTTTCGTGTGTTTATATATTCAATTTCGGTATGTATTTTTTTTAATTTATAAGATCGGCATTTTCAGCTCTAAGCGTTTTATACTTTCACAAGAAATTTATCAAATGGGTGTTTTTAAGAACTGTCATTTTATCTTTATGAAACAAAGATAAATTTGTGTGAAATTATATCGTCGAGTTCCTTTTTTTCTTTTAAAAAGAATGAGCTCTACTCTTTTCATTAATTTAATTTAAACTGCATAATATATCTATCATGAAAGAAATTATATTAACTAAATTGTTATGTAAAATGTATTCTCTTTTCTATGCTCCTTTATTCGAACCATTTGCTGTAACAATATTTTGAAGTTCATTCATTTCTTAGTAAGTTTAGGAATTCTTTTTCATTTTTTCTTCTAATAAAGTGGAAATGAACTAAAGAAACAAATTTTGAATTTCAGGACTGAATTTATTTTAATTAAGACCATACAAACAACAACAAAAATTTAAGAAGTAATTTGAATTCAATTAATATTTATAAATGCAATTTGCTAAGAACTTAAATTATATCATTTTTTGGTTGCCTAATGTCATTATAATTTTAGTTTGGTAGATAACTTACTGGCCGAGAGCTGTTGAAAGGCTTTTTTAATATCTGATTGAAAGTATTGCGTTTCAGTAGGATTTTTATTGAATCGAGCAGTTTTACACAAGAGGAAGTATACAAAACTGTCAAATACTACTTTTACACATATGCATACAGACAGTGTAAACCTAACACTTGTTACGCGTTGCACGTTAGTGACTGCGATTCAAGCCAGGACTTTTCATTCAGAAGAAAGTAATTTTACTCTTAAGCTATAGTGAGTGTCTTTAGTTCAATTTTTTCATTGTTAAAAGTGAAGAATATTATATAAGTAATATTTCAATGTACAACTTTTCATATCAATATTACTTACGTTCATTGATTCACATTCTCATAATTTTGCGTAAATTAACGAGTTAATTTTATAATTTAGTTTTAAATAAATTTGTTCATTCATATATGCTCATTTTTAAGCTTCAAATGTGTATTTTGAGCTATTTTGTTTATATTTGTGTTTATATTATTTATATGTTTTTGTGTATATAACAAATTGATAAAGACAAAAACATAAATATTAAATTCAGTATTTCAAAATTAAAACTAATATTTTAAAGTAAAAAGGTTAATAAAGATTAGGAGATATGTGTAAGATAATCATTCGAACATTTCTGCAATATGTTCATAATGATATCAGAAGTTGAAATTTTTTTAAACGTCACCTATCCACATTTGTCTTTTTAAAAGAAACTAATGTCTATTCATTTATAAATTTACTTTGATTCATATACAAATTTCTACCTATAAGAAAATTTTGATTCCTATACAACATTTTATGAACAAAAAGTTCATTTAAACTCTGAGTACTATAACTATCTGAGTACAAAGACTATATATAAGGTATTCAGTTAAAGATGAGAAAGTTTGAAAACCATTCCTTTTTACGATTAGAAGAAACCATTCAAACAGTTAATGTGGTCGGATGAGTTCTGCTACTGCTTCTTTTGCATAAATGAAAGATATAAAAATTTTGGAGCCTCCCTAAACTATGGACCCGTCTTGTCTCATTCGCACTGGGTAAGAGTTTTGTGGCAGTGTCCTGATATGAGGCATATTCTGCTGTCAAAGAGCTGTTGCCTGTTGTTCCTCGAGGCTAGTGACCAAGTGGCTCCGTAGCTTCACACCATTTTCATTTTGAAACCAGCAAAGGGAAGCATAATTCGCCACGGTCAGTAATTGGGAGGGTGACTACATTTGCTCTCTTTAGGTTGCTGAAGCTCCAAGGACGTGTACAGATTAATCTGTGACCTCCAAAATCTTTTCGAAGTATAAGATTGAAAGTGAGGGGAGGAGGTAATTTCGTCACTTGACCGTGGTTCAAAATTACATGGCGCGTGATGATAGGCGAGTATTCCAAACCCGTTAACTTCAAGGTATAATTCGGTACTCGTCAGCACCGCTATGTATCTATGTTCCATGAGGGTAAGCAAACCTAGATATGAGATACCTAGATATATTAGCAGATAAACCTAGATATATTGGCTGATCGAATGCATTCTATAATCTGCATTTTTATTCAGATGTCGGTGAATAGTTCAAGGGCAATAATGCAAGTATAGATATTGTTAGAAATATTCAAAATTGTTTATCTGAAATCCAGTTGGACTTCTAATACATGCCCTGGCAACCGGAAATCCCAGGTCGTAACACCATAGAAAATGTATTGGAAATGGTGGAAAGACACTTGGAACAGGATTCTCTCTTTTCTCAGAGTCAATCCATAATATTCTCTGGACATAAATGCTCTAAAAAAGCATGTAGACATGATGCCAAATGAATAAAAGCTGATGTCAATGCAAAAGGTCGTTCAATAAAATATTGTAATATCTTGTGATTGGCGCAGCTTGTCCTTATCTGGATCTTGCGCCATAAAAACCAACCAAACAACCAAAACCAACCAACCATCAATAAAATATTGATCTTTTGTTTCTATCTCATTGGCCAGAGTGTGTGTATTAATGAACACATAAAATACATCAAATATGGAAAGTATCCAGAGCTATTATAATAACAGTTTTAAATTCAATGAACTCATAAAAATTTAAGTTATTAAAAAATATCCAATTTTTAAATATCTTTGCAGATTTCTTTAAATGCTTATTATTTGAAATCTTCTTGGAAACCTTAAATCATAACTCAGTCATTCTCAACCTTTTTCGTCGCGGCACAATTTTATCGATTTCAAAATTTGGCCGAGCACAAAGAAACACAAAAGCTTAAAAATTGTATACTTAATTGTATACATTGTGTAAAATAGTTTATGATATTACTTTTGAATGTGCAAAATAAAATAATATAATATATACTAGGAAAACAACACTAGGTTTATTATTTTACTCATAATTAAAAAAAGTATTATTATATTTTCTTAATATAAACATATATTTCTAAAATTTGGCGACACAGTTTGAAAATATTTACAAAAGTGACGCGTCACAATAATTGAGGATCATTGACATTACTTATCAAATTTTGCTCATAAAAAACAATCTTTAGCTGAGTAGATAACCATAAGAACAGAAAATTCCTATATAAAATTAATTAAATTTCGAAAATTAGAACCCAGCAGCCGAGTACTAAGATTTTGATATGAGAGAAAAATTTCGTTCTTCTATAATGAACTCGAGATATTGCGTTGAATTCTTTCACTTAAAGTCACGATAATTGTACAAATTTATTTGATCTAATTTTCAATTCAACAGTTCATCAAATGGACACTAAATTCGGAGGGTATTTGGAATATACTTTAAACAGCAGATATCTATCGAATTATACTTTGTGTGCAAAATGGCTGTAGAGCATCTAACCAGGAAACTAATTTGAAACAAGTACATCTCAGTATCAAGAATATGAATGCTGATATATCATTATAAATAACTCTTATTAATTGTCAACAAATTATCAGAATAGACCATTAGCTGTAAAAAAAAAAACTAGAATTTCAGCATCATAAAAAAATTCAATTTTGTGTATTTTCTGTTTTTGAATAATATTTAGCTTTAAAATTTTTATATAATTTATTTTATATCATATGTAAAACTATAATTTAATATGTGTGTGTGAAAGGGAAATTACTAGAAATCGGTAGACCTGACACGGTTTGGATGATAGTATACGACGTAAGAATAATACACAGATGGTTCAACAATCGTGAAATTATTGGAAATCTATAATCTGTATTGTTTAGAAATTACATAGCGTTTCAAAATAAAGTATTGTTCAATTTAAGAGTTCTGATTAAAAATTTGTTTTTGATTTTAAATGTAGTTATGATTTCACAACATGGAAATTACCAACAATCTGTATAGATTTGCAACACATAATGGGTAATCTAATAGTAGAGGAATTCTATAAAGCTTTCTTTCACCAGCATTTTCTCATCAGAAGAATTTTTCATAATTAATGGATTGTACTTGACATGTCGCATGAGAGATATAGCATCGAAAATTTCCGAACCTCCGCGCTAACATATAATTTAACTTTAAGATGTTATTGAACAATGTCCGGCTACTAAGATTTCCACCTTTCAGCGGGAAGGTGCTATATCAAGTGCCATCAATCCCCCTTCAAGGAAGGGGGGTTGATGGCACTTTATATAGTAGGAATGATCCAAGTCCTTTAAAGTTGGCGTAGTCCGATTTCTTGAAAAAGTTTAACAATGAAGAACTCGAAGCGACGGCACGATCGCCATTTTTATGTTTGTCAGACTTTAAATGCTATTCAATATCACCGTTGCCACCACTATGGGAAACACTAAATTCTGTACGACACTTTTCCCATCTGAGGGAGTATTTATTTATTTGCTTGATAAATGGATATTTTTTTGTAAGCTAACTTTGAACGAACACTTGCATTTCGGCATTTTAACTTGTGATTCCAAAGCAAAAGAAATTTAAATTATTTACTACACGAGCATCAAACAAAAAAACAAATACCGAGAAGTGGGCAAATGAAAAGTTTCTCATATAAGATATTATTTAAAACTGAATGAGGTTTGTATCAAAGTATTATTCAAGGCAAAAGTACAACTTTTAAATGAGAAAACTTGTTTGGTAAATTTGTGTTTTAATGATATTTAATCTCTTTAAATTGCAGGGCTTTTCAGCAGTTGCATTAAATTCATGGGAATTTTGTGAAAATGCTGTGCATTGGAAATAGGTTGTTGAAGCAGTATTCGGATAATATTTTAATAATCTCTGAAGTTAAGAAAGTGGAGATTATTTCTCTCTGTTTCATTAAAATTATTAATGTATTTTTTTATTATCGTCAAATATATTGAGGAATAAAACACGTGATTTTTATCTTAAGGTTGGGAAGAATCTAGTACGAAAATCAAGTTATAATCGGATATACTTAAGTTAGACAGAATTTTCATTTTCATTAAAATGCCCGTGGACATGATAAACAGGCACAAAAATATTAATAGTATACGAAATTAACAATTACGACGTGTAATGGATAATTTGGTAGTGATTCAATTTAGAAATAATTTAATCAAAGAATATTCTTCCCGTATGGCGCGTACAATTTAAATGGGCTATTTTCCAAAAATCTCGATACTGGGTGATGAATTCTGTCCAAGTATTGTGTCAAGCCTACATTTATCAGCTGGTTTTTATTAGTGGCTCCATAACCCAACCGGTGATCAAAGAATTTTTAACGCCGATATTATGGCAGCATATGAGGGGGGAATTGAACGACATTTGTCAACATACCAAGATAGAAAAGAACTTTAAGAATATTCAATGAAATAAAGCTTTGAAAATCATATGAAAATAGTAATTAAATTTATTAATAAAAATAGAGCTAGGATGTTTAACGGCATGGGTAACATGCGTGAAATTTCTTCCTACATAACATTAAGGATTTGGATGGAATCTGCATTTTTTGCAGAAATGGATACTAATTTTCTATTTTTAAAAGGTGAATACCAAGTTTATTTTTCTCTATCTCTCCTATAAATGTTAAAATTTTAACAGCCTTAAACTAAAAGCCATTCACAACCTGGACTAAGTTATTGAATCATCAGCCGGCATGAATTTCTTAAATTATCACACACAACCAAATGTTTATTCTGTTAGGAAAATTTTGAAAAAGTTTATTTATTATTAAAATAGTGTTATATTCAAAACACTCCCTTGGTGAACATTTTGTTCTGAAATGAATGTGTCTGATAAATTATTAACTCAGAATATTTAGTGTTTTACGAACATTTCATTAAAAAGGAATATATTTCTGTCCATCTAGAAAACGAGGATGAGGGCAAGTTCTATCATAACAGGGATGGGCAATATTTTTTGGTCGCGGGCCAAGATAAATTTCTCTAAAATTTTAAAAACGATATACAAGTTTTACAATTTAAATATGTTAAAGAGGTGGGTGAAATTGTGATTTCTCTAGTAATAGTTAATTATATTGAGGTTCGAAATCTGCTACATATGAGGTTCTTACTCACTTGAATTGGATTCCCACATCTCTGCTCACCGAGAAAGAGATTACGCTTGTAGGCGCCAGTCTCCAAACATAACTAACAAAGAACTTCCGTTTTAACACTTCAAGGATTACAGCTGTGTGTGCTTGCTATTTCAGCTGATTTTATGTTTCGTAGAACAAAAATAGAGAAATTAAAAAAATCATCCGTCCTTTGAAAAAAATAAGAGAAAAAATAATATATAAACAAAATAGAAAAGGAAATGAGTATTTAATATATAATCATATTTCTTTTAATTAGTTGGATCAACAAATTAAAATTCGATTCATGGGACACATGAAACCTTCTGGTGGACCGGAGTTGGCCCGTGGGCTATAGTTTGTCCATCCCTGGACTTTATAGCATGTTAAAAATGTTGCTACTAAGTATTGTCTTTTAGTAAATGTACTTCTTATTTATATCTTTAAAATGATGGTATTGACAAAGTTGTCCAATACTTACTCAAATTACTGATATGGTTATAAAACAAACAAGTCGCAGCTTCACAATTTTTTCTAATAATTTATAGAAACAGAGTTGATTAAACAAACAATGGGTTAATCGTAAGCAAGGTTTATTGAATCTTTGCCAGTTATTAGATAGATATAATTATTACACTAAGCCAAATGGATGGAAATTCTTAATTCTATGAAATAATATTCACAAATGTTCTTTTTATCAGAATCAGAGAAAGCTAATGAAACATAGCATAATATACACCATCTATATCTCACTTGATAAACGCCGGAAATTTATCAAAGCAAATTTGGATTCAAATATTGTGAATGGTAATCATTATTATCAAGGAGAGAAGTAAAATTCTCAAAACATTTCAACGCTATAATTTTGATTAATATTAGAAATTTCAAAAGATTAAAGTTAAGTGAACAGGTTACGTTTAATGGTATGTTTTCCTTCACATACGTTAAGCAAAGTGAAATAAACTACATAATAGGAAATATATAAATATTAGCACACACACAAATCCTAAAACTAAATATTCTTTTGATAAAACGAGGACAAGAATATTAAAACAATTTATGATGTAGTTTAAATTGTGAACTATTATTTAGTGAATTGCAGCAAAATTTTGTTTTTCAGGATTACCGGAATGAATATTTATATTCCTGTTTATTTTATTATGATTTCGGTAGTTTGTATAAAAAACGTATCTACATACCCTGATAAATATACAGTTATTTTCTCAAACGCATGAAACAATTCATAATTTTTTTGGGTTGCAATAAATTATTCATGTGTGTGCAAAATTATTCTACTTTATTTATATATAATAAAAAAACGCATTATATACTTTCGATACAAATTATTGGAAAAAAATGTATCAAATATTTTTCTTAAAATCACTTATTTTATTGCTTATTGCATTTTTAAGTATTTAATTTCTAAAGGAATGTCGTAAGGAAATGTTCTAAAGGAATGCTATCAAGTAAATCTTAAAACTGACAAAAATAATTTGAAGAATTTTTAATGTTTAAGCCGATTTGTGTTCGGAAGATTTTATTCTATTTATTAAGTTTCGCCAGTTATTAAAATTTCATTTGATTTATCAATGAAACTGTTCAATTTTTACGCTTCAAACAATTTGTCTTGCTTTTACAACAAATACCACTTGTTTTTACCACTAACACTCTTTATTGAAATCCAAGAATTCTATTTTGAAATGATTTGCTTTCAACTTACTTTATAACAGATATTTAAAAAATTATTTAAATTACTGAAATAGGAATTTATAAAAATGTGAAGATTCTTTTATTTATTTATTTTTTTTAAAGATTTCCCGAAATTGTAAGTAAATAAATGATCGAAGACAGTTAAAATATTAGTACACAAATAACAAGTTGGATATCGTTACTGAATTCTAATTTTTTAATTGTTTCCACTGAGATTTAATTGTTCTTGATTCTCATCATGGGACTATATTTTCCCCCTCTAGATGTTCTCTCTCTCTCTCTTTCTCTGTACTGTAAAAACAAATCACATTGTACCTCTACGTTGATATATAAATTTAAAAAATAATATTTCTTCAAATTATTACATGATATCAAGTCTTAACTTTGCTTAACTTTTTAAATAAAGTTTTAGTTATCCATTCAATGTGACATTCAATAGCATTTTATTTAAATTTGAATATATTATATATAAATTTGAGTTATTACATAAAACGTATAACTCAAATTTTAAATAATAAGTTTCCAACTGGACGAATATAAAACGTCGCAATTATTAGCATTACTTTTATTTTGAAATTAAATAAAATTCACAATTGACTTTAATTGCACCAATTTACGCAAATCCAAATTCATAACGGTACGAACAGTTCCACAGAAAATTTTTAAGAATACACAATAAAAAGGCAGCTTACACATTGTGATTCATAAATCCAATGAAATGTATCTTGCAAACTAAGATATAACAGGTTCAAACCATAGAAAATTCAAAGTAATGATAACTATTGAAATCTCTTTGAATATCTTATCTATCTGGACTCAGATACCATAAGACTCATAGATAAATTTTCCTTTCAAATTATAATTTGTCTTCTCAATATAAGTGATTGATCATTTTTTAAATACAATCTAATACATAGTAAAAAGAAATTGAAGATCAATTATTTTATCCAATAAGTATTTTTAATGAGAAGTGAAGTCTGGGCATCTGTTATACACACATATAATAATATATATATTCAGTATTAATTGCACCATTCTCTCTCTCTCTCTCTCATCAAATTATTAATTAAACGGATAATTAAGTACACATCAGATTTAATCAGAAAAAAATGCACAATTTTGAACAGTACATTTAATGAAAGACGTACACATTATTTTATTTGTAATTTAACTGTTGACAGTTTTAAATCAGAATTTTTTTTAATCTATTGAATAAATATGTGTTTAGTCTTTTGTTTCTAAGTAGACTAATTTAAAATAACTTAAATTTCCCATGGAGGGACAAACAAAACAATTCAGTAAAGGTAAAACAATATGTGGCCCAGAATTTTATAAGAATTTATTTTTTTTAACAAGAATGCAATAGTGTTATTGTACACTTCATAGTAATCAGTTGAATCTACAGTACTAATTTTGGTACATGATATTTATAAATGCATTCCAGAGGCAGAACAGTTTCGAGTGTCATGAATTATACAATCATCTATTGAAATACATTAAAAAAATATTTGACACCGTCCAGTTGACAGCTTAATGTTGTTAAGCACATTAACATCCACCGCATAAATTGCCTTCAGGGAGGATTTTTCATTGAAAGTGGATTGTATTTCAGTTTCGCAAGGGAAACCCCGAAAACTATCACCCGACAGATGTGCATGCAAAAGGCAAAAGCGCAACATTCATCTCTTATTGTTCAACAGTAACATTAATCAAACCCAAAGACATTATGCTTCAAAGAGGGCTGTTCCACCGAGATTATAATGTATGCTATTTATCATGCCTTATCAAGGAATACATGCAAGTTTTTGTAGGTGTAAATAGTTAGCTATATACGATAAAATGGATAAGCTATATGCAAATGAAGTCCATGGTCAAATAGTAGGGCATGCCTTTTGGAGGGAAAGTTATTGGTTCCCATCCCAGTTACGATGGAACAGTACTAGATGGGTATTAAGTTCCTACTTTTTGCATGCAAGTCTGTCGAGGTGGATACTTCAGATTTCGTGTTCCTTCCCCTCCACCCCAATGCAACATATGAATACGGCCTACTACTTACAAAAAGTCCTCATTAGAATGTCTACTACGTGGTGTCAAAACATCATTTTCCCATTGCTCGACAGTGGCTGGGATCGAATCCGGAACCTTCCCATCTAAAATAAGTTATTTTATCACAAAGTGACGCATTTCATTTTTCACTTATTAGGTATAACTATTGTGAAATTATGTGAATGACATATATTTGCTCTTAAATTTCCAACTGCAATATCAAAACTTCTGGCGCTGGAGATGAAAATACATATTTAAACATCATTAAGTCGTTAAACACTTAAAATTAAGTAAGTGACTCAAACAAATAAAAAAAGGATAATACTGGATATAGGCGTATTTTGCACCGTAAGTACTATGATAAAGCAGACATGTGTTGAACTATTAACAATAAGTAGCGGTTCAAATCCAAAATATATTATTTACTCACAGAGTTATAACAATAATAATAATGTATGTTAGATTTATTTTTATTAAATTAAGTGTATTATAATAGGTTACATGAACGTATTGAGGCAAAATAAAGAACAAACTGTAGAATAAAATATTTTGCATTTTACCTAAGGCTGTTTTCTGGACATAGTAAAGTTCATAGCTACAGTTACAGTCAAATTCAAACTAAAGTTAATTTATAAGTAAAAATAAAATTGCAACAATAAAAGTAAAAAGGTTAATTAACAAAAACGCATAAAGTTCATTCTATTTTATCAATTATTTCATAAATAAATACTTCCTGGTATCTCGTTTTATAAAATTATTAGTTAACATTCATTGTGTGCATTATATATACAATATTATTTAATGTCGGATAAAACTTGCCCATGAACACTTGATAAATCAAAATAAAATAAGAATAAAAAATTATTCAGTTATTTTTTTCTGAATTCTTCGTTCGAGAATTTTGTTACAGTGATTGTTGAATTGTCAATTTCTCTCAACTTTAATTTAAAAGATCAATGGTCGAGATTAAAGTAAAACAAATGCACATGAACTTTAGCGTTTTACTGCATAAAAATCAATAAAGCCATTTTCACAAAACATTGCATAGTTATCATATGTATATCTATTTATTCACATTATTTTGAATTCAGAGAAGAAATTTTATAACAAAATTTTTATTTGTAAACTTTTTTTGAAACTGAATACAAATCTGTACAATAATATTGTACAGATTTGTATTCAGTTGCAAAAAGTTAAGTCAGTGTAAAGTCAAAAAGTCAGTGTAAAGTAATATTGAAGAAAAAATTGTATTACATAGAGTGGTAAATAGTTATAAAATATATGTCACCGCTTTTTTTATTACTTATTCAAGGTATCGAAAAACCTTTAATTTTTTTTGAAAAACATTTTTTGTATAAAAACTTTCTTGTGAATAAACATAAATTAAGGAATATTCTCACACGTGATGTGCATATTATGCTGTAATATTTTAAAAATAATTTTTAAAGATAATTTATTTTTTTTTTATTATTTTTTGTATCATTTAGAGCCGAACGAAATACGTTTTCTAAATACAAATACAATAAACGTTTAAACATCACTGAATTGATTCAAAAGTAAAAAAATTTATTTGGGAGTATGAAATCAGAGTTTTCCTCAAACAAACATCAAAACTCTCACAACAGCAGGAAACAGAATTACAGAATCTGTAGTTATTGCTGAATTTAATTTTGTGGAGACGTTTAAGATTTTCAGACTTATTTTAAAACAATCCTGATAAACAGAGTGGAGAGGGTTCCTTATTTTTTTTCAATAATATGATTTTACCCAAAATTAGAAGATGTAATTAATTATATATTATTCTTTAAATATAGAAATTCTACCTAGATAAAATTAATACTTTATAAATTTTACTTCATAGATACTTAAAAATTATTAAGTAAAGTTTAATTTTAATTACGAATAAAAATTCACAAGAATGTATAAAAAAATAATAAAGAACCAAATACACTAAATATAAATCAAAAAAAAAATCTTATAGCAATAACATTAGGTAAAGGTTTGATCTATTCAGGAACTTCATTGAGTGAAGTTAAAATATATCGTCTGATGAGAACACGGATTTGATTTTACATCAGGGAATCTATGGAGTGAACTCAAGTGTCGTTGCATGAGCTCACGGGTTTGATTTCACATCAGGGAGCCGTTGAGTGATGCTCAAGTGTCGTTACATGAGCTCACAGGTCTGATTTCACATCAGGGACCCCGTGGAGTGATGCTCAAGTGTCGTTGCATGAGATCACGGGTCTAATTTCACATCAGGGACCCCGTGGAGTGAAGCTCAAGTGTCGTCGCATGAGCTCACGGGTCTGATTTCACATCAGGACACGTGGAGTGATGCTCAAGTGTCGTTGCATGAGATCACGGGTCTGATTTCACATCAGGGACCCCGTGGAGTGATGCTCAAGTGTCGTTTCATGAGATCACGGGTCTGATTTCACATCAGGGACCCCGTGGAGTGATGCTCAAGTGTCGTTGCATGAGATCACGGGTCTGATTTCACATCAGGGACCCCGTGGAGTGATGCTCAAGTGTCGTTTCATGAGATAAAGGGTCTGATTTCACATCAGGGACCACGTGGAGTGATGCTCAAGTGTCGTTGCATGAGATCACGAGTCTGATTTCACATCAGGGATTCCGTGGAGTGAAGCTCAAGTGTCGTTGCATGAGATCACGGGTCTGATTTCACATCAGGGACCCCGTGGATTGATGCTCAAGTGTCGTTGCATGAGCTCACGGGTCTGATTTCACATCAGGGACCCCTTGAAGTGAAGCTCAAGGTGCTGTAACATAACTTTCAGATTTTATTAAAGAGCACACGTAAAAGTTACTAGTTATACTTTCATATGAAAATTGATATCAATTGAATAGCACGGATCCTGAGCAATAGCACTGGTCCAAATTTATAACGATTATAGTTATGCATAACTGATCTTAACATTCTCTGCAAGATTATAGATTTAGAATTTATTTTATAATAATCTTTTGCAAAGGCTCATTTGAAAAATAAAATATTATAATTTTTGCTGCGGAAATTTGATGAAACTAAAAATATTTTTTAGATTTACGATAACGTAAGTTGCACGACAATCAATGAAAATATCTACATAAGACTAATGTACACAACATCATGGTACAAAATACTTTTAAGCGGAGTTGCCTCAGACAAACTCCAAGTAGAAGAATATACAAAATATATTCTGTAGGAGAATGCAACTGTATAACTTACATGAATCATATTAGAATTTTAGCAAAGTATAAATTATATAGTATCACAAATCAATTTTAAGATTTAACTATTGACACCTTCATTTTTTTCTCCATTACATTTACTTTTCTACTTGGTTCACTTGGTGACCAATAATTAATGACCCAAATAATTAATTCCTAACTATACAGTGCCTTACGTTTTTTGATTAAAATTAATCGCTTTAACCATGCCTAAACTTAATCTTTCTTTTTCTATTCAACATCATAATAATTTAGCTTGTGATTACTCTGTTGAAATCCGATTATAAAAAATTAAGCCATTCCATGCTGTTTTTTATGACAAAAGCTCAAAAATATTCAAAGCTTTAATTTATAAATATGCATTAACAGCAATCTTACTATTTTCAGGGGAATATCTAAATTAAATGAAGATATGCAAAATAATTTAAAAAGTGTAATTTTGTATATCTGTGTATTTTGTAAGAAAAATATTAATAATGTTGCATAATAAATTTTACAAGAAAATTTTCACTAAATTTCGAAATATAACTTAAAATTAATTTTTAGTACACCTTAAGTAGATTATTGATAGAGGCAGACACAGCGAAAAATTCATTTTATTTTTTAAGTATTTTTTATTCGTTTGAATTTCAATGTTTTGCATTCGTATAATCTATTTAATGTATAACTGTGTGATTTAGTATTTAATAATTAAAAAAACCGTAAAGAAAATTAATTGACGGCTAACTTATTTCTTAGTGTACATCAAACATCTATATAGAATTGGTGTCATTGGAAGGTAATTTTTCTTTTATAGCTCCATGCCACAATTTTTAACGATGTAAGTTTGATGAGCACACACACACAAAAAAAAAAATCGTTAACTAAAGAGATGTTTAATGATTGGAATATTAAATTAATACCTTTTCAATTAAATTTGTATGCATCTAGTTAAATTAATATGAAAATTAATAGCGAATAACTATCATAATCTTTAACTATTAACTTAATATATTATTCTAAGAATTTCCTTTTAACTTTTTAGGATGAAAAAATGTAATAAAATTGCTGATTATAATGAAAAATTAAATGTTCTGAACCATAAAGATATTGTTTTAAATTAATAATTTATTTATTTATTTTTATATCCATTATTTGTTTCACTCTTTATAGTATCAACTAAAAATGTGGAATGATAACAAACAAAACTATATTGCAACGTAAACTGGACGCCATTATGTAATGCGCGAGTACAGTAAAAAGTTTGAAAATTTTTTCGCACGATACATATTTTCTATCCAATAATTATCATTAAAATAAAAATTATGGTCTTTTCTAAAAGTTAAGAAAATAACTTTAGTAGATGTTGCAAATTATATAAGAAGTATGTTACTTTAAGAAAAATTGTAGCAGTATCAGAAAATTGACTCAATTATTAGTAATGAACAGTGCAACAAATAATAAGGAAAGCAATATACCACAAATTTTGTAATAAACTTTAAAATATAAGGAACAAGAAATATATAATTTCATAGTAGGGAACGGCATTTTTACTTACGAAGCTCAGTCTGACGAAACAGCATTCTATTGAGAAGAGGTCATTTTAGATGTCCAGGGAAGAAACGCAGAAAAACCTACAGACGACAATTTCAGCGCATTAATGCAGTTCCTCCTTTGTTCTTCACAGCAGCCAATGAAATGATGTAAAAAAAGTGCTGATTTCGTCATTAGCTCTGTATTTAATGTTTTCACGATAAAATGTTGTCTTCAGCATAACAATTTTTTATACTAACGGAGAACAAAGAAGAACCGCGTTCGGAGTTAAATATTAAGTTAGGCAATAAATGGGAAAAAAAGAATATATCTTCTAATAAATTATACAACATAGGATAATTTACAAATATATCCAATTAAAACATTGCAATAATGGAAAAAAATATTTTCAGTATTTTACTTTAAAATTTAAATTTCTTCATTTTTTACGCTGAACACGGCATTAAAAATTACAAGACGGCACTGATTCAAGTAGCTTGTTGCATTTTATCATATTTTAAGAAAAAAATTAATTTTACTCTCAATAGTTTTCACTGCTACAATTATGAAGGAGACTCTTAAGAATAAAAATTTATTTTATTCTTAAGACAAGAGAGTAAAATGATTTTCTCATTTTTGAGGTGCTTCGATTTTTAAATTAAACTTGATATTACTTGGATTTGGTGTAATTTGGTGAAATTAAAGAATTTTTTTTATATAAATACACTTAAACCAATGGTTCAAAGATTATGGTCATGATATTTGTAATTACCATCAAATTTTAACATTTCCAATAGGATAAGGAAACTTTTTACAGAAAATAATGAGTCATTTGGGAAACTAATCCCTAAAAAATTACTAAAAGTACACCATTTTCATTCAAAATGAAATAAGAATAACTTTGTATATAGATTAAGAGATTTTACTATTTTTAATAACTGACAATTTATTGGGAACGTCTGCAAATGGAGAATATCTCCGCCATCTCAAACTCTATTTATTATAGAAAGTTTATATTTTGAACTTCCAGCAGAATTAAGATAATTCCTTCTTAACAAGTTGGTATGATTTACCTCAGAAATTCAAATATTTAAGAATAGGAAAACAAATATTTTCATCATAAACTATTTTAATTCGAATTACTTAAAGCATTATTTCTGAATACAAATTTTAGTTACTATGAAGATAGATTTCGTTTGACATTTTATATAAATTTAGTTATTTTTAATATTTGAATTTATTAAGATTGAATTTATTTTCAAATTTGCAGCAGAAATGTGTATTTTAGAATAGTTTATCAATTCTACAGATTAGTAAGAATAAAATGTTTCATTCATATTATCAGTTTTTAGAAACAGTGCAAAATACTTGAATAGTATTTGAAATAGAAATTAAGTTAATTGAAAAGATCAAAACAAATAAACTGTTACAGTGACTGTTCCATAAATTGAAAATTAAAAGTTTAAAAAATTGGTATGATAAATGCATCACATCAATTAATAAATGTAATTTTGCAAGCACATTAAGTATTCAATTAGAAATTTACTTTCATCCTTTAAAACATAATTTACAGATCTTTTGTTTCAAAAGAAAAAAGTAATTAAAAGTTAAATAAAAATTTAAGAAGACTATTCAAAGAAGACAATTTTTGGAAATTTTAATCTATAAAATCTGAAAACAAAAGTAATTCTTACAAAATAAGACATGGTTAATTTAAAAATACACAAAATATTTTTTAATACAAAATATTATGCAAAAATGCTGTACTTTTCCTTAAAATTTAATAACAATGCAACAATGTAATACAAATTACAATGCATTCAGAGGCTTAGCGACGGGGAGAAAGGGGAGCTATACATTGGTAGTAGCTTGCAGAGGGGCGCCACATTATTTCAAACATAAACAAACTTTTCCAGAAAATTTCGATCTTATTTTGATTATAATATAATTTTATTCTCAGAAATAAATTTTGTATTTTATAATTACTGTGTCATGTCTAGAAAAAAAATACGCTGGGGAAGAATCAGACTTGGAAAAGAGAAATTTCTTCTCTTTTCCAAATCTGATTCTTCTGAAATTGAGGGAATAGTTGCTGAAGCTTGCTATATAAATAATAATCTTACTCTTATATTTTCTTAATAATAATAATTTTGCATAGCTTAGTTCCTTTTAAAAATAGTATTATTTTAATCATGTTTTCGATTTTCGTTTCTTAACCAGTTAGATTATCGTTTTTCATTCCATTAATTCTTTCATTTTCAAGTTTCATACTTTGCTCAATGTTTATAATATTATTCTTTTGTATACAATCTTGTGAATGTGTAAACAACGAATATATATATTAGTTTTTTCATATAAAATTTCTGGAATATATATATATATATATATATATATATATATATATATATATATATATATATATATATATACCATTTTGTCGCATATAAGAGGTTTTTAATTTTAGTAAAGTCATTTATCAAATTATTTGTGTTAATGTTATATGGTAATTTTTAGATCTATTAACTCAGGGAGATAACAGAAGAATAAGTTCATGAAATACACCTCATTTAATTTTGTGAATACACCAAAATTGACAGTGCCCTTTATGAGTCCTAAGTGTTATACGTGGTTTATTATATATGGTTGTATAAATCAAGTTATATTCTAATGAAAGTGGTCACATTTATATTAACAAAGAAGCAAATAAGTTTGTTTTAATCAAAATAAATAAAAAATGTTCAATAAATATAACTTCCACCGGGTCCGTGATGATATGCTAATAATTCAAAAATTAGAAACATAAACTTTTTTGAAATTTTAGTGATTTGAAATATTATCTGAAGTGCTATTTAATGTCTCATAAGAAATATTTTGTAATTCTACTTATAAGCAATATTCGTCATATATAACAAGCAATATTTCGTTAATATTTTTCTTATTTCGTTTTATAATGAAAAACGTGAACAATTAATCTAATTTTGATTACAATAACGTAGTAAAAAATTACTCGCAAAAAAAAAGAAAATTATAAAACTGAAATATATATTTTTGATGAAAACTTCTAAGAATTTAAATGCATCAGTAAAATCTGATTTTATTTAAGTTATCAAGAAGTGCTTTAGAAAGATGAGTTTCAATTGTTATTGAGACTTTGGGAAATTATATTATCCATTATCCCTAGATATAAAAATAAAAAAACTCTTGTATTTTTATCTCAGGCTTTTTTGTAGCCTTTTGGCTTAGTATCGCGTTATACTTGTCAGAAAATTTCTGCTGAAACGTGTTTCCTTTCACCGGTCCTTTTTGTCCAAAATATTGTGTCCGTCACCAGATTGACCTTCAAAGTAAGGGGGGGGGATTTTGACATAT
Organism: Latrodectus elegans; assembly: GCA_030067965.1. NCBI lineage: Eukaryota > Metazoa > Arthropoda > Arachnida > Araneae > Theridiidae > Latrodectus > Latrodectus elegans. The sequence continues at coordinate 28,347,122 of CM057814.1, forward strand.
CATTGCAGTATACCGCGTAGGGAATCGAAATGGAGGGAATCGAGAACTAATTACCTCCAAATTCTAGGAAAACATATAAACTTTCTTTCTTTTTTATTATTCACATCGTGAGTATTTCATTTCTTCCCAAACGCCGCTTCTCCGAAGCAAAAATTTAAACTTTTGAAAATCTGGAATTTTGATATTTAACATATTATTGCCGTGAGGTAAATTTTCTGTCTGCTATGTATTCTTTTCATATGAATATTTAATTCATACTTTTGGCAAAATAAATATTTACTAACATATGCTTGCAGAGTTTTGAAATTTAAATATTAAATTACTTATGCTTTAAAACTATTCATTTAAACTCAATTTATTTAAATGTTTTTATTCGGGAAATAATTTTTATTGCATTAGTAATTTTATTGGCTGTAAACCTTGTACTGAAAAAATTTTGTGCTTTTTTCAAATGGTAAAAGTTAAAAATGTTTTTTGTAAATATTTTTTATGTTTATATTATTTTTATTTTTTTTATTTTTTTATTTTTTTTAATTTTATTTATTTATTTTTTTATTTTTATTTATTTATTTTTTGTGTATGCTGAAATATAACATATTTTTTTAATTAATTAGTTTCATTTATATCAACTAAATCTTTAACTTGAAAAAATCCTTCAAGAAAATTATAAAGAAATTGGAGATAATTCTCATTCAACATTGCAAAATTTTAAAAATTAAGATCGTCTTTAAATGATACAAATTTATTGAAAGAAAAAAAAATTATGCCATTGAATGAATAGTACTTCCAAAGTGATTCTTATTCTTAATAGAACTAAATTTTAATGTTAATATAAAAGTTAGCCTTTATATTTTAATAATGAAATATATTTCTATAGCTTAACAAGACCCATCGAGTGATACACGTGCTCGTTAAATCTCTGGAATCGAAAGTCCTGTGGTCGGTCGTTGAGCAGTTACCATGATTGTAATAGTTTAGAGAAAAATTCCACCTCTTCCAGGTCAATGTCAAAATTAAGGAAGTAGATCCTCTGGTGGTGGTGCCATCTATCGAAGGAATCTTAGAGCACAGTCGTACTTTCACCTTTGTGATGCAATGGTTAAACGAACGACGCACCCTACTGAATTAAATTCGTATATCTGTCGGCAGAGTGAGCTTGACTTATCAAAGTGTCATAAGTAACAACAGAAGTTTGGATGAATTTTATCGTACAGATTTCGATGGAACAGATCTCTATATTTGTGAAAGATATTACTGTGCAATAGAAAATAAATTAAACCTAAAACTCCATTGGAACTTCGAGCTTCTTAATCTCATACTGTGAAGATGTTTTCCCAAGTATGTGAATTGCCATTCGAATACATTTAACTACTTCTACATTAACTGCAAGCTTTAAATTTCATTCAGCAAATTAAAATTAATTTTGACTAATTTACGATACACTATGAGACAAAACCGTCTATGTGATTTAACATTTTTAAGGATAGAAAAAGAAAATTTTGAAATAATCAACTTTGATGAAGTAATTGATCAATTCGATTCAGTAAAGGCAAGAAAAATGTGAGTACAGTCTAGCAAATAAGATTGCAAATATTTGCATCTACTTACATCTATAATATATATTGAATTATTTTTTGTATAAAAAATTTTATTTCTTAAAATAATTGTGTTAATATAGGAAATAAATAGTATCTTTTAATTAATTTTAAATCACATAAATCCGATTATTCTTTTGTGACACTTCTCCAAATCCATTATAAGTTTTTATTTTAAACTAGAATTGAATTTTATTTCAAATTTAAATCTTAGATTGTGATTTTAAATTAATATATTTTCAATTATTTGATAGTAAATACAATATTCCATTATTATTTGCAGTATACAAGTATACTTTATTATATATATATATATATATATATATATATATATATATAAAGCAAAAAATATATACATATAGCAAAAATTATAAATATATATAAGAATATAAATATATATAAAAATACAATACAGAATATACAATACAATAGGAAATCTAGCCAGCGCAAAAGCAGCTAAAGAAAGATTTGCCAATATAAATAAGATAAAATATGAAATTGGAAAAACATTGAAATATAAATAAAATAAAACATGAAAAATATGGAAAAGCACTGAAATATATGAAACAGATGAAAAGAAGAATACATAGGGGCCACGTCTTCATCAGGCAACACTTCTTTACTATAATTTTAAAATTACTTTTGGCAACTTTCATACTATTTTCATGTATAAATCCCATCTGATTTGCTGACTTTGGCTTTATGTATTTAAACTTTTACTGTATGTATGTTTCATTTATATGAGTATCTCTAATTGCATTTGTGTTTAATTTATAGGTATTTCTAATTTTCTGCATTTATATTTATTCAAATGTTTTAACCTAGGTTCTTTGAATACGAACACTCTTTGGGGGAATTGCTCGAAGATCTTTAGACATTTGTCCTTCGAGCATGTCAGAAAGAGTGTTCTTTCTTTTAGCATAGCTGGCCATCTCCCTCCTGATGAAGACGTGGCCCCTATGTATTCTTCTTTTCATCTGTTTCATATATTTCAGTGCTTTTCCATATTTTTCATGTTTTATTTTATTTATATTTCAATGTTTTTCCAATTTCATATTTTATCTTATATATATATATATATATATATATATATATATATATATATATATATATATATATATATATTGCCATATTTATTTTGTATTACTATTTTTTCAAAGGGGCATCAAAAAATGCATCGTACCCAGGCGCAATTATGCTCACTACGCCACTGCAGGACTCCCGATTTGTGTGCCATCATAGCCACCAAAAATGGGTATTCGTAATTTAGAAGCAAGGAACAAACAGAAGTCCCCCAAGACTTAGCCTGCCACCCTCATAGGTATCCTACGACGCGGAGGGCACTGCGACTACAATATATTTAACGTACCACAGCCACCTTTTTGGAATATGACAGATTTTCGATTGGCTCTGGATTCAAACTCACTACCCTCCGATAATGAGAACAACCTTTAACCAACCTGAACACCGTGACCTTTAATTTTTAAACATTCACTGCAATTTTTTCATTTCAGTGACAAGATGTGAATTAATCGTAAAATTCATGTCATTAATACATAAAGGATTTAGTTTCTATTGTGTATTTATACAAAGATTTGCTATAAAATTTATTATTAAACAGTTTCGCAAAAATATCAAACTACCTCTGTTACGATCTTTGAAATATGTTAGCAGTTTCTTAAAAATATATTATGGTCTTCATCAATATACTAACAAATGAAGATAATTTCAAATGAAATCTTCTGAATAATAAATTCATTTATTAATAATAATATTAACAAATGAAATAATATAAATTTTATTTCAAAATTTTTTTCATTTGCAAAAGTTTATTTATTTTTTTTTATCTGAAGTAGCTGTAAATTTATCACTTATAAACAAACTTTCATGATGGTCCGTTGTCATTTTGTCAAAGTTATCATATGTCTTATTGAATGTATTTTAAACGATGAACAACATTATGTTGCGCTAAAAGTAGTAAGCATATCAATATAAATAATGCTCTTAAAACTGCATCATTGCTCGAAGTGGCGTAGTTTGTGGTAGCACAGGTACAACAAAAAATATGTGCTCTCTTGGCTAAAAAAAAAAAAGTTACCACCAATAAACGATTCAAAAATAAGTGATACGTAGTACTTTTAATCTACCTTTAATCTCTAAAAAAATTAAAAAGTAATAAATATTAATAAAATTTTTCTAAAAAATTATATATACATTCTCATTGAAGAAAATCTATTTTAATATGTTTTCAATAGACGACTTCCTACTTAAATTCAACTTCAAGTTATGATTTTTTAAAATTAATATAAACGTGTTTTGTTTTTTCCATTCATATTTTTTCTTGTGAAGCTGTGATTCGAAAAATTCATGAATTCTCATGTTTTAATTAATAAACTTCACAAGGTTCTGCACAAAATTTTGTGCGGTTAACAAAAATATCAGAGAATCTATAGAGATTATTATATTCTATTTAATAAGGAGTTTTATAAATCAACATACATTTTCCCTAGCTAATTTGTCATCTTCTTATTGATCAATAATACACTTCCTTCTTTATTTTTCCTCTGCCTGTTAATTAATTTTTAAATTACAATAACGAGAAATTTCTAGTGTAAAAATACTTATATATCACTCGAAAATATCGTTTCTTTCCTAGAGTTTTAATTTTAAAAAGTCAGTGGTTATCCTTTAATGATTCCAATAAGTCTGGAACTAATTTCCCTTTTACTAATATTAAAATAATTAGTATGATAGCAGTTTTACTAATTAATGCGATTATATACTGAAATACTAAATAAATGTGCTATAATATAATAAAAGAAGTGAGCATAATGAAAGATAACTGATTAATTTGGAATTCTACAAATATCAGTTAATTAAATGCTTAAGGAATTCATAATTTGTTTAATGGTATTTTTAAAATCTGATTCTGACAGACCTTTTATTTCTATATTTATTAATTATACATGATTTTTAATTAAATTTTTTTTTAATTTTTAGAATGTTTTGAATGACTGAAATTTACAGGAGTTTAATCTAATAGTTTTTAATTAATTAGCTTTTTAATTAATACAAAATATTCGTATCTTCTGTTCATTGGAATTTAGAGTTATTGAAGAATATAAATAACTTAGTATGTTGTAAAATATGAACAATTTTTTTTAAAATAAATTTTTCATGTATTTTAACAGCCATAATATTCTCTGACGCTGCGTAGTAATCTGAAGGCTGGACATAAATTCAAATGACTTGGCTTACGAAAGAACTTTTCGAAGTTAGTGGTCTGTATTCTCGTATTCTCAAAAGAGGAAACACAGGAAACTCCCTAGCCTCGATAATAGAAACACAACACCTATTCTGTTCTTCATCAGAGGCTGGAATCGAACCAGTTACCTTATGCTCCAAAGGGTACTGTCCTATCACTAGGCTATTGTGAGCCAAATTAGTAATATCTTAAAAGCTTTGCTCTAAAGTTTTATCAAATTAATGTTCTTGTGGAATGTATAAATAATAACTTCGCCTAATGGTACTTCGCTAAAAGACCGGGTGAGACCTTCACTCTTAGACCAAGATCATATCAAACTGCCTTTCCCGCTATCTGAGTGGGCACACGAGAGGAATCACCTTTCATCAGGGGCAAAGGACACTTCCAGACTGTCCTTGGTGTTCCGTCAATATGGCCTACCCTGGACATATTTTTGGTTTTATGGGGGTTGTCTAGCCTAACTAGACAACTTGAGATAAGTAACAACAGCATAAATAATATCAAATATAAAACTTTGGTAGGGATGGTCTTGTTGAAAAAGGTTTATTTACATAGTTTTTCGTTATCTAGAATCCAGGTGTAGGAATCTAGAGTCTAGATAAGGAGAAATGTTTGCAGAAAACATCTTATGCATTATTATGGAATGGGAAATCATTTCATTGCGCGGTTATTACTTTGATTCGGCAACCAAACCTATAAACGGGGAATAGCATTACCATTGATTCTCTGTTCAAAGAAAATTCGTTCACCAAAGTCAGACATAGAGGACAGCAATTAGACATCAACGTCAAAAAAGGGACTTCTTTGGTGTTAAAATCTGAGCAAGACAGTTTGCAGCTACAATTCAATATTACATAAATAATAATAATAATAATAATAATAAAACAAGAATTTTGACTGTTTTGCTGTGGATGGGGAAGAGGCGTATTTCTTGAATAATAACATTTGTCTTCAATTGATAGTGGCGTGCAAAACAATAACAAAGCAATTTAACAATGAGATTCTGGAATATTTATTCTTATAGTGTAAAGCTTAAGTTGGTGATAATCATATTTTTCATCCACTCAAGAAAGTTCCAACAGGTCACAGATAATGAATATAAGGAAATTCATGATGCGGAATGGATTCCAAGAAGAACCATAAATCTTTCTTTACTCGGGATATCTATCATATCGATGACAGTTCGGATGTCTGTTTGAACCACTAAGAAAAAGTTATCAAGCCTATATACTCCGTATTCGTTATTTTAATTAATTTTATATACTAAATTAAAGCAAAATCATGAAATATATTTATCATGATAATTATAGTACCGCTTTCATTTGGTAGTTCAATATTTTTCAATCTTGGAATCTAAAATAAAGGACTTTTTAATCGTTAATTTAGAAAAAAATATTTACTAATTAAAAAAGTGCAAGTACAATAATTTAAAAATTTTATTTTTGAGATTCAAATTCTATCAAGTGATTTTCGTTTTTATATGAATACTTTTTACTGAAGTCTATGATTTATTATGCTTTTTTTTTTCAAAATTTTGATGTAAATGAAATGTTATTTTAAAGAATAAACATAATTATGCATAGATTGTGATGAAACGTGTATTTTGTGTTAATAATTATATGATATATAAGTACAAGTATCAATAACAAACATTGTGAAAAGTATAATCGATGCAATTGAAAATTTCTTTCTTATAAGGAATTCTATGATCATTTAAATATATGTATTTAAATGCTTGAAACAATAAACTAATCTTAGAAAGGAATTAATGACTTATACGTGTTGCTGTTTTTTTATAATCTATTTATTTTTGAATTTGACGAATATCTTTCTTAAGTGTCATGTGATGACTGTCCCACTTTCTAAAGCTTATCAGCGAGTTCAATTTAAGGAAAATTATTGGAAACACTATTCATAATAGAAAATTCTACTACGAAGAAACTTAAAAACAATAAACAAATTTTATAATGGCATTTATTTTTCCAAATGGAGTTCAACTAAATTCCAAATTGTTATTTAAATACCCAACTATCCCTTTTACAGATTAATTTATTGCATTCAAAAGTTTTTTCCTCTACTGTAATAATTTTAAAATTATCAATATTCTAATCATTTTGGTAAATGTAATTACAGAATTAAACACAACTTTAAAAGATAAATTTTTCGAACAAATTAATAAGGTCTCTATAAATTTACTAAATAAAATATAACACTAGAAGAAAATAATCCCCCGATTGTAGGTGATGTTGCAAACTTTATTGGTCAATCTGGGCTAGACCGGTCTGTTTTATAAGACTACATGACAGCATGACATTTATGATACTTCTGTTCATTACGTAGTGTGGAGCTTCTAAAGGTTTGAGATTGACTACGCTCTAGAAAGTTGGCCTTTCTAATTTGGAAGGAGTGAAAAAGTTCCATGTTTGACTTGCCATTTTTTGAGATATCATTTCCTTTGAAGAACAATGCGACTACAACTTATTTCTTTTTTACAGTATTATTAGAATATCTCTTGTTACATACAAAAAAATCCCAATTTATTATATACGTGGTAGATAGATTTATCAAAATCAATTTACACCTTAAATAAGTTTGAACGAATTTTTGGTAACAAACTTCAGGTTTATTTATATGCCACTACTATTTTTACACTTATACTCACTTACATAGCAACATTTTGTTGTATACTCTAATAATATCAGTTTAAAATATAATAAAACCAAGTTACTATGATTATGTTTATCCATGTGCGAGAGAGAAAGAGAGAGAGTATAATAAGTTATTTTAAACATTCATAGGTTGTTAGTAATATGTTTATTGATACTAGTTTATCTGTTATTGATGATCTTGTTCACTTAACTGCTCTATGCCGAGTAAAGGGATTACACATTTACAAATTACATTTTACTTTCCTTCATGTCTATGCAGAATTCAAAAGAAGAAGATCCTAATTGAAATCCATTTCTCCTGATTGTGTCTTAGATATGCCATTCACTTTAATTAATGGGCAAGACAAGTTTCACTAGTTTAATTCTGTGTTTCCAACTCCAATGTATGTATAGATATTTATTGTTATCACTTTTGCAAAAATCTTTTTTAAGTTTTACTTTTAAACTATTTTCAACAGCGTTAATGTGAAATGGCGAAAAAGACTGCAATGACTGAGAAACTGTCTCATATAGAATATAAAAATAAACAGCATTTTAACTGCAACTGTGTAATTTAATTCTGTACCCTTTGTTTACTTATTGATTCTGAAACTAGTATGCCTTTTCTAAACAAAAATGACTTTCATTAATAACTTTACCTTATTAAAGTGTAAAGAATACATTCTATAAAATCATGGGAATATAGTAATCCATTAAAAATTAAAATTTATTATTTTTATTTGATTATTGCTTTTCAACTTTTGTTTTTTACGTTTAAATTATAAATATGAATTTTAAATCACGTATTTGTAAACATATTGCTAATAGATATAATTACATTTTGAAACAAAATTATGGGTTAAAAACCGTTGCTAGTTCAAGAAGCTTGTGGTCGGCTTTACCAGACGTTAATGTTGATGAGTTTTGTGCGAAAGATATTCCTAAGCAAGCTCAAGTTGTAATTTGTGGCGGTGGTGTTGTTGGCTGTTCTGTTGCATATCATTTAGCAAGAGATTTTGGATGGAAGGATGTTGTTCTTTTAGAGCAAGGATTGTAAGTTGAATAGATGTTAAAGATTTAAATAAATTTTTTGTTAATATGTAATTGATTCTTAATTTAACATTGATAAGTTTTACATTTTGATTTAAGGATAAAAAGAATGTGTGTATGTCAATATAGGTTTTGAAAATTCATGTTTAAATGTGACAGTTATTTTTAATGGTTAGAGCTTGTAATGCAGTTTTTATGTATCATATAAAATAGTAAAAGTGCTCATAATATTTAACAGAACTGAAATAATCATTTTCAGACTGAGATAATCAAGCAGAAATGTTTTAAAATTATAATCATATTTGCTTTTTCTTAAGTGGTTTCATTTTGTGTTCACTAATTCATATCTCATTTATCCTTAAATTATGCTTACATTTAAAGGAATTTAAATATATTTTTTCTGATTTCGATAGCATGTTTAATATATATGATATTTCTTTTATTTCTAGGTCAAAAATAACTAAATGTTATTAACATGCTGTAGTTTTATATATTTATTGCTCAATTTCACCATGCTGATAGCTTTAATGAGAATTATGTTTCACATTTATATTAGTGTTCCTAATTATTTTTATATATTTATGCCAACTTTAAGACTATATATTATGCTAAAAAAATTTCATATTCATTGGAAGTAAATGATTATATAATAAGCATTAAATCTATCCACATCTTAGTTGTGTGTGTTAGATATTAAAACAGCGTGATTGAACTCAGTTAAAAATTATATATTTCATAATTGTTACCCTTGATATTATTAATTTGTTTACATAAAAAAACAATTAAAAGTTTTAGAAATTTTTTAATAGTATGGTAAAAAAAAAATGCAAATGAAATTCTCCATTTGTTAGTTTTATAGATGGCTGAATCACAAACAAAATGTATTGAAAAATTTTCTTGTGGTTAATAAATTTCAATAATAAATATTAATCATAAAAAAATGTTACACTACAAACAGTGATAGTCTATGCTTTGATATAGTATTTAGTTTTAAATTATCTAAAAGCTGGTAATCACTGATTGCCATCATCTTTACAACTAAAAAAATTATCTCCCTAGACATAATGCAGCAAGGTGGCCTTTTTAATTTAACAGAACATACAGAAGAAAAATTTCAATCCCAGAAGAAGAAAAAATGTTTTTAACAGAAGTTTTTATTGTTATTATCAGACAGTCAATATATTGGATCTAATAGATAGCATGCATATCATGCATTAAAGGAGTTCTTTCAATTGATAATTCTTTTTGTTCTATGTTACATTTAAGCACATATACTTTCAAATGGATAGACCTTATTTACTTGAGATTCTCTTGAAGCAGATCTTATTGTAGTTATATCTGATATTATGAGCTTTCTTGCTGTGTACTGACTATTTAAGTTATAATACGATTCATAAAAAAACTGATATTTGTTGTGCTCATTTTATCAGGAAGGTATTAATTTTAATAGATTACTGAAAAAGCTTTAAATAGTGAGCAATTCTTGTGTTGACTGTGACAAAAAACTGTTTTGTATACATCTTGTAAAATAATTTATGCAGTATAAGTTTTGTTTATTTACTTAGAACTAAAATATAATTTTGTATTAATTTCAAGAAAAGGATTTTAAAAAACAAACAATAGTTGATATTTATATATTATTCTGTTGACTATCGCAAAAAATGTATGATTATTGCTCCATAATTGTGCTGGATGCCAAATATGGCAATTTAGCTCCACAAAATGTAAGTTATTTTATAAGCTCACTTTTTATGTAATTTTAATACACACATATATAAGTGCTTAAAATTTATGATAACATTTTCTGTAATTGTACTGATATCAAAATGAGAATTATTTTATATATTTGTGTCAGTGAGGATATTAGTTAACTGTTCTGTTTTCCCATTGCATTTTCCAAATAAGAATGAATTAAGGTTTGAGAATCTATTATTTAGGATTACTTGTGAAAGTTACATAAAATAAGCAGATTTTTGGCATTAAACTACAATATTCTGGACTCTACTTTTCAGATGAAAATAATCAATGAGATAATATATAAATACCCAATAATTTTGCATTTAAAATTCTGATTAAAATACAAGCACTTGGAGGATATTCCCCAAAAAGAATATCTTCCAAGTGCTAATTTTACTTAAAATATATTTCATCTGAACATTTAATATGTATAGTTTTTAACTTCATGAAAATTTTAACATTAGCAAATTATTTTGATGCCACTAACAAATATGAGTATTTTTTGATATTGTTTTAAATTTTCTATTACCTATTTGGTTTTATTTTTGTTGAATTTTTTTTGTTTAAGAAATAGTTTTGTCACATATATGTTTAATTTTTCAAATTTCTTTTGGTAAAATAGAGACCTTTATTGATTTATTTTCAAAAATTGAAAGAAATTATTTGCTGATTTTAAATTTTCATTTAATACTATCTTGCTTTTATAGCATTTAAAATCATTCCTTGAATATATAAGAATGTACTTTAAGTCCTAATTCGCACTCACAAGATTGCAAAAATCTATCTAAATTATCTTTCACTCAAGTAAACATTTACATTTTCTATAAGCTTTTGCTTGTGTGTCATCAGCACAATTCCTATTGGACTATCCTTCATCAGAAATACCAAGAAATATATTTTCCATTTTTATATCTGTTAACAAATCATTTATTTGTATTATTTAAAACCAAGATAGCTTAAATAAATTTGAACTTATTCTTTGTTTACATGCTTATCTAGTAAAAATATAGTCCAGAAATATTCTTATTAAAATTATTTTTATTAGTTAAAATTATTTCATTTTGATACAAATAAAAGCATTTGACAAGTTTATGTAAACGAAAATCTTGTTTTTTCTAATCTGCTTCTTTAAAATATTTTATTCTTGTTAAAAATAATTTATTTTCTAAAACTTTTTATACACTGCAAGATGCTGTTAATTAAATATTGCATTGCCTCTTTTATGAAGTTTTACTTTTTTTTATTTTCTGTTTCAATTTAATTTATATTAACTTTTAAAGAGTTATTAGTTTTTGAATATTTTTATTTGTATTGTTTATTTTTTGAAATCTTTACACAAATTTTAAACGTCTTTCCTTTTGTTAATTGATAAGAAGACATGTTTTCATTCATGTGTATGCATAGATATAGGTAAAAAAAGTGCATTTTTGATTATGCATTATTATCACTTATTTGGTATATTCATGAAAATGGTTTGTATTTTGCTGTCTTTATTCTTTTTAACTGGTATCTATGTGTTTAATATGCTTAAAAAAAACTATATTTTGCAGATTAACTGGAGGAACTGCTAAATTTGGTGCTGGCCTTTTGGGACAAATTAAGCCAACTGCAATAGAAACTTTGATGTGTCAATATAGTATTGACCTTTATAGGTCATTAGCTTCCAAAGGATTAAGTACAGGTATCTTTTTACTTCAATTTAAATTATCATTACTGTATTTATGTTCATATTTATATAATCTGTGCATAATGCAGCCTCTTCTGTATGGAATTTCGAACTTGTATTTCTTATAACCAAGAATTCTAGAATTAACTAGACAAAAAGAAGAAAAAGAAATAAGAAAATATTTCAGGGTATCCTGAGTGGATTTACTTGTCATTTTTAAAGTGCCTGTTTTCTATTATGTCTCTAGACTGAAGAAGAGAATTATAGTGAGAAAAAAGTTCAAGAAAAGGAAAGGAAGAGAAGATGATAATAAAATATGTCACTTGAGGAATTCAGAAACATTCTTTTGAAAATTTCTAGTTGTTAAGAAATTAGTGCTTAATGTATAGGAGAATGGATTATAAATCAGACATTGAATTTCAAATTGCAGTTAATGGTCAGATTATTGAAAGGGCCGAGAAAGAAGATAACCTTAATGTCCACATTGAAGCAGACACAAGATCTTCAGCTAATGAAACATTTGTTAGATTTGAAATTGCTTTGAAATGGATGGAGCATCAGCCTCTATGTGATCACATGCAAATTTTTATATTAAGTGAATGTATCAGTTGGTGGCCAGAAAACAGATGATGGCATTGAAACAAGCTACTCTGAATGTGTTGATCAAAAATCAATGTTTTCATTTATAGCACTGTACATACATACTGTATTAATATTTAGCTCTTCTAAGTTTCTTAGCATGTAAAAATGTTGTCTTTTTATTAAATTCTTTTTCTTTAAATATATATAGTTTTTTTCATCCATTTTCAACATACAATTATTAATTAAATTGGACTCCTTTTTTGAAAAATTCATTTAACTGAAACTCTGATTATCTGAAAGAGATTTGGTCCTAATTGATTTAGATAATTAGAGTTCTACTGTTATTCTCATTTCAATCCTGGACAAACAAAATAAAAAAAAAATTATATAAATTTACATATACATATTTTTAAAAACAACACTATAAGTTAATGAAAATATTTCATATATTTATTAACAGTAAGGAATTTAATTAAATTTTATCTATATCCAAAATTCTATAAATTCAATGTATTCATTAAAAATTTTTCTGATTATTAATATTTTTTATTAAAAAGTGCCACTAAATTTTTTTTTTTTATGTATATTTATTATATTTTTGTAGGTTTCAAAGGATGTGGAAGTTTGTCTTTAGCAAGAACATCAGATCGTATGACTTCTTTCCGCCATATTGCGGCTTCTGCTGTGTAAGTACAATTTTTATGAATTATTTTTTCTATTAGCTTGTTATAATCATTTGGTTATCATCATATGTAGTCATCACCAATCCTTTCTTTTAAATAGTTTTATTTCTATACAACGTTTTAACAATTATTATAGTTAACTTGTTTTAACATCTGAAATGAAGTAATGTTAGTCATATGCTTCTTTTTATACTTTTAGAAAAATGTTAGCAAATTTAATATCTGAAAAATTTAATACTTAATTTGTCTCTGAAAAAGTTTGCTTTGTAAAATATTTGATTTAAAAATCTTTACAAGAAATCTTAAAATGTATAATTTTATATTGCATTAAAATAGGCCAAGTTGGTTGTTGAATGACTTATACTATAGCCTTCTGTTTAGTAATTCAAAGTTTTAATTTCCATTTCAACAGATATTTTTAGTGATTTGGAAATAAATTTTCAATTGTAGTTCCAATGAAATCAGCTCCTATGTGAAAGAGGATTGCAGAATGGCCAAGTCTAATAATTTATGCTGTTTTAAAAAATAAATTAATATTTTTTTGGTGTTATCAATTATATGGGCTATGAATTTTTTTATTCAGAAAGCCCTGGAAGAACCTTTAACCTAGGTAATCAGAAAGTTTTGTGGGGCCATCAAGTCCTTGTGATTTTATAACACTAAATGTTTGTTTATTGCTGAACAAACAGAAAAAGAATGTCATGTTCTCCCCTGAAATTTTGTGCTCAATGAGGTTAAAAATTCTAAACCTTTGAGATCAGAAACTTAAATGGCTTAGAGTTTACACCAATGGATTGCTCAGATGAATAACCAAATGTTAGTGTGGGAGTATTTTGTGAGCTCGTCTTATTTTATGTTCCTATCAGACATTCTAGAACAGCTTTTGATGGTGACGTAGCTGCTATTAAGATAGCTCTGCAGCAATTTCTTATTAGAAATTTGTCCATTTTAGGAGTAGCAATATTATATGACTTGAATGCATCTATGCAGTCTATTGCTTCTGATGCTCATACTACAATTTTGTAAGTATTATGATGTCAGACTTTCCTGCTATAACTCATGAGACAGAACTTATGTTACTTTGCAGTGGATTCCTGCTCATTATGGTGTGATTGTGATTATTAACAAACAAACTGATCTCTCTTGTTTTACAGAGGATTAAAATTAAGATTTCTTTTGATATTTTGATCTTAAAATATCTGTTTACAACTGCCAAACATACTGTTAAAAACATGTCAAGTCCTTCAGGATTTAATAAATAGAAGTTCTATTAAGAGCTGGTTGAGGATTCTCCAGGATATTCCTAATGGGCCCCACCCCACATCTATTGCAAGTGTTTGACTGAGTGTTAGTCACAACTGCTTGGCAGGTCACTTATTTCATATAGGTGTCCTTCTGAGCCTAACAGGACACCTATATGCCCATTTTGTAATGATGGAATCATTGACAGAGACCACCTGGGGTGGTGTGAGGCAATATAATGCATCTCAGAAATGGTGCTATTTTGTACCTCCCAACTGCACCTAAAGGGATGACATTTTTTCCTTTTATATTGTTATATGTCTTGCCTTTGGAAATTAAAAAAAAATCTATAAAAACACTATCTTCATTGAAATTAGTTGCAAATAATATTGATCAGAATATTGTAAAAAGTAGAAGGTATTAGATGCCATAATTTTGCTTGTAATTAAAAATTTCTAAATTTATTAGCAAATATAATAACATAATTTATTAATGTGCAGATTTATGTGAAGTTTTTAGATTCATTTAAATTGTACTTATATTTGTGCTTTAAATATTACAGTTATGTGTGTTTTTTTCATGATTTTTTAAATTCAGGTGATTCATATTTAAAGCGAAAAATTACAATGTTATAATTATTTTTGTGATACTTTTTTTTTTTTTTTTTTTTTTTTTTTCTTTAATTGAGAATTATGACTTTGATTTCAAAATTGAATAATAATTTTTATTTAAAAACTTTCCTTAAACAATGTTTAAATTTTTTGATTATATAGATTAGCAGCTGATTTATGCAATTTTGCAATTCAATTACCACATTTTCCTGTATATTTTTCTGTCTTTGGCATATTTTTTTTCTTGCATATATATTCACCATATTTTCCTGTCTTGCAGATAATACGCTGCTGTGTATTATCTGCAAGACCTTTTTTAAGTAAAAGAAAAAAAAAAAGGGCTGCATAATCCACAGCAAATTTTCGGATGAATTGTCAAAAATATATACTGCTGATAATTTGGTGCCAAATAAGAAAATACACAATATGATTAAAAATATAATAAATTTGACATAAAAAAACATTTATAATGTAAAAGATCTGTTTGGATTAACTTCAACACAAAGTGCAATAAACTGAGATTAAAGCACAGCATTGATCAAGATCAGAGAAGATTCTAATAAAATGTATCAGTTTTTAATATTTTTTAAAATGAGATTAGACATATTTTAAAAATAAAATATATTTGTTAATAATTAAATAATGGATTAGTTTCATTGCGCATTGGATACATTTTTCTTTTGTACCACACATGCTTTGTTTTTCACCTTACATTAACATATTTGTCACTATTTTTTTATTTGCCTTCCTTATACTAGTAACTTAAAATTTGATAACTTAGTAATTTTTGTTTCCACTTGATGATGTATGGATTTGAATGTTTTCAGAGTGAAGACAGAATACAAAACAATGTTAGAAAATTGCAAGTGTAATATCGGTCTGAAGAACTGAATTTGCTCTTGAACGCAATTGGACAAAGCTGATTATTATTGAAATAAGTCAGCCAAGTCATGGTGCCACCTTTTATTTATTTTATTAAACATAAGGTGCATTTCTTTCAAAACTTTATTATAAGTTTTTCTGATGGAGAATGTTTTTATCAGATTTTATCCAAGGCACCATATAATATGCAGAATGAAATTTGAAACTTTTTTAGCACATAATCCACAGATTATATGCAGGAGAATATGGTAATATGGATATTCGCCATTGCTATTAATATTGTCAATCAACTATAGAGTTGAAATCTATTTAATGAAGAAGCTTAATTCTATTGCTGAAAAAAGATTTATATTTATTCTAGTTTAATATTGTTAATGTTTCTGTTCAAAATAGGTTTTTTTTTTTTTTTAAATAAGTAAATGTGGCACTTTTCTTTTTGTTTATCACCAATAAAAAAATATTTTTCAGCTGTCTGAAAGTTTTATAGAAATGTTTTTTAATTATTTTTTTTGGGTGATAAAGGCATAATTATAAGTGTTCCACATTTAAAATTGGATATTCATTTCTTTTGAAATGGATAATACTAATTTTCCTACTGTTGAAATTACTTTTCATTCATTGTACTGTTCATATTATCTTTAAATGAAAATTTTGTTGCAGTATTGGTATTTAAATTATTTTTCATTTCTTCATATTTCTAATGATATTTTTATTTGTTATATTTGTTAATATATTATTTCATGGAGAAATATTTCATATATTTCATAATATTTACTTAATGATTATAAATTAGTGACTTTTGAAATAAAAGTAATCCAAGCTGAAGTAGAACACATTAAAAGTATTTTATTTATTTGCTTCTTGAAACATTGAACGATAATGATGATAATCAAATGTAGTATGCATATTTAGTTTATCTCGGTAATATTTTAATACTCATTGCATTATGTATGTTAAAATATTTTTCTAATTTTAAAACTTTTAATTTTTTAGGGCCAGAAATATTGAGTGTCATTTATTATCACCTGAAGAAGCACAAAAACAGTGCCCTATAATTAGTACTGAAAAACTTAAGGTACAATTTGAGATTCTTAATATATATATATATATATATATATATATATATATATATATATATATATTTGTAAATTGAAATGGTATCTGATTTTAACCACTTAAGATATACTTTTATTACAATGAACTTTGAAATTTGTTGTTGATATATGTGTTTAGAGGCTGTGCATGTCCTTTATAGGAAAAAATGACTTATTCCAAAATCCATTTTCTTACCTTAAGAAAAAATTTATTTCAGTATTCAAAACACATTACAAGAACATCACTGGTAGTAGCTAGAAGTTTAACAATGCCGCAATCTCTTGTAATCTCGTCTTACCAGAGTATATAACGCTTAGTAATATCCGATTTATGTAGCAATCTTATTGTGGCTGTTGGTGAAGAGAAGAGTTATATTGAATGATATCATTACTCACCTTTTTCCCATTGCCTAAAAGCAGGATTCTATCATGGAAGAAAGGTAAAATATATAATTACTTTTAGGGTTTGTTTTTAGTGACATTTTGATTACAGAAAAGTTATAAAATTATACCATATAATTGAAAGTATACAAGTTTTTCAAAAGTTATATCATTTTACAGTAAACATAAAACAATATACATATAAAATATTTTATATAATTTACTGTAGATATACATGTGATATATCTACAGTAAATTATATAAAATAGTAGATATATAAAGTGTTGATATATGTGTGGACATTATAATATTTGATATATGTGTGGGAAAATAAATTTTCATATTACACTTTTTATATAAAAGCTAATTGTTATCAAAATTTAGTTTTTGATTTGATTTAGTGGTATTTTCTTTTGTAAAGTTTCTTGTAACTTTGATGGGCTCATTTTGTTTTTGAGATTGGCAAAGTTAAGCTATGTCTGAAAGGTAGTAAGTGTGTTTAATATGATCAATACATCCTGTACATTGTTTTTCATTTATTCATATAAAGCTTTAGTATTCTCGATCATTTTATTTTGTCATGTATAGGAGAGGGATAAAAGACTACTGATTTTACTAGATGTAAAAATATGTATAAGTTTTTATTGATGGTTTAGACTAATACTTGATTCACACCATGCAGGGCAGTGAAAACTGGATTTAAATTTATCATTGTTGCAATTAACTTAGACACATAGTTAAGGCTGGCTAACAAAATTAGTCACTGTGGGTAGTAGGAAGTTGCTGCTATTTGTAAGTTGTGTGCCAGAATTGCTTTGATATAATTTTTAATCCCATTACACTATCTTTACAAAACTATTGGAAGAATTTCATTCCATTTTGTGGGCTTTAAGCATTCTTGAGATGATGAAATGTTCCGGTAATTTCACTTGACATTGACTTATAAATATTTGTCCTGATTTGTTAATCTCTTAAAATGTTAGTTAAGTCATTAGAAGATTCTAAAATTTCTACTATTAATTATTATACTCGGATTCTAAATCTTGATATTTAACTTTGTACTAATGCTCAAACAGTAGTTTTTGTTTTCATATCAAATGTTGTCATGTGGCCATCTTGTGAATCTGTAATTGAAAATCATGCATTAATGATTGCCATCCAAAGATGATAATGGTCCTGTAAAATTGATATAAATATGGACAAAACAACTCCCAAGTTCAGATTAAGTACCAATTAAAGATTAGGTACGTTTGAATATATTTGATCCATTTGTGAATCTGCTTTTAGAACATCAAAGTTCATTTAGTTTTCCTAGCATTTCGATATTTTTAGAAGTATGTATGTAAATGGGAAAATTATCTTGTTCCTAATATGCATGTGTATCGGAAGCGATTTATTGATTGTTAGTGAAATGATGGTTTGCTGGGCGGCTGTGTTATGTGACATTTGTTATGTGAACAATTCCAGTAATAATTTTTCACTGATATTATTATTTTCTGCTCTTCTCATTAATTGTAAATATGTGGAGTTTTTGTTTCCAAGATTCTTAAATTGTTAGAATCTGACTTTTATGGTATCTTTTGGAGATTTTTGTTTTTATTATTTTATTTGAGTCAGTAGCATGAAGCTTCATAATGATATCTCGAACCATGATTGAAGTAACAGATGGTAAATGGGCATAGTTTTAATTTGTTCTCCTCTCAGTAATGGCTTTAAATTTTGTTAACAAAATGCTTTAGAAACCCTATTGTTGCAGCCTTTGAAATGTAAAAAAAATATTTCTTCAGCTGAAGTTTCCATTTGAGCTGATTGTGGAGGATTAAACAGAACCGAATCGAAACTTTTGTGTTAAACATTTGCTGTTCATTATCTTAAAAAAATCACCCTTTTGAGAATAATTATCCTCTACAGATAAAGTGATTGTATAACTCCAAAATATATATGCTTTAAATATATTTATTTATAATATTTTTTAGACTAACACATCATTAAAACATTGATATTAACCATAAGCTTTACTAGCAAGATCAGATCTAGTGTTCATTCTTTTCTACAATATGTAATGTCAAATCTTTATTGCAGTATGTAATTTATCTAGTGTTCTCATTGAAACTGTGGAAAGAAAAGGGTTATATTGAACAATCTCACACTGCTTTTTTTTTCTCATTGGCTAAAAGTATGCTTCTTCATACTTTAGAGAAAATAAAATAAATCACTACATTTGTATATGCAAGGAAATCTAATAATTCATTCGTGATAAGTAATGCAATTTATTTTGAAATCTGAATTTAAGTATTAAATGTAGTAAATGAAGTTATATTTTTGCTACAGATGTTGATCATAAGATATTGAGTTGAAAATGTATTATGTATTTCAAAACAAACACATGAGTATTTATTTCTTATATTATAGATGAAACAAACTGAGCTTAAAGCTACATTCTTATGGAAAAAAACTCAATACAATATATATTCAACAGAAAAATAATGACAATTTGTCATTTAAAATAAGTTCTTGTCAAATTAACTTATAATTACAAAAATGACTATTTAAATAACAGTTAAAAAATTTAATATAATCATTAACAAAGGAAAACTAGGCACAAAAACTATTATTGCTTTCTTATTTTGTGCATAATTTCACAATAGTTATAAAACTAAACTTATTCATTTTATTTTATACTTCCAACAGCTCAGTGCTTCATCATATCTAAATATAGGAGTGACTTTTATTTTTCCTTCATTAAGAATGTTGAAATATTTATGTTTTCCTGTGTTTAAATGTTTAATATATTAATTTTTTAAGGGTGCACTTTGGATACCCGGAGATGGTGTTGGAGATCCTTATGAAGCTATACTTACTCTAGCCACTGAAGCTGCACGTCTTGGTAAAATAGTTTGAAAATATGTTTTATACATATTTTAAAATGTTAAGTCTATTTATTAGTTTTAATATTTAAAATATTTTATTTTCAATATATTTTACAAAAGTTTTGTTTTCTTCTACTCTGTTGTATAAAACTTACAATTTGTAGTTTTTATTATTTACCAAGTTATGTGTACAAAATGACACTTAAAATTGCTTTTAAATATTTTTTAACTGTTCAACATTTTATGGCTAGTTTTAGTATCAAAAATTAATTTTATATTCAATATAATAAAAAATTAATGGTATACTTTGATTCTTAAATTTACATTTTAACATACGGTTTGAAGAAAATAAATTTCTTAAAAAAGAAAATATCTCTATAATACTATTAGTAATAAACATTTTTTTCTCGCTAAACTTTTCAGATACATAATTTGATTTAAATAATATTCGTTGAAAGAATTTTTTCTTTTTAGGAGTAACAGTTGTAGAAAACTGTTCTCTTCAGAAAGTTATCACTGGTGATAAATTTGAAATTATAGGCGTTGAAACCAACAAAGGATTAATAAGTTGTGATTTTTTTGTTAATAGCGCTGGCCATGTGAGTATAGTTTATTTTTCTTGTGTTATATCATATTTTATGTTTGTATAAATTAGTTTTATGAAAATAAATAGTTGACTATATTTTTTTTTATTTTGTTTTAATGAAAAAAATTTAGTGGGCTAATCATATTGGTCAGATGAGTTACCCAAGAGTTAAAGTGCCTTTGTATCCATGTGAACATCATTATCTTCGTACAATGCCTGTTGAAGGAATTGATCCAATGATGCCAGGTTTAATTTTTGATGTTATTGCTTTCTTATTTTGCATAATTTCACAATAGTTATTAAACTAAACTTATTCATTTTATTTTATGATTTATTTTATCTCTCACTCTTACTGTATAATTTATGTATATATATATGTATGCATTATTCTTACAATACTATACATATTATATATTATCCTACTTATATATTACAATCTTTAAAATTTAATATCATATTTCTATTGCATTTTATTTTTACTTGCTTGAATCTGCTTTTGTGATTTTTGGTTTCTTAAGCATATAAAAAAAGAAACACAAAATATTTTCATTCCCTTTATAATTTAATGCATTCTGTCTTCATATAAATTAATGCATTTTTAATGCATTGCATGAAAATTTAGATAATGCTCTACTTTTAAAATTCTCTTTTCCTTGAATATTTTATGATATAAAGACACATATTTTAATATATTTTAATATATGCATTATTTATTTTGTAACTTTCTATTCGAAGAAACAAGTACAATATTAATACATTTCATTTTATAAATCTCAAAAATCATTAGTTGTTTCAATTATGCATTTCTGAAAATGAAATAATTTCATGAAATATGAATTTTAAAAATTATTTTTATGCTTACTAAAAACATTTATAATGATGATTTTAATCTGATTTTATGATATTTAATGAAACTGTAATAATCATTTATGGTGTTATAGTATTGAAAAAAATTTATTCGTGAATTTTAAATTTGTTTTGTTGTAGCCATTTGATTGTTTTATAAATTTTTTGATTTTATAATACTCTAATAAGTGATTTCTATTTTTATTTTTATTTTTTTTTTACTCTAATATTGCAATTTTATTTATTTTTTGGAAAGGTTTTTGATACTCAACAGGGCGTAACTTTTCCTCATAGTGTCTTAGTTGTTGTAAATGTAAGGTAATATACTTCATATGTGTAAGTAACAATCTTAAGCTCCAAAAAATTATGAAATAAAATTATTTTTTGTCAATATTTTATATTTATTAAATATAATAATGGAAAAAGAAACAAAAATATTTTAGGATATCATATTAATTACTTCTATTATATTGTTTTTCCACGGTAAATAAAAATGATTTTCTCATAGAATTTTTTATGCTTTATTATGCATTCATTATTTTATGTTTAGATATTATGGTAAAAATACTTTTTGTAACAAATCTTATTTGTTTATTTTAATAGTATATTAAAATAGATACCATGAAATTTTTATTTCGTTTTTATAGTAATTCGTGATTATGACGGATACTTTTACATTCGTGAAAAAGATGGGGGATATTTAGCAGGTGGTTTTGAGCCTGTATCGAAGCCTTTAGATCTTAAAGAAATGGAGTCCCCCACAGCTTTTAAGTCCCTTTCTGAAGACTGGGATCAATTTCGTAAGTTTCTGTTTCTTTAAATAAAGTCAACAAGTATCTTCATTTAATTAGCAAAGCTGCTATTTTTGTATAAAGTAAAATAGATTTTATTCCTCAGTTCTGCACATTTTTATAGTTTTCCTATGTGGACATCGGATTTTCTCATTTATTATATGTATTTGCTTTTTACACTATAAATGTTTAACCATAATGTTTTTTGCTGTTTGATAATCAAAATATTTATTCTCTCATGAATTTTTTTACTGACAATTTAAGCAAGTTTGAATATTTAAGATATTGATTTTTTTTGCATACAATATTTTTATTTCAGATACATTATTAGAGCAAATGTTATTTCGGATACCATCTCTGGGAAAAGTAGAAGTTGATAGCTTATGCAATGCCCCGGAAAGCTTTAGTCCTGATTGCAAATTGGTCCTCGGTGAAGCACCTGAGGTATCTTATTTATAAATAGTTTCTTGTATTAGTTTCATTTTCAGTGTGCTGAAACAACATTTTAATCATTCAATTGGCTTTGAATTGGTGATACTTGTGATGTTTCGAATTGCATATAATTTTAATAGTTAAAAATAAAAGCGTTATGTGTACTTAGTTTTATAGTCCGTTAACATTATTATAGAATGATCTATAAATATATTTATTTCTGCAATTAACTTTTCTTTTGTTTCCATGCATATATTTATCAACATATGTTCTGAAGCATATTTAAAATATTAGATTTTAATTTAAATTTTAAAAGGATTAAAGGAAAAATTGGGATCATTCTTCAGTTAATCAGTACTCTGTATAACTTGCTTTTTTTAAATTTAATTACAGTTTTATATTCAAAATAGAATTTTATATTTTCAGTTGTTGATATGAAATCTAAATCACCATTTTCTTCAGATTGAAATTGAAATATTTTGTGCTTTTGTAATATTTCACTTTATAAATCATATCATTTTTAATTAGATTATTAATTATAATAATTATAAATTATTTATAGTTAATTTATTATTAATTAATAGAATATTTTAAGCAATAAATTATGTTTCAACTTTTTTTTCAAAAGGTTAAAAATTATTTTGTTGCAACTGGCATGAAAGCCACAGGAATGGAAGCTGCTGGTGGTGTTGGCAAAATAACAGCAGAGTGGATAGTGAATGGGGAGCCGAAGAAAAATTTATGGGATGTTGACATCAGAAGATTTTTAGGACTTCACAATAATAGATTGTTTTTAAGAGACAGAATGGTGGAAGTACCTGGTTAGTATAATGACTTTTTTAGTAATAAATTATTCAAATGTAAAAAAAGGTTAAACACCTGGATTTTAAGAGTATTTAAGAAGAAAATAATTTAAATAATGAAGAGAAATTTTCATTTATTTATTTATAATATAATATAGTAAAAATTATCTCTTTATATTAACTACATAAAATAATCTAATTCAGTAATTTAGATTTATTGTCTAACTAATTAATATAAGAATATCGTGATAACATAGCTCCCAACTCTACTGATTTTATTGGGAAACTTGTGATTTTTCATTATATCACCTGATTTCACGATTATGTATGAAAATCTACTGATTTTTGACAATTTCAGTGAAAAACTTAATAAAAGTCGAAATTTTGTCAAAAAGTCTATTGAATTGTTTTAGTAGCTTAAAACACTCTCAAAATAACTTAAATATACTGAAAATGGGCAAAAAAATGATTTGAACTGAACTACACCATTTCTTTTCTAAAGGTTGCTTAGTCAGCAACATGAAAAAGTAAACTGCCATGAGTTATTCGAATTTGAAATGTTTTGTGTTTATTCTGGATAAAGTATTCTATTATTTCTATATTCGTAGAAGTATTTGTTATTGAATTAAATTTATTCAGTAATGTATTTTATATATTTTTATAAGTTTAATATTTATAAATTGCACTAGTGTAGTAAAAGTTGTCCTATGAAATAAATATTGTGACATAAACATTGATGTTTATTTTTTACATGTAGCATATTCTTTTATTTTTTGTAGTTCTTTTATGAGGTTGATGAATAGTTTATTAAAATATTAAGATTAATGCAAAATATGTTTTAATGTAAATCATTCTCATAAATCATAACCTGAAGAGTTAATTGTCGTTTTGCAGTACTATTGTTTTAAACCTTCTGTTTCAAGAAAAAATGTCGCCAGTAGTGTCTCTTGATTTTTCCCCTCAAAATCAGTAGAATCTACTGATTTTTTTTCCTCCCAAGTTGGCGGGTACATAATAAATAACTTTAAATTTGTTGCTTATATGAAATATTTTATGTCAAAAAGTTAATATCAAAATAATTATTAAAACTACTTTCATTAGTTTTAATTTATTTTATAAACTGGATATTTTTTAATTTCACTTGTAATTTATTTTCATTTTTCTTATGATTGTTATGACACTTTTTTGCTTTGTTTTTCAATATAAAAATTTATAAAAGGATAAATAAAATTTATAATTTTAATATCTTAAATTTTATTATATGTTCTGAAAAATGAAATAAATACAAAACAAATATAATTAAAAACAAAGAGCAATGATTGCATATATTAAATTGAAAAATATGAAGAAATTATAGATCTGAAAACATATTTTTGAATAATATATGTATGAATAAACTTTAATATCTCTGATTATTCACACAAATTATATACTTTAGTTTCTTGACAAGTGAATTTCATACATTTGAGAAAAATAATTATTTTCAACACCTGACAATTTCTGAATTTTGAAGCTGAAAAAATACTTAAATTCCAAAATCGTTCAAATATAGCATGAATATGTGTCATTTATGTTCATTGATGTTTTGATGTTTCAATTCCCAAGATAATATATTGAGTAGATATTGCTATGAGTTTAATTTTAATGGGAGAAAAACTCCAGATTGAGGAGATCATATATAAAATTTATAGTTTTGGGATTGCTTTTTTGATTGATGACAGTTCCTATGCTATTAAGTCCAAGTATAATTTCAGAAATATTGTTGGGTTGTTTTCTGTTAGCCATAATAGATGATTATGAAAGAAAATAATGTAGTAATTAGGATAATTTATAATTATATATAATGGTTGTTAGGAAATTAGAAATGGTTTTCACATTTATTTATATGTAATGAATAAAAAGAATAAGATGTAAAGAAAATGAATCATAATTTTGAGGTCTAAAACATGAGTAATGACATTTTTGTACCATTTATAGCTTAATTATTCAGGATGAAATAAGATAGAATAAAATGTCTAAAGTATATATATATAACATTGGTTACTGACAAATGCATAAAATTCGGTTGATTGGTGTCAGTTGTTAGGTACTAAAACCCCCAATTAAGTAAAATGTTTGACAATTTGAATTCAACTATCTAAACAAAAACACTGATTTCATGTTAAGAATATTAATCATTGAAAAGAATATTTATATTACATTTTGTGTTTTTTAGTTACGTTTATGTTTTTTGTTAAAATAATCAAACTATAAAATCACTAATTAGACTTGGATTTGTGATTGCAATGTGCCTCCTTTTTACAGAATAACATTTTTCTTACATATAGCTATAGTTAACTCAATAATTAAGTGATTTTATACTTCAAGAGGATTTCTAGAAATGTTGGTTAGTCAAAATTTTTGTAAAATATTAATGAAATTAGTAATGATGTTGTAATGTAAATACTAATGAAATATATCATATATTTTGTTTTTATCATGTATTTTATATTTATCTTAAAAAAATAACATTAAAAAAATTAATATGACTCTTTGTTACACTGATTTTGTTCATGCCCGAATAAGTATGCTCAAATAAGTGTAAGAAAATTCATGGTCAACTGGTGCATGCTGAAATATTAAAAAAATTAACTGCCTAAAATGTCCTAATAGGTTTAAAAAACAAGAAAAGTTCCGGAATTAGTACTTAAATTTATAAGGGAGAAAAATTAACATTTTAATTTTTAAAACCCATAAAATTTTAAAAAAAAGCAGATTTTTTAAAAAAATTGATTGTATATAAAGATTTTAAAATTTCATACTCTAGAAAACTATTGGAAGTAACTGCTATTTTAAATTTGATATTGACTAAACCTAGCAATTTTTTATTACAGAAATGATGCATAAACCCTGTATATGAATCAAAAAGAATAATTTTGTATGTAATCTATTTTAAAAAAATATATATAACATTAAAAAGTCATAAAGTATTAATTCTAAAATAATACCTTGCATAGATATATGTCATAAATAATTTTGTTAATATTTCTCTGTCAAAAGCTTATTTCTTTTATTTAACATTTTGTTATGTTTCATAGTTTATGTTGTTTTCATATTTCTTGTTTAATATTTTATGGCAATTTTTTTATAATTTATAAATTATATACAAAATTAATAATTAATGTTATTAAACTGATAATTAATATGAGAAATAATATAATTGAAATAATATTGTTGTGGGATTTAAAAGCTTGCTTATTTTTTAATTTATTTATTAAACATTTTTTATGCATAGGTAATTCATTTTGATTTGTATAATTTTAAATCCAATTCTTTTGGCAGTCTAGGATTGTATTGCAGTATCTGTTGTAATTTCTTAAGATACTTTACTTTTTAGCATATATTTTTAAAAATGCATAATTTTATGTTTTAGGATTGCATTACAAAGTTAAATATCCTCATACAGAATTTACTACTGGTAGAAATGTCAGAATGTCTCCAATTTATCCCCGTCTTAAAGCCGCTGGTGCTGTATTTAGCCAATCAATGGGATATGAACGACCATGCTATTTTCGCCCTGATTTAGTTGGTATTGAATAATATTTTATATAGATTATACTTTTAGAATACACTTTTATAAATTTATTCCTATGAAATTTTCTAAGCTAAGTTGCTATTGCCTATTTAATATAATATATTGACAGTTAATGAGAATATAAAAATATTGTCATTTTAAAAATATGAATGGTTTTTCCTGTTGCTCTGATAGATTTTTATTTACTTCTTGTGTAAATATTGTCTTCAATATTAGTGGTTTCCCTTTATTTTAAGAGTTCCATTAGGTTTTAAAAAATTTTCATTAGTCATATTTATATTCAATTTGGATATCAATGTTGTACACTTTCTTCTTGTGTCTCCTTTTAGAAATTATTAATAGTTTAGAAATTAATCTACATTTGTTATTTTATGTTTTTAATTACTTATCAAATTCATGAATAATTTTAGTGGTTTTTATCAAATTCATACATTACATAAAATATTATATTTTATTTAATAAAGTGCTAAATGTTTCTTGGCTACTATTTAGAACTCATTATTTAATAATTACACTGAAAAGTAAAATAAGTATTGAAATATTATTAGAGAGTGTTTCTAGTTCATAAAACTGCATCATTATTGCTCTTAAACTTTAAGCTGTTTTCATTTACTTTGATAATTTCTCATTTGTTATTTTGACAGTTTTTTAAAATAAACTTCAAATTGACAAATACCATACAAACCATTAAAAATTTTAAATAAACTTGTAATGTTAATTGCTTTAAATTATTACTGATAATTGATAGAGTAGTAAATTCAGTGAAAAGTTTGAAAATCTTAAGAAATGGATTCAAAAATCTTCCACGCTCTTGCCTTCGGTTCAACAGTTCGTGGGTTTGAATCCCACCTTGGGCATGGATGTTTGTAGTGGTTCAGATTACACTTTAAATAGTAGGTCCCAGTCTAATTAGTCCTTGTGTGCAAAAAATGACCTTGGAGAGACAAACAAACAAATAAAAATATTCTACCATATATCACTCATTCCTTTTATCTTGAATATTGAAGTGGTTAAAAGTAGAATGTATAATTGTATTTTCATGAAATTATTGATATTAAAATCTATGTAAATTTGAATTAGTCGATATCTTTATGTATTAAGCTTTTTTGACGTAATATGTAACACTTTCAACTTGAGAATTCAATAAAGTATCTTATTTTCTTTTGACAGGAAAGGAGATTCCAGAACAGGAAATTCAAATAAATCCTTCCACATTTTTCAAACCACCTTGGTATGATTATTTAGAATCAGAATATATGGCTTGTAGAAGAAAAGTAGCTCTATTAGATTACTCTTCCTTTGCAAAGCTTGAAGTCTGGGTAAGCATACACAAGTTAGTTTTTTCCTCCTATACTTGTTTAATTTTTTAATAAATGTTTTCAGTAATTAATTAAATTTCTGCAATGTAAAACTGGAACTTTATAAAATATTTTAGTAAAAGTTTACATATTAAAAGAAAAAAAAATTCACAAATCCTAAAATTATAAAAAGTAACTTTAATGTGTATATACTTATTCACTGTCTGTATATAAGAATATCAATTGTGATTGTTAACTTTATTACATCCAAAGTAATTTATCTAGTTTTTTTCTTGTTAGATAATAAAACTTATGAGGATGTGCAAGTTTAATTATGATTTTTATTTTATTAAAGGGTATATTTTTAAAGAATTTAAATAAAACCACAGAAAATTAATTTCTTTATTTTTTCAAAAATTTCCTTAATTTTCTTAAATTTTTATTTTAATAGAAATATATTTTTGTTTTTCCATTTTATAAATATGAAATTATTTCAGTATAAAGTGTTTAATCATTAAATACTGTATAAAACTATTTATCTTTTAATGAATAAAGATAATTTAAATAACATATCGGTGTTATAATGTTCTGTTGAAAATCTAATTTTTCAGTCTCCAGGGCGAGAGGCTCTTGATCTTCTTCAGTACTTGTGCTCAAATAATATTGATATTCCTAAAAATGCCATGGTGCATACTGGAATGCAAAATAAATATGGGGGCTACGAGAATGATTGCAGTGTGGCTAGAATGGATTATAACAGGTTGGTATTCACATGAGAAAATTTTATGTTAAGTGAAATTTTTTAAACAATATACATTGGGAGGGGAGGGGGTGATTGAGATAATGACTTGGGACAATGGAAACTCAGCAGACCCTGCACAGCAATAGTGCATGGACGAGTGCAGTATTTGTCAGCACAGCCAGATAGCAGCTGTGATATCACTGCCCATTGGGTTGAAGCACACATTGGGATGAACTTAAGGCATATAGCCCGACGAGTTGTTTCTATTCGATGAAAAGGGAGTGAATTCTGCAATGATATTATGTCACACAACTTTGTAATCTACTTGTATAGCAATGCTGTTGATTGAGTTATATAGCAAAAATCCATTATCATTTCAAAATAATTTAACAATGGTGTATTTTTGTTATGTAAGCCAGACAATATTGAGGAAAACTGATTTTAAATATATTTTTTCATGCATAAAATGCTTGTGTTGGAAGGCTGTTTTTTTAATACTTTTAAATAAATTCAAAATGTAACTTAAAAAATGGGATGGTTTACTAAAGTGAAATTAATATGAAACATATTTTACCAATCATCTAATATTTTTTTTCACTCATGGATATTTAGTATTTTCAACAGTTTTTATTGAATGCGACAAAAGTAACATATTTAATAGTTCTAGTTTTAGAAATTTGTTTTTATTTTTTTACTAATAGTGAAATTTAAGTAAATTTTCTTTGAGACAATATTCATTATGATCTTTTCAAAACTATTTCCAATTTTATGGAAAATAAAATTTAAATTAAAAGAAATTGGGAAATTATAATTAACAGATTGTTAATTATAATTTTCCAAATTCTTTTTCAAATTTTCAATGGAAATTTAATTGTATAAACCTAAAAATATTATTATTGATTTTATAAGACATATTTTAACAGGTACTCATAAATTCATTCAGAAATCAAAATTTAAAAATTAAGATTAACATCATATATTATTCATTTAGTTCTAATTGTAATTTATTTCTAGCTATGGATATACATTATTATAGAGCAATTCTAAACTATAGATTTTAATAGATTTAAAATAGAACATTGATTCTATTCCACCTCTAGGAAATTTTAATCATTTTTATGAAGAAAAGAATGATTAAGTTTCAAATTTTTTATTCATTAACTAACCATTTAATACATTTAAAATATTTTTTTAAGTTAAATGCTGGAAGTGTTATTTCATGAAACTAATTATTATGAAATAAAAATATAAAGTTTCTATTTGTAATTTGGAAAGCGGCTTTCAAAAATTTAATTTAATTTTTTGGATATAAGCTAAGAAATTATTGATACAAATTATTTTTCTAGTTTTATGTTCTGCTATTTTCATTTGCTGATGGGAATTTTGTCATTAAAATGTACACTTTTCATTTCAATTATGGAAGATTATTCAGCTCATATCTATTTTTCATAACGTATACAAAGTTAAATATAATTCTTTAAACATAAGTTAATGTTTTTTTTATCACAGTAAGGATTTGATCATTTTTAAGATTTTAAGACATTTTTACCTATTACAAATTTTACTAAGAATTATAATACAACTCAATTAGCAATTAAGTTTTCCAATTTATAAAATATTAGTATTTAAAACAAAATCTTTTTGGTACTTTTCCGTTATACTCCAGCAAATAATTCTAATAATAGAAAAGAGAAAAAAAAACATAAATTACTGTCTTAAATTTTCCTTTGTGTCATACTTAAAAAGGTTTACTTCTTTAGAAAATACTAAAAATAATACAAACATTTTCTTTACATTTTTTGCACACAAGAACTAATTAGACTTTGACCTGCGGTTTAAATGGGTTCCAAATCATTCTTAGCCTAAGGTGGGATTCAAACTCCATGAATAGTTTAACTGAAGTTTTTTCTTCGTGTTAATGTAAGGAAAAGTACTTTTTCTTTCCTTTCAACAGAAAAATTTATTTGTACATTTTCTCCTGTATATAAACATAAAACTCATAGTTATACATTTATTTCAATATAAAAACTAATATTAATGCACAAACTATTTATTGTCCTATAGTAGAAATGGAATAAAACAACACATATTAATTTCAATAGTCCACTGCAAATAGGCAAACATAAAATTAATTTTATTCTGTAATAAATCATAGAAATTATTGTATTAAAATTAATTACTACATGAATATGATTAATTTTCAAATATAAAAGAATAATTAAAATTTAAATTATATTAAAATGTAAATAATAATTAAAAATAATTCCTATTATTTAAAAATAGATTATTCTTTGCAATACTTATCTTGACTTAATTTTACTAGTACAAAATAAAAATTAGCTTCATAACAATGTGACAGGATTGAATAAATAGACATTTTAAAGATATGCATTTATTTATTTAAAAGAATTGGTAATTCTTAATAAAATACTCTGTTAAAAATGATATAATTTATAATAAATAATAGCTAATTCAGATTTTTGAATAAACACACAGAAAAGGTAAATTACACATTTTTTTCAATTATGGCCAACACACATACATAGATTTATTAATAAGTCTGCGCAAAATTCTACTATCCTTGAATCTCAATGATAATGCTACAGCCGCTGTCCATCCACCATTCTATCAGTAGTTGATGACAGGGTAAGAGCTCATATTAAAAATATACAATAAAATTAATAATTCAATACAGTTTTACTATATTATTCATGAAAAATATTTCATTTATTGTCAAAAAATATTGCTTTTCCTTATAATTTTCTTTCAAATGGCATAGCATATATTTTTCATACTGTATTTGACATTGGAATAAAGGAAATGAACATAAATGGTTATGAGAAAGAAATTTTGTTACTCTACTAATCACTGAATTAACAGATTGCAATTGTTTTTTATACGTTTCAATAATTATTGAAGACACTAAAGACAACAACTCAATGGTTGCAATTATTGATATGATGACTTAATTTTCAAAATAGTTTTCTTCGGCAATTGCTCTAGGTAGAGGCTGTAAAATAAAAGTGAACAGAAGCTGTCTCAATGGGAAAAATTTTATTTTTTGAGTTTTACAGCTATTATAATTTAAATTTTGTATTTGAAGAGTTTTTTAAACATATTTCAAACTAAGAAAGAATGTTAAAGTAATAATCCTGTAGCAGTTAGTCAAACTGATATTTTAAATTTTGGATACTCTTTAACTAGTTACACTATAATTGATTTAATTATTGTTATTTTAACATTATGTAACTTTATTCTAAGTTTATTGCTGAATAACTTTTTATTAATATAGAATTCAGTTACCTTAATATAATATATAGTTTTTTCTTTCAAATAAGTTTATCTATATTTGAACATATTTTAAGATATTTAAAAGGAACACAAGTTGATAAAAGCATAAAATAGAAAGTGTAAGGTAAAATATTTTTACTTCTCTATTAGATGTATTAAACATTTTGATAAATGAATGAATTTTTATTAGATATGTTTGAATTTGACTTTGCATAATTTGTTTTAATGCATATTTTGAATCCAATTATAAATTTTAATCTTGTAATTAATATTACAAAAGTCTTTTACATGTATGTAATAAAAATTCAAATTTTATTTATTTTTGTAATATATTGTTTTTTATCCTGAGATTTCCAATGTTGGGAGTTTTGTGGATAAATAAATCCATTTGACTTATTTTCATAATATATCAATAAATTAAGATTAACAAAGGTTCTGTGATTGAAAATCAGTCCACGTGATAATAAAAAATTGTGAAATCATCCATAATATTACCTGTACTAATGCAGTCATATAAATTATTTTCATATATAACTTCATTTAAAGTATCATATAAATTATTTAATACAAATATTACTTATAATTACAGATTTACAGAAGTCAGTTTTATTATTTAAAGAATCATTACACACACACATTGCATTTATTACTCTAAGAAACATTAAAAAATAGTCTCTTATTCATTATAAAGTTATTATATTGAATGAATGTATTTCATTAAATCTCTCCTTGATTTTTTAATAAAATCATCTTTCAAATTTTTTATAATGTGAGTATATTACTCATGATCTTTACTCTTTTTTTAAAGGTTCATGATTATATCTCCAACTATTCAACAAGCTCGGTGCCAAGCTTGGCTTAAAAGAAACTTACCGCCTGATAGCCCTGTTTTGATTACTGACATCACATCCTTGTATACAGCAATCTGTATCATGGGACCCTTAGCACAGAGTGTTATGTCAGATGTAACTGATAGCTCGGTTTCCTATAAAGATTTCCCTTTCTTTACATGCAAGGTAAAATTTTTAACTGTTTAGAATTCTAATTTTATTTAATGAGAGATTATTATTTTCTTTTTCTAATGTTAATTAGACAGGTTAGTTTGTGATTAAATACTTAAATACATTTACACGCACACGCAAACGTACACGAATGTATTATTTCTATGCGAAACAGATCCTTTTAGAGACAGTTACAGCAAATTTTTCAATTTGGGGTATTTTTCACCTTAAAGATGTATCTCAAGAACTTCCAATGGAAATACTATCTTAATTTTGCAAAATATTTTGAAATGCTAATCATATTTTTATTTTTACATAAATGGAGAAATGTTTGCTTTATCTCTCTTGAGAATTTGCATTAGTTAAATAGTTGCTGTGTGATAATCGAATTAATACTAGCGTTAATGATTCTCTGGAGAGTGATCTTTATTATGAAATTTTTTTCATATGATTAATCCAAACATAAAATGCCGATCTGACTACTGAATAATTAGCCTCATTGGCTTTAACTTAACAGTCTGTGATTTCCTTCCCCAACTTTGGCTTGGACATTTGTGATGTTTGGATCAGATCTTTAGGAAGTTTTGGGATATTCATAGTTAGGAATTAGTGTATGTCTTTGAAATATTTTGAAGTTTAATTTAATAATAAAATTTGAAATTGATAAAATCATTTAATATTCGTTGATATTTATGAAGTATTTTATAGCTATAGAATAAATGTGAATTAATCCTAAAGAAAAACACAATAGAAGTTAGTGGAATTATAAAATCAATCATTGTAGATTGCAGTATCGAAAATAATGAAGCCCTTTAAGTTTATGTTGAATTCATTTTGTGGAAGGAATTTTAATTATTATTAATAGGAAATTAAAAACTGTTTCATATTTAGGAATTTGATCTCAAATAGTTATGAAAATAATTTTCCAATTTTATATATTTCGATAAATTTAAATTAATAATAAATTTTGTATTTTTTTATATAAATATCTACATTTTAAGACTTATTCTGAATTTGACTTTCTTGGTATTTGTTTCTACAAAATTAATGTTACAGTTGCACATATTTTATATATTTTTCTCATTTTTGGGTGTTGAAATCAATAATCAAATGCTACATTTAAAGAACTAAATATTGAAGTTCTTTCTAGATCTTGTTTTTATGATATAAATTCTTATACTATTGACACTGGTATATAATTCAAAAATCTTAATAGTTCTGATGTAATAATAAAGATTATTTTGAGTTGTTCTGTGTTAATTTTATCTAATAGTTATTTTTTGAACATCTAATTATAGACACGTTTTCAAATGAAATGAAATTATCTATTTGCTTAAAATAATGGAAATCAACTTCGTTAATGTTAAATACCAGAAATGTAAATATTTGTTTTCTTAGTTTTAAATGATATATGCTTTGTAAAATTTTCATCAAAATTCTTTTAAATATCACTTATAAATAATTCTAAGTAAATTAGGGCAATTTTATAGACGTTAGTTTAAAACATTTATAAAAATGCATTCATTTGTTTTGAGGATTATTGGGCTTACATATTATTTCATGTTAAACATATTTTATTAATAGAAAACTTCTGTGAGAACAATTTGAAGAAAAAACTTTTTAAAACTTTTTTTAATATCTTATAAAATCAATCATGCAGAAATTTTTAGTGAATTAAATGAAGGTACACAAATTATCTATTTTTTACAACTGGAAAGCAAAATCAAGTTGAATCAAGTTATTTGATTAATTCAGAATTTAAATTTGGATATTTAATTCAAAATTATAATTTCAGATAGGAATTATTTTTGTTTATTATTTTATACAATTTTTGAATAGTTTTTGTTTTAATTCAGTTTGTAGTCAAGTTTTCTGATTACAAGCAATTGTTAGAATTCACAAAGAATTAAATCAATATTTTAAATCAGATTTATATTCTGGTGAAATGTTATTTTTTTTTATAAAAAGTAATAATGGTTCATTTCTTAAAATATATTACATGGTACATAAATAATGGATGGCTTAAATATCATTTTTATTCATACAATGTGATTTAAGCTATTTACTGAAAACATATTGGTTCCAAATTGTAAAGGAATATGATAACTTCACTTCCCAAAATTCTTTTGTATAAAATATGA
Organism: Latrodectus elegans; assembly: GCA_030067965.1. Classification (NCBI taxonomy): domain Eukaryota; kingdom Metazoa; phylum Arthropoda; class Arachnida; order Araneae; family Theridiidae; genus Latrodectus; species Latrodectus elegans. The sequence continues at coordinate 28,382,933 of CM057814.1, forward strand.
AAAAGCTTTTTTCACCTCATCAACAGTTATAAAAGTAAACCATTTAAGTTGTTGTGATGTTAGAGAAAATGTATATTCAGAGGAAAGATCATAACTTAACTCTAATTTATTAATTTACCATGATAAAATTTAGACTTTACAACTGTTATGTTCAACTCAATGAATAATTTATTAATATTATTCATTGAAATTAATTATTCTCTGATTTTCCTTACAACTTCTTAGAAGATTCTATAATGTTAACTTACTATTGATACTATAGACATTAAATTTAAAACTCAATGAAATAAACACTTTTGAAAGTGATAGCGCATAAATTTTTTTTGTAATTATGCAGCACAGTTTATCTCTAAACAGGAAAATTTTGTTTTGCAGTGCATTTCAAAATTACAATAAAAAAGATCAGTTAGTATAAAATTTGTAGAATTTGAAGAATAATTCTTGATGATATTTAAAAATATTTTAATTTAATTATAATTGATCATTATCTTTTTATGATAAAATGTGAAAATTGGAAATTTAAAAGTTTTCATTTTGCATAATGTAATTCAATCATTCAGTTTCTCAAAAATAGATCATTAATTGTTGAATTGTTGATATATATATATAATATGACATTAATTTGAATTTTTAAAGTAAATTAATAAAATTTTATTCGTTAATTTCTTGCTAATTTTTAATATTATGCTTCATTTAAAATATATAAATTGTGATATTGCAAGTGCAACAACAAGATCTGAATTTTAAAAAAAATGGGATCTATATGTGTGCATATGTCTGTATTTTACTAACTGTTATATGTTTGTCTTCTCAAATGATAATTTCATAGCCTAAGAAATAATTCCTTAGGCTATGAAAGTGAAGTCTTATATTTTTCTGTTTTTGTAGGAAATGAATATTGGATTGGCAAATAATATCAAAGTATTTCACCAGACGCATACTGGAGAATTGGGGTATGTTCTTTACATACCAAATGAGGTAAGAACAAATATATTTCCGCATAAAAATGCTTTGTATTTGCAGTGCTGTTGTAATCATTAAATATGAGTTTTTCTTTACAGAAATTTAAAAATAATATATCACACAGATATTTATTTTAATAGAACTATTAGCTAAAATTTTTCATAAAATTTTGAAATTGAAAGATCAAATGATGTTACTTAACATAATAAATGCTATAAAATTTATATTCTTGGAGGTCATTTATAAATTAAATTTTACATTGATAAAATAATATAAATTAATCTAGATTCCTAATTATTCATAAGTTCAATATCAAAATTAAACATTTTTGTTTATCAATTTTTTGTAAACTTTTTCTTATGTTAATATATGTTTTGATATGAATGTTTCAATGTTTTATGTGCCTGATTTTGATATTTTGAACCCAGGAAAAAGTCATTTTAAACTAACTTGACTATTTTGTGTCCCAAAAATCTCTGTAGCTATTTTACATTCTCGAAAACTTGTTTTCTATGGCAACTAATTTATTAATTAGATTAACTTTAAAAAGAAAAAATGAATTTCACATGGCTTTAAAAATTAAGGATAAAAAAATTGTAAGAATCTTTAAATGTCTGTAAGATAAATTACTAAAAATATGTAATAAAAATAATTTAGCGCAATTTTGCAAATATTTTACTAGAAATCAAGCCTTGCAAATACAGAAAATATCTCATTAAATATTTTTTTCAGGAGAAATTACTGATGACTGAACTGTTATACACTCTATAAAATGACAATTACTTGTGTTAGTGTATTGTGGAACTATATTGTGTAATATAGTAACTTAAACCACTGTGTTATTGAAGTAACTTATTGCAGTTGTGTGGAGATGTTAGAAATAATTTTGATTCTAATGAGGATGTTAAAGTAAAATGGCGGTATAAAGATGTTGACTATCTTTAAGCTAGTAGTTCAACAGCATTACTTGCTGAGGGAATTCAAAATTTCATAAGTAATTGTTTCCTGACACTGTTAGTATGTCTGTTGATTGAAATGAGATAAAAAAGAGCTTCATGATTATTTAATCAAAATTTCTTAAATCAAATGCTAGAGTTCTGAACATGAAAAATTATTTAATAAATATTAAGATTCATTAGCACATATATTTTACATTAAGAAATATAATTTTAAAGCTAAAGTGTAGTGAAATAATTGTATATGTATTGAATTTTATTAAATTAAATTTAGTTAAGTAATTTTAGAAATAAAAATTGCATATATTTTCAGTATGCACTTCATATTTATGATGAGTTGATGGAAAAAGGTCAAAAATATGGTATTCAACATGTTGGTTACTATGCTTCCAGAACGTTGCGCATTGAAAAGTTTTTTGCTTTCTGGGGCCAAGATCTGGATACCACAACAACGCCATTTGAATGTGGAAGAGTATATCGTGTGAATTTTGAGGTAACATAAATTTAGAAGGAATGTTCTCAGGGAAGTCTTTGTTAGTATTAAAATATTCAGGTATTTCCTCTACAATTAACAACAAATAACATAACAATTGTTTTATGAATATCAAATAGATATAAAAAAATGAAAAGTAAAGAATAAAAAACCAAAGTCTGTAAAAATATCTTACTTTTATTCATTTATATATATATGTATAAATCTTGTTATATATCTTAAATGATTGCAGAGAAATCATTGTCTTTTTCCCAAGAAAATAGTAAATTCTAAATTATCTTTTATTTGCATTTCTTGTTTTGTTTAATTTACTACTTAATTTTTTTTTTTTTTTTTAACTTTTATGGAATTAAAACTTGTGATAAAATTTATTTTTTATGATTATTTTTTCATATTTTTATGATTTTTTTTTGATATTTAAGAATAAATAAAGTATAAAATTGCAAATAAATTATAAATGAAATTCATTAAACTCAGTAAATAATGAATATATTAGTTTTATATAAAGAAATTGTACATAATTTCTAAAATTTTGTTAAGTTTTTGATAATGTACTATAATAGAGAATTAATAATTGAGAGTAAAATAATGGTGCTCTCTGGTTTTAGTTATCAAACCTAAATATAGAATTTATTATTTTAATAAATGCAATAACTTACATAATGAAGAATCAGTCTGCAGATGAGTAGCTAGGAATTCAAGACAAAGATAATTTATATCGAAACATTTTATTTAACCATAGTTGAAATTATCCACTTTTAACATACCTGTGATTTTCACCATAGCTGCTAGTCTTCTATTAATATTTTGTATTGACTGTGTTTTACTTTAAGCAAGGTATAAAATTGTTCAAATGTAGAAACGTTCTTGAGAATTCATTGACATGAGGTTTTAGACAAGCAATTGAACTTAATGTAAAGGTAAAAATTAAACAGTACTCATAAAAATGAATTAAGTAAGTTTATTTAACATAGGAACTTGTATATATTTTAATTTAGTTCTATCTTACATATGGAAAACTCTTTTGTAATACCATTGACAAACAGTGAGGGTTCATTATAATGAATTCATGTAATTGAGAATTATTTAGTTTCTACTACTTTTAGTACAATGTTTGGTAACATTGTTTTCTAGAATTAAACTCTCACTCAATGTTTCCTAAAAATAAGTACCTTTAATGATAATATGTCTTTAAAAAATAACGAAAAACATACATACTGTTTTTTTTCTTATTTTTAGGAGACACATTTCATCTCTTTTAAATTAGAAATATTAATATTTAGATTTGGAATGGACAAAAAGTTTATAAGTTTGCAAACTCTTTATATTTCGAATAACTTTCTAGAATTCCATTACCAGAGAATTAGATCTTTAGCTACTGCTACTCCTTGAATTAATATTAATGTGTAGTTTTTCTTTTTAGTTTATAATTTTATAAACACACAATTTTTGTAAGTTTTAAAAGTATTTTTCTTATGTATTTTGTGGTTTTTGAAATTTTTATTTTATATAATACTAATTGAGATTTTGTATGTTTTTTTTAAAAACTACATGATCAAATATTAAATAAATTTGAGGCATGTGTGGTTTTTGTAATTGTTCTTCTTTAAAAATATAATGACTTAGAGTAAATAATAGTTTAACTATTCATTAACACCAATATGTTATTAAAAAGCATTTTTGTTAATTTTATGCAGTACTTTATCTAGTTATTATTCTTAATAATACTACTGTGTTTTTTACTTAGTTTTTTATACTTGATCAATATTTTTCATAAATCCTCAAAACCTGTTTTTTTTATAAAGATATATTATTTAAAAATAAAATTATAAATTCTTAAGTTAATAATTTTTTTAACTAATTATCTTTTTTTGATAAAAATGCTACCAAATTTCATTTATAGCTACTAATATAAAGATTTGTTCCATTTTCGATACTTGAACTAATTTTGTTGATGACTTAAATGGGTTTGGTTGATGGTGTATTTATATTATATTTCATTTAACCACCTTAAATATTAATTAACTAAAATATTTTCTATTTTCTTATGTTAGCCTAAGAGAGTTATCTGCATGTGTATATAATTTTTTTTACAAATACTTTGGTTAATGATGGTACTTTTTTTTCATTTTATTTTATTGTCTTTACTAATTTACAATTTTTATTTATTTATTTATTTTGAAAAATTTATTTTGCGATGATATATTTCCATAGAAAGGAGATTTTATGGGAAAAGATGCTTTATTGAAACAGAAGAAAGAAGGCATCAAAAGGCGTTATATACAACTTGTTCTTGAGGATCATGATAAAGAAGTAGATATTTGGCCATGGGGCGCTGAACCAATCTATGTCAATGGAAAATGTGCTGGTCTTACGACTACTGCTGGCTATGGATTTACTCTCAATAAACAAGTATTTACAGATTTTATCTTTAAGCATTTACTTTTTAGTAATTTAATACAGTTTATATTTTCAATAATGATTTCGATTTAAATTATTAAATCTTAATAGTATATATAACTTAATTTTGCTAAATATTTAATATATATTTTGTAATTAATACAAAAAAAACTTAATTTTTTAAAAATTGTAAATAAATATACTTTGTTTGCTTTGTAAATCAATTTAAAATGAGTATCAAATTCTTACATTATTAATTGTTTATGACAATTTCGATCCATTTCAACTTACTACTTTAAGAACAATATGTACAAATTAGTAAAATACAATAGTGTCAGTTAAAGTTGGAAATAAAAATTAGATATGTTTTTGCCGAAAATATTTTGGCAAATATCATTTTCGAAAAAAATTTGATATTTATTTATTTTATGTTATGAAACTGGAAATGTTTCAAAATGTGTAACTGTTGAATATAGAGCTAATTAAAATTCAAGAGCAATGGTAAATGATTTAATTTTTAGAAAAATGAAGTTTGAAAAATTTAGTTTCTAAAATTATTATATTCTTAAATTTATTAGAGCTATATTCATGAATTAAATATTTAAAACCAATTTTAAAAATTATATTAAATCATAATAAAACTATATATATATATATATATATATATATATATATATATATATATATATATATATATATATATATATATATATATATATATATATATATATATATATATATATATATATATATATATATATTATATATATATTTATATATATATATATATATATATATATATATATATATATATATATATTTATATATATATATATATATATATATATATATATATATATATATATTCATTTTAAAATCATTCAGATATTAATTGATGATTCTGTGCCTTAAATAGTTGTTTCAATTTTACTTTTTTGATTAGGTGTGCTTAGGTTTTATTCAAAATTTGGATGAAAATGGAGTTCCTCAAGTAATCACCAATGATTTTATTCTGAAAAGTGAGTTTGAAGTAGACATTTGTGGTACTCGATTTCCTGCTAAAGTGAACATTCATTCTCCAAATTTATCGTCTGGATTTGAATACGTGATCGATTCTAATGGCTATATTGCCACGCAGTTCAATTCATAGCATTTGAGCTAATACATTGTACAGAGAGTTTTATGCATGTATTCCTATGGAAAATTCGTATATTCCTTGTAAATATAACTTTTATTGTACAGATATTAAACTTCTGTGAACTTCAGAAATAAAAATTGTTGATTTGAAAATATATATATATGCAATATATTTTAGGTTACTATTAATATTGGTGTATAACTAATTTCTGAAATTTTGATGTTAAATTAGATCATCATAACACATTTACAAAATTATTGCCAAATTTTTAGCTGAATGGCAATTGATTCTGTGAATGTTCTCGGGTTTAAATGTTCATAGTGGTTCACAATCCTCTTTAAACTAGAGGACCTGACCTAGTCAGTCTTAATATGCAAAAAGTAATCATAGACAAACCATTCGCATTTTAAGTGCTTATTTTTTTATCTTATACAAGAAATATTTTTATAATTAAACATATTTATATTATATTTTGTTAATAGAAATGAAATAATTAACAAATCTAAATGTTTATAAATATTTAAGCCATTTTTTATTAGTATGAATAATGAAACAATTTTCCATAATTGACCAAATAGTCTTCTGATGAATTAATATCTTTCTTTGAAGATTTTGTCATGAAAGCCTTAATTCATCTCCCATTTTCCTTAACTTTCAAAAAGTTTGACAACATTTAATTGGTCCATCGCAATCTTGGTTTTTTTTACCCTATAGTTCCAGTCTTCAAAATTGTAATTATATATATACATACGCTCACTTCCAAAAGATTAGCACGAAGATATAAAATTCAACAAATACTGATTTGATTGACACAAAATGCGGCCAGAAAGTAGCATATATATTAATGCATAAAATAAAATCAATCATTAAATACAGAAATGAAAACAATATTAAATTATTGTAAGTTATCAGAGATAATGACATAATGGAGATTTTTATATAGAATTATGTATAAAGTGAAAATAAACAGCATAAAATGAAAAAAGGACATTAATAGGTTATGTGATTCCCATCATTTGTAAAAAATATTTTCACCCCTTGTGACCATGCTTTCAATTAGGTGGTCAACCACTGCAGAATTAAGTAATAGCCATTCTTGTAGAGCAGTTTCCAGCTCAATAAGAGTGGCTGGAGGTAGGAAACTTGAAGATTTATCAGGGCCGAGAGCATCCCCAAGATTTTCAATGGGATTAAGGTCGGGAGAGTATGCTGGCCACGCCATACGTGTAATTTCTTCACTCTCCAGGTAGTCATCGATGATATCAGCTCCATGGGGACGTGCGTTATCATCCATTAAAACAAAAGTAGGGCCAGCTGCTGCAGCGTACAATCTCACAATGGGTACTAGGACTTTATCTCGAAACGTAACAACCGTCATAGAACCCCGTTTACAGATGTGAAAGTTAGCGCGATATTCTAATGAAATCCCTGCCCACACCATAATGCTTCCCCCTCGGGATGCGTGATGTTTGTTAACGCCATATCCTTATATGCTTGTCATCTGGTTCCAGAACAAATCTTGACTCATCAGTAAACATGACATTGCCCCAATCAGACATAGTCCAATTAACATATTTCCGGCACCACTTTAATCGTGCCTTTCTTGATTGGACGGATAGACAAACACAAACTCGAGGTACCCGGGTGTACAGTCCACTCATGTAATCTTCGGCGTACAGTAGCTGCAGATATCACCTTACCAATGGACGTTGTAACTATAGATGTCACACGTGTGGAGGTCGCTCTGCGATTCCGCTTGGCTAAAATCGCAATATATCGATTTTCAACGGGGTTTGTAACCTTTGGACGACCAGCTACGGGCCGTTGGACAACTGTCAGTGTGGTTTGGAATCGTTTCCATGAACGTGAAATTACAGAATGATGAACGCCGAAGAAAAGAGTAACCAACATCTGAGATCGACTGTTCTGCTTCACAAATTGTACGAAAGTTGTAACCTTCTCTGTCAGTACTTACAATCAACTTCTGTAATCCTTCATAAAGCTTGTATCTTATAAGACTGCCCTTTTTGCATATTTCTTGACATGAAAGCGCTATTGGCTATTACCTAACCATCGACCTCTTGCAGCGATTTACATTATCTTCAATTCTGATTGGCTTCCGGAAATAGCATTTTCCTCTCCGTGCTTAACTTTCGGAAGTGAGTGTATATATTTTAACATTATCAACCATTCAAATATTCAATTTATTTTGCAATATCAGATTGTAAGTTTATATAATCTTTTTAATGATATATATATGGTAAAGTATAATTAATGTATGAAGCAATGAAAATGAATAGAATGATTTTTTGACACATTTTTTATTTCTAACTTATGTAATGATCTAATTAGTAAAACTTCAACAAATTAATACAAATACTCAACATAGTTTATATCACAAAATATCAACATGATTTCAATAGATATGTATGAGGAAAATGATGGTTATACTCAATAAGAAATAAAAGATAATACACTAAGAAAATAAAAGAACCAATGAAAAATATACACCAAATATATAAGTTTACAGTGATACTTTTTCACATTTACATCAGTTTTTTTAAACTGGTTATGAAATATTAATACTTATAATTTGTAAATAAAATTAATGTGTAATTTATGTATAAGTGCAAATATGTGTTTAAATAATCATCAATATAATGTAAAATTTTAAGTATGAGAAAATTTCCATAAAATTAGAAAAATTAAAAGAATTTTCAAATCTTAAAATTATATAGAAACAAAAATAAAAGGATTTTATTGTGATATTTTTTCAGCTTTAAATGTATTTCTTATATATTTTTAACCTCATTTTAACATACAAATTATATTTCTAAGATATCTATTTTTATGATAGCTAATATAGCCTAGAATGAAATATTTGTGTTTAATGTTGGAAAATGGTATAGATCTTGTTTATAAAATCTTAATCACATTCTTAATCAATCTTCTTTTAACAGTCAAAATAACCAATTTCACTTTTTTAAAATACATTATTAAAAAAATGTGAAATTGCATTTAAGATGAATATTTTGCTGTCATTAATAATCATATTTAAGGTTATTTCATTACTATTTATTTTTAAGGAATAATGTTAATATTAAATATTTGTCTGTTAACTTATATAATTTGTATACATCTGATACATGTTTACATTCCCTTATAAAGTCACAAAGAAATTCATCAGGCTTTCCAACATTAATCATTAGAACCTTTATTTCCATCATTGGCAAAATTTTGCGGTTTGTTGCCTTCAAATTTTACTATTGATGGTGGTTGAGAACCGTTAGTAAGCAATGGTAAAGTATCTGTACAAACTGTCCAAGATTTTTCTTTTGTATTCTCTGATATCCCTTCAGCTTCAGAGACTCGCTTTCGTGTAGGAATCAGTAAGTTTGTCCAATTTACTGGCAGAATCCCTTTTTCTTCCTCTTTTTGTAATGTTTGCTGGTTACTTGCTGCTTCTTCACTTTTAAAATTAAAGGACTGGTGTATACCATCGAGAAGAACAGATGCTAGATGTTTTACTTGACTGACTGAAGGTTTATCCACAGAAATTTGATTTTCTGACACAGATTTATGAGATGGTATGGCATTTTCTAAAGGAACATCTGCAAGGCAGTACATTGATGCACTAACATCAGATGGGCCAGATGACACTCTTCGATGACCAAATGTAAATTTTGGATTTATGGTGTCAGTATTGGATTTTTCATAATCTGGTGGGCCTGAATCTGTAGGAGAGGAAGGACCTGCACTTCTCGAAGCATTACTTAGTTCATTTTCTTGCTTTTTTGATTTAGGTGGATGTACAGTTATGGTCATGGAAGCAGGATGTGGTATTATTGCACTGGGAGAAGCTCGACTTATACCTTTTTGCACCAAGTCTTTAAAACTTCGTTTCTTTACAATGGAAGCTTTCCCTTGTTTATGATGGCCGCTATTTTCACCAAATTTAGTAACTTTACTTTCACTACTACAGCGAGCTACCTGTTTATTTTTACTTATTAAATGACAGGAGCAAGCTCCTTCACAATTACAGGAAAGAGTAGCGTCGCTTTGAGATATTTTATCAACACTCTCTTCGTGAGGTGTCAAAAGACTAGTATTTGACTCATTTGGATCTCTCATGGCATTGAGTTCACTGCCATGGCTATTGTCCATACTAGGACTTGAATATTGGAAGGAATTTTGGACATCTTCCAAAGAATAAGGAGGTGCTTCCTGATTATTAGGTACAGATCCTGTTGTATCACAGATGTTACTTCTACTTAAAGTATGCTGGCTCGTCAAATTTTCTTCAGGTAGTGCTACTTTCAGAATCAGCGGATGGTTAGCATCTTGAGGAACGATTCGTGAATGGTTTGGAGCTCGTTGTCGCCTTGCAGGAACTCGTACTCCATTTGGACTATCGTTTCTGTAAGCTCTATTTTCCACTCCTGATGTACGAGACCGATTAGCTCTAGTTCTGCCACGATTAATGCTGCTGTAAGGAGGTGGTGGTGGAAGATACAATTTGATAACATCTTCATAAGATGGTGGAGGATCATAATGGGGAAGATCTGATATAATTTGATGATTTGGAGAATTTTCCATGTCTGTAAGATATTTAGTAATTTTTATTTGTAATGTTAACAAAATCAGTAAAAATACATGTAATAACTGATATTATTTTAATTATTATCACAGTAAAATTTTTTATTGGATGAGATTTTTTCTTAGGTTTTATATCATACTAAAATTATTTGGATCATCTGAAATTCTATGTCATTTCGTTATGATGAAGAATTTAGAAATATTTATATTGAAAAATTTCATGTAATGTGTGTGAAATATTGTAAATTTTAGTAGAAGATTAATATTTAATTAATTGTTTTTTACGAAAACAAAATTTTATAATTGATTTATTGCTTGGGAAAGTTCATTAAATACTATTTAATTTCTATTAATTTAAAGATTTTCTTTCATTTATGTTTCAAATGGACAAATATGTCAGAAAAGAATTATTTTCTCAATCAGAACAATATTTTGAAAAATATTGTCTTAAATCAAAATTTATATATTCTTACCGAGATCTGCACTAATTGTGTGTAGTATCTCCCGACTTATGGTATCATCATGTCTTTGGCGATGTAATTTGACCAGTATCATCACGGTTGTGAGTATGAACATTCCTAGGCCTGCTAGGCTTGTTACTAAGATTAAAGTGTTGGTGCCAGCTCCTGAACTAGACTCAGATTTTGGAAAATAGTAATTTGGCGTCAATGTTCTCCACCAGTTGGCATCCTCAGGAATTGCAGTCCCAACATTAGTCCCTAAAATGAAATTAAAAAATCATTTAATCTTTGATCGAAATGTTCTCTTTTATCCGAAATTCTGAATTTTCAGATTTTTGCTTGCTTCCTAATTTTTTACTAATAATAATATATGAATCATTCATTTTAGAAATTTTTATTTTAATCACTAAAGTTAGATTCATTAATTCAATAGAATTAATTGTATTCCATACATGTTTTAATGATTCAAACTCGTAAGTGAACTAATTTAGAATTATTTTGGCAGTTAAATTTATACAAGCTGCTGCGTTTTCATCAAGATTGTTCACATAAGTTGCTTAAAGCTCCCCTGATTGGTAAGTCTTGGAGAATGGGTTGCAGTTCAGATGTCGACCATATTACTTGACCATTGTTCGAAATCATTAGGCGACAGACGGTATTTAAAAACTTTTGTTTGAAATAATAGTAAGCCGAAATAATCTAACTTAAGCACTAGCTATCTCACCTACACATGAATAATTCAAAATGTGTTCATTTCAAATGCTCCACATTTTACAGAAAAATAAGACATTCATCATTCAAGAACATTATTTATCATAAAATTAACGATTTATTTTTTAAATTATCCAGAATCGGTTTAGCATGAAACATTATTTTCGAAAATAATATTTTATGCTACAATTTTAAATTTATGTTTGCCTACAATCAAAATAAAAATATTTAGTCTTCTACAGTTTCATATTAGTAAGGTGTGAATGATTGAATTTCTAAAAGGACTTATCTCAAATCTTCCAAAATTTGGAAATCAATATTTTACTCAGAGGGACTAACCAATATACCAATTACTTTGAAAAATAACAAAGATAATCTTTAAAAGAATTCACTATTTAAATTTTAACCAAAGAGTCGTTTTTGAATGAACTTTCACAAAAAACGATATTCTTCTTCATAAAAATAAAGTCATATTTAATAAATATATTTCACCATAACAAGATGCTTCGTCTGAGCCATCGCCACAGTGATTAAAACCATCGCATCTCAGGACAGTCTTTACACATCTTCCGTTATCACATTCAAAGTCAGAGGTTGAATAACACCCTGAAAAATAATACAGCAACCTTATTTTAACCTCTTAGAGATAGATTTTTATTAACACATATTTAAACAGTGTGAAAAACTAATTCATCATACAAAACTGAAATATTTTTATTAAAAGTGGTACGTGTTACTTTTAAGACACAGTGAATAATTACATAAAAAAATTACTTTAATATTAATATGCATTAACTGTAATCTTAGGCGATTACGAATTTTCTTTAACATATTACACTTAAACAAAATCAAAGATTATTATGCCACCATTTTAGCCATACGTATAAAAGAATAAATTCTAAAACTCTGCAGGGAAATTCACTGAGTAACATTCTAAAGTGTTTGAACACAAGATAAAAAAAATTGCTTACCTTCATATCTGAATGTAGTATAAATGATTGCCAAGTGAGATTTGTTGGTGAAGTATCCTACTAATCGTATATAGAAACCACTTGTTGCTGGAACCACAAATTCTTGACCTCTGGGCATTTTGTGATGTTGGTACGTTGTGACAGACTCCAGCACAGGAGCATCAGAATGCTGTCCTTGGCGTATGGTTAAAGCTGATTTCGGGCCTGTAATTATTCCAAAATAACTTTATAAAGGCATTTGATATAAATTTATATAATTAGTTATATACGTCCTGTGTTCACTTCAGAGCAACGCGAGATGATGGCTATGCATTAGTGCTACAAGTTCCATTGTAAACATGTACTCGAGTGCCCATTCTCTCTTGCGATACAGATTGGTTGGTTGGGTTTTATGGCGCAATAGCCAACAATTGACATGCTGTGCCATCTTGCGTTACAAGAATGCGATACATGTATAATGTGATACGAAAATGTAAGTATCTTTCAATATCTGTTGCGCTATATGACGGCAAAATTTAATAGAATTTCACGTAGATGTGATTCATGTTTTTGACTACTATATCATAATGGACTTTTCCATTAAAAATACTTTTTCATTTAATATCTTGAAATTTTTATAGCCATTGTAGAATAAACATCGTTTCTATTATGATTAAATTTTAAGAAAAATAAAATATTTACTAATGAAATTTTAAAAATTAACTTCCACGACTTTTGTCATTGCTCTGAAAATTATTTTTATCTTCATATCTTAATAAAATCAACAATATGTAAGATATTAATGTTGATATAAATTGCTTTTGACAAGGTAAATCCCCATCAATATGCAGTTTGAAATGTCACTTATTCACTTTAATGCACAAAAATGTTTTCCTAATCAAAACATTAATTTTTAAAATAAAAAAATCAAACAATTATATGAATTCGTTAAATGAATTGAATCTTTCCTATCACAGATATTAGATTGTGGCTCTGGATATTCAACACAATCGTAAATCAGTTGCAACTCTCTCCTGTTCGCACTTGTTAGCTTTTTTTATTCGCAATTTGGAGATTCAGAATTATACTGGTGGATAGACAAAACCGCCCACCCATCTGTTAGGGAATGTCTCTTCTCCTAGATTTTTTCCATATATATTACAAAAATTTTCTTTTTATTTAGGTAGATACATCACATCTTTAGATATTACCCAATCATTGAATTCTAGATTCTTTAATGATTTGAACAATATCAAGTTTTTTTTTTAATTTTTTTTTAACATCTTTCATATTTCAAAATTGTAACGAATTCTGTGAAGAATTGATACGAAGATTCTTCTCAATGCAGTCTTTTGTAAAATAGCTATTTTCAGATTTGTTATGGTTTGTTATTCGCAGCTATATAGTGGTTGACCTGGCGATATATTCCACAATTTTACTTCTTTACTTATATATCAATATAAATCACATCTGATTTCCAGTAAGTCTGTAATAACATTTATTAGTGCCACAGAGTCTATTCTTTAATTTTGAGATTTAAATGATGGAACATTTTCGAAAATATAATTTCCGATCAAAAGTGGAACTAAGCCAGGATTAACAGGCATTGCTTCGGAGTATCTTGTCAAACTGTCATTGATTGTTAAAATGAATTTTTTTTAAATCACAACAAAATTTGTTACACAATTTTAAAATGTTTATCACTTTATCATGTAATATTTGTTTTTTAAGTAATCTTTCTTGGAAGTAATATTTGTGTAGGATTAAATTTATTTTACGTTTTCTTGAATTAAAAAGAAAAGGCCTTTTGTGTCTGACAGAGTGATATTACAAGACAAATTTCATCTAATCTATGTCAAGATATCTGCGTGTATATATAATTAATCACCAGTTAAAAGAAATTATAGAATCATTTTCATTTTTAAAGATTAGTTTTAAATAAATTTGTGCTGTTTTATAAGAGATTAAGAAAATCATAATTTTTTACAACTTACTCTCATATTCTTACAAACTTTCTTTCAAACTTCAAAGTTGTAATTATATATATATTATATTTATTTTTTTACCTATGTTTTTTTTTTGATGATTGTGTTTATTATGGAAGAAAAATGCATGATAAATATTTTAATTTGCAACACACAAGTCGAATTTCGCAAGGAAGTTACCATAGACATCAAAGTTTTACATTAAAGTTGTTTACTTTATAAGTATAAAATTCATACTTTTTTTTATTTCACACATGGAACTACTATAATTTATAATGAATCTGATGTTTTCTCGTATTTATATTTAATATTTTGACTTAAAAGCAATTTTGATAAGGCTGTTTTTTTAACTATGTCTATCACTATGTTTTTTGCATGACTTATCTTAAATTTCATAGTAAAATTCAAATTTAGTTCTTAAAACAATGATTTTTGTAGTTAAATTATAATAACACAAACATTTATTTTTGTTTACTATACAAGGTGCAAACTGCCATTGATTCTACCTTTTGAGCGCCGTGCACTATCACACAAAAGTCATAATATAGTCATAACTGTTAAGTAACTACACTCATGTCCATAAATTAAGCATAATTCAGAATCACACAGAAATTGAACTCTACAATAAAAAGTTCACTTCTAGAATTATCACACACATATGCAAAATATAAGAAACCACCAGATGGTGTCACAACGACGAGAGTACAAGAGAGGGATGGTTGCAAAGAAATAAAATTGCTCACAAGTGTTTTAAAAGCCTTTAACCGCATAGTTATGGCACATTTGGACGATGTTTTACGTGGTAGAATTATCAGCCGTCTGGAATGAGGTCGCACCCAGCTGGAAGTATCCGAGGAAATTGAAATCGCCCAGAGTGTCATCTCTAGGCTTTGGCAATGGTTCCAAGAGGATGGTAATGTGAGTAGACGTTACAGCACAGGTCACCCCCGAGTTACAATGCCGAATGAGGACCGGTATTTAGCAGTTACTACCAAAAGAAACAGACGGAGCACAGCATCAGTCCTGTCTCGCCCGCTCTCTTCAGCTACCGGTACGACAGTTTCAAGGCAGACCGTGTACAGACGCTTAGGACACATTGGTCTATATGCTAGTAGACCTGTCAAATGTGTTCCACTTACCGCAACTCACTATCGCCTGCGGTTAGCCTGGAGTAGAGAGCATGCATTATGAACACTACAACAGTAGTCTTGTGTGATGTTTTGCGACTAGTTCAGGTTTAGTTTTCAGTCTGATTCTCGCCGGACTTTCATATGGACGGTACCCGTTACTACCAAGAGAACAACACCGTTACAGTGGTGCAGGATTGCTCGTTTGAGTAGGATTTATTCTGGGTTCCAAAACTAACCTGCATGTTCAGGATGTAACCATGACAGGCCACATCTATCGGTATGTCATTCTGGAACAACATGTACGTTTGTTTCGGGGCGCCATGGGCGCAGAATTTCTGTTTATGGATAACAACGACCGTCCTCATCATCCAACCATTTTACACGAATGCCTTCAATCGGAGGATATCACCTGTATGGACTGATCAGCATACTCACTGAACTTGAATTCAGTAGAGCATGTGTGGGACATGCTTGGTCGACGAATTGCAATCCGTTAACCCCCTCCCATATGTCTACCGGAACTTCGGATAGCATTGCTTGACGAGTGTTGTAATATTCCCCAAGATCTAATTTATAATTTTATACTCAGCATGCCTAGGCGTTTTATAGCCTGCATGGCATCGTCTGGGGGGCATACTATGTATTAGTCGTCATACCAACCATGTTATATTGGTTTTTGTAAATAGGTTCTTTTTTGAAATTCTTATGAATGATATTAAACATATAGCATATTTTTGGTCTCTATCTTTTGTTTAATAAATTGTCTTTACAAATAAGTCACATTAGCTTTGCTTCTTTCTCGTTCTTTGCCTGAATTTGCATTACCCTTAATTTATGGACACGAGTGTAAATAGGCATTAAAATGCGTTTATCGTTCTGTAATGCAATATAGCTAATCATAAAAGTGAATATGTGACTATGCAAACTAAATATTCAGTTACGATTATAAAGCAGAAATATTTTCATGTTTAATTATCTAAAGATTGAAGTAATGCAAATGTTACGCTTTATCATAATTCCTTATTAAAAATCTATTTCTTAATGTCAATATCAGAAAAATTACAATGACAAAATAAAGAACTTATAAAATCTAAAGTTGATAGAAATTAATAGTAAATTAATGCATTGTTCATAAATTTGCTTACGCAAGCTATACGCAGAGTATGAAACAATGTTTTGAAACATGCGTCGTCTTCTTACCCATTTCCTCGAACTGAGCCACTCTGATTGCAACTTGTGTTTCCGGGACGTGAGAGTTGCGAGGCCTTATCAGCCAGATGCAGTCGAAGGCTCGAATGGTGTTACTTGGAACCATGTTCATCATGGTGATGGCGCCACCAAAGTCTTCCACGAAGCCACCGCAATCTGAAATCACATAAGTTCCTCAGAAAACTATCCGTTTGACATGCTACTTTAATGCTTGCTAAAAGATGTACAACACAGTGATCGAAGCTTTTCTCATTAAAGTGACATCATTTATATGGAATAAACTACAATCATATTAAGTCTAAATTTATTTTGGAGAGGAATGATAGGAAGATATTACGAAATACTTGGTCAATAAATTTAACAATATTTCTCTTAAAAACATTCAAAAATGAAAAATACTCACGATGAACTCAATGGTATTTATTTGGCAGGTAAAAGCATTCAATGATTCATTTTATATCGAATCAACGGGATTTAAATTTCCTCTATTATATAAAGTTATTATAACATTTAATATTTGATTAGCAACATCATCAGTTAAATTCAGATAAATTCTTACAAATTATTTCCGGTTATATTTTATTTCGATTTGTTTCTTTGCATTCATTTTACTCAAACAATGAAATTAAGCGAATGGTTTGTTAGTTCCTGTGGCGCGAGGTTCAAAAACGGACAAGCTGCGCTTAAAATTAAGCAAAGTAAAATATAGAATTTTCATCCATTATATATATATATAAACACGCAAAGTAAAATTTCGCTTAAGAGACCTCTTACTTCATTATTCTACTTAGTAAACAGTGGACAATACCATGGGGTGGGTTTAGTTTCATTGGCGCTCTACAATGCACAAAAGAGCTATGGGACTGAAACAAAGTGGAATCTAAACCACTATGAATGTTTACACCGATGAGGGTAATCGAAACAGTTGAACTGAAAGCCAGAGCGTTACTTATTCAACGGCCAACTTGGCTACAATGTTTAATTGCGTTAAATGGTTTAAGTTTAAACATCAAATGTATTGCCATTTTGAACCATAGTAAAGTGACGAGGCAGATACTAGAATTGTCATTCTACTCCTCACACCAGCGAACTGCCAATAAACACAGTAAAGCACGTCATTTGTACTCAAAATGACGAAAAATTAAATGGATCTAAATAAATTAAATAAAATCAAGTTCCATACGAATTGTGCTCTCAAATTACGAGACATATAATAAAGAAATAAATAGGTGGTCACTTTTTCAAAAGGATTGCTCGAATGTAATGATGATGGACTCTGATGTTCGACGGAAACTGGCCCCCAAAAATTGCGACTCTGTGGATAATACAGCTAGAACAAAGACGATGTCCTACAATATAACTAATTGAAGAAATTTCTCATTCACATGAGCAATGCTATCAAAATTACGCCATGAAGCAATGTTTTATGGGAGTAATAGGATTTTAGAGTGCCTATAAAATTCATATAAGAATTCGCTTGAGAATTTTCTTATCACTGTTGAAATATGGATTACCCACCAAATGAATAAGAACTATTGTATGTTATTTTCGAAATTTTACGCTAGTGATTTGGGTATTTGTCATAAGCTAAATTATTATAGATAAACAATCGATATTGTGCGATAATCTATCTCATAATATAAATCCGTGGAAAAAATTTATAAGAAAAATTAAATCAAGGGTAATTTGTATTGCCATCAATAAGATGAATGTTTTCTCACGAAACCAATATTTCTTCATGAATAGTAACCGTCCATGTACGTTTGTTAAAACAGAGTATAATTTGTATGTACTTTTGATCGAAGATCTCCAAATTTGATTGAATTTTAAATTTGGTCTTTGATGGATTTCCAATTTTTTTCAAATTTTGACTGTATTTTGAGTAACAATCAGATCATCTATCCAAACCTTATTACGCACCCTTGATTTAAATTATTACTACTGGCAATAGTTTTTGGAATATAGAAATGTTACCCTAGTAAATAATGAACATATAGATTAATAAAGCTTTAGAGGAAGCCTACTCATTTTCAGTGATTTTG
This sequence comes from Latrodectus elegans, assembly GCA_030067965.1. Classification (NCBI taxonomy): domain Eukaryota; kingdom Metazoa; phylum Arthropoda; class Arachnida; order Araneae; family Theridiidae; genus Latrodectus; species Latrodectus elegans. Next base: position 28,401,967 of record CM057814.1, read on the forward strand.
ATAATTTTTTAAACTTAATTATGCATATAATTTTATCCAAAAGTGAGGGAAAAATTTAAAATAAAAGAAATTTACAATGAAAACCACCTTAATATGTTATATATAGTAGTATTTACTAAAAAAAATAATAAATGAATATCTATAAATTAGCAAATATTTAGAAGAGTATCTGTGTGCAATACGGTATAGTTAAAAAACAATTTTGAATAACTTATTTTAATATGTTTGAATCATTATTCCTAGAAGAAGTAAAATTTATTAAAATAAACATTGTATCTGCAGCACGCTAATACAATGCAATTCTATATGGCAAATTTTGGATACTGCAGTCATACATTTATTTTGGTTTTATTGCATAATATTTACACACACATGGCTCTATCTATGGAATTTAGAAATCGAAAACACTTACCAGTTGAAGGCCGGTTTATCCAGTATTTTTCAGGATCTGAAAAATAACAAGAAAGTCAAGCAATCACTTCATTTCCCTAAAACTGAGGGATTGATATATTAACACATAGATTAATTCTGAGTTAAACTTACAACTGACAAATGTGTACCGGGCTTGGAAGCCAGTACTTGGGTATTCGTCATTAGCTTGAAACTTGACTGTAAGCGTCGGCCCAGACGATACAAGAGCTGGAGGTCGGAACGTGTTGCCATTATATACGTCAATTCGAGTGCCATTACTGTCAAATACCTGGGAAAATGTATTATTATGTACCACAAAGCTCTACTAGTTACATCATTGAAAATATTTCTTAGGCTAATTATAACCATACAAACAATTTAATAATGAACATATTCGCAATTTTTTTATGGTTAAATTGACAATAACATTGACGAAGTATAAATATTATTATTTGATAAAGCTCATTGATAATGGTATTTAAAAGATGATTAATGAAAAATGCTGCCCTACCTCTACATACGACCAAAGAGACAGCTGAAAATCTGTAAATATCAGCTGCACAAAACCAACTTGCTCGAGGTTTTGTATGATGTATTCCGCACTGTAATCACTGGGGTAACCACCAGGAAAATTAGGGGATTTTATAACCCCCGAACTGTTAGTCTCAAAGTAGTCATAACTTCCTTTGTAGATATATATATTTTCTGGAAGAGAAAAATTATAATTATTATATTTTCAAGTGGTCCACACATCAATATTAAACAAGAGCAACATTTTTCTTTACAAACAGAAATATATGATTGATATCTCGTTTTTTTAATGCTTTCTATTTCCGGTACATAAAAATACTATTGTTAATGCTGCTACCATCATAGCAGTTCATTAAAGAAGTGTATTCACTTCAAGCATATAAAATTATTACCTGTTTTTAGTCATTCGCTAAAGTATTACATCAAAGTTGATTAGGTTTAGGTAGATAAAGCTATTATCTATTTTTTTCAATTTTTATTTGCTATCACTATATAACATCAAAGTCTACTAACAATATTATAAACAGGATTCTCAATATTAGATAGATAAAATTAAGTATTGTTAATGATTTCGATTGTAATGGTAAAACTTTTAAAAGTCTATAAACTTTAGAGTAGAAAAGCTACAATTTTTCCTAGCTGTTGTTACTAAGTACAATATTTAACTTACAGGGAAAATCCAGGGCCTCCTTTTACATCGTTGTTACAGTACAATATCATGGGGACAGGTTAATTTCAAGCATAAGACAAGTACAAATTTTTATTTTATAAGACTATAATTTTGCTAGTTTTAAGAAGCTTTAAGAATTTATCACAAAATTACTTTTATAAGGAATTGTGCACAAAATCGTTGTAACGCCTTTTGAGATTTACTTCACTTATCATTTTTCAGAAGAGTTTATTAATTATTTGGACAAAATACAATTGTGATCAGGAAATCGTCCAAGAAACTCGTAAGTAATTATTTTTATAATTTTAACTGCATTAATTAAGCAAACTGGTCACCAATTATGTGACAGAGATGGGACAAAATTCTTTTTTGACTATTGAGTTATCAAGAAAGTTTTCGCTGGCAATTAATTTATTTTTGTGATTTGCATATATAATTATTATATAATGTAATTTGATCTATGTATATATATATATATATATATTCCCATAACTTGTAATAAGGCTAAAATATTAAAGATATTTATCGTCTAAATAAAAGAATTCTGCGTGAACAGAGAGATATCGTATAGTTTGCTATATTAACTGCCAATTTTTATAAAGTCTGGTCTGATGAGCTAGAATCTTAGAATGGAACTTCTGAGAACAAATTTAAAGCAGAAAAAATTTAATATAGGAATCGAAAGCGAGATTTTTACGAAAGAGCATTTTTCACTTTTCTGGAGTCTCTGAATCAATGTGTTTGAAGTTAAGAACTTCCAATTTCGAAAATATCTCTTAAATTAATATCTTTCTAAATATCTGTCTTTAGTTTCGAATAAATGAGAAACTAGAAAGTTGCAGTTCTCGTTATCTGATGAATGCTACTTCTGTAATAAAAAAAAGAGAGAAAAGACATTTCAGTCATTGTATTTAATTTCACGATATTAATAAGGACGAACATATTATTCAGACTTAAATCATATTTGAAAATAGGGAATATTTTAAAGATTTAGCGAAAGCAGTTTTTTTTTTCTGACTGAAATATTTTGAAACATTTCGAAATATTATTGCAAAATTTGACTTAAAAGTCCTCCAAATCTTTACAGTGTTTATTTTTACATTTTTTTTTCTTATGAATGCTTAAAAATTTAAATAAATGTAGTTTTAAATTAAATATTTTAAAGAATTTAATAAAGTGTAAGTATATTGGGAAAGATAATTATGCTCATCAAAAATAAACAAAATAAAAAAGATCACACATAATTATAATAAATAAAAAAAAATTTCTGATTAATAAGAAAATTTCTCACATTTTTAACTACACCGATTTGGAGGAAATTTGACAACCAAATATGGCTGTGCAAAACACTATCAGAAGACGATGTAAATTTTAGTATTTAAAGAGAAAAACCTCGATTAAAAATAAATGATGTCTTTCAAATTGTAGAATACGAAACATTACACTTCTACAGCAATAATTCATAATATGGTATTGTAAATTGTTAGGTTCAAATACAAAAACATTTTTTTTTTTTTGTATTTGAATCTAACAATTTACAATATCATATTTCTAAATTTTCAGTCAGAAAAAACAGAATTTTTTCAGTCAATATTTTTCCGACATATTTTTGAAAAAGCACTGATAAAGCAAAAATAGTAATTACTAAGCCAACATTTTCCATACACTTCTGTGTTACTAATTTATTAAAAAAAATGAATAACCAAAAATTTATAAATTTGTATAATTATAAATTTTTGTGTGTTACAAACCTAAGAAATAAATTTTTGGAAGTATCTGCCATGTTTAACTAAAGCTTCTGTATTTAATATTTAATAATTAAATGTTCTTCAAAACATTTCTTGATAAATATCATTTATCACAACAGTTTTATGAAAGAAAAATATATTTATCGGAAATTTTAATGGTCTTTCAAAAATTATTAGTTCGTTTAAATTTGCAGGATTTCTTAAACAAATTAGTTCATCTTTCTACGTTACGAGTTACTTTTTGGTGTACGTGGGATAATTCGAAGGGGATTTAAAGTTTATAGGGAATTCTAACTATTATAATCATTTACGATTGTCATTGAAAACAATTATTGTTAATATTTTTTCTTAAAAAAATATAAAAATTAGTGTCAGGTTACTCTTTTTAAAAAAGATAATCCCAGAGTTGGAAACATATTGCTCATAATTATTACAGACGAAGTAAGCACTTCTACCTAATACGATTTGAGAGACATAAAAAGAAATATTTTTGTTCAATAAAAATGTTAAAGCACACAAATTGAAATTCTATCTTGAAAATGCTTGCTTTAATTCTAAACTAACAAACTCAAAACTGTTGCCCACTAAAGATCTCTACTTAAGGTTTAGGAAGGTGATATTTGAATATACCAAAATTCTGAATTCCTGGTTAGAAAAATCAATGTCATAATTAGTGATAATCAAGCGTCATTGCCATAAAAGTAGATCAAACATTCACATTCCGTGTATATACGTCAAATATTACATAAACTTTCGTAAGCGAGACCATCTTTCTTTTTAACAGCAAACAATAGTAACAAAAGATTCTTACCGAAGCAAAATAGAACAAAACTGAGCATAAGAAAAAAATATATAGAAATTAATAAATTACATATTTAATTATTTGCCTCAGGAAAAAGTTGAGGATATTTTCTTCTTATAATATATATGTATTCAAGAAATTCAAAATATACGCGATACTTGCTTTTAGCACTGAATTGTAAGCTGAAAGCTTCCTCATAGGAAACACTGAACAAGAAGTCCACAGATACCAGCTTCGTTTTGGATTCGTACACCAGATCGGACGATCCATTTCCTTTGGTGCCACAGTATTCACGACCAGACTTACTGTACGCAGATTCTTTGATCCACAAGAAGTCGCATCTAGGGGAGAGTGAAAATTAAAATTCGTAAGCGAAAACGTAATTAATGTTACTGATAATATTTAGAATGAGGCACGGAAAACTTCGTGAGGAATATGTGTATATATATTTCGGTACTTCCTTTAACTCTTCATAAATTTTTTATTCAGTGTGCAACTGATCCAATCACTGATTCTTAGGCAGGCTGCAAATTCGTAATGATCGCATGAGACTTGTCCCGCGAGACAAGCTGAGCAATGGACTCAATTCATCGCTAGACGGCGCTGCAATAACTTGTCACGTGTCGAGTACCAAGCACAGATTGTTTACATATGTATTGCTATGCAATAGCATTTAAATTTATAGCTACTAACGTTTAAAATTTTCTTCATTTATTTTTTCAACTCCTAAACTGATTATATAAACAAATATATAGGTCTTTAACAACTCTTTAAATTTATACAATGTCAAATTCAATATTAAATAGACCTTTGAATATATATTATTTTACTAACTGCTCAATATTTGAATATGCTGAAAAGTTTTCCCAAATGAGTGGGAATAATAGCATTTTAACGAAAATGAAAAAAGGTAATATGTTATGGCAAGAGAAGTTTGTCAGCAAAATAGTTTTTGATGATATAATAGAAGATAATGAAGCAGCTTATTCTGTCTCGGCGACGGTGAAAGCCGAGATGAAAAAATCAGTGACCTATAAACCTACTGTTGTGATCACAATGAATGATAAGGTAAGTTGATCTTTAATTTTTTCTAAAATAATTTTTAAATTATTTTAGAAATTATTTAACTGTTAGCTTTATAAGCATAACTTTATGCTGAAATAAATTATTTTTAATGTAGTTTATATTGCATCAATCAGATGATATTAGGATATATTTAATGTAAATTAGGAATATACAGTAAGAGCAGAATATATTATGCAGTAGCTTAGAAATTATAAATTAACTTTCTAAACTGTGCAGCAGGAACCTTATAAAGAATGAACTTTAGTTAAATTTTATATAATAATCTTAGCATTTATGTAATAATAATCAGTAACTTCCACAATAAAATCTGAATGCTTGAAGGTCTTTTATGATAATTCATTGATATAAGTGTTGTATTCTTATGTAAATATATAAGAAATCATTTCATTGAAGCATATTTTTATGTGCAGTAATTAAATGGGAGTTTTTAGAAAAATTATAGGCCTGAGAGTTTTTTTCATTGAATATTAAAATTTTTAGTTAACTTGGCAAAAACTTTATATTACTATTAATACTTAAAAGATAACTCTATTTGAATTTCTGATTCTATTATGCATAAAAAGTGTTATTAAAACTTTAATTTTAGAAATTCTGTGGGTCATATCTCTTTCTAGTTTTCATAAATAATTACAATAGATCCTGAAACAAAAATATGACTATTATCATTAATGAAAGATAACTAATGTTATTTTTATTATGAAGTTATTGTGTAAGCATTATGTAATAATTAGACTGCATCAAATCAATCTTCAAAAATATAATGGTTTGGCAAGATTTTACTTTTAAATGCATAGTTAGATAAAAATACATGTTTTGAAGAGTTGCTAAATGTAATTTGTGTTTACATAATTTACTGGCACAATGTTAGTATGTTTTACAAGTTAGTCTGAGCTTTATTTTACCAGAATTATTCAGATAATTTTGTTAATCTTGAGATGGAATGCTCAATTAAATATTGAAGAAAATATTTAAGAGTGAAGAGTAAATTTCTGAAAGGTGTTGCATGATAACTGTTGAAGATGTACCAAGTAAATAACACACCATGATATTATTTTTATCCTATGTTTAAGTATGCATTTGTATATATTTATATATTAAAATGGATTAAGGTGTGTACCACAATTTAGTAGTAAGGAATCATTTTAAATTTAAAAACATTTTACCAGTTTTTGTTTATTTATAATTTAAAAAGTTAAGTATCGCTCTATTGCATTATTTTTATAAAAACTAAATTAAGTGGCACTCAACCTGTCCCTTTTTGGTACGCAATAAGAGACAAGACCTTCAGTGCCCATATTTGTTTTCGTGACTATACATGTGCCAGTTGATGCATTTATCTAAGTTAGTTGACCAGACTAAAGCAAAATCCTAGTTTTTAATCTGAAGCATGCTTCATATTCAATTTTATCGACTCACTGAAGCGATGAAAAGCTATATCAATCTTACCCAGCCTAAGGATAAGCAATAAAATATTTAATTAAATTTTCAATGATTCAAAATTTTAAAAAAGAATTATATATTTATGTAGAAGTATGTAAAGCACATTTATTAAAAAGTTAGGCAATGGAAACTAAATTTAGTTAACACATTTTTTATTTATTCTTACAGGTGAAAACTGCTTCTTGCACTTGTGCTGCTGGAGGGATGCCAGCATGCAGGAATTTGTCAGATATCAAGCTTACAGAAATAAATTAACTTTATTGTATTCAAATAAAAGACACATTAATAGTTGTATAATTATATAAGGAATTTAATTCAATTATCATTCTCAATCAGTAATTATGAAGCACATACTTTAAAACTGATTTCAAAATAATGCAAATCCACACTTAATGTGATACAAATAAACCGTTAAGTTCAAGACTAGAAAATTAACAATTCAATTTTTTTCTTCGGGAAAAAAGATTTTGTAATTTTAGCAAATAAAAACTATATTACTTATTCATTTAAAGCCAAAATAACCACCAAAGAGAGAACCTTAAGTAATATTTTTATATTGTTATTATTTCTAAATTTTTTCCTTGTGAGGATTCATTTATCTTTAACATGATTTATATTTTGAATAATAATTTATAAGTAGAACATGTGCATTCATTATATAAATTGTGTGAGTATTGTATTATATTACAGTAAGCAATTTTATTAAAATTCATTTCAGTAATTTATAATGCATTTATCAATTTTTAATATAAATTTTAATTTTAATGGTGATTTTTTCATTTACATTTAAAGTAGTATGCATAAAATATGTTAAACCAATCAATCATATTTAAATTTCTTAAAAATATTTGATAATAAACTCAAATTACATTAGATTCATATCAAGTTTCAAAATATAATATTTAATTTAATATAGCAAATTTTTATAACATTTAATTTCATAGAGAGAATAAATTGGCAAAACAAAATTACTTACTCTATTGTACAGGCATCCTCATTTTCATCATTCGCTTGTTCTGGAAGCAGGCGCCGAAGTACACGCCGTTCACTTATTGGCTTCGAGAAAACAAATTTGCTTGGGACAGCATTTTGTTTCAATAAACGCCGATTCGTGAAATTTTCATACCAAAAATCTGTCTCTTCAAAATGATCTGAACACAAAACTGACCAGGGTGAAGGGGAAAATTCTTCTCGTCGTAGCTTAATCAGCCATTCTTTTAGTAGTTTTTGATTTTTAAGGAAATCTAAAAACGATTTTTCTCGGCATTCAACTTTATACTTAGCATTTTTACACCCATACGCTGCACAATACCTAGATTTAGATAAAATTTTTCCATCCATGCTTAAACTCACGTTCGAAATCTATCGTGTTATTAGGCTTGGAAAAAAGTAAACAAATCGTGGAGCGTACTTGCCATGTGACTTTGACGTCACAGGAAGTGAGTCAATTCACGAGAATCACATCAGACCAAATGACGTCATTGATGTCTTAGTTACGTCAGAAAAGGGGTGGAGCGGGAGACGACTCTAGATTTCAAGCAGGTTCGAAATATCTGACAACAATCCACGAGACAGCGCTCTCATTGGTTTAAGAACTCAATGACGTCAGATACGTCTTAGCTACGTCACACTACGACATCGACGAAACCACATTTGTCTACTATAAAACCGCGTCTTAATCGGATTGTCTACCGAATTTGCGGCCTGCCTTAGATATCTACGTTGCTTTGTTTCATTTATCGACTTTTTCCTGGATCTTAATTTGGATAGTATCCTAATGAGATTTTATATAACCAGTACATTTATCATATGGACACTATAATAATGGATAGTATATATAATAATATAATAATGTATTTTACAGAGATCTTACGCTCGCTAAAGGCAATATGAGTTTTGTTATCTAATTACAATTTTCAGAATTTGCGAATTAAAATTTTATGTTAACCATTTATTATTAGTCATTTTTTTCCATCACATTAACTTTATCTAAGAAAATCATTTGACGGAAAAAAGCCAGATCGCCAGATGAATCCCATTTAATTGCTCAAAACCGTGCGAAAAAATGACCTGGAGATATTCCATTAAGATATTATACTTCCACTATCAAATCGTTTTGGCCACTGTAGAAAATATTTTCTTGAATTTCAGGGTAAGTATAACTTAAGACATTTTTTGACTAAAAAAATTATATTGTATAATTCTGTTAATCTCTACGATCATTTTTTGCGCACGATATCTAATTCAACAAGAGGTTACAATTTAAAGTAGATACCAAACTACTGTAAGCATTCATATTTAAGATGAGTGAGAAAGGAATCCACAAAACTGTCTAACTGAAATGATTTGCAATTAAATGCTGAATAATATTCAAAATTATATTCAAAATGAATATTGTGCTCATATATTCATTTTGAAATATTGACCACGGTGACCTGGTTGATTAGGATGTAGTTCTCATTATCGGAAGGTAGTGAGTTCGAATTCCAACTTAACTGAAGATCCATCGTGTTCGCTAAAGGCGGCGGGGGCACATTAAAATTGGGCGTGGTCACAATATCCTCCAAGTGAAATGATACTCTTGGGTCAAGTATTGGAGTCTTCTGCTTGATCCCTGCTTCAAAATCATGAAGACTCCACCCGGTTGCTTCAATTTTGAAATAAATTCATGCATTTTTCAAATTTTCAGCATTTGGAAATAGTCAACAAGATTGGATGATCTTGAATGGAATATACTTGATAAAAAATTTAATATGAAAATTATAGATAGAGCTTTACGTAAATCCTTTATCAAATATTTTCCCATAGGATTTCTTTGTTCTGAGACATTAAACGGAACAACATGCAAAGCACTGACCTGCAGGTCTTGTCGTTGGAGCAGGTGGGAATGTTAAGTCGCTGGATGGTGATCTCTAGGTGACACGACGGACAGGTGATCAGTTCCACGCTGCATCGCTGGGGTATCTGAGGCTGGTTCTTATTGATGATCGAGTTCTCAGCCAACACCTTGGTCAAGCTGGTGGCGTTCTCGACGCTGATGATGCCGGACTCCCCCACATCTATGTAGTATTTGCGGCCGTTCATCCATTTGCACAAATCTGAAGAAGAAACCGAGTGACAACACAATTAAAAACAAATTATAACAATAACTGCAAGACTAGTTGTTAAATTTAACATCCGTTTTTATTAGAGGTATTTAATAAAGATAGTTACAAGATTGGCTGGTTGGGTTTTATGACCCAAGGTCCAAAAAGGAACAAGATTACGAGAAACTGTAGCAAAGTTGTGAGTATACTGTAGCAGACCAAAGTTTTCCAGTTCATTTATCGCGATGAATGTGTCTCAAAATATCTTAAACATGCAATTTTGTTTCAATAAGATTTTGATGAATTCTGAAATATTATTAACTTTTTGTCCTCAGTTTTACCAGCAGCGTCTACATTAATATTTTTTTTTAACTTTATAGAGATTTTTCTAAAATTACTTAACGATATCTCTTTCTTCATAGTTTTTTTCTACTCCCTTAAAATATTTTCTGGCAACTTCAGTATAGAGAAAAAAAAATGTGATATACTTATATCAAATTTTTAACTAAAAATGAAATTTTTTTTTCATACTCAAACACGGTACAAAAATAGTTAAAAACAAAATTTCTGGCATTAAAAATCATATATTTTCCAATAATTCGGAATTTATACCAAAAAAAGTTTGGTGTCTCAGTTTTTTTTTTCGAACGATAAAATTACATTTCTGAGAAAACACTCCAAGCCTTTTCCTGCAAGTGGGGGAAGGGGGTAACTTGACATCTCAAGTAGCTTGGAGTACTCACCGACTTTTAAGTCTCAAAAAATAATTTTTTTCTTCGTTATCTAAAAGGTAAAACTAGTTTTTATAAGGTCCTTAGATCACATGTCCTTCTGTTTTTTTCACTCTTGAAGCACATATACTTCTGATTCCCCAGCTCTCCAGGGAAGGGAACTGTCATAAGAAATATCCTTTTTCAAATGAAATGTGAGACTTATAAATTTAAAGATATATTAAAAAGAAGCAGACTTACTACTCGATATCGATTTGTTTTCGATGAAGATTCGATTGCGAAATTTTAAATGAGCAAGGATCTTCAATTTACTTGACTAGGCTTAAGGAATTTATGATTATCTCTATTTTTTATAGATTTTTACAATGTACATCATTTTGCTGAAGCCATTCATCATGAAAAGTTTTGTTTCCCAATGCTGATATTTTATAGATTAAGTTAACCTTCATCGAGTAACAATTATTTTAACTAGTAGAAAACCATATTTAGCAATAGTGTAACGCAACTGATTGCTAAATATGGTCTGATGCTTGGCACTGGTTTACTAGAGAAAACAAATTTTGATATGAAATTTATTTTTAGTACAAAACAACAATTTGTACTGCTTTTATCAGGAGGAAAGAAAATATTATATTTATGTTTATAATATTTAAAAAAAAAACCTATAATATAATATATAAAAAGTAAAAGTTTGACTTGTTCTAATCCAGAACAAACATAAATTTTTTTTTGATTGCATTAAATAATTATGCTGGTTAATCTGTGGTTCGGGTACCCCTTTCTCACCCAATGGGATTGTATTTTGCATATTTGTGTGCACTAAAAGTTTATTTATTCTAATATAAAGTCACTGATCCTTTGATAAGTGGAATTTCATATGAATCACTTATGGATTAGAGTAGGTCTGATAATGAATCATCTCCTCATTTGATCTAAGTAATTATTGTAAATAGAAACTATAAAAATATTTAAAATATTTTTTCTACGGCATATCCTTTTTTATATTTTTGCTACAAAGATAAAAACTATTAAAATTCTATTAATTTTTTAAAAATAAGATTTAACTTAATTATTTAATTATCATATGAAAAATATATGCAGTATAGGTCATTAAAATTTCCGACACAGTAAAGAATGCAGAAATAGAATATTTATTTAACCCACACTATAGTATGGGGAAGAAAAAAAAAACACTAAATTTTTCAAGAAATTTGGTGGTACAAATTCTGAGAAATCAGTATTCAGAGCAGCTAAGTTTAATGATAAGGATAACACTCATCTAACTAGGCATGTATTTATGAGGAGATTGGTTTTTAAGTATCATTACAGAAATTCATGCAGTTTTAATAACATGCCAGAATTCATTAGTTATCTGTGAGTGTTTGGCAACCATCATCCCCAGTCGATTTCATTTAGTGATAGATCAGGTAATCATACTGACGGAGGTAACATTTAAGCACACTCTGCGCTAAGAAGTATCAAGATAGTATGAACAGCATGGGGACATGCACTGTCTTGGTGAAAAATAATCAAAGTAAAGCATATGACTATGGAAAAAATCGGAAAATACCCTCTCGAAAAATGTATTTCCACACAGTAGAGAATATACAAGAGAAAAATGATATCTCAATGCCAAGAACTGAGTTGAGATAAAATATGGTAGGCAAACCATTTGTCAAAGTTATTGGTTAAAGTTCCAAGATAAAAGGAGGACGAACGAGGAAAATCATATGCAAAAAATTCATTACTAACATCAGAATCGCCACGATTTTGAAATCAAGCTTCCAAATGCGTAGCTATGTCATTTTATTGGATGAGGTTCCACATCTTCACAAGTAGCCAAAGCAGAAGTGTCCTCTTTTAAATTTGATAAAATTGATGAAGCAATTCATATTAACGTATGTCATTATGAACAACCGACAGAAACTATATAATGTTTTAATCTATGAGACAATAATAAATCAGCATTAAAAATTTTCTGAAAGAAATTCTGAAATATTTGACTACTAAGAAAATTTTTTTATCGCAGCATATAATTATATTAAAATAAAGTATTTATCAAAAACATGAATCTATATAGAAACAGCTATAAATATTAATTTTCAAAAAACATCTTTACCTCCGTCTGGTAAGCAGTTTACTAAGGAGACAGCCAACAGAAAGCCATATATTTTCAGACCTAAAAGAAATAATCTGTCTATTAAATAAATAAATAAAAGCCGAATATATATAATGTATTAAAGTTAGAAAACGTCAAGATTTTTTAAAGAAAGAATAAAAATTTAAAATTTATATTTTCAGTTTTCTGTTTTTCTCCAGATATTTGATCAAGCCATCAAAGTGATAAAAACAAAGATTTTTATTATTTGAAAAGAAGAAAAAAAGTTTATCATTACACCAAATTTCAAGATCGAATAAAATATTTACAAATGCAAGGGTAAAACGATTACAAAATATTAATTTAAAATGAAAGGAGACTATGTTCAAACTGAAGAAAAAGAAATATTTTAGAAATAGTCAAATAATAATTCTGAAAACTTACTTTAAAAAATGAATACATTTTTGTTTTCGATATAAATGAATGGTACGAGATTTTACAAAATATTTTTATACATCTCAAGGAGAATTCACAGTGAAAACGCTTATTTTTATAGTTAACTATAAAGGTCCTTTAGAAAATTGATCAAACTACTACAATAATATGTAACAGAATAAAAGTTAAGAAATTTTCATTGAACTTAAAATTAATATTCTCGTTTGAATTATTGATCGACTGTTTTAAGAAAATAATAAAATCAAAATATTTTACGAAACAGTATCACCGGGGATTTCCAACAGTCATAACGATCAATTATTCTAAACTAGTTCCAGCTTGCATCAAAATTAATAACAGAGCATGATTCGCGTAATTTATTCCAAAACAAGTGAATTATAAATCGTTTCCATTCCCCGGAAAACGTAACATTACATCGCAATCGAAAGAGCTTCTACTGTGTGACGTGAATCCAATTTTCTCTGATGTTCAAGGAGAAAAGAAATGTAAAACACATTTCCGTTTGTTTTGAACATCTGAAATTGATTGGCACCTTATTAGTGGAAAACGGATGGAACTAGAAAACGAATAAAAATTCAAGACGGATAATATTGGAATGGGTTAAATAGGTTATGATGTTCGATTTTAACAGATGCAATAGAGGTAAAAGCAAATATTTTCCGGAAGAGTCTGGAAATGACAATCATTCTAATTTGATTTGGCAAACAAATCAATTTTATAATTTTACATTTTTTGTTTTTAATTCCAAACTGTTGTTCGAATTGGAAATCAATCAATTAAAGCATTTTTTTTTTCTCACAGAGATAAGTATGCGAAGAATCTTGTTTTCATTTAAGTATGCTAATATGGAAAATCATGCCAGTTTTTGAATCATTAATCTTAATGAATAAGGCAAGAAGTTAAAAAGGTTTCTTTCCTTTAATTAATCAGTCCAATATAGGTAATGGATTTAATGGAGGTCATTTAAAAAATGCATTTCTAATTATGTTGTTATTGTATAATACTCGCGAAGATAATACTAATACATAAAAATTTCTCAATAAAAATACCCGATATCATAAATAAAATTTAAATTTTAATTCCTACTTTACATGTTTTTCTCACTGCTATAATGTTAATTATTTTGTTATTCATGTAGTTTGTATATTGCGCAACATATCACAAATTTATAGAATATTTTAATGATATCAAAATTTAGAAACATATTTAATTTGAATTTTCTTATAAGTAAGTTATTTTTTCTTCCTAAATACTGTGAGTCAAGAAACACGTAGAGCATTTCGAAATAGTTTCTCTCTCAAGGGATCGCTGTAGTATATAAACAGAATAGCGGAGTACAAGAAATCCTAAACATTATAATTGTGTGTGTTTCAATTTCAATATAATCATAAGTTATTCCAAGATCTATGAAACCACTCAAAATAAAGATAACAAAGAAAAAAAAATGAGCTAATTTTGCATAAGTTATGTACTTCAAATTTATTCTTTAAATTATATAAATCCCACCCTTTTTTTTACGATGCACTGTTGAAAATGTAGTACAGTGCAAATACATTTTCGAAGTAAATGATCAGCTGGACTATTCTGAATGACAAATAGTAATCCTTTATTTTCAATCAATGGTATTATTCCCTTTCAAAACAAGGTCATATAAGGAAATAAGTGAAAAATCACAACGAAATCAGGTCATCTTCGAAACAGCACAACACACAATGGTAGCATACAAGACAATTTATCGCTACACGCAATAAATAAGTTTCGCCAAAATGCATCTTTTTTTTTTCTGGTGCACGCCAAATCCCGTGGAACACTTGGGAAAAGACGTCGAAGAAAAATTACCAGTTTTGGTTAAAGGTCAAGATTTCAGTTCGGACTTGACCTCATTTACATCAGCGGCACTTCTAGGACCACACCCTGACGTTAGGGAATGACGCCTCCCCTCGAGATAACGCGCTGGAAAGTTTTTTCGTTCTTTTCTCTCAGATCCGTCATTTATTAAACTGATAGATGCACCCATTCGGTCATGGACAATACGTGATGCAAGATATATGAAGTCCACTTTTTGTTAATGGTCATTCGGTTTATAGTTGAGAGCAGGTAATAAAGATAAGAAATTTTTAGTTAATGGAACGCCATTTCGTGTCAAACGTAATTGCTGCTATGAGAACTGAGAAGTAGTAAACCTCTAAAGATCTACACAGCTACATAAAAATTAAGTATTGAATTCAAAATGGGAAAGACGAAATTGTTAAAAAAAAGAGCAAGGCAGAAAGAAAGTATAATTTTTTTCTATTAATTTGAGATTATAGAACTGAAAAGGTTCTAATTTAATGCAATTTAAACAAAAGGCTAATATTTACAAAAAATTACAAAAAGAAATATCGTAAAGTATCAAAAATCTGATACTTTCAGCTACTAAAAGACGTACAACTTTATGAATTTATAAAATGTATAGATGTTTTATAAATATCTAAACAAGAAATGTCAGCTTTAAATACAAAATTACACACGACAAAAGTCCATTTGAAAAACATGCATTAAAAAAATAATTAAAATCGGCGAATGAAAGAATATGTGACAGTGAAATTGATTTTATGTAACTCTGGAAGATAGCAACATGGAACAGATTTACAGGATTGACATAAATTTGTTCCAAAGACGTAATTTTTTTCTAGGGTAACAGAAACAGTAGATATAAAAAGATCTTAGAAGTCTTTTTAAACATAATTTTACAGCAGTTCATTATTTTACTGTAAACAGAGAAGGGGAATAGGTAATATAATAATGAGCAATTTTTGATTCAAGATATTTGATTTAGAATCAAGTAATCAGTATCTTTATTTTGAGTTTAGAAAAATTTAAGATATATTCCTAAAATAATTAACAAAAGCTACCATTTGCAATAATTTGACTTCTCTCCAATCAAATTTAAAACTGTAAAATTCCAAAATGTAAACAATGTCACACAACCCTATCCTTTACGATGTTATTAAAAATTCAAATAAATGTGTATACTTGAATTTAGGGCATAGGTCAATGAACGAATTGTTTCAATGACCACATGCCACATTTAACCATAAAAGCACTTAGAAAATATCCACCTGGTGTTTTCCCATCATTGCAGCTGCATGGCAAAATGACATTTTGAAAACGCATCGCAAGAGAAACAATGCAACAACATGCTGAAAAAAAAATTCAATTTTCTCATCAACAGGTAGCCGCAAATGAAGGTTCCATTGGAAAAGCTTGCCAGTGACCTGCAGCTTTCCACTGAGAGCAATTACGGCTTTCGCTTTCAGTTTTCCCTATTGTCATTCGAGGCGCTTTGTCGAAGAGTGTGAAACAGGTGAGATAAGATAAAGAGCATTTACCGAGGTCCTATCTCGCGGAAACTGAGGCCGGACCGTGCAGGGACGTGACTGGAATAATGGAAGTCAAAGTGAAGTGTTCTTTAGGGTGATCGCCGAGAAGGGATTTGGAAAAACATAATTATAATCCACTAACACGGTGTTTCGGAACAATATTTTTTTTCCCGCGACCGTTAAGTGAGTTGTTTGGGAACTTCAGCTTTCTCTAATGGGAACAAGGTAGAATTTTTTTTTTTTTTTAAATTTATGTCGGTAGGTTATTATAGTTTCGTAATATTGTTTACCGGATTATTCTTCGTGCTATATCCTTTCTTTATCAATGTTTGTGAAGAAAGAAGCAAGGATAGCAAAAGTACAGAAAACTTAATATTTAATTTGCGTGAAAAGTCGGCAATTATCTGCTAATGGATGGAGGGAGAAATAGTGACGGCATATAAAACTTTAGTTAAGGATTTCATACTGTCAATATTTCGAGATTAAATTATAGTCGATAATTATTAATGGAGTTCATATATCCAGGATTTATTCGTACTTCCTCATCAAGCAAGCAAGTTTGATAACATTGATGGGACTTAAAGGGAATAGTTATTGTAGTTTTAATCACAGAAAATGTTGTCAAAATAGCTAATTTAAGGAAAAGAATGACGATTCTGCTAACGTTTTTATTAATGAGTTCAAACTAAGTTTTGTTATTGAAAATGCGAACTATAATTTAAAATTCATATAAAAAAAAATTGTAATAGAATATCATTTCTTAATAAATCTTCCAAAGTTATGAAAAATACAGCATAATATTAGCGAAAAAAGTTTAAAGAAAACTGATTTTTTTTCTAAATAACTTATGATACCAAGGAAATTGTTTTGTTACTTCACCATTTTTTTTTAGAAAGAGAAGAACAAAATTTCCAAAACAAAAATACTCTTTAATATTTTTCTTAAGTCTCTCTCTCAAAGGGTCTTTAATCTATTGTTTTATGAACGCTTACTTTTATCTCTTTCCACCATATATATTTCCCAACAAATGACCGTAGAGTAAATTAGTAACAGTTATTAGGTACATTCAAAGGTAGAATTTGTACCCAACACATTTAGTACTTTTAGAAAAAGCTCATTCCAAAACGATCGAGCTATCCTTAAGCACACACAAAGAATAATTTTGCCCAAAAATATGATAAAAAAAATTCTGACTGATTTTCCCGATTCACTTTAAGAAACACTAATAAAAATTAAAAAAAAACATTTCAAACACAAAGGTTATCTAAACTAACGAGGAAACTCGATATTTTACTGTAGATCTTTTTATTTTATTGCATCATTTGCGAGCTCTTATTAGAGAAGTTTAGTAATTACTTACTTCACAAACTTATGTTTGAAAAATGTGAAAAATCATATACAAGTTAGTGAGAAAATTATTTCTCAGTTTTACTGTAAATGTAAAGTGTAATTTTTATTTGTAAAGTGTAATCACATTGATGTAATGTGATTCTTTACATCAATGTGAACCTCAGATATAGATATGACCGAGTTATTCCTTTACTTTAATGAGTTAAGAAATATCAGTTCCTTTTTATTGCCATCTACTTAAAATAATAGTGAGGATTTCCGTAGTGTCACTAGTCATTCTGGATTGAAATTCAGGGGAAAATAAGTGAAATTCCTTACAATATTCCATTGTTCTAAAAATGTATTTAAATTTTTAAAATGTATTAATTAATTCAAAATCCATTGTCAGTGTAATATTAATAGCAGAACAGCTAGAAAGCAGCTGTTAGGCATTTATAAATATTTTCTTGAAAAACTTTCACAAAGAGTAGAAAATAAAATTTCCAAGCAATCCTCAAAATCAATATGCACCCAGAAAAACATAAGTCTTAAATTTCTTCTTTTTTGTTCAACAGCGCCAAGAATCGAACCAGAACCCTCATAACTAACAGTTCAAATATTGAAGCCACGATAAGAACACTTTGAAAAAAATTTTTTTTTTCCTTCACTCAGTACAATTAAAATAACCATATATTTCTAAGAAGAGTACTCCATTAACTGTACTTCTCATTACACCAATGTGATTCAAGAGGCATTATGTTAAAAACTGGAAAATTAAACTTATATCAAACATCATTAAGCAGATACGAAATTACCAGTTTAAATCAGATAAACTTCATTTGATCGATTTGGCCAGCAAACTTGTGGGAATAAATTGTATCTCAGGCGACTGAATGTGATAAAAGTTTTAAAAACTACCGTATTCCATTCGCATTGATTTACAACAAAACATTGTTAACAGTTACTTATATCATTGACATATAGTTATTTGTGGTATAGATTGTTCGATAAAACAAAGAGTTACTTATCTCACTGTCATATAGTTATTTGTGGTATAGATTGTTCAAATACCGGTGGAAATATTATTTTTGAAGATATATATATATAAGTTACATTCTTTCCACACTTTTCCCACAAATTAACCATTTATAGGAAAAAGCTTTCACGTGGCACATCAGGATCGTGAGCAAAACATTCAAAATGGAACACATCAGCAATGTCAATCGATACGTCGCCAGAGCTATGCAGACCACAAAAGGAGGCCTGTGTTTAATTTTTTTCACGCCTGCTTATTAGCCGACTGACCAGGAGTCCATTGCCCTTTGGCGTGTTTGGTGGCTTTGTCTTTCGGCAAAAAATGGAACTTTTCAGAGATCTCCGCTGCAAAGGGATGACACGCGAGCTTCTCCCCAGCTACTGACCCTCTGAATCGCTCGAATCGTTTGGTGCGAACAATGAAAGAAACTCCTTCAGCGAACCGCAGCGGTTTTCTTTCACAAGTGTATCTCTTTTAACTTCACGGTCCCTCCCCCCCTAATCCTTGCTACCTCGCCATTGCTCTGAATGCAAGGGATATACAATGTCAGACCGAGAAGATTCATCACAATGTATCTTCTTAAAAAGATAAAAAATAAAGATTCTTTTATTTGAAAAAAAATTTTCTTAGTCTAAAATACATAATATGGCACATAAATAGGGGTGAGGAAATATAAGTTAAATGTCAATCAGGAGCACATTTATTTGAAAGAAAAATGTCCTGAAAAATGTTTACAAAAAATAAAACCTCTTTAGAAGTATGAAAGAGAAATTTTAAAAGCAATTTTTACAATAATGACAATTTCAAATGTAGATATTTAGCTGTGGCACTTTAGAAGCATGTAAGTAATTCATGCAGATCCCTATATAATACTGAATCGAGGACAAAATAGATTTGGAGACTACAGTTTGGACAGATTTTAAACCACAGCAAATCGTCCAAAATTCGAAGCGAGAATCGATCCCAAACCGAACGAAAAGTTTCGTTTGTTTGTTGTGTTTAAAAAACGTTTACTAAAAACATTATTTCAATTAATATATTTGTAAAATTATTATAAATTTTTTGTCACTAACGGTCATATTTTATAAATGAGTGATAATTTGATTCCGAACCAACAATTTAAAGCGAATTCCAAACCACTACAAACACTTAAGCCTGCTTTGGAATTCAAACCTACGAGCTGTTGGAAGAAAGACATGAGCGCTAACTATTCGGCAACCACGGAGGCTTCTTCATGAAGATATTCCAGAGGAAATATGCTAAATGAGTTCCTTACATTAAGCATATAAAGTATCTTAATGCTGAAAAATCTTACAAACCTTAAACACCCAAAGATTTTAAGTTGAAATGCCTTCGAACCATAGAATCAAATGAATTTCTCAAATCTTTTATATAATAATAAAGACAAAAGCAAGGAAACATCTATATAAATAAATCTCAATAATAATAAAAATGTATAGTCAAATTCAAATGAAAATCGATGTATAACAATACAATTTACAAAATTACTTCATAAATGTTAAAAAAAAAAAAAAATTAGAATTCCTATTCAAAACAAACATAATTATTGTTATTTTTAGAAATATTCACCTCCAAAAAATGACTATTATTAATGAAGTGATAAACGATTATTTACCATTGAATCAATACCGTTAAACTCGAATATATAAAAATTTAAATTCATTTTATTTACTAATACTAGATCAATCAGAAATGTTTAAATAACTTCAATTATTTCTTAAAAAATGTAGACGTTGATTGTAAATAATATGATCCCACGAAAAAACGCTTTGTTTTTAAGAAAATCTGTAGCCAAAAGAGAATAATAATTGAATTGAGACAAAAGGTAATAATTCAGTAATTAAGTGTTTATCTTAGAGAAATATCTGAGTATAGTGATATACCTTTTTAATTTTTTTTTATTAATTTGATTAGCAGAATGCTAATAATTTTAAAAAGTCAATATTGGTACATATAATAAATGTTTAATTTAGAAAATGTAAAAAATAAAGGAATTTTAATGAAAATTCATTGTAGATTCAAGATAAATTCTTCAAAATGCAGATGCACTATATATTTTTATCACTGTTATTTCATTCGCATTTTTTTAAGGAAGGAAATTGCATTTGTTCTTTTCTAGAAGTTCCCAGTACTGTTTTTACTCTTTCAAAATTTATTTTCAATATCGATTTTTTTTTTTGCACTTATTTTTGAGATTGCAAGCTTTACAAAGAATAAGATCCATTCTTTATTTTAGAATAAGAGATCATTTTTTTACAGAATAAATGAAAAATTCTAGAATATTTTGAATTAAATACACATTGAAAAAACTAAAAAGGTTTTAATAAATGAAATTTATTTTCTGATGTCAAACTATTTCAATAACTGTCATGAGAACGGAGTTTCTTAACAATATAGTTCTTTTTATTGCATTATTTCTTATATCCTCATGAATTTCAACTATATAAATATAATTCATTTACATTATATAGAATATTTTCACTGTCTAATTTTGATAAATAATTTAAATTTCTTTAAAACTTTTGATGTATATTATATTAAATAACGTCTGCTATTAATAAGATTATATATATATATATATATATATATATATATATATATATATATATATATATATATATATATATATAATGTACTTATTTTTATTAAAAGTTCATTTTATATATCATGGGAAATAGTGATAATACATATGCATTTATTGTTTACGTTAAATTATGCATTTTATTGTAGTAAATAACATAGTAAAAACACGCATTCTTTAGCTTCCTCAATTAAATTCAAATATTGAAATGAAAATCGTTTGAATATCCAAAGTTTATGAAAATATATTAGTTGTTGCAAAATATGTAATTATTCTATATAAGATTTTTCGAGAACGACAATAAATGTTTCAGGTAAGAAATTTTGATAAATGCTTAAAATTAGTAAGGACATAAAAAAAAAACTCGCACGAATTTCTTATTTTATTTTATATTGCTTAACATTTCCATTCCTCAAAATATTTAATACAAAATATAATTGTTTTAAGTTCTTTGTTTACAAGGGAAACAAATTCAAGGCCACAAAGATATAAGCTTATTTATACGAAACGCACATGCGTTTTTGCGTGAGTCAGTGACAGCTGTGATTAACTGTCTTTTGATTTGCGGAAATTTTCGAATTTTCCAAGAGCAATGCATGCATGAATATTAAGAACGAGGATCAGTATCGAATGCAAAATTAAGCAGAAATCATTTCTAATAAATGAAGCTTATTTATAGTTACATTTTTTTTCTCCATTTGAAAATAAATGAACTAAATAAAATTTGAAAAATTTAATTTACCTCGGAAGCAAATTTAAAAAAATTTTCGATGATTGGTCAGATTTTTAAGTTAATTTATGAATCAAAGAAAACAAATATTTAAAATCACTGGAAACATATGATCGTAATTCATTAATAAATTCCAACCTAAATGAGAAATACGCAGTATTTTTAAGGTAAAATATTTCTACTTCAAAAGAAAAAAGAAAAAAAACCCACAATTTCAAGCGATGATACACTACTTGTCTTCAGATTCAATATTTTGATTTAAAAAATAGGATATCTCTGACCGCTTCGAAGCGTTTCACAATATAGGATGGAGATCTAATTGGAGTTTTCAAAAGAATGCGATACAGCATATAGTCAAATCCCATGAAATGAATGGGCAATATTTGCCCTCGGTTTTTTTTTTTAACACCATGCAGCATGAATAAAATAAAAGAATAAAATACATTCAACAAGCGAATAGATATTTTTGTAGATTAGAAAGACTCGAACAAAAGGAATAATATTAATAATTTGAGATTTTGAATCTCAACTCTTTCAGAAACTTAAGGAGTCAACTCAACAGAAAGATTCAAATAAATTTACTATAATTTAACCCCTTGACTGACGAATTAAATGGAATTTGATGCGACAAAAAAAAACTATTTAATTTCGCTTAATTGAACTACACCATCAATTTACACCATCATCCCCACTTTCATATAATGCATCCGGCTTATACATGTTACGGGGATTATTTATAATCTTTACTAAACTCAAATATTGGCTAGTATAACATTCACCGTGCGAGACTTCTGCTAAACTGAACTCTTACTTTCAGTGTGCTTTTTTAAATGAGAATCGTCGAACGAGTGAAGCAACTATGTAATCTAATTGTAACTTGCACGGCGTCCGCCGAAAGAAGCGCTTGACGAGTCTGACTCGTCAAAGTCTGTGATGGCCCAGGAAATCAATGACGAGTCAGACTCGTCAAAGTCAGTCAAGGGGTTAATAGATCAGAATCGCTTTGCATACTCATTTTTACGAGACAAAAATTTTAATTCAATTTATATTGTTCAAGATTCTTTACTGTTGATTCTTATTTAAATCCAGGTATTTACCTTATTTTTTTCTTAAGACTATTTCCCAAGATTAATTTCTTAAGATTATTTCGGGATTTTGAATTAGAGAGATTAAAAGAGTGCACAAGAATTTAACACTTATAATCTCCAAATAGTCCATTTTAATAGAGTTAAATTATTCTATAAATTATAATATCTAACATATTTATATACGAGTTAAAATAGATACGAAATTTAAACTTTATATGTTGGATGACGTCTCTGCAACGAGTCAAAATTTCTGGTTACAATATGGCAATTCCCTTTGGCCGAAATGGAGTATTTTAAGTCTGAGGTTCTTTCTTAACAAAATAAAAATTGCGAAGAGCAAATAACATATTTCTTATAATCTCCCAGCCTGCCATGAGGGAGAACCACTGCTGAATTTTGCAGTCAGAAATATAGCCGCTACCCATTTTTCTAACAAGCGCATAAGACGACAGATTCCAGAAATATGAAGCAGTTTAGCATATATATCAACAATATCCCGTCTGCAGCGAAGGGTTCATTTATTTCACCAGCAAAACGCAAACAGTTAGTTCCCGGAATTATCCGCGCGCTCTGTTTTTACCTCCTCTGTTCACCTAACCGACACCTGTTTCCCAAAAGAATGAATAAAACATGGAGGGTGAGTAATTTTTCAGAGGAAGAATTTACGTGGAAACTGGAGAAGGTATAAATGTGAGCCTAGCTTTATCGCCCGGCGTCATATTACTCCCGGAAACTGGATAATTTAGCACGTGCTTCCAAAATGGAACGAAATGGAAATTTATGCGAAAAAGATCTCAACCCACATTAAGAATAGGGCTGCAGTTGAAGCATATGGTTACGAATTATTTACCACGGCAACAAAACATGAATCATCGCGTGCTAAAAGATGAAGATAAGTCTGCATTTGCCACAGACGAATATGATTTGTCTTATCTTTACCTACAGTTAGCTCTAGAAGTAATTATGCATTTGAGATAGATATGCATTACAAAGATTGCAATAACAGATAATTAGTTCTTTAACGGATAATATTACAATAACAAGTAAATATCATTGCTAGTTATTATACTATTACTTGTTATTGAACTAATTACCTATTATTCTAAGTGTTAGAGAGAACAATAAATTTCAATTTTAAAGCATCGTTTGAGTTTCATTAGAAAATTATGGCAATGGAATGATCACTCAAAATTTTAGAATATCCTGATCTTCTATCAAAAGTATTAATTTTTTTTCTACCTATTCGTCTACAGCTATTGTGAGGTATTTTAATATCTACCGGGTAAATTGCCATTTCTGAAGTCCACATGTAGTAAGCCGTATTTACTTGCTCCAAGGGAAGAAACGAGGAAACTTCCAAACCCATACTCCGACAGACTTGCATGAAGAAAGCAGAATCGCAATTCTCTAATTGTACAGTAGATCGCACCTGGGATATTTTACACTTAAAACAGCTTCGTCCCAATGACCTCTCAACTCACGCTAATTATCTTTTGCTTTGTACTTACAGAAAAATTTACTGGTTTCTGGTCTGGAGAATGTAAAGGCTAATACACGACCCCACCACGTGCATTTTAAATTTTACATGGCCATTTTTAATAAAGATTATATTATATAAATACTAAGCAAAATATTTAATGTTCTGAATAAATCTTCACGATTTTAATTTATTAAATATATTTAGACCTTTTATTCACATAAATCCTATAAATACGGCTTTAATAAATGTTGTTACTAGTCATACAAACAACATAACGAAAGCTCCTCAATTAAGCAAATCTGATAATTTAGTAGGTTTTTACATCAAAATCTACATAGTTAATGGTTAGTTAAAAAAAAAAATTGTTTATAATTCAACGACTTTTAATGCAAAAATTCGTAAAGATTAATCTGAAAAAATTATCCCTACATAAATAAAAAATGCATTCGGAAGATTTATTTTTAAAAAAAATTAAAAACGAGCAAGTATAAAATAATTAAATATATTTCTGACAGTTTTTTTTTAAGTAAATATTTTATGTAAAAGAAAGAAATAAATAAAGCAAGAAAAAAATGTTTAAATTAAGTTTTTCTTATCAAATTATATTACTACTTAGAAATTTTTTTATTTTCATACTTTTTCTTATTTACTATAAATAAAAAAATAGAGAAAAATTATGGGAATTACTCTGCTCTATGCTGTAGCACAAATGTTAAGAATAAAAACAAAATAATAACTATAGAAGACCTTTTTTCGGAAATAGGAACCATGTTTAGTTCAAAATAACATTTATGTTTTCTTCAGACAATTTTCAGCATTTCCTTTCTTAATTTTACGAATTAAATAGTGAAAATCTGCACCAGTACTTAAACGACAAACTTTTTCAGAGTTAAAAAATTTATTTAAAAATAATTCAACTACTATGTCCACAATTTGTTATTAACTAATTTAAATTATGTATTTTTAAGATATCATTTTGCATAAATGATAATTAAAATTACTCAAATTTAACAGTCGTTATAAATTAAACAAAAATAATATTTTTGCCATAATAGTTTTTTTTCCTTAAATGTTTAAAAGTGGCATTAATTTTTGTTTATAAATTCTACCTTACATAAGAGAGGAATATTTAATCATAATTAAATCCAGTGTCTTATTAGGTTTATTGTACGAGTCTTCAAATTAAAAAAAAATTAATCAAGTTGAAAACGTAGAAAAGTAAAAATATTGATGGGGAAAAAATCAAAACGAAGTAAATAATTTCCATTATTTAATCAAAAACCTCTTAATGATTTTGAAAAACTTTTTTTCGAAATCTCGAACATATTTTAAGCAATGTGATACTTTATTTTATTAAAACAAACATATACACAGAATAATTTTAGAACATATATAATAAAAATGATTAAGGCAATTAGATATCATAATCTAAATAAAAATACGTCAAACTAATACCATTTATGCTCCAAAAGATATTATATAAAAATTAACATAACATAAATAACATTTCAAATAAATCTCACCAAAAATACAGCGTTTTAGCAGAACGCTATAGTAAAATTTCATTAGAATATATTTGATAGTTTTTTAATATATCGTTACTTGCGCTTAAGCAAATATTTTAATATGCATTTTAAAATTATTATTCTTCAACATAGCTTAATTTTTTTAAATGGCAGATATTTTGCATTGTATATGACAACATATATACCTATATAAATTAAGTAATTTCATGTTTTCCCATTTTGTCTGGTATAATAATACACACACATATATACATAAAGATACTTATCTTAAGGTAAATGTAATTAAAAAATTACATTTTTGACGACACTGCACATATGTTTTAAATAAATAGCGTAATAAAATGTAGATAATTTTTATGTTTCCAAGATGCACTTTTAAAATAATTCCTTAATTATAGATGCAAGAAGCTCTCTTTTAGATTAACATTTCTCTCCACTAGTAAAGTTAATTAAACTAACCAACAATAATTAGTGATCATAAAATATTCAACACTTACCAAACAATTTCATTTCAAGAAAAAGAACTTTTCATGGTGTTTCTGAATGGGGCGCATACTGAACAAAACATAAAAGATCATTTTCGCGTTAGTAGATTTAAAACGAGAAGTACTGCTTCTGGTTAAACTTCCAAGCAGTCACTTTCTGACTAGTTTAATCACCGCTCCGCTTTCGCTCTTGGAAACCTTTGAAATATTTTAACTATTCAACAATTCAGCTGCCCCTTGAGAGGTTTCCTACTTCGTTTAACTGGATTAACTTTATTTACAACGTTTCAGCGGAGTTATTTTAATATGCATCCAAAGGTCAAGCATTATGCAATCGCACAATTGGATCAGCAATTGAAAAATATAAGATCAGTGTGGTAAGGGTTTCATTAAAAAATGTGTGTGTGTGTGTGTGTGTTCCTAGGTGCGCGGGAAGAAAAAAACTTGCTTAAATTTCATTTTTATGTAGAATTGGGATATTCTACGTAGTAGTTAAAAATGGGTTAACACAAAGGTTGTTTCTAAATGCCTGCAAAATATATTCATACATAAATTGACTTTGTTCTTAGCATTCAAAGCAGTTCTCTTAATGCCGTTACAACATCAAGAAAAAAAATGCATTTATTACATATTTAAATACATGCAACTTAAGAACAACAATACATATTCTATAAATACACGTATTTGTTCCAAATGATTTCTAAGGATAATCATTGCCGTTCGTTTTCGTGAACGCTAAATTAATTAGTCATGATTCGTGCATATTAAAATGAATGGCTTTATTCTTTGCCACTGAAATATCTCTTTCTCAAACAAAAGGATGGGATAGTATCCAAATTACTCTCAAACAAAAGAATTTCTCTGAGGTTTTCTATTACTGGCAAAATATTTATTCCATTTTGGAGTTTTGTAGCTATTGAGTTGTGTGATGTCATATTTAATTAGAGAAATATATATATATATATATATATATATATATATATATATATATATATATATATATATATATATATATATATATATATATATATATATATATATATATATATATATATACCAAGCTTCCAAAAATTAGACTTTCACATTAATATTTAAAAAAGTCAAAAACAATTAGGTAAATATGGAAATGATTTTGAAAAAAATCACTTACAATTTTCAAAATCTAAATTATAACTTTTATTAATATTATTTTTAATTGTTGTTGGAAATACAATGTTTACAAAGAATGCAGAAATGTATAATTTCACAAAATTATACAAGCTTGACTGTTGCAAATGCGGTTTAAACATTTCCTGTTAAATTTTAGTATTTTTAAAGCAAATTTCAATATAATTTTTCAGTATATATCTTAAAAGCATGCGTAGGAGAGTTATAGATGCATTGTTCATATAAAAAATATCCTTTTAACAAAATTTTCTGGTTTTTTTTCTTCTTTATTCTAATGTTCTATTTATTAAGTTTCCGAAGAATTGGAATTTAAAACTTTCTAATTCAAGTATTTCAAACAGCAGCGGAAATAATCTTTAATTTTAATTCAAGTAAGAAAGAATAAGAGAACTTTCTTACAACCATCATACAATAAGTATATAAGAAAACAAGTCCTCTGAAATTGTAACCCAAAACAGATCCAAAAAATAATTTTTATGTATTCTTTTGATGGATTTCATATTGCAATTCAATAAAGTATTTTGGAATATATTCATCATAGATTACACTATGTACTAAGTCATTTGATAAAAAAGAAACGTACATTTATAATTAAATTGTTAAACACGTGTAAAGATTATTATTTTTAGATATAATATTTCTTTAAAAGAGTATTTTTTTTTAATCACTTACAATATATCTTTATAGAGAGTCAATACAACAATGTATTCAGAAAAAAGGAATTAAAAAATATATTTATGGGATAAAGAAAATAAATAGCGCCTGAAAGATAAAATTTATTATAAAAATTGACAAAAGAATCTTATCATAATCGAGACCATTTAACTCTATTTACTAAAGGTTAACATAATATTCGTATCGTCTGAGGGGAAGACACAGAAAGTTAGATAATTGGAGTCATGCAAAGGAAATAAACATACACACACATGCATGTGTGTATTTGTATATAGATGCGTGTGTGTATTTGTATATAGATGCGTGTGTGTATTTGTATATAGATGCGTGTGTGTATTTGTATATAGATGCGTGTGTGTATTTGTATATAGATGCGTGTGTGTATTTGTATATAGATGCGTGTGTGTATTTGTATATAGATGCGTGTGTGTATTTGTATATAGATGCGTGTGTGTATTTGTATATAGATGCGTGTGTGTATTTGTATATAGATGCGTGTGTGTATTTGTATATAGATGCGTGTGTGTATTTGTATATAGATGCGTGTGTGTATTTGTATATAGATGCGTGTGTGTATTTGTATATAGATGCGTGTGTGTATTTGTATATAGATGCGTGTGTGTATTTGTATAGATGCGTGTACGTATTAGTATATAGATGCATGTGTGTATGTGTATACGCATGTGTGTATCCAGCTCTGGAAGAAACTTATGGAAAAGGACATGATCCACAAAGGGTTGTCAAGCCAATGATGGTACTAGAACAAATGGTCAAATTAATAATGCAGTACATATGTTTATAATTATATGGAAGTATACTTTAGAATATAGAAAAATAAAAACTGTTGCACATTTATTTATGGTAAAATAAGGGCATAAAGCAGCAATATTATCCAAGTAAGTACGCAAGAAATAATAAGAATTAATATTAATGTAAAATTTACTATCCCATGCCTAATATTCAGAATAATTTTGAAAATATCAATACCTTGATTTTTAATTAAAACTGATAAAGAGAAAATTAAGGATAGTATAACAAACGTTTCATATATTTCTACTTTTTTGCAACACTGAATGCATAAATGCATCCAGATATATAATTTGTTAACACTGATAATTGCTAAAATCTCTGAAATGATCCAGGATAAAGAAAAATGGCATCACATATTTAACCCTTGAAATTGGGCATATCAGTTTTATTACAAATAGTTATCTATGGATGTAAACTGAATATTTTCTTCAAATAATCTGGATTTAAGTGATTATATTCGACTGAGCCTGGAGAAACTCTTATTAATAAGATAAATTTTCGCATTTGCTGTCAGAGTTCTTCACGAACAGAAATAAAAAAAGTCGGAAAGTTTAAAGTCTTTACATCTTGTTAGGTCTTGATAGTAGGCATGAATATCAAGAAATTAAAGAAATCTATTGTCTTTTCTTTTTACATTTTTATTATTTATAATCCACCTATTTCTTGAAAACTTAAGAATCGTTAGCTTAACACTAGTTCCAATATTGATGTCCCTAACAATATTTTCCGAGGAAATTCCTTTGAAAAGAAAATTTGGGCAACAAACAGAAAGAAATTGAGGAGAATTGTTGAGTAATAAAAAAAAAAAGAAACTTATTTTTCTTGACCTGATGATATATCATTTCTGTCAATGGGCTTTCTCTGCTAAAGATGCCCTTACATAATTTTTTTCCAATGGTATGGTATAAGCTTCAGAAAGACAATGGTATCTAAATGCAAATTTCGTCGTTCAATCGTGCTTCAAGATAAAGTTGACTTTTCGTAAATCGGTTTTATATCAGCAGAAGTAAAATAAATGGAAACTGATCGCCACAGGAAAAGCATTGTGATCCATGTATTGCAAGTAAATATCACCGTTACACTAGTTGGTCCACTCCCTAAGCCGTGGCCTTACTAGATAACTATTGCATATTCCAGTCTCGATTCCAAATATTGTTGAAATATACATGTATAGGCGCACAATATTGAGCTATGCGTGATCAGTCAGACTGCATGGTATCGAGTTTTCGGTATTTTCTCTTCATCGGTGTAAATACCATGGGAAGTCCTACCGGAAAAGGAAGTGCGCATCGGACGTTCTACGATTCAACAGTTTTTATTTATTAGGTTATTCTTTATGCAAAAAAAATAGATATAATAATATGCAAATAATGATTTGTTTTTAATAGCATTGATTTTCAAATGTCTTTATTTAGTTGATAAATTAAGGGAAATCTATTGAAATGATTCATAAAAAAATACATGTGTATTTAGTACATACATTAAGTCTGGTATTAATATGTGTTCTCTAATACTAAGAATAATATTAGGTTGGGGAATAAGTTCGTAGCATTTTTTTTACCATAGATTTTTATTTAAACAAAAAACAATAATTATATCAATAAGTTAATCAATTATATATTCGCCGCGTTGCTGTTTATAGCCTCTTCCCAACTCTCGACCCATTTGTTGATGCTGTTTCGCCAAAAATCGCCTGGTCTGGTGTCAAATAAGTTGTTAAGCCAGCTTTTAAGGACCTCTTTGTTATCGAAGGTAACACCCTTCATATGGGTTGACAAGGAGCGGAAAAGATGGTAATCGGTCGGTGCAAAATCCGGAGAATATGGCGGATGCTAAAAGAATCTCCCATTCGAGCTCTTGGAGTGTGGATTTGATGACTTGTGCAGCTTGGGACCCAGTGTTGTCGTGAAGGAGTATGGTTTGACCATGTCGATCATGTCTTTTCAGTGGAATAGCCTCATTCACGCAGTGTAGCTGGGCAACGTAGAGTTCCTTGTTGACTGTGGCATTCTTTTCGAGCATTTCCCAGTGCACCAAGAGGTCCTTAAAAACTGATTCAACAACTTTTTTGACACCGGACCAGGAAATTCTTCGCGGAACGGCATCAACAAATAAGTCGAGAGGTGTGAAGAGATTGTAAACAGCAACGGCGAATATATAATTGATTAACTTGGTGATATAATTTTTGTTTTTTTGTTTTTTTCAATAAAAGTCTTAAGTAAAAACGCTACGAATTTATTCCCCAACCTAATATTTTAAAAGAAATAGAAGAAAATCTAATTCTTTTCTTCTAATAAGAACCTTCCCCGTAAACTTAGAAAAGACCAGCTTAAAATATGATGATTACTATTTGTTTAATGATTTAATTGATAAAAGAAATTTTAATATTATAAATCCTACACTTAGTTCAAAACATTTCAGTTCTAGTACCTAAATTTTGAGCTTCCTAATATAAGCAAATTATAAAACTACTGCAATCGGAGAATTTATAACAAAAACTTTCAGATCAATTCATCTTTTAATAACGCAAATCATTGTTTACAATTTTTATGGTAAGGATGCTTTATTCCATATTTGTTTCTAATTTTTTTATATTTAAGAAGCTAGAAGATATTCAGCGCTTTATATAATTTACGAAATATTCCTGCTTAAACAAAATTTCTGGATGTGATGAAGTTAAATATTTTTAAAAATGAAAGGAGGGACCCATCTTTCTCGATTGCAGTTAGAAGGCCTCTTTTAACCAATTTGCAAGTAATGCAATACCGAAAAGAGGGGGAAAATTTAATATCTTCCCACATACAATTTAAGTTTGCTCGTATATTAAATTTACTGAGAAATTTTCCATGTAAAGGAAACTTTTACTGAACATTTTAAGTAACAAAAGCCTTCGCTTTAGTCTTTTGTGAATTGGGATACACTTATTCTATTGCAAATGTGAATAAAACGCAGAGTATTTGTTTCAGACAATTCAAATTGCTTTCCAAGAAATAGAAAATTAAATATTTCAAGTTAGAAAATATCCGTATTATAAAAGTATTAACAATGACAGTTTTACTGCTATAGCCAGAATTTGGTATAACGCCCGTCACACTTACAGTAACTAAGTTATAATAACTATTTCTTTTATAGAGTGTCGATCCATATAAAAAAAAAACTTCTTTGCTACATTTTCTCCCTCAACATGTTTGAATTTTAAAAACATTAATTATTATAGGATTCACAATTAATATTTAATTAGATGCTTAATCCACCCAACTTGTCTAGTGGTTAGCATGCCTGACTGCGAATTGGGAGTTCCTCGATTCGAATCCCGGTTTGGGTATGGATGTATTTTCTCTATCTGTCCTGTCTTTGTCCTTTCCTTGTATGAATGGGTTGTGAATGGTTGCCTACCCTATAAACGGGTACTATAGCACGTGTGTACTGAGGAAGTCGGACTCCACACCAAAATATGGTTCAGTTGGAAAAGTGGAGCAGCGCACCTTATAGTTAGACAACAATTAGATTCTTAAAAAAAACTCTTTGCTTTTAAATTTTTATTTTATTAACTATTTAAATAATTCATAAAATGAATGATATTTAATGAAGAAAAACTAACAGCTGGCTATGATGGAAACTTAATTTGAGATCAAAAGTCATTGAAAACTAATATTTCAGCATTTTTTTAAAGCAGAACATTTTCAGAGTGATTGAAATTTCTAAAAGCGTTTTAAAGTGCGGAATAATTTGGAAAACAATTTTAACGCAAAGCTAAAATAGGAAAGAAAGTTCGCATGAGCCTTTTTTTTTCTATTAACGATTGTTATTTTCCTTAAGTATTACAATTTTCTACATTTTTTTACTAAATTCAAAATTATCCAAAAGTTATGTTCAACTTAACTATGTTCTAAAATTATGCTCTTATTAATATTGTAGCGCTGAAGGTTATGCGTAATTTTGCAATTCGTGTGTATTAAAAATACTACTAAAAGACACTGTTTTCATTTGGATTCAGTATACTTGGAAAGTCTGGAAAGATAGAATTTTAGTCTATTTTTCTTTAATTTGCATTTTACTATACTTGCCGAGAAAATATCTAGCCACGGTTCTAAGCACGTCCGCAGATAACGGTTATTTTTACAATAACTATAATAAATAATCCTAATTAACATTATTATAGATACATTCAACTTTTACAAAAAAAGTACCATTTAGTATTTTTATCTGATAAACTCAATATTATATACATCACGTAAACTTAACTTAAAGTCCACAGTACAAATTTGTAATAATGCTTTATTTTAATACACGATACGTAAAACCACAATCTCTTCAAACTAAATTGGACAAAACATATAAAAATGCATATTGATCACTCTTAAATTTCCAACATGAAGAACTATAAAAATTAAGCGAAAATCTCTCTATGAGTTAGTATCGATATTATTATAAGTAATATAAAAAATTCACAGCAAAAGAATTGTTGAAAAATTCACGAATGCACAGAATACGTTTCTGGAAGCTATAATGTGAGAGCACCACACAAATTGGTCGTTAGGTGGCATGCCTATGAGTGAATTATGTTGAGATTACTGAAAGGGATATAACCAAATAAAAAAAGAACGTTGTAGAAAATATTCATTATATCCTGACAAATATAAATTATACAAGTGACCATTGAATTTTTTTTTTTGAGCTGTCGTTTCTCTCCTACAGCTTCTGAAAAATCTAAACTGATATTTCACACCAATGATATATGGGGCAATGCGCTGAACTATGTGAAAGGTAAAATTGAATCACTGGTTATAGAATAGTAAGACAAGAGCAGGGTATCGTCAAATTGAACCTAAAATCATTCGTTTAGACCACAGTGTTCCATTGTGTTGCTATATTTAAGGATTCTAAAATAAATAGTCAAATCTCGTTTACCATGTTAGAGAAGCGTTTGCCTCGATTCTAAGGGCACTGGTCTGAAGCATTTGTTTTAATTTTCTTATTCGTATTGATGCGATATCAAATA
Organism: Latrodectus elegans; assembly: GCA_030067965.1. Classification (NCBI taxonomy): domain Eukaryota; kingdom Metazoa; phylum Arthropoda; class Arachnida; order Araneae; family Theridiidae; genus Latrodectus; species Latrodectus elegans. Next base: position 28,436,318 of record CM057814.1, read on the forward strand.
CAACTTTATGATAGGTATGTCGTGTTGTTTTCCATCAGAGTCTTCAAAAATCATTTTATAAAAACATTCAACTTAATAAATGTCGAAAGGACATCTCTGGAATACTTGTGACAAGTTGAGATTCTTCAATGATTCAAACATTCAAAGACTTATTTAATGACAATAAGCTAAGAATAGGGCACCGTAAAATAGCAACCCAACACATTTAATTGATTCAAAACCAATTATCTCGTCCGTGGCGAGAAATGATTGTATATTGTTGGACACCATAAGCCACCATCAAATACCGAAAAACCTACTTAAATTGTTTAACAAGAAACATAATGAAATTTTAGAACCACTATCCTATTGGAGGATTTTACCGCAATTTTTTATATGCTTTTAACCTTTTTTTTAAAGATATCTCTCACAGCATATGTTTAAAATTTCCTTAAATTTTATTTCTTCTTGATGTTGCAATAAAAACATTCTGCTGTATCGATCATCTTGTGATTATTTTTTGTAGTATTTTAGGAATTATTTTTTGAATTGCTTAGTTCACGAAGCTTTTCGTGAATGACAATAATTTAGATATAATTGTTAACATTCTTATAACAAACAGTATTGTTTATTTGAAACTATATTTTAAGAAATATATTTACGTGATTACATCAATTTCCGTTATAACATTCATGAATATAATGTAAATAATTTCACATATTTTCTAAAAAAAAAGTCTTAAATGATTAAGATGTTAAACAACGACTATTAATGTTTAGAAAAATCGCAGAGAGGAATGGTGAGAGTGCTCAGGCCTTTTGTTCAGAATCTCGTGGGTTCAATTGTCCTTTAAGGCGTAGATATTTGTAAAAGTTTTATAATCCATTTTGAAATGCATGTGACAGACGCGAAACTAACTCTGCCTGCACAAAGTAATCATAAAACTCACAAATAAACGAAACTTCTAAAATTCAAATTTAAAGTAAGACTAAACGCTTATATGTAAACTTTATATCTATATATCTATATATATATTATATATATATCTATCTATCTATATATATATATATATATATATATATATATATATATATATTAATTACATTATAAATTCCCTAATAATGTATATTAAAATATCTCATACATACCTGATATTTTACAACATATATTCCGAATCATTTCTTTGCTTTCACCTAAAATTTGAAAGAATAATTTATATTAGTATAATATTAGCATTGTGTGTGAATAATATGAAAAATTTCATAAAGCATTCAATAGATTGAAAATATTAAACTATGTAATTTTAAGAAAGTATCCAAATATTAAATATATAAATCTATGCGTTAATCTTTCTTGTATATATCTTGATGCATGAATATCAGTGACTTATAAACTATCTTAATGATAATTGTAACTTTCTTAATGATAACTATCTTAATAATAAATATCTTAATGATATTGGTAACACAACTATTGTTGTCAATTCCTATGATAATTATATTATTTTTATCTATTTTGAATTGAGTGAATTCATTTATTTATTTATTTATTTATTAAAATTGTTGATACAGACTCGAAATTTAAAAACATGGTTGTAAGTGTGAATAAGGTTTACAATTATCTTAAATTACGCTTATTCTGATTTAGTAAAATTTAGGCAGAAAAAATAAACGTTTCATTCTTTAGACCTTTATATTCCTGATTGAAAGCAATGCAAAAGTTGTAATTTTAAGATTATAAAAGTTATTTTCTAAGTTTAGGAAAACTTCAAAAGCTAGTTTTTTTGTACAAAGAAACCTAAAAAAGTTTCTTGTAAAAATAAAACATTGAAACGGTAGGAGATTTACCCTTTAAATTACTAAGCATTCTATTGGCCCATTTTTTATAATATTTTCATTCAATACATTTCTCAGAAATAGCGTTTTTCCACACTTTATATCTAAATAAACTGAAACAAGACATTAAAGGATTTATTACGCAATAACAATTAAACTTATAGAATTCATAATTTTTCAATGACTTTTTCAAGTACTTTTTTAGTATTGCAGTATTATCCTAATGGAGTCAGGAAAGGCAAGAATTGAATACAATTTGACTTAAGAGCCAGCATGATGATTAGAAAAATAAGATTTAAACCGACACCGATGTCGAAATACTTGGCTAGACAAGCAATTAACATTTTAAAGCATCTCCCTCAAGCCGATTGGTCGGGCTATAAAAGTACGTCTCCCCTACCAAAAGTCACATGTTGTAGATGAAATTACCGATTTAATAAGATAAATATGTAATTATTTTAGCATCTGTGCATATTAATCAACATACATACATCTTTAACTGAAGTTATTTATTTATGAAGTAGAAAGATAATATCACATTGCTGTACTCGCTCCATTTTACGGACTTTAACATTTTAATTAGGGATTCCTATAACTATATGCAAATTAGTCATGAGTATTTTTAAAAATGTTTAATTATATAGCTTTAGATATACTGAAAGAATATTTGCCATATTCTTGATATTCAACATTTGATGGTGCAAACTAATAAAATATCGATAAAACAAGTTCCAATTTGTTTGTTTGTCGCACAACGGTCAATTTTTGCACACGAGGGCTAATTAGACTGGAACCTACGGCTTAAAGTGGATTCCGAACCACTAGAAACATCCATGCCCAAGGAGGGATTCGAACCCACGAACTGTTGAACCCAAGGCAAGAGCGCTAACCATTCGGCTGCCAGCTCGGCAAAACAAGTTTCAAGTTCGTGAAATTATTAAAATTGATATTATTGTGATAGGAATTACTTTTTGGTCTCAAAACTACAAGGTAGGTACCATGAATCATTTTGTGATAAATTTTTAACCAATTGAAATTCAAATTTTAATGATTAATCCAAATTTTTTATTAAGAATTAAGTACAATTATTAAAATTTGAATATCAGTCCTCCCAAGATTGAGATAGAAAAATATGTAGATTATCCGGAATATCAATATATAATAAAAAATATCCTGAACATCAATATTGCTGCATTTCACAAAAGACACTTAAGATGCAAAAGCAATTTAAGCTAGATATATCAATTAAAGAAAATATTTGTAAACAGCTCTTGGTTTTTCCATGATAATTTAAATGCATCGGCAAGAGAAATGACAAAACAAAAACAATCTTTATTAAAATGATAGTTTGAAAAAGAACGCGAATGGATGAATACTTTTTGTTGAATGAGGAAACAAAGCTGTGTCGGGTATTCGAAGACAAAAATAACATTCTTTCAAATTATCTTCCAGCAATTTTGTGCCGAATAATACACGTTTAGCAAAAAAAGAGAGAGGTAACATTTCGGAAAATATTTAATCATTTATAGGAACAGAGACGACATATACTGAATGGATAGTTAATTATTCAACCATAACAACAAGAAACACAACGCTCCACTGAATATTTAATTCTTTTACAAATAGGGGGGAGGGGGAGTTGTGCCGCTCCGTTATTTATCCAAATAGTACGAATCCGCACTTTAAAATCCTTTTGGGGGAAATGTATGCACCAGGATTTTAAGCAGAAAAACGAATTTTCAGCCTGTTTCATTCGCATATTATCCCGTTTCTTACTCGAATAATTTAATGAAAATAGATGTTATGAAGTTAACAGAACATAAATTAAATTACAGTAATTAATTAAAAAATTAAATCCAGTATGAAACGAATTTGAAATAATATTTAAGTAAATTTAGGCAAATATTCAAAATATATTAGGTACAATTTTTTTTTTCACACACACACAAGAGACGAAATTTTTATTAAAGGGAGAAGTTCAATTAAAGATTAACTTTCAAGCTCCTATTTCTTACTTTGGGAAATTTTTCGTTTTTTTAAATCTAGAATAACAGATGATGGTGATTATAAAGTTCAGTATGCATATAAACTATTATAAACTTCAAAATAAGCGAAACTGTAAAAAAAGGCTAGCAATATGAAAAATAGGTTACACATATAAAATTGTAAATTTTTGTTTTCTCGCTCATTTGTCACTGTCAGGATTAGAGAGAAATCTCTAATTGAAACTTTAAATTTTGGCCACACGCGGTGCTGCAAGTTAGTTTCTCCTGAGAAATCAATCCATTGGTGATCTGTTGTAAATTTACACACCACACTCAATTAGAATCTACAAGAGTTATCACGAAAAAGTCATTTTATATCCATGAATGGTAATTTACTAGTGACCACGATTTAAAGTGAATTATAAACCTCTACAAATATCCAAGCTTAAAAAGGCAGGTTGGCTTGTTTCACGCTTGACGGTTAATTTTTGCACACGAGAGCTAACTAGACCGCCTATATCTACGGTTTAAAGTGCATTTAGAACCACTACAGACATCCAAACCCAGTGAGGGATTCGAACCCACAAACTGTTGAACCAAAGGCTAATTCGATAGAAAATAGTAATGGCGCTGTGAAAGAAAACACCGAAGCAATTATATTTTATTGAGAACTGTGAGAGCAGATTCTAATGATGAATATGTCTAATTCTTGGCATAAAAAGCGATTTAAAATAATAAATATATTCACTGTTTTTAATAATATTTCCAGTTTTCTTACCTTTGTTCAAAGCGTTTTTTACCACGAAATAAAACCTCGTGTACAGATGAGTTGAACCAATCGTTTGTGGCAAATATAGATGGAGAAATTTTTCTTCATTTATATTTCATCAAATTTTAAAGTAAACCAATTTTGCTTATTTCCAGATTCACTCTAAGAGACTAAACACATTTTCTTTAAGTTCATTCATTTGAAATTTATATTCGTAATTCTGAAAAATTACTTTTAATTACGAGATTATTAAATGCTGGTATTGATCTCTTTTTTTTTATCGATGTTTCAAAACTTTTCCTAGCAGCAGCATATTTGGAAAGGTATAGGCTTTATACGCTGCTGTGGGCGAAAACAATTGAGACAAAATTTCGAAGGTCAAACTCAATAAGGAATTTATTTACATAGATATCTTACCTGAAGGTGACTATAGGGAAATACTGAACGAAAACTGGACTTTTCCACTGAAGTCGCAATGTTTTGAAAACTAATTCAAAAGGGTGAATGAAATTTCTCACCATCTGTATTTCTCCCACGTTATAAAATAAACCGTTTTTACTTCTTTTCCGATTCACTTTGAATGACAAAGCTTACTGCTCTTTGACTAGAACAGTAGGTTTGCCTGGTCAGAACAACTCCAGTGGCTCAATAGCTTCGCGTCGCTTCCTGTTAACATCAGCAAAGTGAAGCACCATCACTTGTCTCTACCAGTGATTGGTAGGCTGACCACATTCTCCCTCAATGGGTTGCCAGAATTCCGTGAGTTTAGGTTTGGTTATGTGTCCACATTAATCTATGACGACCAAAGTCCTGATGGAATGGCGTGGATGGAAAGAGTGAGTGAATGCTCGCTCGGGTGCGACCTCATCACCTGACCGTGGCTCAAAATTAACGATGCGCTTATTTTGAACCAAGGTCAGGTGACGAGTATTCATTAATGATGAATATTCGTCACCTGACAGTGATAGACAAGCATTCTAAATTCATTAATCTGAAGGTACAGACCGGAGCTCACTTGCACTGCTATGTATGTATAGAAAGAACAGTCATTATTCAGCTAGAGCTGCATATCTCGTAATTTTATTGAAAAAAACTACGAAATATATTTTTTTTAATGCAACTCCGAATTAAGACCGAAATCGGCGCGACTAGCCAATTGTATCGGTTCAGAAGAAAATATGGACAAAAGCTGTATTTTTGAAATACATCAGAGCAAATTATTAAAAAGCAATACTTTTCTCATCAATTACCATAAAAATAACTCTTTTATTCATAATTTGTTTTGCAGATACTTTCAAACTGCGTTTCCCACAACATTTCTCAGCGAGAGAGAGAGAGAGAGAGAATAAGATCTTTCAAACAATGGATAGTAACTAAAAATGTTATTCCCTTTCATGTTTACGCAAGAAAAAGGAAACGCAGGAAAAATAAATGGATACAATTCCTTTGATTTACGACGCATAAACAGTAGTGAGAAATCGAGTGAGCGCAAATATTACATTTTCATGGGATCATCTCCATCTGTATTGTGTGGGAGGAATACCGAAACATGTGTCGCCGAAATATTCTCGCATCTGATCTTTAGTCATTGGGAAAATATTTACTGTGAATGTATCTTAGATTGAAAGGTTGTTTCAATATTAAACTAAAATGTACTATTTAAATCAATGCAAAGGGGATAGATACGTAAATACCAGACTTCTCGTTTTGGTTCTTTAATGTCAAGAAAACATTTATGTTCCAGATAATTGGATAAGTTGTTTAAATGAAGAATTAGGAATTGTGTGATTTTATTTTTAGGGAAAATTAGTATAAGCTGAGTTAAACTTATTAGGGTACACCTGAGTAAAATCCCTATCGACAGGGGAAAAAAGCACCAACAATATATAAAATGTATCAAATCCATGGCTGTTACTTAGATAAACTATGTTTAAACAAGAGTTCAGAGCTAAAAAATATTTCTCTTATTTACAACACAAAATGATACATTTTTGGAATATACCTATTACAGAATAAAATGCGACTCTTTTAGTCCTCCAATATATTGTTTAATTATCCAATATAATGTTTTAGTTATACAATATAGTGTTTAATTACCGATTCTTAAGTTTTCCATTTAAATATATTATCCGTTATTGAAAAAATTATGATTTTTTTTTTGTACCTGAATGTTACAATATGAAATAGTTCCAAAGAAAACATAAAATGATTTGATGTCAATTATTCAAACGCTGATACAAAAAAAATTACTAGTTTTCATTCCTAAAGGAATTTTACTGACAAGTACCCTTAATAGAATATATAAATTAAAGATTAAAAGCTTTCTAAAGATACGCTTATCTAAACTTCCTTTGTTAAGCTTTTAATCCAAACTGTGTTCTCTAATCAAGACTTGAGTTAATGAAATGGGTCGCAATATCCTCCAAGAGAAATGATACCTATGAGATCAGCATAAGTCCATTAAGATCAGCAGTGAAGCATCATTTTACGCGGCCTGTAATAGGAAGGTGATCACATTCTCCCTCATTGGGTATCTGGAACTGCGTGGGTTGGGGATTAATGTGTGATGTCCGAAATATTTTCGCTGGTGTGGTGTGGGTGGGGAGAGGATGGCAGCACCTTAACACCTGATTGATTGGGGAGTATTCCAAACCTGTTAACCTTAAGGAGCAGAACGGGGTTCACCTGCACCGCTATGTATGTATGCAAATAACCATTAGATATAGCGCTTGCGGTGATGAAATAATCCAAGTGCCGCTGAATTCTAAAAAACTGAGAACTTAAAAAATTTAAAAAGAATGTTAAGTTTATTAATATGAGTTTTATTTAAGCCACTGTAGAAACAAACATTGTTTCTGGTAGCATTGTTAAGTTTATTTACCGTTTGTCTTCCCACTTTCACTTCAGAAGATCGTGTTGTTCTAAATAGTTTCTCCGCTATTTAGATTTTGCTATTTATGCGTTTAATGTAATGAATTCCACTGCTTGAATAGTAAGGACTTCAGTAGTCCTTGCTCTCAGTACAAGGCGCCATTTGTTACGCAAACAAGCTTCTACGACATCCCCAAACATTAGCTACATTACTTAGATATTTTATTGGATTCATTCTTGATGCTGAATTCAAAATATTTTTCTTTTAGTCATGGATTTTGGTTTGTTTTTATAAAACAATTGATGCTAATATTTTGTAAATGTTCTTAAGTATCACAGAAATACCAGTTTCACAGATACAAGTTTCGTTTTCTTAAATAATGTTTACGAATGGCACCAAATGTTTACCTTAAATATATGCTTTTAATTTCCTAATTAAACATTTTATTCTTTTTAAATTTAAGATTAATCGCAAGCGATTAAGAATGTTAATCGTTAAGAATGCGGCTGCTATTAAGAATGCCAGCTTTCTTAGTCGTAAATTATATAAGCATTTGCCCCTCTTAGATTCTAATTTAAGTCAGGAATTCCACAATCTTGAAGAATATCATTTAGTTCCAAAGTAAAAAAAAATATTTGTCAAAGCCGAATTTTCACGATAATTACGCAAACGTGCAACGTACTTTATGTGGGTAAAATAAACACTTAAACTTTCTTATAAAAATCATTTAGCTTGAAATTTCAAAGAACTCCTTATTATACATAAAGTAATTTAAAATCATTCTAGAATAAAAAAAAAAACCCTCAGAAATGTGTGTCAAAAGTAATTGAGACCAGTCTAATTGAATACTTGATTTAAATATCCTCAATTTAAGCGGTTATCACGCAGAAACTAACAATTTATTTATGATTAAATATTTTGTAAAAATTTTAAAAGTTCTCTCACACATTCATTTTTTTAAAAACACTTATATTTCAATATTTACATAAACTACATTAAATAGCGCTCATTCCATAAAAACGTTGAAAAATTCATAAGTACGTAAATACGATGAAATAAGAAATAATTAGAATGAAAAAGATATTATATGTGCTTTTTTTCACGTTACAGATAAATGAAATAAATATTTGTTTGGATGAAAGATAAATGGATTTTGGATCATTTTAAAAACATAATACACCATAAAAGGAAGGAAGTTGAATTTATCGCAAACACAAATAGAATAACTACCAAACTGATCCTTAACACTCACGAGACAATAAGTTTGCAGTCTAAACTGATATAAGCTCAAAAATAATTTGAGTATAGGAAATTATATATGAATAGTAAAAAAAAAATTAAATGATGCCAAACAGAAATATTTCATATGAAATATATGAATTGAGAACATTTGGATTGGTCCGTTAAAAATAAGAATATTAGATTGCTTCCACTCTTATAATAAATAAGACCAATAAATCTAAAAGAAATGTTAAGAGTGGTAGAGAACATTCGAATGTGATCTTCGTAAATAAGATCATTCGAATGCTTCCACCTTTCACATTATATGAATAATGAAAGATTAAGCCTTTAGAGCTTAATGAGTCCCCCGATTTTTGGCATGGTGAGGATCGAACTTATAATCTTAAAATCTTATGACCTTGAACATTATTATTTGAAAAAATGTAACGTAAACCTGTAAAACTTTATTTTAAATCGTTTCAATTTCTCTGAAATTATTTTTGATTATTTAGCTTAAGTTTACAATTAAAATAATATGTTCAATTTCAGAATTTGTTTAAGTAGGAACACCGTCATTTCAGAAAGAACGCTAGGAGTTTTGATGTTTAAAAGTTAATATACTGGCAGTAAAATGCATTGATTGACGCCACGTTTACAAGCCCTTAAAAAAGTAAGAATATTTCACTGTAGTTACACAAAATGGGTGAAAGCATCGTTAATATTAGAAACAGAAACGTCGAAATTTTAACCTTAAACAAAGAGATTGTAAAGCAAGAAAATGTATATTGGGTGCTTGGCACACTTTGGACACTTTGATTCTAATTCAGTGGGATTCTAAAATTAATTCTAAAATTGAATTTAAAATATTTACTAAATATCTTTAATTCAGTTTCCGAACGATTAACGAATCAGATGTTGAACGCATTACGTGTTCAGTTTGCTGTAATGAAACAAAAGTAAAATTTAATTTTATTCTATTTTATATCCCTTTGTTTTAATGTTCTAAATAACGTAATTCAAGTATGTTTTATGCATGTTAATTTCTTTCAATGGGTCAATTGTTAGTACATTTTCATCATTTAATTTACATAATTTGTTTTTAAGTAGAGTTTTTATTTGATACAATTTTTCTGTGAGTGAGATGAAATACAACAAACTTTCTAATAATAACGCTTAAATGAGTACTATTAGCGCGCGCAGTTCAATAAAATGTTATATTAAAGACGATTCCTTTTTTTTTTCCATAAATTAAAGTATTTTTCATCGTTTAAAAGTGTTTCTATAAAAAATTTTACAACGACATATGATTTCAGTTCTATATTTAAGCGTTTTCTATTGGTTACGAGTGTATGACACTACGAAAACTGGGAAACTATCTTCAAATGAATTCAACTCGTTTCAACAAATAACCATAAATCTTATTTCAATAAATGGATCGTGAATTTAAATCATTCGCAAAACACATCTTACACGCCTTCTTGATAATTCCTAAGAACCGTGGGGCTTAAACGTGGCCTGTAACCCGGGTAGGACGCGACAAGCGTGGTGGACAAAATCCCCTCAAGTGACAAGCGAAGCAAGCCCGTCAACAGATGAAAGGCGCAGCAGTCTTGACAATAAACATCCCCTCTACTCATCCGCAAAGCCAGTGGAATCCTTTTATAATCTTTTCATGAGACAGAATCCTGGACGAATGCATTCAATTGTTGACAAAATAATTCGGAGATGAGTTCTACCTTCCGAGAACAGAAGAAGCCGACGCTAGTGTAATCTATTCATGGCACTGGGCTGTTTGATGAATACCGACAGACGGACAGCTCATTTGCATAAGGTGCACCCGCGTGTTAATTCCTATTTGCATGAATAAAGGCTTTGTACCGGTGGCGTTTTAAGAGAAAAGGATTCATCATTACCATTAATCACTTATTATTTAGATTTCACGGATTATTGAGTGTGGCCAGAGAACGACGTGACTTGATCTCAATGTTTAGGGAACGGTTTTTCCTCTTATTCTTCTCATAACGAATAAAATAAAAATAAATTAATATTTCTTTTTAATATTTTAATTTTGCTTCTTTTAAATTTATCACAATCTATCAGTGAATTTAATTTTGTTAAATATGATGAAATAATTTTACAGATATTTACCGAGCCCTAATAACAAATTTGATTTAGAATTGCAACAAAAGCCTGTAAATATATCGCGTTGCATAGTTCATATTTCAGTAAAAATATAACTATAAAACTTATAGTTTTGTGATAATAGATAACTAGATTAGAGATGTGATATATCTATAAACTAAATAATCTTATTATTTAATGATCTAGTTTATAAAATAACTGGATAATAGAAATATAACTCTTAAAATACAATGCGTAATCTCTATAAATAAAGATTAGTTTATTAACACTATTTGATGAAATTGTGAATGAATTAAGAATGTATAGCAAAATTGTAATTCCATATTATCTATTTTAACAAACTGAATAAAAAATTTAAATCAATTTTTTTCTTTGTTAAATCAGTTTGGTTTGGTTTGTTTGTCGCTCAGTGGTCACTTTTTGCACACGAGGACTAATTGGACCGGGACCTACGGCTTAAAGTGGATTCCGAACCACTACAAACATCCCTGCCCAAGGTGGGATTCGAACCCAAGAGCTGTTGAACTGAAGGCAAGAGCACTAACCATTCGGCTGCCAGCTCGGCGTTTGTTAAATAGGATCAGAATGTTCATGTAATTTCGAAGATTAGTATGATTGGAAAATTATTACCAATTCGGACAAATTTTAAATATTTAGTCAGTATTCTCAAATGTATAAATATATTTCAACCTATTAATATTAAATTTATATAGCATTTATTAGTATTAAAAGCATATAAAATTACTATCAATCTTTTATATTTACTTTAACTATCAAAAACAGTTGAACAATTTTCATGTGTTAATGTATACGAAGATAAACATAACATACGTAAATAATGATTTTAAATCTTAAAATATCAGTTTTGGTTTTTAATTGTAATGTAAAAACTTATTACAGTAACCAGCATTTAAGTAATACGAATATTAAGCTGAAATGTAAATTTATATTACAACTTCTTTTAATGACGGAATTGCTTGTTTTATTTTTGTCAAAATAGTTTTTCTACTTTAGAGAAATTACACAAAAAAAATAGCTTAATGTTTTCCGCATTACTGTTTTGATATAGTTTCCTAATTATTATTTCTTTACAGACGATGGATATTTTATTGATATTTTATGCTTCTCATACCCGAAACAACCATGCATATTTTTAAACTGTTGACAACTTTACATTGAATGCATGTTTCGTGTGAATTTCTAAGCGACGTAATCATAACCCAGCTTTTGATTTATCACCGTGGTAAAAATTGCTGTCCTAATTGGACATCACTTACATTCGAAATGAGTTTCAAATCTTTTCGTTTATAGCATGTTTTCGTCACTCTTATTGTATGGAAATGTGTTTCACAATTTTCTTGTTTTTTAAAAGGGTAATTTAACTTTTGTCACTAAAGAAGTATGCGCTGGTAAGCATTGTGATATGATATTCTAAAGTCGCAAATCATAACATCTTCCTCTAAGTTTTCTTTCTGTACTTTTGACAGTATTTCCCGACGGACATGCAATTCTTCCCCGTGTTATTTTACAATCGTTTCCATTGCTCAAACTACTGCAATATGTGTTTAGAATAAATTACAAAATAGTTTAAATATAATATTTAAAAAGTGAAATGCATACATAAAAACGTAACATGCCTCATTCTGAATGACAGAACACTCTAACCCAATTATTAAAATTTTAAATAATTTGCTTATTTCAGAAGAAAATAGTACTTACCTTAACTATCAAAGGATTTTGATGTTAGTTTAAGTATTTTTAAGAGAAATACATATCACTTAATTCTTGAAAATTTTTTTTATTTTGTATAACAAGCAAATGTACAGTTCTCAGTTCTATATTTCCTTAATAAGTAAAAATATTAACTCAAATAAGCAAATTTCAAACTTCGGCATTCTTATTTCTGTAGTGCTTACAATTCACCACATTTTTCCGACAATGCTACTTTAAGATTCGTTTTGTTTATTGTACGCTTCCGACTGCAAATTTATACCGATTACAACGCCGCTTAATACAGCCAACATCCCATAATTAAGTGTTAATGTTAGTTGACGAGATCAATTCCCAAGAAGGTATCTTCTACTTCTTAAGACGCCATAAAAACACAGAGGTGAACTGAACCTTATAGAATTTTTTTAACATGTATAGACACAGACAATATGACTATTTTCGGTTCGTTAAGTTTTGAACCTCCAAGTAAATGAACGTTGGTTTTTCTTAAAAGGCTCTACCAAAATCTCAACATTAAGTTCATCTAAATATTCAGGTGCATATATCCCAACAAGACTTATTTTCTTTTGAACAACGTTGATGACAATTTTTGCCTTTGATAATCATTAATTTCAATTTTGTTTCTGATAAATTCAAACACCTATTTAATAATATCTCAGAAAAATCTTTTCTAGACAAACGATCAAGTAAATGCTCTTTAATTTATGTTCAAACAAAGAAAATTAATTATATTCAAACAAAGCCAGCACAATTAGTTAAGATGCATTTAATCCTAAGTTATTAAGAACAATACACTGACAACTTTAATTCTTATCTGAACATTAGAACAATGGACATTAATGATATCGGCTCTAAATTGTAAAACTAAAACCGAAATCACGAAGTTTTAGTCTGCATATTATACTTTTGGTGAAGTGAACTCTTTATTAAACTTCCGTTAACGCTTACCCTAACGATGGATTAGGTGAGCTTTAGCTAAGAACTATATCGTCTTGCGGTTCAACTGATGAAAATGCATTTCAAATTGTTAATATAGAGAAATGACAGCTTGATAAGGAAAATCGGAAAATGATGGATTCTATAGCTGACCGAGTGTAGTAACATCGTGTGGAGAGGGCCTATATACTTTAAAAGTTCGGTATAATTTAACATCCCGGCTGGAAGAAGAGAAACCAGTTTGATTTCATTTTTTGATAATGTTCAAAATTATACAAGGAGGTTGGCTGGTCCAGCGGTTTTGATCGGTAGAAATAGGCAGTGGGAAACACATCACTATAATCTAACCTGTTAGGCAGTATTTTGTGGAACTGATGACTATCCATAACTTTTGGGTCATCGCCACGAAAGTCATTTACTTCAAAGTGGTGGTGGCTTAGATGAGAAAAGCGTCGTTAACGTGACAGAATGGTGATGAGTTCTATAACCCCGACCCAATCGAAAGTTTATCGAGTTCATTAAGGGCGGACTAAAGCAACTAAAATATGTCTGGTTTCAACGTTATTCCACTAGTATATTATGAAGAAGGAAGTGCCAACTCAAGTGATGATGTCGTCACTTGATCATGATTCATATTTACGAGGCGATTGGCTATATTTAGCGGGTTTTCACAAGCAGAAACATGCAGACGAAAATATATCGAGCCCAGATGTCATATAATCCAAAATACTCAAATTCCGATTTTGGTGATTTTTTTGGTGAATTTTCTTATGTATCTATCAATCTGGTTTTTATTACGTCATAGAAGATGCACCAATAAGAATTATGCAAAAAATTCTATTTTGGCAACCCTAATATTTACGTCATTGCGTACGTCATAATACGTCATTTTAGCCACATTTCTTCATCGCCAAAAAATTTAGAATTTGGCATGTTGGATTATACGGCACCTGTGCCACATATTGCAAACAAAAACATTCAACTTTACAATTATTTATTGTGCCACAAAAGTCAACATGGTTAATAAGCCACTTATGTAGTATTAAAATTGCTTGCTCAAATATAAGGTAAATAGTGATGTACATAAATCATATCAATGTAACATCTGTCAATCAATATAATTTATGTATGTTAATTACAACAAAACTGAACATTTGTTTATATTCACAGGTATGACAATTAAATTGGGAAGGAGAGTAAAAACAAATTGAATGATGTATTATTTGGCATGATAATATCCAAGAGTTTCACTCATTTTACAAAAATATGATAATTTTGTCAGTAATTAACGGAATACATTTACTTCCTAATATGATTTCGAGTGGGATAAAAACTTTGATGCCAATTTCTGTCGAAACATTATAGCCACGCATTTGTTTTAATATCAGTATTTAGAAGAATCCCTATTTGTTTTCTAGCTTAAGATTCGAAAGCACAATAGAAATGAAAATTGATCTCACACCATTCACACACACCACAGCTTCAGTGAAAATCTAAGAAGATTAGTGTTGCTCTATTGGCGTGTTGTAGAAGATTAAAGAATTCAAGTAGTGAGATTTGCATCTAAAAATTGCCCCTCCATCGACGTAATATAAAAAATTAAGAAACTTTCCTCGGTATTCGATCGTAATAGAAAGTTATAAGTCAGTTATCTGATTAGAGTGAACTTTTATTTACATAGATGTAATTGCAACACATTTGGACTTCATAATAAATTATTGTGAATGATTAAGATTCCCTCAATGTAATATCACTACTCCAGGAGTTTGTATATTGTTAAATGGCAAATGATGGTAAAAGTTTACATTTGGGAACCTCTTGCCTCTTTGAATTGCCTCTTTCTCGATTTTTTTTACTTCAAGATAGATGCCAAGAAGTGATTAATAAGATGGCCGCAACACAAAAGCTATACAAAGGGTTATCAGGATTATCAGAAATTAAAGTTCCTCAAAAATGTATCGCCAAACCAAGTAGTACCCGATTCTACCCTGGACCCCTCATATGGTTATTAATTATTGGCCACGGTTTGTTAAATTATTTAGCTCAATTTAAAGTAAACTCGGTGGCATGACAAC
This sequence comes from Latrodectus elegans, assembly GCA_030067965.1. Taxonomy (NCBI): domain Eukaryota; kingdom Metazoa; phylum Arthropoda; class Arachnida; order Araneae; family Theridiidae; genus Latrodectus; species Latrodectus elegans. The sequence goes on from CM057814.1 coordinate 28,451,863, forward strand.
CCATATGGGAGAGCAAGGTCTACAGTGCCTTTGTCTGTGGTCATGACCGAAATCCTTAGGGTACAAAGCATATATCCAGATTGGGTGGTTAGCCTAACACAAAATCACCAGTGTTTAGTTCCCAAGCATGCTTGGTACCTAGATTTATCGACCCACTGAAGATATGAAGGGCTGAAAGGACGTTACCTAACGGGAAGATTGATCCTCTTATGGGTGTCTTGGAAGCGAGAAGCACTATCATTACTCCACTGAGCTCCTTAAACTCAATCAACAAATTGATTTGTGAATAGGTTAGAATAGAACACATTATATTGCCGTAACAACTTTTATAATCCTATGCTACAGCAGCAGCGATTTCTAATACATACAGCCCTGTAGAGGAAATGTACTTAAAAATTACCAAATATGACATATATTTTAATAGTAAAACCATGCATAAATAAATTTAGTTAACTATCATAATTTGAAGTGCTATAGTGTAAATGTGTAGTGTTCCTTCTGTTGCCTCAAATGATGACCACAATATTGATTTGTGAACGAAAAACCGGAAACAAAACTAACGTCCGTACGTGCTTGACAATATATCAGAAGAAAAATCTAATATAAAAACGTACGGTATAGGCATAACAATGAGATAAATATGGGAAAAAAAAGCTCTCTGGGATACATACACATATTAAACTTAGAAGGAAAGAAACGATAACACTGGAACAAATACGCTGAACAAAAGCTTTTCCAGGAAAAACAAGTGCCACAAGTTCTGATAAAATTGCCATTTTCCTAGAACGACAAACGCATGGAAAACTTACTTCGCGTGCATTTTTGAGTGAGTCACGATTCATAGTAAAGAATCGTGGGGAGGGGGGGGTAATACGGAAAATATATTTAGGAACAAATGGTATATACAAAGACCTCCTTAATGAGTTTTTCAATTTTTATGATTCGAGTAATAGATGTAGTAAAGTAGTTTCTAAAACTGAAAAAGCGATTATGTGTCACGGCATTATTAAAAAGCAGTATTGAGGAAATTTTTTACAAAAAGAAACTCACATCATTAATAACTGGAATTAGAATTAATTTGGAGCGTTTTATGGGAAAACATTGTCATGTTTAAAGAATGTTATCTATTTTTTCTCCTATAAATAGGTAAATAAGTTTTCACAGTTTTTTAATAATAGGGGAAGTAATTATTAATTTATGTACTTAATTTTTCTGGGTTAATGGCTCTAAGCTTTCCTTTGAACACTTCTGTGGTGTAATATGATTTTGGCCCGCTCCCATTGCCAAATTATTAGTTCAGGGATCAATTCTTTGTCTCAATTTGAAATCAGTGTAATTGACTCTCATTTCGGCTTTGAATGACAATAGTGGTTTGGATTCGGCATTAAAGAATTAGTACTAGTTAAATAGGCCTTTGCGGGTAAAAATTATGCAACTATCCTTTTAAAAATATTTCGCACTTATTTTGCTTAAGAATATTTTAATAATTTCTCGTGAAAGCAATTTTTTGTCACAAAGCAGAAATTTTCTGTATTTCAATCAAATTATAACCTAGAAGCCAGCAATGTTTATTATATTTTGAAATAAAATATTTTATTCTAGATTTCATATTTTGCTTATTTGTTTTAAAAAAATAGTGTTTTAATAATGAATTTTATTTATTTTTTAGTAAATTTTTTTAATTCAAATAATATTAGCCATTTTAGATTTTAAAATTACTTTTAATTTTTTTGGGAATTTAATTAAAATTTAACCCATTTTTTCAGTTGTCCAAGTTTATCTTCTTTTAATTTAATTTTTAAATAAATATTAGATATTACTTTTATTAATCTACAAATTTGTTTTTCTGAACATTGGAAAATAAATACGATTTTGTAACATTTTCACAAAATTATCTTTAATATAAATGAAACTATGATTAATAAATGATTAAATAACAACAAAAAATGGAGATTTTCAATGGTCTGTTGGACTTTCTTGTAGTTTAGTTTCTTCTTAATAGCAACGTTAAAGTTTTATAACATTTGCTTTTTTTAATATATCCATTTCCTTTAAACTTTTGGAAAAATATTTAAGCACGCATATTTTCTATTATATTAAATTTATTTAAAAAAATTTTTATGTCTCTAAGAATTCAAAATAATGTTTCTAGTTCATATAGTTAAATTTAATTTTTTAGAAGTTTATTGTTTGCGCAAAATAAAATCTTTTAATGAAATTTATATATGTAAAGAAGTAATGAAAACCATTAATTGATAGTACATATATGACTACACAGATATCTGTTCTGCCTGTACTGAATATGTTCTATGAATAAATACTCATATTATTATTAACATATAGTGATGATATGTGAGGATTTTAACTTATAGATTTTTTTTAACTTATAGTGAAAGGTGACTGAAATTCTATCGATATTTCTCTTTCAAATTTTTCAGTTTTCTTGAATTACTTTATTTTTGGTAAATGAATGATGATAATTCATTTTTTGTTTTATTTAGCATTAAATATGTTACTATTAACATGTACAAGTATATGAATTAAGTATAAAATATTCAAATTTTAGTAGCGAATTTCAAACTGAAAATGATAAGATAATGTATAGTTTTACGAAGCTTTGATCATTACGATATTTAAACTTAACGTAACTGCATTTTAATACATATTTTTTAATTATTTTTTTATTAAGCATAAAATTAGAAATTGTGTTTTGTAAAATCCACCTTATTCTAAGGCAATTATAACGGCGCGTGTTAAAATCTTCTTTGCAAACACTGGTTCATTAGTAATTTCAATTAAGTTAATTTTAATTATGAGCAATAATATAAACAATTGGTCTTTGATATTGTTAAGTCAAACATGACTGCGAATAACATAATGATATTTAATTGACTCATACTTTATGGTGGGATAAACGAATCCTTAAATTTGCAAGAAGTTTTGAAGATGGATTATGAGAAATCTATTCCTAGAATAGCCTCCTGTGGCAGCAATAATAAGTCATGAAGTCTACTGGATATCATATGTGCAGACACGGTAGTGACTGCAGTTTCAATGAAAAATCATATTTCATTAACAATCGAAATTATGAACTTCATACATGAGTTTTAATCTCTCAGTGATTATTGAATTGTCGTTTTCAGTGGTGAGAGATCAAAGGAACACGGTGGGCATAAGTACTGAATCAAGGTAGATTAAGACATTATATAAATATTCATTTATTTGACAGAGTTTCCCTTTATTCTGATATGGCTATGGACAGGCGACGGAAAACTTTACTTGATGGGAACAATAAAACCCCTGGCTCTTTAACACGAGTTGTTGGTGTCGCTTGTTTCCGAGTGACAAATGGACATGGCTATCTACAAAGGCATCTGCATCAAATAGGTGTAATGGACTCTGCTCGCTGTCTATTGTGCAATCAGGATGATATGGATGCTGCTCACCTCAAGAACTGCCCTGAAGTTTTAAAATTTATGACTGACAAATCTTTTAAGGCTACTAAAGGACTTTACTCTTGTTTTTATACTTGTTCACTTTTTTATTGGGCTGCTCGTCGGTTAATCGCAGAGATACCAAGGACTGGAGTAGGGTAAAAATATCCATTTACTTCTAAAATGCATTTTTGTGGAAATCTCGAAGTTGAGATGGGCTCTAACAAATCAGAATGCACTGGTTGCTTTACAAATGACACTAATTTCGATAAGAGGTGACAGACAGGAATCTAATAGGCTGGTCAGACAGGAATCTAATAGTCTGGTTCATAATGCCAGGTACCTGGCATTATGAACCAGAGAGATGATTTCAAATGCATCCAATCAAAGTGCGCTTTTCACGAGGCTGAAAAAGATTTACGAGTCATTCATGAAATTGTTTACTGAACTGAGGAAAGATTATATAGTGTCATTTATTTTAAGGGTTTGCCTTTTAGATTATTTTGATATTTGTGATATGTTCTTAATTATAATCCAGCATCGTTAGTCATGGCTATGATACTGAGCTTCGTGTAGCAGAGAACATCTTTGAATTACTGGTGCAGACATTTGTGGTCTTGCAAACGACATCTATTCTTAACTGATGATTCGTAATGTGGCACATTAAGTTTGTTTAAGGTTACGAAGATTACATGTTTTTTTTTTACCGACTATTAGAGGTGGTAAATTGTTAAAACTACATGCGACAGACATCGATTCCAAATGTCGCTAATCTTTGTCTCGGTCAAGATTGAAATCTATATTCCAAGAAAATAAATTCATTAAGCTGCAATTTGATGGACTATAATGACTCCATTAAGCTACAATTCGATAAGCAACTATCTGCTAAAAATCAAACATGTGATGGAAGGCATTTTTTCTTACAAGAGACGGCAGCAATTTTCTGACTTGAAATCAATGTTGAAACAAATTTTCTATCATAAAATCACTGCGGTAAATTTCTTTTCTCTTACACATTGCAAATTTACCACAACCTCTTGTTTTTCTACAACACATTGAAAAACTACTCACTTGCGTATCATAGCATGTTTTATTCACGCACGAAGTGTTTCATCTTTCTGATGCTGTAGTTTTCAATAGCCTTTTATATATTTGAATATTCAAAGAATTTATGTCTGAAAACATTGTCCCAACTCGAGAGTATGAGCTTTTATGTAAGCGTAAAGTATCTTTGAACGCTTCTACTTTTATCAAAAAATAAAATTACTGTGTTTGTAAATGGACAGAAATAAGACGTATAAATTTTTTCAACATGATAAAAGTGAATGTGTACAAAACATTTTGAAATTCTGATAAATAATGTTCTATATTAAAGAATAGAGTTACTCATTAATTGGATTTTTATTAGAACTAAATAGTTATACGAAAAATTCAATATAAAGAAAACGTTATCATAAATACAATATTTTTATCAAGATAACTCTCTTCTATAAAATAACTTAATATAGCTTTCATCAAAATAAAATAGATAATAATGGTTACCAGTTACACGGTTACCATTATAATCTTAAGATAGGAATAAAGGTAAAGTATTAATGTCTGTAATAAAATTTTATTCGAGTGCAATACCATTTAATACGATTCAATTAGCAGTATTGGTGCGTGACAACACATTTATGCGCTAATTTTGATTACAATAGGTGATTATTATGTTGATATCTATGCACACATATTAATATACTTAATATAAGAAGGGAAATAATCCGAAAAATTCCAATTATCTCTTTCTGTCCCTTAAAAAGATGAATTTGCAAAAATAAGAAATGAAATATTTCATTTCTAGAATTAATAGATACTTCATTATGTTAATTTGGCATTATTTTTACCAAGGTATTTTTATTATGATAGTTGGGCGTTTCTAGAATAGTTCGTCATTCATTACATTAATTTGTGACTATTTTACTTATATAACTTCTTATTAAGATAATTGGTACTCCGGATTATATCTTTTATTCACCCAAAAACCATTTCGATCACGTGGAATGAAAGTGTGTAAACGCAGCACAGATCAGCTCCTTTCCTGGAAAAGGGTTCGATATTACTAAAAGAGCATTGAAAAGCTTTAAGTCGATAGAAATAAGAAGAAGGAAATCAATCAAAATAGTAATCCTAAAATTTTGATATTATCTGAGCAGTTATCAAACCGATAACCGCAACAATGTAACTACACCACCCATCATCGGGAAGTTGCGTGCTCTGGTTGAGTAATTCACCTGCGAAAGTTCCAACCATTCATCTTCAGAAAGGGAAAGTTTTCCGAGATGGTGGCGGCCGCGTTATTTCGGCGCCAAGGTCGAGGAAAACAATCGAAAAGATTTTTCGGATGATTGGTGACTTACAGAGAGATCGCAACATTGCGATATTGATCATAAATGCAGATAATAAATCACATTTAAGCAATTTTTGAAATGTCAACAGGAAAACAAAGCTCCACAGACTTTTTCTTCGCGTGCAGTTGAATATCTCAGATTCCAGGAAATATCATTGTGATGTTATTTAGAAACAACGTTCGCATGCTTGTAGAATGCGAATTTTTTTTAAATATAATTTATAAAAAAATTTTTTAATTTCAAATGATATTATACTAAGCGTTTTTTTATTTATTTTTTTTTTTTTTATTTTTATTTATTTGATAGGTCTGAGTTGGAATGTAGGAAATATCGATGAATGTCCATCAACGTAAATTTAATAAGCATCGTTTTTAAATTAGTTTCCTACAGTGTCTTTTTAGAACATAGTTGCAGATGCTCACCAGTAATCCAATATTTAGCTTCAGAGCGACATTTTAACATTGTATACATCCCACAGCCACGCTATGTTCTTTTTTCTAAATTATGAACGCACAGGCATGAAAATTGTTTAACTAGTTTATTTAATTTCTTGACGTTTATTTCTGTCATATGGATATGTAACAGAATTATATATATATATATATATGATTACTACTTAAAACAATTTTCTTACATAACTACGTAGACCCTGATCCATTACTTTCCTAGATAACTTGATAGCAAGGATTTTTTTAAAATAAATCTGATTTGCGGATAAAACTTTGAAAATTTTATCCCATTTAATCATGATAGCTACTTCAAATTCATATACAGAATCATATTGACATATATCTGCATAACAAGCCAAATAACTTCTCAAGTTTCTTTCTTTTTTTTATGGAAGAAATTCGAAATCTAGTTTATGGATAGCAAATTGAAAACTGGTTCTTGTTTTGTGAAACCAACTTTTAATTCATTTTAACTCGTGGCATGTGTACTATCTTACTGTAATTTCAAATTTGAATCTCCTGAAAATAAATTCAAAAGGATCTTGGACATCAGAGATTATCGTGAACATGTCTCCAACACTCATAGCTGCAGCAACCCAATGAGCGGGAATGTGGTCACCCTCCCACGTCAAATGATACTTCACTTTGCTGATCTGAACGGGAAGCCACTGGAAGACGATTTGTTCGGAACATTATTCAAATAATGAAATTATGAAGAACATAACGAATAGGAATAAAAAATAACTTACAATATTGCACAAAAATAAAGGAAGTTAGGTATCTGCTAAGCACTTACAGCCAAATGGCTAGTATAACTGAGGGTTTTTTAAGAAAACATTTGAGTAAAACGCTTTACTACATTGAAAAATTGAAAGATGGTATTTTTAAAAATGTAATTTTGAAACAAGATATAAGAGTCTCAGCTTCCATCAATAAAACGAATTAAAAAATTTATTTTAGGAATATATTTTATTTTAAATTTGTTCCTCTCTCTCTCATAAAGAGCATATTAAAAACTTTTTGAATAGTATTTTGGTTATTAGAAGACACGGCAGCTTTAAAATCTTACACTAGTATATAGTTTCATATCTTAAAAATTTTCGATTTTAAGAACTATTTTACTGATTAAATGAACTTGTAAACGAGTGTTTACTATATATATATATGTATATATATATATATATATAAGATATATATATATATATATATATATATATATATATATATATATATATATATATGGCATAGGTGCCGGATAATCCATGATTCCAAATTCGGAGATTGGCGATTTCTTAGCGGATTTTCTTATGTATTTGGCAACCTCGTTTTTATTACGTCATACATATGGAGGCCAATAAGAATTATGCAGAAAATTCTATTTTGGAAACCCTAGTATTTACGTCATCACGCATGCTACGATATGTCATCTTGGCAATATTTCTTCATCGCCAAAAAAATTTAGAATTTGGAATCATGTATTATACGGCACCTGTGCCATATATATATATATATATATATATATATATATATATATATATATATATATATATAAGCGAGTGTTTACTATAATATAATTATCAAAAGTAAGGAATTTTGAAATACAATTAGGAAAATATTGTTTATTTAATATATATATATAACTTTTAGTACAAAACAGTTTGTGAAACAGTAGAACGGAATCACAACATCTAAAAGTAAAATAAGTAAAATTTGGGACTTAATATACATTTGAATTTTTATCATGCATTAGACGCGCGTTTCATTAATGAATGTGTTGAAACATATATATGCTCATCAGATTATCGAAAATTATCGCTGGAGATCAAGAACTCTATAAATATTTTTGAATTACTTATTCTGAATATACTTATTCTTATGAATACCAGTTTGAATAACTATTTATTATTCGAACTGATTGCTGATTTCAAATCAAATGTCATTTGAGAAATGAAACTAGAAAAAAAATATTTCAGGGAAGATAAGAAACTCAAGGCTCATTTGAAAATGTGTATATATTTTAAAAGAACCTAGGGTATGTAACAAAAAGCACAAAAAATTAGTTAATCTACATCTTCTCGTTGAGAATAGAATGTTGATGAGTAAATGGAATTATTATGAAATAGCAATCTAGAAAAATAAAACAATTAATTCTTTATAATAAATCCATAAAAATTTATTACAAATCTTTGCAAATTAGGTTAAAAACGCCATTTAAAGGGTAAATTATTTGCTTTATTCTTAATAAGATGTTATATGGTATAAGTGATATATATTTCCATTTAATTTTAATAGTTTGAAATAACTTTCCTAAATAAAACCTCACACCTATTTACAGTCTATTTGATTTTTTCGTTATTACGACAATACTTGCCAGATTTTGTTTGTAATATAATTCTCAAATTGTTCATCTGATTTTTATGGCAGCGGCACTAAACATCACTTGCTTTAGTCTTCTTGATCGTTATGTCTACAATTTTATTTTAAAATGTTTAATATGTCTCCAGACTAAATATTACATCTTCGTTAGTTATATGAAGCTTTCATTTAAATTAATCAACTGATTGTAAAGCCTTGAGTATATATATATATATATATATATATATATATATATATATATATATATATATATATATATATATATATATATATATATATATAAGTGATGAAGATATTATATTTCCTATAGCATAAAAAAGAATATTAGCTCAAACTTCATTTTTGAAATCGATGCAAAGAATTTTCGTACTGATTCTATGAAAATATTTGATAAATTTAATAAACTCATTAGGTTTATTGTGGCTCTAGCATTAACAAGATTATCTTATTGCTTTAATGTATTCAATTTAACTCAAGAAATGTTGTTGTTGTCTGTCGTTGTTACGTGCCAGCTGAGCTGAAATAAATTTATAAATTAATTTATGTTCCAGATACATTCAGACATAAAAGAATGATCAAAGAGCTTATGTATCATTAATATTTATATATTTAGAGAGCAAATATTTTCTTCTACTAGTCAAAATTAACTTAAATAATCTTAGTTTTTTTTTTCTTTTTTTTAATTTTTTTTAAAGAAATTGGCGTATTATGGGATAATTAATGTATCAGAAACAATTGAGCCACAATTACTAAACTCTGTACGTGCATATGCTCAAATTAATCATTAAATCACTGGAAAAGTATCGTTTCATTAAATTAGAATAATTTTATGTGCATATTCATCAATTAGTGAGGAAAACGTAGCAGTGGTACAAGCAAGTATTCTGTGGTGAATGAAGTAAATTAAATTATTTGGCTGTCTGCATTCCTCAGAGATGGAATTGCTGGACTTCAATTAATAACAAGGCAGCAATCATTTGTACTTCTAGCAAATTTCAGCCAATCCTGGTGCATCAATCAGTTTCCACCGTAACCATCAAACTAACTCTGGACAAGGCACCTCTGAATATAATATCGGCTTATTGCCCACCACCAAATCACAGAGTTCGAGGAACACAAGCAGCAGAATTATCTGATATTTCCATCACACTAGATGAGCTGGATAATGTGTTGCGGTCTATCCATCCGGAGAATTCATTAATAGGGTCGGACTTGAATGCTCATAGTATTATATGGGGCTACCCGTCAGAAGATTCTAGGGTCGAGCAAGTGTTGGATTTTATCCTTGCAAATAACCTCTTCCTTATGAATTCCCAAAACTCTCCACCGACATTCATCAACAAACACCAACAAGGTTGGCCAGATCTTACACTGGTTACAAACCCTAATATGGCGAATGTCACAACTTGGGAGGTGCTCGATGATGAAATCCTAAGTGATCGCAAATACATCAAGATTAACTTAACTGTAAAATTTCCACCGTCCAGTTTAAGCGTTTTAAAACGAAGTTCGGTGGCCACGGAAAGTTTCGTCCTCTTCTGAAACCACTTATTCCAGACCTCTCCCAAACAATCTCAAGTTACAATAACACTGCCGATCTAGAAAGGGCAACTATTTCTCTCCAGAAAGCTATTACCTCCTGCTGCTCTTCCAGCTTTAAACTTAAAACACAAAACTATGAGACCAGAACTCCCACTTGGTGGTCACTAACATTCCAAATGGAAAAGAAACAATTAAGAGCACTGAGAAGCCGTTATCAATCCTCTTCCTCCCCAGAAAAAGATAAATATTACCATATATATAAATCATAAAGAGCCGCATACTTCAAACAAATCAGATTAGCAAAAAAGAAGACATGGAAGGAATTTTGTAGCTCAGCCAAGGACCCATATGGAAAAATCTACAAGACTGTCTTCAAAAAGACAGCCCCACCAGCAAATCTCTTCGTTGACAGCCATGGAACTCCCTTGGGTTCAGAACTCAACATAGCTCAAGATATTCTTGAAAGGCTTTTCCCGATCTCTTCCAGCCATTCTTTCCACCCCACCATCAGCTCCAACAATGACATTCCATTCAGCAGCCATGAAGTTGAAAGAACCATTAATTCACTAAAAAAAGACAAAGCCCCTGGTTATGATGGAATTGATAACATTGTTATTCAAACTATCCACAGGTCTTTCCCAAATGTTCTCCTCTCTTTCTTCAATAAATGCCTGGAGCTATCTTACTTCCCTCGCTGCCTTAAGGGGTTGGTCTTATAATCCTATTCCATAAGGAGGGTAGGGACAAATCCAGCATCGACTCTTACAGACCAATTTCCCTCCTCCCCAGGCTTGGGAAGATATTAGAAAAACTGACGACGAAACGTTTCACTTTCCACCTCGAAACCAACAAGCTCCTCAGTGACTTCCAGTTTGGTTTCAGACAAGGCCGATCTGTAGACGATGCCCTCCTCTTACCAACAAAATACAAAACAATAGAAATGATACGCTCCACACAGCAGTAATTACCATAGATATCAAAGGCGCCTTTGATAGTATTGATCACCTTCAACTAAAGAAACAATTGTGTCAAACCAGTAGCCCATCTAACATCACTAAGCTCCTAATCAACCATCTAAATGACAGACTTGTTATCCTACCTACGAATGCAGGCCTTGCAACTCGAAGCCAGACAGTGGGATGTCTCCAAGGTTCCTGCAGTGGCCCGATACTGTGGAATCTTGTAGCGGATACTCCTTTGAAAATTGATTGGACCACAATAGGAAAAAAATCGACCAGCGCAGCAATATCCACCTGCAGGCCTTCACAGATGACTTTACTTTTGTTATAGGCGCTTGTAGTGAAAAGAAACTGGGCAGAGTAGCCACACTAGCTCTTACTCACTTCAAATCATGGTCTAATAAAAACAACTTGAATATCTCACTTTGATAAGACCAAGTTCATGTTAGTCGCTAAACTCCAATGTGGTCCACAAATTCTATGGGGTGACTACAGATTGAAGAAGACAAACTCCATCAAACTCCTGGGAGTCATCTTGGATAAGAAGCTAAATTATAAAGAACATATCATAACCCAGGGAAACAAAGCTATTCTTCTTCAAGAGAAGCTACGCAGACTGGCTGGAAATTACTGGGGTTACAGTAAAAAAAAAACAGGATTTTACTGTACCAAAACGTCACTGAGAGAATGCTTTGCCACGGAGCAGCAATATGGGGAGCCTCATTAACAAATAAATTGGCCCTAAAATTATTATCTATTCAACAAAGGTTTCTTCTTAGTATCACGGGAGCTTTCCGCTCAACACCTACCTCCGCTCTCCAGGTAATTACTGGACTTCCTCCCCTGCACCTGATAATAGAAGCAGAGTCAAAATACATACGACTCACAAGAGGCGGAATTCAGTGTCTCGATCCACCACTCCCATCACCTTCAGATATAGAAAATAAAATGAGCGTTGACTCCTTCCACCCTGGTCTCTTTAATCTGAGTGAAAGAGTCTCTGTCAAAGAAACTGCACAGATGTCATGGCCACCAGCAGAATCCCTTCAAATTTTCACAGATGGTTTAAAGTTGGAAGAAGGGGTCGGCTCAGCTTTTGTTGCCTATAAAAATTCAGTAAAGACGCATGTCTGGAGAATAAAGCTGAGACATGATAACTCAGTCTTCCAAGCCGAGGTTCTGGCCATAGGCGAAGCAGTTAAATTTGTCGCTCTAGAGAACATCATTGCCACTATTTGGTCTGACAGCAGGCAGCTCTCAAATCGAGCTACAATCCCTCTACAGCAACTCCTCTCGTCAGATCACTTCAAAGTTGCCTACTGGGTTTTCCTTCTATCCAACTTCGATGGGTCAGGGCTCATGTTGGAATAGAGGGTAATGAGGCAGCTGATAGGGAGGCAAAAGCGGCCGCCTCTTCTTCTCTTGATCATGTAGACATCCCCGTACCACGCTGATCAGTCAAGCACACCCTACAGAACTGGATCAAGGAGAAATGGCAGGACGATTGGTCCAATTCATCTACTGGTCGTCTTGTACATGAAATTATCTCTACAGTTTCCAAAAAATCTTTAAATTGGACCAGGAATGAAATCCTTTTCATGACCGGTCATGGCCCATTCCCTACTTACTTCTACAGGGTGGGTCTAACGGACACTCCAAATTGTACCTGTGGTAACGAGAGAGATCCAATACACTATCTCACGGTCTGCCCACTCAATTCCACATGGCACTTATCAACCCCTGCAAAGCAGTGGGTCATTAACTGGAAACGAGCCGTACATTCTAACAAGACCTCTAGACGAAAACTAAACCAAGTAATGGACTTTCTTATTAGTCAAGAGTGCTTATTCACGTGGTTCAAGAAGAATCATTATTGACCTTCTTCTGCTAATATCCCAAGCCTAAATATTTGGACTTAAGTACTTAGACTTTGCTAAAGAAATGGCAGCTTCAACATGCTTTAATGGACTCTTTTCTATAGACTGTCCTTGATTTTTGAGCTCTTCTTCAAATTCATTTTTTAGTGTGTTGTTCATTTTAAAGTCATTAATTGTAATCCTTCGTATTTTCATACTTTTATAATTCTGTGTATTCCTGTAAGTGTGTAATTCCATATTTTTTTGCAGCCTTGTGATCCTACATGTTCTTGTAATTTCATAATTCTATGAATTTTGTGTGTACCATTTTCCTATATAGTTTTATATCCCATCCCAAAATTGTGGTCACTGGGCCTGATTAATGAGAGAGTCATTCTCACTTTCGGAAGAAAGTGAGACTTACACACTTACAGGAATACACAGAATTATAAAAGTATGAAAATACGAAGGATTACAATTAATCTGACCGCAATGTCCTCCAGGTGAGGTGACGCATCTGGGGGTGGCAGGTCAAGTCTTGGGAATCTTCTGCTTGCTCCTTGCTTCAAAATCATGAAGACTCCATCCGGTTACTTCTATCTAACTGGTAAAGTCCATCTCAGGGCTAGGTACAGGGAAGTATGCTGGTGCAACAACAACAACATCTTTAACCAAAAATGTGTCATCTGCTAAACAATCATATATATATCCTGCATGCTCTATTAGTAAACGTCTAGCGAGATGGAAAGAACTTGCTTGAATGTTTTGTTAATCGCAGAAACCATTGAAGGACATAAATGCGTGGAAAGGTTTGCTGTAATAGGCGATTATTTTATGTAATCCTTATGAGAAACAGGACCTGACAAATATTAAAATCAATAACATTAGTTAAATATTATTGTCAATATATGTGGAAAACTATGAGAGCATCTTACAGTACGCGATTAAAGATGATTAATAATCCTAAGACATTTAGTATCGAACACTTGTTCTTCACGCCATTGGTTACATTTGTAAAGTACACTTTGCCTATCAATTTCATGCATCTGATTTGTAAATCTGGCTATTAATGTCTAATATTGGGCTCTTCAGCCAATTTTGTCACCGGATAGTGGATTACCAAAGAAAACTTTATTTGTAGAATAATAGTGGTCACAAATACATCTAAGCCATTTTACAACTAATCTAAAAACATTTGTTTGTATTTATATTATATATGAAGTTTACAAGCATTAATTATGGTAATGATTAAACATCGATAAGAAATAACCAATCAAGTAAATATAGTTAAATTTGGGACAAAGAGTTACATGAATGTTTACACGCATACAAACAACATTTTTCATATAAATTAAGACATAAATGATATGAATGAAAAAAAAAATTAATGGGCCACAGAATGAGTCAAATTCATGATATTATGTAGTGATCCATTTATATAGTACTATTTTAATACCATAAACTACTGCGATAGTTTAAAGTAAATTTTAAGAGGGACCCGGAGTAAAAAAATTGTAATTTTTATAGGTTGATATTATCATAGATCAAACTATGAATTTAACATCTATGCTGAAACATCTACCCAAGACAATAGCCCGGTATCAAAGAAAAAGTAGCAGTATATAAAAAAGAAGAAACTAATAAACTTGCTTCTGTCTATGAATACGACGATAATTTGCCAAACAAGATCAAATCCAGTGCTTTAAAACCATGGTAACGATGCATTTTCTACCAAAAAATTTTACCGTAACTTGGTAAATTTGATGTATGGAATGAGTGAATAATATATTAGTCTATGTTCAAATATATTTGGGTAATTTTACGTAACTAAAACCGTTCTTGAATTAGTAATTATTCGGAATTTAAAAGTTCAAACAAAATATCGTATTGCATAATTTTTATTTAAATATTTCTTCCCTCAAATAAATGGCAAAATGTAATCTTTTCATATGATCGTCTGTTAAATTCAAATATTATGCAAAGAGAAAGTCACAGAAAGATATCACGTACGATTTTCATTCGCGAGGAAAACTCGATCATATTTATCCTTACTCAGCACATGATTTTTTTTAGATATCATCGTGCACAACTTTGGGACTCAAAATTTCCAAGCAAAAGCTAAAATGTAGCTTCCTTCTCCCTGCCTTACCCATACCCGTATTTGCATTTCAAAGGCAGTCAGTTTTGCTTTTGTATTTGGCAGGGAAATATCAAAGTTTAAAAAAAAAAAAAAAGTATTTCTATTTCGCCAGCAATATAGCTGACATTTTATTTGATGTCTTGACAATGTTTTAGAATTGGAAAAAAAAAAAGTTTTTTTCTTTCGTACAACAAATGTTGATCTTTTTTTGTAGGAAAGATCAATTAAAGTGCTGGATATCTTCTAGAATGTTCTTTGATGACTTTTAAGCATATTTTCAATAATATTTGCTGATATAATTCAAAATTTACAGTAGATTCCTGTCTCATTTAATTTTTACATTTCTCTAATTTTGTTTTTCTCTTTTTCCAAAAATATGTAAGTATTAAATTGAACAAGAATTTATGAAAATTTTACACTATCATTTTAAAAATGGGACTGTAATTCAAAAAATATTTCTAAACTTTTAGCAAAATTGTAAATCATCAAGTAACATTCTGCACATTTCTCTTTACAACATATATTTAGATGTAAATTTTATCGACACGCAAACAAGTAACAAAAATTCAAGAATGGAGTTCTACGAATCTGAAGACCGTTCTAATATCGAAAGTATTCTAACTGTATTATTTGCCGCTGCTCAAATCTTCTGATTCCTTCGATAAAAATCGCTTAATTCACAATTTTTACAAGAATATTTTTTTGATTTTACAAAAAATTTAATCTACATAAGAAAATCGCAAATCTTACAGTTTTGCTTAATACCATTATATATATATATATATATATATATATATATATATATATATATATATATATATATATATATATATATATATATATATATATATATATATATATATATACTATTTAAAACTTATTAAGAAGTACTGTATATATTGCTTGTTTATACACTTACATTTGAAGGCAATCTTTAGTATCTACCAGTATTTCTATAAATATATTTCTCTTTTTTAAGTTAAAAAAAAATCATACATAAATATAAACAATTGTTGAAAAAAAGTATCGCGATTGCTTTGTAGAAAATTATCGCTAATAATGAGCAATTATTCTTGGTGAGATTAAAAACAATTTGCAATACTTGCTCATAAAAATGATAGGCCTCTGGGAAAGAAAAGAAATCACAAAAAGCAAGATAATAGCATTACACTGTAATCAAATTTCCTAACCCTAAGAGTTCATTGTATTCATCTCAATTTTCGTGAGACTTTAGATAATATTTCAAAAGGATTAATATCATAAAGTTTATTAAATATAAAAATTCACCATTCTTCATATTTAATATAATTTTATTTGATAGTATACATTTATATAAAATCACGATTCAGTTGGATTTTTTGCTATATAATATCATTTATATGATAATAAATTTTTTTAAATATTTTTTACATATGTATAAAATTCAGCAATATACCGTTAAATATTATAATTTTATATCATTTTATTACATAATTGATTTTTTATGTTTCGAATAGTAATTTAGTTAAAATCGATCATAAAATAAAATCAGTGTATACAAAACCATTTACAACAAAACTATATAATGAAGTGAATAATAGTGGATATATACAATCAACATAATTACAGATTGGATTTCTTTTTTTATCTATAACAGTTCAATTATACTATAATGGAAAAAATTGTTAAAATATTTTATGATATTACTCATAAATAAAAACCTTTTCATTACTTCTTAATTACTGAAGATGTTATAATTAAATTAATAAATAATATTAAACTGATATGATTAAATATGTAAAAAAGAATACATTGAAAAAGAGATCAATAAATCGTACCACATTTATGTATTCTACTTATTTTTGTTGATATTACAACCATTTTTAAAAAATTTTTTGCAATGTATAACAGTTAATGATCTAATTAATATTTCATTTATTTTTTAAATTTATAGTTAAATATTTCTTAGACTATTTAGAATAATGATATTTAACCTATCAAATGATCAGACAACGCTGTAAAATACTATTTTTGAGCAACATATAATGCATACATTTTATTTTGAAACTCTTTGTTAAACGTAACAAAATGCATTACCATCATACTAAGTTAAACGATTTTTATGTACATTTCTAGCATTATAAGAAGCAGCAGTAGTAAAACTGGCTTCAAGTGGGTAAAAATAAAAACATTTAAAATGAATTTTTATAATTCAACTAGGACCTACCAGGCGCGACACACTAGGGCGCTCCAGATGTGTCACCAAAATTTTAAATAAAAACCGTTCAGTATAAGTCCGTTTTTTCTTTCTCTTAAAAAAAAGCCTTGCTTTTGCATTATTTAAACTCTTTTTCTAATGAAAGCAAAAGTGTATGTATTCAAAAATTACTTCAAGCAGAAAAAAAAAAGAAAAACCTTTTATTGCTAAATAGAATAAACTTGATGCCATACAGCTGAAGTAAAATGTTTAATTTTTATGTCAAAACTAATCTTCACTTTTTTTCGGAAGCAAATATGATAAAAACATTATTAAATTAGAGTCTGGAAACATAACAATGTTAGCGCAGATACTTAGGATTGCTTTTTTTCGATACCTGAAACCAATTAAATGAGGAGCGATCTTTTATATCCGTTAACAATAAAAAGTTCCTGTGACTCTTGCTAATGTTTTTATTTATTTTTTTGAAAGAATATATTTTCCTTGAAAATTTCTAAATCAAACAAGTTAATCAGTGTTATATGATCTGTCCAACATATAATTATATTTGGATAAAAAAAGTTTCCAAATTGATGTAAAAAAATACTATTTTCCTTACTTACACTCTGTGAGACTCAATTCATTTCATCAGAAATAAAATAAACCAGATTAAATCATATTTTCAAAGTTAGATATTTTTTGTTTCTCTTCAAAGAAATTCTATAAATAAAAGCACACGCCGATAGGGAAGCCAAAACGGAAATTAGAATAAAAAAGTAAATTTAAAAAACAACAATTATATCTTAATTAATTTTTCTGGAATTTCTCGATAAAAGTGGATTATAATTTCTAACATTTTTATTTATTGATCTAAATTTGTCATATAATAAATGCGACAAAATAGTTAGTTAAGGATTTAAAAATTATGTATGTATATATATATATATATATATATATATATATAACACAATAAAAATATATAAATGTATAAAGTAATAAAAATGTTCACAATCTTTACAAATATACATCAGAATCTTACGGTGACACAGTTGAGTGTCGCGACACTGGAGAATTTTTTCCTATAACAGATTTTTGGGCAGCACCATATTACCATAATATTTTTTAACTGAAAAAAATAAAAATTTTGTTAATAATCTCTGCGCAGACTTTTTAAAAACTCTTGGAGGAAAATATTTTTATTTACATAGGTGTCCCACTGACAATAATTTCAAAAATATTCGCATACATGAAAACTTTAATATCTTTGCTACCATTTCCTATCAAAACTACAACATTAAATATATGATATCAATAATAATGTTAAAATATTTTTTCATACCTCGCATCTGGAACAAAAAATTTTTACTTGATATATTTTCTAAATTTCATTTCAAATTAAAAAATTTAATATACTTAAAATGAATATTTATATTTACTTTTTTTTTATTTTTCAGATGAGAAAAAGTTTAAGATTCTTCACTGGAATAGTACTAGAAATGTTTATACTTTGTTTCCATTGTTATTTAGCGTTTGTTTTCATTATTATTAGCATTTTTATTTAATTTTAGATAAACGTCTTGGGAATGCTCTAATCTGAAGATTTAACTTTAACTTTAGAAATAATAATCCTTAAAAATAACTTCAGTTGGTTCGAAATAAGAAATAGTTAATATTAGGTAAAACACACGTTTTAACATATTGAATAATCTCTATAAAAAATTTAATTATAAAATGAAATCAAACCAATGTTTTATTTAAATATTTAACGTACTTAATTTAAAAATCGAATAAAGTTTTAAATCAGATCACAAATCATATCCATGTAGTAGGAAAAGATGCTCGACGATGTGGGCGAAATGAAAGTAACCGATATGAAGACAGTAAGAGGATGAAAAAAATTTCCATTTTGTTTTTGGATTTATATGCAATCAAAGGAGGATTAATTATAGACATCGAGGAGGGGTAAAATTATACATCCGAAGCAATATTTTATCATCTATTGAAGGTATAAAATAATTAACGTGAAAGTAATATTTAAATATTGCAATTTCAAATCTCGCCCACCACAGTTTCGTGTAAGTGACAACGGAAATATGATTTATAGTAGGAAGACAGTCATTAAAGCAAGCGATATTACTTTTAAATACGTCAACAGATTACTCTGCATGTCAAACGATAATTATCCTATAGTACATATTTCACAAAATGTACGTGCTTACATTATAAATATCAATATGACTTGTATTGTACTTATAATGCAGTAAAATAGCAAGTACATATACACATAACTGCTATGAGACATATTATTTGGTGTTAGCTTAAGAAGCTCTTTGTGAAAGATTTAGTAGAATATCAAAAGAATTTAAAAATAGTAAAATGAATGTGAGAAAATAGTGATCTACATACTTGTTTCAGTACCTCACATTTCTTGCTGGGTTGTTTTTTTTTTTTTTTAAATGAAAGTTGTTTCGTTTCCTCATAATTTTAAACTGAGATAAAATAGTTTTGAAAATAATTATTTTATGATCAATTTATAAAATTATTGAAAATATATGAGAGATAAGGCATAAAAATATGCAATTTATAGTTAAGCATCTTAATTATTTTCCATCGTAAGAGTGTTCTAGTTCCAACTGAATGGACCAAAAGAAAACATTCGTTCATTCAGAACCAAAGAGTGTTGACTAGTTAGATGTATGAAATTAATTTTGTTTGAATCAAAAACGCAAGGGCATAATTTCTAGAGGCTTGTCAATGGAATTTTCTATTAATATTCATTTGTGAAGTCTTAGCCGACATATTGTCATGCAGAGAAGTAAGGAAACAACAAACTTATTTAAATCATAAAATATGTCACAGGCATATAGATAACGTTTTTAAAATAATATCCTCTACATTTTTATATTCTTTTGAATATATCATTAATGAGAAAGCTTTTAAGGAAGTGAATATATTTGACTAAGTGTAAACAAACAAGGTTTCATTAGTGAAAACAATTACAAAAATGTGATTTTAATACAACTGATTTAAAACAAAGGCTTAAATAAAACTGAATTAAATTTAAACTATTCAAAATGCACACATTTATTTATATTTTAATTTATCGATATATTTGCAATATATTTGATCTGATTTTAATACAACTAAATTAAAGATAAGACCCTAAATAAAACTAAAAATCAAAAATATATTTAAAATTTACAATCTTATAAATAATATAATATTTGGAAAGTAAATACAAGCTTGATAAACCATTATTTTGAAGATAAAATTCAATAAATTTACATTTGATCAGCTCTTAACGCTATTAATTTTAAAAATGAGATATGTTTAGCAACTTATATGAAGATTTTTAAATACAATACAGCAAAACAACGGCGCTAATCATCTTTATTATTTCACGCGGAATTTTATTCCAATTGTTCATTAAAAGCGCATTCAAAATTTATAAAATTCACATTCTTTTGGAAATGAAAGAAAGTGGATCAGGGCGCTATTAGCACAGCCATCAATTTTTGAAAGTAAATAATTAGATTTCGCAACTGGGACCATGATTAAAGTTGATCTTTGGATTCAGTCGTAGTCTTATGAGGCACTCCTTAATTTCCGCTCGCGCGAGAATCGCTTTCACTCGCAATACATCTTTAATTAGTCGTCTCGAGACAATGTGATAATTTATTAACGCTTGCAAAGGGCGGGGCCAGCCGCTAACTATTATTCCAACTAACTATATGTTTATCTCTTTACTATAAACGAAGGATTCTTTTTCAAGAGGTCTAAAAATACAGTAATGATGTGCGATAATTATTTTACTATTTGATGTAAATGTTTAATGCAGATTTTGTGGGCGTAAGTCAGTGATTTTCGCGAGACATCTTTGCACAACATTCCATGTCAATTATGGGATTCATTATAAATTAACGAGGCACATAAAAAATAATTTGAGTAGAAGAGCGTAAATAGAGATGCTAAGGACCCTAGATTTAGTTTTAATGGACTCAAGTAGAGAGACTTGTTTCAATTTTCACTCACTTAACGATCTTTTTTTTTTTTTTTTTGCATGCGAGTACTAATTTAACCAAAATTTACAATTTAAAGTTCATTTTGAGTTTATTATAAGCATCCACACCACATGGTAATCGAACTCATATACTGCTGAACTGCTCAAATATGTTAATAATATAATTTCATCGAATTTTTAGTCCGATAATATCATAAAGGGTACCTAACAGTTCTTGAAACCCATTTATAAAACTGTGAATCACGCACATAAGAATCTTTTAAAATGAAATATATATTTTGAAGGAAAATAAAGCACAAATATTTGCCGATCAAAAGCAATTTGTTTTAGTTTTGGGAGTTGTTAAAAAAAACTAATCACAAAACTCCATGAGCAAATTTTTTTTCTCCATACAATTTTCACAAACGTGTTATACAATTTGTTCTAAGATTTTTGCATTTCTTATTAGTTGTAATTTAAAAGAAAGTGGCCTCGATGGATAAAATCTCTTTTTATGATAACAATGACTTTGGCAAGCTTCATTACAAAACACTAATTTTTCTATGCTTATGAATTTAAAAGCAATTCATTAATTTAATTAAAAAATTTTCATTTTTACTAATTAATTAAGCATGGGATGTCTTGAATATGCGATCCTGTTTTACTTTGATCAACTCGAAAATAATTCTGACATTTACTAACATAAAAAAAACATAAAATCAGTTTTCGAATTTTCAGTAAGAGAAATAACAGTTTTGGAAGGTATTAATTATTCTAAGAAGAATTATCTTAATTCTCATATTTATAAGAATGCAAAATAATTTATTGGAATCATCGATTTTTGGAACAATTAAATATTTATATGATAAAAATGTACAAAAAAACCTATTTCTTAGAGTAAAATAAATATATGGGATTACAAAATGTTGTCAGCAATATCGAAACACAAAAAAATAACGCACGTGTTTTTTATAATATTCAAACGTGCCAAGCGAGGAAAAAATTAGCAACAGAAAATCACATTTTGCGATCATCTTTAGGAGATTGAAGGTCGTTTCCTTTTCGACAATAATAAACATTGATTAGACTTTTTTCTAATTTATCTCAAATAATATCAATTAAAAGATGAAAAAAATTATCCATAAAATAATGATATCAAATCATTTTTAACTTAAGGCTTTTAAATTATAGAATTTAAAATGCAAGGGAAAATATTAAAACAGAAGGAAAATAATTCCTTACATTCTATGATTTAATTGTGTGTGACGTAATATCCTCATTATCGTCGATAATGTAAGACATAGTTTTAATGTTTAATGTAGAGACTAAAATGTGTGTTACATAATCACTAATAAAATGAAAATAGATTTCGTGTGAATAAACAAGAAACACAGTTTATAAAAAGGTAGGACTCGATTGCTAAAATAATGAATTTTTTATTTCTCATTTGGAAAATATTTATAAACAAGCAATTCCATTATGTTTACAATTAGAATTAAATGTTAATTACAACGGTACATTCTTCGATATCATAATGGAATTTTTCATAAAGATTCTAAAGTTTAGAATTTGAAAATAATAATCCATGTTCTAAAATTACAAATTCTTTTTTTATTTATCATTATTAACTTCAAAAATAAGTAAAGTGCTTTTAAATGCCCAGTTTAAAGACATGATTAATTTTCTGCATCAACGATTATATATAACTGTATAGAATATAACTACTTAGAAAAATGATTTTTATATTTTATAGAATTTGTGCCTCCGTTTGCAAATATATTGTTTAAAAACAAGTGATTTGTATGACTTAATTTGGATAGCATTTATATATTTTTAAAAATACACGCAATTATCGTTTGTAACGAAAAATTCATTGTATATATAGTAAACAGAACAAATCAAGTCTCAAAATCTAAAAAAATTGTACTTAATTTATCTGTATCAAAAATCAGTTTTGACTGCTAAATCAGCAATATTTTTTATGTTTTGTGTTAAAAATTTTTAAAATGTGTAAATATAATCTTGGTTTTGAATTGTACTCCTTTCATTTCAAAAACGTTACCTTTTACTACTTGAGGTCGTAATAATAATATTAGTTTAACTATATTTTTCCGAAACAAATTTTAGTATGATTTCGCTAATATTTATGAAACATAATCCAGAAAATTTCATTTGAAGATAAAAGCAATCGAAATCACTTTAAATAAAAAAAATCAAAACACAATTCTTAAAAACTAAAACATTAATAATGTATAGACATAAAAAAAAACACCATTCCTTTTCATGAATACTAAATCAACACTATTTTTATAATATTTTGTACCTAAATTCTTGGCAATGGGCTCTGATTTAATGATGTATAACTTCATTCGTTTCGAAATCATTTTAACTTCCACCGCTAGGAGTCGTGGTTAAAACGATTTTCAGTGACAGTGTAATCACTAATATGTGATTAGAGAAAGAAATTAAAGTTAATATAAATAATATTTTTAATAAGCCGACCGACAGCTGAGTGGTTAGCTTTCCTGACTCCTGAGCTGTGGGTCCCAGGTTCGAATCCCTATTCGGGCATGGATGTTACTTTCTTTCTCTGTTCTCTTTGTATTTTCTTCTGTGATGATGTATGAATATGGCCCACCCTATAAACGGGTTTGTGGTGGTATGGTTCGAGCAACGCTAATCGCCTCCGTGACTTGGTTCCCAGGTGCCCGCCGAGTAACAACAAATGGGTAGCAGTTTCTGGCCTTGTTGTGGCATAGGGTTCGTCACCCAAGTGCCCGACATTGGAAAAAAATATTTTTAATAGCTCCACATTTATTGGCGAAAATAGTTTTTTATATTCAAACTGTTTTTTTTTTTAAATTTTATTTAAGTTTGGCATTTTTTAAAAATATGATTTTAACTAGAAGACTTAATACGAAAAGAAAATTGAAACCACTATTTTCCTCATAAACTCCCAATATAAATAAAACAGATATTTTCTTTTGCGTGGATCCATCCATAAATCCACCTTACTACCCCAAATAATCGACATCAACAAGAATTACAAATCCCCCATTCTGTCAAGAAATATATTTTCCAAATCGATTCCTGTGGAGTAAAAGCGGAAGCATTCGGCTTCAACACCATCACTCGGGAGTCTACCACACAGGGAGTGTTTTTTTTTATTTATTTGCTTACACAAACTTCGTGAGAGTAGAACACAATACTCTACTCGCCGTTTATCGCACGGCATGTGGGAGGTTCTCTTTTTATAGAACCCCAAGTCAACTTTCTCGGTTCCTTATTTCCATTCAAATCTGCAATCCCTTGCCAGGATGGATGGATTGTGTTTATGTGTCTTACATGCAAAGATAGCGGAAATGTGCCGTAAGTAGGTTATTTAGTAAAAAGCGATGTATTTTTTTGCAAATGTTGGAAGTAATTGAAAATAATTCGAACGTATATTATAAAACTCGTAACTATTGAAACAAAATGTACAGAATTCCTAAATTTTAAAAAAAGGTTTTTCTTTATTTTCAGGAATTTGAAATTCTTATAGTTTTCTTTAAATAAATTTACATTTAGAAGCCAAGAAAAGAAAGTGTATTAAATTTAAAAATTTTACGAGTTTAGATTTCACACTTAATATTTTAACTGACAGAAAGGAATGTCGTCAAAAGTTTTTTTTTTTTTTTTTAAATGAAGTGAAATATGTTTATAAAAAGCAATATGAAATATTTTGTAAATTAAATTCAAAAGCTTAAGAATTGAAAGAAGTAGGTAATGTCGAAATAGGAGGGGATTTATTTATTTAGTTCATTTTAGGATTTCATTTCCCTTTAGGACAATGTCCAAATATTGTCAGTGAAATTTCAGGAAAAACGTCTGGATTAAGTAAAAGAATCCTAAAAAATCTCATTATCTTCGGTGAAGATGCTTTTTCAAATTGGCACTCTCAACTTAAAATTGGCGAGCTAACATAATCTTGTTTAGAAAATCTCTTTGTTCAAAACTATTGTGTAATAAACATTTGAGTGAACTGTGATAAAGTCATTAATAGATCTAAAGAAGTATTTTTTTTTTTTTTTTTAATTATGAAACACAAAATAATACGATTTTTGCTAACTTTTTCATTAAAATATATTATTTTTATGAGAATGCTACACCAACTTTATATTCAACTTCATACTGTGCTTCTCATTTTATAAACTCAAATATGTAATTTGACAGTTTTATAACTTTGAATGACGAATCCAATATTTTTTACTTGAGAAAATTTTGGATATATTTCAAGAAAATTAAAATAATGTATTTATATTTAAATATGCATAAATTTGTAAATAATGCTTTTTCATAATTGTATTTGTGTATTCACACAAATTATGGAACTGCATACAGATAGTATATCGTCTGCATACGTCATTTTGAATCAGACTCCAGTGAAATGGCCAGCACTTGAGGGAAAATAATTTTTCAGATATTCTCATTGTGTATTCACATTCACAATGAGAATATTAAAAAGAAAGTTTGATGACGAAATGGTAGCATTGACCCCACAAGAAGGTCTTTAGCTGAGCCAGAAACAAACCCGTTATTTCTTAAGATTAAAAATTTGAACATGCTACTTTCCATACATGTTTCAATTAACAACAAAAAATAATTATTTTAAGAAGTAAAATTTCTGGAGAGAAAATATTGTATTTATAAGAAAAATAAATAATAGACACAATTAACAGAAAATATTGCCAAAATTTAAATTATTGAATTTTAATTTTGGCAATATTTTCGTATATTGGCAGCATCGAAGAAACATCAAAATTCCAAATTATTTATAGTAAAGCACATAAAATTTACTAAAAGAACAACAATTACATTAAAACAATTAAAAAATTGCAGTTAAATATTAAATTCAAATCACACAAACACACAATCACAATAATTAAATATCAATTAAGTATTAAAATGAATTCCTGAAATTAAATATCAAATTAAAATCACAATTTTTGATCCTCTTCAGAGATACCTTAAAGGGCTAAGAATATTTGGAAGATTTATTCAGTATGCTCGTAGATTTTCTTCCGGTAGGATTTTCATGAGTAATAGGTCATATTTCCGTGTCTCAAAGGAGGAAACCCGGAAAATTCCCAAACAGTTACTCCAATAGATGTGCATGCAGGAGGCAAAAGTGTAAAAATAAAGATTGCACTTTCCAACAGTTGCTAGTATCGAATGCAGGATCTTTTGCTCTGACGATAGATATACCATTACAGAAACATAATATATCAATTTTACAATATTCATACACTCACGGTGCAGACTTATGACCTATGTAATACTTAAAATATTTTAACAAATGCAGATACATTGGTTTTTGGGAGGAATGAATTCGTACATCGGAAGAGAAGAAATGGAGAAAACTCCCAAGCACCCGCCCAAACAAACGTGCAATATCAATTTCACAATATTTAACAAAACTACTAGATCCTATTGTATCCTAGAGATAAAAATTGTCATTGTAACCAGTAGATTGCGTGCCAATAGAGATTTTGGCTCGATAAACCTTAATCTCTTACTCTGCCAAAGTTAGCTGTGCAAAGAAAACACATTGAAATTATGAAAAATCTAATGTCCTTCCAATGGCATAGTGTTAAATTCTGGAGGTAAAGTTGCCAATCTGGCAACAACTTTGATCCTGATTGAAAAGTACGAAATGACTGGTGTTGTACTCAGCGACTTCAGTCAGCAAGACAGTAAGAAATGATACGCAAAATGGAATATATAGAGTGTGTGTGTAATCAGTTAACGAGTTAACGAATACAATCCGTTACAAGACTATGTTCGCTGTCCGATCATTGATTTACCATAGATAATTTTGTGAAATTAATTAATCCGTTCTGGAGATCCTAAAACCTAAATTAAAAAAAGATGTATAATTTCTTAGTAAGTTTATTAAAATATAACACATATAGTCTTGTATATCAATCAGTTCTATTCAATTTTTGTTTTGGGGGCATCCAAGAACATGTCCAATGTCGATTGCCTTTCTCTCTTTTTTAAGATCTTCTGGAAGTGATTAAAAGCATTGTTGTCGTACAGATCCCTAACCTTATTGATATCAGCTTGGTTTAGGTGCCACTCTAAGACCATTGCTCTAACATCCTCTTACTCCTTCAAAGAAGGAATAAGGGAGGTGTGCTCAAAATAAAATCAGTCTCGGTGTTGATTTTATTCAAAACCGAAACTGATTTAATTTTGAGCATACTACTAATGATCTACTTTGGATATAAATATTCTATTGGAAAAAAATTCCTGTTTAGAACTTTGAAGTTTTATAGGCAAGCAAGAAAATTCAAGAGAGATGAAAAGAGATTTTTGTTCCGTTGGGTTTGGCAACCCCCCGCACATCATGCTCCGAGAGCTCTGAGAAGTGTTCGCGCGTTCCCCTTATATATATATATATATATATATATATATATATATATATATATATATATATATATATATATATATATATATATATATATATATATATATATATATATATATATATATATATATATATATATATATATATATATATATATATATATATATATATATATATATATATATATATATATATATAACTTCCTCTGACTTATATATATATATATATAACCTCCTCTGACTTATATATATATATATATAAGTTAGAGGAGGTTAGAGAACATTAAAAAATTAAATATTTTTCCTTTCTGCAAAGAAACTTATAGGAGCACCCATTACATCCAATCAAGTTCAGAGATGAACTTTCTATCACCTAATCACTATTCCCTCTGGGGGGATGTTCCACCCTGACAGGAACGATATTAGCTTCTTCGTTCGGCAGGACGGTACTTTAGGGACCAGGACAGCATCGTATTTCAGATAGACATGACAGACTCTAAGGGATCATCTCAGTATTCACCTAATATAATATTACCTTAGTACCAATACTTGACATTATATGTTCGAAATGAGGAATATTCCGCTCTGAATCGAATATTTGGTAAACGGAACAAACTCACACAAATCGAGAAATGTTTTGCTTTTTTTTTAAATTTATTTAACTCTGAAATACATTATATTAATGGGAAAAATATTGTTTGATTACTTATTTATTTTAATAACACTTTAAAACAATTATTCTTTTATTTACTGAGGTTAATAATTAAAGGCAGAAAGTATTTAATAAGATTAGAAACAATTCGTTTAATATTTATAAGTTATCTTTCTCATAAAAATCTTCTTTCTAAGAGTTATGCACAAACGCTTTCCCCAAAATGAAATAATTTATTATTTGATTTTGTTTCATAAAATTATGATAAACTTATATTTATAATTTGTGATTTGAAATAAAATAATTCTCTTAGTTTATGTATTAAATTATAAATGAATGATGAATAAAGAGTTTTAATGTACTAGAAATTTGCTGCATTTACTAAAATTTCCGTAAAATAAATTAGGAAAATCGGAGTTTCTGTTACGTTTAATGTAAATAAACACCATAAATTGAAATACCAGTTCAATCAACATAATCTTTATACCCGAGTAATAAGGTTTAATTTCATTTTAAAATATTAAAATAACTCATTATAATAACAAATAGCAAATACATAGTAATTAAGTTTAATAATGCACAGTAATAGTTGGCATTGTACTTTGTTTGCAGAGTCTTATATATATTATTAGTATATATTTTTAGGAATCTCAGAATTTTTTAAAAGCCCAATCTCAGAGTATATTGTTGTTTCTTTTACTTCATTATTTATATTGAATAATTTTAAAGTAATATTTAATTCTTATTCTCTCAAAATCGATTAAAATCTTCATTTCCGAGTAGTAATTCATAATTTTTTGTTAGAACTAACTTCAACTGCTATTTAAATAACATTAATTTAAACTATAAATCAAATTAATATTTTGAAATGTTATAAAAACAAAATGGCAAAAACATTTCAAAATTAAATTTCTGCTTCTACTGGAGAGATTTATTCCCAGATTCTCATTTATTTAATTAATGTATAAAAATACATTGGAGTTTTATTATATTTTGCTGAGTTAAGTTATACTGTTTATATTTGAGAATTTACAGCCAATCGGTTTACATATAATTGCCAAGTTGTTTAAGATTACATTAGAATTGAATAAACTACAAAAATAAGTAATATTTAAATTAACATAAGATAATTTTAGAAAAAAGTTATAGATACTTACAAATTAATCCTGTTTTAACACAGAATCCAATTGAATTACATTTTTAAAAATGTCATCGGCAACAAATTAATCTAAAAAAGACAATAAAAATAATTTAAACAAAATTATGAAAAGTCAACGCAAAAAATACATCATAATGTTGAGAGGAATTTAAATTGAAACAGAAAACTAAAAACCTTATATTTATTCCGATGGGAAAATTTACAACAAAAAGAATTTTCGCAGGATCGTAAGCAGTTTTCATTAAAAAATTATCGAAATGAGTTAAGGGATTTATTATTTGGTTTATTTTAATTTGGCACAATTTCTTATATTTCATAATCAATATATTTTCCCAGGAGAATATATAATAAATATATAACAATAAAAATTTAAATTATTTTGTAGTGACATTGAAAGATATTTTATAAACTATTATAATTTATTCAATAAAAAATCGTCTATAAAACATACTATCAATGATTTTATTTGAATAAAATAGAAAATGAAACAGAACATAATAATAGATTAAATTAATTTATAAAAATTAAATACGTAGAGCATATTTTGCATGAAAGAATCCGTTCAGTTTTCAATCAAGTTATGCATTTAATATAAAGAATGAAACTGAACACTTCCAAATTATTAAATTAAAAAAAATTATTACATGAATTGAAATAAGTTTACCGAATGTAATTATTCCCAAAACGAAAAATAAATAATTTCAATTCTTTATTTTTATTTGAAATAATTTTTAGGAGTTTTAAAAAAGTATTTTTTTTATTGAAAAATAAAATATAAACTTTTTTATAATTTAATCAAGTAACACAAAAAATTCATTTAATTCTTTACAAATATTTGTAATTTGCATTAATAATTAAATTGTACTAAAATGTGACTTAAAATTTAAATAATTTGACGCTATTCAAGAACATATTTTTTTATTTAAAAATTTCCTTAGGAAAAAAAATCACTATTCTGCATTAGGAGTTTAACTAATTGACATTTCATTTATATAATGAGTTGCATAATTAAAAATCTGTTTTAACTATTCAAAAACTATTTTAGAATATTATATATATATGGACATAGATTTATGTGTAAATTGTGTTTTGAAATGTTTCACATGAATGATTTAGAATTATTTTAACTTTCCACCAATCCACTCATATATTTCACTTAAAATATTAGATTTTATTTTATTATTTGAATCACTTATAAACTATTAGGAAAAACAAATTCACAAAATTAACAAAAATTTTAAAAGAATAATTATAAAAATATGTTTATTTTTTAAATATAAAAACATAAATTTAAATCATGTTTTTGCATTAAAATGCTGAAAAAAAAATAACTAAACATTTTATTTTTAACCTGAATATAACAATTAAATTTATAATAGGAATAAAAATAAATCTAAAAATAATTTGTAAGTGTTTCTATGTATGCATAGGATAAAGAAAACTTATATGACTTACGTGATAAATTTCGAAAGAGCAAACGTTTTTTGAAGAAATAAACTTGGTTAAAGTGATTTTTTTTTTTGTTACCATGATCACAAGACCGACAACTTCCGGAACATTTGAAAACTTATTGGAATGAAAAGATATGTTCCATTTTTATTTTATTTAATCCAAAAGTATTTCCAGATTATTTCCTGAACAAAACCTCTCTCTTAATGGGCGATGACCATTGTGAATTTGCGCTGTCATGAGTTTGAGTAGAGTTTAAACGTAGATAGATTTTCATTATTTTATATCTCGTTATTCTATTATCTTCTTTTCTTCTACTATTATGTTTTTTCCCTTCCAGTTCTTAAACAAGAACTAAAGATTCACAAGAAATGATTTTGAAACTATTATTCTCTTCCTTGTTCCAAATGCTCATTAGTTAAAAAAAATCTTAGGAAGAATATAGAGATTATATGTTTTATGATAGTAAATTTTTTTATTTACAAAGGAAAATGATATGTCATTTCTGTGTTTTATTTCTGCAAAAAAGAGAATATCAATAATAAAAATATTTTTAATGATTTTATTTAGGTTTTCAAGTAACGTACTTGGCTAATAACTTCTAGTATATATTGGATAAAACAAAATTCCTGTCAAAAATAGGTTAAAACTGAAAAGTTCCATTCTTTAATTTTATTCTGAAAGTACATATTGATGATAAGTTGATATTTTATAATTTAATAAAAGTTAGAACACACACACACACACATATAAAAACAATTATTTTTGTTTCGATACAATGCCAATACACATAAATAAATTATGTAAGAAATGAGTTTTAAAAATTTAATCGCTCATTTTCCAGAAAGTTTGCTTGATAATTCTTGGAAAAAATCAAAAAGGGATATAAAATTTAAATTTTAAGAATCAGTTTAATTGCTATAAATTTAATTTTATAATTTAAATATGTTAAATTAATATGTCATTATTCTACTGAAATGAAGTACTAGTATAGAAGAGGCAAAATTAGAATTTCAGTATATTTATACCGAAACATTTGTATAGAAATGTATATATAACTATGTATATTAATATATGTACACGCAATAATCAACAATTGATAAATTATCATTAAAGTGAATAAAAATTAAACAATATTGGAAAATTTATAACATTTTTTTTTAATAAGATATCTGTAAATTTAAATTGAAGTCAATAACTTTTAAAAATAAAGAAATTACAGATTATTTCTGTTAGAAAAATTCAAACACACACACGCAAAACTTTTTTAAATATATCTAAAGAAATTAAGCAAAAATTTATTTGAAAAATTCCAGTAAATATTAAGAAGATAGTTAAAATAAAACGATAGTATATTATTATCCATGACTTAATTTACCAATTACAGACACATTTCAAAGAATAGGCAATAAGTATTAATAAAATAATTGCTAATAAAATGATCATATTTTTAAATGTTTTTTTCAGGCGTGTTTCTTTTAAAATTTTTAATTTTTGAAAACTAAATTCAATTACTTCCAAATTAATTATTCTCTTACATATTATGTCAGTCTTCGCTAGTGCCAAATATCTCTCAGTGGTGACAGAAATGAAATTTCAGTTTGAAAATCTGTATACTATTCTTCAACTTTTTACATTAGTGGAACGAATGCATTGCCAACAAAAAAGAAAATGCGTAAGAAGTTGCAAAGTAAAATAGTTTTAAGTGTCAAACCAATGACATGTCTTAGATTTTCATTGTTTTCTTTCTTAAAAAATCTTCCTCCAATTAAGTATTTCGCTTCTAAAGCATCGACAATTTATCAGAAAGAAGAGTTTCTATACATTGTAATCACAAAGTTACTTAATAAATATCTCACTACAGTTTTAGATGCAATTTGTGATGATGAATATTAATAGCGAATTTTGACATTTTAGTTGAGAAGTTTAACTTATGAGAACTTAAATGTCGCATGAAAAGAGTCATTACAGTAAGATACATTTTACAGCATCGCGATTTCTAGAATAAATGCCACATCAATATATTTAATGAAAATGGCTTAGGAAAATTAAAAATTGCACAAATTTAAATTGTAAGTGACGTCACCACCACTATAGGCTATTTTTTGACCCATGTGTCACGATGTATAACATGTCAGGTAAGAAAATATGAATAAAGGAAAACACATCTAAAAAATAGGCCGCCCAAAATGTCTAGTGGTCAGCTTGCCTGATTGCCGATAGAAAAGTCCTGGATTCGAATCCCAGTTTGGGCATGGATGTACTTTCTCTCTTTATCTATCCTGTCTTTGTCCTTTCCTTGTATGAATGAGGTGTGAATGGCTGCCTACCCTGTAAACGTGTACCTATGGTATGTCTGTACTGAGGAAGACGGACTTCACACCAAAATATGGTTTAGTTGGAAACTATTTATAACAACGCACCCCATATTGTCAACCTGCTGGCACACGACAACAAAATGTATATAGCTAAGATATATTGGAAATTATTTAAACTGCACTGATATATTTACACATTAAAAATCTATAATCATAATGCTCGTACTATTTCATGAAAATCGAAACAAAAAGATATTAAACAAAAAGGTAAAAAATAAGTATTATTTTTTTCGAAAGATAATTACATCTAACTGTACACAATAAAAAGTCTTGAAATTCCGTTTTCAACAATATCTGAATTTTTTTTTAAAAAAAAGAAGAAAACTATTCTTTACCTGAGCAGTTCAAACCTTCTAGGTCATTATATGATTTTTTTGCTGTTCAATTTGAAGAAAACTTAAATTGATATTATTGGGAATATTTTCTCCTACTCCCACATTTTTCCAATCAGTTTTATCAGCCCCAATATGAATAATGCACGTAAATCTCGCATTTAAGTTTTAAACCCAAAAAGCCTCCAAATGAAGAATCATTACCGAATAATATTTCTCTAATTTCATATTTCTTAAGTCTCAGTCTTACGTTATTTAATACTTAAAATCGCGTGAAAGATCAACCCGAGTATAAAATATTTAAAAACTGGAAAGGATAATTTTACTTTTATTAATAAACGGGAAGTATGATTAATGATCTCTCCTTTCAAATAGGATAACACATCAGATATGAAGATCATTTTTTATTTTAAAAAATGTGGTAAAATATAGATCCATTATGCTGCATAAAACGCCTTTTCCTTTGAAGATTTTTTTTTTATCAGATATTAAGTTTAAAGTCATTTATCAAAATTGAGTGCTCTATGTTACGTGACACAATCTCATCCAGGTTTTCCAGCATATAATTAACTTCGAGAATATAATTCAAATTTCAAACAGTTACGGTAGTTACGCAAAGCTCAATTATGGAAAATGACGAGTAATAAGAATTATAAATAAAGGAAAAATAACATCCTTTAAACTTTGCTATTTGTGAGAAGGGACAGCGAAAATGTGTTTTAGAACTGTTATTTAGACACAAATTATCACATGAATAAAACGTCAGCAACAGTTTCATTTCCAATGAGAAAGAAATATATTGCGATATTTAAAATAGCATGTATCAGAAAATAATTAGCTGCCAGTCATTTTTTTTTTTGAATTGCTATCTAACATTAGCTATTTTTCATGAAAAGTTTATGTGCGATGCGTGTCCAGTTGTATACCTTTGTCTAGTGAAAAGCCGCTAAACGCAACCAATGTCATTATTTTGAATCATGATCAAATGACGAGGTCGAAACTGAGGCTGACACCATCCCCTTCAAGTCGTACTACACATCTGATATATTATCAACAGGACTTTCTGAGTACAATGGATTTACTGACGGTCATGTACAGAGTCTACTACCCACAGATTATGCGAATAATGATCTTCCCTGCCTGTCCAGAGTGACCAATAAAAAATTGCAATAAGGTTCGAGGGATCACTATCGTTTAATACACTCTTCGAATAATGAGATCTTGGGTTTGATTCCAGCCACTATTGAACAGTGATTTATGGATGTTACGCTTCTGCCTTTCTGCATGTACTTCTGCTGAGAAATTTACCACATTTTTTTCCATTAAAACACGTCAATACGACCCATTCTGTATTAAAAAATCCTCGCGGAAAATAACTCGTGCGGTGTATATTAAACTAGATTGCAACAGTCTTCAAGAGTTAGGTTGATATCAAAAAATAAGATTCGAAATTTGAAGTTTAATGTTCCTCACTCATTTCAGTATAGATCACAAGCCAATGGTTGTATGTAATATTC
Source organism: Latrodectus elegans (assembly GCA_030067965.1). Classification (NCBI taxonomy): domain Eukaryota; kingdom Metazoa; phylum Arthropoda; class Arachnida; order Araneae; family Theridiidae; genus Latrodectus; species Latrodectus elegans. The sequence continues at coordinate 28,487,080 of CM057814.1, forward strand.
CATTATCAGCTTAAATGATAAGAAATATGACGTTGAAATCAATCACAGTAATAGGATGCAACTCACTCTCTTTCCACGAAATTTTTTTCTGCATGGAAAGGCAAATGCAGACGAAAATGGCTTACTCTGCCGGCTCGAACCTCCCATGAAGGTTGCATTTTTGAGCTCTAGGGGTTCGACTGGATGCCTTTGCAATTTCAGGACTAAACAATGGCCATTTTAAAGTTTTAACTTTTATCTCTCGCCTCAAAGTTTTTACAGCCGGCAACAAGTGTCATATATAACCAGCATCTCTGGAGCATGTCTTGGATTGTCTGGGTCTAAGCTTAGAGCACGTGATATCATCTCCACTTCTAATGATTAACGTCACTAGAGTACATGAACCAGATCTAGCAGTTGCTAGATCATGAATGATTCACAACAACAAGATGCAGAAGCATGACATGGAAATTTATGGCTCATCAGATGAAGTGAAGTGTTGTCGTTGTTTCCAATCCTTCAGAGATCTAGTGGCAGCTAGATCCATGACACAGTGTGCTCCAGCGAAGTCGAGTATCAGCAGTGGATTTACGTAAACATCCACCAGAGGGTGCCCCAAACAATCCAGGATGTCATCGGGGGAAGCCGGCTTTTGGGTTTGGGCACAATGAAAAGACTTTGCGTCCAGATTCAAATGTCATGTTTTTCAATAAGTCTTGAGACATACCTTTGATTATGTCCATCCCAAATTCCAACGTGCCTCCTGGGGTATTCCTGCTAAACTAGGGATAAGTCAGACTTGCCTGTCTTCTTTTTCTTCATAGAGAAAACTTCTGTATAAGTTAGTGTGTAGTGTCCGTTGAGACCTCTTTTAGCCAAGATATCTGCAGCTTCGTTGCTGTGGATGTTAACATGGGAAGTAATCCACTGAAAGTGGACATCCTTACCCTTGGCTAGATTTTTAAGATTGATGACAATCTGTATGTCCACAAAGTCGCACACACTACTCCAGTCCTATAGGTATTGAATCGAGCTATGACTATCAGTAAAGATCCAAATGTCACTAGATCCAGCGCCGTGGCAGATGGTCCTTAATCCTTCTTTTATGGCGATTAATTCGCTTCTGAATAATGATCAGTTTTTCAGCTTGCGTACAGAAAATCGGACAGAAAGTGAAGCGATATACTCAACTTTATTACAATGTATTCTATAAATTTTGTCCTCTTGTAAGCGGTAACTACATTTGTTTGATTTTATTTTACGAAATATTCTTTAACTATAGCATGAAACATTTTAAAGCGGAATTCAATTAAAGTAATTTGATTTCCATTAACAAACAATTTTGTCAACATTCTCGTTTCAGATATATATTTATGAAGTAAATTTGTTTAATTATCTATTGATTTTCAATGGTAAATTACCTGGAACACACACAAAAAAATAAAAGTTAATTTTCCTATTTCTATTTCCAATTACTAATAGTGTAAGGCATTGTCATTCTCAACTACGAAAACCGCTGCTATTTTAGAAAATAATCCAAATTTATAAAAACGTATAAAACAGCACTAAGTAAACAGCAACAAAGAAAGTATTCTCAAACTCAGGCGAAACATACGACATTTAGCGTAAAAATAAAAAGACACTTGGAAGTAAAATTCAAATATAATATTTGTTATTACCTTTATACCTTTAAATAGCCCTTTCAAAATGAAGTTTAAAAACTACACAGTTCAAAAGCAGTTTTTACGATTTAATTAACACAGAAGATTAATTTTAATTACATGTAAAAGCAAAAACAAGCATTTAGATTCGTATGGTGACGTAAAAGAGGCGATAGTTCATTTGAAAAATGACATTAACAAATACTTTAATCTAAGATACATTTTTAAGAAATTTAGCATGGAAATTATCACATAATTATATAAAAAAAATCTCAAAGGAATATAATCTCTTTTTAACCATGAGTCGCTTATTCATTTGTTTAATATGGATTAAACATAATTATTGGAAAATGATGCATATTTCTTTTAAATGTTTAATTGACTGAATATAGATTTTTTTTTATAAGTTTAACCAAAAGATTGAATAAGTATATTATCGTTTTGTCTTTTTTATTGTTTTTTATCGTTTTATATTTTCTCCATATATTTCGTAACCATTTCTTTAAATGGTTACGAAATATATGGAGAAAAAAATAGTCTTTTTTTAAGATTAAATGGGTCTCTCAATTAAGTTTACGTTTGTTTTTAAAAATAAAAACATTAAAGTTGAATGCTCTGTTGTCTTTTAAAAGATAATAAGAATCGAGTTTCAGTTTAGAAGAGGAATTAAAAATAAGAAATGGAGTTTTTTCATATACTGTTTTATTTAATTATATGTTGTAGGTGTTTCTATAAAATAATAAATCTATTTTTACGATCGCATTATCTCAAATTATTTTTTAAGACTTTAGAGTCATTTAATTTGTCATGAAAATAAACTTTAAAAGTAATTAATTTGTATGAATCCTAAGAAATCTTAAGAAAAAAACGGCAAGAAAGCAATTTCAATAATTGGAAATAATAATTTTGGATTATACTAATTCTTTTACTAATAAAAACGTGTTTAAAGAACAAGAAGTACACACATTTTATTCAATATTTAAGTTTAATTAAAAAATTTTACCAGAAACATTATTCAATTTTCAACATGATTTAAAAAAACAAAACAGTTATATCTATTAGTTTGTTGCTAAAATAAAGTAAGCCCGTATGCAGTGGAAACACACACAAAAGAAATTTATACAAATTACAAAGTTAAAAAAATATTATAATAAAACTAAACAATATCTCTCTTTATTTATAGATTCAGATCTTTTTTTTCCAAATTTTTATGAACGTTCTTTGTCTAGATATCCAGCCACATCATTTCAGTAGTGACTTACCACTCGTTTTTTTTTATCTAAATGAATTGGCAATTGTTTTATAAGTAGCAAATTTATGGCATGAAACACTGCATCACTCGTTGTGTGGTTTCTCGGATAGAAATCATTGGCTTATTTATTTAGCTTCGTCGTGTTTTAAGGGTCATTTGAATTTATTGTTTATGTCCTTATTTTTTTTCAATCTTTATGTGGTATATGTAATGCATTATAGTTTTACTCAGAAATGCGTCATTGATATAAGCTAAAATATACGGCAAATCTTACTTAACTCTTTCTTTACCCGATTTTTAGATCAAACGTAACAAATGCTCTATAAATAACTAGCCGTGAGATGCTGTTCATTCTCGGGTTTGTAATGTTTTCTTTTAATTAAAATATCTTTGTTTTCGAGAATCTAAAATTAATAGATCAAAATATATTTTAATTAAAGTGTATCGATGGTAATTACAGTACTAGACTCATTCCCTTAAGATGATATTATTGTAATTACTTTTTTCATTTCGTTAAAACACTTCAAGCATTTTCTGACATAGTTTGTCAAGAATTGATCTTCCCAGTTATAATTCTTTGTATCAATTTCACTCACTATTTATCAAATGAATGTGGTTAACTCCTATTGATATAACCTTTGGGTTGTGATATTTACCATTTTCCTACATTATGATTTACAAAAACTATTTTATACTAAGTAAAAAAAATCCTGTTCATTATACTGACTTTATTAAATCCGTATAAAAGCTATGGCTTCGAATAAAAAGGGTTTCTTTTAACGTTTTAACGTAATGATATATATATATATATATATATATATATATATATATATATATATATATATATATAATATATATACATACATATATATATATATAATATATATACATACATATATATATGTATATATATATATATTGATGCGATATATGAATTGTAATCTAAAATTTATGTAAGTAAGTCTTTTTTTTGAATATAATATACATAATAATTCACAAAAATGTTTTACGATATAATAGCCTTATATTATTAGATTCTACAATGAACGACTTCAATATGATGGTTGATTTCTAAATTAGTGGTTCCTAAACAATTACGTCAGGTTTCGTCATGTTTTGCGAAGTAAGAGATTCACGAGATGTTCACTTTACTCATTTCCGTGGTAAGACGTGTTTAAATCAATTTTACACGCCCAGCCACAGTTATCGACCATCCACAGTTAACAATATTGTGGCTTATATCTTTCATTTAGTATTCAATTTCGAAACTGCTTTTATGTTCGATTTTTAAATTAATATCACACATCCTATACTTCGGGAAGGGACGTTGGCTTCTAGTCTTCGAAGGAAAATGTTCCAGAAACATTGAAAAACGACTTATGATACGATCGATGGAATTGATGTACCAAATAACAATGATGTCACTTTAATTAGATTCGAACTCATATATGTAAAAATGTGAGATAACGATATATGTGTGTGTTCAACAGTGCACTAAATAGAAACTTATACATTTGATATCACGTGCTGGACAGCCTGGTAGCTTAGTTACTAACGCCCAGAAACTCTTGTAAGGCATTTGAATAACAGCCTTTACTTTCAGGGAGGACATTTAAAATATACTATCCCGTATCTCAAAGGAAATAAAGCCAGAAAACTCCCAAGCACCCACCTAGATATATTTAGAAAATATTAAAATATATACACTTTCATTTGTAAATTATGAAAGCTGATAGTTTAAGAAAGAAAGATAATAATCTAGAAAACTGTGTACAATGAACTAAATTTCATACAATAAAGATATTTACTTCTTTACATTTTATCGTTAAATTTAGCATTATCTAAATTATTATTTTAATTATAACAAATCTTATAAATTATGAATTTAATATATCGAAATTTTGTGAAAAATTCAGGCAATTTCTTCTTAGTAAGTAATATTTAAAAGAACATCTATCTCCATTTCAAGAAAAATGAGTTTAATATATTTAAAATTTATGTAAATGGTTATTTACAGTAAGATTCCAAAGAAACAAATCGCTCGTGATTTCGAAACCAAAACGCCCGATCTCCAGAAATTACATTTCCTAAAATGTAATTATGATTAATCTTCACATAAAAATCCATAAAGAAAGGTAAAAGAAGATCCATCAAAAGACAAATACTATCATACAGAAGATAAAAGTATAAATTGATAATAATTTTAGTCTTTATAATTTCTGAAAATTGTTTTCGATTTCGACGTCACACGCTCAAGATTTTTTTTTTTTTTTTTTTAAAGAAAAATGAATCAGCCAAGGAAAACTTTTTTGGATTGTCTGAGAGATTATGATGATGAAATGGATTCATTTCGATGAAATATCCAATAAAATTGTTTTTAAGACATGTTTCAAGTTGTGAAATATTTAAGTGCTGCAAAATATATGTTTGAACCAGAGGATGAATTAGGATAAAAATCGAAATCAGTTATTAAGTTTAATTCCTATCATTTTTAATTTTATTTAATTTATCTATTAATTCGATCGGAACAATTTAATTTAATGGCTACAAAATTAGTAATATTTGATTTTTAATGATCATAGAAGCTCTAAGGAAAAAAAAAAGTATTTAGATGAAAAAGTAAAATTATGCCTCTGCATACTTTTGATATTCAAACGTGTTTTAGCAAATGTTACTACCCATGTTTCTGTAACGGTTGGTTACACTTTTTCCAACTGTCGTTTTTCCATGGTTGGACAAAGTGTAACTCTCGCTCTAAAGACACAGTGTGAGTTAAATAAATACTAAACCCAGCTGGAACTTCTTACATAAAAAGTCCATTCGCATTAAATTATTTAGTGGACAATAATATTCTTTCATTAAGAGTGGTATGAAAGTTTAGATAGAAAATACCAGTATATAATAATTCTTCAATGAATAAGAAGGAATTTTTGATTTAAAAAGAGAGCAATGTCATTTTTAGAAGACTTCGCACAAGAAACCTAATCATCGTGGATATTCAAATACCTTTTAAACAATCTAGGGCTTTAGATTAATTAATTATTTTTTTAAGGTAAATGAGACCGAATCCAAATTGTATTCTTCCATTAATGTTTGAAAATTTCGAGCATTTTCGTTAATTAGGTAAAACATTAAGTGCTTGTAAAGAAGTAACATTAAAATTGTATTACATTTGGAGAGCAGTTTTTATCTATAAGACCTTTGACTTATTTATAGTATAAAAAAGTGTAATGAAGTTACACTTTTTTATACTATAAATAAGAGAAACATATTTTATTTCTGTTATTTACAGACTACAAGAGAAACATATTTTATTTATAATAAAATCAGTCCTTAATTGATTGATTGAATTCTACTGAAAATAACAAAATTGACTACAAAGCAAATTGCTCCTATAACTTAGATGACAATCTGATGGGACTCTATCTTGCGAATTCCAAAAAGCAGAAATGTTAAGCCTTTTAACACATTTTCTAAGATATGTTAACCATAACCAACGATTGTACATCATAGATATTTTTTTTATCATTCTAATTATATATTGTAAAATTTCAACTCTTTATTTATCACACAATGGCTATAATTGCTTACATTTTATAAAATAGCAGAATTGCTCAAGATTAATACATAATTTTAAAACTTTGCAAATCTTAAGGGATTGTTATTCAGAGTTAGATAATATACCTTATATATTTACAATGATAGCTAACCCTTCTCATGCATTATTCGCATCAATCATACTTTTTTTTATTTCCTTAACTATAAAAATCAAATATTAAAATATTAATTTAGATTTTAAGAAACAAATTCATTTTTGTATCAGAATTATTCCATGCAATATTAAAAGGTTAAAGAAAGAATTTTTTGGTTAATTTTAAAAATTTAGAGGAATATATAAAATAGAGGAAAACTTTTCCATTTTGTATTCTATGCATAGATAGATATATAAAAAGATTTTAAATAAAAAAATTAGATATATTAATATTAGGAAAGTTTTATAAAATCATCTATTGTTGTTCTTGTGTGCCAGCTAGGCTGGCAAATATGGGTGCGCTGCTCCAATTTTCCAACTAAACCGTATGTGGTGTGGAGTCCGACTACTTCAGTACACACACATGCCATAGGGACCCATTTATAGGGTAGGCAACCGTTGACACAAGGAAAGGACAAAGACAGGATAGAGAAAGTACATCCACGCCTGAACCGGGATTCGAACCCATGACCTCCCAATTCGTTGTCAGTCACGCTAACCACTAGACACGTCAGCCGGCTATAAAGTCATCTATAAGCAAAAATAGTACACAAATGGCAAAATCATGTAAAATATGACGTCTTGAATGTATAAAAGATTTTTATATATCTCATTTTGAATCATTAAATTTATACGTATCCCCTACCAGAAAAAAATTCTATCAATTTAACTCAATAGTAAATAAAAAAATCTACATTTTGAAAATTATTTCAACATTAGTGAAAGTTATAAAAAAAGCATGAACGCCAACTTTACATTAACGAGAGAAATATTTTTAAACGTAGAATAATTAAAATTTTTATGAAACTCACACAGTTCAATAAATTTTTTCTAAAAATAAAAAATGTTAAATTTTGAATTTTTTATTTTAAGCATGACAGGATATTCTTATAAACTTATAATTTTTATATCGAATAATTATTATCATTAATGCCGACCGCCCTGTTTAGTGCTCAGAATACCTGACTGCGGATAGGGAGGTCCTGGGTTCGAATTCCAGTTCGGACATGGATATACTTTCTCTCTCTATCTATCCGGTCTTTTTCCTTTCTGTGTATGAATGAGGTGTGAATGGTTGTCTACCCTATAAATGGGTCCCTATGCAATGTGTGTACTGAAGCAGTTGGAATCCACACCAAACATGGTTCAGTATGAAAAAGTGGAGCAGCACACCCCATATTGTCAGCATAGCTGCCACAAGACAAAAAAAATTACCATTCATAAATTGGAATATTTCAGTTACTGTTGTCTCCAAAAGGTATATATTTTATAATTGCATACTTATGATGTTAACAAATGCACATACTTTCTTAGAAACGTTAAATCCCTTACAATGCAAAATTCTGGTTTTTATAAATTTGAAGTCATTAGAGTTCCAATTCATTAGTCACTAGAGAAGTCATTAGTTTTCAAAGAGCATTTTTAAGGATATAATTTTTAAAGTAAATACATATTTTGATAAAAATGTTTAAAATATAAATTTTTAGGGAATTAAATATACATTGACATAATACAAATACCATTTGCTATGCAGTTACGATCAAAAATTAAATTTCACTTAAAAATAACTTGATTTAATCAATATTCTTATAAAATGCCGAATAAAAGCAATTTCTTAACATAAAAATATCTTACAAAATTAAATAATATTAATTTTCTCTTTAAGCAAATTTTTAGTAAGTGTTTCTTTCAGATATATCAATTTTAATGTAAAATTAGTATATTATATGACATATTTAATATCAATATCATTGATTGCAAAGCCAGATCTTATATACTCATTATAAGGAATGTATGTATTTTAATTTACAATTTTTGATTGATAAAGGATGATTTTAAATCAATGCGCGATCAACAAGTGTTATTCTTAATGACTAAGCCAAAGATTGCAAAAATATTAACACATGCTGCATGTCGCAAACATGAAGCTTTCCACAAATAATTAAAAACTGAAGATGTGCTCTAATTTAAAGGAATAAATCACGATAAATAAAAATACTAAGCATACTGTCACAAATGACATATCTATACGTCTCACAAAAATCTCTCTTCATATTAAATAGAAAATAAATATTAAGTGAAAACAGTACAATCTGTGGCAGCACTACACAATAATTAAAGTTTGTAAGTCAGCAGTGGCAACATTTTGAATGTTAACACGCCAACAAACTGCTCGTTCGCGACATCTGCGATGTGTTCAAATGTTTTTCTACTCTTATTTTCGTATGTTAATAAAGAGGTTGTTATGATTTAACTAACTTGTCATAAATAACATAATGCGCTACCTCAAATCCTTCACTTGAATAATTAAAATAACAATAAAATATAGAATAAATAATATTTAAGAATAAAAGGAATTACGTAAATCTCATTTGTAATCTTACATTTTACATGCAAATTTCTAAAACCTTAGGCTAGCATATTTAAAACATATCATAAGCAACTGCAAGAAATCAATTAATAAAATTGTCTTATATTGTTTTTTTCAACTAAAAGAGACGAATTAAGATATTATGAGAAATACAAATAAATACAATGGTTGAATAAAATAATAAACACTTAACAATTTCTCATTTACATTTTTAATTTAAAGAAAACATAATTTAATTATATCATCTGAAACAGATTTACAGTCGAAAACAGAATGTCCTAATTTTTTTACGATTGGGTTCCAATTTACATTTGATACCGAATATTTATTTATCAAGAAATACCAACAAGGAAAAAATAATACCTAATGGGTTTGTAATACATTCGGAGATGCTGAGGAAAATCTGGTTTCCTTGTTTATGGATAATTGAAGTGCACGCAAAACTGTAAAGTAATATAAATATTACATAATTGCAAATATTAGCGGCAAAAAATGAAAGTTCCTGATATTTTTTCAAATTTAGAAAGTAACAAATGAAATACATTACTTTCAAGCATGACTTTAAAAATTTTCAATTCTAATAATATATAAATTTTACCAGCGTAGAAAATTTGAATTCTCGTATTTATTTCTGTTATTAAATGCTAGGAGTTTAGCAACATATAAAGTGACATGGTCACGTAATTTGAAATTTAAGTGACAAAGTCAAAATTTGATTTTTTACTTCATTAAAAAAAATTCGCTCATCACCAAAGAAGAAAATTAAGCATTGAGAGAGATTAATTGATTTCCATGAGGCTTATTTTAGGAGTAACAAACAATATTATTCCTACAGTCCATTTCTTACCTTTCTTGCAGTAAACAATTTCCTAAAAATTCATTAGTTTTATAATATTTGAATTTTGCACAGCTACAAATAAGATATGATATTATTACTTAATGTGTTATATGCGATATTCCCTTCATCTTTCAAGTAGAAAACAATTGCTTTTGGTTAAACATTATAATGATAAAATGCTAATGCGCGATATTAGCATTAAATGCGATTCTGTCACCTGGAAAACAGTTGTTATACAGTAAAATTGTTTATTCTAATAACTGGTCGAAATCCGTTTGAGTGATTATACCACATATCAAATGATAATATTTGATGGGTCGATAATCAATCCCACGAATTTTTGTCAACAAAATTAGCAAAGATAGACAGTGTACGTTCTCTTATTGATCAGGCTATTGCCACTTCAAGTATTGTATTTAAAGAAATGGGTCTTAAGGACGTTACATTTCTACATTCTGCTTTTTGTCTGTTGGTGTGAGTACTTTGTGGTTTTCAGGATCTTCTCGCTTGTTATGAATGAATGACCCATAATCTATGAAAAGTTCTCCGGAAGAGCAGTATACGTGGTGGATATTAATATATATAGGCCGTGGTAGCCTGGTGATTAGGACATCAACCTGCTGTCCGAAAAGGCATGGTTCGATTCCCAGTGCCGCCAAAGACACAAAGAGTACATGTGATATACGTGCTCGTTAAATCTATGGAATCAAGAGTCTTGTCTTCGGTTACTCAGCAGTTACTATGAATGTAATGGTCTAGAGAAAATTTCCTTCCTCTCCAGATCAGTATCAAAATTGAAGAAATGAATCCTCTGGTGGTGCCATCTATCGAAGGAATTTAGAGCTAAGTCATACTTTCACCTTCGAGGCGTGGTCTGGTTAAATGAAATACGCACCCTACTGACTTAAATTCGCATAACTGATGGCTAGAAAGCTTGGCCTATACATACACAAACGCACGTACAAACACAAACACACACACACACACACATATATATATACACCATCATTTCACTATGCCAATTACGTGTTAAATAATACAGTGTCATTATTAATGAAGTCACACAATAAAGCAAGTATTATTTTAAAGTATAAGTAAATAATTATCTAGATGCATTTTAAAAATTTACTTTTAATTGGTGAACTTTTGGCGTATAATTAAAATTCTATATTATATAGCTATGACATCACTTAGTGAATGAAAATTCAAACTTAAATAGGGCAGTTTTATATATTTAAAATCGATGGACACCTTTCAACACAGTACTGTATTTTTAGTAGTTTTTATTATTTCGCAATGCGAGTATTATTCTCAAAATAGGATAAACGAAAATATAAAAATCCGGTGACTTGCCTATTTGCTAAGGTTAAATTGTTAGAAATAAACAAAAAAAAAAAAGAAAGAAAGAAACTCTATATCCACAAAGAAAAGCTATATTGATCTATGAAAGATCAGAACATATTCCATCTTGACCTTTTCCGCGTGGTAGCTGCTTCACAATCAACTAGTTGAAGTTTTCAAAAGAGCTCTCAAAATCTCCTACACAACGTTTTAGCAGGAGTCTAGATATTCAATCTGCATAAATATTTAAAATCTTTCACGGCACTATCAGACATAAATTTACTTCCTCAGTTCTCTTCTGCAAAGAATATTCCTAGGATTTCAAAGAGACGTGAGATGAGGTGTTCCTTCTTCGAGCATCCCCACCCCCCATTTCTTAAAGAGAACTTTAATGGAGAGAAGTTATCTTCATCTCACTCCATTGACACATGAAAACAAGAGTTCCCTCCAATCGCCAAAAGCGAGGATATTTGCCGAAAGTATTTCATACGGGAAAAGTTATCAATTTTTGACGAGATTCGTCTCTTCCTTAAAAGCTGTATTTTCCCGGATTGAAAGCCTGTCACTTTTTTCTTTCTTTCTTTCTTCGCAACTATTTATTCGCAGATGAGAATTCAAGCATCCTGATCTCCGAGAATGGATTGGACTTTCTAGCTCTCTTTTGGATGTTGTGCTTTGGCTCTGAATGTTCTTATTGATTGATGAGGGAGAAGAAATGGAGAATTCTGTCTGCCAGACGTCTGCAGATTCTTCAGATGGCTTAGGATGAGAGATAGAGATTGACAGTCAAATAGTATAACAATCGGACTGTAATTATTGACTGAAATGCGAATCTTGGTAGTAAAAATTTGGAGAATTATAAATTTCTAGAGATTTAAAATTTGATTCTTTGGAACTTCTGTGTAAAATAGTAATATTAATAAATGTTGTTATAAATGTTCATCAAGAAATAAATAAAAGTTTCGAGAATATTATTAGCACATTATTAAAAGATTTAGATAGAATTAAATGGCCAAATTATCAGATTGATAAATAAAGCATCTTAAGTATAAAGTATTGTTGATGTTATTCTATAGCATATATAATCATTAATTCAGATTTGTTTTTACAGAACGACGAAATAATTTCAAAAGTTTGCATCAAGAGTTTTCGAATAAATACATTCACAGAGATTGAAAAACACTTTTTTTGTTAATTTTTCTGAATACCCATATAGAAACAATATAACAATCAGTGGCGAAATAACATAATTAATCCATATATTATATTTAAATGAGCGCTTAAAATGAAACTGAACGTTAAGATGGCATTTACTTTTAATGAATGTTCTTTTCAAAAAACATATAAGATTATACTTCACACAAACTATCTTTTCTTATTTGATATCAATGAGTGCATTCTTATATAAAAGTCTAACATCAAAACATTCAATTTGAAAGAGGTAATATGATACACAAGTAATAATATAATTAATGAATTCATTTGTTTAAGATTTTAATATATCGTCATTTAAGTCTATCCTGACGAGTGTCAAACCAAGCGGGAAAAATTGTGTTTTTTATGTATACAGTTGTAGAAGTAAGTGTTCGAGATTTTTCTTTCTTTGAGATACATATATATTTTTATTGATGAAAATATTTTTGCTATGAAAATTCGCTCTTCATGATGGATAGCGTTATAACAAACTTGAGTTGTGAAATTATTCTTGTAACAATAAATTATAAATTGAAAAAATATTTGCAATATAACTTTTCCATCTACAAGTAATATTATCAAAGTAATTGCTCAGTAAGGTGTTTCTTATCATTACTATAATTGTTTCTTTTCCAAGCTATAACGCAACATGGTTTTAAAAAAAATTATATTTATAATTGTCAAAACAAATAAAATTGCGATAAAGTTTGTTATATTCCTTGTATACAAAAAAAGTTATATTGCAAATATTTTTTCAAATTTTAATTTATTCAATTTAAATATAACCCAAATTGAAAAAAAATAGAAGCAAATATAAGTAAATAGTAAAAAAAAAATCTTTAAATTACGATACAGATTTCTTTCATATTTTTCTTCAACTGTTTTATTTGAAAATGATTTGAATCATAAGCACAACTTTCAAAATGGATTCCTTTAATACATTATTAATTTTTATAAGCGGCGTGATATTGTTATTCTGGTTCAGAAAAACAAGTAAGACAGTTGGATTCTATTTATTTAACCGAAATATCCAGCCAAACCCACCACTTAGCATTCTGGAGTATGCTTCAGATGTGGTCACCACGCCTAAGCGCTTTCCCAGCACAATGGGGTGAGCCAAGGGAGTGTCTATTTTACGTTTTCAATGATTTGCACAATCCGATAAATTCGCTAGAATGGAAGAAGAAAAATGCACGTTACACTAAAATAAGTGGCTTTGACGGTGACAGAAGACACTGAAGACACAGAAGACACACACATCACTGTTTTAGCAATGCAGTGGAGCTGCTATGCTGTTCAGTGATAACTATCCATCCAGATAATTTCTAACAGATCTTCTTACATCTGTTGTAATGTTTCAGAGTTGTAAAAAGGGGAAAAATAGGAAATCTCTCACTCATCTAAATAAATATTAAAACAAAAAACCAATAATTCTGCTTTGCACTCTTTAGCCATGGAACTTAAACTTCAGAAATCTAAGTGTAATACTTATCTTCCATTATGGTGGGTCTAAAAAGCAGTAATTTTAAAGTTTCGTAAGCAATGCAAATGTTTTGTGTGTGTGTGTGTGTAAAAATATAATATGGATATATATTGGATTTAAATTTCTTCATGCAATGAACAGTTATATCATCTCACAATTAACTGCGCCATGGACAGTATTTAGTAAATTTGATTTAAATAGGAAAAATAACACTTCAACTTATTTTTAGGAAAACTTTTTATCGTAACGTGATAGATATCGTGGTTTTTAAAAAGATTATAAAAATAACTGAATATTTATTTTTAATGAAATATAAAAAACTTTGTTTTAAATAAATGAGAATTTAATATATATATATCCCAATACGGCAGCATAAATTCTGCACAGCTAGATTCCTGTTTGGGAGTACATAAAAACTGCCCAAAGAAGCGTTCCTGTACGATCCCTAGTTTACCAGAAAAATACAAAACACAAAATATAACGTAACTTCCGGTGCATGAAAAAATTCTTTATTGGAGATATCAAGAACAGTATTTTCATATCTTTCCAGACGATAATGTTTAAAACGTTCGCCGCCCATATCGCGTCATGCATGTGCGCGTGCCATGGCATAACGTTAAGGCGCTGTTGAACTTGCATTTAAAAGGCTGCATCTTGCAGCTACCGGTAGTCTTCGTATTGTGGCCATGGATTCCGTTTGTGATTACTGCGACATGTACTTGATGTACAGCCGATGCAATGGAAATGCCTTACTAACTGCTAGGGAGTATGCCCGTCGATATCCGCTGCTTATACTGCTGTTGATATGTTCGATAAAGTGTTTTTTTCTTGCACGGGCAGTGACGTTATAGTTTGTTTTTCGCATGTTTTTCGTAAACTATGGATGGTACAGGAACACTTTTTGGGCAGTTTTTATGTACTCCCAACGAAGAATCTAGCTGTGCAAAGTTTATGTGGTCGTTTTGAAACATTCTGTATATATATATATATATATATATATATATATATATATATATATATATATATATATATATATATATATAATATGTTTGGATCATATTACATATTAACAGATTAAACACACGTTTACATATTTCACTTGAGAGTGATTGCAACATCACACGGTTCATTATCCTTCCAAAGATAACATTTGACAGTTACGTACAATTGCCAGAGAATAAGATATACTCAATTGAATACGTTGTTTCTATAGACGTAAGCATTCTGATGCTGTTAACATCATGCAAAAATTACCAAACTATACCAAGTAAAACATCTTTAAACAAGTATTCCTCTACTACCGAACATGACAGTTTGAATGCTGAAGTGTACTCGAATAAAAAAATCTTTTGAAAAAGTTTACCTTGATTTCACCACACGCAAGCCAGCTTATAAGGCATAAAGAGAATCATGATTAGTGGCTTTATAAAACAGTTTTTGGTGTCTTTAATGCAGTTGCGATGTTGAATCTTGGCTAGCAGTTGAAAATTATATGATTTGTGGATGGTTTGGATAGTTTTCTAATGGTTCTTATAAATATTAATTTTCTGGATATGCTGATTCCTTTAGAACAGTTTATGGAATTGAACAACATCTAGTTTACACTACAACTTCCTTAAACTTCTTCAGGGCGTCACCAATATTGATGATTCCAGTGATAATTCTTATTCAATAGTACGAATTGATCCACTAATATAACAATCCATCATAACGTTTTCCCAACGTCGCTGTTCTTCTGTATATAACGTCATACTTCCCAAATAAGTAAAGTTGTTCCACTCCTCGTATCGCATTTAGCCTCTACGAGCCAGGCGCGTACTGCCTATAATTCGACATGCAGTCAAGTCTTATGTAAAGCATATTTAAACACTTTATGCAATAGGAAAATAATGCGTATCATATTAATTAAAATGAATGATGGTATATAAATAGCTTGTAAAAATATAGAACTCAAGTAAATAAAATGTATCATAATTTATATTCTATATATAGATAAACCATAATTTGATTTTTGATGAATATTTGATTAAAAATTATTTATCATGATATTACGAATAAAATATTCATACGTGAAATATGGTTAAAAATACGTTTAAACATGAAACTGCAATAACACAACACTTACAAAAAAACTTTGACAAGAAAAAATTATTGAAATTTCAATTAAGTCCTAAAATTTTCAAAATAAATATTTACATTTAAAACAATGTGTCTTTTAAGAAAAAAAATATTAAAAATGATTGATCAGACATATCAATAATTATCGAAATTTAATTTAAAATAGTAATTTAGTATGCATAATATTTTGAGAATTAAACAGTTACAACATTTATAATGATACATGTGGGATTGTGTTGATCTTGACATTGGTTAGAAAAATCCCTAATTATAATCGCCAAAAATCACTCAAATTGATTCTCTTTTTTTCATCATTCGAAAGAATATCTTCGAAAATTATATAGCACAACAAATATAATTTTCTTATTTCACATTATATGACACAATTATTTCAATTTCTCTTCCTCGTAACAAAAATCACAAGAGATAATCTAATAATAACCCTACTTATATCAGCAGTTTAATCACCAGTGACGAATCACGCGATGGTCGCACCATAACAAAACTCTCATCAACAATGCACGTGTAACAAGGAAAGCACTCAAGCTCATAAAAGAATTGATAATCCCGCGAAAAATTCAAATCATTATAATTGTGTCAGGAGAATCTATCTTGTATGGTCAATGTCGAGTTTTACAACAAGCTTCCGAAATGCTGCCGAAGGTCGAAGGATTGAAGAAGAACCCGTATTACTTGAACTACTTTCAGAAAGTGATATCTAATTATGCGTAACCGCTCTTCCGTTATTTTTTTCCTCTGCAATAGCAGGGGGTATTACTAGAAAACCTTCAAATCAAATTTATGATGCTAATGTTTATTTATTTATTTAAATTCCTGGGTACATAAAAATGATAATTAAGTGCTGAGAGTGTTTATATTCGTGAGGGTATTTTGAGGGTATGTTTCTGGAATTAGATATTCAAGACGCACATGAGAAAATAAGTAATTTTTTATTCTTGTGTGATTCATCTTTATACTTATCTTTCGTGAATTAATTTTAGCGAAGATATGAGATGGACCACATCTTATCCCTGTTCTCAATAGTAAATGTTCTCATGTGTTAAATACTAAGAAAATATCATAAATCTGTATTAAATCCTGATTGAAACGATTGCGTTTCTGAATACTTTCTCGAATGAAATAAATTTAAATTCAAAATATGGCAGTTTAGTTAAAGCATTAAGCGTTACGAAATTCGTTTAAAGAGTCTATTAATTCAAAGCAAAACAAAAAAACAACAAAATTTACAATTCTCATATTGGCAAAGTAAATTCAGGAAAACAATACCTCTTTCCTTTACAATCCTTCAGTTGAAATTCTGAGGGAATTAAAAAATTTAGAAATTAGTTTTACATTCTGATATTGCTAATTGAGATGTAAAAAGGGTGGGATTAAATTTTGAATTTCATAACTAATATCAGGAAATAAATATTTATTGCACTTCTTTCGAGGGCAAATATCTTGACAGTTACTATTAGTCCATCGAATCCAAAAGTCCAGTTAAAAATTACACTTTTGGCCATACACCAATATAAGTACAGTTTTTAAAAATATGCGTTTTTATATATAAATTACATCTTTAACAAATATCTGTATTCTAGTCTAAAAATAAAATTTAAAAACATTTTTCATAAACCTGGAGAATTTTTAATGATTCGAAAAGATTTTCAAAAACATGTTTGTATGTGCTTAAGAATATTTACTTACACAGTGAATAAAGTATTCATATTTGTGTTAGGAATAAACTTTATGATCGTAATAAATATTAGATTTTTATGATAAATACATGAATTTTAGGGGTGGAAATCCATGGTTCCCATATGGAAAATAAAATTTTGCTTTGAAATGATACGAGTTCGTTACAATGATTTCCTCCAAATTTTTTCTATTGCTTAACTATAAACATAAAAAAGTAACTTTTGCCCTTTGTACAAAAGACAAACATTTAATTTTTACTTTCTCAGCATGAATATTACCACATTAGAATCAGCCCTCAAAAATCGTGGATTACTGAAAAAACTTTAAAACAAAAGCAAATTCAGCTCCAACAAGTAAGAGTTCGCAAACACCTTCGTGTGTAATTAAAACCTCTTCTAACAACACATCGACCTTGAAATATTTACTTGGCGCTTACATTTTTTTTTCCTGGGTCGACTCCTGCATTGTTATGAATCGGACAAAAGGTATTAACTCTGGAGTTTCTCCCTCGTGTCGAAGCGATTACGAAACGCCACTTAAGCCTAGATCTAGATCAACATCCTTGGACAGAAACAAAAGAAATGGTTTGGCTCCACCCTCTCTTTCGTACTCTGTCCACCCCCGCCCTCAAGGATAAGACCAAGGTGAGACCAGCCCTCTAAATCATAAATCAACATTGCTTTTGTTTCCGTCAAAAGGAAAGACCTGGACAATTAAGGTGATTATCTTAATTAACAAGAGCAAGTCGATGTAATTAAGTAAATCTGGGTGAGGTATTTTTGATTTTAAAAAGTAACAGAATTTTGAAAAAAGTGTTTTAAATTGTATCATTTGATGCTTTAAATTAATCTATTCATTAATAAAAAGACATTTTACTTAATAATACCAAATCGAATATGTCTTACACGAATCACGTGGATATTATAGAATATTATAAGTTATGAGAGCTAAAAAAAGAATCAATTTAAATAAAATCTTTTGGTGAAAAACGAAAGAACATTGAATTTTTAAAGAAATTCAAAAAGTAATTTTAAATGTACTACACGTGTGCGAAAGAATCTTGACGTTTTAAGTAAATAAAATACTTTGTTTTTAATGATTTAAAGTAGTTAGTCGTAAAATTAACGAAATTCACCATCTGATGAGGCATTCAGCTGAAAATTGGTGTAAGCAATTTTTTAGAAGCCATTTAATAAAACCTACGTGGAAAGGAAAATTTGAGAGCATTATATCTCTTAATGGTGTTTTGTTAGTGAAGAGCCGCTCTCTTTTCCAAGAAATCAGTTTTTCGTTTCCATGACAACTAAAGAACAAATTTGAATCTGCTTAAATGGAATGAAATGGTTTCGTTTACGGGTTAGTTCTTTTATTACTTTATCTGAGAAAAATTAATCTCTCAAAAAACTTCTTAAATATCAAGTTGTCAAAAGAATGTAATGGACGATATATTCTTTGAAATGTTTTTTTACTAAAAGTTTGAAAGAAATATTTTTATAAGTACTCTCAAATTCCATTTAAAATTAACAGATCATTCATATTTTTTTTTAATTTCTCTAATTAAGTCACTTTTTAGTACCTTTGCTTTTATGAATTTCCCAGTAAACTGTAAGTCTTCCAAAATGTCATTTAAAACACAATAAACTAAAGAGACACTTATCCAGTAAAATGCTTCATTTTTTTTTAATAAAATTATACTTTTTTTATTTTTATATATAAAAAAGTATAACTAAAAAAGCAAAAAAAGTAGTATGTGTCCATTTTCCTAAAGATTACACGTGAACAATAGTTGATTAAATTTAATGAGTGGAATTAAGAAAATTTAAAGGACAGAGTCATTTGAATCGCTGTAAATTAAATATTACAGAGAAGTATTAATTCTCTTGTTCATTTCTTGACTTTGATATGAGAAATATTTGTTCGGTTGATTATTTTCTTTGAACCCTTTCTAACGTTTGAAAATCTGGCAGAAACTTAACTCCTTTCCATTGAAGTTTATAAATTGAATTGGAATTTTCATGGCATCGCTATTTGGTAAAGATATTTGAAATGCATTTCCTATACATAACATATACAATCCTTGGACTAAATTCTCCGTTTAAAGCACTTCCAAAACTTGTTGCTGTTGTTGTTTATGACACTTTTGGACAAGACAAGCTCGCTAGCCGAAGGCTATGCAAGATAAGGTCAGAAGGCTGCATCTTTCTTTTAACAAGAGCTCCACGATGGTAAAAGTACGATTTTGTTTTTAGACTCCTCCGATAGATGGCACCACCAAAGGATCCACTCCTTTAATTTTAACTTTGATCTGGAGGGGAAGAAAGTTTCCCCAGACCATTACACCCATGGTAGCTTCTCAATGACCAGTCACCAGACTTTCAATTCCACAAATTTAACGAGCATATATACCACATGTACTCGATGGGTTTTTGATAGCATTTGGAATTGAACCCAGCTCTTTCGGACGATAAGACGATCCCCTAACCACTGAGCAACTACTAGGCCCCTTCAAAAACTTACACATTACAGTTAAATCCCGTATGATAGCTATTTCAGTGTTATGAACAATATTTCAATTAATTGACTAGGATAATTAATAAAAAAAGTAAAGTTATAAACATGCGCCGTCTTCATAAACTTTTATTTGAAATTAGCAGCCTATATCCATGGATATGCTTAGAAAACATTTCCCCCGTCTATTCGTTGTTTGAATAATACTGCGGGACTCTGTTATTTTAAAGTGTTATTCAATTCAAGAATTCGGCCAAGCGAAATAAAAGAGGAGGGGAAAAAAAAAAAACTGTGAATTAAATTCTTGTCGAAAGAATCCTCCCACCTCCTGGCTTTGCCGGGCATAAAATTCAGATGCGATTTTGAAAGAGTTATTCGCTTCAGGGAGCAGTTTATGTCTCACTGAATTTGTCATTGCATCTGTTGACGCAACTGCGAAAGAAAAGGTATTGTTCCAAATTTACGGTGGAAGCAAATCGAAAAGTTTCTAAAAGGACACAAATTAGTAATTTGATTAAATCTCTTTCAGAGTTTAGTGAGATTCTTAATAGTTTGTAAAAAAAAAAATGAGCGCAGAATTTAATTATAAATTTCGCATTAAATGAATCGTCGCTTGTCAAGAGAAAAATTTATTGCTGAGTTGCAAAGAAGGTATGAAAAGATAATTAGGGGGAGGGGTAATATTTATGCTCTGTTTGCTTAAGTTTCAGCATACACATATGTCATATACTTGGTGTATTTACGAAAATAGATAATTAAAAAATACTTAAATTCTTACAAATTAAAGTATGCAAATATAAAGTTGTGTACTTATAAAAAAATTACGGCACAACTAGACTTCAGAGAATGAGTCACTGTAAATGCAGTTTTCTAGCAAATATGATATTTCTGCACTTAAGCTGATTTTACAGTTTCGCCAAATTTCACCGGAATACAGCTTGGCCGCAGGCGTTAGCTTAGCGACATAAGCGTATAACGATATTTGAATACTACAAGGAAAGGCTTTTTTGTTTATTGAAAGTAGAGATATTAAAATGACGATGACTGAAAAATATTAAATTTCCAAGGAATAATGATTTTGAACATTGTTATCCACTATTTTCTTTTTTTTTTTTTAATATTTCTATCCTTTATTTTCACAGCTCTATATTAATATTTTTCTAAACTCTGAATAAGAGATAAAAAAAAATTTAAACATAAAAATAGAATGAATTTATGGTATTGGGATCGTTTGAAAAGGCAAAGTTGTTTGAAAGGCGTTATTATGAAAATGATATTCCTAAATATTTATTTTGCATTGGTTTTATACAATAATCATTTAATATCAGTTCAATATAAATAATTGAAAATAGTTTTAATGAACTAATTGAGTTACATATGAAATCAACACAACTTCAAACAATACATTTATAAATCTTTCATTCATATTCGAATAGAATTTTTAATTCTATTCGAATACAGATGAATTGAATCCATTAATTTAGATCCATGATAGTAAATTCACGATGAAGGATACAAACAGTTGCAGAGAAAACAAAATTATAAGGTAGTCTACTCATTCTCTAGGGTAGAAATAATTCAAGCACAATGTATCCATTGGTATTTTTCTCAGTAATATCATATTACAAAAAAAATTTAATTTACTGCCCTATTGAAGTTATAGAAAACGTAACATTGTTGAACTATAATTTAAGATATAAATCAACGAAATACAATAAAACTGTCTTCTAATATTGCAGAAGCCTTATAAGAATTCGCTGGTAAATTTGTTACGACTTGCATAGACACGACACAAAATCTAGATACAATTTTTTCCTCTTGTGAGCAACACTAATAAACATTACAATAAAATTTTTTATCTCACATAACTCCTTTTTGATCGCACAATAATATGTTGAATGTCAACATATTATTGTGCGATCAAAAAGGAGTCTTAAAAAGGAAATCTTATTTTATGGCACTTTTCCATTCTTTAAATTACTTAGTTTGTATTCCAAACTCTTGAGCTACAATTAAATCATTAAAAATCCAAATGGAATTTAATCTCATTTAAATTGCATGTTAAACGAATTTTACACGGATAAAACTTTTAGAAAGATTTCGAAAACCGGATGTATTGACAAAAGCAGGATTTGGTTTAACAAAAGTGAGCCTAATAAATTTTTCGTTCAATAAGATATTTTCTTATGTTACGCCCTCATAAAAAACTAAATGTGAGACCCAATTACCTCGGGGAAGATTTTGTGGTTAAGTAATGATTCTCTTCTTCCTTTAAGTAATCCAGACACAAAAATAGTTTGGCAAATACGTTTTGCAAACTCAATCACAACACTAAAGAAACCTCGGCATCGACACCATTGAATTAGTTTTACCAGACACAATAACGACATCTTCTCAGCCCTTTCCCTAGTAAAAGGATCGAGTTGCTGAAAAGAAATCAAACTTTCTAACTGGGGAAAAAAGTCTCAGAAGGAAATATTATCCTAGAACATAGAAAAAAAAATCCAGACGGATAGTTAAGAAAAATGCGAAAACCGTACGAATCGCTTCTAGGAAATGTAACGCCTTTCGTTGGCATTAAATTTCCCAGGGCGAGTAGTGGAAATAATGAAAATAGAATAAAAGTCCATTGTTTGTATTATTCAAGGCCACGGTTAGAAAAATATACTTCACCGGACAATCGCAAATGCAGTTTCTCCCTCTCTCTTTTTTTTTACTATCTCCCTTTCTGACTGGATGTTAATCCTTTGCTGTTGGCGTTGATTACCGATCACGGTCACGGTTTGCGAATTTTGCAAACAATATTTTTTTTTATTCTCTTTGAAATTTTTTACGGAGTTATTTTTCAAGCCGAAACCTAACGATTGTTCATCGTCTGCTCTTTTTTTAATGTCTTTTTTATTTTGTTTTTTGCCAAGCCACCCGGGTTTTCCAGCGATTTCCTGCCGTTGATTAAATAACTTTAAACGCTACAAAGAATGGATCCAGAATACACTTCTCTGGAATAAAACAAAAACAATTCTGTCGGCGAATTCTTTTTAAAAATCTCTCTCTTGATCTTTTCCAGAATAGTTTATTAGGGTCTACCAAAGTCGTCTTCATGCCGCAACACCCATAAGAAAATTAACGTGTAGCCAACTAAAATTACAACGAAACTTATAATTCATTTTAGTATAAATTAAAATTTGTTTATGAGAAAAATATTCTTCAACAATTTTTTTTTTTTTTTTTTTGAAATTGTAATGCTTAAAAGAGATAATAAAAAAATTTATATCATGGTAAATAAAATTTAGATTCAGGGCTATAGGATATTACGACATGTATTCCAGTAGTAAAATTTTTTTTCTACGGGGGAGGGGCACTTGGGTGACGAAACCTATGCCACAAAAAGGGCAGAAACTGCTACCTATTTGTAGTTACCCATCGGGCACCTGTGAACCAAGTCACGGAGGCGAGTAGCGTTGCCCGAACCACACCACCTACATACCCGTTTTTAAAGTGGGCCACATTCATACATCATCACAGAAGAAAGGACAGAGAAACACAGAGAAAGAAAGTAACATCCATGCCCGAACCGGGATTTGAACCCGGGACCCACAACTCAGAAATCAGGAACGCTAACCACTCAGCCATCGGTCGGCAGAGAAACGGTAGTAAACATAATACCATGAATAAATATTGTATAATATGATAAGAAGCTATATTTCATATGTATTTCAATCTAGCAATAATATTTAATGATTTATTTTTAACTTTTGAACCATTGATTACTTGAAAATATATTTTTATTAGTAAGAATACTTCTCATGATAATTAATAAGTATACTTAAGTTCTCTCTTACTAATGGGATGGCCAAGTGATCAGCAAAATGAGAATATATATATCTGAAAGTAACTTTTAAATGAGGAAAATCAGCTAATGTGTATGTGAATAAAGTTTGAGAATAATAAATAACATAAAATATAAGTAAGTACTATGTGTTAATTTCGAGTATGAGTTACTTTTAGTTAATTTCGAGTATAATTATGAAAATTGCAATGATGGTGATTATGTAATTTTCATAAATTTGTATCCTAATATTTTTAAATGATGCAATCTAAAAGTCGAATATTGTTTTAGCTGTTTTTGTAGTTAGCAAATCTTAATTCAATGAAATATTTCTGTTCTAATAAGATTTAGAGAACGGAAAATTATGATAAGAATCTATAGTGAGTTTATAATGCATAACCATCATGTGACATGGTTTAAAATGGTCTATACATCTCTTGTACTTCAATACAAATTCAAGAATCAACATAAAACAGAAATTATCATGGACATAAGGAATTAAATTTTTTTGGAAAACATGAGGGAAAATATAATAAATATTTCACGTCTCAAAATTGGAAAAAAAATCCCAAATCATAACGTCTAATTAAATACCAATTCCATAGTTTTTTATCTGAATCATTATATAATAAATAGACTTATTAAAAAGGTATATCATAAATGAAAAACAATTGCCTTAATTACACAAGCAAGTACAAAAACATTAATATCCATTTGAATAAGGAAAGAGCAAAGGTGAAAGGAGACATTGCTATCATAATTTTATGAAAACTATCAAAAACTTAATAGATGTTTATATTTATTATTTATATAGTTAAATTAATTTACATATTTTTTTAAAATATGAGGTACTTTTACAACAAGCATTAAAAATAAATAAAACGAATACGACAAACATGATAATGAATTTTAGATTATTTAAACATTTGATCTAATTTTTTAAATTTAAATGTCCAATAAAACGAGTAAGTTTTTTTTTTTGTCACATGCTTTTATTTTATTTTTTGATCCATCAACATTTATATAAGGGGGAAATACCCATTGAGTAAATGAGAAGGATTCTTTTCCGCATTATCCCCCAAAACCATCTGAATGAAAGAATTTCATTAATAATTGCTTTCTTTCAATCAATAGTTTTCGGATTTATACTGTGGAAGAGTTTAAATTGTACACTGGAACTCAAATGCATTGTAAGGTACGAATAAATATTCAAGGAGTTCTTTTTCTAAAACAAAAAAATTCAACCTTTCGAAAAGTGTTGTCCAAACAACTTAACCGGGGTTAGCTTTTTAATGGTTATATAGACCTTATTATCAAAATCTTTTAAATATTCATAAAAATGACCTATAGTCCAGTAAGTTATATTAAAACATTGAGAACAGTAGCCACGAATCAATGAAAAATGGCGGCCAATACATTTGAAGTTACAACGAGATGACCAATATAATGATTTACGTTCTGTCTTGCCACTCTTTCCACGCGAGATGAAAATACATACGGTTTTTCTGTCATAACCAACGCATATGTAAATTTTAAACAAATTAAACAATATTATTCAGAATTATGATATCTATAAATTTTAATTTTAAAATATTTCACAAATTACAAACTTGCTGCTTTAGAAGCTAGTGTCAAAATTCCGAAAATTTACACTCGTTGGTGATTATACTACTTACGTTTATATTCTTAAACAAAAAAAAATTTCAGAATTGCACAATCGTATCTGCAAAAAATGATATTGTAGCTAAAACCATAGAAAAAAAGAAATAAATAACGTTAGATATTGTGAAGTTCAGAGATATAAAAAAAAAATTCCTCCTTCTATTAAAAAAAAAAATAAATCTGTTAGTTTGATGTTGAATAATGCATTAATTTGTGCAGATCACACTATAGCATTTTACAATTCACCAAGTAATATAGGAATATCTCATTATACATAAATATGTGTATTATATGTCCGGTGGTTGTGGGCTTAATCAAAACAGCCTTTAGTGTAACAAAAATTTAATTATTTAAAGTTAAGTTACGCAGAATAACAAACAGAAACACAAAAATTAAAACACATCCAAAGAGTTCGAAATCAAATGCCTAACTGTTTTTCCTTCTTCCCACTAGGGGCGCTCTCGGAAAAGCAGAGAGAGAGAGAGAGAGAGAGAGTGAAGTGTTACAATATTTATTGTTTCATGTCTGATACAACTGCGTGTACTATTTCATGTAACGTCATTTATTTATCATCATGATAAATAAATGACGTTACATGAAATAGTTACTACAAATAATGTTCCAAGAAGATGATGTTTTGTGGCCATTCCTTTAACTAAGATGTTATGTTTCAAAAGGCTGTGTTAATATTCGTATTCTACTTTTATTTCGCTATACTTTCACCATACTTATGGTACAGTAAAACTCCAATTATCCGAATCAAATGGAACCGGAACTTATTAAGTTAATTGGATTTTTTGAAAAAAAAGTTCCATATTAATTAACTAATATTGTATGTGGAAAATGGGAGGAAAAACTACATGTATACGTTTGAATAAAAAAAGTTTCAATCAATTAAACGAGAAAGCAATAATTTTTATATGTTAAAGTACTTAAAAGCATTAATGCAGTAGGTATGTACAGTGCTGTAAACGAAAGTTATTACTTGCTGAACATATCGGTCAGAGTAATCTGTTTCACTGCTTCATCCGTTTTTGGGCTGTCAAGTCACGCATCCGCTTGACATTGAGAATTTGCATGTGGTCACAGTCGGACACTTCACCCACTGCTAAGCAATTTCAAAGTCGGCAAATGTTTCGCTAGGTGTTGGTCCCATGGCTGCCTTAACTAGGAGATTAAGGTCATCCTTTAACTTGAAGATTAAGGTCCATCTTCGATACTTTAGCTGAGCTGGCAGCCGAATGGTTAGCTTTCTTACCTTCAGTTCAACAGTTTGTGGGTTCGGATCCCACCTTGGACATTGATATTTGAAGTGGTTTGGAATCCACTTTAAGCCGTAGGTCCCGGTCTAATTAGCCCTCGTGTGCAAAGAATTACCGTTGAGCGACAAACAAACCAAACTAAACCTCTTCGATACTTTAAATAAGTTTAACATCATTTGTAAATCCAAATCTAGGGGCTCACTCGTAATCTATTCTCTCATATCATCAACCTCGCTTTATTTGCCTCAAACATAATTTAACATCTAAATATAATACAAAACTGGAACTTCATATAAATCCTGTTGTGTGGCTCATCTCCCTGATGAAGTCAGACAAGGTCCATCAGACCATTGGCTCTGGGAAAATCGAGAACCAGAAGGGGAGATGGTTATATGTATTCTCTCTGGAATGTCCCCAACAGTCCAGGATGTGATTAGGAGAAGCCTGCTCAGTTTTACATTTAGAGCAGACCTCAAAGATTTTCCTGACTTCGAAATATGTGAGACCCATAGTGTGACCGCTTGTTTGGAAATCGCGGTTCTAGAGGCTCTGTCAGAATTGAGGGCGAATGAAGAGCCAGACTCTTTGCCTGCGTACCAATAATGGCAGTGAGGAACCCTCCACCCTTTGGGAATTTCAGAATCAACTATTGTCTAATGTTCTAAAAAAATAAGTGTTGAAGAGGAAGGATTATCGTGGTAACACAGCCCTCCTTGGGCAGTCAGTTTATCCACCTGCTCATTGCCGTATCTGTCTACATGAGAAGGAATCCATTGAAATAAACTTCAAGGTACTCCAAAATGAGCTTGAGAAGGATAGAACTGCTAGTTTGATCTTCAATAACGATCCTGTAGGACGGACGATGTCATTAAGATTCTGGGTCAACGAAGTCATAAGCAGAAGGTGAGATGCAGCTTTTGTTGATTCGGGGATTCGAGCACCATAAAGGTAGAAGTTTGTCTTGGCACGGGTTGGTGTTCTTATCCGTAAAGCAATTACACTTCGGCTTGTCCGACTTGGGAGACCCTACCTGTAGTCAGCTACTGACAGCATATGCCTCCGGTTCGGTGCACGCAAGTATCTCTCAAGGCAAGAACACCTTTGGGACCAGTGGCGTGGTTCTGTAATCCAGCAACTGGGACGCTTAGTGGTGAGGGTGTAGGATCGGTCTCTATGGTTAGTGAGCCTCAGATAAAAATCCTATTATCTCGAATAAATAATAAGCTATGAATCAGCACAAACTAGAAATAAATGACTTAATAAGCCGTTAAAATAAATTATAGAACAATGGCCACAAATTTGAGAATCTAAGAGCTTACAGAAAAACATTTGCTTCAGAAAAACAATTTCAAGATATCAAAATTAAGTAAAATGAAACTCTGAATATTTTTTGACTCAAAAAAGGCTTTGTGAATCGTACCAAGATGTTACTTTGCTTATAAGATTTTGCCCTTTTTCCGCAGCAGAGGAGATAACGCGTTAAGCAATTCAATTAAATGGCGAGCTCAAGGTTAATCTTAACAAACATTTTTTATACAGTATATATATATCAGTCTTTCTAAAGCAAATTTTTGAAACTATTGACGTTTCTTGAAAAGAAATAAATAATCACCGAAAAAATGCATATTTTAAATACTTGAAATTGTTAATCATTATAACTAAGCCTGCTAAATGTTAATCTAGAAATTAGGGGAAAAAATTATTGTTTTGATTGTAAAGGGGACAGTGAAACTTGTAATAAATATTGAAGATAAAAAAATTATTCAGAAATCTATTGTCTTAAATATTATTTTTGTTAACTTGACTTCGTAAAATTCTCATTTGCAAAATAACAAATGCCTATATTTTATTTATATAATAAAATACAGTGTCTAATATCACTACAATCTCTTAGACTTTTTATATTTATTAAATTTTTTCCATATTATTTTGTTAAATTTATGATTATATTAGCCTGCATGTGTTTTTTTAATAATTGTTATTAAATTAAAATGTTTTTTTTTTTTCATAAAACTACGTTTAATTCTTTAATTCTTTGCTGATTACATTTCTTTCCTCCTTTTGATAATGCACTCAAATAAACAATGAAAATATGTTTTGATAAATTATATATATATATATATATATATATATATATATATATTATATATATATTATATATATTATTTTAGATTTTCGTAAACGAGATTTAATATTGTACCTCAAATCAAATTTTTTTCTTTAATTAAAATTTGCGAATTTTCTTCGAAATTTAGTTAATTAACTAAGGATTTAAAATAGTAACATTGTGTTGTCATCATTTCAAAATTCAATTAATTAACAATTATTATTACTAAAACAGCTGAGAATCA
Organism: Latrodectus elegans; assembly: GCA_030067965.1. NCBI lineage: Eukaryota > Metazoa > Arthropoda > Arachnida > Araneae > Theridiidae > Latrodectus > Latrodectus elegans. The sequence continues at coordinate 28,516,378 of CM057814.1, forward strand.
ATACATACAGTTGCCTTCGATTCAGAGAATTTATCTGTGATGTTGAAATGATGGCGCACATATTCAATAGCTAAATCTAATTAAATTCTAGTCTATACATTTTTATATTAAATATTTTCTAAGACGTTAATAAGCTGTATACATTTATAAATTAACTATTTTTAATAATAATTATTATGAGATTAATATTAGAAAAATATTACAAAAAGTACTATTATTAAATACATCCCTTAGTTTAAATATACCATACAAGAGAAACTATTAATTATTTCGTTAATAATTAAAATATAAATATATCAATATTATTTTATGTATATAAATCAAAAATTCTTAATTTTAAGATGTGTAATAAAGAAAATACAAATTAAATGAAGTTGTACAATGGTTTGAAATATAAATCCTGTTTGCTATTTCAATATTCTATTAAATATTACATTGATGCCGAATTATCTTTCTATTCTGTCAAAATTTCTCTATCTAAGCAAAAAAAAAAACGACATTAAATTGCCAGGAACTATGAATAAGAAATTCTTACACATTATATTAAATAGAAACTTATTATTTGTCAACATACTGGTATGATAAATTTGGGTATTTTAAATCAAAAAATTAAGTCGAGTAACATTATGGCTTCGCTTATGGAAATATACTTTACAATAGAAGTGAAATATACGGTTCACAAGAAAGCTCAGAAACAAATATCAACGCGGAATATAAAGGAATTTCAATCCTGTATTTGTGTTGTAAAAAACTCGTTATTTAATTCTGCATTCGTATCTAAGTTATTTATGTCATTCATTGATTTTTTATAAATTACGAGAAAAATATCGTTCCATGTGATAGACATTAAGTAAGTCACTGAGGCATTCAAATAAAATATAAAAGAGAGAGTTAAATTGATACAAAGGGGTTAATAATTAACAATAGGAGATCAAGAAAAGGAAAATACGTACACATTGTAACTGGTAATCGGCAGTGCTTAGAAAATATCTTAAGAGTTGAGGCTTGTAAGAGATTTGAGAATATTCCTCATATTTCTTTTAAGAAAACTTTTTTGTCATAGACAGTGAAACATACTCATGTGACGCAAGGGAGAAAACCACTAAAAACTTTTTTCTCCGCTAGACGTGCAAAGAGAAATCTCAAAAACCTATCATCTACCGCTTCTCAATAGTGACCCAAACTGTAAATTTGACGATCCCAACCTGATTACTAAGGCAACAGAATATATAATTTATATTGGTATACAATTATAAATATATTTAAATTTAATTACCTAGTTGTGTACATAAATGTATGTATAGAAGCACAGTTTGCCACTTTTACTGTCACTTTTTATTTACAGGAGCTGATTCAACCAATATAAAAATGTTCTTAAGTTACTACAAATTTTCTTATTTCAGATTGGAAACAGAAAAGTATGGTTTAAGCTGAAGACCGGAGCGTTGGAAAAGTAACGTCATTTTTCTCCGTCTAGATGTATATAAAAATAAATATTTATTTTTTTATACTTAGTGTGTGTTTAACTTAAACTGCTGACCCCACTATTTACGGAAATGTGGTAAGCCTTCCTCAATCGTTCCAAACACCCAAGTGTTTTCAGTGTTTCAAGGGCCATTTGGAGATAAATTCCCTGAAGAGAGCATCTAATCAGTCAATTTATTTTTTTCTATTTACTGTTCTAAAAATTTTTATTTGACTTTACCAAAGTTTATAAAAATAATAGAATAAAAAAACTAGAACTATTTTTTTTATTCTTTTTTTTTTTTTTTTCTTGCAAGAACATTGCATTTTGTTATCAGAATTTCTCTAAAATAATTTCTTAATATTTAATGTTAGAAACATTGTATATTTTGTCTAGAAATACTTTATTCAATCAAACATGTGTTAAAAAACAAGTACCATTTAATTAAGAAGTTTATTCATTAATTTTATTATTTTTTGTATTTTGTAAAAAGAGCATTATAGTATGGTTACATGTTTTTCTCTAGGAGTACCTAATTCGTTCTATCATATTACAAAACGATTATCATTTAGCGCGGAAGTTAATTATTTTATTTATTTTTTTTTTATTCATTGCTTTTGTTAAAAGTTCACCTCAGTAAGTTTGTAGATTTTTGACTAAGTAATATTTTTTTAATTTCTCGATCATATTAGAAAACAAATATCATTTAACAAAAAAAAATCATTTGCTTTCTTTTCTTCTTCATCATTTTAAAATCTTCATTAATTTTCTGATTTGATTTAACTAGTTTCGAATTTACTAAGCAAATATTATTCAATCTCATTTTATCAAAAGAAAATTCTGACTCATTCGTTATTTTCAGAGTATGTATTCAACTCAGACACAATTTGTATATGCGATCACTACTGTCGAAACACGAAAGCGACAGGCGTGAATTAATATAATTAACGGCGGATATAATTGTTATGCGAGTTATATAATAGAACTGTTAATAGTGTAGTTTCCTGTGAAGTTACACTCTAGCTGTCAAAACCATGTATATCCACCATAAACCTGCAACCGAGCAACAAAATCGATTCATTACAATTCTCCATTTTCCAAAATCGAAATGAACGTCGTAATTGCATTTTAATTTTCCGTATGGCTCTGAGAAACGCATTGAACTTGGCAACAAAAAAGGAAAAGGTCCAATTAGAAAGTTTTCGAATTAAACTTGGTTAGTGACAAGTTGTTGCCAAGCTTAAAGAAATTTCTCGAGATTTCGTTTCGTTAGCTATATTTGATGAGCGAATTGAGGCAAATAATTGCTTCATCAAGGATTTCATCGGCCAAATGAACCCTCAAATTAATGAAAGCTAATTGCCTCGCGAGCTTACTCCCCCGAGATTATAAGATACCTTCGCCGGCGAGAGTTTCCAGTTTAGAGATAATTTATTTCCTCGCGAATAAGCACCGGTTTCAGATAGGAATCTGATTGCAGGGGGCGGTGAATGGGATTTTAATTCTTATGGTGATGTTCTAAAAGGAGATTTTAAACATAGCGGTTTTTGTTGTGCCGATTTCAAGCAGCAAAAGTGCGAATTAATTTAATTCTTCTGGGAGTTTCGCCTCTTAAATGAACCTAAATGAACTGACACAAGGCAGTCTTTATTGTTTATAAATCAAATTTTAATTTTAAAGCGCTTTTCTTTCAGCGTAAATTGTTTTATTCTCAAGATGCTTCGCAGTAACTTTTAATTTGATATAAATGATGATTCAGAAGTCACTCTTGTTGAACAATTAGGGATGCATTTTGTAATTACCTCTGGAAGTTACTTTTGTCACTTTGCGGATAGAAGTAAAAAGTTTTGAGATTGGTGTAAGCGTTGCAAAAATGTGTGGCGTGCGGATTTAAAATATTCGAAGCTCGATTTCGTAAACATTTAATAAAGAGAGATGCATGGTGCAATTCTCGTACATACTAGGAAATTCTTTAGCGCGTTTCGTCCCTTGTGAGACATGATGTTTCGAAATTCCTTAAGGAATTACGTGACAGTTATGACCAAACTTTAAGCAAGAATTCGTAATTGTTCGATGTCAACCCACGATATCTACAGATAATATAGATGGTTGAAAAATATAACAAAAAACTATCGCTAAACTGTACCCGATGATAAAAGATATATTATTTAATAGATAAATCGAAACTCGTCATCTTTAAATAAAGAAAAATATTTAATATATTTTAGTTAAAGTGACTATATCACATGTTCCAAATGAGCTTATCAATTTTTTGCAGTATACACACTTTTAGAGGTTTAATCGGTAAAATATTGTACCGTTAAACACAATTCGAAGCACTATTTCATTTGATGGAGCATTCCAGAGTCAAGGATCGGAGCTAACTTTCAGGGGAAAAAAAACGATTTCGAAAAATAAAATATTTATTTTTTTTTCAACGATAGTTACTATTTATGATATTTTCTATTTTTTAAAGATAGTTACTACTTACTAAGCTTTGCTCAAAATGCTATTTCGCATCATGAAATAAGGTGTGTAACACTAGTAAATTCCTTTTAAATAAGAAGCTACTGGATATTAAAGTGGGATTCCTTTCATGGTTGTTTCAATGCATTTCCGAGCGTTTGGTGGCTTATTGGGAAAAAAGTAAACACGTTCGTTGCAGTGGACAAAAACAAATTTTTTTTTTTTGAAAATCTAAAAAATAGTAAATATTGTTATTATTTTTTTATATTACTTTATAAGGATGTAGGAAAGAAAGGAGATCCACTACGAGTGTGTTTTCTCTACTCATAGCAATTATGCATAGCTGACAATTTTAAAATTGAGGAAGCAACTCCGCTTCCCTGTTCTTGAAGCGAGCAGAGTTCCGGAACGATGTGTATCGTGATCTTAGTAACTTTGCAGTGAATCCAAATCAGAAATAATATATAAACTCTGTAAATAAAATTTTACGATAAACCATATTTCATAATATAAGTTATCCATAATATTCATGCTTGAGTATTATTTTGTCAAAATTTCCTTAAATATCTGTGTCTACGGTTATCAAAAACGCTCGGAATCAACTGTTAAAATGTCCAAAAACACCAAAATATGTAATTGATATAAGTAAAAATAATATTGATATAAAAATTATTAACCATATTTTCCCTCTAAATAAAATAAAAATATTCATTTCAATGAAATTATTATTATTTTTGCGTTTGATTTTAAATGGTTATCATAATTTTTAAATAGAATGAAGTAACGGTCTTGAATTTTCCGCATACATATACGCTTATATATTAATTTTTCAAAGTATCTGCAAAATCTATAAATTTAGTCTTTATAGTAAATTTTACACATTAAGATATTTAGAACACTAAAAAGAAATCCTAATACATTTGAAAATTTCAAATCTTAATAAAATTCCTAAATCCTAATATGAAATTTTCAAATAAAAGGCTTTTTAATCCTAATGGAAATTTCCAAAGAAAGCATTTAAAATCCCAATGAAACTTTTTAAATTAAACAAACGATATTATATGAAAATATAATTTTTCTTTTAATTCTTGATTTTCTTGCATTAAAAGATTAAAAATGTTTGGCTAAAATGAAATATTTGTGAAATCTTATTCTCTTCTGGTTCTACGATTAATAAAAAAAATCAGTATCAATTTTGTTTTATAAAAATTTTTTTGCAAATAGAAAAATTCGAACGCACAATAAAACTTTGTCGAAACTTTCCAAACTTGTCAACGATATTGTAAAAATAGTATTATTTTCATCGCCAACTATAGTAATTTCTAGTTTTCTTACTTTTTGATATGGTTACAAATTATGTAGACGACCCATATTTCGTCCGGAAATAGAGCAAACACTGGCCATTGATTTCCGCTGTTATTGTTTCTAAATCGATTCTCAATGTGTAGCAACTTGCGTGATCGTATTCTCCAAGAAAGTAAAAGAACAGCGGAAAACACCGAATTATATCGTTTTATCGATAATATTACAAGGATCACACCGTACTTCTCACTTGTAACTTGAAGTCGTTCGTTCCGTTTCGACGATTAAGGTAATATTACTATAGTTGGGGAAAATTGAGAGCCTAATCGTGGGAAAGTGCACTTTTTCGAAAACAAATATAAGATTCTAAATGGATCATTTTCAAGGTCAGATTCACAGCAGTTACACTTTTGAAATGGATCTTTTGGTAATATTGTAGTAATATTAATTTATTTAACAAATTATTCAATATCTGAATTAGTACAGGCTTTTTAATGTGCTAAAATTTAGCATTTTTTTTTCAGTGCAAATTATTGTAAATGTAAAAGTATACACAAACAAACGTAGAATTATCATTATTTTCCTTTCTTCATATTTCTATTGATTATGAGTCGAAATATATATTACTACCACTTCAATGACGAGTACAAATAAGAATATTTTTAATGTAGTTTTAATATAACTTTCTCCATTATATATTTTATTTCACTAAGGAAAATAATTTTAACGAGCAATTAATATTATTATGAATATAAAAAGCAAAATAAAAAGTTAATAGTTTTTTTTTTCATAATTATGTAAAAAAAATAGCTTGTCTGTTTAGCTATTATATTTCATATTTTTTCTCATTTATTTTGATGGTTAAGTAATTAGATCAACTCTTCAATACTCTATTAGTATATTAACCATATATAAATCAATATGTACGAAACTTTCTATCGTTTGATTTTTGGTTATTAAAAGTGCCATACGTCCTATGGTAAACCTGGCATTCTATAAGCTAGGACACTAAGATCTTGTATTAGTCTAGGACTCGCTTTAAAACTTTTCTGTTAAAATTGTATATATGTAGACCTTGATCATGGGTTTGTTCAGTAACTGTATCACAAATGTCAAAACAACTTCAATATAGTGATTTATTTTTTCCCTTACATATTAATAACATGATATGTTAATAACATATCAACGCATTAACATCGGTTGCAATATGACTAGGGTAATTTAAATTTGTAATTCTTTTCAGAACTCTTTAAATTCTGAAAAATTCACCTTTTAGTTAGAAAAAATTTTTAAGCATCAAATATAACCGTGATATGGTGCGAAAAATCAAAGTTTGAATTTGTTCACATTCAAACAAAGAGAGAGAAAAATAATATTTTTATTTTGTATGTATACAATTAAAGATCTGAGTACTTAGGAATTTTCCACATTTGGAATTTTTTGTTTTTGAATAATTGAAAATCTACCTTTCAAGATGCCAATAACCGAAAATCCTCCCTGAAAGGAATGCTATAAATATCCTAAAAAAGAAAAATAACACTGAAGCGATTGTACAATTAATATTATCACAATAATAAGATTTTTCACAATAAAATTCGTACTTCAAATATTTATTTCCCAACAGACGACAGTTTTCAATGAAAGTACAAATGTAAAATGTTTTCAAAATATCATATGCCCTTCTAACAAATATGTTTCCTTTTTTTCAAGCTTTAATATTCGCAAACAATTCTTTAAATATACTTTAACCTATCTTTAATATAGTAAAAAATTGTTTATTATTCATTAAAGAGTAATTATCTGTAATTAGATTCTGATAAAATCATTAAAAGAAGGCACCAATCTTATCCACCATGCATGCTTCAAAATTATGAAGCGTTTAATTTTTCTCTCGTACCAATTAGTTAACGAATTAGGGGGTGTGGGACCGACCTGTTAACTAATTTTAAACATAAACAATTGAATTTGGGACTGTTTTTCATGCTTTAAAATAACGAAGCGCAAAAAAAAAATGTTGCTATTTTGTCAAATCACTTCAAAATCAACATATTTATTTCTAAAAATTATTTTTTCATGCTTTTTGCAGTTCTTTTAAATGTAATATAGTTCTGGGATTTTTTTATTGTAGATAAAGGAGCGATTAACTACAACAGTGGAATTCCGAAAGATTACCTCAATGCCTATTTTTTAACGAATCTTCCCTTTTTTTTCCTCATAGTTAAAGCAGATATTTACTGTTGACGGGCTATGCTCACAATTCACTTCCGAAATCCAGAGGAAGTGCCCGTAGTCCCAGCCTTTCACGACTTCCTCCCAATTTCTTGCCTGAAGAGGGATTTTCCGCGCGACAGTCTTCAGTCGACCTTCATAAAAGAAGCGTTCTGAAAATCTATTGTCAATCGAGTTACCAGTTGCTAGGGGCAACGAGAGTGACTAAGTACGGAGGGAAAAAAATATATAAACTTATTTCCACATTTTGAAGTTTCCTTCCAGAAAGAAGCCTCTTTGGTCTGAATTCCTCCAGATAGACGCGATAAGAAGTTTCGAATAAAAGGAAGAGGGAGCTGTGACTTAAGATTTTTCACCCCTCTTCAGAAGGCTTCGTTAAAAAGTTTTTATTTTGGCTTTCCATAGATATTGGATCTAAAGTTAAAAGTTATCTGAAGAAGATCTTTTGTGGAATTTGGAAGAGTATTTCGTGTAAATGTTTGTTAAAAGTAAAATAATAAATGAATCGATAAAATATTTAAGAGAGTTCCTGACTTTTACGTAAAATAACTAGAATTGATCTTCAATACACAATTCTAATCTAAATATCATTTCGATAGTTACGCAGTCTCTATACAAATTTTAAGCTTTACTGTCACTTTTACAAAATCATACCAACACCGACACAAATTATTGTTGACACTAATATAAATTATTAATAATTAACCATAAAAAAATAGTTTTCTTTCGTTACGGTTAACATCTTGCGTGCGTTACAATTACTATTTTGATTGATTTAAAATATCCATGACGTCATTTAACGTTTCATCCACGTCACACATCGTATTGAGACAGCCATCTAAATCCGACTTCCCAACGAATTTGCTGCAGCCTTCAAATCACATTCTTCGAGCGGTAGCAAACAAGGCGAAGTTCACCATTTATTTTCTGAGAATATTGTCGAAATTCATTTTGTAAATAAAACGATTTCTCATATAAGATGCAAAGAAGCATCGGTTTGAGAAGTCGCTTTCTGTTGATTCAAGCCATTAACACATGGACAGTAAAGCCAAAGAAAAAGCAAGATGAAAAGTCATGACGAAGAATCCCCATAATAGTTTAAATCGGTAAGGACGATTTAAATTTTAAAAAATTTCATTAATTAAAAGAATTTTAAGTTAATAATTGCAATATTTCTGAGTAATCTCTTTGGAATCTTATGACTATTGCCTTATTTAAGCAACATTAAAAACTTTTTTTTTAATTAATATTATAGAAATAATAAAAAGCAGATTTGTAAAATATGGGCTCAAAAAGTTCGTTGAATTTCTTAAAATTGTTTTAGGTTTGACAAATTATTTTTATTTTCTTTCTCAGTAGGAAAAGTAGTATCACACGATTGTGTTCATATAATTATTCATTTCTAATAAAATAAAATTATGAATTTCAAAAAAATCTGAAGTAAAATTAAAAGAATCTATACCTACTAGTCAAACAAGAACACTATAAATATTAATAGAGAACGTTTCCCTTTTATGCAAATCACGTGAAATTTAATTTTATGAATTTAAAATGGCAAAAATATATAGGTATCTGTTTTAAAATTTAATCTTTTGAGACAAAAACATTTCAAGTTTATCACAAAATAATTGAAAATGATTTATATTAATGTTTATATTAAGATTTATATTAATGATTTATATGAAGTTCATATTTTTCGGATACAGGAAATAACCAAATATTGATGCTCTTTGGGTAAATTCGAGTTCTTTGACATAGGCAATAAAATGGTTGTTAAATATGATGGCTAAGGGGTTGACTTTGTTCTCGAATAAAAATACTCGGTATTATTAGGATTGAAATACAATCAAATTCAGAAGGATGATATTACGCAATAAGCAATGAACACATTATATTGCACGTGGTATCACACACAATGATAAATCGGTGAAAATCGTAAAGAATACTTTTCAAGAGTTTGGCGCAGAGTGGAGCAAAGATGTCATTAATAAATAGAAGAAGCATTTATTGGACACTTTGTTTTTAAAGACCAAACAGGACGGAGAAAAATTTAAAAGAAGAATCCTGCCTATTCAAATTTTCTATTTAAAATTGAAGATAAAATAACAGTGAATAAGTATAAAATTTAGAAATTTTTGGAATAACAGACATTAAAACGTAATTCATCAATTGTACATAAATCACACAAATATTGAATAAGCAGAATTACATCTGATTATAAATAAGCGGGGGGCAATGAATCTAGCTTAAATCAAGAGCAATATATACAAGGAGACGCAATTACATCCTTTATACTAGGATGGATGGAAGACTCAGACTTGGGAACAGTGTGGAATCCTCCCAAGTAGGATGGTTTCACATAGAGCAACACACAACTCACTGTTCATCCACCAGAAATGAAATATAAATCAATTGGGCTTGTCTCTTCTCCGTGTGCATAGGTGCTTGCATGCCGACTGGGCATTCGGTACAAGGTGATATGGAAACCGGTACATTCTAAAAAGTTTGTCCTTATACATTGGAAAATCTAAAATTTCAAGGAATAGAAAATTACAGTATAATCTATATTTTCAACCACTTTTCTCAGATAAAATCAACTTTACGCGTGGAGGTATGGTTAGCAAGAAAATACATACAATTAGGTGTACGAAAATTCGCACAGCACTGTTTTGTCATCAATGCAAAAAATGTTTAATGTCGACATCTAGGAGGAAATTTTCAAACAACAAATGGTTAGGAGCATGCCTGGACAACAACTTAACAAGTAAAATCCCTTTTTTACCTGCAACATGTCTTTTTAAGTATGTGGCATTATGTGCTATTATGCATGTGGTTCCTATAAGAAGATGTATCCACACAACAGCCTAGTGCAATAACATAGATGTTGTTTATGGATGAGGATGTACTAAAATATATTTTTAATTGAGAAACAAAACAATCGCATTCTTATTCTTTGAGGAAGGGTGTTTGGAAGAGGCAGACGTCACTACGGAATTCATACCTCAATCAATTTGAGTTTGATTTTGGATACACCTTAAGTCACTTGGGTGACTTAAGGTGTGTCCACAAATCCAAGAGGCAAATAGAAAAAAGATCCCGCAACATCGATCGTTGCTGCAGAAATCACCAGTACTTATGATACTTTTCCTCGCGCGGGTCTGACAATTATTTTTCGGTCGCAAAGAGAATGGCAATGAACTTCTTAGTCGCCAACACAAACACCTCCTACAGTTATTTCGCTTCATTTTCTGATATTTGCTTTAAAACGTATATATTTCTTATAATTATTGTTTTTTCGTTCTTTCGTATTTATTGCGAATTTTATTGACTAAACTATGCGATATCATTTTCAATGACGTTTTCCTCTTGTAACTGTCAATCTTCTTAGTTTGATTTTACTTTTAAGGTAATATCCTGTATATATATATATTATATATATATATACATACATACATATATATATATATATATATATATATATATATATATATATATATATATATATATATATATATATATATATACATACATACATCTTATTGCAATTAAAATTGTAGGATTTCAATAATCTAAAATTTGAATCTTATAACGCACAGCAATGTCTTTGTGTCGTTTGATATGATTGAATAATCAAGACTTATTACTAAACAATTAAAGCTTAGGCAGAAACTTCTATCAAAGTGAAAATATCTCATTAAAATTGAGACTCTGACCCAGGCATTGATACTAAACCACTTGCAAAGTTCAATCACTGTTATAATTCATTCTGTAACAATCAAAATGAGTGTCCCAACATTTCATATCTATTACCATCACGTATACATCAGACACAACTATTAAATAAGTGAAAAGCCATTTGCAGCAATCAAAAAATCATTTACAAAACCCAGACGTTAAAAATTCTTACTTTCAGCATTTCTACGAAACAACCTGTAGGTTTTGCATGAGTAAATACCGGTTCAGGGGGACAAGAGTTGCAAGAATACTACATTCAAAAAAGCACAGGACATTCAGTGAGAATATGTGCCCTAATTAGACAAATTTACATAGGCTCTTGTTTCAGTAGCTCTCTTCACACTGAACTGTTCTACAAAGGCTTCTCAACCCCCTCCCCACAGGACAAAAGCCCCGCGGCTAAGACTCTTCAGATATAAATAATGATCTTCTACAAGTCTTAATGACGCTACTTCTGTTTCCAAAGACACATCGGTTGAACACCCACACGGATTATACATAAGACGCCGACGTACATAATTTATCCAACTAAAAGAGAAAAGACGAATACAAGTTCTGGAACATCTTCCCATTGTTTTGAAAGTACCAGAGCTTATTAGAGAGAGCAAAGTGAAGAACTTTTGCAAATCATTAATTTATGAGAAATACTGATAATGAACTGCGCTTCGGAAGAATTGAAAGGGGTAACAAGAGAATTAAGCTTGGCAAAGTTATGATTTGTATCTAAATATGTATTTTTACAATAATGTTACCATTTCCTTAGTTTAATATTTGAGAATTAATATCTTAGAAAATTTATTTTATGAGCTATTGATCTCAATAAACTGGGATCTTAAGAAACGTTTATGGTGACAGCTTAATAATTCTAAATTATAAATTCAAATGATGCGGTTAACATGTTACTGATTCAATAACTAGTTTGGTGTGAAAGTGACCGATGGTTGAGTGGTTAGCATTCCTAACTCATGAGCTTTGGGTCTCGAGTTCAAATCGCGGTTTGGGCATGGATGTTACTTTCGTTCTCTGTTCTCTCTGCCTTCTCTTCTGTGATGATGTATGAATATGGCCCATCCTATAAACGGGTTTGTGGTGGTATGTCGCGGGCAACGTTGCTCGCCTCGTTGGTTCACAGGTGGCTGCTGGAGTCCTCCAGACACAGGTGCCCGCCAGAGTTCATTACACCTATTCCATGCAGATGGCCTTGTAGACAGTCATGTCCAGTTGTCGCCCGGAAGCAAGCGACACCAACAGCTCGTGGTAAGGAGCCAGGGATTTTATTGTTCCCATCAAGTAAAATTTTCCATGGCCTGTTTATAGCCGCATCATCATAAAAGGAACTTCTGTCATCCTTTATTTTAATGAGGATTGCACTTTTGATGTTACGCAGAGTGAAAGGAAGATTTGGCTGGATCATAATGGAACCAGCTTTCGCAAGTCTGTCTGCCTGCTCATTTCCAAAAACATCCCAGTGGCTTGGAATCCATTGTGATTACAATGACACTCTAAATTTAATATTTCCTTATATTTTAAGTAAATATTTTCGCATTAAACTTCATTGCAACGATATTTTCATTATTAGAGTAAACTTTTACTGCCTTTAGAAATCGAATGTTATCACTAAATCGTAATCTCGTTGAAAAATAATCATCATGGCACTTGAAATTTAGTGAGTTCTATTATATATATATAATTTAGAGAAAGACTATAAAACAATCAAAACCAAAGCTATTAATTATACTTAGGGCCCAATATCACTGAGTTGAAATATTGCAACAATTTGAAGAAGAAGGTGTCGTAGAAGATTTGAACTTATTATTAGAAATTTACCTAAGATTACAATTTTTTAAAAAAATCTTATTATACTTTTTTTATTTCAAATTAAACTGAAGGATTCATTTATTTATTTTTACTGCATTAAGAATGTAATAAAAACAAACGATTTGGCAATTTTTTAGCCTAGTTGCAGCACGAAAATCAGATCAAAGTTAAATAAATATTTTACTAATTAATTATTATTTTTCGTGCTTAAAGATTAAATTGCGAGTTAATATATCAAACACAAAAATAACATGCCATCGCTTTGAATGAAACGGATTCATATTTCACACAGATTTATTTTCGTTTTGACAATCGAAACACCCTCTTCAACCTTGAAGCACACAATGCTGAAGTACACGGACACTTGTGAATTCTAGAGAGGACGAGAAATTCAAGACACTTTCTTCTTTTCTTTTCTATTTTTCGGTATTATGCAGAAGATCAAAATTTTTACTTACATCAATTAATGAAAGTTAAAGGCAAGAATTAGTTATTCTTCTAAAAATTATTTTTCAAAGAATGAGTAACACACACATTTAATTAAAGTATACTTAAAATGATATTATATTTTTGACTGGCTTTTTGTTGATGTTATACAGAATTAATGATATTTTATAATTGGGCTTTACAATCTAGTTTTAAATAAGAAATAATTAATACAATGGATTTCAAATTGCCTCTATTCGAAATGAAAATATTTCTTGATTTTGAAATTAAATTTTCTGTAAAACTATTTTTGGAAGTGAAGGGAAAGTTCGTTTTTCTATTTTTCAGTTCAAACATCTCCACGGTTCTTATAAGTTTCTTTTTATTTATTTATTTTTAGTTGAGATATCTTGAGTTTGATTTAGAAATACCAGTTTTTTTTAAAAAAATCTGAAATACTTTGCTTAAGTTCACATTATTTTATTTTTCTACTTCGAAAATTATAATCAGATTTAAAAAAATAATGAAAAAAAAAAAAAAAAAATATTGGAGATACAGATTTTTTAAGAAAACATGTTCATTCATTTATATTGTGTAAGTTACGCTATGAAATATAATATTTTTATAAAAAATATAAAAATTAAAATTACCAAATTTCGCGATTAATCTAATATTTTATATGAAATTAATAATTTAGAGTTTCCCCCCTTAACTTATTAATTTTTAAAATTTATTTTTTATTATAAAAATTTATCATAAAAAGTTAAGCTTTATCATAAAGATTTATTTAAATTAAATGTCCCTGATTCGGAAATATAAAGTCAAATCACAATCAATCAATATATTTTCTTCAAAATATTTACAGAGACAGTTTTCAATATTTATTTTATCAGAACGTTATTTGCACAAAAAAGCATAAAAGATTTGAACTACGGTCGGGAATATTAATAATACTCTCTGGGCAATACCGAAAATGCATAAACATTTCCTGGAAGCGATTCTGATAAAAAAAATGTAATATTCAATTGGACAATTGCATAGAGGCTACAGAAATGATTTCCTCCTATTTTAAAAACATCTTTCATAAAAAAAAAAAGTGGTGATAATTTATAAGAGTTTTTATTATTAACATATGATCGTAAAATGGGAATAAAAAGTAAAGGTAAGTAAATTTTCCTCAACAATGTGTGTGAATTAATTAAATAAAAAATTTTTAAAAAAAAATTATTGCATAAATCCAACCCAAAAAATTTTAAAAAATTAATTTTTACATACATAAATGTGAACAATTTAAAAAATATAAAAACACTAAATCGGGCTTCCAAAAATAAACTCATATACTAATCTCAATGTTAAAAAAGATTAAAATCTAAACGACATTGCTAAGTCTAATTTTAACATTTTATATATCACTTTCTGTTTGTGCTTAGTTCAAAAAGACAGTTTAAAAAAACACTCACAAACTAAATATGAAGACTTCAATGTTCTCAATGCTAATAATATATTTTTATGGAGATGTCTCTCTTATTTATACACATTGCATTAATTGATGATAAGTTAACAGATTAAAACAATGGACAAGGAAGCTCAGAGTGGCACAAGATGTCTTAATCACCATGAAGTTAGCGGTATTTTCCTCACACGTTGGCGTTATTTCTTCTTGTTGGTCACACAAGTTGGCGATACGATCTTCACTTTCTCCCGTCGCCTCAAGACTTTCGAGGTGACTGATAAAATAATTCTTCAAGGTACTTGGAAGCCTTATTTCTTAAGCAAGATGTAGGTCATTTGTCAAAGATATCAAGTGGCTTAATTTGACACGATATTCTTAGTAATAATGATTAAAACGTGTTAAAAAATTCAAAAAAGATGTCTGCAAAAGTAAAAAAAAGTACATCTTGTTAATGATATAGTTGGAATTTCTTTTCGCATTTAAATTATGATATGATGCGATATTGTCCTTTGATTTGATCGCCATTTTATCAACCAACTGATTATCCTGGACAATTACTTTCTTATTTTCGATGCATAGTTGCTCTAAATGAGTATGTTTGGATTTATTAATGTCATTAATTTAGGTTAATGGTTAATTTTTGTACCTATTGTTAACTTACATTACTCTGATTTTTAAAAGTAGCAAAATTACCTCCAACGAGGTCATAGTATAGATAACTGTAGAATAATAATATTGCTCTTTTTTAACAAGTGAGATACCTAATTTGTAATTTTTCCTGGTTAACAGAACTGTACAAATAACTAAATATGATAATCTACGGTTGGAATCTTAAAAGCAAATATGATTTGATTTGATAATTACTCTAAAGTAAATTTATGCATATTTTAATATATTGTAGCCGACAACTAAAGTTTAAAGTGAATTTCTGAACTACTTCAAATACATTTACACATCCAAGGTAAAAATCGAATTCACGACCCACTAAATTAAAAGTCAGACTAAACATTACCTACCCTTTATAAAAATAATCAGAGATGAATTTTAGATATAATAAGAAGAAACACAACACACCAATTAACATTAAAAATTTTATTTCTCATTTTGCATCCAGACTAAATGTATGCTTGGAATATTTTCTGGGATACTGTATAAGGATTAATACGTAGTCTATCATTCCACCATATTTACCATTCACAATGTGTTTCAAATTCATCTTATAAAAAGGAATAAGTTAGGAAAATGCTTACAATATTGCTGAGCTGTTATACCATTCATTTTAAGGGATTAAGACTTTAATCGATATCATAAGAGCTGTTGAATCCAATATAAGTAGAACTTCAATTATCCGAATCACTTTCAGATTTTCAGAAAAATAAATTAGACTCATGAAGAGTAGGAAAATGAGAAAAAAGTTCAAGAAAATGACAGGTAAGATAAGAAAGAGAGAGACATGAGAAATTCCAAAACATTTTTTTGAAAATTCTTATATGAAGTTAGTGTTGATGATACATGAGAATGGATTTAGAGTAAGACCCTAAATTTGAAATTGCAAATGATGGTGAAGTTATTTAAAATGTCGAAGAAGATGATCTTAAAGTCCAAATTGAAGCAGCCACGAGATCATCAGTTGGTGAACCATTTGCCAGTTCTGAAACGGCTATGAAGTAGACAGAACATCAGATAGAGTGTGACCACTTGCAAACTGGTAAGTATCTCAACTTGTAAAAGTTTTCCATTTTCATTTAACGAATTAAACGTTATTCTTTTTTAAATACTTAGTCATTTCTCCCATTTTCAATAATTAATTAAAATAGGTTTTTTTTCCAAAAATATCCAATTATCCAAATGGAGTGTGATCGCAATTGATTCGGATAGTTAGAGTTCGTTATAATTGCGTGGTATAATTTAAAAGAAAACTCTTTTTAAAAATTGTCAAACCACAATACTCATAAACACAATCAATATTAAAATTTAAAGTTATGCATTACTATTATTAACTCCTAACTTTACAAATTTATCCAATACCAGTTCAATATACTAAAGTGCATATATTTCATAACAAAGCAGCTATAATAATTATCATAAATACATGAAGAATAATTATACTGATCTTAATGAATGGCTGCTCTTTTCTGATTTAACTTCATTTCATTTTACTTACTTCATGTAACTATGCGTTGAAATCTAAGTATCGTCTGCAGAGCCTCCTGTTTATTTATATAAAATACATGGCAGCACTTTGCGCTTAAATATTACAAGCATATTTTTATACGTTTCAATAGTTTTACTATCGTCTTTTCAGTATTTATTTTTCCAAAATACGGCCTGAAGCTTTTAACGTCCAAACTAATGTTTTATACTTCTACATTCAGACATACACTATGAATGTCCTTTTATATTATGCATCAAAAGAAAGCCTTTTTCTCTACATTTGTACTAGATATGTGGAGAACTGCATTCAACAAATAATATTGAAAAAAAGAATGTGTACGTGTGTTCCAGGAAATATACTTTTTCTTACCTCTATTACATACAGATATTCATTCTGCTTCCTTCTAGCAGAAATGTTTACTTATTCAAAAACTTCACCTTGAAATTCAGAATCTAACAATGACCATTCAAATACATGACAGCAAAATGTCACACAAATCTCAAATGTAATGTGAAAGAAGAAGAATTTTATTATTTTTTCAGAATTCTAAAAATAAAATATGTTTGTGAAGCTTTCTTCGTAAGCTTTGAAGTTTTTATTAAGGAATGTAGAGAAAGATCTACTTTTTCCTTTAATGTATTGATAAGTATTTTTTAACAAAAATGAATATCATTACAGCTTCCAACCTATTTATAAGGTATCATATGAAAAATTAATATATAACATGTTATGTGTCATCAAAATAAACATGGAGAAGTTTTGTTCTGTGATAAAAAAATTTTTTTCTAGTGTATGAGGAATTAAATCAGTACAATTAAAGATTATAACATCATAGAGTATTAGTTGTTTTCATATTATTTTGACATAAACACGAGTCTTAATCCACATCATTACTAAAAACTTTTTTAATGTCGAATAATATGCAATGAAGATAAAACATTATTTTCTGAAGAAAACGTATTTCAAGTTTTTTTTATGGACTTCAGTACTTGTGATTTGTGACGCAGAAGACGGTTCGATCCATTCTAAATATGTTCAAAGTAAAATCTCAACTAGTTAATATAATCAAAGCAACATTCTCTAAACTTTATTCGTTTTATATTTTTAATTGATTACTAAATTGGTTAAACGCCTTCCTTATTTTACTGTAAGCGTATACAATGTAATAATGTAAATTCCTTTTTAAAACTTTGCTTATCAGTATTTTTTAAGGTTCTCAGATAAGGTAAAATAGTAGAGAAAATTACTAAGTTTTAAAAAAATCTCACAATAAATCTATTAATTAAAAAAAATTTTAAGCAAAATGATTAAATCATTTTATTATACACTGGATGTTAACAAAAGAGAAACCTATTGAAAAACATGACATTTTGGAGAAAGAAGTCTGATTAAGTGGCTTATAATCATTTGCCCTTTGAACACGTCGGAAGAAATTTCACAATCAACCATGATATAAAGTTTTATTCAGTCGTTTGGAAGAAAATGATGTCTAAATAATATAAACTTAAGAGCATTTTTAAAGCTTTGCATGAACTGAAATTTACGTAAATTTTAGACCATTTGTTAGTAAATTTTATCAAAACAGCATGCTGGATTTCATCAAAATAACCAGATTTTAGATTTCATAAGATTCGCCCATTCTAAAATCGCCTATTTTTTTTTATAAAGTGAGCTCCTTTTATTTCCCATGTTTTTGAACCCGAAATATAAGATATGACTGTCTAACAAATCAATCTTCATTTTACGAGGACATCAAGACCCATTTCAACAGCAACTCTTTCGGCAAGTTCAAAAAAGATTAGGAAAGTTAATTAATTTCAGTTTCAAACAACTGCGCAACAAGATTCTAGGAAATGCCGATCGCTACATTCTTAGTAATGTGGACAACAACATTTCAACAGCACGTAGCTCCATCACTCATAGTCACTGGACAGGCAGCCGGTGCAGGGTATTGACACTCACCACCCTTGTCTTGCGACACTTTTAATTGTCCGCCGACTAGCAGGTGATTCACTTCTCAGATAACGAAGCAAGATAAGCGTCGGTGACTTCATCCGAAGCGCTTCTGTTTTATCCTCCTCTCTTTCCACAGGAAGTCTAATTGTGGATACTTCGGTTGCTACAGACAGCTTGGTGATAACGGTGCGTTCGTGCCTCCCATCCCAATTGCTGCCCCCCCCATTTCTTCTCCAAGATTGTGGGTTGGCCGCTGAAGAAAGCATTTCCCGTTGTGGGGAATCTTCGCGGCAATGGTACTCCTGGGGGCAATGATGGAGGCAGAAACCGCATCTTAAAATTCGGTTTTTTCGTGCATAATGATGTCACGGCTGTGGGGTTTTTATATGGAAGTGCCCGGTTTTTAGACCGTGCCCTCTTCCCACCAATCATTTCTTCCGAATTCGAAAGTAAAGATAGGTTTTAAATGCATGCCTGGCATTTTTTTACCTTTTTCTATAAATAGCTGTTTGATTTAAGATATGTCTTAGGTTCGTGCCATTATAGCAAATACTGCATTAGCAAAAATGATATTCGATGAAACTTAAAGCTATATTTTTTTATCATCATTTTTATAAGTACCGTTGAAATACAATAAAAATGGTATTGAAACGCGCGCGCGCAAACGCTAAGATAATTGTATTTTTTTTTCTTAATTTTATACATAATATTTTATATTCATTGAATTAGCTTCCATACTAAAAAAAAAGCATACGGAAATGAAACACAACTTTAAAGATTGCTACAATTCTTAATTTATAGTGCTTCTCCTCAAAGAGATCAAGCTCTTTCCTTCGGTTCAACTATTCATAGGTTCGAATCCCGCCTTGGGTATGGTTGTTTGTAGTAGTTCGGAATACACCTTAAACCGTAGATCTTGATGTAATTACAAATCGCGTGCATAAAAATTACTGTTGAGCGACTAACAAACTAAACCAAGACTCCAAATTTCGAATCCAAATAGTGCAAGGTAAAGCGAACACTAATATGATATTATGGATAGTGTAAGTATCCTTTAACATTTATTTCGCGCATAAATTATTTTAGAGAAATATATTAACAATTTTAAAAATAAATAAAATAATACATATTTTAATCACAATGTATCTCATGATATAAAATAAGTTATTGCTGTTTAGAAAAGAGATCACAATGAAAATGCTTTTAAAAAGAAAATATTCATTAATTTTTAATTGATATTTAAATAATTTTTCTATTCAAAAAGATATATTTTGATCAAATATATGCTCTCATTTTGTTTAATTTTTAATGGTATAATACTTTTATAAAATTAAAGTGCTTTTGTTTATGTTTATCTTTTTCATATTAAGTCAACTTACAATCTATCTTTTAATTTTTATCTCATTTAATATAATTAAAAATAATATTCTTATACTCCAAAATATATTTATTTAGATATCTCATATATATAGAAAAAGTATAATTAAGGTGCAATTTTATAATGGATCGTATGTTACATTTAATAAATAAAATACAAATACTCTCTTTTATAAAGTAAAAGTATAATAGAATTATGAAAATATATTTATCGTCGAAAGTTCTAAGGGTGTCAGGTTTTGTAGACCAGTAAATATTACTAAAAGTTAATTAAAAGTTTTATTATTAAAATACTACGTATTTCTATTTAGAGATATTTAATAAGTTGAAAAATCAGTTACATTGACTTAATAAATTAATGCAACGTCTAAAATACACCTTTTAACTAAGTTTTAACTAAAACTTTTCAACATGAAAATTCAATATTGTCATTAATACCTTTTATACTAAGATTTTTGAAGCTGAATTTTTACTTTGTTATTAAAGAAGCATTAATTTTTAAAATTACAAACGATATTTTGAGAAAATTTAAATATTTTATGTAGTTTCTCGTATACATAAATTTTAACTAAAAAATTTCATATAATTCTTCTCAACTAAAAATTTTTCAAGATTACCTAAGGGGAGTAAATATATTTTTTTAAATTCACAAATCTCATCCCTAATGTAAATAATATATAAATCGTTCCTTTTTCTAAAACATGTATTTTACCGAACCCTGCCGCAAATTTTAATTTCATTTAAGTTAAAGAACAACTTATGTGAAATTTACGGCAAATTTTTTGCTTAAAATACTTGAAAATTTTACAGTAAACTTTGTGATTTTGCGTGGTGGCTGTGTACAGTCATTAAAATTTCCGTTTTTGAGGATCTCTTCATATTTTACACCCACATATATTCAATATTCTAAGTTGTTCTAAATTTATATACTTTAATAAATCAAATATATTCTCGGAAATAGGTAAAAAAAAAAAGTTAGATAGCATTTTAATATTAAAAAAAAACATCTCGTTCTCTATTTCCATTTGCATAAAACATACTGCTGAAATATATTTTAAATCCAATATGCTTTACGTTTATTCCACGTGGAATTTTATAGTTCGTATAAATATATTTAATGTTCCAAAAGTCACCACTACAAAACGATAAAAGTACGGTGATATTTGAAAAGTCAGAAAAAAAAATTCAATATTGACTTAGCAAATAAAAAAAGGAAACTTTTCCCATTTCTCCTTTTTTTCTCGCAATTTTATTCGCAGATTCCTATAAAATGAATACTTCGAAAGTGCAAAACGACATTCGTAGCATTTTTTCAAAGAAAGAGAAAAAAAAGAAAAGAAAAAGAAACGTCTAAAATTTCTACAGCTTTTTATATATTTTTTCAATTCTGTCTCCTGTCACTGATTAGAATATTATTATAAAGAATATTTAAATTTATTAGAAAAAAAAAGAAATTCTTATGGAAAGAATTTTATAACCCAGCATAGAATTAAAATATTTTCCATTTCAAAAACATCCCAAGCTTTAAATAGAAATATATATAGCGTTTGAACAACTATATAGATATATATATGTATATACATAACATTCTTTACTAAGTTTTCAAAATATTTACATTATGCATACATTTACCGAATTGAATTTACAGTTTTGGAACAAATACTTACATTTCTGATAGATGTAGTAATTTTTTTATTATGTAATAACTAACTATGATTTTTTTTTAAATCTCTCTCTCTCTCTCTCTTACTGTTGTATAGAAATAAAAGGTTTTAATATACTGAAATATAATTTTCAGATACAAATAACATAGATTGATTATTTCGTCTTTTTGAATCATAGAATTTATATTCAGACTTAATTTATTAAAGTTCTGTTTTAAGATGAGAGAATGACTCCATTTTTTAAACTGTGAATATTTTTCTCCATATGTGGCATTAAATTATTGCTACGCACACGCATAATATCTTAAGCAACTTTTAAAACTGTACAGTGCTGATTTTATGAATCAATACTCCCTAAATTATTTTGCCCATGAAAGTATTCAATGGGTATATGTAGACTAGATTAGGAAATTCTGATAATTTTTCCTTTCATCAAGTAATGCTTATGGAAATATTTTATCCATTCAAATAGTTGAAAATCGTTGATTGCAATTTGAAGTGCAAAAATGAAATTTATTTTTTTATAAACTAAAATATTATTAATGACTATCGTAACTATATGGATATAATATTAATGAATTATACTTTAGTTATTGTTGTTGTTTTGTGTCAGTTAGGTTGACATCATGGGGTGCGCTGCTCCACTTTCTCAACTGTACCATATTTTGGTGTGGAGTCCGACTTCCTCAGTACACACATGCTACAGGTACCCGTTTATAGGGTAGGCTCTGATTCACAACTCATGCATACAAGGACAAGGAAAGGACGAAGACAAGATAGACAGAGAGAGAAAGTACATCTATGCCCGAATTGGGATTCGAACCCAGATAGACAGATTTACATATTTATGTATGTAATGTATATAAAAGAATGGTGGGCCTCTGTGTTTGAAGCCACGTAATATCTATCTCTTAAAAGCTACTGTAAGGTTTTTTTAAGCGTCCGCTATACGTTCTTGGGTGTTATTTTTTTTTCCTCTAAAATTTCTCCACACTTTCTAAATTCCATGATATATATTGTAAGCTACATTTCAAAACTGCTAATGCATAATTAAACAACCTATGGATATTATAAGATATTTCCAATGTCTGTTGCGTTAATTGCTTTCTGGGAAGACATTCTTAAAAATAATGGGTCATATTAACGTGTCGCAATGGGGAGAACCGGAAAAATTCAAAAACTCCAACTGTGCACGTCATGCATATAGAAAGCAGAAGCACAGCAACTATCTCTTAGACTCATCGTGGTCTAGTGGTAAAACAGTGCTCTTCAGAAGAAAGGTCCCGGATTCGATTCCAGCTATTGAGCTACTGTAAAACAACGGGAGATGGATATCTTCTACATGCACGTCTGTCGGGTTCGGTTTACGTTTACGCCAACGAGCTTCTCTGTACCCAGCTCAAAAGAGCTGTACCAAAATGATGGAAGCCGCTATAGAAAAAAATGGTGCCGCAGCAGAGGGGTGCCTCCATTTTACGGTCCCGAGCCCTCAAACACAATCATCCCAATGGACAGTTTAATTTAGGTTAACAAAACATTATAAATAATAAGGAAAATATAAACATGCATGTATTGGGCTCTCGATAGGTATTTTCTGAATATTCTCTTTTGCAACCCATGAATATATATATATATACCCAGAAATGTATAAAGCCTGGCATCAAACCCAGAATCGCTTTCTTATCCTGCCAAGAAGAATCCTAAAGTTCAGTTACTTTTGCTTTATAACGAGATTTTTCACAGATAATAAGGTATATCCAAGGAAAATACCTCGAAAACATTTAAGATACCCCCATCGGTAGGCGCCCTACAAGAAACGCAATATTTAGCTTTCATTGCTCAATCTAGTATATCAACGCATCTTTCACTTATTCTAAAATAATTTTCACAATAATAATGAAATAAATTTATCAATATTTAAAGTAATTTATTTTTTTACCGGATCACACTTGCTTTAAAATTAAATTTATAGTAGTAAATCATCTACGAATAAAATAAAAATTAATTTAGTTAAAATAGAATTTTTAATAAACTACAAAATACATGAATTAAAATGGCTTCTATACAAAATAATATGCGAAATAATTCAAAGAATTGATAACAGATTTTAACTAATAAAAATCACATTAATAACATTCATTGGTATTTTCTGATAAAAAGCTTTTAATAACGTAACTACTTTGTAATAATGAATAATACGGAGTAAAAAATGCCTCCTTATATATGTTGTTATTTTTCAGAAATATTGTATCTGAGAAATATCATTCTTTAAGATTCTTATTGTTTCTGTTTAGCAAATTGAAAAATTGTAACAAAATGCGTTAATATTTTAGCTAAAACTGCCAACTGAGGAATATGAAACCAGTTTTCTAATTTTTTTTAAGGTAATTTGAAAATGTTGGGAAAGTAATTTTAATTTGAATAAAACAGAGACAACAAAGAAAAATAAAAGACGTTTAGCAGACTTCGCAGTATAATTATAAAGAAAAACTATTTTTATGGTTCATGGTTAAAAGCATAGGAAAACTGATTTTTTCCCCTTTTAATTCTTCTCTAAGATTAAAATGAACTCAATTTAAAAAAAAAATTTTCCAGCAAAAATAAGATTTGAACAAAAGGGAATTAAAATTTCTTAAGTTGTGAATGGCTCTTGCATATAATTTTGTTCACTTTTGTATAAGAGATATTTTGTTTAAAAAACATTAAAAACGTTTAAAGAAAATTTACCCATTTTATTTCACTTCCTTGAAATGAAAATATATTTTTCCTATTAACTTTCACATTTTCATTTATTCATTTAGCTTCTTTCTTTCTCTCTCTAAATCTATCTATCACTTCAAAATTTAAACTCATTATTCTACAAAGAATTAAATATGAATGAAACGACTTTTTTTCTATGCGAGTATTAAAGGCTAAAATAAGAAATACGTATAAAGATCATAATTTTAAATAAATATGTGGTGCATAATTTCAATAATTTATCGTAACAAATAGTTAAAACACAATTTCTCATCACAAATCAGCAGAATTAATTAAATCCGTAAAGTAAAAAATATATAACTCTATAGATATCCATCTTTCTCTTAATCTACAACAAATGCAATATTAATGCGATAATTTAAGGGGGCAACAAAATCGAAAGGAATGCTATCAAAACAACGAAGTCAAGCAGAACAGGAAACAGACAAAATTCTGAAAATTGATCGATCACCTAATGGTTGATTCCCTTTACACCACGTAATGGACAGCATCTTGTGAACCGTTTTAATGCCTAACGTAAACTGTTTTCCAGGAAACTCTTCCATAAGTAATGAGCCATATTCACTAGTCGGAAGGTAGAAAACCACAAAATCTCCAAAGAATTTATCCTGATAGACGTGCAGGTGTAGTAATAATCACATGTTGTTCAACGGTGGTTGGGATCGAATCCGTAATTTTTCAGTTAGACTACTCTTGACCTGGAGCAGCAGTAGATTGATTGATTGATAGAAAATTGATCTTAATTGATATCACTCGATATATCCAGATTCTGACGCGGCATTTGAATGTTGACTAGTTCGCGACTTGGTGTGTACAACGGAAACAAGAAAAAGAAGATTCCATCTGGTCATATCACCTAGCTCATAATGTGATGCTAAGTGATAACTAGCTACTTATCCTTAAATAACTGGACTAAAAATCAACAAGTGGTCAACTTTTATGGAGGAATTGAACTTTTTAATTATTTGGCTCAGTTTAGAATTTACAACGATTACTTTTTGTTTAATCACTGTAGTTAGAAGTCTCGTAATCATCTACCAACTTGCTGTTAATATTATTTGGTGATTTAAAAACTCTACATTTTAGAATTCGCAATATTGTTTTAAATTCATATTTAAACTTCGTTTGATATCCCTTTTTTTCCTATAACTACAAAAATATTTATTTTTTCATAAAGAAATAAAATTTAAAAAAGATTAAAAATATCAGAAGTGAATAAAATTAAAATCACTTTAAAATATACTAAACAAAATTACATCTGCACTGTTACGGCGAATAATCTGAATTTTACAGCAGCATTTCCAAAAAGGGAAAATATTTTGATTGTAGTAGTAAAGTTTAAATGTTTCCTTGTGTGAAATAGTTGTAATATTTTAGTTGAGCACTCTCAATAAAATAGAGAATTCGTATTATTTTCTGTTAAATTAAAGAGTTTCAAATTTAATTTCAAATGTTTTATCGAATTTTAGGATTTCTTCTGACAACCACTGATTTCTGAATATATGTTAAGAATGAATAAGGCAGCATTTTATGCATATGGATAGTGTGCAGGCAATGGCTAAATAATGATACATGAATTGTGCATGTGTAAAGATAGGGGAATTTTTCTTAACTGAACTGTTAATATCATTCTCAATGGGGAACTCTTGGAATTTCTAACTAGTAAGATTTAAATATTTTTTCTCAACTGTACATTAGAATATAATATACTAAAGGAAATTATCCCTCATATGAATATAGCTTCAAATTCGATGGTGGTTACTAAACGGGAGGTGCATTGAATATACAAATACTAAAATGGAAAATAAGAATATTAGTAAGAAAAATACTGCAAATACTGCTTTTTTTCAATCCGAAATACATTTTTTACAACTTTTTCGAAAGGGATTCAGATGTTCTAATAATGGATTGAAGTTCTTAAGAAATCTAATTACTTTCTCACAATTTATTTAAATTAAATTTGTTTTATTTTTGGAATATTTGTTACGTTTTTAATTAGTGCAATCAAAATGTAAAACTTCACAAGAAAATTCGTACAATTTCAAAATTAAAAACTCAAATTTTCAAAATATTAAAATACACGCACTATTATTAATTGCGTACATTATAATTTTAATACTATATAATTTATAATTATCAGTTGTTGTAATTTTTAATTTAAAAATTACGTTCATTTTTAATCAAGAGCAAACATTCATTATGTTTCGTTAACGAACTTAAAAGTTTTCCATTTAAACACTACTTGTAGTATACTTTATTTTTACCGATTCAGTATGATATTCTTAAATAACAAGAAATAAACTTTTCAAATAAAATAAAATGTCTTTTATTGTATTTTAAGTTTAAATCATTTGCATTTTGGTTAGTTCTTAAGAAAAAGCGTTTCATATAAATAACATAATATCGTAGAATATATCTATGGCAAAATGATACATTTATTCGGCAAAATGTCAGCAATATTTTTTTTAACTCCGAAACCATTGAGCCTACTAAAATTATGATTTTAATCAAATTACAAAGCAATATGTATATTTTCGATAGATTTTAAATTTTATGTAGGAAAATGACAAAAATTTTGCATAAAACAGAACTTTGTGATAAACTATCATTTAGAACCTTTAATTCTATTATTATTATCTCTTTCAATTACTTAATAACTTTTCATAAGAAGTTTATGGAATTTCCACCTCAAAATATTAATTATAAAGATTTTGAAGAGAAATATATTCACACATAATCAAGCACTTAATATCAATAAATACTTTAAGCAAAATCAACAAACAAACAGTAAGTGTGATTTTTTTATTTTTTTTTTAATCAAACCATGAACCAGGAAAAGATATTAAATAATATCTAAATGTTATATTTCCTAGTTTAATAGAAGATATAAGTGAAAAAATTAATTCTCTCTTGTGTATCTAGGCTAAATAAAAAGAAAAAAAAAAAACAGTGAGCACTCAAAGTTTTTGAAACGATGTCGAAAGAAAGCAGAGCGATGACGATGATTATGATGATGATAAAGTCAAAGTGAAGCATTTTTTATTGAGCTACTGTTTCCAAATCCTGCCTTTATTGTATCGTTTGCCAAGAAAGTAGGTTAATTTTTTTTTCTCCAGACGAAAACACTTTTACTCAATGCACTTTCATCAACATTGAATCCCCCGCTTAAGCGTCTAATTAATTCAGCTTTCCTTGAAAAGTTAGCCTGCGTTTCTGCAACATCCATAGAGTGAAAAGCGGACTCTAAATTAATTGATTAAAACAATCGATACTTTTTTTTATAATCGTTTTCATTTCAAAGTTGACCTTTTTTTGTTACTTTGCCAATATCGGTTTCAGATATTTTTCTCTTTATTTAATTATGAGGACGCATATTTACTACCATTTTACTGATTACATGAGGTTGATAACATTTTTTGAAAGCGTATACTGAATCTTATATTATAAAAAAAATTACTTGAACATCTTAACGATCAATTTTACAAGTTAATTGGTCTTTTATAAATGATCGCATTTCTTTTATGTTCCATTTGATGACTTCATTTCTTATTAATCTAGTCATTATTTCCCGTTTTCATGGAAGAAAAAAAATCGATTCGTATCAAAGCAGTTTCATTTTAATTGAAATCAATGTGTGTGTGTGTGAGCAATTAAACTTAAATACTTAATGAAAAATTTTTAATATACTAAAATAATTAATAAAATCATTAGAAGCTTTTAATATGCAAAGCAAACGCTAAATATAAAAAGGTAAGGAAAAAGTTTTTGAATTTTTTAAGGAAAATTCTTAAACGAGAAATAAAAATATGTATAACTTAAATTTTGAGATACCTTTAAGTATTATAAATAGCACAAATTATCAAAATTTATTGTAATTAATACCGCCTTTTTAAGTTTTTGGAGTACCATCTGTGAAGAAAATAATATTTATTAAAATTACTTAACACTTTTAAGAAAACATTTTTGGGAATCCAAAAATTGTAGTTTATTAATAGAAAATATCTCATTTCAATCTCTTTATTTTAGTAAGCTTCACCCACTAAACATAGAAAACTAATGTGAAGTACTGAATCACTTGATCCATTGAAGAAATTTTGCATCAAATTGGGCACACTCCTGCCCACAATTTTTATCTATATAGTCTTCAACGGACAATTATCACACCTGTTGCCTTTCTGATAAGGAAAAAAAAAAAAACACATTTTCAAAACGGTAACACCACGCCCTTTATATGAAGAAAACAATAGATAATCTTCTAAAACGACATCTACATAAATGTGAAAGACATTTAAAAGTAAGCGTCGTATAAAAAACAAATTTATTTATTTATTATAAAAATAATTTGGAAAATTTGGTGAGCTCAAATAAATCTTGTTCTTTTTAGAAACTCAAAGAGAAAATGCTCATCTTGTTTGATGGTATTACGACAGCACTATTCAGAGTTAAAGTTCCCCCGTTCACTGTTGAGAAAAGGAAGATGATATTGAGCTTCTGCCTTCTGTAATCCCATTCGTTCGGGTGATACTAGAGAGTTTTTCCGAGTTTCCACCCTTGCAATATGCGAATATGACTAACTGTCTATGAAAGGAAAATACCGGAATGCAATTTGTGCGGTGGAGGTTAAAGTGGCTTACAACAGCCACAGTCTATTGGGCAGTCCACAGCGTAATATCAAAATATCAAAGAAGACCTTATGAATACAGATCTGTATGGGCGCGTGCTTAAGAAATTTCCCAGATTGCTCTATTGAGAACATGAATACGACACACTCTCTACGAAACGTCCTCCAGAAAGGCAATTTGCGGGGTCATTATTAAAATGCTGTACAACAATCTTAAGACATTCGGTTCTCCATTGTTTGTTGTCAAAACTCAAAGGAGGAGGGTAGCCGCGAACCAAGTAATTTTACACCACTTTTCAGCACGAAAGATTCCAAGTTCGATTCCAGTCGCAGTAGAACAACGTGGAGAGAATATTTCACGTCTGGTTTCAGAAAGCACGTCTATCATGGTATGTCAGAATTTTTTTTCAGGTATTCTCCATTGCGACAGGTGAATAGAGTCGATTATTTATAGAAAGACAATCTGAAAGACAAGTTAGCAATGTAGCCAAGCAAATAAAATAGCCCTTTCCATAGGTCTCAGGTTTAATCTCAGCTGCTGATGTGAGCGATGGTAGATAGTTCTTGCGTTTATTCAAGATATCTTTCGGAGTATGTATTTCCCAGTTTCCTCCCTTGCAACATATGAGTTTGTTCAACTATCGATTTAAAATAATCAAAAGATGAAAACAATATGTAATAAATATAAAATACTCTTAAAATGGCCTTCAGCCATTAGGCAATTTACTACAAGGAATAAAAACCTGAAGAAAGGTCTCCCCATCATCGCTTCCGAATGGAAGGTCCCAGGTTCGATTATAGAAATAGATGTTACATTTTTGTTTTCTCTATACACATCAGGTAGGTATG
Organism: Latrodectus elegans; assembly: GCA_030067965.1. Classification (NCBI taxonomy): domain Eukaryota; kingdom Metazoa; phylum Arthropoda; class Arachnida; order Araneae; family Theridiidae; genus Latrodectus; species Latrodectus elegans. The sequence continues at coordinate 28,546,654 of CM057814.1, forward strand.
CGCTTGGAATTTTTCGAGTTTTCTTCAATTTCAGATATGTGAATAGTGTTTAAAATATTTTTTTCCGAAATACAAGAATGCAGATGATATTCGAATGCCTTACAACAGATTTCGGAATTTAAAAACAAGTTTCATTACCTATAATTGAAATTCCTAGAGAATTCGCTAAAATCTGTACTTTTCTATTTAAACTCAACTGATATGATCTAGTTTCCATGAATTAAAACTACCTCTTTTCATTAAACATTTTATGCTACTTCGTTAATTTTTATTGATTTATTGCTCTATTTATTTTTACAATCTTGCAATCAATTAATTCTTTTGTCACTTTTTCATCTTGATGTAAAATCGACAACAATAGAATCAACAAATTCATTTGCTAATGAAGCTAATTCCTCGGAATTTCTACATTAATAACTCTCAAATTACTCAGTAGTATGGGTCATTCAAGACTTCCGGTTTACTAGGGTAATTTGAAAGCCTAGATTTCAGAGTTTCAAGTTATCTCTTGTTCTATTGGCTGTCTTTTGCCACCTTTAAACAATTCATGGCTTCCGAAAAGAATCGTATAACATGATTTCATAGCATATGCTTATAGAAATTTGATATTTTCAAAAGTTATTGTCTGAAGAGTAATGTGCACAGTTATAAGTCTAATGGAACATTGGAAAGTAGAGAAACAAATTTAATTTCATGGAGTTTGAGCCTCATTTATTAATGTGACGAAAACATAATTAACAAATGAAATAATATAAAATTTTCATTAAGATTTTCAATTTATCTATTATATTGATAACTGTTGAAAATCTGTACTATATAACTTTAATTTAAAGTTACATATGCTTACCTTTGCTTAAAGTTATTTTAGGTGAAAAGCATGAAATCGTCAAACTTAAATATTTAATTTAATTAACTATATATTCAGTATTCCTTTGGTATTTATTAATAGGTAATGTTTTGCTTCTTTAAGTTAGATTTATTCTTACGTAATTTTCAGATATAGACAATGTATCTGAAAATTACGTAAGAATAATGAAACACTTAAACATATTTAGAATAGCTTTTTTCTAGCAGATAAAAAGAATACAACGATGTATAGACGTCGAATATTTATTCCATATATTCCAAGGGTAACTTATAAAATATAATTTTACTAAAGATAATTAAATAATTTTTGACAAACTTAAATAATTTGTTGACTAAAAGTTTTCTCCAGTACACATCAAATTCTCTGAATAATTGAAGAAATATATTAATCGGTAAAAAATGTAAGCTTATTATTTAAGAATAATTATGTCTAAACTGTAAAAAAGAAGGAATATTCATTACAATTACTGTATCTATTACAATTCCATTCAATAACAATTATTGTTAAATAGATATAACATTTATTAGGAAATTTCATTTATCATTTAACTGATTTTAACAATTAATACAAATGTTTAATGGCTTACAAAAATATTTTTCAATTAAAATTAAATTTGTGTAGATAAAATAAAATTTAATTATTTTGTTGAAATTATGGAGGAAATTAATAAATGAAATAAAAATTAATTCACGTATAGCAATATTACTTTTCACTTATTTCAATTAGAAAAAAATTTCTTTTGATAAAGAAACTTCAGACAAAATAACTCGATTCAATTATTAAAAAAAAAAAAGCATTTATATTTTCAATAAAAGGATTTTCATTCATTGTTGAAAAGACCAATGATTTTCCTCCATTAAAAAATTACATATTCGCTTTCTAATTTAATGTATTTTTACAAATAATATGTAATATGAAAAAGTTTAGAAAACTTCATTAAATTTCTATTTTCCAATGCCTTATCATTCGGTTTTAAGCGAACAAAGAACAAAATCCAGTGTTTTCTGGGACAGAGGGAATGATAGACAGCTGACCTAAAACGCAAACGATTCTTAGGTTCGGGTCGATTATTTCCGAAAAGTTCACAGTAACCTACCGGGGATAAAATAAAAACTCCATAAAAAAATCCTCTGTTTTTATGGAATCGTTTTCATTCCCAGAAAAATATTTCTCTTCGTGCAAACAATATAGAGTAGTGCCATTTTTCTTCTTTTTTTGTGGCAACATTACTAGTTTTTTGAATTGGAAACCAGCTCGACCCATCAACCTTATCACACAGAATAATATTCACAGACATCTCTGCTTTTATTTTTTTTTTTGTTCCTTCCTTGGACAGCAATGAAGATGTTTCATCCCTAGCAAACCGCAAACCGGATGGTAAATCTTTTTTTTTTCGTACTAAGCCCACATGTTGGTCAAAAAAATATAATGTGGAAAGTGAACTCTTTGAATTATGCAGTTTAAGCTGTTGACATTTCACAATATTTTGAAATATGAGAGGCTGTTACATATTTCTCGAAATTTTATTTTGTTTTGAATTTTTAGAATTAGTTTTTCACGATTACTTTTTGCTCTTTTTTCCTGAATTATATGAAATAAAAAAGTATTTCACTAATCATATCTTTAACTATAATTATTTTATATAAACTCTTTTATAAATAATTCGTAACTTCAGTCAGGAATAAAAAAAAAAACCATTTACATTTAAATCAATTTAAATATCCTTTAAGTAATTTAATGTGATTTAGATCGAAATTATTTTTTCCCGCGAATTAAGTATTTAATTCTAAAATACCATGAAAGAAATGAGTTTAAAGATAAAAATTAAAAACATGTTAGTTATTACAGTCATTATAATAGAATAAAGTATAAAGAAAACATATATCAATTTAAATAAGAGGATATTTTTTTCCATTCAACAATTTACCGCAAAATTTTAATATGATAGAAAATTTTCTTTCTTATCAATTCGATCTGAATCATAACTGATATCGTCATAAAAGATCCATTTCGATAAATTTTACTTTTACATTTCTATGACAAATGAATTGCATATTTTAAAAACAGAGATGTTGAAAATAAGTTTAAAAAGTTTAAATATTTATAACAAATCTGCTTAATGGATTAGATACTCTTAATGTAACAACTTAATAATATTAAATACTTTTTTAACCAAATATTTTAAAATTCAATATTTCGTTCGTCACATAAATTATTAAAAAGGAAAATTCACTGCATATTTAAGATTAATAAAGCGATCTTACTTACAACGAATTACATTTTAATCCTTGGTAAAAAAAGACAATGAAAAATAATAAATATTTTATAGTATACTAAGAGTTAAATAAATAAATTTTAAAAAGACTGCTTGAATTGAAAGATTCCATTCAAAATATTTAGTTAATAAATTACAAATTTAACAGAGCAACAATTTTACATTTTAATTTTTTAACGATGATAATTAATTATACAGGCTCATAGAAAGTAATAATACTAAAATCATAATATTATTTCTTTGAAGTTAATAGCAATGAATTATATATCATATATTAGAAACAAAGAGAATAATTTGAAACGTATCGTTGATATTTTATTCCTCAGATAAATTCAATTCTGCATTGCCGTTGGGGAATTCTCTTTTCAAAACGGAAAGGAAATTGGCGACAACTCAACCGAAACGCCATCTTCAATCCCGCTTTATTTAAAAACGTTATTCTTTTTTTTTTTTTATTAAGTTATTAGTTTCAATAGAACAGTATGTTAACATTACTTTTAACATTTTATAATAAAAAGAAATCGGAAATGTTTCTGACATTTGAAGAGTAGACGATATATTATAACTTCCACAGAAGAACAGATTAAATTTTTTTTTAATCTTAGAGCATGAAACTGCCTCCCACTTGTAGAACACGTAGAAATAAATTAAATGTAAATTTATTATCTATGTTCCAGTAAAAATTCAATATATTTTACAAAGATTAAAATTTGATTCTAAAATTGTAATTCCTGCTGAAATTTGGTTTTATACTATTCAAAAAATTAAAATATGGAATCAACATTATACTTGAAGCTACTTTTCTTCGGAATTACAAGTTATGACTTATGTAATTTGCTTTTAAAGAAAGACACACTTTTCATAAAAATAATTTCTATTCTTAATTACTTATTCATTGTTTTTTAGTATTTAGATATTACAAATATTTTGAAATATCAAAATCAAAAATCAAATTTTCTCATGTTTTTAAATGAATATCTCTAATTCAAATATATTTAATCAAAATTATGATGAGATGTAACTTTAAAAATTATATATAACAAAATAATAATCCTTTGAAAACATAATTTAATATTAAAATGAATACAATATGGAATAAATCAAAAATATCAATCATTAACTTTTTTGTTTATTTAAAAAAAAATTTTAATAAAAACAAAAGCATGTAAATTTAAAAAAAATCTTATTATATTAAACTTTGAATATCATTTGATTTATTCATAAATCAGTTAGTCTAAGAATAGTACTTTAAAAATTCGCTTTTTTTACTTCTATTGTTTACCACAAGATGTAAAAATGAATTCCGAGAAAAATTTCAGAAATTGTCTCTTAAAATTGCAATATTTATTTAAAAATAAAGTGTGTGCAAAATTTTATTTCTATTCAAAATTCAATTTACGTTTCATTAATAATATTTCTTAGAAAACACAAACTACTTTATAAAAATAATTTTCATTGGGGAATTTTCTAAATCTAGTTTAATTAATTCTTTAGAATTTTATTTTTTTACAAAAGTTTATCTAAATTTTATTCAATTCATTCTTGAAAGATATGTCAGTAAAGAAAAAAAATCTTGATTATAAAGATATGCAAATATTTTTAGAAATCTTATTTCAAATTTGCAAAAACGTAGATTTTTTAAAAGAAATTATTTTATTACAAAATTTTATTTATCTCTAAAATACAAGATTTCATTAAACTTTGATTTATTAAATCTGATTATATGAAATTTTACAAGAAAAAAATATGAGTTAATATTATTTACTGAAATATAAATGTTCAAAATGAACAAAAATATGGGGTATTGCTTAAGCATATTTTTGTAGGATTTTAAGAAACAAAAATTTCTTAATAAAGGAGTTATTTGCTCACGTAAATTTAGTGAACTAAAAATTAAATTCAAAGAAAAGTTTTCTCTAAACACAAATATTTGACAAAAGATAATTATTTTCCTAATTGATAATAAATATTTATTACTTTACTTCTAAAAATTGGTTTTTTTTAAAAAAAGTAAATGATTTAACGACAAAATATGTGGCTGTTATTTTATTCAAGGCAATAAACATTTAAATTTTCTTACTTTTGGAAAATAGAGCAAAAAATCTCTGTTAACATAGAGGGAAAGCTTTTATTATAATTTTCTCACTAAAAAAAAAAAAAAAAAAGCTTTTGTTATTTAATGTTTTATTAACATTGAGAAAAAAAATTGTGTAAACACAATTTATATCTTTTATGAGCAAAAAATATTTTTTTACATACCGGAAAAAAGACTTATTCCGCTTAATTTTTTATAGTTCTATTTAATTTTTAATTAAAAATAAATTTAATTTTTGGTTTTTCTACAATTTAGTTAATGAGTTTTAGATATTTACTATAGTTTCATGCTTCACATCAAAATTATAAGAGTAACTTATTTGAAATTATCTGATAATAAATATATTAAGCTTTTGTGTAGTTTAAAAATAATTTATTTAAGCATTTATGTTCAATAAAATAAATATCATCAGTAAAATTACTTGTAAAAGATACTGATAAAAGAATTATTAATGTTACTTTCTGTTGGTGTGTGTCTATATATATACACGCAAACATGAAGTAAAAATCAAATAATTCAGATTGAAAACCACAAACACATTATTCTCTCTTATACATTATTCCTTTATAATCATAATACTTGTTACGTACTCCTTATCAGTGAATAATTCAGAAATAGACGCATTTCATACGCAAAATTTAATTTTCATTTTAATGTATTTAAATAATTTTATAATGTCGCTTTCAATAATGACAAAGTTGATCTTCTATATAATTTTCATAAAAAAAAATTAAATATTTAAAATAAAAGATTTCAAACTTACCGATTCCTTCAAAGAAGAGAAAAACGGAATTGTAATATCCCACTCATCAGAATAACACAGGAAACAAATCACAAAAATTCGCGAATATAAAACGGGGAGGAAAAAAAAATTCAAAATTCCCGGTCTTTTATTTCCGCACCGAAAGCGCTATTCTTTTTTTTTTTTTTTTTTTTTTAGAAGTGCACACACACGACTTCTTTTATCTTTTCTTCCCTCTCGAGCACACCTTGATTCCAGAACGGCTGAATCGCATGTGCTGCTTTCGAGATTTTCATCCACTATTGCAGCCGGCAGCTGATCCAGGGTTGCTGGAGGAGAAAAACCCAAATCATCTGCTCTGTTTAATCGCTGAATTGGCGAACAATTTAAATTTCGTCTGTTCAGTTTGGCGAGTTTTCATTAACATCTGCTCCTCGATTAAATGGGATGAAGCAGCTGTTTAAAGGCGATTTCGGGCTTTAGTGAGGTATATATACAATATTTTCGCACCTCAGAAGTGCAAAGCATTGAGTCATCATCATAAAGTTTATTTTGGCTATCTGAAATGTCACATGATGTTAGATATTTTTATAAGGTAGATTAAAAGTGACTTTATACGTATCTTTAACAATAAAGGAGCTTCCTAAGAAACATTGAATTCCAATATAAAAATAAAATAATAAAAAAATATTTTTACAATTATATTAGATCTAATACAAAATAATTTAGGGAGTTTATTCTTAGAATAACTAATAATGTTTCATTAATAAGTTATATATTTGAAATAAAATATTCCTTTATTTTGTTTAATTCCATAGTTTTTTCTTATGCTCGCATTGACTTTATTTTACTTTGTGTTAATAATTTTGAATGTAACTTCCTTTCATTAAAATAAAATACCAAAATACTGCTATAAGAACATAGACTAAATACAAAGAAAATCTTAAAGCACTCATTTCATTCCATGAGAAATCATAATGTATTTATTTGCTCAGAAAGGAAATAAATTAAAATTTCAGTGTGTGAATGAAATTTTATTTTTATAATTTAAGAAAATACTTAGTGTAAAAAATTAAGTGATTTCTAAGAATCATTTTTTTTTTTTTTTTTTTTTGCTGGGGTGTTTTATTTTAATAATTTTAAACTAATTACCAATATTAAAATATTTAATTTTAAACTGAAAGTTTATATATTTTCTAAAGGCCAATTTTAATAAATTTAGAAAAAACTTCTTAAATTAACAACTCTCTAGAAAAAGCCATTTGTAACTTAATAGTAAAATTTCATCAAAAGTTTCTCTCATTCTACAAATTATTCTATTTCTATTCCTAGTTTCATTTCTACAAATAATTCTATTTCATAGATTATAAAATGAGTTTCCTTTTCATTTTTAATACAGAATTCAGCTTAAAGAATTTCAAATTAACTTTATTACTTAAAGGTCAATATTAATTAAAATTAGCATCTAAAGAAATAAAAAAAAACATGTTAAACATACTTATATATATATATATAAGTATGTTTAATATATATATATACATTAGATATAACAATTAGATAAAAAATAATAAAAAAATGATTAATTACAACTATGTTATATTAAATTTTATATATATGTATATATATATATATATATATATATATATATATATATATATATGTATATATATATATATATATATATATATATATATATATATATGTATATGTATATATATATATATATATATATATATATATATATATATATATATATATATATATATATATATATATATAAATTTAATATAACATAGTTGTAATTAATCATTTTTTTATTATTTTTTATCTAATTGTTCTTAATTGAAGTTATAATGTTTAAAAAATTAGATAAAAATATTTTTTAAAATTCTGACAAGAAAGATTAAGCTGTCTCTATCATTTTAAAACTCTTTTGACCGCATGACTTACAAAAACAGGTGGGATCTTCCCCATTAGTTACGCCACAAGACCCCTGGGACAAGATGCTACAACCAGGAACATGTTTGTGTGCGTTTCTTACACGCTGCTGCAAGTACTATAGTGTGTTTAATATAGGCATTTTCTCCTGATATATTTTTTTTTTGTTTCTTATTTTTTGGATGCTGAAAATTTTAGATAGTTAGTTACTTGGTGATTTTTGTGGATTTTTATTGGTAATATTACGTTTTTATATCTTTAATAATATTACAAAAATTTCGTTACGTAAATAATAGATATCAATAAATAAGTTAAGTTAATCACGGTTCGAATATTTAATTATAATTGTTTTTATTCTATAGTTTTTTAAAACAATAACAAATATTTCTTTAAAGTCTATTGATTAATTTTTCATCATCATTTTTAGTTAAATATTTATAAATAGTTTTATTTTTGAAATTTATTGTTTTCATAATTTATAAAACCTTATATGCAAACAAATAGATAATAGAAATTTAATTATTTTGGTTTTTGTTTCTCATAAATATGTATATTTTTTCTAAGAGAAAAGTCTATAATGACCTTTTTTAATTTTATTTTTGAAAATTAAAAATATACTGCGATATAAATCGCAAAAAAAAAAAGACAAATTTGTTATTAAGATTATTAAAAAGAACATTATAATAATTAGTACCAAGATATATTTGTTAGTTTGACTCTAAGATTTTAATAAATGCAATAAGCATCTAATTTGAAAATAAATAAATAAATAATAGAATAATTCATCAATAATATTTCAAATTACTTCTTTATTTTGCTTAAGTAGTTACATTCATATACTAAAATATATTTTTACAGTTGAACTTTATAAAAAAATAGAATAATGTAAAAGTAAATGGTTAACTGTGCATACGCGTAACAATACTTTCTTATAAACTTTTTCTCTATCTGAAATACAAGTGAAAAAAGACAGGCTCTTGCATTTTCATCATCGTAAAATTGGGAAGGTAGTGAGTTCATGCTTAAGGCAGTTTAAGACGTTTATGTTGATAAGTCCCATTCTACGTAATAGTGAAGTTTGTTTGTTGCTCAACGGTCAGCTTTTGCACACGAGGGCTAATTAGATCGGGACCTATGATTTAAAGTGGAAACACTACAAATAACCATGCCCAAAGGTGGGATTCAAACCCACGTACTGTTGACCCAAAGGCAAGAGCGTTAACCATTAGGCTGCCAGCTCACGTAATCGTGAGGATTAATCTTCCTTTGTTGAGGTTTGAAAAAAAATGTCCTAGCTACAGTTTTGACATTATCACTAAGCAACGGTACAAAAATATTTTATTCGGTTGGCTTCTGCTTTCAAAAACAAGGACTCACAAATATGATGCGGTGATAAACTAACTTATCAGTGTTTTTCTCCTATATCTTAATCCCTTAGCTCACGTATTAAAAAGATATAGTTTATATTCTTGCAGCTGGTAAACTGCGCTTATAATCTGATGAAGTAAAATATAATCACCTGCCTCACGTCGATACATCGATTAAACCTTGGAATTCTTCCTCTTATTCTCGGTAAATATAGTTCCATTGTTACAGTGAGGTGAGAAAATATTAAATCTATCACGTGACATGCTTGTTGAATCTGTTCATCTGGTGTGGTAGATAAGAATAATAGTTCCAATTATGCTAGAGATAGGTGATTTGAAATCCCTTCGGAGATTCGCCTATTTTTACATCTCTACGCAAGTAATTGCACAATGCGAGAGAACTGGTGATGAATGTGTATTCACATAATAAGTTTCCAACTTCAGCATTCTTCGAAATAACTCATTTTTGTTCATGTGACCTATAACACTTCCACAGAAATTGAAATCATTTATCCTTAGAAAGTTGCAGCATTCGAGCAGCTGTAGATGGGTGTAAATGCCAGAGTTTTATTTCATTAATAAAAAAGTGGTTCTGTTTCTAGTTATGTGTAATTTGTTACTCTCTTGTTTCATATCACATAAGATTTATGTTCTTCTTTACGAGATTTTGGCAGCTTATCAAGTTAATATTGTTAGCATTTTTTACTAGCCATCTCTTAGAAGCAGAATTAGATAAATAATATATATATATATATATATATATATATATATATATATATATATATATATATATATATATATATATATATATATATATATATGTATGTATGTATATGTATACCTACTTTGCAATTTTAATGATGCTTCATAATTCTTCTTTAATTTTTTTCATGTTATTTTTATTAGATATTCAGCTTCAATTAAAGGTCGTGGTTGATAGTTTACCAAAAAGTACTCAGATTGTCATGACTAATAAACAAGATATTTACGTTTGTATCACGGTCCATTGATACAAATGTTTCTTCGATCTTTTGTCATGTAGACATATTTCAAGATGCAAAACATCGAAAATGAGATAATGTACAATCTTGAAAGCAAAGTAATGTAGAATTTTATATGTTCCCAAATTCCCATAAAAATTTTATATTGTTTTTCGGTTCCCATAAAATATACATTCCTTCCGACACTTCTTTTAAGATAGAAAATTATTCTGTTGTTCACTGGTAAAAGTCGGACATGTCAGCAAAATGTGTAACTCGAAACCAGGTTAATTTTCGTAGCACAAGAAGGAAGTTTCATTGGTTCCCAAAGGTAAATTTTACTCATAATTTATTGGACGATATATAAATTTAAATTTTGTAAATCACTAATCACTACTTTGAAAGGATTGAGTCACTTAATGATTATTTCATCTCAAATATTATACTACACAATTAGAAATATAATAAAAATTTAGAAAATGATCATTGGACAGCTGGGTGCTGGACATTCATTATAAATATATAAAATCAACTTTTATAGATTATAGTTAAAATATAATCCATAAAAATCACATTTAAAAATGCTAAATTTAGAGTCGCTACCGACTGTAAGCATCTATAAACGAGGTGGGAATAGAACACAGCTACTCTCCTTGTAAACGTATAAGCAAAATGGTGGTCATTTAGCTAGCACGAAACTTATCATGATAAATTAAATGAATTTGTTGGGAAAGTCGAATGATGATAGATTAATTTGTGCATAATTAATATTTAAGTTATCCAAGATGATAATTTTAATTCAAAGCATGTATTTCATTGTTTTTCGGTTCATACTACATGCTCAAGCAAGTTGTTAGAAACAATTTTAAAAAAATAAAATATATTTAATTTGCTGATTAATCAATTACTACGCCCTCCGCTATCTATTTCACTTGCGAATTACCTCGAGAAACGATATATATATATATATATATATATATATATATATATATATATATATATATATATATATATATATATATATATATATATATATATATGTATGTATATGTATATGTATGTAGGTGGTAATAAAAGTATGATTTCTGAAAAGTCCCTTTATCAAATATCTGTCACTATGTAATCGCCAAATTAAAATCTTAAGAGATTTCTTTAATGCCATAAGGGAAATGAGTACATAAAATGAAATTAAATCAAACAGTTCTTTTTCAACTTCGTTAGGTATAAGGGAAAACAATAAGTACTGATTTATTTAATTTCATTTTATGTACTCATTTCCCTTATGGCATTAAAGAATGTATATGTATATGTATGTAGGTGGTAATAAAAGTATGATTTATGAAAAGTCCCTTTATCAAATATCTGTCACTATGTAATCGCCAAATTAAAATCTTAAGAGATTTCTTTAATGCCATAAGGGAAATGAGTACATAAAATGAAATTAAATCAAACAGTTCTTTTTCAACTTCGTTAGGTATAAGGGAAAACAATAAGTACTGATTTATTTAATTTCATTTTATGTACTCATTTCCCTTATGGCATTAAAGAATGTATATGTATATGTATGTAGGTGGTAATAAAAGTATGATTTATGAAAAGTCCCTTTATCAAATATCTGTCACTATGTAATCGCCAAATTAAAATCTTAAGAGATTTCTTTAATGCCATAAGGAAATGAGTACATAAAATGAAATTAAATCAAACAGTTCTTTTCAACTTCGTTAGGTATAAGGGAAAACAATAAGTACTGATTTATTTAATTTCATTTTATGTACTCATTTCCTTATGGCATTAAAGAATGTATATGTATATGTATGTAGGTGGTAATAAAAGTATGATTTATGAAAAGTCACTTTATCAAATATCTGTCACTATGTAATCGCCAAATTAAAATCTTAAGAGATTTCTTTAATGCCATAAGGGAAATGAGTACATAAAATGAAATTAAATCAAACAGTTCTTTTTCAACTTCGTTAGGTATAAGGGAAAACAATAAGTACTGATTTATTTAATTTCATTTTATGTACTCATTTCCTTATGGCATTAAAGAATGTATATGTATATGTATGTAGGTGGTAATAAAAGTATGATTTATGAAAAGTCACTTTATCAAATATCTGTCACTATGTAATCGCCAAATTAAAATCTTAAGAGATTTCTTTAATGCCATAAGGGAAATGAGTACATAAAATGAAATTAAATCAAACAGTTCTTTTCAACTTCGTTAGGTATAAGGAAAACAATAAGTACTGATTTATTTAATTTCATTTTATGTACTCATTTCCTTATGGCATTAAAGAATGTATATGTATATGTATGTAGGTGGTAATAAAAGTATGATTTATGAAAAGTCACTTTATCAAATATCTGTCACTATGTAATCGCCAAATTAAAATCTTAAGAGATTTCTTTAATGCCATAAGGGAAATGAGTACATAAAATGAAATTAAATCAAACAGTTCTTTTTCAACTTCGTTAGGTATAAGGGAAAACAATAAGTACTGATTTATTTAATTTCATTTTATGTACTCATTTCCCTTATGGCATTAAAGAATGTATATGTATATGTATGTAGGTGGTAATAAAAGTATGATTTATGAAAAGTCACTTTATCAAATATCTGTCACTATGTAATCGCCAAATTAAAATCTTAAGAGATTTCTTTAATGCCATAAGGGAAATGAGTACATAAAATGAAATTAAATCAAACAGTTCTTTTTCAACTTCGTTAGGTATAAGAGAAAACAATAAGTACTGATTTAATTCTAAACTACATGTTCTTATGAATAACGATACTAAATTGGCTTAGATACAATAAATCAGCGCCATTTAGTATTTTGAAAAATGTATCAAACTCTAGAATTTCCAAGTGTGCTATGTGAATAACCAAATGGATCAAAATTCATGCTTCTCGTGACATTTTCAAATGTCTTTAGTGGCGTTTTATTTCCTCCTGCATCACTGAATAAGCGAATTTCGATGGAAATGAAGAGATATGCAAGCAGCCATACTGATTAAATGCAAGAATATTCAATACACAAAGCCTTATAACTCAGACTTTAACTCTGGCGTATAAATCTGATGTTTACTAATGACTTGCGTAATTGGTTGGCCTCGTCATGTTTGGTTATGTTTTGACAGATTTAGGAAATATGTATTCGAATAATCTTCACGCATCACCTGATTTAAATTGGTGAATAATGGTAATAAATTATCGCTTATTTTGTGCCATTCTATATAAAAGCTTTATAGAAATCTTTTAGAGAATTATATATATATATATATATTCTAAACCTCTCTTCACTGATTCCTTATGTAGCTGCAGAATTATGCAACAGTATTATTTATATTAATACACATAATAAATTATTAGTTAAATAATTACTAATTAGATTTGCCCAATTCTCTATGGATATGAAAATTTTCCAATCATATTTGTTGACTACAAGTCTTTCTCTATCCCAATCCATTTAGAAATTGTACGGCGAGATAATCGCCAAAGGCAGCCATTTCTATTTGATAGTATTAAAAAATGACAGGGTAGGATAAGAATTTCTTGCTATCCAATGATAAAATGATACCAAGGTAGCTCACCATATTTTGGAGAGAAAACAATCGCTCTTGCATTAGACACTGTTATCGTCTTGAAGTATTATTTTTGCGACTGTTATACAAATAAAGATATTAAATTATTCATGATAGACAAATTCTTTAAGAAAAATAAATTAAAAAATAGATCAAATTAAAAGTATTGAATGTGTTTTTAATACAGCGAAAATTCCACAACATCTATTTTCGAAAGATATGTATATAATGTCACTTCCTAAAACATTAATGTTTTATGAGGAATTTTTTAAAATTTATTTTAATTAATTTCACGTCTTATATAAATGGAAATTGAAAATATCCTGAAACCATTTTTGTTCCTTAAGATCTCGTTGATTGGAATTTATATTTTGCACATAAATTTCTCATTAACTGAAACTTTAACTTCTATTCAAGTTTATGTGAGAATTACAATTGCCTATTTTCTTTTTATTAAATTTTATAGTGAATTTTTTTTTAATTTCATAGTTTTGTGATTAATTACAATGCATCGGAGATTTTAAGCAAACCGTTAACTGTTGAATATCTGAAATTTGTTCACTGCTTTGTGACTTGCAACTTTAAAAATAGTCTTCTCTGAAAAACATATTTTTTTAAATAAATATTCATGTAAAAATGGCTTTTATGCGTATCTTTTCAAAATAATAAAATTGTAGGAAAATAATACATTGCATTTGAAGTATTTTAGTTGGTAAAAAGCTTATTTTAATAAAGTATAAATTTATGGAAGAGTTACTTAAAATTTATTTTTAAATTACCCTACAGATTTACGGTTTATGACAGATTTTACGTTAGTCAAAACTATTCATTTTGCCTCAGTTTAATCAAATAAAAGGTTTAAAGTTTTTTCAACAATAGAAGGATAACATTACATACGAGTATAAATACGATAAAGATTCAAATTATTGTGCCAACGTTTTCTTCAAATTTACGCAAAGTAATGTCAAGGGGTTCACATTCCATAAAATACTCTTATATTTAAGCATTCATCTATGAAGGAAGTCAATTTTTATTTTCCAACTCCAACCAAAATGCTTCGAAAATCATTTTCAGCAAAATTCTAGAGGCACCCTAAAGACAACCGGAAAATTACGATTCTAAGTTTAAAATCAGACGCACGGGAATATTTTATCCCTTCTTGTCTCATAAATTCTTTGTTCCTCTGTTATAACCATAAGTGTGGAATAATCTAGGATCAGTTCTATAGAAACTAATATTGAAGCTGCTCTTGAAGTGTGAATTCTAAAATAATTGCACATCATTTGACTCATCA
This sequence comes from Latrodectus elegans, assembly GCA_030067965.1. Lineage (NCBI taxonomy): Eukaryota > Metazoa > Arthropoda > Arachnida > Araneae > Theridiidae > Latrodectus > Latrodectus elegans. The sequence goes on from CM057814.1 coordinate 28,561,798, forward strand.
TTTGTACTGGAGTTATAAACACACTTATTATGCATTACTTTTTGTTTGGTTCGCAACGCAAATAATTTCTTGAATAGTTCATACGCTAATACTAAGCAAATTCAATTTATGTATGTCTGTATTTTGAAATATTTCAAGCTGTTATCCCTGCGCTGCTAATCAAAAATGCTGAAATTAGTTTTGATTCACCATTAAACAGTGGAGATGCTACTGTATATCTTTGAATTCTTGTTGCACTTTAAATTTCGATACTTGTTTCTAACATACATCGAACAAAAAGGGGTTCTTATGATTTTCTCAATTATGGACTATAAATGTTGCCCTCCACAGCTCAAAAATCACCTAGAAAAATGGTAAGATGCTATGGAGATAGTAACGATATTACAATAACCTTCGATTGTTGAACTATCATTTATGAAAAGTTAAAGCGTTCATTTTATTGTTTTCGCAACAACACAATGATGGAAAAGACCACATAGAAAGTCTTTCATAAAACAAAATTGCGAAATTTTGAGATGTACTTTTTTGCAACTACATGCCATTAACAATTTATCGTGAATTAAGATATTGAGAGTGTGGTGACTAAGATATATCAAAGTATCGTAAAAACAATTATTTTAATATAAACTATAGTTTATAATGAGTGTGATATATTGTTTATAATAATCGACCTCAAAATCTTTATAAATAAACAAAGTACACAAAACCACAATATTAAAAATTCGGAAACTACTTGAAATCGATTGAAGCTGGAGACTGAAATTAATGTTTGTGTGTGCTGCTTCAGAAAATGATCGACCCGTAATTTTAATCGCTTAAAATCAAAATGGTATATCATTAAATCTCTTTCTAAATTTTTCAAGCTAATTGCGTAATGAGAATTTATTCCTATGATTTTATCACATTGTTACTTATTCATCGAATACTTTCATTGCTCTCTTACTAAATGTTAATTTATAGAGATAGTTATCAGCCCCAAATAATTTATGGATACTTGCAATCAATCCAATTTAGAATGCATTCAACTCTCTTTCCATTGACTCATCGTAACAGAAAATAGAAAATATGAATTAATTTGTTTCTTTACTTTATATATATATATATGTGTATGTATGTATAACCGCGCGTTAATTATTTTAAACATTATTTATTTTCTTATAAACGACCAAGCATTTTCTACGTCTATCTTAGAAATTACCAATGTAATTGTTTTTGAAGAAACCGTAAAGGAAATAAATTCATTATGGAGGATTTCACCATTAATACTGAAATAATGGGAGCTGTGAATCTTTAGTGAATATGTATTATCTATCAAAGACAGATACTACTAATGAAGTGGTTTCTCTTTGTTTCCAAAATCTAAATTTCAACAAAATCTTCCAAAAACCAGAATATTTGTGAATGATAAATATCGGAACAAATATGTTCACATGCGATCTGAATTCTATTAATCATTAAATACTGAACATGAGCAGTATTTTGCAAAGAAATTTGACTGTAAAGGTACATGAAAACTACAGTCTGCTACGAATGCCTTTAATGGCAAAAATGAACTGAAGAAACCTTTCTTAAACTCAGAAATATATCATTTAGAGGTTAAGTGAGCAAAAAGACACTTGTCTCAAGATAAATATTTTGATCAGTTTATCCATATATCCTTTGAACACCAGTTGGCTTTAAGGTGCAAATATGATATAGAACCCATTAAAACATGCATCCAGTGAAGCCCTGAATTCTAAGGCACAATCGAAACATCTGGCAGACATATGTTTGCTATTATCTGCTTTAAAATGTCTCAGAATCTCATTAAATCAAGTGAATCGTTGACTAAAAATGTCATATTCTGTTTTGGGGAAATCATTTGCATGTACCAAAATAACGATTCTATTTTAAGAATATTAACAAACTTTTACCCAGACAAATAATTATTAATTCTAATCTTAAAACATCATATATAAATTCTACTGAGAATTCGAATCAGTATTCTAAAAGAATAATTTTGTCAATTAATGCATCGATACCTGGTAAAGGATAATATTAAATAGCCAGACTACAGAAAAAGAATTCAATTTTGTTGCTGTACCTTTATCGAAAGTTCAAATACATATCTGTAATAATAAATCAGAACTAATGAGCAACATTTAGAATAAAAACACTGTAAGAGTGTTAACCTTGATTTAAAAATTTTATGTTCGATAAATTAAATTTTGCTGTAACTGCAACCATGACAACCTTGTTTTGTGAAAACTTCATCTTGGTTATCAAGTTAATTATTGCTTGCTTCAATGTTAAATAACATAAAGGGAATTATTATACTTTTATTAATTACATAAGATGGTAGTCATTGTGCAAAATTAAACAATCGTAATTTTTGTATGCAATTTTATTTACCTAAGTTATTATTAAAAAAATAAATGGAGGTAAGTCAATAATGAAAAAATAAAAAATGGTATGCACGAATATTGTTATTAGAATCAAAGAAAATCAAAATGTGAATCAAGACAACAAAATGCAGATAAATCTATTTTTAAAACTAATGCCAACGGTAAAAATTTGCCATTTTGATAAGAAAAAACACAAATTTTCTATTTAGACGATGATAAGCATTTATGGTAAAATTTTATTGAGAATTTTTACAACAACTTAAAATATGTTAAGCAATACTTTCGACAAAATCATGAAATTTTTAGAATGTTGTAGGTTTTAAGTATAAAGTTTTTGGTTTCCAGTTAGCAGATTGGGCATATGTGACGTATAATCCAGGATTCCAAATTCTGAATTTTTTTTGGCCATGAAAAAATGTTTCCAAGATGACGTATCGTGACGTGCGAGATGACGTAAATACTCTAGGGTTACCAAAATAGAATTTTCTGCATTATTCTTATAGGTCTCCATAACTATGACGTTATAATAGTGAGGTTGCCTAATATATAGGAAATCCGCCAAACTCAGAATTTGGCATCCTGTATTATACAGCGCCTCAGATAATCACTCTAGAATCCTTACTATAATCTGTGCATATATAAGACATTATAAGTTAGAGATGAAAACAGATAGAGGGAACATTGAGTATCGTAATTTAAGAGTCTATTAGTATAGAATGCGGAAGTGTAGAAATGCTACAAGAAGGTAAATGATTATCATAGAAGATATCGTATATTGCACATAGTCCTATGATTTCCCATGCTGTCTACTGTTCTCATTAAATTGGACAGAGAGGATCTGTTTCTTGGCCAACAAGCTACATAGATTTGAATTTCTTCTTTTGAACCACATGGAGTGCAAGTGGGCGATATTCCCACAATATTGGAGAAGTTCTGGCTGTCCGATTGTCCACTGCTACTGATATTATGCGTGCCATGATTGGCATTTCTTAGTGGTGTGCACCAAACCATGAGATATCACTGCAAATCTCGTAACACTATTAGTGGTGGCTATTTCGAGCAACTATTTCACATTGTTGGTTAAATAAATTACACAGTCTACAGAATACTCGGAATATACAGCCGAAACATTTTTCTCTTTATTGTCATCCCCACCGGGATATTGGTATTTTTACTTTGCTTGATTCTGAAAGTTCCTTAACTCTCAAATTTAGAAGAAATAATGTTTTGTTTCAACAAAATATGACGTCAATAAATTCAGTCTAACTATTAAAACCAAGCAATTAGAATTTTACCTTGTATGTGTCTCCACACTTCCCAAAATATTCATTCTTATTCAGTTTAATGTAAACGTAAACATGGAGAAAGAAATTCACCTAGAGCAATTTCTCACACACAGTGAATTTAACTCTCAATAGTAAAAATTATCCTTTTTTTAGCATCTGCCACGATATCTTTAAAGGTGATAGTTAAAAATGCTAAAAAAGAGTTTTTCAAATACAACCTTGACCTCAGTTTGCGCAATCGGATATGACCATCTTGATTTTTTGCGAGCAGGATGGTTTTTCTTGAGATATAAGAACCTATGACTGTCACAAAACAATGACTTTCCCCAATACCCTGGGGGAACACCTTCCGCTGCTCTTCATCTTAAGACCCTTCGTGTCAGGCCTTTGGGTTAAGTGGCCCTGTGGCCTACTTTTGAAGTTCACGTTTTTTTATTACTTTTTAAGGCAATTTTCCAAAAGCATATATCTCTATCTACAAAGAGGGGCATAGTTTCTAGTAGCAATTAAGAATTCCAAGATTTTCTTATTTAAAGATTTAAATAGGAATTTTCTTCTGTTTGTTCTATTTTTAAGGCAAATCTTTAGAGTTACCTAGCTATTAAAAATTAAATGAGCTCGAATTCATTTTATTATGTAGTTTATAAAAATATTATATACCATTAAATTGTTATTAATGCTGCAATTTGTGTTTTTTATTAATATGTGATTTAATATTGTAATTCGCAATACTATGGATTGAAATGTGTCATAGTAGCAAGACATGAATGAATTAATTATTTTTAATTCGTTGTGAGGTGGGAAAGTTAACTGTTAGGAAAAGGATCATATATATACTTTAAGTCTCATGTAATTTTTTTTAACTGACAATTAATTTTATTAATTTTTTTTGTTTTTACCACATATTTCTCTTATATTTAATATGCTCTTTGAGCTTATATATATATATATATATATATATATATATATATATATATATATATATATATATATATATATATATATATATATATATATATATATATATATATATATATATATATATAAATAATCCTGTCCGATGTTGAAAATGCAACACCAAGAAAGTGTGGCCAGAAAATTGTGCAAATTTCAGAATAAACTTACCTTACCGAGGGATGCAAATGATGTTAAATGCGCAGCTCTCCAGCACACATACGATATAAGATATTAGGTGAGGAACCAACAAAGTGGGCAATATTCCCGTCATTATTGCTGTTTGGAAAATAATCGTTGAAAGTTGTGGTCGCAAAGGACGCCTGTATTTGCAGAAAATGCCATGCTTTCTTCGATAAAGTAAGTTCTATTAGAAAGATGAGTTAAAAGTGGAGTATAGTGAACGGACTGAGACCATGATGGTTTATTTACGACAAATCGCACTTTACGACAAATCGCAGATGATATTCACCTAGACACGTCCAATGTACACCGGCTGTGGCGAAGATGGTTGGAACAAGGAACTGTGGAATGTTTGTGGTTGCCGGTGTAGCTAGAGTGAGGTAGCACACGTGTATCGACACTTCCAAAGGGAGGTGGTGGTGGCCCCGCATAATATGTCTACCGAAATTTTGCAACATGTGCAAGACATCCTGGATGCTTTCATGTCGAGCAGAATTATTTGCCATCGATTGGTTGCTAGTGACCTACGCTAAATAGCTTCCGTTAAGAAGACTACCATTGACCCAATAACATAGACCCCATCATTTGGAATGATGCTGGATGAGAGTGATGTGGACGATAGAGTGACACAGAGTCGTCTTTTCAGCTAAGTCACACTTCTGTTTCTTCATTATTTGTCGCCGCCAACGAGCGGTATGTTTACGTGTAGACAGGTCCAATCCTGCAGCAATTGTGGAACGCCTCACCATGCGACAATGCTGCATCGTGGTTTGGGGCGCCATTGCGTGCGATTCCGGGTCACCTGTAGTTCGTTTTCACGACACTATGACAATCCAACATTTCGTGGATGACGTGCTGGGACCGGTTATACTCCCTACCTTCAGTGGGTGCCCACTAATCTTTATCTGCATGATAATGCCTGATCCCACATTGTTCGAATCAGCCAATATGCCCTGGAAGCTGTACAGCTGATCCCCAGGCCACCATGCTCATCAGATCTCTGATTAAGCCAACACGTTTTGGCATATGATCGGACGTCATTGGCAGACAATTTTAGTGCTTCCTTCAGAAGATGCACTGTGATAAATGGTTGAAAGAAAATAGAAGCCCATTCCTGAGGATGCCATCCGTACTCTCATTCACTCTATGCCTAGAAGTATTGCTGCGTGTATCGCCACCCATGTGGTCCTGTAAGCTATTGACTCGACCCTGTTCCCTGTTCTCCCTCTGTATTACGCATATAATTTATAAATATAGATCATTTATTGTTAGTTGCTCTCTCTCTGTTTGCCGAGTTTTCACAGTATCTGGCAATTTTTTCTTGGTGTTGCAATGTTCGTCAGTATATATATATATATTAGATTTATCAACATAACTTATCCCTTATGAATCTAATGTAAAATGTTTAACAAAACACAAAAATAGTTTTAAAATGGTAAACAAATAAAACATTATAAATCCTGATATTTCATTTCTTACGGTTCATAGTAATTATTATAGCACTAGTGAATAGTTTAGGAATTGAGAAATGACAGCAAAATATAATAAAATGTAATTATTTTCATACTCTGCAAGAATAAAAATTATTAAGATAAAGTTGAATTTTCTGAGATACTTATGATAATATATATATATATATATATATATATATATATATATATATATATATATATATATATATATATATATATATATATATATATATATATATATATATATATATATATATATATATATATATGATCAATGAAATTGAACTACACATAACTAGCACAATTATAGTGTCAGAATTGAGCACACTACTTAATACTTCAGGGAATTGTTTCACGGTAATTTTATAATTGCCATGAATACTCTTTCAATCAAGGTCTTCTGAATAAACAGAAAACGCACATTCGCAGAAAAACATTGTTTAAAATATTCTGTTTTCTGAGAATGAATATCTGAGAAAAACACTTTCTTTTCCATGCCTAAAGGATTTTTTTGTGAATCTATGTGAACACGCCTCTCAAAAAAATACATAGAAGAACGAGATTTAACTTTTCAATTGTGATACGGCTCGTGTTGGAGGAAAAGTGTATCATTATCTGTTCAACTATATTTTCTTTCACGAGTATCTTGTTAGGTTAAAAGTCAACACTGGTGTTTAAGTAAAGCAGAATCGCATCATTATTCTACACATTATTTTCCAATGAAATTATTAAAATATTTTTAGATTATGAATAGTTGTAGTTAATTATAAATATATCCCGTAATATTTAATAATGAGAGGTATTTCAGAACATATATGTATTTGTGCCCGGGGGTGTGTTTAATGAGTATATAATAATAATAATAATATATATGTATATGTATGTGTTTATATATATATATATATACACACACACAGAGATTTTTATTAATCCTGATAATTATGAAAGTCTTAATTTTTCCTTTTTTTGCCCAGTTGTTAACGGTGTTCTAGAATTTTCATAATTACAATGAAATATTCAGTCATTTTAATGAATTTTTTTTAATTGTGGATAGTTATAATTTTTCTTATTATTCATTTAATTTTTATTATTAATCTTTCTTATTTTATTACTGTTAACTTTTACCCTGGATTAATACATTTTCAAGTGTAACTTCACGAATAAAAAATTTTGCTTTAATTTTTTTTTTTTTTTTTTTTTTGTGAATGGTTTTCTAAAACTTAACTCCTTTGGCTTCGAATTAGATTAATTTGATTTCATTTCATTTCATGATGAATTGAATTATAAAACATTATTTCCTCAATACTTACCAGTAAGTTGATTTTTAGTTTCAATTTCTTCTCTAATACTTTTAATCTGATTTTAGTACTTATGTTACTTTGTTTTTAATTTTGATTTATTAGTTATATTTTTATTGCAAACATTTCGTTATATTTTTACACAGCCACATACGGGTAACTACAATTTGTAATTTCTTTAGGGAAACTTTTTTTTTTTCATTAGTTCGAAAGTATTGAGAAAAGTTTATTTTTTGTTTATTCGCTGTAAACTTTATACACAAATGAATTACATAAAGCACTCTTTTCCCATTGTCCCTATTCCCTTGATAAGAAGGAATAAGTTTCTAATCCATTTTTTCTCAACATCTTTCTTTAATCTTCTTACTTTTGATTTTAATATTAATCTTTTTTATCCTTGTTTTATGTTAAAAATATTTTTCTTTGTAGTCTAAATGATGTCTTTTTGTTTCGATTGAAAGCTTTTTCTATGTTTTATACTTCCTTAGATCAAAACTAATGTATGTATTCAAATTTTTATTTATTCGAAAAGTTTCAGTTCGAAAATTTCAATAATACAATCAAAAATATATTTCTCTTACTTTTCTTTAAAATATAAACATTTACGTAACATTTTTTGGAATATTTTAAAAATTTATTGCATATTATATTCAAATGCAGGAATGTTATCATTTTTGGTTGACCGATAAAAACAACTTAACACATTAATTTCTAAAAAAATATAATTAGTTTATATTTTACTTAAGCATTTGCCTCTTAATTTTTGGCGATTTTTTTGATGCCAAGATAGGCGCCAAGATGTAAGTAACAAAATGGCAACCCAAGAATTACGTTATTTAAAACTACCGACCAATGTCAGTTAAAACGCTAAAAAAACAACTAGAAATTAAATTTTATCATCAATATCTATCGCCAAATTTTATGTCACACCAAGGGGCAACCATATCTATACCAAACGCTATATTTTTTTTATAAAAATGTCTGAATTTAATCTATAATATTAAGGTAAAAGAAATCCGCGAAATACCTCGGTATTAAAGGATTTGTAATTTGAAAAAAGAAGGCACAAATACTTAAACCTTGCCGTACAGAACCGTACTAGCAAGATCTATGTGGACATAATTGTGACATTACAACGAAAAGTAACTGTTTAATTTACATATTTTGCAGTATAAACATTCGACGACACATATTTTGAGGAACATGCATCGTTATGCTGCAAATATGATTAAAATCGATCAATTAATATTGCCAAGTGGTGTAATGTTTTAAGGAAATGAATAAAATAAATCCTATTCAAAATCATGGAAATATATTTCATGATTAAATCATCATCAGTGAATTCAATCAGTAGAAAATCAAAATTTTATGGGAAATGTATTTTGAAAACTACTCGAGCATTAAATAATAAATGAAGTTTTTCTCTTTTAATTGGGAGTACATTAATCCTCTATTTCGCGATATAATGGTATAAGTTAAATAGATACTGGCATACGACGTGTCATCGGATCCTCGTGGACGAAATTGTCTTATTATCTAGAGGGAAATTGAAAATAAACATGAGTTACGGTTCATTTTGTGAAATGGACATCTTAATCTATGATGAATAAGTATTAATCATTTACATACGGTAAAGAAAATAAAAAATAAATTAAAATTACACATGAATGTAGACATGTATTAAAGAACAAAAAACACTTTAATTTATGCTTTCACTTTTCGTGGGTCTCAAAAAGTCTGCTGGAGCATACATAAACAATGGCCACGTATACCGTTCTCAGTTGTTTTCTTTATGTAGGGAAAGAGAATCTAATTATAAAAATTATTTTAAAGCAACTTATAGAAAAATGTAATATTGTACAAAAAATGATAAAAAAGCTTTCTTACGTTGAACATTTACTGTAAACTAGACCAGTTAATCATGTGCTGTTGTAACACTTATAGTTTATTTTCTGCCTATCGTTAAGTAATGTTTTCAACTTATATACCAAATGGGATACGATGTGCCTGAATTAAAAGTCACAAATGAAGTTAAAATACAGAAAACATGTTATTATTTTTCTAGAGATTTTACACATATCTTCGAATGATAACACTAAAATCATGCAATTTGTACTTTTACAACTGACTCCAAAACTGCATCAAATTTCTTTGGAAGCAGTACGAGTTTGGTATTTCTATTCATTTCATTTTGTTTTGAAGATCCTGACCTTGGCTAGTACTGTATTTTTTATTATGTACTTCATTACAATTTGTTGCCAAAAGATATGGCTGAGCAGTTTGTGTCAGCAATAAATATTCTCATACCTGGATGCCATCGTCGAAGCATGAACACAAGAAAACAGGAAACGAATTGTTAAAGCTTTTCAGCTAATTTTTTCAAACTGTTCGCGACACTAGATCGTATCTTTGTCCTACACCACACTGCGCTCAGACATAAAAGCAAAACAATTTAGTGGATAAATTAAAATTGGATTTTGTAAAAGATCAATTTCCTTAAAACCCTAACATCCAGGTACAATAAAAATTCCACTAACCAAATAATCATTACAGAAACACCAAAGATTACTAAATAATTCTGCATTTCAAAACATCATTTAACAAATGCCAGTTATTTTGATGTAAAATAGAAGCTATTATAATTCACGTAGTTGTTATAAGATAGATGGAAAAAATGTATTGCGTACATATTTTTTTTCTTTTATAAAGCTTGCAAGATAAAGTCATAGTTTTTAAATGGTTGCCATAGTAACACCGTATTGCAAAAACAAAGCTATATTGTTCGTATCATTTAAATATTATATATGAAATTATAGAATATAAAAAAATCATATATATCTTTATATATATAATTATAGAAGCTTTAAAATTGTTAATCATGACATTATGGCTACAAAAATTGCGTGATAACAATCAGAAATTTTGATGTAGGCTTATTACATCATTTAGCTGGTAAACTATATTTGGTATCTATTAAAACTTAGATAAACATATCTATTTCAGGAAATATTTTAATAAAGTACCTTAATTTGATTTCGTTACTTCGATATCAGGGTAAAATTTTACCCTACGGTCACCCTTGGCAAAATTTTCAAAAAGTCGCCTACGGTGACCGTATGCCGAATTTCCGATAGCAAAAACGGCGGGAGTGAAATGGATGAAATAGAGACAAATATTTCATAGATTGTTGGTTTCTATCAATATGCCCAACTAATTTTTAAAAATTAACAAAAAACTCAGATTTATAGACTTCAAACATCACTGGTAAAATAATAAAGTTGATATGTTAATTATCCATAAAATTATTTGATTAAATTTTATATTAATGAATTTAAATCGGTAAGAATTCTTGAGAAATTAATGATAAATAGAGCTGCCAAAATACTAGTTTGCCGGTTTTCCAATACAAATTCTCGCCAAATTCGGCGCCAAAAGAAAAACGTGCCAAGGGTGACCGTACAGTAAATCTGATACCGATATCAGATTGTTTAAACTAAGGAAATCTTAAGCTATAAAAATGGAACTGCTTAATTTCATTTGCTCTCGTTTCTGATGATAATGACTCTATGGAATAAGTAATTTTATAAATTCTAATTTTTATTCAAAATCCACATTTTTTTGAAATTATGATACGAGTATAACATACTTTTCAACAGTTACTAATTTTCATGCTTGATAGTAAATAAATTTTGACAGCTAAATCGAGGATAGGGTTGTAAACAAATTATGAGATTATTTAATTTTTAATGTGTGATAAATTTAGGCATTTTTATTTTTTTTCAACTCCTACTATTAGTTCATACTCTCCCTATATTTATTTTGCTCAAATTTTCTATTGTAAATAAAAGACTTTTTATTTTTCCACGGAAATTCAAATACTTTTTTTAAACTTGTTGTGGATGACACTTATTGTTAAGGGAGTTTTTTCAAATATTAATACATTAAAAATTTAACTAATTTTAACTATAGTTTTATATGGAAGAAAAAGAATAATACCTTTCTTTGTTGGTTTAAGTAGGATCTGACTGTAAATGTAGTGAGAGTAAAATTTTTCTTTGTTGACCTTAAAAGGAATTCATTTTAAAACACTTTTTTTTTACTTGTTTGTTGTGAAATTACCTTTCCCATTATATTTAATAGCATAATTTTTATGATAATCAATTGTTAACAAAATTTTCTTGTGAGTGTAAAATTACATCCCTATGTTTCATTACCGTTATTAATAACTATCTCCCATAAAAAATCAATTAACTTGCATTTGTAACATGAGATATTTTAAATCTTATCAATTTCAACTGAGTGAAAAAATCCAAAATGTTATTTAAAATTTAAATAAAACTGATTACTCTCTAGTGCAGAAGTTCCGGTAACTTTCTTTGTCCAGTTGACATTCAGTCATGTTAAATGTGGTGCTTTCTTTCTGTAGTCACACTTTATATTTTTTCTGACTACTTCAGCTGCAATATTTGTGAAATATGAAGTACTATATACACATCCATACTAAAAATCGAATACGTGAATCGCTGAACTAAAACCAGGTCACTAACCATGACTGTGTCTGGATAACTAAAAGACTAAGTATTTACCACAGATTAAAATTATTCATTTGTTCAAAGATTGAGCATGCAAAGTTCAATCAGAAGAAACATCTGTATATATCATTTGAAAAACAATGACTGAAGAAGTGTTTCTAAATTTTATACTTTACCTTTAACTTTATAACTTTATCTTTTTCATCTTGAGTTGATTTTCATAATTTTATTACATAAATTTCCATGGGAACCACAAAAATTCATAGAAGGTCGTTTCACGAAAACGAACTACTTAAATTCCCATTTAGAAAAAATTAAGCTTTATCTTAGTGTTTGAGAACATTTTCGAGGTATATGAAGAGTGCTTTGAAATGTGTTGTAGAGATCCATCCACCAAGTCATTTTTATAATTATGTGCATAATTCTTTCTTTAACATCTGGATAAGAGCATTTTGATGAATGTAGAGCAGCTTCTTTCTCTTAAAAAGGTTTTATTGCAACAGATTTCCATCGTGACATTAATATTAGAATGTACAATACATTCAAAGTGTAAAATGACAAGAGTGTTTTCGAATCAGTTTTATTCTTTTAAATTTAAAAATAATTATCAGCAAAATGAAAGGATTTGATATTATAATATTTCACGTAAAATTTCTACAAAATATAGGTTTTATGATCTTTTTTTTATTATTATTTTTTTTATTAAATTTCAAAGTTTTTTCGCGCAAATAGTAACAGTTCGAAAAAAAAATTACCATTATATAAGCACGTTAAAGTATAAGGACTTAATTATTTTTCCACGTAAACAGTACTGCTCATTTCTCTGGAATAACAACTATTACTCAAATTTAAATAAACATAATAATTAGCGAGTGAATTGTAAAATAAATTAAAATTATAAATTGCTTTTATATTTTATAATGTGTTTAACTTTAATACTATATAAGAATTATTAAAATTTATATTTAGGAAAAACTGAGATATCTAATATAAGATTGGAAATTTCTGATATTACTTTTATGTAAAATTCTTGAAAATGAAAATCAGCAGATATTGAATATATTACATGTATACCATAATATTAATCACTTTATTACAAAATAGGCATTTTCAGCAAGCTCCTAGAGACCATTGCGCTCGAATTAAAAGCCAATAAATACTGGGCACTTTCTTTTCATGATTTTAGATGATTAAAAATAAGATATAAAATTCATAAAAACAGTGACTTCAAAAAAATAAAGCTTAGACTTGTTTTGATTTACTATACATTTTAAATTTTGTACTTTAATTATTTTTTAAACGTAAATCCAAATATTCCTATGAAGTAATAAGTAAAAAAGTAGATCTTTAAATTTATAATAAAATGAATTAGGAATAGAAAAGAAATACATGAAGTAATATGATACAGTATTAAACATAATAAATGAAAATGTTATAACAGTATAATTTTTGCAGTGATTTTATTTGACTATATAAATATGTTGTCTAAGAGAAATTTTCATGTTCAAGAATTCTCAAAATTTTGCATGTAAGAGAAATAAATGAAAATATGCTATTTTAAAAGAAAAAAAAACATTAATAAAAATGTTCTAAGAAATGCAATTAAAAATATTATTCAAAGTACTATCCATTCTGATTAAAATTTATGGATAAAATATCACAATGTAATATTCTAAGTTAAAAGCAGAATAAATTTCTTCCTGGTTGCCCTATTCTTTAAATCATCAAGAATAAATATCGTTTATGTTTAATGAAAAATTCTTAAATTAAACTTATGTCAAATAATATAAGAATGTAAAATTGAATTTTGTTAGTGTGGCAAAAATAAAAAAAAATCTCATATCATAACGAATTAAATTAATATAACACATTGGCAACATAACATATAAATGAACGTAAATGGAGCCTTAAATCTTAGAAAATGTTCATTAACTCAGATCTTAGAGTCAATTTTATTAATTCGAATTTTTTTAATTCTTAAAGAGAAAAGCTTAGATATGTTTTAATTTAGAATTGAATATAAAAAGCATTATTATCATGCAAAAAATATTTCTGAGGAATATAATTGAATATTTAAGTTTATATTGAGATTGCTTTCAAAACATAACTAAATAAATCCTGAATTTTGAATTTTGGTGTCAGTTACAGAATGTTAATTTAATGGATATTCACATATACCATCCTTATCTACTGAAGATATGTAGACATATGAATCTCCCAAAATTAGTCAATTCTATAGATTTCTAAAATTTTACGAAAAAAAACTCCAAACATCAACTATTAAGTTGTCATAATTATTCTGATATTAACAACTGTAATCTCTCGTTTCAAACTAAAAAATTCTTAAAAAAATATGAGTAACTAAATTGCGGTCATTCCAATTATTTTGACTCTAAATTTCAGAATAAATTTCCATTAAATTTTGAAACTTAAAATATGAATTAATTTCACTCCCATTTTAATTATTCTGACTTTCCCTGTACTATAAATTGCAACTCTTTTGCGAAAGATTTTAATATATTTAAGGTAGAATTACTATTTATAATCTAAATTTAGAAATTGCAGTTATCTCAATTTTCCGAAGTTTAATACCTCCCAATTTCGAATATCAGTAATTTTAATTTGATATCTTATTTTAAGTCCTAATAATGAGCACAATTGTATCATTGGATGACAATATATGAGTTTCAAAAGATTCGCTAAATTTAAAAATCACTTAGATTTTGGATTCATTCTCAAAAGGAATTCGTTTCCTCAGTAATATGCTATTCGAATTTCATTTGATGTTATTCTAGAAACAATACCCCTACATTTAAATAGAATCAACTTTCTACTGCATTGATTTTATTTATTTTTAAATACTCATCTTCAAATTGCTTAATACAGATAGGAAAAATTCTCCTAAAAGTTCATATTTAATAAAGTAAATCTATGCAATAATGATAAAAAAATAGCTAAATGTGGAATTTTTTTTATTTTTATCTTTCTAAATATTAAAATCTATTAAAGTCAGATCCCTTTTTTCCCATTATGAACTATTGTATTATCTTAACCTAATTTTCTCAAATAGTCATTCGCGTAAATTTTTAATTCAAAATGAAATTGAAAAATATGATATTAATTTACAGAGCTTCCCATTTAATTTTTGCTGTCTGTGATTTTTATCTTTCAATAACTGCTTACATCTCTTATATATACAGAAACTAATATAAAAATGCAAGGTACTTTATCATTTTAATCAAAACTTGATTTTTCGCTGCTGTTGGCAATGCTTGATTATAGAAATAATTAAATTTTGCGATAAAAAAAGAGGAAATTCTTAGATGGCGTAGTTTTCAGGTTTAATTCTACCTGCATGCTTTTCAAAAGGAGATCTTATCGTTGACATCTTGAATGGAGGTCTTTAAATTAAGAAAAAGAACTGGTAGTCTAATTACATAAAAAAAATTTCAAATGAATGAGGTTGCGCTCAGTTAATTTCTTTCAAATTTCAATTTCTCCACTTTAGTGAAGAGAGAGCATTCATTTTCTATGTATTTATTTTGTCCTTAGTTTGTGATATATAATTCTATAGCTAAAGTGATTTCTGTTTATTCTTTCAGAATGAAAATACAAGCCATATGTTTTGCTGAATAATAAGCAGTTGGGAAAATGGAACATGTCAACTGTGTTCGCTGTTTAAACAAACTCTTAATGTTACATCATATGTGTTTATAAAACGAAGAAAATGTACAGAATCAAGTTTAAGACAATTTAAGAAAATGCAATTCATTAAGGTTGTTTTTTTTTCGCTGTTTTAACTGTTGCGCCATTTCTTTTTAAAAGGAAAATTATCATATGCTTTGTGATTAATAAAATTCGTAACTATACGAATATAATCTTTTTCAATATAACATATTTACAGATACTACAAATATTTTCTGTCCTGCTCTAAATCCGCAAATGAAAATATATATAAGTTATCTAAACGCTTAATACACGCATACTTTTTATGTATTAGTTATGATTTATAGTTACTGAATGGTTACAAATTGTAAAAAAAGTTATTAAAATTCTGTAAAAATATCTTATTTCATGTACTACATCTGGAATCATAATTTTAAAAATTGATGTTCAACTTAAATTTATTTCTCCATATAAAAATTAAATACATTAGTGCTCCTAAGTTAATACAACACGCACAAATTATGCGATATTTAAAAAAGAGTTTCAAATAATTATAAATAAACAGAAGGAAAGAGAAGTTCTTTAATTAATGACTCATCATTTGTAAAACAACAATCGTTAACGGGAGTGCTTGAGAACACTAGTTGTTTGTCAAATGCCGCTTCTTGTTCCAAAATCCCCTAAAAGAAATATGACTTTATTTTACATACTTTACTTATTCAACGTATGCATGATTTATGCCCTTTTGATTTTATAAAAAAGAGAAAAGTATTTCCTCAATTGTCATATGTTTAATAAAAGTTCACAATTTATAATTGGCTAGTTTTTCAAAAAACTAAAAACACTAGTTCATATATGCGAAAGTGACTTTTAGTTTTGCATAATATGTTAAATATCGCGTTTGTTATTGATGCTACATTATAATTGTGAGGATTTATATATTTTATTTAAGTTGCTGCTAACGTTAGGTTTAACTAAACCGAAATGTAATTACAGTAGAAAATATATAATTCCAATGAAACTTGATTACATTATTTTTTTCATAGAGCAAATTTATTGCTCCTAAAAGCAATATCATAAAAAGAAGTGCTGAAATAAATTTTTATGTTCTTGTAAAATGGTTATACATATATATTACACACGCCCAATCTAGCCATTTCAAGAGCAGCTAAAGATATATAAACTAGTATAAATAAGATACAACATGAAAAACAATAAAACTAGTATGACAAAATTTTAAAATCACTGACAAAAATATTACAATATACAATTGAAAGAATGAAAGGAAAGCATATAAGGATCGCGTAAGAGGGAGATGGTCAACTGATGCAAATTGAACACTCTTTTCTGACATACACGAAGGACATGTGTCTAAAGATCTTCGTGCAATTCTCATAATAATCGCAATATCATACACCAAATACGTCGGTGAAAAATCGAATATCGAATATTCTATACCTTCTTGTACATTTGCACTCTCACCGGTGTGTGTCGACAATTGTATTGTATTTTGTAGTATTCTTGCTTGGAATTTTCAAAGAAAGGCAAAAAAATTGCGTCAGCCTGGTGACTTTTTATAGCGATTGAAATACAGTGAAGGAAATATAAAACTCCGACACCTGTGCAACATCCACCATTAGTATATGATGAATGTCGACATTAATCGGTGTAAATCAGAAATAAGGATTTTCAGCAAATATTTCGGATGTACACCAATCAGTTTTAGCATTCACCACACACACACACACATATATATATTGCAAAAACAGGCAATATTTACTAAAAAAATATTTTTTTTAAATTCATCAATAATGATCTTATAATATTTATACCAAATAGTTTCGATTCATTTAATATTGATGTAAATAATTTTTTAATGAAATGTAGTAAACCAGCTGTAGAATAAGAAAAAATTTTATAAATAAGTTTTTCCATTAAAGCTGAACACTGGTTTTTATGGCGTATTGCTTATCAATCATTGTTTGTCTATCATGTGCCACTCATTCTGTAGAAAAGAAAATTTTTTCTGTGAATATTGATTAAAAAAAAAACAGCCTCGTTTCTTTTCTTTTGTGTCACGCAGTTCCTGTGCGAATATCAAGAGTGGGAAAGAACCAAGTCTTTAGAAAGAACATCGTTGACATGCATCGGAAGTGACGTTTCCCATTAGAGTCTTCTGCTTCCGGCTTCGCATCCCGTCCTGATTAAGACAACAAACTGTCAAGGAGATAAGAAGTTAAATACAGAGAGAGAGGAGGGGGGAATTTATAATAAAAGTCAATATAAGCACTCGTAAAAAAAAATTAACAAAACTTAACTTCAATGAAATTTTATGTATATAATTTTGGTATTTTTATAAACCAATATATTTCAATTTTAGAAATTTTTTTATCAAATTTAATTCATTTTAAAAGTTAGTATAATCTTGATTACTTTTTTTTATAAATAAAACTTTTTATGGAAAAATTATATTATAAATGAAATTATTTAAAAGATTATCAGCAAAAAAGCCGAGAACTTTTACAATATTAATTTTGCTCAGAACAATTTAACAATATTAATTTTTTTTAAATAATTTGAATTTGAATTAAAAATAGTTTATAAAAAAATTAAGCTCTTCTAGTCACGAGTTTCAAAAAATTTTCTCAGGAAAAAAATGATTACTATTATGCATCTCAAATTAATGAAAATTCAACTTGTATATTAAATAAGCATTAAATATATAAAAGTATGTCATAAAATTTAAACTTAATTAAAACAATGAATTAAACTTTTTTATGTAAATTAAACATTAATACTATTTCAAACTTAAAAAAAAGATAATTTGAATTGAGTTTTATTTTAAAATAACAAACTTATGGATTTTTATTGCAATTATCCTTCTTTTGATCAGATATCAGAGAAATGAATCTTATTTTAAGTAATTCCATTAAAAGGGTCTGTTTGCTTTAACAAGTCCAGAACTATATGACTCTCATGTTATAATGTGGGAATATGTAGAAATATATAGTATGTGTGGAAATAATCTAAAGAAGAAAGAGCCGTCTCAGAAGTAAAACTTGTGATTTCTCTGTGATTCAAAATTATAAGGTATTAAGGTATTGACTTAAGCCATATGTATCGCAGACTGCAATCTATTTTACAGTTACTCAATTAGATTATGATGAAAAAATACAAACATGTATTGCATTATTCGGTTATTTATAAAGCGCTAACCAAAATACTAGGAAAGTCCTTTAGTTATTAGGCATCATATGTAAGGCATAGATGCCGTATAATCCAGGATGCCAAATTTTGAATTTTTTTGGTGATGAAGAAAGCGAAGATGACGTATTGTGACTTGGCGGGATTAATAAATATTAGGGTTGCCAAAAAGCATTTTCTGCATATTTCTTATAGGTTTTCATATTTATGATTTGATAAAAACCAGATTGCCACATACATAAAGAAATCCTCCAAAAAACTACCAAACTCAGAATTTGACATACGAAATTATGTGGCATCGGTGCCATATTTACTACAGAAATATAAGTTGAAAAAAGTTATATGCTTATTTTTATTTTCAAACAGTGAATAAATTTATTAAAATGTATTGTATTATTTATTTAATACATCATGCATTAAAATTAAAATTACCATTTATTTATGTAATAAATTATTTTATTATTATATTTTTTATGAATTAACTTTTTACCCTTCATTATACTAAATTAATATAGAGAAATATCAGGACGGAATGTTCTTTTTAATTTCAGATAATGTATTTGAAGAGAAAAATGAGAAAACATTCTAATACTGATTTTAAATAAAATGTATTATAAGTCATTATAGAAAATCCCTTATATTTTTAAAAAATTAAATGGCGATAAATTAGTATTTTTATTTTATAAATACTAGACAATGCCTTATGAATTATCATAAAAAAATCCTATTATTTTTGGATTTCAAGTAAATTATTATTAATTATACTCAGTTATGATGGAATTTCAGTAATCTTGAATAATTCATCAATTCTCTTCACCAAATTTATGTATTCATTTATTCTTTGTTCTTTTATGTAAAAAAATAAAAATCTTTAATGTCCAAACTTAAATCAAAATAACTACCTCATTTGTATGCATCTTTATATTTTTTCCCCGTTTGTTGAAAAATTCAGGTACCTAATTATACAACTAAACTTATATTCATCGAAAAGGATGCACTAAAATTAGCATAATAATAATAATAATCAATAAAGTGTTTTTAATTTTAGAATAACATTCGTGTGTTGTTAGGCTTTAGAATAATCTTCATGCTAATTTTTTTTTTAATAATAAAAGTACGTTCCTCTCATTAATTCTTAAAAAATAATCTTCTCTAAAAATTAAAATACTACAAGTCACGCAATTGTTGTAAATTTACATTTTAATACAGTTTTTACTTAATTTAGCTTTTATTAGTTAAATAAGTACTTAAAACTAGCTTGGTGATAAATCAAACTTTTTCACTTAATGTCTTTTAAATACAAGAATGCGTCAACTTTGATAATGATAGGATTTAATAATATATTAATAAGAGAAAACAACTTTCTATTAATTCAACAAACACAAAGTTTCGATAGTTATTTTAGTTGTTTTGAAAAGAAATATACTGAATAAATTAAGTGAAAAGTTTAACCAATCCTGTTGATTCGGTTTGGCCTCCAAGTTAGGCTTAACACCCGCATAACCTTCGTTAACTGTCAAGTTTTTAACTTATTACCAGTGCTGTTGAGCCCAAAATGTTTAGAAATGACAACAAATAAACAACAACAGCGTAGTGAGAGTTTTAACCTTTCACCTATAAAAGTTTTGGCGAGAACTTGATTTAGGTTTTAAAGGCCGCAGTTCCTGACATTTAATGGGTTACGTCATATGACTTAAACATCTTGCAAAATATGTTTTAAAATTTTTATCACACAAGAATGAGTAATTAATTGTTTCGAAAAAAAAAGACTTCACTTATTTTAAATATTTAAAATCTTTATCGAGCGCTTTATATTAAGGCAGCGAATTGATGTAGCGTTGATTATAAGCAATTTTTTTGAGGCAGCGTTTAAAATTTATAAGCTCTGTTAAGAACTGTTTACAAAGGAAAGCGTAACCTAGGAAATTGCAAAACTTTGTTACAGAATTAATGGAGGAAATAAAAAAACTCTTGACAAAAAAAAAGGATTACAAAGACTAGGAAAATAGCATTTTCATTCCAAAATTATAATATACTTATTCGATATCATACACTAGCTTTAAAATCAAAGCACATTTTCAGTGATTTTTACTTCATCGTGTAAATGCTGTTCTCAATTATATTAAATTTGTTAATTTGACGTTTCTCAATTATCTTAAATAGGACGTTAATCTCAGTGAAATGATCAAGCTTTACGAATAAAATTATTTTATGAAAGCCTATTTCTACAACTGTTGTTCTATAAAAAAGATTCAACTTTGGAAAGTATTCAAAAAAGTGCTAAAAGCGCCCGAAATTACGATGAAATTTGAATAAAATGATCATTGTTCGTCTTGAAAGGAAAGAAATTCGTAGTAGTAGATATAAATGAGGAAGTTGTATTTCTGTTGCAGTGTGAGGAAAATTTTCAATGTTTTGAAATATCAACAGTATTCAACATGTAGCAAAAGTGCTTAATAGGCAACGTTCTAATATCCATAAAAATTGGTTGAGTATTCTCCTATATTATCCTCAGGCATACAAGGTTTGTTTCCATGTAGTTGGTTTTAAGGTTCCCTAGCCCTTTTTAATTTTTTTCTTACATACCTCGAAATAAATTCAAAATGTCTTTCGGAATGTCCTCTGGACAAAATAATTGCATTTTTATTAGAGAAGAATGGCAAGTATTTACAGTCAGATGAATTATAGAATTTTAAATTATATGTGCTACATACAGAGATGTTTTAGAATTTAAAAATACATATTTCCATTAAAGTCACTTATAAAAGGGACGATATTATGTGGATTTGTTTTATGCGAGGCCTCTTCAATCTCCAGACCTAATTCTACACAATTTTTTGGCTCCGACGTATTTGAAACATAAAATAAATCCTGATAATTCCTCATCTTAAAATATCGTTTTATTATTTCTGAATTTAATCTTTGATCAACTATGAGACATGTTTCGTTCCTACAAAAATTTCTAAATAACTAAGAATTGAAAAAGAATTCTAAACATGCTAAGAATAATATCTATGTGAATAATATCTTTAGAGTTAAGGATAAAAATAATATATTATTAAAGTAATATAATGATAACACAACTCTATCGACACAAATTGGTTTTTCTTACAATGTGTTTATAAACAACAAAAATAAATTTATTCTTCTGCTATACTTTACCAAATTCCCAAATTCACGAATTTAACTTTAAATATAAAGCAATGCACATAATGTTATTAGACTTTTAATTTCATCACGATGGGGATGTAAATCTAATAAAAATGTATTTATTTTTGGACGATAGTTCAGGAATAGCGATACTTTTGATATCCTCTTATTTCAGTTTTTAAGATAATAAAGTAAAGAACTTTTTCACACAGTAAATACATACGTAGACAAAAGGATTTTACTGTGATGGAGAGAAAACAAACATGCTTCGCTTGTGAAAGATTTCCTGAATGAAGGTAGATTTTGGTTTATTAGGACTGTAATGATTAGAATCGATTGCATAATGATGCAGAAGTTAATTAATATTTAATTTTTAATATCATTTCCGTGGTTCTGATGCATCACCAAGTGTATGTATGATATCAGAATCCCAATGGAATCCTCGACTCGAAATAGTGCATTTTTTCTGTGCCAAACAATTTCTAATCAATGGTTATTATTAAATAAGCAAAGTTTTTAAATCACAACTTAAATGCAATCAACCCTTTTTCATCTCCCAACATAGACATTCTTACAGTTGTTATTTGATCATATGCAAATATTTAATTTTACGAACGATTTCTTAACAATATGAAGTATTTTGTGTATAATGATAATTTAGGTTTATAAATGATCTAAATAAAAATGAAAATGATTTCTAAGTTAATAAAATAATGTATATTTTTTGTTATGTGCTAAGAAATATATCATATACTTTTATCCAATCGCTATTTACAGAATCACCATCTATTGATGACAGGAATAAAAAGTTACTGAAAGAGGAAATATATTTATTTTTATGAATTAAATAATTTTTGTTTATGATTGATGGCAATGAGAATGAAAACAATTTCAGATAAAAATGAAAATGAAAATGTCAAAATGATTGTAGGTTGTTCTTGAAATGATTGCTCAAAAAATGCATTATGTACATTTATTGAGTCATTATTTGCTGCATCGTTTTCTGGTGATAAAAATAAAAATTTCTTCCATTTATTGAAGGAAAAAAATTATTTTTATGAAAGTATAGTTTTTAAAAATCATTCTTTATATTATCGCTTTAATATTAATTCTTTTTTCACGATATAATGATATCCAAGAATTTTAATTCTAGCTAAAACAATCCATTTATTTCTCTTGACCTTTTAATTCATTAATGAAAAAGTAGAAAGATAATTTAACTTTTCTTCAATTTTTTTCCATGGAAAACTGTTAATTAAAATTTCCATTAAGAATAGTTTATGTATTTCTAAATATCATGAACATTTTTTGTCCATTTAATTCTTATTTGTTATTTCTATAAACTGAAAGGAAATTATCAGGTGTCTTATAGTTTGCTTAATTGGATTATTTTAATTAGATTTTGAAGTTTTTTAGAAGTTTGAAGAACATATCAAATTATTACGAAATCACAAATTGGCTTAATCTACAGTGTAAAATTAATACTTTTAACTTTTGACTTTGAGAACTAATTAATTGTAAAAGGATTCGAAAATTTATTGTCAAAGCAAAAAACAGATATTCCTCATAATTATAAATCTGTCGCATCAGCTGTTATAAATAAAGAGATTATAGTTACATGAGCTTTCTGGTTAAAAACGTCTGTTTCTCCTTATAAGTAATAAAATGGAATAGTAACAACATGAATAAATTAAGATACAACATGTATAATAAACTGGTTTGATTGCATCGCAAACGTTTCATTTTGCACATGAGGACTCAGTAAGGCAAGATCAACAGTTTAAAGAGCATTCCAAACCACTATCATCGCTTAAGACTTTGGTAGATATCAAAAATCCACAAACTATTGAAATCAAGACCAGAGCGCTACTCATTCGGTTGCCATCTCAACGAATTTATAGAAGGAAATAAAATATTGATATGATTAATTTATGTAAGGATTAAAGTAATATAAAACAGAGTATAAACTATTAATATGAGTGGACTATAAAAAGAAACAATAATTAATATTATTAAGGAGAAATTACGATACTATTACCATACACGTGTAAATACATACATTGTTTTGAGAAGAAACAGAATATAATCTTTTCAAACACTATGAATTTTGTTTCATGAGGTTCTTCTAAGAAGAGCTTACTCAAATAAAATTTTTATCAGGAAATCAGACGGAATGCACCCAGAAAAGTTAAAAAAAATTGAGAATATTATAAGTATTTCTTGAAACAATCTACACTTCCATTCGTAAAACTGGTATTTTCATGAACTTTTCCAAACTTTAAACTATTTGCTCCAAAACTAAAATAAAATATATTAAAAGAAATTATGAAGTAAAAATCGAATTTGAAATCAAATGGGAAAAAAAAGTGAAGAATCAAGTGAATAAGATTCGAAAACGTCGTAAACATTTTCCTCGGAAAAACTTGATTCACAGTGGTACTTTAAAATATCAGAAAAATGGCGCTACTGAAAGCATGTTCCAAACTCAAATAATTTTTCCATAATTTAACTTTAACAATAAAAGAAACTGGCAATGTTTTGCAATTTATGGTTGGAATGTCTAAATAAATAGGAACTAGCCATTAATGTATAGATAAAAAAAAATAAAGGAAAGGCTTAGCTCTAATTTGAAATGTGAAAATCGAAGAGTAAAAATTCAAATTAAGTAATAAAAATCTTTTGAATAGCATTAATGCCACAACTTGGCATTTAAATTATTGGTTTACATTTATAATTAGAAAGACTAAAATAAACTTATATTTCTTTTTTATTGTAAAAATATAAACTAAAATGATTTATAATTTTACAGTGAAAAGAAACTGAAAGCATTCGTAAAAGTATTTTTTAAAGGTCTTAAATTAGTAACTAAAATATTTTTTAAAAATATATTTATTTACTAAATTACACATTTCTTAATAATTTCTCATCAATTAGTTTTTTTTTTTTTTAACCGGACTGTTTTAGTGCCCCGATATCGATAGAGATTTTAATTCCCCACCAATCACTTTTATCATTTCTTTCATGGCAATGCGTTAATTGGTCAAATGGTGTAAAACAAACTACGTCATGAATTACCGTGTCTCAGTGCCAAATGTCTGTCTGAACTAGAGCTTGATCACTGAACTTTTCATTCTTAGAGCTAGGAGAGTGATGAAGGTTTGGCTGGTGTGTTTTCTGACACTGTACATGAAGTGCACCAGAAAATTAAATAATTTTGTCAAAATAATATCAAGAAATTAATTAATATAAAATATTAACATTCATGAAAAAGTAATAATGTATCACTTATTTTTGTAATTTTGCAATTTTGTTTTCCATTTACCGCCTGTCATAAAATCAAAAACGAGTTCTAGTGATAAATAAATTTTCTATATAGATCTTAATAATATTACTTTTAGAGATTATGACATCAGTACACAATGAGCTTGAAAACATGAAAAATATTATTGTTCTCTGATCTTTGTCGGACGCTATTTAAGTTCTTAACTAAAGTCGAATAAATGTCTTCTAAATTTTATTTTTAAATCAACGCTTTGTTAAACATATACATTTTTCAGCATTGATTAAAATTCTTTTATCTATTTCAATATTCATAATGTAAAAAATTTTTGTAGAAAAAGATTTGGCTTTTTCTCACTCACACAGATTTTAATTAAAATTTAGGAAAAACTGACAGTTAAAAAAATCAGGATAACTGCATTTAAATAAAAATATTTATAAAATTATATATAATACTTGGCCTTGGTTGAACGCATAACCATTTAATGTTTAATTGTCGAATGCAATGATTATCATGCTAATTATAAATAAAAATAACTGGAATATATATATATATATATATATATATATATATATATATATATATATATATATATATATATATATATATATATATATATATATATAAAGAAAAGCAGCTACTTGTATAATTTGAACTCTAAATTTCCCAAAATGATTTATAAAGTTAGTAAACTTTAAATTTTAATGTTATTTGTATTTATTTTTATGCATAAAAAATTAGAGGATTGTATGAAAGATTTCTCTTGAGCGAAAAAAAGGCATTCACATCACCACATCTTCTCATAAGTAAGAGATAACCCTATACCATTTTTTGATTATTTTAATGCTTTCGAATTCAGTATCCAATTTCCTCATAAAACTCCCACTCAAAAAATACCGGAAACGAATACTAATTCTGTTAGAATACGCAAAATGCTAATCAATGCATGTTACAAAGTGAGAAAATTAAAAATAAAAAAAAAATCGTTTTAGAGCTTTTAGGTCAGTAGGCAAGCGTGCTTTTTTCCCGTATTTCAAACGACATTCGAAGTTAAAAAAATCGTTTGGATCAAAGAGCCAGTGGGTCAATCTTAGAAACGTGTTGCCAGATAATAGTGTTTCGTTGAAAGGGAGGAGGGTGAAAGTAAATGCGCCAAACGATGTTAGAGACTTACAGCAGACGATCATAATAATAACAGCACATGTTAAATTCGGATAACGTAACGATTGAGAACCAAAATGAAACCGGTTTCTTGAAGTGTTAGGTTGAAATTTCTTTACAAAATATTAATCTCAATCTCAATATTGAATAATTTTTTAATTTCTAAGCATTGATAAGATTGATGAGAAACTACCGATTCTGTGTGCTCATCGTTAAGTGCTCTTTATCATCTGCAAAAAAGTAGATAACCTTTAAATGAGGAAAAAAGTTACCACTTATAATCAAAAAAGTGAATTACCATTTCAGTAAATGAGGCTTAGAAAAATCTGTAACTATTTAGTTCAAGGAGTCCATAAGTTATTTCGAAGAAATTAATTAACAAAATGCGTGAATTTTTCCCTTCAGTAAAGATGCTTAACATCTGTCAAGTTTATCGTTTTATTATTAGCTATATTATCGTTTGTGAGATGAGGAGTGTTTTAATTAGAATAAAAAGAATTTGTACTGGAACTAGTTATTCAAGGATAAATAGAGGAATATTTAATTCTCTATATCCTCTGAAGAGAACTACATTTATCGGTTGAGATCAAAGGGTCATTCTGTTTTATAATTAATTGTTTCTCATTTTCTGGAAATCAATAAATTATCCTTAGTAGTTAGTATATGTGAATTTGAATTACAATAGGGTAGCTTCATTGTTCGTTATTTCCATTTCCTATTTAAGAAAATGCCGCTTGTTATTCAATCATAGCAAGAAGAAAGAAAGGAATTCAAATTTATTATAATCATTTTATCTCGTAAGTTTCTGAGCATTTTTAATTTTCTTAAACATTTCTCCTAAACTTTGAGTCCTTTTGTCTAATATGGCTTAATTTTGTTTACAATTTATTAAATTTCTTCGATGGAATATTTTCTGACTCCTATTGCTGCCTACTATAATGACATAGACAATCATTTGCCATTTAAATTTAAAGCTATAGTCAAATTTACGCATTGACTTATTAATGAAAAGCTGCAGTTTCTGAGATAACATTTTTTTAAAGTCTTAATGGAGAAGTGATATTTGGCACTACAGACATTTAGCTCGCATAGTCTTAGTTAAAATGCTCCTTTCTGTTTGAGTCAAGGCAGATTAAATACGACTGATTTCTTTAGCGATCAAGATTACACAATTTCAAACCACAATGTGCACATTATGGAAGTAGACAACGTTCCTTCCAAATACTATCTAATATGACTTTATTTTGATTTTCGAATGAGGAATTGCATGGAAGTACTCCATCACTTCATCGACTCATAGAATTTAACAATTTTTAATTATTTTACAAAGCAAATTTTTCATCTGCATTTCCTCTTTGATGTGATTGAGGGTTTCACACTATCTCATAATTTCCAATTATAATCTTGTGATGATATCCTCATCTGAATTAGCTATTCCTGTCGAAAAAATCCCGAAACAAAAACGGAGAAACAGTGACCTCTGTTAGTTTAAAGGGAGTTTTACTTTCAGCAAGAGGGTTTTCGCTTAAGCCAGAAGATATTCTGGATTGTTAAGCCACTGTGACCTTATTGGGTAAGATATCATTGTCAGGACCTGTAGATGTTATGGGTTCTATCTGATTCAGACGGAGTTCAGCCGTGTGAATTAATATCAACAGGGTTGGATAAGAAAAAAAAAGGTCATGTTTACAATGTCCTTCTACTAGTGAGTGAGACGTGGAGAAAAGTGTTCCAACTCAGTTGTTGATCTCGTTTTTTAAACTTGGCTATAAATTACAAGGACGGCTGTCTTAGCATATTTTCAGTCTTCAAAGATAGTCACCCTTAAATACATGGCAAACTAGCAAAATCTTGGAAGAAATTATTGATTTATCCATTCTCTAAATAGATGTGTGGATTTTTAAAAATTTTTTAAAACTCTCACGAGTGCAATAACAGTGTTGCGTTATCATAACTTGTGATGACGCTGAATATCAAAAGTCAGCTTAGAATCTCGCTTTCATGGAGAAATGTTATCGATATTTTCTTATTCTCTCGAGTTGAATAAATGCGTACCTGAAGCTTAACTTAAGTTTGAAGCTTTTTTTAAACAAGAATGTGCGAATGTGAAGACCGAAGCCCGGCGGCTTAGTGCTAGCACTTCGAATTCTCAAGACACAGATCGGAATCTCGATCAGGGGGCTCAGCTTTTCATCCCTTCAGTGGGTCGATAAATTGAATACCAAGTATGCTTTAGAACTAAACATTGGGGGGTG
Source organism: Latrodectus elegans (assembly GCA_030067965.1). Taxonomy (NCBI): domain Eukaryota; kingdom Metazoa; phylum Arthropoda; class Arachnida; order Araneae; family Theridiidae; genus Latrodectus; species Latrodectus elegans. The sequence continues at coordinate 28,590,623 of CM057814.1, forward strand.
GTCTTTTTTTAGTTTTAGGCTGACCACCTAAGCAAACGTATGCTCCGCATCCTTCTGCCAGGAAAATTTATGTGGGGACTGCAGATCTTTTCCTACAACCAGGTGTCGTGCCACAAGTTTAGTTTAGTTTAGAATATGAAGGACTCTGTGTTACTTCATCTTAAATTAATATTACTTCGCTATAGTTGTTATAATGGAACCAACAGGGATTCTGAAATTGAATCCTTTGGTATTCTTTGGTTTTATTTATGTTTTATTTGGTATTCTTTGGTTTTACTAATTCTTTGGTATTCTTTGGTTTTATTTATGTTTTCAATACCGACTATATTCAAAAAACTATAGCACAAATGGTCTGCAGCGAAGGTTTTTATTTATCTGTTGCTGTAGAGAAATTTGGAGATGCTAACTGGGTTGTTAGTTTTGTCGCCAAACATAATAATAAGTTTTTGGGCAGTTGATTGTGTTCAGCGTTTTTGAGTTATCAAAAATAGATATACGTATTTGCAAATCATTATGTTACCTGTTCTAAATAAGTTTAAATCGAGATTACAGTTACACTAAATGGCAAAAGACATCGTTCTGGTAGAAGGTAATAAGTTTGATATTGCTTTGCGGAAAAAAACATGGAATTTAAATATTTGGTAGAATACAATTTTCCTCACAAGAGAGTTTGTGATATCAAGTAGACACACTAGGATGCAAACTCAAATCTATGTAGCTCTTGATATGGGACTGTGGATTCTTGATTAACCCCTTGACTGACGAATTAAATGGAATTTGATGCGACAAAAAAAAACTATTTAATTTCGCTTAATTGAACTACACCATCAATTTACACCATCATCCCCACTTTCATATAATGCATCCGGCTTATACATGTTACGGGGATTATTTATAATCTTTACTAAACTCAAATATTGGCTAGTATAACATTCACCGTGCGAGACTTCTGCTAAACTGAACTCTTACTTTCAGTGTGCTTTTTTAAATGAGAATCGTCGAACGAGTGAAGCAACTATGTAATCTAATTGTAACTTGCACGGCGTCCGCCGAAAGAAGCGCTTGACGAGTCTGACTCGTCAAAGTCTGTGATGGCCCAGGAAATCAATGACGAGTCAGACTCGTCAAAGTCAGTCAAGGGGTTAATAAAGGAATCAATATCATTTCATCTTTGAAAATCGAGCCTGTAACTATCTTATTATTAATTGAATTACCGCGGAATTACTGGTTTTCAAAGTAATATATTTGCAGTGCATAATATATCTTCCCAGTATATTACTGAGTATAATAGCTCATGGTCATGGAACTTGTCACTTGACCCTACTTCAAAATTAAAGGCTATGTTATATTTAATGGCTTTAGTTGGGAGAAATAGGCATAGTAAAATGTATCATAATAAGACTCTAATTTAAATACGAACTAGTTGTCACAGGGGGAATTTTTTCAGTACTTTCAATTCTTGAATTTAAATGGGATACTCAAAAGAAGCATTGATTGTAGAGTTTTCATTTTCAGTTAAAAATGGGCATTATTTGAAATCACGAAATTTCTTTTTAAAAAATTAAGAAATTCTCCGATATTTTTCGTATGAGAAATATTCTCTCATCGAGAATAAAGTAGATATTACGGTCTACCTACCAAATAGAGTAAAACTCTGCAAGTGAAAACCAACAATGACCTTTCTTTAATTGAAATGCATAGCAAAAATCGACTAGCATATAAAATAATTCACCCCTACAAAATAAAATAGAACTGGGCAAAACTAACTCTTTTATATTTAAAAGATAATGAAAAACATTAATTAAACTCAACTAAATAAAAATATCTCAATAAAAATTCGTTACAGAAACATTTTCTATTAACTACTGGAATTATAGTTGTCAGAATCGTTTCAAAATAAAGTAATTTAATTCTCGTTTTCGATTTACATAGTAAGGTTTTAACTTCCAAGTGCACAGCAATTTAAAGACGAAATTAAGGTTGATGGAAAAAGTCTTAATCCTATTATTATTATTACAGTAGAAAGAAATGAAATGAAATGCTGCGGTAACAAGATTATGAACTAAAGATTAAAAGTTAAGGGGAAAAAAATAGCTCTATGTTTACGAGAATTATTTTTAATGTATGCAATTATCTAATCCCTTTACACACAGGAGATCTTTTTTAATATTTTTGCGTAGTTACTAATTTAAAAAAAAATTGAGGTATGGAAATAATTTCTTTTCTAAAAAAAAAAATCAGCTTTTATCAAGCCATGTTTATATTTTTATCAAAAAATACTTCTAATATAAGAACGGAATTAAAAGATAAATAGATTTGACTAAATTAAAAATCATTTGCTCAAATTAATGTAAAAAAAGTTTTTTTTTATTTGCCGGGAATCTATTTTAGATTTTATATTAGTCATTTTCCTTTATCAGGGTCTTTTATCTAAGGCAATGACCTCTTGTGGTAATTTAAAATCTACTAGAAATAAATAGTTTTTATTTTTTTCAAATTTCCCGAACTCAAAGGAAAAACTGATACGGAAACCTCAAATTATTTATTTTTCCAATAGGTTTAGTTTTTTATATTTTATATTTATCATTTAATTTATGTATATATCTACCGTAAAAAATATCTTAACTATTATTTTCAAAAAAAAAAAAAACCCTATCAACACGAGTTATTATATCTAAAAGTTAATTTATTGGTTCATTACATCATTCATTAGCTTGGCTTTTTGTGTTTAACCTATTAACTATGCAAAGTATTTTTCTTTTCGATGCTTTATCAATTAATTGGATTCGTCTGATTGTTAATGTATCAAAATATTATTAATGGAATCTTATATTCTATTAAAAATGCAGTAATATACGTGTAATATTTTATACCATATTCATTTAATATTGAAGAATGCACAATATGAGAATTTTGTGATTAAAATATTTTGTGATATTTTTAATTCATCAGTTTTTATCAATTAAGTTCATACATATTATTCGTTTTTCAAATTTTGTACTTACTAAATACATTTTTATTGTTTATATAAACCCTTTTAAAACAAATGTATGAGTTTTACTACCTCTGTTGCGGAATTTCAAAATGTAACTTGCACTATAAACATTACAACATTACTGGTACTATAAGCATCCAAATAGGGTTAAGGAATTTCGAACGGATCAATAATGCCATTTCGCACCACTATTCTCAACGATAGTGATTAGCTCAATAATTCGTATCAATTGAGTTTATATATATAATACATAATGTATGTAGGAGAAAGATATTATCGTACCTAGGACTGCATGCAAGGAACAACAACTCATAAAAAATATTTTCTACGACACAAGTAAAATTATTATTGACAAACAATATCAAGAAAAAAGAAAAGGAACAAATTTCTTTGCAACGCTTCAAAAATTCAATAACGATAACTGAATTTATAATTAGAAAGTTTACATAAAACCCAGGTAGCATTCGGTCGATCACTTCACAGATAGTAACTGAAACAAGATTGATTCCTACCGCACCCAATGAAAAGTTGTGAATGCAATGAAACGGACAAATAAAATGTTATACCATGAGACCTATATTTGAAAAAATAAACTATTTTAATATTAATATAAGCATTACGATATGTTTTCATCATCATATTAGATAAATATAAAATGTGTCCATTCTTTTTTACAAATTTTCTTACATTTTTATTCGCGGTTGATGCGAAGAAATGTTACCTAAAGAGACCACAGTGGTTTTAAGTCAAGGCTCGTTATACCACACACACACACACACACACACATGTATCATATACATAAAGAATTAATAATTAAAGCACTAATTCCTGAAGATAAATATTATTGATTATGAAAAATATTCAACACTGTCTAACCAAGCTGATAGTTAGCGATTATGTCTTCTGTTGAACAATTATTTATTTATTTTACAAATGCTAAATATTAGCTCTTAAGACATTAGTTCACGGAGTCTCTCTTACTTCGTGATAATGTCCTCATGTTGAGAAAGTACGATGCAATTAATTAAATGTTCAAAAATCATTCGTTGAGTAGAATCCTACAAAACATAGTTTGGAGAATTCACCACTCTAATTCTACAGAGATGGTCCTGCAAGCTGTCATGTCTAGTCAATTCTTTGAATAGAGCCCCTCAGTCTTTCTTGGGAAACTGGGAACGATTCTCTTCTTTTCCAGAATCTTCCATCTCTTATTATTTGCGCGAATCATACCCTTTTTGAGGGTTTTTCTAAGGGTCAGGTTAATAAGCAATATAGTCTCGTGAAAAGAAAAAAGGAAGATTATTAGTGGATCCAAATTCGAAATTGGACTTCCATATTTGTAGTGGTTCGGAAACCATTCTAAACCGTAGATCCCCGTCTGATTAACTCTGGAGTGCAAATAGGGACCGTTGCACAACAAACAAACCAAACCATCCAATCTGCCTCTATCATATCGCATAACGGACAGTGAAAGTTCACTTAACAGCGAAAATTACTTATGTTAAACTCATAATAACGTACAGTATTTCTTATAATGGAATGCTAAACAAATCTGCGTTATTTAATGTGATAAATTGGTCATGCATAAATATATGAATACATTATCAAACTGTTTTCTATAAATGTGTGCACATTTCCTAATTAGTTTTTCTATATTTGTTTATAAAATCCTTCAACCATTAATAAGCTTATATTTCCTTTCAGCTTTAATTTTATATTTTTCTACGTTTCCTCGTACAATTATTCAACCATTTATACAATTACTTTTCTATAGACGTTTACAAAAGTTATTCAACCATTAATAAAATCAAGTTATCTGTAGTTCCAACTTTACTTAATTTTAGCTAAATATAAATTTAAACTGTATATGTATATACAAAATTAAAGAAATAAATATTCTACTTTCAAAGAAACCAAATATTAAACTCATTTTGTGTTATTACGTGCATGAATGTTGCACAAGATTTAAGAATTATTTTTTTTTTTTTTCATCTTTAAAAAACTAATAATTGGGATCCTCCTGAATGTTTCTAAAGAATAATTATGCCGGTGAATTCAAATAAAACTCGATGATGGTAATAAGAAAAGTGTCTTCGATTCTTGCACAAATAAAAAGGGCACCTTTAACAATTATTTATTTACATAATATGGATTGGAATTGTGTACAAATATCGTGTAAAATACGTTTGTATACATGATTGCGAAATGAGATTTGTTCAAATTATAAATTTCTTGCTTGCACATAAAAATAAAATTACATTTTACTGAAATAGCTTTGAGTGTGTTCAACAATATATATTAAAATAGGTAGTGTACACAGAGAGAAAATCCAATATATATACATATATATATGTGTGTGTGCGTGTTTGTGTGTATGTTATGTCTACATGTGTTTGTATATATATACACTACTGGCCATTAAAATTGCTACACCAAGAAGGCGACATACTACAGACGTGAAATTTATACGAAAGGAAGAAGGTGCTGTGATATGCAAATGATTAGCTTTTCAGCGCATTCAGACAAAGCAGGCGCCAGTAGCGACACCTACATTGTGTTTAAATGAGGAAATTGTTCAGCCGGTTCCTCATACACAAATTGCATTTGAACGTTGTTGCCTGGTGAAAAGTTGTTGGGATGCCACGTGTAAGAAGGAGAAATGAGTACCAGCACGTTTCTGACTTTGATAAAGGTCGAATTGTAGAGTACCAGGATTGCGGTTTATCTTATCGCAATATTGCTGCTCGCGTCGGTCGAGATCCAATGACTGTTAGCAGAATATGGAATCGATGTGTTCAGGATGGTAATACGGAACACCATGCGGGATCTCAACGGCCACCTATCACTAGCAGTCGAGAAGACAGGCATATTATCCGTATGGCCGTAATGGATCGTGCAACCACGTCATGAGCCGTGAGTCAAGAAACAGGGTCGTTTGGAAGACAAAAAGTGTCTGAACGAACAGTTCGACGACGTTTGCAGCAGCATGGACTCTCAAATCGGAGACCATGGTTGCGGCTTCCCTTGATGCTGCGTCATAGACAGAGCGCCTTCAATGGTGTGATCAACGACGAACCTGGGCACACGAATGGCGAGACGTCATCTTTTCAGATGAATCCAGGTTCTGTGTACAGCATCATGATGGTCGCATCCGTGTTTGGCGGCATCGTGGTGAACGCACACTGGCAGCGTGCATTCGTCATCCTCATACTGGCCCATCACCTGACGTGATGGTATGGGGTGCCATTGGATATACGTCTCAATCACCTCTTGTTCGCATTGACGGTGCTTTAAACAGTGCACGTTACATTTCTGGTGTGTTACGACCCGTGGCTCTGCCCTTTATTCGAGCCCTGCGAAACCCTACGTTTCAGCAGGATAATGCCCGACCGCATGTTGCCGGTATTGTACGGACCTTCCTTGATACGGAACATGTTTGGCTGTTACCCTGGCCAGCACGTTCTCCAGATCTTTCACCAATAGAAAACGTCTGGTCAATGGTTGTCGAGCGACTGGCTCGTCACCAAACGCCAGTCACTACGGTTGATGAACTGTGGCATCGTGTTGAAGCTGCATGGGCATCTGTACCTGTACATGCAGTCCAATCTCTGTTTGACTCAATGCCTAGGCGTATAACTGCTGTTATTACTGCCAGAGGTGGTTGTTCTGGTTACTGATTTCTCAGGATCTATCCAGCCAAATTTTTTGAAAATTTAATCACTTCTTATTTCTAGTGTGATATATTTGTCCACTAAATATCGTTTTGTTATCTTCATTTCTTCCTTGTGTAGCAATTTTAATGGCCAGTAGTATATATATATATATATATATATATATATATATATATATATATATATATACACAAAAACATGTAGACATAACGTACATAAGACACTAAAGTGCCATAAGTTCATGCAAATTATAAAAATTATCTAACGCTAAAAAAATATTGCAGTTTGTTGGAATAGGATCAGTCTTTGAATTTTCTTTCCATTGAAAATCAAAATGATTAAAAAGTAATTGATATGTTGATGTAGTTCATGTAAATGAGAGTTCCTGTCCTACTGATGTACACAGTCCAATCACATTAACGTGACCACCGCGTCCTTTCGACATCGACGTTAAATAACCAATCATAGAAGGCAGGTAGCAGCAAAGTGCTGTTGAGCGTGTATAAAGGGGATGTGAGAGCTTCGGAAAGCATTGCAGTGTACTGCAGAAGCGATTTATCAAAATGGCATGATCATTAGCTTACAGTTCAAGTATTTCCAAAACGACTAGGATTGTGAACTGTTCTCGTGCCGCCGTTTAAAAATATACCATTTATAACAAGTTAGGACTGTCCAATATCAGCAGGGGTGTGCACCACAGGACATAAACAACAGAGGTGAAAGATTATTACAGAGATGCCTTCGACTGAATAGACGTGCTACAGTAGAGCAATTGACCACCATGATGACCAAGAGTGTATAAACAGTGTCTTAGAAACTACTGTTCAGCGAACGTTGCTGAGTCTGGGCTTCCAAAGCAGACACTTGGTACATGCACCTAAGGAAACTGTTGTCCATCGACGACGAAGGCTGGAATTTGCAGGCGAGTGCCACAACTGGACGTCCATTGAGTGGCGACAGATAGCGTTTTCCGATGAATCACGTTTTATGCTTCATCGTATATGGAGTATATGACGTGAAACCTTTGGAAGCAAACAGCCTGCAAACATTGCTGGAACGGTCCAGGCTTGGCTATTAAGGTCTGGGGAATGTTTTCCTAGAATTCTGTGGGTTCACTCATTATTTTGAAAAACATGGTTGATCAACATAAGCATACGCCTGTCCACCACCATAATCGCATCTTTTTTTTTTCTGAGAGTAATGGCATCTACCAGCAGGAAAATGCGAGGTGTCATACAGCTGATGGTGTACGTGCAAGGTTCGAAGAGCACCTGGATCACTTTACCGTTATCCTCTGACCAGCAAACTTACCAGAGCAAAGCCCAATCGAGAATCTGTGGGACCATCTCGATCGGGTTGTTCGCGGCATAGATCCTCACCTTCGTAATCTATCACAGCTGACCACGGCACTGGAGTCGGCGTGAATTAGCATCCCAGTGGACACGTTCAGGAACATAATTGACTCTCTTACTGTACGTCTCGCAGCTGTCCAATCCGCGAAAGGTGGTTATTCTGGCTTTTGACAGGGGGTCACATTAATGTGTATTTAAGACTGTGTATTTAAGATTAGTGGACCAGGCTTGCCACTTTTCGCGGGTAGCAGTTTCAAGCCAAAAATGTTTAAATTATCTTTCGAAAGGAAAATTGCGATTTGGCAAAGTAACGATTTTTACTATTTGTCAAGCTTTATTTAAAACGTTGCACCAACGAAATAAGGATTCCCGAATAAGGAATACCGTATAGATCAGCTAAAGCAAATCGAATGTGCTATTGTATGCTTGAAAACTGCTTTTGTTTACGAAATTATCAAATGTTGCATTTGGATCTTCTTTCATCTGCTATCTAATGCATCTCCTGTCAATGGTGTATTGTGAAAAGAGTAAACACGTACGTTCTAATGGGTAGAAATATTGTTCTTTCAAAAATCGAAAAAAATAACATCGTTATATTAAAAGAATACAATATAGAAATATGAGGGATATGAAGGAATATGCAGTGTAACTATATTTTTCGAATTCCATTATTTACGGATTGATGACAAATTTAAAAGAGAGAAGAGAATTATATGTTTAATTCCTTGAAGCGGGAAAAGTTTCGGAGAGGAATGTTACATCACATAAACATCACATCGATGTATTAACAACAGGGAGTTTAAGTCAGCGTTAAATGAATACAGTTTAAATTAATTAAAAACATTTAAATCAAAATTTCCAAATGTATTATTAGCCAGAGACAGACATTTCGATCGAAGTTTCATTCTATTCAGTGCTATCGTTTTCAGTTCAACCCCAGACAAAATTCGAAGGACAAACAGAATGAAGATTTTATTTATACATTTCCTAAAGAGAAAGTGCTTAGAGTTAAGTTTTCCTGATTCATAAAAAGTTCCTTGGATTCGAGTATTCATCTGTTCTTGTAATATATATTCATGTACTTAAATTTAGTTAATCAATGGATCATTAAAAATACTTCTTAATGATATACTTTCCATTTTTTTTATAGTAATCGCGAAAAGCAGTTAGTAGCTTGAAGTAAGCGCATTTAATGTTTTATGACACGGAACAGTACGGTAATAGATGAATACGAGAGCACGCGCCGATTTATCAAATGAATTAGTCAGTGAACACACAATAACTTTCCCTAATTGTCTGATAACATCCCTTATAATAAATGTATTTGTATCACAGACTGTTTCGATAAACAATAATATTCTCCTAAAAAAATCAAAAGTAGAAACTGTTTCATCAATATCGAATCAGGAAATATGGGCAAATGCTGTATGTAGGAGATGCGCTGCTGTGAAAACGGGAAACAAAACAATCGTTCATTGTTTAAAAGACCCAAAGTTTAGCGTGTTCGGACTTTTTCCCTTCACAGTTTTGTTTTAGTCACGTGGTGAACGATATTATTGTCATTGTTGCCAAACGATTATCATTTACATAAGCAACGCTGCTTATTGTGCATTTGAGATTAAAGTAAACAAATTGCGGAAAAAATTATGTCTTTTACGCATTCGTTTCATTCAGTATTGTTTTTAACAATAAAAAGTAAAAAAAAAATGTATTCAAATTCCTTACAATCCTTTAAATCCAAAGAAGTTTACAACAAGATATCTGAGTGGATACTATAAATTATCAATATAGTATATACGCTTTAAGAGTCTCTTTTAATTATTCTTATATCATTTTTAGAAAATAAAGTTCAATTTGATCTTTTCAAATCTCTCTCTCATAAAAGATTAACTTATTTAATCAAAAATTGAAAACACTTTCTTTCTAATTTTTTTACCCATCTTTATTTTCGGTCTAGTCCAAAACTTACAGATTTGATCACATTTAAATGTATACACTTTATTTATATATATTTATTTGATCCATTTAAACACAGTATATTTTTTTCTGTTAAATCTACTATTTTACTTAAAAAAATTATCTTTAACTATTTTGAAGTAGGAAAGAAGAATATTTGCATTTTATTCTGATTTCATATGAGATGTGAATTTATATTCTTTAATGTTTTCTAACATGGTTTCCATTTTCATTTCCACTAATAATTTGTATTTTTTTTCTTTAATGATTTAATTGATTAAATTATTTCATCCATATTAATAAAATTGCTTATTTGACATTGAAGAAAATGAATTTGCATGTATAAAAAAAAGAAATTCATGTATAAATGCACTCTTTCCCAATTCAAATATGTTATTGTGTATGCAAAAAACTAGGTTGTATTATAGAGTTGTCATGGAAACTAAACTAAGTTGTATTTTAGAGATGTCCTTTATGATGTGTTTCATTGGCAATGCTTTTGTTAAGGAATAAAGTCACAATGAATGTATCTACTTACTCAGAAAACTTTTACACATTTTGCCGACTTACTTCCATTAGATATTCTTCAAAGACTCATTATATTTTGTCCAAAAAGCAACTCACACATATAGTAGTAAATGTTTTAAACAAAAAAATGCCATGAATGACAAAATACTTTAAATTAAGAAAGTGTATAAATATGTAAGCTTCTAAAATTTTATCTCAATTTTGAATAAAATCTTTAAACAAATTAAAAATCAAGATAATGAAATCGAAGAATTCTAAAAATATCTTTTTAGAATAAGAGAGGATTGATTTATTATGATAATGTAATTATTTTAGGTATACATTTAATATTTAATATTTATATTTTAGAATTCTCTTTTTGGCATCACAGGAAATATCTTTTTTAATTTTCTACTTTTAAGTTAATAAATTATTTGAATCTATACTAGAAGAATAAGTTCTTAATTTGGTCAAATTTCCTGTTAAAATTACTAATTACACAGTAATTATCATTTAATATAATACTATTGTAGTTATACATTTTTAAGTAGTTCCATAAATCAGATTTCATATTTTTAATTATAAATACATATTAAAACATCTTTTGAATTTTGCTTTTTCTATCTAAAAATAAAGATATACATTATACTAATATTCTACAGGAAATAACTTCATGCAAAATAATTTTTAATATAAATAAGTACCTTAACTATATGCCTAATATTTGCTCTTTTATTTACGGTAATCCCCCCTTCCAACAAGTCCACCTACGCGGATTATTTTACATAATGAAGATTTAAAACACAATAGATTTTAAAAAAGATTGGAACAATATTCCCTAGTACAATTAAAGATTAATTCTCGCAGTTTTATTTCCCCAACAGCGATTTAAAGAACAATTTGTTGGATAAATCTTCTTCACTTCATTTCTTAAAGGCGTTTCCTAAGCCTGATGGGCGGTAGTACTACGAATGAAATGAAGTGAACAGAATTAAAAGAAGCAGCGGGAATTGATGCTAATGGGTCAGATTTTGGAAATGCTGACGCCGACTAATTTACTCATTAGAGTAATTAGGAGCTTTGTCTCTAAAATTCCAAAAGAGAACGGATGCACACCTCCCGTATCTATTCTCTTAATTTAATTCTTAAAGAGTTGGATTAAAGTTTGCAAGACCTGTTTGTAGCTATTTGCAATTTTATTGGTTCTTCCTTTTTGTTTTATAGTGTGATTTGTTTTAGTTCTGAACTCGTGCAGATCAACATGCAACGCATGTGCTGCTAATAAATTTTAAAAAAAATACCAGTGAAACAGGCAATATGTCTTTCCTTAAGCTTTATAATCTAAGCATTTTTGTATTTTTCCACTTTATTCTTTACTTATTGTTGATGAAAAATACTTTAGTTTAGAAAAATAAGTGTATTTTATATAAACGAATAAGGTAGAGTAAATGCAATATCAAGATTTAATGCTGAATATTAAATATATAATTTAAAATATTAAACGGCTACATATCTACACTACTGGCCATTAAAATTGCTACACCAGGAAGAAAAGCAGATAACAAAATGATATTTATTGGACAAATATATTATACTAAAAATAACAAGTGATTAAATTTTCAAAAAATTTGGCTGGATATAGATCCTGAGAAATCAGTACCCAGAACAATCACTTCTGGCAGTAATAACAGCAGTTATACGCCTGGGCATTGAGTCAAACAGTGATTGGATTGCATGTACAGGTACAGATGCCAATGCAGCTTCAACATCATGCCACAGTTCATCAACCGTAGTGACTGGCGTTTGGTGACGAGCCAGTCGATCAGGAACCATTGACCAGACGTTTCCAATTGGTGAAAAATCTGGAGAACTTTCTGGCCAGGGCAACAGCCGAACATGTTCCGTATCAATGAAGGTCCGTACAATACCGGCAACATGCGGTCGGGCATTATCCTGCTTAAACGTAGGGATTCGCAGGGCTCGAATAAAGGGTAGAGCCTCGGGTCGTAACACACCAGAAATGTAACGTGCACTGTTCAAAGCACCGTCAATGCGAACAAGAGGTGACCGAGACGTGTATCCAATGGCACCCCATGCCATCACGCCAGGTGATGGGCTAGTATGACGATGACGAATGCACGCTGCCAGTGTGCGTTCGCCACGATGCCGCCAAACACGGATGCGACCATCATGATGCTGTACACAGAACCTGGATTCATCTGAAAAGATGACGTCTCGCCATTCGTGTGCCCAGTTTCGTCATTGATCACACCATTGAAGGCGCTCTTGTCTATGACGCAGCGTCAAGGGAAGCCGCAGCCATGGTCTCCGAGCTGAGAGTCCATGCTGCTGCAAACGTCGTCGAACTGTTCGTGCAGACATTTGTTGTCTTCCAAACGACCCCGTTTCTTGACTCACGGCTCGTGACGTGGTTGTACGATCCATTACGGCCATGCGGATAATATGCCTGTCTTCTCGGCTGCTAGTGATAGGTGGCCGTTGAGATCCCGCATGGCGTTCCGTATTACCGTCCTGAACCCATCGATTCCATATTCTGCTAACAGTCATTGGATCTCGACCGACGCGAGCAGCAATACTGCGATAAGATGAACCGCAATCCCGGTACGCTACAATTCGACCTTTATCAAAGTCAGAAACCTCCTGGTACGCATTTCTCCTTCTTACACGTGGCATCACAACAACTTTTCACCAGGCAACATCGTTGAAATGCAATTTGTGTATGAGGAACCGGCTGAACAATTTCCTCATTTAAACACAATGTAGGTGTCGCTTCTGGCGCCTGCTTTGTCTGAATGCGCTGAAAAGCTAATCATTTGCATATCACAGCACCTTCTTCCTTTCGTATAAATTTCACGTCTGTAGTATGTAGCCTTCTTGGGGTAGCAATTTTAATGGCCAGTAGTGTATTTTTAAAATGTTTTAATAAACTTTCCCATCAAATTTCTATCAGTCCAGACATTTCTTCACATTTTTAATCGTCATTGCTTGATAATGAGTGAATTATAGCTATGTGAAGCGAGTTAAATAAATTAGTACTAAGTTAATTAATACTGAGTATTGTAGTACAAGGTATTAAGCTATTATATCTGTCTCACAACCTTTCAATAACCAAATTTTTCCAGAGAGTAAATCTATATCTTAGTTAGTAATATATTAAGAATTCCTAAACTATTCTATACACCATCGTTTATTGCCTCATATACTTTTGAGTGAATCAACTCACATTTTTACTGTTTCACCATTGCTTAATATCGAAGGAATTAACATACGGGGTGTAATTAAACAAGTGAATAAGTAAACAAAGTAATAGTAAGTAGCAATTAAAAAAAATTATGTAGACATTTATAACTATGATGCTTAAATATATGCTTTTCGATTGTAATACATCAAGGAATATTTTTCTACATATTTTACCACTTATTTTACTATTACTAAGATAATGATCCAAATTATATTTATTAATTAAAGTAATAAATGAGTTATAGTCAATGAAAGATACTGAATCCAAAATGAATTAGTGTTTTCTAAAGGAAAATCACTTCGAAACGAATAAATATTTAAAAAACTGGTAATTAAATTGAATTATCTGTAATTTGGTATTTGTATCATTTATAATGAAGATTGCACTTAAGAAACCTATAAAAGTACCGATGCCAAAGCTATTTATACAAAAAATTTCAATTCAATATAAAAGAAATTGTAGTAAAAGAAGTTTCAGTATAAAATAAGTTGTGAGAAGAAGAATAACTTTTGTATAATACACACCATAATTTAGCATAGAAAATTCATTACTAAATAATCTAATGCTTGTTAAGAATAATATATTCATAAATTTTGAAGAATATTATTCTGCCCCAAACATTAACTTATATCAATAATATTTATACCTCTGTCTCTAATTTCATTATGTGATACTCGATGAAATAATGCCAGATACCATTTTATCTTAATATTGGATGTTTTTGATTGCTTTATAATTTTTATCTTCAATATCACTTTCTTATCTTTATTTTTATTGCAATCAATTTATAATCCTTGAAGTAAAATGAACTTCAGAATATCATAAGAATTTTTTCTTGCATTCAGCTGAAAACATTCTGAAGAAAAACAAAGGATTTTCTTTTTCTTACAATAATATTCGAAAAAAAAAACAGTAGCAACAGAGATGATACAGTGATAACAAAAATTCCTTACGTTTAAAGACACAAAGATATACTACAGGAAACGCGAATCTATGACTTAAATATTTTCTTCTTCATTGATTACTTTTTAGAATATCAATACTTATATTTCATTTCAATCTTGGTTGAAATGCCAGCTGTAATAATTGTGATAGAGAAGAAAGTGTTTTTTTAAAGCAATTTTATACTTTTCTGTTCCATCTAAATAATTTATTTTTAATTTTAAACAAATGTTTATTACATATGAAGAATACTTATTATCCTTATACATGGAGACCAATAATTGATGTTTCATTTCTTATTGGCAAGCGATATTTTAATTGTTATTTTCCAACATATAATTCTTCAAAGGATATTTGGCAACACTATATTATATTATTATTGTTATTCTTTTCGGTTAATCTGTGGTTTGGGTACCACTTTCTCGCCAAATGGGCGATAGACGCGCAAAACGTGGTAACCCTGACTATTTCATCCTAAATGCACTCCTTGTGGCAATCTTGTCTAATTTGTTATATTTTGTTATACAATTATATGTGTATTTCTTGTTGTATAATTCGTAAAAAAACCATTGTCTTTGTTTTCGTTACCATACCAACGGTGAAATTCGTTAAAAACATGGATTTCGGTTTTGTCGCCATAGAAACGTCGTTTTTGCGTAGTGTCTCTTAGAGCATTCAACTCCGCGAGACAACACGCAAAAACGCGCCAGTTGGCGACTTTTTGAAAATGCGCCAAGCAGGGGACCCAAAACACATTTTCACCTTCTTTTCTTTAATAAAATCTAGTATCTGTTATTGATGGGGTATTCAAAAATATTTTAGAATAATCTGATGATAAACTTTTAAGATTCCTTTTAATATTAATAAGTCGTTATAGAATTTGTAATGAGATATATGATATTTTTAATATTAATACAAAATTACATAAATACTTTTAATTTCTGCTTGTAACAGAGAAGAACTTATTCTAATTGTCATATCATATAATTTTGAACTCTTCTTATATAATAATATTATTTCATTTATTTATTCATTATCATTATATAACATTATTTTTATTAAAAATACGTATTAATAACAAATTGGTAAAAGTTTGTTATGGTCTCCATTAAGATTGTTTTCTTAGCAAGCAAAGGAAAGGAGGGCCTACCAAAAACATCCGGTAAATCTAATGGCTAAAAGAAGAGATATTCGAAATCCTTTCTCTTTCCTATTTGGCAAGTTCTTTTCCGGCTTGATGGATAGACCATAAGGCTCACTTTAACCAAAGAATTTCCTGTTCTTCGCTTAGCGTATATAAATGAAACATTATGAGGTAAAATTACAATCTTGGGTAGTTTATAAATCTTTTTTATAAATAGAGATATAAAATTTTAAAAATTTATTTAAAACATACATATTTATTTTTTAAGCCATCAAAATAAACTGTGTGGTTTCAATATATAAAAATTTCAATTTTTACTCTTTATAGAAAATATTAAATTCGTACAACATTAGGCGTAAAAGATATTTTAGCTAAAACATAATAAAAGAACAATGATAGTTAATATTTTTTAAATGTTCAAAATATCATATATATAACACGTTTAAAAAAAATGAATTGTTGTTTTGAAGGAAAATCAAGCGAGGTTAATTCTTTCAGTGCGTTTTTATAATCAAATTTGGGGTCAATCAAGAGTTAGGAAAAGTTAACATAAAAACTAATAATTAAGTTATTACATTAATCTTCCAAAATATTGTGATTAATAATTCCGAATATTTCGATAGTTCCAGGCCTTCAAATCCTTCAAATTTAATCATTAATTGTGTTTATCAAATTATCTGACTTCAGTTTAAAAAGAAGGGAAACAATAACATATAACTTTTCAATAAAATATAAATTGATTTTTATAAGATATATTGTCGTTTAATATTCTGAAATATGGAAATAATATTTAAATGTATAATGTGTTTATTTTGAAGTCATTATTTTGTTGTTAATACTGAAGAAACTTGAATATAAACCAGTAGAAATATACATTGTTTATATGTACGTATTCGACAGCCTGTATCGAAATTTTTCCAACACTTATAAATTTTACAAACGAAATACCTTATTTATCCATAAGTAAAATACACTCGTGCTTGTAAATTAAAGATACTGCAAGTTCCGGCAAAGAAAGAGACAGAAGCAAAACAAATGTGACTTTTTTTTAGTCTATTTATTAAACAAAAGGTAAAGAGTAAAGAAGATGCTATGTTTGCCATTATTTAAAAAAAATGCGATTTTTACTTAATAGAACAAATATCAAAAAAAGAACTTATTTACAAAAACCAAAATAACATGGTTGGTATGATGGTTTTATATATAGTATTCCCCCCAAACAGGCCGTACAACGCCTAGTCATGCTGGGTATCAAATTATAGATCAGATCTTGGGGAATATTACACCACTCACCAAGCAATGCTTTTCAAAGTTCCAGAAGACATGTGGGAGGGAGTTAACGGACTGGAATTCGTCGTCTATACATGTCCCACACATGCTCTATTGGTTTCAAGTCCGGTGACTATGCTGGCCAGTCCATACGGGCGATATCCTCCGATTGAAAGAATTCGTCTGCACTGTTTGCACGGTGAGGACGGGCGCTGTCATCTATAAATAGAAATTCTGCACCCATGGCGCCCCGAAACAAACGTACATGTTGTTCCAGAATGACTTCCCGATAGATGTGGCCTGTCATGGTTACATTTTGAACATGCAGGTTAATTATGGAACCCAAAATAATTCATTTCCAAACGAGCAATACTACACTACTGTAACGGTATTCTTCAATGGTGTTCTCTTGGTGGTAACGGGTACCTGGCCCTCTCCATATGAAAGTCCGGCGAAAATCAGACTGAAAGTTAAACCTGGACTCGTCGGAAAACATCACACGAGACCACTGTTGCGGTGTCCACAATGCATGGTCTCTGCTCCAGACTAATCGCAATCAGCAGTGAGTTGCGGAAAGTTTAACACATCTGACAGGCCAACGAGCATATAGACCAGTGTGCTCTAAGCGTCTGTACACGGTCTGCCTTAAAACTATCGTACCGGTAGCTGAAGAGAGCTGACGAACAGGTCTGATGTTGTGCTCCGTCTGTTTCTTTTGGTAGTAACTGCCAAATACTAGTCCTCATTCAGCGTTGTAACTCGGGGGTGACCTGTACTGTAACGCCTACTCACATTACCATCATCTTGAGACCGTTGTCACAGCCGGAGATGATACTCTGAGCAATTCCAAGTTCCTAAGATACTTCCAGCTGGGTACGTTCACATTCCAGACGGCCGATAATTCTACCACGTAAAACATCATCCAAATGCTTCCTTTGTGCCATAACTACGCGGTTATTGCACTGAAAGGCTTTAAAAGCACTTGTGAACAATTTTACTTCTTTGCAACCATTTCTTCTATACCCCTCTCTTACAGTCTTGTCATTGTGACGTACTATAGGCGCTATCTGGTAGTTTCTAGTAATTTGCATATTATTCTTCAAGATGTATGTGATAATTCTACATGTGAAATTTTTATTTTAGAGTTTAATTTGTGTGTGATTCTGAATTATCCTTAATTTATGGACATGAGTGTATTTGTTGTGGCTTATCCTCTTTAAAGATCTTATATTTGTCTGATTAACTCCAATAAATTTTTAACAGTGCGAATGTCGGTGATTAGCAGGGGATTTGAGGATAAATCCTTCCGGGAAAGTCCGACGCAATCCAGAATATGTTTCGGTAAAGCTGGATGATCACAGAATTCCTTACAAGTGGGATTGTTTTTTTGTACCACGTTCAAACGATAAACATTTTAGATGTTCACTTGAGAATTTGGTCGTGGCAGGCTGAGGTTTTTGGTCTCATTTTATTTCCAGAAGTATTCCAAGAGATGTTTCAGAGTACCAGTAGTTCGTGGGTGGAATTTAGTAGATTGAATTTTATCTAGCTTTTCATTAAATTTCCTGGTATGTAAGTGATGAACCGTTAGTCGTATCTTCCTCGTTGACCTCTTTGGCATGTCTCATTGTCTGCTCTCATAATATTTACATGGGATGGAATCCATTGGAGATGCACATCATGGTCTTGGGATATCATTTTCGATTTGAGCCGAATATATATACTTTTTATCGCTTATAGAGGAATAGTCACTGAGATGTTGCAGTGCACTGCCCAAAAAACTCCATAATTCTCCAAAATCGCAGTTGCTGGAATTGATAGTAGCAATCCCCTTTTTAATCACTATCAACTCACATCTGAAGACTGAACAAGTGTCCAGGTTACGTTGCTTTAGCGCAATTTCAGAATGAGGGGTTCTAATATAGACTCCGCTCCCAGTACGGTCTTTTGTACGACTACCATCGGTATACATTTGCACAGCATCGCAGGGAATGCAATTAATAATTGCTAGTGCTAATCGTTTAAGATGATCTTTGATGTGAGTTTGCTTGTTTGACGTAGAATTCAAATCAAAGTGGGAAATGATTCTTGGCATTCCCTCTAAAACAAGATCTTAACGATCTTACAAAACAAGACCTTAAAGATAAAAGTTCAACCTAATGAATTATTAGGTTTTGAGATTCTGCCTAGCCAAAAGAGTTGATTTTCTTTAATCTTTGATTATTGCGCCAATTGTATAAATACAAGAGGGTACGATGTTTCGGGCCGTAACTGTAGACTTTGTTAAAATAAATTAAGTTTGCTGTCTTCTTCTAATGTGCAATGGTTGTAAATATATATTAAAAATTAGGAAAATATTTAATCACTCATATCTATAAAAAATGCTAGTTCTTGTAATCATTATATTTTAGTATACTAATATTTCTTTATTTTCTTTAAAACAAAATTTAATAAAATGCTTCCAAATAAATGATATGACTATGATATGACGATGAATATGAAAGATTTAAAAAATTTTATCGGAAAATAGTTGCTTTTATTAATCTAATTATTTAATTTTATTAGTATAAAATTAATAATTTAGAATTTAGTTTCCTTGTTAAAGAGCATAAACGTTAAATCATAAACTATTTCTCTAAAAAGAGTAGCCGTGACTTAATAATTTTGATTCCATATCAAAGCAAATTCAAAATCAAAGCATCATTTTTTTAAATAATAAGATTTGCTATCACTTTAAGAACAAGAAGGACGAAACTAAACTCTATGACTAACAATAAATTTTCACAAAAATTCAGCTTAATGCTTAAAATTTTAAAATTGACAGCTAAAATTTGAGCAACAGAATTGAGTATATGTTTAGAAGTACTCATAAGTCCCTTCAACAATTAACAATCTATTTCCTTCTTATCATATTTGAAAAAAAGCAAGGAAAACTTGAAAACTTGTGTGTTGTGCTGTGTTAATCTATTAATACTTAATTTAGTTAGTTTCCTTGAGTAATTAAACGGAATGAAAACCGAATATTGACGAACTGATAATTAAAAATGATGCATTAATTATACCGTAATTATTTGTTATCAATAAAATATGCATAGGAATGAAAATATAAAGGAATCAAATATCAGACATATGTACAAAAGTAAATTCATTTACTTAAATAAAGGTGTTAACATGACAGAGGAAGTTTTTGTCGTCCCAATGACATTTCAAAGAATGTTCAAGTCAATTAGAAACTCATCAACTGTCAAATATTTTCTTATACTGAAGTATTTCGTCATCTGTTAGCTTGAAAAACTGAATCGCATCTGTTTCCTTAATTTAACTCTTATTATCTAAAACAGAAATCACATCTGTTTCCTTAGTTTATCTGTTATTTCATTGTACAAAGAACATTTTATAATTTAATCAATGAATGTGGTTTCAACATCTCCCCAGTACATCGACTGTTAAATATTGATAAAATTTATTAAGTTTATATTGTCCTCATTATATAGCATGTGGTTACCATGTATATTGCGTCAGACGCTCAAATCTGTACAATATAGAGTGCCAGAATGGAAGGTTTTTAAAGTTCTAAGATTTTAATTTTCTAGACAAACATTCTGAACGTATTCAACTGAATGCCTTTTTGTAAATTTTATATCTAATAACAAAACTTTATTATCAAATAAGACATATAATTTGATAATGCAGTTTCAATTTTAATAGATATTAATAGGAATGGTTTCCTGGTTTACTCTAATATATGCATCCCCTATCAAATTTCATATCTGATTTAAATGCCAAAAAGTCACGAAAACAGGCTGTGAATAAAAGGGAAGATGACTTTAAATTGCTCTTAAATTTTCTAAATAATTTTACAAGAAAATTCTTTACAATACAATATAAATTACGAATCTAACAAAATGTAAGAAATACATAATAATTAAAAATGGGATACATAATATTTTTATCGAATTCCAATTTTACAATATTGTTGAGTTAAGTGAATTACGTTAATATCATAAAAATTATAAATATAACGAATGTTGTCACATTAACGGTAAAAAAATAGTAAAATTTTACTTAAAGAAAACCAAGTAGCATAAGAATGTAACTCACAAAAATCTGCATAAATTTAAAAATATATTTAATAACACATACTCTATTTAAACTTAACTGTAATTGCTATAATGATATTTCACTTTTATAAAGCTCACATTTATATATATATATATATATATATATATATATATATATATATATATATATATATATATATATATATATATAGATAGATAGATATAGATATATATGTATATATAGATATATATATATATATATATATATATATATATATATATATATATATATATGAAAAAAAAAATATATATATATATATATATATGAAAAAAATATATATATATATATATATTTTCATGTATTAATTTACAAATTACAATTATTTTATAAAACTATTCTCTAACTAAAAATATTTCTCGTATATGATTGATTAAAAGTAAACTAAAAATAAATAAAAATTAATTTACTTAAAAATTAATAGTTTAGTTTTAACTAATAGAAATTCTGATTAAAAAATTATATTCATTAAACTCCCCCCCCCCCCAATAAATTACATTTAATTTACGAATTTAACTTTATATATATAAGATACTAGATAAATGTTGTAAAAACATATAAATAAAATGACATGCAGAAAAAATTGAATAAAAATATGTTTAAACAAAAAATATTGTTAAAAATATAGCAATTCCATAT
The DNA here is from genome assembly GCA_030067965.1 of Latrodectus elegans. Taxonomy (NCBI): domain Eukaryota; kingdom Metazoa; phylum Arthropoda; class Arachnida; order Araneae; family Theridiidae; genus Latrodectus; species Latrodectus elegans. The sequence continues at coordinate 28,612,479 of CM057814.1, forward strand.
ATCAGTAATATTTTTACAAGTGATACACATTTGTATATAAAAACTAATTTCCCTATTGTTTTCTGAAAGTAGTTGTGTGCTGAATTGCTCTTCATAAATAACGCGAAATCGCTGGGGAGAAAGTCTTTGGGACACAATTGCTGGAGATGGTTAATTCCTCACCGAGGTATACATAGCAAATTAATGAATCTAGGTATCGAAAATGCTACTTGTTAATATCTGCAAAAGGAGGATATGCATGAGAATTTGTTATTGTTAATCAACATCACAGGAACAGAGCAGTTCAAGTCATTGCATTTTTGTATATAAATACAACTAAAATAGTCTTTTTATGTCGCCATATGAGCAGACAGCGCTGCTTCCAAGACCACCTATTGATGGTTTAACCACCTGTTGATGACTGTTGTCTGGTTTAACTACAACCACTAAGCTGATTGCAGGTAAGAGCAAATCTATGCATTTTCTTATTCGCTGGAAAATGCTGTCATCAGAAGTTATCAGCGGAATGATGTCGTTAAAGTAATCAACCACATGACAAAGCACGCGTCCACAGCTGCTTGAATAACTTTCTGATTAAATGGACTCAGAGTGCACAGGTTTCCTTTTATTCACTGAATTAAGATGGTCATCTAGAAGCAACTAGCTAATTAGAGAATTTGAATTTCAAGAGACACATTGCAAATATTCCTCGCAGAAAAGAATTCAGTGCTGTGACATTTAGTGACATGGTGTGGGTCACAAATCATGCTTACCTGTGTGACATATTCAACTTGCTCAGCAAATTCAACTCTTCTGGAGAAAATGGCAACTGTTTTCAAGTTGGTTGACAAAGTGGTTGCATTAGTTGTGCGGAAGCCTCGTGAACAGAGGCTTTTCGGACATGTTTCAGACTTTGGCTGGGATTCTAGAAAAGGTTGATCCTGAAAATTCCATTTCCAAGTGAGTGCACGACCACCTGTCTGTATTTTTAAAAGAGTTCGAGTGTGCAATTTTAGAGTGCACTTTAGAGTTAAGGCAATTCAAGTACTGATTTCTAAAAATTAGAAGAGAACTCAGATATTATCTACTTAAAAGATTTGATAGAATAAATACAATAAAGAATTAACACAATAGTGCAAAATATCACAATGAAGGATAGTGGTATGAAATTGTATCAATGTTTCTTACCAAGAAACTACACCAAAATTATGTTCGAAGAATTTCACAAAAAACAAATTTACTTTATTTACATATTTTTGAAAAACAGTTTCGTTTGAAATATTAAAAATAATTTTCTCAATAATGTTTTTAATTAAACCTTATGAGTTTCATATATAAGAATTCGAAATAATAAAATTTAAAAAAAAACATTAACAAAAAATTTTTAATTTTAAGCAATTTTAGAGAATTATGAGATTTAGCAATTCATGGATTCTTTTTGCACTTGAAAAACTTTCAAAAATATTATTTAATGCTAAAGTAAGATAGTTAAAATAACACGGAAAAATTTCAGTATAGTTAACAAACTAAAGACTCGAAACAAGAAAGATTTTGTAAATTTTAAAATTAAAAAACGAGTTATTTCCAAATTATAAAATATCCTTGTTTATAGATAAATAATACAAATATTATGATTTAATCTCTTCCTTAAATGTATGATGTATTTTAATTCACAAACAAAATAATTTCCTAGTTGAACACAAAATAAGTTACGAAAATTAAACCCCTTTTGCATTTAACAATTCTAGTTTTGTTACTATTTGCAAAAACTGTAAATTCTAAGAAAGCTCAAAATATACTGTAAAAAGTAAGAATATTTGATTAACTTTTGTTAATCTACAAAATTGCTTAATTCATTTCAACATTGGAAAAGTCTGAAAAAAATCGAAAAGTTTACTGGAATTAAATTTTTTCCATTTCTATGTCACAGTAAAGTAATTTTCAATTACGAAGAAAGTATTTTTCTCTTATTTGAAAACACTTAAGTTTCTAATCGAATGAAAAAATATGTCATCTGTGTAGCTTCTAATATTCGTGGAGTATCTATTTCATTTCGAAGAATATTTTTTTCTCTCCTATGATATCGTTTGTCGATGTCAATTCTCGCTTGGCAACGGGATAGAGCAGTACCAGACGCGGAAGTTTGAAAAACACTCTCTTGTAAAACTATCTTTTTTTTTCCAGTACTGAGGACACGCGACCAGTGTTATTTTTTACATGAAGACCAGATTAAATTTCTAAATTTGTTACCATGGTAAATGTAATATTTTCTCTCTTTATTTTTTTTACTTTTGCAGAAATCCAAGTATTTTCACTAAAAACAATTTTTTTCAAAAAAGTAAGAAAAAATTAGCAAATATTTTGGAGAAATATATATATATATCTTAGTTTTTATTTAACATCGATAAGTTTCTTGGACACATCTGTTACACTAAAATTTTTCTTATATAGGAGAACTAATAAGTTTAGATGCAATTAATTTTATTTTTTCTATATATATTTTTGTTGGAGAATACCTTCAAAATTAAAATTCTTATCAACTTTTCTTTTTTGTGCATATCACAGGTGTTTTATAAATTTAAATGAATTTTAAAGAGTTATAAATAATGTGCAATATATCATCTTGTAGTTTCTGTCAACAGAGTGTCAAGGTTAAATTTTAAGAATAGTTCCGTTATCAGGCTTGTGTGTGAAATCTTTTATTAATATATTAGAGGAGATATAATTATTATTGCAGTTGTTTTAGTGATAGTTTTAACTGCTTAAGTTTTGTCTACGTGTGAAAATTATTGAGTAATGTTTACTCAATAGGTGAATATTTTAATCATATTTTATTTTATCATGAAAATTTAAATAGAGATATGTATTAAAAAACGAAGAACATTCTAGAATGGCAATTTCTTGTCATTTGTGGCAGCTTAAAATCCATTCGAATTTATGAGATAGTATTTATACAATTCGAATTTTCCAGTGCATATTCGACAAAGCATTTTGATTATTCTATTATTAATCTATATTAAAATTGCACAGTTAATCAAGTAAATTAAATTAATTAATTTACATGAAATTAACTAAAATAATTTTAATTAATTTTTAATTAAACTAATTATAATTGAAATTTAGATTTCTGATTTAATTTACTAGGATCAGTGATATTTCAATTGTGAAAATTCTTGAATTATTTCTCTTTTCTTTGCTGTAATTATGAATAATGTTTGGTGACGGAAAAAGTATTTTTAAAAAAACGGGAGAGTCTAAATAATTATGTTAAGTATGCAATTTTTGTCTTTTATATCATTCTTAAATTAAATGATTGATAACTGACATTTTTCACAACTGTCCATTGATTTAACGAATCTTACAATCAATGATGACTGGCATTTTTCTTAAAACGTTAACAAATTTACTAAATATAAAAATGAATGTTTCAATACATGAACTCTTAAATTAAAAAAGTAGCGTTGCGTTAATTAAATATTTTATTATTAAAATTATTTAACAAGACTGCTTTTATTAATTGAATAAGGAAATATAATTTTCAAAATATTAGACACATCCAATCTTTCACTCATTAAAGAACGTGATTTTTATAAAAATTTCAAAAAAAAAATTATCAATTATTTAAATTTTTCTCACATTAAAAGCATTTGCTTTTTTTTTTTTTTTATTTTCATCACTTTAAAAAGAGAGCTCGTTTTTTTAAATAATAGAATTGTCAGTTATTTATTAGAAATATTTATAATAATTTATCAATTATTTATTAGAAATATTATCGAATTGTTATAATGTTATTTGTCATAATTTGAAAAAAGAATTTGAAAAAGAAAAAAGATATAAAGCCCGTTTCTGTACTTGTATGTCAAGTCACCGCCTTCTCTTCTTTTTCTAGATTTCCAGCAAAATAAAGAGGAGGAAATGGAATACTTCATGCGGATCGAAGTTCCAAGAACAAGTAACGATTTACAAGCTGTTATATCACGATTTTACGTTTTTTCATTCTTTAAGCTACCAAGAATGGCTTTCTAGCGCTTTTGTTGCTGGCGGAACAAGTCGACAAGGTCGTGAAGACTCAGACTTATGCCACACAAACTACGGATTGTTGGAGGAGGATGAATGAAGAAAAAAAAAACGCTTCCAATCATCTAAATAAAACGACATAACATTACAAATTACGTCACAATTGAGCAACTGAAGTAAATACTATTTTGGCTTGCTAAACCACGACTAAAACACTCAGCTTAACCTTCTTTTTTTGTCGTTCAAGCGTTCTTTTCTGAATCACCCTTTCTTCGCACCCGCCGCAGAAACAATGCTCTCTTGGTGGAACAAAAAAGACTGCGAACGTCTCATCTGCGTTCGTTTGGCGCTCAATTACAGGTGGCGAAACCGTTTGGCATAATTAAATGGTTGTTGCACAATTCACCAGTCTGCACGCGAATTGTGCGAGAGGAAGACGTGGCTGCGTCTGAAGTATAAAGAGAAAGAAATCATCGTTGTCTGTTTTGGTATGAATAAATATTTCTCCATTCATAAGATTTGTACGAGCTGTACACATTTCGGAATTGAATTGTTTCATTTGAATTCATTGAAATTTGCGAAATATTATTATTGAATGAACAAACTCGGAATTGTATTAAACTAAGTTCAGTGAATTTTATTTAGAGAATCAATATTATAAATTACAATTAAGCTTAAAAAATCTGCATTTCAGCAAAAAAAAAAAAAAAAAAATCGAAACATTTTTAACTATAGATGAAACGCTCTATAATGAATATTCTTTGATCTCTTCGAATCATACAAAATATATCATATTTTATAACAAAAACTGAATCTTAATTTCTTTTTCTCTAGATTAAAATTTTAGCTCGATCTTTCAATGAAACAATTGCTTAAAATTTTAACACAAAATTTTTTAAATGACACATTTATTGACATCATTTAAAATTTGTGCATAAGATATTATTTTTTTTCTGCTAAACCAATGTTTATTCTGATATGTTTAGAATACACAACACATATTCTGAAAATTCTTTCACGAAAAGAAATTAAACGTTGCCACAAATCCAATTCCATTGCGCTCGTTTTAAAAGAAGTTAATTTCTGTCAAGTTTTTAGTGCTTCATCCCAATATTTCATCATTGTTGTATTTTGTTTAATAGGAATGTTTTTGTTTAATAGCATGTGAAAAATGAAAGTAAAACATAATTGGACTATCCAACAAAAACTGACAACTTGTCATCCTTCGCACTTGTTGATTGAGTTGGTAAAAAAGTTCTAGAATATTCTATAAATAGTTCTCAAACGAATCACTTATGTTGGATAGTAGCATAAGAATATTTTCCATAAAGTGAAATAATTATATATATACCTGATTTAAATTTATATTACGCTTTTATCACTTTTATTAATCAAGTCCAGAATTTTACTTTAATGTAGTTTCTTGGCATCATCTCATGAAAAAATATAATTACATTATTATTACAATGCAGTATGTTTTTGTTTTTTTTTTAATCGAGAGTCAAACTTTTCCAAAAATTTTGGAAATTGACTCTGGAACTGAACCCCAGTTAATAAAGTAACAGTAACTGAAAATAGTTCAAATATCAAATATTTTTCAACTACTTATTTAAAGTTTTTTTTTTTTTCATTTGTTAGCATGTAATGTGTAACTTTCTAAAGCAGAATTTTTTTATGACATTTTTATTTGATATACCTTTTAAATTCTGTTCTTTAAGGAAGATTCATTGTGGGATAATTTATTTTATACTACTTTTATGCTTATTTTCTCTAAAGGATTCAAAAAAAATTTGCGGGATTCTTATTTTAATTTGAGAAATTTTGAAATGTTTTGCTGTCGTTGTTTTTATGTGCCATAATAACAGGTGCATTTTTTTATTAAATTTCTTTTCATGGTTGAAATATCTATTATTTTACTTTTTTTCATGAGTCAAAATCACTTTTATACATACGAAGGTATAAACATGGATAGGAGCTTATATGGAAAAGTATAAATAATAAAGAAAGTACCAAAAGTATTTATACAAGTAAAATTAAAGGGATGTTAGATAATGCACGATTATTATTATAAAGTTATCTGGTTTTATGAAGGTATCAAGTATATGATTTAGGTATCAGTGATTGTAAAAGAAAAATGAGATCTATATTAAAAATTATTAAAAGATAGTCTCTAGCCTATTACTAATTTGGATAGCTAATAGCTAATTTGAACGTTTCCTAGAGAAAACAATTATTTAGTGAAATCAGTAAATGTATAGCTTAATGATATGTATTTTATAAAAAGAATATATTAAAAAGAGTATTTTTATATTTACAATATCTATTACTTTTAAAGTTAACCAACAATACATTTAATAATAATTACTTTTTAAAAATAATTAGTTAATTACTTTTAAAATCTATTTATTTTACTGAGACACTGGGGCTCATAAGAACATATAAGAAGACATATTTGTGGTAAAAAAGTTAATATTCACTTTAATTAAATTAAACCAATTCACTGAATTGATTATATTAATTCAAACTCACTTATTTGCATTCAATTCACTTTAATTGAACAAAATTGATTTAGTTCGAATAAAATTAAAGTAAGCGGAAATCAAAGTAAATATTCACTCAAAATGATTGAAATAAAGGCTTTCCGATGATATTTGGGAAGAGCCCCAGAATCATGGGTGTTAAATAGGTTTCGCCTTCGACCAAAAACTGTCTGCTCAATCGAGTTAATACAAAAATACCAACCAAATTCTTTTAACTCTCAAATAGTGTAGTTTAAAATATATTTTAAGGTAATTTACTAATATATATATATATATATATATATTCTAGGGTTACTCTGAAATTTTTGAGATATGCGCAGACGAGAATTTACAAAATAAAAATAACGATTTAATTTTAAAATACAAAGTATTTTAACATAGAAGACGATTTTTTACTGACTTACTTTCAACTTGTTTAGCGTAGAATAAATTTTAAACAGAAGAGAAAATGGAGTTGACGCGAGAACATTTTCGCACTATGATTTTCCACGATTTTAAAGCAGGATTAAATTAAGAAGAGTACGTTCAACGGTGGAAATTAGTATTTAGTGATGAATCTCCAGCTCGCGCTACTATATTCAGATGGTTTAGAGAATTTAGAAGAGGTCGCAATTTTCTTCAGGATGAAGAACACACAGGAAGGCCGCCGTCAGCAGTAATCCCGGATAATGTGTTTGCCATACGAAAAGTGTTAATGGATGATAATCGCTTTACCTATCAAATGATACAGAAGGAACTTAACATTGAATCCGTAGCCTTACACAAAATCATTCATGAAGAATTACATATGAAAAAAGTAGTTTGCCGTTGGTTTCCCCATAATCTTACTGAGCACTAAAAAGAGGATCGTGTCAGAATCAGTAAAGAAACTCTTAAATTGCTTAACGATGGTGGCCACCGCATCATTTCTAAAATTGTAACAGGTGATGAAACGTACACACCGTTTTTTGACGTTCCAACACGTCAAGAAAGCAAAGTATGGGTCTTTAAAGATGATCCCACGCCGACTATGGTGAAAAAACAACGCGCACTGAAAAAAGTGATGTATGCCGTTTTCTTCAGAAATACGGATTGGTCAAGGCCATCAAGTTGGAAGGACAGAAAACAGTAACAGCAAACTGGTATACCACTAAATGCCTTCTAGAAATTGTACAAGAACTGAATGCTAGGGGACAATTGCTTCACAATGACAATGCATCTTCACATACAGCCGGATTAACAGTTGAATTTCTTAAACAAAAACAAATGAAAGTCATCGAAATCCGCCATATTCACATGATCTAGTGCGACTTTTGTTTATTCTTTAATCTAAAAAAGAACTTACGTGGATGTCGTTTTCATTCAGAAGAAGAGATTGATGTGACTATAAATGCGTTTTTTTTTTTTTTCAAATATTCCAAGAAATGAATGGCTTGAGGCATTTAATCTGTGGAAAATTCGTCTACTAAAGTGCATTGATGCTGGAAGAGACTACTTTGAACACACCTAAAATTTTGTAAGTATAACTTTAAAAACCTAGTTGTATCTCTCAAAAATTTCAGAGAGAATATATATATATATATATATATATATATATATATATATATATAAGTAAGTAATCTTTTTCTATACTTTATTTAGATTGAACAAAAACTATCCTTGGCCATCCTATGGGAAAGTGGTTTTTCTCGCGTTTGGAAAGTATTGTCTTTTATAATTACTCAATCACAAATTGTCGTTCAGACAGGACATTTGTATGTTGAAAGTTCCAGAAATTGTAATGCCTTCCATTTCTGAAACTTGTAAAATTTAGATACTAGCTCATGTATAAATTTCTTCACTTGATAAAAAAATTAATAGGAAAAGTAGCAGTTTTAATTGGCAGAGGTAAGTAAATGAAAATGTATCCCAATAACGGAACTTAAGTTAAAGGTACATAAGGGTATTACAAATACTTCATCGTGGACTTGAGGTAAGATAACGCTCTTTGGAACATCCAACAGAAGATGGCTGTTGCACTTCTGCTTATGCATGCTTGTCTATCAAGGTGGGGGCTGGGAAGTTTTCATGGTTTTCACTTTTGTGATACGTGTCTATGGTCACTATCTATGAAAAGTTCTTCTAGAAGACATTTTATATAGATGGACATAAAATTGGCCTTTACAAATTAAGCTGTCCCCTACGCGGTGTCAATGCAGTGTTACAATAGGAAATTTTGATAAAAAAAATTTTTTGTTAGAAACGTTTGGTAGTAATCAGCATGTCTGTTTGTTTTCAGAAATCTGAAGTCATACTGCAAGGGTGTTAAAACAAAAACATTAAGTTGAATCAGACATTATTAAAATGATAAAAGCAACTATTTTTTTCGATCGGCTGTTTACAAAAATACGACTCTTAAATAAATATTTCATTATTAAATATGAATATGTAGAATGAATCTAATTTTGAATTTCAGGGAAATATCAGAATTTTAATTGAAAAGGTAAATTTGTAATGTATGCGATTACACCCTCTCAATAGAAACATCTTACAAAGTAGCCTTTAAAACCAATTTTCCACAATGATATTTACAAGCATCTTAGATAAGTAGTATTTGTTACACAAAAAATTGGATTAAATAATTACCTTCCATGCACTGGAACACATATTTTAGGAATCAAAAAGGAATATTTATAGAACATCACGATACAATTCAATAATCGCAATTACTCATTTACGTAGTTAATTCCCTGGATTTAATAAACTCCATCGCTCTGGTTCTTTTTACCATTAGGAGGACACGTTTTATTTTTAAGCAAAGTTTACAAATTCAATTACGATAAGAAATTGTCGTAATCTGACGGTTAAGATTAAGTACTCATCGAATAAAAAGCACTACATTTTTGCAGATTTGTTTCTCACCAATCGCCCAAATAGAGCCAAAAAGCAGTTCTCCTATGGAAAAAAAAAAGAGTGAAAACGTGGCGCCATTTGTTTTTCTGGAGCAGAATGTGTGTAGGCGTTGGGGGTAGGGTGCGATCATCAGGGTCCATCCATTTCCAGATATGATGGAATTCGAATTACTCGTCCATGAAAAGCAAGGACTAGCGCTGTGGAATTGAAAGGTCACCGCGATCTTTCTTCCGATATGAAAATTCTTTTTCTCGAACATGGAATTCTTTTCGCTGGGGGCCTCGACGATATTTTTATGAACCTAATCTATGCTGCATGCCGAAATCCATCGTACCTTTATGATGGCTGCTATAGAAAGAGCTGTCCATTACTCATCACACGCGACGAATCCTTGCGAATAAAAGAGAAGACAGTTTGTTTTTTTACCAAAAATATGCGTGGGTGGAGATGAAAAGGTATTATATCAGAGCAGTCTACTCTTTTGTATTAAATGACATTATTAACTTCTTGCTCAATGGTTGCTTTTTTTTTATTAGATATAAATATGTCTTTTGTGAAACAATGAATTGTATTATTGAGAACTAAAACTTCCGCCTGATGTGTTCATAATGTTTTCGTGTGCTTGAAAATTCAAATCTTAAAAGCTTTTTTATTCAATTTTAATCTCACTCCTCAATTAGGAATTTTTAATTATTTTATTATATTAATTTTTTATTAAAATAGAAAAATATTACTTTTTAAATTTCGTTACAACAAGAGTAAACTGCAAATGTAAAATTCATCTTATTATAATGAATATCATTCCATGGTATTTAACATATAAATTTGCTATAATAAACTAGTTCTAGTTTTCCACGTTTATATAAATTTTATATAAATAATGTTTGAGCAACACCAACGAATCTATTGTTATTTAATAAAAATAGTTCGACGAAAAATATTTGAATTTTTCTCTTTTTCAGGATTTGTCTCACTTGTTTCTTATTAGGATAATTAATTTCAAGATATATTTTATAGTTTTATCTTTTACAATGTTTTTCTTTTATATTAATTTTGATATGCCGCAGACTCACAATCAGAAGTGATTAAATCGTGTTAAATTTTTTGCTTTGATATTCTAAGAGTAAATTCTCCTTTGCGAAATATAGTGTGACTCAATACTACTATTAAACAATTCTTTCAGTTAAATCCTCCAAATTATTTACCATTGAAGGTCTTAAAGCATTTCGTTGGCTAAAATACAGGCTCATTATATGACATTGCTTGCAAATGTAATATAACAATTTAACCATAATATTTAATTGTTTTGAAGGATCTGAATTAGCTGTGAAATTAATAGAGAAAGTGTAAAAGTGATTAAAATTATCCATCGGTATAAAGTTATTCTTTCAATAAATATTTTCTAAATTGTTTTAGCTTATTGCAAATAAAATTTCTTTTTGTTCATTAACTGAGTTTTTTTTTTTTTTTAAATTTGTAGATAAGTTGGTATGTTTTATTGTAAATATCCAAATTATGTTAACAAAATCTCAACGACAAAATTTATTAGTATATTGATGGCACAAAATCAATGAATTAATTAATTAGTTATTAACCGACCAACATCAAGAATTAAATATATTACAGAAATGTTTAAATGAAGTTTTAAGATTTCGAACAATATTTTTTGCAACATACACAAATTTAAATATCTTAAATTAATTAACAGGGCTATTCTATTTTAAAAGATGAATGAATGCTTCCTCATTTTGTTTTTAATTGTAGATTTTCAGAAAATGTGATATAACAGATAATAAAAATATAATAATTGTTTATTATAAAAGGACATGAAATACGTAGATTCTCGTTTTTACGAACGCGTAGTAATGTTAAAATAGTTCTTAAAATTGAAAGCTCGTAAAATAGAAAAATAAGTATCATATCTCTAAAAACAAATTTTTACCAAATTGATCTTCCTCAGTTAAATTATTAACAGAATTAATTAGCATGCATTATATTAGAAACACATTAAAAATAAAATTAATATTTAAAAATAATTTTTCTTTCATTTTATCAATAAAATAAATAGAAAAATTATTACTTATTTTTTTTCTGTTTCAAAATTGGATTTATAAAATCGCGTTTGTCCATTTTTGTTTCAATATTATTTTTTTCCTCCAAAAGGTACCTTAATCTTGTCAGCCATTTAAGTATTTACTTTTCTGACAGTCGCAGCAGCTTATCATTTTACATCTTATCATATCTGAAAATTCATGTTTATTCTCGTTCATTATATTCCCAATCATTTAACCCTCTCATACATCCTTTCACATTCAAAAAGTCCTGAAATTAAATTTCGGAGGTCAGTGAGTTTCTTTATCGAAATTCATAGAGGAATAACAAACTTTCTCTCTGGAACTAGTAAGATACTTCCCTCTAAGCTGCGACATTTACGATTATTTTTCGTCGCAAAGCAATTCAAATGCTGTCTAGCCACTTTAAAAAAATCTACTATATATATATATGACGCAAAAATGGCGTAAAACGCAAGAAAAAATCAAATCTGGTAACAAAATAATCCGAAAGGCAACAAAAACTCAATTTAGCAACAGAAAAAGGAAAACTGGCAACACTATATTGAAAACAAAAGATGCTAGATTTAGTTAGAAATCTCTTAGGAGATATATCATACTTATACCCTTTCTCTCAGATTGGGTAAAGGTTCTTAATTTTCTTCAGTAGAAATAAAGCCTACATGTCAAAATGACATTAATAAAGTTTTCTTTTTTTTAAGAATGACCCAGTCATAAACTAACACTTCCGCCATGGACGTAAATTTCCTTAAGCGATTCCAAGTCCTGGTCACTACTTGTAAAAGCACGCACCTCATGATATTTGCACTTGAAGCTATCTCTAACCCATGGGTTCTAAGGCGTATGAGTGAGAACTGATTGCTGAAGGAATTGCTTGAAAAGATTTCAACATCAACAGTGCAATCAATGGTCCAGAACTCTAAGGGTTTCTGTAATGAAAGCGTCATTTCAAGTTTCTTAACCATAAAATACAATAAATCCAAACAAAAGAAGCATAAAATCAAGTTCTAAAAAAGATCTTTCAAAATTTTAGTTCGCAAATAGGAATTAAATTTATTAATGTATGGGATCATGTTGGAAATTGGTCATTAGTTCGCAAAATCGTAAGAGTATATATGTGTGTGTGTGTGTGTGTGTGTGTGTGTGTGTGTGTGTGTGTGTGTGTGTGTGTGTGTGTGTGTGTGTGTGTGTGTGTGTGTGTGTGTGTGTGTGTGTGTGTGTGTGTGTGTGTGTGTGTGCGTCACTATTAAAAGATATTAGAAATATAAAGTGCAAAAAGTGATATCAGAAAACAAATAAAAACTAAATAAATACCAAATGAAAGCAAATGAATGGAAGAAAATTAGTATCATATTTACCGATTTCAGCGGAGGTCATTGGAAATGGGAGCTCAAAACATGGTTTTTCTGCAAACGCATGAATGCAAAAATTAAAAATTTCCATGCCCAAAACTATACAAAATCAAAAATAAACACAAAATATACACTTGACTGAACAAGAATTTATTCTAAAAACACAAAAAAATTGTAAAATAAATATACACAAAGTACACATTATATATACGCATGAGAGGACAATAAGAATATGCTTGATAAAATGGGTATAAATAAAATAAAAACCGTTCAAACAATATAAAATGAACTTTAATAATAAATTGAATACAATATAAATAAACTTAAATCAAAAAATTAGACGAATACAAATTAAATACACGATCAAAATTGAGAATAAATCTATTTAATAATTTAATATATTTAAATATCTGTGGGTATTTAATCAGCAATTGAACATTCAGGTTTGATTTAAGTAATTTAATTTCATGGGTAATTCATTGTTCAATAGTTATTTCTTTTATCGAATTTACATTCGGTTAGAAACATCTACATTTTTGTAAACTATGTCTACCATCGGTATTAATAAATATAATTCGAAAGCAACATCTTCGACGTCAATAGTATTAAATGGATTTTTTTGATTATTGAAAATATTCAAACAATTTATATTAGAAAGGAGTATATTCAGTGTATATTAGAAATATTCATTTCCAATATACGTTGGAAATGAGATTCTATAATAGATTAGACTCTTTGATATGTATTTTCTACACTAGAATGAGATTTTATATATATTTCCCATTTAGCACATATACTTCTTATTGTTATCAACCATAAAGTGGTTGTTTCTTTCGTTCCAGTTGAGATCATGACTACGTCACTTTATTACTAATCTCATTGATTTAAAATATCCATGACGTTTGATGACATTTCATCTACATCACATCATATTGAGACGGCGTTATAAATCCGATTTGTCGACGAATTTGCTGCCTGCCTTCAACTACCAATCTTCGAGCAGTAGCAAACAAGGCAAAGTTCATCATCAATTGGTAAAATCTTTGGAGACACCACACTCTTCGCGACAAACTGAATAAATGCGCTAAGCCAGAACAAAATTCCAGAAATCGTTTGGTTTACTAGTATATCAAGAGTATCGAAGTAGAGTTGCTGAGATTGGCGCTGATTACAATTATCACCAACCAACATCATTTGCGCCAAGGATGTAGTATCTTCTAGGATCCAACCTCATCAATCTGAGAACAGTTTAATATGTTAATAAAAGGTTTTCATATACAAAGACCAAACCATCGGTTTGAGAAGCCGTTTTCAATTGATTGAAGCCAATAACACGTTAACAATACAACAGAAGAAAAAGCAAAATAGAAAAGATCAGACAAAACTTTCACTTTATAAATAATTTAGGATCAGTTTTACTCCACGGTCACCCTTGGCACCAAATTTAGGCTAATATTTTTACTGGAAATCAAACTAATATTTTGGCAACCCTATTTGTTAAAAGTCGGTAAACTGGAGAGTGGTATGTTTATTGTTCATTATTTACATAATTAATAAATTAAATGGTATCATGAAATAAATTTCTCATGAATATATACTGGTTTAAATTCATTAATGTAATATTTAATCAAAACATTTTATGGATAATTTAACATATCAACTTTATTGTTTTACCATTGATGTTTGAAATCAATAAATCTGCGTTTTTTGTAAATTTTGTATAATTAGTTAAGCATATAGATAGATACAAACAATGTATGAAATATTTGTCACTATTTCAGCCATTTTCCGGTAAAAATTTACCATACGGTCACCCTTGGCGAAATTTTAAAAAAGTAGCCAAGGATCAAATGACGAATTTCCGATCGGGAAAATAACTGAAATAGTGATAAATATTTCATACATTATTGGTATCTAACAATATGCTCAACTAATTTTACAAAATTAAGAAAAAACACAGATACATAGATTTCAAACATTAATGGTAAAATAATAAAGTTGATACGTTAAATTATCCATAAAATATTTTGATTAAATTTTATATTAATGAATTTAAGTCGGTAAATATTCATGAGAAGTGAATGACAAATAGGGTTGCCAAAATACTAATTTGCTGATACTATTCACTCGTAATACGTCATATGGCTTTGGTGATTTTTTCAAAATTTCGCCAAGGGTGACCATAAGATAAAATTTTATGATAATTTAAATAGCCAAGAATGACTTAAATTTATAAAAATAAAACTTCATTGTTAATAGAATTATAAATTAACAATTACAATATTTGTATATAATCTCTTTTAAATATTAATGTCTTGCTTTCACCAACATTAAAATTTTTTTAACCATTCAGCCATTTTATTTCGTATTTTGTCAATAGATAGCATTTTGTGCTACAATTTATATTTTTTGACACATTTTCCTTTTTTTCACTTTTCTCAGTAGGGGTATAAAACTCGCTATTATTAAATTCGCTAATAATTAAAATTTTCGAAGCAAAATTAAGTAATATATATTTTTAAATATTTATATATCTTGTAAATAGGAAATCATCAATTAGTTGAATATAATTAAAATTTATAAAGATTCCATTAAAATTCAAAACACAAAATGCGTGTTTATTGTTTGATAAATGTTTTAGTTATAAACACATTATTGTGGTACTCATCCCCATTCATGAGATATATCTTTTATATTTCCCTAACTTAGATATCTCATTCGATCTACACAATGGGTTATTGTTGACCGTCTTGAACATACCTTCAAACACATTGTTATTATCATACAAATATAAATTTTTTACTGATTTATTTATTGACTGGCTTGTTTGTTTGCGTTACAATTATTCTTATCGTTGTTATCAATGTAAATATGAAAAACAATTTGTATTGGAAAATTATTATGTTTCTCTAGTTTCCATCTTTCTTTAAATAGTCGAGATATAGCTCCAGAATATAAGGGTAATTTTTACGAAACATAATAATATTATATTATCTTAAGTTGGCAAATTATAAAAAAAGTTATACTTTTTAATCCTGATAGCTTTAAAATATCATATTTGTTGGTAAAAAACTGTAACGTTTTTCAATATAATAAATTTAAAAAATTTAATAAATGAATAAAATCATACAAATATCATTCGTATCTTAAACAAGATTTCCTATGTTATCTTTATTTGGCTAATGCATCACTCAATTCGCTTAAGTACAATAATCTTATTGATGTTTTTATGGTTCGCATATGCAGTTTTCACAATTCAATTTCATATCCGAGTTTTGAGAATAAGAAACTTTAATATAAGGATATCAGTCTATTTTAAAGATATTATCTTATTATTTAAATTATAATAGGTTTTAATTATAAAATTAAATTTAAATAAAATTTTAATTATAAAATTATAATTATTTTATTATAAAATTTTAATTCTGATTAAAATAAAATAAAATTTTAATTATAAAATTTTATTTTTATTTAATCAGAAACTGTTTTATAAGTAAGCATTGTGTTACATATTATACATAAAAATGTGTGTGTAAATCTATATATATAAGCGAGATATAAATATATGCAATTTACTTTAGGAAATTCTTAAACGAATTTTAAAAGATATTTACGTACTTTATTTATACATTTTATAGCGTAAAGAATTATCATAAAATCTTGCTTTGAAAACGATTTCCTATTTCTTTAAATTTTGCAAATATTTGTTTGCAACTACGTTGACTTTAATAGTCTGCCATCTGACTCCACGAGGAGTTATTCACACTTTTGAAAGCAACGGAAAAAAAATTCGATTGAAATCTTAAAAGCGTATATTCATATTCTTATCACGAAGTCATGTTTTGCTTTTAGATCATAATTCTTTTAAGTCTAGCATCGTTTCGTAAGACTAAACTCACACTTGTCGACCCTTGCTGGCATGAAATCTTGGGATTATCCGTTGAACAAAGAAGAGAGCGTGCACGATTCTAAAAAGATCCTTGTGCAAACGCTGAAAGTATTTGAACTTAGTTTTCCCTTCATAAAAGAGTTTTACTTGAATGAAAATAACACTTCCTTAAGGTGCGTCATTTCGGGCACGTGTGCGCAGAATAGCTTTAGAAACAATTTCTTACTAATATCAAATATTTTTCGAAATGTGGAACTAAGAAATGTTCTTACAGTTGGCACGTTTCCAAAGTGTTTTTCTCTTGTTGGTGCAGATGGCTTCTATGCCGATTGTCTTTTATCGATGAACTTGAGATTCGATATTATTAAGCAAATGCTAGTTTTATTCAGCATCGTTATTTTAAAAACTTTAAAAATTAAATTCAGAGAAATTAGTTTTTACTCAGTTTCAGATTAATTCAAATTTACAAGAAATTTCTGTTATTAATTGGAAGACAATAAGTTTTTAAAAGATTGTACGCAACAATAATGGTATTTAATACTATTAATTCATCGTTACGAATGTCCGTCACAATCTCTGAATGGTGAATCTAACGCTAATTCTCTACAATAACTGAGTTATGTATCATTTCATATAGCAGCACATACATGAAATATTTTTCTTACGAGTAAGTTAAATAATTTTTGAAGTGATTAAAGTTACAGATAAATGATTAAAATGAAATAAATAGAAAATTGTTTATATTTATTACTGTTATTTCTATTATATTTTCTTTTTGGTAGTATTTATCATGATTATAACACATATAATGTATTCTTCAACACACCTATTTCCTTTTAATAGTTTTAACTAACTTTATTACCATCATCATTGATTTATTACCATCATAATGAAGCTGGCAGCTGAATTGTTAACACCAAGTACTTCGACTTCAATGAGTTGAAGAGTCTCTTGAGGATAAATGCAACAGGTGGCAGACAAATTTGAATCTGTACTAAATAAATCTCCATTGAAACAACATGAAAAAATTTACCTGATAAAATAAAGATAAAACTATTTGTAGTCGGTAAAAGATGTTTCATTTTTATTTTGCATTTTTTGTGATCACACACACACACACACACACACACACACGCATATATATATATATATATATATGTATATATATAATATAAAATTATAGAAAAACTACAATTTTTTTTCTCTATCAAATCGACTATTTTGAATATGCGATAAAGAAGCTTATAGAAACAATATACAATTACTAAATCTGAGTTGAATGATAAAAAAAAAAACGTAACAAATAGAAATAATAATAATTTCATGGGTTCTCCAAATATTTGGAACGGTATATACTAACAACTGAAATCTCGTCAGCCATAAACTGTTTCTTCATCACAAAAAAATAATCAGATGTTTTCATAAAAAATTTTTCAAGCTACAAAATATTTTCAGTCGTTTGTGGCTAAGGATGAGCAATGCTTAAGGTTAATATTAATAATTTTTTTTTAAATTTTCCTCATAAATGATTGGAGGGCTTAGTTCGATATCCATTGAAAATAATATTCGGAATGAAATGAATTCGGTGACAAAAATAAAGAATTAGGAACCAGAAATTTCTCTGTACAATATGTTGTTGCTACTTATGACACTTGAACAAGACAAGCTCACTATGCTTTTGGCTATGCGAATTAAAGTCAGAAGGGTATGCATCTTTCATTTAATCAGAGCATCACGACGGTGAAAGTACGATTTTGCTTTAAGACTCCTCCAATAACTGGCACCACCAGAGGATACAATCCTTTAATTTTGACATTGATCTGGAGAAAGAGGAAATTTTCTCCTGACCATGGGTGTCCATGGTAACTGCTCAACAACTGACATAGGACTTTCAATTCCACAGTTTTAACGAGGATGTATATTGCATGTAATCGGTGAGTCTTTGATGGAATTGAAAATCAAACACCATCCTTCCAAGCAGAAGGCCGATGTCCTAACCACTGGGTTACTATGGCCCGTATAATACATATATAAGTAATGAAAACTATCAATAATTAGAATACTCGTCAAATAATATAAAAGTTATTATATTTATGAAACATTGTACCATGAACGCCAGCGCACATAGACCGTAGCTTCTAGTGAAAAAATTACAAAGCTTTTATATAAAGACTACGTTTTTGAAAAATAATGTTATTTACTATGTACACACTTAGTTAAAAAAAATTACCACAAAATAGAGTCTCATATCGATAAAAAAAATCGAATGAGGTGTGTCAAATGCTTCAAAATTCCATTTATTAGCGAAGTCATTAAATGATGGATTCAGAGGCTTCTTTCATCCATGTTTCAGTACATTTTAGATCAGTGATGAGTTGGGAAAAGCGTGAAATCATACGCTGGAATGAGAGAAAACAATGTTTACAAAATTCGAAAAAACAATGAAAAGTATTTTTTTAATCAACGTTGTAATTACGGTTTAAACTTATTGCGATCGTTTTAGTCAAAATTTTAAAGCAAAATGTACAAAATATGACTACAATTTTAAGTTTTAGCGAGATTCTAGATTACGTTTCATTCCAGATTTTTTTTTTAATTTATCCCAGACAAAAATTCGAGGGATAAACTGAATAAGCATTTTATTGATATTCATCTGTTTTAAGGAAACATGCTTCTCTGAAAAATTGTTTAATATCCAGTAGCAATTTTTTTTCTTTAGTTCATTTTATACATTGCAAGTTCAAGGAAGTCAAAAACATGTCTCCTCCACTTAAATTAATACTCAGATTTGGCCTTAAACATATTCCATCTATTCTATCTAATCTTGCTACTGTAATTATAATTGTAACTATACAGATGTTGTTTTTGTAATCACCGTATCAAGAAAATAGCTGTAAAATAAATTTACACTTGGTAGTATTTAATTTTTAATTAGTAAACTTTAAATTTAGATCACTTTTAGCCGTTATTCAAGTTCAATAATGCAGAGAGAAATATCAAATTTCAGCAAC
Source organism: Latrodectus elegans (assembly GCA_030067965.1). NCBI lineage: Eukaryota > Metazoa > Arthropoda > Arachnida > Araneae > Theridiidae > Latrodectus > Latrodectus elegans. The sequence continues at coordinate 28,632,210 of CM057814.1, forward strand.
TTTTTTTTTACTGTAATGATCTAAATTTCAATAAAGAGGAGCGTAAGTGAGAAGAAAGAAATGTCATTCGATTATATATAATTCTTTTGTGCATAGGATTCGCCGAGAGGTACTGGAAGATTTTTTTTTTTCTTTTTTAAGGGAGGGGGGGATGATTGTCGTGAAACACGAGGCTAGATGTTCCCATAAAATTATTTTAAAAATATGAGCTTAGTATTATGAAACTTAAATAACATGAATCACGTGTAATAAATATTCCAAATTTTAAATAATTAAAAAAATATTTCAAAATCATTTAATAAACATTTTAACAAAAAATTTTTTATGCAAGGCCTGGTCATACCGTCCTTTACTGTAATTCTTAGAGGATAATCATTTATCTTATTTTATTGCAGACTCCTAGCAGGTTTTATTAACACTCCGTATATAGACTATTGATTTTTTATTACATTACAGATCTTAATTAGGAAACTTCTCCGGATGCGTTTCAGCTAAACCTATGCTCATCTAAAAATTATCAGTTTAATTCCTTGAACCAACTATTGTTGATCAAGAATTTTATTGGATATAGAGATATGTGTATCGAATTTAAGGCAATTGATGCAGGTTCTCATGTGCTCCAATTACACTATAATCAAAATAATGGCAAATTTAATTACATTCAGTATTTTCATGTTTTAAAAGATAATGCTGAAAAACTGTATAACTGAGCATAGGTAAGTATTTTAATATAATTTTATAATTTAAGTTTTTGTGATGTCATTTTTTTTATTTGGGTCTTTTCATATAGGTTATTTCTTTGATAGATAACAAAACTACTTATATTTTCGTTATATTTCTTTATCTTTCATTTTTTATCCATTTTATTTTGATTTTTAATGAATATTTAGATTTCCATAAGTAGTATATGCTTTGGTAAATTTAGGAGACAGCATTTTGTTTTTATCTAAACCAATGTTTTGTTACCCATTTCAAATTATATTTAAAAATTTGTATCATATTTAAAAATTCCCATAAAGTTATTCTTCTTCTAAAAACTTAGGCAATATGGCTGTGTGAATACATATTCATCGTTATGAATAAATATGTGCGATTTCTTACCTAATTGTGTTTGAAAGTACGTCAAAGAAGAAAATATGGTGAATATTTTCCATTAGTATTGTTGGATGAATTTAAAAGTTTCAACGTCACAACAATAGCGATGATAATTTCTTAATGAGAAATGAAACCATTTTACCATCAGTGAGGATCACTGAATTTACTTTCTTTAAGGAGTAAAAATAAATATCAATCAACTTTCATTGAAAATAATTTTAAAAGACGGCTAAATAAAGTTTTAAAGTCCAACCACAGCAAAGTGGTTTTAACTAGCTTATCCTAAATTAGTACATTTTGGAGTGCAAGTCTATAACATGTACCTAACTTCATTATTAAACAATAGTAAAAGCATCTATCTTTTGCGTTTGCGTCTATTAAGAGAGGTATGCTTGGAAATCTTATGATGTCTTCCCTTTAGGATATTTTTAAAGACCTAGTATGGGTTTCAACCAACGGAAAATATTCTTAAAGAAATTTTAAAAACGCTTATAAATATTTATGGCATATATACTATAGACATTTCTATTAAAAAAACAGTTTGATGCACATTATAGAAATAATGAGATGGAAGATTGTTTCTTAAAACTTGCTTCAGAACTAAGGTTTGAAGAAATAAAAGGAAAAAGATGCGTATGTTACAAAGTATATTGACCACCATGGAGCTTAAACTTATTGCAGAACATACTGATATCATAATATTTATTGCAGAATATTTGGATCAATATTCAAATATACATTCGTAGAAAGTATCAATTCACAATGTTCATATACACTTATTATTAACTTTTTAAATATATTTTTTGTATTAATTTGGTTCTACATTTTACACCTGTAACTTCTTATAACTGTGAATTAGTCTTATACTAAGCTAGATTATATAAAGCAGGTATATCATGTTTGCGAATCAAAATTGCAACTTATAATAAAACTTTTTTAATAATATTTACCTAAATGACATAATTTGATACACATTTAATTGCAATTTGCTGGTAATTTAAAATTGGTCTACAAAACTCTTAACAATAATCTTAGAACAGCTTATCTGGATGCCTCCAATTCTGTTTTAATTTTTCTCTAAAATATAAACTCACATTTTAGGTAAGGAATAATTTTAATTAACTCCATTTATTATTCCATTGTTTTCCATAAATAATTTTGTGGTGCTTCATGTAGATTTCAATTACGAAATTTCTTCTCCAGTTTTCCTCAGAATATTTTTGCTTGGATTATTCTTAGCAATTTAACGTGTGTGGTGTAACTTCAATCTGGAGTTAAATTTTCAATGGAGGTGAATGTTACGAAAAAGTCTTAAAATAGCCCCAGAATCAATGATTATTTTCTCTAACGAAGAAATTAAAGCTCATCGAACAATCAAGTGACTACTCATGAAGAAACATTTAATTGTTACTTTTTATCACGCCATTTCTTTTCTTTTTTTTTTTTAAGGTGAAGAATAAAACGCAGAACTTTTAGTGGAACTGTTCAAGTGTTGTTAGTGAAAGCCGACAAGACAATTTACAAAAGATCTTTTATGTTCGGAGCAATTTTTAGCAATAAGTGAAGTGAACTCAAGATCATGGAACACACTATTCTATTTCAGACGAATTCTTTCCACGAGCCGCTGGGCAACAAATTGGTAGACAAAAGAACATTCGAAAATGTCGCGCGGAAAAAGGCTTCGACCGTTTCGCGCCATTTCGATTTCTCACTACGCATTCCTTTCTCTTTCATCAAGTGGTTATAAGAAGAAGGCCCATTCAGGAAGAAGTAATTAAGAATTCAGAGTCCTTTTGTTTACGTAACTGGAGAAACAAAAGTGACTTGCCCTCTTTGAGGAAAATGCGCAGATAGTAATTCACAGTTGTAACAAATCGTCACAGAATTCGTTTCTAATTTTGGTTCTATGAAATAATTACAGCTTATAATATACAGTATTGATTTTTTTTTGTTTCTTTCGATATTATTGTTGTTACGAATGTAACTCTCATTCTAAAGTAAGATGAATTAATAATAGAATATTTCTTTATGTTTAGCATTTCAGCTCTAAATTTTTACTATTTTGTCATGGAAAATAAAAAATAATGGAAATAATAGAAATCCTTCGGGTTCACGTTTATCCTACAAGAATACATGTTAAACAGTGTTACAGAAAAAGTATTTGAGTACAATAAACTATGTTTTCACTGCTAGTATAAATTCTAAATACGCAACATTTGGAATTTTCAATTCTCGTATTAATTATTTTTTATGAATACAAGCACCAATAGTCTAATCATTGAAAAGATAAATGAATTGCTCTTATATATATATATATATAGATATATTTATATATATATATTTATTTATTTATTTATTTATATATATATATATATATATATATATATATATATATATATATATATATATATATATATAGTGTCGTAAAAATTTGGTAATAAACATATTTATTTATATGCTTGTTACCAAATGCTCAGTCTAATCAAACATATCTAATAAATGCATAAAAATAAAAACTATCGAAAACAACATGTTTGCAGTTAAAAATGAATTGAAAAAAAAGGAGCATGGAAAAGTAATTTCTGTAATACATTTCCCGCTTGTTTCTAATCATGAAATTAATATGAAAAGTCATCATTGAAGCTATTATATTAACGATGGTGTAATGTTATCTCATATTTTTGAAATACTTTATACATTTTTATAGGCTGCCTTGCTTAAACCAACCCCAATTTTTTTTTCTTCATTATTTTCCCATTCTTTTCAAATAGATTATATAACTTTTTCGTCCTTACAATTTGACACTATCCAACTTTTGGAAGTGTTGGAGGCAACGAGAGTAAAGTATGGCGCTCGAAAACCTTCCCTGATATTTCAAAAATGGGTTTTGACATTTTGGTAACCTAAAAAATATTCCTTAGAAAATGTAAACCTTAAAAGAAACAAAAAACATATCATAAATTTTGGGAATATTATTCAGCTGATGATGAATCCTTTACAATTTCCTCGAACTAAAAAAATCAACCTCTGGAAGATAGATGTTTACTTCATGGTATCTATAGAATTATTTTTAAATATCTTTGAGAAATTGATGCCTTGGATGTTACATTTCCAGTGTCCAAATGCTATATATTTCTCTCTCATCTTATATCTCTTGGATACATCCATATTTTTCTTATATTACTATGTATTACTTTTAAATAATAAATAAGCTTAAAAAGTCCTTTTAATGCTTCCTTTTTTATCTTTGTATAGTAATCCTCTAATATTATATTTTTATAAAAACTTTAACATAGCTGCCTTACCTATGGTTTAATTCTTTCCAGTATCTTTCCCAAATAAGAAATTTTTTTACTGCTATTTATCATATGCATTTTTATTTATGCTGGAATATACATGATTTTCTTTTTGTATACATTTTTATTTGTTTGTATATTTTTATATGCATGTAATTTCTTTCGTAATCCTCATTTTTAAAACTGGAGGAGTTACGAAAAATCTTTTAAAATACGTCAGTGTTATACTACATTAAGAATCAATTTCAAGAATTCTATTTTTTACAGATTTGAAAGAAAATATTCAATGCATAACTCTCCGTACTTTCTAACTCTAAAAACTCTAGCTCATAAATTTTAAAATTCCAACTGAGAAATGTTTTTTCTTCGGTCTTAGTGTAATATTCTAAAAGCAACATATTTCATTCTGAATCAAAAGAATTTCTACGACAACAAATGTATGAAGTATATTTCTGGGTTTGTTCTTCTTCAAGAGCATGCTCAATTTTAAATTAAAGATTCTATCTTTATATAATTAGAATTAAAGGAACATATTTTTTCTGTTTATTTTCTAAAAAAATAAAATATTTATATATGAATACAAAATTTCGCACACTCACAAAATTAATTGAAATCTAATTAACATATATATTCCATTTAAAAATGTTCTTTTAATTCAAATTACATAATTAACAGAATGTTTAATATGTGTGTGTGTGTGTGTGTGTGTGTGTGTGTGTGTGTGTGTGTGTACCGGGTGGCCATAATTAAATAGACAGTACTCACAGTGTTCTTCAGCGCGATCCATTTACTAAAATGATGCCACATGGGAGGAAGATTAAACAAAACAGGGAACGAAAAATTCCCCCCCCCAAAAAAATAAAAAACAAATTAGTTCCAAAAGTCACCGCTAGGAGAATATTTGGCTCTGTGTAATAAAATATAGAGTGTTTAGAAATGTAAATCAATATGGAAATTACCATTTATTTTGCATTCAAATGAGGTTCCATGTTGTAGCCGTTATCGCGGGCCACCCATTGCATTCTGTGCACAGTATGCACAACAGCAGAAAGTAACACATCTGCAAGAATCTCCCGTACAGTGTGATATGTTATCCTTCAACGTAGCCAGGTCCTGGAACTCCTTGATAGACCTTGGACTTAAGGTAACTCCATAACCAGAAGTCTCACGGGGTAAGATCAGGCGACCGATGTGGCCATGCAGTAGGAAAGTAGTTGCTAATAACTCTTTCTGTTGTGAATTTCTGACGTAGCATCTGTTGCACCCGTACAGCAACGTGTGGAGGTGCTCCATCTTGTATGAAAATGATTTCTCCCAGGCATTGTCTTTGCTGAGGTGCCTGAATGACAAAGCTGTTCAACATGTGGCGATATTTCTCTCCGATAACAGAACAGGTTTCCGGTCCTCTGTCAGGGTAATATTCTCATAGAAGAATGGACTTACGATAAATTCCGCTGTGAACCCACACCAAACAGTTACGTTTGGTGAATGTAAGGGAACTGCTCTGATTGCATGTGGTGATTTGTCATTAGATTTTACGCTTTTTTAATAGGGTTGCCATATTGCACTTGAACTACATCAAAAAATGTGCATAGTAAAAGGTAATTTCATTCCGTATTAATTTGCATCTGTTAACACTCTATTTTTTACTACACATTGCCCAATATTCCCCTAGCGGTGACTTTTGGAACTAATTTGCGGAATCCTTCGTTCTCCATCTTGTTTAATCTTCATACAAAATGTGGCGTTATTCTCGCAAATAGATCGCGCTACAGAATGCTATGAGTACTGTCAGTTTAATTATGGCCACCCAGTATATATATATATATATATGCTTTTTCTGAACTGCATTTATGACCTGATATTACATGCATTTGCATTGCAGCTTTTTATAACCTTGTAAATTTATTGAAGAGTAGAATACTGTCGAATACTTATTTCCACCATATCACTCACATTTTCTCTGAGGTTGAGATCTGGGTTCTGCGGTGACTAGGTAAGTTGTTGGATGCCATACAAGTATCCAGTGAATTAATTTTGAACACTTCTGACAAGATGCGTATTTGTATTATTACACAGGAAGTATGTGTCCCCATGTGCGTAAAAATACATCATTTGAAGGTACACTTGATTAAGCAGTATAGTTAAGTATTGCTTACATGGCAGTCATGGTACGCTAAGGCACATCATGAACCATAGCTCAACGGATTCAGTTTTCTATGGATCATATGGTGTTTAATGTAGCTAGGAATTGACTGCAATGTCCTCCAAACGTTCATTATTTTCTTTAAATTTACTAAGCCACAGGCGCTTTTGCCCCGAATGGTGGAATAAAGGTTGGACATGGACAGCGAAATGGAAATGTCACAATCGGAATCGAGTTTGGAGACATCAGCGTGAGAGACTGCTGAACTGCTGTTTATGCTTGTCCATTATGTTTCTGCATTCGGTGACATGACTTTGCGTAATATTGGATTTCATTTCCGAATCTTTTTAGAACACATTGCCGGTACACTGAATAACCTGTGCTACATTTATGATATTTTAGAACTTATGATCCTCCCACACTTTCAGCACGTGTCATTAGTTATGTTCCAAAAAGTTAATGCACAACTATACGCGGTACAAGAGTTCTTCTTTACCCATCATACTGAATTGCTTTCTTGACTATCCTTTTCCGGATCTATCTCTAATCAAAAACGTGTAGTCTATGCTTGCACAACAACTGATCGGGTACACCACCCACTGCTGCACCAAATAAACTTTGGCAATATTTTTAAGACTCTGCATCCTAAGGATTCATCCAAAGCCTCTTTGATTCTTAGCCGAGGCATATGGCAGCGGTTATAATTACCAATTGCGGCTATATTTAGTGTTAATTTTGTCACCCACACTTCACCACTTCATAAAAGGCTGCAATTTGAATCAATTAATTTTTGAATAATTTCTTATCTGCCAAATAAATTTTGCTGTGGTATTTCTGGTCTTCTTGGTATTGAATTTTGGATGTCGAGCAGTATATGTATATGAGAAAGATAATGCATTTTTTTTTTATGATTGTAATGATTGGTAAATTTTATTGAGCTTGAACTATTGAAATGGGGAAAAATTTCCTTGGCCTCAATAAGTCAGTAATAATTAAATACTGACAAACTATTATTTGTGTTTTATATATGGTGCACAAAAAAGCTCCCTTAAGAAAGTTTAATATTAAGTTATAACTTTTTTTTTAGTTTTGTGTTGCAGCACTAAATTGCACACACGAAGATTTTTAATTAAATCAAACTCAAAAAGCATTAATGAAATCTATTTTCCTCCTAAATCCATCACAGTGACATGTTTTTTAAATTAAATAGTAACTTAAAAATGTACTGTCATGTTTAATTTGTGGTGATTATGGAAAGAAATGATTTTATACCATTCTTAATTTACTTAATTCAATTGCACATATCATCAGATTCCGAATAAAAATTAATTAGTCAGCTCGTAATGTAATTTGAAATTCACATTTTTGTACTTTATAAAAATAACGTAAACATTATTAACAGATGATTTTGAACTACAGTTTTATAGTATTATGATTCATAATAATGTTAGTTGTAAATTAAATTTGTCATACCTAGTAATGTGAGTTTCGGAATCATCCATAAGGTGAATGCTTACTTAATACTTGCATGCTGTACAACTGAAGTAATTTCTCAACTCTGTTGAATTGTGATTAAGATGAGAAAAATTAATCATATAATCAGTTTTAAATCAACTAAACATTTTCCGTATTTATGTTTAGTAGAACTGACTATACTGAATAGAAATATGTATTTTATAAACTTATTGAATTTTATATGAAACGCGTGAAAGCTATCAGCAAATGAATTAGTTATACTCTTACTGTTTTTGCTGCCTTGTGCCAGCTAGGATGTCAATATGGGTTATGCTTCTCCAACTGAATTGTAATTTGGCGTGGAGTTCGATTTCCTCAGTACATGCCATAGGTACCCGTTTACCGAACCGGGATTCGGACCCAGGACCTCCATATCCGCTGTCAGGCACGCTGACCACTAAACAGAGTGGGCAGCAGTTATACTCTTATTGATATAGAAAATGCAATACCATGACATTTTGGTATTGTAAATATGTTAAGGTTTTAAAATCCATGGCGAAACATTGTATGCAAATAGTTTAAAATTCAAATTAATCGAGGATATTATAAAGCAAGATAAATCTGAAAAAAAGCGATGGACAAGTTAGGAGAACCATTATGTTGCTGTTACGCCCTGCTTAGACGTGGGCACTAAATATAGCAGTCGGACTGCATGGATTAATAAAGAATCACAGTCAACTGAGAAAGACCTTTGTCCTTCTATACGAACAGCAGAACTCGCGAATCAATGCGTTGCAAAGGAAGTTTTGTCGGCCATACAATCAACTTTGATTAACATTTGATCCAATGTAACGGAAACAATGATTGACAGATAGTTTCTTGAAAATTTTTTGATTATGACCAAATTACCATCAACGGGAATTCGTAGAAATTAAATAATTAATAGTGTTGCCAACAGTTACTTGAATAAGTGTATGACACAATATGATAATATTCCATGACAAGTCTTAGTTCTGGTTGACTAAGACAGCTATCTGATGAGAGTCTATAGATGTCACGTTTAGAGCTAATTCGATCACTATTGTGGAACTGTGCACTGTTCATATAAGTAGAGTAATAGTCAGAAATGAAATTAGCTACCATAACAGTTCATCCCTAGTACGCATGAGTAACATAATTACGACTCAATGATATATTGAATATAATTGAAACCATAGGTCCTGCTCTAATTAGCTCTTGTTTGTATTTTGACATTTGAGTCACAAAATTAGCATTTGAGTGACAAACCAAACCGTTGATGATATGATTAAGCAACTACCTTACTTCAACAGTTACAAAACGCATTTTCCTCTCTGAGCAATAACCTCTTACAATATTCATCAGCTTGAGACATTTTGAAGCATATTCAATTGCCTCTTTGATCTAAGGTAGTTTTCTCTTAGAACATGTCTAAGATGTGATTAGTCGTGGTTTTCTTATTTAACCTTTTGTAGGGAATGAATTGTGGAGAATGGATTATAACATTTGTTTATGTTATCTCTCACGACACCATCCGCACTTCAGTTGAATCTCTATCTTGCAAATATATACTTGCTTTACCACGAGAGATGGTCACACATTTTGAGCACTTTGTTTTCTCTGGGTCTCTGGGGAGGACTTTCAAAATTTTATCCTAATGTAAAACAATGAAATTACCTTTTTAGTAATTTACCTTTAATTGGGCTTCTTTTTTATTTACTTTCAATAGGTATTATAACTAAGGAATTTATAATTTTATTAAATATTTATGATTTTGTTGCAGTTAATTTAGCACTGTATTTAAATGAAAAAGAAAACGGCAATAATAACAAAATTAAACATCATTATTCCTTAAAATTATTACACTAGTAAGAAATGCAAATTTACAAAAAAATTATTTATTAGATAAATATATTATATTGAGAATAACAAATGATTAATTTTTCAGAAAACATGGAAGCCTTGATCTTAAAATATCAATATTCAGAACAGATAGCTCTGGCAGTAATAACTTAGCTTAAACGTCTGGGTATTGAATCAAACAGCGATTGCATGGCATGAACATACATAGTGCCCATTCAATTTCCATACGATGTGACACTTCATATACGTTAATGATTGCCATTTGGTGACAAACCAGCAACTGGGCAACCACACACCAGACATCTTCTTTTCATGATGTACATGGAGAGTGTATTGGTTGGAACTGCATCCGAGCATTAACAAGAAAGATCCATATACACTCATGTCCATAAATTAAGGATAATTCAGAATCACACAGAAATTGAACTCTAAAATAAAGATTTCACATGTAGAATTATCACACACATGTTGAAGAATAATATGTAAATTACAAGAAATACAATAGTACGTCGCAATAATGAGAGTGTAAGAAAGGGGTTTATAAAGAAAGGTTGCAAAAAAGTAAAATTCTTCACAAGCACTTTAAAAGCCTTTCAGTGCAATAACCGCATAGTTATGGCACAATGGAAGCATTTGGATGATGTTTTACGTGGTAGAATTATCAGCCATCTGGAATGTGGATGTACCCAGATGGAATATATCCGAGGAACTTGGAATCGCCCAGATTGTCATCTCCAGACTTTGGCACCGGTTCCAAGATGATTGTAATGTGAATAGACGTTACAGCACAGGTCACCCCTGAGTTACAACGCTGAATGAGGGCTAGTATTTGACAGTTACTGCCTAAAGAAACAGACGGAGCACAGTATCAGACCTGTCTCATCAGCTCTCTTTAGCTACCACTACGACAGTTTAAAAGCAAACCGTGTACAGACGCTTAAGGCACATTGGTCTATAATGCTCGTAAGCCTGTCAGATGTCACTTACCGCAACTCACTCACCTGGAGTAGAGAGCATGCATTGTGAACACCCATCCCAACAGTGGTCTTGTGTGATGTTCCCCGACGAGTCCAGGTTTAGCTTTCAGCCTGATTCTCGCGGGACTTTGATATGGAGAGGGCCAGGTACCTGTTACCGCCAAGAGAACACCATTGAACGACACCATTACGGTGGTACAGGATCGCTCATTTGGGAAGGAATTATACTGGGTTCCAGAACTTACCTGCATGTTTAGAACGTAACTATGACAGACCACATTTATCGGGATGTCATTTTGGAACAACATGTAGTTTTTTCGGGGCGCCATGGGTGCAAAATTTCTGTTTACGGATAACAACGCCCGTCCTCACCATGCAAACTTTGTAGACGAATGCCTTCAATCAGAGGATATCACCCGTATGGACTGATCAGCATAATCACCGGATTTGAATCCAATAGAGCATGTGTGGGACATGCTTGGCCGTCGAATTGCAGCCCGTCAACCCCCTCCCACATGTCTACCGAAACTTCGGAGAGCATTACTTGATGAATGGTGTAATATTCCCTAAAATCAGATCAATAATTTGATACTCAACATGCATAGGTGTTGTACGGCCTATATTGCATCGTCTGGCGGTGGTATACTATGTATTAACCACTATGCCAACCATGTTAAATTAGTTTTTGTAAATAGGTTCTTTTTTTGAAATTTTCTCCAGGGAGTAAATATCGCAATTTATATTAATGATGCCAAACATATAGCATCCTTTTTGCCCTTTACATTTTGCTTAATTAATAGACTTTACAAATAAGTCACATTTGTTTTTTTTTTCTGTCCGTTTCTTTGCCTAAACTTGCATTATCCTTAATTTATAAACACGAGTGTATTACTAGCAATATGCTTTAGTATATTATCCGGCGGTAACCAAGCGTTTCACAAGGCTGGACATTAACACTCTATAAAATATAACGGTTACTGTCCAAATGGCCGTCTTTGTTAACAAGAGGTGATTAAGATTTACATGTAATAACACTCTATACCATTGCTAGAGCTGATGGACTTGTGGGACGATATCAAGAGACACTGGCAATGAACTTTCTCACAAATACATTTATAAGATGCTGTGAACAGAGATGGTACTTATCTAAAATCACGACGTCTCGCCATTCTTGCGACCAAGTTATTCCTTGAGCGAAGCCTTTCGTTACCAAGTTACTGAAGTTCTTTCAAAATGTTGAATTTTTCTTTCTACATCTAAAGCTTTTTGTTCCAAAATTCCTGAATTCAAAGTAGCTTTTTTTTAATACTTTACATTCATTTGGGAATAGAAACTTCCTATTGTGCGTGTGCTCTTATATAATTTTAAAAAATATGTAACTTTTATCTTTTGGAATCTTAAAAGGCTCTTTTATTTTATTTTATTTATTTTTTAAATCCATAACACAATTTATGAGAAAAAATTTTTTTATCCAGGGATAATAAATTAATGTAATCTTTTTATTATTGATTATTATTATTAATCCAGATGTAATAAAACAATTAATCTAGGCATTTGCAACTGCACCTTGCAGTTACAAACATTAGAAGTCAAAATAAAATTCGACATCTCTATTTTTTAATCCTACCTCTATTAACCATAAATAAGGTCTCGGTAGTTTATTTGGGTAAAGCCTTTGATCGTACGTTCTAAAGGCAGTCGATTCGACTGAATTTAGTAGACTTACTAACGACCATCGTGTTGAGATGGTCATTAAAAGTTCACTAGAGTTCATTGTTCTCTAATATTTCAGGGAGGGAGATCATTTGGTAACAACTCAGGTATGAAACTGTCTTCTTAACGATGTTTCGAAATTATTTTGCTCTAAGCACAAATAAGCAATCGGAAAAAATATTTCTTAAACCTAATTTAATTCAATCAGAAAAAAATTCAAATGTATTGGTACAAACACTGTTATCAGCCATTTAAAAAAACAATTGTAGAAGCCACAGTTTATATTTTAAAAGATGGAACATGTGTTCTTATAATAGCAAAAAGAATTATTTCCAATTTTTTAACTGGCTCTTCAATGTAATAGTGTTATGTTTCATTATAATTCGTTGAAATGAAATTAAAACTGAAGTATTCAATTTGAATTCCTACGAAGCATTAAAAAACGTCCATGAAATTATAGAGCTTACTAACCAATCAGACGGTATTGTTCGCATTTAATTTAGCTGTAACCATTGCAGAGCAGCCACGGTCTGTCTCTTGCAAAGATTTCCCAGAAAGGGCGTTACCATGGTATTTACCGAAGGTCAAGGACAGAATTGTTGTGTAGAGACAAGCGGACATTTCAAAGTTCACGTTTTAAACTTGACAAGCGCTTAACCTTGTCCTTTCCTATTCTTCCTCGAGTCAACTTTGCAGAATAATTCAGCGACCATGGAAGCATGTAATAATTCTATCACTTACATTTATAACATTAACCACGGTTATTAATGGCACTGTTGCTTATAAAAAAAACCTGCGTACCACCCACGCCAATAATTCTGGTTGATTTGTGATGACACTTCTTAGAAATTATTTTATTAGAAAGGCATTTCTTTCTTGGTATTCACACAGAGGCAATGAACATATAATTCAAAATAACACCAGTTTAAAGTCAACGTCTACTTTATTAGTTGGTTTTTAATCTCTAAAAATAACCGATTAGAGCTGAATATAAAAAAGAACAGATTGTTGCAAACGTTATAAAGTATCCAAATATTCTTTACAAATGTCTGCCAAAATTTACAGGAAATTACTATTTCATTTAAAGTAACCACGCGTGTTTGTTCAACCTTATTTTCCTGTTTTATTAATTTCTAACTTAAGAAAAAATCTCTTTAATTAAATTTACAACATTTCTCATTATTACAAATTAATAAATAAAATGCATGAAAATTGCTAGCAAAAGATCCGTCAATTTTAACTCTGTTCCGTTGAAATCATAAAGAAGCCTCACTTATAATAAATTTTTCTCAAACCAACAACAGTAATAAGTGTTTTTACAGGTATCTTCTCCAAATTCTGCAAGCGTGATTAATAAACAGAAATATAAATCATTGATAACTGAATTAACTGAAATACAAGTCTAGGTGGTATGTTAAAAATAATATTTAAAAATTTATTGGGATTATACGTGGTGAAATAACAGGGTTGTACGGATGAATACCTTAATTAAATTATTTATTAAAACTTAATTAAAATGTAGAGAGAGAAAGAAAGCTAACGAAATTTCCGTGTAAGGTGTTATAGTTCAGATTAGGTTGATCAGTATCTTCTTATATCATGATTGAAAAAAATGACAACCCGTTTTTTCCTATGTGTGTACGCGCCTCCTTATTCAAATAACTATTTCTTGATTAATGAAAAAGTATTTTGGATTTATTTAGAAATTAAAATGATGGATAAGTATAATACATACAAGAAGCATAGTTATATTAATAAAAACACAAATATGTTTCTTATATTGATAGATCAATAGAAACATCTTGATCAAATCCATTAGCCATAAATTTCCAAACCAATAAATCATAACGAAAGGTATAAAATGCAGCATAAGGAGGAGGCGACAAAGGTTGGACTTTCCCACAGCCTGAAAAGCATTTTAGCTGAGCAAGTGCGTGAATCTTCGTAAATTAGAAGTGAAGACTAAGCAGACGATCTTCGACGTATCATTTCACGTTGAGGACACTGCGATCATGATATATTTTATGTCCGACACCAATAATACGCGAATATTCGAATGACACAGGATTCGAACGCATTACCTAAGACAATGAGAATGACCCCCTAACCAACCAGGTCATGCCATGCACAAGATGCGATTTATGATTACAAATATTAAAAATTTATCTATTTTAAAATATTAATCGTTATATTAATTATTTATTTTAAATTTGTATGTATACATAAGAGCACATTTATTTTAAAAAAAAAGTTTATATATATATATATATATATATATATATATATATATATATATATATATATATATATATATATATATTCTTCATAACAAAAACATAAAGATTTCAATATTAAGTTTAAGAGAATAAGAATTTTCTTCATAAGTTGACAGATGACATCTAAAAACTTGACTAAGCGGACTTCTCCCAAAATTTATAATCCAAAAAGAACTTACATTAATTTGTTCAATAATTTCGAATTTTAATAGTTAGAAAGTTAAAATTTCCAAAAAGAATAGCTTTGCTATCAGCAGCATATTTTCTATATTTAGTTGTTTATTACAATTTAAATAATACTTTTCTTATATAGTTAAGTTAATAAATATTATGTTAAAGTAGTACATTATTTTATAGGTATTGTTTTATTTTAAAATAAATTACTTGCTTAAAAATAAATTTAAAACTATTCAAAGACAAAAGAGCTAACTTTTCACAACAGGGGTTTCTGTTATTAACTTATTAATTTTACTACACATGTCTGTTAATTATTTTATAATTTGTAATAATTTTTTTCTTTTATTCTATTTCGAGAAATGCTCTTTGGCAAGAAAATTTCAAAATAAATCTTATCCTTCTTCATCTACATGTTAGCATAATAAAACAAGGAACAAAATAGAAAATTTTCGTTTGCCTAGGTAAAAATGGAGCAGTCAAAAAAAAAAAAAAAAAAAAAAAAAAAACTTATTTGTTAAAGAATTACTTGTCTAAAACTCAATAGGTGAAACAGCTGTCTGAAATTTTTGTGAAGGCTTCAATATTTTGCTATTGCTGTCATTGAATTGTTCGACTTTGAGAGAACATCTCTCTCTGTCTCTCTCTCTTTTCCATTATTTAACTATCACATTTTTACTTTACATAAAAAAGAACAATATTTTAATGACTTTTTCAATATTTAATTTCCTTGTATCAGCTATAAAAGTTTTTGAAAATATGAATGCCGATAAAGCATTTCTCTGTTTTTTTCGATTTATGACTGGCTTTACATATGGATTAAAAATTAAGATTTTAGAAATTATACTGTTAAAAAAAATATTTGCATGATAAATATATTTTAAAATGTCTATAGTATATAACGTTATGCTATTTTTATAATATTGGTTAAATTCGTAAGCATAATCAACAAGTAAGATTTACACCATAAAACTTGTTGAAATTATAGTTTCATTTTGAGAAATTTAAATTTAAAAAAAAAAAAAAAAAATCTTTTAAGAAAATTAGAGTGAAATTTATTTCTAGCTATGGTGGCGCCATCTATTGAATAAATTGATATTAAATTAAATGATTTCTTTCTATTAAGACACTAATTATTATCTTTTTGTGTCTTATATTAAGCGTATGAGTGGAATGACTACATATTCAAATTTATTATATTCTATAATTTATAAGCTAAAAACTAACCTAAAATCAAAAGTTTAATTTTCCGTAAAAATTAAAAGAAATCTATTAAATTTGATTTTTGGTTTCAATGTTTGGATTTGATTAAAAATTATCTAAAATAGTAAGGTAATTTTTAATGTATCTCCTCATTCAAAGGACCGAGTTCAGCCTCGTAAATTATATTCTATTTATGGTTGTCTGTTTCTGTAAAACATTATTAACTGCTGATAATAACCTCATAGTTTTTTAGGTGTAGATAATTTCATAACAGGTAGGACAGATTTTGTTAAATTAAAACAATTTGTTAGTGTAATCTTTAATTCTGAAACGTACACTAAATTACATAATTTATATAAATATGAAAGAATTTAATAGTTTATAAAATTTTCATATAGTTAATAAAATTTTCATATAGAAAAATATGAAAAAATTTAAGCTATGAAGTTTTAATAATAGTTATTATAGTGATTTAAAGAAAGAATGAAGTAAATTCTGAAAATGGTGCTTTGGTAGAATTTTTAAATTAAATTTTTTAACTGATACTTTTTAAAAGTAAATTTTTCAAACACTTACACAGAAACAAACAATTTCCTTTCGAAATAAATGATATGAGAAAAAACAAATTTTCACGTAAGTTTTGTATTTTATTTTCTATTATGCTTTGGATAATTTTTCAATCTATTGTATTATGCACTAACACCTTCTATCTTCAGAATTGAAGTAATTCTTTTTAAGTTGAAAAACTAAAAAACACATAACATTTTCTTAAAAAGCATTTTTTTTAGGTTCTTCATTTACATATTTATTTACTTCATTTATATTCATTTACAATTTCATTTACATATTTATTATTTATTTATTTATTTTGGTTACCGTTGAGATCTAGAGAATATAGTATTTTAAAATTATTGCTCCCATTTGTGTAGACCATGTGAACTGACGCACAAAATAAAAGTCTTGGCACATTAACAATTTAAGCTATAAGAGAAGCATTATTCTTTTGGCACACTTAAGAGTATCTTCATTACTCTTAAGCTTAGATACGAAACGTTATCTCAATTATTTAGAATAAAAATTTTTATTAAAATTTTTCCTCTTCAGTGAAACAATATGTTCATTACATTCACTTGATAATTATTCCATTATTTTATTTTAATTTACAAATAATTATACAAAATATTTTGAATTTTACTTCGGTCTACATATAATTTTCCATAAAAAGGTATATTGAAAAATTGTAAATCTTGAATTTATTAACAAAATCTAACTTATTGCTATTTTGAAATAAAAAAAATAGGCTAAAACTTGCCTATCGTTGAATATAGATTGTTTTCTTAATAATAGATTTTTTGTTTAATAAACAAATCCATTCCTGTTATGTATTTAACTGTGTTTTATACTAATAGATGGCGCTACAAACATGTTAATTTTTCTTCTATAATGTTTATTATTATTATCATTTATAAAATTTTGTAAGTTGATAGAAACATTTTATCTAACACTGTATTGTTATAGGTTATAACATTCCAATTAGAGACGATTTCAAAACATGTAAATGTTGAAATGTTTAAGAAATATTAAAATTTTGTTTTGGCATAACGATAATTCTTATGTGATTACAAAAGTTATCATTTATTCTTTTCAGTACCTCTGATCTGACTTAATGGTATTAATAAGAGAAAAAAATTATTCAAATTACTTCAGTCACGAAACACAGTTAAAGAAAAATAATTTGAGAATTTAAGAAAAAAATTTATATTTGAATACTGTATTCTAAAGTTTAACTTTATTGTAAACTTAAATTGAATTAATTATATTTTTGTAATTTACTTCTGGAATCCCAATAATTTTGACTGATCACGCTTTCAAATTTATTCTAGATTGTTAATAAAATTAATGTTTTTCTGTCAGTCACACATTTTCAGGGATGGCAAAATTCTGTCAAAACTTAGACAGTCGAAACCTATTTTCCGAAGCACTACACATATTCAGGCTCCTTAGTAGAATTCGAATCTATAAACAATTAAACATAATATCAACCTGCTATTAGCTTGCTTACAACGGAAAAAATACATAGAATTTGGGGTGGTTAAGAAAACCATAAAATTTTTATTATGTCTTAAAATTATTAGATAACTAAATAGACTGAATAACTGAAAAGTAAATAAACACATATCTGGAGGTTCATAAAATTTATGGGCAAATGTGATGGTATAACCCATTTAAGAGTAACAATTGTGTGTATGTTTTTGATTTTTATGTTTTTTGATAGAATGTATAAATGAGATAGATAACTCCCATATTACATTACAGGCTTAATGAAAAACTAAAAATTCACTTAAAAGATGAATCAGTGTTAACAAAACGAATAGAGCTGCAAATAACCTAATCTGTAAATTACCCATTTCGTGCTAAAGTTAAAGTTCATGTCAGTCTTAATCACTGAGATAAGAAAAAAACTTTTTTTCCTCCATGGTTTCAACGACATTCATTTATATATATATATATATATATATATATATATATATATATATATATATATATATATATATATATATATATATATATATAATTCTAACGATTAGAGTTTCTCCATAAATATTCTTTTCTCCACAGTCTAAACTAGTCTGGACTGGCCGCTGAGACTGGTTATAATGTTTCTCGTTGGGCCTAATTCTGTGATATGTACCATCTACTGTCGCGCAAAATCTTTTATGATTTTCATGATGGAAACCCACGACTAAAATACTTTGAAATTTTATGATAGATATCTTATAGAAAATACTAGACAAATTAAGATTTCTTATTTCTCCAATGCTTTTTGTTAAAAGTATTTTTATATCATATTTACTGAAACATTAAAAAAAATAAATTAGGTAATTATTAAATATTAAATAGAATAGGTATAATAAAATTTATAGCTTATTCTCCTTTTTCCAACTCTTTGATTCACTTAAATATTTGAAATTGGATAAAATTATTAATAAATAGCGTGTGGTTAAAAAGCTTCTATTTTTTTCTTATTTGCATGTTTTTTCCTTAATTTATATCAAAATGTTTTGTAAAAACTTAAATATTGTTTAAAAAATTGCAGTCATTAAGGAGAGTGGTGTTCTTTTCTTTTGATAATTTATCAGAAAAAGCAGAATTTCGTTTTTTAATATAATTTAAAAAACAAAACAGAAAAAAATTTTTTGTGGAAATGATACTATCGTTCAAAAGAAATTCTATTCCTTTAATCTTATAAAAACGTTTTATTATTACCAAAGTTTCTCCATTATTTTCATATTAAACAATGATGAATATTTCTAAAAAATTCCAAAATTAGTGAACAGTTATCTAAAATGAATATTTTAAAGCAATGAAAGCCTCAATAGGTGTTGATTATTTTTTAAAAAATTATAAATTTCATAAATAAATCATTAAATTCTTCAAAGTTGATGGTAACACCTAACGAGATTAATTTTTTATCGCAGTTGAATTTTGCAGATGATTCATCTATCTTCGTTCCATGCAGTTTTTCAGAGAAACAGTGGAGTCTAAAACCCTTATTCTTCTTTTATATGTTTACACTGTAGAATTTTAAAAAAGACATGAAATGATCGAAAGACAGTGAAAATAAATTTTTTCATTGTCTTTCGGATTCTTTGACTGTGATAAGCTGTATAATTTTGTATTATTATATATAATCTGCAATGCAACGCAATAGTAACTAAACAATATAGTTCAAAAATTCAATCCTAGAACATTAAAGGAAAATTATTTATATTTATAAAAAATACGAGCATGATTTAAAGTTAGAAATAAACGGAGCAAAAACCACTTAATATAATTACCGAAAAAATTCGGTAATAAATGCATAATATATAGATAAAAAGAAAAATAACAAAAACAATTTTTATGTTTAAGAAATTGCATGTAAAATATATTACATAAATTGTATTTTAAAATCAATTTAAACAAAATATCAAAACAATAATTCATTTTTTTTATGATTCAAGTAAAAATATCGAAAAAATAAAATCAATCATATATTTTACTTAATAGGAGCTATAAGGGGGATTTAAGCTAAAGAAAAAAAAAATTCCAAATCAATTACATAACTTATACTGTGTCATAGATTAATGAAACATTTAATTAAATGATATTCATTTAATATTAAAATTATCGAAGCTGAAAATGAAAATCAATTGTAACAATTTTTGTATTTACCAAATATAATAGGTTTTAACACACAAATGCACAACTTGAAAATTCTTTAATAACATTGCAAAATGTAGTTAACATAAGAAATCTAAGTCGATAATATTCATTCCAAAATGTATCAAACAATGGAAATTTTGGTTCACTTTAAGATAGCCCTAGTGAATAGTTTTTTTTCTTACTTTTCCCTATCTATATTACCACTAAAATAAAAGTTACTTTCTGAATTATGTGATAGCCACTTTTTCCCTCACCATTTTAAAATCACAAAATAAATAGTTCTTTTTAATGCACTAAGAACATAATTATTTTGGATATTAAGAAGATCGCCATTATATATATTGACAAATTTTAATGTAAATTTGGAATAAAATCATCTTGTCAAAAGAAGAGATTTATGCAGATTAAACTTCTCGTTCATTATTCTTTACAATTTCTTTTCCATTATCAATGCAAACTAAATTTGATTTGTTAAGAAAAGTAGAATAAATTATTAAGGAACTAAGTAAGTGAAATCTTGGTTTTACTTCCTTTTCGACACATAAGTGATTTATCGTATTAAGAAATAACCAATTGCTGTTTATGATCTACAACATCTCTTTGTATCTTCCCATTAAAAATATAAGTGACATCTTCAATATATCAATAAGAATGGCATTTAATATATTTTTAAACCTAAGAATAAATTCTGATTTAAAAATCTAAGTTTTTAATGAATTGGACACTAAACATCTATCCAAAAAACAATTGCTATAAAAACCCAACATTTTTTGACACTCACATTAAAAATCAAGGGAGTTAGTATTTTTTAAACTATTCGACAGCTACTGTAAACATATTATTCAATTACCTAAAAAATAAATAAATAAATAATACCACGCGTTAATACATTATAACGTGTTTTTAGAACACTTAACGTCATGTTTTTCATGGATTTAATTTTCCTGCAAATGCTGAGGATCATTTTCAATATCATCATTAATAAAATGTATTGCTAAAATTAAGTATGGTGATATCTTTACTCTAATTCAAAAAATTATAAAGCAAATGTTAAATTTATAAGATTTTTCTAATACAATAATAATTTGTCACAGATACCGTATAATCAAAGATTCCTTATTCTGAAATCTTTGGCGATGGAAAAATGTTGCCAAGCTAACGTATTGTGAAGTGACGTAAATACTAGGGTTGCCAAAATGAAATTTTCTGCATATTTTTTATAGGTCTCTATATCTATGACGTAATAAGGTCTCCATATCTATGACGTAATAAGGTCTCCATATCTATGACGTAATAAGGTCTCCATATCTATGACGTAAATAGATTGCTAGATACATAAGAAGATTCGCCAAAAAAACCAAACTTTGAATTTGGCATCCTGGATATTTAATTTAATCTGCTCCTTTAATTTAATATCAAATTCAACTATAAACAATAAATAAAGTTTTAAATAATTTCAGTTTCAGTTATCATCTAGTTATGCCAAATTCAAATATTAAAATTATTCATAATATAATCTATATTAATACCTAATCAATAATTTCCTGAAGCTGAATTAAATATTGTTTATATTTAACTTATTTCTATCTATTAAAAGAAAACAATAGGGTTATAAAACATTTAAGTTCTTATTTCAGTCTACTATGTTTATTATAAATTAATTTAAATATTGTTGGCTGCGGTTTTAATATTAAAGTTTGTATACAGTCTCGGCAGAATTAAAGAATATTCGCTGGAACAAATCTGAAAGAATAATCGCTAAGATAACAAATACTTGCTTTAGTTTAGTAATAATTGAATAAAAACTTAATAATAGAATAAATTTTTAATTTTTATCTGCAAGTAGACTTTTTATTATTTGAAATATTTATTTTATTGACCAAAAAAATTAAGCATATATATTTTATTTAAAAAAAATATTCAATGTGAGGTTTTCTCCAAAAATTTTATAATACATCTGTTATATAAGAAAAATTAATAAAATAAATCGCAACTGATTTTAATTAATTTAATTTGATTTTGATTAAAAAGCACAACTCCTTTTCAGTTTATTGCTTCAGTTTATTATCTTGAAAACTGTTCATTTTTATTGAATAAAAAACTATCTCTTTTGTTAATTTTACCAAACCACTGTTAAATTCAAAAATATAGTTATAATGGTAATTTTAAAGATACAAATTATAAATTTGACTTAGATAGTGAAGATTTTTTTTCACCAAGTTTTATCAATTGGAATTTAACTATATCGGGATTTTTCTAGTGAATTTTAAGCATATCGGGATTTTTCTAGTGAACTTTTCATTTGTGCATTTACCAAACCATTGTTAAATTCAAAAATATAGTTATAATGATAATTTTAAAGATACAAATTATAAATTTGACTTAGATAGTGAAGATTTTTTTCCCAAAGTTTTATCAATTTGAATTTAACTATATCGAGATTTTTCTAGTGAATTTTAAGCATATCGGGATTTTTCTAGTGAACTTTTCATTTGTGCATTTACACTCAGTAAATATTTTTTATGACTATCTTAAGAGATCGTAATGTTTACGTTATTAGTAATACAAACAACACTCATGTAAATAAAATACAATAAACCAATCTGAGTATTACGTAGACAAGATTTTGACGTGTAAATAACCATGTTATCGTTTTCTACTTCATTCCATAAATGCTCTTCTGACATATGCTGAATACGATGTGAAGTGAAGTAATTTGATTTTCAAGTTAAAAAAAACGAAAACAAAAATATATATTATTTCCTTACCTGCCAAATTATATTACGGAAGCGGGAAATTCGATTACTAAACCATGGATAAAGCTGTAAAGAAAATGAAAAGTTGTATTCCAACTATTATTGTGGAAGATCACAATGAAGTTAATATTTTTCTATTTATTTTTGTTGCTTTTCATGGGTATTTTCATTTTATTTGCTTTGTTGATGGATTCTGCTTGTAAACTTACTTACATCTTTGATCCAGATGAAATTATAACAATAAATGCTCATCCAAGTTTTCTTTTGTAATATAAAAATATGCTCCTATTTTTAAAAATTATTATTTAGTTTTGTATTTTAATTTGATAAATTTTCACGTTATCTAATTTTTTATTTGTCATAGTCAATACTTTAGGATGTGAACATCTGATCACATTATACACATTCTGCCTAGACCAGTTAAAAAAATTTGACTAATCAACACATCTTAATTCTTAACAGTATTAAATGGAACATATAATATTTTTAATTAATAAAATATTCTTTTTTATGCTGTGGAATTCTTTTATGTATACTGACACAAATAGCTTTCTTTTGTTTCTTTATGTATATATTGTTTGTAATTGAGTAATTATTTCTTTGAATCAATTCTAGAATTTTTTTCACATTGAACTCATATTAATCAACATTAAACAAGTGTGTAGTCAACTATTATTTTGGAATTTTATATCTCTAAGTATTTCAACTTTTTCTACTAGATCAATAAAAATGAAAGGATATTTGATATGGTAAATTTTGTCCCTTGAATTTGATATAAGTTTTAATGTGTGTGTTCTTAGCTTTTTAAACTTGTGGGTCCTAGTTTTGAATCCCAGTTCGAGCATAGTTGTTACTTTCTCTGTTTCTCTCCTTTCTTTTGAGATGATTTATGAATGTGGTCCACTGTATAAATGGGTTTGTGGTGATAAGGCTTGAGTAAAGCTGCTCACCTCCGTGGCTTGGTTCACAAATGCCCACTGGGTAATGACAAATCAGTCGAGAAGTTTCAGCCCTTGTTGTGGCAAGGGTTAGTCTCCCAAAAAGCCCACCATTATTAAAAAATGTTTTTTAAACTGAGTAATTATAAAATTTATGTACAATTTTCATGGATTCAAAAACATTCTTTTTTGACTGCTAATGTTGTTTTTTTTTTAACAAATGAATTATTAACTTAATGCTATCATTATAAAAGAAGCATCAACATTATTGCATCATGAGTCAATATAATCCTACAAATGCATTCAGAGTCGAAATAACTTTAAACTTTTTTGTAGATTTATTTTTAGTTAGTTATAGTTAGAATAGGAGATGGAAAATTGGACTTTTATTATGTTGTTTTACATAAAATTAAAGAAGTGAGCCTTTAATTAAATTAAGTGATCCTTTAAAAAAATTGTCCACTTTATTTGGGCCGTTGCTTCACTGTATACAGTTTAGTTCATATTTATATGCAGTTTGTAATCTAATTTATATTGTTTGAGTAATTTTTTGGAGTTATTAAGAACTTCATAATTTAATACATAACAATCTGTGGAAGAAATTGCTGTAGGAATAAATGTTTACAATTCGTAATTTGTCATTCATAACTATTTTTAAACACAACAAAACTCAGAGATATAATTTTTGCATTTAAGCAATATTTTTTATTAATATTTAAAGTAAGAACATGATTTATTCACAGAAAGGAATATAAGCATATTTATCAAAAGACATAACTTCAACTATAGTTAATAATTACTTTGAGAACTTTAAACCTGTAGGTAAATTTGGTAGTATTTATTTAATTTACTTGGATAATCTAATGATCTTATTTCTTTACTTCTACTATCTACTTCAAACTGCATTGATTTAAATGCAATTACAATGACTGCTTAGTGGTTAAATTATTGGAACTTCCTTTCTTAAAAAACTTTTTATTTTATGTTTTAAAGTTGTTAAAGTATCAATTTTCCATAAATAATTTTTTTCTGAAATTTAAAATGTTTCAATGAAATATGAAATATTGCATGTTATAGTTGATTAAAATGTGAATGTGCTAAAAAAATTTGATATTGAAATAAAATTGAATTAATTTTTAAAAACATTGAGAGGTTTGCAATTAGTTATTTTCTAAAGTTTTTACTCTGTACTTATTATGCTATGTGTGAAATGTATATATTAATCAAATGGCATGTTATAGGTTTTATATCATATTTATCGTGCTATTGGATCCAAGAAATTACCTTTTAAAGATGGTTTGATGATTCACTTTGATTCTCATCCTGATCTTGTCATCCCTAAAACTTTAGATCCTGAGAGAATTTTGGATAAAGATTATGTTTTGAAGTATCTATTAATTAATAATACATTTGTTATATTTATAGTAATATTTCTATCAGTACAATGCCCTTGAAATTTTAGTTTGAAAATATAATTTATTAAGGCTATAAATGTTTATGAAGTTTGTAATATTAAAATTTGTATCAAACAGGTATATAACAATGGTGTATATATATATATATATATATATATATATATATATATTTGTATGAAATTGGTATATGTAAGAAAGAAAAAAAATAATATGCTAAGTTAAAATATAATGGTGCAAGGGGCTTTATATATTTTCATAGTTTTTACAGATTTCCTTTAAAATTCTTTTATTTTTAAAGCAACCTAAAAATATGAAAACTTAAACCACTAAAAAATTATAGTTTATATATCTCTTCAGTAATTTTTTTTTAAATATTGTAATATTTGTTAACTTGTTTATTAATTTTGTAGAAACTACACTTATATGTCTGTCATAACAATCAATATTATTAGTTAGTCTAGGATTATCTGTTGCATTATTAATGTGAAAAAGTTACAATATGTTTAAATATGTATCATTGTAATTTTCTTCTTTAAACTAAAATTAAATATATAATTGATATGTTTTATACCTAATCAAGCAAAACATTTTTCTCATAACTATAAATTATAAAAAATTTACAATTTATGATTGCATACCTCAATATTTGTATGCTAAAAATTATATTTTTTTTAAATGAGTTTTGCCAAATTATATATATATATATATATATATATATATATATATATATATATATATATATATATATATATATATATATATATATATATATATTTATATTTATATATAATATATATTATATGAAACCAAAATTTTTAGATGTTCTTATCTTGATATCTATTTGATGACATTATATAGTAATCATTTTGATTATTTTGCTTCTGTTAATATAATTTAGTTAAATGTTTATAGCTATTCATTTATATAGAATATTATTTTTCATCACTGAATGTTATTTGTTAATAATTTTTCTTTCTAATGTTTTAAAGAGCTACTTGTGAATTAGGATTTTGGTTGTTTTATTATTTAATTATCATCATTGACTTCTACCTAGGAGCTTTATATTTTAACAAGTTTTAAAGTAAATTTAAAGCATTGCATGTATAAAAAATATTGTGCTTCTTATTTTAAACATTGTAAGTCATTGTACAGATTCATACATACAATTAATATGCAATTTTTATATTGCAGCTCTTTGAGTATAGAAAATTGGATTATACCTTCTGTATATGCTGGACATTTTAATACAATTGTATGGATGAAACCAATTTGGGCTGTTCAATTGAAAAATGGCTTGCATAAATTCAAAATTGGTGTGGAAAGAAGTTCAAAGGAAATGAAGTGAGCTTTATGAATTATTTTCTTATACTTTATTTTCTTGCAAAAATATGATTAATAACATTTTTATGTATTCTTATTTTCCTGCATATAATCTACAATGGTATAATCTGCATGACCTTTTTTTGAGTAAAAGAAAAAAGCCATTTCATAATCCATTGCAATTTTTTGCTGTAGAGTTGAAAATTTAAACTTCTGATTATGTGGTGTTATAAAAGAAAGAATATATAGTTTGGTTAAAAATATAATAAATTGTACAGAAAAAGCATTTATTATTAAAAATATTTCACTAGCCGCATCTCAGTGCGATAAACTACCCTAGTAGCAATTCAACACTTGGGTGGTGATTGAGTTAACAGGTTGAACCGATGGAAACTCAACGGCCCCTGTGCGGCAATAGTGCATGGAACAGTGCACTATTTGTCCCTTCGGCCAGAGAGCAGCTATGGTATCCCAGCCCGTTCAGTTGAAGTGCACAGGGTGATGAGTTTATGGTATATGGGCTGGTCAGTTTATTATGATTCCATGAAAAGGGAGGGAGTGCAGCAATTATTTACTTTGCCATGTAGTTTTGTATTCTACTTGTGTACCAATGGTGTTTTCTAGTTTAAATATCAAAAATACACTATTGTTTAAAATAATTTAACGATAGTGTATTTTTGTTAATGAGCCAGACAATATTGAGGAAAACCCACTTTTTTACATAAATTACATTTTACCATAAGTTTTTTTCATACATAAAAATACTTGTATTAGAAGGTCGTTTTTTTTAGAATAGTTTTGAATAAATTCAAAATGTAATAAAAAATTCAGATAGTATACTTAAGTGAAATTAACATGAAACATATTTTACCAATCATTTAATATTGTTTTTCTCTTGGGCTTATCAGCATTTTCAATAGTTTTTATGGAAGGACACATAATTAACATTCAATAATTTCAGTATTGGAAATTTCATTTTAATTATTATTATTTTTTACTAATAGAAAAACTCCTATAAATTATCTTCGAGACAATATTTATTGAGAATTTTTTAAATAGTTTCCAACTTTAGAAAAAATAAAATTTGAATTTGCAATTTGTAAATTGATATGATTTTCCAAATATTTTTTTTAAAAATTTTACAATGGATATTTAATTGTAAAAATATGTGAAAAATTATTATTGCTTCTATAAGACATATTTTTAACAAGTCCTTATAAATTCATTCAAAAGTTTGGTTCTAAAGATTAAAATTATAAGTTATTCCTTTAGCTCTTCCAATGTATTTGTAACATTAAGTATATATTAACATAGAACACATTTAAACAAGAGATTTTGATTTATTTAAAATAGAAGATTGATTTTTTTAAATATAGAACACAAGACAACTTTGTTTAATTCCTTTTTGATATTGTTTTTCATCAATTTTATATTAACAGCAGAAATATTGATTTAAATATGAATATTATTGAAATTTTTTAAAAGAAATATTTGCAGAGCTAAGGGCGATAAAAAGTTACAAATTTTTGGTAATAAGTGTATTAAATTTATTATTGTGATGAAATTAAAAATACAGTTGTATTCTCAGTTACAAGTGTTCCTATTTCATTGTATTTTTTAAAAATAATTGTTAAACTCTCCATTTCAATATTTATGAACTTAATTACAAAAACAAAAGGCAAAGGTTTATTATTATTATTATTTTTTTTTTACATTTTATATACATCAGACTGGGCTTTTTCGAAAGTTCTTTTTAAGTGTCCCCCATCTTTGTCAGAAGCACAAAAAAGCCATTTCTTAGTATATTGCTGTACATCACTCTCTGTAATACAGCTGCCATGACATTGAGTAGAAGCTACAAATAAAAAATAAAAATAATATCAAAAACAACATAGCTTTTCAAGCATTTTTATTTGATACTATTAACATTAAATTGCTTCTGAATAAATTCTGTCTAATCTAACAGAATAACTTTAAATATTATACTGAAATGTCATGCAAACTTTAAAATTATTAAAAGATTATTAAAATTAAGATTTAAATTTAGAAGGAAAACTTATAAATTATAAAGTTTATCTATATACTATCAAATTAACATTTTGATCCAGTGGCAAACTTCACATTTAATAAGCATGTAAATATGTAAATGAAAAATAAAAACTATCCATTAATTTTTCATAATAAATTACAAACACTATATAAAATGAAATCACATACATTAAACAAAGGATGGCAGAAACATAAGAAATATTGTGTTCTTATGATTCTTTTACAATGGTTATGATTCTGAAATATTTAGACTAAACTGAATTAGTAAAAATAAATTTTTACATTTGAATTTAATTATGTGTTCATATATCATTATATAATTTTTAAAATTTATTTCTACAATTTATTCTGTGTTATGAGCACACATCATCCATTTCTTTATATATTAATGTACATCAATATCTGTGATACAGCTGTCACAGTGGCAAGTAAAAGCTACAAATAAAAAAATTTTCCTCATACAAATAATCTTAATTAAAATAACTCCAGATACAAAGTAAGGTCAACATTACAAACATTTTTATAATTGATACTATTAACATTAAATTGCTTCTGTTATAAAACAATTGTAAACATTACATGGAAATGTCATAAAAATTAAATTTATTAGAATATTAAAATTAATGTTTAAATTTATAGAAAATAAGAGTCATACATTTAATCCATATACTGTAATCTACATTTTGATCCAATGGTAAACTTGGTATTAAAAAAATATATTAGCACAAAGATGATGAAAAATAGAAAATAACAATTCTTCTTAATTTTAAGTTACAGGAACAATATAAACTAAAATTACATATATTAAACAACAGATAATAAAACATGCAATTAAAAATTAATACAGAAATATATGAAATATTGTTTATTTATGATTGGCTACAATGGTTATTATTCTGAAATATTATGATTAAATTGAATTAGTTAAACTTTTACATTTGAATTTAATAATGTTTTCATATAGCAATATATTACTTTTAAAATTTATTTGTACGAGTTGTTGATCTTAGAAAGTTTAAAAATAAAATCCTAACCTGTAATCAAATTTATAACATTCTGAAAGGTGGAAAATGGATGCTTAATACTTCTAACACTCCAGTTATACTGCTTTGACAAATCAGTTGTCATTATTTCCATGATCATTCTTCTGAAAATGCCACTAGAGCTTGTGCCATCTTTATTATTCAAAGCGCAATCACCTGAAAATAATTACAAAATATTAAAAATATAAAATTCGACTTAAGTTTTAGTTTCTCAACCCTACTTTATGTTAATACTTATTTATCTATCAACTAAATATTTTTATATTGAAACTTAATGTTTTTCGTTATTTAAATGTTTTAAATTACTTTGAAATTTGCATTATGTCAGGAAAAAGTTCCAAGAAAGAAGAAACCAGACCAAATATCTGGAATCATTTCTTTTAAAAATGTATGTATATATATTACATTAAAAATTTACATTATATATAATTTTTACAGCAAAATATAAACATATACTTCAATATTTGCCATTTTGAAATACAAAATTTGCACGTTGTATGCATTGGCACTAATGTATGGTTTAATTATTTTCCATGTAATATTTGTAATATTTATTATATTATTTTGCTATTATACTATACAATATTTCACTCTATAAAAATTGTTGTTTATTATACAAAAATAAAATAATGAAATGAATAATTATTATTAGAAAATATATTTTAAAAGCAACATTTACAAAAAAATAAAATAAATAAATATTTGGTTTAATATATATATATAAAGTACTTTTCCATTGTAACCCATTAATAATCCCAATAATGGAAAAGAAAAAAAAAATCATAAATTAGTCATAAATATTCCATTTTTACTGTGTATTGTTTAAAAAAGTTTATATTTTTAAAAAATACTAAAAATAATACAAACATTTTATTTACATTTTTTGCACGTGAAACTAATTAGACCAGAATATACAGTTTAAAGTGGATTCCAAACAACTATCCAAGCCCAAGGTGGCATTCAAACCCATTAAATGTTGCTATTTCTTCAGGTTTATAAGCAGGGGTATAATAGAAAAGTTCTTTTTTTTTACTTTCTATTCAACAGAAGAATTTGTTTGGAAATATAATTATATTATACTATATACATAAAACTGTAGATTTATTCATATATTTAAGTATAAAAACTAATATTAATACAAAAACTGTACATTGACCTATGCTGGAAATTATCTTCAACAACATCGACTAATTTCAACAGTCTACTACAAATAGGCCAAAGATAGAATAAATTTTATTATGAAATCATGGAAATTTTTGTATAAAAATTAATTATTATGTAACTATTATAAAATTTTAAATGTAAAAGAATAATTAAAATTTAAGTTTTATTAAGATTTAAAAATTACTTAGACATTTGTTATTTACCAATTTATAGAAAATCCTTACAATATAATATTATATAATCTGTCCTGGCATTTATCATAAAGATGGATTTTTACGTTTGATTAGCTTTTAAGAAATTTCTTTTGGAATAAAGCTTTAGATCACTAAATTTATTTGAAAATACAAACCTATTTATGGCCAAGTTTCACATATCAATGCTAATAGCAAAAAAGAAATCTAATTTAAAAAATAGCCTACATAAAAAATATGCAAAAGAAATAATTAACATTGCTCTTTAGGGTGGTTACTGATTTTTAATTATCATAATAATTGTAGATTATTAATATTATGGATTCATCATCAAACACAATGAGCAAACTAAAGTGAAATTTAATACTAAAGTACATATTATTTAAAATAGATTATTATTTGCAATGCCTATTTTGACTTAATTTTACGAACACAAAAATTATCTTTGTAAAAACAATGTGACAGAATTAAATAAATAGACAATTT
This sequence comes from Latrodectus elegans, assembly GCA_030067965.1. Taxonomy (NCBI): domain Eukaryota; kingdom Metazoa; phylum Arthropoda; class Arachnida; order Araneae; family Theridiidae; genus Latrodectus; species Latrodectus elegans. The sequence continues at coordinate 28,663,994 of CM057814.1, forward strand.
AAAGATATATACTTTTTATTTGCTTAAAAGAATTCTTTTAAACAAATAAAAAGTATATGTCTTTAAATTGTCTATTCATTTAATTCTATTAAATTGATAGTATTTTCTAAATTATATTGTTACAAATAATATTCAAGCTCTTAAGTAAACATACAAAAAAGATGGTAAATAACCAAACGATTTTCAAATATTGCCGCCACATATGCTTAGACCTATTAATAAGTCTGCACATGATTTTATTTTCCTTCAATCTCAATGGTAAACGCTGCAGCCACCATCCAGCGACCACTCTATCGGCAGCTGACGACGGTGTTGTGCATAATATGCAGTAGAAAATACAGTGACTGTTTCATGTATAAGTTACTGGGCAGGGAATGCTGAAAAAATTTGATGTAAAGTGAGTTACTAATGAAACCAGTAAAGGGCCACTGTGAGGTGAAAGCATCAGATTGATCATCAAAAGTGATACTGCTTAGAAGATTCTTACAAAACTTATAAATTTTAGTTTTTAATAACTTTTAAAATAAGGTTGGACATATTTTAAAAATAAAATATATTTGTTTCATTAAGAATTTAACAAATTTATTGAAATAGTTATGAATTGCGCATTTTTTCTTTTATACTGCTCATTCTTTATTTTTATCTTATGTTTGTTGTCATTTTTTATTTGTCCACTCTATATCTTTTAAATTGAAATTTACAGTTTAAGTTATGCACTTTTACTTCCACGTGGTCACACATATGCCATGCTGAATATTTTCAGAATGAAACAGCAGAGGTCTAGACAAAATGCAAAATGGCGATAGCCTATAGCAACTGCAATATCTTTCTGGGAAATTAAGTTCATTCTAGAATGTAATTGGAAAAAACTGATTATATCTTAAAAAATTCGTATGAGTCTTGGTGCCATCTATTATTTATTTCATGAAACATAAAGGGCATTTTTTTCAAAACTTTACTGTAAACTTTTTGATGAAGAATGTTTTTTTTTTTTTTTTATCAAATTATCTTCAGCAGTGCATAATATGCAAAACGGAAGTCGAAACGTTTTAATGCATAATCTGCAGATTATACACAGGAAAATTAATTTATATAATTGCATTTTGTGGAATGTTTTTCTGTCATTGTTTTGTATTATGCAACATTTTTTTAGTTGCTAACTTTCTCAATCCATTGTTAATATATACTGTTTTGATTTAAAAAATAAATCATCATTTCTTATTAAAATAACAGTTGATGGATATTACAATTGTGCTTTTTACATGCTCATCTGTTTAGTAAGTGGGAATTTTTTTTATAAGCAGTCTATTGTGTGTCAAAAAGTCCTCTGGTAGGAAAAACACAGTAGGTTTTAATGTGTGTGTGTATGTATGTATGTATGTATGTATGTATGTATGTATATATATATATATATATATATATATATATATATATATATATATTAAATGTCAAATGAAGAATAATAAAATGAAAATACAAAATATAGTAAACAGATTGAACATAGATACTTTGAAATTTAAAAGAAATATAGAATGAAAGTAAAATGAAACAAATTACCAGCATGGCCAGCTTCTTCAGGGGGTGTTGACCATATTGGCATAAAGTATGGTTTTTCTGCATCGGTTCCTCACTGAAGTCTTAATGAAACCATTACACCCCAAAGCCATACTAATAATGTTGAATCAATATAGAGGAAATAACTGTCAAGCTAAAATATGAGCCAAAATATAATTTTAAATCCAAGCAGCCGAAATACATTATTAAATTTATAGCAGTCAAAATCAAATTCAATTCTAAACCTGCAAAAACTGTAAATTAATATAAATAGAGCAAACCAAATACATAAATTTAAAGATTAAGTGTAAACCATATACATAAATTTAAAGATTAAGTGTAAACACTATAGGCAATTCAAGATTCTTAGAAGATCGTCAATATTTGTGTGACCCTTTTGTAGTGTTTATAACTATGCTTCATTTCATTCTTATAAACAATTTTCTACTAGCCAAATAGTGTTTTATAAAGTTAATTGGAATATTATTATAAGTTAAAATATTTTCGAGTCTTATTTGTTTATTGATAATATTAAAATTACATTTATTATAAATTATGTTTAATTGATTAAAATGACATTTATATAAATTTTAACTGAAATATTTGAGTTTCAAAAATTAGTTTATTTACTTTGAAATTAAAATCATTGATTTTATCATAAATATCAGTGGATGTATAGTTATCTTTTACTGTAATCAAAATATCCAAAAATTCAGTTTTAAAATTATCTCCATTTTAATTTATTTATATTAATTTAATTAATTTTATTTCTTCAGGATAGATTTTTTGTAAATTTTGTCAAATTCTAAAAGCTTGAAAATTATGAAGTCATCAATATATCTATTTGCAAAAAGCATCTGAATAATAAGCTTGAGAATTTTGAACCTTAAGGGATATTATTAGCTTGTAAATAAAGTCTTTCTCCATAAAAAATATAATTATTGTAACTGCAAAATGTACAGAAAGCTTTCCAAAAATTCAAATCAATATTTAAGATATATCTATTTGCAAAAAGCATCTGAATAATAAGCTTGAGAATTTTGAACCTTAAGGGATATTATTAGCTTGTAAATAAAGTCTTTCTCCATAAAAAATATAATTATTGTAACTGCAAAATGTACAGAAAGCTTTCCAAAAATTCAAATCAATATTTAATATTAAACCAAAGTCATGAAAATAAGACATAATAATATCAAAAAATATTAAATGGAATGATCTTTGAAGTCATTAGAGGAAAGATCATTAATTTTATGCGAAGAAACGAATTCAATTACTGGTTTACTATTTTTTATCATCCATGTGTCTTAAGAATAAGTAATATTATTTAAAATGATATTTAAATAAAAAGAAAATGAATTTCCAAATTTATCAGCATATGTTTTACATCCACATGTAATTTACCGAAATTTAACTGGATTTTTATGGAATTTAGCATAAATTGTAATATAAGGAATATTAAAATTTATATTTTTAACTTTAAGTTTTTTAGATAAGGCAAGAATTTTTTTAAATATAGTTGTTTTGTTTTAGTTGATGATTTTGTAAGTTATTGAATTAGAGATTTCTTCATTTAATAGTTGGTAATATATTTTTTTAGAGATAAAAGCGAAATTATTAGATGCTTTATTTACAAGTGTAATAATGAAAAGTTTTTGAAGTTCTTTTATAGAATTTTTAAGATATTTTTTATTAATTCCATTAAATTTTTTATATTTTCTTTAAATCTAATGTAAAAGTTCCATTTCCATGGCAAAAAAATTTCTGTTGGAATTGAATAAGTATTAAAAGTCTTGTGTGTATATATATATATATATAGATATATATATATTGTAGCTTTGTTATTTAAATACTTACTATAAAATTCATGTTGTTAATGCATTATGCATAAATTTGTATCTTTATGCACATTCAATCACCATATATTTCTGTAAATTTTTCATCTTTCATAGCTTGAAAGTCTTTTCTTTATATATTTCACTTTCAATATTTGTTATTGAGTAAAACATTTAAATGCATATTGTATGCAGATAATGATAAAATTATTAAAAGCTTTAAAGTTTCTTTCAATTTGTAACTCTACAATGAGCAATGTAAAGGTAGGGGATATTTTCAATAAGTCCTAAAAACATTCCAGAAATTATTTTTCACTCACAATGTGTTTATTGCTATTTAAGTGTATATGTTCTTTCTATTTTTTTTAACAAATATAAATACATTTTGGAGAAAAAATTGTATTTTAACTAATCAGAAACTAATATTTTAGCATCTTTGTATATCAGAAACTAATATTTTAGCATCTTTGTATATATATATATATATATATATATATATATATATATATATATATATATATATATATATATATATATATATATATAGATTCATACACATATTTTTAAAATTAACATTGTGTTTAATTTTTATATTATGAGCAAATTTAAAAAACTGTCTTTACGTACTCATTTAAAGCTGCTACCTTTAATGAGTAAGTAAAAAAGTTTGATTATTCATTTAAATGTGCCATAAAATTGTCATTAGTGATTCTAAATCAAATAATTCATAGCTATTTAGTTATTTTTCAAAAGTTCAACTAATTCATGTACTGTAGTAAAATATTTTTTAAGTTTATCGCTTATCATAGTTTAATTTTATTTATTATGACTTAATCCATATTCATATTTGAGTTGTGTGTGAAAGCACTTTCATTAAATATTTATTAAAATATTAACTGTGTTTATATTTTTCTTTTAAGACCAAATAAAAATTTTATAAAGTATTCTTCACATCTGCTATAATTACATTTTTTCTGTTCATTAAAAACACTGGGTTTCATAATATGAAAATTCTGATACACTATTTAATTAAATATTAATTAAAATTATGTATAAAAATAGAATTTTTAAGTTTTACTTATCTTTGTGTGTGTATCTATTCATTGCAAATTGTCATTAGTTTTATATTAATCATATTCCTTATATTAATAAATAATATTTCATGACCATAAGAATAATATTTGCATATTTATTTTACTAATTTCTGAAAGCTATTTTCGTAATTATGCTAAACTTTATATGAATCATTATTTAAAAACTAATTAAAAATATTAAACAGATGGAAATTTTATATTCTGATGGTTAAAATATTGACAGTTCTTTTTTATAAATCTTTCTTGGCAGCAAATCCACATATTTGTATTACCTAGAATATTGTTCTGTATTGGATATTGTACCTAGAATATTATTTCCCTACAGAGTTTTAATTTAATGTGCTCAAACACTTTTTAATATTATTCACTTCAGTATGATGTGTTAAAATATAATATAAAAAGTAGCATACATATTTTAAAAAGCTCAAATGCCAAGAGAATTTTAAAGTGTTTGAAATGTTTCTATAAGATATCTTTGTAATCATTTTCATGACCAAACTTAAGATTTGAAAGAAATATTTGTTATATTTTATTGATAGCTGATTGAAACTTTTAAAGATTGATATATTTTAGATTTTGTATATGCATGAAAAACTGCTGTTATTTAACCCCGAACACTTTTTCAGAATGTTTTTTTAATTGTTTATTGAATTTGCACTGACAAAATTATTTTTAAAATGATATATAAAATGCTGCAGTTTTATGATCTGGAAGAAATCTTGTATGTAACTCAGCTATATTTTTTCAAAATAAATATGTAAATGTTTTTTAAAATACAATTTGAACAATAGGCTGGGATTAAAGTGTATTATATGGAATATTTGTATTTAAATCTTAGGAAATTATTTTTTGTAAAGCTGTTTATATGCTAATGTAATTTTTTACTCTATAAGGTTTTGTTTGAAATTTCTCCTATTGTGTACTAAATATATGGCTTGATTCATTGATTTTGAAAGAAATATTTCAAATAATTTATGAAATTATTCAGTTTTTTTGTTTTTTTTTTTGTTTCAGGTGCTAACTTCCTTTATAGGAATTTTATTTAATTTAAGTAAATTTTTTTTTATTTTAGTTCTTAATTTCTTAATGTTTTCATTTGAATTCTAAATATGTAAGTACTAATTTTTAAAAGATATTAGTGCCGGAGATGTTTTTTTAAAAAAATTTCATGTTAAAGGTGTAATTTAATTAGGACCATGGTTATTATAATTAATGATTTTACTTTACTTTATTGAATGACAACCATTTTAAAAACAATATATCATTTTACCTAAAAATAAAAAAGCATAAATCATTGTATCTAGAAATGTAAATGATTAAAATATTAATTCTATAGGAATTCATTTTTGTAAAACAAGATTTACAATACTGAAATGAAATCTCACAATCGTACTAAATAATGAATAAACCAGAAAAATATTGTTCTCTCTATACATATTCATGAAGGAGGAGAAACAGATTATGACCAATTTGGTGTTAATTTACAGAATCACTATAGAATGTAGGGTTAAAAAGTGCTTATTGTAAATATGTAAGTATACTAATTACTGTTATTGTACAAAACATTTTGTAAATTTATGTCTAATAGCTTATATGCATAATGAATGAATAAAATTGTTTAAACAGAAATAATTTATTTCTTTGAAAAAAGTATGTACTACATCTAGTAATCTCTTGTCTTGTTTAACGCATTCAAAAATATTGAAGCATTTTTTTAAAATTTAAATATCAGAAGAAAAAGTGAATTTATCAAACGATTTTTTTTTCCTTTTAGAAACTATCCCCTTATATTTAATTCCAAATTATGATTAATAATTTATCTTACTATAAAGGAATTTAAAATTCCTTATTAATTTATCTATTTTCTTAGCAGTTTTGATAATTATTTTAGTCCTATTAAAGCATTCATTTAGAAATTAAAAACAATTAATATTTTAATTAAATAAGACACTTTCATTTTTTTTATTTTGATATAGAAATGAATAAAATGCTTGAAGTTTTTTTTTAAGTTGTAAAGTCTTTTTTTTCTCCTTTTTATTATTCCTGGTTTAGAGAGTATATATATTTTCAAATTATCTGATGTTTTTTTCATATTGTTAATTATTGTTTTTATAGTAAAAAAATTGTCTTTTTTATTTACATTTCAATTTTTTTTATAGAAAAAGGGCTTCTGTAATTTTAAAATTTCGCACATGATCTTTATTTACAGCTTTGCACCAAAAAAAAAAAAAAAAAAAAAAGAAAGAAAGAAAATTAATTTGATATCTGTATTTATTTCATTTTATTCGATTAAGAATTACTATATTTTATATCACACCATTAATGAATACGCATTAGGAAATTTGTATTAACTAAAAATATGTGAGATACATAAAATAAGTCATTACTGTATTGTCCTCCAAGTGAAATGATATGTCTAGAGGTTTTTTGCTTAGTCCCTGTTTCTAAATTAGGAGGATGCAACCCCTTTCAGGTTCATGATGTTATGCTCACTAGATGTCCCATTACATATAGGTGTCATCAGTTATCTCCTTGTAATTCTAAAAAAATGGAACAATATTAGTGTCTATGCACTTCTTAAGGATCATTTTAAGTATTTTGATTCTTTATGATATCATTGAATAAAGGAAATATTATTTTTTATTTCATAATTAAAAATTGATTTTCCTTTTTGATTCCTGAAATATCAAACAGATATATTAGAATTCTTTTGTATCTTATAGCATTATATTAATAATATAAAGGAAAGCTTGTTGTATGTGAATTTCATCATAATTTGTTTAGAGTTATGTAATGAATATATGAATAGCATTAGCAATAATATATAATAAAACTCTGGTAATAGTAACTTGTAATTTTTATACTATGTTATCAATATATGTTTCTATTTAAATTTCGGTTTAAATTATTTTATTATAAAAGAGGAAAATATATAATGTTATAAAAGAAAAACAAAAGTGTGATGTTTTAAATTTATTCATCATTTCAATAATTTATATATTTTATATTTCAAATACTTTTATTTATTATCATCTTAAAACATTAATATGCAAATTAATTAGTTTTTTATTCAAAAAAGTTTTGTATTTATATTTTGTTATGAGTGAATAAATTTTTTTCTGATAATCACACAAATTAAAATATATTATTTGAAGTTGACAGTATAAATTCTGTACTTTTGAATTTTGGTTTTTAGATATTTATAAAGAATTTCAAATGTGGAGAAACTACTTTTTCAAGGAAATTTGTTGATGGTATATGACAAATTAGAAGATATAGATTGGGATTATTCCATTGGTGAATTTTGAATGTATTTTTAAAATGAAAGTAATTATGTTATTTTGTTTTAAATTTAATGACAGAGTTTAGTTTAAGAATAAGTAAGCATGTTCATATGCACATAATATCAATTATAGCACTGCTCAGACATTGATCAAAGAAAGCATTTTAAACTGAAATCTATTTTTATTCAGTAGTTTTAAATTATTCATTGATTATACTTCTGAAATTAATACTTGATTAAGTTCAGCAATCATTATTTTTTAGTCTTAAATTTTAAATAAGTTATTATTTAAAGATAAATTATATTTTATAATTCTGCCAAATCTTATAAACTTTTGAAAAAGATTTCATAAGGTAAACCTTAATTTTATTAATTTTATACTGAAGGTTCTTTATTTTTTTATGTATAATGTAAGATTGCTCTTGAAATACATTAGAACATTTTTAATAATTAAGTTTTAAATCATGTTTTAGAGAATTTAAATTTTTTATCAGAAAATTTATTCTTAATGTTTTTTTGCCACTTTATTTTTACTAATTTTTAAAAATTTAATTATATTTTATCAATCAATGAAAGAAAAGAAAATTTTCTTATCCTAATGAAGAATGTATTAACTTCCGTCAATTCAATATATATATATATACACATACATCAGGAAACTTCTGAAATTTGAAAAATTGTTTTAAGCTCTTAAAACTATTTGACTGATTGAATATAAACTTGACACTCTCGGGATTTCAACTTCTTGAAAATCGTGAATTACTCTTAGACTTTTTACTTGCCTTGATGCATTTATTTTTTGTTAGAAAGTGTTATAATTTATTTATTTATTTATTTATTTATTTTTTTTGATTTTTTGTATTAAAATTTTCAATGAAATTATTCTAAAACAAAATTGAGTATTAACTTTTATTATTACCTTTAGATGGCAACACAATCGTTGTTTGATTGTTATTGTGTGGATAACTGCTGACTAAATTAAAGATCCAGTTTAGCTACAATAGCTTCCTGATGCTTCAGTTCAGTCAGTACCATATGTAATATTTAGATTTATGGTGTATGAAGTGAAATAATCACCAATAAGATTGTCATGTGGTGTAATCAAGCAGTTACTTTTATTTTATTCTTTTTCTGTTTGTTTCTGTTTTCGTTATATTTATAAAATTCATTGATTATTAATACTTAAATATAAATTTTTTTAGCTATAGTATACATTTCATCCCTTCTTTTTTGAAGATTGTATATAGTTTGAGTTGAATTGGGATGACTTTGATTATTTATCAAGGAAATGAAAGCTGAAGTAAATCATTTAATATTACTGGTTGAAAGTGTCTTTTCAATAACAAGTTGAATCGGAAGAGGTCAAAAATTGACTTTTGTGACTGAAGTCATTCAGTAGTAATAAAAAAGTGTGCTTATTTAACATTTTTTGGAATTGCACCTTATTTTTCCAACTTTTTGAAAGAAAAAATTAAATATGTTAGTAATATATGTTTTTTTTTAATTTTTATTTTATGAAAGCTTAAATGACCATCTGCAGACAAAACAATTGGACTGCCTGGTAAGATTTTGTGTATAATGATACTATATTAAAACACAGTATTATTGATCAGATTTTTAGGTCACCCAATTGGAGATATTTTGTTTGAAAATGTGAATGAGAAGTACTAAGAATTAGGAACAAGTTGATTACTCCTATTTTCAATGGATGGTCTGAATGTAAACTGACCCATTCTCTCTAAAATGGCTGAATTTTTTAAAAACTGAAATGCATTCAAATGTTGGAATCTGCAATTTAAGCACTCTATTCAATACCTACAGCCATTGATGTTCCTGATTTTCTGAAGTTGAGGTAACAGCAAATGTTGTTTACAAACTATTTAAGGACATCTGCTTCTATGGATGACTTTAGTAGCCTTGAGTCAGGCATAAAATTTTCTTTAAAGTTTTGTAAACAGTAATGGTTAGAAAATGTATATGTTTTGAGCAGTTTCTTGAAATGCTACTGTTTCTTAAAATATCATTTGTTCAAAACAAAAATTTTCCCTATCCCTGTATCAAAACCTTTAATAATGTAAAGAGGTGTATAAAAGATGTTCTTTTTTCTGTTAAGTGCAATTTTTTATATTTATTCCTTGGGAAATAGAACCCTTTCAGGGAGGTTATCAAACTGATAAGTCAATGCTGTCATTTATTGTAAGAGATTTTCAAGCATTATTGGGAAAAGTTGAATGCAAAAATTTTTTAAAGAATTTTTGCTGTCTGTTTCTTCATCTAAGTTACTGTATTAGTATTGATGGGACAGATAGAGAAAGTAAAAAAAGATGCTAGTCAATTAGATGTTGGATTTGAACCAAAACAAAATCATCAAAGAATTATATATAAGCAAAACTTTGATAGAAAAACAAAAGATGGAGTGTTTTATATATATATATATATATATATATATATATATATATATATATATATATATATATATATATATATATATATTTGTGTGTATATATATATATATATATATTTTTATATATATATATATATATATATGTGTGTATATATATATATATATATATATATATATGTATATATAATTGCAAATGATTTTTAATATCAATGATAAAAAAGTTAATAGAAAAATATCTTTCACAATATTTATATAATAGTTGTATTTGTAATGTAATAATAACAAGTTTTGTTAAGCATGTTTGTTTTGAAAAAGTGTATTTATTTGAAAAGATATTGTTATACACATCTTGAAATAATCAATAAATGTATAGATAGGAATCTAATGAAAGTGTTTTAGAACTTTAAAATAATCATTATTTTACGCAATATATGATTCAATAATGTTGGGAATATTAATTCTTTAAATAAAAAGTTTTCTTATAGCAGTAAATCCATTGAAGACTTTTGAAGTAATTAAATATAATTCTAACATAAATAAAAATATTCTTATTAGTTTTTGCAGTTATTTATTTCTATTATTTAAAATATAATTGAAAAATATTTCATATGCATAATTATATGCATATTTGATGATGAACAATTAGTAAAAATTAAAAGAAAAAAATATTTAACAGGATTATTAATTATTCCTGTAATTTGATTCTCGGAAATCTATATGAACCTTGATATATATATATAATAGGTTGATACAAAGAGAGAGTAATGGGTTGCATTAAAGAAAAAATCTCGATCTTTAAACAAAACTTTCTTCAGGCAAAATTTTATTTATTCTTAGGAAATAAAATTTTTAATGATCCTTTTTCTTCCTTCCATAATATGGAACACACTTAAATTTTAATTTTTACGGTTATATTGCAAATATTTTTCTAGATTCATATCTGTGTAAAGGGGAGAATTTATTGTTTAAATTTTGAAGTTGTTGTCATTTAGCTCCCTAACCTTCAGTTAAAAAAATTGTGTGTTTGAATCCTACTATTGTCATGGACATCTGTGTTATTTGGAATCTGCTTTAAATTGTAGTTCCCAGTTTAATTAGCTTTAGTTGAATGAAATACCAAACAAGTTTTTAAGTTATTTACCCAGCTTACTCTTTAATCTTTTTCATTATCATTTATGGCTTACTGATGTTGTCTAGATCCAGGAGGAAAACTGTTAAAATAGACTTAGTAAAATTTAAAAGATCTCAATGTACTATATTAGAATATGTTAAAATAAACTCTTATGGTGCAGCTGAAGCTCTTGCTTTTTTCTAATATGTGACTCAAGTGAGAACTATCATATATTGATTATTATAATTATGATTATTTAAGGTTTTTAACTTAGGAGAAATGTAAATGCAGTTATAAAACCCTTTCATCATCATATTTCTGATGGCATGAATAAGTATACTTCTTAAAACTTTATGAAGTCAAATTTCCTGTATGAGGATTTTCCTTTTGTTGTAAAGGAAAATTATTGACATAGAAAATTGCTCAAATACTGAAATTGGAGTTTATTTCACAAAATTGTGAGGGTACAAAACTGTCATTTCCTTTTGGCAGTATGTCTGCAATTAAATCACAATATAGTAAATTTACTTGAAATTATTTATCATTAATCAAAAACAGTTTTTCATTCCTTTTCCCTAAAATTCGGATTTTTTACTTTCTTAAAATTTGTAATATTTGTAATTTGTGATAATATTCGTAGTTAATAACATAAAATTCGTAATTTGGGGATTTTATTTTTATTTCGAATGGGGATATTTGTTGGAATTTGAAAATTATTTTAAATGTTCACTTCCAATCGAATTAGACCTTGAGTTAAAAAATTACCATTGACTCTGAAACAAGACCAACTCAACTAATCAAAATTGTTTCAAACAAAAAAATTATGAAGATTATAGAATTGTTTTCATACAGTTAACATCAAGCAAAATTATAATACTCCAGCAGAATCATTTGGATATTTTAGGAAAACATTTTTTTATTTAATGTTTGACTGCTGTAATTGTATAATTTAAATGAGGATTATAAACTATGAAGCAATTTAGAGTTCATAAAGATTCAATAATATTGAAAAAATATTTTTTCAAATTTGTCAAATTAGAAATTTTACAATTTGCTTAAACAAGCTATGATAAAAAAATAATAATTTAATGGCACAATTTCACTAGTCATGTATCATGTGTATATTTATATATTCATATTTGATTTTCCTTCTGCTGTGCCTAATGTAATCTTAAAAACATTTACAGATATTTAATTTTCTTCTGTTTACTTCATTTTAATATATTTAAATTTTTTTGAAAAATAATTATTAAGTGAATTATTTTTCTTACTCAATGGATTCAATTTATTCTTAACATATATCTTATTTATATTATGATTATTGAGAATAAAAAATATTATCTGGCTCAATTGGGTTTACACACAGAACTGATCCAAAATAATAGAAACCCAGATTAAAAAAATACTCATAATGAGTATTAAGTTATCATAAAATATTATACAATTTAATAAAACATTTGAGAGAGATGTGATGGTAATATAATAAAGGAAATTAATTTTTTTTTAAATATATAATGTGTATTAAAATATTTTTACAAATTTTGAAGTGTAACAATTTTAAATGCAGTTACTTATTTCTTTCAACATATAAAGTAAAACTTTTTTACAATAAGATTGGTAGGCTGCAGTTTGAAATAATTTATTCATATTTGAATTTTTCCTTAATTTTTTTACCACAAAAATATTTAATTAAAAATATACTAACTTATACAAGAATAAGACTGAGAATTACAAAGAAGAAATCTGAATAGAGCAGGTTATATAAAAGAACACATCATATTTCATTAATTTATTGTGCAAATGTGTGCTTCAATTTTTGACAGATTATATATAAGCATGCATTTTTTGAAAATTGTGTTTATTAAATGGATAAAAAGAACCACATTTAAGTTGCCTACTGCTTTTTATTCATATTTATGAAGCTAAATTGTTGTTACTGAGATAAAAGCATATTGCTGTATCTTAATTATTACATTTTTTCATCTTAAAATTGGCTTGGATTATCTAGACAGCATTACTAACCACTAAGCTGTGTTACTAACCACATCTCAGTGTTATCAGATTTCACTATCTTTTTTATTGTACATAAGTACATTATGTTTAAAATTACAAAAAAAAAAAAAAAAAAAAAAATTTTATTCTAATAATGTAGTTTTTAATAGAAATGTTTATGTACTAAGATACTCTTTATACCAACATTCTTAGAAGTTATGAACTATAATAAAAATAAATCTAAAAATTGTATTTACTGTTAGTTTTTAAACTTCACTGTAAGTTTTGTTGAGGAGGAACCATAAAATTATATATTTTGTCAATTTTTATAATTAAATTATTTGTACTTTATGTAGTTTGTTTATCAATAAAATTTATTTAATGCAAAACTTTTTGTTGCCTTGTCTATTAATTGATTTATTTAATCAATTTTATTAGCTGATTTATTTTTTAAATGATATTAATATTTTTAATTTAATTGAGCATTTATTCATATTGTTTTTTTTATTTCCCTGAAAAATTTATCAGTAGTTATGATATGTAAATCATTAACAGTATCTGTATTCCTTAGATTCTCTGTAGTACATTTTGTTTTGTAAAATAGTTTTCATAAATTAGAAAGGGTCTTATTTCTTTTCTTGAACTGAACTTTTAAAATATACTGCATTTTTATATATAAACTAAATTTTATATCAAATTGAAAAGGATGATTGTTTCATATTGAAAAAATATGTTAATTGCTGTTAATTATTTATTTTTCATGTTCATACTCTTATAATATTTATGCTTAAGTATTAAGATTTAATGTTTTCTAACAATTTAAATTTTAGAAGTTTGTAAATATTTTTGAATTATAGGTAAATTCAGTGCTCATTATGAATAATTTATTTATTTAATGTGACTATAAGAAATATCATATTTCATGAATGGATAAAAATATTGAAGAAATAGAATTAAATTATAGATTTATGAAAAAAATCGCTGTAATTGAATGTTTTTGTTAATTTGATATATCTTTGAGAAAGTATGTTGTTGTATTTTCAGTTCAGTACACATTCTGTTGTAAATCTTGATTTGTTAACTGATGATTTTTGAGCCAACTCTACATTGCTGAGATTTAAGAAAATACTCTAATATTTGCACAGTAATTGTATATTTTTTATAAATATTAAATGTAGATTATTAGTGTACAAGATTCTTCCAGGTCTCAAATGTGCAGCATTTAAAACCATTTGAAAAAAATCAAATATTCGGTACTCATATTAAACGTTCTTTGTTTATTTTAAAATTACTAACATAAATAAAAAAATTTTCTTAAAAATGTATAAGGTGTTTATTTCTTGTTTTCTCTAATTTAATACTTTATCATCATCTGCTAAAGAATTAGAAATTATAGGGTACTCTGTAGGAATATCTCAATTGCAAAATATACTTGCTAATAAAGCAGTGCTATCCAGTTATAATTTGTCTTGTATGTCTGAGGAATATTGGATACAGTTGAATGAGTGTTCTCTTTTAAGTTTTTTTATTTCTAGATGTTTAAAAATATATATATCATTCTAAATCAGTTCTTGAAATTACTAGGATTGAATAACATTATCCTAATGATCAATAATCCAGCTTATGTATCCCATAATAAACATGCTGAAACTTTTTTTTCTTATTATTTTTATGGATCAAATATTTTATATATTTTAACAATAATATACCTCTTACATGTTTCTGTGATCTCATATTTAAATAGATTTAATAAGGTCTGCATTTACATATTCTAAACTAATTATGTTGATATTAATAGGACTAAATAAGAAGCATTTTCCTAATCATCTTTTAGTTTACATATCCCATAATAAACATGTTGAAGCTTTTTAATTCTTGTTATTTTTATTGACTGAATGTTTTATGTTGTTTACATATTATATGCTTCCATGATCCCTTCATTTAAATCGACCTAGCGAGATCCTACATTTTATTGCCTAGGTTAGATCTCGTACAACATTAAATCATTCTCGCTTCTAAATTTAAAAATTGTTAAAACATTAAATTAAAAATTGTCCTAATTATGATTACTAAAAATATAATGGGGAAAAAATTAAAATCCAGCTATAAATTATGTTGTAAAAAATATTAAAGGTCCTAATTAAAATAAAAATTATATAAATATATTAAAAAATTTTCGATGTTATTTTCTCTAGTATATTTGCGTTATTATTTTTTCATTTTTGCCATTGTTCTTATGAAGATGAACATAAGCGCTGAAATTATGGAAATCCATGTATGTAAACACATTTTAAAACATTTATACATGAGCTGATGAAATGCAATACTTTGCTAAAGAAATTTAAATCTGGAAAGTGCTTGTAAAGATGTTATTTTAATAATTGTGTTTTTCAAAATATGCAAGTCTTAAGTAACTAAACACTTCAATGCAAATATACCTGTATATCAGCTTATAATTTTCATATCTAAGATTTTCTTATGAATCAGGATCCTTGATGTTTAACTGTCTTTAATTTATTTTAAAAAAGTTGCAGTAAACGCACCTCTAGCATATACTGTAAGAAGTAAGAAATAAATTTTTCAAAATTTTTTTGTGAACAAGTAAATACTTATTATTTTTTAGCAATAAAAATAATCAGTGTTAAATATTGGTTCAAATAATTTTTAAATTATATGATTTGTAACTTTTAATTAAAACCAATTGGCTTTAAGAGAAGGCATTAAAGTTTATTGATGCATCTACAATTACCATATTTTTTAATATTTGGTCGAATAATTATCCTTGGTCAAAAGTCTACTTTAAACTATAGGTGTTTATCTAGTTAACCTCCATTTTCAAGGCATGACCATGAAGTAACAAGTCAAATTCTGCATAATCTTAGTAGTTATTAGTTATTTTTAAAGCAATATAATATGCCGAGGCGTTGCCAAACTATCACTGTCACCATTGGAAGAAAGCTAGGTGAACTTTACTTCTATTTTTGTTTGTTATTTATTGTAAATTTATATGATATGCTCCATTATTCATATAATTTACATACAGGAATTTTTTTTAAAGAGCAGTTTGGAAAGTATATTATTTTAGAATTTTACTGCTTTTGAATCAAGTTAGTATTTCAAATGCGGTAACCACTACTTTTGCTTAGCTATTTACTTTATTTCTCAATTTAAATGCGAAAGTTGGATATATTTTTTCGAACCCCGCTATCAAGCATATCTTTATGTTTCTTGGAGGGGGAAGGTCTCATTCAAATCTTGGAGATCAGAAGGACACTGTTTCTTTCTATTGCCTGCACGTTTGTGGAGTGGGATGCTTTGCCCTCCTATTTTAAGACTTCAGTGAAGTTTTAACAATTAAAATGCGTTGAATATGGCATTTTTGTGAAAATACATTTAATTCTTTTCATATATATATATATATTAAATGGATTATCTATCTATCTATCTATCTATCTATCTATATATATATATATATATATATATATATATATATATATATATATATATATATAATCAAATTTCTGCTTTCCTTTAAACACATGAACATTTACTTTATTCTTAGGTCTTATAATAAGAACATTCTGAATTTGAATTTTATAGTCTACTTCAACGCGTAATTTGATCATTTATACAATTTTAACACTCATTTAACTGTGCAATTGATTTATTATCCAAAAAGAATAGTACTCAGGTAGAGTAAAATTAATAAAAAGAAACAGTATATAATTCTGTCAAAGCTTAATCTTCCAAAGGAATAATTTCATTTAGTATTTTAATGAAAGATTTTTATATGTTTTTATTTCAAATCGACGAGTCATGATAAAAATCCTTAAAATGCAGCCGCTAGTGCCTTGAGTTACGAAAGTCTGACTTTGCCTCATGCCTGCATTGCATTTTGCTGAGCATAGTGGAATTTCACGCCTTGGGTGACCCTACCAGAAGAATACACTTGACCATTTTGACCAGGAACACTCCCCCGCCACGATGAGGTAGCAATGCAGGACTTAGAGGTAAGGCCAGAGGCTGTGTTCCATTGTTTGAAGGCGTTCGGGCTCATGTACCTTGTTTGATATTACTGTCAACCAGAAGCTATAAGACACAACATATTTAGGCTTAGTTCTTACTTATCTTTTTTTTTTTTTTGTTATCTTTTCCCTGCTATTTTATTTGCGCTTACAAATTCAAATGCTTGTATCACATTTCATAGAATTCCTTTTTTCTTTTCGATTGCTTGGTCACTTTGAATATCATTAATATACTCCTTAAATCTCACACAAATTAAAACATATAATTTTGCGTCTGTAACTTTGTCCTCAGCTGCAAGAAGCAGAGTTTTGAGAAACAAAATAAATTGTTATTTTTTATTATCATTTCTTTCATGCGCACTCAGACACGAAATGTTAATGAAATTATTTAAGCATTCGTATTTAACCAAGAACCAAGAATAATTGTAAAATAAATATATTTTTTATGGAGAGAAGGAAGGAGAAAATAGAAGGAAAAAAATAAACTTGTGATTATTTTGAGAATCACACTGTACAAAAATAGTACTTACAAGGAAAAAAAAATTTTTTTCGCTATGATTACATACTAAAGGTCTAGAAGACTAACATAAAATTATACTTTAAAAAATAATGGGTTTTTTACTGGAAGCAATACAAGCACCAATGAATTGGCACCGATTTATAAAGCGTGTAAAATAAAAACATTTTGCACTATATTGGTAAGTAATTTCGTATTGGTATAATTTTAATTTTTGAAATTTGAGTTTGGTAAGGAAAAAAAAAAATGCTTATAAAATAAATGAAAATAAAGAAAACTTTAAGTACATCCTTTGCGTCTGCCACCTACTTTTACCTTGAGATGTGGAGAAGCTGCCAGAAGCCGAGTGGTCGAAATTCCAATGATGAAGATCAAGAGCTAAAATGTTTGACGTCCAAGACAGGTGACTAAAGGGATGCTACTCATTTGCATCGAATACAAAAGCTGTTCTCCTTACTTGCTTATATTCCGCAAAGAATCTCTGGATTTATTGCCAAATTCAGGGGAGAACAAATGCGATGTTCTAGTCGGCAAAAGATAGACAGAAATCATACATAATAGCACAAATGCTCAAGAAGTGTATTCAGTTTCTGGTTTCCAGTTCAAGGTTTGTGGATTCGACCCTCACGTCGCATATGGATTTTGGGCAGAGGTACTTGGAACTACTTTAAATCATTAGCTCCAATCAAATTAGATTTCATTTGAAAAAAAAAAAAAAATCCGCTGATTTTTCTAGGTATTTAATAATGTGTATCGCGAATTTAAAACTATCCCTCCACATACATATTATATTTAATTTTACTTATTTAATCCGTATTAAATATACTGCTATATATATATTACTTTTCATTTCCCTTAACAAATTATGTATTCTTGAATAATTTAGACGTAAATTATTAAAATAACTTGTCAAAAAATGTTTATAATTTCAAGAAATGTAAGACTGATACTTTGTGTAACTACACTAAGTATCAGATCTTTTATTAAGATTATTCACACATTCGTTTTTATTCAAAGTAATATGTAGCTAAGTAAATATACTAATTTAAGTAGAATGAGAGTTTTAAAAAAAATAACATTTTACCTTAATTGACTTTGATGAAATTTTGTAAATCAGAGAAATGTATAGAAAGAAGCATGTTGTAAGTAAACAGACAGTTATCAATTTGTTTGCGAGAAATACCATTATACTCGTAAAGATTAAAATTTCTTTGATAATAGAATGAGATAATCTGGTGTCTGCAAATTATATATTGGGAACTTCCGTACATTTTTAGACTTTTCAAGGAAGAATATTTACGATAGAAATTTGTGTCATCTATGGGTTGAAATAAATTTTTCGGAAATTTTGTGATTTGACTTCATTTTTTTTTTTTAATGTTTGCGTTTTAATTTTTAGCATATTATATTGTTGTTCTCGTGTGCCAGCTAGACTGGCAAATTAGAGTGCGCTGCTCCACTTTTCCAACTGAACCGTATTTGGTGTGGAGTCCGAATTCTTCAGTACACATACATGTCATAGGGACCCGTTTATAGGGTAATCAACCATTCACACAAGGAAAGGACAAAGACAGGATAGAGAGAGAAAGTACATCCATAATTGAACCGGGATTCGAACACAGGACCTCCCTATCCGTAGTAAGGCACGCTGACCACTTGACAAGTTGGCCTGCAGTATATGTTATTAAATGTTTTTGCATTTTTTTTTCTATTTCCAGAACTATTGATTAGCTTTAATTTGTATAAAAGAGACAGTCTAATCGCTACTGGAGTAAAATCCTGATTTAAAATCATTTTTTTGTTTGATTGAAAATGAAATTTTTATCAGATTCCTTTAATTAGGTAAAAAAAAATCGTATGACTCTGGAAAGTACACTGCATAATTTTAATTTGAAATATATTAAATTTTTTAACTATTCACATTTAAACTTCAAAATTTTTTTTAGATTTACTAAATGATTTATTTTTACTTTACATGAAGTAACCGATATTTTGCTGTATCTGAATATTAAGCCGTAATTCAGAAGTAGGAACCAAGCAGAAATCTCCCGGACTTTATTTCCCGTCATTGAAGTAGTATTTCACTTAGAGGATTTTGTGACTCAGTTGGGGTTAGTGTATGCATTGGATTTCCGGCTGGTTCGGCTATAGAACTTGCTGTCTTTCAAACCGAAAACGAGACCTTTCTCAATGAAATCACGTAATGAGCTTCAGTTTTCTATGCCCCAGTGATTTATTGAGTTAAATACGGTTTTTTCGGAAGTGCGATTTATGTTTGCACTCTTAATTCATTTCAACTCTTAGTTTATATTGATTTTAATCAGGAGAATATTTAGGCTTGCTAACAAAGTAGCTTTACAAGTACGCTTTAACATGATTTGCTATCTTTGTCATATAATAAAAAGTAGCCATCTCCATATTTTTCATCCATTTGTAATTTTTTATTACTTAAATACACTGAAACTTCTCAAAACTATCTTCGCATAACAACCTGCAGCTTATTTATAAATCTTTTCATTAGTGCAGAAAAAAAATCTTCGCAAATTTTTGATGGTCATTTTTGTAAAATATGTTTAAAATGAATGTGGGTAACTAACAATTTTTAAACGCAGAAGAGAAAGAAAAATACCTGTTAGTAAGCAAAGAAGAAAAAAATGCGTCGCCAATTGTCTCATTTAATGTCTAACAACCCAAAGAAAATGCTATTTAATAAGTACACTTCGGGCCATTAAAATTACAGTACCATGAAGACATGCAACTGACATATTTATTCAACAAAACTGTATTTGGTGTAACAAGTCGTTAATTCTCTAGAAATTTGGTATTATAGAATCTGAGAAACTTGTATTCAAGGCAAATAACAGCAGCGGTCATTTAACAGATTGGATGTTAAGTATATAAATACAGTTGCCCATGCACAACTTCAGCATGATGCAATAATTCCTCAATTGGTATATATTAGTAGGAGTCGTGCTACTAAAATGAAGAATTTGCTATGGGTGTGTGGTATCTTAACATACCATATTCTTATTCGTTTAAGCCATTAAGTTGTCAGCAGACGTTTTCTTTAGGTAAGAAATATGAAAGAGGATTGTCAAGAGAAAATTCTCAATGGCGACTCGTGTTATACAATTAGGCCCATTTTTGACTCCCGCCTCGAGACGTGATGAGCTATTAAACTATTAAAACCATGTGGGTAACATGTGCGCCGATTGTTAGTGATAGTGGGTGGTTGAGAGCCAGCATGGATTTCCTTAAAGCCACCCTGAACCCATTGATTTCATATTCTGTGGATGGTTACGGGTTGTTAAACGACGCTAGCAACAATATTATAGTACATTAAATCCCAATCCCGTTAGGCACAACTATTCAATATTTATCAAAGTCAGAAATGTGCTTGTAAGTATCTCTTTTTTACATGAGCCATCATAACAATTTTTCAGCAATTAGTAATGATCTAATACAATTTATGTATTAGAAATGTGCTGATTATTTCTTTATTTAAATGTATTTCAGGTATCGCAATGGCCGTTTGATTTTACATTAATTTGTTGAATGTGATGCAAGAATGTTGCTTTCTTTGCGTAGCTGTTTTAATCATTACACTGGTCAACAGTGGTTTTGGTGCCAAAAATTTTGGAGGTGATTTTATATGAATTCGATGCGCTGAATCCAAATATGCCATTAATTTTTGCCTATCAGCTTGAAGTTTTAAGATATCAACATTTTAATGAATCATGCATTACACTATTTTAAAAGAAAAACCATGGTTTAAACAAACAAATTAAACAGGGAGTTTTTATTATATTACATAGATATTGCTTTTTAAATACAAAAAAAAAAAAAAAAAAAAAAAAAAAAAAAAAAACACAGAAAAAGTTATGATTTAAACAAATTACTCACTGAACATTTCGGAAACTTCTTTTGCATGACATTCTTGAATGTATTTTGGAACAATTCCGTTTTAAAGTCCAGCAGTAATCTGCCATCGTGTGAGTATCCGATCTTCCTTGATAGCGATCCTCCATACATTTTATATCTTGGTGAAATCTTTCACCTTGCTCCTCACTAATGTCTCCTAAATTATCAGGAAAACGGTCTAAGTGTCTATGTAAATAGTGCACCTTAATGCTCATGTTACACCCAAGGGATCTGAAATTATTCAGCATTTCATTGACTAATTCAACATAGTTTTCAGCTTTGTGTTTACCCAGAAAATTTTGAATAACTGAAAGAAATGAATTTCAGGCTTTTTGTTCAATCTCATTCATTGAATTTATGAAGTCAGGGTCTTTAATCAGCTGTCTTGTTTGTGGGCCATCAAATATTCCTCCTTTAATTCTTTCCATACACAGCTGAGGCATTTTCCCCCCTATATATGCAAAGCATGATCCATTCTTATCAAGAGCCTTTACAAACTGTTTCATTAGACCCAGCTTGATATGCAGTGGTGGAAAGATGATTTTCTCTCGTGGAACTAAAGGATCGTTGATGATATTCTTTTCCCCAACATCCATGTTTTCTCTCCTAGGCCACTCTTTTCTAACCCAGTGTTACGTTTTGTCTCTGCTATCCCAGAGGCACAAGAAACAAGGATATTTTGTGTGGCCACTTTGCTGTCCAAGGAGAAAGTTTACCATTTTTAAGTCTACACAAATCACCCATTGGTGTTCACGATACTTTATTTTTTCCAAGACCAAAGCTATGGTGTCATATTGCTCTTTCATTTTCGTTGAGTGAGCAATTGGTATTGAGCCATACTTGTTCCCATTATGTAGAAGAACACATTTCAAACTTCGCTTTGAGCTGTCAATAAATAGGCGCCAATCATCTGGAAAATATTCAGGAAGACCCATTTTTACCAGGAGTTCTCTAACAGTATGACAAAATACAAGATTTTGTTCTTCAGGGAAAAAAGGTAGCAGATCTTTCTCCCTTGTGCGATAGAATGTAATTTTCGTTCCTGGTTCAAGTAAATTTTTTTCCTTCAACCTGGAAGCTAGTAATTCAGAAGCTTCTTTCGACAGATTGAGATCTCTAGTGAGGTCATTTAACTCATCTTGGTTGAAACGTTGAGGAATTGATGATATCGTTTCAAAATCGCTGTCACCTTCAGTAGTATCAGAATTCTGATCAGAGAGACTAAAAGCGTCCTCACAGAGTTCTGGTAGCTGGTGAAAAGTTGGAATTGGCACTTCTTCTGAGTGAGGGATAGGGCGTCTTGCAGAGACTAAATCTGGATAAGTCCACTTATTACGGTTCTTTCGATTGATTCCAGTAATATTTACTAGGCAGAAATAACAGTCATCAAAGTGATTTTTTGGTTCTCTCCAAACCATTGGTACACCGAATTTCAGGCTTTTCCTTTTCCCGGTAGTCCACTGTCGTAAATGCTCTGTACAAGTTTTACAGACAATATGTGGTGCCCAGGTTTTATCCTGATCACCAAGTTTAACACCAAAATATCCAAGATAAGCCCTCTTTACAAAGTCACTAATAGATTTTCTGTTTTCCAGTAGCGTGTATTCTCCGCATATGTAGCAAAAAATATCAGGATGATGTACACAGCTTCTTCTACTTGAACTCATTTTATTTCTATTCAACAACACAAATACTTAGATTTACTTTTTAACAACTCGTTACTAAAGAGAAATTTCATATGACGCTAACCTCTACCTATCTGCACCGCCGGAATTCACGAACTATTTATTCTCTACTCTCAACTGCGGTTGAAGCTTTGAAGGTCAGTTCAAATAGTGGACAGACATCTCCATCTATCGGATTTCTATGGAACTATCTGGATAGCACTAATAAGTAGGATTCAATCCCATTTATTAAGAATTTGTCAACTAATCAGTTATATATCTCATATTGTTTGTCTTCTTTTTATAATAAATGAATTAAAATAATAATTTTTAAAAATAATAATTAGTTATTTCCTAAATATTATTATTTTAAATTCAATTGGTAACAAAAGAAGACTGACAATAGGGCAAATATACAAGAATCTTTCCCTGTATAAATTTTACAACACTTGTATTTGAAAGTACTAAATAGAAAAAAAGCATTGATAGATAAGTGAATTTATCTAAAAATCTAGAGCTGATACAGAAAAACTGCTTTCATATTTAGATTCAGCAATAAAAATATAGTTAAAATCTGCTCTAAAATCCTAAGCACCAAAAAAAAAAAATTTTTTTTTTGTAGGCCTGTGTTATCTGTGTCTTTCATTTTTGATTGTTTTCTATATTCTTCCTTGTTAACTTGAGAATTTAACTTCCAACTCTGAGAAGATTGAGTGGTAAGCACCCTGGTCTTTAATTCAATTATTCGTGAATTTGACTGTCACAACAGGTGTGGAAGTTTGTTGCAACTCAGAATCAGCTTAACCTTTTTTTATACCACACTCGTCTTCGAAAGATTTGCCATTAGCAGCCCAATAAAGTAATGATGAAACATTAAAAGAGTTGTCTTCAAGAAACTAAAAAATGGGACAATGCCTTAAGTGTTCACCATAAGTGTTCACCATTCATATACTTCTGGTATTACAGATGGCAACAAGCTGAATCCTTGACTCCAATAAGATGAAAATGCTTCTGCAAATAGTCATGTCCAGTAAGCGAACGAAGGCATGCAACTCCATCTGATGGAGGTAGAGAACTGATCATTCTACTGCTTTTGTTGATCAAGACATTCCACCTTTTACCCACAGCTACATCATGTACAAGGAGGCTCTATTACTTTTTAAAATTTAAATGCTTCTTTTGATGTTACGTAGAGGCAAAGCAGATCCAAATTGTGACATCAGGGATCCCCCTTTTGCTGGCCTATTTTAGCCCGATCGCTTACACAAGTGTTACAATGGAGGGCAACGGTTTTCTTAGAAGTTTTAAATTCAATTTACTCCATTCCTTGTGAAATTAATTTGACTTAAACTTTAGTTTTTGCGAGTAAAAGAGTGACAAACTCATATCTCAGGATTTTCTGCTTATAGTTTATTGTGTAATTCAGGTGCAAACCTCATTTACAAGGTATAATTATAATATATATATATATATATATATAATTACATTTAATGTATATATACACATAAAATATTATCCACGGACGAACAGGCAGAAGTCCAACCTCTTTGAGGCTCTGACAACTTTTTTCCATGGCAGAATTAAACAGCGACAGCACCATTTCAACTATAACAGCCAGACTTAGAACAAAACACTTGAAAGGCATGAACATTTCTTCAGACTTTACTCCTGGATTTGTCCTCACTGGCCGGAAAATGCCCAACACATCTCCAGCTGTCCAGAAATGCTGGCCAAGCTTTTTAACATCAGCATAGTGGATCCTGTGGAGATTTTTTTTAATCTGAAGAAGTCGCCAGGACTGTCTTCGACAACTTCGGGGAACACTTAAGGTCTTTGCACGTACTCCATGGACACGAAATCATCATCATATACACATTATACTTATCCATCAATAAGCACTCTTGTAAAATGTTTGAAAGAATTCATCAGAGCCCTTAGTGAATAATAAGAATAATTTGACATTTTGCTTAATGGATGAATTTAAAGTAGGTTGCACCTAGAGAATGAAAGCATTTTTACCGTAATTACAGTTAATTTATTCTGAAGCTCATCAAAGTAAAATAAATTTTCTCATAAAGTTAGTAGCCATAGAAATCAAAATTGAGTTAATACTTATTTCGCTATTTATGCTTTGAAATAATCGCAAATCAGATGGTTAAATGCGAAGAAAGTTTGTCATTGACTGTAGTGATGGGGGAAAAAATGTCTGTAATATTCTCAGTCAGTAGAATTAAAATGGTCTGACAGGAAATCTTATGTTGTAATTCAAGATTATATGCAATCTCTATGTTAAACAAATATTCAGCATCTTTTAGTTCATTTAAATGTGCTTCAATCAATTCCAGGTTAATGTATAATTATTTTCTAATCATTCTCTTAAGTTAAATTATTAATTACATTTTTGAAACGATAGTATAAATTATGTATATGTAACAATGTAACCGCGAGCGCGTACGTTTCTCTGCATTACATTTAAATAATTTTACCTATAATTCATTGACTTTATAGTTGCAACTGTCTTATTGCATGCTTGTTTAATTTAGATTTCACCGGGTCAAAACTTGAACATTTATTTCAGAAATTTTCCTTTTTTTTCCTTTTTATTTATTGACTTAATTTTTTTTTTTTTTTTTGGCTTCGAAAACAAAAATTCAATGAATAAAAATCACTTCTGACCGAAATTTCAGTTTAAGCGTGAAAATATGAAGTTCTAAAGTGTAACACAAGACTGTACATATTATAAGTTAACAGTCTCTTAAAACGATGTTGTTTGTGTGTTCGAATATCTCCTCGGTATGGATGCTTATAATGGCGCGGAATACACTTTGAACCGTAGATCCCGATCTAGTTAGCTGTCGTGTGCAAAAGATAATGCACAGCATGTATATTTTTGGGCCTTGCGCCATAAAACTCAACCAAGCAAAAGATAACAGTTGAGCGCAAACGATAAAAACAATCTTAAAACGATGTTTTGAATTAAAAATAAAATCTCACGTATAAATTATTAAACTTTTTTTATTCGAATGATTTGTAGAATGCTTTAAAATTTCCTATGGTTTAGAAGTTATTAAATAATTGATGTCGAGGCTCTTCACCCGCTTTCCAGTGCATTTTCAACTGTCGACGTATTAGATAAAAATGAAACCTCATTCGCTGCATATGGGCGACAATATCTTTTCAAAGATATATGAGACAAAAGATATATGAGAATGTAGAAAGAAGAGGATATCTGATGCCATAAATATTTTTTTCTATATTCCCTGTCGTCACGAACAGATGACAATTTTAAAAGTAGAAAAGGAAATATATACATACATATGCTTCCTTCTTGAAGCGTGAAGAGTTCCGAACGGCTTAATTTAAATATATCACATTTTAAGTTAGCCTGAAACCGGCATCCTGATTGAAGTTTCACTCATTTCCGGGAAGTCCTTAATTTAATTTGACAAAAGTTTGGCGGACAAACATAATAAGGATTTTATTTATATCTATAAAAAATATGAACCGCACAATAATATTTTATAAAATGAAATTGCAGTAACATATTTCATATAGAGATAAAATTATTTTGCTTTAAAAGATAAGATTTAATATTATTTTCAATTTATTTTTAACCTGTTGTATTTCGTTTATAGACTTATTATTATGCCCTTTTTTGTAGTAAATAATTAATTTACTGTTTGGAATAGTAAATTCGAAGAAATTTTAAGTTAGAAAATAATACAAAACTCAATTTGATGTATTAGTTTTTTGAAAATTAATCACTTCTGAATTTTTGGCTTCATAGGTATATAAAAAATTGTATGCGAAACGAAATTGTTTGACAAATTATAAATTCTGATAAAATGTTGACTGAAATAATTTGAATTATTGCTAAACGAGTAATAAGGAGGAAAGAGACAAAATTTAATCCAAATTTTAATTTTTTTTTTCACTTATAGATTATGAGACAAAATGTATAATGAATATAATAAATACTACTACTAAAAACTTAAAATATCTAATATTTTCATTATCCAAAGTACTACAAGATTTCAAATCAAATATTCAGTAACTAAATAAAAACTGTTAATATTGAGTCATTATTTAATTTGAACATATACATTCGAATAATTATTCAAATTTATATAACCTAAAATTTTTTTATACATTGTGGTTATTAAGTATTACTTATGAACAGTGAATTCTGTTTTGATGCCTTTCTAAAATTTAAGATTTATGGAATATTTTTTCGTGTTAAACTTGTTATTCATTTAGTTTTACAATTTTTATGTAAATATGCAAGAAATTAAAATTTGTATTAATCTGTTTCCTTCTGATTATTGTTGCAATTTAGAAATTATGCTGCATTTTTCCAATTTTTAAATTTACATTTTTCTAATATATTTATATAACGTACCAAAAAATAAAAAAAAAAAAAAAAAAATAATAATGTCATTTATATTTCAAATTTGTTTAGTTTCGGGAAAGTGTAGTTTTCTGTTAATAGATGGCAGCACTTTTAGTTACAAAATTTGTTCAATTTGAATTGCGCAGTTACTTGCCAATTATTTTCCACTTCGTTGATGAGCAACATCTGCCACTTAAATTATTTAAATTTATAACTTGTGAAGTGATTACCACTTTTATTTCCTTATATTAAAATTGAAGAAAGGGAAAATAAATTTGCTGTTAATTTTGGAATGTTTCTAGAAATCAAAAACGGTCGATTTTAATGTTATTTACGTCAAAACGTTTTTGAAAGCTAACGAAAGATGATGTAACAGTCGAATTATGTGTTACAAGATTTGAAATTCGAATCATAATACTTTGATTGGAATTATGATTTGTATCAGTGAAAATTAGAAATCATATATTTAAATCGTAGTTATTTTCTTAGATCGCGTCTTATTTCATTAACATTTTAGTTCAAATTTTAACAAATGTCTTACTTATTATTGTTAATAAAATTGTTTATTAAAGAGCAAAACAAATAAACTTGCCTGACATAAAATATTAATGTTATTTCATATCGCAAGTTGATCCTGTAATACCGCTAAAAATGTTTTTGATATAATCAAATTTTATAATGGTATTACCAGTAAAAGTACAGGAACTAAATTATTTTAACGAAGTGATTAAAAGTATTTTCTTGTGTGTCAGAATGTTTGTATTAGTATTTCAGGGAGGAATTATTAATTATTTGTACTTTCTCAAACTTCGAAATATACCATTGAGTTATCCTGATTATTTAGTTTTTGTAAATGAACATTTAGTTTAAATTAAAACTAAATATCATTAACATGTTCACTTAATTAAATGATTAACTTGAAATTAACGTTGAAATATGTTTATTTAAAAACTCATATGTAAATTTTCAATAAATTTCAATATTTTTAAAAATAACATTCCTATTTTATTCTTATTTCGTATTAATTTTTTTAAAAAAAGAATTCTTTTAGTTTTAATATGGAATTTATATATATTTTTTATTCCTGATGCAAGAAAGAAAAGAATGATCGCAAAGAAAGGAATTTTGTAATTTGTGAAATTTGAAAGCTTTTCAAAATTCGAATTTGTTTTGAGAAAATTAAGAATCAAACCATTTATTATAAATCTCTTAAGTTACAATTTTAATAGTAAAAGTTCTATAAGTATAAAGCACAATTATTCTCTTAAATATAACTGTATTCTCAACACTAATATGACATATTTTTCTTAAATGGTTGGATTTGCCATACATTTAATTTCAGGATAATTACTTTGATTTGATATCAATAATGTTTACTGTGGAGAATTTTAATTACATTTTGATATCTGCATAAAACAGTTAAAACTTATCAAAATTTTAAATATTGGTTCTTCAAGTATCTGTATTGTTTTAATATTGAAGTTGCTACTATTACTCTCTACTATTCTACTACTACTACTACAGAGTAAGTATTGTTGATTAATAATAAAATATCATTTTGGTTCTCATTATTCCCAATCTATATATAAAGATTTAAAAACTATAAAATATATATGATTCCTTAAACTCTCATTCACTTCTTTTTAACTAACAAGGAAATAAGTTAACAAGTCGTTTCAGTTGGTTTAAGAGTAGTAACAGAAAAAAAAAACCGCCTCAAATTCTTGAGCCACGTCCAACTAACGAAATAATCGCCTATGCTGATTCTCTCTTATAAGCGATAAGGAAATGAAGACTGAAATAAAAATATAAATTGATGTTTAAAATTAAAACAAATGACAATCCTTCTCTGTTTAATCTGTTACTTGTAACGTCATATAAACTAATTATAATACTGACGCATAGACTATTATTCTTTGAATAATTTAAAGGATTTTGAGAAATAAATTTAAAAGCAATTATTTCTAAATATTTCCCTGTAATAAAAATATTTTAAATTCAAAAATGGAATTTTTATTTTTCTCAACCATAATTTAACAGGAAAACAAATCAATTTGGGCGCTTCTGTTTTATTGTGCCTCCCCCCCCCTAATTATAAATGGACTCTATTGGGTTGAATCTTTACAAGTTAAAACTGTATGCTAGTAAAATTTTATCTTTTAGGATCTCACCAAAATATTTGTAATAGCTCGTAAAATGTGATTTGATTTCACATAAAAATTCTACTTTTTACCCTTTTGTGTTTTTTATAAAATTAAAATTTTCTTTATATAGCTTCTTTTATAGTTAGTGAAAAAAAAAATTATCTATTAAAATTTTCGTGCGGCAATCTGTTATGAAGAAAACTCTTAAAAGAAACTGTTTAGATCCCAACATACATTTTAAAACTTACTAATATGGTTTGATATAAAATAAGCACTCGTATTTTTTTTTCTCGTCAACTAATATATATTTTCTATAAAAATTAATATTACAAAGTAAATCAATTTCAATTGATGAAATGTTAAAATTTTGCTTTATTATTATTTTTTGGTTATATAGAGAAATATGTCTGTTAAGCATTGGTTTCTACAGTTGAAAAAAAAAAATATTTATTTGTGTAAAAAAAATTGTAGTTTATATGTTTAGTAAAAAAAAAGGGCCTTCGTCTAAATATTATCTGCTGAATCAAATAATGTTTTTTTTATATAACTATACATAAAAGTTAAATGATTATGACATTGGTAATTGGATGATTTTTAATGTTTGTATTTTATATGAGACACATTTCTTTCGGATGACCTTGAAACAGTGGAAACCTTGAGAGGATTCTCACGAAGTATGATTTCACCTTAAATTTAATAAAATCAGTACGGCAGATTAAAAAAAGGCTTAGGTGTAACTTTTCGAAAACCATATAACTTTTTAATAATTTATGAAAATCAAAATCTAAAAAGGAATATTTGTGGTTCAGTAACTAGTGCATCAGTAAGAATTTCTATAACAAGGCTAGATTTATTCTGAAAGATATTCAAATAGAGCTTTTATTATAGCTAAATATAATTTAAAAAATTTCGAATGAGAAAAGAAACTTTTTAGGCAATTGACAATTTGCAGGAAGCAGGATTCAGTTATCTCTATTTATAGTGTTATGGAGCTCTTGAATTTATTATAAAAAAAGGAAAATGGGTTTTAGCTAAACACTTCAACACCCATCATCTTTGAACACGAGGAAGAAAATTTTCAGGAATTCCAATTTTCTTTTATCAGTTCATTCTTTAAAATAATTTATGCCCCATCTGAATATTTTTGAATTGATAAGAATTGAAAAAAATATAAAGAAAACGTGGCTTTTATTCAATGCATGAACTGTAATTCGAAATTTTTATACCATTTTGGAAATGAAATCATTTTTATTAATTTTATTCATTGAGAATATATTTTTATAATTATAGAATGTGATTTGTTTGTTCCTCAAAAGATGGTCTCATGAAATTTATTCCTTTGATTTATATTATTTTACTTTTATTTTAAGAATATAGTTTTTTCATTTTAGTAATATATATTTTAAAACTTCTTAAAAAATATCATTTTTAATATCCAAGCACAATATTTATTGGAGGAATATAGAATATTTATATTGGACGTCAAAATATATTTTAATCATAATATAATATTTATATACCCCGCTTCTCAATATATTCTTTTGCAACCATTATATCATAAAACCTCTTTAGATTTTCAAAGTAAACAAAAAAAAGAAAGAAAGACAAACTCCATTAGTAATAGTAATCTTCTCATTATCTTTATTATTGAATAAAATTCTACTTAAAACAGTTTATTTTTCACAAAAACTTTATTTTTATACTTCGTCTAGATTTAGTTAAAGATAAAATTTAAAAATGGAATGACTTCATATTAGAAAAGTTTTTCTCGAAAGCGGTTGATTTTAAATAAAAGCAGTTTTAATTTTATATAGATTCTTTTTTAAATATTTACGCAATAGCATTATTGCTGAGGGAGATAGCAACTAAATGTCATTAAATGTTAAAACTAAAATGCAAAGGAACCTTTAGTATTTCAATTCGCTATTTCTTATTCCTTTTAAATCGTAATATACACCTTAAATTTACATCTGTAGTCAGTATTTCATTATTAGAAGTAATTATCCATAGGAAATTATATAAAATTATTCACTTAAAAATAGCATGTAGTATGTATATACATATGTTTAATATTTTAATCTCATCCTTATAAATATAAAAGCTATATATGATTCAGAAGAAACCATTATGAAAATGTTTTCATATCAAATATATGGATTTTATGATTTTTAAAGAACAATTTGATCATTAGTTATTGCTTAATTAATATTTCGATTAAGATGCATAATATCCAATCAATATCATATCAAATCAGTTTAATAGATCCTCGTAATTAAATATAAATATTTTTCACATCTTAAAGATACGATATCTAATTTTAAATAAATTGTCTAATACATTTCAGGTAATATGTACAAAAACAGAAAATTTTAAGAAAAAAATTTAAAAAAATTTTTTATTATCATTTTGTTTTTAAAATAAATTTATCGCCAAGTTTAAAATATTTGACATCTTTTGGCTGCATGGTAAAAAGTAAATTCTTTGATTAAATATACAGTCCATGTTTTTCTTTTAAAATGTATTGTTATAAGTTATTTTCGTCTTTTTTAATGTGTTGCATATATATATATAATGCTCTTAACTTCATTCATTTTTATTTACAATTATAAAATATGCTCATCATAACATTATCAAAAACTAAAGATTTTCAATTGTCTATATTGAATAGAATCCGCAATATTCAAAAGCTATTTACAACTAGGAATAATTGAATATATTTCATCTATTTTTTTTTTTTAATTCTTGTTATCCTTTCTTGCACCTAATGGAATATATTGAGGCTACTTTATTCTAATGATTAAATATGCTTGTGTATAATCCACAGCACTGCATGAATATGTAATTGAAATCCAAAAATAATTTTTAATCAGTTTTGAGTGTCAGAGATGGTCAAATTTCAGTTTTGACTGCTTAATGGCTAAATTCCAAGAACATTTACGCTGGTATATGAATAGAAATCTCATTTTTGGATGACTGCATCATAATTAGTATACTTTAATTCCAATTTTATTTTTTTTCTGGAGTCGTAAAATGCTTTTATAGTCCATTTTATTGCTGAGTCAAGATATGTGATTTTTGCTGCTCAAAAGGCGTCGGGGGCTAGTTTAGGGTAGGAGGAATAGTATTTATTATTATTATTCGCATTTTTTCTTTTTCTTTCTTTTTTTTTTTTTTTTACTCCGAGAAAACATTACGATTCTTTAATGCTCGCCATTATATTCTGCTATTACTACGTTTACCCAGCAATATGAAATGTATTTAACGTGACTAATGATAACCTTATTGTCAGGTGGAAGTTAAATAATAATAATAAAAAAAATTAAAGTTTGGTATTAATGATCAACAAAAGCAAACTCTAAATTACACTCATTATGTACTCTCAAACCATATTTCTAAGTTTTCGTAAGTCATAAACACGGCCTAATCGAAAGAAGAAAAATGACACATGATTTTTTAAAAAAAATAAGAGATTCCGCGAAATCAAAAACTTGATTTATTATTATTAACTACAGGTTATCACTAACCACTTTGAATTTGTCTACAAATTCATCGTAATTATATTTATTCCTTGTCATTCAGCTTGTAGCATGGTTATTTGCTCGTCCATCCTAAAGGTGGGGTAGGCAATTATGAATATAACTTGAAATTGAAATTTTTTAAAATATTGAAAGTCTGAAGTAAAATACATAAAATTTCTCCAATGGGAGATTATAAAAATAAAATAGTGCAATATAAAAAAAAATAAAATGTCACTCGTCGAAGGTCACGTGGCTGTTGATGCGATCAGTGTCGCATAGCGTGATGCCAATGACACAAAGTGAAAGAAAGAGTTAAAAAAAAAAAAAAAAAATCTTGAAACATTTTTTTTTCTTCAAACAGTTTGCTGATTTTTTTTCGTTTTTGTTCTTGTATAATATTTTTATTGTAACCAGTTCTGTCGGTTGTTATTGTAGATTTTATTTTTAATAATATCTTCACGTTAGGGATTAACGAACTCGCCTCCAGAAGTAAAGATAAACAACAGAAAGAAAAGTAAAAGTTGTTTTGGAACCTTTTTTATCATTAAGAACAGATTAGATCAGCGTTTCTCTCGGCTAATTCCAACTGCAGGTCCAAATTCTTAAGTATTATTAAGTCACGACCAAATAATGCTTTTGTCTGTCTAAACTTTCTCTTAATTATGATTAGAATTGTGTTCTATAAACTGTCAAGTATCGTTCGTAAAAATTCATTTCCATTTACAAAACTTTTGCTTTTAATGTGTTGCCACTTTTCTCCTTTTAAATAACAAATATTCGTCTTTTTTTGCATTGAACAAATTAAAATGATAAAGTACTCTGAATTATATTCTTACCTTTGCTTTTAAGTATTTACTTGTTTAGGAAGAAAAATTTTTAAATTTTGGTTAATCTGTTATTGTCATTTACGTATCTATCAATTTTGACAATCTATTTCTTTGAAAATTATTTTCAAGTGTACATTCTATAATTAAAGATACTTTTGTAATCACTGAATATTTGGTATACTATAGGAATACATATGTTTTTAAGAGTGAATCGCATTACATGTTGTTAAATTGTTTTGTCTAAGCAATTTTCTTGAAAAGATTGTGAGATATGTATTTAATACCGGCATTAGCATTTTATAAAAAAATTCTTCATAAACTATTTTCAGTGACAATTTATTTTACTTTACTTTTGCATAAAAGTTTATTGTTTGATATTTTTAACTAACTTCAAATTTCATTATTTAAGCTCAGTTTTAAGAATTTTTACATAAATCTCAAAAATATTTGGAGAATAGTGAGAGTAGAAATTTGTAGTTATTCTGATTATAATTATTTGTGTTGTTATAATATGTGTGTGATTCTGATCGTTTTAAGATATAAGAGCTCTGCTTTCAAGTGAGAGATGTCAACTTGAGTTTAATTCCTTGTTCTCAAATTTAACTGCAATTGTTGGGAAGCTATATATATAGATTTATATAACATACTTTATGCAATATCACCTTTTATTAGTTGCTAAAAATGTTATGAGAATTTTATAGCAATATTATTATCAGTATTCTAAAACCAAAAGGTTGACCAAAATATCAGAAAAGAGTATTGCAAAGATAAAACATTTTAAGTTATCAGCTGTCACGGTTATCTTAATGTTGAAGGCAAGCCTATTTGAATCCTTAAATCTCATAAATAACTCTAATTTTAAACCGTTTCATGTATTATTTTTTGATACAGATTAAGAAACAAATTATAACATTTTTGTTACAAAATGGAAGAACAGTTGGATTGAAATTTCCTGATAGGGGACAGTTTTATAAGACGTGCCACAGAATATTAATTTTGTCAAAATTGTGTTATACCAAAATTTTATATTAGTTGCACAATGGTTCGAATGCAGAAAGAATTGTGATGATCTGACTGAGAAAAGACTATAGGAATAGGGACTTCGTTTTTAAATTAATTTTTTTTTGTTGTAGAAAAAATTCTATCACAAATATACGATTATATATTGATATTATGGAAGAAATGACTATTCCAAACTTGATTATTTATTATTAAAAACAAATCATTCATATTTTTATTGTTCATATTGTTTTAATTTTCAAAATAAGAAAAAAAAAAAAGATTTATTGAAAAATTATCTTATTTTTAAGAACGATATTCTAAACAAGTCCCTTTCTATTAAATTAATCTAGCTAGTTAAAAGTACATTTTAACTAATTATAAGTAACCTTTTTGAAACTTAAAATATACTTTTTCCATGTAATTAGCTTTAAGATTTTAAACATTATTAAATTGATTTTTACAAAAGAGAGGAAAATGATTCATAAATTTAAAATATTTATATTTTTGTTCCGAAAACACCTGCAAAATATATAGCTTCCATGTTAATACGTAATCAATAAAAAATATATATATAATTTTTATATCCTTATTTAGATTTTGATTTTTTTATACTATATATGCAGAATAAATACAGCTATACCCTAGGAGTCTGATTAACTTAGTTTTTTAAGAGTTCTTCTGTACAATTTGAGGAATTGAAGTGAAATTTTGAGATAAGCAAAATACAATTTTTATTTCGATATTTTAGAATAATTTTTTTAAAATTTATTAATCCGTATTATAAATTAGAACAATGAATTTATCTAAAATTTGTATACTTTTTAAATTTTTCGAACATTTGAAACTCACTATTCTTTTTCGAGCCTTGAAACATTTCTTCTTGAAATAGTCTGCAATAAAAGAAATAGACATTAATTTTTTTTCTGTCTTATCTGTAACTGTCGTACTTTTTTCAGCCAACTCTTTTTCTTAATTGACCGAAAGTGAAGAGGCGTGTTTTGTCAGTTTAAAAGCAATAAAAATCTAGTTCCGCTTTGTAAAACATATAAAAGGGTGAGTTTTAACTGGGATGATAATGAAGGAAGAGAATAAAAAAAAAAATACACGAAATTGCTCCAGAACAATAGTTATGTTATACAGTCAACCATACAAACCATGAAACAGCATTAAAACAGTAATTCTATTTCCTTTTATTAGAAACAATTTAACGGATTTTACACCATAAAAACAACGGAACAGATGCATCCAATTAAAGCCCAATGCTTCTGCTGCCACCACCGGAACTCAAAACTACAAATAACGAGCTTTTAGTAAGAAAAAAGCAGACGATATCTATAAATTTGAAGGGGGGGGACTAAAATATAATAATAAATATGTTATCTGAAGAAAAGTGTTTTGTCAGATAGTGGGCCGCTTATATCAGATTAAAGCTTGTAAGATCGTGCCTGTTAAAACAGCTATGCACACGTTTTCTTTGCTATTAGAACAAAAACAGAAAAAGAATACGACTTCTGGTAGAGGTTAATGGCCCAACATTGCCCCTTCCCCCGAGCCCTCTGAAATGTAAGTTGGTGTATTAAGGGGTACGAACTGGGGACCGCCGAAAGTAAAAAAATGAGGGGGCCCTTCTGAAAGGGGTTAGTTCATCGTTCTGGGTGGAGCAGGTGGTGCTGCTAGAGCTTATGCAGACGATTCTGGTACCGTTGAAGTCTCTTGAAAACGCGTGGCCGGTGTGTGTGCTTTCGAAATGTCGGTGTGGAGGTGGGAAGGGAGCCATCTACTACAGGGAATGCTGATGTAGATTGATGAAAAGTTTCCACTGTGGACGTGGGGAGGGATGTCATCGACCAGCGGAAATAGAAAAATTTTTAAATTCTCTTACACAATTCTCTTTTTCTCTCTTTTTCCCCCTGCAGCGGATATTGCATCCTGTGGCGTGGTTTCAATGTCTCTTGAAGATTTTGCAGCAGTTCGAGACAACGTCATAAGAAGATCTATGATGAGAATACACAAGTTGTGCTAGTCGGATAGAATGTTAATGGACGATCTATATATATCATTATAGATTATTGAATTTAAAAAATGCCGAGGAATATCAAACTGGAATTGCTATCAACAAAAACTCATTAAAAAAATGGCTTGCTTATTCCAATATTACCCGAACTATTCTTTTTCCCATTGGCACATTTTGCACTTATCAAACTTTTGTGACTTATGTTAATAAAAACTAAAATTTATGATATTCTCTTATTCGCCCTTTGAATAGTTCTGTAACCTTTTATATTGGACCTACTCTTAAATTAAATAGTTTATTTAGTTTTGAGTTTTTAATATAATGAGCTTTATAAATGTAAGATTTCATTCTTATTATAAAAAACGTAATTTTTCGTGATCTTCTTTTGAATCTCTCCATGGATTGGAAAACATTGTTCAACTATATAACAATGATTTCGTGATAGTTGTACATATATTTATTGTAGGAAATTATTGTTAAATAGTTAGTTTACGTGTACTCTTTTTTTATAAAGGTACTCTTTTACGTGTACGTTATCTTTTACGATAACGTGTACTCTTTTTTTATAAGTAGAATACGACTATATTTTTTAAAAGGAATTTCTCTCATTCACTTTTGTGTAGGAAAAATATCAATTTTGTTCAAGTATTGGTTTTACATTTTATTTCATTTATCAGTAGTAAAAAGTTTGTAAAATGTTTTTTCATTTTATAAAATTTCTAAAGAGTTGATTAGAAAAGAATACTATAAAGAGGAAATTTTCTGTTGCTGAAACTTAAAAGCTTAAAATGTCACCTAAATAAAATTTTACTTATTTTATGATCGATAAATTCATTAAAGTAACAATGAATTCTTCGTATCTAAAAATCATTAAAATTATCTGCACATCTTGAATGATTAGGCCATCAGTGCAACAATATGAAGGTTCGTTACTACATTTTTCAGATTTGTCTGGAAATTCTCTTTAAACCATAGCGAAGAGAACAAATAAAAATTTCAAAGTAATAAAAAATAATCTTTAAAAAAAAAATCATGTGGGTGCATAAAATATAGCATCGATATATGATTGTTAAAAAATAATCTTCGTGATATAGTTTTTAAAATTAATAAAAAAGTCTTATCTGTTGATTATGGTAGGAAATGGAAAATTAATTGTTAACATTATACATTTCTGGGCATATATCAGTGATGAATTAACTTTTTCTGGCTAGGATTTTCTTATAGTTGAGCAATTCCAAAACACAAAATTTATATAAATGTAGTCAGTAACAAGATTGTTACTGGACTGTTAGTAGCTGGATTGTTACTAAACTGTTAGTAGCTGGATTGTTACTAAACTGTTAGTAGCTGGATTGTTACTAGACTGTTAGTACCTGGATTGTTGCTAGACTGTTAGTAACTGTATTATTATTGGATTGTCAGTGATTAGATTGTTACTAAATTGTCAGTAACTGAAAATTTGCTCAAAATTAGATAGTTGGATTCCAATTTCAAAATGCTTTATCAATAAAGAATAAGACACGTTTTTCTTTTATTTCATTAAGTTTTTTTTAAAATTAAAAATACTAGTTCAAATTAATGTTAATGTATCCAAGATAAATTTTTAAGAGAGCTTTTCCTTATTTTAATTTTGAACGAAAAGGGATTGTTTTCATCAAAAGGGAGGTGAGTCAACTGTGGCACCCATAAAATATTGTTTTGGGACTAAAAAATGTTTGTCATTATTTTGAATACGCTTATAATTTTCCCATGAAAGATTGGGTCTTTATAGGATTTTTAATTGACATTTGTCCTGGTTGTGGTCCTTATCGTGCTGTTATAGAATGTAACTACTATACAGATATAATGATCTTGTGCAAAAGTGAAGGACTTATAAGCTCATTATATACTTATTTTTGGGAAAATTGTTTGTTATGATTATTATTTTATACGGTGTTAAAAATTTTACAATAAATATTCGTTATTTAGTATGATATTAATGTAAAATATTAACAGCCATTTTTTTTTCAAAGAAAAAAATAGTTGATAAAACATCCTAAAAGGAAATGTTAAACATTGAATATAAATCGAAAAAAATAAAGAATTACTTTTTAGGTTAATATATAGCATAAATATATTGCGTAAGCACTTGTTCCACAATATTTTTAGAAATCCTCTAAAAATATTGACGAATAAAGGCTTACGCATTATATTTATACTAGTGATTAAATATTGCTTGACTTGAGAATTGAATAAAAGAAATGCATGAAAAATAACTCTAAGAACAGTTGCAAAGAAAATAATTGAAATATTAAATTATATATCGAAATTCACTCACAGTTCTGTGTTATGAAGAATACTGAAATGATCAGACTTATTTTAATGTCAAAAATTTAAAAAAAGAAACTAGTTTGTTCATCTAGTTCATTCACCAAGTTTGTTGCAGTTTTATTAAATACAAAATTTGGCATTGGAATTATATAAACTTGGCATTAAAATTACATAAATTCACTTACTGCAGCGTATTGACATGAATGCTTTAAAAAAAATTAAAGGAACAATCATTTCGATTTATTTTGATTGACAATTAACTTAATGAGTTAGAATGAGCATACAGATTAATTAATGGAATAACTGCAAGGATATTAGTGAAAGATTTTACTTCATTAATTAGCAACTATTTAATTATCATTGTCGAATATCTTTACAATTGAAAAAAAAATCGATCTGACTGACATGAAATGATTTGTCGAATCGAATTGCGACAGATAAAATATCATCATAAATGCCTAAAAAGTCCATCGAACTGATATCGAATCAGTGATTAAAACTGACCAGTTTCGAAAATATAATTTATTTTTATGTGATGATCAAACACACTATGAAAATTTTCTTGTATACCCATTATATGTTAAAATTTTCAATTGGTAAAAATATATTGCTTTTGAATTCAAGTAATCGTTTTTATATTTGCATAACCAAGCTACCATTCTAATGGTTAACGCTTTGGTTTTTGGTTTAATAGTTCGTGAATTTAATCGCCACTTTGGGCTTGGATGTTTATATTGATTCGGAATCTACCTTAAACTGTAATTCTCGGTTGATTATGTCCTCATGTGTTAAAGATGACCTTGAGTAATAAACAAATCAAAGAGATCAATTTTACATATTGATTTACGCAAATTGATTTATATAATTGTCCCTTTAATTGAGAATGCCAGCTTGATTATTTTCATAAAATTATAATTAAATTTTAATTGTCTTCACTAAATGAATATCCAAATATTAAAACTAAATAGGTTTGAATGTATCAAAAATAATGTGTTTTTTCATGATTTAAAACATTTACATTTCAAATTTTAAAATTCAAATATTTACTGAAAATACGTGCACATATAAAAATCTTTTAAGTTTTCCTTTTTTTAAAAAAAATTCACACATAATACAAATTGGGATTTGCTTCTGATTCAGCATTAAAATTATGAGTATTGTATTAAAAAATGAATATAATTGAGTAATAACTAATTTCGAAACAATGAAAATCCTATAAATCTACATTTCTAATTTTATTTCTAGAATCCTTTTGATGCTATTTAGCATTTTTGATAAATTCAATTAAATAAAAACACAAGTTGTGATTTATTTCTATCTAGTTGATTACTCTTTACATTAATCCAATAAGTGTTGTTACCGAATCAAAATTTATCATTGTTAATGTATTTATATAAAATATAAATACTAAGTTAAAAGTACGAAATTGGATTGGTTTATTTTTTCGCTTTTCTCCAGGGATCAAAGTTACGACTTATTACAGTCCCGCTCTTATTTCATCACATAAAAGATCGTAATCTCTAGTAAATAAGCTTATTGTAATATTAATTCTTTTTTCCAGGAATTCTGACGAAGTTTTCCAAGTATTCATTGTTAGAATGTTCTATTTTGTTATTTTAATTAAACTTTTTTATTCAGTGTGGGTATATTGAACTTTAAAAAATGATGAATGTAAATTATGGTTTACTCTTTTGTTGTTTTTGTGTTGATTAAATTAACTGAAGGATCGAGATTGGTTGTAATTCCGCATTTCTGATACGAAATGCTATTTCAGTGGCTCGTTTATATATGAATTGGTTTTCGTTTGGGACTTATCAAGATTTACTTTATAGAATTATGCAAATTGAATGTTGATTTAAGTTGAAGTTTTTAATTCTTAATAGAATAGTCGAAGATTCAATGGAAGCTTTTCAGAAAAGGTTAATAATAAATTTTATTCTCAAAAGAAATATTTTTAGTGTTTAAAAAACTAATTATATTTGGTGAAACGACAAGTTACTTTTAGTTTCATTTGGGTTATAGTGTTTTGATTATTCTATAAGAGCCATTTAAACAATTTATTACTTGTTTTGATCGCTCTAGTTCAATACCTTATTAGATCATGAGTGAATAGTTACATACATAAACAATATTTAACGAATACTGTCTGTAGAGTGTACATTTAACCATGTTTCTCGTCTTGTTGTTGTTGCACCAGCATGCTTCCCTGTACCTAGCCCAGAATTGAGCAGTACCAGTTATATAAGAAGCAGCCGGGTGGAGTCTTCGTAATTTTGAAGCAGGAACAAAGCAGAATACCCCTAATACTTGGTCTGCCACCCCAGAGGTATCATTTTACTTGGAATACATTGCGACCATGTCCTGTTTTAACGTGGCCAGTCACCCCTTTAGCTAACACGACTTTTCTTTGATTCAGCCGTGATACTATCTTCCGATACTGAGAACGATGCCCTAACAAACAAGGGAACGCAGCCCTAATTTTCTCACCGTGTCGAGACAAACTGTCGTGAGACGGTGGTACGCTATTCAAATAACAAAATAATTTATTCACTTATAGACCTTCAAAATGAAACTTGAAGATAAGAATGAATTAGAAATATATTCTGTGAATTTGATTGAATACAATGTATGTGGTGATAGAACGGTGAAGAAATGATATCATAATTTATGGTAAATTTTTCAACATCAGCACGTTTTATTAAATAGTTAAAATGATTAAATTGGTGAGATGTAGTTCATTGATTTTTTCATGGAATAATACTCTGAAAAACAACTTTTTTCTTCAAGTGATTGAGTTAGCCTAATGAACAAAGATTAGAAGCAGGTAAATAATGTTCCTATGTAACGGTCATGTTATTTATATATCCTCTGCCTTATTGACAACTTTTATAGTACACTGGTTGTTATTACTTGTTTATCAATATGAATTATTCTGTTCATTTGCCATTTTCGTAGGAATTTATGGCACATAACATTCTTCGGAACAGTTCACATATATTGACTGACACTGTATAAAAATAATGGCGGTCGCACTTTGTAACCGTAATTCCAAATGAATATATACTTTTATAAAATGAATGTAATTCTAATTTATGATTAGAATTATATAGCTTTGTGAGAGAAGAATCTTCAATTAAAAAAAAGCTTTACTATCAAGAAAAAAAAATATCATTTAATTTTAAAATTTTATATATTTCCAAAATTAGTCGAAAAGTGATTTAAAAAAAGTTTTAAGTATGTGATACTTCCATTAATTAATGAGATGATGTGTATTTATCTTAATTCCATGTGCTTTCTTTTTAACTTCTGTGTGAATTATCTTCTGATATCCGTAATAGATGGAATTGTAGTTGCTAGTTCTCTCAAGTTCTTAAGTAAGAACCACTCCGTAAAAATGAAGACTTCGGCTTGCAAATTTTTTCATTTAAAACTCAAAACATTGCATAAATAAGAAAGATTCAATCTACTAAAATATTGGAAATATTGTGTGTGTTTGGAATTAAATATTCGTTCGATTTTTATAAAACTTTGTATTTTAACCTGTTGAAAAATTATATTGACTTTAGCTCTTAAAATATTGCATTTTCTTTATACACAACCTATTATCGTGTTCGTAATTTGTTTTTTGTGTGTCATATTTAGAAGTTAAATAAAATTTCGTAAATAACATTCTCATACGTGAATAATTCACTTTAAAGAAATCAAGAATTCTTAAGTGGTCAAACATTTAAATATAACATATTTAATTAAGTCTTTTCTTAATTTTTAAAGGCATTTTATTTTAACATCGTCAGTGTGACCACACCGATTATTTGACTGGTTTGGTTTTATTTTCTTCAAGCTGTAGCATTCTCAAATATCGATTTATTTTCCACTACCTGAAAAAAAAGACAAATTATTATTAAGAAAATTGTAGATGCATGTATAAAAAAAATTAGAATATTTGCCGAAATTATTATATTGTTTTCATCTAAAAGAAATAAAATTTTCTAGTTCTTTCCATTTCAATTTGATTAGAAATATTTCTAATAGTAAATGATAATTTGGAAAATAATTAATGGGAGAAATTGAGCAGTAGATAGTACTACAAATTTTATTAAGCAAAGTATAGAGTAACTGACTTATGTTTTCAATTTTTCAAGATACTTATTCATCAGTAAGTTTCTGTGAGCAAACACAGTGCTGTAAAAAATTGACGTACAGTTAAATTGATTTAATTTTTGAGTGCAATAATTAATTGATTTTGAGTTCAATTATGTATTTTAGAGAGAAAGAAAGAGAGGGATAATAATGTATTTTGTTACTTGACTGCTGTTTGTTTGAAATTGATTAAATCAATCATTTAAAATAATAATTTTAAAGAAAGAGCAAAAACTAGAAATAAAAAAGAGAAACT
This sequence comes from Latrodectus elegans, assembly GCA_030067965.1. Taxonomy (NCBI): domain Eukaryota; kingdom Metazoa; phylum Arthropoda; class Arachnida; order Araneae; family Theridiidae; genus Latrodectus; species Latrodectus elegans. The sequence continues at coordinate 28,707,992 of CM057814.1, forward strand.
TAATATAACAGAAGTGACCTAAAGTACTCCCTTTAAGAATACAAAATTTCATTTTTAGTGAAGAAAGAAACCATGCTTTTTCTGTATATATATATATATATATATATATATATATATATATATATATATATGATGTGAATGTATGTAATGTGAATCTTCAAATATATATATATATATATTTGAAGATTCACATTACATAGAAAATCTAAAACTGAAAGATGAACAAATAGGATTTCTTAAGACTAAGATTCTGGCTTGAAAATTTTAAGCAGTATTTAGCAGGGAGTGTTATCTTTGGAAGGTCATTATTCTTTTAGATTTCAAGTATGTATTAAAGTTCACATCTTTACCTGAGTATTTATCTGTTATTGTGAAAATATATTATCAAGAAAAAAGTACTATCAGAAAACGTGAATAGATTTTAAAGAATAAAAGCATTAACAAAATCGTGGACTTTTTTTAGAAAATATATTATTGCTCATATATATATATATATAAACAGCTTTTTTTGCTGTCTATTTTTGAGATTCAACAATGAGTAAAATTCAAAGCTATTAATATTTCTCCAGGTAGCAGTCTAAAATAAAACTGAGCGAATTTCCTTATAGGAAATGGAAAATTCGTCAGCAAATATTTTTAAAGTGATTCAGCAAATATTTTAAAAATATTTGGTTATTTTAATTGACGACCATCAATTGAAACTTCCCAGCATTTTATTATCTTAATCGAGCAGCATCACGTTTTATAAATATAAACTGACCTTTAGATCGCATTGTTGCGAGTCTTATATGAAATATGTAAATATATCAAACTGTTTGGCTTTATATCTATTGACCTTATATGAACATTTGTCTATCCGTGATAACATTTTTGATTGTTAGCTGCTGACATTATAACAACATTCTTAAAATATAAGACAAATATAAAAATCCAGTTTGTAAATATTTTCTTAAGAAATTGTTTTATATAATTTAAAGACTTACTTTTAAAAATAATTATTTCATTGTTTATTTTACTTAAATAACTTTTTTAGAAATCTTTTTAGCAAGAAATAAAATGATTTAGACATTATAAAGTTTTATTTTCTGTATTTTCTCTAAGATGTAATTTATTTCCATAATAGTCTTAATAGTGTATTTTCCTGTGCAAACACGTTGAATGCTATCAATCTTTATGACGATTTTTGATTTCTGTTTTAAATCGAATGTACCAACAATATTTTTGCACTTTCGCATTTCAGAATAGAGGTAAATAATAATGATGTATGTTTATTGTTTTAAAATCAAAATAAAGAGGAATGAATATTTAATAACTTTCTCCTTATTGTGTTCTAATTCTGCATTACATTTTGAATTTTTAAACTGACTGGTGACACAAAGTAATGCTTCTTTTTTTTTAAAATCTATTACCAGAGTATAAGCAGCTCGATGCTCATTGTCAAAGTTATATTGAATTGAGTGGTATGTAATAGCACATTAGTCAGAGTTTAAATATCTGTAGTGTCTCGTAATCCCTTTTAAATAATAGGCAATGCTCAAATTAAATCACATATGCAAAAAATTCCAAAGAAAATGATTATCGAAGATTATTTTTTGCAATTTTTTTACATTTGGGGATTTGATATCGTATCCATCTCTAAAACAGGCTATTTTTAAGGAATCAAAATATCTTATAAGGAAATAATTTAGTAAAGCAAAGAAAATAATTTTTTCTCCATTTTATGCTAATTTGAAAAATTAATGCGATATATGCTATTTAGATTAAGCTTTAAATTTATAGTAAATTCTATAAATTTTTTATCATTAGTTTTTGTAGTATTTAAGTACAATTTAACCAGGTAATTATTGAAACCAAAGCTATCAGTTGTGCGTGCTAGAACAGAACACATAGATGTGGTTAAACACGCAGATGACATTCACTAATAATTCACACATACATCAATCTTTTTTTTCTCACGGCATTATTCACTTATAACTTTCACCTGTAGATGTCGCAATATGTGATTAGATAGAAATGTATTTTTTTTCTTTATCTCAAATGGCTTATATTTTTAAATTCTCCACCATTACGAAATGAAACTCTCGAACAACGAAATTTCATTCGTTATCTATATTAGTATTTTATTCTTTCTATCAATATTATTCAAATATTTGTTTCCTAAAGATAGTGAATTTAAATATTTTTGAGCTACTGTACACGCGAAACTTTTTCAAGATGAAATTATTTTCTAAAAGATAGGAAATTAAATGCAAAATAACTGATATTTGCACAGTAAAATGAAATGTAGCGGAAGAATTCGAAAAGTATCGAGATGAAATGGCGAAAATTAATCCGAAATCTTAAATAGTGATGTCAGCAGCTATCTTTCGTCAAACCCCTTGTAGAGTTAAGCTTGTGGTTCTGCCATAGAAATTCATGATTCAGTAAATGGTCTTCTACTACTAACGAAGGCAATGCTCGAATAGATGTGCGTTGATGAATCCGGCTCAATCCGGATTGTATTCACTCAGCACTTCAGGAAATCAATGGACTCTTCTGGCGACTTAGTTCATCCATCTGCTGCCATTCATTTCAACTGGCCACTTACTGAAGGATGGAACGTTGGAAATAGATGGCTCACGTTACATTTCTATTGACTCTCTTCCTCAAACTATACGTTTCGTGTACTTTTTTTTTTTAAATGTAATAGATTACATTTTTCTTAATACTTAGGAATCAGCCAAGGTATTGCTTAACTAAAATTTAAGAACATATTTAAAACATTTCTGAAGCTGTAAAGAATTTAGTTTTTTATCTGCTTGAAAATGTGATCATTTTTCTTCACATGTTATCGTGAAAGGAATTGATAGTTACGAATAATCTTATAGGACGAAATATTTTCTTGAGTTTTTTTAAAGAAATTAAATTAAATATATGCTTTAATTGATTTCTTTTAATTCTTTGAGATGTATCTGTTTTTTCTAAATCATTTATGGTGTTGTTAAAACACACACAAAATTAACTCAAAATAATTTCATGTGGTGAAGATTAATTTTTAAATATTTGAAATTAAGAATTTCAAATCGGGAAAATATTTTAGAATTGTTAGAGTATATATTCTGTCTTTGGTTTATAATTATCGTCAACTAATGATTTATTTCAAAATGATAGCTTAATGATGTTTAAATTAATGTTAAAATTTTAAAAGCAAAGCTGATTCATGCGATTTTGCTTAGATAATTATGTTTCTGTGAATAATTTTACTGAGAAATCAATTGAATTTTAGCTGATTTTGTTTTTAATCAGTATTTTAGTTATAATGTAATAAATTTTAAATTAATTTTAGTAAGATTGATTTTATTATCTCAAAATTTGGGAAGAAAAATTTCTGAGCTGATTGTTGTGAATGCTCAGTCCTTCTATTCTGCGGTTTGTGAGAGGGATGGATACTTGGAATATGGGTGTTTGTCGAGGTTAGGAATACACTTAAAACCGTAAATTTTAGTCAATTTCGACTACATGTGACGGTCTCCCTAGCCCTCGTGTGCAAAAAATGACCGTTGAGCGACAAACAAACCAAATCGGTTACATGTGCAAAAACTGGCACTTGAGCAAATGACTTTAAAATACAAAAGGCTCTGATACATTCCGTTAAAAACCCAGTGGACCCTTCAATATTTAGAACTTTGGCATTTAGTTCAACAGTTCTTGCGTTCAATTCCCAATAAATGCGTGGCTGCTTAGATTGATCCGAATCGACTAGAAATGGAAGAACCTGTCGAATTAGCCGTCTTGTATAAAAAAAAAAAAAAACAACCATAGACAGCATCAAATCCAAAACCACCTGTCCAGGGTTTTTAATATTTGTGGCATTATTTATTAAATTTTGATATATACGTATAATGAAATTATTTCCAATTGAAGATTAAGTAAGAACTTTTAAAATTGAGTTTTTTTCATAGTTTATATATAAATTGTGTTGAATGTTTTCCAATGTATTCAAAATTACCAATTATAAATTCCTGTCAAACCCACGACACATAAGTTCATATATATAAATATTGAAATTTAACACACTTTAAATCGCAGCGTTATTGTAAACCCTTCAAAAAAATAATGAATTTTAAGCAGAATAAAAAAAAAACATGCTAAATTTTACATTTTAAAATATTTCGATTAGGAAATTGCTATTTTTCCTGAAATCATGAATAAAATAAGTATAGAAATTATTTGTTTTTTTCCGTACCTTGCATTAGTTTTTGACAATTCATTCCAAAAAAAAAAAAAAAAAAAACAGTATATAAATGTTATTTTCGATATTATTTCTTTGTTTTCTAATACATAAATTTTCATATCAGTTCATGATATACAATTATATTAAATTAGTTTGTATATAACTATCTGCTCATCACATTTGATTGACATTTTCATTCAGACCGGTTTCAATTTATAATAGTCCGTTCCTTTAAAATAGAATGTCCAGGTTTTATAGAACATATGATTTAGATAATGAACAAAACCTATATATAGAATTCACTTTACAGAAATGTATAATATAACGAAAGCATTATACCATGTTATTTCCCTTTATTTACCAGTAGTCATTCCTCGAAACGCCGTAGATCTGTCTATACTCTGATGGTCGAGATCTGCACAGACCATCCAAATGGGTTTGTAATCCTCTTACAACATTGACGGCTTCTCGCCAGTTGTTAAGCAAACAACCTCGTGAATAGCATCATGCTTGTCGTCATTGTCAAGGCGAATTTAAACAAGCAGGGACTCTCATTGCTGTCTTGTTGCGCCGTGTTGTTAATTAATAATAATGCAATGATCCAATTACTGAGCCACTCTGATTGAGTCATCAATTCAAGTCACTTATATATATTGTATCACTCTCAAAGCATGTCTCCTGTCCATAGAGTTCCATACAGAATGTTCTGTATTCTCGACAAATATGATGGCTTTATGCCATTAGAAAGCAAGTGACGTGGTTATCGATATTATGGATTTTACATCGAAAGCATACTATTTGTTTTATGTTTAATTGTTAGACATTGCTATTCAATTATCGAACGTAATATGCTTTCAAGGATTTATAAGAATCTTAATTTAAAATGAACTATCTTTTTTTTTAGTGTCATGTTTAACTAATGGTAAAAATGGCGTAATCGTGATTGGTTGATTCTTTACTTAATTAAAATATAAAAACCCATTTAGATATTTCAGTAAATTATAATTAGAATTGCAGCATTTGGTAAAGCCATTTTTTTATGTATAATTGTGCCTTAACTTTGAAATTTGATACAAGGAATTACTTAATCGATTTCTACATTTCCGCCGAAACTTTTAGTGATTTTTTTTTAAATTCAGTTCAAATAAAGCGGAATGCTAATAAAAATATTTAGATTATGTACTTTTTTGGGTTGATAATTTATTCCAATTTAAGCTTTCGTTTTCATTAAAAACACTTTGGGTTTCAATAGCTGTCTCGGTGAGATGCGTCATTCCTTTTCGCTTGTCATGGTGGCAGAAATATGTTCATGTCTCTGTTTTAACTGGATCTTATTCTTTTTGATGCATCTGTTTAAATATTTAAGCTTGAAAAGTGACAGATATTACAGTTTACATTGAGAGATAAAGTTCATTGGAAAATGGAATTTTTAAGCAATTTACACGTGTGGTTCTTTTAAGTTTCAGTTAAATGCTTTGAGGCTTACAATTTTTTTTTTAAAAAATTCTTATGTTAAGTTCGTAAAATAAAAGAAATTTATTCTAAAGAGATATTTTCGTATAAAGTACGCCATAATATTTTCTATTGGAACTTTTTTCAACAACAAAATAAAGTAAGAATGACTGATGGAGAAAGATTCTTGTGCATCAATTAATTTTAACCTAAGGCAGGAAAATATTTTTAATGTATCTTTTAACCTTTTCTTATTTTCAACTTAAACTTTTCTTACATTTGGTTTATTTAAAGTGTTTATTATTATTTAATGCATCTCCTTCGACCGTCATGTTGATATAATGAATACATTTTGCAATCTCGTACTTTTTGCTTTAATTGAAATTGACTCTAGACATTCACCTTAATTTTTATGGAATAAATGTCATCCGTGTTTCGTCACAGCAAATAAATGCAGATGAAGTTCACCGTGACCTAGTAGTAAAACAGTACTTCTCAGAGCGGTATGTTTCGATTTCATCCACTGTTGAATAACGGTAAATGGATATTGTGTTTCTGTGCTTATTGGGGTGGGTGCTTGAGAATTTTCCGGGTTTTCTCCTTGTTAAAACGGAATGAAACGCAATATCTATGAGAAGTCCTTTCGGAATACAACTTATGCGATAGGAAATACTTAAATGGATTGCCGCGTTGTCGACAGCTCAACTCAACTCAGGCCGTTAGGCTTTTCATTGCGCATTGCCGAAATAAATTTTAGTTTTGATTGGATTGTTAGCTGGTTTGTGATTAACTAACATTTTCGAAACTGAAAGTTATTAATGTGATAAAACAGCAAATCTTGATTCAAGTACTCGTATCTGCCATGTGTTTTATTCATTAATAATTGTTGCCACATCTTTACATTTATCAATGAAAGAAAAATAGCAAAAATTAATACATTACTATTTTTAATACAGATTTGAATTAATTACTAATATTAATAGTAATTACTGATTACACTATTTAATTATCATTACTATATATTTTTAATGTTAAACACTTGTTGTGATTATATAGATTTCTAAATGATGTTGAATTTCTTAGAATCTAAAATGTTGTGGTTACAAAATGTTAATTATTTTCTTTTTATATATTTTTACATTTATTTAGATTTTTATGGAAATTTTGTTGAAGGTTAAAGTGTTCGTTAAAACTACATTATTTATTATTTTTTTAAAGTTTAATGCATTCACTAAAATTTGTCTGCAAGACTGATAGAATATGCATTTATTAAAAATTCCTTTCATTTCAATTATTGACAAGGGCGTCTTTAGGATTTTTCTGGGTGGAGTCAAGATCTAGTGAAACGTGTGTAGTTAAAGTATTTAAAGATTCTAATTTTTTTAAAAAAAGTTCCATTGTTTAGCTCCAGGTGGGATTGGTCAACTCCTGAAACTATTAATGAATTCATGAGACAGCCACTTCCAAATGAATTATACGTTATATAAGCAGTTGAATTAAAAACTGTTCAAACACCAGCAACTGTTTTAGATAAATCACTTATTTCAATAATTTATAACTCTTTTCTCGCTCTTATTTTAATAAATTATAATGCGTAATAAAAATTAATAATTTTTTTTGTTTGAATATTATATAATAGAAGTATATATGTATTATTTACATAGATTCTCTTAAATTTCTCATAAATGCCTGTGTTTAGTTTTTGATATAGTGATATTGCTATATTTTTAGTTATTTCAATACAAACCACTTCTTGAAACTTGATTTTTTATTGATGATTAAATAAATTAACGAAAATTTTGCGATATCTAGAGCCTTTTAAGTAAATAATCGCTTATTCTCATACCGTTAATTTGGAAAGAGATCAATTATTGCTATTATTACAGACAAAAGATATTATATTGACTGTCACTTGTTATAATATCTGTATTGAACTCTAAAAATAATAACGAGCATTTCTACAGAAAATTCCACAAAATGTTTCTGATTTCCAAATTAAATCATTCGAATGGGAAGTATCAAATGTTTTGAAATGAATGGAACGATTCATTTACAGGAATATATTTATAATAAGTTTATACATTTTATTTTCCTTGAAAGAGATAGAGAGAGGAATTGAATGAGGGGATTTCGATTAAAAATTCAAGTGTTGCGATTCAGAATTAATTATTGGATTGTTACATTTAAGATTCTTTTTATGTCATCAGCTAGACGGTTGATGCCACACCTACGAAATTTTCAGGACTAAGTTTCCAGTTGCAAGAACTCTCTAATTTTCTTCTCCCCATCGCCAATTGTGCCAAAATCTTCTGTTCGGTAGCCAGAACAAAAATCTGACACTCAGTTTTGTCACTCACCAACTTTTTTTTTTTTTTTTTTTTCCTTTCTGTTTCTCTCTGGAGAAGAAGTTAGCACGGAAATTCTTTCAGCTCGTTGTCAGCCGCTGATATTTCTAAACCGCCTACGAAGAACAAAAGACATCAGGTTTGGCACAAAGTGACACTCGTTTTGTGCCGGTGAAAATCTTTTTTTTTTTTCTTTTTTTTTCCGTACGCATTCGATATATAAGAGAGTAGAATTGCCATTTGTTTCAACCATTTTGTTCTCTGTTGCTTTTTCCGAATTGCGTGTGGTAGGTGTCAGTTCGGGAAGTTTCTGCAGACAGGGCTTGCGTGCCGACGATGTTGCTGGCAGTGGTTTGTGTGTGTTGGATTAACCCCTGCGCCGCCTATTCCCTCGGCTCTTAAGTAGCTTTCACGAAGGGTGGTGGAGAAATTGGTGGTTTTAGTACTCGAAACTTTGATTGAAGAATTGCGAGAAAAGAATGGGAAAGGAGAAAGACGCCCATCTTTCCTTCTTTTCCATGAATTAAAATATGTCCCATGCTTATGAATTAAACATTTACTGAAAGTAACAATAAATGAATTCGAAAAGTTAATGATAATATTCTGTGCTGAACCGAGGGTATTACGGTAATTCAATAAAACGATTAAAAAAAAAAATAATCGTTTTAATATCAAATCTGCCATTATAGATTAATCTCTAATAAAATCACTAAACTCTATACAACAGTAATAATTAATATGTGACTGCATTTTCGTTTGGACCATTGTAACTATATTACTATTAATACTTTTTTGATTATTTTGTTGTAATATTACCAAACATAAATTAAGTATTGCGTAGGTTTTCTGATTTACAATCCCAAGGTATTCATGAGATCTGTTTAACATTATATCCATTTATATGTTTCGATTTGGTCTTGCTATTTAGAATTCACCACTATTTCACTAATTTTCTTCAACGTTTTAGAAGGTCAAAGTCGGTTTTACAAATTGAACAGTTATGAATTTAGCAATGGTGAATAATAAAAAGGGAAACACATTTTACAATTAATGAATAATTTTTTAAATGCCTAACTCTTTAATTGAGTGACATTAAAAAATATATATAAAAAGAATATACTGTCTCTGTTTTAGAAATGAATAACTCTTTCTGCAGCTTTCTTTTTTACTTTTTGATACGTTACTATTATGATGAAAACAATTAACTTTACTGAAAACATGTTTGTGGAAAACTTCCTCAAAATCATATTATTGAAGCAAGTAACCTTTCTAGAAGCATTGCTTCGTGCAAGATTACATGGTAAACACACAAAATATAAACATTGTTGTGATACCATAACTACCTGTGTGATTTCGCGTATTTTAACTTTTAGGAAAAGTTTTTCTTAACTCAAGTTTTATGTATTATTTTACTATATAGGATAATATCTTAAACATCTCATTTGCATAAACATGTTGCACTTTTGAACCTCAGAACAAAAATTTAAAAATTAAATATTTAGTGTTTAAAATTTTTAAAAATTTAAAAAATATATGTATATATTGGAGCAATTTTATATTTATATGGAATTTTTTTTTTTTAGTATTCTGTTTGATTCCATATTCTCCAGCCAAATGATCATCGTTATAATTTTCGGTTCAAAAGTTCGATTTTCCAGCTCCATCGTTATCACTGCAGTGGTTCGAAATCCATTTTAAACCATAGATTCTGGTATGACTACGTATAGTGTGCAAAAAATAAAAAATGAAATCAAACTATTCGCTTTATCTTACATGTTTCAAGCGAACTTCAGACTTGTGCGCGTGCGCGAAGCTTTCAGTTGGCAAAAGTGTATCGACAGTGACAAAAAAAAAAAAAAAAAAAAATCTTTATTGAGAGTAAAATGACTTGTTTTTTTCTCTAGTTGAAAAAAACATTTTCAAGCTGTGATTCATATGTATAAGATAGATTGTACTTAACAATTTAAGCAATAGTTAATTGAATTTCGCTTCTGCCAAATCTTAAATTTTCCGAAAATATCGTTGGCAAAATTAGAGTAAATCTTTTTGGTAATTAATAGCTTGCTTTCAATAATATTCAATTTAAAATTCTGTACTGGAACATCATTATTCGCAACGTGACTAAATTTGAATTTTGTTAATTTTTCATGATTCATAATAACATGTAAGTAATATTAAGTATAAAATACTGGAGAAGTATAACTGTTCCATTTTTTTAATAAAGAAATTAAGGACGTTTTAATACGATCATTTTTGCTTTCAGAGAATTTTCTTATTTTAACGAATAGAATTAAAATATAGAATTAATCAGGCTACGAATATTTGTGATAGAGCAGTTAAGAAATCATTTCAAAATTTAGATTTTAATTGCGAATTAAACATGGAATGCAAGCAATGATTGTTGAGAGAAAACTACTAAACCAACTATAAAATTTTCGTTGCAACGTTTTTTACTTTTTTTTTTTTTTTTTTACCTTTAAGGGGTCTCTAATTTATCCAAGTTTTAGTTATTGAAAAACAAAATTTCTATGGATTTTAGTAAATGTCCAAACATTTTTATTTCTGGTTATTCATTCTTTTTCTTTCAAATCACAGTTAAATTTACTTATATTAGAAATAGAGATGTATGTTTTAGTATGATGGTACTTATATAACGGTCTTCTTAGCGCACGTGGGCTAATTAGACCTGGACATACGATTTAAAGTGGATTCCAAACTGCTACAAACCTCCAAACTGAAGGTAAGATTTGTACCCACGAACGTTTGAACCGAAGACAAGAGAGATAACCTTTTGTCTGCCAACTCGGCAAGAAATATACAAAAGAAAATTTAATATATATTTTGTTAAAGTAAGATTAAGTTAAATTATATGTAAGTAATAAATATTTCTAAACAAAAAAAATTTTACTGTCCAGAAAAATTAAATTTGTATATTTCTTACCGTAAATAAATGCACAAGAGTATATAAATACGAAAGAATTAAAAAAATTATTATGTATTATTTCTAAATATAATTGCTTAGATATTCCTAAATTTACTATTTTCTTCTCCTTGACCTTCACGCAACTAATTTATCGTTAAAGTAATACACTTTTAGAATTTACAATTAACTATACTAATAAAATCTTAGATGGAATTGTTAAGTCGTAAAAATTAAATTTAAAATATTTATACCCCCCTCCCCATAGATAGTCAGTTAAATTTTTTATTGAAAAATCTAGCCAAAATAATACCGCCAAGCAACAATGCATAAATTTTTAAATTGTTTGTTGGAGAGAAAAACATTTCTGTAAATTACCATCGCTTGGAATTTAAGATAATTTTTGAAACGGGACAATATTTTGATGTTAATGCAAATATTTTTTTGTGAAGTGTATATCTTTTACTGGAAACAACTTCTTAAATTTTTTTACTTTCAATTAGTAGTTGATGGTAACTAAATTATTACATTTAAAAACGTAGAATTAACTTTAAAAGTAATTAAATTTTCGTGACATGATTGTGCTATATATAAATCGTCCAGTTTTAGTAAGAAAACCCTGATCTAAAGAATACGTCTGAGAATTGTTGATTAAATACCACACATTAGAGCACTAAGACGCAGTTTTGTAGAATATGTTTTAACTTTAGTGAGTTTTTAGTCAGAAAGACGAAATCTTAAAATCTCATTTCAATAAAATTGTCCATTTAATTCAGTAAAGTTAGGAATGAAATAGCCATTTGTTTAGACTTATGCTGGTAAGAAATTTTGATCTATATTTTTCTTATGTGCATTTCTTTGATAATGTAGAATTCCCACAAAGTTAAAGTACTTAGGTAATAGTAATTTTGCCTTTTTTTTAAAGAATATAAATTAAAACTTATGCGCTAATACTTGATAGTATAGTATTGCATATTATGTCATTTTAAACGTCAATAATATTTTGTTTTATATTAAATGGCAATAGCATGTTGTGTTATATTAAACATCAATACCATCTTGTGATATATTAAACGGCAATACCACTTTGTCTTTATTAAACGGCTATATAGTATTTTTGTTACATTAAATAACTATAGCATTTTATGTTATACTAAATGGTAGTACCATTTTGTACTAAACGGCAATAGCATCTTGTGTTATATTAAATGGCAGTACCGATTTCTGCTATATTAAACGACAATATCATTTTTTTTATATTAAATGGCAATAGCATCTTGTGTTATATTAAACGGCAATAGCATCTTGTTTTATATTAAATGGCAATAGCATGTTGTGTTATATTAAACATCAATACCATCTTGTGATATATTAAACGGCAATACCACTTTGTCTTTATTAAACGGCTATATAGTATTTTTGTTACATTAAATAACTATAGCATTTTATGTTATACTAAATGGCAGTACCATTTTGTACTAAACGGCAATAGCATCTTGTGTTATATTAAATGGCAGTACCGATTTCTGCTATATTAAACGACAATATCATTTTTTTTTATATTAAATGGCAATAGCATGTTGTGTTATATTAAACATCAATACCATCTTGTGATAGATTAAACGGCAATACCACTTTGTCTTTATTAAACGGCTATATAGTATTTTTGTTACATTAAATAACTATAGCATTTTATGTTATACTAAATGGCAGTACCATTTTGTACTAAACGGCAATAGCATCTTGTTTTATATTAAATGGCAGTACCGATTTCTGTTATATTAAACGGCAATATCATTTTGTTTTATATTAAATGGCAATAGCATCTTGTGTTATATTAAACGGCAATAGCATTTTGTGCTATATTAAACAGCAATACCACTTTGTCTTTATTAAACGGCTATATAGTATTTTTGTTACATTAAATAACTATAGCATTTTATGTTATACTAAATGGCAGTACCATTTTGTACTAAACGGCAATAGCATCTTGTGTTATATTAAATGGCAGTACCGATTTCTGTTATATTAAACGACAATATCATTTTGTTTTATATTAAATGGCAATAGCATCTTGTGTTATATTAAACATCAATACCATCTTGTGATATATTAAACGGCAATACCACTTTGTCTTTATTAAACGGCTATATAGTATTTTTGTTACATTAAATAACTATAGCATTTTATGTTATACTAAATGGCAGTACCATTTTGTACTAAACGGCAATAGCATCTTGTGTTATATTAAATGGCAGTACCGATTTCTGTTATATTAAACGACAATATCATTTTGTTTTATATTAAATGGCAATAGCATCTTGTGTTATATTAAACGGCAATAGCATTTTGTGCTATATTAAACAGCAATACCACTTTGTCTTTATTAAACGGCTATATAGTATTTTTGTTACATTAAATAACTATAGCATTTTATGTTATACTAAATGGCAGTACCATTTTGTACTAAACGGCAATAGCATCTTGTGTTATATTAAACAGCAGTACCGATTTCTGTTATATTAAACGACAATATCATTTTGTTTTATATTAAATGGCAATAGCATCTTGTGTTATATTAAACGGCAATAGCATTTTGTGCTATATTAAACAGCAATAGCATCTTGTGTTATATTAAACAGCAATGGCATCTTTATGTTATATTAAATAGATCTCGTTTCCTTAAAGCCATAAATTAATTATTAGATTATGACTTTAGGCTTTGAAGAATATCTTGAAGAGAATTATGAGAAAAATATTTTGAATACCATGTAGTTTAGGGCGAATTTTTTTATCAATTTTCAAATTAAGATTTCATGTGCCTTGTGAATCGATTTTTGCTTAACAAAGGGCTTAAAATTTCTGATATTTTACATGAATATTTGTACTGTAATTCAAAAATCTTGGTACAAAAATTTGATTTTCTCCTCTGCTCATACTCTTTATGAGAAATACATAATTTAGCTTTTCTGAAAGGGAATTCGAGAGCTTTAAAAGAATCACATTCGCAATATTTAATTTGCTATTAAGGGAAAATATAAAATGGCTTTATAATTATTTACAAACATATAGTGGAACCAAAATGCACGCTTAGTTGAAAATGTATTACTCTTTAGAACACAAATGTGTCAAGTCCTTTACATTTAAACTGGGAAAAAGTCTTAAAAATATAATTGATGACCTCATCAAGCATTATACATGACACATTGTATTACTATGCTATCATATATTATAATAAATTTTTGGACATTGCTTTTTAATTTACAATTACAATCAAATTAAATAAATTTTATTTTATGGAATCCCCATAAAAAAAAACCCAGAAATTTCAATTAATTTCGTTTTAGAAATCAGAAAATGCTGAAACGACATCACACGATATGAGCACAAAAACTTGCAGATCAATAAGAACTATAAAATTAACTTTAAGCTACGTTAAATTATTCTAAAACCAATCTTCTCAAACCAAACTCACGCATAGTATATTCTTCAAATTCTTAGCAAGTGCTGCAGAGTAAATTTCCTAGATTACTACAAATTGTTTTTCAGCTGAAAATTTAAGTTTTTACTAGGTAAAAAAACACAGGAGCATGCTGGCACGGAGTAAATGCCGGAAGTCTGTGGTCCAGCAAGAAGTCTGTCAAGCTAACAATTAACAAAACAAGCGTTGATTGGCAATGAAGACGTCTGAATCCAGAAGCCGTTCTTTTTAACAGTTGGATCACGAAAGAGAGCTTAAATGAGCACAATCACACATGAAGTAAACGATGCCATCAATCAGTCACTAGTCATGGCAATGACACACGTCCCATCAATCAAACCTACCGGTTAATATTAGATAAGGCGATGGCGATAAATCATTGGAAATGGCCATTCGAAACTGCTGGTCTACGCATGCAAATGAGTTGTTTTGTTAACTGGTTAAAGCAAGACATTACTTCTTTAAGAATGGAAGGCCTCTCTTTCTCTCTCAAGAGATGGATTGTTGCGGAAGGTGGCAACACAGCACACATTGGAAGTTCTAGCATATCATTACTAGCAATTACAAAGTGTTTGCGATGACGATACCTGTTATTAACTTGAAGCGAATTGAGTTATCTTTTATTAATTAAACAATAAACTTTGAACTCATTCATTGCGCTATACAATAACTGAAATGGTATTCTATTGAACGCTTTATGTGTCTAAAAGCATTTATTTGTACACAGACACTCTTTACTTGAAGATTATAATGCAATTTTTTATAAATGATAGAGGATTTATAAAGTAAAGAATTTCCTGTAAATTGTAATCGCATAATTTTACTGCAAAAATTAGTCACGCGAACATAAACCGATAAACAAATGTATGGCATATAATTTGTATAAATTTGAAAAGGATTGGTTTGTTTCGTATTTTAACAATCTACCATCTCAATTTCAATATTTTTTTTCAAAAATACTTGTGTGTGGTATATTCCTCATGATAATTTTATGAATTTAGAAATGAAATTGAGATTTATTTGTCTTCAAAGTTTAGTAGTTTTAATTGTTTATAAGTCATAAAATACTTGTGAAGTGTCATTACAATAACTATCAAGTTTTAAAAAAGAAAATATTATTAGAAAAATGAAAATAGTTAAAAAAAAATTTTTTTTTTCATGAATGGTAACAGCATATAAATCTTACTTTGGAAACGAACAAATATTTTAAAGAATTTGCTTGTACAAATGCCTTGCTTGTAAGTTCTGCATTTTCTAGTTAATGATCCACGCTTCGATTCTAAATTAATGGTTTTCATAATGTTTAAACTGTTATATAATCGTTTGACAGTATAAAACAAATACAAACTAAGAATATTTGTTATGCAATGGAAAGATATCGTAAGTATAGTTGATTACTCACACACAAGTATATTTAGGCTATAACATAGATTTCGTAGTTCTAATTTAAATAATTGTGTACCCGTAAGCGATAAAATTGTTTACTTCTAACAAAATAGAACCTTAAAATAAAAATACTGACTATTCTTAGCATTTATATTATAATATGTATGTTTTTTTATTGTTATATATGTATAAATAGATGTATATATATATATATATATATATATATATATATATATATATATATATATATATATATATATATATATATATAATATTACTATGTCTTGTAATTAACACAAACGATTGTTTAAATATTTTGAGTTTAAGTAACAATTTCAAGGCAGGAAAACAATTTTTAAAATTTGAATAATATATTTTTAGAATTATTTGACTGTGCCCGTGTACCGTTATATGTAATAATTTGTTATTATATACTATATTTTTATTATGCACTGTATGATACTTTTGTATATGTTTGATGAGACGATTAACTATTGAAACTATATAAATTTCTAATGAATTTTGTGTATGTGTGTAATTTATTTTGAACTAAGATATTTAAGGAAATACTATATAAAAATTATCGTTATCAATGCATGAAAAACACTAAATTCTGTTTGTATAGGTCAAGAGTTCTCTTCAAGTTTAAGATTGTTACTACCTCGTAATTTATTTGGCTGAGTAGAAAGCCACAAAATTATGAAATTCATTAACAATGCTTTTAATAAAAGGACATCAATTACAATAAAGTAATACAACAATTTTATTTATATCTTCTAGAAGTTTTTTGCTATATAATTACGGCTGTTGCCATCTTAACTTAAAGCTTCTCATTCATCACCTCGAATGGTATAGACAAAAAACAATATGTTTTTGAAATCTGTACCATATGTTCGTAACATTATGAATGTAAGATTGTAAGCTCACAATAAATAGCTGTTTTGTTAGTGTTAATGCATTTTTTCGGGTTTCATTTATTTGTCATTCTGAGATCGCAAATGACGATTTATTTGACTAAGTTCTACAATTATTTGTTTTGGGAAAGTATTATTACCAAAACTTTTTTATGTTAATTTCCAAAGTTTAATCCATTTTGCGATTGCAACTTGGATTTTACTCTTTGTGATAAATCTAAGTTACTTGTAGAAAACATTCATTTTAAAAATGTTATTACCTTTTTATAATATTATCACATAAAATCCTTATTTTTGGTTCTGAATAGAATACTTTCGACTTACATGTAAATATTTTTCTTGTGTGCTCTTTTCCCGCTATAATTTTTACGTAAAACGTTAAATTCGTAATAATATTTACAAGTTAAAAGTAGCAATAAAGTTTTTAATGGTTAAATTTTAATGTTAGATTTTGCGAACGGTATTTGTTATTTAGTTGAAAATCGTGATGTGCGATTATAGTTTGATTCTATTAACAAAAAATAATTTATCAAATCTATTTATTTTATTGATATTGCCAGAAAGCTTATTCCATTATACCCCCATTTTTCACCCTAAGGAAATAGCATGTTTTTTACGGAGAAGCGAAAATAATATGACGTAGAAATGATGATTTTAGTGTTCCAAATTTTTATTTTAAATTTAATATATTCTAAATCGAATATATTTCGTGCCAAAATTAACTAAAAAGTAATAAATAATGATAAACAAGCTAAATGCTGTACAAACAGAAAGCTAGTTGTTGCAAAAAAATTGATTGGTAATGTCGGTTAAAAGATGCAAAAAAAAAAAAAAAAAAAAAAACTAAATATAGCAAAAATTTAGTTTTGTCTCGTTGAGAAAAAAAGTACTTTTACATTATACTTACTCAGTTAATCACCTATGCGATTGCTAATCAGTTTTTACCAGAAATAAACATTAGCGATTAAATAAGTTTTATTGTTTAATTTATAAATGTAAACAAAATGTATGTATTATTTTCAGTAGTTTCTGAAAGCGTCAACGTATACTTGATGCAACTGGATTAGTTATGAAAATAATTTTTAGTTATTTTCTTTTTCGTTACGGCGATTATCAAAACTGGAGGTAAAATGGAAAGATACCTACTTTTACGTACCTTTTCTTAAGATTTTATGATTACTGTTTGGTAACTTAAGTTTCTGACCTTGCAGTCATAAATATAAATATTTTTCAGCAATAATTGTTGAAAAATATGTTTTTAATTTGAATTTGCAAAATTACTTCTTATAAAATCTGTTATACTCTATGATTCACTCATACAGTCTTCCATGAAAAGTAAGGAGTTATACTAATTGTGGTTTTTTTTATGTGTGTGTGTGTGCTTCATACAAAAATTTATTTCTCTTTTTTTCTGTTTTCTGGTATAAAGTTGAACACTAGACAATAATGAAGTATTTAAAATTTACTTTTGTGTAGATAACGTACTAAGTATAGAAGATTTTTAATTAATAAAACTAATTCTGATGTAATCACTAAATTATTAGACTGCCATAAAATTAAGAAGTTACAGATCAAATGCAGAAAGGAAACTTTCTACGATACGAATCTTTATTTGGAATAAAATTCATAGCATAACAGTAATAATAGAAAATTTATAGAAGTACTATAAATAGCAGTTTTTTTATTCTTCGTGAATATGATAAAGATTATTTTTAACCCTCTATTGCTTTTTTTTTTTTAAAAAAAACTTTAAAAGCTATTTTATGTTATCTAGATTGTTCTGGTGAAGTTCTTAAAAGTTAAATCATTTGGACACAAAATTAAGGATACAAATAAGTACCTTTAATACTTCTAGTTTAAAACAATAATAACTGAGTATATTTTTTCACTGGAATAAATTTTTCAATATATTTTTTCAATTGAATAAATTATATAAACTACATTTGTGTGTGGTAAAAAATTTACATTTTTTTTTTCTTCCACATTTTGCTAGTTACTTTACAAGAATATGATTTTATTTAACATTATTTTTTAATTTATTTTGATTATATTCTTTAATGTTAAATAAGTGTGATTTTCGATTTTATATACATCTATATATCTATCGATATATATATAACTGTATATGTATATATATAATGATTGGAAAAATATTTAATTTTAAAATATTTCTGATTATAACTATACCATTATTTAGCTCACACGTTATTTATTTTATTTCTCGCATATAAGTTGTGCTGAAATCAACAAATATAATTCAAATATAATAAAAAAAATATCTTCCCTTACTGGGCATTGAATGTTTTCTTGTTATTTAATTTAATTTAAGAATGAATCACATCGAATTTTGATTTAAAATTTTCATCATTTTATCAATAATTATTGTTATCTGCATTTATAAGCAAGCAAGTAAGTAAAAATTGAACAAATAAATTCACGAATCTCGGAAAGAACTCTAGATAAAAATAAATAAATGAATAATAGGAAACTAGTGCTGGTTTTTTTTTTTTTTTAATTCGAAGGTGTTGAATTCTCATTAAAAATTCATTGAAAATTTTCAACTTTAAATTTTAATGAGTCTTACATAATGTATTTCAATAAAAATAATGTTTATAGCATGTAAATTAAATTGATATTTTAATTTGATTTACATCGTTCAGTTGCAGTGTATTTATGTAATATCATGACAGTATCATGTCTTCGTTTGAAATTTCGCAAAAAGCAACTAAGATTTTTTGTTACCTGTATTTTGGCCAAATTTCTCGGATTTAATTTTTAACTCTCTCATTTATGTAGTTGATGATGAGCAGATGAGACTCTTTACATCTACTCATTATGACTAGATGTAAAGTGTTTAAATATAAATTAATAAATTCTAATTTATAAACTTTTTATTCCCGAAATTTAGTGAGTTAGAATAGGAAGATCATTACATATAATGATCTCTTTTTACCTTGACTCATCGTGATATGCAAGTTATAAGAATTGATGACGCAGATTATCACAGATGATTATAAATATGTAAATAAAGGCAAATATTTTTCACGTGAATTGCGATTATTTTTTTACACAATACTGTAATGTAAAGAAAAAAAAATCTGTTGAAATCTATGAACAAGATTTCAAAAATTCGTTGCAGCTTATTGTAAATAATATTCTGATGTATCTAAATGTACCTTGTGTTTTTTCCTTTCTAATATCAAATAAGCTGAGATTATTTTAACTTCGAAGAATTAATGAATTTATAAATATTTGACTCTATATAAATGTTATTTCTTACATAACAATATTCAACAATGCATAATGTTCTTATTTAAGAGAAAAAAATTTTTTGAACGGACGCTATTTCAAATAAATTATAAAAAATGTAAAGAATTATGAAATATCAACTTTTATTTTCTTAGCTATTGCAGGCAAAAGTAAGTTTTTCTCAAGAAAGATTTCTTCAATTTAGTTAAAATATATTTATTCAAAAATATTAAATACAATAGTAAAAATTATTACAATAGTATTAAATACAATAGTAAAATTTAAAATTTTTGTTACATTATTTTTTATTTATAAATTGCTTATTGTTATGGGTAATTTGATGAAGCTTAATGATTTTAAAAGTATAAAAAAATATTTATAAAGTGAGTTGCTTTTCAGTATTTCAAAAGCTGGAGTTTCCTCATTCTGATTCTGATAAATAATTTTCGAGTAACTTTTAATCAACTGCATTTTTTTTAATTATTTTTTTTTCTTCGTCATATTTTCGATATAATTAATGATACTTTAATGATTCAATTCATATGAAAACTTCGTTTGTTGAATACGTTTAATTTCTGTGACTACACGTTAAAGATGTGCAAATGGTTTCCTTTACTTAATTTCCTTCTCAATAGTACAATGAAAAATTTAATAATAAAAATAGTTAGTTTGTAAGTGTACTTTGATTTGATAATCAAGAATTTCAAAATGAAAAGATATTATTTTTTTAAAAAAATGAAATATGATATTATTGATATTTTATCTGAGAAAATAATCGAATTATATATATATCATACATGGAATTACACTTGTTTTTGAGTATTATGCTTATTAAATAATTACGTTTATACTGATACAGTTTTATATATTTGAATTTATTTTCATTTGAGGCATGCTTTCTTAAGAAAACCGTATTTAAATCGTATAAAATTGAATTTTTCCCACATAATTTATAAGGTCTATCAAATTAATTATACATTAATATATTGTTATAAAATTTGAAAAATTGAAACGTTAAATAATTCCATTATTAATGTAGGATATTGTGTGAGAGGAATATTAACTTATTATTATTTTCTTCAATAATTAGCTAAATCGCTAGAGTATTGTTCTTCAATTTAACAAAGCACGGGTTCGATTCTCGTATTGTAGTAGATCAGTATACATTTTAAAATGTCAGTTCCAATCAAATTAGTCTCGTATAGATAGCCGCCACACAAACGGCAAACTTAATCTTCATTGACAGTAAATACTTCATATGAGCGTCTGCTGTGGTGATGAATTTTTCATTTACTCATGGAATCTAAAAGCTATTTAATTAATTAAATAAATGCATAGATGAGTTTCACCAAATTTACTTTTAATTTAATTAAACAACCAACACATTCATTTTGTTTATTCACTTCTAATGAATAATTTTAAAACATGCTTTTTCATAACTTGCTTCTTTCGGTTGACCATTAAAATGTCAAACTTCTAATTATGAATTCATTCTAAATTGAATTCTTTACTGTCTATGGATTCTACTTTTTTCGGTAAGAGATATGAAATCACAATTTTCACTTTTTGAAAAGCATTAAGAATTTAATGTTCTTTATTTAGTTTTTAAACTTTAAAAAAAATTGAACTAATTTTAATATTTTATGGTGGTACTATGCATCATAAAAAAAATTCTCAAAGGTACGAACAAATTCTAATGCATATACATGTTCAGTTTGCGTTTCATTTACCATAATGATGTAAGAAAAATAAAGTATATTGCATTTCGTATAGAAGAGAGTATGCTTGAATATTTTTAAAATATTGAAAAAAAAATCGAGAGTTCAAAAATCAAACAAATGTTACTAATTACGGTATAATTTTAGTAGGCTCTAATGGAGACTAAAGCGTTTCTGTTACCACGTGAAAATATATGATTACATTGAAAAATAATTTTGTAATTGATCTTTATAAGTTATATTGATACGTTCATTTTGAAATTAAAATATTATCTAATGCATCAAAAGTTTAATACATTTTAATAAATACTTTCGCATTGAATGTCTATTAAATTATTCTTTAAATGTTGAGTTAAAGTATTTAACTGCTTTGTATTGATTAAAAATTTTTTTTTTGAAAGTTTGGAATCATTTTTAAAAGCATTTAATATTCTTGCTTTTAAATTCTAAATCTTTTTAAGGATTCGTAGACTACATTATTAATAGCAGTATTTAGAAATTTTTCTGCGTGAAAATGCTTGTGCATGATGTTTGTCTAAAAACAGATGTAATGTACTTTTTTAATTTGATGATAACAAAACAATTGTGAATTTTGCATTATAATACAATAATTAACTTAAAATATTTTGATTCTAATTCATGAATCATTAAAAATTGATTACTTTATAGAGTGGGAAATAGTTTAATGCATTGTACATTTGTAAACATACATGGTTTATCTTAATTTTTTTTTGTTGCTTTTGAGGAATACATAAGAGATTAATTAAAGTTAATTATCAAAATTACTTTTTTATTTTTATTGAGTAACCTTAAATGAAGAAATATCGTAAATAATAATTTAGTAATTAGCATTATGACATAATAAATTCATAAATTTTTCCGTTCATATTTCTCAAATAATATTTTCACTATTAATTTCAACTCCTACTTTGTGGATTGGAATTTTCGAAAATGTTAAATATTTTTATATTTAAGGAATAATAGAAAAAATTATAATTAAAAAAATTATACAGACTTTTACATATAATTTAGTTAATTTTAATTACAATGCTTTACTTAGTATCAATACTTTTTAAAATAAAATATATTAATTGATTGCTTGAGTTAATAATGAACAAACTACTGATTCGTGAAACATATTTTCATTTAATTACACAACAACAAAACTGCATTTATTTAATAAACATTTATAAATTATATTTAACATTACTTTTTAAGTTGACGGAGTAAAAACATCTACTTATTTATTTTGTACTTAAAAATTTTTCCCAAGAATTATTTAGTTTCTCTTAATTTCTTACTAAATACTGAAATTTCAATTTCTATCTTAATATTTTTATCTGATACATTAGAATTTAAGAAAGAAATTTAATATAGTTTTCCAATTTTTATCTACAAGGAAAACATTTATCTACCTTTACTAAATTAAAAATTTAAATGTCGCAAACGAAATGTTAAACTTCATTTTGCAAAAAGAAATTTATGATATGAATAATTTTTCAGTCTCAAAATCGTCGAGAATATTTGTTTGCAGGTGGGAATTTTGAATAAATTGGAAATAAATGACTGAAAAATAATTGATAAAGTTTACTATAGGGATTTGACTTATTATTGAAAATTCCTTATTTGTTTAAATTAATAGTAATTGAACTATATTTGAAAGTGTTTGTTTTAGAGAATTGCTTACACGTGTTTATTGGAACTAAGTTTAATTGAAATTCCATGTTTATGATCATTTAAAAGTAAGCAAAATGTTTATGTATAATTCTGTATTTCTCAGTTGCATAATTATTACGAACTGTTTCTATAACTTACCATAAAAATAAATTTAATTTCGATTTATTTGACATTTTTAAGTAAACATCTTTAGTTTGAATTGTTTTGGTATGTTATTCAAATAGAAGAAAACTCATTTTTGTGTGCGAATATTAGGTCTGCGCTTAGAATTGTCGATTTAGACAGTTATTTCTCATTAAGAGGAGCTTAAATACCTAGTTTCTTTGAATTTAATTAATGTGTGATTTAACTTATATTATAAATAGTTTAACTGCTTTATCTTCCAGGAGTTTTTTTTTCTTTCTTTTCCCGTTTTGAGTTAATATTTAATGCCCAGGTTCTTACAGTTTTAGTGCTCTTTATGTCCTCTTCATGTTGTTATTCTAGATTTGAAATTTCTGCGTTTGATAATTTGACGATAAATCTACGATAACATCTACAATTTTTTTTAATATGAGATTTTAGCAAATTCAAATACCACATTTAAGATTCTTCCATTTGTTATTCATTTTTATATAAAAATATCTTTATTTGTAAATCAGTAATTCAGTTTTTTTTTTAATTTCTTTTAAAAATTATCATTTATTTCTTATTTTAATTTTAACATCTTCATAATGCGTACCGGATACAAAATTAGTTCACAAATCTTATGCAACCATTTCTAAATTATAAATTTTTCATGTAAGAATAATCTTAGAAAACAATGTCAATATGTTTTGACTAAAAATATTATGGAAAGTTATATTAAATAGAATTGAATTAAAGAACAATTTTTTTGGTATATGATTATGTTGATTAATGAGATATATGTGAATTTACAAAGGAAATCTAGAATTATTAAGCTGAATAAAATCATGTATGTAATTAATATAATTCATTATGAATTAATTCATATTATGTTAATGATTTTATGTATTTAAACTAGCGAAAAAAAGGTCACTATAAATACTTTATTAAGTTTAAAATTATACTTCTTTATTATTCAATTAATTATAATTTATTTATGCTGTGTAGATACTTAACCTAAATTGTTAGGCGATATTTTTTCTTTAATTTTTCGAAAAAGAACAATTGTTTATTACCTGAAAAATTTTCAAGATTCTTTTAAGTACTATACTTAATCAGTGTAACTCAACTTCCAAGTCATAAACTAAACAAAAAGACAACATTTATCAGTTTTTGACGTAAATTAATTTAAATGCGTTTTTAATTTTAATTTACTAATTTATGCAGTGTTCTCTCTCTCTCTCTCTCTTATCATATTTACAGTTCAATATATCAGCTTTTGTTCATTGTTTTAAAACCGAATTCCAAAAACTTGAATACAAGAAAAATAAGATTCAATTTTTGAACATTTATCATCACTGGTATTTGATTCATGGATTCTGATTTCTTATTCTCTTTCCATCAATGTAATTATAAAATATT
Organism: Latrodectus elegans; assembly: GCA_030067965.1. Classification (NCBI taxonomy): domain Eukaryota; kingdom Metazoa; phylum Arthropoda; class Arachnida; order Araneae; family Theridiidae; genus Latrodectus; species Latrodectus elegans. The sequence continues at coordinate 28,732,874 of CM057814.1, forward strand.
AAAAAATAAACATTATTTTTTAAGATAATGTTTTTCAATGTAAATTCTAAATTGTCCCTACCTACTAAATATTTGTTCATAAAATTGGTTCAAAATGTTATTTGAGGTCAACAGGATGTATTGGATTATATTGGTTTCTGGATAGATTCGTTATTTAATAAATTTATAATTGAAATTATCAACATTTTTAAAATGCATGTGGTGGGCTTGGTTTATTTCTTACTTAAGTCATGCGAAAGTAATAACTGAATAGTCAATACTTCGATCCTTTGACGAACAACTGGGAATATTGACTACTGTTGGAGATGGGAATGCTTATGTGTTCGAACTCACATTAAATCGCAGATTTTGGTCGAACCAATGTTTATGAATTCGCAAAGAGAATAAAGTCAATGTCATATAAGTTTGGTGTTATGAGGCTCTGTTATTTAAAGCATATGGTTCCCGTATGAAAAAAATGACGATTTATTCATCTCAAGTGAATTAAATCAGCAAATATTGAGAAGTTAAATTTAGTATCACGTGGTTTTTATGAAAATTTGGTCTGAAATTTATTTTAGAAATGGAGATTATAGCTTTTGGATTTCATTAATAATAGCTGCGTTGTTTGAATTATTATTTTTATTTTGATTCTAGAATTTATTTTTGCTTCTGAGTGTAAATTTTATTTCCTGTATATATATATATATATATATATATATATATATATATATATCTATATATATGTATATATATATATATATATATCAGTAAAATGCTGGTGATTCAAATGTCACACCATTTCGTATGTGCTAAAATCTTGAACTCCACAGCCATAAAATTGTGCTTACCTAACCGAGATTAGATTCCAGTTCTTTGTCAACATTAGTTTTAGGAAAAACAAAATAATTAAATTTGTCACGACGTTCTCTCTAATGCATAATAATTTTTTCGAATAAATGTGATGCAATGCTGGGAAAGGTGATATCAACAGTTAAGAAGTTTTCTAACCTTGTCAATTTCTAACCTTGTATTTCATTATAATTACTTTTGATAGTACCTTGAATTTTCAAAATGAACAAAAAGAGAACATAATTTTTCAGTTTGTTTTCTTCATAAAGATCAGTTTTGTTAATAGGTCTTAAATTTTTTCCCAAGATAAATTTAACTACATTGAATGAAATATAACTAAAATATTGATATGCACACGTTTCCAAAGCATTGAAGTAACGTCCTATAAATATACTTTTAGGTACATCTTTGTTTTTGTATTTGTGTGGTGTAAAAATTATATAAATGATAATAATCGATTTTTAACCTGAATTTCTCTAACATTGAATGTTCAAACTGATTACACACTTGATTATCGAAATTGAAAATGTTTTAAATTTATGATAATTACCGACTTTTGTATTCTTTAAAAAAATCTTGTATTTACTTCACTGTCTTTCCAGATTTAATTTATCATTTCCTAAAATTACTATCAACTATTTTGAAAGGCGATTCAGGTCACTGCTCATTGTTAATAAAATTAGATATGCGAATAAATTTAGCAAAAGAAAAGCATATTGCAAATAGTAATACTTACCTTCCTAACTGGATCGTAACTAAAATATATTTACTCCTACGCACCCAGATGGCAAAACATTCTGCGTGTTACCAAGTCAATAACCTAGTCTAACGGGTTTCGACAGTTATGTTTAACTAGAGTGGTGTGGTTGTTGGTGGGATTGATGAAGATTTTTCGCCGGCACCTCCCGGAAGGGAAGACTGTGACGTCATACGAAGAAAGGGGTAGAGAGGGATACTTTCAACCCTTTATGCACCAGAACCCCTTTTCCTCCTTTTTAGCTTCGGCTTTATTGATTCGCTCCGCTGGACGCTAACTCCATCTGCTGCAGTAAAGTTTGGCGATAATTACAACAAAAATGCATCTGCAAACAGAGAACATTTTTGAGCGGAGAGCCGGCAGTGCGAAATCGTTGGCGCTCCTTTCAGGCTATTGTCCTGAACGTTGAAATTGCTGTCTTGCTTGGTGACAACTTCCCTGAATTTGGAAAGATTGTAGACATGTTTTAATGATGGTTAATAGAAAGGAAAATAGGTGATGAAACTTGAACAATCTTTCTCTGTCTATTGTTTAACTTAAAAATTTTAGTTAATTTCATGATAGGTTTCTAATTAGAAATTTTTGAGGTACAGCTTTTAATTATTGACGATACCAACATTAAATGCTTATCTCATCACCTTTTCATTTTAACTAATCGTCAGATTATTGCTGTCTATTGACTGGTTAACGAGTGCTTAATCGATTTTGGAACTAATCCTGGAATACTGAATTTAAATAGATTGAAATAATTTTAATATTTTCCTAAATACATTAATCAAAGCTCGAATATATGTATATAAATTGGCATATTTTACATGCTTTTTACCAAAAATTTAAATTTTCAAAGTTAAGATTACTAATTTTTTCGAATTTATGTCTATTTATAGATCAAGTGAATAGAGTTTTGATTAATATCGTTGTTTTTCAATGTATTTCACTCTGAGAAGTATACGATCCAACAAAGCAAAATTAATTTTATTGGTTCATCAATACTAGTTTGATTAAAACATGAGCAAAACACCAATATAATTTTTTTTATTAGCAATCTACTAAATTCAACGTTTTTCTTAAATCTGATAGAATATATTTGTCTTGAATGTTTGGCTATTTGTCATAAATTTCTGTGTCTCGGATGTCTTCTTGACAATTGACGTATGTACAAATAAAATCAAGTATTTGAATACGATAATCGAGATGATTCAACGCCTGATAATATTCATACGAAATTTTAATTTGTTTTCAAATTTTACAAAGTTGCGCATTTATTCGTACTTTGATATTTTAAGAAAGAAAAAACTTATTTCTGGCGCCAGTTAATAATTAAGACCGAAAATCTTTTCAACATTAATGTACATCAAAATGATATTTTAGAATATCAAGTCACACTACTTATGTGAAAATAAGCTGGGAAGATTTAAAGTGACATGCTTCCAAAAAAAAAAAAAAATTGTATCATAATTCTGCAATTGCCGTACAAATTCTGTAAGAATCATCAGGAAATAGATCTTGTATCTTTTCTATGGTGTTATTCATTCCTTGCAAAATTTTAATCCCTTATTGTGACGCTACTTATATGAGAGTTACAAGATAATCATTAAACCCTCAAAATGGCATTAAAGCTTATTTTAGAAAAATTGTAGCATCATGGATTTCTTTACATGAAATTGAACGAAGTATATTAATAAAGTTTTTACAATTGAAATTCGCAACAAATTGCCCTGAATTGCAAGTGCAATAACTGATTTATATGATTTTTATCTCATGTTTTTTTCATTCTCTATAGTATTGTAATTTGCAAATAAATTTTTCAATATAATATAAAGATAATTTCAATTATCAAGTTTCCATGGGTGCCGAAAGGGAGCAGAAGAAAGAAACGAAATTCTTTCGCGCGAAATTTCGCTGAAACTAATTATATTCGATAAAATATCATTTTTTTTCTCATTCCAATGTTTTAATAATACTTAGCAGGGAAAAGAAACTATGCCACAAAACATTTTAGAAGTTTATAGATTATTTTATCATGAATTCAAAGAAATTACATCATATTTCTCAGTAATTTCAAGCATTTGTACCAGAACAAATGAAAACTTTTTCCTGAAAATCACACTTATTACTAATAATCCAATTTATTTTACTTATTTTCTTACAATAATTTCAAAACAACTATTAAAACCAATAAAAGATATAAATAATATTTGCGATAAACTAAGGCTAATTAATATTTTAACTGTTATTTAAAAATATCACGTAAACATAAATAATTTATTTAATAATGTAAATTATTTACGCTATCAAGTAAATATAAATCATTATTTTAGCAAATAATTGTTGCTACGAAATGTATTGCTATTTTGAAAAATAAACAATTCTATAGAAAAGATGCTATTTAAGAATAACTTAATTTGTATACTCTTTTATTATAAAATGTCTTTGTAAAATAAAATAATCAGTTTTGTTTTTGAATTGAACGCAATGATAAGCGTAATTTTCCATGGAATAATTGATTGGTATTGTTTTTTTAAATATTCACTGAAAGTGTAAATTTCATTATAAAGCATAAACGAATCTGGTTTTGATTAATGTAAAAAGGAATTAATTTGTTTCATATATGAAAGTAATGCGCAGATATTGAGTGAATTAATGAGAATAAAAGTATACATTTCTTATGGCACTTACATTTAATCTTTCTCTATTGTTATAAATTTGCAGCTATGAAAAGATTTTTATTTCGTAATTTTGAGGTAAAAAATACATGCGTCAATGCATTGGAAAAACATGCAGCGCATATTAATTGCTGTAAATATTACGGAAATTATCTACGATGTTTCCTTTTTCAAAGTCATAAGTATTTTGAACCGATGAATCACATCTGCCATCCTCTTCGTGTGATTTCATGTCAAAGGAAAGGGGTACAGCTATGGGATCACGGTTACGATTCTTATTACGTCTTCAAGTTAAGACGAGGAATGGGTTACGAAATTTTTTTCCCACATGTTGGGGAAAAAAGTCCTCTTTTTAGGTTTGTTTTCCCACCATCCATCTGTACAGGGATCCCGCGCACACAGGTGGGTTGTTTGCTCCTGTGTTCTCCACATCCCCGAACATTAACCCTTGACTGCAACTTTCCGTACTTTCACCCCTTTTTTTTAGTCGAACACTTTCCCTTCTATGCCCCGTTCCGGTTTTTTTTTACGCGAATCCTGAGGTAAAGGGGTGGTAAAAAGGGGAAAAAAATTGTGTTTCGTTGTTGTCCCAGGATTGAAAGATTGTTCTTTGCGCTACTTAAAAAACTGTTCAATACCCTCTTTTTTTTCTTGTTTCAGACCGGATTTCAGAAAATGATTTTTATGCCGTTCATCTTTCCCGTGTACCCCTTTTTAAAAGGTCAGAGTCCGGGATTGAAAAAAAGGGTTTATGAACCCATTTTTCGTACGTTCCTGGACATTTTTTTGCCGCGTTTTCTCACCCCTGGGATATTAATCGTTTGCATTTCTGGGAAGTGGATTTTTTTTTTTAGCATTTTCTGTGTAAATTTGAAGATTTCCGGTGAATTTTCTTGAATTTTTCTTTTCTTTCTAAGTCAAGATTTCTGATCTGTTAGATATTTAGTTTTAAGAGAGTAACTAGGTGTTATAAACTCTTTAGCTCTATAAACTAAATGAATTTTAATCGTCTTACTTGTGCAAAAGTCGTTATCAGGGATAACAAACATCTTAAGGTAAATGTATTTTTTGTTTTTACTTGCGTGTGTCAGCTATGTCTAAAAATTTTAATTCTGTTCTTAATAAATCGAAAAGTTTTTAGCTGCATTATTACGTTTTTTTTTTTAAAACTATTTACCATTGCATTTATTTCTGCTCGAAATAACATTTGAAAAAATTGTGATAAATTTTATTGAAAAATAAAATATTTCTTTATGTATATTCTTATCTAAATGCAAATATGAATAAATAACAGAATTTTAAATAATAAAATTGATGCTCATTCTATTACAAAATTTTATTGATTATTTTTTGTATAAATAAAACCAATATTTAAAGTGTTTAAATAAAACTATTAACTAAATGCTAGTAGATTCTTAAATAAATACCGATAACACATCTAAATAGTAAAACAGGATTTTTCTTGGGATTTATGATAAACGAAAATAATAATAATAAGACGGTGACTTCATTTTAATCAGATTAAAGAAATCACAAACCTCAAAGCTTGTGTGGGAAAAAAATATTTTGATTAAAAATGACTTTTTTTAAAAAAGTTTCCTATCTGATTTGTTCTATCCCAGTGAACAAGTCAGTAATAAGAAATTTATCATTCCTTTAAAATCAAAGCAGTAATCAATTTATCAAATTTTCTCACCGAGGAAATAAAATTGTTCTTTTTTTTTTCAGTAAATTTCAGAAAATCATCAGAAGTTTATCAACAGAAAATAGTCATCAAATAATAGATTTTTACTAATCCAAACGTTTTTTTGTTTATGTAGATACAAACCTTTTTTTAGAATGAGGAGTAATTATTAAAGAAATCTAAACATTTAGTAGTCTAGCTGGAGTTAAGCTCTTTAGAAAATAATGCGGAAATTGCACGTAAAAGGATTCAATCTCAGATTTCAAATTAATTCAAAATTTCTAGAATAAATGCTTAAAATAAATGATTATCTGAAGTTATTCTGGAAAATCTGCGATATCCTTAAAAGGAAAATATTTTCCAAACTCATTCTAGAGTCTTATCTATTCTAGAACTCAGGCAAATCTTCTATTTCGTTAATCTCTTAAACATGCATTTGTCATACTTTTCAACAAAAACAGCGTTTGAATGTGCTTCAAAATAAATCTTATCATAGGCTTGTGTAATAAACTAGGAATGCAAGCTATGGATTGTTTTGTTGACGAAATAATTTTATTGATTCAATTTGTTAGATTTTTCTGATTAATAAGTTTTATTATGGATCAAATATACATGTATGTGTATATTTGTGTGCTTATTCCTATCTCATTTACTATGTGAACTTCTACACGAATGATTATAATATTGCTTAGAGTTTAGCTACATATTATGTCCGAAAAGGAAGAATTCGGATCCATTACTTTTGGGAATCTCTTTTGTATAAACCTTGTTATATATATATATATATATATATATATATATATATATATATATATATATATATAAATATATATATAAAAAATATATATATATATATATATATATATTGTAACTCCCAAATCAAGTCATTTTATAAGGACTAGGCTTGATGGTGGTTTTATGAGGTTTAATTTGAATTGTGAGAATTAATTAGAAATCAAAACTTCAATATTTAGTTAAAGTTAGTTCCAATTGTGTGTGAATGAATTCGAATTTTTTTAAACATTAGAGTATCTAAAATTCGGTATTCTTATAGATCTTTCTAGAGATATTCTTATAGACTTTTCTAGAGATATTCTTATAGATCTTTCTAGAAATGCAATGTAAATCTAATGATGCATCTGTCATTCTCTGGAAATTAATAGATTTCAATCTTTATTTTTAAATACTTGTGTGAAATCAATTAGCATTTTTCTCCTTATGGTAGAAAATAACAACGAAACTTCCTAGAACTCTGCCAAAACATTGCACAGAACTAAAAATTAACGATTCCTGGGACTTGTGGATAGTCTGTGAAAAGTTATCGGTGGCTTTTCTTTTGTTTAAACTGTTGAAACACAATATAGTAAAATCATATCAAAAATATTAGAATTTATCGATAACATTTTAAAATTATTTATTTAAGATCTACAAACTTCATTTTTTTTTTACTAAATATATATTCTATATTTTTCATAATAAATTAAATGAAATCTTTTCTCATGTGGTTCAATATAATATAAGTACATACTTGGAAAGGGCAATAAATTACCTCCTAATTCCATTAATTTAAATTTTACATACACATATGATTTCTTATTATTTCATACTGGTTTCTTATTGTGTCTCTTACCCATTTGAAAATCAAATATTAGCTTATTGGCTAAAATTCTGTATCTCCAAAAATTATAATTTATTTCAATTTTTTCCACAGAAAAGCATTTATATTTGCTTAATTTTTTTTTTAAAATTATTCTATTTTCCTTTAAGCTAAAAGAATGAGTGCAAAGGAAACCTGATATGATTTGTTCAATAATTTATGTTTGCCTTAATTTTTTAACGCTTGAGAAACACATTTGAGTTAACTTAGGGTTATCATGAAAACCACAATATTTTAGTCATAATTCTATTTAATAGTATGTGCATTATTAGAGAGAATAGAAGAAATCAATCATGTAACTATGAGCTTATTTATTAAATGTTTCAGACAAAATATTACATTGTAAATTTTGATATTATATGTATTACTTTCAAGAAATACTAAAGTCTATCAATTGAAATAATAAACGAAACCAATAAAAGTAATTTTTTTATAAGTTATAAAAATGTAGCATTGTAAATTCGTACATAAAAAAGTAAGCATTTAAAATATTGAAGTAACTGTAACTGCACTCTGAAAAAATTTTTGATGAAAAATGTATCTGATATTCTATGACGCAACTAATTTTTGATTCAACAAGGCACTTTTAAGACTATATATTTGCGGTTTTTTTTTATTTTTTATTTTATAAGTGAATACACAACTGTTTTAAAATAGATATACAAGAAGAAAGGGAATCTTATATATTTTGCAGGAAATATTGCATTTTTCTAATAGCTTACTCATTTTTAATCTGTTATTGTAGTATTAGGATAATTAATGTTGTAGTAATATTTATCTGAATTTCACATCAGTAAAATACCTTTTTAGAGCATTTTACTAATTTTTCTTAATTTTAATAAAAATAAACTTTCTTAACACACACCTTCGCGCGCAATATTAAAAGAATACTGGACACATATTTGGCTTCTTACAAATATTAACTGTTTTATATAAAACTCGTATTATTTAAACCATTCTCAGAACTATACAATATTTAAAATTTGGTTTCATTATATTGTTCTGCTTAGATGCCTTTATAGTTATCTTTTTCTACTACAATCTGATTCATATTAAATATCATTCAAATGTTGAGAAAGTTAATAACTATATATTTACGCTGCTAGTTTTTGCATGAAGTGAATCAAATTTGGAATTTTTTTTTCTTTTTTTAATATTTTTTAATTTTGTTTCTGGAAAAAGAAAAAAAATTTATAACTATTGCATTAACATTAAATTCGTAATTTACAAAAGTAAAAAAGATTTTTTTCAATGTTATTTTTACTATTTTCAAAATTTTATTTACAAATGCACAAATTCAACAACATGAATTATAAAATAGATTAGAACAATTTTCGATGATTAATCCCGGAACATCTCATTTGAAAAGCAGTACAATAACTGCTAAATCATGTGTTTATCATTTAGTAGATATTGGTATAGATTGTATATTTATATTTTATACTTCCTATAATAAAATTTATAATAATGTTGTAATGATTCATTTGCTTTATTCATATTTTTAAATGGTTTTATTATTCTCAATAATTTTTTTTAAACTAAAATAAGAACCATTATGAAGTTAATGTACAATTCTTGGTAAATGCTGAAAAAATACCAATTTATATTTTTAGAAAATTACATATAATTTGTTTATGAGTACTTTTGTAAGTAAGCAAACGTATTTTAGGTTTACACATCAAATAGTTTGAATAATGTGAAAAACTATGGTTAAATTAATAATATAATATCGGAGTGAGATGCTTACGGATTTTTATCAAACATTTGGGCAATTAATTCTACGAATTTTTACATAATAGGGAAATAGATACTTTTAAAATTTAACTACTTATTTATAACATTTTAGACTGATATTTCACTTTTATTAATTCTAATTTAAAAACAATAGATTCGCCGATTTAAAAGATAATATATTAGATGTATTATTACAAAATGTCGGGCTCACATTCAAATTAAAAAATATAATTTCTCTAATCAAAAATATTTGAGCTTAAATAACTGAGAACTATTCGTTTCTTTTCCTTAATAGTTTTGAAAATAAATTTTCATATTCATTCAAACATTATTTGTTAATGTAATACGATTTAATAACATTGATTTTATTGATGTTTTTCGAATGATTATTTAGTCTTAGTATAAATGATAATTGAATAAATAATTTTATATTCTCAGTGTTAAAATACATGTAGTAATTAGGTGTAAAATAAGAATAAAAATGGTTGTCAGTTGCCATGAAGATTATTTTTTATTTTTTTGCATTGATGTGAATAAATGAATTTTGTTTTATATATTACTGTTGTTGTTTTCTCCATTTAGTCGAAAGCAAAAATACACATCTTTTTATACAAATTTTTACTTTAAAAAGAGAAAAAAAAACATTGTTTAATGTTTTTCAAACATAACTTAATTTTCCAAGAAATAATTTAAAAAAAACGTTTAATTTAAGTATTATGATTTTACATTGTTTTAGCAATAAAAATCATTCATGAATGCCTTTTTTAATTTTATTAAAATGTAGCAACGCGTTGATATCCATAACAAGAAATTTTTTTTATGATTTTTGTTTAAATTGTTTTCTAATTTGTCTTTGCTACTGTGTTACATTGATATTGTTATTTGTTTCTTGAATGAATTGAATTAGTTACTTTTAAAATTATTTATAAATAATATATTTTAATACAGTAGGCATTTTTAATAATAATTTACGTAATTGATTTTAGTTTAGCAATAATTATTGTGTGTGATGAAGCTTAAAATCCAATGTTTAATCTTTTATATTCCTTTTCAATTGGAATTTAAATTATTAAATTTAGGATTTTAGAAATATTGTACATAAAGAAATATTGTAATTTCAAACAAATTTGCTAAAATTTTGCATCTCTTTGTCGGCTAACAGTTCTAATTCAGGGCAAGTCTTAGATGTTGGTAATCTTTGTTTAAGTTATGAGAAAAAAATTTACAAAGAAATTTATTAATTGCTTTCTGTTGTACATACTACAAGAGAGCTTTGCTATTCGGTGTCCAAGATTTTGGCTTCAATTTCAGTCATTGTTGAACTACATTAGACATTTGTTGGTTTTCTGCTTTGAGTGCTGAGTAGTTTTTCGGGTTTCCATCCTTGCAAGAAGTAAATATGACCTACTATTTATGAAATCTTCTTGAAGAGCAATATATAATATGCTTTTATAAAAAAGAGGAATTTTTACAACAGTCTTTAGCCGGCTGAAGACGCTGTATCAAAGTTGTTTTAAGCTAAGTCTGGAAGATCTATATATGATTATTTCTACTACTGAAATAATAAAAGAGATGTAGCATCATGCAGATTAATGCACTAAAAAGTGAAGTTTAATTTTTTGTTTGAACATAGAAATAACTATTGCATATTTTCTAAATGAATTTACCATGTATATACTTATTTTGGCGAATGTTTAGATTACTTATAAGTTAACAAAAATATTACATAACTTCTTTCGTGATTATTAAAATAAAACTTTGACACTAATATATCAGATATAATTGGAAGAAATAGCTACATTTAATCAAAAAGAAACTATTGGATTGATTGAGTTGTGATTAAGTTCATTATATCAACGACATAAACCATAAGCTATATTGATTTATTGTTGAAATGTAATATATTTCAAGAAAATCATCACTACTGAAATTAGGTTGAAAGAAATTATGAATCAGAAGTCCTTTAAATACCCATCTATTTTTTCTCACTGTTTGAACTTCACATTCTTTTTTATACAGTCAAAACTTGAGAAGATAATTTTGCATATTTTAGTTCGAAATTGTGGTCATTTTGTCAATATGTGAATATGGATTTGTATCCACAAATCCATATTCACATATTATTATTAGTTATTGTTTTAATGACATTCATATACCCTAAGTACATAACTATCTCTTAGAGGCTTATAAAAAGTTTCTCAATAAAGAATTACATTTTTAGAGTATTTTTCGTCGGTATTTTAGCTTAAGGCAAATGAAAAAGTCCTATAAATAATTGCAGCAAAATGCTCAATAATTTCATCTTTTTTTGTACACTAGTTTTCAAGTGCACAACTATACCTCAAATATTTTTGCGTGTTAACTTTACATTTAATTATATTTATTTATGCTCGGTATACTTTTTCAAGTTGTTTTAGTTTGTGCTCTGTTTTATGTCGATGAAAATTTTTGTGAGAATGATTGTTTTGTTAACAATTTTCTCCTTTTATCATATTGTTTTCTGTATAATCTCATCAAATCTTATATTGAAATTGTTTACTTTATTATGTGTGCTTATCGTATTTATAAACGTGTGTAAACTTCAGTCCTTTTAGTTTAGTTTTTTTCGAGAGTATTTATCATTTCCATTCAAATTAATATTTCTAATGCTAATTTTGTAATGTCGTGACATTTGTGATAGGATTTGGACAAATATAACCCGAGAAAAAAATTAATCTGTATGAATAACTTTTTCTACCATTTGTTTTATTTGTGGGGCTTACTTTTGAGTGCTCATAAAGGTTAGTTCTATATAATTTCTTTAGTTATCATGTAAATATCACAATAAATTCACTTACTATATCAAAGCATGCTCAATCATAATTATGCTTATTTGCTTGTAGTGCATTTTGGAATTGTTTTCAAAAGTTTATTGTAAATTTGTTATGGTAAAAATGTAATGTTTATATCTTTGAATTCAGTATGCAAATTTGATTTGAATTACATAGAAATGTCATTGAATTATAATTTACTAATAATATGGCTTGAGAGACGGATGTCGATGACATTTATTCGTTTTCATTGTATTCTTCTATTGTTAGAATAAATACAGGATTTCTAAATGATTATTTCATCCAAATCGTTGTTACTATTCCTTAGTTTTTCTTCCATGGAAAAAAAATCATTTTACTTTTATTAAAAAAAAATTATTAAAACTAGTTAAAATTCAGCAAGCTCTCTTGAAAACATATTAAGAGTAATTTCTTTTAATATCATCATTATTTTAGTAAAATTTATTTGTTTCTATACTAAATTGAAAAAATGACAGTAAGTTTACAATACTGAAAATAGCTGATGTTTTAAGATATAAATTGGATTTAAACTCGCTTAACTGTAGTTGGAAAGAAAAACGCTTCTTTGTAAATTTTTTTAAAATTTATCTGAACATTTTTCTTTTGACATTTTGTTAAATTAAAGAGGTTGCTGACAATAAGTCCTGACATCCTTTAAAGAAACATTACCTTTTTTAAAAATTTAATTCAGATATAAAACTACAATTAATTCGTTGATTGCAGAATCAATACATAAAAAGAAAAATGTGAGAATTCTAAAAATTATAGTTTGAATTTAATAAGAAAACTGAAGTTTGTATTCAAAAGTTGCACGATTAACTTGTGTTGGATTATTACAGCGTATATATGTGTTAGATATGATGCATCTATATATGAATGTAAGCTGAAATGCCAAAAAAATTCAAGGTATTTTTAATATCTTCCATTTCTAAATGATTATTTCATTCAAATCGTTGTTACTATTCCTTAGTATAGCAATGTGTAGCAATTCAATTCAGCATCGAGGGAAAATTCAATAAAAGTTTCTTAAGAAAAAGTAGTTCCTTAACTTCCATGTACACTGCCTTTGCAACTATCTATCTTTGCGAATATATTCCCATGCACGATTTAACACTCAAAATTTGATTTTTGATCATATCCAATATATTTTCGAGAGGATTCATGTTTCATGACATATAGGGCTATATCATTCGTTGTTCAGAATGTTCCTCACATTCTCCTGATCCTGTGACTTGGTTCAATCTTATCCTAAAAAGTTATTTTATTTTTCTTAAGTTTATGAATTCTAGTAATGTTTAAAATATCGTCATCAGGTAGTTGAATGTAGTAATTTTCAATCAATTGGTTAAGTTTGACCGAAAGAGACAACCTATGGCATGTAAAATCAGCTGTCATCTTCATAGAATTACCACGAGTTTTCGCTTTGCCTTGTTAACAGCTAACAATTAACAGTTAGCATCAATGACCTCAACAAGATCTGTGCTTGTCTTTGACTCTTCTATCGTACTTCAATACGATTATTCCTTTCTCATCAGATCCACTTCCAGTGGATTTCTTCTCACGTCGGTATTGCTGGAAATGAAATTGCGGATTGTATGGTTAGAGCTGATTCTGGCAAGGCAACTACGTCTGCCACTCGTCTTACTTATAAAGATCTATTTTCTAAATATAAGGCAAAGAATAAGACACCGTTCAGAATTTGCACTAAGTGTTCTGCAAAGGACTCTCCTGGTCACATTTTATCTTGTCTGGGCCACACCAGGCAAGGCCAGCATGTCCATTTTTGGACATTGCGCATTAAAACCCAACCAGCCTCACCAGGCAGGACCTGGTTCAAAGTCCCCTATTGGTAAAGGACTTTAAGGTGAATGGGCTCATGGACCTGATCTAGCTCTGCTGATCAAAGGGATGAGAAACAACGACAACATATTTCGATGACTGAAATCCTTATTCATTTGAACAAGCAATATCTTCCCAGTGCTCCAAGGTTCAACTGATATATGTTCGTAAGTCCAAATGAAAGTAGTAGCCGATGACAGGGTGTTAGATATAGCTCTTGAATAATCACTCTTTTATTGGCATATTCCATCTATGTCAAATTCTGATGCACTGTCCTTAAGGTTACTTCAATGGGGCATCTCATATGGTTTATTGATCCGTAGTTTGCTGCACTACATTTATTTGGCCAGTTTAATCATTAAAAAGCTATTAGTAATTGGTTTTTTTCTGGTTGAAAGTAATACTTGAAATTCTTAACTCACTGCTCCATAAAAGTTTGAGTTCCAAAACACTTTTTCAAAATGGAACGAATGAATATATATGTGCAGTTATATAATTACAAATAATATTTTTTTACCATTTGTAATCGATAAATATATGAATTCCTGTTCTTTAATTAATAAATTCATATTGCTGTGTCCCTTTGTGATACATTATTACAATAGTCTATAATGATTTATAATCTTTTGAATCTAATCATATATGGCAATACTTTTAGCTGGATATCTATGCAATATGCATTATTCAATTAAAAATATCTGTGGTATAAAATATAAATTACATAGAAATAGTATAAAAGTATAAATAATACATTTAGTATTCATAGGGATGGAAAGTATAATTTTAAAATAGATTAGAAATTTTTTATTACTTCGTGTTTGTTTAAGTATAATTTTGATTTTAATGTTTTAAAGTGAAAATAACATGAATTAACATCGTATCAAATGATTATCTTGTTTAAGAACTGTTAATTTGTTAAACTGCTCATATAATTCTAAAAACTTTTAAAGCCATAATTTTTTTTTATAAAAATAACAAATTATAATTTATTTACTCCGAAATCTAATTAAAACTCATCCACTTTCTTAGGGCTAATTAACGAGACGTAGCCGAAAAATAAGCAGTATTCGGAAACAACTAAACATGATTTAAATCGGCTCAATATTTTTTATTTTTTGACAAATAAAAAATAATTATTAACTTAATAAATTTTATCATAAGCTCTACATAGATCCTGCATTGAAGTAAAAAAAAAATCTTTTAATGATAATTGATCGGATAGTACTATATTGAGCTTAATATCATTACAGTTAAATCTATAAAAAAAAGAATTTGGTAATTTTATTTTTGGAGTATTTACCTAAATGCTTAGGGTTATCTATGAATTTTCTTCTACTTAGATAGGCAGAAAAGAGTTTAGTATAATGACAGCGTTGGGAATTTTTTTTTTCTTACTTAAATCATTATTTTCGAAATATTTCTTTCAAATGCTCGTGTAATTATATTAATTCTTCTGCAAGAATAATAGTTTTAAGTAGTTAATGTTTTCTAATGATATTTGATTTACATGCAGATGAGGGTATAATTTTCGTTTCTTTACTTTTCTTATATGATATCGTTTCTCTTGTTAAATTTCGCCGAGGAGAAATTTAATGATTACTATGCCAATTATCATTTTTTAAACATCATTTTCCGCACTGAATATTTGTTCATTAAAAATCAAGACGACTCAACTTAAAGAATGTAAGAGTTTTTAAGCTCTGGAAAATATAGAGGGGAAGAAAAAAAAAACACCCTATATCTGGATTGTGTCTTCCTTCCGTTCGGGTCGGGATATGGGGGAAGAAGAAAAAAATTATTTTTCTCCCGGAAAAATTTTGTTTTTTAATATTTAAAGTAAATGCAAAATGCTCCTCTCGTCCCTGTTATGAGTGTAAAAAAAATACTTACCCTCTAATTAAAAAATATTCTGTAAAATGTTATACATCAAAACAAAAACAGCTAAAAAATATAAATAGGGAGTAAATCCGAATTCCGCGCATCCTTTTTTATCCCGGTTTTTATGTCTCCGATCTCCAGTAGCCATGACAACGGTAGAATGGCCTCCTCCTAATTGGCTGCCGGTACCCGCGGGGCGTGGCCTGGAAAAAAGTACCCGGAGTTATTTTTTATTTTCCGTCAAAAAAGCGAGAAACGCCCTGAAATCAATAAAACTGAATCCTTTGAATCCCTGTGTGGGAGTAGAAATTGAAGAACCGCCCTTAGAAAACTGAAAACGACACGGGTTGTTTCTTTTTCTGAAATAAAAAAATAGCTTAAAAAATTCTTTCTACATTTTAAAACAGCTTGTTTAAAAAACTCCGCCCTTTCTATTCCGTTTAGTTGTTTTCAGAAAACCTCCGGAATTTTGCAACTTTTATTTTTCCCTTTTTTTTGTTTTTTTATTATGTTCCGAATCCCATCTTCCAAATTCTCAGCTTAATTAGAAGATAAGGATGTAGTCACAAGTTTGAATCATTAAATGCCTAAAGTATTTCGATATTTTTTTTTAATTTTTGTCCTTCATTCTTTTAAAAGGTTTTGGAAGTTTTCCTAATGGAGACGAAGTTGGGTTAGATTTATTCATTTTTTCCCTACACGTTGTCTCTTAAATATCCCTCTTCTTACGATTTTTCCCCATTTACTTAGAAGTTGGAAGGATTTTTTTTTATCGCTGAGAAAGGCTTTTAAAAAGCTTTTGCTACATCTCGCTCTCTTCCAAACCGATGAACTGGAATTCCTTAATGACGAAAACCCTTTATCCAAAGATTTTCTCAGTTGGACCCTTTTACCATTTCAAAGTGTCGACCCTTCCTCCAAAGTTTGTCAGTTTGAACAACATTTGTTTTAGAGATGGCCACGAAATGGAAGAGTCGTGTGCCTGTGAAGAAATTAATTAACTGATGTAAAAAACGAATTTTTTTTTATTAGTTGGGATAAGTGGAGGGAAAGCTAGGAAGGATCTTACATTCGCATAAATTCATTAAAAAGTTAGGCTTTCTGATTACTGGACAGAAAACCTTAAAACATTATTAAACTTTACAACCTTTATTATTTTTTAACAGATTTAGAATTCGGAAAGTGGTTCCTTTTCTGTAAGATGAATCTTCTATCTATAGATAAAAGAACTTGAAAGATTTTTGTTAAAATAAGTATCTTAAAACCAAAGGGAGGGAAAAAATCAACCAGAAACAAGATACTTAAAATTTTCAAATCAGAGAAAATTCTCGCCATCACTTATTCAAAGTTCTTGTAATTCAAAATAATAGTACTTCTGTGTGTGTATCTTAATTTTAATGTTTTGGATCCTATAGTAAGAAATCACAGAATATTTTAGCATGAAAATGTCCAGAAATTAGTTTTATTGGTTTGCAGCAAAAAAAAAATGGTGTTTAAATTGTAATTTGGTATTTTTTAATCGAGTGTTTTTACTTTTATTAAAAATGTCGCCCTTATATGAATACTATGAAATTTTTTAGTACTGTAGATTTGAAATTTAGAAAATATCATCCGCCTTTACTATATGAATTCAGTTAGGCACTAACAATACTCATTTTTAATATTTTATCGCTGAATGATCAGTACAACAACGCAGTCAATATCTTGGACAATAATTCAGGTAACTTAGGTCAATAACTTAGACAAGCTGTTTAGACAAAATGGTCAATAACTTACGACGCCAAAGAAGTAAAATCTCTCTATTGTAAAGATTTCCTTGTAAAATTAAAATTATAACTTAATATTTTTTGTAAAAATTGGAATTTAATTAAAATAATATATATATATAAATAAGATAAAACATGAAAAATATTGAAATCAGAAATATGAAATTGGAAAAACACTAAAATGTACGATGCAAACGACAAGAAGAAGAAGAAGAAGTCATAGGGACCACGTCTTCATCGGTAGGGAGATGCCCAGCTATGCGAAGCAACACTCTTTTCTGACATGCTCGAAGGACAAACATCTAAAAATATTCGAGCAACTCCCCCAAAGAGTGTTCGTATTAAAAGAACTTAGGTAAAAAATTTTGAATAAATATAAACGCAGAAAATTAGAAATACTATCAATAAATGAAACATATATGCAGAAAATTAGAAATACTCTCAATAAAAAATCATACGTACAGCAAAAAAAATAAATACAATAAAAAAATCATACGTATAGCAGAAAAAATAAATTCGTAATACCAAAGTCAGCAAGTAAGATTGGATTTATATATGAAAATAGTAGGAGAGTTGCCACACACACACAAAAGTAATTTTTAAATTAGAGTAAAGAAATGTTGCCGGAGTAATTAAATTTAAAAGTTAAAGTGGTTTAGAAAAAGAGTATATATGTAGGTGTTTTCAGGATTCTTCTAAGAACTTCAATGCTTGGGTGGCCCTTCTGTAGTTATAAAAACTACGCATTACTTCAATCTTACAAGCGATTCCCTACTTCCTACATATTTTAAAATAAAATGAATTGGAATATTATCATCTTTTAGGTGAGCTATCAGGCGTTTAATTTGATATTTAGTAGATTCATAGTTGTTACAGATATTACAAATACGATTAAGTTCATTAATTATAACGTTTATGTATATTTTTAAAGAAATATTTGAGTTCCAGGAACTTAATTTATTAACATAAAAATTAAATTGATTTGTTTTGTGGAATACATCATTATAAGTAATAGAATTATCAATAGTGATAAATAAATCCAAAAATTCTGTTTTAGTATCAAATAAATTAGTTTTGATTAGAGAAAGCTCTTCAGGGTAAATAATTTTAGAAATATCTTCAAATTTTAAATTGTTGAAAATAATGAAATCATCTATGTATCTGAAAGCAAAAGGATATTGATAAAAGAAGTTTTTTTTCAAAATAATGTAGAAATAAATTTGTCAGTGTGCTGGAAAAATTGGATCCCTGTGGAATTCCATAATTTTGAATAAAAATATTTTCACCTTTAAATATAAAATTATTATAAATGCTCATTTTAACTAGATTATTCCAGTATTCAAGATTAATATTTAATATTTTTCTATAGTCCTAATAATAAAGGTGTAATACATCGTTTAATTTATCAATGGGAATACTTGTAAAAAGGTCTTTAAAGTCAAAAGAATTAACACACTTATTTTTTGATAAAAAGTCCAAAATAGGTTTATTATTATATTATTAATGGTCAGAGTAGCTTCTGATTTAAGAATATAGTCTAATATAATATTAACAATTTTAGCAGAAATGATTCCAAGTTTATTCATGTACATTTAGTACCACAGGAGATAAATCTAAACTTTATAGGAATTTTGTGAAATTTAAAAATGACTGTTAAATAAGGAAACTCTAATTTATAGTTGTTAATATTTAAAAGTTTATAAAATCCAAGGATTTTTTATTAATGATATTAACTGTGGAGTTTAAACGTTTATAAGTGCTGGAATTTAATGTTTCATTATCAATTAAATCTAAATAAAATTTCTTACGAAAAATGCGTAATTATTAGAGGCTTTATCTACTGGCGTAATGATGAAGTTATCTTTTTGATTATTAATGGCTAGTTTTAATGGACCTAGCTCAATACCAGGAAATGTTAAATTATTAACAAAAATAAATTCTTTAATTTTATTAAAAAGTTTAGACTTCCAGACTGTAAAAAATTCAATGGGTGTAATATAATATTGAAGATATATGAATCAATATTATGTAAAATTACTTTAATTATATTTTAAATTTATTTACTTGAAAATTGGTCTATATTTAGTCCCTCTACTTGATATTTCTTTAAATTTAGTGTCATTGACAATGTTTAGATCACCGGAAATAATATGACCAAAATCAGAGTTAATAAAATTTTTTAATTTATTATTAGGACAAATACATTTAGAGAGTTTTCTAGATGACGAGATATTTTTGCAAAATTGATTATAGTTAAAGAATTTACGTCCAAAAGGAATATCATAAGAAAGTACCAAGGAATTTCTAGAACCAAAAGGAATATCATAAGTTTGATAAAAAAAACATCTTCTATAGGAATAAATATTATACAAACCATTAACAGAAGTAATTAATTTCATATTATCAAATTTCGGATATTGAAAATTAATAGTGAAATAATGTAATATTTTTCTTAACTTTATTTTTATTATATCTGAATTTAAATAAGTCATAAAATAAAATTTTAAAATGCTGGTTGTTGAAATTTATATCGTGTAAACACGAGTACAAAAATTTACAATCATTTTCAGTTAATTTCATTATAAATGCTTTACACGGTAATCAATTATAAGTACTTGAGAACGAAGATTCTAAATTATAAATTTTATCCAAATAAAACTCAAAATTATTTTAAAAATCTATTTTATTGTAAGATTTTTGAAATTTTCGGTCACCTCTTTTAAATCTTTTAGTTTTATGGTTATTATTGTGAAGAAATACAAAGGAATTAGAATAATTAATAATTTTGCCATTAAATAGTTCATTTAAACCGATAGGGGCAAGAGATTTTAAATTTATTTTAAACCTATTTTCCTTTATAATACGTATATCTGTATTAGGTTCGATGTCTATAATACTAATAATAACGTTATTAAAACTATGAATTTGAAAGTGACTGCATTCAAGATTAAATATTTTACTGTCAAAATTTTTAATATTGGACCTATGTAAATTAATGCGGATATTTAAATTTCTTATTATTTTTTGTATTTTATTTATTACTTTATATAAATATATATTTTTTCCTTTATATTAATATATATATTAAAGATAAGTTTATATTCCTATTCCTTCAGTATTTTCATACCATACAATATTCATTGGAGATTGTCATGGTATTTAGATTATTTGAATTGTGTAACTTTGAACATTATATGCTGAATTATTTAAAAAAAATATTATTTATCAAATAAGGAATATTTTATTCAAAAAAATTCAGAACCTAAAATAATAACTGAAAATTTTAGCGATTAATTGGAAATTAATTACTTATCTTAATACTTATTATTTATTATTAATTAGTTATCTGAAATTCAAGACTATTCCGTTTTAATGATTTTTTTAATATCATATTTGTATAAATATAATTCCAACATTTAACTATCGTTGAATGATATTATATTTTTGTTATTTTAAATTTAAAGATTTATTTATATTGGGTTAGGTTATTTCTTTGAAAGAAAAACAATTTTAAATCGAGATGTTAATTTGAAATTAAGAAATTACAGTAAATCGAAAATTTTAACCATGATTTTTTTTAATCAAAATATTTTGATGTTTTTTTTCATTTTTTTAACATTAAAATATAATAAAAACTATTGCATCATATGGAGGTAGAAAAAATAAAAGTGTCTTTGAAAAGAGAGAGAAAAAAAAGCAGTGGGTTAAATTATATTATAAAATTTCAAAAATATGTATCAATATTTGATCATTTTTGGCTGAAATATTTTAAATATTTTTGCTAATGCAATCATTGGATTTGGAAATGTATTTATCATTTTCTCATCTGTAATTTTTAAATTTTTAATGTGGATACTAGACGTGGGAAGAGAAATTTTGATTAAAAAGTTTAAACTATAGTTTTAAAATATTGAAATTTTGACTCAATTTCTTCGAATTTTGATGCATTATGTACATAAATTAAACAGGTTTGAAATTCAAGTGAGTTTCACCCTTTCAACATAGTTTTTCAAGGACCTGCTTATCGAATAAATGTATTCTAAGAAAACTGATGGCAATTAATAAAAATAATAACAATGGATGAAAAATCAAGTGAAATAGAATCCATAGGAAAAAAAATACTACCTTCCATGAACTCCGCGGAAATTAAGTCAAAGTTTAATATTTTATAACTATAATTTAAACTTATTGATCATAGTTATATATACTCTTACTACGTTGGAGAAATAAATTTGTTTTTTTTAAAAAATTAATTTAATTAATTTTTTTTTATTCATTTAATCGTCTTATCGGGGAAAGAACAGTTTGGGTTGAAATTCTTCAGGTTGTTAACCGACAAACAATGAAATTCGCCCTCTGCTAGAGCGTGGAAGTTGTGTAATTTTTATGAATGAATAAATCACTATATAGATAAATTTGTATCCTGTTTTGAAAGCTTATTACGGAATCACCTTCTAGTGTTATTCAAATTCTTATCTGTGACGTTTCGTATTATCTGCAGATTATAATGAATAACACGCGTTGTCATCAGTTTGTTTTTATTTCTACTGCCATACGATGACTTTAGACGTCAATGCTACTAAACATCATTTCATAAAGCCTTCGACAATTCTCATCTGTTAATTATAATGTCTGGAATATTGTGTTAACTTAAATAAAAGCATATTCATAAGAAAATATCAGTAATCGTGAAAATGTTACGCGTCATGCATTATGGAATAATGCATGGGAAATATTTGCAATGTTTGAAGTGTTTAGCTATGAATATAATCAGAAACTGAACATAAGCTCAGCAAGCATTACCATTTCTTTGTTTCAGATTATAATACAGCATTAGTCGTTATCACCAATGTTATGTTAGTAATATGAAACAAACGTAATCTCCAACTGGAATTTCAGCTTCATATTTTGTCTATGGAATTAACTTTTTACCGTTTATGTGTACATATCAGTTATGTGGGATTTTTAGCATATAATGCTAAGCATTTACTTCATATGGGCATTACTTCATATGGGGAATTTAACATATAATTTCTAAAGTCAGTGGTGGTTAACTTAATCCTTGCCATTTATTAGAAGATGATTCAAGCTTTGATGATGTATTACAATGTTTTTAAGCAATTTAATTTTATTAAAAACGTAAAAATAATGTAATTTGAAACGAATTCTTTCAATGACACTTAATTGAGTTATTACAAACTGTTAGTCTGCATTGAAAAATTTTACTTCCAGCAAAGATGTGAGCCGTGGGTATATCAAAATTGATTTCGTCTAGTATGAATAATAAGATTGTATTTAATTTTAGCGACATGTCTAATTATTTACAACACCTGTCTACAATTAGCATTTATACTCAGGTGATTAAATAAGTGCTTTAAAAGTTATGGCACGATCAGAGATATAAATCTTTTAAATCGTGTACAGATAAATGATTTCCAAGAACTTTGGCGCCATTTTTAATAGATAATCCAAATTAAAAATGTTTGCATTTTGATTGAGATTTTCCAATACTAAGAACGTGCATTGGAAATGGGTCCATCTATCAGATTGCTATCTCTCGCTGCTCCAAGGGAATGTCAACTTTTGTGTTGATCATTGCAAAGTTAATTAGAAATAAGCTCTTTTGATAGATAACACCAGATTTTTCCAATTTAGCGATAGTTGCCCTTCGGTCACAAAACGAAATTAGTCATTTCCCATTTGTCTGAGAGTTTGTTAATTGTCAATTAGATTGTGCTCGTCATCATCGCCGTTTGATAAATTAATTACTTCGATCACCGAGTGATTATGCTTCGGTTGGCTTAATTAGTGTCATCAGCTCGCTTTTTCTTCAACATTTCGCCCTTCTGTGGAGAAATGGTTGATAACTACTTAAAATCTAGTTGTGCATCGCAGTTTGATGAATTATTTCATGATTTAGGAATGAGTTGAAGGATTGCTGTTTAGAGCTTCGTTGGTTTTCCATAATAGAACTTTCTCAAACATACAGCGTTGAATTTGCGAATTTTCTTTCGAAATGCAAAATTTTATTAAGGTTGCTTTTGCAAAAAGATTAAGTGGATAACATACAAGTTTTCAAATAAATAAGGAATAGTTTTTTTAATCACATGAAATCTATTTTTTAATACTGTTTTAAAAAAAATTTTCCCTTTTGTTATTTTACTTTCATATTAAATTAATTTGGCCTCGATGCTTTAGGAAAAAATAGCAGTATTTGTCTAAACAATTTACATTGCCTGAAAATGGATTCTGATTGTTTTTTTAGACTATATCTTAGACTGCGATTTATATTTCATTGATTTGGTCATTATCTGGCTAATCTAAGAACTTTAAATCACAATTTTTATTATTTTCGATTGAAAAGGAAGATAGTAAGCAATAACTATACATAGAATTATTTAAATATCAGAAATTGAATAGCTTGTTTAAAAAATATCCAGCTAATCAACTAGTTTCTGAATATTATTAACCTTAAGGTACAAGTTACTCATTTTCGATTTTACGATTATTCTACAAAATTGCAACTCCTTTGCTTATATTTTGCAACAATCCTTTGAGAAAAATAACACATCTTAAAAACTAAAATAATTTTTTTTTCCAATGTCAGATTGTAGACAGTTACAACTGCAACAGAGTCTATTAATCTATTGTTCCCTGATACCAAGGAACCGGCCAGACACCGCGACCTCTTAGCCGCCGAGGCGTTGCCCCAGATGCACCACAGGGGGTGGGTCACCATCGCACTCTCACACGTGTCATAGGGACCCGTTTATAGGGTAGGCATCATTCATACTTCATTCGCATAAATAAGGAAAGGACAAAGACAGGATATATATAGAGAAAGTACATCCATGCCTGAACCGGGATTCGAACCCAGGACCTCCCAATCCGTAGTCAGGCACGCTGGCCACTAGACAAATTGGCCGGCACTAAAATAAAAATTAAATTATATATATTACAAATTATTGTAAAAAGGATTTAGTAATTAATTCCTTTTTAAGTTTTTCATTTCTGTAATTTTTTATGAAATTCCTTAATTGATTATGGTTTGTTTTTATTTATTATCTCTGTATGAGAGAGGAAAATTATTTTAAATTCTCAATTACTTAAAGCAATGAAATTTCCAGTAATTATATTTTATGTGCTACTGAAAAATAGTTTGTTCAGTTTTTGACACCATCGGGATTCTTGGGATTTTCCGGAATTTTCTTCTTTGCGAAACCTGAATATACACTATTAGCCTCTGAAAATGTTCAAGAGCTAATTCAGGTGCATACCTCGTTATATGATCTTGTATGAAAATTATTTTTGACAATATTACAAGCTGTTATCTCTGGATACACCGGGTCCTAGTTGTATTAATGCAGTTTTGAAAAGTGAAAGGTTTCAAATTTGAATCTAGCTACTGTTGAAAAACATGTATGTTCATCTGTTCTTCGTGCCTATTCAGTGTTTGGGAGTTTTCCAATCCATTTTTAACATGGAAAAATCTCAAAAGGCAAATACCATGAATGATATCTTTGTAAGATAAATATATTTTTTATATCTGATGTTAATTTAACATCGTCTAATGGAGAGCATGCTATTTTTGGATTAATCATATAAAGCATGATTTCAGATTCTTTTATTAAGAACTTGTTATACTTTTTTTTTCGTATGAAAAGTACGGTGTATGTAATGCACCCAGAATAAAGTAGTTATTTGATTTAGTAAATGCTGATTTATCAAATAATTTTTATAAAATCATACCATCAGTTTGAAATAATTTTCTGAAATCCAGCTCTTTAAAAACTCTATTTATATTTCCAACTGTTGAGAGTGATAAGATTGATTACATCTTATCAGTTTCAGATCTAAATTGATTGATTTATCTTGATATGTTTATGAGTATCTGTCAGTTTTGATTGATTTATGTGCTCCATTGGATTCATGCATTGAAATGATCTTTTTTGTTTGAAATAAGATTCTGTAGATTGGATGTTTTTTTTTTGCTACTTAACGTACATTTCAAACCCGTCTATCAAATTTTGTGGCCATAAAAATTTATGATTGTCCCCAAAACCTCACTTTCAGAAAATATATTTTTTTGCCCATTTTCTCATTTATCGAAAGTTTTTTTTTCCCTCCTGGTGGAAAGCAGCTGTTTTTGAATTAATGAAACGATAGGTATATCTTGTGGAGGATTATCAGAATGGCTTTTGCACCGTTTTGGATGTAAAATGATTTATCACACTGCAGGTGACTCAATGATTTACGTGCCTTCTTTTTTTCTGAGCATTTCTCCAGAATTGAGAGATCATTTATGTGAAAATGTTATAAAAAGTGTATTAGTGCTTGTTATATATATATATATATATATATATATATATATATATATATATATAGATATATATATATATATATATATATATATATATTCGAAAAAGTAGCAACCTATTAAATCCTAGATCTAGATATGTGCTTTGAGATTTATGTATCCTTTTCGAGATTTTTTGTTGTCATTCTTACTGTCTCATGAACAAGAGATATAAAGTAGTTTATTTTTGCCAGTTTCTTTTAATGAAACTTGAAGGACTTTATGATAAAATTTCCAAGCTTTTTAATTAACTTAATTATAGAAAGCTATAAACCCATCTTTTTCGTTTGTCCTGGTAAATTTAAAAAAATTTTATTCCTTATGCCAGTTGATGGATGAGTTTTAAAAAAAACTCATTTTTGTAATCTATAAATCAAAATACTACAATAACCCTTTAAAAAATAAGCTTGGAACTTTAAATGTTATTAAAATTTTGAATGTATTTTATCGCTACATAAACAGTTTTACTAAATCGAATTATCCGTCACGATTTGGAATGTGATTCACACACACAGACACAGACACACACACACACACACACACACACACACACACACACACACAGACACAGACACACACACACACACACACAGACACAGACACACACACACACACACACAGACACAGACACACACACAGACACACACACACACACAGACACACACACAGACACACACACACACACACACACACACACACACACACACACACACACACACACACACACACACACACACACACATATATCTTGTTAAATTGAAAGGTTTTATATAAAATATTATTCTTTTTAAACTTGATTTTGTGTTGTCTTTTTAAATATTCTGTGGTGAATTAAACGTAAATTTATGTAAACTTATTATATTTCAGAGTTGAATATTTTAGTAAACCACCAATCCAATTTCGTATTTTTTATAATTTTAATTTATATTCATTAATAATGATAAATTTAGTTATTAACAATGAAAAAATAGATTCGTTAATTGTAAAATTAATATTTTTAATTATTTATATATATAATTATCTCAATATCCACTGATTTTTTTTAACTTATTGTTTGGGTGTAGTGGAATTGAAATATACCGGAATGCTATGTTGTATTTTTATCTGATATAAATATGAAAAACTGCATTGTTGCTTAAAAATTCTTTCTCTGATTTTTACCCCTTCGAAAATAGGTATTTTGAATTGTAAATATTATGTAATTTGAACGAGTAATTGAAAAGTATATATTCCTTCTCCTTATAATATCGCGTCCCTTCCTTATAAGTCACATATTACAGCAATGTTCAGTTTAAAATTTTATCCAGGTTAAAAATTTTTCTCAATATGTAATTCTAAAGAATTTAAATATCTAGTTTCAGTAAGAAGAAAATAATTTCTTTTAATTCAGTGTGTCAAATTTTTAAATCATTGTTCTAACATACCATGCGAAATTTCGTATATGAAATATAATTTTGCAATTCAAATCAGAAGATTTATTTCTGAATAACCTTCATCGAGATTTAAGAGAGCCACCTGAATTTTCTTTATGTAAAGTGTTTTCACTTCAGCTTTCGAAATTAATCTATTCCAGTAATATTCAATGGATGTGATTTTTGTTTGAAGCGTACGTTACCTAATAACGTATGTTACCCCAGAATATCACGAAAAAGATGCGAGACTTTATTGTATTGACCTTCAACTTCATTTTCTTCCGCGTGGTTCACAACTCAGTTTATTATCTTTTTTTGAGCATATATGACTTACAGTAGAAAAGGACGGTTTTTTCCATTGCAGATAGCTGTGTTTATTTCCCTACATGTGAAGACAAATAGAACAAATGTTTCAAACACTTAGATTAAAATCGTGTTATAATTTACATTCTTTTCCTTTTATAATTATATCAATAAAATAGAAATCTCTGTAATTAGTGTAATTTTGAAGGTAATAATTATTTCATATGGCTTTGAATTGAGTTAAATGAACTGAGGTCAATAAATCCTGTCATCCATGGTAATGAATATTCTCAGTTACTCATGAGAATGACTGTTGCCATAATCTAAGCTAATGTCTATTCTGAATTATTCATTTGTTTTGAACCGTCTATTTAGAAGAAGAATGATTGCTTTTAATAGTCAATGACAGCTGTTAACCACAATCATTTATGATCATAATTGTTTTCAGTTATTCCATAAATTATATAGGACTTCCAATATCACATCTAATTCAGTTTTACAAAATACGATTTTTTTTAATAATAAGAACAATTTGATGATTATAGTGTTTAATATTTATCTAATTACGTTCCATTATAAGCCTACTTTATCTTAGTCATAGAGCTTAATATAAACTTTGATACTATCATAGCAGCAATACTATCATAATTTAATCTGATATCCTGTAGACGTCATTTCCACTTCTTAATCGGTTGTCTCATTCATTTCTTAAATGGAAGAAGATTAAATTTTTCTAGGTAATTCTTCAAATTTTTGTTGATTTGTTGATACGGGCAGTCAATTTATCCGATTTTTACCCTCATAAACTGGTTAAGATGAAGATGTTACTTGTAATGAGAAAATTTAATGATAAATAAATGGAACACGTGACCTTATGTAAATAAAATTCAAAAGTTAAGTAAATTTTTGAAAACAAAATTGGAATTATTGCAAGAATCAAAAAAAATATTTAGAAAATTTTATATGTATATTTAAATTTTTTTTTCTTCATAATGCTACCAGGTTTTGAAGGCTTTCGTGAAAGGATTAGGTAATTAAGTTCTTTTGTAAAACGAAATTATTACAAATTGTTTATTTTTTTCTTTTTAAGAAAATAATATTTTTCTGATTTTTATACAATTTTTATATATATATTTCAAATTTAGACATGTAATAATGTATAAAACAAAGAATTCCGTATCTTTCTTGTGTGGAATGAAAATTCATCTTTTTTTAACGAAGATTTGGTATTATTTAATACGAATTATTCATTAGAATTGATAGATAGGCAGCTTATTAATAAGAAATATGCTAAAGTATATCTGCAGTTAATTTTTAACATTCATGTTAGTAATCAAACCATCAATATTAAATTTATATCTAATCCAAACCAAAAGTACCTGTTTGAGAAAGATCTGTTTAATCTCTTGTAGTATATGCACAATTATCATTCTTGACCGAGAATTAATTCTAGAAGATAAAGATGTCTTCTTTACTATTCTAAATTATTCTTAAGAAATGAAAACTTGAGAATATGTTAAACGATGTTCCATACTTAATTTTTAAGATTTCGCAAAAATATTTTGATATATTTTAATAGCAAAAATTAATTTTATTACTATAATTTATTGAAAAATTGCATTTTTTACATAAATTTATAATAAAAAAGATATTTTTGATATAAAATGTCAAATAATATAATTCTACCTTATTTGAGTAGAATTTTGCGAATTTACTATATTCGTTATAAAGATTCTTTGTAAAATTAAATATATATAACAAAGCCTTTAAGTAATTCAAATAAAAATCATTATTCACAGGAAAGATATATACTTTTAAAAAGATTTTTATTATTTTACTTTTGAAAATCGATTGTTTTTTCGCATGGTTTATAAATTTGCTGATCCGTTTATTCTACTAGTATCATTGATTTTTATGAGGAAAAAAATTAAAGAGCAAAATTTTATTTTGATAGAGCTTAAATTTTTTTCTATAAATTTTATTTTTTACTTCTACTTATTTGAAGTCAATCATTCTATGTTTATTACTATCGTGAAATTAGAACTTCATTATGTACCGAAAAATTGCTGCTCTAATGTAAACCATAATATAATGGCTACTACTGAAAAAACTTATTTTACGTTTGATGGAAACGTAAAGGTAAATTATCTAGCGGAAAGAAAAATCAATATATAAAATAGTAAACCATTAAGTCTAACAAATAACTGAGTTGTGTTATTTAGAACATCAAGTTCATCCACACTCAAGTAAGTTAAACGTGTCTAGTTAAAAAAAAAAGTTTTGATCTCTTTTGCTTTAACAAACCAATTAAATATCAGTTTACCTAGATCTCTCACGATTTCTCAATATATCCAATTTCGTTACCATTTTTATTCCAAATGTAAGATAAAAGGGATCCTTATGTACATTAGAAAAGACTCCTAAGATTACTGGAATTTAGTTTAATGTTTTATAAAAAGCTTTATAAAATCTCAGGGGCGTTTACTTTTTGATTTCCAATAAAAGATTTCTGTTTGTATGTAGTAGAAAATTCCCGTTTAAATAAATTGAATTGTCAGTTATTGGAATACGCTATTTAATATTTTATGTTACCAATATTTTGTTATTAATATTTTAAAATTTTATATTAGTGCAAAAATTCTGATTTTTTTTAAAAAAAATTCTAATTACAGTTTATTATTAATACTATTATTATTACATAATTACACTAATATTTTAACAAGGCCCATATATATATATATATATATATATATATATATATATATATATATTCTGTAAGTTATATAAATATAAGTTATACCATTTATAGAAAAAATATTGTATTATAAAAATCCTAAACATTGTAAAAAACCTCAGAAATGTGTGTTTTTTAAAGCTTAATCTGATCGATAACCTATAAGTATTATCATTGCTTGTATACTGGTTACAATTTATGTAGACATTTTTATTAAATATAAATTTTAATATATATTACCCCTTTCATATAGCATTTTAAGTAATTGAGTTTTATACTTAATCATATTTAAAATGTATAACTTTATCTGTAATTAGAAAACAGTTATTTTTGCAAACATGTTATTTATCTAAAAGTTACAAAAATGTCGATTTTCTCTCTATCTTACAAAAAATTTCGCAATAATTAGAAGCGCATATTCATTTAAATTTTAGCTGGTGCCTTATAATTTAGATAGTTAAAAATTACCTTATTCATTTCTAAAAAAATAAATAGGAGTTTTTAGTTTTGAAAAGTATTTCTAAGTTAATAATTTTCTGTGTCTCTTAACTACAACTTCAAAATGTCTCCTAAACTCACAATATTAGGAAAATAGGGGTGGAATTTTCATTACTAGATATTTATAGATATAGAATTCTTTTACAAGAAAATCAACAGTTGATCTAGGTAAATTATTAAATATGTACATCCATTTGCAGATTTATCCATTATCTGTTGACCAATTTTTTAATGTTTTTGGTTATTTTCTTCATTTCAAAAGTTTATTATTTTATGACCTTGTTTATTTAAATTTCTTTAGAGTTTACCGTTTTCTGTTTTTTTTTGAACAGTCGCATTTTAATCTCCTCATTATCTGTCAAAAACGACGAATATATCCAGAAATTCACAAATTTTCGCATGGTTTGGAAATAAATGTTCAAAATTCTCCGTAAACTTTTCTTTCTGAATTGAATACAATTTTCTCAGTTTTATAG
Organism: Latrodectus elegans; assembly: GCA_030067965.1. Lineage (NCBI taxonomy): Eukaryota > Metazoa > Arthropoda > Arachnida > Araneae > Theridiidae > Latrodectus > Latrodectus elegans. The sequence goes on from CM057814.1 coordinate 28,764,296, forward strand.
TTTTTACTCATTATGAAATATCATATTGAAGGGAACCTGGTGTTGTATAAGGGCAATATTATCCATTCATATATATATATATATATATATATATATATATATATATATATATACACACATATATATATACACACACACACACACACACACACATATATATATATATATATTTCAATATATATATAATTTCGTTTATGTTTTAATAAACTTTTTAACTTTATCTGTAGGATTTTTTCGATACGGTTGCGTGAAGTCTATAGTTTGTAATTATGTTAATATAATTAACAATATATTCACATAAATGTGTGCTGCTATAGTTAAAAACGCGAATTACAAAATTATTTTATATTTAGTGCATAATAATTTGAAACATGCGATACATTTATTCATTTTTAAATATTTCATGGGGCTAAAATTGTGGTAAAGTAATCAAAAGCAATTAATTTCAAACGTCGCCTTTGCGGAATATTTTCGTTATGTTAAACTTCATTTGCAATTTTAGCAATAAATATTATATAATACTACACTATTTTATCTCATTTTCTCTTTACAAATTAATTTCTCATTTATAATTTATTCATTATGATATATTCCACTATTTATATTTTGCAGTACCAAAATAATCCTTGAAAAAAACATTTGGAACTTATTTTTCTAGAAATCAAAATTTTATATTTCTGTACATTTTCCCATTTTTCCCCCAAATACATTATTTATTAGAAGACTGAATACTGTGTTAATTTACTATCACTTTGTATATTAATATTATGAACATCTAGTAGGGTTCAGTTATTATATTGTATTTATATAGAAATTACTTTACTGCTATTTTGGTTAATCTTTGACGTTATCTCATAATTTCTAGATTCTCACTCTCTATACGCAATTTAAAGTGGATATGTATTTGGCCTGATAGATTTCTGAAAAATAACATTGAAAGGGGAAGAGCTTTCTATATGTTATTTAAAATTTAACTTAATTTCTTTTTAACTCGGCCATCTTGAAATTTTGACACTGCATAAAAGAATAGCTTAACAACTGAAAGCCGTCGTAAGGTATTATAGCAACGCTGCGTGAACTGTTTTCTGACAGGACTTTTCATAGATAATGAACCACATTCACGTGAGAAAACCCAGAAAACTCCCGAGCACCCACTCCGAAACACGTACATGCATTAGTTACGGTTATGGTATATTGCTCTAATTCTGCTTTATAGTTAGTTATTATTTCAAGTAATAAAATTGTTTCTTGCTCTCTATTTTGACACTACAACGATGTAGAATAAAATTCTTAAAGAGTATTTGGAGATTTATTTTATGAATGGTCTTCACTTCAACAAGTCATAGGTTTGATTCCTATCTCTGGTATGGATGTTTTTAATGATTTTAAAATGCTTTTTTTATTTGTAGATTCATAGTACATTAGCTCCTATATGCATAAAGCCGAACTGACAATTGACGGATTAACATTCTAGGAGATTACAAGGTTGTATTGGGCTTAGATGTTTATAGTGATTCCAAATATTTTTTTAAAATCGTAGGTACTTGTCTAATTATTCCTCGTGTGCAAAAAATGATCGTAGAATGACTAAGAAACCTGTGTGCAAAAAAATGATCACATAGAAAAACAGGAAACTTGTGAGATTTGAACTCAGACTTATTCACTACACCTTACCATCTGGTACTAATCAGAGATTGGCGCAGCTTGTCCTTTTTTGGATCTTGCTCAAGAAAACCCAAACAGCCATCTTACCATATGGTACTACCACTTCAGATATGAACTCAAACTACTGAGTTATGAAAGCAAACATCGATTAGAAAAGTGGGAATGCTCTCTCTCAATATATTTAACATTAAATTCTCAGTAAGCTCAAAATTTTGAAATCAAAAGTGAATTTATTAAATGAATCGTTTTTATAAATTGTGAAAACTGATGTCAAGTTTTAGTTTGCGCTAAAGTTCGATTATATTCCTTTCAATCTACTGCTCTAGAGTTAAATCAAAATAAAAAGTGATTAAGATACGCTTAACATACTTTTGGCACAAATCAAAACTCGATGAGTATTAGCTCAAAATACCATCTCTGTTTTGCGCATTTTAACCAACCGCTAGTTGTCTGTGCTGTTTATCGGTTGGTTAAACTGCATATAATTAAATGTGACCGTGAAACAGAGCGTGGTGGGATAAACTATATAATTGGTGTATTGCAGAGATGCAACAACTACTTTCATGACGAAGAAAAAATTATACATAAACAGCATAAAATATATGCAAAAAGTAATTCATATATTAGCCAAAACAAATGGAAACCACAAAAGTTACTTTTTTTAAAAAAAAAGTTAGCAAATAGTTTTGTTACTTTTTCTTTTTGGATTTCTACATCAACTTTGGTATTTAGTAAAATCAGATACTTCCCTTTTGAAACGCTTTTTATCGAATGGAGGAATGCTTAGTTTTTAGTGTGGGACTTTCAAATAACCACATTTCATTGTTAAGTGCCTCTGTTATTCTCCTTTCACTATGCCTGTGCACCTGTTTCCTGTGATAAAGACTTTTCAAAACGATCTTGAGACTTTAAATGGCCTTATAATATATAGTTTGGCCTTTTTGATATGATTATCAACAATCAGGAGGGAGGTTTACACCTCATAAACATGAAAGAAAAGGACGCCATGCGTGGAATTCAATGAGACGTCATTCCCGAATCGATTGTTTCGGATCAGAGACATATTTCCAGGCATATATCTGTATAATAAAAGAAAGAAAAAGTATCGAATTTGTATTCCTATGAAATACATCGTAGCACTTACGGGTTTCACCAACGGAGTACATCTGAAATGTTGGAGCTGCTATCGAGTTCTTTGCAAAGATAGCTTCCAGTGTAGAAAGGTAGTTAATGAAAATATGCAAATTCATTTTTCTGAAGCTTAATCTTTGTTGTTTATTATGGATAAAAGTTATTCTAATGTAGGGCAAGTATTTTATTGATTTCTAAATGTAGCGAAATATCTAATTATTACTGACTTGTACTAGTTTGTCTGCATGTATACAGTCATACTGAGACACTCGCTGTTAATCATTGCGTAGTTTGGATTGGGTATGGTTGTGGCAATTACCAGTTAGGCAATTAAAATTTGAATTTTGGATAATGGAGTTCATTTTCTCTCTCTTTAAAATATCTAAGTCTCAACAATTACTGTCATAATAATTTATTTTAATTACATTACAATGCTTCCGCCAGAAGACCGATATCAAGCCGATTACGTCGTGATTTTGAATCATGTCAAATGACAAAAGCAAAATCTAGTTAACATTCTTTTTCTTATATGCACAGTTAAACAATATTTCATTTTCTCTTGACTGTTAGATACTCACGGTTATGTCCAAACCACACTGCCAGCTTGTAGAAATTAGATTGAGTTTTTGGATCGGAAAACAGTGGAATTAAAATTTTGAACAAGAAACTTTAAGGTAAACAATTGATGAATTATCATAATATCTACATTCCTCTTTTAAATTTTTTTTTAAAAAGATGCATTCCTGTTTGGACCAAATTATTCGCTTCGAACTTTATTTTCTATCGCAATACCCACATAACAAAAATATTTTTTTTTTAAAAAAAAAAAAAAAAAAAAAAAAAAGTTCTTTACTGTTTTTGGATTAAATGGATAAAACTCTCTACTACGAATGGATATAAAGAATATAAATATTTTCTCTGCCAAAATATTTCTGCAGATATGCATTGAAAAAAGAATACTTTTGGAAATATATAAGTCCTAACGATCTTAACTGATTTTTAATCTGAACATGGGAGGTATTAAGTAATATATTGCTCAGGCAATTGCTTCACTAATTTCCACAAATGCGTATTGCACTTTGCTCAAAGAGTTCCATTCAGTTTTCCCTGCTAGTGGTCAATTTGGTATCCTTCCAAAAAGTATATGACTCACCAACATCTTCATTAGGCTAGAGGTATTGCGCTGTGGTCCAATTAATATAAAGGATAAAACACCCAAATGTATGCAATGTCCTTTTTTTACTTGCACACTGTTTGGAGATAGTACTAAAAAGTATGTCGCATCTAAAAAGAAACCTTTGAAGAATTCACTGTACATTATAAATTTACGCAAATATGTATACATTTAACTTCCCGTATTTCTTTTTATTGATGTATATTATATTATTGAATATATGAGATTCAAAATTAATCATATATAGTTAACATAATTTTTTTTAAATCAAATCTATATTTAATTTTTTGAGAGAGTTATTTTCTTAACTAATGTGCCATATATTCATTGTTTCAAAGATGTAAAAACTGGAAAATCCTTAAAGTACCTAAGCTAATGGATGAATCTGTAAAATATAGAAAAGTACTAATTATAATATTTTTCACTTTTTACAAATTTATGAAATGAATTTATTTTCTATGATTATCTGTGTACTGCTTTCGTAGAAAAATATTTTGCTATTGCCCTTTGATATATTTTTCTCCCATTCATTTTTAATATAAAAGTATTGAAGAATTTACACTCAATTTCAGATGAAAACTGTTTATATGTAGTAGAAATATTTCTATACACGGATTATTAAATATTGTTTGTTTTGACTGTACAAATTAATTACATCAGCCAATTAACTGTGTATGGTTTAAGAAACTGATAAGGAATTTTCCTCCAAACATTAAAGATCTTAAAGGGAATGATATCCTCTTTTATATTTTCAATCTTTCTATATCTTTTTCTTATAATGACAAACTCTGCCTTTTCAATTTCTTTCTTTGCCAGAAAGCTTGAATAATTTATTCCAAACTTTCATATATTCATCTGTTTTTTAATAATTTCTTAAACATATTAAAGTTGAAAAAATTAAGTAATTCAAAACTTTTGCCGTTTGAAAAAGATATATTTCCCTTTTAGTTGAATAAAAAAAAATTCGTTTTAAAATGTATGGATCGCTATCTTGAATTAACCAACTGGTAAACGATTTCATCTTGCATAATATCACTGTTACTATGTTTTCTGAGAATTTTTGATTGGTTTTTGTAAATTTAATCTGTAAATTTATTTGTTTTGAAAACATTTAGCTTATAAATCTGAACTATGTGAGAACCTAGAAAGATCCTCAATGTAGTTACCCAGAAAACTTCTTTTAATGATTTAATTATTGTAATGACTTAGCAAGAAATTTAGATTGATACATAAAAATAATGAGAAGCTTCATCTTATTAAGCTCATTATTTTGAATTGCGACAAACTTAGAAATAATAGATTCTTTTAAGTAATTAAAAAGTTTGTATTATTTATTTTATAATCCAACAAAGAACAAGCATTATTTATTTTTGGAAAGCTCTTCATAAGCCATAGTTTTTTGTGTGAGCATCAGGAATAAATATAATTTGAAAAAAGTATTTTGAATTTACTGATTGGACAATTTGCCTTCAATATGCAAATTTTATTTGGAAATGAAATTTTGTAAATGATGATTATAAATGATCATAAAGATTTCCCATTAGCGTAAGCGATTAATTTTGCATATTATTTAGTTATTCTCAAAAGCTTTTCTCATTAGAAATAAAACATTTTTTTATTTCCATGTTTTCATTGTAAACATTCAAAGCAAAATCATTCTATCAAAACTACATTTTTTTTTTCAGAAAAAAAAGAGAAAATAATATTATAATTAATACTAATAATAATATAATTTTTCTTTCAAGATATATTAAATTATTAAATTCTTGCAAATCAACTCGCTTCAATTAGCGATATAGGATATGAGATATAAGATCAAAATTTGACACTCCCGTGTTTATGGTATTGCAACAGTAGACACATGACGCGATTACACGAACTATCCAAATGGTGTTGCCATAAATAAAAATGTAATGCATAATTAAAACACATGTTGCTATTTTCTAGCCAACACAGTTTCATTTATCTTTACTTAATTTTACTTTTGCTTTATTCTCCCGCTTTCACCATGAAAAATCCGTTTGTAATTCAGAACGAGACGAATCCGCTACACTGTTCTTGATGAAAGTAGATGGATTTGGGTGTTATGGACGCAAGTGGGTTGTAATTAATGACAGGAATTCAATCGGACAGTGGTGTGGTGAGATGAGGACCCGCACCTGCATTTACCTCCTTAAGCACACCTTTCGAAAGTGAACAGCTGGACCGACGCCCACGAAGGAAGCCCCATATAGGGCGCGCCCCTCTCTCTATCTTTTTTTTCTACATGTGCCCGCAGTTAAGTCATTATTTTGTTCGCTTATGAGGGTGTCAACGTCGTTGGAAAACGTTCTTCGAAGGCGGCAGAATATACCGCGACGCTTTTTCTTTTTGTTAGGAAGAGTCATCTTACCTGAGCTTCTGCACCCCACCCACCCCTTTCCACGCGTGTTTGTCGTTGTTTCATTTTTTACCTAGTGTCACCGGGGAAATTGTTATTACAAGGGGCGTTCACGGAGGTCGAAAGACTTAGTCGCACAAGGTGGTTTCGCGTAAATTCAAAAACGTGACATTTTTTTAAGGTAATCGTAGCCCGTTGTGAGTTAAATGAATGAGACGAAAGTTTTCGGTGGAAAAATGTGCAAACTTTATTCAAGAAAGCACTTAAGTACTTAAGGTTAAAATTCAAAATTACGTTAATTATCTATTTTAAATATCATATATCAATGTTGCAGTCTTAATTATGAGTAAATGGGTTTTTAGGATTAAATTTCCCTTTAAACAATATTTGAAAATAATATAACAACAATGCTATAAAATATATACCCCTATCTAATAATTGATATATATTTGTTATAATAATAACTTATGATTTATAAAAATATGTCTTCATGATTTTTTTAATAATTTTATAAATTTTTCATAAACTTTAGTTTAAAAATATTCTAAAATTAAAAAAAAAAATCATTTTCTAACAAATACTGTCAAAATTACTTAACACTATGTAGTGAATCGAAGAAATTTTTTAAAATTTTAAGCTTTTTCCACTTAAGATTTTACCAGAAACTTAAGGCTGTTATTTTCTGTCTGATAGGATTTGTTTTTATATGTTTAGCCGTATTATGTGATTAAGGGAAGAATCTCAGAAATCTCCCAAGCACACCCTGACACCTGTTAACAAAAGTTAAATTTCATTATATTAAAATCTTATAAAGTTTTCCATAGAAAACATTTATTGGACATCTTTTACAAGTAATAAATTTTTACTAGGTAATTAATACCATAGGCCAAAAAAAAAAGGAAAAACTCATGGTACTTTAATTCACCGTTGTTTAACAAGCCGCTCACTTTCAAAGAATTTAAATGGGGAAAATCATCAGCCACTATTCGAATGAAAAACTATTTTCTTAAGGTTTTTTTCTTCAGATTGTGTTTTCATAAACTATAAAATTAAGGCAAAATTCAAATGACTTTTTGTTGTCTTAAGAGTGACAATGAAAAGAAATTTAGAAAACGTCAACTTGTACAGATCTAGAAAACAACTTACATTATTTTTAATTTATCAATACTACCTTGATTCTTTAGCTTGCGATTAAAACCAGAAAGACTAACGCTGTTCTGGTACTGGTTTTTATGATTTTTATTTTATATTTTGTGTTTAGCATTTATAGAAGCGTTCGCATCATTGATCAAATCATAATACTGGCTAAAAGATGTTTCTTCGAAGAGTGATCAATATTGATTTTATATGAATTTGTTATTGCTATTATAGGACATTTCTTTAACTTTTAAATAATTCTAAAACTTATACTTACACACATACTTGAGTATTAAGTGATGGAAATGCATATGCTATCATTTTTTAGTTGATTTTTTTACTGATTGATACGATTTGAGAATTTTTCGCCTTTTTAAGTTAGAAAATTTATAACTCGCTCTGTTTTTGTAGCGTTAATGCAAGTTTTTGTTTGTTGCACAGTCATACTTCCAAACACCTGGACCTGAGGAAGTCTTATCAGTTAGTGGAAGTAGCCGGCTGGGAGTCTTCCGAATTTAAAAGCAGGATTAAAAAAAGAAGTCTCTCTAATATTTGACCTATCACCCTCAAAGGTATCAATTCACTTGGAGGACATTGTGACCACGGCATAGTTAACATGCTTTAGCTGCCTGCAGCAAAGATGGCGGATGTTCGCCTAAGTGAAGATTCGAGCTCACTTCTTTCCGATAATAAGAACAACGCTCTAACCAACCGGGCCATAACGGCCTAAATGTTTTTGTTTGCAATGGAGAGAAAAATAGGTATTTTCTCTCGATTACCATAAACTTATTTTTGATTTTTTTGTGAATAATTATTTCTGAATAAATTTAACGCTTGTGTTTAGAACTGTATTTTTATTCAGTTTATTCTTCTTCTTCTTTTTTTTTTTTTTTTTTTTTTTTTTAATTTTTATATATACAAACATGCTAAACTTACAAATAAAGCGTTTTCCAATCGCATTTGAAATGCAGCGAGTTCGTATCTGTTATTTTGGAATTGGTGCAGTTTGAAAAAGAAACACTCTATACATATTTTTTTTCTAATAACAATAATATTTGTTTAAATTTAAAATATTAAATGAATTTCAGCTGTAGATTTTTTCGAAAAATTAATTCTCTGAATAAAAACTTTAAAGAAATAAAATTAATTTTGTACGTAAATGACTCGTAAAATTGATCTGTGATTTTGCTAAAACAAGTATTGTTAGTTATCAGCATCGCATCTAAATAGAAAAAAAAATTAAGAATAATTAGTAATATTTTTTATTAATAGTTTAAATACTTAATAAAAAAATGCAATGTGCTAGTTAATTGTATTTATTCTTTAAAATGTAGAAGATATTAAGTATTTTGTAAAAAAAGCACATTTAAGACATGATTTTATTGAAATTAAGTTAATTACTTATACTCTGGATATCTATTTGTAAGGCTAAATTTTATTAGTTCAATCAAATTTTATGAAATGCTGTTTTACATACCACAGATATCTTTTTAAAAGGACACTTCTAAAAAATCTATATTTTTGATCCATTACTGAAACTTTTAGTCAAATAAGCAATGTGTGTAGCATATTATTTTCCATTTCTTTCCTTTAAAGTTGCTTTTCTTTTTTTTTTTTTCATGCATCGAAACTCATCATTTCGCAGTTTAGTTTTCATCAATTAATACAAAATTATAATTCTGTCACTGCCAAGATATTTATGCGATATATATCTAGTTTATACTATGTTCTTTAAGTGATACTACCAAAAATAATTTTGTTATTTTTATTTTTATATAATAAATAAAAGGAGATTTTTCTTATACTTACTAAGTTATTGTTCTGTAAGCCTATTATGCAGGCATTTATTATGAGTTTATTTCTTGATTAAATATTTCATTTTTATAGACTCTTAATATTATAGCTTTTACGTCGTTTTCATTTGTGGTTATCATTATTAATATCTTAAGTGTCAAATACTGAGTGTCTTAAAAATTAAATATATGAATAGAAAGAGGGGTTTCTAAAAAAATTAATTGTTCAAGTTATAAATTTTCACTCCATTTAAATCAATTCAGATTTCACAGTAAATCAAATCTATTTTAAAAATAAACTTTATTTTTGCCACAAAAAATCCTGAAATGATTCATGTAATCATCAAAGTCCTTAAAAACACGAAATTGTATTTGTAAAGTGTGTCATGTTTTCTCCTTATCAGGAAAAATAAAATTAAAAAGTTAGTTTTAAAAGGTGATTTTTATATTTTGTGCTAATACCTAAAATATATTTAAAATGGATAAATATTTTTACATTGTTTACGAATCATATATGGTGACCACATTTATGAAACTTCCATTTTAGCAAGTTATTATATTTACATATTTTTAAATATACTTCCAAAAAAATGTTGTTGCCAATTTTGTGTTATTAAAATATGTGCAGCCTTTTTTTCTATCATTTTTATTGTTGTAAATATGTGTATGCAATGGTGGATTGTAACATTGTGAAAAATTACGCGAGTTCCTTAAGAAATTCTATTGCATGTAAAATATTTTAAGAAATTAAATTGTAAGATAGTTGGAATGTCACAAAGAGTATTGAAATTTTCACAAAAAAACAATACTAGTACTCTGGCTTTTGTTGATTAAAATTTTCTGATACGTGTTTGCTTTGTTTAAAAAGTTATTTATGGCTATCTCTGAAAGGGCTCAACAAAGTCACACCTATTATTTTAATTATTTGCCTTATTTTAATTAAGAAATAGTGAAATGTTTAAACAATTAAAAAATTAATTTCTTATAAAAAAGGAAGATCAAATGTCATTTTATTGTAGATCTAATGCACATTAGATCATTTATAGATAACTATGACTGAAATAAGCTTTTGCAATATAAAATCTTCTTACAACAAAACATGTGATAGAATTAAAACAATAATTTTATAAATACATGTTTTTAACAAGTATTAACTTTTTTGGCTTAATGGAGATTAAATTTATCCAGCTCTTTGGGAAGACTGCATTTGTACTATCCAAGAAAACTGGATTTTCGTGACAGGAATGAAATAGCATTTTTTATAAGAATTAAAACGGAAGATATAGTCGAATACAATTTATATCAAGTTGTGGCAATCTGTGCAGCAACATGTGTTGGACGGACCGTATCCTAACAATGGTTCCAAGTGGAACGCTAGGTGGCGGAAGACAACTGTAACCTAAATTACTGTGATTAAAATAAAATGGAAGAGGAACTAAATGGCGATTGTAGGTGCTCGGCCCTTCCCTCGAAGAGCGTTTACCATATGACTGCCCGCTACTCCCACGCCAAGATTTACTCGACCCACCTACTACAGCTCTCCCCTCTGCCCAAGCTGTGAAAAGGATTCTTGAAACGTCTTAGGAATACTTAAAATTTAATTCATTTGAAGAATAAATCTTTCTGAAAAAAATAATTCAAATGTTGCATAGAAGCGAGTTTCGTGAATAATTTAGTGTGGTGGTCACCAAACTTTATTTCTGTCGATTTAATAATTGACCAATCATTCAAAGGAATCAACGATTTATATTATTTTTGATCATTATTAATAGTTTTATTGTTCTAAGCCATTGATGAAATAAAACTATTTTGTCATCAATGGGTTACAACAATTTTTTTATTTATATATGGGAGTTTTCAAGATTAGAAGTATCACAAGCAAAAATGAAGGATACAAGTATAGATATAGAATTGAAAAGTACAAGAATAGATAAAACATTTATGTTTAGCAATACATTCATCGCAAGAGCAGCTAAAACAGAATTTACTAAAATATAATTAATAGTACATTTTATAAAATTAATAATCAAATATATTAGATAGATGGAGAATGAGATAATCAAATAATAGATAGAAAATAATGCATTTAAAAAACATTGAAAATACCAAATGAGAATAATAATATATTTATAAAGTTGATCAAAAACCAAATTTATAAAATTAAATATTATATGGAGAATAATAAATTGAAAAAAAAAGATATAGTAAAAAGTTGAAAAAATGTTCAATATATATTTTAAAGTTTCAAAGAAAATGGAATGAATGGTTTCTGATTAACTTTATAAATTTATTATTATTCTCCATCTGGTATTTTAAATGTATTACACACACACACGAAGGGGAAAAAATTCATAGCAATCGATCAAGTTAATTATATAAATGACCCCAGAAATCAAATTTATTTATTCTATGTATATTCATAGCAAACGTTTTCAATGTATTCAACTTCAAAATACGTTCTAAAAATGGAAATATTTTAAAACGTCAGAACTAAATCTAGAAATATTTTAGAACATCCGAACTTAATTTGGAAATATTTTAGAACATCCGATTTAAAATTAGAAATATTTTAGAGCATTTTGAAATCGGATATCTTATAAATCAGATTAATTCTTGTAAAACACTAGAACTACATTTCTGATACTTGCAACAAGAATAGGCATGCAGCTGCATCTTATGATTTTTTTTAAAAGAAAAATGGCCTTTTTAAGCTGAAAGAAGTTTTATTGCAAATAATGAAGAGTATGGAAATGATGAAATCACTTATGTGCGATTCGAGGATGACTGTAGTTTTTACAGATAGCTTTTTATTAAGACCTAAAGTTGTAATTATTTAGGAACAAAACGTTTTTCATGATAAACATTTTTTTGTAAAAGTAGTCTGATTAAATAATATTTTTTAAATAAAATACAAGTAATTTAAATAGATTTTCAGCATTTAAATAAATTTTGCTAAGTCCCGTGTTAAATTCCGATTTTCTCAAGAAAAGTAATTCTTTGTTTTTGGGAACTAGAAAAGTTAGAACAATGGATTGAGAGAAACGATTTTTTTAACTGAACAATGTTAAGTTTTCCATTATCCAGCTGAAAAAAAATGAGAGTGGAATACATACCTTATTTATTTGTTATTTTTCATAACTAATTCTAAATTAAAACATTGTCGGATTTTATGTTAACGTATATTTATACCCTGGAAACTTGAATAACGACTTAAAGCTGCTATTTAATAAGCTTTAAAGCTGCTATTTAATTGTTTCATTTTTAAGAAATGGAAATAATTACAAATATCAGAAAAATTAATATGTAAAAAATGGAGTTTTTATTTTTTCCTGCCTATTATTCTGTCTTAGCATGTTACTATAAAATTAAGTTTACATAATATTGAATAATAAAAATGAAAATTACAATTTTTTTTTTACTTTGCTTAGACTTTAAAATTATTGTATTCTGAGATAAGTTTATGGAAAATTTTTAATTATCTACTTAAACTTTTATGTACAAGTTCAAATTTAAGTGATATCATTTGTTTCAACAAATCCATGCTAATGGCAGTCTTAAGAATCCAATTAAAATATTGATTGAAATGTCCATTTAAGAAATTCGTCGAGGAAAAATTCTGTAAAAATGTGTGCTTATTCGTTGGTATGAAAATCGTGTGTATAAAAATACTTATAAGAACATTAAGTTTACATAAAAAACTGCATTCTTAACGTAGACGGAATTTCTGAGTCTTTATTTATTTACATTACAGTGGAATTCTTATATTTTTATATAAAATCATTCATTGATTCTCATTAATATAAAAAAAATTTAAAAATAAACAGAATTCAGGAGTAAGCAATGGATGTAATGCATCCTTACAGAAACGCTTGCTTCAGATTTAATTGAAACTCTTATATCATGGCTATTTGAAATTCTATTTAAATGTGAATGACTTCTTTTTAAAAAATAAAATTTAAAATAATATCAACTATTTGTTTATAAAAATCATTAGAAGGAAATGACTGTTAAAAAATATCAGAATGCTAAAATTAGTTTAGTTTGAAAAGCGTAATTATTAAAATATTTTTTCCAGTTTGTAAATACCACTGAAAACAAAAATATACTTCTATTTATATTCTATGTTTAAGGAAAATTATTTTTTTTATTAGAAAAAAAATTTTTGTAATCAAAATATATTTCACTGTAAAAATTCAGTAAAAATTGAATATTTGACATGATTTCAGTGAAATCTTAATATGTTCTTGTTTGCATTCCATAATAATAAAATTTTTATTAATTTTTTATGTATTAAAAGTAAATAAATTAATTTATATATGAATAATTTTTATGGTAATAAATCATAATGTGTGTGATCTAAAATATTGGAAATGAAAATTTTAATATGCTATCTAGAGAACATTGTGAAACTTTTGTCTACAGTTGTTTCGTATTAAGAATTTCTTTTTAGAAAAAAAATTTAATTCACTGTAACAGATATTTTCTAAATTTTCTTTAACTAATTGCATACGAAAATGAAAAGTTGAATTTCTGACGTATAGTTTTTAATTTTATTTTAAAATAGTTGTTTTTATTTCACGACAGTGCAAATGTTCGCTAAACAGGAATTCATTGTAATGGAAATGTAAAGTGCATTTCTAATTCCAGCTCAAAATCACTAATATGAATAAAATATTTAATTATGAAAATTTGAGCACTTTATTTACAATCCAATTATTTTTGTTTGGAATAAAATTTTCCTTGTGAAATAGAATTCGGTAATATAAAAATCATCTGCATTTTTCCAGTTAACGTCATTAAGTTAAATAAAATATTCGATAAAATGAAATCTTTGTCATGATCTTTTTAAACACAATTTTAGAATTGTGTTTGTTTTTATTTTATAGTAATCAATTTTTCATTGTTCTAAAATTCAGTATTATGTGTATTTATTGCACATTCTTCGCTCTAGTATCAAATAGTATACCTAGCTGAGATCAAAATATTCGAAAAGCATTAGGAACACCCATCTCAGAAGCATAAGAACCTTGGGGCCCCGTGAAGAACCCTTTTACCTTTCGCAAGAAAGAGATGAGATGTGTTTTCTCCACCTTAAGACACTCCAAAACTCCTCAAGGTGATAGGTGTCAGTGAACCTTTTTTCTCTTAAAGCCTGCCTTGAGGGCTGCGGGAAGCTTGAACCGAGAGAACGCTCTGGCAAGGTTAACTTTGCCCAGTTTTGGGCCTCTGGGGTTGGATTTTGGTATCTGAATTTCGAAGCATCGGCACGTTCATTTCTTTATTTTTTCTCAACATCTTCTGCCTCCTTACCCACCTGCAACTTCGATAGAGAAGACAGAATTGTTTTGGTTGGAGTTATTTATGGCAGAATGCATTACTTTTAATAAGAGATTAGCATGGCCACAGATTTATTCAGATGAGTTCTAATGATATCCTTTTAAGGTGTGTAATGTCAGGGTTTTTTTTATAATGTTTGACAATTATCGATCTCCATTCACTATTGGAGCATGTTCCATTATTATAAGATAGTAATTAAGTAATTTGTCTTGCGACTAAAAGGAAAAATAATTATTGCTGAGTAATTCATATCATGTCTGGTATATTAATTGCTATTTAAAAATTTTTAATGTGAGCAATCAATTTTAGTAATATTTTTTTGTTTTATTTTGAATTGACAGTAGAGCCTTAGCTAGTTATGCATGTATGCATTTGATTGGCTTTACATTTGTAAATGCATCTAACAAAAACGATTCAAAATTTTACACTAATAATTGTCATAAAAAATGGGACTATAAAATTCTATAAACTCAGAGAATGCGTTAAAACAATGAGAAAGCAAAGGTATATTCTATATTACTTGCATAGAATATATCAAAGCATGTAGAATATGGTGAGTTGTAAGTTATGGGTAAGGTCTTTATAGATAGGATTTTTTCCTTGAACAAATGTTAACTAACAATTTTTATGGACTTTTTAGAAATAAAAAGATTAATCCAACATTGATTGGTCTGAGTGGTCAATTATAACGCGGAGATTTGAAACAAATTGTCGGATATGTCATAGTAAAATTGCAATACCATGCATAATATTATGACAGGAACTTTAAGAAAAAACTTAAGATTCACGTGTTTTAGTAATAGCTTCACTGTAACAATTCGCAAGATGGATTATTGCAAGTATTTATTATATGAATATGTAAAATCGTAGAATAAGTGGACTAATAGTTTTTTTTTTAGTTGACCATTTTGTAAATCCCATTGCGATTCTTTATTTAATCATCATGACAAGTAAATACATTGGTTATGTAAATTTTTGTGTTTTACAGCAGCTTAAAAAATTATGATCAAATTTATTGCTAAGTAATCATTGTCTGATAATTACATCTTATATTCATAAAACCAATAGGCTCAGAGATGCTTTTTTGCATAGCTATTTGTCTATATTCATATTATTGAAACCCTATATGTTTCTTTCCTGTAGATTCCTGCTCATTTTGGGAATGGGGCTTCTGATTTTTTTTTGGTGGATAATGGTCTTTCAGAGACTTCTGGCTAGCTTCTCTTTCCATTCAGTAAAACTACTGATTAAAACGAAGAATAAAACAGGAGATTCTGCAAATAAGCCATAAAGTTTTTTGATTAAGGGGCCAGAGGTTATACCTGATCTTTCCAGAAGTAAAAGTGTGGTTCTTTTTATCCTTTCTACAAGACGACGTCTATTTGCCGGCGTATTTGTATCGGTTTATACTTTGAAGATTCTTCCCTGTATCCCTTGTGTAAACAAGATCAAATTTTTGACGCTACCCATCTTGAATCGTACCCCGAACTTGTATTTTTAACATGTATTGTTTAGAGGCATTGGAAGGCAAGAGCGTCATAGCCCATTTTCTGGACATTTGTAATAAATAGGTAAAACTGGTATCACATAAGTATATGTTAATATGGCTCACACACTCGAACTTATGTTAAATTTCTTCAGGTCGAATGGTCTCTTTTATAAAAATGGAGCTTTCATCCATCAGTATTTAATGGAAAAGCGAAATTTGTATGATATCCGCATTTAGAAAACTTAATTCTCTGGATCTTTTTAGTTGTTACCTGAATATATTTAAAACTATGTCTTTTTGCGCTTGCACGACATGTGCTGAAAGATGACTTCCACACAAATTACCACTTACGCCCTAGACGAGCTATTCGAAAGGAAGAACTAATTCTTCCAAGCCTTTGAATAATACATTGGACATGCGAGATTTTAAATAATTCATAGTTGTTTTTCGACAAATCTCAGACAGCGGTAATTTCGAAGACTTATTCGTCCTCCAGTCATTAAGGAATACGATTTAAAAATCGACAAACATCTAAATTACTGCTATTAGAATTGCTAGCCCATTAACGACTATTAGGAATTTCTTTTGCTGCTGTGGCGCGAGTCTTGAATCGGTTTTTTCTTACGGCGGTTTGTGTGGGCTGCAAGGTGTGGTGTTTTGTTTGGTAATTGAACCGGTTATATTTGTGCTGTCTTTGTGAATAGAGACTTAAAAATCTCTTACACATTCAGTTTTCACTAATAATAAGTTCCGTCGTAGTTTTGTTGTAACTGCCAAATGTGTTATGCTTTCAAAAGTTTGTAAAATTTTATGGACCTCTAATTTTTTCGTTATTTATCACTTTTCAATGAAATTAAAATTAAAAGGACTACACGTGTACATGATGAATAATAGAATCTTCATTGTAAATCAAAAATCTAGAATTAACCAAAGAAAGGGGAGCAATGGATGGTTCGTGCTGTCCGTCTGCTCATAAAGAAATAAAATATGATTCAGAAAATTGAGTTTCCATAAGCGTTTTGTTAGTTTTTCAAAAAAATTTTACCGTTTCTGTCTTCGTTATTCTTGTTAAAAAAATTATACGAAAACAAACTTTATTTCATCTTGAAATATCCTTAGTTTAATCCTTGATTTATTGGTTTGTTCGGAAAGTCATTTAGTTTTTCATGAAAAGGAAAAACGTACAGCAAATAAATATTGTATTGCATTGCACATTGTTCATTCTAGTCCAATAGCTTTTACCATCTTTCTGGTAGTAGCAGGATTCCACAAGTAAGTGGTTGGTTTTTACTAGCAAAAAGCTGATCCATGTAGGAAAAACGAAATTACTTTCCAAACAACCCAATAATATTAATGCAAAGTTGTTTCATATTTATTGAAAAAATTACTATCCTTCCTTTTTTACTCTCTTGTATTTAAAGAGTTCAAAGTACGGGTAGTAACTCATCAAATAATTAAATGATTTCGGGTTTTTTTTTACTTAATTATGACTGCCTATAGTGAATTGCTTTTATTTCAATTTCCTTCTTTTAATTCCAACCAATTCAGCTAAATAAAGTTTATTAAGAATCGAGTAGCCCAATAAATTTACTCATTTTTCTCCTCAATTGAAATCTTTAACGTTTTTGATATCTTCTAAGCAGTTTTTTTCCATATAATTCAGCTTTTACTTTAGTGAAATTCAAGATTGAGATATTAAAACTGGTTTCCCAATATTAATAATCCATACTGTTGATAGAAATCAAACCTATGTTTTGAATACATATAATTATGATGTATAAATTAATGTTGCCTTTTTAATCAGTTATTGTTTTTTAACGCTAGGTCTCAATTATTTGTCATTGGTTATCAATATAGTAAGGGATGTCTTAATTACACATGCTGGTTAATATCTACCGAAATAATAGTGTATAAAAATATTTCTTCTGTAATATATTTTCAAGTAGAAACAAAGAAGAATTCAAGTGCCATTGTTTCATGATTTAAGAATAGCAATCGCGCTTTGTTAAGAAGAAAGACAAATTTTCAGAAAAAACCGTAACTTAAGTTAGAAATGTTAACGAATTAATATATATATATATATATTATATATGTATATATATTAATGATATGTATGTATATGTATAATGTATATGTAACATATATTAATAATATACATATCTATCTGATGATACTCAATATTTAATATGGATTAAATTAATTATCATTGATGAATATGATATCATTACAATTAATTTTATTGCTAGTGAATATTAATATGAATTAAGACCCATTTTTGAACGTATTGCAAGGTATTTTGTTTTTACTAAAACTTTTGTTTTTGGTACATGTACGTTAGCTCTAGTGATTAAAATTAAAAATTTATAAAACAGTGCATGTAATTTTAGTTTTGTGGAAGTAATTATTTTATATCTCTCACAATATATACAAGTTTTCTATTCAAATAAGCCGAAAATACTTCATAAAACCGATTAAAAGATTAATTTTTTAATCGATATTTCATTTTGAAATATGAAAATATTTTTTAAGAAATCGATTTAAAGTTTTAAAAAATGTTTAAAAATTTATTAAGGGTAACAATACTTTCTATTAAATTTGACGATCGTAAATATTTGTAACGTTTCTAATTATGCACTTGTAGTTACGTACAGTATGTTTAGAAAGAATAAAAGCGTTCAATGGAGTTAAATAATTAAAAATTAAAAAAAAAATTGTCATAGGTAATTATACTTTCTATTAAAATTGACGATCGTAAATATTTGTTACGTTTCTAATTATATACTCGTAGTTACGTACAGTATGTTTAGAAAGAATAAAAGTGTTCAATGGAATTAGATAATTAAAAAATTAAAAAAATTGTTATTTTAATCATCAAATTTAATATAAGGTATAGGTAAGAATAGTTTATATGAAATTTGACGATTGTAAATATTTGTTACGTTTCTAATTATGTACTCGTAGTTACGTACAATATGATTAGAAAGATTAGAAGTGTTTACAATAGGTGTAAATAATCTATAAAATAATTTTCATCTGATTTTTTCTCAGTTTGAGTTTTTTTTGTTTATTTTTCAAATGTTTTTTAATGAAAACTATTTGATGAATTTTTTTCCTGATTTTAGTTTATAAAAACAATATGCTTATAGCAATTCCATACGAAAATTTGCTTCATAGAGTTATATTTCAATTCTATTCTAGCAAAATTTATGTAATTGCCAAATAATTTTTGAATGATTGAATTTCAGAGTGTTTTGCAAAATATGTATATTATATTTTCAAGAATTTTCATATCAAGACCGAAAATAAATTTATGGTCAAGCTTACAAATATATTTTTACTTAAATTAAAGTTTAAATAAAATATAATTCTTTGAAACAAGTGGTTCAATTACATATTTTCTGAAAGAATAGTTTCTGACTTACATGAAAAAGATTTCAAATTTATTTTTTCTATCACGGAAGTCTCAAAACAAATACGAGATCATGCTTTTAGCTTTGATGTATTAATGCTCAAAGCGTGATTTTGTATTACAATAAGAAGTATTTACCTTGAGCATTAATGTAAATATTTCTTCTTATTATTAGAAAATAAAATCTCGTTTTGATCTTGAATGCGTAAATATTTGTTCAATGTATTAGGTCTAATCATAATTATTATAAATAACATATCTGTATTTATTACACAAATGTTATCGACTCAAAATAGATAATCAAAAATGTTGCATCATCCTTTTTAGTTTGTAAAAAAATCGAACAAAATTACAAAGAATCAAATCGTTGTATTTAATTTTTTATCAGCGTTTCTTGCGGTAATAAAATAAAAATTAAATATTCCAAAAAAATTTAATGTTATGGAAATACTTACAGAAAAGAAAACATAAGTTGGAATTCTCATTCGAAAGCAATTCTGCAGAATATAAATTGATTACAGTAATTTTGACTGGTAATTTCGTAAACACTGCAGAGAAAATAACTGAAGAAGGACCAGTCTTATTAACTTTCCGGTGAATTGAACCTATAATCACGAACCTTATATCGGCTTTCTTGTCATAATAACATACACTTCTCTATCACACTACTAAAATGAATGCAATTTCTGTCTTTTAAACAAACAAATAAGATTCTATAGTTTTAGTCTGTTAGCCCTGAGTATTTTTCATAACAGATAGTTGATTGTTTTCCATTTTATGCCGTGAGAGTTTAGAGTTCGTTATAAAAAGATTACAATTGTTGAACATCCCCGCACGATTTCTCAATCTCAAACATCTGTCAACAAAGACTTCTTTATTAAGAATGTATGTTCTTTTTTTTTTTTTGAAGATCAAATCAAAAACAAACAGAAACCTGTTGTTATGAGATTTTTACAAAACTACCGAAAAAAATTTTTGTTCTTTATCTAATAATTTCACTTCGTTAAAACCTTTTTTAGTGATGTTTGTAGTTAGAACCTTTTTGATAAATGAATTTAATACTGCAAAATATGCCACCAATTTCAAATTAATACAAAGATCTTGCATTGCGCGCATGAAAACGTAAATTATCACTCGTAATTTTGTGTAATTTTACTTATTATTAAATTTTAAATAAATCTGTAAATTTTTTGGCACTATTACAATATTTCTAAATTGCAAAATCTTCTATTGTATTCCGCTTCAATGTCGTAGTTGATTAAATCGCCAAATTCCGCTGCCACACCTATACAAAATATCTCCAAAATTGCAACCTCTTACCATCACGTTTTTAAAATGTTTTAAAATGTTCATTTCTCTAAATTAAAATTTGTTGTAAATGATATATATTTTTAACCTCTATTTTGTGTATTGCTCCCAAAAATATTCGTTGAGCGAAATTTGTGTAGAGTAATACATAAATTCTTATGAAATATATATACAAAAAATATCTTATTCGAATTTAATAAGATCTATTTATTCAAGAGTTAAAACTAAGAAACTTTCTTTCAGTAATTAAGTATTCCACAGACTTTTTCCTGCAATAAAAAAAATTCAATTTTCTTAACTTTCTGTCTACATTTTTGTTTGTTTTACCAAAAGCTAATTTAATATATATTATGTCCTAACTATTATGATTAACCAAATTCTGAAAACATGTCAAAATTTCTATGTTGATTTTTTAGATAATACTTATGATAACTTAAAAACAATAAAAAATATTTTAATAATTTATCAACTTAGAATAAATTTATATGACAACAAAAACTTTTTCCTTTACTAATATTATGCGACAATGAATTAATTGTTCAAAAGTATGTAAAAAAAATTTTTATACCCTTTGGTTTTTTTATATATATATTATTATAGTTATCAAGTTATAGATTATTTATATTCATTTAAAACTCAATATATATCGTAAATTTTTTGTTATAGATTTTTAAAAAAATAAGCTGAGTGTGATTTTCAAGAATTTTGGCAATTGAGGTAACGATATAAATAATTTCATATTAATATTAAGAGTACCTGACTGCTGATAGGGAGGTCCTGGGTTCGAATCCCGGTTTGAGCATGGATGTACTTTCTCTCTCTATCTATCTTGTCCTCGTCATTTCCTTGCATGAATAGGTTGTGAATGATTGCCTACCCTATAAACGGGTGAATGTATGTACTGAGGAAGTCAGACTCCACACCAAAATATGGTTCAGTTGGAAAAGTGGAGCAGTGCACCCCATATTTCCAGCCTAGCTGGCACTCGACAACAACAACAACAGTTGTAAAATATAAAAGAATTTCATTTTGTTTGATGTTATTTAAAATATACATAAGTATGAAAAATTCAGTGCCATTCAATAACTTCTGTTTACTTAGAGATCCTACAACCCATTATTTGCATAGTGATAGTAATTATAAATTATATGTCAATTTGAAAGCAAAATTTAAGTGTGCAAATTGTACAATTTTAGATTTGATAATTCCATAGGTTTTTGTAAAAACATTTTCTCTATATCCTTATCATTGAAATAGTTGATATATTTTCATGTTCGCTACATTTTAAATCAAATTCAATTGCTGTGTTTCTGAAGGATGTGTATTCAATTTTAAAAGAAAGTAACTGACAGATAAAATGCTTATGAACTCTGCAACAAATAAATTATTGTAATTTCAAAAGACCTACAATCAGTAAATGTATATATATTATGCGCATCTCCATTTACCTTCAATCTACCCTGAAGTATTTTTTCTCAAGTGATATAATTAAGTACCTTTATTTGATAACTAGTTAAGATCCTTTATAAGAGTTTGAAATATTATCTGCTTCGAAATATCCATTCATAGAATTACATTTAGGAATAATAAGAATCCATTAAAGAAATAATTTTAAAAAAAACACTTAAATTTGTCTTTGTAAGGAATTCTTTTGAAAGAATAAAATCTAATAAAAAAAAAAAGATTATAATTTTAAATTGTTTGGGACACACAAAGATTGAAAAGGACTTTTCTTCTGAAAGGCACATATTTTAAAATTAATGTACTATAATATGTGTAAGAATTTACTAAAGAATATTTATTTCTTAATATTTTTTTAAAATTTTGATAGAGTCATAGAAAATTATATTATATAGGTATATCTTAATTGGTGTTAAATTATTTAACTATCGAACTTTTTTGCTATTAACTTTATTTATTATTAATTAATTTATGCTATTATTTAACTTTTATTGTTCCTAACTATCTACATTTTACTTTCTCTTGACGGACTATATCTTCTTAAAAAATATATTTAAATTCAAAACAACCATCTATATTATCTCTTGAAGAATTGGGTTATAAATATTGGAAAGAAGATTCAAAACAGTCTTAAAAAATTACTTTTTAAAACTGTGAAAAGCTTTTTAGGCACTCATGATATCTACCTGATCTATTCCTCGTCGACATGGCGTAACTCTCCTATATTATCTCGTTGATGAATGAGTAAAATTATTTTTCATGATTATAAGGAAGAGATAGTAAAATATTTGAAAGAGATTTAGGAGAATCAAGATTTTTTGATTATCAATAATTTTTTTTCTAGTTGTAATCTATAATCCTAAGAATAACCTGTTCTTAGGCACTCATTTTACCTTTTAGATTAAGAGCTACTATTTAAAAAAAATATTTCAAAATATAGGAAGTGTCTTCTTTTACGTAAAACTTTGCTTTTGTATATCTCAAATTAGTTGCCGATTTGCTCATAAAATAATATTTTTTTTCAAATCCAACCATGGAGGATCAATAACAGAATAGTTAAAGTTTTAGTTGCTAGTATATTCAAAATTCTCTCTCTCTCTTTTTTTTTTAAGCATTATCTAATGGTTTTGTTTGTTGCCATTAGTCATCTTTTGCACACGGAAACTTATTCGGTTGAAAACTATTGCTTATAAAGGGTATCCGAAACTTTAAAAACAACTAAACTTGGTTTGGCAATTAAACTCACGAATTGTTGAACTCTAAATTATTTTTGATCATTCAGCTATGAGTTCTGTTGATTTTGTTATGAGCCGCGCTGAATTATATTAAATCAATATTACACTTATAAACTTATCGCATTATTAAATCAATCATATTCATATACGCTTTTTTTTATTGCATTATTAAATAATTTATACTCATATATTATAATCCATAAAAAACTCTTATATTGTTTCATTGCTATTAAAAATGTACATAAGCTTATCTCTTGATAAATTTCTGATGCATTATTCTTAGGAATCTATATATTTCTATAAATATTGAATTTCAAATATCACGTTGTTAATTTGCATAACATCTATTCTTATTAGGTGCACTTAAGAGCACAGAATTAAATTGTCTTAAAAAAAATTATTCGATGTTCATTCTTTTTATCTTTAAAACGATGTATTAAATGTTTTTATCATTTTTCAACATTTCACATAGAAATAGACCATTGTGTTAAAATTTTGTCAGACTGAAATTGGATTCTCGTAGAATCTTTAACATTTGCGGTTAAAATAATCATGCTGATTCCAGATGATGTTAAGTAAAATGAACATGTAAAGTTTCAAAAATACTTTTTCTAAGTTATTCAGCATCATCCAAAAAAAATTATTTTTTAAATTTCTGTGTAATACTATAAAAATAGATAGATAATTTATAGTATAAAATAGATTTTTAGTATAAGTAAAACGATTTCATAATTTGTCTGACAATGATTTATGGCAGAAATCTGACTTTAAGAAATATTTTTGACCTAAAAATTGGAGTCTTGTAAAATTTTCGTTCTTCGGAATCTTTAATGTTCTAGTTAAGAATGTATTTTACAGGTTTCGGCTCTCTAAATTTTAATTTCAGTTTAGTAAATTCTATATATTTTACTATAGTACCTGACAAAAATGATAGTTACAAAGATTATTTTTTTTAATATAAAAGAGTACCATTTTTTTAGATCATCTGCTTGATCTAACAAAATAGTACTTTTATATGCTTGAGTAATATCAAGACGCTTGTATATGAAAACATCAACAAACATGCCATTGTTGTTTTGACAAACATTGTTTTTAGGAATTATGGTTCTTATTAATTTGTCGATTTTTTTACATGAATAGAAAATAATGTATAAATGTGCATCGAATCTAAAATTATGTAACAAAAATATTATATGTCTAGAAAATGGATATATATAATATGTCTTAAAATATAGAATATTGTTTGATTTTTAAACCATGAAATGTTAATCTGTGTTTTTTTCTGTTCTAATACAAATTATTATATTATTTGAACATGCAAATATCATTCGAATACACGTAACCTTGTAACATCAATCCATATACGTATTTACTTTCGCAAATTAGAGAATTGTCATTCTATTAATAGTAACCAATTATATTTAATTCAATTATGCTAGTTCGGTTCTTTTAAAGGATAAATCATTTTTAAAATGAAACACACATACTAAAAGGCATTAGAATAGGAATGCTCAAACTTATACTCCACCGAATAATTTGCCATTAATGCTTTGGATTTTATGTTAAAGTTGCTTAAAAATCTGAGTTTTGACGCATTTTGTTCTTTTTTGGACCTTGTCCCATAAAATCCAAGTTACCTTGAAACTGATTAGCTGATTGCACAAAATAGTAATATTTCAATCAACATAGATTAGTTTACTAATTAATTTTGAACTCATTTGTCTCTCTTTCGTCATCTTTGCATCTGAATGCCAGCTTGTCTTGTAAAGCTGGAGTTTTTAAAATAGATTCTAACTATTACGAACAACCATGGTGAAGATGAAAGTAGAACTCACGAATTTTTGATCAAAAGAATTGAAACTTGATCTTTTATTATAACAAAAACCACACACATTATTTCTAATTGAAAAGTATAATTTAAAGCCTTTTTAACACCAAATGACTTAAAGAATATCAAGCATAAGTTATGTAATTAACAATATGCAGCTTTGTTATTTGAATAAACTCTCCATATGGAATAGTATTTGCTATGAATCTCTCCTAAAAACTATTAATAACTAATGTGTTTCCACATTTAACAAAATCCAAATCCACTTACTGAAATTTATTTAGTAATAATAACAATAACTTGGGCATAAATTTGGGTTATTTTTACCAAACTGAAATAAATTAACTTCGTTGAGGAATTAGATTTATATATTTGTTTAACTTTGAATTTCACTTTCATTGTTTTTAACAAATCTATGTAATTTTTTTTATAATTATTTTTTCCCTTTGTTTCAGTTTTAAATAACACTTCAGTTAAAAACTTTAAGAGTAATGATACTACATGTAGCATTTTTATTTTTATAAGTTTTTTAATATAAGGTATTTAAAATTAGCTTAAGATAAAGATTCCAATAAATTTAAACTTCAATTCAGCTCTAATTTATATACATCTGATAATTTTAGTTATTTTTCTATTTGCTAACATATTTCTCATGTTTTTCAAAACAGAAGTTTACATTTTTCAATTTTTGAAGGCAGTTATATTTCATTATATGAAGCATTTCAAATATATTTTTCATGCGAACATAGTTTACAGCGTGTGTGACTATTACCAACGAGTAGAAACAAGCTTTCTCATTTGTCTTGTATTTAAATGTACTAATAGTAACCACGTTATTTTGTTTACATATAAATCTTAAAGATTATTTAAATATTAAATTAATATAGTGGTGATTAAATAGTTTACGTAATATGATTTCGTAAACTATTTAATCACCACTAACAGTTTTTCGAGATAAAACAAAATCGTTTGACATCCTCTTCTATTCTTTCGAAAATAATTTATGTTAAAGACCACTTATTTTATGGTTTATGAAGGTAATTTTTATATAAAGACGTATAAAGATTTCATGGTTATCATTTACCTTCCTCAAGCCACAGATGAATCGCTACGTTCAAAATAATGTTTAACTGCAAATGTTTGACCAGAAGGCTATCAAGTAATTTTTAACCAGAAGACACGTGAAATAATGTATACATGATAAAAATTTCTAATATTTTCGTATATAATTTATAATATTTCAGAAACTTTTCAAAGCTACAAAAAATAATTTATTGTTCCCTTTGTTTCATTATCTGAGGATTATGAGTTGCCAATTCATAATGTAAGCGATGAAATTACATCTGCCAAATATTAGAATTTTTTCGACAGTTATACATAATGAAAATGATTTGCTTAGACATTTTATAATTTTTTATATAACAAATGTTTCTTATGCAATATGTTTATTGAACTTCATTTGTAAATCGTGTTGATCCTTGTAATTTATTCCATTTTTCAAGCCCACTTATGAATAAAGTATGTTAAAAGTGATTTAATATAAAGTTTCAATATTTCAGTAGAGTTTTTATATTTAACCTTTTCCTATATTTTACAAACGAATAATAAAGAATTTATTTTCATGAAAAGAATTGTAGAAAATAGTCACAATTCTTTTCACAAAAATAATTTTTTTTCATTATAGCATAATAAAAAATTTATAATGCATAATATTATTTATTCATATAAAATATGAATTTTAAAAAAATTTACTTTTTTATGATTCTATTCTAAATGAAACCGTAAAATTTTTGTTACTCACTTCACAGAAAAAGTAAAATATCTATAAATTAAAAAAAAATATGGAATTTTTTTCTGGTTTCCAATATTCTTTTCTCGTTTCTATGGAGATGCTTTAATGTATAACACGTTTAATATTTGATATCATTGAAATTATTTCTGGAAGTTATTAGAGTATTGGCATCGATTGATTCTGCAATTTTCACTTATAGAGTTGTTAAATAATTTGAAGCGTGTTTCTTTAAACTTTTGTGTGGAATGTTATTTGTAAAGTAATAATGAATAAAAGTGTGCTCAGTCTAAAAACTAATTCTTAATGTTACATAAGAGGATTTTTTATTCCTTTATTACCAAATTTTATGCAGTTGCTCATGAAAGAAATGAAATGGGTAACTTCTTCTTTTGAATAAAGTATTTCAATCATCATTTTTTATGTTATGAAACAAGATATAAATTAGTTTAATGCAAAATGTCTTAAATTGAAAAATAATGCTTGATATATTGTAATTCATTAATTTTCTGCTGTAAAACAAGAAAAAAATTTTAGCAACTAAAAAGAATTCTTCAAGTTTTTTTTTGAAAAAAGACAAATAATTTATTATTTATTTCGGCATGTTGTTATATTTAATTTATTTTTAATTTAAAGTTTTATTAATTAAAATTTTTATTAATAGTTTCATTAAATATAAATTTAAAGTATTTTAAAATTATGATCTATCTTTTTTTAAAGCCAAAAATCCATCACTTTTATTTGAGGAGGAATAATGTATAAAGATTAAAACGATTTCGATATTTCATCAAATAAGTATTATAATTGAAGTTATCAAACCTTTTCATGTGTTTGAAGAGGTAAGAATTCGAATGTTTCATTATTATTTTGATTATAATTAATGGGAACATTCGTTAAATGATTCAAATAATGTGTTCCTATTATCACACATAGTAATCTCTATAAAATTTAGGCACAGGTGCCGTATAATCCGGGATGCCAAATTAAGAGATTGGCGATTTTTTTGGCGGATTTTCTTATGTATCTGGAAACCTCGTTTTTATTACGTCATGCATATGGGGACCTATAATAATTATTCAGAAAATTCCATTTTGGTAATCCTAGTATTCACGCCATCGCGCACGTCACGATACATCATTTTGGCAACATTTCTTCATTGCCAAAAAAATTAAGAATTTGGAACCATGGATTATACGGCACCTGTGCCAATATTTAATTTCTACCCAAATAAAATTATTTTTATATTTAAATCTTATAAAAGCTCATAAAAGAACAGAGGATAAAAGATGGAAATTAGCATCAAAAATCGTGAACTAATCTATCTCAATATACTAGTATTGATGATGATGGCGATATAAAATCTAAATAAAATAAGTATTCTTTTTGAAAATTACTTAACTGTTTCAAATTTAAAGTTAAAAATTTGAAAATCTGGGAGGTATTAAATTTATTGATTGAGAAAGATATTAGGTTATTTTTGATTCAACGGGGTTCTACGTCTTAGAAATAACCTTGCTATCATCCACGCCTGAAGAAGGTATTCAACCCATGAACTTCTAAACGGAATATTCAAGCTCTGAATAGTCACATAACAGCAGAGAGAGAAAAAGGAGGTATTAACGTCAATTCTGAAAATTGGCGTTAAGAATCTTAATATAATATTAGATTTAATCTTTGAAGTTAGTATTAAATACTATATATTAGAAATAAAGTTTTGAATTATAAAGGTAGGAATAAAAATAAGTGAGAATTTTATAATCCTGAAATGAAAATTTTATATTCATTTATTTTCTTTTTTCTTAAACTAATATTTCTTTTTGTGATCTGTTAATTAATCTCATCTTTTTGTGTGTGTGTGTGTGTGATGTCAATGTTCATATTAATTACTTAAAAGTAAAAAAAGGTTTAAAGTTACGTAAGTTTTCTCAGTATCAAATGACTGATCAGCTTTTGTATTATATTTCATCCATACCGAAAAAAAAATAAAAATAAATGAAAATTATCAATTTAATCACGAATGAATATCTAATCATTATTCAAAATATGTGGGCACAAAATAATTGCACTAAGTTTAAAATTAATTTTCAAAATGCGATAAATTTCATCTTTAAAGCATATTTAGTTGTTCTTTTCTTAAATGAGATTAAAATATAAAAATTATAAGCAGTTAGGTTTTTTTCAGTACCTCTATTTTTTAATTACAATAAAGCAAAAATTATACTGAATTGAATATTGAAACCATAATATCTTTGCAGAAATTTAGCACCAAAATTATTCATTCCTATATTCTTTTCTTTTCCAACTACCATAATTTGAAAGTTGAGAACATTACAATTGTTATTCAGTAGACAATACTACAAACTCTACAAATAAAACAAAATAATTTAAGAAGAATAACACAAATTCTGCGTGAAAATCTGAAAATCGTTTCCTTATTTAAGTGGCTTAAGACATTTATTTTTCTCATTTTTGAGAATCACTTATTTTTCTCATTTGGTAAGCAAAATCTTGGAAGGCTGGTGCTTGATTCCGGGGCGATTAATTGTCTGATTTTTCGTCCTTTTATGAAAAGTATTGTGGTGATTGGGGATAATTGCCAGATTAGAAGATTATCGGGATAATATTTAAGGGTAAATAGCAGGCTAAAGTAACCTTTTGATTACGTCAAAGCCTTTTAAAAGCAAACAAATTATCTTGTATTTGTTGAAGCAAGATAGGTTCTCAGTACATTTCTGATGACATGTTCGTTTTTCACAATGTATACTGTGAAACTTTCCGCCTCCTCATTTGTTTCTCATGAATATAAATCATCCAAGAAAAAATATGTTGAAGAATTCAGAAATACTTAGTAACAACCACGAAATGTTAACCGTGAAATTTTGTATGTTCTATCAAAATATCATTATTGAATTTTTTAAAACAAATCTTAGTTATTATGATTATCAATTCTATCTTTAATTAAATAAAAGTAACATTTGAATTAGTTATGTATGCCTGTTATATTCTAGTATATTTAAATACCTAATAAAATGCAATGAAAATTTCAATTTTCTAAAGTTAAATATAGTTTTTGAACAATAAATTTCAATTTTTCTTAAATGAATTGTCTTGTTGAATTATAAAAAATTACATGCAAAATATTAATTTTGCAAAATTTCATTTTTTGTTTCAACTTTTATTTATATTTTTGTTAGAAATTACATTTTATAGTAACTTCAAACATAAATAATTATTGTAGCGTGTATAATATGTGCTATTTTGTAATAGAGAAAAGTAAGGATTACTTATTATTTAGTTTTGTGAAACTTCATTTTAACTTTTATTTATGCTTTTGACTACCAAATCAAAGAGAATGTCAATCCCTTATAATATGAAATGCAATATAATTTTTATATGATTAAATTTATAACTATACTCGTAATTGTTAAGTTACTACACAATGTCAAATAATTTACTTACTCCGATTTAAATAATTACCAAATATTATATTTACTCATATTAAATTTATAATTATGTTTAGGAAAAAAATTTATACATTCCTTAAAATATATTAACTTCTGTTTCTATATTGTATTGAAACATTGAATCTTTGTAAATAAATCGTTTATGTAAATGTCTAAAGAATTATCTAAGATAGGAAATGAAAGGTGAAATTATTTTTTAAAAAAATGCAGAGTTGTTCAAATTTGCTTAAACTAAATTTAGATTTGCGTTTAGTTACGTCCTTGCATTGGTTTTGTGCAATATATCAATCTTTATTTATGATTACAATGAATACCTTTTAAGAATTATATTTATTTATTTATTCAGGAATACGTAATTTATTTACGAGATATAAAAATGGGATATTTAGAATATGTTTTTAATGTTACAACAATATATTTGATGATCAAAAAGAAAGGTTAGCTTTTATAATTATTAAAGGATTGAGTTTTTGTTGTACGTCGAGTTGAGTGTTGCTGCATTCGAAAATACTTTTTCCTTTCTTCTAAAGTGTTCCTTTTGCGGAAAAAAAATCCCAACTGAAATTTACTCCAGTACCCTTATTTCTAGATACATTTTCTTTAAAAAAAAGTCTTACGTAACTAATGTTCAGTCGACTTTTCAGCTATAACCCTTTCTACCCTTGTGGCCCTTGAACCCTTTTTTTTCTACCTCTGGGAAACCGGAAACAGTCCTCCTGTTGGCAACAGCGTCCCCAAAGTTGTCCCTCACGCCATTTCAATCCTTTATATCCAGGCGTCCCCTTATCCAGGGGAGCTTGCATTCAAGACCCTTCTGGTTCCATCGACCTCGAGACGGTTCAACGGCCAGAGGGCCGGTTTCAGGGGGCCGCCCGGGATGTGCCCGGAGACAGGAGTGAAGACTGAAGATGATGGATTGGGATGGGTGAAGAGATACTCGGGAGACACGTCTTCATCAGAATTTGCTGCTTCAATCTTGTTGCAAGTGTGTGTCTCCAGATCTCTGCAAACAGATTGTTATCGGAATGTCGACGCTGGAATAAGAAGTGGTTTTTTTATGACTCTCTCTTAAGAGTGACAGGAAAGAAAGAAAAATCCTTTGTCACTTATGTTCCTTCATTCGTTTGAATCTGGAAACATCGTCATGCAATGTCTCTATTCTGAACGAAAGTTTTTTGCTTTTCTTTACTTTACACACACGCAATGATTTATGACATAATAATGGGATTAATTTCTAACGTTATGGTCTGCAGATCTTAAATGTGTGTTCTTAAAAAAAATAAGATCGAATTTGCGTTTTGAGAGGATGTCAACTTGAAAAGATTGCTACCCTAGAAGTTTTCCCTTAAAAAACATCAACTAATTTGGATATTTCAGTTTTCTTCAAGTTTATTCAGGGAATATCTTGAATTGGTAGCGAAAATAAATTATATCCATTGGCCCGTAACCACTAAAATTAAAAATTAAAATTTAATAATGTTTATATAATTTATGTCAATGAATGATTTTTAAATTGCGATATATTCAGGTTATTATTAAGAAAATATTAATTTCTACGCAGTAAAATAATTGTTTTTCATGGTGGAAAATTTTTACTTATCATCCAATTATTATCACTGATATAATTTGAAAAGGTAAAGCATGGGCTCATGGATCTGGTATAGCTAAGCTATTCTGCATGAGATTTGTAACAACAACATAATATAATTTAAAAAAAATTTTCTTAGATTTCGCTGAAAATTAAATATTCATGGATTTAAAAGTGACTTTAATGCAATTTTTGTTTTCAAGAGAGTATTTTTTTTTCTTATTGAAAAAAGAAAAAAAAATACTCTCTTGAAAACAAAAATTGCAAATAAATTAATTAATTAGCTTTTTACACATTTCTAATTAATTAACTTTTTACACACTACAAAGTTTAGCCTAACTTGCATAGTATTATGTTATATTATTTTCCTTAATGATTAAAATGGGCATAATCGTTATTTCGTCGAATTAAAATAAATAAGAAATTCTTGGTGAAAAATAGTTGAAATTTTTCTCACTAAACAATGACAGTTTTCTTTACATAGGTCTAAAGAAGAATTTCTTACCTTATTAATATTCCTTCCTAAGGATCAAGGCTCCATATTTTTGTTTCTATTTCAAGATTTCTAATAATAGCTTGAATGGTCTTTTTTTCGTTTGCGTGTTAGATTCTTTTGATGTTAATTTTATACAGTCGGAATTTACTAATTCTTTACTGCCAAAAATACGTCATGACTAAATTGATAAAGTTTCAGTCAAACTTGCTGATTAAATTTTACGTTGAGTTTTGTCAATTAAGCGTAAATCTGCACTTAAAATACAATCATTAATATTTAAGAAATACATTTATTCGTAACTTTTGTAATATCTCATGCACTTTACTCAGTTTCACTTCTTTTTTTAATTTTTACTTATAATAGTGGAAGATTTTTGATGCTTATGATCAGTTTTCTTTTTCTATTTCGGTTAATATTTTTGCTTTATTTAATTTTTAAGATTCGTACTTGTTTTGCACCTAATTTTTTATTTTTAAGATTTTATGCTGTTTGATCACACAACTCCTTTATAAATGTTTGACAGACTTAGTATAAGCATTGGCAAAATAGTGTTTGATAGAATAAGTCTACTTAAAGTTCCATTGCGAAACATTTTATCCTGACTATTAGTATAAAAATAATAGAGAGCTGAAATAATTTAAAACTTTCTGTTGTCTATATTTTTACTTAATTTCTTCTTTCTGAAAAGGGAAGGTACTGAAATATTCACACAGTTGAAATATTTTCTTTCATTTTTAATAATTTCATATATATTGAAAATATGAATCTCTCCTGATTTCATACAATGTTGAGAAAAATTTAATTTTTTACCATTTCAATATTGTTTTTTACTGTATTCTTTCAGGCCATTTGTTTATATTTTTTTCGCACTCCTTTTCTGTTCTGATATTTTTGTAAAATTTACAGTAAATTGAAGTGCATAAATTAATGGTTAGAATAATTGTGTTTGCGAACTAAATTTATAAAATTTTAAGGAAAATTTTGATAGATGGAAGACTTCAATATTTTTCAACTTACTCAGATTTTAAAACTTAAAGATCACGTTCTGACTCATTCATGATAAATGCAATATTTCCAAAAGTTTCCTTTGTTTACTATTTTATTACGCTATTTATTTAACTTGATCCGCTACAAAAATGACTGTACGAAAATATTTGTTAGTAAACTTTATTAAATTCTTTTCTACTGAGAAAATATCTTTATAACAATTTATTCCGATGTGTACTATAATATTCGGTCAATGCTGGCAATATTGGGAAATGCTTTTGGCTTTCCCACCAAATGACTTTAAGTCAAATAAAGGATATAAAGCCATGGATTCCAATCATTATACTATTCCCGGTCAAATCTATGACTGACCTAACTGACAACTGAATGGTTAGCGTTCTCACCTCCTGTTCAACAACTCGTGGATTCTAATCCCACATTGAGCTTAAATATTGTGTATCTATGGTTCTGAATCCACTTAAAACTGTAGCTCCCAATTTTAATTAACTATCGTGTGCAATAAAAATGACCATTGAGCGTCGAGCAAACCAAACCGAAGCTGAGATTAATGTAGCGGTTTTATGTCAGTTCTCACTGGTATAATACTGAAGCATATCATTTGTGTGAATACTTAAAAGTATGAGCTCTAAAGTGGTTTTTGTCATTTTACCGTTGTTCAAAATCATGAAACATTTGATATTGGTTTGACATTAGTTTTCCCAACTCGGATACCTCCATATCGTTATGTATAGATGTGTGTTGGATAAAGTTTTAAAATTCGATTCAAAGACACTTCGGTCTGTACTCTCTGTCTGGGCACTTCGTGAATAAGTAACATAGTGACGAAATGCATTGCATTCTGTTTTTCATAAGTATTGATTAGCAAGACCGGGATTTGTTGCTAAATATTGGGTATTTTTTAATTAATAAATGAAATAAATGTTTAATTCAACTAAAAAAATCTTTGGTTTTCCTAAAGATTTCATTTCACATTATAGTAATAATCAATGTTGCTATTCTATTACTACATTGATATACATAAATAATTATTTAAACTTATTTTGGTTTATAATATTTATTTATCTAAGTTAATTGTTCGACTAGTAACATTATTTTTATTTGTTAAATTTCATATTATATTCGAAAAATCGTTATTAATTATTTGTTTGATATTAAAAATAAAGTATCAGTTCAATTATATAATATTTTTTGATAGAGTAAATAATTAGTGAATATCGATCTTATTTGTACGATACATCGTTAGGTATATTTTGTTCGATATATCATTATATTTTTTCGATCGATATATTTTAATCTTAGTTGTTAATTGAATTTGATTTCTTTCTTTCCTTTTTCTCCAAAGCGCTATTATCAGGTGTGGTTTTGACTTGCTGAACAATATCATTCCAAACGTTTTTACTCTTGGCCTCAGATCTATACTGCCATTATTTTTCTACTCTAGGCCTCAGATGTGATACAACCGAGAATTTAAACTCCATAAAGAAGTTACACATATTCATGGAGTTTAAATCCTTGGTTGTATCATTTAACAATTTTATTTTTGATGAAACATCAAAATCTGATTTTCTTGTATTCTTTAAATATATACTGAAATTTAATAACTAATTATGTTTTCTCAAGATAAGAGGTCAAATTATCTTTGTAAGTTAATTTTACTTCAATATTTTTTTCGAATTAAATGTAAATCAGTTATTATTATTTGCTAAATATAGTTATTCTTAAATTTTGAAATGTCACCAGGATTTTATTTTTTTACTGTTTAATATCTGCTTCTGATAGTGAAGGATTGTTGGTATTAATAATTTAGTTTTATTTTTTCTATTATGGATAACAGTGTTTTTGCTTCATTTAATTTTCGAAATTTGTTCACATATATTTTTGGCCTAATTTTTCTCAATGTTTTAAGTTATCCCAAGCAACATGAATATACTTAGATTTCTGAAACACCATGTAGAAAAAAAGCTATTAGGCGGCTTTTTTAATGAAAATGTCTCCTCAAATGACAGAAGCTTCGATCTCCTTTCGTGAAAAGCTGTCACAGTCGAATTTCTCAATTGTGGAACCATTGACAATGACGGAAGATATCATTTAGAGGTTGTCACATTCCACCCGACATCCTCTGGTGTACGTGACGTCCTTGTCCCTGTCCACCCTCCCTTGGAAAAGGTAAAAAAAATATAGAAGTTGAAATATATGTTCGATTAAGTGTCATTATCTTAAGCCGATGTGTACGCTTTTGTAAGGAGACCTCTTTTCTTCGTGATTCTTATCGGTTCTGTTTTGTTCTTTTATATCCCTGTCGATTCTTTTTTTAGCCCTTTCTGCGGTCGCCAAATGAAGGCTAGTTCTGGCTTTGTGTGTCTTGCTGATGCTCGGCTATGGCTCGTGCATACTAAACGCCGAAAATTCTTTCTTTTCTTCCCTTGCCTTGTGGTTTGAACACTGGCTTCTTGTTTGAACGTCGATTGCGGCAAATAAATTGGTGGGGGTCGAATCGATAACCTTTCGCGATGTCCTTTTCCATTGTGTTCCACTGACCATGCGGAGTTCTTAAAGAACGAGAGATACTGCGATAAAAATAATTCTTAGCGTCAGTTTTTTTTTTCGATTGGATTCTGAAAGAAATGAACTATTTCAAATTACGCGTATGATCTAAAAGGCATTATAGAATAAAGAATAGTGATGCATGAGTACTTAAATATCAAATTAATTTTATTAAAACGCATTTCTCAGTAATCCAGAAGCTAATTTTGTCGATTTTCACTACCAAATTGTGTTTTATGAAGATTTCGTAGGTCTCAAAGTTGTATTTCAAACTGTTCAAAAATATTTGCGATGATCGTATAGTGAATATTTGCATCATTCACCATATTTACATTAATATCATTTCTATAGGATAATTTTCCTGCTATTCTATAACTATCAATGTATCGTTAATGGCGGAACGTTTTTAAAACTCCCCGTTTATTTCAACCATTTCATTATTCTTTTCGTAATCGACTGCAATAATTCTGTGTCCCCATACTAGCAATTTTTATAATATTAATTATAAATCTATCACACATATGAATATGATGTGTGAGTTGCTTAGCTAACCCCTAACACACATTTAGTATACAATTAACTGCATCTTTATCACATGATGTTTTCAGCATTATTATTATTTGTTTACAAATAGATTATAGAAGAGATGAGTAGATTTTTTTCACTCAAAAATATTTAAAAATCAGCATCTTGATGGGAAACCTCATTTTTTTAATATACCCCAGTACTCATTTGATAATAATATCTTCAGGTTCATGCCAATTATAAATATAATTTATAATTTTCAAGCAAAAGTTCAAATTTCCTATTTTGCAACTAATAATTTGAAAATGTGAAATTTGAATATTTTTATTAGCATATAGTAATACCATTTTAATAAGATTTTTGGTAACATCAATTTTACTGTAACACCAACCAATTATATTGGTAATGAACTATAGTTAGGGAATGATATATTTCACAGAAAAAAATTATCATCATTCGCAATAATAATTTACTGGAATATCAATACTCTCTAACTATATCAATAACCTCGTCACTTATGTTTAAAGAATCATCGAGATTTTAAAGGATCATAGAGCTGTTGTTTCATCGAAAAACTGCAAAAATGTCTAACATTGATTTAAGATTTGGAATAAGGAAAATATTTTAGTGTTGGCCTTACATAAATTTAACTGTATAGAAGGTATTAACACATTTTTAGAACGATTTCGATAAAAATTCAATGTTTTAGAATAAAATTTTTGGCAACAGCTTTTTATTTGAAATTTCAAATATCGTCTGCTATTTTCAAATTTATTCGTATGTAAATAAACTGTGGATTGATGGGTATGTTTTTACGCTTTCCGAACAGAAATATTCCAGAGTTTGAAAACGTTGTGAAATGCATGATATTAAAATTTCTGAGGGAAAAATAAGAATGGACAGGTAAAAACCGTCAATCATTATTTCTGCGTGGAAAGAAGAGTACAAACGAATATCCGAAAAAGGTACGTATACTGTTTCTAATGTTTCTAAAGTGAAATCGTTGGTAACAAGAGAAAATCTACCAACACAGATATCAATTGCAAAGTCTTTAGATACATCTGTAGCAACAATAAATAAAAAAAAAACCAAAATTAACAACTTAAAAAAATTAAAAAACAAAATGTTCACCAGCTTTTGCTGAAACATGTGGCTCAACGCAAAACATTTTGTAGAATCCTGTATGAAAACCATTTAGCAGGAAATAAATAGAAATACATTGTGACCCTTGGTAAAGCATGGATTTTCCTAAATTACTGCAACAAAAAAAAGGATCTATTTACTGTAGAAAACTAGGAGAAAAAAATGTAAAAACCTGTTCCGTTAATATAAAGAAAGTTTCAGGGGTTTTTGATTGTCGCAGGTTACTCCTACAATAAGAACTTAAAAATAAGAAAAGTTGGGAAAAGTGTTAAAATCAATTCACCATACTATCTAGAAAAGGTTTTGCGTCTAATATTTACTGAAGAAATTCCACTTCTTTATCCCAATAATTTTCAAAGAGTGAAACTTCATCAAGACAAAGCTACAAATCATACTTCAAAAACAACCATGCATTCCTTGAAAATTGAAGACAAATACAGTTATTTCATGTATACCTTTTCAACATACTCCTGCGAAGTCCCATGACATTTCACTTATGGACTATTGTGCCTTTGGTCAGTTAAAAAGAGCTTTTTCCAAACACAAACCTACCACGATACCCTGGAAAGTAGATGAAGAGAAATGGAAAACAATAAGCCTGGAAATTTTACGAAATCTCTTCTATCATGGAAATCACGATGCAGATGTATAGTCCAGGTAAAAGGCTATCAGATCGAACATTTAAAAGAATAGTCTTTTCATTTTAAACATTAATTAAATAGCCCCGAAATCGTTCTAAAAATGTGTTAATACCCTCTGTAGTTATTATACTCATCAGTGGTTCCCATGCTATAATCCAAGTACTATTAGATGTCCACTAAGTTCCACTAGATGATCGTAAGACGATTTTAAAACTATAATACTGTCATTTACTTTTTAGTTTACAACTCTTACATTACTTGAAAATTGACCGTCGGAAGATATTACAATACGCTTTTATTAAAAGTATCTGTCTGATGTATGCATATCTGTGTTTATTAAGACTTAGTTTCACAAAAAAAGTCTACAAAAAAGAAATCAAAAACTATCTACACAAACTTTTTAACCCTCCGCTATTTTATGATTCCTAATACATGAGCGATTGGGGAAATATCAAATCTGTTAGAAACTATAAAATAACGAGTATTTCTCAATTCAAACATTAAGGAAATTCAGTTAGTTTAGCAATTGTGTTACCGTAAGAATGAATTGTGCTTCTCAGATTTCAGAATTGACAGCATAAGCACAGAAGAGAATTGGAGAGAAATCAACTATCAACATTTAAATGCATCTTATTGTTCGGCCTCTTGATAAGAAAGTGGAGCAATATTAAAGACTTGATGATAGCAACGACAATCTATTAAAGATATCATTTGATTGCACATTATTAACGACGAGACGAACTGATCGTGATATCACAGAAGCATAATCAAGGATAACAATGCTATAACTGCTATCCTTCCAAAAGAATATTCCGAGTAGCTGATGAAGTAAATAGGTACAGCATTCACATGCGATAAAGATAGGCCCTGATTTGCATACTCATAATCTATAATCATCGCTTATCACTCCCCATTAAGTATTAGTCATAGAAAACTGCAGGTATATAATGGTATCTTTTTTATGGTAGTTAAGATAGTTCTCGGATACATTTATTTAGTTTTAGCTTTACAAGTATTAGAATCCGTGTTTGGACTATCAAAAAAAGATCTTTACAGAAAAGTTCTCAGTTTCATGAATGTAATCTTTCATCAAACACGCTGATATTCTATCTATTTATTGTCAAAGGGTAGTTAGTTTTGTTTCTTTTTCTTCCTTGTGTTGACTAAATCTTTTATTTACCGTTATTTTCAAAGCGCTGAAATATTTTTCAAGAAAGACACTTTAGTTAGAAACTAATGTATGCATTTACACAGTACAATGTTTTACATTTTCTGAACAGGGAGTGAACACAGTTTTATGTATAGACTTACAGTCTACAAACATAGTTATATAGACTGAAATGTTTTCATAATATTTCTCTCTACACATAGAAATTTAATTTTCTTTCATTATCCAATAGATTTTAAATAAACATTAAAATAAAATTTATTATCAAAAGTTTAAATTGATTTTTTTATATAATTACGTGATAGTGTAATCTAAAATGTAATGTATTTTATTAGTAAGCAACGACACGGACTCCATTTTTAAAATCGAAAATATTGATATGATAACAAATATATCGCCTAATATATCACTCAAATTAATCATGACTTACGAATATCTGTCTATTGTATCTCTTATTAATATCATTTAGAGACCAGATCTAAACTTTATCTATATAAAAATATATTTACTTTGTAATTTTAAAAATGTAATTATTATAAATGTAAAATAATGGTCCTTATAAAAAAACTATAATTATAAAATTATTCTGTAATTATGAAATTGTAATTAAGTATAGAATTTAACAATGAAAATATTTCCTTAGGTTTTATATTAGAAATATATACTAATTTTTCTTGGTTATTATATTTTGTTAGTATCTAGTAGATATATTTTTCATTTTTTTAAAATTAATTAGAATAAGAAAATATATTTGCTTCCCTCTCCCTATATATACATAAGACGCTATTTTCATTTCATTATGGTTTATTAGTTTAATTAATTATCTCAAGGAAATTATCACTAATTAATATTAATGAAAATGGGCAACTTCAAAGTAAAGGTAGAGAATGAACATTTCTTGCTTTGTTTCATTAAAGAAGATTCTTTGTATTTTTTATAACCTTAATGTTAGGGTGCAATTTATGAAGTTTTACTCTCAGTGTAAACCCTGAGCAATTTTATTTATGATGCATGTTATAATTTTTTTTGCAATGCTTTTTTTAATATTTAAATAAAAAAAAATAATTTTAAAGATGTTAAGTATTACAGCATATAAAATCGTGTTTGTTAATTTCAATATAATTCGATATTAAAAAAATATGCGTATTATTTTATCTTAAATTTAGTTCGAACTGCACATAGAAACATGACTAAAAGGAATTCCAGAAAAGATTTCTATTTTAAATATTCTTTAAAATAAATTGTGGGACAAATCTAAGATAACAGCAAATTTTTTTTCAACAAGTGTGTGTATTTATATCCATACTTCAGCAGTGAAGGTGAGCCCCGTATTTTACATTAAGGTTAACGGAACATTTGCCCATCACCAAGTGCCTCGTAATTTTGAGCCACGATTAAGTGACGAGGTCACATTTGAGCTGGAACCCCCCTCTCCAAATATACATCACATCGGCGGCTGGGCGTTGGAGTCACAGGTTAGTGTGGACACCAGGTTAGTGTGGACTTATCCTCCAGCCATGGAATTCCAGGAGAATGTGATCACCCTCCCTTGTTACTGTCCTCGGTTAATGAGGATTCACTTTGTTGCTTTTAACAGAAAGCGCGTTAAGCTACTGAGCCACTGAAGCTTTTGTGTATTTATATAATGAAATCATGCAGTAATGGATTAGTAAAATTCTAAAGATCAGTAGCAAGAATGTTTAAAATTTAATCAAGAAAAGAAGTTTGACACCACTGAGTTGTGTCAGAAAAACAGACAATGGCGGTTGTAAGGCATTTGAATATACGTCGCATCTTTTTCTTTTAGGGAAGACTTTTCACGCGTAATTGATTGTATTTACATTTTGTAACAAAAAAGGAACCTAGAAAACTCCAAAGCACTCTCTGACGAAAGTACTTATAAAAATAAAGGATACATTATTAATCTCCTATTCTTTAACAGAGACACTGAATCGAAGTGTAGATTTTACCTTCTGAGAAACTTGTTCTACCACTTAGCTATTTAAAGCCCAAATGGAAGTAATTAAATGGAAATATCAATAGAGAATTATTCATAATTACTATTATTCCAACGTAATTAATTTCATTATTTTTGCTTTACATATGACTAGCATAGTACTAAAAATTGTTTTCTACACTTTTTATACTGTCATATGTTTTAGCTTTACATAAATCTCCTTTTTAATATCATTAGAATATTTCGGATATGTGCATCGAAAAACAGATTTTGAATTTTCAAATCGATTTATTTATTTAAAAAAATTAAAATGTACACTTTGAGCTAAATTACTACTATAGCAAATATAAGGTTTTATTTATAGCAATTTTGTAAGAATTGCTCAAATTAAAAAATTTTTTCATATATACTTTAAAAAGAATTAAAAATATTTTGAGTTAGAGAATTTTTTCAATTTCTTAAAGTCACTTGCAGTACTTTTACTTATTTTAATATTTTCTAGAACATATTCATCAATCTTTTTTTTTTTTTTTTTTTTTTTTTAAAGTTTTATTTTTTCTCCTTTCCGAAAGTCTGATTTAGTCTCATGCAAATTCAATAATGTAAACTATTCAGTTTATATAGCGTTATTATCGTGTTGTTCTGTTTATAAAATTTTAATAAACTGAGGAGATAACTAATGTTAACAATACTTATTTTGAGTTCGAGTATCTTTTTTTTTTTGTTCTAAGAAAGTTTCAAAAAATAACTTCATTCCATTTTTCATTAATCATAAGTAAAAATTGACATCGATATTAAATATTAATATAAAATGTGATGCTAATTTTTGTGTAAAACTTTTAACATTGTATAATTCGCAACTTTTAAAATACATCAAGATAAAACTATGCATAAATTCTCATAAATGAGATCGAATCCTTAAAAATATATTGAATTTTATGCATCTCGAATCTTTCAAAATATTTTTATAAAAGTAGCTAAAGAAGGAAAAAACGTTTTAATGAAAATAAAATTATGAATTCATTTAAGTGAAGATAAAAATATTCACTAAAAGTCATTTTAAAACAGCAACCCATCTTATTACAGTATGGATCCATTTCTAAAGATTTTAAAATATTTGATTAAATTTTATTTTTAATAAATTTTTATCATCAATTATGAAAATTATTCTATGGATTAAGAATGGAAATCGCTTGTGTCCCCTATTATTCTTTTTATTTAATAAGAAAACCTACACAAGATTCTATTTTATAAGGAATGAGATATTCGATTGAAAATTATATGAGATTCGATAAATTAAATTCCTTTTTGTAAATTAGAAACCTTCAAATAATTAATTGTTGAACAGTTAGAAACTTCAAATTTTGTAATAGTATTCTTATGAATAATCATCAGAATTTAAGATATAGCTTTTAATTAATTGATGTAATGTCTTTTAATTTAAATCAATTCTTTTTTTTTTTATTTTGGCGAAAGTGACCAATCAAACAATATTTTTATTTGTGTCCCCATTTACTTCAAGTTAGATGAACAAAATAGGTTTAAAGTTCAATTATATGACGCGCAAATTAACAAATAGATTTAAAATGCTAAAAATGTTATGTATTTATATTGAAAATAAATTCTAAAAGCACTATTTAGAATTCATCTGTAAGTCTTAAACAATTTCAAATTAAAATGTATAAAATTGGTAACAGTTGTATCTTATGAGGCGAAAATATTTGATGAACATTAAAAATAAGAAGCAGAGATCTATTATGTTAAAGCATTTAGTATGTTTCTTATTTTATGAATAAAAGTATTAGAAATTTATTTATATAATTTATAATTTTAATAAAACCATCTTGTTCTGTTTCTCTTTTCAAAATAACGCTAGAGTTTAATTTTATAGGCATTTAATATCCTCATGGCTTTGTTTCACTTACTTCTGATTTTTTCCCTATCGGTATTTTTATTTTTTATTTCATATATTTGTCTACATTGCATTCAAATATAACAATTGCTTTTTCTATTTTTGTTTGTTCCAATTGTATTATACCTAATTGTTTTCGTATTCATTTTCTTTTTCTCTTCAAAGTGTTGATTGTAATTTATTTTTGGGATGTGCTTTATATTTACTGAATATTTACATTAACGTATTTAAAACGCCTTTTCACTTATTCGTTATTTTTTGTTGATATTATTAATTTCCATTTTTATACATTCATTTTCATACTTGTTCTTTTCTAACTTCTTTTATTTTAATTAACCCATTTTTTTTTATTTTAACATTTACTTCAATTTATTGTTTAGTTATTTATTCTATTTTCTGCTAAAATTTTCCGTTTAATAATTTTTATAATGCACTTATTATTTCTTGTATATTCCATTCATAACTACGCTGGCTTCCAAAAGCTTATGAACAACTCGTTCTTTGCCCCTAATTTGTAAATGAATGAATGTAGAAAAATGTCTGAATAACATATTCACAAAACATGTATGTATTGATTACAACATAGAAGTTTGCATAAGAAAAATGCATAAATGATTTACAAAGAAAAAAAAAAAAAAAAAAAAAAGCAATCTTGCTGGAAAAGTCCATTCTTGAAAAATAATCACACTTTTATGTAGTAAAATGTCATTGAAACAAAACAAAAAGTTCCAATAGGAAATGTACATACCTCTAGCTTGAATGCATAAGCAGTATCTACTTTTCGTGTTATCAATTATGTTCTCAGTTATCGAAATGAAAAATGATGCTGCTGTTGTTGCTCTAATCCCAAATGATCCAATTCTAATACCAGACCAACTCCACAAGTCCGTAAGCAGCCAGAAAATGCAAAAATTTAAGGGGCTTTGAAAAAGCCTCTTCCAAATCAAAATTCAAGCTCAAGATATGCTCAGGCGATGCCTGTTCAACTTTACATTTTGTGCACAGACTAAAAGTCTTTTGGACCCTGCACATATTTAAGGCCCCTTAGGTGCCCACTGGCGAAGCGTGAAATACAAGTATTTTGGCCTCTAGTTCTTTGA
Source organism: Latrodectus elegans (assembly GCA_030067965.1). Lineage (NCBI taxonomy): Eukaryota > Metazoa > Arthropoda > Arachnida > Araneae > Theridiidae > Latrodectus > Latrodectus elegans. Next base: position 28,808,978 of record CM057814.1, read on the forward strand.
AAAAGCAAGGTACCAGCAGGGTGTTTTCTGGGATACCAATTATGAGAAGGTGGAAATGAAAAATGAAGACCACAGATATGGAGTAAGCTCTTTTTTAGCTTTTTTAGAGATCTTGGAGGATGATTTAAAGAACCAATCTAAGTGCCAAAATAGTCTTGCAAATATTTTATGGGATTCAGATTTGAAGATAGAACTGGCCATTCGATTCACTCCAAACCAAAATCCACAAGATATTCCTCGACAGCTACAGCTCAATGAGGTCGTGCATTATCGTCCACCTTAATGAAATCATTGTCAATTACTCCGGCATATGGTCAAATATATGGATCAAGGATCACATCCCTATAGCTCACACCAATCACTCTTCCTCCCTGGCCAGCGTGATCTCCAAGTGAGATACCTGTTTAAGCAATTATTCCACAATTGTGTCTTTCTACAGTGTTTCATTGATGATATCTAGTGCTTTGTTCCCTCATGATAAGCACAAGCTCTGAATCGCTCTCCAGTGTGAATCTGGACACGCCGGTGAAAAGTACAAAAGATCATCACGGTCTGAATCAGGAAACGCGTTTTCTTCTCAAGATAGCCGGGCCCTTCTCTATCGTGTGGTAATGGGGACAACTCATCGTCTTGCATAAAGACATGCATGGTGAAGACATCTTCTTACCGTAAATTCTTCTCTCTGATGCTACAAAGTGGCCTCTAATAAGCCACTGCATAGTAATGCTTCTTCTTTGGAAGAATGAGCGGTAAAACGGTTTTCTGCTGGTGTTTGTGTCTGGTTGTCGGCATGGATTGTGTCATCTGGTCATAGAAGCTTCGATTTGATATTGATTCCAGACGGTGAACCACACTGCAAGACACTTTAAAGTGTTCAGCAGTATTAGCCTGTGATATCCCTATTTCCACCCATAAGACCGCTAGCTCCATTAACATATCAAGCAAACGGTTTTTCTCAGACACTGCGGAACTCCGCTGATTGTTGTCAACAAAAGTTACACACGTAATTACGAAAGCCTGGTGTTTGCATATTTCTCTCTCACTCATATATATACATACCTGTTCTTTTCTGTCAAAAAAGTGGTAGCTATCATTTTTATATAAACTTACATAAGTTCGTTTTTATTGCATTTACATAAACTATAAATTAATTATATTAATGTTATTTTTTATGGTGAACTTCGGAAAACATATTGTTTCTTAATTTTTGGAGCCCAGTGTATTAATCTCAACATTTAATGGCCATTGATTTTCTTCTTTTTATTTTTACAAAGTAATACTTCTTAAGTAAATGGAAACAAAATACTGCCTTTCTGCATCCCTTTTAAGTGTTTGTGATTTCGACAGATTAAAATTTACCAGGTACATTTTGTTACCTAGTTCATGGTTGACATTCACAGCTCGGTTTATTTTAGATGATTTACTTAGTTCTAGTACAACGTTACATGTTACCTTTTATTTCAGATACTGCCATTTAGGAAACCAATGTAAATGCTTTTTTTTTACAATGTTCACCTTTAAATAAATTTAAATGTTAATAATTTCAATTAATTTTAATCAATATCTTATAAATAAAAAATATGTATAAGTATTATATTGCATGTATATACGTTTTTATATTTTTATTTTTCAAAATTTTTCTTTAAAAGAATTATAAGAAATTTTTAATTTTATTGCATATTAAGTCATTATTTTAAATTGAGTTTTAAATAAAAAAAAATAATCATAGGAAATAAATCCAAATTTTTAAGCTTATTTTTTATTCGCAAAAATTTTTACACGTTAGTATTTTTGAGAGTAAATATTAAATAAAGCGATTAAACCTTTCATTATTTAACAATACTGATGTTTCGCACAGAATTTAATTCGTTAAATTACTCACTAAATTCCCAATCATAATCGAGGAAAATTGGATGAAAGTTTCTAAAAGTACATTCTCAGGAGTATAAAATTATTTCAAAAGCTTTATGGTTCCCTTATGTCGCTCAGTAATTATATTGCTCTGCATTAGTTTATTGACATCAAATCAAAATTCAATTTTATTAAATAATGCTCGTAATAACTTTAAAATTTTAACTGTTGGTTTATAAATGTTATTTTAATTTTCCACAAAATACTGAAATAAAAAATAATTACTCGATAAGTTTTTAACAAAAGTCTTTTATAAATTGTATAAGTTCGTAAATGTGAATGTTTATTTCCAATAAGAAAAATATAATCATCAAGACGCTATTTTTTTATTATATCTAGCAAGACGCTATTCAGTAAAATATAAATAATAAAAAATAGCATCACATATGGTTACAATAATAAAACAGTTGACGTCACTGTAAATAGCTCGATAATTGGTATTTTGTCGATTGCTTCCTGGGAAGCCAATCATTTAAGTATACGTAATTTTGAAAAAACATTAATTGTAATACCAGTTTTTATGTTATAAAAATAGTTGAAATAATCTTATGGAGTTTTAGAATAACAATCGAAAGGAAATCAAAACATAATTTTAAGGAACAATTCTTTATTAATAGAAAATAATTTGTCAAAAAAGTAAAATTAAGTTAAATAAGTTTTTAGTTCTAAATTTGTTTTGATAAATAATTAAGGTATTTTATATTGCTTTACTAAATATTTGTATTCCTTGATTGTTTTGAATATTTTTGACTTTTGCCTGGTATTTAGTAACATCAAGGTAGAAAAATATAATTACTTTACACTTACTATACGTTCTTTACGTTTCATTAAGCATTATTTTTCAAAAGATCCATCTAAAAATAATGAAAAAGGATGTTTTATGTCTTTTAGATGTACGTCAGTGATCCTAAATATAGAGTCTTTTCGGATATTTATAAATGGTGATGGTAATTAATGGCAATGGTAATGATAATTCGCCTCGTTATGTCTCGTTCTGCAGTATTTTCCTGAAGTTTCTTCTAAAAAATAATGGAAAATAATGTTTTATGTCTTTTATATATACGTCAGTTATCATAAGTATAGTGGCTTTTCAGATATTCATTAATGGCAATGTGGTTTTGTGTCTTTTCAGATATTCATTAATGGCAATGATTTTGTGTCTTTTCTGATATTCATTAATGACATGGATTTTATGTCTTTTCAGTTATACATTAATGGCAATGGTTTTGTGTCTTTTCGGATATTCCTTAATGACAATGGTAATTCATGGTAATGATAATTCGCCTCATTATGTCTCGTTTCGCGGTATTTTTCCGAAGTTACTTCTAAAATTAATGAAAAGTAATATTTTATTTCTTTTATATGCATATACATCAGTTATCATAAGTATAGTGTCTTTTCAAATATTCATTAATGGCAATGGTTATGTGTTTTTTCGGTTATTCATTAGTGACTATGGTAATTCAAAATGGCAATGATAAACTTTACTCAAAATGTTTGCAATATTGATAATTCTGTATTTTTCGCTTATTACTTTTAAAACCTGAGTTATTATAAAATGCCGTTTTTCCTTAAGGAACTCTAGGGTTTAATTTCTTTTATACCATACTGTGGGGCATAAATGTGATTGACTACTATACTTTATTAATCTGATCTAGCACATGTACAGCTTTAACTAATGACCCATAATAAATATGTCTATATTACGATTGAAATGAAAAAGTCTTGGTAAAATGCCACAATTTCAGAAATTATCATTGTCGCAATAACAATGTTTTATTAAAAATTAATATTAGAAGAAAAACAAAGTAAATTTATTGGCCTGTAAAGAGAGATACAATGCATATATGACTGTTAAAAAAGCATAATGGATTCTTACAATCTAATAAATAAACTTTGATTTTTTTTTTTACATAAAAATTTTGATTTCTTCAAAAAACTTAAAGATTACTCATTATTCTTCATTGAATGTGTAATGATTCTTTTATTACGGGTAAGTTGTCCATCATTAGCCGATGCTCTCACAACTACCAATCCAGAGATTTTCTTTACAAATTGATCCGATTGGTCAGATGGATGGCGAAGAATTTTTTGTGATAAAGAATACTGTTTAAAAATATTTTGACTTGCTTAAGAGTATAATTAATTCAATTTATTTATTCAGCCATTTAATTCATTATAACGATGAGTTAATGGAGTTTTGATACCTTTTCTCATTGTTTAGAAAAAAGACTTGACAATATAATTCTTTTTTGGCGTAAAGGGATTTCATTTTAGCCTCGAACTATGACATTTAAAGATAAAATTAATAAGATAATCTTTTGTACTATTGCGTTTATGTGTAATTTTGTATCATGTCTTAAACTATGGAATGTACAATTTGTGCCGTTAGTTGTATTGACATAACAGGAATAACGAAAAATATTGAATTCATTTACACCTCGTAAAAAAATGGAACCATTTTTTTAAACTAAAATTGTAGTTTTATCACAAACAGACAAATATATCCTTTTCAGAAATGCTTCTATTGTCACAGGACATTAATTAACAATAAATCCAAACAGATTATATTGTTGATCTTAATTAAGTTCATCTCAGATTCAAAATGTTCCGAATAAATTCTGCTAACATTGTTTGAAAAATATATCACATTAAATAAGTTGAGGCAAAAATTAGTAATCAGTTAAATATTTGGTAAGCATGAAATGACTAAATTCTAATCAAACGCAGATAGTATTTTGCTGAATCTAGTGTATAATATAAAATTATTCAACCAAATGTCGATTATACTTTGATAGGAACCTATTTCATAAATTCTATAATTTAAATACCGAATATAGATTTCTTTTTCGGTATGGTTAACGCAAATCTTAGAAATATTAAATCAGATCAAAATACTTTATTTTGAAGAAAACTGCAAATAGTTGATAACCTACACGAAAAGATTTAAATCATAATAAATCTGGTAAAAAAATCTAAAATCATTTGATAAAACCTAAATTAGAGAAATGGAAGGAAATGTTACAGTTATTTCGTTATTTCATAAAATATTGACTCACTTTTACTAAAGCGATGGAAAATGTTAGGCTTAATAGTATTGATTCATTTGAAAACTCAAGTTATGTTTTGCGAAAGAATGATGAGAATTCTGGATAATATTTTATATTTAAAATTTAATTCTGAAGAAAATGAAAGCGCAACTTAGATTTCAAGAAGTGCTGCATATATGCGATCTTAGATAAGCTCATCAAGGGATGTTATTATCTCTACAATGTCAGCGACTACTTGTTGCCATTTAGTTTCGATAATTATAACGGAAGAACAGACCACGTGACTTATTAAAACATATTTGGCTTTTTCGGAAACTGCTTGGGGTGGAATGAACTCTGTATCCTTCCACCTGCAAGAGGGCCCCGGGGTTATTCGGGGACCCTCCAGAAGGGGGCCCCTGGTAGGTATAACCCGAACGGTGTGCCAGAGAGTTCATTCCTACCGAAAAAGTGACATCGTTATACGTGGGAAAGGACGGGTTAGAGATCTGCTACCCTTTCATACGCCTAACATTGCGTAAAAAAGGTTATTTTTTTTTTCCTCTCGCGCAAGAAAACCTTGTTGAAGGGTTGAAGATTTTTTATTCTTGTAAAAAAAAAAAAAAAAAACGAAAGACGTTGCATTTTTTTTTCTTTCCTTCGCTCTTTCTTTGAATCACTTCTTTTGCTGTGCCATGGTGGGTGTTAAGTTCCCACACTGAATTGAAAGTATAAGACTCTGGGAAAAAGGGTTGAATGCCAACTTATTTTTTTTAGTATCTTCATTCATATGATAAAATGAATCTATTTCTCGTCCGAGCGTCTCAATTCTGACTGCGAGCTCCAAACTATTCCTTTCAGAGTTCTCCTTTGAAATAGAGAGTCGTATTTCGTAAATTATAAACACGTTGAAAGAAATTCTCAGATTTCATACTAAAAAGAATTCCAATTAAAATTTTATGAATGGTAGTTACACATACACCATGTCATGGTACTCATTCGAAAAAATAATAATCACCCTGAGATATGGTAATAAACTTTTCGCCATTTCACTTCATAAGAATTTTGAGTCCAAATTTCAAAATCTGCATTGCTTTCCCCTCAAATTATGTGTGTGAATAAATAATATCAAGAAATTTAATTCCTTAGCTAGCTCCATCATTTCAGTATGAAATCGATGTACAAATTAATTTTTTTAAAAAAAAGAAAAGTAGTACCCTTAAATAATATAGTTATAAAAAAATTAAAAAGACTTTGTAATTGCATTGAAAGGAATTATAATTAAAACAATTTTTAATAAAAATTGTACCTTAAATAAATGATTCTTTGGATTAATATCGTATATATTAAAAGATTCGATATAGTTTATTTTAAACCTGAAGCATTTTATTTGAAATTTTCATATTATACTTTTTACAAAATCGATGAAAATGAAACTTTAAGTTGTATTTCCCATTGTTTGCATTTTAAATAGATAAGTTAATTTATAAAAGTTAAATAAAGTATTAAAATGAAAATTTATTTATTTTTTCTTTTAAAATTTTTAAAGAATATTTTAGTTTATATTTTTAGCATATATTACTATCTTCTTTTAAAAACCGTTTTGTTATTTAAAAAATACTTTTTACATCAAAATAATGTTTTGAAATTCAATTAAAATTTATGAAAGGTAATCTTTTGATAAAATTGTTTTGTATATTTATTAAATCATTTGCATTTAAAAAAATTTTATCCATTTTTTTTTCATTTTCATTAAAATTTTTACATATTTTATTTTAATGATATTTTACAAAATTTTCGTTTGCCAAATCAAATCAAATGGTAAATAATATTAATTTCTTTTTATTTTTTAATATTTATTGTTGAGTTTATATATATATATATATATATATATATATATATATATATATATATATATATATATATATATATATATATATATATATATATATATATATATATATATATATATATATATATATATCAGCATAAAAAATAATTTCTAAAAACAAACGAACTCTATACATTAAAAAATTATTTTATAAAAAGTATTTTAAAATTTTAATAAATTATTATAAAAAGAAATTCTTTTTATTCAAAAAATACATTTTATAGTTAGAACTAAGATTCATTTCATATTTGGATTTAATTTTTCGCATTTTTATTTTTATTGAGATTACTTTTAATATTTTGCTGAATATGATTGTTTAAAATCCTAAATTTTGACTAAAATCTATAAAAAATCTTTTTATCCGGAGATTTCAATAGAGATGATAATGCAAGATAAGATGCAATTTGAATAATTTCATAATAAAATTCTTAGAAGCTTTTAAACACTGCATTATATAAAATATAGCATTTGCTGTCAAATATAGTTATCAACAAATAAAAACCAAACCTATCAAGCTCTGTTTGAAACAACCCCCCTAAAATTCATCCTAAAAAAAACTTCTGAAAAAAAGTACAAATTAATAGTCCTTATTCTGTGTATTGTTGTACTATTCTTTCAACAAATGTAATAACTTACTTAAATCAATTATTATTTTGTTATGTTGAGATGGAAATCTCGAACCCATGAGAATAGGAATTTTTTTTTATCTTCTCTTTTCTTAAAAGTTCGCTGCGATAAGATTCATCAATCCTTACACGTATTTGCCCGTGATGTTTAATTCCATTTCTATCCGTGACAGAAGAATGAAACTTGGAAGTTAAAAAAATGGGAAAACTATTTATGGTTTTCATTCTTTTTTATCGTCTGATTAAAGAGTTCTTACGAAGAGATATATCGAGCGAAACCAACTTCGAATTCGTTCTTTTTGTATATTCCGATAAAGATCTTTTCAAAATCTCGTCTGCTGCTTTTTACGTGACCCGATGGATTTTTATTTCCATTCTTTTTTGCCATTTTATTCCGTTTGGTTGCCAAATGATAAATTTTGCTGCCCATTTTGAATGCAGTTGAATTGGCCAATATCTCAATATCTTGTTTTTTGCATAATTTTGTGTAATCATACTTTGTGCTTCGAGGAAAGGTTTCCTTTTATTATGAATTTATTTTTTTTATTTAGTCAAATTTAACAATTTTTCCAAAGATTGATTTTTGTAAAAGCTGGTTTTACGAAAATTATGAATGAGGCACTTTGAACATACTCTTTTCTTTTTATCATCTATATTAATCTTCTAAATCTCAAATAATAATAATAATATATAATATGTATTTTTTATTATATTCATACTATTAGTCTCATTTATTTTATTTATTTATTTATTTATTTTTTATTTTGCAAAATAACACTTCAAAACTAGAAGTGTGTGTGTGTGTTTTTTTTTTCAAACAATTATCATATTCAATTATTCAAACGCCAAATACAATTACTACTAACAATTTTCTGGAAGATTAAAATTCATTTTTTAGCTATGATACTGTTTAAATAGTATTACTGCTGACAATGTGAATATTTATTTATCAGAATAAAATAAAAAATAAAACATTTTAAGAACCATAATATTAATACTTAAATTTTTGGGACAAATAATATTTCTACTTAATTGTTTAATTTGAATGATTGTGTCATTTACTTATTTTTGCTGTCTTTCGAATTTTCCATTGAATATCACATTTTCTTTCAATAAGGCCTTAAAATCTTTCGAGTTCTACTTAAAAAAGAACACAGAATAGAACTTTTTTTATCAATTATATTCTTAAATGAAATGAAATTTTAAAATTATATTATTGAAAACAAATATAGGAAAATAATTTACAAAAATAAATAAAAATAATAATTTTTATTTATTTTTTATAAGCAATGTCAAAACGTACTTATCATTGTAGTTTTACTTTCAAGCTCATTTATAATTCTTTGACAAGTTTACACAGAATTATTGAAATCATATTCACGCATTTATTCTATATCTAACACTAATTTGAAATTATTTTTTCATTGTAAATTTTAATGTAAATGAAATCATAAGTTGTCTTTTAGCTTTAACTCTTATTTCTCTTGCTCGCTGGATTCGAATTCAGTTTTGCGATTCAAAATGCGTTCCACATCTAAAACTAGTAATTCAAGAACAGTTCCTCAAAGAAAACCACTTCACGTCCAATCCCACGCACTGTGTCCTCAGCCTGTGTCAAAATCACTGCCCCATTCATCACGATCAACAGATAAAACTTCACCTGACAATACTTATTTGTGTCTATTTGGAAGATTCACGGTAGAGTTCGCGCAGATTTCCTTGGCGATGAAATACTCCGGACCCTTTAACTCCGGCAGATGACAACTCAAAGCAAACGATTCTTTTACTAAAGTTATTGTTGCACGCCAATCCCTCGCACTTGCCAATTATTTCCGCCACATTGAAGATGCTGCTTACTACTCTCTTTATGCCTGTTAAAGTATATTTAACTAAATATTCATTTGTCTTCGTCTAAGAATTATTTTCGAATAGTTTTGTCCAAATTTTGATTTTTATTATTTTTTAACTAATTGTTACTGGATTTTTTTCATATATATATAATATATATATATATATATATTAATTCATTGAGTTTTAAAAATTAAATTACGTGATTCAATAACATCTCGACAGGTGGCGCAACTACTCATTAATTTAAATCACAAATGAAAATTTTTCTTTAAAATAAACTATATGTTGTGGCCTGTTGTTTAACTGATAAGTTGTTATGATTTTTTTTTTTTGGATTTTTTTTTAAAATTAAGATTTATTTGATTGTTTAGCTACTTGAAATTTTTTTACTTCTAAAGTCAGAAATACGAAATTTAAGATTCTTGGATTTGAGAGACTTCAATATTTACAATATTGAAAAATAGATTCATTCTAAGAATCGCACCAATTTATCGATAAAAAAATTCCATCGAAAATTGTAGGATAGGGGACACATATAAATGCTTTTCTAAAATTTAAAATCCAAATTAACCATTCAGTTTAATCATGTTACTCGTATTATTTATATAGCAATATTTTTAATTATTTCTATTTTATTATATTATCAATTACATTATATTCATTACGTTCGCTATTTTTATGTTCACAATTTTATAGATTTTGGTCATTCTGAGCATTGTTAGAGTGAAAGTATCTGTGCATGTCCGAAATTCTGTCAACTCCAAGGTCTTGCTGTTTGTGTGGCATGGTATTAAGAGGAAAATACTTGCTCAGAGATCCACCACGTAACTTTACATTGATTTAAAATTACGCGGTACTTGTTTGCGTTTAAAAACTTCGATCCTTCGAAACAAGTTGTCGAAAATGGGGCTTGGTGTAGAGTCGGGTACATCTCGGTTTGGAAAAAAATTTAGAGATACATCTCGGCGATAAAATTTAATTTCTGGTAACTCTATCTTTGTATAGGCTTCTGTAGCAACCATCTTGTTAGTCACATCTTGGCGCCTATCTTGGCATTAAAAAATCGCCAAAGAATCTTGGGGTACCCGATTGTAAACTTTTACCCGAAAATGCATCATTATAATTTTATCTAAGCTATATATTTATTACTTTTGCACTAATACGTTATGATTTATATGTGGCTACAAGCTCTGTTTAATACAGCCAAGCCACTCGCATTTTTGAACTCCGACCGAAGAAGTACGAATGAAGTAGTTGATAATTTTGCTCCATAGTAACAAAATGTCTATTTATGTCCACGTACTTGAAATTTATAAATATAATTTAAATCTAATAAGTTATTAATTCATGTTAAAAATTTTACATCATACCAACTGTCAAATATTAAGAAGTCATTAGAAAACATACTTTGGCATTATCAATTCTTTAGAACTCTACCGAAAGATGGTTTAATCATGGCTGACTAATTAGGCCTTAGAATCATTTGGGAATAAAAAAGTGGCTATGCTTAATAATCTATCCTAATTAATAGAAATCATGGGCTTCAATTATTGAATTTATGGATAATTCTTGGAAAATTCAAATCTGTCACGATGAACTTATTAAGCAGTTTGTAATAGTTGCAATTACTGATGGATTTCGTCAAAAAAAATTTGCATTTAAAATTATCAAAAAATTGTGTTTTAAGGGGTATTTCAACACAAGCTCTAATTAACCAAACAGTCTGATACGTTTATAATGAATCATTTTTGTGTATGTATTCTTGTCCTGAAAATTGCTAAATGAAAGATTGTTATCGTTGCCAAGAGTGCTGTCAAATATGCTAGTAGTATGTTTTAGGTACTCATATAAATGTACATTACAATGTAATTCTTTTTCAAATGTTCAAAAGAAGTAAGTAAAAAGAAATGGGCCGATTGTTTTATTCAAGGCATAGTCATAGAAAGAGATTTTTGATTTACTCCAGACAAATTGATTTTCATTGTTTATCGAACACAGTATCGAACAATTTAAATTCATTTTCCTGAAGAGTTATCTGGCTTTGTCTCCTTAAATATTTAATTTGAGATAATTTTGAGACTTTTCTATTAGCACATATCCGGTGTTAGATTTATCGCATTGCTTCTTATTTTTTCCTGATCACTTGTTAGATATGTCTTTCATGGAGTTTGGGGACTTTGCTCTGAAAGCATTGTAGATGTAATCAACGTGAAAAGTCTCTTTATTGTCTTCGTATCTTTATTGGAGCCTTTACCATTTCTGCTTTTTTGGCAAAGAAATCACCTAGAATGAAATAAAAGAGAATCATCGTAGCCAACACGCTTCCCATCATCAAAATCTGAAGCACATAGGACCAATCATCTTGTCAAGAAGGCATTGTCAAGGGCATAAACAGTAATTTGTCAATTCTCTTCTCTCCGTGGCGAGATATTTATACTTCGCCATCCATGCGAAACGGTCTCCGCCACACCAATTTTGGTGGAAGCGATGGCCAACTTCTTGGACAAGCGATTTCTCCTGAAAACAAAAAAGAAAACACAAGTAATTACTTCAGCAATAAGTGACTTCTCTAAAGAATGGTATTTGCAGAAGTGAATAAGCACCTCCTTTTCTTCTTCTGAAATAGAATTAAGCTCAATTTACGCGAATCAATCAATTCAGGAGGCATTACTTGCTATCTTGGGCACCAACCCTTTGCTTGATTGTATGCAGTACCAACCGTGAGAAAATGGTTGTAGTCTGACAGTTGCACTTGAAATTGTCATAATTAAATTTCCAAGAGAAGAAATGTGTAGTGCATGTGCATCGCAATAAGTTATTGTTATTACTATATGTCATCAATGATGTGTTTTATTGTGATGAAGACAAGTCTTCAATACTAGGTGAAAATTTATAGATGGAAAAAGTTAAAAAGTCTCTAAATTCCCTATAGTTATCATTTTCTAAACATATTTAAGCAGTTAAACAGCCTTTATTTATGATTATAAAGACATTTTCGTATATTTGGCCAACATAATACGTTATGTTTTTTTAGGTGGACAGCTATGCACTTCTTTTGTACTTAAAGTTTCTTTAAAAGATTTGTTATGATTTCATATTATCAATTGTTGCCAGTATATTGTTTAATGTAATGTAAATATGCATACAAAAATAAAAATCCCTAAACAGCTATTATTTAACTATTGTTCTTACGAACAGTGTTTTGCATCATTTTAGATTGTAAATTTAATCATTTTACGTTTATAATTACTTTATAGAGAAATAAAGCTATTGTTTGATCATACTCCATAACATGCAGGCTTAAACTAAGCAATATTATTCGAATAATGTTATTTTCTTCATGAATATTATGCTTGTTATTAATATATTTATCGCCAATTATTTATTACTATATTTCATTATGCAATTATATTAAATTATTTTGCTTTTATGATGCCAAGTTACAACATGTAAACTATTAACATAGCTATTAAACTATGTATCCATATTTCAATTTATTCATTAATCTAATGCTATTCATTAAGTTCTATATAAATATTGTCATTTTGTTAATATACTGTGCCTTAGGTGCCGAAAAGGCACCAGTTGTGTAATAATGGGTAATAAACTGCAAATATAAAAATTAACTTTTTTATTTTTACTTTAGAAAATTTGAAAAAATTACATATTTTGAAACTAATTTTATTCTAAAAAAATACCTGATTAAAGAATGACTGCTATGGCAACTATTTTCAAAAATCCTGTTAATTTTTCGAAAAATAATAAATTTTTGATTATTTATTTGATTTAAATATTGATGTGTTCATTCATTACGGAATTGTTGCTCCTTGAAATATATTTTAGATCAAAATATTTATTTTGTAAAATTTTTAGTGCCTTTTCAAGATTATATATACATATAAGTAAGACAAAACTGTTATCTAACATATTTTATAATCTCCTTATTTTAATAGAGCAATAAAAAAGTAAAAAAAAACTATAACGGAAATAATTTTCATATCAAAAAAAAAAAAAAAAAAAAAAAAAAAAAATTATTTGTGTTTTTCGATCCACCTTTTTATTAAACATCTGTTCTGAACGATTCAAGTTGAATTTTTTTTTGTTCGATTCGTTTCGTAATAACTCTATGAAAACGAACATTCCATGAAGCTTCGTGACTATTATTTCCCTGTCTACAAGCGACTATAAGGTGTTCCTCAGCCCGTATTACTAGGGTAATCACACCGTTAGGGGCAGAAAAGGAATCCAAGTGTTCCACTAAATGGACACTGCATGGATAGGCCTTTGCGACTGGTGGGCGTTCCATTTTTTTCATTGATTGATAGGTCCAGCATTTCCAACAGATGCTCTTTCTTACTTTTTACGAATGGAATTGGCCTAGTTGGCTTTTTAGGCCATTGGTGTTAGGCATCTGTCACTGACTTTTTTTATTGCGAAATTATATTTTCAAATTTTGTAAAAATATATATATATGTTTTACACGATTCTAAAGTGTAGTTGTAATTTTAGCCAAACTGACTATGCCAAATTTAGGAGCTCCTACCCTACACTTTGTATTTGATTCCTTTGAGTTGTTACTGCCATTGGTAACAACTCAAAGGAATCAAATACAATTTAAGTTGAATATATTTCTTTTTTTTTAAGTTCGATTTGCTTGTACTTTTCATTACTTTCTCTCATTAAAAATCTCTTGTCGTTGGACACAGTTAATCAAATCCAATGTATTACTGAAAAATAAGAATAATTTTCAAATACTAACTAGATTAAATTTATGAGAATAATTTTCTAATTGTTTTCTGTTTATTATAAACGTGTTAAAGATATTTTGCTGTTAACGAAACAATACACCTCTGTGTTTGGGCAAGATAGTGGAATTCCCTTTTGCTGAAAAATTTGGCATTCTATTCAATGCAATTTTAGGATTTGTATCAGTTGAATTTAACATTTTATTGAGATTTTAAAATAGGCTTGTGAAAATTTTTATAAAATATCTGCTATGAATTAAAAGAAATAACTGGCAGGTAGTTCTTCATCTAATTATCCGTTATTCTGTCTCTCAATGGTATGGTCGTTTATATATATTTTTCAATATGTATGTATTTTTGGTGAGTATTTTTAAATATTGCCCACACTTAGAAAATACTTTTAATGAACTTAGAAACAATTCACAACTTAGAAGCACAAACAAACTATTCGACCAACAATAGGCTTTAATGAAATTTATGGGATTCAAACGACATAAAACTATCTAAAACTTTTTTGGCACTTTACTGCTCATCTCATTTTTTCTTATTTATTAATGTAATTATTTACGTAATTATTAAATAATTAATGTAATTATTTCAGAGTGTTTTGGAAATAATGGAACGTTAATATAAATAAGTGAAATTATATCCTTTGTTATAGGCTTATATCTCTTTTTTTTTTATTTGGATTTAAAATCAATCTATTTATGCAGAAATTATTTTTAAAAGCATCGAATAAAAGAAATACAGCCTGATTTTAGGTAATATACCAAATATTACCAAAGTGGGAAAAATCAATTATTTAAATTCGAAGCAATATTTTAATAATTTATATTAATTTTTTACATTGAAAGGAAAAAAAATGAAGAGACTATTTCATCGTCACATATATCCTAAACCTGTTCGTTCACCTTCATAACTGAACAATCTCCAAGCTGTTCTAAAACAACTCAACTTATGTTGGTAGATATAAACCACGTGAAGTAATTGCATACTAATAAGTGAAATTTATATACTTTTTTAAAACCTATCCAATTTTTTTAAAGAAAAACGGCAATACGTATGCGAGTTTATGGAAGCCATTAAGATAAGGTATAGTTTCTTTTATAGTTATCGTTTTGAACAGAAATTTTCAAAGCGGATGTAAATTCTAAAAAAGACCAAAAAGGAAAAACCGTAAATTTTGTCTTCGTTACTCTGGCGTCCATGTTGTAATGCATTTAAATGAGGTATTCATCACTGTCGGATACGTGTTAATGTAATTTGGAATTCGTCTTATGCGTGGGTTGGATTTTTTTTTTATAATTAACTTGGACTAAAAATACTTGTTTTCAATTAAAAGGAACGAGATTTTTATCTTTAAATTAGTTTCTCTAAAATAGATTAATCAAATTATTAATATCTAAAACAGTTTTCTATTAAATTTTATGATGCATTAATTTATTGTAGTTACGAATTTTATTACAGTAAATAAAATTATATACAATCTCAGTTTGCAACGCGTAAACTAACTCAATTTTTCTTAATATGTAAACTAGTCTCTTATTTAGAATGCATGTATATAATACTTATATTTAAATTTTACCATAACTGAAAAAAAATTCTCTCATAATTATTATTTGTAAGGTCTTTTAAATGCGTATTAATTACTTTTGGAGTTAACTGTCATATTTTTGTCATTCACCTTGTATTTTTTCCAGTTTAATTTTCTCTATTCTCTCAAAATGATAAAATTTGAATTGTAGTACTTTAGAAGTATTTATTTTATATTTGAACTTATTGCAGTTTTTTTTTTCTTAAACTCGATTCGATATTTTTTCTGCAATTAGATAAAATCGTATTAAAATAGCCACTTACATGTATTTCCTCTTATTCTCAATCTTTCTGTTTTCCTGTAATTTCATCATAAATTATTTTTCTTTATTATTCGTATTCGATGCTATTTCACTTATGATAAGCCATTTGCAATGTTAGGTGGTTTTAAAATTTATCAGATACTTCATGACGTCATAAAATATACTATTTATAAGATAAGATAAAATTATTAAGTATAATGTCTCCAGAATGTTGTATTAACTTAAAGTCGATGTTTAATAATTGCATCATTCGAGCGCTCATTTATTTTACATCATTAGCTGAAAACAATCCACATTGAAAACTTAAATTACAAACAAAAACGTGCATCAAATTCTCCTTGAAACAAAGTATATGCAAATCTATGTCAGTCATTACTGTACTGTGAGCAGAAGAATTCATTAAGACGAAAAAGCAAGCTTTAGAGTACCGCCAACTCCTAGAATATCAAGCTCAGAACCACTTAGAATTAATGATCTTGCTTAATTGATTTTTAGTGTAGATTACTTCATTAGTTTGGCATCGGTTGCTTCTTTAGCTTCTGTTCTTTTTTTGGTTAAATCACGTGAATGGTTTTCCCATGCAAAGAGATTGCAATTGCTTTTTCCCCCATCTTTTAAAAATAATTACCAGTTTTCTGAAGAACTCTGCTTTGAAAAAGGAAGCCATGGCTGCTGCCAATTTCAGATAAACTTTATCGTTTGCTGAAAATTACACTAAGCTTCTGCCACACTTCAAATGCGATTAAAAATTCGTCTGCTTTTTGAAATATTTCGGCTGCCGTTTAACAACTCGTGTAATTTATAGCTGGATACTAAACAAAAGTAGAAACCACTTCGTTTTAAAAGGAGATAATGATCGAGACTATCAGGTTTCTTGATTTGTTCTCCGTGACTTCTGATTGTAAATGTTGGGCAGTCTCAGTGGCTTGGAGTCGAGGTTAAAAGCCGATCAACACAGGTAGTTGGATCCCATGATGCTTCGATTCTTATCAGCTAGAGATGCCGCCACATAATCTTCCACTTTGTAATGCGACTGGCCTTCCTCTTTTGAAATGAGATCTCGAATAATTGTTCTAATGGAATCGGAAAGTTCTCTTGTTATAGTAAAGTGTAGTTCGTACCCTGAAGGAATTTTAATGTTGGCCCTATTATAATCAAGTTATGTCTACCGAAAATAACATCCTTTAACTAATTCAATTAGTGTAAATAAGTTACTCGTTTCTAAAAATAAAGTGAACTAATTTCATTGTTGACTGTTTAATAATCCGTTGTGTTTTACATAACAAAAATTGTTTTGACCTTTTATAAATTGTAATGCACTAACATAAATTATTTTAGCACCTAAAAAAAAGCATTTTCTTTTAACTACTTTTTGTTTTTAAAAAATATCAAAGCTATTATTTGATCAATTTTCTATGTTCTCATCCAAATATCCACAATATAATAACTATTCTCTTTTTTTTTTTAAATTAAAAATATTAAAGTATTTTGCAATGAGTCGATTTTTGCTTGATTTTTTAAAATTACTATATGACTTCAAAATAACGGTAATTATTATTATTATTATTTTGCCAAGATTTCTTAACAATGGATATTATGTATGCCTTTTCTCTTCAAATAACATATTCTATATTCTAATATTGATTTCTAGCTTTATATTATCGAAATATGTTAAGAGTTTTCGTCTAATTTTATTAAAAATTTTTTAAGTTTATAGATTTTTCTATTTTTCTCAATTTATATTTTCCTTCTTTGCTACCCTATAAATTTAACTATAATAGAACATCTTGTTCCCACAAAAATTATCTGCTTTATTTCATGAAGTGTTAAAATAATTTCAAAATATAATTTAATTGAAAAAGTATGGTTGAATTTTTTAACTAAATATATAATAATATTAACATAGTCGTAACCAAATAATTTGTAATATTTTTATTTTCCTTTTGCTCTAGTAATCTCACTGTCAGAAATTAAAACAAACTTTTAATGATAGATTTGTGCATAAATTGACATGGCGGTCCAAATCAATGAAAAATAATGGATCGAATCAGATTTTATTAAAAAAATTTTTTAATTGAATCAGACCTCTTAAAGTTAGTCATCCAAATAATATTACAGTAGTATCAAGCTTGATTCTAAATACTGATCGTATTCTGCATAAAGTTATGAGCCAAAACTATTTTCATATGACAGTAGAAAAAAAGATATTATCAAAAACCAACTTTGTAAATCGCTATATCTTTGTAGATTTAATAATCAATACTTAGAATTTGATTTAAATATTATTCTAAAATTTCACTAGTGTGCCAATTATGTAATTTATATATTTTTATTAATCATTTATGTTATCAATTTAATTCTAATCATTAAAATAGCACCAGATTCAAAGTTTTATAAACTCATGTTTTTTTATCTTTATTTGATTTATCATACTATAAGATGTTTTTATCAGTACACGTGGATTGCAGTTGTATTTCCAGTGTTAGCTGTTGTTGTTGTTGTATAGTGCTCAGTCACTAGGATTCCCAACTTTCAGCACTACAAGGTGCAGAAGAGATGGCACGTTGTAGTGGGCCTCACTCTGAAGTAAGGCACTTTATTATTGAGTGAAGGCACTACATAGTCTTTCAGGGTTATGACGACACCAGTGGGCATGCCATCGTAGCCCTGAAAGTGGGCTTTGGTAATTTAGAAACAGTAAACCAAGCAAGACTCCTAGATATAACTACTTGGAAGTTAACTAGGAATCTATCGCATTAGTTCTAAAACATTAGTATTATAATTGTGCACAAATATGTCAAGAGAATATCTCAAAATCTCAGTTATTAATATCAGTGTGGATTGAAGAATATGTGATATTTTGAAAGTCCTATCGTTTGCTTTTTGATTTTTTTTCCTCAATTTTCTCTTTAACTTTCTTCTTTCTCTTAAACTCTCTAGCCAGAAGTAACCAAAATGAGAATAGTTCCATCTAAATTGAGAGTAATTTGTTTAGTTTCAATGAAAAAGTTGTGGTACCTCTTCAAATTCCATTTATTAAAATATTTTTAAATATGACTACTGACAGACAGGCTTATTGTAGTTATCATTACTCTTTGTTCATTTAACTCATTTCGTTTTGATATATGACACCAAATATTGTTCACTTCTAATTCAGTCTGACATAAGTTTTTGAAGGCAACATGTAACACATCTTCCATATCAAATAAATATAATATTATTTTCCTCATTTTTTGATTTGCTTCAGTTTAGGAGGAGAAGACTTGATTGTATTTTCCAAATACTCTTTTGATTTTCTCAAATCGATCTAAAAAATAAACTCGAAATTAATTAAATATTCTTTTTATGTTTTAAATTAACAACTTCTGTAACAATTCTATTTGAAGGGTAAAAAATCTTACAATCTGTTTTATTCTTTAATTCTAAATATCTCACATTCTTTATTATAATCGAAAGATTAGTGCTTTTTAACAGTTTTCTGTTTGGTTTAAAAACCTCTAACCCTGATTCACGTTAGAGTCACACGATCTTATTAAGAATACTATCTTTTGAACTCATAAGAATCGCTATCTGTATAACCTGTATGCAGTTGTGAACAGAAGGAGGATGACAGTTTCTGCTTTATTAGTAAGACTTAAGTGTGTCCTTGAAGATTTTTTAATAGACAAGGTCACGCGCATTCCTACATAACATCTTTCTGTAACGGTGGCGGTTCGATTTTACGAACAAAAACTCGCGATTCTACGAATTATTGATTGATCCTTAACATGGTTCCATTGATGCACTGACAATCCGTATGCTCCCATTTGCCATTTAAAATTTTGAAAAATCTTAGTAGAATCTTTCAATGTTCTCGTCAATTTTTGCTCAGAATGATGTTGCAGAAAAAACGATACCAAGAGCGTTTTGACGTATGCCTTTATTAGAAACCACTGTAACTGTTGAAAGCAAGTATTTACCTGATGAATAAAGCAAGGATAAATTATTCATTATTGTATTTTGACAAAGAAATCCACATGAGAATACCAGAAATACCATTGTTGCCAGAGTACTTTATTTATAAAGAGAGAAATTTAGTGAAAAAATAATTTTAAGATCTGATACATATATTTTACTAATTCATGGGCTTTGGATTGTACAAACCGTTTTAGTGATCCCAACGAATTGCCAAAACCGAGCGTATAGTAGTTCTTGTTCGTATGTAAGCCCACAAAAAAGAGAAAACTTTTAAGTTTTCTCAGTTTCTTTTCAAGTTACCAATCGAACTTGTAGTCGAATGGTTAGTGTTCTTGCTTTCAGTTCCATAGTGCGTATCGTATCTAGGTCTTGAATGTTTATATGATCTGGAAATCAGTTTAAACTATAAATTCCAGTATAATTAGTCCTAATGTACAAAAATAAATGACTGTAGAGGAGCAAACATCTTAAGATATCGCGTGGTAGACAAGCAAACTATTATTAGTATCGTTTTTAATGAACTTTAAAAAAATTGGGGCGATAAAAAGCTTACTAACCCTCTTTTTTTTATTCTCGGAGCAATTTTTTAAAATTTATTTGATGAATCAAGACTTTTATGTGAAAGTAATGTATTAAATAAAAAGTAATATATTGAATAAAAAAATATTGAAAATAGTATACTATATAAATAAATAAAATAAACAAATAAAAAATTAAATAAATAATCAAAATAATGTTTTAAATAATTAAATAAAATTTAAATAATAAATTAACTGAAGCAAACGTTTTTGTTTTACGTTTTTATTTAGATTTAAAACCAATCTATACCAAAGGAAATTATTTTAAATATAGATTTTATTTAGTAAATTTTATACTGAGAATTTACATATTTTTTGCGATTTTCCATCGATTTAAATATTTAGTTGATGTTTAATTTATTTTAAAATAGCATTTAGAAAACAATTAGATAATTATTTCCAATAAGTTTTACTTTATTATTTTTATAAACTTTATCTCATAAAATAACCTCAATATAGCTACAATATAGAAATTAACCTCAATATAGCTACATAAGGAAAGTTACTTATTATCGATTTATTTGAAAAAGATATTCATTTTCGTATTGTTTCTAATACTAAATCACAATTTATTTTTTATATTTATTTTTGATTTTTATATAAATTTTTTTACCATTAATAAACCAATAAAAAAATTGTGGTGACAATTTATTTTTTATGTTTATATAATTTTCATAATTTATAAAATAAATTAGTGTGTTTAAATTTCTTTGAAAACATTCTGTATTTGTGTATTTTGTCAATTTTTATTGAAATGCTGTTTATGAAATAAAAATTCAAATTATAAAAAATTATATTTTCAGATAAATTTTTTTACAAAGAATTTGTATATTTCTTTAAAAAAAACTATTTTTAATTTTAAAAAAGTAGAAATCTTGTAATAGTAATAAAAAAAGTAATACCTAATATTGCGACATTGTTATAATATGTGTTATCTACTCTATTTAGTAAAAAAAAAAATATAATATTGAAAACAAGTATTTTAGAACCATCAGAAACATCATTTCATTTATTTAACCTACATTGTTAT
Source organism: Latrodectus elegans (assembly GCA_030067965.1). Lineage (NCBI taxonomy): Eukaryota > Metazoa > Arthropoda > Arachnida > Araneae > Theridiidae > Latrodectus > Latrodectus elegans. The sequence goes on from CM057814.1 coordinate 28,830,452, forward strand.
AAAAAGCGTGATTTCAAGCCATTGTCTTAAATTGTTCAAAAAAGATGCATTCCCATGTTTCGGGATCTGACACAACTCCAGCATATAAATTAAAATGCTCTTGTGTTACTTGGGAAGCTGCCAAATTCTCCGCTTTAACATCGAAAGATGCAATCGATTCACGGGAAATAAAACACGATAAGAAAAAGGAAGGATGAAAAAAAGCGAGTAAAAGCACGTTAACATAAAAAAAAAGAAAAAAAATTGAATTTTATTTTTGAACTTTTTTTCGGCGTTGGCATCCATGCCTTGTGACGTCATTGAGTCAATACGGCGCCTCCAATTGGACGCTCAGGGACTCTCCTCCATTATTACAGGTACGTAACCATAACAACGAAATCATCATCCCGGACGTCTTCTTCCTTCACTTCATTTCTACTCTGTTTCTTGCTCTCTTTCAAACGATTTATGTGCGCATCATTTTTTTTTTTTCATTCCAAATCGTCTGTGAACAAATATATCTTTGAATTTTACCGTTGGAAGCATAGCTACGAGGCATTAACTAAATGCAGTTGATGTTTTTATTTTTATTTTTTATATACCTTCTTTGTTCATATTCTCTTATTTTTTCCTTTTTCTTGCTACTTTTAGGATCCCATTTTCATTTCTAATGTAGAAAGCCAATTGTTTCGCGCCTGTCTCTTTTATTTCCAGAGCATAGACGGTATATTTAATTTGTGACATCCAAATAAATGGCCAGTGGTTCGGATGCTACTATCTGTATGTCAAAAGTTCTGTTCATTATGATTGCTTTCTGTTGAGGCAAATGATCTTTACGATAACTTGGTGTTTTCTGACTGGTTGCATTCTGAAATCATAAATGCTTGATGCTTTTCATTTGTTCAAACTTTTAAAACGCTTTTGAAGGAAAATTTTTCATTTCACTATTTTTATTTCCGAAGGAAGTTTTTTTTTTTTTCCTTCAAATGAGTTCTTATACCAGAACATTATAAACGTTGTTATAAATTCACAAAATTCTCATCTTTACATTAAAACATATATGCGTTTTATAATTTTTCATTTGAATATTTTCTCCGAAGGATTTTTATTTATTTATAAAATAAATGTTTTAACACGAGTTTTTATTCCAGAACATTACATACCATACATAAATTGACAAAATTCCTTTCTTTAAATTAAAATATATTTACTTTTTATGAAATTATTTTTATTTCAAATTATTCTTCTGTTACGTTTGTCTATACGTATAAATATAATTTCATTTCTCAATGGTTAATTGTTAATGTAGGACAAGGCTCAATTTTCTGAAACGTAATAAATTCTTAACTTCTCGAATTTTATTCAATCTGGTGAATATTTTGGCTTTCTACTACTTTAAATGTTTTTATGGAGTGCAAAGTAAGACCAATTTAAATTAAGTCTTAAATTTTACTTAATTTGTGCCAGAAGGGAAAAAATTTATATAAAAAAAACTATCTTTTAAAATATTATCTAAATATGTTGTGTACACAAGAATGCAATACAAAATGAAATTTAACTGTTCAAATCAAGTCATTTATTTATTTCGTGTTATTTACTAAGTGTTCTCTTAACCTAAAAATATTTAGTGATATTTTTCAAAACAGCAGTTTTATTAAATGGCAGAAAAATTTTAATTGATGTACTATACGATCACAGAATATTGGCGATTAATATTAAATAAGATATTGAGCTGCGTTCATTCGAAAATTACTAGTCCATGTTATCAAACAAAATCCCCTGTTTTGTTCTAATTTACATTTCCTGAATTGAAATAAATTTAAGAGAAAATTATTCGGTGAAAAAGTTACAAGAAAATGTTCATACTCTATCAATTAAAAAAAAAAAAACTCCCGCATCATTTTATTCGCATAAAAATCTTTCATTCATTGATTTCCATACGGTCAATGCATTTGAAGAAAATATCCACCAAAACAGAATTGGGTAAACCTTAGTGATGATTCAGTTGCGTTATCAATGAAATCTTTCTCGTACGAAAATTGAATCTCGCGCGAAAGAAAAACAATATCGTTCGATTCATTAATAACAAAGTGAGAATCTTCTCAAAAGTTTTTTTTTTTTTTTAGATCATTTTCAACTGTGTCAGAAGTTATTTTAAACTCTCTTGCAAGAGAATGTTATTTAATTTTTTTTCCTTTCTAGGTTTTGTTCTTCACTTAATGAAGCCATTTCTATGCATGTCTCATCCGGGGTCTCTGGTGAACCCATTAAGAAGGGTGGACGAACATAGTATTTTCTTCTTCCACTTTAAAGTGGTCATTGTCTCGGTGGTCCTGTCGATTCCGTCAACGGCATTTTGAGATTCTTTTTCATCAGGCGACATTTGCATCTATTAAAAAAGTGCTTTCGCCACAAAGCTGTCATTGTTGTTATTAGAGCTAACATTTCTTTTTGTTTTGATGCTCATTTTCCTTTCGTCTGATTTGAGTCTAGTTTTATGGATGTCTGCACCATTGTCTGATTTAGTATTGTATGTGTGAAGTCGCATTACACATCATTTGCAAGTAATAACTGTATTTGTAACCCTGTATTTAGTTTCAACTAACAAAAAATCCTACTGTTGATTTCATTGAGGTTTTTATTTGTTATTATGAAAATGAAGGTGTAAAGTTACAGCTTTTTCTTTTTCTATGTGAAAACGTTTCCAATTGGTGGCCTAACCCTGGTTCTACAAATCTCTTTTACTTTCTTGTAACCTTTAATTTCATTTCATTTACCATTTAGTTTCTTTGCTTCATAAAATGTTTCGATTTTCAAAAAAAAAAAAAAATTGAATTATATTCTAATTGTATGTTACTGTCTTATCATCAAAAGCATATACAATTGTTCGAAGCTTTAATAATATATATAAATTTGTGTGTGTGAATGTAATAAACATTACGTTTAGTCATATACTTTGAATTTTACGACGTGTTTCTACAATTGAATTTTACGACGTGTTTCTACAACTTTGGATTTTACGACGTGTTTCTACAACTTTGAATTTTACGACGTGTTTCTACGACATTGAATTGAAAAGTATACTGTTGAAACATAATTTTCATTGGAAATCATTTTGATATAATTTAATTTATATTTTGTAAGCGTCATTATTTATTTATATTCATCGTATTTTATACATTTTCGTTTTCCGTCTTTTCATGATGTAATTAGATTAACATTCATTTGCTATTATTAGCTGTTTTCTTAAATGAAAAAATGAGATACAGGAAGTCTTAGTTTTGAATCTTTCATGTTCAACATTTTGAAAAGCATAGCAGAAATTAAGCGGTAATTCTGGACAAATAAGACGAATATATATAAATCCTAAACTATAAAGAATTTGCACGTTACTGATGTATGGTAAAAAATAATTAAAATTGTCTTAATAATTCGAAAAGTTTATTCAAAATAGAGAAGAAATAAATTTTATTATTTGTTTCTTTCATTCTCAATATTACTACAAAATTAGGATAATATTATTACTTAGTAAAAGTTTCCTCAAATATTTTTCTAAGAATGAAAGGTAAATATTTTTAATTTTTTTTTTCTTTAACTGTTCTGGGATCATTGTTTTAAGGGTCAGTTTATCAAAATGTTATTATAAAAGAGGCGAAATTTTTTAAAATCTAAAAATTGCTGTCTTGACTAATGATATACAATAAAATGATATTTTTAAAATGTAATTTTTTATATTGTTTAAGATTACATTTTTTTAAGATAGTGCAAGAATCTTCAAACTTGGAAATTACAACTCAATCTAATTTTCAATTTCATAATTTATTCGAATCTATAGATCAGATTCAGTCATGCATAGTTCTGATTAAACGAATTGGCGATTTTTGAGATCTTGCAGTGATGCCTATTGCTCATCTAAAAATATAATCTAGGAAGACAATCCTGGTTCATCCAGTTGAAAATGTTTTTGCTAATCCAAGACATTCAGTTGTTAAATTAGGTGACAAATTTCATCGATGATTGGCTCATCAATGGTTGGATAAACGATTTTCTTTTGTTTTTTTTTTTATGCTTCATTGACACTGATTTATGGACCACATTTTTATGCAATTGGGGCTTGCCTCTATCACAGGAATATCTTCTTCCGATTTCCTGACTATCATAACTCCTATGCACCAAAGTGTTATGGCAGAGTTTTTCAGTTGGACATCTTATATTTACGACATTTATCCTCTTTTGATTAATATTTCCCACCTCACTGCAAAAATACGGTACACGTAGAATTGTGAATTACTGAATGAGCTTGAAGACTATATCATATTAATTGTCAAATTTATGCGTAATGAATGATTACGAGAAGAAATATTATGCACCAGTAAATAGATATTTTTCCGTTTTTCCACTACGATTGTTTGAAATAATAGCTCTTAAATGCAGATATGTATGTGTTTGGGTGTATATAGTTTTTTCCCAAAAAATTGCTCTAAAATTAACAAACGAAACATTCGACAAGGTGTATATCAATATTGATAATTTTTTAAGCTAATTACATTAAAACGCACTACTCTGAATAATTAAATAAATGGGTTTAATTTTTTAGAAGATTCTCATTGGAAATACCAACCATTATATAATAAAGGATCTCCTTTTCATGATTAAAACTGCAAGGAAATCTTTACTATGCATGGTAAAACCTTCTTTGAAGTAGAAAACGTTATTTAATGCAGTACATTTTTTTTCAACTTCTGAAATTTCTAAATAAAAGATGATGCTTGATTCAACCTAGTCATTTTATATAAACTAAAATAAAATTTAATTTTTTTTATTTACTTGGGGAAGGAAAAAAAAAATGCTTTAATTCCTGGAATCTCTTCAGAAATTGGAAATGTTCCATCTCTTATTCATTATTAAGAATGAGTTTGCTTGAATTTTTTTAAAACCTATTCAGAATGAGGATTTATGATGCCCTCTATAGTATAGTCATCTATACTATAGAGGGCATCATAAATCTATAATATAGTCATATGTAATATATAATATAGTCATCTATATTCAAATGTTGACTGATTCAGAAAAATTCTTGTTTTTAATCTGAAGCAAGGAAATCACAGTTTATGGTTCTTCCCGAAGACCTTTTCATTCCATTACTATGATGGAACATCCCCGCAAATGATTGCGTCTTCAAAGGGTTGATGGTGCTACCTTTGCTGCTCGCTCGCCTCGCTATTACATGTTCGTACCGGGTGGGGGGGGATGGAGGTTCGCTGACCTCTGTTGTTTGTTTATGCCCGCTGGAATAAGCCGCTTACTCTAGCGTGAAAAGTTCAAGAACAGCTCCTCCGAGTTTACGTGCCCGTTTCCGTGTGCCTTGTTTTTGTGTTTACGAAATTTTTTGATTTTCCACGAGTGTAATCAGTGTTGGAAGAGTTGGATGCACTCTCCAAAACGTCACGTGACTATTTTGGTGTCAAGCTCTTCTTATAAAGTGATAGTCCTCGAAATTATAGCTATCATCTGGGTAAATTTGAGAATTTTTACAAAACTGAACACACATTTTAAGGCATTAACTGCGAAGATTGGAATGTTTGTAATTTTCTGAAATTACTTTCTGCTTGTAATTTTTCGCGGGATTAACTGTTTATTAGAGAAAAATTCAGGTTAAACATATATAAAAAATATTTGTGGTATTTTAAAATCCTAATCTTGGGTCCATTTTTTAAACTTAAATGTTTTAATTCTTTTTTAATAATTTTGCCAATTATTCGTTAAAGTCGTTGTTGCGCACTAAAATTTTCTTCCCAACTCTTGAAATTACTTTCTGAAATGTCTTGATTAGTTTCACATCAGTGAATAAATTTAGTTTTAGCAAAAAATAATCGCGTTTTTAACTTTCAATTTTTTTTCTCTCTCTTATATATAAGAATCAAGTTTTATTTTATTTTTTTTTATTTTATTGAACTAAACAAAATTTTTAGTGTATTTAATGCTTCTTAGTGTTTATTCTATTCCTTAATAAGTTTGGACGTCTTTGTTAATACAAATTTATCTGATTTACTTTCACATTTCTCATTGAATTAAAATAAATACAATATGAAATGTTTTATTTTCATATTTTTACTATTCTGCCATGAAAAATTCGAAAGATTTCAGGTTCGAGAATCTAAGGAAATTTTTTGTGTGAGTGTGTGTAAGTGAGTGAGTGAATGAGTGAGTGAGTGAGAGAAAGAAAGAGAGATATCTCGAACACACATTCCGTATGCTGTATTATAAAGCGTCCTAATTTTAATTTCTATTAGTTCCATGTGCTATTGATATGGCTATATGTACTGCCTTTGGACAATAGTTTAACTATCAAATAATAATTATTGCTAAAATTCTTTTTATCGTAATTAAAATTATAATTACATTTCAAAATACAATTCCCTTTACATATTATGTGTATACATAACACTAATAAGAAATTAAATACATTTGTCAAGTTATTATAAACTATATTTGCTTATAAAAGGTAAGATGCTTTTTTTTCTTGCTGACTTAAATAAATATAAGTCGTAAATTTGAATATATACATCGTACATACTGAAAACATACATATTAAATAATTTGTTCACATAGTTAATTTAATTATTTGCAATATGACACTCACTTAAAAAATCTGAGTATGTTGCACCCTATGAAAAATGTTCAGCTACTGGCTGTATTTAAATTTGTTGAACCTTTCACAAAATCATCATTAATATGTTAAATTAGTTGTTTTTCTGTGGCATTTTTATGGTGGGTGTCACTTTTTGTAAAGGAATCTACATCAATACAATCTTGCTGCTGTTTATCCGGAACTTATTTAAACGCGGATTGCTTTGAATGGAGTGAAATTTACATCAAGATGCCTTTTTCTGGCCAACTTTACATAAGCTAGGCTTTATTTCGATATTTTAACTATAACATTTGTTATTAATCCGCTATTAACTGTAGTTTGAATCCATTACAGAATTGTTCATGTTGTTTGAGAACTTGATCGCTTCAAGAAGGAAAGCGTGTGGTTCGCTCTTCCTCATTGTAAAATTAATATTTAGGCTTTTCTGTTAGAGATAGGATAAAAACAGTCTCTAATCGGCCCTTCTTCTATATTCATATTTGTTTTCATAAATAGCGTAACTTTTTTTTAAATATAATGATGTTTAATATTTTTTCAACTTTTGAAAAGTATTGTTTTCGCGTTTCCCAATACGCCTCCTATCGGAGATGCAATGGAATGTGGATGGAAAGAGAGAGTCTCAACTTAAATATTTTATAACATTGAAGTCGGGGCTTGTCAATATTTGACACTATTGAAGAGAATTTTCTGTAGCTTTCCGCCAAATTTTTACGATATTATTCTGCTTCGAGATTATAGTTGGGTTGCCTCTTTTATAGTATACTTTACATATTGATAAAGTGCAAGAAAATTAATCGAATGTTACACCATGTCTTTCGTTTGGGATAAAATTTTGGAAATATTTTTTGAACTCAATAAAGAATATTCTTTGAACTCAAAATTTGCAAATATGTTCATTATTTTTAGTAGGAACAAAAGTGGACTTATCATTTCTCAATTGACGAGCCTGTGACCGAGACTAGCAATTAAACAGTTAACACTCTGTTCAACAATTCGTGGGTTCAGTTTCCAGCTCATGTGCACATGTTTATTGTGACTTGGAATGACCTTTAAATCCATAATATGTTCCGTTGAGTGCAAAAAGCAACATACAGCGATCAACACATTGAATTTCTTACAAATATAAAACTTATTTTCTCATTTCTCCAATCAAATCTTAAATGCAATCAAAACGTATCAGGTATATATACTTTGAATCCCGAGTAATGAATTAAAGAATATAGTATCAAAAACTAATTGTTATCTTTACTTTTAATCTATAATTAATTTCATTTATTTTAGCTCAGATATTAGAAATTTTTAGTTTAAATTAAAATTATTTATTAAGTTCTTAATTAAAAACCTGTGAAAAAAATCAAATATCTGAGTTTCTTATGAGTAAGTTAATTGCTTAGAAACTGATATTTTATTTTAGGACATGATCATTTCTTCGGAGTACTATTAAAATCCCTCTCAACGGAAAAAAAAAATGGACTTCTCAATCTTCTCAGTGACATCACTAGTATTAAAAAGAAATTTACAAAATGAAATTTCTTAAATCTGTACTGTTTTAAATCAACAATATTTATTAAAAATATTTTAATAAGAAGTGCACAAATATATTTGATTAATTATACAAAAATGTTATTTGTAGGATTACAACTGTATTCTTTTTTCTAACAATCACTTTACATATGCTAAACGAGGTTTTTTTTTTCATTTTTCGAACATGGTCAACTGATATCTTTCAGTGTTCTTTTCTTTTCAGGTATTATATAATCTCAAACGGCCTTTCTGTACATGAAAGGGTTGGGGGGAATCAACCAGCTCGGTTGCAAAAATAGATCGTCAACGACTGCAAAGAAAGAAGAGAAAAAAATTCAAACTCTACAACTGGCGAACACGTGCCAAAAAATGTACGTTGCAAGTGAAAAAGAAGGCTGCCTCTCTCTCTCTCCGAAGAAGTAATAGATGATTGTCCTTGAAATTACTCCGAATGTGAAGGGGAAGAAATGCATCTAAAAAGCGAGGAACTTAGAAGGGTTAAACAACATCACAAGCAAGATGGAAGAAAAGGGAGGGGGGATCATAAAACTAAGGAGTCAAAGCGGGAACGCTTTGGCCTTGAAGCCGATCTCAACTCGACAAACTGGTTGCGAGAGTTTGACGTGTTACCTAATGGACTCCATAACCCTTTATCGGCTGCTCGGTCATTTGCCGAGGCCGGCCAACGGATTTTTTTTTTTTTTTTTCTTTTCTTTTGGTTCACCTGTTACGCGAAGTGGACTGCAGAGTGACAAAAGTTTGAAATTAGGTATGTCCGAATAATGGACTTAGAACTCTGAAGAATAAATTTTCGTTTTGCTGAGTTTCGCATTCGTGGGAGTGTTAGATAATAGGGCTTAATTTTGTTTTTTGCGAAAGGGTGGAACTCGAGGGGGAAAAAATATCTTAAGACTTAATGAAAGGGACTTATAGGTTGCTATGGGCGTTCACCGACGTAATTGTCGTGACAGGCATGCTTAATAGAAATTATTGTTCCATTCTGATGATTTTTTGAATAAAAGTTGAGTTTTGTTCATTTTCCCTCCCACTTTTGCAGCTGGTGTTGGACAGTGCAAACAGAAATCCTTTTAGAACCTGTGGTGTAGCCCTCGGAACTGATATTTTAAAAGAAATTTTTTATCTCAGATTATTCGCATCGACATTTGAATAGGAAATATTCGATGAAATCATCAGTTTTCACTTGTATTCAAGTAAGAAATGCGTTAGTTATAAGGGAAACCATGTTTCACTCAGCACATTTTCCTTTTATAAATTTCGAAATTGCAAAATAAAGTTTGTAATTTGTACACACTATTAAACTTAGTTATTATTTATTCTGTATAAGATATATTATAAAGAGAAAAATATTATTTTTACATTAAACACTCCAATTGCTTCATCTTTTTTTAAATGTTTATTGATATATTAAGATACAGTGATACACGGCAGTCAGCATACGCATTTATTTCAAATGTTTACATAAGAAGTGAATTCAATTTAACTTGAATTGATTATAAACAAAAAGTGATGGGCAAAACCAGTTTTATTATTCGACACAAAATAATATAAAATCTTGGAGAACCAGTCATTTCGCAAGTCACATAAATGAACATACAGGAAAGTCTACGTTTGAAATTTCCATATTTTAACATTTAGTTGGTCCACCTTTTGAATTTAAAACAGCTCTCATACGATTAGACATTGATTAGACCAGTCCTTTGGTTACAGCGCAAGGGATTTTTTTGCCATTCTTCAAGTAATGCCCTTTTAAGTTCGTCTTTGCTTTTAATTTGCCTTTTTCTGATTCTTTTTTCAAGTTCATTCCATTAACTTCGATAGGATTAAGGTCAGGTTTTTGAGGAGGGGAGGGCAGTTGTCTTGGAGTGTTATACAACAGCTATTTCTTGACAACACCAGATGTGTGTTTTGGATCCTGATCTTGTTGGAATATCCAGTCATTTGCTATGCCTAATTTTCTCACTGATTGCTTCAAATTGTTTTTCAATATATTCAAATAGACAAAATGATCCATAAGGGTTTCTGTGTAAAGACTAAATTGCCAACACCTGAAGCTGAAAAACAGCCCTCAACCATTACTGAACCTCCACCATATTTTACTGAAGGAATCAAATTCTTCAATTCTAACTCTGTTCCGTGTTTTCGCCAAACATTTTGCTTACCATCCCAACCAAAAATATTAAATTTAGATTCATCTGTAAAAATAACTTTGCTCCTGTAATCAAAATTATCGTTTTCATGAAGATGCGCAAATGCTAATCTTTTGTTTCCATTGATTTTACTAATTAGAGTTTTTTTACGCGGAATTCTGCTATTATATCCTTCTTCTCTCAACGTTCTTCTAACACATTCTGGATATACATAAGTTCCTTTGCCCTTTTCAAGATGTTTCGCTATGTCTACTGCAGTAGTTTTCGGATTATTACGAATTATTTGAATGATTCCTCTTTTATCTCTACCGGTCAATTTTGGTGGTCTATCAGAACGAGGCAAATTTTCGGTAGTTTTTGTCAAATTATATTTCCTTATTATTCCTTGCACTGTAGCTCTACTTCTACCTATAATTTGACTTATTTGGTTGAGTAATATTACCTCATTTTTTAATTTCATAACCAGTTCTTTGACTTTTAATATAATGTTTTAGTTATTTTAGCTGCCATTTTAAAATTAATAAAATAAATTTAAAAAATGTCCTCTAATGCTAATATAAAGCAAGGCATAATTCTTAAAAATATGTTAAGACAGTAAAAAGCTGGCCAAATAACTGGAAAAGTCTATTTAAATCCAACTGTATGCTCACTTTTGTGAGTTTGAAAAACCCATATTTTTTAACTTAATCCAAAAATGATTATGATAATCATAAAACGTTTGATGTCTATTAGACACACAATGATTCAAACGCATACTGCTAGCTCTACGAATGAGAAAAAAGCATTTTATTTCAAAAAATGTGAAAATTTACAAGTGTATGCTGAATTTGTGCATCACTACATATTATCTTGGAACAATATGCTGAAATGTATTTTTTATCCTTAATTATTTTACTAAGGGACAAAAAATGGTAAACTTCCCAAATAAACGAAAAGGCCTTAATTTGGAATTATCAATTGGCACACACACACACACGCGCACACGCGCACACGCACACACGCACACACACACACACACACACACACACACACACACACACACACACACACACACACACACACACACACACACACACACACACACACACACACACACACACACACACACACACTACTATTTGTATAATATTTATAAAATAAAAATAGCGTTCTTTCTGTTGAATGTAGTTTTCTCTGTTATGACATTAAATACCAAAATCCCCTCTATCATTAAAATGATCCTTTTTCATTTAAAACCAATGAAACGAGCAGGTTGATTTTATGAACGTATTGCAATAAGTTTTACAGTTAAACTAAACATTTATAAACGATAAGGCTGGATTATCCCAATTGTTTCAAACGTCAATCTCGTGACAACCAGATAGTATTCATTCTAGTCCAACAAAAGACCATTGTGTTCTTCCGAAATGGTGCATTCACTTTAAATCATTAAGGTTTAATCACTCCGTTAGTGTAGGAAGAAAGTTTAGAGCTGAAGGCATTGATTCAAGTTTCGATCTCATCCTTTGGTAATGATTCATAATTACAAAGCGGTTTGTTGTGTTTAGAGATTGCGAACTGAACGAATAGAATTACAAAATCTCTCGAAAAGAAAAACGTGTGCTTGATATTTATGCTAATTGATCTTTTTTCACTATATAATCTTAAGTATTAATGTTATAGAAATTAACTTTAATTTCCTTCCTCTCCACACCTTACACAAATATTTAAATCTGTAGAATGCGTTTCGAAATGATAAGCTCAGTTCTTAAAAACAAAATACTTTTTCCTAAACACAAATTAAAATTTCTTAATGAAATTATTTAATGAAATGTAAGTTTTGCAACTGCAAATGTGAGAAACACATCTTGTAATTTATTTTTTTTAAAAAAATGTTATTAAATATTTCTGAAACTAATACTCTGGAAGCGGCAAACTTATTGTATTAAAAATGAAAATAATCTTTCCTCTATACGAAATTTTTTTAATGTTTCTTGTAAGAAAGTGTTCAGAAATTCTTTTTTGAGACTTTAAAATACTGTGCATGTATAGTTAGTTGGTTTCCGCTACATATTTGATGATATTGTTTTCAGATCATTATGCTTACGCCTATGTTTCTTTCAGAAACATAGATCAGTATTGGAAGTTGATAGTTAATAACACATGATATCCATTGGGCAAAGAATGATCAAAAAACGGATTTTGTGCAGTATCCACTGAAGAAGTTTATTGTTAGAACATGAAGAATCAGCTCATAATTTTTCACAAGTTGAGGAACATTTATTCCAGAATCCTTGATATTTGAATGGATTTCAAAAGAGTATTTTCGTATGTTGTATCAGTCTTATTTTCCTCTTTTCAAATTCTGACTTGATTATAAAATATCAACCTCCATTTTATGTTTTTCTTAACGATTTCCGTTTTTTTTTTATTAATAAGAGTTCAGAAATAAAAGAACGGTCATTTTTATTCGAAAGAAACATTGCGTTTCTTTTTCTAAATATAATTCAGCAAGTTTCAGGCAAGTTTTCATTTAACTTGATTTCCATTATGTCTCGATGAATTGTCGTGTATTTTGTTATTGGAGTAGTCAATTACTTGCACAAAATGGCCGTCACCGAATTTGTTTTTTAAATGATGCACTGTGTTTCAATACCAATGATTTCTATGGGCAGTTGGATGATGTTTTATTTTTATTTGCACATCAAAAAAAAAAAAAAAAAAAAAAAAAAAAAAGTTCGCATGGATAGCAGAATGAGTATTTTGACAGAAGTATCAGATTTGGATATATTCTATGGTCATCAAAAAATTCTTATAGATATTATCAGAAGAACCAGAACCAAAAATTTTTCGATGCAGAAATAAAATAAATAAATAAATAAATAATAATAAAAAATAATAATAATAATTCTAGTTTTTCTACTTTTATTTCATACATTTTACCTCATTCAAGAGACATAAATTTCTTAATTTTGACCAATGAAATTATTGCTTTTTATGTACTTCTGAAGCATAGAATTTATAGAAATACATTAAATGCTACAAAACATCTGCAACATGTTTTAAGCTCCTTAATTTATTATGAATTTTCCTCAAATTATTGTGGCAGTTAATTTATATATCATTTTGGAATTCCTTAGAAAACAACATTTTAATTTATTTAAATTTTTTTACATTGTATTTTGTTTATACTATTTATAGTACCTTTATTTTAATTTCTCATTGAAGATTTGCTTTTCATCAATTTAATAGTACAAAAATTTTAAATATTGCTAATGACTCTGCATTTTGAAAATGTATCGTAACAATCAGTTACGATACACTTCAAATCAATGATGGAAGATAAACATGTATTACAATTTTCTTTGAATTAATTGATGAAATTATTTCAAAGAAAATTGTAATATATATATATATATATATATATATATATATCAAGAAAGGTGAATAATAATAAAAAACTGAGAATTATTATTAAATATAAGCTGCTTACCTTTTCTCTTAAGTTTGATCCAAACACAATTCCCGAATCTTGAGTTTGATCCCAAAAAATTTCCTGTTTCTCAATATGTGAAATCTTATAGAATACTCTTGTAAAAAATTATTATATAATCGGGATAGTGAAAATATAAATAAATAATAAAAAAACTTATTTTACTAACATTTTTAAAGAATGTTGGATTATCATACATTATTAAAAATTACATATTATGAGGATGAAATTGGAAAGCTTATTTTTATTTAATGCGAAGTTACCAATGAGTTTTGCTCTCAATTCAGAGACATTTATTACAGAAGTAGATAGCAATTTATAATAAATTATTACATTCCTAAGAGAGAGAGAGAGAGAGTATTTTTATTATGATAAATATATATTATTCCTAAGAGCAGGAATGCAATTAAGTTTGGTTGTTCCCAAATTCTTCACGAAGTAGCTCTAATATGGTAATTTTCATTGTCTAATTTGTTGAAATTGAGCCTTGAATTTATAAAATAGACATTTATAAAATGTCTATTTTCAGTTGGAAATGTACACTAATGATATTTGTGCTTCAAAATATGATAGAGAAGTGCTTCATTTCCTCAACATACTCGACATTTTCAGTCACAAACATCATTGCATAACAAGGCTGGTCAAATGAGCATTTTTAAATGCCAAAAGATACAGTAACTATCGCATTTACCAAAGCAGGGTGAAAGCCTTTTGCGTACTCGTATTCTCACTTTAACTATACTTTTTTTCAAAAAAAAAAGGATATAATGTTTAGATTTCAGAGGTAATATTACTCGCTTTGCGAAACTAATTTGATTTAACCAATTCCAGAAACAGTTTCGATCTGTTATTATTATAAATCACTAATACATAAAGATGGAATAAATTCAGACTGTTTCATCTATTGCAATTTTCTTTTAATTGATCGCTGAAATTAAATCAAATCAAATTATAACGTATATATATATATATATCAAGAAAAGTGAAAAAAAAAACTGGAGAATGGTTATTACTGAATATAAGCTACTTATCTTTTCTCTTAAGAATACATTTAGGTATAAATTTCTTGAATTTAATTGTAACTTCTTCTTGAACTTTTATTGTATTTTACTGAATAAAAAAATCACACGAAAACAAAGTAGTATCATTGTTACACTTGAGCACTTATTCGTTTGGAGATTATCTATTTTGTCGTCAGTTGAAGGTAAAGAAACCATTTACTGTCAAATATAAAAATGATAAACGGTTTTAAAATGAGATAAAAAGGGTTATATAAATATATATTTAAATGTAATCTTATTAGAAGAAATATATTAAAGCGCAAACTAAGATATTACAATTTACCCCTGTCGCCTAGGGAATTATGTTTGATGATGTTGAACATACGATAAGATGTATATCATATAATTTCTATACAATCCATTTATTCTACATACGTGTCTTTATTCAAGAAATACTTTTTTTTTTACCAGGATATGGTTTGAATATAAATATGAAATGCTTAATTTTATCAACAACATTCTACATCAATTTATATTTTTTCGAGAATGAATTTCATGCATTTTTTGAAAAGCTTCTATATAAATTGGATTTAAAACAATTAAATAATGAAAAATTGTCTGTAAAAGATAATCACCCTTCCATTCTCATATTGGAGTCTATTCTTGTGTCTGTATTGATCAGGAAAATCGGCCTAGTTTGACAAATTTTTCTAATATTCTTCACAAATGCATTTATCCACCGCTTTGACAATGCAAATATTCTTTTCGAAATAAGAATTTTTACATGTTTTTTTTTTCTCTGAAACTTGTTTTTACATCTTACAAATTTTCTGTTATTTAGCCCTGTGTGGTATTAAAAAGAAACTTTCATTAACGATTACAAATTTCATTGAAAGGCAATAGGATTCTGTGTAGGTTGAGTTTCTTCTTCGTAGTTAAATACACTCTAACATCTTTTGAGAAGAATTGTGTGATAACTGTCAAATATGTTCTGTTTCTTCTATGTAACACATTTGGTTTCTCTTTGATATAAGATTTTTAGGAAATATATATCGTAAAATCATGAAAGTTTGCTATACAGAATCTAGTCACCAACAATATTTATTGATTTCATTGTTTGGGGAAAAGCTGGAAGACTCACATTGGTAACAATAACGAAAAGACGAGAGGGATAAATAATAAAGGTACAGTCCTAAAACCATGATTTGATAAATATAGTTGCATGGATTGACAGACATTATACTTTGAAAAAAACCATCACTTTCAGAAAATGTTCAAAATTTATTCTGTATCTAATTATAGAGGGGAACACCCCATATTCATTCATACTTTCTTGTTAAAATTATCATGAAATTTCCAAAATTATTATAAATTGATTAGTATGTATATGTTTTTAATATTAAAAATAAGGCAATTCTGATGATTCCTTTGATATTGTTTTTCGCTCGTTAAAGGAACTATACAAATGATGGATCATTTGGTTATAAATTATTCCTGCCATGCGTTGAATATGCATGTTCTCTATACTATTTAATGAAATGCATTTTTGTTGTTATCTCTTCTGATGGATTAGGAATTTTTGCATTTGCATAGATTTTTATTTTTGATTTTTGTTCTAATTGCTGTAATCTCAGTTACTGAAAAAGAAACCTGCCTACGCGAGCTTGTCTTGAAATGTCTTTAATCTTAATGGATGTAATGTTACAAGTGGCTTCAGAATTCAAGTCTGCCCCTGGCTTCTGTCTTATGTTTTATATAGAACTCAGTTTGTGCAGTAATGATCTTCAATCATTTTTAACTGCAATTTCGCAAAGTACTTTATCATTCTGCAGACCATTATTGTTCCGTTGCATACTATTCAGTTTGATGCTGTGATCATTTATCTTCTGTTATTTAACACGCTGTTGATTGTGGTTTAAGAGCAGTAGATAAGAAAATATCTTTTACGATTCCATCATATAATCAAGAATGAATGAATCTCAAAAGAGTTTTTGTTATCTTTAATCACTCACAAAATACTGAAAGATGTATAATTGAACAAACATTAGTTGATAGCATTATTTATATTAGTGAAATGTTGCTGTAATTTTTTAGAGAGTTTGAACTGCTTTCACAACAGTTCTTTACATTTATTGTATGGTTTCAATAATCTAGTATCCAGCATTTCCAATTCAAAAATGGAGGAGACATCTGCTGTAAACAAGTTAAAATCCTATAAGACATGACAATTTGTAATTGTTTGTTTTAAGCTATTCCATCTCTAAATAATAGCTGTTTTGCGTGAAGACCACATTCTTCATTAGTTTTACAGTAAATTTAATTGTCAGAGATAATGTGCTCTAAGGTACTTGGAGATGCACTGCCGAAACATCTGATAAATCCAGTACAAATCACCTGGTGAATCCATAAGAACAAGATGTGCAAAATTACCAAGTTTTTGCTATTTTACTCACAAAGACGAAGCCGTTTTTCGTTTGCAAAAAGTTAAAAAATAGGTTAAAATATTATTTTGTGCATTTTTGCTGTATAAAATTTATTCAATCATTAAAGTAACAGTCTTTAGGTTGAGTATTCATTTAAGAATCCCTGTAGATCCAGCCAGTTTAAACATTCTTGTCTTTAGCATAAGTTAGAGTTCCTGATTAAAGGTATTATTATCTTTGATATTCCGTATCTGATGCTGCTTTGAAGTACCACAGAAGGAAACTACGGAATCACACCGCTCACCAATACTAAACTCGTCCTTTCTAAACAAATATACAAAAAAGTAAATATAGAAACATTTATACAATGAAATACAATAAAAAAAATATAGTATTTGTTACAAGTAAGAATAATAACAATAAATGTAACAAATATGTGTCTACTTTTTAAAGGGGATATTTCTATTAGCAATAAAGTCTTACGCACAGAAGAATCTTATAAATTCTATTACAATATAGTAAATTACAACATTATATAAAAATACTATGACAGATGGCATTTATAAATCTTTTGAATCTAGCTACAAAATACACGTGTTATTAAGCAGTTTTAAAAAATGCATTTAAAAAGCATGGGCGCATATATATATATATATATATATATATATATATATATATATATATTTGCGCCCATGCTTTTCAAATGCATTTTTAAAATTAATAATTATATATATATATTTATTTAGCTTGTCAATTATATGCCTATATACTTTTATATAACTTAAAATATGTGAGTTAAGTATATATTTTATTTCTTTATGTTTAAAGGTATTATTTATTGTTAAGATGATTAATTATGAGGGAATTAATTTTTATAGTCATATAAAAAAGATGAAACAATTGTTAATTATGCATTTTATATTTCACATAAATATGTGTAAATTAATATATATAGACTGTCAAGTTTGAATTTTTTTTTAAGGGAAATTTTCTAACATTTATTATATTTCACTCCGTAGATTCATTAAATTTTTCGATTTAAGTGAACATTTTGAAAAAATATATTTAAAAACCATAATTACTATTAGTAACAGCTTTTACAAATTTTTTAAATGTTAACATTTGAAAAGTGTTATAGCCTATAAACAATTTTTTTGACTGAAAAATAAAAGTACATATTAAATTGTTTCCTTATAAAATAAATCTTTTTTTGAAAACAATTTTTTTTATCAAATAAACATAGGAAGAATCATACATGATTTATAAGATAACCAATTTAACTTAACACAAATTATATTGTCTTTAATTATAGTTTTTGCTTCGATAAAACTATCGCTTTTTTGTTATTATGCATCTTTTTTCGTTAAAGTTTTCAATTACTTACCCTAATTTGTTTTAAGGGAATAAATTTTTATTCATTTTATTTCAGTTAAAGACAATTATGATAGTTCTAACTTTTACCTGAAAAGGACTCCAAAGTGTATGGGCAAAATAATTATTTATTTTTATTGCTTAGAAAAAATGGGCATAAAAATTGGCCCATATTTCATGAGAATGCTTTTACTTTCACTCGCCATTATAGAGAAGAGATTTCTAAATGCCATTTCAGTGACTTTAATAGGGCTTCGATTAATACAATAATATTAATTATATTATGAAATTAGTTATTTCAGGCATACTATATAAGAATGTAAGCAATTTAAATTATAATTGTGTTTTATTAAATTATAATTTGTATTAAATATTTATTGTAAGTTTTTGCATATTATTCATGATTACCAATCTTATGGATGAAAAAAGCCCGGGCTGCATGTCTTTTTTTTTAAAAAAAAAAAAATGGCCTCGTGCTATTATTTTTTTTTTTTTTTATCTGAATACGATATCGGATTTCATTAGATGTCGCTGGCGCTCTTCCCTCCAAAGAATAAATAAAGCATCAGAGGTATTTCTCCTTAGTTATTCCATAAAAAGGGGGTGGATGGATTCCCTGCACCTTTTCTCATCACGTGATTTTCCGAAGGATTGGGGAATATTTTTTTCATTGTTTTAGCAATTGTACTACTCACTCGCACATCCCTCGCTCTTTCGTCTTCTTTTATTAACATAATTTTTTTACGCTGGAAAAAATTCCGCCCACCTTCTTTGGGTTCATTAGCATATTCCTGGGATTCTTTTCTCCGCCGTCCACCCCCGCAGCTTATAGTGTCCCCTTCAACTCCATGGGGGGTGGGGGAGGAGCACGCGCAAAAACGCCCGGCGAATTGGGATGCTGCATAGCAAACGATCCACCTTCCATCTTCCGCTGCTGTGACGGACAGCTGCTCTTCCGCATCTTTTTTTTTTCTCCATCCACCCCCACCCTCTCTAGATTGTCTTCTCCGACCGCTTTTTCATCATGCTCGCTTCCGTTTGGCGATAATCTTTTTGAAAACTACGTCTTCCATTTTGTTCAATAGTGGTGCATGCCAGGGCCCATTAATTCTTTCAGCCTTCTGCCATAGCTCACTCCCATCCAAGCGAATTAGAAATCAATAAGTTTATTTTTTTAAACATCTGAATAAGATGATCCACTGAAAAATATACGCAGAGATTTTTGAAATTGCTTTTTTGATGATAATTTTTAATATGTTTGTGTGTAAAAATATAAACTATGTAGTTATAATTTGTTGAATAATATTTTCACATTGACATTACACAATAGGCTATTGTGTGTGGCTCATAAAACCTGCAATACCGATCTTTTAATTTTACAGTTTTATTAGTCATTTGACACTCTATCATCGTAAGACAGGAAAGTACTAACTTTGTCGCAAATAACAAATTTTCTTAAAAGAAATAAAATATTACATTTTGTAGCACCTTTGTCTTAAAATTCTGCTATCATATATTTTTAAAAAACATTCAAATTTAAAAGAAATAAAAGCATCCACAAATAGCATTTCAACATTCCAAAAAAAATTAATTTTATAGTTTCTTTTTTTTTATTGCAAAGAGCTTCAGTATGGTGTTTATTTATTATTAAAATGAAGGGAAACTAGTGAAATAGTAAAACTAGTAATTTGCTTAGTCTGGTCAAAAATGATTCGAATGGTAAGGAACATTAAATACACCCACATTCAAGAAAAACTGGTATTCTTACATAATACCTTATAAGACATTAGTAAAGAATGCCCAATGTTTTCTAAGATATTAGGTGAGGAACTGGACTCTCACGAGCACACAGAAGCACTTCGAATGACATATCATGGACTCGATATGCTAGATAAAGAGGACTTGTGTTTGGATATTTAAGCGGCCAATTGAAATATTTAAAATCTGAAGAGTGGTCTTAGAGACTCTTGGAAGCAGCTATCAACTTGTAGGTTATTGCATTCTAGCTGAATTGTCCACGATTTTCGTAACGCACAATGAACATATATAAGTGTAAAAGATCAAATAGACATCGTATGTTCTTATCGCTTGTTGGATCATTAATCATACATCATGCAAGTTGTACACACCTTATACCATCACCTAGTCTTCACCAGCTTGAACAGTCAG
Organism: Latrodectus elegans; assembly: GCA_030067965.1. NCBI lineage: Eukaryota > Metazoa > Arthropoda > Arachnida > Araneae > Theridiidae > Latrodectus > Latrodectus elegans. The sequence continues at coordinate 28,851,211 of CM057814.1, forward strand.
CCTCCTGTTGATATACATGTCCTTTGATTCATGACATTTTCTTCATGTTCGCGGTACATCATGGTACAAGTGTGAGTCTTCGACTCTAAAAATCATCAATGAATTAACTGTTCTTATTCTTGTTGATGAAGCTACATGAAAATTCACTGTAATTAGCGAAAATGCCACAAATCTATTCTTATATTTAATAATTTTTTCATATCTTGTTTAATAATTTAAATAAACTGATCCCTTTTGTCAAGGTATTTTTTTGGCCACTGCCCAATTTGAGATTTGATGTTTTACTTGGTAGTCAATGTTCATGGTAGGTTTGTAAATTGTTCAGCATGTGAAAATCGAAATCTCTGGCCAAATAGGAAATGTTATTCCCATTTGTTGTTTGCCGAATATAACGCCATATTGAAGATTATTTGAATCTTAATAACATGCCATTATATCAGCAATAATCGATATAATAGCTTGCCAAACAGTTGGATCAGTTTTTCTGGTACATGAGTAAACATCTTAAACTTAATTCCTTTATCATTAACATAGTTATGTTTTGAGATAATTATAGCGCATTTTGTATCAATTAATGATATTTTTCTAAAATTATGAGTTGAAATTCATGTATTCATTTTGGATCCCCATCCAAAATGAATTCTTCAGATATTAAATTGATTATTTTGTGTAGGAAAACTCTATAATGTTGCCCTGTGACTGTTGTCTGTTACAGTACCACTAAAAGATTTTACTTTTATTTTAGATAACTCTAAAATATCACTAAAAGAATTTACTTTAGATTTCGCATATTGCAAAGTAAGAGGTATATTATTTAGACTTGTAAGTGATACTCCTCATTATTCTACCTTGAATCTTCATAACATAAATCAAATATATATTTTATACAAATTAATGAAGAAAGTAGATAAATTTTAATGTAAATGTATATATCAGTTGCAAATTTTTGACAATAAGAATTTCCATACAATACGAAATGCATTTATTGGAGTCAATTATGATATTGTTTTGAGAAATTAAAGAGCTAAATTTGGGAGCTCTTATAACACTACTGGCCTTAAGCATATACCTCATGGAAATCAAGAACTTATATAAAAATCCAAGTCCCCAAGGAAATAAGTCAGATTTTTTTAAATTTTATCTTTTTTTTATTAAAAATTTAATTGTAATTCTCTTTTAAAGCTCATTGCAGAATCTGATCATTTTTATTGAAAAGTTCTCAGATTTTCATCGAACCTTTCTGTTGAAAGTTGACATTCAAAATATACTCTATTTATTTCAAATTAATATCTGATATGAATTTGTACAGTTGGAAATATAGCTTTGTTTAATTCTATTGGCTTTTATGTTATGTACAATTTCCTTACTCGTTGTTTCTTCCACGGCTTCTATTATCAAAATATAAGTTGTATGACAATCCTTGTTTGTTCTAAAACTCTCCGGGTATTCTATTTTAAATAATAAAATAGAAACTAAGAATAATACTATATAAACAAGTCTATTCAAGACATGTTACTAAACATTTGCATAACTTGATATTTGTTCCTTTCCGGTCCCAAAATTCACACGAATTACCATTGTCCAGGGCTTAATTTCTTCATTGGCAAGATGGTCCAAACTCTAACAAAGGCCTACAAAAATTTTCTGAAAAACACATTAACGGCTACAATTACGCAGCAGTATTAAATGGTCTGTAAGGAGATCAAAGCATGTATTACAAACCTCAAATTTTCAATATTGTTTTTTTTTTTATTATTTTTTTTTATGGACAATATTAATTTTTTTAATATTTAAAGTTGGTTTTTGTTTATTAGATAAAATAATAGTTTAATGTTACACAACTTATCTGAATAATGTAGTTTGATTTTAATTTGATAATAAACACGTTTAGGATATTTCTCTTACTGTTAGAAGTTTCAATTAACAGTAGAGATTCTCTTTTCCAAGAGTTTGATTTGTTTCTGCTAATGCCTCAGTGTATTGAAGGTCAGAATTGAAGAAAAAATGTTTTCCAAAATCCAATTTTAGAATTCTATCGGGAATTTGATAAATAATATCTTTTGAGTTATTCTCACTAATGTAAACAATGCAGTTTTATATGAGAATTAAAGAAAAACACATTATAAAACTATTTTAAATGAAGCTAAAATCTCATTACGACTATATTTAATACTAAGTATACATTTTATTTTATTCATTTTACATTTCCTTCACTGCATTTCCGTTGAATAAATTTTAATTAAAATAAACAGTGGAAATATTCATCATTCTCTGACAACCTCCAACTGTAATCAAAATAAAGTACAATCATTGAAAATTTTATTTTCTATAAAATTTTTCAGCTTTGATAATTACCTTTTAAATTCATAATTTTTATCCTTACTAGAAGCATAATTCTCAGTGTAAAAAACATGTCTAAGCAATCTAAAATTTAGTTTGTAAACTCAAAGCTCATAATTTTAAAATTTCTCTTCCCTTAGCTAAGAGCTTTTAAGTCTTTGTTTTTCTAAGAGAAAGTAAATATTTATGAACATAATAATTAATGCATATTTACTTAAATGTTTTGTATGTTTATATAAACTCTACTTCTCTAATATTAATGTAATTAGCTTAAACATTAAAGAAGAACAATTTCAAAAAGACTTATTTCCTTCAAAAAGTATTTAATTCTCGAGAGATTTTTTTCCAAACTTTAGTTTCTTGATTTACTTAATTTCTGTTTTTTAATTTTTAATATTTTGATGAGAAAATAGTGCTTATTTAAAAATATCTATTTTGTTTTCAAATAAACAATTATAGACTTTTCTAATTCTTTCAAACACTCTTTTAAAATGAAAGTGTTTTACCTTATAACTGGCACTCTGCTTGCAAAATGCATGCATTATTTATTCAGTTGTCTTTGCTTATAAATTCAACAGATTTTCTAATTAAATTTATAAATGGAATTATTTTTGGTTGGAATTTATTCTTTGATTATGAAAATAAAACTTTTAAATCTGTGTATGTGCTCTTTGTCAGGAAGGCATTTCTTTTTGTATAGTGTAATTTTATTTTTCGTTTTTATATAATTTTAGTAACAAATTAATTCTAAGATTCGTGTAACATTAAAGCTCATTTTAAATAAATATTAACAATTAAAAATTTAACATACATTCATTTTTTTTAAATTTATAAAATTTTGACATATAAAACAATATTTATTTAAAAATTTAAAGGTTTTAATGTATTTAAAAATTTTAATATATTACGAAGTAAAATTATTACTTAGTAATATTCTACTATTTTTGATGTAATTGACTTAAGTTAAAATAAAAATTTATATTATGTTATAGTAAAAATAGCCTTGGAAATTGTAATACTCCACATTGTAATACTCACAACGGTTCTCTATATAACCCTATAGTTTTCATAAAGAAATGCCGAGTAATTATTAATTTAAAATTTTAATTAAGTCCCTTATTATAGGTGTTATGAAATTCATTTTGAATCAATTGTTTTTTATTTTATAAATAATTTGATTATTGCTAGATTTCAAAAAACGCGAAATTTTCAGAATTGGTAATTGTTATCAGCCATGACTGAAATTAAAGTTTAGCAAACACTAAGAATATGTTCGAGTGTATTATATATTTTGTGTAAATAATATACTTTTTGTGCAATCTGTCTAGTGGTCAGATTGTCTGATTACCGATAGAGAAGTCCTGGATTCGAATCCCAGTTTGGGCATGAATGTACTTTCTCTCTCTGTCTATCCTGTCTTTTTCCTTTCCTTGTATGAATGGGTTGTGAATGGTTGACTACCCTATAAACGGGTACCTATGGCATGTGTGTACTGAGGAAGTGGGACTCCACACTAAAATATGGCTTAGTTGGCATAGTGGAGCAGCGCACCCCATAATGCCATCCTAGCTGGCACACGACAAGAACAACAATATATATTTTGTGTAACATAATATATATTTTTATATAATATATACATTTTGTAAATTAATTTTGGTGTGAAACTGTTAATCTTCATCCCAGCGTATAGCAATTATTCTAATTTTATAAATACCTTTTGAGAATAGTTATTTTATTTAATTTAATACAGGGTTATTTTTCTATTATATTGTTAACATTTATTTTAAAATATTCATAATGTCATCATTCGAACTTCTGTTGCATTTTTATTGTCAATTGAATCCAGTCTTTTTCATTTCACATTCTTTGACCGATAAGAAATTCGCGATTCTCTCGAAAAGGAACCAATTCTAAACGAAATATTTTATATGTTGTGATTTTTTCCCCCGCGAAACGATTCGGCTGACGTGTTCGATCGAGGCCATCAGAAATCATTTTCGATCCTTTTCTGAGAAACGCTGCACCCAAAGCCTCGTAATCTTGCCTTTGACGACGTAAATCAACACGGTTATTACGGCTCTACGTGTCGCGTCTTCTAACACAAGAGCCTACGTGCCGGGCTTTCGAAATCCAGTCCGTAAAGATCCATCAGTTGTTCTCTTTCTTCTCGAAAATATTTATATTCCTCTGTTGCATTCAGTTGCATCTGCAAAAACATTTCCACAGAGGCAGCTGTAAGAGCAGCGCCGGATGTAGTTACAAAGTGGTTCTTCCACAACTCTTATCAAGGGGTATCTGAATGCATATCTTGATGTTTATAGTATTCTTTCCATTCAAAAAAAAATGATGTTGATGATGAGACAAAAATAAATTATTGTCCTAAAATTTATTTTATTGAGAGTGGCAAATATAATAAATTTTTGTAATCAACTTATCACTTTCACTAATTATTATGAATTTTATTTGTGTGGGTTTGATTGTATTTAAAAATTTTAATTTCTGTCTATTTTGATGAAAGGGTTGTATTTTGGTAATAAAAGATATAGGGTTTTTATTTACTCGCAATCAAAGATATCAGTCTCACAATATGTTAATAAGAATATTGACATAACATCTATCGGATTTCGGCAGAAACCATGAAGATGATGGTGCTCTTTCTCTTTAGTGTCATCTGATTGCTTTTTTTTTTTGTGTGTGTGTTCATCTGATTGCTTTAATGATATCATGTAACATTTTCTCTCACTGAATGTATTCTTGATTTTTATATGAAGTCTGTTGAAGTTTGAAGTATAAGAAGAAATAATAGATTTATTGGAACTTTCTTCTGTTATTTCTTTTTTGATGTAGGTTCACTCATTATTTGAAGAGGAATGATTTGATCGGCCTTATTGAAGTCAGAATCACTGTTATCATAAGAATTGTATCTAAGAAAAGTTGAACCACTGTACTCATAAAATCCATCCATATTCTTATTAAATATGCCTGCCATTCCCGGAAACATTTATACATTATTGTTATTTAAATTACTTTGCTATAGAATATAGTTGCTTAATTCTTCTTTTTATAAATATCGTTTAATAACAATTAAATAATGTAAAAAAATGAAATGCAATACGTAAACTATTTCTAACGGTAGAACGAAGTCACAGGAAATTACGCATGAGGCTTAAGTACTTGAAATTCGCATAGGCGACACATTTAGTGACTTGCACCACTGTTTTTCAATTCATCAGGCGAGCCATTTCTTTCTTCTTTTTTTTCTTCTTCACACCCAACCCTTTGAATTTCCCCCTTACTCTAATAGTTGGATCATCCCTGCATTCCTCCTTGGATTTCTTTTTTTCCTCTCCTGATTCCTTATCTTGCCTGTACATTCCGCTTCCCCGCCTATTTTTCCTAAGTATTTAAATGGCGGTTCCTCCTTTTTTCCCTCCCCGCCCACTCTGTTCTCCTACTCCCCCCTTCGCAATCAATTATTTTCTGTCGTGCAATCCAGCGACCCTCCCCCACCCATCTCCTCACACCCCTTCTCTGCCTCCTTTTACTCCTCTGGTATTTTAGTTATATACTTTTCTTTTTCTTTTAATCGTCTTCGAGATTATGCTTCAAAATCGTCTGCACTGTTTTAAATTGGATGTGTGGAAATATCGTTTGAAAATATGTCCTTGTCTCTGGCAAATTTAGTTTTTTTTTTTTTTTTTTAAATGGATACTTTATTTTCCACTAATGAATTGCTCATCGGAAACGTTAAACTTTGCCATATGTTTATTAAGGACTCTGATGCAAGTTTGCTGTTTGTGATCAAAGAACAGAGAATGCTTTTTTGAAGAAATTATAAACGGGAAACAATTTAACTTTACTTATTTTTTATAACATTCCTAATATATCCTTCAACAAGAAGAGAAACACTAATTTTACGAATATATGTACACTGCTTAAAATAAACGTTACAATGTAAAGTATTATGCATTGAATATATATATATATATATATATTATAAAAATCTAATCTAATATATTTATATTTTAAAAATCTAATAATTTCACTAATGGGAAAAATAATTTCTCATGAATATTTGGGAATCTCAAGAATTCCATGTTAATATTTGTCAATTTTGTCAGGAATTGCAATTTTAATTTTAATCTGTTCCCACAACGTTTCAAACTAATATTCAGTTTTAGATGCATAACATGCTACGATTATATCTATTTTTTTTGCAATTGTTCTTTTAAATTAGTAGGATCTACCAAATTCAGTGATTTAAGGCATTTATTTACATTTTTTTGTGACGGCTTGATGTTGCCGGTAGATTTGGGACAAAATAATTTCCACTGCATGTGTACCGAATAGTGATGCTAATGAAAGCAATAATCTTCTGAAATCCAATTTCCAAACGTTAAATGTGTCTAAAATGCTTTCTTCATTAGTTGTTACATTTAGATCATTATTATACTTGCTTATTTCATTATTTGTTGTACTTACTTCATTATTTGTTATACTTTTTCATTATTTTTTGTATGTTGTTTTTATAAAAGCTTTTAAATGTTACAGTTTTGCTATTGTGCAAATATAAAATAATATTAATTAAAATGGAACTCCTCTTCCATTTTTAAATAAATAATCATAGTATTAATTTAACTTGCATAAAATACATAATTAATTATTTCGTAAATGTTATGTACTATTATATTATATATACTACTACTAGAGTATATCCACCACTTGTTTAAAAACCATTGTTATAAAAAATATTTTAAACCAAGATTTATTCAATATGAAATATTCTTTTATTAAAAGAATGGTATAACAAGATTTTTTTTTCAAAATTGCTGAAATATAAGCTCTTGGATTTTTTCTCTTCTTTATAATTTCATAATTTTTTTGAAAAAAAAAAAAGTAACTGGTGATGAAGTAGTACAATATTGTTTCCGTAACTATCAACTATAGATTTACATTTTCAGTTGTAAAAGTTTTAAAAACACACATAAGATTGTATGATATCCTAATAGTCTTTGATAAGTTTATTTTTGTGAAGATTTAAGAAATTTGAATTTTTAAAAAATTCCACCAAAGGTTTCTGAGCATTTTTCTTGTGAAACAAAAACAATCCTATGTATACTACTAAAATATATTAACTTGTAACTTTCCTATTAAAAACAATTAGAAATCTTTTTTCCTTACAGAAATAGGAGTCACATACTATGAATTTGAGAATATTTTACTAGAGAATTTATTTTCTTGAGGAATTTTTATTCTATAGCATATAAAAATATAAGAATATTTTTCTCACAATTTTAATCTGTTTTATCAGCAAAATATTTTACTCAAAAAGGTATTTAGATGAAATAAAAAATGTTTAAAAATTTAAAAAAATGTCAGTTTGTTCTAAAAATAGAAGAAAAAGTTTTTTTCTCTTAAAGTGAGATAAATTTTAAAATAAAATTGAAAGTTTGAAAATATCAAAAACTGTAAAATAAAAAAAATATTAACATTCCAAAATATTTTGATACAATTGAAAATTTCAGAATTAAAAAGAGATAATAATTTTTCATTTTATTTTTAATTACAATTAAACAGTGGTTTAGCTGCAAATTAATTGAAGCTGTTACTATAATTTTAAAGATTTAAATATTCATCCATTGCAGAATTTTCTACATAGAATCAAAACATATTCTTATTCTAACACAGTTTCTAGATATTTTAAAATATTAGAAAAATTTTAAAATGTCCACTTATTTTTAAAATGTTTTATTAAAAATAAGAAAAAATAATACTTATTATTAGTAAGATGTCTTAAACTTTGATTATTACTGTCAAATTTTATTATAAAGAAAGTGCTACCGAGCAAACTACCAATAACAAATGGCTTTATTTTTTTCTTTTTTAAAAAGTGATTGAGAAAGTGAAAAGTTTAAAAAATGATTTTAAGACTAAAAACTGAATCCCCCGTAAGAGGTGCTTTGGATTCTATGAAACATTGTTTAGTAATTACCTCTCAAAAGTTTGCTTAACATACCTTATTTTGAGTGAGAAAAATATAACTACTGCTATAAATTAGTGATTAGAAAACACTATGCGTAATATCAAATTTCAAATCTGGTGAAATTATTTGACTTATGAATGAAAAAAGGAAATACGATTATTTTGCTCATGCTATCGAATAAGAAAATGTAGAAAAGGATTTAATTTTCCTCATGAAAATTGACTTCTCGTGTGGAGAAGATAATAAATGTTAATATCAGAAATCACTAATCATCGCTTATTAACACTAGAAAAAATAACTACTTAAAAGTAATTTTAAATAATTGTTGCAAATATAAAAATCAAATCTTGCATATAATGCTATTTTAAGCAAGTAATTCTAAAAGTGATTTCATAAGCATTTCTTAATATTTATGTTTTTAAATTTAACAGAAATAATGTAAAATATTTACTTCTGTTAAATTTAAGAAATTTTTTTAATAATGTTTACTTAAGAAATAAATTTTAATTTATAATTGTTTCATTTCGTAATCCAGGAAAATAGTTTTATCGACTCTTCCAGTTATTTTCCGTTGTTTATCTGGTCGGCATCTATTCATTAATTTAGTTTCTCATAAAAGTATATAATGTTATTTTTTAACATTACATTGTATAATCATCTGTAATCCCTTTTCATACTGGTATTATGTATGAGTTATAAATATTTCTATAAAAAAATTCAACTAATTATCCTTTTTAAGAGCATCTTAAAAACAATTTATCTAATATTAGTGAAATACAATAACTCTGATAAAATTTATGAATACATTTTTCTAAATAATTGTGTGTAAAGTAAAAAATATAAGTAACGTTTGTTCCTAATCTGCATGCTTTTAATACATTTTAATTGTTTCTAAAAATAGATTTTAGATTGTGTGTAAATGTTTGCTGTTTTTAAATTCTAGTGCCATAAACAAATGTAAACACATATTCTCTAAAATTACTTCAATCCGTTAAAACTGAAACTGGTAATCATTTTAAATACGCAATAATAGTTTGGAATTCAAATTTGAAATATGTTTGTTCCTGAATTTCGATGCATGTAATATCGATGGAATATGAAATTCTAGAATTACAATTTTTTTAGATACTGAATCTTAACTGATGATTATAATGGGTGTTTTTATCTTATCATGTTTTGAATACTTTAAAAAAATACTTTTATTTTCTGAACAATATTTTTTATGTTTGAATTACATCATATACCAAACTTAATAACTATATCTTTTTATAATTAAAATGTATATTTATTTTGAAGTATATGATTTTAATTTTGGGATTTCGTATCTTCCATTTTTTTTTAACGTATCTTGCGTATCTTGTGAAAGTAAAATAATTATTTAGGAAGAAGTTTTTCTAACCCAAGTCGTTAAATCGCCTGGATGAAAATTAATTATCCGAATAATTAATTACTTCCATTTTGTTTATTTTCACAGATTTAACGCAATCTCATGTTTACTTAGGTGCAGATTTAAACCCTTTTATTTTTCTTAATCCCGTTAACGGCTCAATCACTTAAGTAAAATATTTATAAGCGGAGACACTCCTTAAGACTAAGTTATTGAATCGATTTAATCTTTTTTTTTTTTTTTTTTGCTTCCTCAACATATTTGATTTACAGAGTATCATATTTTTCTCCGTTTTATCATTTTATTGAGAATAGTTGCATAATAAGTTGACTGTTTTTTAGTGATTTGCTGCTTTCTGTAAGAAATGCATTAATATGGCATTAACTTTTTTATCAGGCATATTATTTATCAAGATTTATGACTGAATTAATCTTTAATGTAAAATATTTTAAGCAGGTTCTTAATAAATGGACAAATCACCAGCCTATTGATTATGATTATTCAATCTTAATTATTGAATCACTCAAAAAATGAATTTATGATTCGAAAAGAAATTATATTATTTTGGTATCCAAAAAATATTTCTTGTTATATACATCATTATATTATTGTGTATATTATTAAATGTTTTTTGAAATTTATCATTCGTAATTTTAAAGTAACTTATCAAAGTAGCTGTAATTTGTAATAAATATTAAATTTTCATAAAATTATTATTCAAAATCTGACTGATTTATTCTTTTAACTGATATCACATACACACACAAAAATTATGAAACCACGTTTGAACACTCCTATTACTTTAGTTATTCGGAAATACCAATAGATTAAAATCTCTCATACAATCTGAAAATAAAATATTTTTCATTAGAAATTCTTCAATTATTGACTTTATTTTCGTTCGAGTGTTTGATTCAGTAAACATCTGTAATTCAATAATTAAATTTTTTCAATCATATGTTTTAATCTTTGCTAATAAAAAAAGCCTCAAATTAATTTTCAATAGTTTAGAAATAATGAAAACGATAATCTAAAAAAATTAACTTTTATTTCTTTTAAAATTTTCTTATTCACAAAAATAATTTATTTTTTTGAAAATGCATTAACAAATATGTACGTTTTATTTGTTGAATATTCCAAGATCAGAAAATCTGAAGTTATTTTTACATGCAGTCCTTGCTGATATAAAAAGATCGAAAATTTATTTATTTTGAAATATGATTCTCTGAAATTTATATTTTTTGGAAAGTAAGTTGGAAATATTTTTAAGTATCATTTCCTTTCATTTCTCTATATTTTTTTATTTTCGAAATTATTTTGCTTAATTTTTATTACTCTTTTCAAATATTATTCGTTTAATATTATTTTTACTAAACATAATATTTAAATGTTTAAGAAAATATTTAAAAAATGAAAAATAAATAAATAAGTTTTACATTTTAATCTTTACTTTAAAATATACAATGGTTTTTAAATTGGCAACAAATTCATATGTTAAATCTCGCTTGCAACTTTCTGTATATGAATTTAGAACAAAGAATGTTTTCTTCAATGATTCACTTCATTTGATATGTCAGCATTTCAGTGGAATTCAATTTCTTCATTTAGAAACCAAATTAACAAATAGGTAATTAAATAAATGCTATTTTTATGAGAAAAATTTCATTTGTTAAAAGTTGATTGCTTTAAATTTAAACTTATCACACAATTAAAATTCTGTTTTATATATAATTTCTTTTAAATGCTTGAGTTTGACATTATTGAAATATATTTTTAATATATATTTCAAACTCTGCATGCATATTTTTCAATTCATTGATTATTTTTAATTGACTTTCTGTCATTTTTTACAATTATACTTTAAGGTGTAAGCAATTTTTTTAAAAAAATAATTATAAAATTTCAACGATTACAAATTTTTTATTCAATATCTTGTTATAAATTTATTTATAAATTAAAGTTTCTCTTTTAAATTATTTTTGTTATATATATTCTTAATACCTTACTAAATTAAGCATTATTTTTCTTAGTAATATTTCTCTCCTCATCATTTCATATCTCTCTCTCTCATTTACTTTGCACTATCAATTAAATAAACCTTACTAAGATTACCTAATCAAATTTAATGATTACATTTATAAGTGTATTTAGTCAGTTATGGTTAATTGAATATTATGTAGCCTTTATAGATGAGAAAAATGGTGCTTTTTTCAGATTATCTCTTTTTTTAAGATAAAATAGTATATTTATGCTACTTTCAAATGAACTTGTATGTAAAAATTTTTCTCAATCCTTTTAGAAAATTATTTACAAATCATAAAGAATCTTAAAAATACATTTCAGCTTCTAAATGAAATTTGTAAAAATTATCTCATTTGATCTCCATTTCATTGTTCCTATTAAGAATAATTTAAAGGAATATGTTTTAGGAACTTAAATTTTTCACTCTAAAATTGTTTTGATTTTTTAGATTTTATACACACATTTTAATATTTTTAAAATTCATTGTTTCATGACAGATATAATGGAGTAATTTACTATAGATAACTTTTTAAAAGGTGTACTATAATGTGTTTTACTTTTTCAATCATACTAAAATTTTAAGAATGTTGTAGATAACATTTAAAGGTTTATGGATTTTTATTTATATTCTTTTGTTTTCAAAATTAAATTCTTAAGAATAAGATCAATTTAATATCTTTGATTTAATTCTTTAAATCTGTATATGTGTTGAAAGTTAAAGTAATTCCATTTGACATGAAATATCATTAAACTAAAAATAAAGTTTTGATTTGAAGTGTTAAGTGTTTTTGTTAAATATAATTATGACTTATTTAGCCTTTTGACTATGAACTTTTTAATATAATAATAAATTATTTTATATGAATAGTAAAACCTATTTTTATCCTTAAGGTTGAAATAATGGTAAAATAAAGTAAAAAAAACAATTTGATTCAAAAAGAATATAAAATTGTTAAATGATCAAATTTATTAACAAATAAGTAATTTATGAAATTAACAATTTATATTAGTTACCTGCCATCCAAATCAATTGTTATAATTTTCTTCCTGCATAGGACTCTCATTATTTTTGTAATTTTCAAATAAATCTATTTTATGTTCATAAATAATTAATCAAAATTTCATTTCCATGTTTCTTTGTAATTCATATCCAATGAATTAGCATTGCTAAAGGTTTTTTAATGTTAAATCATGGCAATATTCCATTATTAAAAATAATTTTACTTTGTAAAATTCATGAAATTGTTCAATTTTAAAACGAAAATTCTATAAAATTTTAATTTGAGTTTTGATATGAGTTCTAAAATTCCATATCTCGGGCGATGTTTCATACGTAAAATGATATTTAATTACATCTAAATGGAATCTTACATTATATTATAGAAAAAAATAATTATTTCCAATTTGGTAAATTTAAAGTAAAAATGTTATATCATGCAGATTCATACAAACGGTTATCTTATTTCATTGTAAACTTTTTACTGCTCATTGATAATATGAAGATATTTGTGAATTTTTAAAAGAAATTATCTTTCTGTTAAAATTTTTTGTGTTTTGCATATTAAGAAATAAATTATTTTCAATACTATATTAACTTTAAATTGCAAGTTTATAGAATTATTCTTATTAAATCAATGGACTTATTGTAAAATTTATAAAAAATATTTAATTTATACTAATATTGTTTTGTATAAATTAAATATTTTTAAATTAATTATGCTAATATTGTTATTATACAATATAAATATTTAAAAAAATTTTTTTAGTTTATATTTTCTTTTTATTTAAGATGTTCAATAACTTAGTTTAACCTTAACATGATTGTTTTTGCACAGTTTAAATATACTAATGATTAACAAATTATTTTCAAAATTGTCTATACGATGTTTGATGTTTCTGATAGTTATACCTCCACACATTAATATTTATATAATATGAAATATTTATAAAATTAATTGACAATTAATTAATTTAGAGTTTTATTACATGCTTATTTTTAAATCATCAATACTCTAGAAAGATACATACTATAGTCATCGTTATGATAAATTAAATTACTTTCTCTGTTTAAGTTTCCATTTATTCAATATTGTGTTATTATAATAAACATTATATGGTTCAATTTTTTTGCAAAAGTTTAAACTTTATAAATAATTAGGTGTTTTAAAGGTTATCTGAAATAGCATGATCAGAAAGAAAGGAATATTATGGTTGGCTTAACTACTTTATCTCCTAAAATTTTTATCTTATTTTTTATCAAATAAACTCATCACAGAATCATTGCACAAAACCAGTCATTAACCGCTTTGTAATCCCTTTCAATATTTGATCTCATCATTAAATCGCGAATCGTTTTTAAGAGATAGAAACGAAAGGGGAAAAAAAATTATTACATACATCCAGATGTTTTTAGAAATTATGATCACTGGACCAGACGTTCTTTTTTCTAGCTTGGAGATTTCGATACCGATTGCCGAGAGTCATCGTCATCGTTTGGTGGTTAGGTTGTAAACGACAAACAAGACAAAAACAAATTTGCTTCCCCAGAAAAAAGAAATGTTTTAAGTCAACTCACGTAAGGCTGCTGATAAGGTCGCTCACAAGAGAAGCAGAGAAACTTTAATTTTATTTATTTTTAAGTGTTGGGCATAATCGCTTTTCGGAGGGTGACGTTTCGAAGATTTACGATTATCGTTCTTGTATATTGTTTCTTCTCGAGGTTCTAAATCGTGAGAAACATTCCGTGCTGTGCATTCTGTATTGGATTGGATTTCTTTCCGCGAGAAACACACCACCAGAAATGTGTTCAACCATCCATCTCAAAAACACTTTTTATACTTGGATATTTTTTTTTGCCTCTGTCCTGAGAAAGAATAAAGTAAGCGCCCTGCGAAAAAAAGTCTGATATTTTTAGTTGTTTCTTTCTAGCCGTTCTCGGCGTTCGCCGAATGTGGTTTTAATGACGAAAGTTCCTCCTCGCTGCAAATAAAACAGTTTATGTTCTTTTGTAAGAGACGGTCGCGTAAGCTTCGTATGCTAATGTCATTCGCGTGGAAGATTGTTGTGTGTTTCCGGGCATTTGGGTGGGTGGAATGAGGTTTCTACAAAAACTAAAAGGAATCCGACTATCTTCTTTCAGTAACGATGGAAAATGCTACTTATACATATTAATAGGTATTTCTTTTAAGGAATGTCTTTGTCTCTTTCATTTGCTTTTTTACAGTATATGAAAAAAATTTTTTTCTGAAATAAAATAAATAACTTGGAATTTTTATCGTGTATTAGTTTTCATTTATTCTTGAAACACTGCAGTTAACATATGTAATACTTTCACCATGAAATCTATTATTTTGGATGGCATAGATGTTTAAGGATTTCATATCAGATTATTACAGCTTTCAATATAATATGTTGCCAGTTCAATATTATAAGAAAAAATATTATTATATAGGTGTTATGGATTAAAATAGTATTAAGTACATGTAAATGATGTGTTTATTATTAATCACACATATATGGGTGTATATGAGTTAGAGGGGAATAATTTAACATAAATAGTAAACAATGCAGTAAATAATAAGCTATAATGTACGTGTATTCTTCGTATAATCAAACTCATCATATCATTTCAACCTTATGCTAATGCTTCCTTAATTAATTATATTTTAATGTTAAATTTTAACCTTTTAAACCAAGAATAAGTAAAAATAAATATTACGAAAATAATTGTTTATAATTAATCAAATTTTAATACATTTACCTAAGTTCGAGAAAACAATTTCATGTATCTAAATATTGTAATATTTTTTATTCTTTATCAAATGATGAAAATATGTTAATTGTAATAAGTAATATGTTAATTGTAATTATAAATTTTTTGTTATTTTTAATCATTTTTATAAGAAAAGTTACATTATCTTAATGGAAAAGTTCAAGTAAAACCTAAACATGTAAGGAGTCTATAAATTAGTAATTTTTCATTAAATGTCTCTAAAATATGTTCCAGTGAACTTTTGATAACTGAGATTTTCTTTCTTCTGATCTTTTTGATTTTAAGCAAAAATGTTTTTCAGAACAGTATTATTTCAATAGTATTTTAGTGCTTGTTTTTATTCAATTTTATCATTTTTATCTTATTAAAAATTTGTCATATCAAAACAAATATTTTCAAAACTATAGTAATACTATATTTAACATTAAAAGTCCTTACAATACAATGTCATTTTACTATAAGTATCTCTTTTTCTCTCTTAATCGCTGGGTAACTACATTTTATTTATAATTTAACAATTCTAAATACTCATGTTGAAATTTTTCTCTAATTGTGTAAAATATGACTACCAGCTGGAATTTCTTAATAAAAAAAAACTTTTAAGCCAAAAATGTTTTATTCTTTTTTTGAATTAACTAATATTAATCATTTAATATTTCTTGTTATGTGCGTAGGAATAATAATCTAGAAAGTAAATTCATTTGAATCTATAAAAATGCATGCATCTTATTTCGTGTCATAAAAAATTGATTTCTGAGAATATTTTATCATTTTTTTACAAAAAATATAAATTTAAACTTTTAAATTGAAAAATTATGTTCATGAAACATTTCAATAATGAATGAAACTAATATTTTTGACCATTAAAATTCTTATTATGAAAAAGCTATTTGCTGATTTTTAATTTATTATCTGGAAATGAATTAAATTTTTAAAAAATTAAAAAATATATGATTTTTTTATGCATTTTTAATTTCACAATACGTTTTTTATTCTATTGAAATATAAATTGCAATTTCAATCCAATCTTATTATTCAAATCTCACATTTAATTGTTTCTACTCTAAGATGATTTTTTTCTCTCTTCAATTTCTTTTAAATCTTTCAGTTTGGAGAACTTGTACACATTTTTAAATTTATTTAAAATACTAACTGATTTGCTTAAAGTTAATAATAACATACATACATAACATACATACATACATATATATATATATATATATATATATATATATATATATATATATATATATATATATATATATATATATATATTGAAGAAATTTTCCTACACGCTAATAATTTCTCAAAATAATTTTACATTACAGCATATATATAGTAATAATGAAAATGATTTTTAGTAAAAATTTAATGGAATAAAAGTTTAGCAAAAGCATATTAATTACACAGCGCTTTTATATTTTGAATTCCGAAAAAATAAGATACTATTTTAAAACGTACATTCTTCAATGTTTACAAAGGTATGTAAAGCATTTTACGTTAAATTAATCATTTGAAATTAGTATGTAAATATATATATATTATACTTATAAAGAATAATGTACAACAAATCTTTAATTAAATACGTAAAATATATTTCTGTCATATGCTTCCAATTATTATTCTCCAATTCTTTTGTGATTATCGATGAATTAACTCATTTATTAAAACATATTTTACCATAGTCAACTTTAATAAATTTGAAATATTTATTTGATAAGTGGCTTGGATGATTTTTTCTACTATTCCATCTTATAGCTAAAATAAATATTAATTTCATCATATATATTGTAAATATTTGTAAAATTGTATTAATATTATGGATTTCATTATATTTTTTATAAAGAAATTCAATTTAATTGTCCTATTTAAAATATTTCGGAAATAAATGAACGTATTCATGCTCTTCACTGATGATAATTATTAACTATTTTAAAGGAATGATATATTTAAAATATAAATAAAATCAACTTTCTACTACAATACTCTGAAAAATTATTTTAATTTGTAAACTTTGATTTCCTTTAAAGAGGAAAACACATTTAATGACATTTAAACATAGGAAGTATATATCAATATAATTTCAACTTTAAAATTAAGGTTCTTGGAATTGTAATCATTGCTAATGAGGATTGATATAGCAATGGTATATGAGTAAATGATATAACAATCATATTTAGAAATCACAGAAAAATTTAAATAATGGATAAAGAAATTATAATTTATCTTGAATTTAAGTATTCTAGTTTATAAAAATGAAAATATAATAAATATAACAGTCCAATTTTAAATTTGAACATGAATAATTTAAAAATTTAGTTATTAAATTCGTAATTTAACTGTAATTATTTTGCAGTTAATGTTGAAACGTTAGGAGTGATATTTTAGCTAATGTATACTTATTTTAACTTTAATTTTGAGTCTTAAATATTGCACGCTGAAAGGAATATAATCATGGCCTATACATAAGTTAAAAAGCTAGAGTGACGAGAGAACAATAATATGTGGTGGTAATGCGTACCGCCAAAATCTTACCTTTGTAATTATTTCTGCACGAAGCTGGGTGTGACGTGAAGAGAAAAGCGCGCGAAAAACGTTGCGTCACGCCGGATCCCAAATTGAAACAACTTGAGCTACTTGGAAAACAAAGTTTACCCGCTTGCGAAGTTTATTGCGTTTCCAGAGGGTAAATTAAGGGGGTGCAGATTGGCAACAGGTTTATATATACATATATTTCTTTTGGTTTATTTTATTTTTCGGTCTCATCAGGTGCCCTTCCACACCGGTAGGGCCCCTATTTCAAGTTCAGGGAACTTCGACTGGGGGAACCAAGGAGGCCACAAGGGAAAGTAACCGTTCAAGGTCAATGTGCATATTCCTTTATTACTATTTCACCCGGTACCCATGTTCAACAATTTTATTCAAAATTTACCCTTTTTGAAAAAAAAAATCATTCCCCGTTAAAGGAATGGTTTCTGAACCATTAAAAAAATTGACAAAGTTATTATTTAAAATATATATTTTTATTCCTATTTTTAGTTTAAGATAAATACTGACTCAGCCATTTCAGTGTATACAATAATCAAAACACAGTAAATACACTATGCATACTAATAAGGGAAGTGATATTTAATAGAATTATTTGAAAGTAATGAATACAAGTATAACAAGAGTGAAATATATGAATATTTTCTTACATTATAATTGAATTCATTTATCTTCTAATTTAGAAGTTATTTGAAAATATTGAATCAAAACTTTTTATTTAAATATAAGTTGAATTAATTTTTAATTGTATGATTACTTTTATTTTTTTATAAACTAATATATAAAATCTAATGTTTCTCCCCTTAGTTTTAAACTGTATCTAAGCGAATGAAGTCTGGATTCACCAGACACAATTTCACGCGTGTGGTTTTAATATCACTTATTTTAATCAAAATTACCTCTCTCTCCATGGAAGAAAAAAAAAAAACTTTAGAAAAATTAATAATTATAAAAATGTACACTTAATTAATTTATTATACTCACCAGTTTCAATTATACCATAAATTCCTGTAAGCTCAGCTTTTATTTTGAATTATTTTTACTAAGCAAAAATTCTGAACAGATTAATGCTTATAAAATTTTATTATTAACAAACATTTTTTCACTTCATCAAAATTTGCTCCTTATTGATGAGGAAGTAATTTATGACAAATAACAGCATTACCATCTACTTTCCATACAGTTAACAAGAATTTTAATTGAATTTTGGACCGAAATTGTGATACTTGCAATTAGATGTTCGAAATGATTTAATTGAGTCGAACGTGAAGCACCGAGACTCTCTCTTCCGAATATCTTCCCCAACTTCTCCAAATAAACGTTGGCGAACTTTGCAGAGCATGCAGCGTTCTATGTAAATAGAATTACTCTAGGTTTCCAGGAGATTTCAATGATAGCTGTCTAATGCTTGCCTAATTATCTAAATAAATCGAGAGAACCACCTTTTGAAATTCTGGATGACTTGGCGTTTATTCCTACGCTTTGGATGGAGGCACCAAGTCTTCGCTTTCCAGTATTTACGACGAGAAGTAGTGCCAAAGTAAACAATGTGGCATTCTGTAAATAAACTTCAAATAATTCTTGTGTTCGAATTTGTGGATTCTGAACTTAGTATCGCTCTGCAATGAATTTTATTTATTTAAACAATTCCCGATAGATTTGAATTACATTGATACTAATTTCAAACAGCTACATATCTGTAATTATTTTTATGAAATAATTTCACAAGTAAATATTTTTATTCAATTAAAGTAAAACTGATACAAGTTACCTTTACCTAATACTTCAAAGATTATAGAACTTTAAGTTAAAGAAATAGTGCGTAAAATGTCATGGGATATGACTAGAGTTTCTCTAATGAATTTTAAAGAAGAATTTTAGAGATTTTATATATATATATATATATATATATATATATATATATAATCTCTAAAATTCTAATATTCTCTTCTAATATTCTGCTTTCTGAAATTCTATTATGTAAAAGTTAATTTATAATTGATGCATATATATATATATATATATATATATATATATATATATATATATATATATATATATATATATATATATATATATATATATATATATATATATATATATACATCAATTATAAATTAACTTTACATAATAGAATTTCAGAAAGCAGAATGTTAGAATGCATGCTTTTATTTTGATTTTGGTTAGCAAATATATTTTTCCTTTCTATCGTTTTCCATAAATATGCATCTTTCTTCTCTTTCTCCAAAAATAGGAGCTTGTCTTTAAGTACTTCTTATAATTTTGATTTATGTAGATGTCGTATTTGCAGATGAAATGCCGTTGTGCATATCTTTCTGTTCTAGAATGAATAAGTTTAAAGGTATATCTCACATTATGTTAAGGTATTTACATTATTACATATTATATTAAAACAAATTTGAATCGTATGCACTATAATTCATACAGGAAGAAAATTTTAATCAACTCGTTAAACATCTCTAAAATTAGAAAGCATAAATTTATTCTACTTTATTTTACTATTTTGAGGCCACTACAAAATTTTAACACGTTTCAAATTAGAGCTATGATTTCTGAGTTTAATATGAGTACGTATACAATATTTATGAGAACATCTGTAATGTTTAAATGCGTGTAGACAAAAATTTAAACTTTACCGATGTTAATTGAAATGTAAAACCAGTTTCAAAATAAAACATTCAAATACCTTTGCACACTCTCCTCAATCAAGTAACTAACTCGATTTTAAGTTTTTATTGAAAATTTGCTTTTTTACTATACATATAATTGAAATATGTTTCTATAGTATTTTGAAAATATTCATCAAGGATATTTTTATTGGTGTTTCGACTGAATATTTGTACGCAAAATTTATAAAAAAAATTTTTTATATAATATGCACAATGATAGAGTATCCATACGCCTTAAAAACATGTTTCTTCGAATCAAATCCTATCTGAATGAGTTATTGCAGAGACCAAATTGTAATTCTGTTTTTAAATATTCTAGTATCATGAAATTTTTAAATCAAAAATTGGTATAAAAATTGAATTCACATTTCTATAGTAGTGTTAAAAATAAAAATATTTCTATATAAAACTTTTCCTAGTCCAAGGATATATTATCACTTCTGTTATGGCAAAACAGTTGTATTTTGTTAATCTTTTTGTGTAAAATTTGGTAAAAAAAGAGAGAAAAATGGAGTAAAAAAAGAGAGAAATATTTCACGCACACACACTTTACGGAAAGTTTAGAAGCACAGAGCTATTGCTACTATATTATGCATAATTCCTCACAAGGTGCACGCAGTATGCAAAGAAATTATACGCACGAAATTTAATCTCAAACTTTACTCTTCCGAATCTCAATTCTAGTGGTTTGATTAGGTTAAAACGTACATGGCGTTTTTTCGAAAAGTGTTAGGTATAGCCCTATGTATGATTTTCCAATTGTTTACATTGTTTCGGTAGTTCTCATAATCTGGAACAGATGACAAAAATTAAAAAAAACTTTCTAAAAATTAAATGAATACTATCAATGCATCTATGTGGGTTAATTTTTATTTAAAAGTTTTTCAGAGTTTACATAATAAAATATTATTGACATTTTGGGAAATATTGTGCCTGGAAACAAGATCTCCTAATTTTGAATTGGATTTTAATGACATCAATACTTTGCTTATTCTTTTCTCAATAGCATGGAGCCGTCAGACCACGATTTAATAATAAAATTCATCCTGTTAATCTTCATACTTATGACAATTGGACAAGTCAAGTTCGTTAGCCGACTGCTACGAAATTAAGTCAGAAAGGTGCGTCTTTCGTTTAATAAGAGCACCTCGAAATGAAACTACGATTTTGCTCTAACACTTCTCTGATAGATATCACTAACTTTCTTACCTTTGATCTGAAGGGAGAGTAAATATTTTCCAGACCATTACACCCATGGTAACTGTTTAACAACCGACCACAGAACTTCCGATTCCACAGATTTAACGAGCACGAATGTCGCTTGAAGTCGGAGGTTCTTTGATGGCATTAGGAATCAAACCCATTCCTTCCGAATGGAAGGAAGATCTAACCACTAGGTTACCACAGCTCCATACATTTCGTCTTAACATGATAATATGTATATTATAATGAAGATACTGATTTCATAAAAAAAGTGGAACAATGTTTTAGTCAAAAAAATAGCATTTGAATAATGTTTTAAAAGTTTATCTCAATTTCGTTTCTACGGTATTAATTACATACTTATGAATACTATTCCACTGTCCTTGTAAATGATTCTTTTGAAACTTCTATAAATTTGGTTTGACATGATTACTTAAGACTTATTTTCTCTGTCAGTAATTAAAAAATACCGATATGTAAACTTCCTGTAAAAAGTGTTTTTCAGTTTACGATATGTAGCATAAATCAGGACAGTTATTTCTTATTTTAAATTCAAAATATTTGCAGTTTAAAGTATTTTTATACTATCTCACACACACATTTAGTATATGGATGAAGTTATAGTACTCTTATAACATTTTATTGTGAAAAATATGATCTGACACAAGGAAAAAGCTATAGTTGTAAATTAAAGAATTATTCAGGGTTATTTCTAAAATATTTTACATAATACCAATACCATATAATTTCAAGTAAATAGCATCGCAACGAATACAAGATGCTACATGAATAACATTTTCAAATTAATGTGCTTAGCATCTTTCATTGTAGATTAAATCTATTATGCCAACATACACTCCACGCTTTATTTTACAAGAATTTTCACAGTGACCAAATCTTCGATATTTTTGAACGTCTACATCATGTCTTCTTTTCAAGGTTATAACTTGTCAAATACTTAAGACTCATTTGTAAGAAATGTTTTCGACGGCATAAGTGATGCATTTTGGATAATTTATCGAAGCATAAGGATTTGAAAAGAGTATAAATGATAGCTTTTGAACTTCGCTTCATTTTGAGAAATCAATAATTCATTTTTCAGTTACAGTAAAATTTCTATGAAAGTTGAGATCGGATGTTGTAAAAGGAATTTCATGCCTGCAAATTATTCGAACGTATTCTAGGAAAGTAAACGTTATTTTCGTAAACTTGGAA
Source organism: Latrodectus elegans (assembly GCA_030067965.1). Classification (NCBI taxonomy): domain Eukaryota; kingdom Metazoa; phylum Arthropoda; class Arachnida; order Araneae; family Theridiidae; genus Latrodectus; species Latrodectus elegans. Next base: position 28,874,370 of record CM057814.1, read on the forward strand.
ACATTCGTATATAATTATTAAACATTTTGTATGATGGTAGTTTTTAAATAGCGCACTTAATAATAAGTATTAAATCTTACATTTCCATAAGTAATAATTACGTACAATATATTAAAAAGATAAGAAAAAACTCAGGAGTTCTCAAAATGTAAATCAAAATAATATATATGAACACATTTTAAACTTTTCAATTAAAATAATTAAATAAATTCAATGATTACTTAACTTGTGATAAAATAAAATGATTACAAAAGTGTAGTTTTTTACACTTCCTAAGAATTTTGAAACGATTAAAGTCGTTGAATTCCCTTTAAAAAAATTTACTTATTGATATTATGCTGTTAACATTTAACTAGTAGAAGTTAAGTTATCATTCATTTTTACTTGTTAACCTTTTTTTTATTAAATTTTTTGTATGTATGTGTAGTGTGTGTTTTGTAGAAAATATTTATTAGAATGTTCAGTAATTCATGTTATTCATTCTTGCATGCTTGTGAGTACAAGGAAAATATACATTTTAACTAATAAAATATAAAAAAATAATTTAAGATAAATGCTAAGCTTAAAGGTTTGTATTAAAAAAAATAGTGTACAAAAGTTTTAAAATCAAAGGAATTTTTAAATTTTTAAATTCGAAGCAATTTTAAACGTTTTTAATCACAAATATCTAACTTTAAAATCAATTCAAAGTTTCAAAATTCAAAGAAGGTGAACAAAACTTGGAGGCCATAACATTCTACTTGTAATCACATATTTGTATACTTCATATCTATAAGAATTTTATTGGAAACAGAAAAATGAAATATGCTCGATGAATTTGATAATAATCACATTTGTGTGTGCATTGAGGTGAAATAATTTGTTTGAATTCATTGTAATATCTTTATTTAAAAAATTAAAACATGTTACTTAAATAAATCTTTGTTCCGTCATGTCCAAAGAGTATTTGATTTGATATAAATTGTATTAATCAATTTCTGTTTAACCTGTTATATACTGAGAAAAAAGATTTTTTATTTACATTTATTAACTGTATACTTGTTGCTTTGCTATAATATAATTATTTATCGGAGTATTTATTTCTTTAAAAACTGCTTGGGAGTTTACTTTAAATGCACATGTAGCTGTGATTGAGCTATAGTTTTTACTAATTTTTCGCCTTTTTTTTTTTTTTTTACTAATGTTTTTGAATGACCTCCGATCACTTTCATATTAATTTTAAGGTGTTGTATATTTAATTTTCAGATCAATAATCAACTTTTTCTGTTATTAAATATGACGTTTTTTATTTATTTTTATTTTGAATAAATTTATTATATATTTATAATAGACGTATAATAGACGTATTTTGAATAAATTATTAAATTACCAATAAACATCTTATTACAAGAAATAAAGATTAATTTTTAATAGTTATTTTTTCTAGAAAAAATATTCATGTTATTTAAAAATTTGTTTTAAGTGCGTTTTTAAAAAAGCAAGAAAATTTAAAAAAAAGAGATATGTTTAAATTAAAAACTTCTTATAAGAATATTATTAGTTTGAATACATTTTTATTTAACTTTAGAATTACGTTTTGAAAGAGATGTTGAGAAATCTTTAGAACTGCACGTTTAGAAAGTTTTTCTAAATTTTATTTTCTGCAATTTCAAAAAAATATCAGTTGAATTGGAAAATAATTTTTCATTTTAACTTTTTGTAATAATAAAAAAATATGAATCGATAATTAAATGAAAATATTGTGTGTGCTTATATTTGAAACTAAAAAGTTTATAATAAAGTAACAAAATTCTTTTTTTTTTCGAAAAAAGATTTTATTTTATTTTTATGTGTTAAATATTTGATAGTTGTAAATTATATCAATGGTATTTAGTTTTTCTTAAAATACATAAGCGATAAATGTGCCTTTTTTATTTTAAAATAGGAACCTTATAAATTTTCGCTGTGCTGTCAAAAACTAATCAAATCAAAATTATGAACTAAAAAAATGATCAATATTACTTAACAATTTGGTTTAAGTATGTTTACCTAGATTAAGAAAATTTAAAAAAGAGAAGTTTTTAAATTAAAAAAAATCTCTTTAAAGAATACTATTGGTTTGAATATAATGACAGAAATGTTCAATTAATACTTATTATTGAAACAAAAATCCAATATATATCAGCTATTTCCAATAAAAATTTAATTAGATTAAATGTTTTCCCTACATTATACATTATAATAATGATTAAAATTGTAAGTTTGAAATTATTTAACTTTATATTAAACCACACCTTTGAAAATTCTTGTTAACATATAAAATATTATCAACTGTATAATTTATAACATGAATATATGAATAATAAATTAAGGGGAAAAGATTATTTTTAAGTGACAATTTTTTTTAGAAATACTTTAACTGTACACCAATTACAAGCAAAATGCTTTCTGTCTGGATGTAATTTTTATTCACTTAATCTTTTATTATCTTACAATTTTAGTAATTAATTTTACAAATTTATTTTTTTTAAAGGAAATAGAAAAATTTTGAATGTATGTTTTTGAAAAATTTTTAAATTTTTATTTTGGATTCTGTTAGCTATCGTTTGAATAGACTTTTTTCAGTAAATGTTTTTATATGTTATTTTATATTAAAGTTATCGAACAAATGCTAAATTAAATATTATAAAAATATAATCCTATGGTAATAAAATAATATAAAGTAATAGGGTATATTCAAGAAAAATAATTTTCATTCATCTGTTCTGTAAGTAGTAAAATATTTCCTGTTTAAAATATCTTATTATTTCTATTTATTTGAAGTGATTTATTTTATCATCTTCTTAGCTTTATTCTTCTTTATTTATTGTTTTTCCATCTAACATTATTAAATTGTAACATATTCCTATTTTGAAAATAAATTATTATAAAATTTTGTTGTATGAAAAAAATAATAAGAAAATTATCCAGTAATTTAGATTTAATAATATGATAAATAAAATTAAAAATAAGCAAAGTTCAAATATTAAAGTAATTTTATTAATATTCGCATGCTTTTTAATTACTAGGAGATTATTTTTTTTATCAAGCCATTAACTATTGTCACTTTTATATAAAAAAAATAAATAAAATAAAATAAAAAAACATGTATTTCCAATTATTTAAATAAATAATACTAGGCATTGGTTTGAAATTACACTTTATATTATATTTTTTAATGTTAAGATATATTACTGGCAATGTGGGTGATTAAATTTTAAACGTTTCCAATCTTTTCCATATTGTTATTTTATATCCTTTTAAGAGAAATTTAGAATAAAGAAAAATAACTTGTGAATAAGAAGGATGTACTTGTGCACTTTTAAAACATATGATAATATCTCTCAAATTGCTGAAGAGGTCTTTATGAACGTGAATGACCCACTTCTGTAGAAAATCGTAGCTCTCCAAATGTGATTCAGGCTGTCTTTGGAACAAAATAACGTAATTTTTTTTTACCTAATAATGCTTTCGAGTACCCGTTTATTGTTGCCATCTATTCTATTATCCATAGAACCCTTACACTGTTGAAAACATTCTTTCATATCCATATTTTGGATAATCGATAAAAAAACACTTCATGTATTTATATTTAAATTAAAATGATAAATTTACACGTTAAGAAAATTATTAAGAATATATTTGTTGATAAAAAATTGTTTCATAATAGCATTGCACATTTTTGCTTTTTTTTATTTTACAATTTAAATGATTATTAAATGTAATCAATTTCATTGATGATCTATTTCTCTTATTTGCATGGATTAGGAGGAAATAAATTAATTTTTCGATTATACATTTTTTAAATTTCATTGAAAGGTGTCAGCTTATTACTTAATTAATATTTATGTTTTGTCATCACTATTTCTTGTACATAAGTTTGTTAAAATTAATTTGTTATTGATCTAACAGCACTGTAAAAATTGTTTATATCATTTTACAATGATATGCACAATTATGTTGTTCTACATGATTCCACTTTTCGAAGTAGCTATGCATTATTTTGCAGTGCTGTTTTATTTTCATTTGAAATAAATATTAATTTATTTTGTAAAAATCAATTTTTGAATATTTGGTTATGTACTCAAAGTTAAGGTTACGCTGATTATAAATTATACATTTGTAAATGATTGATGTTAAGGAATGAAAATCCAAAAAATTGTGAATAGATTTTAAAATGTCAAATTTTATTATATATTTATGCTGTGCTATAGGAATTTTAAAACAGTTTGTTCTAATTATTTTAAAATTAAAAATAACAATTGGAAATAAAGATTTGCATACGATTATCTGAAAATGGATATTCTTTTATGTAACGATTTATTGATATATTTTAAAGACAATTCATTGAAAAAATCACTTGCGGATATTTGAAGTTTCTCAATTTTAAATTTTATAGTCGTCTCTAAAAAATTTATAAAAGTGAGATTAACTGGAACGAAATATGACAGTAAATTTAAATGAAACATGTTGTGTATGTTTGATTTGTTCACATCCTATTGTTGACACTTAATGCAGATAGTCTGAATTGAAATAAATAATAAAAAATTCACCAACATTTTATTTATTTTGTTATGTATTATTGTCTATATGTTTATCTATTATAAAATCTTCGCGTATTAGCAAAATGTGTATCACTACTGAAATGCGATTGTTAAAAATATAAATTATATTTAGTAAATAATTTGAAATAAATCTATTTTAGTTTTTCCAGAATAAAGAATTCCTAAAATTTGTGTTTTAAGTTTAAAATCGTAATCCAATTGTTGGTTAGTTTATTCTCAAATGTAAACAAAAATGTTTACATGTAATTAAACAATCTCAAAGGTTATAAATTTAATGAATTACTCATTTAGTCTAATGCTTTGAATCAAAAATTGAGCTTTTGCCTTTCCAAATTAGGATTCCAATCGCATGAATCCTGATGAAATTTTTTCTACAAACTAAAACTGGCTACTAAAAATAAAATGTACTTTTTTTGTTGTGCAATCAAGAAATAAAATTAATTTTTTCAAACGCACGTTTTTATCACTTTTACTTGAATTTTTTCTTCTTATAGACATTTATGAGTTTCAGGTCAGTAAAGTAGCTGAATTAGAGGTAATCAAACTTACAAAGCTTCTGAGCTACCGCACTGTTTTTAAAATCGCATTATAAGCTACCAAACAAAATACAAACCCCAATTTTTAAAAAATAATTTTTTTTATCATCAATAAACTTATTTTTTGTTGAAATATGAATGAAGTTAGTAATTAATAAAAAATGTAATAGCAGGTTTTTTATTTTAAATCAGACTTAGTTACTGTAATGTGAAGGATGGAACTATTTTTTACTGTCAACAGGTTTTGTAACATAAGGAGAGTAGGTAGTAGATGTCATTCGTATATAGTCGACCAAGTTGTTAGTCAAATGAGTTTCTCTATAATAAGTTCCAGTACTGGAACAACTCATTTCCCACAGAAGTATGGAGCTGAATGTTGTCTTTACTTTGAGGCAAATCAAATGGTTATTTTTTAGGAAAAATGGCAAATATTTTCAGCGTTTGAAGAAAAGGCATTTCATATATATACATATATATATCATTGAGAAAATGAATAAGTTTTTACCCCATAGCAGTATTATCTTCTTAAAAATCAAAATTCTCTAATATTCAAAATGGTAACATTTAAGCATGCTCTTCTGTTAAATGCGATTTAACACATTTTACAACAAATGAAATCCATTTGAAATCTCTTAAGTATTCGTTTAACTCCTTTTCTGAAATAATTTGAACGTATTGAGGATTCGAAGTTATTTAATGAGAACACTAATGCTATCCTCAAATTTCTCTCTCAGCTACCAGTACATTGCGGTCAACTGGTAGGCGATCACTGCGCTGCAAAGGCTTTTTTATACTATCCTATAAATATACATGTTTTGACAAGTTTCCACGAGTCCTATTTTATAATTATTAAAACATTATGTTTGAAGGGCTTTTTCTGACTTTCCTATCATATTAGTATTATCACGCTCAAATTTGTGATGCCGTATCAAATGGAATCATTTTAATGATCAGATACAACAAAATATTTGAAATTTATATTATATATTAATATTTTATATTCGTTTTTTTAAATATTTTATTATGGAAAAAATACTTTTTTGTCATATAATTTTCCCTGATATGAGATATTTAAATCATGGCAGATCGCCAAATGGCAGTTTTGTACTAGAGATTTATTATTTTTAAATCCTGTCTGTATGAAGACGTTCAAAGCCTAAATTCAAGGGAGTTTGATCGATGTATGTAGAGAAACTCTCCTAAAATGAATCTAACTTTTCTTATGGTTGGAAATAATATTTATTAAAAACTTTTCAAAATAAAACTGCACAAAAATACATTGAATAGCAATTATGACCAACTCGGCCGTTTATTTGCCTCCACAAAGACTCACTAGTACACCTTATATAATGAGACTTAATGCAATTACCTTTTTGTTACGAAAGAAGATAAATCATGGTTATATTTAAAATCATGACGTCTCCCATTATTAGAAAATGTGCATACTAACCATTACACTTATGCATCCGAAATTTACTCAAATGCCTACAAATCCAACACTATTCCTTAAAAGTTTTCAATGCTGGTGATTTGTGAATTATATCAAAAATGGCTCTGAATAAAGCTTTAATTAAAAAAAAATTTGGCCAATTTTTAATTTAAAAAAGAAATAAAATTAAATAAGTTATTGTTTAAAGAATATTTAGGTACTTATATTTCCTCTGAATATAAAATTCTTCTATCCATTAATTGATTTCGCAGTAACCTTACTAAAGCGTGCACGTAGTTTTTAAGTGATAATTTAGTAAAAGGAAGAAATTAAATTTATCACTGTTTTTTAATTTACATAAAAGATCATTTAATTGACCTCATTATTATACAGAAATTTTATGTCATATTGTGAGGAGGGGAAACACTTATATAAGTGCATTGATTTTCGATTCAGTATTCCAGTATCCTAAAATTAGTAATAAATTTGATATCGTAATGTTAGAGAAAATTTTGAAACATTGTTACCAATTAAAAAATTTTAAAGGGTTATTTATCTGTATACTGATTGTAAGGTAAGCAATGCCGCTATTTTAAAAGAGAAAAAAAAAAACATTTCTGCTTTATTAAATTTTAATAGACAGCTTAATGATTACATTTCTATTTTTTTTTTCTTAAAAATTGCTTAAATTAGTAACTTTACTGGTAATTTGTTTATGTTATTATTTTTCTCTCGTGAAATTTTATTCATATGTTTTTTCATTTAAAATTGATCTCCGACGAAAAAGTTAATTAGCTTTTCTACGATTCTGTGGCACTTTATCCGTGCTTTCGTGATTAAATTGAAAAATCCTGACTAACTTGTTCCTGTTTACACCTTTACGGAAGCTCAGAACTCTTGTTCACAACTTTACTTTTATTTCTAAATGTCATGATTAGTTTGAAGCAATCTGAAAAAGCATTTCCTCTTTTTTATTTCGTGGTATTATCATCACCTTATTTTTCCTATTCTATTATTCAAAGGCCATAATTTACCAATTATCACTTACTGTCTGTAGGTGTTAAGTGATTTCTACCGAAGCTTTTTGGTTAGTATTGGCACTAACAACTTCCTCTGTCATTGTTGCAAACACACACCATAGGTCGGTACCTCAATATAAAAGATCTCGTGATCGAACACTATTAACGTTCGTCGCCGACGCAGACGATATTCTCAGATTGCAACAGCTCCCTCTACCGGCTCAGGAGAAAGGAGCAAGGGAAAGCTCTTTTGGGTTCACGCTCTACGACGCGAGACGGCACCACGGGATAGGCTTTTTAAAAAAGTCACGTGAGTGCGGGATGGGCGCTCACGACTATCACGCGCGCCCCTGCCTTTTTTCAAGTCACGTCCAAGGAATCCATCATGTGAAGAAACGGGTTGTCCACCTTCGGACTATCCTCCGTGAAATCGGAGACTTCGCGCCATTTTCTTGTGGCAACCTGTGCGTGACCAAAGATATTCCAGAGAAGGGGAAAAAAAACAATGACTAAGTTCTAGAGTTTAGATAATACAAATGCCAGGATAGGATGAACCACCACTAATTCTATCTGATGTATTCACGTTACACTGTATCGCTTTACATATTTGTCTTCGACCTGTATGCCTAGAACGATAACTTACGAATTACGAAGACAAATGGTTAGAAGTACTCAAAATTTTAAATAAAACTTGTCCGATTTATTTGTCGTGTTTTAGTTGTATTTCAAAAGGGCGAAGAGTAATCCTACTGGCAGGAGTGACAGTTACGTCTAGTCTGTTTGAGTTATGGTTCAGGAGGTTTCAAAAATTAAATTTACTGAGAAGGTGTACTTATCATACGGTGTGAATGAAATTGTGAATATGAAAATTTATGGAAGCTTATTTTATTTTTGCCTTATTTGACAGACAGTATGTCAATTTTCGTAACAACTAAAAAATATTTTTCTTTCGATAAGCTTTAACAAAATGTTAAGTTGAAAATGAACTATTAAATAATTAATAGTAATATAAAAAATTATGCTATAAATTTTCTAAATACGGCACAAAAAATCAAACTAATCAGGATACAGTATTAAGCATGAAAATTACTTTTTATAAATATAAGTGTTATTTTTATTTAACTTTATCATGCATATAAAGCCAATGTGTTTTTTAAGATTAAATTTAAAATTTATTTTTTATTGTAATCGTATACCAAATGTTAAAAAGCTTATGACCAAATAAAATTTCTCCTCTGGAAAAAGCAAAACATTTAAAAGTTTTAATAAGTATTATTCTCGAAGATTTGATTTAATAAATACATTTCAATTGACATTCAAGGATTTTTTCAATTTAATTAAATTTTTCATCTGATTTTGTATGCAAAATATATTGGTAAAATGATTATAGAGCGATATTTTTTTAGCTGTTTTGAATAATTACTTTATCATTGTGTCTCTAGAATAAGGCAAAACATCTAAACTATAAATAAAACTCACCATGTGGGACAAAAAAAAAAAGGAATTTCTTTTTTTTTATGGTGTCAGATGAAAGAATGAGCCTTTATAATGCCATATAATAGAATACCTACTAGCCTATATTGTAAAAATAATGGCCATCGTGATTTTTTTCTTGTAGTATCCTCGTTGTCCACCTGCAGGATTTACCATACTTTATATATTTTAACCTATGTAAGAAAACTGCTAACGACGGCAAATATTCATGCCAAAAGCAAAGTTCATTTATATTCTGCACTTGAGTTTTTAAATTTCATAGTTAGTTTACTAATTAGTAAACACACATACTCAATGATTCTGAAGATATATAAATTCTACATCCTTCTTTCTTAAGCTTGTAAAGATTCATATTATACAAGTAATTTGATTTGTAAATTGATATAAAAAGATATTGAAATTTAAATTCTTTTTAATCCAATAATAACTAAGCTAAAGATCAATCTCAATAATTTCTAGCTAGCCTAGCATACATTAGCAAGTTATGATACAACAAAAATTCTTTGTAATTGTTAAAATCACACTTTAAGAGAACCTTGCTCTGAAGATGTTGTCCTTATTTCACCAGTAGTTTAATAAATCTAAATCATTTCAAAAAATATTTCTTGTAAAATAATTTAAAATGCATAATACTCTTAAATTATATTATACATGTATTTATGAGAAAACAAATGAGTTGAGCGACGTTTTCCCCTATCCTTTTAACTTCAATTTTTTCTATAAAAGGTAAATGCATATTGTTAATTATTGATAGTAAAGTTGTGAAAATAAAGATATGAATAATTTACAAGTGGGAAGTTTTATTTCTTTCCTTATTAGCATTGATGATTTAAGAATGAGATTTTTTGGTTTGAAATGAATGAGGAGGTGCTCATATTCTTCTACTCTATTTGATCTGCCTCTCAAGTAGTGTGTTTTGCTGAGTTGGATTTAGGGTCGATGTTACATTTCAATGGTCGTTTTTCTCATCGACATGAAAAGTTGGCAGTAAATGATGGCTCTGAATTAATTCATTTATATGCAAGCACGTAACTGACATTTCATTCTCCTAATTTTACGCACCGCTGCTCTTTAACTACGCAAACAGGAGGCATATCTAAATGCACACATATACAATTATTTTTTGCTAACTATTTATCATTTCGACTCCATTTGTTTTGATAGCTGGAAGAGGAAATAAATTAAAGCCATCTCATATTCGTTTAGTTACTCATTATTTTAGCGGAAAACAGCAGCACCAATTTGCCGCACATATCATTAAGCGTAAAGATGACGCGTTTTTTAATTCTGAGTTCTCCAGTCGTAAATAAGTCTCAGAAATTGCCTTCAACTTATATTTTCTTATTCAAAGCTCTTCAAGTATTTAATTAAATGGTATTAAAGCATCTCATTAAATCTTTGAAGTTTCCACAATTCAGCAAGCAAATATAATACGTGTAGATATACATATAAGGTTTTTAATCTTTTTCTATCTCTGGATGGAGGGTTTAATAATTAATTTAAAAAATTTCTTATTATATATATAATATTATTAATATTAGGGTCTAATATTTTGTAGTCTTTCATTTAAATGCTCATTTTAATATAGAAGAGTATGAACTGGCTTCCATTTTCGTGCTCTGTATTCGTTGTTCGTTGTTACTTATAAAGTTTTAGTTAATAAAAAAATGCACATATATCTATATATATCTATATATCTATCTATCTATCTATCTATATATATATATATATATATATATATATATATATATATATATATATATATATATATATATATATATATATATATATATATATATATATATATATATATATAATATTGTGACAATACTAACGACTACCATTTAAGCACCAAGTCAAACAGAGTGTGGTGGACCACAATACACAGTATTATACATTCTATATCTAAATAATAAAACACTCTTAGATTTAATTGAAATATTTTGATGACTTAACCAAAGAATGCAATTATATTCCTTAAGCGAAAATATATTAAAAGAATATGTTGTCAATGTGAATAGGATAAAGTACCCTATTAGATATATATATATATATATTGAATATAATTATGGATGCTGAATCATAATCACGTGTAAATTCTGTATTACATCAATATTTCTCCAATAAGTTAATATCTTGAGAATGTAGTATTTCGTTTCAAGAAAGGCGAGAGCAGAACAGGCAACATTCATTCTTACATTATCATTGTGAATGAGAGGATCACTGATCTCAAAATTTGGTCTCCCGGTTTTAAAAAATTAGAAATGCATCTGCTGTATTTACTGTATCAGTTATTCTAAAAGAAAGAAAAATAATGTTTCACAGGAGTATATGTAATGCCATCTTAACTGTGTTGGATTCAATACAGGAGGAGAACATTCGCTGCCTTTGATGAACAAGTAGTTACATTAACCATGACACCCATATTAAGATTAGTACTCGTTTGAAATGTTCACTTCAATTCGTTCTTGTATTCCATGTCACTGTTCCCTGCACCGCAGAAGTCTGTACTGCTTTTTAAAAAGACAACTCAACAAAGATCCCAATGGTGACGAGCGGTGAGTAGGACACTGTGTAAGCAATTTACGATCGGTACCCAAATCATCTTACTGACATAGGGAAAGTGTGTGTGCTGTACGATTACGTAAAACTTAGAGCTTAATTTGTGTGTTCTCTTCGGTGTCAAAAGCCAGAACAGTTAAGTTCCTGTATAATTTCAGAATGCTTCCCTAGCTCCACTAATTGTATATTTGTCGGGAAATCATGTAATTCCGACTAAAATGAAAGCAGATTCAAAAGACAATAAGCGACAGCTTTGTGAAATCTTCTCATTTCCTATGAGAATTTTTGTGAAGGTTAGGAATCTATTGTAAGTTTTCTGGTCTCATATAAACCTTATGTGCAAAAGTAACGATTGGAGTGGTCAACAAACTGCAAAAGCCTGTAAACCACGATCCTCTATAAGTCAATTTTTAATTGTATTGAAACTAGATGCTTCTTATCACATCGGAAATAACTCAATTTTCTGACAATAAAAATGTGTTTTCAAAAAATGGGAAATCTATTATGTTTCTTGTATTTACATGTGCTTGAGTGCAAGTTATGTGATACCGGACGTTGTAACCTCCATGCAAATTTTCCATTTATAGAGAATGATGTAATTATATTCTACAATTATATCTTTTAAAAATCAATTTGTGTAAAGCGTCCACACGTTTCTTTATTTATTTTTACTGCTACGAAATATTTGTGATATTTATGCAATATATTTCATTTTTTTTAACATTGTACATAGATTTCATATCAGTATATATATATATATTTCATAATCTACAAAAAACTTTATTACTTTTATAATAAATCGTTGGAAACATGAGATAAATTTTCTTCGTAATCCATTCGTGGTAATATTTTGGAATTTTTTTGACGTACTATTTTCTCACCCTTACATAGTCACTCATATATATATATATATATATATATATAATTTATAATATATTTTACATAATAATAATTTATTTAATATACATATGTATACATAATTTATTAAAAATATATTATTTTAAATGAATATTTGTAAAATTATGAATTTATAATACCAGTATATAAAACTTGCAATGATAACACATTAATACCTTCGCTTTTTTTTTTTTTTTTTCGTGACTGCTGTTTTTTAACCTCAAAAAATATAAATAACTACTTAAAAATTTTACTTTATTTCAAGAATAACGACATAGATAAATCATTTTATTCGATTCTTATTTTGTAAAATCATTCATTTGTTAGTAGGGTTCTGCATATTTAGACTGCATTAAAAAATTTCTGAATTTCTCATTCAAATATTCTTTCTAAATTTTTACATTCAGTTTAATTCTGAAATTCCAAATATAAGAAAATTATGTTTTTATATTTCTTGAGTGTGAAATAAGAGTATATCTTAATTTACTCATGTTTTTTTTTCCATTTAAAGGGGAATATCTTTTAATAATTCACTTTAGAAATATTTTTTCAATCTATTAATTTTGGACTAAATCGATGTAATTTGGACAGACAGTTTTTAACTAGATACATAATGTTAGTCTAAAAATTAAAATCATGTATGTTATTCGAATTCGATATATGGAGGTTAACAAATAATGTTCTTTAATCTCTATTCAGGTATATTGTATCGTCAATCTGTTCTTCTAACCTGTAGTTAAAAAAAGATAACATCTATTTACGAAATTTTAGAATCTACTTATAAATAAAGGAATCCTTGATATTTTTGAATAAAGTTATTTTGTTGCATAAGCAAATGACAGTTTTTATATTGAACTTTATTATTTTTTTGTCCAATACTTTTACTCAATTTGTAAAGTGAAAAATGGTGAAAAATAATAAAACAATTCAATATTTGTAAAAGTCTTCAAAAATTAAAACAGAGAGTTCAATATATTTAAAGCATGTATACATTCAATATGTTTAATTATATGCAATATCCTGACAGTTCTTTCACCTTTTAGCTTTTTGAGTAATTGTTCTAATAAAAAAAATTTATTCTGTTGCCTTCACCTATTTATTACAAAATGAAGTATTAAAATTATAAATGAAATCTGTCGTAACTATTTCTAAAAATTATAAACTGAGAACTATTTAATTTAGTTTATCATCTAAAATTCATTTGTTTTAAGAAAAACAATTCACAATTTAACGAAGAAATTTTTTCCTCTATGAAATGAAGCATGCAGATATGCAACGCTTCATAGATAAAATTTAATGTTTCTAATATTATATGGATTTTTTACCTTCAAAATTTACAAAATCTTAACTACTTTATGAAGACATAATTTTTAACAACTTTCGTTTTGTAAATAAATCATTAAATAATGATTCCCAATGGCATAAAATTTTTATATGAAAAAGTTTTATTTTTGTACATACCTATCTCCTAACTATTATTTACTCTTTCACCTTCCTTTGAGCTTTTCACTAGAAAATCTTTTATGATTTTTCCGTGAAATGGTTTATTAAAAATCGTATATATGCAATCTCTAATCGAAAGATAAATTAGATATCAGTATATTAATTAATTTTGCAGAATTTTATTGCACAGAGTTTCCTTAAATTACAACAAGCCTCTTTTCCAGTGATTATTTTAAATACCACTCTTTCAACATAACAAATATTTTTTTGTTTATAATTCTATAATATTTATTGTAATACTGTGTTTATGTAGCACATATTAATAATGGATTAAATATGTGTACTCGTATTAGTTAAATTAAATAAAACTCAGTAGATAACTTCTATTTCTTTTGTGTATACAGTGTCTAAATACTTAAAAATCAATTTTAAATAGGCAAATTTTCATTTAAAAGATTCTCTGCGCTACGGTTTCAAATCAGTATTTTTCTTAGAAGGAAATGGAGATAAACATCTAAATGTAAACTATTTCAGCCTGCTTTCATAAATATGATATTACACAAATACCTTTTAAGTAATTTTTGTTATTCGTTACAATCTAAATAGTATATTTTGATTAATGGTTTTCTTTCAGCATTAAAATATTCTTTTAAAGATACATCAATTATAAAATAGGAAAACAATTTCTTTATGACCTCAAAACTTTTATATCGTTATAAAATCTTTTAAAATGTTTAATAGATTTATTTTTCTATAGACTGAATTATATACATATACTACTTATCTATAAATTTTAACTTAAAATGCTGAAATATATGAGTCATTTATCAAATTTCGTTAAAATAAAACATTCTTTATGAGAGGTAAAAAAACTAGTTGGCAGAAATCGAAGTTAACATAAAAGACGAAATTCTGAATTTTCAGACTATTTGTAGATAATAATTTATCAACAAAATTAAATGAACGTTAGGATTAAAAACTTATATAGGAGCTGAAAGAAAACGTTTTCAACTGTTAAAAATTATGTTTAATTTAAAACCAATTGAACAGCTTTAAAAATCCCATAATGCAGCTATGAATAAGATCTGAAAAATGTAATTGAAAAGGACGACGAATTTGAGCCAAATAACCTTTCAGAAAATTTAAGCTAGAAGCTTTCAGGGATTTAAGGCATTATAGCTTAGTATGTATATTGAATATGAATATCTGATAATAAGCAAGGGAATTCGCTTATTAGGAACTATCAGTTTTGATTTATTTTAAGGGCTTAAAACACAACATATAGATATATATGAAAAACCCTTTAAAATATTTCACTCCTTAAATATCCTAAAATTTCCTCGAAATGGTGCATCAATATGCGTTTCAATATTCATAAAAGCTGTTGATCAGTGAGACCTCAACTTAATCCCTTTGAAGACTTAAATCCTATTAATTAACAAAAACAATTAATATTATAAAAAATATGATATAAAATTATTGTACTCTATCTGGGATACATTTTTGGCATTTGATGTTAGCCACATATGCAAATTTGTGTCATCAATGTATTACAAAATTTTTAAATTTATCAAAAATAGAGATGGTTTCAAAGATTCTTCATTATTAATCCTTAAGAAATTTTATTGATTTTAATCATTTTAAATTTTTTTTATCTCAATGTGATTTCAAGAAAAATGTAGAAAAGTTCTTCGGATATGAGTTTCTAAATATTAAACATTTATATGTTGTGGGTATGAAAGTTAATTTGTACATAAGCTCATATATCAAAAATATGTATTTTTGAGTATATTTTGCATTAATCAGTCTCCTTAGTCATAATTTAATAAACTTTGACTATTTTTTTTGTCGTGTCCATGGGAATCGAACTGTATGTGTCCGTGAATTTTGAAAATTTCTTCTGCAACTTGCTTGATGTTGTCTCCATACGGATCTATCATAGTCAGCAGCACTCTAATCTTTCTCTGGCTGATTGGATTATTATAATCGTAATAACATTTTTGTTACGTAATGAATTTCGCAATAAGACGTCTTCGTATTTGTAAATGTCTTTATTTTTATGATATTACACGCTAGAAACATAGTTGATTTGGGAAAAACTTTACTATATGTTACATAATAAATAATTTAAAAAATATTTGCTTTCAATTTTTACTAAATGAAAAAAGATAATAATTTAAATGTAGTTATTCGCAATTACAATTTATTTACAATTACCATCAATGATTTTAAATAGAATTGTGACATTTCTTTGTAACGTTTGGTTTGAATAATTTCCCGATAAAATAGTAATTAGATATATCCTTAAAAATTTTAACTTCTTATTTCTATTTTAAAATTACTAACATTAATTATTATATATTTAAAAAAAATTAAAAAGTAATTCTTAACTTATTCTTATTAATTTGAAGCAATAACTATTCCCAATGATATGAGTAATTTCAATTAAACGCAATTCTAATGTTTTCTTTTACTATGTAATTAAAAGTAAAAAGAGAACCCATTCAAGATTATTTTAAATTAACCATTTCTCTCTGAAGAAAACATCTATTGTTTTTTTTTTTTATTTTATTTAAAGTGATATATATTTACATCTTTTCTCACAAATGGAATTTTTAATACAACTTTGCCGGAAACTTCTCTTCAAAATGCATGTCTCGCCCTTGCACCTATTCAAAAAATTGTTTGCCTATAGCTCTCGAATTCCCTTGACTCATTGTCTGGAATGTTTGGTAGCATACTCCCTTGCTTCAGAGGAGTGGGGAGGATATGTAACCGTGATCTTTGTTGCTGGTGTGTGTGTGGATAACTCTTTGCAACATTGTATCAAAGGAAAGTGCCTACAAATGAGACCTTTCTCACCAACCTGAAGGGAATAGTAAGTCTGATTTACAAGTCATCAATCTTCTGCGAATGACAGAAAGTTTTTTGTTGATTCTTGCCTTGTAATTTCCTTAAATGTGATACAAGAGTGATTGGAACTTTTTTTCCCTCCAAGCGGAATGTCTGTGATTACTGCAGAACTATCCGTAAGTGACTGGAAAGCTACTTATTAGTCTTTTAAAGTCTCGGTTAGGCTGCACCAGTCTGGCCTGTTGGAATGAGATTCTATGTTTGATGACTGTTTTTTATTTTGTTCCTCACCAAGGTAAATACCTGAGAGCTCCTTTCTACAATGTATCTCTTTCTGGTTGTTCCGTTCCAGAGATACCTATAAGAGGCCTGATTGAGACTTAACGACCTAGACGGCGTACTCCGAATGAAGATAGATGAGTTATTTTCGTGGCTCAATGATAAAATTGCGTGGGCGAAGATAACAACTGCTATCCAAAAAGTGTTTTGTCTCGACAACTGTTATCTGTTTCTTAAGCATTTTTAATTTCAAACATGTTTGTGCAAATTCTGTTTGAAGCTTAGGTAAAAGCTTTTTATAGAAAGTCTAAATAAGTATATGTACTTTTCAATCTTTTTATCCCTTCAGCATGTTAATTTTTAAATTCTTTAAGATTTACTTATTATTCTTATTAATGTTAGTTATAATATTTTATCTTCCTTTTGGATTTTTTAAAATGAAAATAATCGTCCGAAACACAAATTTATTAATATAAATTATTCTATTTCTTACTTACATCATACATACCCTCGTCTGCACATACCAGCAGAGTGGCATATAAGTTAGATGTTATCTAAAAAAATTGAATAGATTTAATGCTTCGTATTTATTATCTACTTATAAAAACGCGTAATATGTACAGTTTTGACTCTGCTAATTTTTGTTTCTCATAATTTAAGGAAAATATTTTTATAGATATGTTAAGAAAAGCAATTTGAATCTTTTTCTATGCATAACATCTTAAAACAAATATTTTATACTTAATCCAAATTCTGAAGTATTTGCGCCTGGCGAAAACAGACCAAAAGGAAAATAGCATATAAACATCGAGCTAAAAACTGATCAGGACTTTTACTGAATACTTTGAAAAGTTCCGTGCGAGAATTGGCAAAAAATAAAAAATAATAAGTAATTCTAAAAATGGTCCATATTATTTCAAAAGGACAATAATCACACACAAGAATAAAAATCTCACAAAAAATAAAGGAAATGCATTTTAAAAATTCCGCATTCTCTCAAAAAGTTGACTTTTATTTTATAGGAGAATTTTTTTTTTTTTTTTTAACGGAAGTCTTTATTTTACAAAAACATGTACTATATCAGATAATTAAAATGTAGTAAAAAAGATCTCATAGTCACAACGTGATATAGTTTAGCTTACGTTGTATACTTACGGGGAAAATACTATTTTATATTATTGTCAAATTGTATATATAGATCATCAAATATACCGTATGTATACTTAGGGATTAATTTTTACACCCATAGTTGTAAATATGTAACTTTATCTTGATTGTAAAAGCAATTAAAATCTTCCCGTGGATGATTTGACAAGATTCAGCTACAACAAAACAAAAAATTAATAAATATATATTGCATGTATTGAATTGTGTGCTATAAATGAAATTGCGTTGGAATTGATGCATGTTTCATTTTGCATTGAATTATTTTTCTGACTTCATGTCTTTAGAAATAACCTGCACACACTTTGCCGGATTCGTGATTTTTTATTTTGAGAATATCTCAGAAACAAGTTCTACATTTATCAAAGAAAAAATCATAGCGAGATAGAAACATACTTCTAAAATAAAAAATCGAAGTTTACCGAAAATAAAATCACGAGACTGTTATTTTAATGTTAGAAAATTTACAATGATGTTTATTGATATAAATCACTGTCTTAAAGCTATTATTTTTGATTAATTTAATCATAGATTAAATAACTATATATTAAATTAATTATGGCATGGAATGTGTATATTTATGAATAAATATTATATTTCTAACTGCTGTTTGCTATGAATGTTGTAAACACATAAAATAATTTTGAAAAACAAAATAATTCCAAGGAAATAATTATGGCTTCCGTGAGTTGTACAATTGACATGTTCTATTAATTTCATTTTCTTTACAAAATTAAAGCTTTCAGCTCAATAAAAAAAGAAGCGGAATTTTTAGATAACTTTCTACACAGTGTTTTATAGAGTAAATAAAATTATAGAGAAATTTTGAGTAATTATTTTTAGTTCGTCATTAAACTGTAAGCTTAAATGCAGGCTAACTTCGAAGTATAAAATTCGATATTGATATGATTAGTTACATACATGGAAATGGGAAGGAGCATTCGACGTTTACTACATTTTGTCATATTCATCGAATACATTCATTCTAGACAGGGGTTGGCGACCTTTAATCTGTGGCGTGCTAGACCAATCTACCAACATGATTTAGGGTGCTTCACAGTGGGAAATATTTAAAGCAATTCGATTTCCGTGACAATATGTAAAAAGTTAAGCAAGAGAGCATTAGGGTGCAGAGGTTTTGTAACACATAAATTACATATCACTTAATAACATTTATTAACATAAAAATAAATAGCCTAGGACGTAGTTCTTTTAATATGAATAAAAATTAAAATTGCAATTAATTGTGTATTTTTAAACATATTTATTAAAAAAATAAGCACACCTTAAATATTCCATATTAGTTCAAATAAGATTTGAAATTTTTTGTAAACTTTGTCCCTGTATTGCTTCATTTATTATTGCTGTATTACGTAAAGCAGCACGTTTAGTGGTATAGAGAACTATTGAAAATTGTATCACTTGCCAGATCTGGCACTCTTGCTGTAAGGTTGCCGATGCTTGTTCTCGAGAATAATTTTATAACATTTATGGAATGAACTATCTGAAAAATACTTGATAAAATATTCATCAAAAAATTCTTTTTATACTTTACAGTTTGTTTTCAGCTTTTATAACTATGATATGTAATTTAAGTTTTTTTTTTGTACTTTTCATCCCTGTGGATTTTATTTTAAAAATTTTCAATGTAAAATACTTTCTGTATATTCATTGTTTCTCCAATTGAAATCTAGCTTTTAAAATATAATTTGAATTAAATTGAAAAGAAGAGGTTTTTATACAGAACATATATTTTATTTATGTATACACACACACACACTGGTGGAAATGCAATTAAATACACTCAAAAATTCACTTATTTTTCATATAAATGCCCGTGATATTTTTTTGTACTAACTTTATTTGAATTAAATTTTTTGCCTTAATTCATTTTGTGAAAAAAAACTTGCAAAGAAAAACTTATTTAGTAAGTGTTTACAAATTTTAGTTTAAAAAATCCAATATTTCGACTGTGGAAATGCAATAAAAAACGTTTACTTTAAATCTAAAATTTCCGATATCTACCACTTTATTTTTGTTTCTAAAGTGCTTAAAAGTAGCAGTTTTTTGTCTCTGGTGTGTTAAATACTAAATAATTCAAAACATCTTGGTCCAAACACTTATTATTCAAAGGTAGTTATAGAATGGGACGTAACATCAGGCTTTCGATAGAAGAGCGAACAAAAATTCGAATTTTAAAAGAAGAAGGTTACTCAAATAGGTAGTTGCAAAGAAAATTAGTTGCTCTCCAACTGTTGTGTGCGATTTTTCAAATCTATGTGATATGTGTGGAGTTAAAAAGCGTCTAGGTATTTGTAGTAAAGTAAGCGGCCGATAATTCCCGAGGCAATAAGACCTAACGTAAATTCCACTAAAATTAGGAGCAATTTATGCTTATCTGTTATACAACCCGGAGAATCAGGCGAATATTCAGTGAATCTGGTGTTGTTAAATGGGCGAAAAAACATCGCAAACCTTTCTTAAGTATTCAGCATAAGAAGGCTTTTTTGGATTTTGGAAAAAAAAAATGCAAATTGGGACTCTGAATGGAACAATGTGGTGTTCACTGATGAGAAAAAGTTTAATTTAGATGGACCAGATCGAAACAAGTCTTACTGGCATTGCATAGGGACCAAAAAGAAGATTTCAGTTAGCCACAATTTTGGGTGGAGGCACATTGGTGGTGTGAAGAGCTTTCTCTAGCTATGGAACAAACCACATCTGTTGGATTACGCCTAAAAGGAATTCTTCCGATTATATTGAACTCCTTGATAACGTTCTGTTGAATTATGCTGTAGAAATGGATGAAGATTCCTGGATATTTCAACAGGACAATGCAAACATTCACAACTCTAAAGCAACAAAAGTCTTTTTCATGGGGCGAAGCATCAAGGTTATGGAATGGCCAGCTAGAAGTCCCGATCTTAACCCTATTGAAAATATCTGGGGATTGATAACACAAAAAGTTTACGAAAGCGGCCACTTTGTGCCAGTAATGGACCTAAAAGAGAAAATTAGTGATGTATGGTCAAATTTGCCATTAAGTTACCTTCAAAATCTTGTGAAATCGATGCCAAATAGAATGCATGAAGTAATTGAAAACAATGGGGGTGTCACTCATTATTAATTAATAAATTTGTTCGAAAAACAACAGCTATCTCTTTAATTGCATTTCCACACCAAATTTCTGATTTTTTGACTAAATGATCTAAATTCTCACTAAATTAAGTTTTTTTTTTAATTTTTTTATCCTAAATAATTAAAAATTAAAAATGTGATTCAAATAATGGTTTTTCAAAAATATCAATTTTCATATGAAAAATAAGTGAATTTTTGAGTGTGTTTAATTGCATTTCCACCAATGTATGTAACAGAGAAATACTAATTAACCTAAATATTTATTAAAGAGAAAATTTTTCAATACAATTCAATCTGCAAGCTTGTCTGTTCTAGGGCTATTTTTGGAATAAAATCACAAATCTCTGTTTAAAAAAAATTGATTTTTCAATGTGATATTCAGATAAAGCATGATTATTTCTCACTTTTGAAGCCGTAAATATTTATTGGAAGTAAATATAAAATCAAACACGGTTTTGGACGTAATAAGCATGTTATCTCGAAGCTTTCAGCATCAGTTGGTGACTCGCTATGAATTATGTATTTCATTTTCTTCTAACTTAATGCATAAATTAGCAATTAAGTTAATTGGTAGGTTGCTGTTTTTTGACTCCGGGGATCACAACTGGTTTTTTGAGTACCGACATAACCTCATCTTGGCGTTATTGCAAATGTTAACGAGATACAAATTTTGTGGTAAGAAGTCTTAGTGCTGATGGCCTGCTCCTCTTTATGACATGAAGTATTCATAGGTATCCAGTAGAGGAATTCACTTAATCAGCTCGTAACTCATGTGTTTTTTACATAAAAGTTTTTTGGATATTTTCTGTTACTTTTAAATGTATAGATTAATCAGAATTTAAAATCATATTGAAATTTATATCGAGATATATTCTGAGGGGAATCATGCATTAATATTTTATGGAAATTAATTTTTTAATGTATTTACTCTCTAACAATTTAAAAATCTAGCTATTAATAAATGTAAATTTCAAAAGATTTTAATAAAAATTTATTTATTTACCAAAATATGACTTTTTATTAGTA
The DNA here is from genome assembly GCA_030067965.1 of Latrodectus elegans. Taxonomy (NCBI): domain Eukaryota; kingdom Metazoa; phylum Arthropoda; class Arachnida; order Araneae; family Theridiidae; genus Latrodectus; species Latrodectus elegans. The sequence continues at coordinate 28,896,793 of CM057814.1, forward strand.
TGTATATAGTCTCTAATTTAAAAGAACTGTGTCAGAATATTTACTTAACAATCTACTATAATATATAATTTCAGAATATTTACTATTTATATAAAATATTTTCCGTACGCCAACTCTCTGCATTTGTTTCTTTTCATGCTGTCTTTAGAAATGTAATTTTGTTTTGTTCTCTGTTAAGATTGCTTTATTTTCGTTTTCACAAAAATGATAGACGTGATTAATTCAAGGAATTATGAGGAGAAAAATGGGAGAGAAAATGTTTGTGGGCTTTAAAATATATTATTCTCTTTCTTAGTTTTTATGGATATATAAAGTTTTGAATTTCAAAATTATTAGATCCATGGATTTATTTTTTAGATAATTTGTTTTTATTTATTGAAAATCACAATATCCTGGCATGAATTTTTTAATATCAATCAATACATTTATTGTTGCAAAGTAGTTTCGATCATTGGAAATTTATCGTCTTTTAAAATACTTCTAAAGCGAATTACACACGTGCATAAATTCTAATATATTGATCTAAAATTATTATCTTGAAATTTTTATTCACGATGGAAAATGGATAGGGAAACGTTTTCACGTTTCCTGTTTCATTATTATCTAAAATAAGTGTCTGTTTTTATGTTTATAAGATTAAATCATATAACACTTTCATTTTAGAAGGGAATTTTTACTCTCAAATAACGTTCTATGTATTGTTCTTCTTTATTGACTTCTGAATTAAAAAAAAACTTCAATTGGCTGGAAACTCTTCAAAAATAATTACTGATGTAAGAATTTGTGAAGCCATGTATTGTTTTTAAATATTAAAGAATTTAGTGTTGTAGGACTGATCAAAAAAGTAAAGAAAATTATAAAATTATGTAATGTATAAAAAGGGACATCATATATTTAAAATATGTAAGCAAATGTGTTTTGCGCATTGAAATTGTTTATCAAAAATGGTATTGATGATAAGAAATCAAGTATTTTTTGCACATACCATGGATATAGACGTGCAGTTTAAAGTAGATTCCAAACCATCGCAAAGATTTATGCCCAAAATGGAAATCCAATACATGAACTGATGAACTGAAGGCTAAAAAGCTGATAATTTGACTGTTAGTTTGATTACTGTTTTGTGAAAAACAGTAATCAAATTAGCAGTCAAACTTGTCAGTTTGTTGCAGTCAAACTAGCAATCAAACCTGTGAAAAGAGCATCTAATAAGAAAACTTTGTTCAAGCTTTTAAGACGCAAATGATTTTTTTAAATGAGTCCTGAATTTTTTAAATTCCGAATTTGAGTTTGAAAATGTTTATGATGTTTCATAATTCTTCTGAAGAAAATTTTGAAAGAAAATTGTGAAAGAAATTTTTTTAATTAAACATTTAATAATACGGTTTTGTGTGTGTGTGTGTGTGCGTGTATACACACACACACACACACACACACACACACACACACACATATATATATATATATATATATATATATATATATATATATATATATATGTATCCACTTTTAGTGAAAAACAATTTGAAGTATTTCTATAACATTTCCTGATTTTAAAAGTATGTTTCAAAAGTATTCCAAAATTTTCCATGTTAAAATCACGATCCGAGAGACCAACATTATTGAAACTTAAAGAAATGAATAATGTTATCAATCTATGCATAATAGCAATTTCGTCAATACCAAAATAAATTGAAGCGAAATTAAAAAAAAATATTTTACTATGAGTCTGTTGGAAAATTTTTTCAGAAAATATAAATTACTTTGCAGTAGAGTAATTTGTAAGAAATTTATTTCTCGATTTGCGGAAACCGAATATTAAAACATCCCGAAAGATTTCCAGGAACATATGTAATATTTTCTCAGTAAAAAGATATAAATTATAATTTTTAAAATAAGGTGACTCTCTCAAATTAGTTTGTAGAAAACTGGATGCACATTTTTTTAAAATAAAATTTCAATATACGTGAGGAACATAATGGTGCTGATATAATGGCATGGATATCTATGACAGTTAATGATGTAGAAAAAGCATTGGTCATTGAACCTGATAAAAATGAGATTGCTTACGAGGATGATTTAAAATAAAAGTGATGAAGTAACATTTTAAAGAAACTAATTTAATTTCTAGAAAAGAAACATTCATTTTGTTGCGAAAACTAGTTCAATTTTGAATTAACTTCAGTATATTAGTTAATATTTTTACAGAATTCCCCTAAACATATTTTAAAAAGTAATTGCAGTTATTTTCTTATCTTATATTTTAAGTTAATTGCAAAATACGTATATTGTTTGAAAAGATAGTTTGAATAAATAGTTGAGAACAATTCAAATAAATAAAGAAATAAAATAAAACCTTTGCGGGAACACTCTTCATGAACATAAAATGAAAAATATACGTATAATATAATACAACGCTAGAAGAAATACGCAGAAAATTCAGAATTTTAATCCTTTGTAATGGTAGAACGAACGCAGAAAAATGCTTTGATGCAAATATACGTAAATAACATAATAACATTACATAAATAACATTTAATAGTATTATTTAAAAATGGTACATGTTGTTTAACGTAACACACAGTTCTCTTATAATAGTTTCATACCATCTTATTTATCAGTGTAAACTCGTTATCCTTAAAAAAAAGTTGGGAAAGCATGAACTTTATTAAGATTATATTTCAAAATTGAAAGAAATATAATCTTCAAATCCTTGGATTCATATTCCAAACATTGGATTTAAGTAATATATAAGTGAAGTGTATTATTTTAGTTTTAAACATGTTCTTCACATGCTTAAACCATACGGTCATTTGCTTGCGATATAATATGGTTTGGTTGATAATGTGCAGTCACTTTTTTTAGATGTGAAGGCCATGTGAACTGTACTTTAAATTGAACCACTAAGAACATCCATGAACAAGGAATTGTTGAATCGAAGAAAAAGTGTGGTATGAGGTCTTGCATTTGACGAAAAAGACCATCAATTCCTGTTTTGTAAGGTGTACGACTGAGGTCTTAATATCGTCTCTAAGTTTTGCATTTACTCTTATGTTCTGATGAAAGCCATTCTATCAACTTACCTTATCTGGAATGCGGTTTTCTGCGAAGAAATTTTTGATGCAACATGCTTGGTGACATAAACTGAATCACGACTCATCAATTAATAATATTTTATTTCAATCACTTTACATCCATACTTGATGTTCAGCACTGTGTCAACAAAATACTCATTACTATCCTGTGTGCACGAAAATCATCTCAAAAAATACTACTTGGGATTGCTTCGCTTCAGATTCTTTGTCCCGTTGTCAAAAGAAATGTTCTCTGAACTGAGTGGCGTTTCGACTATTGCTATAATGGTGAATAGACATCTTTGTTGATTTTTAACATTTCTTGTTTATTGGAATCTATTTTACATTCTTTGAATGAGATTTTTTCCTACTCTAATGGCACATTTGTTTCTGGCATATCTCAAGGCTGCACAGCTCGAGAATTCTGATAAATCACGTTATCGTGACATTTTTAAACAAGTTTTCATTAAAAATAAGCTGAACAATTGAATTTCATAAAAAACAGATTGTGAAAAAAAGAAAATTACTGCAAAATCACGATTTCTGTACTTATATCTTTTTTCTGATTTTTGACGTCATGGGCCTTAATTTGTTTAGGAAGTTTTCTTCTGCTGTCTACTATCTTTAAATTTCTTTGAATTATAGCATGTTTTTGGCGTAAATTATCGAAGTAAATATTTGTATAACCATATATACTTACCTGAAACTTTGATTAGTGTATGAATAATAATGTAATACGAATATAAATAATTTAAACTTTCATCGATACAAATTTAATGTTCTTTTTCTTAAATATTGCTTTTCAACAAACAGCTGTAAAGTTATTTTTAGCTAACAAATTTAAAATTTAGAAATTATTTCCTAAATCAAAATACTTAATTATAAAATTTTTGAATTAGTATTAGTTTATATATTTTATTTTAATATAAAAATAATTGCAGACAAAAATAAATTTTTATTAGACAAGGAAAAAATATTCACTCAAGTAAGAACATTTAATATGAAATATGAATTTTTAATTTCTAATAGCTACTGTAAAATGAAATGACGTTTAAATTAGGGCTGTAGAGTATAACAGCTCTGACCTATGCGTTAATACTTTTAAAACAAAAAATATTTTTTTTTAGCAGAGTTAACAATTTATTCAGAATAAACAGACAAAACTGCTAATATAAAATGTTGCCTTGAAAATAAACTTTAAATTAAAACTATGTGTTATACCAATAAGTTAATAAAACAATATAACAAACGAATTTCCAAAACTTATTGCATGCTGGTTTATAATAGAATTTATAAATATTCTAACCAAGAAATTTTAATTTATACATAATTTAAAATATTTTCTCGAATGAAAATTCAAAAAAAGTTCATAAAATTAGTGCGATATGAGAAAAGTTAAATTATAATATAATGCATGTGAGAAAATTTGATTTAGATAGTCAAAGCTTCTTATCTTTGCTGTATAATATATTTAATTTGCTTTTCTCAAAATTACCTTCTTACTCTGTAGTTTTATTTCTTGATTTAAAATACTTATTTAGCGTTCAAATGTCTTGGAAACATATATATCATCATTATTAAGTTAATTTCATTTGAAGTTCATTTGCAATTACGGAAAGATTTTATACGATTATTATTTGATGTTTATTTTTTAAATTATATATATTAATATAATATACCTTTTAATAAAATACTTAGTTTAATTTTTGTTTCAAGAACACGAATATTGGTTCATGATTGATATGACTGGATTTTCTAATAGTTTTATTTTGCAAATCACTGAATCTTTTATTGTTCATATGTAATTTCTCTTAATTTTGGGAATTTAAATATAAAAAATCCACACGAAAACATTTATTTAGCAAAACAAAATCCTGACAGTTTATTCTTAAATCGAATTATTAATATTATATCAGAGTACTCCCTAAAAAAGGGCATGTAATCTGATAAAAGTAAAACTTCAAATGTAACAAAATTAAAATATATATATATATATATATAAACATAAAGAGAGGAAAAGACGGTAATGAATTTAAAAGAGATATGAGCATTGGATATTCTATCCTTTTAGGGAACTCTATATCTTAATTAAGGAGTAATTTTTATGTTTTTTAAGGAATAAAATAAAATTTTATTTTTCTTGCACAATACATTATGAGAATATACAAATAATGGGAAAAAATTAAATTTTGTGTTCTGTTTAAAATTCAAACGAGATCTTATTACTCAAATGAGATCGTAATATTCAAATGAGAAATAATATGTCATAGATTTTTATTTACTGAATATACTGTTTGAGAAACCAAAAATTTAACTGCATTTTATTAACAAAAAATTTAAATTCTAAATGTTTGCTCGAGCTTTACTAGGGATTCTTTGTGTGAAAGATTTGTTCCAGACACTTTTCGTAGAAAGGGTTGCTTGAAAAATTTTAAGATAGAAGACGCTTTATTGTCTGCCAGATAGTGTTTCCTAAACAGTTGATTCAAGGGGACAAGGGCATTGAACAAGAATCCGGATGTTGTACAGATGGATCCTTGATTTGTTTGCACAATGTCTTAAGGAACAGCTCATTATTATTTAAAAAACTCCTAAGCATGACTGAGGCTGTGAAAGAATTTATACTTTCCTTAATAATCTATTTTCCAAAAGTGAATTCTTTCTATTCCAAAAGTGAAATTTTGTGTTCTGTCTTCGACTCGGAAAAAATTTCAATGTTTTCGCTGAAAAGTTCTTCTACTGAAGAAATTAGATTGTTTATACTTTATGACTAACAAGATGAATAAAGATCAGTTTATTCAAAGCAGTTGAAGAATTTTATCTCTTTATACATAAATTTTAACAATACACATTGGTTTTTAAAGTTGATTTATTCGTATATTTATAAAAATTATAAAGTTTTATCCTGAAAATTTATTATACTGAGAATACAAAATGAGATAAACAAATTATATGAACGAGATAAAAATTTCTTTAAAAGTCATTTTTAACTCTATTTATTTTTTAATTGTTAAAAAATAAGACTTTTACACGATAATTTTACTTTTGCACGGTAATCTGCTTAAATATTTTTTTTTCTTAGCTGTACTGCAATTATTTTTCATAAATAATATTGTATAGCAATTTCTACAAAAAGAAGATAAAAGTCTGAATCAAAAGTTCAAAAAATTAATAATTTCTGTTTCATATAAACAAGAAACATTATTGAATTTATTGTAAGTGTGTATCGACAAAAAGCTTTACTTCTACAGCCGGATACTCTATATTTTGCATCCTGACCGTATTAAACGTACAAATGAAATCATGAAAAATAATTATTTCAAAAGATAGTTGAAGCTAACAACAAATGAGTAGTTTATAAGTATATGATTTTTTCAATGAGCATAAATTTATTTACTGCTGCAAATGTAAAGTAGAGAAAAAAATATAAAAATAATAATTTTTTATAATGTTATATAAATGTTGTTCTTTGTTGTAAAGAGGATTTATTGTTACTAGAAAAATAAGAAATTCTGTAATAATTCACTATACCAAGGATTCTAATTTATTCCTTTTTCTTAATTGAAATTTCCCTAATTTTTTAGAACATTATTATTATATAAGCATGGAGGAAAAAAACTAAATAAAATTTAAAGAAAACTTGCGTCTTGGTAATTTTTTTAAATTTAAAAACTTCAAGGTTTCTACTTTACAAGGTTTTACCTTAAATATAACATTTATTTGGCCCAAAAAAGCTCTTTTATTTAAGCAGCATTGTTAAAAATTATTTCCAATTATTTTTAAATAATTTTAAATGCTTAATAACTTATTAATGTGAAATGTAAGCTTTGTCATAGTGAAAAAAATTTATTGGCATTAATGACAGATGTTTAACTTATATATACACATATATAATATTGTATTAAAATACATATATAATATTATATTGCATTACTCTACATATAATTCATCCAAATATTGTTAGACATATTTTAAATGCAGAATGAGTGTACTATTAAAATTATCTTTACATGCGCAATAGTGAAATACGATTGTTTATTCCATTATACTTATAAAATCAATATATTATTTTCCATGTGAGGAATAAAATAAAATAACGCTATATATATTTTTAAATACACACATAGTTTTATTGAAAAATCTATTATGTGATCAATGTACATTGTAAAAAACTGAATGTTTTGTTCCATATTAATTGGTCAAAATATAAGTTATCCGTGTCTCTAATTTAAAAAATTAATCAAATAAGTAAACGCTGAACTACTGTTATTTTATATCACGTGGCAGCGACAAAATGGAAAACTAAAATTTTTATCATCAGTCTATAAAATTTTTCAAATATAAAGCATATTCTTCATAGAAGATTTATTTAATAAATCAAAAGTATCTTTTTTTAATCAGAATTACTCTATGTAAGCTTTCGCCAGATAATCCGGAAACTTTTTTAACTAATTGTATGTTAATCTCATGAAATAAATATATACGCATTACTCGATGGTTTTGGAATTTCTATTATTTCTCTTTAAAGAAGAGTGAAATATAGTTTTGATAAGTAGTTTTGAATTATTATATTATTTTTCTGATAAAAAAATAAAGGTTACGAAATATTTAAGTGGTTTATTGAGTAGTTACCGCATATAACTATTAATGACTGTCCGAATAACAACTTAATATTTTATTAAAAAATTTTAGAATGGTCTGTAATCAATAACTTAAATGGGAATATTTGACATTCAAACTATGATTTTAATGAAAAGCTTTTTTAAATTTTTAGATTAAAGTTGTATTTGCGAGACGTTTTGGTCAAGCGCAATTTAATTAAATATTTTTAAATCTTCATGTATATTGTATCCAGAAATAAAAATAGATTTTTTACAATAAATCTTAACATATTTTATTCTGAAAATGTCATAAATAAATAACACAAAAAAAAACTATACCATGTAAGCCTTCGAGCTTCAAGGAAGATATTTCTTCAGTATTTTTCTTTACTGTTGAAATAACTGAGGCACAAAGAGCATACGTAAGAAAAAAGAGCTGATCAGATGCAGCGCATCCTCGTTTTAAATTTCATTTTAAAATCAAAATTTTTACAGTCCACTTCCTGACTTAAGGTCAAAGAACGAGTGCATTACCCCTTTTTTACCCTGGTATTAGGCCAACGAACTCAAAGGGTGATGATCGCGCAACAATAAAATTCCCTAAAAAAACAGATCTGCTACCATATGGAAGGGTTGTATACCCTCAACAGATGACGTCACAGCTATCCCAGATGTGAACGACGACGCTTGTAAAATTTCAAAACGACACCCTTTCAGGCACCCCCTGTAACCCTTTCTGAACTTTGCAACAAAATCGAAAGGGAAAAGAATCCTGTTATAGCGAAGACAAAAAAAAAAAAAAAAAAAAAAAAAAATTAATTCTTAGAAAGTTTGGGGTAGTGATCGGAAACCTTAAAATCTCAAGTTCCGGCAAAATCCCTGAATTTTCTCTGATTTCCTAACAACTGTAGAGCAGAATTCGCATAGATAGGGAAGATTAACTAATAAGATTTTGTGTGACAGCTGAAATTACGTCTTTTGTTTGATTACTATCTTTTAACTTAATTTGAGTAAATAAAGACAATAAGGCAAAAATATAATCACTTGTTGAATTAGTTATATTACTCTAACCTAAATAGGCTGACCTCCTAACCGGGATGTATACTTCGCACCCTTCAGCCGTTTATCGTGAAAACAAATATGGCCACGGTAGGCCTTGGACCACATGGAGTGTCGTGCCACAGGTTTAGTTTTAAATAGTTTGATTAAATAATTTCACGTAAGTTTGAGGGATAAATAATTAATTGGAAAATTAAATTATAATTAGGTATTTGAACATTAATTCCAATTAATTAATTAGAAAATTAAATTCTAATTAATTATTTGTTATTTAAATAGAAATCCAATTACATCTTATAATTAGATATAAAAAAATTTAAATTAGAAAATTAATTTAAATTAGTTTAATTAGTCTAACTTATTATTTTAGTTTAACTAATTAGAATTAATTTTATGATTCTAATTTATACTGTTGTATTTAATGTAAGTATTTCATTAATTCCTATTCAATTGCTAGAATGAAATTTTCACAAGTGAAAAAATTGAAATTATTAACTCTTTGAGACACATGTACTATATTAAAATAAAAGAAACAATTTTTTTTTTGTATGTGTGTGTGTGTGTGTGTATTTGTTGATATTAAATAAATTCAAAGCATGCAAGGCTTACAATGCAATTTATATTTACATATTGTGCTTAACTTACTTCAAAATAGCTAAAAATTTTGTTATTAATTTTATTTCCATGACTGCTGTTATAGAAATCGTGGTACCATACTGAATTATTGAAACGATGGTATCGTTAAATGCTATTAACGTATATAGTATTTATAAAATTTGATAAATCGCATGCAATAATCTTGTTTTAATTATATTTAATGTAAAATTTTTCTTAGTATTATATAAAACTTATGCAAGTATATAGTAATATTAATAATATCCATAGTCTCTTAAAATGAAAACATATCAGTGGTTTTGACTATCTCCTGAAAATCGATGATCTTGTCACCTATCAGTAAACATCGTCCAATTATATTGATATCACAGAAGTCGTAAAAATTAATTACTTCAAAAAATCCCTTATGTATATTGAAGTAAGTAAATTAATGAAATATTTTCAGCTCTATGGATCTGACCGGTGATATAGTATAGTGGTATTTTAGTAGTAGTTAATATAGTGGTATTTTTTTTTTAAATATGTACACACACACACACATAAGGTGATTTAAAAAAAAATATTCTACATCCTACATAGAAAGTGAACTTAGCTAGACCATCATTATACCTCTTACCTCAAAAGAACCGACTTAAATTAACATAATTTGAAGTTTTAAATTTATATTTTCTTAATGAATGTGAAGAACTTTGCATCTTATGATTAATTTCATTGGATGTCATTTTTATTTTACGATCGCTAATTACAATGGAAAACAAGAAAAGAAAAATCCTGAGGACTTTTCAGGTATATCTTCTGCCCCATTAATTCTGTATTCTTATGAGCTTCAAAAGAAGGCTGAATATTCCTGTAATTTGGCACATAATTGTCCTTCTAATAATTTTTCAAGTGAAAATTTCTTCCTTCCTGAAGGAGTTCAAGGAAAGCAAGGCGATGACCGACACCTAATCCTCTCACTTCGGCCGCAGTGACAGAGAGAAACCTTTAATTGTAAGCGAAAGGAACTCTCAGAGGTCTCTTCCACAGATGAAAGACTGTTGTTTACTTGTCATGGTGGTCACGTATGTTAGCGTAGAAGCAGCACATCTCGAATAAAATTTCCTTACATGAAAAAATCGATTTTTCCAGTACTTACTCTGCGTTCGAAATACTTGAAAAATCCATTAGACATCATTAACTCGGGATCAGCATTGTCCTCGAGAATTATAATAAGCCTGTAATGGTGTGGGGCCTTGTTTTTGTTTGATAAAAACGGTCCCCTGCGCACCGCCTTGGCTGCTATAGACCACCCTCGGGGGGCTCCTGGTTCCACAATTGAAATCTTCATTTCCGTTCGTTGCTCCTCGAAGAAACCCTTTCCCAATGACAAATATAATCGCAATCCCATCTGAAGGTGAATTTCTACAATGTTACTGCATGAGCCTCTTTTTTACTGTGTTTAATATTTACAAAGATCATTCGTCATCCATTATGTTTTCTATCAATTAAACAAAGATCTAAGTGTAAAACAAGACAGGAGAGACAAAATGATGCTATTCAGTTATTTAAACGGTTTTAGTATTCAATTTCATCATTCATTTATAAACTGGAGATAAAATAACATAATTATGTATACTTCTTCACTCAGCAAAATAAGGATAATTCTTTTATTTAAAAAATAAAAATAAGAAACATTAATTTTCTAATTTTGACATTTCTTTGCCAAATATGCATTTTAAAATCAATACACGTAGCTACATTTTTTTGATAAATTGTAGGAAAGACTTTTTTGTTCATTCAGATATTTTTTTTATTGCTTGCAGATAAAAAAAATCCTTCGCATCGAAGTGATTTTCTTCGAATTAAAATGTAATTTATTTTATAGTTAAAATAAGAAAGCTGGGTGTATCCCCAAAACAAAATAACTCAGTATGTATAAAAAAATTCATTAAGAATGAAAAGCAACAAAAAGTTACACAATATGCAAGTTTCAAATATATTATACAGGATTTATGCATCATTTTAAAAAACAAGTTAATAATTCAAGAACATATTGCATTTATATTTTAAAATGCAAATCTAAATAAGAAATATACCGTTATCTCTACATTTAACGAGCATTTGTTTACTTATTATTTGTTAAGATGAATTTTAAGGAATAATTTTTCTTCCCCCTCTTTTTGTCTAACTACTAAGTTTATATATATATATATATATATATATATATATATATATATATATATATATATATATATATATATATATATATATATATATAAAGCTTATAAAAATTAATTCTAAAGATTGGATTTTTGAAAATTTTATAAGTTTCAGAAATTGAATATCTTATCCTTTGTAATTTTGTTTTTCATTCATGGTATTACGATTTTACATTATAATTGATTAGCTGCAATCATAAATCTCTATTAAGTCAAAAAACGTTAAACAAATATCTATAAATCTTATTTATATAGTTACATCCTCCATCAATCATAATAGTTTTAAGTATTCTATCAAAAACGATCACAGATATTTTTCTTCGTAGAAACATTATCAAACTATTTCAATTACGTTTTAGCTTTTAGACTTCAATGTATAATATTTTTATCATTTCTTCAAATTATGAACTTCATTTAAGAAAAACTATTTCCATTGATCTTATATTAATGATTATATAGTTTTTTTAACTCATAATAATAATCAATTAATATCATAATGAGTTGAAAAAAACGTTTTTTTCAATCTAAATCAAAATAAAAGGCTTTATTAAAATTTCATAAAACATGAGGAATATATATTAGAAATTCTCTTTAACTAGTTTTAATAGTTTAATTATTAACTATATTTAGGATTCTACGTATATAAACAAATGTTAACTACATTTTAATAAAAAGATTCAAATATCTGATAAATTTTTAATACAATATCATTTTCAATTGATAAATATTTTCTATCAACATTTCAAGAAATCTAAATAAATATACATATTTTTATTTAGGATTAATGAGTTAAGATTCCTCTTTCATGATTTACATTAATATTAAAACGAAATTTCAAGAAAGATTTTTCTATCCATTCTTTCGCAAAGGATATGGAATTAATAAGTCGTGCAGTTTCTGTTTCCATAAACTACTTTCCTTCGTGTTTCCTAATTCGTTATTTTCATTCCCAATACGGCCACTCGGTGCATCAGTAAATCAAACATAATAACGAACATGGAACAATATAATCTAATATGACAGATAACGAAACTTAATTACCACTTTTTAAACAGATGGAACGTGACAATGGAGGTGGAGTTTGTAACCACTCTGTTGCCAACGATAAAGAAAAAATTATGAACGTGCCAGATGAACTTCTGAAAACTGGCAAACGATTCTTTAGCACTTTGCTTACAGCTGAAGATTTAAAAAACGTAATAATAATTGATGATTGGGGGAGATGATCCCTTGAAACATGGAAAATGATCTTTTTAAATAAGAGAAAAGAAAATGGCAACGAGACGTTAATAATACGTACTTTACTTGTTGGAGGTGCAAGATTCTATTTTCAGAATCATTTTTCATTCTTCAAGAAGCTGGTATTCTCTTAGTTGTTCCAGTCGTGAGGAAAAGGTTTTCAACGTGTGTGAATCAAATGATTTATGGGGTCTTTTATTTGAAATCTTATTTTTCAGCTTATGATCTTAAGGCCCGTGGAGGTCAGTGAAAGAATTTAATATTCTGAACATGGAGGGAGAAAACCTCGTGTGCTTTCTTTTCATTAGAACTCCTCTTGTAATTACTTCCATTTTTATCCGACTTTAAGGAGCATCTCCACTATAGAACATAATTCACCCAGACATGATACTGGGGTTAAATGTTGTTTTCAATTAAGTGTTATTGACCTTTTTCCAAATTTTCGTGACTTTACACTTGCTGATCTTATTGCAAAAATAGGGCGGTCCAGGTTATGATACTTATAAAACTGATTAAATTTCCAAATTCATAGTTATTTCTTCACTCGAACACTTTTTTTGTTACCTTGTAACTAATTTATATTAGAACATTTTATAAATAAAGTCAATGTTGTTAATGATTATTCTACAGAAATCTGTTCATAAGAATGGAGAAATTTTCTTGTATTTTTCATTGAATATTTATAAAGTGGTGTGTGAGTGGCTTTCAATCATGTTATTATTTGATTAAAGCACAGCTCTTTCAGTAACACTCTATCTTAGAAACAAATAATTTAAATCAAAATTTTTAGCTAATTTTCTTTTGATATTTACGGAAGTATATACAATTAATTATGTGCAGGAACTGTTGGCTTTAAAATATTGTAACATACTTGAATCTTAAACTCTACATATAGTAACAACAAAGGGAAGTAGTGAAATGTTCTTACCTATATTCATGTTATTGTTAGTTGATCCTTTTATATATAATAAAGTATCGTTCTCTAAATTTTTATTCATCCTCGCACATTCCTGTTATTCCTGTTCATGGAGAATTTAACCATTTCATAACAGATACGAATTTCAAATAATATATTTTTAGTTCTTTTTAATAATAGTCTTGATTATGTAATAATAATTTAGTTTGTGTTGAACATTGTAAATTATTTAAAACAAATTATATAAACAAAGTAATAAAAATCTTCGAAATGGTAGCAAAATATATAAACAATAATATTCTGGAATTCAATATTTTTAAATGAATACTTTATTAGCTATCTTGAGATGGTTAAATAATATCACAAAATCAAATTGTGATTTATTTTAAAATCGCATTTCATTATTTTAAATTGCATTTCTTGTATTTCAATTCCATCCACCAATTTGTTGGAAAATGGCGAAATGAAATTAATGTTAAGCTATTAAATATCTAATACTCTTCTTTGAAGTTTGATTTCTCTCGTTTTTTTAAAGAAAAAGTGATTGTTTTACATACATGATGAAATTGAAATGTCTTACTTAAATTTGTTTACCTTATACTGAAAATCAATATTGACATGCAGAACATATCGATTCCTTTTATATTTCTATTGATTATCTTACGGTAGAGCCGAGAAGAGGAATATATTATGCTTATCCAACATTATGTACACGATATCCGATAAATGGGTATCTATGTTCCTGAAGCCATTTTTGCATTATAGGATGTGTTTTCTGTTGAAATAAATGAATGTTTCCAGGGGGTGTTTATACAATATTTCTTCATTTTTCCTAGTGTTGATTTATTTGTTTATTTTCGATTTTAATATTTTTGGTTTGATTGACAACTTCTTAAAAGGAATATGAATTTATTCAAAAAGGATAAAGTCTTCAATGTATTAATTAAACCATTGAATGCATTCAAAAATGCTTTTTTTTATGGATTAAAAAATAGTTTATTAAGTTTATTTTGTAATAAATATTTGTACTTTGGATTTAAAACAAAAAATTTTAATTTATGAATAGGATTATTATGCCATGAGTATTAAATTTTCCTTAAGACTATTATAATTCTAGCGCATTTACTGCAATGTCATTCGTTGTGATGTAAATTAATTATTTAAAAATAACTTTTATAAAATGGGCCTGTTAGCGCATTTAAATGTGTCGTTACGTGTAATTAAATATTAGATACGTGTTACACACAAATTCTGCTACTTCCAGCGAAATCAAAAATCAAACGACTTGGACGTTGGTGTAATGAATGGTTTGTCTTTCAAACGCAGTAATATACTCCTCGTGGCATTCAGAGTATATTAGTGTACCACGGAGAAGGCGCATTTTCTCGTTCTACCCATTCCCAAATCTCCCCTTTCCCATTAATTCTCTTAAATTTAAAACCTTTAACTCCGCTAAGTGGACGGAATTAATTTCGATTCCACAAAACTAAACAGCCATCTCACATCGTGCTGTAACATCGGTCAATTCCTCTTGTTGCCACCGGAGAAACGGAATTTTAACGACCAATCCCTTCCCTCCTCACCCCCATCGAAGCGGCGATACCACAGACGTTCGAGTCATTGTTCGTTAATTATCCGAAAGTCATCACGGGGAAGGTTAATTACTGAGCAATTAGAGCAATCTGCCGACCCCCCCCCCCAAGGCTATGTGCCGACTCTCTCTTCAAGGTCGTCCATTCTCGCTCCAACGCCCCCTCCCCCGCAGGCGGAGATTTGGATAAGGTCCAAGCAAGTGCCATGCTTTTCTGAAGTTGTTCACTTGTTTCTCGGTGTGTTCCTCTAAGAGCAGGATTTAGGAAAATGAAGAAGGAGGATTTGTAGAATATTTATTCTCTTTTGCATTCCGACTGCCTTATTAGCTCCTGAGAAAGACCTTAATGATTGCTTAAAGGGAAGAACATAAATCTATACTTTAAAAATTCTCACGTTCTCTAAATTTATTTTAGATAAAAATAAAATAATAGAGAGATATATACATATTCAAAAACTTTAAAGATATATCTTCTGTTGAAGTTATTTTCACAAATATTAGTATGTAATAATTAAAATATTATTTCTCTCTGAAATGTGTTCTTAAAAGTTAATCTAAAATGACATTTTAACTAGTAAATAAAATTTTAAATTTACAGAGAATGAATTAATATTTAAAATTTATAGTAAGCAGAAATATCTTATTTATTTCAATCGACAACACGAATTTACTTCCAAAATAAGATTTATTCCTTTTTCGTTTCCTTGAAAATTACTTTTTTATATATACTATTCTGGAGTTATTACTTCGAGATTGATGTATTAAAGTGGCAAGAAGATTATTTTACACAGTGTTTTTTAAACTTTTAACTGTTAGTGGAAACTAGAGTTACTTTTTTTACAACCAATGATTTAAATTTCCAGGCTTTTGCAGTCAACCTAATCCATATTGCCTTGTCTACTTTTAGATGCTTTTAAACTTTTAGTTTACGAAAATAGTTTTTTTCAACCATCTTAATATATTATAAACTTAATACCTTATGAAACAAAGAGTTCTTATTATAGATGTGAAAAATGCCGTGAATTATAATATATCACTTTAAGTGTAGTACTATAGGATGTAAATTATTACTTCACAATTGGGAATTATCTTGCTGTTGAGACACTAGAAAAGTTACTACTAACAAACCTATAAAAGTAGTAAGAATAAGAAAATTGATTTCTGCCATTTTAACTTTCGTAATCAAATAATCATCATTATTTTTATAAGAATATTTTTTTTTAAAAAAAAGTCAAGATATTTATGTTACACGAGTCTTAGTAAAATAAAGAAATATTAAATTTTATATCAGAGATAAAATTGTCAATAACAATAAATGTGCGTTTTCCGTAAAGTAACTTGCATTTCTTACTCAGATATTAGCTATATCTCATTTAAATTTCGTTCATTTGTAAAATCAATAAGAGAGAGAGAGAGAGAGAGCAATTAATGCATTTCCGTATGTTACTAATACAGAAACAGAGACATCTCTTTGATTGTGTTAAATTCTTGCTATGGTATATTTAACTGCAATATCTGCATTTCTTCTTATTAAGCTGCTTAATTTTTTATCCCAACTTCCACTTTCTTTCCCGTATATAGAAGATATTCTTTTTTAAAGCTCACTCAACTGAATTTCTTCTAATCAAATCTATATTCATTTATTTTTCAGACTTACATTTTTAATGGAAAACTATCGACGGTAAAATTAAACAGCTCTTAAAGCAAGGAAACCATTTTCCCTTTTAAACCAGTTTTATTTAAATTCAAATATTTCCATCTAATGTTTGTAAGACATCATTTACCCGTCTACAAAAGTGTTCCTGTAAAGGATGAACTCTTTACGTGAGCAAAGCATTTATCAATTTATATTTAATATAAATTACTATCTCAAATCAAATATTTTTATTGGATTAAACTGTATAAGGTTAACAATTACACGTATCATTTTGCAAAATATGTTTATTTTATTGCAGTATCTAAATATGATAACTATACAATAAGATTACTTATTTTTTATGAATAAAGTTCCATGTATCACAGTACTATCGTTGTTTTATTTTTTGATCAAGTATTTTAGAAAATTCATATATATAATTCATTCAGTATATTTCTTTAAACATTATTAATTGTTAAAACATACCGTAAACATTTTATGCATTACATTTTTCTCCTCTCATTTCGTTAATTTTACATATTCTTCTATATTTTAATTACTAACTTCGAGTTTCAGTCATTCTAAATGTCTTTATCATAACATTGAGCATTCTGCAAATGCAAATATAACATATGGTAATAAAATCATCGTTCATTTATTTACATTAATAAAAAAAATCACTCATTCATGTTTCTATTTAGAAAGTGAAATTAAAAGAAACAAATTATTTGTCTTTATCCTAAAATAATTCAGTATTTTGAAAATATAAATAACTATCCAATGACTTTTTAAAAATTATTTTAAGCACTTTCTTTTCTAAAAAGCTTCTTTGATCCATCAGTTAATTTCAGTGCTGAAGTTGATAAGTGGTATTTTTCTTTGTAACTTAATAGATTCCAAAATAGCTAAAAAAAAAAATGTTTTTGTTACAAGTTTTCTACCGTATTTACTGATGATAGAGAAATATATTATTTCAAAGTTTTATGTTGGGGTCCAATGATATCGATAAATCCACTCACAAAATAGTGTATACAAAGGCAGCGCCTATAAGTTCTCCTATTCCTGTCTCGAGAACTAAACTCCTTCAATATGCTTAGTAATCTCCCCAGTCCGCAGTCGTCCACCAGCTTAGAAACATCCCCATCCCTCACGAACGCATAGCTCTTGGTCTTCCCGTTGCCATGACAACCGAGCAGCGAGTTAATGAACGGAGAGATTTGGGCCGATGCGTTTCGGCCGATATGGATGGGAGAGCGAATGGAAGAGAAAGGGGGGGAGGAATGGTGAATAGATAAAAAGAATAAAGGGGGATAGGAAAGGGGTGGAAAAGGTCGTGCGCCATAATTTATGCCAGTTTTTCTCTTGCCGCGTCTTTGAAAAATGCCTTGCGATCGTAATTGTGACCAAAGAAAGACGTTCGGAAATTTCCTCTTGCCGGGGAAATATATTTTCCTATTTATTTAGGGTGGTCGGTCGATATAGTGGTATGTGTATGGTCAGAATGAGGTCTGTTGTTTGTGTATTCATAAATCGCCTTCCTCTACTTCTTAAAAATATAAGTATTTTATGCCTTCAATCATTTTTATGGGGGACACATTAAAATTGATTTTTCCTTATTGATTTTTTATTTCTACTTTGAAAACCGTTTGGGATCTGAATGTTTTTGTCTCGCTTTGCTTTTAACATATTGCAATATAATTTCTGTTTCAATTACTTTTCACAAAAAGAAAATAATTCAAAGAGAATAATTTAGAACCGTTAGTGTAAGCATCTTCAAATTTATTTAACAACATGATTAAGATTGATATATAAATGTTGGCTTAGTTTTATGCAAAAATATTTCTATTTCATTAAAAAACAGCAGCAAAACATATTAAATGTTAAAAGATAATATTTTTTGAATATATCAGAAATAAAATATTTATTAATAATTTATGAACTTCGTTTGTAGAATCTAATTTTAGCTAACATTTTCAAACATTAATCTAGTTGCATATAACATAAAGCAATATGAAATATAATCTTATAAGCTATTAATATGAGAAAAATACTGTATAATGATATTATATAATTATTAAAATTCTATGTGTCCTCCATCTATCTATCTATTTATTTACAATAATCCAGCCATAATGAACGAATTTATTTTATTCAGTCTAAATAAACAATTATCAGGGCCCTTTGTATTGAGCTTAAAATGAAATTTATCCCCATTACTAAAACATTCTGTGGTGACTCATTGATCATTGAAATTCATGGAGATCATTGAATATTTGCACTTATGCATCTTTATTGGGCAAAAGCTACGCATTGAGTTTTTGCTGGCACATTGAATGCTCTGCAGATATTAAGCTCCTGTACCGCCCAACTTGTCTAGTGGGCAGCGTGCTTGACTGTGGATAGGGAGGTCCTAGATTCGAATCACGGTTCGGGCATGGATGTACTTTCTTTCTCTATCTATCATGTCTTTATTCTTTCCTTGACTAAATGGATTGTGACTGGTTGCCTACCCTATAAATGGCTATCAATGGCATGTGTGTACTGAGGAGATCGGACTCCACACCTAAATATGGTTCAGTCGGAAAAATGAAGCAGCGCACACCATAATGCCAGCCTAGCTGGCCCACGACAACAACAACATTAAGCTCGTGTAAGACAGTGTCTCGTTTTCCTTCCTTAACTGGTAATTCGTTTTAATACTTAAACAAACGAATGTGTTCCTCCCAAATACGCTTCGGTCTAGATGCATGTTGCTTCGGATAAATCTTATATATTTGATTTTTTATTTATTATTATTTATTTTTATTTTATTTATTTATTTATTTTATTTATTTATTATTATTATTATTATTATTATTATTTTTTTTTTTTTGCTTTATCAGGATCGCATTTATTGTCATCCAGTCAATTAAGCGAATTTTTTAGTAAGCAAGTTTGGTTATCCAGCTAAGAAATGTTTAATTTTCTTTAAACGATAAGGGTAACAGAAAATTAAAAACTAGTTTTTTTTTTTAACTCACCCATTAAATATTTAAACAGAATAATAAATATCTGCACTAAATTTATAATTTTTTGTGTTTTTAAGCACATCAGAATTTTTAGCTTTAAAATAAAAATATAATTAATTCTTCTATTTAGTATATTAAATTTATAAATTATTTATTTTTCTATACAAAGAAGAATATTACGTTATATCCAGATTTTTTTTTTTCGCTCTGAAATATTTCTTACAGATTTACTGTATGGGCGGGCGCAGGTAAGGACAAGGAATCGATGGAAACCTTTAACGCCCTTCAAGGTGTTGTTCTTCAGCTATAACCCGTTCGTCGTGCCCCATCCCTTTCTGAAATTCATTGCACTTCCGCTCATAAGTCTCAGGTGGGTTCCACTGTCCCCCTTTAAAGGAATCTGTGTCACCTGGTTACCGAGCCGATATTCCCTATAACGGACGTAGCGCCACCTTTTCCAATAGTCCTTTGTCTAGAACCAAAATCTGAATCCTGAGTATTTTTACTCATCATTGCATTGAAGTCGTATTTTTTTTAAATATTGCAAGTGCACCTTAATAAAACAAATCCTACCATTTTTAGTGATATTTATCAGGATCATTTAAAGATTATTGGGTTTGTTTTCAGTATTACCTACTTATTGCTGTTACAATTTACGGAATGGTAAATTTATTTCACTCCGAAACTATAAAAGTAATAATTAAAGTTTGAAAATTTTGTTTCAGAAAATTAGCTTTATATAAAGTATAATAACAGTCATTACTATAACTGCTGAATATTTGAATGAAATCTAGAAAGAAGTTACTCATTTGTATTCACGAAAATGTTTGTATTTTGTGTCAGTTACTGCCACAGCTCATTTTTTTATTATTTCTGATATCCCTATGAAATTAAAATAAATTCTTGTGTACCAAAAATATTAAGAATATATGACACGCAATAATTCATATTCCCCTCTAGAATTTAAAAGATTAAATTAAAAATCATCAAAGGCTTCATTTTATCCGTAGGTTTCATTATATTGTTTCAAATATATTTTCCCTATTTTTATTCAATTATTCTCTTAAAAGTAAAATAGGGGGAAAAACGCTTATAAAATATATTCCTATAGAATTTTTATTTGCTTCAATTATTTTTAGCATTTTTAATGCCAAGTTAAATTATGCTAACCATTCTTTCATAACGCAAATAAGTTCATTTAAAATGCAGATAACATAGCGTGTAGCCCAAGCACTCATTTCTGATTTAAAATTCTTATAAATATCATCTAGTGTAGAAGAAATTTATCTCTTATTACGCTTATTGCACTGGCTTCAATCCAATATTAACAATCAATATTATAAAATGCTCTTTTCTATGTTGTTTTTTTAAGTAATTTTACGTAATTTCTATATAAAATTGTTAAAAATAAATATTACACATAATTTTTTAAATTTGCGTTTTATGTATTTAATCATTTGTGTTCCTGATTAATTAATGAAAGGTATGAAATGTCTTGTCATTTTTTTATTTGTTTTATTTTATATATTTACTTTTTATTTTTCATTTTTCAGTGTTTAGACCCAAAGTAAAGTGTAGATCAAATTATCAGCTGCCATGGAATTAAAAGTAATATCTGGTTGGAAAGCAATAAAAAATGAGATCTAAATATAAAAATAAAGTATTGCTACGTCCTCCTCCCCATCAATTCTTGTAAATTGTGATAAATCACTTGACAAATGGGATTTTTTCGATATGATGTTGTAAAGTTGGCTCTGTCATTTCTCGGTCAGCCCGAGGGCTGTCCACCTTCGTTTTCTACTATGCTATCGAGAATTCTTTAGAGAGAGAGAAAAAAAAACTTAAACGCGTTGTCCCGCGAAAATTTCGAGAAAGATGGAGGCCCAGAGAAAGGGTGTATGTGACTCCTTGGGTATCCCAGCTGCATGGTTTCTCATCTAGCAGATGGTAACCACGTCGTGCCCACCCCCAAAATCTTAACCGTTTTTTTCTTCATTCGTTATACCCTTTTTTACGTCCATGGGAAGTATTTTTTCATTCTTCCGCAGTCTATATCTCGAATCGGCGCTCCCCTCCTCACGGTGACGCAAGGGTTATACGTAAGAAAAGAGTTAAAGGGGAGGTTAAGTGAAAGGGTTGAGGGGAAAAAGAGGGTAAGGAAAGAGTATAGGTACCGGAAGTGCTGTCATACGAATTCAATGGAAGTGAACTGCGATTATTTTTTTATTTTTTCCCTTAGGTTTCCTTTGTGCAAGAGAAAATTGTGTTACTAGTGCGTTAAGCCTTAACATTTCTCCTGTACATAACTGTTATAATTTTCTGCCATTGCTTAGTAAAATGCCGTTATATTCATATGACAGTTAAAATAAGCGTTGTTTTATTAGTAATGATAATGTGAAATTTATGATTTTGATTATTCCTTTTGATTTTGATTTAATTGAACAAAATCTTAACTTATTAACCTAAGCAATTAAACGCTTAAATGATTTTTCATGAAAATTGTTTTTTTATAAATGCTTACAAATTAATTTTGCGATATTTTTCAATGGTAAAAAATATTATATATATATATATATATATATATATATATATATATATATTCGAAATTTATAAATTACATTATCTGTATGGTATTTGTATGTACATAAAAGTAATTAAATTTTTAAAATTTAGGAATCAATTTAATTTATATAAAGTATGAACGATAGAATTTTTTATAAGTAAATTAAAAGAACTATTGTTTCCCATTTTCATAAACTTAATGATATATTTTATTTTACATATTTTTTTCGTAATATACATTATCTGAATATTCCAAATTTTATTGACATTAATTTAGAAAAACTAACTTTACTCAAGCATTCATTTTGATTTCAGCATCATCTTGTCTCTTTTTTAGCTTAATAACTAAAACTTCCCAAATTTTCCCAAAAGATTATTTTGTTATTTTAAAAATAATTGCGATTAGTCTTTAAAAATAATTGATACTTCATTAGTAAAATTAGCTTTTTTAATATCTCATTCGCTCTGCACTTGTAAAATGGATTAAAATAAAATATTTTCAAAGTTTTGGCAGCACATGTTAAGAAATTCATTGCGATATTCGATTAACTTTGATGACGATCACACTACAATCCATCGTGAGTCGAGAGGAGCAAACAATAATGGTATAAAATTATATAATTTTTTATGACTTACTTTATACTATTTTTTTAACCAAGTCCGTTTTTTTAAAAATTATTTTTAAAAAAGTTAAAAAAAGGTAATGACATAGCTGTAGTTAAAATATTACTTTAGTCTGCTGTGTTATTACTTTTGAATCAAAACAGTATAATCAAAATATTTCACATTTTACGCTGGGAAAAAAAATTCCAAAATTCGAAGTTTTAAACAAATTATTTTGTAAACTTCTGAAATATGAGAATTTTTGAATTCAAGAATATAGCAAATGCAAAGATTACCGAACACAAAGAAAATGCATAATATATGATAAGCGGATTCTGAATTTAGAGATTCTTATATTTCTAATATCATTGCTTAGATTTTTTTTTCATACTTTAATTTTAACCATTTTTTTCAATAACTTTAAATTTTTGAAATGAATTATCGATCATCTTAAATCATTTTTAATAGTATTTGTACAATATTAGGTCATAGAAAGAATAAAGTCTGAATGTTTTCATAGAAAGAATATAAATTCTGAAAGTGTGGCCTTACCGCTGAACGATAGAATTGTACTGATTGTTAAGTTAAGCTTTTTCTGCTGTTTCTTGACGACAGCGTGATAGTTTAGCATTCATAATACATACATATATACATACATTCACACACACACACATATATATATATGTGTGTGTGTGTATGTATGTATATATATATATATATAAGAACTTTAAGAAAGTGGGAAATCACTTAAAATATGTGTTCTTTTTCAAAGAAAGGGGAAAAAAGGCTTTATGTTGTTGATTTAAGAAAGAGAGTCGATTTCTTTAATTTTAAAAAGCTATAATCATTCTCTTTTGATTCTAGCTACGACGAATATTAAGTAATTGATTTAGGTTACTGAAGAATAATTAAGGTTTACTTTATTTATGTTTTGTTTTTAAATGTGCAAGTGTCCTTAAGTATTGGAAGGGCAATAAATCAGTAATTGTTAAGTTTGAATAGTTTTGTAGAAAATTCATTTTAATAAAATTTGTTAAAAAAATAAACTTTATTTCTCACTTTATATTTTCTATATCATATAGCTATTAATATCAAAGTGTATCAAAGTCATGTTTTATTCCTAAGCAAAAATTTAACTGTAAATTAATATTAAGCTCATGTCGATAAGGAAGATCAAGAAAATTATACCCATAAGATAATTTAAAATTGTAAATGTTGATAAGTGTGAATTTCAGTTGTTAATATTCTTCCTAGGTGATTCTATAAGATAATTTTATTTTTATGGATGTAATAGCATTTTGTATATTATTGTCGTTTTCATTAATTTTTTTTGTGCCTATGCAAAAATGTGCATCTGAAACTGTAGTAAATTAAAATTAGAATTTTGGGTTCCGCAATAAAAACTAGTTTGGATGAGATTCATACTAATAATACTATAATACTAATATATAACTTCAGATAATATATTATTAGCATTTATATAAATATTATTTTATATTTAAACAAATTTTATTTAAATATTTCCTAAGCTATTTTTTATGTTGCTATTATATATATATATATATACATACATATATATATATATATATATATATATATATATATATATATATATATATATATATATATATATATATATATATATATATATATATATATATATATATATATATATATATATATATATATATATATATATATATATATATATATATATATATATATATATATATATATATATATATATATATATATATATATATATATATATATATATATATATATATATATATATATATATATATATATATATATATATATATATATATATATTATGTCTGATAACTTTTTGTTTTATTTATTCTTGCAAGTGAAGAAAATAGATTTTATGAAGCATCGGTACCTTTTACCTTGTAATTTGTATGAGAATTAAAATTTTTATTTCTTATAAAAACTAATATTTATTTTAAATATTTTTCTAATTGAAAATTTCGATTTTAAAAATAATAATAAAAATGATGATGTTTCGTGGTTTTTCCGTATTCTCTTAATGTAGGCACTGATATACATAAAAATGTGTTGTTGTTTCTTTTGTATCATTAGAAAAGTTTGCTATAAATAAAATTTTTTGCATTATTATCTATTTTAAAAATGTGTTTATTTAAATTGGAGTTGATAAGAACGGTAATGAGAAGTATTATAAAGTAAATTTTAAAAAATCTGTTTTCAATATAAAAATGCTTATGTGATGAAACATATATCGCAAATATTTATATTGCATTTTCACTATCGTATATTTATATTTTGCCATTTCAGCATAACGTTGGTTTTTTTATGCAATAATTAACAGATTTTCCATCAGAAAATGGAAAAATAATATGTATTAAATATTATATATTTTATATATAATATACTTTATCAATAAATTTTCAACTCAAAAATTTACGCTCTATATACTTCTTTTAAAAATCCTAATACTATACTTTAGGTCTTCCTTTCTATCAGGTCTTGATATTTAAATTAATGTGTGTTCGCGCGTTAAACACAAAATATTACAAGTTAACATTCTAATCGTTATAAAATTTCTGCTCATTTTCCACTTTATTTTATTTTTCAATAATATAAAAACATTATCAATCACATTGTGTGTGTGTTTAGCTATACTCAAAATGTTGACGTTTATTTTTGAAATATTTAAAAAAAAGTTATCATTCTCTCTAAAGATTGAATGATCGTAAGATAATTTTTTTGGTTTGCTTTCGTTTATTTAAGTATAATAATAAGCAAATAAATATTGTATATTTTTTATATGGTGAAAATTTCTATCTGTAGAGAAAAAGACATAGAGTAGGGAGTTTATCTTACGAATTATTTAAACCAGCAAACTAAATTCTAAATCATTCGTCATTATGAAAACTTCATCGTAATATATTTTATCTTGAGTTAAACTAATTGTTTTATCATAAATTCATTCTATTGCATCTTCTTATTACATGGTAAATGATTTAGTGGTCCAGATTTACTTTCCTGCGTCTAAACTCTTGCTAATAATGTCATTCTCGCATCTGTTTTTAACCTTAACTTTCCGAGAGGATTTTTTTTTTTATGCTTGAAGTCTGAATACTTTAAATTTCCAATCACTACAAAAATTACGAGTTCTAGGAAAAGGATATAAAGTATGAGCTGTTGAATACGCTGTAAATTCTTCACTACGAGAGAAAGAAAGGAAAAAGAAAAGAAAAGAAATGAGCCATTCCCAAAGTTAAAATACGTAAGAAGAAAAAGAAACAATCCTGGAAGAGTTATTTTATATCCTTCTTTGTTTTTAAACTATTTATTATTAGCATAACCCGTAGGTCAGGTAAACAGAATCAATCACACACAAGATAAGGTATATTTCCTAACAAGACAGCCGTGCAGATGTTCGTTGTAGCATTGGTATGTAAACTAATCATTCGCTTATCCCGAAAAACTGACATAGCTAAGGTCATGTCACCACATTAAGAAGCCATTTAAAGAAACAATGGTTTTTATGGCAGAACTAATCAACATGCAATGTACATCCAGATATTTAAGAGCTCTCTCAGCCTAAATTTCTGATGCGCGTGAAATTAACCACAGTATTAACCTCGATGGGCTTTATCGCCAATCATTCATACACATCATAACCCGATTATCTAACGAAAACGTCAAACACATGCAGTGTTCTCTACTAGTAACAAGAAGAGTCTTCCAGAAACTGTTGTAATGCGGAACAGACGTTGATCCACATTTTTAAAAAATGCATCTGCTTCATTTATATTTTTTATTTTTGCCTGAAAGAATGAGCTCACTTGATAGAGAATTGAAGCACGTCAAGAGATATTTTTCGATCGTCCATCATGATCAGAAGATTGTTCAGGCAACTGTGGGGAGATCTTCCTGAAGCAATTTCTTTTTCATCCCATTTGATACATCATGATTCTCTGAGTGACCATTGCCAGTTATGAATGCGTAATTCAATTTATGTTCCGATGGTGGAAAATAAATAGCAAACGTGCAATTTCTTTTTCTA
Organism: Latrodectus elegans; assembly: GCA_030067965.1. Taxonomy (NCBI): domain Eukaryota; kingdom Metazoa; phylum Arthropoda; class Arachnida; order Araneae; family Theridiidae; genus Latrodectus; species Latrodectus elegans. Next base: position 28,923,949 of record CM057814.1, read on the forward strand.
TCCTCCCTGTTGAATGCACCACTTATACTTACTTTATTTTCCCATTTGTTCCCTGTAAGTTGTCGCCAGTTTAGAAAAAAAATTTTATTTCGTTAGCGTGACCCTAGCAAGTGAGTGCTGTAGAAAATTGTGGGTTTATAAATTGGGATTGCAGAAAAAAAAAACATTGAGTTCAGACAAAGTTATTATTGTAATTAAAAGCTCTCCTTTATATTAATGCGATTATCTTCCTCTCTGGCGCAGTCATGCGAAGCAATTATCCTCGCCATTTTTATCTATCATCTTAAGAACTAGCAGCTATGATAAAGAAATATTACAATATTTATTTTAGAACAATAAAATAATTTCCTTCGTGGTTCTGGTTACATTTAATAACTGACAGGCTAAATGTGATGATGAATTCGGCTCTCGTATTCTCTTTTGTTCTTAAGTCATTATTGACATTTATATATTTTTATACTACTTGACTACTCTAATAAATGGCATAAGAAGTTTTGCTGTAATGTTTTTCAAATAATGAAATGATGTTTTATCTCATTTTAATTATGGACATCTGTGCCCTGAATTATATGCATTAATTCAACATTATTTCAAATTCCATTCTTATACCTTAGCTATGAACAAAACGAAATAATTTTAAAAAATGTATATTTACATATATGTATACATGTATGTTTTGATTTGTAGAACCTTTCAAGTGCCATATAACATATTTTTAATACTTAAAACTTAAATATCATTTTTCTAGTTTCTCATTTTAATAAATATAAGTGATCGTGAATAAATGTGATATAGAAAAATTATAATTATTTTTTTTCGTGTGCATTAACGACATGAAATATTGTTTATCTGAATTAATGTTAATAGAAATTATAAAATTTACATTGAATATTTTTATTCATATAGTGTTTAAAGTCAATATAGATGATATAATGTATTACCTTCTCGCTGGCTGAAATATAATTTGTCAAAACTGAGCTAGTGTGAACTGAATAGTTATATTTCATCTTCTAAAAAAAGTAATAGTGATAGAATGATTTACATTAATGTGCTCAATTTAGATGTTGAGAGGATATTTACACAATTTCATCGCCTACAATTTTTTTCCACATCAGTTCCGAACAAAAGATAAGTTCGCTTTTGATATCTACCTGCAGAGTCTTGTCTATTTCCAAGCCTTGCCTTCATTTTCTCCTCTTTCATCATTCATGTCTGAACATCTGGGGAGCCTGGGCTAATAAACAAACATGGCCCTCGATCTTTCTTCATCCGCACTATTAATCATTCTCCGCCTTCAATATCGAACGCTGAAAAAGAAATGAGCGGAGTTGAGTGATATGTTTGCTGCTGGATTATTGTCTCGTCTGCTGTCCCGCATTATCTTGTCTTCCATTACATGTTCCATCCATCTCATTCTTATTCCTGCTTTTTGCATTTTGGTTTTTGGGCATTCTTGAGGCCACAGTCTCACGCACATGTGTTGAATGCTGTTACTGGTGGACTTTTAAATATGCATTAATAATGACTGCGGTTATTAATCGTGTTGATCTTGGTGCTCAAAAAGGAAGAAGATTAATCTGATGTGAATAATGAAAATTTTTGAAATTTTATTCCAAGAAACAGAAAGAAGAACGTTCGTTTTCTATTTTAATGAACATAAATTATGCTGTGACACGAAATTGTTACTTTATTTTTAAGACTATTCTAAAATTACTCCTTTTTTTTTCACTATAAAACTATTATGAAATACTTTTTATTTGAGTAATTTTTTTTATTCATAAAAGTTATGAAGATCGTTGATATTCATAGAGAACACTTAATTTCTAAAAATTTTGAAATATCCTTCATATTTCAATAAACTCTAAAACTGACAATTTTTTTCAAATTTTGAAATTTAGTAGCTAATGTAGTTAATTAAATATTTTTAAGAAATCACACACACACACACACAGGAAAATATTGATTAATTTTCATTAAATTTATCGTCATATAATTTATTAGTTCTATAATTCTGTCTTATGACTTGATATTACGTTCCATATGTTGCAGACATATATTGTAAAGAATAATTAGCTTGCATGAGGAATATAATATATATATATATATATATATATATATATATATATATATATATATATATATATATATATATATATATATATATATATATTTGTGTGTGTGTGAGAGAGAGAGAGAGATGTGGAACGAATATTTTTCTTTAAACATTTCAGTTTTTTAGTATACTATACATAATATAATCATGTACTCGTTCTATTCTTATTTTTAAAGAAACATAGAACTAATATATTTCTTTTCTAAATTAAATAAATAATTTAATATTATTATTTTAAAATTTTATTATATTCGGAAAAATATAATTATAAATATCGCTTATGAATATATAATTTCATTATGTTATGTAATTTATGAAAATTCAGATGCGAAATTTTATTAAGTAAAATATTTTTTTATTATATACTGAATAAATTTTTTTGAAATTTCTTTTTAAGTACTCGTGATGTTAAATCACACGATCAATTTGTGTATGAAATGGTTTCATATCTTCGGATTTTAGTTAATAACTTATGTTCTACTCTTCCATATATGATTTGCAATTAAATGAATCTGTTTAATTAACTTTATCTACAACACAACTAACACTTTTACTAAAATGCCTATTTTTTAATTTAATTTCCCAAATTTTTTTAAAAAAATTACGAAGGTATCAACATCACTCTTAGAGGTTTATTTACATTTTGAAAGGGAATATACATTTTGCATAGAAATCACTCTTTTAAATAAAAAATTATTTTTATACTTCTGGATGGTTTTCAGAATTATATGTATAGACTGTATATTATAATTTATTCTTCTAGACTATTTAGTTTTTGTTTCATGGTATTTGAGAGTAAGAAAAACGATTTTAATTTATTATATCACATGAGAGTGTCTCGCAGGTTATAACTATAACAGAATTGATAAATAATACAAGATTTTTAGTTCAAAGCTTAATACTATTCATATTGATTGCTATTATGCAATCCTAAAAGTTAAGGAACAGACATGGTTTTATTCAAAACTTCTCATTATCTTTTGTTTTTACAAGTTCTAATAAAACAGGTCTCAAATAATAAAACAAATTCAACACTGGAAAATTAAATGAAAAGTGATTGAGAGAGAGAGAAACAAGAATTTCTTGCTTAATTTTATACAAATAGTTTGATGCTTGCTATTAATTAAGAACCATAGAGAAATAAGGAAGCTGTGAAAGGATTTAAAATTCCTTCTGCAGAATTGCTTGAAATAATTGATTTTGAAGTAATTTTATTTTAGAAGATGACATATGTAAATGGATATCCTTTTTGACCTAATTTAAGTTTTGTTCTCATATTTTACATTCATATGTAAAAAAAATTGATAGTTGAATTCTTTACTTTTTTAAAAAAAATATTGTGTTTAAATCTATAACTCTTAATAAAAGAAAATAACTAACAGAATGTGTTGCGTTGTATTCACTTTATGTGTGTACCTTGCAACGTGCGTCTACTTTCCGAATTAATAGTAAAATCTCTCATTATATATTTCAAAATCGATTAAATTTCAAAAAAAAAAAATACTATCTTATTTAAAATCTTTGATTACGTATTTAAAATCATCAATTGATATTTTCTAACTTAAAATATAACGTGTTTAAAAACCATTAAGCTTCAAATGTTTTAAAAAGAACTTGTTTGATATTTCATGTGTCTAATCTACTAGTTTTTAAACTGCTATATCCAAATTTTATTGTGATGAACTATAGTTATAATGAACATAACTAATAATTCCTATTCATTTCGTCATTTCTTCGTTTTTATTTTTTTATATGAAAAGTATTGCTTTTCGAATCTTTAATAGTGTTATTTTTTGATTGACATAAAGTGATGACTATTTTGTTTCAATCATAGAAGAAAGAAAAAAAATTTAATATTTTAAATTTAGATGTTGAAGATATCTTGAGTATTTTAAGTATTTTTATAAATATTCTCTGATAGTTCCTTGCTAAAAAACAACTGTTCAAATTTGCAGTGATCTCATCAGTACATGCTGCTGAAAAATGTAAATTAAGATTGAATCATCGTCTATAAGTAATAAATTGTTCCTCCGCTGAATATTAAAAACAAATACGAATTATTGTTTGTGTTATACATAATTTGAAGTTTCTCATTAAATTTATGGAATTATCGTATATTTTCTATTATTTCTATCATGTTTTTCATTCATGTTTTCCAGCCATGACTACATCTTTCATTGCTCCATAATTTGATAATTCATTTATTTACGTCACTCTAAAAATGCGTAACTGATCGTTAACAATTATCTGGAATCAGTGAATCGTCATGACCTAATGATGGGACAGCGCTTTTCAGAACGGAAGGTCCCGCGTTCGATCCTATTCACTGTTAAATAACGTGAGATGGATGTTACTCTTCTGCTTTTTAGCTCCTCGTTTGTAAGTGTGAGTGGTTGAGAGTTTTCTGGGTTTCCTTTCTTGCGATACGCGAATGCGACACGTTATCTGCGAAAAGTCCTCCAGGAAGGTCAATTTACGTTGTAGATTTTACAAGCTGTTGGCTTGTCATGTGTCGGAATGTTATTCTACGCGTGCATTGTGTAACACTTTACACATAATCTAAAGAAATGCAGTACTGACGAACACATGTTCTGGATAAAAATTCTCTTTAAACAAATAGAATTTGCAACTTTTGTTACTGAATACTGCCAAAACGGAATGTATTTTTATCAGTTCCAACGAATTTAATACTCCAATACTAATAATGATAATAGTTGTAGCACTTAACTTAAATAGTATTTTTATTACAAGCTAAATCGTACCATCTTCGTTAGGATGAATTTTTTAATCCTCCTGTGGGATTCATATTAACTAGGTTCTACCAAATGTAACTTTTTTTAACTAATTAAAAAAGAAGTTGATAATTGAAAATATTTCAATTTTTAACGTACATATAAGTATATGCATGCACACATGCATATTTATATTTAAATATTTAATTTTGTTAAATATAATATATATATATATATATACATTCAACTTGTCGAACAGTTAATAATGAGTAAGAATTAATTTTCTACGAATACTGAATACTAAGTTTCATACCATAGATATTTATAATAAGCAATGAATATTCAGTCTGTTCGTTGCCTATTTCTTTTCAATTCTTGAGTTAATCTCATAAAATTAAAAGTGTTACCGATCGAAAAAGAGTTTATTTCGATAGGCGGCTGCGGGACACATGGGCGGTTGCTGATGGATCGTGGCGAAAGATGCGTCAAGAAATTCAAATTCTAATACCTCTGATGTCGCCCTTCCAAGAAGTCCTGAGGAAGAAGATCAGCTCAGAGAGTAAATGACCTCTCAAAACTTATCTTAATGGGATAAAAGTTAATGGATGTTCTCAACGGTCGCTCGCGGAAGTCTTATCGCAGCTGGGATCAGTTATTAACGAAGACTTCTTAAATATAAGGGCACTCGTCTGTTCTACATTTTATAAACGACAGTTGTGCTTCCAAAGAGTAAATAAATAATCGTCCTTTTAATCGGCGCACATTCATTCCATTGTGGTGGAAAAATTTGATGAGGTTTCAATTATGACAATCAATTATAAGAAAATATACCTTATGTTTATCCACACTCAAATGAAAAATCTCATGAAAAATTTAATACAGAAAATTAATTTCGACTGTTCTTTTCAAATATATTCTATGTATTTAATATGTTATTAAAGAATATTTTTACTGTCATAGATTTGATCTTAAACCTGATATTTTTTTATACCTTCAATTATTAAAGAAAAATTTGTTCTCCATATTTTTTTCTTGGAGTAATGCTGTGAAAATAAATACAAAATTGATTAACGTAGTCAAACACGAAAAACTGGAGAGGAAACTAATTTTAGAACTTCGATTACGAAATTTTCGTTTTTGTTTAAAGTTCGAAAATGCATCCTCAGTTCGTAAAACAAAAAAAATAATTCGTTAGTTTGTATTACATCTCTATTAATTGCGCTTGTTTTTTCCTAAGAATGATACTTTCTGTGTATTTTAGCATGTCTTACGAAATTTCATAAACTTCTAGCTGCTGTTTCAAAAAAATATCAAATCAAGGCAAAAAAAACAACACTTATATTTCCACCATATTTAATACTTTCTACAGCAGTTGTCTCATGTTAACTTTCTTTTAATGTATTTATTAACTTTTACTTTGTCGCGCTGGATTCTGAATACTAAGGGGTTTAAATTCCATTGGACTCGCGCATCTTCCATAGTATTTAGAAATAAAAGACTACCTTAAAAATTATTTCCCACTATCACTAATGCAAGATTTCAGGTGGATAATTTGAAAATAGAATAATCAAGTTATAAAATAATTTAATTAAATAAATAAGTTTTTCAATCTAATAATTATTCATTAATTGTATTTATTTAATGGTCGGAATAATTTCTTTTTATCCTTTTTTTTAATTCAGGAATATCGAAACTAAATTAATTTAATAGTTTCGAATGATTTTAAATTTCTTGTAAATTTTAGTCATGAAACGATAAAGCACCATTTCATTCAAAACATAAAATAATATCTACATTGATATTTCATTTTTTGGAGGGCCATTGCATTTTATACATAAAAAGAGAATCGACTTCGCCTCACCCCTTCTTTTATGACAGACATGGAATCATCCGAGTTCCTACTTATTAATCTGCAAACCTGTTTTATGTCGATCATGTTTGTGCCTTTCAACATTTCTTTCGGCGAAATGCTGAGCTCTATAATCGCGCTTTTAGAGGGCAAATCAGGCCGGACTTCTCTTCGATAGCTCTTTCATCAGCTCATGGCCTGACTGTCGCAAGATGTTCTATTTTAAAAATAATACTACTCGACACAAGTACTTCGAAGGCCAAATATGGAAGATCGTTGCTTTCTTTTCTGTTCACTCAGGGCCTGTCTTGAAATGCATGATATTCTTTCACGAGCCCGGGTCCTCTGGCGACAAAGGATCATTTTATCTATAGATCCATTAAGCTTACAAATGAGTTAAATTTAGCTGATCCGTCTGCTAATGAATTGAGTTCATAATGAGCTATTTGTTACAGCATTTAACACAATTAGCTGCTTAGAATTCATTGCTTTTTCTGTTGCACAAAGTGTACCGTTGTCCATCAAAATATGTTGTCATAAATTTTAATATGGTATCACGTTATAAAATTAAAGCTACTAACTAGTAATAGTAGTTTTAGAGTTGATAAATTGAAAATAAAGAATAATATGTATCATTCAAATTTAACTATAAAGAATCAAAATCAGATAGTTGTTATTTTAATAGATATGAGACGACGGAAAAGTTAAATCTTAATTTTTTTATAATTTAATGTCTTTACACACTTTAAATTTTTTTTTTATAAAAAAGTGCATATCCATAAACTATAAGAAGATTAAAATAGTAATACATTTTGCTATTTAATATTGGAAATTTTTCATAATATTTTAAAACTATGTATTTGGTTTCTGTTTAAAAATTATTAATAATGATTGAAAAGCTTAAATTGTTATGAATTAAATTCTAAATTTACATACGATCAGAGCTATTTAATACTGTATATATTATGCTTTTTTAATTTATTGAAAGATTTGAAGGCGATACAGAAATGGAAATATCAGTATACCTCTTCCAACTAAGCTCTTTCCATGAGATTTTATCCTTAGACAATTCTAATTCCTTCCAAAACAGCTTTTTGACTTTTCAACGAAGATTATAAAAAAATGAGAATCTGTTCAAAATTTGCTAAAAGATAATATAAATAATAACTCTTGTGACTTTAAACAAATTTTTAACTTTAAACAGGTGATTGAAATATCAATAATTACTATAGGACAGAAATTATTTGAAGAACGGAAAATTACGAGTATATTTGCAAAAATCAGGTTACAATTATTAAAAGAAAAGTATTATAAGTGAAAAAATCATCCATGATCGCTTTAATAAATGTATTTTTTTAAATTACCAAAAAGGTGTTTTAAAAAGTTTGGTTTTCTTTTTTATATTTGTCTTGAGGGAAATAAATAGAAAAAATGTTGTTAAATTATTGGGACTAAATTTAACAAAATTCATTTTTCTTCTTTTTTTGCTAGATTAAATTGAGGTCTTTTTTTAAATTTTCTTCAAGAGATTTTATTCTCTAATGTTGTACAAAAATTCCTTATAATATCAATGTTATGTAAAAACATTTTCACAATAAAAGTTTATCATTCAATTAAATAATTCATTTACAGTGCTTTGCGGTTTCTCGGATTTTGGATTAAATATTTTTCTTTAGATTTTATGAAATATAAATACTCAACAAACTAGTTGATCAATTTGTACAAATTCGAACGTAAACTTCCTCTGTGATTGAGTTGTGCAATCATTTGCTGGAGAGGGATTCCCGGGTAATTTAGAAGACTTATTCTAGAGGAAATCAACTCAAAAATTGCCGAGAGACTGCGTGTCCTCTGTCATTTGGGGGGAAATCCACGGATAGATAGCTGTTTGCTCCCTTTTCCGAAGAAACATGGCACATTCTAGAATGTTTCTTGTGGTTTTTCATTCAGTTGCGTTCTTCACATCAAGGTTCCTTTTTGGTTTTTTCTCTCTACAAAATGATTGCAATCAAAATTATTTTCATCGTAATATAAAACTGGTATTGACTGAAAAAAAAAATACGTTTCTTGAATTCTTTACATTTATTCATCTTTAATCCACAAGTAATAATCATTAAATGAAAATCACCAACTGTGAATTAATGATAGTAATGATTGTAATATTTTTACTTTACAACTGTTACTTTAGTACATTTAGTACTATAATTTATAAGCTTTATGGTTTATGCATCTTCACTTTTATTACTTTAAAAAAAAGATTTCCTAAGTTAAAAATTGATCCATGTGGTATCATTTGTATAGTTTGAAAGAAATAACTTTGGACACCATTCTGCATCAGAAAGCATTTTTCCAGTCCTTTGTTTGAAAAGCAATAATTATTTTAATTAATGTGTTCGTAATATTTAATCTAAATACTCTTGATTTATTTTCGACATTTGAGAGAACATTTTATATTAATAAAAGCCTTGTGCAGAATGAATTTGAATGTATTTATCACAAAGATTATTAACCACGCACTGTAATCAAATGGTAGTAATTGCTTAGAAACGATTATCATCTACCGATATTTACTGTTTTTTATTAAAATTATCCAAACCTTTAAATCATGACCACTTGTAAATAATTATTATGTCTATTCTATCTTTTCTCTAATTTTTCACCGATTGGCAGTAAATAAATATCAATGAGCTTTGCATAAAAATCTTTAAAGCATACATTATATAAGTTATTTTCTATTTATAAAATAACTTATATATAATTCACAATCATTTCTGCCCCATAATCTAGTGACAGAACGACGCAACCCGAAGTGAAAAATCTCCGGTTCGAATGCAAATTATTCTTCAATATTGAGAGATAAGATGGGTTGTTTCTGATTTCTGCGTCCTCATTTGTGTGGGAGAGCCTGAGTATTCTCGGGTTTTCTCCTACCCATAAAAACGGCCCTCTGTCTGTAAGAAGTTCTGTAGAGGAATAACACAAGGTGGTTGTTGAAAAGCTTCAGAATTATCTTTCAGATGTCAGTGTCTTCATGATGCGATATAAAATTTTAATTGCTTAAAAAATTAATCAATATATGAATTATGAGAAGTGTTTTAAGATATATAAATGGAAGGTATTTAAATATTTAAATTACAATTAGCTTTCGAAGCTATTTTCAGACCATATTAGATTTAATAATTAATTAATTATGCATGTGTGAAACTATTTTATGAACTTTTCTGAATAACAAAGGGAAATGTATAACGAAATATATTGAATATTATTTAATATATTTATAAATTTTTATAACTTGTGTTACTAATTCTATTGTTACTAATTTATAACTTGTGTTATTTAATTCTTATTCATAATTCGTATTCATAATATTTATAAAAATGATTATAAAAATAAAAATTAACCAATAAAATCAATGTTTAAAAATTAATTATTCTTTATATATATATATATATATATATATATATATATATATATATATATATATATATATATATATATATATATATATATACACTCTCAATCACTAATGAAATTTTATTTTAGTTTTATCTCAAATATTGATTAACCTTTCTCTCGCAATTTATTTTGATATTAAAAATTTTTCTGAAAAAGAGAGCAATACATCAATATTTCTATCGAACAATATTTTAAATTTCTATCTGTATCTTTTCCCTTTATTAAACTGATTCTGAAACAGAAAAAATGCAAAAAAAAAAAAAATAATAATAATAATAAATAAAAAAATGCAATGAAAATAATAAAAAAATTCAAAATGGCTGCAAAAAGCATAAAATTTGGTTCATCAGGGACGTTTATATGTTAAGAGAAGAAAGCGCAATATGTATGTGGTAACTGAATTTCTTTTCCCTCAAGAGAATCGATTTCTCCCAACAAATAAAGAGGAGGAATTCCATCAGAATTGGAAATGGCAAAGCTGGATAAGGCGAGGGGTAGAGGGTGCAGTTGATTCCTTTCAAAAGTTTTATACATATTTTTTTCGAACTCCATTATTCCCTACAAAAGGGGAAAAAATAACGAGAAGAAACACTTTTCTGATGTTATTTTCTTAGACGCAAGGGGGGGGAAGCATTTCTTGGAGGAACAGCTAATATTATCGCACGTGGGTAATTTTCGATGGAAAAAAAAAATGAGACAAAAAGTGAAGCGATGAAAAGAGGGGAAAATAGTATTAGGTGCCAAAAGTGAGGTGTCCCGGTTAGTGTTGAAATGACAAGGTTTTATTTATTATTTTTTTTTTCTAATACTAGAAAAACAATGTCAATGGACTTGCGGTTTTTGAAATGAAAGATAATCATAGAATTGTTTAACTTACAAGTCATTATTTCAGTTCTAGTAACTTAGAGAAGTAAATCGTCAGTGTTCCCTTTGCTTTCTAAACTCGTTTTTTCGAATTTTTGAGATGATCTTACAACATTTATCGAACTATGTATTCTTAGTTATTCTTTCTATAAAACTGAACTAATAGTATTCACTTTCATTGTTGGGTATACCATTAAAACTCCAAAATTTTAATCTCTTGATTTAGTTTGTGACTCTACGTTTTTTTTTTTTTTTTTTTTTTTTTTTTTTTTTCCTAAATGCTAATTTGTCGAGAACCTAGGCACGTGAGGATTTCTAATCTCTACAGAGATTTATGCTTAAGATGGTAATCGAATTCATGGACTGCTGAACAGAAAATCAGAATTCTTACCATTCAACTACCTTTTCAGCTTGTTTCTTGAATAGATATCGTAAAATATATTCAACTAAATAAATAAAAGCAATTATAATCTGATTCACTTAAGAGATTGCATTTTGTAAAAAGAAACTTTCTTATACCAAAAAACAAATTGATTTTAAAAACAATTGAAATACTTTTCGCAATATCACAGGCTTAAAGAAACCTCTGTATTCATTCATTTGTTTTTTGTTCTGCAGAACAAAATTTTAAGCTAACATTCAATTATGCAAAAGTTTTTGTGGGCTACATTAATACAAATTATAACAAACATTTAATTCAAATGATTACGAAATTTTTTGAGTATCAAATATCGCCAAATTAAAAAAGTCATAGCATGAATTGTTTATTTTGAAAGCATGCGTAAAAAGTAATAAAAACAAAATAAGGAAATTTCTCCTCAGGGGGTAGAAATAGGGGACTCATACTAAATTAATTACTCTTAAAAAATTAAATATGCAAATCATTTTATTTGTGTACTGATTATCAAACTGAGAAAAAATTTTAATCGTTAGCTATACGACTTGAGGGATAGATATCGTTATAAATAATATCTTATTTTACAGTAAAAAAAGTGTTTAAGCTATGGAAACAAAAATAAAAACCTATGCTCAAAGCCTATTTACGTATACTCGAAGAACAGAAAATTGTAGGGGAAAAAAATGATAACTAAAAAGCATTTTATCTGATTTTGTTTAACAGTTTATCTCGAAAGATTTCCTTGCTATTTCCTTGATATTATCCCTATATTTGTTTTGGGTACTTTCTTTTAAACAAACTCTAAAAGTACGTGAAATATTACCCTTATCGCTCTTTCATCAGGAAAATAAATAAGCAATCTTTGAAAGATCCATAGATGATTGTGAATGGGATGTCTTAAGAATTTCTATTTTTAAACAAATTTAAGTACGTTTTATTATTTTTTTAATTTAAGGGGAAATTAAATTAAATTTAAGAAATTTGAGTAAGTTTAAATTTTTCGGAATAAAATGATTTTGAAATATGCGCGTTATAATTTCTATTAATTTTTTAATCTGACATTTTGTGTTGGATGAATTACGTAAATTCAAATTACATCCGTCGTCAAAACTGTGTGTGCCTTTTCTTTAAAGTTATTTAAATGATTTGTAATACATCTACTCTTCTAACATATTATTGTTAAACTATTATGGTAGCTTTCACTCTCAAATTTATGTTCAATTCACGTCATAAATTCTTGCGTTATTCTGGTTAAAAACAACATACTTGCATTCTTAATTCATTAATTATTCTTAATGTTAATTAGTTCTTAATTGGTTAATAATAGTTGTTTGATTAATAACTCATTATCTCTATAATATGACACTTGGTTAACCAAATCGTTGTTTCAAACATTCACTAATGTGTCAATGCTATTTTTTTTATTTTAATATACTGTTAATTTAAGGTAAGCGAAGCAATAATTTTATGAAAATTTTCTATATTTTGAACATATTTTTAAAATTTCAATTTTTTAGGAATTTTATCTCCTATTTCTTGATACATTGTTTTGTTTTGGTGAAAGATCCAAGCCATATAAAATATAAATGGGAAATTTAAAAACTAGTATAGCTATCTATCTATCTATATATATCTATATCTATATCTATATATATATATATATATATACTATTTTTCATGTAATAATTTGAGAATTTTGTAGTAAAATGTCTTTTGTATTTCTTATTCGTATTTAATTTTCACTGTGTTTAATTTTTTTTCTTTTTACTTTTCCATACATTAAAGTGGACGATGAAAATTTATTATTAATTAGGAATATTATTGGTATGGTTTCTAATTTACACGAGGTTATAAAATTTTGTTTAAACACACTCTGAAATATCACCACTAATGTGCTTTCTCTTTGAAAAAAAAATATAAATCACCATCTGCTGCAATATATTATCAAGTTTAATAAACTTTTTGCCAAGTAGTATTTTTATATTGCTATTCCTTCATATAACGTATGTGCATTTTTATTTTTGTGTTATGGTATTACATTTTCTCATTGAAATTAATTTATTAATTTTAAAATAGGATTAGCAGACTTATGTTGAAATGCATTAAAGGCTTGTAAATATCTCTATGTGTTAAATATAAAATATTGCGCTTTAAATGTAACCATAATTATTGAATACTTCCAGTTAATTGTTGTAATTCTTGTGAATTCATTTTCTATACCATCGTGTAAAAAAACTTTTTTTTTTCAAATAAAAAAGTTTTTTCTAGATTGATTTTTTTATATTTTTTTGAATTATACACGTTTGTGTCCAATTTATATTAGAAAACTCCTTAGAAATAAAATTATTTAATTATTAAAAAAGTTCAGAACTTTTATAATTAGTTTTTAAGTTTTTATAAGTAGACCAATAGTTTTGGTTATAATTAAACTAATAATTTTAAATTAGACTTTATACTTAGAACTTAACTTTAAACTCTTAATCATTGCTTAAAAGTATAAAGATTTATTAGTGGATTTTATGTAATTGTGTAAAGAATATTTAACTGCTTATTTCTTGGTCTTTAATACTGTTTTATAAGCCTTTTTAAACCAATCTAATGCACTGAAATCTTTAAGTGATTTGATCGTTGCAATGTTTTTTTAATTATTTATCAAAATTAATATTTTCCATTGACCTTAAACGCATGACATTAATTTTTAAAAATTTCAATTTTTTTACTGATAATATGCTGAAAAATCGAAATTCGTGCAAATGTGAAGTGTCTAATGTACTTGTTGTTTATTGTATGTTTTTAATTTATTGTTTCTCACACTGGATAACGCAATTTGAAGTTATTGTAAACCATATCACTGCACATATCCTTCTGAGAGAACTCTTTATTGGTAGTGAATAGCACTCATTGTCACAAGGAAAGAATCCGGGAAAGCCGTCAACTACCCATTCTAATAGGTTTAGGTATCGAAAGCAGGTATCAATCGCCCATTCTTTGAACAATCAGAATGTGTCCAAAATCGAGCCTCACTCTTTTCACGTTGAAAAGCATAATCATGCCGCTAACTTAATAATAATTAAAACAAGGCAGTCAATCTTTTCTACATTCCTTATTCATATATTAATTTTGTATTGTCTCCTCGCTGACATGTAATACAAAATACAATAAATACTGTGTACAAGGTGGTGTTTAAATTGTTGAGCTTCTTGAATTACTAGATTGTTTAATGTAAAATATAATTGATTATTCAGCTGAAACTTTAAGTGACTTTTTTTAAAATTGCAGTCTTTACGCTGTATGTTCAGTATCTGAAATAACAAATAGGGACAATTTACTTTTAAAATTTTAAGACGATGCAAATAACATATATAATTCCTACTTCTCTTCCGTTAGAAACTATTTCTAATCATATATAAAATATATATTTTTTAAAACTTTCTAGTTATTTTTATTTTATTTATTTGATTGTATTTCTTTAAACTTCATGTGTTTGAGCAAATTCGAGAGAGAGAGAGAGAGAGAGGTTATAGCACTTATTTCTCTACCTGTATATCAATTAATATATTAGACTTCAAAAAAGTCACGTTAAAAATGGCTTTAGTTAAAAATAATAAAATTAATTTTAATGTGCTGCATCAGCTTTTTCATTTATTTTAAACTAATGTATACAAGTGAAATTTTAAATTTACATTTTTTTTATCTTGGCTAGATTTTTATTATAACTACAATCAAGACAAAATTATTTTAATATTTGAGTGAAAGAGAATTTGTTCATTAACTGCTCCTTTTGAATTTTAAGCATTGGTTTAATTTTTATGAATTTACGATCACTATAAAACTTATAAAATTATGTTCATGTCTTTGGAAACGAGGTTTTGACTGTCAAAGGTTGTGTGATATCTCTTCGTTTTTCATGGGAACTCCATCATGGCTAAGACATCCTCTGAAATTCAAAACTCTTAATCCAATCTCGATTGATCCTGGAAAATTCTATCACTACTTAAACACATAAAAACATTCATGGAATGCACAAGTATCCCCCAATGGTCTATGAACAAATGCCATTGCTTGTAACTTATTGATTTAGTGCGATAAAAAAAATAGTTATGCAGTCCATGTCGTGTACAGACAATACAAACTAGTATATGAAACCACCATCAGTCTACTTCATTGAGAACATTTAAGTAACATTTTTCTTATCATCTGAAGTCCAACAGGTATATTCAAGAGTTCAGCAGATATATTATAGTCGTTGGCGTGTTTTATTGTCAAAAAATACTTAAATGGTTCTTTTTCTTTCATATTCCACCAATGTCTAATTTCGTTACGATATCTGTCCTACACCTCACAATAATGGCTAGCGTGTGCTTATACTGCTGTATCGGATGTCTAATGTATTTGTTTATTGCAGTATAGTATTGGATGTCTAATGCCTTACTCAGACAGTAGTCCTGGTCAGCCACAGTATTGTCCTTTGGGAAAAATATATCAATATTATGATTCTTCGACACTCTTAACCTACTCTCAAGAAATTCATGATCTCTAAAATAAAACCCACATATTTGGTTCAAGCTGGTATCCCTCATTAATATATTTATTTCTATTGAACGGCCATAAAGAGATTTGAAAAGCTCTTTCATGAATAAACATGACATCTTTAACAATCAACGGTCCTTCTATATATTTCTTATTTAATTGCGTGTAAGTATTTAAATATTGCTATCCCGTGTTTTTTAACACTTCAATGTATATGAACATTTTTGCTACATAAAAATAAAATACATTAAGATAAACATCTGATAAAGTGATATTTTGCGTTGCATGAAATTTCTGGAATGAGATAATTTAATTGGTCTTTTAAGATTCTTTTTCATTAAAGCTCCCATTATAATTTCAGTTAATCAATATTTTTCTCAGAAATAAAAATTATTACTGGCAAACAGTTATAATAATTAAAACTATTACGATAACGCCATAAGAAGTGCACTCTAACTATTTACCGAAACTTCAGCTCATTTGATTTATAAAAAAGAAGAAGGAAAAATACCACCAATTGATTTTTCATGTAGCGATTTTTTTTCTTTCCCTTCTGCAATCAATTGAGGCCTGAACACAATTAGTCACCTTTGACGGGTAGCTATTATCCCTTATCTGGCTTTCAACTTAAGGTGTAGAGCATGGAGAACACACCTTCATAATCCTAGCACCTTCACTTTTATTGACTGCATGTTTAATTGTCAAGGCAGAAACATGCGACACTTACAAATGGTCTCTCTTCTTTTTTTTTTCAGAGTGTCCTGCACGGAATCTTACTTTGTGAGCGAATTGTCTTGGTGTCCGGAGAAAGACCTCCAGGACGGTGCGCGTGATGTCACCCTCCAGGTGTGCACCCTCGGGTCGCCCCTGGAAAAATCGTCTGCTGATGAGGAGTGCAAATCTGCAGGTAAGAAAGGCAAGTTCCCTACGACTCGGAACATGGTAGCACTTTACATGCTTGGCACGACGTTGGGGCCGTCTGTTGGGGACTTGTATTCGAATCTTGCTTTTGTGAAAACTATTTTCCCTGTGAGAGGCCAAGATCGCGATGATGTATGGGGGTTGTATCCTTTTTTTCTTTCTTTTTTCAAATTGGAATTGACTTGAGCATCTGGAAGGTTCTCAGATGCAGAATTTCAGTCGAAAGCAATTCTAAAAGCTAGTGATCGAAAAGGTTGCCCCTTTTCCCTCTTATAATTGTGATTAAATAGTTCATCATAAAAAAAGTAATTTTCTTTTATCGTTTAGCTCCTAAACGGTAGTTTTACATCTTAGTCAAAATTAGTTTCTTTACATTAGTTCATCACAGATCTTATTCACGACAACTGTTTCAACAATAGGAACAGGCATAATTTTTTATTTAACAATCGAAAGAAATTAAACTATAAGATATTTTTATGTGTATGTTTTTTTTAAAGTCAGGCATTTTGCGAAGAAGATGTTATTTACTCATACTGTAGAAAAACCATGTGCTCAAATTAGTAGTATTGATTTGATTTTTTTCTTTCTTTTTTTGCTTGCTTGCTTTATGATGTTCGATTTTCTCATTGATAATCTATTTTCCTGAAAAAATACACAACTTGATAACTTCATCTTTATAATACTAGCGGTCCCTATTTTGCAATATACAGTTTCACTGATCGAAAATAAAACATTTATTTTCCAGTCATAGTTTTTCTGGAACCTCCATCTCATTGGCGTATTAATGAATGTCGTTTCTAAAGTGGTACGTAATTGTTTTTAGTGTTATTTTAAAAGAAAATTCCTGAATTTGACCACAAATTTCAATTGTCTAAATTCCAAACAAAATCTACAGAGTCCATATGCGAATTCTTTTATTAAGATTATTCTTGCTTTAAATCTTGTATTGATACGTTTTATAACCATACTCAATATAAACACAAACGTTCAAATTTTTAAGAAATAAGAACTGAATAGTGAAAGTATTATTAACTATCGTGAAAAATATGGATTAAATAACTTCTGGTAAGTAAAAGAGAATGTCTTAAATAATATTTAAGTTCAGTTAATCACTAACGAATTTTTTTTATGTAATATTTTGTAATTTTTAATATGTTAAAAATCTTATGATGCAAAAAGATATTTCTTATATTTCACATAATAATTGTAATTTTAGAGATTAGCTAGCTTTTGCAACGCATTTTTATTTTGTTCTTATGAAATGCTTTGTAGTCTTAAATAATATATTTTGTGCATAATTTTTTAATGCAACTATGTTCTTACCCCATTACGGGATTGCTGATTAGACATCAGTATTTACATAGATAAGTCACACACACATGATTACTAAAATAAATTGTAGAAATACTTATTGCAAAACTTTTTAAATATATGACAGCCAAGTTATTTCACTCTTCAGTTACGGCTATTTAAACTTGTTTTTTTTTTTTTTTTTTGTTATTATATGGTAATTTTTCTTGTAATTGTTATAGTAAAAACTAGTACACTACATTATATTTATTTTATTTAGTTACTAAATTTTGCATATAATATCCCATTTTGCTTAAGACCTTTTTAAATATTCGAACCGTAATGTTTTTAAGACTGTTTGCTATCATTGGTACAATTATTTTAATTATATGTGCAGTATTTATTTGATAATTGTTAATTCATTTTGTGTTGGCTAAGACACAGCATCTGACAATGAGTCATTATCTGCTAACACATCTCAGTTGGAGTGTTTTTCTTTTGGCAGCAGTGGGGACTGCAGAAGGAAGAGGGATGGCTGAGCTGAGCGAGGAGGTACGAGGCAAACTGGAGAAAGAACCCTTTGTGCTCGATATCGATCTGGATTTTTTCTCCACCAGAAACCCTTTCCTTCAGATGTTCACTCCAGAGCAGTTCGCCATCCTCCGACAGCTCTATCACTATCAGCACCCAAAAACACTGGATGAAGAAGTTAGTGATTCCATCCATTTTTCCCTTTTATCTCGTCAAAAAACTAATTCCAATGTAGTTGATAACAGGCTAAAACAAGCTCTCAAAAAATACCTCCAAATCAGAATGAAACGATATGTATTAGATAAAATTTACTTTGCATTGCACTCAATTTCATACATACACTTCATAGTGAAACTTTGGAAATGATATAATTTAAGGAACAACTTGCATGTAAAACATCATTGTTTTATATTTTTTAGATTTGATTATTTTATAGTTATTCCTACTTCAATGTTTTAAATTTCATTTAAAAATAAAATAAGTTATTTTGCTTTATGAATTTCTAATATAACACAATTCCTCATTTCGTTAAAATTTTGCCATACTGTATTCAATATTAACTTGCCTGTTGATGATATTTAAATGATTAAAATTAATCAATTCGAAAAAATGAAGGTTTAAGTAGATTTTATTAAGCATAACACACAATTTCATGTAGTTTGGTTCTTACTGGATAACAGTGCAGCTCTGATTATCTGACACTCAATTAAATGACTCTTCATTTTTTTCCAACGCCTAATATATTAATAATATCGAACAATGAGCTATGTTAAATGGAAGTATAGCTCTTACTATATGTTATTTTCGAGTTTCCTTAAAGTTTGCCCTTCATATATATATTATATTTATATGCACTTAAATTTCATTACAAAGGCATTCTCATCCATTATGATATATGCATCTTTAAATGATTAACACATATGTATAAAACTTTTGTCCATAAAAGTATAAAATTCTCTTGCGATTGAGTTTTTTGAAGCTTTAATTTTATAAATAAATTACTTCAAAAATGAAACTTTTTAAACTAAGATTATTTTTAGTAAATGAAGGTTGTCAAATTGCATAAAAGTGAACAAGTTTTATACTTAAAATAAGAATTTCTTTTAATTTGCTCCATCATGTATGTATATATATATATAATCTTATAAAAGTGGACACCAATTCATTAATTTCAATTATGTTCTTTAAAACGAATTTTTTTAAGTTATTAAATCGAGTAATTTTGCTCAGTCAGTAATTTTTTTAAATGAAAAACATTTTAAAATTTGAATATAATAGCTTTGCACTTTATTAGAAAATATATTCCGCAATTTTTCCGCGATGAATGTACACTACTAAACTCTGTAGAAAAAGAAATTATTTTCCGAAAAATTTGATTCGATGAGCAAAATGTTTTCAGAAGCTTAAAACTCATTCTTATTTTCTTGAGCAATATGACATAAAATGGGTTAATAATTATTTTCTTCCGAATTAAATAGTTAAAAGAAATTGATTATTGAATATATATTTTTGAAGAACTAATAATATTTCATGTACATTCAATAAATTAGAGTATAGAATGTTTCATTAAAGGGATTCCTCAATGGATTTCATTATTTATCAGCACATTCTAATTGTTGCATTCATTAAAAACTTAAATTATTTTTTCTGTATCATAGAGAAAAACAATTATAGCCAAATATAAAAGCAATAATTAATCTAAGATAACGCGTATAAATATCAAACATTTTCCTTTTAAATTATTAGTTTTTAAAAGGAAAAAAAAAACTTTTTATAGAGCATTTAAATCTATAATTATTTGGTGATACAATGTTATAATTATTCAAAAAAAAAAAAAAAAAAAATCACTGTGCAATAATATTTCCACTTTTATTATTTTGTTTTTCATTTTAATTCATAGAAATAACTATCTTAGTCAATGCATTATGAAAACAAATTACTCAATTAAAAGATTCCCTAGATGTGCAACCTTTCATTAAGTATATTAATTAATTATCTACCGTGATTGTGTATTTTTCATGCCCTCAGTTAACTGAGGAGTAATTAATTTAAGATTTCTTGTACGTGATGATTCCATTCCTTATTTGTATGATTTATATTTTAAAATAAAATGATCGACACATAATCATTTATAAAATATATTTATTATAAATATATAACATAAAGTAAATAAATGAAAGTAAAGCTGACTTACTTTCTGTATTCTTCATTTCGAAGATGACGATGTTATTTTACATTTAAACATGTTGCTTTTATTTTACATATTAGCTTTCATTGACACGACAATTTTAATTCCAGAGAAATATATATTGTATGAAATGTATGTAGAAATATATATAGTATGTAGAAATATATATAGTATGTTGAAAAATAAATGATTTTCTTTATTCTTAACAAACTATAAGTTATTGAATTTTTTCCGTTCTGAAAAATAAAAAATAATATTATAAGTAAAAAATTTCAAAATGTATCTATACATATGAGAATTCATCCATATTATAGAATATATTGTTGTAACATGACTTAGAATACATAACTAACATAGACAAAAAATAGCAATCCAATTACTAATTTATTATTTCCTAGGAAAATTAAAATACAATGTTTTCAAATTCCTGAAACATCATTTATTTTTATATAATAATATTTTTATTTATATTTCAACATTTTTTTTTCTCTTCGTAAAATGAGAGATATAATTAAAACGTTTGGTAAGCTTCCATAACTCCATAACCTAAAAGTTATGACCTAAAAGTTTCTTAAAAAAAAACATTATATAATAATTAACTATATATATATATATATATATATGAATATATAACTCAAACATTTCCTATATATATATATATATATATATATATATATATATATATATGAATAATAACTCAAACATTTCCTTTATCTTATATATATATATATATATATATATATATATATATATATATATATATATATATATATATATATAAGATAAAGGAAATGTTTGAGTTATTATTCAAAAAATAAAACTGTTACGGATAAATATAATAATTTTTGTCAGACTCATTCAAATAATTTTACTTATTCTAATAACAAGTTGCTCATAATTATTTTTACTTTAAATTAATTAGAAAATTTTGTAGAGGTAAATGTATCAATTTAAAGTAATATTTATTTGTGTTAAATTTTTTTTTTTTTTTACATATTTTAGATTGTAATAACAACTAAAAAATAATGTTCATTTTCTTATGAATGTTTGCTCATCTATTTTTAATAAATTAGAAAAAATATAAAATAAGTAAGCGTAATTGCAAACAAATATGTTGGAAATGATAAAATAATGAATTATTTAGCAACGATTGAAATAACTTTACGATATCATAGCTATAATCTTTATAACATGCTAAAACGATATGACAGTGAAATTATTCTTTTTTAATTATCTACATTTATACAAGTATATATATGTAAAATTTTTAGAATTTAAAATTTATTCTCCTGTTTCCTTTCCATGAAAAAAAATTTCTGTCTACAAAAACAAAACATAAATTAATTGCATTGTAAAACAGCGTTGAGATGGGATTATCTTTAATTTCATGAAGTTAATTAATCACACGATCCATATATATATATAGTTGATTTGCTTTTAAGTTTTGATGATACCTAATCTTAGAACGGAACAAAAAATGAAAGGACAAACTGTGTTTTGGCTTAGAAGTTTAGTGATAGATATCCGGAAAGTTATTTAATCCAGTGTGTGTATTTTAGGTTTCTTTTCTTTTTTTTTATTCCAGTCTGTACACCAGGCGGTCTGCTTAGAATGGAACCCTTTGATGAATGTTCTAAAAAGATCATTCCCTTTCCAAATTAACCCAAGGGTGTCGTTTTCGTTCGAAGAAAAATCTTTCGCAGATGGTTTTCGTTAATTAACTGTAGATAGTGTTTTAAATTTACCCACTTAACTGCTCAAATAAATTACGAATTCCTTTCTCTCCTCAAGTACAGTAGTCTTCTTACGGTGATAAATTCATGACCTGAGCTATTTGTCAGTGACATGTTGTTTTGCTTAAAGCAAGTGGTTTAATTAATTTTGCGAAATTGGCAACAGTTTTCGATCCAATCCTGTGGGCCTTTCCGCCACTCGGAACACGATTGATAAAGTACATGTTTGCTAAACATTACCATAAAAGACCATTAAAGGCATTCAAACAGAATGCTGTGGTTGAACACAATGCGTTTCGCAATTATAAAATATTTATGTCAAAAAATTAATTATCATTAATTAACTTCCGTTTCGCACATTCAATGTTTCGTATTTTTGAATTTCATATTATATTTGGTATTCAAATTAACAGTTGCTGCCAATTTTTGTCCATTTCTACAACATAAAACGAACGTTTTCTCGATCGACAAAGTAATGAATAGAATTAGTATTATATGAATTTAAAATAATTTACCCACATTTATTTATATTCGTGACCAGTACGTTTTCATAAAGTATATGGCATGTACTTTCGAGCAAGTTAAGAAAATTAAATAAAAGTTCAAAGAATTGAATGAAATTATAAACTTTCTCTATAATCTGATGTAGTATACACTAACAATATATCATACTATGAAGAGGTCATTATATTATGACAATAGAAATTTAATTATAAACAATACTTTGAAAATACCTCAGGAACCTGGAAAAAAATAGTGATATATTATTTATAAAGACAAAAAATTATATATTTAAAAAGGGCTTCTTATTTCCACTTATTTTTAAAAATAGCCTTTTAATCTGAATATTATATTTTTTCTTATATTGAACTTCATATCTTTTAGATATGAAAGCAACATTTTCTATAAATTAAAATATGCATTTGCTATGAAGATATAGTGTATATTTTATTTTACTAACTTTATACGTTAATTTTTTAAAAACCATTCATACACAACAGTGCAAATATTCAATCTAAAAATAAATAAATAAATCTATCTATCGATATTACTCTTCCTCTTTCTTTTTTTAAAGTACCTTATAATTAATTAATGTACTTCTCTGTTATGTTTTGGTTTGAAATGGAACCTGGAAACTGAATAGTAAATTTTGAAAGCATTTGCTTGCTTCCAAATTTTTTTTTAAGTGCATGAAGTAAGAAACTCAACTTTAAAATATAGAATTTTGGCTTCCCTAATTACTATTCCAACCGATTCTCACGAGTATTATATTTACCTCAATTTTAATTACTTATTCCATCTGTAAACATGATATATTTGCAATCCTCCCCACTATACCACCCTCACTCGTACCTTGAATTTGGAATAAAATCTATTTCACTAGGAGATGCCCTTACTTTTATTTTGTATAAATCAATTTATTTTAATTACGCAGAGTTCATATGCGAGACGTCCACGTTTTTAATTACCTTTTCCTTAAA
The DNA here is from genome assembly GCA_030067965.1 of Latrodectus elegans. Taxonomy (NCBI): domain Eukaryota; kingdom Metazoa; phylum Arthropoda; class Arachnida; order Araneae; family Theridiidae; genus Latrodectus; species Latrodectus elegans. The sequence goes on from CM057814.1 coordinate 28,948,034, forward strand.
TAACTGAGATCAGAGTCCTCTGATGCGTTTTGTTTTATGCACGGCAACGCCTTTATTTTCTGTGGATTAATGAAATCAGAATTGTGCAGAGTTTGGTCGTCCATTGAATAATTCATTTATTTACAGTACCTAAATAAGGATATTCGAGGGTGTAATTAATTTCTTAAACCATAATTACGCCCCTATTCATAATATTTTGCTTATTTTTCCCGAACTTTTTAAATCAAGCAATCATTAGATTTTGGTTATATTTTATAGTAAAAAACCACTACTTTTTTTTAATTAGTATTCTTCCAAGATTTCATATTCTCATGCCTTACTTGCAGCGAATATCAGTTTTTATTGTGAAAGTACAAAATATGTAATTCTAATTTATTAAGTTATAAGTTCTGAAACTTTTAGGTATTGAAATTAATTTTCAACATTTAAGTTAAAATATTTTAGGTAGCTTTCTAATACTCGCCAAATTTAAAAACAAAAAATGAAATCATTGTGTGCGATTTAATTTAATATTAATACTAATTAGTTTTTCATAATATTTATTATTATTTTTTAAATCATCTTTCTTCCTTATTTACAAATATAAAGTTTTTAAATATTTGATTCCCTACAAAGTAAAAAATTAAAGTGCCCTTTTTAGTATATGAAAGTCCTTAAAAGCATTTTATGCAACTGAAAATAAATAATTTGATTTGTTTGATTTTTACTTGTTTCTGGGTATATATTTCAGAGTAAACATTTGCTATTTATATTCAAATTTACTGATAATATGATCTTAAAGAAAGATGTACGCGCATTTATTGTAAAATTTATCCCACGTGGAAAATAAAATAATTAAATAATATTTCTCGTTGTTAAAAATTAAAAATTGTTCCAAGAAATAAACAATTTGAAAGAGTTTTTAATTGTGTTCCGAACACCCTTCATACGTTTCTCAGAATAAAACTATGTGGAAACCATCATCTAATTCAATATGACTAGCATTCCCAACTCCAACGATTACTGCTTCCTTTTTGTAGGCGGTAATTTTTTGTCATGTTTACGAAACTGTAACTGTCATCTCCTTGGAAGAGGAGTTATACTGTCGTAAATATAGTGCTCTCTAATTTGTAGCAGAGAAAATATGCCCACCGCCAAGCAGTTAAAAAATGGGAAAAGAAACGATTATTTTTCTTACATTTCCTCCTATTTAGCCGTTAACTCTCAAAATAAACGAGTATTTTAAAAGTATGGTTTAATATTTATTGAAAAGCATATGCAAAAAGTTTAATACAATTAATGTTATGCATATAATAGAAGAATATTTTCGTAAAAAATATTTTTGAATAAATTATAGCAAACAATCATGTTATATATTGACTTTCCTTCAAATAAAATTTGAAAATAAAATGTAACAAATTTTAATGAAGTTTATATTTAAATTTAGGCACAAACAGGCAAGTTGGTTTCAACACATAAAAAATGTTTATATCTACACGCGCGAATTTTTAAATATTATTGTTGAGTTTACTGATAGAGTTAATAAATTTTAATTTTACTAATCTGATCCCACATTATTTCATATATGTATTAAAATATTTTCTCTTATATTAGATTTTTTTTTAATTTTATAATCGTAATTATAATTTTTGTATACAGCCAAAAAATTTTTGTGTACTTACGTTGAGTTTCCTTATGAGTGGAAGTAAAAATTATCCAAGATAAAAACAATTATATATAAATTAATTGTTGGGCTGTATTAGAGACATTATTTTTGTATTTAAATGAAATTATTTGAATAATAGGTTTTCTGTATAGTGCAAGAGAATAGAGAATTTCTTTTATTGACTAATAAAATCAATATGGTTAATATCCTAAGAATATATATATGTGGTAACGCTAAAAATGTTAACCTTGTTAAGTGTCTCAATTTTCTTAGAAGTAAAAATTTTTATACTAAATTTAGTAAGAATAATCCTGATATTTTAAAATTTTCACGACGATAGATTTAAATTTTCAATCCTGTAAACGATATTAAGATGAAATTATTGAAGATGAGAACCGAATGTTTACGTTGTTCAGGCTTTTGTACGAATAACTGTACTGAAACAAAGAAATAACCTCCATTCTGTTAATTATTTACGGGTAAAGAAAATTCCGTAATGACTAACGAATATCTCACTCTTATAATGTGAATGAATATTTTCCTGTTTGGGAGCATTATAGCCGAGATAAATCTTATTCAAACCTCTACTCTCCACGATAAAATCCAACTAAATCAACCGTAGGTATTTCCTGTTTTTTTCACCTCACATATGATAAATAGCGAAAACGTGATTTGTTATTAGCATAAAAATCTCTTTCACTGGCGAAGAAGGAAAAAAAATGCTTAGTTTTAGGGATAAAAAAAGGAACCCTCTCACTTCATGCCGCACGAAATAATTCTATATAAATCTCTCAAAATTCAAATATTTGTCCCCAAAACTTCAAAAAAACTAATTAAGTAGTCATAAAGAAAACTATTTTTTTCCCTCGTAATTTTCCCCCGTGCGCTGTGAGTCTCAGGCTCACGAACTGTGAAAAATATTTACATCTGTTTACACAGCGAGTATATTTACGATGTGAATTGTCTTTTTATTTCCGCCGCCCGCAGCCAATGGTGTGACGTGAGCCCGTCCCCCTAGGCCATAAAAATGCTAAACTCGGCCTATATTTTTTATATTCGGCCTATTGTCTTCGACGAGGTGTCGGGATTCGGCAGAACCGAGAATTAACCATGCAAAAATATTCCTAGGGGACATCTGGGTAAACAAAAGGGTCACAGGCCTCTCTCTCTCTCCGCAGCATGTACGTGCATACACGTGTGATTCGTGACGAAGGGTCTCCGTGAATGTGCACTCGCCAGCATGCGATTGCGGATTGTACGTTGCCCAACGCACACATCCGGCGAGAAATGGCGAGGCGTGTCCTACCTACAAATATTCAAAAGTGTATTCACAGCCAAATGCGCTGTTTAACCTCGTTCAGGGAATCGTAACTTCACATCTTCTTAAAAATGGATGTCAAAAAATCAGGAACAATCCTTCACGAAAATCACATTCGCCATTCAGAAATTATAATAGTTTTTCGTGAACGTGGAATCGGAAAATCTGCATAGGATTGAATAGAATCACATACGCTGGGCAAATGGTGCGCTTTTAGTAATGAAGGATAATGACTGAAGTCAGCTATGCATATTTCAAGTAATAAAATTCAAATATTCCTCGCGGATATTTAAAAAAGAAAAATTATAATCGCAACTCTCACCTTGCTTGATGCTAAAATTAAATGTTGTCCCTAAGTTTAGATACAGATTAGAATGGTTATCTTATTGAATTCTTAAATTTCCTGAAAATAACCTCTACTTTTAAAATTCTAAATTATTGTAATAGATTATTTTCATAATATTAACTTATAAAAAGTATATATATATATATATAATTTCATTAATCTACTTTTGAAGTTTTTCTTCGATAAAAAAATACTATTTTCAACAAATATCTTTAAATGTATATTTATTTCTGTTATTGCATTTAAGTAGGTTTAAAGTTAGTTAAAATTAAAAATTATTTGATATATTGTGGAATAAGTTATCATCGACGTTATAAAATAAATTAAAATCCTATTTGAATAAACATTATTATTATTAAAAATTAGGTATTATTACATATTACTACTGACAAATAATCCATTTTGTAATTTTGGACTAATGAAGTTTGATTAACTTAAACATTTGATGGTTGTTTAAGTTAAAAATGTAAAATATATTTTAAAAATTCACTATATATAAATATATAAATGGGGAAAAATTGAGCAAAAATTATTTAAATCTTAAATTTTTAAGAAAATTTATTTAAGAAGTAAACACGCTAGATTTTGCTGATATTTCTTTGTACTGTGAGTGAATATGGAGTTAATATGTTTGCTTTCATGAATTTATGAGCTAGTTGAATGCCGTCATTTTTAAAACATTCAACGTCATGGATTTCATTAATTATTATTATAATATTATTAAAATTGCATGAACCACCATAATAATCTTTGAACATTATAATTATTGATTTGAATATGAAGTACACAGCATATGTGAAAAATATTTCCATACCAAGTTGTTTCCTAATCAGTTTGTAACAATATGAATACTACAATTTTCAATTGTCTAATAAGATACATTTCTAAGCATAGGTATCAGAATCTTTTAAGCTTTTACAGGTACGTGTATTAAAAAAATTATTGATAAATAAAAATAAATCATGAATTTTCATAATGCCAATTTTTTAAAATGTACTTATAGACATTTAAATTTATTTATTGATATTTAAGAAATTTATAGATCAATGAATAAAAAAATATTGCATTAACAATACAAAAAATGGTGAAAAAAATACAAAGTTTTCAAATATTACTATTGTATGTAAAAGAGGTTTATATTTAATTAAATTTAAAAATTCGTCGGAAAATATGAAAAATTTTAGGAAGATTCCATGTATTAAAATTAATATCTCTCATTCAAGCATTAAAAAAGTATATTTAATATTCAGGAAAAATGTAGACATTTTAAGATATTCAGTGAATTTTATCAAGCAAAAAGCTTTACAAAAAGACTTAATGGTTTTCTGTACAATCAATGTAAATTTATTTAAAATTTAATTATACTGTGTTAGTAGAATTTTTATTTAGAATAAAAAGTAAATGCATACTAATGAATTATATAGTTTTGCTTTAAATGTATATTTATAAACACATTTCCTTTTAAAGTACATTGTAATTGGAAATCTTAATTTTCAGTATTCGTCAATATTTTTAATTTGTCAAAATATCAATATGCTGTAAATTTCAAGTTAAATATTTCTTTAAACTTTACATATGTCTGAAATTTATTTTAAGTATAAATAATTTTAAAGTTGAATTATATTTAAAAAAAAACTTATAAGATAAATATTCTTTAAAATTAAACAGTGTGACACAGGGATAGTGTAAAATTTACATTTTATTGTGAAAAACAATTTGTAAATTTACCATATGTCAAATCTTATGTTAAAATAAATGAGATCTACTCTTCAATGTGTAATTTGCGTAGTTAAAAAGAAAATCAATCTTTTTACTGCAAGCTTTGGTAATTTTAGAATCTTAACTGTTGCAGGAGTTTTTTTTTTTTTTTTTGGGCAGACTTTCAAATTTTACAACGGCTTACAAGAAGACAACGGTTGATTTAGAGTTAACTGCTGTTGAGAGCATATTCACGAAATCTTTCAAGTGAGCATTTTAATTCATGTGCTGGTCAAGGATTTGTTACCATCGTGTATACATCATCCACTTGCTTGAATCTTTGCGATTAGAACGCTTCGTTAATATCTCTTTTGAATATTAACCAATTAAATTTAGGGATTCAATAACTTAAAAATAGAAAAATTTTATTTAAAATGAATAAACCCCTAAAATAAAATTTCACATTTTTTTAAGAAATTATTTTCTATTTTGAATTTTCTTAGAACAGCTTTAAAACTTGAGCAGATGTACTTTTACATTTGAAAAGAAATAGTTATAATTAAAGGGAAAAATTCTTATGGAAATAATGCAGAAAATGTGTGCTAATGTATTTCTGCATTATTTTCCACACGTAATATTAGGAAACTATTTTTCTCTCCATTTATTCAGCATATACACTTTTAATGTGCTTTATTATTATTGATATATATAATCCGCATATAATTATTCCTATATGGTTACTAGATTATTTGTTATTTTTAAATGAGAAATTAACTATAATACACAAAAAATAAAAAGCAAAAAACTAGCCATAATTATGTATGTATATATATATATATATATATATATATATATATATATATATATATATATATATATATAATTTGATACTTTAATTTTTTATGGTAAATTTCATGTATGAAATTTTTAACAATACGTTCAATCCGTAGACAATGATTTCCCCAAAAATAAGGGAAAAAGCATATAAAAAATGTTGAAACTATGAATATGTCAGAGTTTTCATATAAAAAATTCTGCTGCAAGGTGATTGTAGTATATTCAATACAAGTTTTGAAATTCTTATAATGACTTAAAAAAATAGGTGACTCATTAAAAATCCAACAGCCAATTAAAATCGAAGCAGTTTTTATCTGTTGAAATAGACTTGAAAATAGCAGGATATTTTTCTACTTGCTCATTTATATGACATAAAAAAAATCGATATATTTTTTTCTTAAGAAATAATGTATGATTTCTTTTTCGGAATCATAATTTTAACAAAATTTTCGATCAGTAGTTTTTTTTTTTTAATGCCCTCCAAATGTAAGTGTTATTTCTCTTCAAACTTATCCTAATTTTGAAGTTTACCTTTGGTATTCTGTTTTATATTTTTCAAAATTCCTTTAAAACTTCAGGTAATTTTCAACCCTTCTTTTGTTTTCTTTTTTAAAGAAAACTGTAAGGAATTTCTTTTTTTTCCCCCTTCTATTTAGAATAGAAATTATTAGAGGGACATTTTCTTTGTGATTAATTATTTTATATAATTCCCATTACATAAAATCACAATGGTATTCATATTAGGTAGGAACTTTTGGTTTGTTTCGTAAGTACTTCTATGTATTTCCTTTTTGATTATCTTCTACTTTCACGTTTTTTAGCAATCTTCAAAAAATTTATTTCATTTGAAAGAAAAAAATATTGTATTGTCTGATTAAATGTGGTCATTCTAAATGATTTTTTTTAAACTGAGGAAAAAAATTTCCCAAAAAATAAATCTATACTGCATTTTCTTTAAAATAGAATGTTTTAACTTTCAATTTTATAACTACAATCAGCTTTAATTTCTTTTGAAATCTCCTGTTTACAACATTTTTAAACTTTGACAGCAAAACAAATTTTATAAAATAAACTTTCAAAGGTACTTTTCATACCATTTACAGTTATTTTTGATTCAAAATTTTCTATTTCTCTTTACCAATTTTTTTTTTTTTTTTTACTTTTAAAAAATTAGTAGCGCAATTTTTTTTAAATTTAATGCTTCATTTATATTTTGTTGGAATTGATATGCTCTCATTGTTTGTTCCTTTATTTTAAACTTACTAATATGTGTAAATGATTAAAAATGGCTCTGTGGATGAGCTCTCAATTCAACTGACATGCCGTTGGTTTTTACTGCTTTTATTGTTTTCTATCCCCGCATGAAAAAATATGCTTTTACAAGTATTACATTGTAAATTTTAAGGAAAACGTAAATTATAGATTTATCCAAATTCACTTTATAGATCATTAAATGTGTTTTTATATGCATGGCTTATTAATATATTTTTAATGATATTTTTTCTACGCTTTGTATCCTTACTTAGTAATGGTGTTATCTGGGATATTTTGCTAGTATACTGGGAAGATTAAACAATAATTTATCTTTTTTTTTTAAATTTTCTCTATCCGAGATGGAACTGAAGTTCCCATTATATTTATTGCATTATTTTTGTTTCATTCGTGTCACAAATTAAGAAATATATGATATACTTATTTTATTTTTCTACAATTTCTCTCTTTTAGTTTTATTGTTTATGCCTTTCATATGATGAAAGTTATAATTGAAACAGTAAGTTGAGAATCGAAGAAAGAAGTTTCTCAAATAATAAACGGATTTTCTTTACGAAATTATATGTTAAGGAATAGAATAGACCAAAAATGTCATTTTTTTAATGTATATTAATATATTTATTTCAAGATAAGAATACTTACTATCATAAGAAAACTATCGATATTAATAAAAATTGGAACTTCCTTACTTTTTTTCTTCTGCAAATGCGGTCTTAAATTTATATTTAAGACATTGTTCAGTAATTTCTAATACTAAGCAAAACATCCGATATTTTTACAAAGCGTTAAAGAAAAATAGCGCCTGTTATATCTCGAGTTTCTTAGTTTTGTTTAATGATGATATCTACTTAATTTGCAAGACAGTTTGCTCTTATAAAATTCACTCAATAGTTTTACTAACCTTACCTGGAATTTCGTTTGTACTTACGGTACTATAAATATTTTAAGGGCATAAGAAAATGATATACATATATAATAATGTGAAATAAATCTGAATTATAATTAATCCTGTCATTTCCAGCATAAAGCCCTTGACATTTTCTACAATTCATGCAGGGGACAAAGCTTATATCTGAATAACTAAGCGAACTAGAAAGAAAACAATTACCAATTACAAGAATTGAAATTTCCCTGAATATGGAAATAAAAGGATGTATTTTTATGATTTAACTTACTTAAAGTTCATTTTAGTCACATTTTTCACTTCACACATTTTAGCATTTCATTTAAATAGAAAAACTGTGCAGATAACTCAGTCGGTTTGTTTGATTTTTTTTCTATTACTTTGACGTAATTTTTCTACATACGATGCTATTTCCATTGGGACTTGCTTTTTAAAGCATATTAAACTTCTACAAACATATGCAATGGAATCATCTTCGTGAAATGTTGAACGCTAGCTATAATCAGTCAGTGTTACTTTGAACAGCTCTCTGAGGCTTATGTGATTTTCTGCACGCCGCACCCATTTTCATTAATTATTATACTTTTTGACAAAAACTGAAATATATATTTTTCGTACTCGTAAATTATTCCTAATATATTTGGTCAATTATACATAATGTATCTTTATAGTTATTACAATTTTTTAATTATCTGTGCCTGTAGATCCAATGGAAGATTTTTAAATAATTACATAAAATGAAATTATAAATCGTGTTTTTATTTGCTGCTAATAATAATAATAAGCAAATCGCATTTATGTTATAAATGTTTTATGTAATTAACACGCAGTTTTTGTGAAATATTTTCTGATTTTAAATCTTTAAATCATTTTTTTTTCCGAATGCTTAGTTTTATTTGTTTTGTGTAGACATTTCTAGTAATTTAAAATCGTGAAAAACAGATTAAAAAATTTTAAAGTGAGATATTTTGATAGTTTTTAAAATTTTGTTTTTTTGTTTGACTTTATGGAAGCATTTATAGGATTTTCTATTTTTATAAATAGAAGCTTGAAAAATAAATGCTTTTGTGTAGGTGTGGATACTACAGAGAAATAGTCTATTTTTAAATCTAAATTAATACTTAATTTTAATTAATAATTTTTTTACATAATTTACGTTTTCTAAGGTAATATAATATGCTTGACTAGTTACTAATTATGATTAAGAATGCTAAATGTAACTTAATAAATTAAATACTAAATTAATACTAACGCGATTATGATCGCTGGTCGACAAAAAAATTTATTTTAGCAAAACAAATATTTTGAAAATTATTGAAGAAAAAAGAAAACATTAAAACGCAGCTAAATTACACATTTTCTAATTATCTAATTTACAACTTACCTTTTAAAAACAATGGCATTCTGATTCACAAGTAAAACTTAATTTTTGATTTCGTACAGCATTTTTAAAGCAATTTACTAATTTCGTACTACATTTTAGAGAATTTAATTCTTATGAACTTTGAAAAAATAAAAATCACTCACTTTAACACCTGCAAAGCACTGGCGTTACAATGAAAAAAATTTGAAGTTAAATTCCTAAAAGCTGAATTTTTCACTTTTGAATAATTTGTGATATTTATAAATATTTTATGCGGGTCAGAAATCAGTATAAGATAGGAAACAAGAGCGTTTTGAAGTAACACTTACATCAGCATATTTATTTGAATAGAGATGTACCTATTTCTGTTCTACACACTCTTAAAATCAGCTAAGGTTAATTGACAAATAGTTTTTTGTATTTCGATCCTTTTTGGTAACTTTAGCTGTAAAATGGACCGTCAAAATTAGCAGAAAACGAAAAGGTATTTTATCCATCTGCAAGATTGCTTTATTTTATTTTGACACGCGATATGACAAAAATAATTAATCCTCCAAGTGCCTTTTGATTTAATGATTATGTTTGCCTGGTTGATTAACAATTAAAAATAGGTATTTAGATTTTATAATATCAATATAAACTAATACGGGTCTGATAACGTAGTTATATATAATATATACTTACGGGGAAAATAAACTGTTTCGCTTATTTAATTTAAATTAGTTTATACAAAATTACTTTCTGGTTTCGAGAGATGGTACAAAAAATCGTAAATAATTTTGCTTCATTTAATTCTGTAAAATCCATAAGCATTTTCATAAATATTGTAGAAACAACTTAAGGATAAAAATTTTACGTCTCATTCAGAGAGTACGTTAAGTAATGATATTAAAAAAAATCTTATAAATGTTTTCATGTATTGAAAGAACAAGAAAAATAGTTTATAGCAAATTAAAATTAGTTACAAGTAAATAGCTAATTGCTAATCTGTGCGCTACTTAAAGTATATTACAGAAATAATATACTTATAAAAGAAAAAATGCTTTCATTCATTCATCAAGTTATAAATATATTTCATTTTCTGTGTGGTAAAATAGAATTTATTATAGCTGATCTTAAAAAGATATTAGGATAAATATTATAAATGTGATTTCTAATATTCAATGTAAAGATAGCATTAAGTGCATAGGTTTGCTGTAACGTCATCCAAAAAATTTACTATTACGTGAAAAATGATTGCTTTTCAGCATTTATGTTTAAATATGAGAGGAATTCAGCTTACCTGTTGGCTAGGCAGGTCTGGGGCTTGAGATGCGAGGAAAATTGCCGATCCTTCGCGAGCATGGTATGAAGTTCCTACCAGGCTGCTTTACACAGTAAGAACTCCATACCTCGCTCTCGAGGAATAACACACACTCTTCTTCCACTGCGGATGAGGGCCTGCTTCCAAGTCTACTGTTTCCTGTATGGCTCACCAACGTCTCACAAAATTTCAATAGAAGTGATATGAAGCAATAGGCAACTCCATAAAATAATAGCTTTGTTTTCATTTATTATTATTGTTAAAAAATAATGAATGGTGTTAATTATTTTCTATTAATTGAGTCAATGGATTAGTTTAAGACTGGTTAGTAAATAATTCTATAAAATGATAAATAGAAATCGTGATTTTGTTCTTGTTCAGTTTCAAAATCACGTTCAAGTTCCATTTCATTTGTTAAAAAAAAATAAATAAATAAAATAAAATAAAATAAAAAACTGTTTGTGAATAGAAAGAGTTTTATTCTAGGAGAATAATAAATTATAAATACCTGGTCGGCATAGGTTCCGTGGTCGAAAAATCGTTGATGTGATTTAGCAGGCGGCCAACACGCAAAGGCCGCGCTGACGGCCGGTTTTCCCGCCAAATGTTTTTGGGAAAAATTCGGCCGCCCAGTCGGGCTGCAGGCAGGCCGTTGCCACGACTGACAACACTCTTCAGAACACCACACAAATCCAGAAGTCCAAAAGCATTCAACATTTTCCATGTCCGCCTGTGAAAAAAAGGACTTCCAAAAAATAATAATAATAAAACCGGCCATACACTGACTGCCGAAGGAGACGAAGGGCTCAAAAAGAGATGCGCAGTTTTTGTGGCAAAACGGCGGAGAGAGAGCCCAAGCACAGTGTTCGCTATCACGAGGAGCAATGGCGACCCCACTCCGGCAGTAAAGGGTGAAAAAAACAAATGGCGGACTCGTCGGATGTGAGCGAGGGGGAAGATCGGCGGAATAGGAAAAAAACGGCAATAAAAAATATTCCTACAGGGGAACCAGAGCGACGAACGTGGGTAGCCGCCAGTCCAGCCATCCACTCTGCCTCTCCGAGCCAACACCCAGTTTTTCGTGCCGCAGCTTCTTGAATGATGGCGGACAGCCGTCTGTGATTGGGTGCCGCCATCTTTTTGGTACCGCCCATAACGGCAGCCAAATGGCTGAAGCACTCAATGCGCAAACCAATGGGATAAGAGCGTTTAGTGTGACGTCAGACTGACTCTTTTGTAACAGTAAGAGTAGGAAGAATAACGTTCATTTTATTGGGAGACATCCATAGGAACACAGCTCCTGTATTCATTCTGGATATATGTGCTTATCGAATCCCCTGCTTCGTCGGTAGGCGATAGGTAGGGATAGCTAGGACGCCATAGGCCGACCGCGTCTTTTTGTCGGGGAAATAGTTAAATTCAAACCCGAGGAAAGCAGAATAATTCAACAGTCTTTTACAATATAATTTAACTTTACTGTTTTCACAAATCCTTTTTAAATAAATAATGTATCTTGAATGAGATCAAAAATAATACTTTGAGTGAATATGTCTAGTCATTCTTTTAATGAAATGAAATTTAACTTTTCCTTTCCGTAATCTATCTTGCAATTAATTTTATGACTTATATGAAATAGAAAAAATATTGTGAATCAAAATGCAGCATGTTATTTTAAAAATTCTACATCAATTTCTTGAAAATAATATTTTTGTTTATATCATTGTAAGAGTAAATTTATCAAATATATATTTTGTAATGATGATTTATTGATGAAAAAAAAATTGTTTAATTTGGGAGGAATTCTCTAAAATGCAATTTATTTTAGAAAACAAAATAATTACTTAACTTGCTTGATAAATAATTTTTTTTTCAATATAGTAATAAATTTATGAAATAAACACATTTTTAATTTTTATAATCAATATAATTTTTTAGTTTTTAATAAGTTTATAATAATAAAGTATTTATAACATAAATATAAAATGGACGGTTAGAATAAACAATTCAGAAAAATTATAGTTATCTGGCTGTTTCACTAAATGATGAAATGTTAAATGATTTATTAAGACTTATAAAAAAAATAATAATTGAAAACTATATATAGTGCATTTAAGTAAACATTTTTTCTTGACGCAAAGTTTTGACTAACATCTAAAATTCATGCCATAATTGTTATTATTGTTATTTTTTTTTCTTGTAAAATCATGTTTCCTTAAATGATTCGTAAATTTTCCAGTTAGTTTTGAAGATGGATAGCTAAACAGTATTTATTTGCAAAATTGTTTGTGAATAATGAACACACATTGCTTATGTTTTTATAATATAAATTCATCAATTTATAATGATATCATAAAAAACAAAAATAAAGCGGGAAACTGACAGGATTACATTTTATTTCATTATTAACAATAAAATTTGCTAACAGCATGAAGTGTATACAGATTCTCTGGATGAATTTTGACTTGCGATATTTTTTTATTACAGAATACTACAGTTTATTTTTAAAATATTAAAAACAATAATAATATATACCTTAAATTTTTTTATTGTTAAAAGAAATTTAGTTTAAAGTTCTTACAATTTTATCATATGTATTTTTGTAATCATACATTTATATAATTATTTATGCCATTAAACATAAAAATTTATTGAGTGTTTTATATTGCATGCATTTAAGTAAGATTATGATAAATTTTAAAAATACAAATGATTAATTTTTATTTAAATTTTATTGATATTCATGCAATTTTATACATTACCATAAAAATGTGTTATTAACTTAGTTATAATATAAATCATATTTGTGCAGCAATACTATAATTAACTTATAGTATGTTATTGAGTGAGACTAAATAAGTATCTTCTTCTTTTTTTTTTTTTTTTTTTTTTTAATTCTATGAATGAAAGAGAGTAATATCAATTGGAATGCTTTGAAAGATTATTTCTGAATACTATTTATTTCGAAATATCTTCATTTTAGTGTTTTCTTTTACAATATTTGTTTAAATACAAATGTTTTTCATTACGATATGATGGTTTCAAAAAATTGAATTAATTGTATTTCATAAATAATAGAAATGATAGTTTGTTTTGGATCATTTATTTCTTTTTTTTTTTTTTCTTTTTTCTTTTTTTTTTTTTTTTTTGTAACAAATGTTAATTTGACTTGGAGTACTTTTCAAACCAATCCAAATATCCACCCTTGCTTTGAGAATCGAACCCATAGATTGTTAAACTGAATGCTGACTCGACTTCAGAACAGAGATAACTAAACTTGATCAAGTGTATGAAAATAAATGATCCGATTATTGACAGTACTCTACAAATGACATAAAGTTTGTAATTCTGACCAATCATGATAAATAACGAAGAAAAATTATGTCCCTTTAATGGCTAAATGTGATCAAATAATAATATAAAAAAATGCTAAAATTCGGAGCATCCATTTATTATATGTTTAATTCTTAAGTTCTGATATTAAAAAAAAAAAAATCCTACTTCTCGTAATACCATACTAGAATTTCGGAAGCAAAGCTCATTTATTATGAACTTCCAGTCTGTATATATTGGTATATAAAAGGCCTCAAATGCTCCATCCGGAGAAGGGGGTAAATAGCGCTACCAGAGCAAGGGCTCATTTTGGGGTCGGATCCTGAAATTCCCGTGGAGGGCCCCATTTTTCCCTTTGGGTCCCCATCTGTCCCTCTAAGTGTCAACGATTTCTCAACCTCTGCTTGACCTCCCTATTCATCTGTTCTCTCTCTCTTGACAACAACTGCCAGTGATATTTTTACCATGTGCTCATGCAAAACTTTTGGGGGAAAAAATACTTTTGCACTGTGAATTTTTTTAAAAAGTTAAAATTTACTTTGGCTTATTTTCATTTAAGAAATTTTCGTTTTTAATACAGCTATCGTAAAAGCACTTTCAAATATTTTGTCAAAATGTGAATTCAGTGGTACTCTTAGACGACTAGATATTTATCAAGTGATTCACTTTTGTTGATTCATAAATGGTCTTTCAACATGTGATGAACTCGGTAAGGTTAAGCAAAATAGTTGGCGCACTTTTTGTTTATCATCAAATTACTTTGTCATCAACAGTACATTTGCTAAGTGATGTCTACTTAGCAAACATTCTCTGGATGATACGTCACTATTGTGTATTTAAATCCCTCTTACCTTTGTTTAACCAATCAGATTTGTTTATTTTATAACACGTGAAAATCGTACATTAAAAATTGCACAACTGTTATTCAGTAAAAGGGAAGCAACTTGAGAATGCTCATTTAAAAATAAGAATGGTAATTATTTTATCACATTGATTTTATCATAACTGGGCTTGTTTTACTTTAAACAGAATATTGCTACCAAAGTTTTTCTATCAATTTTTTTTTTATCAAATTACATTGACCATAGAGAGACATCAACATTTTTTAATACCAGGTTTCTCAAAAAGAAATTATTTACATAATTTACTTGAATAAAACACTTTAAATAATTGTCCTGAATGATATTCTATTTCTTTATTAAAAATTTCTCATTTCAAAGATATTTTTTGAACAACAAATCGCATCTGAACTATACTCAAAACTCTCGTAAAATAACTTGATTTGAAAGTAAATTTCATTAATAGCATCTAATTAAACCGATTTACAAATACCAAAATATGAAATATAAGGGGGGGGATTCTCTAAATACTTACATTTGTCAACTGAAAAATATTTAGTTTATCTACAATTAATATATATAATGATGATAATTCTATAACAGTATCATAATGCATTGAATATTTAATTAATTAAAATAATTTTACCACCAGGAAAAAAGAAAATTATTACATATTTATATTGCATAGTTTAATAAAGAAATTAAAAATTTTACAGCTCCATAATAGACGTAATTTTAAAAATTCGACATTGTATCCCGTCTATTTCTAAACTGCAAATTTTTGACGTAATTTGTGAGCTATATATAATTTAATCTGTAGGGTACAGTGATAATACCATTAAATGAGAAGTAGGTGAATTGATTTAAAAAGAAAGAATGAAAAATACACACATAATTTCAGTAACCTTAAATAACTTTTGTTTTAAATGTGATTCAGTAACTATTATTGTAGTAAATTAATATCACATTTTCTAGGATGTTTAAATAGGTAGGATAAAATAATAACTATAGATCGAATGTTTAACTAATTTAATTTCATCTTTACAACAACAAAAAATTGAAGTTCTGTATTCGTTCTCTTGGTTATGTGACAGGGATTTTCGGCTAAATAACGTAGCATTCACCTCTACATCAAGCGCCACTAATAATTACTATTATATGACGGTAATCAGTAGAGATAATTAATTTCACTGCAAGATCCCCTTGAATGCTAACGCATTGGGAGAGAAGAGGAGAGCCAGAATTGATTCCTCGTAGTTGTAGTGGTCATGCCACAAACAAGGGTGTAACGCTTTTAGCATAGATTTGATAAGGGGTATCTTACTGATACTTTTTAAAGTAATATTTATAATTAAAATTCTTAATTTTTGCAAACCATAATAAAATTTTGATGCACAATTATTTTACTTATATTATTATTCAATAATGTAATAGTATTGTAAATGTATAAATTATTCAAATTAACCAAAAGACACAATCCTTGAGCAAGTTTTCTATTTACAATAATAAAATTATGTTTATTATAATATAGACAATAAAGTCCTTTAAAGTAAATTGCCATTTTTAGAAAGTTAATAAAAATTTCAACTCAGTATATTCACACAATAAGAAAATTGTAGTGGTGAAAATGATAAAAAAAAGATAATTAAATAAAAATAAATTATGACTTAATCAGAGGAAAAAATTAATAATAAAAACGTTTATAGGATTTTATCATTATTAAAATGTGATGTGTATCTACAATAGCAAAATATAACTTTTAAAATGTGTGATTTATAAAACTATAAATTTAACAATTATATATATATTATTCTGCTGCTATTATAAAATAAATCATTTACTTTACTAAAATATAAAAATAGTCGCTTCTTGTAGCAAGCTATAAACGTTTAGAAATAAGTGTACACATTTTAAGGATTACAAATACTAATTTTTCATAAAAAGCAATTTAAATGTATTTAGGTCGGAATTTCTGTTTGCATTTTTACGTACCTGAAATCCAGTCATATATATATATATATATATATATATATATATATATATATATATGGCACATAATTTGTGAAATCATATTGTTAAGTCAAACGTATCTTCTATTGTTAAAAAGTCTAAATTTCGTTCTAATATTTATATTTTTGATTGTTGAGCTCATTTTAGTTTAGTTAAAGTATTTAATTTTGCTTATAAACATGATCTTTAATTGATAAATTGAGTTTTTAACTACAGAATTTCCTTTAAAAAAATTATTTTATAGTGTCAAATAAAAATGCTGGTTAAAAATCTTATAAGTGCTATAACATATGCAAATGATGCATATGATTTTATAACAAAAAAGAAATTTGTACATCAAAACAAAAATTTTAATAAATAAAGAATTTTTAATTATAAAATATTATGCATTGTGTAATATTATGTATATTGTAATTAGTAGCTCGTTAACAGAAAAATATTGTCCTCATTTGAAAGTCAATACTTTGATATTTATAATCAATCATTTTAAATGAGCAGGTATATTTCTAAACATTTAAATAGTAAAATGCGTCAGCAAGTGCAATGTTAAATATTTATATAATAAATAATGTTTATGAAAATTTAATATAATTAACAATATTGTTACATTTATTTTTATTTATATAAATAAATGTAACAATATTGTTAATTATTAATATTTAAATTATAATGATTTATATAAATATTATATAAAATATTTATATAAATCAATATTGTTATTTATATAAATAACAATTAAAATTTGTAAATAGCCATTAAAATATTCTTTTGCATATGATAAAATATCTAAATAACAATATTTTTTAAACATTTGAAAACAAAAATCACATTTCATTTCATTTTCCTTAATTTGTTCATTATTTAATTTTGAATAAATATGTAATTTATAAGTACAATATTTTGTATAAGATGATTGTAATATACTTACAATTCAAGAAATACTGATTTTCACATAAATATTCCTGCATTTCTCTTTCTGAATCTATAAAAATACGAAAAATTCTTTAAGAAAGCCAAATGATAATAATTCAATATTTATGTTATTTTAAAATATGAATAACAACATATAATTTTTTGAAAGAAAAATATTTCTAATTATGGTTTAATGACTTCAAATAAAATAAAATATTTGAGATTTGTAAGTAAAAAATGTGAATATTATTGCAAAGATTAATTGAAATGTTTAATAATAATTTTTAATTATTTTATATATTTATTTATTTATTTTTTTGAATAATTATAAAACATTTCTCCAGAGTATAGATCAAAAATAATCTACTTTAAATTATCGATCAAATTTAAAAAAAGTACCTTTTTTAGTTGTAGTTAATATAATTCATATTAACCACAATTTCATTGAATGCAGTGTTATTTAGACATACTCACAGAAGTTTTATAACTCATGAATACGTTCTATTTATGATTCGTTTTGCTTAAAGTTAATGGAAACATAGCAGTATTTTGAAACATTTTGTTTTTATTTCAAGCCCTATAAATTATTATTTAAATATTTATTTTGCTATTTTATTTATTTATTTTTTTTTCGAATTCTTAAGTAAAATAGAATTGGAAAAAAATTAGCTTTTTTTACTCTAAAAAATATCCATGAAATGTCTAGTAATTTTAACTATATATAGAAATTCATATTAAAAAAATAAAAATAAATAAATATAAATGTCTATCTGAAATACAGAATAGTAATTAATCACCATTCTTTTTTCTTCTTAAATTTAATTTGAATTTTACAAAGAAACCTAATTATGACTCATTCACGTTCAAATTAAGATCCAGTCGGAGATTCAAAACTTTTATTATATTTATATTTTGAATGTGACCATCGTTTATAAAAAAGTTTTTGAAAATATGAAATTCCAAACGAACAAATAATTGAAATAATTTCTTAAGTATTTTATATAGTTATGGTAATTTAGTTTCAATAATTGATCTTAATAAATTTCTAATTATCTTTAAAATACAAATTCTCTTCGCTCAATTTGTATTTGAAAGACCATGTAAAAAAGTTAGGAATAGGATTCGAATTAGCTTAAATTATATTAATAAATTTTAATTATAAATTATATTAATAAATATTTATAAATTTTAATTTCGTAAGCATCTTTACTCTCTGGAATAATTAGCTCTTTCTGAGCGAGTTTCATTTTTGTTTTCACAAATGCAATACAGTTGATAGTATATTTTATGCTCGCATTGTAAAATAAAATATCACTTTCAGTTTTTACTGTATTACACATAATCGGTTAATTAAAAATAACACAAGAAGTTTATTGATACTCTTATTGGTTATAATATTTTAACCAGTAAGAGATTATAAATTTCCTTTCAACTTATGAAATGTTTATCGTTGATTTCTTAGTTCAATAATTAAAAAAAACCTTTAATATTATAATACATAAAAAATTAATGTTTTTTTTACAAAAAGTGTCAACAATGTTTATTTTTAATCATACTGTTCAGTTAAAATTTATGAATTTATAACTAATTCTTATATTTTATTTCAAATTCTTTGAATAATTATAAAATTATATTGTATTTGAATATTTTTAAGACTTTTGTTTTTAAATTTCATTTTAAAATCAGATAGTAATTTCATCTTACAAAGTGAAAAACTTATTTCACTTTTTAAAAATAAATCAAAATGATAAATTACAATTATTTCAAATACATTTTTTATAATGATCAAACACCACTTTAGAATCCTGTTTAAAATCGAACACCAAACATTAATTGGAAATGATTCTCAGTCAAAAACCAATCGCTATACTGATTTATTTTCGATATAGAGATCAGAACTTGAATTTAAACTATTAGAAATTCTTAACTTCTGGATATTTATATTTACTTCCCTTTAATATTATAACTACAAAAAGTGTATTAATATAAAATATGAAGTTAAAAAGAAATTGTCCATGCTCCTATTTACAGGAAATAATTTTATTTACAACGATATGCTTTGCAATGTTATGAAGACACACATTTTAACTCTATTTACTTTTAAAATCTAGTGAAATGATTAAATATTGTTCATGAGATGAACAAGCTAAAATTATGAATATTTCAGACATTTCCAAGTCGATATATTTTATTATAAATCTGGCATCAAATGCATTATAGATCTTATTTAATAATACCAAATACTGATGAGAGATTACTTATAAATCTTAAGAAAGAATTTTACGATTATTGATTATAATTCTGATATCTCATGTAGGTTAGTTATCTCCTTTTTTAGTATAGATATTATTCAATACATATTTTCCCTTAACTTTCTAATTTAAATTCTCACAATGCATAAAAAATGAAGATCTTTTTTATAAATACCCATAAAAATTCAAGGGAGGGGATAATTTGTTTGTAATATATTTGTGTATGGGAAACTTGTTAATGTAATTAATAGGGAAAATATTAAGACATAAGTAAAGGACACACACACACATCAATCAGTAATCCTAATTGGAACGTTGGATCTCTTGAATGGTGGAAAAAACAGGTAGATCTTATCCATTTTTATTGCAGAAGAAAATTTGCATGATTTTTTTCCTCCATCACATAACAGGAAATCCAGGCTTAATTTATGACGAAAAAGCCGAATTCTGAGCTACACCCGGAAAGCAGCCTTCCTAAGCCTTTGCATCTTCAATGAAGGGAGAAAGGTCGTTGGGAGTGATTTGCTTTTAGCCTTGGTTTGCTTTTTCGCCGTATTTTATGAGAATGGCTGTTCAGAGACATTCCATTCTTACTTTTTCAAAGGCTTTCATCGATGTATGTTTACGGCTTCTTGAGTTGACCCATCAATATATCTTTGAAAAATGTTGGAAATTCAAATAGCAATTGACAAACAAACCGGTTGTGGTCTAGTTTATAACTCCTTTTTTTCCATCTCGTTGTAACCCTGGCCTTATTGTGAATGATATGCTATAGCAGAGGCGTGGCGGAACTGGATCGAACAGGTTGCATGGGACCATTAATTAAACCGTGCCTACACACACATCCCATAGAACCGGTAGTCCGAAAGAGAGAAAATATATTTGTGCGCGCAAACAATTTCGAAGGGAAAAAAATTGACGTAAATCATTCCGTATCTAATGTAAGCATTTAAACCTTGTCATAACGATGTTATTCTCTTTAGAATTTCTGATATAAAAACTCTTACGTAAGAAACAAAAAAAAAAAATCGAGTATTTTCGAGAATGCACAAGGAAAATCAAGATAATCTGTCTCTCTCTCTTTCTCTTATCAATTAATCATAGATTGTATAAAACGATTTATAGTTACAGCGTTAAAACACCTGTAAATATAATCACGCGCGAATGAAGACAAAAATAAATCTCTCTTGAAAATTCTCTTAAACAAATTAAATTTTGTAAACTAAGTCTTTCCTGCATTTAAATAATTAATCTTTTTGTATTTTATTTTTAATCTTACTAATGAATTTATTTAGAATTTCAACTTATTTTTTACACGTTAGAAAACAGTATAAAATTACTCAATTATTTTAAAATTTTTACTATATTTTCAGTTTTTTAAAAAAACTGATACTGTGTGAAATATTACCTTAACTTTTTATTTAAATGTATCACATTTAAGTTAAGAAATATAAGTTTATTCTAAAAATATTTCTTTGTTTTGAGGTTTCCAAAATGTACTATACAAATATTTTTAAACCATGGATATTTAACTTTAGTAAAATCTTATAATAAAGAATTGTTTTTCAGACTTATATTAAAACTTATGTCAAAGAATATTATTTATTAATATAAAAAGTTTTCTTTCAATATTACTGTTTACACATATCTAAATCAAAAAATAATATAGATTATTTTCATAATCAAATCAGTGAGATGTAATTATCAAATTTCATAAATATTAATCAGATGAAACCATAATGAATATGCTGCAAATATGCGAATTAATTTCAAAATAAATGCTAATAATTGGTTTTTATTTCCTCTACAGCACATATAGAATACTCATCACAATAAAATTTGTTTTGGTATTTTTAATACTAGTTCTCTTTAAAGTAATGAATGTATGGCTATAAATAATACTAGAAAAGATTTCTTAATTTTTTTTAAGAAATTCATTTCATTTTAATATAAAGAACAAAATCTGATCAAACATGGTTTTACTGATTCTTATATGTTTGAAGTTATAAAAGTATTTTTCTAAGTCATTGGCTCTTTTTATTTATCTATGATGTCCACTAAATGATGTAATATTTCTAAAATAATTTTAATAGGAAATCTTAATGAAACTGGAGTTAATGTATAAAAAATGGTTTGCCTCGGTTTGAGCGTCCAAAACTTTTGCTCTTCCGCCTTCTGTAACAGTTTTCTGCAAGAAAAACCATCTCAGAAAAGTAAGATCGGCTTCATTCGCTCGTTTTCGTACTTCCCAGTGAAAAAAAAAATCATTTTCCTTCCATCGCCAAGTGGCTGAGATGGTGAAATGCTGTCGTCCTTGACTCTGCTGGCAAGGGCCCCAAACGGAGGGCCTCATCTGGCCGCAAGAAGTTTCCGAGTGCTTCCTTGGGGGGCCACCTGTACTTGTGCATACCCTTGCCCTTGAACTTGGTGCCTCTACATCTTCCCGAAGCATCCCTAGCTCGGTACCCCTCGGAACGGGTTCTCCATCATCCAAGCCTTTCTCGAGGAAGCAGCAGCGTATGCGGATGTAAGGGAATCGTAAATCTTGAGAGACGGTGGGGGTCCCCTTCAAGGGATGCGAGCCTCAAGAAGCACTTGTGTTACTTTGTGATTCCTTGCTCTCCTTTTATGGCACACGAAGAACTTTCATCATCCGTTTAATGTCTCGATGTAACGGAATTTGAAAGGTTAGAAATATAAACATTGATTTTAGATGGGCGAAATATATATTCGTGGAAATTTAATGCGGTTATAGCTGCAACAATATATTTGGTTGTATTATTGGTTAAGATTAAGAGTTTTCTTGATTAAATGTAAAAACGTTATGACAGGCCTGAAAAGATTATAGCTTATGCTTTTAAAGATACATTTCAGATACATACTAGATACATTTACTGATATCCACTAGATACGTTTACTGATACACACTAGATACATTTTCACTGTTTATCAAGAGCATTTTCTTCATGAAGAAATATTTACAACAGATATGTGACTCTTATGACTAACATTTGAGAGAGAGATTCAATAAAAGGATAACTCAGATTTAAAACTATGATAAGGATTATATTTAACCAGATATTAAAATTGAATACTGATGAATATTAATAGTTATGAATGTAACTTTATTTTTCATGATCTTTTCCTGTCGCACAAAAGAATGCAATTATTTTTTTTTTAATTTAAACTGCTTGGAATGTATGATGTTAACTACCATATTCACCGAGAATATATATTCTAAAATAGAGTAGTATACAAAATATAGTCTGGTTCCATCATTAAATCTTGAATATTATCCATTAGTTTAATCCGCAGAGTTACAATAGAATTTCCCCTTTCATCCCACTCCTTAAGAAATTAGCAAACTTAATGTTATCTGTTATCTCAATGTTCAACAACTTTGCCTGTAAAATTTGAGATACTGCGTGCAACTATAAAATGTAAAATAAAAAGATTCAATGTCCTTACTAATGATTGACAGTTTCGTGAATTTTTTAATGAGCTATTAAAAAATACTGAAATATCAAATATACTTTGGTTAAATTCTTGTGTTTACTGTTTATAATGTGTTTATTATATTTACCTTTATTAATACATATAAACACAGAATTTCTATATATTTTATTAATAAAATCATTTTTTTAATTCTTCCTTAATTTCTTGATGTAGGAGAAAATTTTGTTTAACAACAAAGCAAATATGAATCCTAAATAAAAATCTATTATGATCTCTCGTTAATATATTTATGATATTAAAAAATTGAAAATATTTGATAAAAAATAATATTGTGAGTACGTTTCTGCATTTTAACTGCTTATTGGAAATAGTTTTAATTTTCCAACTCGTATTTATCTTAAAGGCCATTTGGGTAAATTTGAAAAACACCATGAAAATAAATAAGGTGGGATTCAAATGCATTTCTTTTAAATATAAAAGAGAATAAATTGTATGGTAGATAATAAAATAATAATTCCCAATTAGAAATAATAATAATAATAAATTCTATTCCAAAATGAGAAAAATTAAATAAATTTAAATGATTAATTGTAAAACTCAAGAATCATACATTTTTCTTCACATCAGCTTTTTATTTTGCAATATTTATTTATAATTAGATGCTCTTTATTACTTTATGCTCTTTTTAATATTAATAAACCTGCTGAATTTTTAATTACTATAAGATATTAAAATCATTTTAATTAATATTTAGTGAAATTTCCAAAATGGATTTCTTCTAGGAAACAAAGAACACTTAATGAATTGATTAAAATTTTTCTTTTATTTAAAAATCTAAAACATGATGCGTTATTATTCCTGAATTTTTAAGTGATTTAGGTGATAAAATTTATTTGCATTAATAATTTGGTATGTACCACTCAATTGCTAGGGAAAAAATGTCTCTTTTTCCAAAGATCTTATTCTGGTAGATTTAAAAAAAAAATTTTAAAGCTCTAATATATTTCATTTCTAAATAAAATAAATTAAATTCACGTTGCAATGGCATTCATTTGAACGATGTAAAACTCCGTGTTTTATTTGAATTAAAAATAATCCCAGTCTTTGGTCTGGAAATAATTTCTCTCTCTTATTTATTCATTCTTGTTTATTGTGAAATAGCGATTTGATTTTAATAAAAAATTTTTCTTTCAACACCATATCAGCATTAAAATCCGAACGAATAATTACTTCATAAATTTAATTTCGCAAAATATAGAACATCGCTTTTCTTTTTAATCTTATTCTTTAAATAAATAAACACAAATATTGAATTAGATTATAAATTAATATGAGGAGTTTCTGGAAGATTTAAAAAAAAAGAAAATTGGTGAATATGAATTACTACAAATAAACTGCATTTATTCGTTGTGTATTTAAGTTTTAGTTGAAGGTTTATATGTACCTTGCTATACGATTTAATGTATTTGTTGTAAAAGAAAATTCCCTATTAAAGAAATGTGTTAATACTTATTTATTTCAATAATGTTGAATATATATTAAAAATTTAAAAAAAAAAAAAACATTTTATACATAAACACGAATAATATTTTGTTCAATCAAATTATATTCAAATATATATATATATATATATATATATATATATATATATATATATATATATATATATATATATATATATATATATATATATATATATATATTAATAATTTGATTGAACAAAATATTATTCGTGTTTATGTATAAAATGTTTTCATGTTTTCTTTTAATTTTCACTTAGAATGTACCACTCGCTTTTTAATTTGATGTGTTTGAGTTTGAATATTTTAATTCATGAATATTGTTCAGTGTTGCGCTTTTTGTTTTGATTTAAATTGCTTTCATGTAATTTATCAAGAATTCGTATCAAACAATTGCTTATAGCCTGTTAAGTAATTTATTGTTCATATAAATTATTACTGTTTTTAATTTTATTAATTGGTTTTAGAAAATCAAACCTTCTCTGTTACAAAAAAAAAAAAAAAAAAAAAAAAATCCTTGTTCGTAATAGCAAAATTTTCTTACAAAGTTAATGTGAGAGATATATAAAAAATGTGGTTTCATATATTTAAAATTATACCTTAGCGCAACTAATTTGCAATAAAGTAAATATAATTTTTAAGAATAAAAATTATTTTCTTTAAGAAAGAGCAAAAAAATTATTTTAGTTATTTAATTTGTGTTACTCAGATGTTATTCGTTATTGAATCCATTGAAATTTTTGCTTAGATAATAAAAATATAAAATAATAAAGGAAATAAAAGAATTCAAATTGTTCATTACTTATGTTTAAAACTTTCTCTCTAATATTCTCATTGAGGGTATATTCATATGATAGCATTGTCAAATATTTCGTAAATATTATTATCAGATTTAAAAGATCTAATGACGATTCTATTACAAAAAATGTAAAGGAAAAATGTGTGCAGAAAAGTCATACGTCACTAAGTGCATCTATCAAAAAGGTAGATATATTATCAAGGGATGGGACAATAAATGATTAAATATATAGGAGGAAAAAAAATAATGTTAGTTCAGATTACCCCGATATATAATCTCAAGCAAAATATTATATGACTTAATAAAATCTTAACAATCTTCTCTTTTCACTTTCTATCGTGTAACAGTTGTCTGATTTGCAGTTTATTTCAGCACAATTAGCACATTTACTCACTTGAAATTTTCGAATAGTTTCTAATTTATTTTATTCCTTCCAGGAATATATTCGAATAACCACTTTCTTGAAAGTCCGCTCACTCGAACAATGAATCCACCTTCCTCAGACTGCGCGTGTTAATTTATTCATTGGCGCCGTGAAACAACAGCTTTATAAGGAGTCGGAAATTTCACGCGTACCTGAAATGTCTTCCACTCGCCAATTAAATTAATAGAATCAAATCTAAACCGGGTTTTCACGGAATCATTTAATTAAAAATCTGAATTCGAATTTATCGGAAATAACCACAATGTAGCAATGATGTATTCATTCATTCAAATAATGCTGATTTCATAGCTCGCGAGGAATTTTCTTAAGCAAATAAATCCCGTTCAAACAAACTAAAAGCTCGGAGACTTTCCACCGATGCTTGTCAACCATTTTCCTCAAATTTGCAATGAAAGCTTGCAAATTCTATGGAGACTTTATTATATTCTCCCATCGAATTGTTGACGTACAAGCTATTGGAGGCTTTTCGAGATTAAAACTCGATATTTTCTCTCTCGTCCACCATCCCTCCCTTCTGCTCGTCTTTTCCCTTTCAAATGCATTCCTTGTGTGCAGATATTTAAATAAATGCGGCCATTTCCTTTCCTCGAGCAAATGTTTCAGCTTTCCTTGTTTGCCCAAGTGAAGCTGGTATCCTTTTGAGGAGTCTTCGGATCAAAAGAGATCTGGAGATTGGAATAATGAGCAGGGATACAATTAATACTGCAGTTGTGAATCAGTTTATTCATGTCAGTAACTGACTGGATTCTTTCAAAGGAGAACTTTCATTTGCTTCATCTTGCGAAGTCTATTTATGCAGAAACCGCGTTGGCTTCAAATAGCCGATAACTCTTGCCAGATATAATTTTTCCCTTTATTTTAAGTATAACCACACATTGTACTTAAAATTATTGCATGCATTAAAAATATTCCGAATTCTGATTATGTGATTTTAATACAACACTTTATTCCATAAGCACTCAAATTATTTCAACAATGGATGTGATTATATCTGAAACAATATTTCTCTTTGAAGAATATTAACGATTTCTAACTAGTTTGCTTTAATTTTGTCATTGGATGTTATTATATTAAACATTTTGTAAATAATAATAAAGTGATACGAAGATATATTTTGAATTTCAGCAATAATACTTGTTTTAAAAACAATGATTTCTTCAAAAAAAAAAACAAAAAAAAACCGTGTCTTTTTTTTTTTGAATAAATTATACTGTAAAACATTGAAGTTATCCAAAACATTCCGATTAAAAAATATCAACAGCAAAAAAATGTTTTTAAATTTTAGAATTATTTAGTGTTTGTCATCAATTAGAATAGTGTGTTCATAATAAACACAACATATATGATAATAAAAAGGGCGCATAGAACTATTGACGATAACGTTTATAACTGCGGATGGAAACTTTAGATCCGATCATAATAAGGGTAGCATTAATCATTTGATGTGGGGATTTGAAGTAGAACCAACTAATTAGAAACTTTATACTCGATTAATGCCTGCCAGAAAAGTAGATGACTTGTTTTGTGTGTTTCTTTTACAGACGAAAGGAATAAAAACATTTTAGTAAAGAAATAAAAACATTTTAGTAGTTCAACATTAGAGTAAAATATCCTTAATACTCTAACAATGTTTTGATGCAAACACATTTCTAATTAAAAATTTGTTTGGTATTGGAAAAAAATTTTTTTACAATTAATAAATACATTTCTAAAATTTAATTTATTATTATCAACTTATCAGATATTTTAAGCTAGATGTGCATGCTTATTACATAAAATTACATAAATGCATTTAATTCTGGAAGAGAAAAGATTACTCAAAGAATTAACGAGCGAGATTTTCAAAAATTAAATAATTAAAACAATGTTGCAGTAGTTTATGTACAATACGTACCGGTGATATCCTGAATAAATATTTCATATTTATTTGTATATGCTATATTTAATAATAATAAGTGCTTACGTACTTAATGTATTTAGTTTGATATAGCTTTAATTCAGCTCTAAAATTTAATCTAAAAATTTTGCCATTTTTATTTTAAAGCTTTTATAAACTTAGTTGTTTATAAAACTATTTTAGTCATTGAGATTATAACTAATCATGATGTTTTCTTGCTAACAACTGACTGCTCCACTTATTAAAAAATATTTTGAAAAAATAAAGCAGCTGTTTTCATTGTTAAATAAAAATAAAACCTATAAATGAATATTATATATTAAATATGAATAAATATGTGTGTATTTATTAAACACAAATTAAGAATTAGCCATTGCATTAAACACAAATAATAAATTAGCCATTTTCATTGTAATGGCTAATTCATTAAAAAAACATTTTGCTTAAATCATAGTTTTAGATAATTAATGAGTTAATTACAGAATGAGAAAAGTTCCAAATATTTTTCTTAATTTTTAATAGGTTTTACAATAATTAATGTTAAAAAATAATGGTTCAGGGAT
This sequence comes from Latrodectus elegans, assembly GCA_030067965.1. Taxonomy (NCBI): domain Eukaryota; kingdom Metazoa; phylum Arthropoda; class Arachnida; order Araneae; family Theridiidae; genus Latrodectus; species Latrodectus elegans. The sequence goes on from CM057814.1 coordinate 28,976,743, forward strand.
TTTATGTTTTCTCTGTGATGATTTAGTTTGTTTCAAATCTACCATTAAAAAATCAGATTCAAATGTTTGCTCTATTGCAACAATAATGAGATTTTAAGCCGTCCAGCTGGAATCCTACCATTCGATTGGTACCGAACGAGGTCCAGCTTGCACCCAAAGGGCCGCTCCACTGACTAGGACCAATAGGGTCAGCTCCCCCGTACCAGGGTAACCAATAGACATTCATTCAGCACCATTCAGTATTCAACGAGTAAAAAAAAATTTTTTTTTTTTTTTTTAAAGGAAGAAGATTTTTTTTTTCTGTCTTTCTAGATGAATAGCTTCAAACTCGATTTTGGTTTTAGAATAAAAAGTAAAGGAAAATAAGTGATTTCATGATCTTGTATTTCTTCTGTGATCTTGTAACTGTGGTAGATGTGTTTATCCTTTCAATCTTTTTCAGTGGGATTCCTTAAAAGATTTGATTTATTAGAGTTGTCGAAGAAATAAACTTGTTAAGTCATGGTTCTGTAGTTGTCATAAGAGAAGTCATTCATTTTTTACTATAGGAATTTGCAATTGTTCAGCAGAAATAATAATTCCTTAGGGCAAGTTTGACTGTAGAAATCAGTGTATGTTGAATACTTGTTTAGAACTTTTGCACCACCTCCATATCTTGAAGCTTAATCTCATATTTTTCATTATGTGAATACATAAAAATTGTTTCAATGAAAGAAATATAATTTGAAATCTCTTTTACCCTGTCTCATATGCGCCCACAAGTTGTCGCTTAAACATTTATATACAACAAACTATTTTAATAGAATGTTTCTTTTTTTAATTTGTGTGTCTTAGTTATCCAATAAAATTCCTTGTCGTTCAAAATTAAGAATTTTTTTGTCCCACAAATAATATGTAAAATGAAAAGAAATCTTTATATTTCGAACATGCATTTAAATAAAATCATACGTTTTTAAAATGTGTTTACATATTTTACAGAGTATACTTAACCATATTGTATATCAAATATTAACCAAAAATATATGAATTAATTTCATTTACATATTTTATATATATATATATATATATATATATATATATATATATATATATATATATATATATATATATATATATACATACATACATATACATACATACATATATATATATATATATATATATATACATATATATATATATATATATAGAGAGAGAGAGAGAGAGTTAGGAGTTTTGTATTTATAATTATATTATTACAAATTACATATTATTAGAATACACACACACAGAATCGTAATATATTATTATAAATTCTGTACATGAATAGCACGTGTCTTATTGTATTATCATGGCCTACAAAATCCAGAGGAAAATGTGGACGTGTAAAATTTGTCGAACACGCATTATTTGAAAAATGGATTATGAAGAAGCATTCAATAGGTTTCCAGAACGATAAATCCATATCCGATTTCAAGCGTTGCAGTTATATTCATCAGTGCTCCTTGTACCGTCTTCTACTAAAAGTAAAAAGACGAAACCGCCTGTCCAGCTTCTAACTGATTCAGACCTTTTTATTTAAGAACTCATGCTTTTTAAGCAATAAAACAATGAAAAATTTAACACAATTTTAACAAAAATATCTGAAACTCTATGCAATAAAAAAAAGCATCAAAATTATGCTATCCGAACAAGAAATAAACTTTTTCTTACCGAATTTATAATCGTCAATCTATCGTGATTAGAACAAGTAAAATATAGGGGAAAGGAAAAAAAGGGAGAAAAAGAGATCGTGTTTAACAAAATAGTATAAGATAGATTCGTGCATCTGTGGTAAGATATTTTGGAATTTTTTTTATTTTTTATTAAGTAGCCGTTGATTTGACAGGTGCAATAAAACAAAAAGAATTAAATGAAATTTGTGTTCCACATGTAATAGAATTATTTGAAACACGTAGAGATAAAACTTCGCTTTATCTTTGAAACTTTGCAAAACTGATTTAAATTTAATATAATAAGAGTTTTATTTCGCTTCTTAAAAAATGGTAAGCGGTATTAATAAATAATATATCAAAGATAATGTAACAAATGTAATTACTTTGATTTGAAGGAATAAGAAAAAACTCCTGTTCAGTTAACAAATATGAGTACAACTAACTATTTGGCAAAACTGGAGATGCATTTCTGATATGTAAAGAGAAACCTTTGCAAAACGCTGATTGTTTCATTCCCAGCGTCTGTGATGTAATTCTAGAATGCCTTAAAACACAATTGAAAGAAGTACATTTCCGATGAAAAAACCAGACGTCTGCCTGATTTTCAGACCGAGTCTGTCCTGCAAATGATTGTCTCAATCAATTGCGCTATCTAACCGAAACTTTATCTGAAATACCCTTACAAGCTGCTTGCATTTGTGTTCGTATTAAAATCGCAGTAGTACTACATTCTGGATGAGTAGTCAAGAAGTAATACGAATAGTGCAAAGTTCACAATTCCAAACGCAATTAAAATTTATATTTCAAAACAAAATTGTAGATTTTGTTTTATATTTACAATTGTGTCCATTGTATTTACGTATATATGGATATCACATATATCATAAATGTCTTTATACAATAAAGACACCATTTATACATTTTGGTAGTAATTAAAAAAGATCTCGAATTATATTAAGATACAGTAAATCAAATACGTAAGATTTTAGTGTGCCTTTTATTTTTTCTATTTTCGATGGTAATTCAATTATAAAATTTTAACAGATTGGTTATTTACAGTTTATTGTGTTAAACATTTCAAAATTCATTATCATCAACAGATTTTAAACAAATGTGTTCGTTCTTAGAAGATATGAATTTTAATTGACAAACTTTATTTTTATTTATTTTATTTATTATTTTTTTTTTCCTTTCACAAAGTTACTTGGAAACATTTATAATTATTTTATTTTGCTATAAATATCTATATATTTATTCATGCTCTTTCAAATAATAATAATAATAAAAAAAAGTTTTGTGGCTGTCGACTCTGCATTAAATTTGAATATCGGTTTCTTTTCATATTTATGATTTGGAGTCTGTCGATAATTAGGTTGATGAGAGCACCTGCAAACGACAACGAACGTCGGCTGATCGGAATTTATTGCCACTGAAATTGCGGAACTTTTCATGTCGTCTGTGGACCACTTCCTCGAACTTCACTTTGATTGTTCCCCCGCCATCAGAATTAGATACCTTCAATGAATGCGGCTAAAACTTGCATCCGAAACAAAACAGAGCCGAATTCCCGGCAAGCATGTGCACTTCGTCGAAGCTAATTAATCACCTCGTGACATTACGATAATTAAGGTGGGGAGTTTTAATTTCTGACGTTGACTACTATTAACTCATCTCAACTCCACTCGAGAGGGATGGAAACTGAGATAACGAACATCTCTCCGACTCTCTTGCTTTATTTGTGTATTTATTTATTCTGATCTGATCGATAATTAAGAGAGCTTTCGATAGGTGGCGCTACGACAACCGCTTCGTTTCAAAACCTGTACATCCTTTTAGGAGAAGGATGCGCACGCATTCTCCGAACAACGGTTTCAGAGGAAAATAATACATAACTACACACTGTCGGATGCAAGAAAGAATCTAAATGAAAAATCGAACATTGATTATACATTTTCGCTTTCAATTTTTTTCCTTTGATTTTTTTTTCCTTCTTTTTCTCTCCCGCAAAAGATTCGGTGCAATTTTTCCTTGCAATCGTTTTTACCTTTCGAGATTTCTCATTCGTCACAAGGCAGTGGAAATGATTGTTAGCTGCCTTCTCCCTGTATTCTAACCATTGCTTTAAAAAAAAAAAAAAAAAATTTAATATGAAATTAGACAGAATCCGTTGGCTCGACTGACTGAAAAATATTTATTTTATTTATTTTTTTTTAAGTTTCCGTAGAAAAATTTTGTTTTGCGTGTGAAAATTGTTCTTTCGTAAACATCCCTGACAACACGTGAGAAATAATTAGAAAAGTGAAAAATAAATTTTAAAATGTTTTTTTACCATTAGTAAAGAAATGTTTAGTAATTATTATTTTTTTTAGTCTTGTGTCAGCTAGACTGACAATATGGGGTGCGCTGCTCCACTTTTTCATACTTAACCATATTTGGTATGGAGTCCGGCAGCTTCAGTACACACATGCCATAGGGACCCGTTTATAGGGTAGGCAACCATTCATACCTCATTCATACACAGAAAGGACAAAGACGGATAGATTGAGAGAGAGAAAGTACATCCATGCCCGAACCGGGATTTGAACCCAGGACTTCCCTATCCGCAGTCAGGTATCTGACCACTAGACAGGGCGGTCGGCTTACAATTATTTTCACATGAAAAAAAAAAAAAAGAATTCCACGTGAAATAAATATAAAATAGTTAAATTCAAAGTTTGACTATATTCTGTTCAAATGGAAAATTGAATTTTTTTTAACATTATTTCAAGAGTACGTTTTAGAAAAAGATATCGATTAATTCGTCATGATTTTTGAAATTCTTAATGCTCAGGATCCAGCGATAATCGTGAAAAACTCATTTTTGCTGTTTTTGATCTATTGTCAAAATTATTATTCTGAAAAACTTTAAACATCAATCAAATATTAAAGGTAGAACTTTTATGGCAAAAAGTTTCTTCAGTCAGTATGATTCTTTCCTTAAAAAAAATCATAACGAAGTAATTTCAGAATCTTGCATGTTTTATATTTTCTTATATGAATCATTCATTAAAATTGCTTAAGAAAAAGCCTTTTCTACATAAATTATAGCGCATCCTATAATTAATAACTGATCATTATATATAAGTAACTTTACAATCAACCTTTTTAGGTTGATTTTGATGTTTCTGATGCATTAACACTTTTGTGTTAAATGCATCAGAAAGTTTCACACATTTGATTTCGCATGTGCCATTTTGCTGATCAAAAATGGAAAATCGCAGAAATGAGTGAAATAATTTTAAATCAGATTGTTTAGAAAGGCGACATATAAGAAGTTGATGCAAAATGTTTCCATAAAAGTCGATACTAAGAAAATTATTTTCAAAACATTTTCCATTAGCAATTAAGCTGCTGACGTTTTGATACAGCTAATGCAATTTGATTTTAGGAAATCGTGTCCCACATTTGTAAAGGGCTTCTGGAAAAAAAAAAATCGCAGGTAACGATTTTAGATTGGGACTCATCTGTATGCCAGACCTTTATAGATATTCCAACGTTTGGTGATGAACTAAAAATAATGAAGACGTCACTTTTCGAGTCAATCTGTCTAGATATATTGGATGTATCAATACATTATATATATATGTCATATATCGTAACCTTCAAATCTGCAGATATTATCAGGTGGAAATATGAGGATAAAGCAAGCAGAAATGTTTGTTTAGAAAATTTATGTTTTCCATACATTAATATTTTTCATTCGCGATTATATCTATCTAAATTTGCATCCAATACGAAAATTAAAATATTATTTTTTTACCACACTGAAGTTTGATTAATAAAATTTAAAAATATAACAAGTTTAAAAAAAGTAAATATAATGAACGGATAAAACTTAAATGCTTAATTAAGTTCTATTTAGCTTTTAATAATGAAGTATTTCTAAAAATGAAGAATGGTAACCAACTGCTTACGGATATCTATCTAAAACCATATCAGTAAGCCCTTTAATGTTGTGAACAAAAAATGATGTTAAAACTTGCGTTTAAAATTTTTTTAAATATTTATTCCGTTAATAGTATATATGTAAAACTACTGAGTAAGCTGTCTTTGCATGACAAAGGATAAATCTTGTCAAAAGACTACTTTTAAAGTAGGTATAAATATTTTGACAGAAACAGATAAAAGGAAAGTGAGCTCCGATTAATTTGCACAAGAATAATTTTTCTCTCTTCTCTGTATACGTATTCTTTGTTATAGTTATTACTTTCATTAATATCGAGAGAAACCGCTTCACCATATGCGGAAGCAGGTTTTTTTTTTTTTTTTTTTTTTTTTTTTTTATCGAAAAGTAAACGCAAACTTTTTATCAAAATTAAATCATTCCAAGATGACATTTTGAGCAAAATTTTCACTACATTGATCCTTACATTTTCTTCTTTTTTTAAAATGAAATATGATACAATTTTACAATATTAATTCCAAGTGAAATTTTTGAAGGTTTAAATGATAATATTTATTCCACTAACACATTTCTCCAATAGTGTAAGGAATTCTTTTTTTTTTTTTTTTTTTTTTTTATGGTGTATGGAAAGTTTTCCTAAAGGGCTAAAGAGAGAAAACATACTCTGCCAATGGCTTTGTGATCGAGATATGTCTGCCAATGCTTTTGTGATTTTTTATAGAGTGAATGTGATTAGGTGTTTAATTCTGCTATTCTCAAATAGTAAAAGATGGGTGATGTGTTTTTGATATTCATAATTACATGAGATCCCTTTGTGAATGAGAATTCGTTGGGAGTGAGTGCTTGATTTTTTCCCCTTCTTTTCCCATTTACGACCGTGAATTTCCGATGAAAATTCACCCTAATGACCATTTTTAAGTAAACTATTTCGTAAAGCGAGGCACAAATGGTTATCAAACTATCATTTTTATCGTTTTTTTATTATTTCATATAAAAAAAAAGAAAAAGTATGAAGGTTGTTCTTACACTAACTGAAATAAATATACTAACTGAAATAATATATATATATATGTTTCATTTAATCTCTGTCTCTGTTCCACTGCTTGAATGGCAAGCTAGAAAAAATTAAAAGACACGCGCATTGTTTTTTAAATTTTTATCTTCAGAAAAGTTTCGAAGCAAGATATTAAAAGTTTGAAAAAGTGATCTGGGTCATAGCTTGACCCCTTTCCAATTAAACGCCAGCTGCGAACGGATTAACCATCGGCTATTACTAGGAGACCGATGAGGCCTCGCCGAATTTTCCTACAGAGAGGGATACAAGAAAATAATATGGGAAGGAAAGAGTTTCCATGCCAGGATTACTTTTTATTTCACAAACGTTGGAAATGGATTAAAATAAAGTTTGCGTGTTCTACACATTAGCAAACCGGTTGTCCGGTAAATTAAGAATGAAAAGAGGTTGGTTGCATGATCTCTGGGGGTTTGCCAAATATTTGCTGTAAGTAAATATTTTATTAAATAAATGATTAGAAACTAGATAAAAAAATTATCATGAATAAATCTCTATATTTCATTGGCAAACATCAAAACTAGAATTGCAATAAATTGTGAAATGTAGCATAGATTTCAATTTTCTATGTTCAAATAGTAAAAAGAAGGAATAGGCAATACATTTACTTATAAATCATGTTTTTCATTGCTTTAAATTAAAAATGCTTCAGAGTGAAGAAAAAAAAAATTTTTTTTTAGTGGGAAACAATTTTTAAGAAAAATCATTGTGATTAAAATGAAATTAAAGATTGTTGGTAAAACACTTTATATAAATATGTTTATTACGTTGAATATATATATTTTTCACAATAGAAGCAACGATCGAAGATTTTTTGTACTTATTTTTGTGTTTTTTAACTCTCAATTTTTTTTGGTTTATTTCATCAAAAAAAAAAAAAAAAAAATTGAAAGACTGAATTTTTTTTTACTTTTTGTAAATTTTATAAAAATAAATAAATAATTAAAAAGAGAAGCAAATCATTCGAACTCAAAATGTATGGAAATAAAAATATTTGATGCATTTCAAAATGTATGTCATCATAAATTGTTTGAAATATGAAACTTTTTAATAAGTAAACACATTTGTGTGAGTTGTTTTTTTTTTTTTATCAATCTTGAGCTTTTATTGGAATGAGAAATGAAAATTCGAATGTGGCATTAAAATTAATTATTCAAGTTTATTTTCAAAGTAGTTTACTTCTAAATGCATAGTGTTGAAGGATTGATTTATAAGAAGAATTCAGAAAAAGGAATTACAGTTGAGGATGAAATGTTAGGTTTCGTAAAAAAATGTAACAAAAACTCACTGGAAAAAATTTAAAGAAATATTCACACATTAAATGAAACTACTAAAATTAGGAGCATAAATGAAAAAAGATAATGAATCTAAAAATCATGAGAATACTTCTAGAGTAATCCTTGCGGGTACCTTAAAGAGAACTTAGTAACTCTTGAATAATAATGGATAAATATAATATTTTTGCTATTCTAATGCATATTATCAAGAGTTTGAGAACTGGCAGTTTTCTTCCTTGCAGAAAAAAAAAATTCTTTCGAATAGGTTGTCGATGTTCAAATGCCGTAAAACAGACTTCAACTATCAAGCTATGAAGTTATCCAATTTAATATATGAATATCTTTGCAAAACTTCTCGAATATAATTATTAATAAATCCGAATATAACTTTCCAAATGGAAATATCATGCATGTAAATTTATTTGTTTTATTTGTTGTTTCTACTTAAAATATTTCACATTTTTTCGGGGTTATCTTAAGTATATTCAAGTTATTTCAAGGATTGTGATTTTAAATCTTGATTAAAATGGTCACTCATTTGTGACAAAATGTATATATCTTAATAATAAAGAAATTTTTTCTTGAAATATTCTTTTTTTTTTCTCGTATCATTTTTTTATATATATTTACAGCAGATGATTTTCAATGTACCTTGTAGTCTGAATTTAAACAGAAGCACAATTTCTATGGTAGGCTATTTATTTTCATGTAAACATTATTTAGAAAAAAAGTCAAATTGCTTTGAAAAAAAATCTATATATATAATTTGGACGACTGTACCGTAAGTTATATGAATTGATAAAACAATAGAAGAGAATAAAATTTGAGATTAAAAAAAAAAAAAAAAAAAAAATCTTATTTTCAAAGTATAATTTTGAATTTTTATTTTATTTATTTAGTTGAATAAGTTAGAAAATATGCAGGAAGATTTTGACCGTTTATTATTTATTTGTTTGTTCACTGTAGATATTGTTGAAAATATCTAGCGATAACATTTCTCACTCATATTTTTATCTCCAAAAGGGAGAATATTTTGGAAAATATAGCGTAATATTTTGATATAAGTAAATGACGTTAAAAAAACAGACGGAAAATTAAAATAGTTGTAAGAAGAAGAAAAGGCACATAACTTAATGCCATTTAGCTTGCAATATATTGTTCGCATTTCCTGCCTACTTATTGTTGTTTATGCATTCTTGAAATTTTGCCAGAATGAGTTTTCTTTCTTAACTACTTTTCCTCCTTGACTATTACCGGTTCTTAACTATTATTCGTAAATGGCTAATCGTAGTTGCCTGCTATGTCAAGTGATCTGGTGAATTTTGAATACTCTTATTTTGTAATGAATAAGTTGTAGTGGGCTTGGAATGCGGAAGCGATTTTGTAAGTGAAAAGTCTTTGGAGGATTTCTGAAGGTCTTTTCTCAGCACGCCGATTCATACAGCAATCGAATAACATGAAATGAAAAGCATCATACGAGTTAACAACGATGCATAGGTAATGAAGGATGTTTTTTTTTCTTCCTTCTGCTTATTTCGCTCCTTTTTAATTTCGGGGTCGATATTAACGTCACTGAATGAATGAGTTCGCAGCTGCAGATGGTGGAATTCACTACGAAAGAATTGTCAAGATTTCTGGTAAATAGTTTTAATGAAATAAAAAATATAAATAAAAATCACAAACTAAATGAAGTGAATTCTAAATTGGAGGAGTTTTAATTAATTTCTTTAAAAGACAAAACAAATTATCTTATCTTAAAAAGTACACACAATCTGCCATAAAGGTTCACTTATTTGCGAAAACATTTATGACGAAATCGCCAAATTTAAAAAGTTATCAGTTAAACAATATTTTACAGCATTCTTGATAATAGGATATTTCACCATAAATTTTTAAATTGGCGACATTTATGTTAGGCGATTGTGTTTCCAATCTTATACCTGGACTTTCTATATCAGACCATTCTTTAATTTTCGGTTGTATTTCTTTTTTCCAGCGCAACAAAAATTGCGAAAAGTAATTACTAATAGTTAGGAATTGATAGGACGAAATTAAATATATTGCTCCGTTTAAAAATATATTTCGCTTGAATGTAGTAAATATTTCGTGTGAGTGTATATAAATTTTTCATTCCTATTAGTAATTCATGCACGTTTGTTTTATGTTCTGCGCATACATAATTCTTCCGCACATATTTTGGAAACTTACTGTTTTGTCTTTGATGATGCAGGCATATGAACTATCTGTTTTTTCAAGAAAATTTGATGTCAATTTTCCTTGTTGTCAAAACTTTTCTTATTATTCTTGTATTATATTCATATTCAAAGACTATTATTTAAACAAAAAATCGAACAATAATGTTTCACTTAGAATTTTGATTTGAACAATGGTGTTATTTAATGTTGGGTAGGATAAAAAAGTTTCATGAATTCAATGCATTGGTATTTTCAACTCATTTAACAAGATAAATGCCACTATAATTTTTTTCCCCTTACATCCATACCCATATCCGAATTCTTATTCGGCCCTTCATTTTTAATTATTGCATGGAATACCTTAATGTGAATGAGTAAAATCTAAAATGGCAAAAGAAAATGATAAATGGTGCTACTGATTGAAAAATAACTTATTTCACACAGTATTTTTAAAATTGAAAATCAGTGCTTGCTTTTCTGGAATATTATTTCATGCTATTTTATGCAAATTGATGGAAATTAAGAGCTTATTTAATACTTACTAATTGCTACAATTAAAGGAAACACGCAGTACTATCTTTTAAGAAACCATAACTAGTACAATAATCTCTATAATGTACTGCATAAAAGTATGTTCTGAACACACCATTATATTCGGTGATCATTATATTTTTCCAAAATAAAACATACAAAAATATTCCAACTAACAGAATATTGTATGCTTTGCAAATTGAATGAAGAGCCTACCTGTTGCAATTATAAATAATTAAATGAAAGTTCCTACAAACAAAATGATTTTGTTTGAGTAATTCTTAAAAAAAAAGTAATTTTAAAAACGCATAAAATTATTTTATACCTAGAAAAAGTATAAAATAATTTTATACGTTTAATGAATTTTGGTGTCAAGAAAAAAAATATCACCAAATCTTTCATTATATAGGAATTTTATAAAAATTTCATGAAAATACTTATACACAATAGGGAAGCGTGATTCAAATATAAAAATGCTTTTTGTAATTAATATGGGGAAAAGATAATTATTAATTTTACAACTCAGTAGGCTGTGGTATTGATATGAAATAAGGTAACAGAATAAAAGCAGCATCATAAAGTGTATATGTGTTTTGCCCTTGAAGTCTCAATATTTATTTTCTTTGTGAAAAATAATGAGAAATTATCCTTTATGGATAACTTTGTTATATTTTGGTAACGTATTAAAGCAATAGATCTTCAATTTTTTTCCATATTTTCCTGAAGTGTTACGGTCATTCATCAAAATCATTTCCTGGAACTCAGTATTGTAATTGAAACTTATTTGATACCATTTTAATTGAATCTAACCGTCATACAGTAATTTTTTCAAGTCCATTTTACTTACGCTATGAGAAATTATATTTTACCACAATTATGCATCAAAGATTCATCTTCTAGTTTTATTTAAAATATATTTAATATGAAAAATGAAATTCTGTAACATATATAAAAAAGAATCACTTTAGATTTATTTCATTGGACATTAATAATACAGCATTAGCATTCTTTATTTGGAATTATTGAAACTTGGAAAAAATATAACAACTTTTCTGCCTTAGGAAAAGAAAAACAATGACCAGTTTTTTTCTTTATTGAGATTCAATGCGTTACTTGTGGTTTTAACTAAAATAAAAATTTGATTTGGCAAAAAATAATTTTACTTAATTTCTATTGCATGAAGTCCAAAGATTAAGTTTGTAATAATTATAAATGTAATTTTATGTCTTCAAAAGAAATGTATTTAAAGATATTTTTATTAAAGAATGTTCTATTAGAATTTACATACCTTAACTTGGATTTACAAAACTTAAAAATTTTGACTAAAAAAATTAAAAACTATGCTATACTCTTAAATTAAAATATTCATTTTAATTCTTAAGTGACCATTTTTATTTTAATTTGTTCAGGATGAATTAGTAAATTAGTAATTATAAATAAATGACAATTAATATATGATCTTAATTTATAATTATTAACTGATTTCTACTTTTCAATTAGCTAAATTTGGCGCTGTACTTAAAACTTATCAGTGCAAAAATATCTGTTTTACGATGATAAAATCAGTATAAAAGTAAAATATTTTATGTGAATCTCAATTTTATATGTATAATATTTTTCATAATTTTATTACAAAAAAAAAAACTTTTTCTGGAATTTTGCAATGAAATAACGGTTTTCTAATCTTTATTTTATGTTTCTTGATAACGACTTATCACAACTTCTTGATAACGACATTATCAAACAAAACAAAAGAATATTAAATAAAAATCAGCGCTCATGTGGAAATAATTCAAAATTAAATAGTTAGTAGCTTGAATCATATAATATAACATACATCTGTGACATAATATCAAATAATATAACATATGTCTTTGTAAAGATAATTATTATAGAAAATTTAAAACTTTCTCTTGTAATGTGTTTCATTCAATGTATACATGTTCACGTAATAGATGTAAACTATTCAAAGTAAATTTTCAGGTAAAAATGTGTTAATTTTAAAATTCATGCCTTCAAATCAAAGTTAAATATTATTACAATTTTCGACTTTTATTTTCGTATTTTATTTACTTATAGTTTTAATTTTCCAACACATTTTAAGTAGATCATTAGCTTTGATCTTTTGATAAATCAACAAAATCATGATATTTAATTTCATTTCATATAAATACAGAGCATAAAAAATTTTATTTAATACATTATATCGAGTTAAATTTATTTTACATTAAACAGAAAAATATTTTAAAGCTTATTTCTGCTGTTGATAGATTTATATAATTAAAGAGAGAAAAAAACACTTATTGCATATGAGATAATTTGATTTGATCTGCGCATCTATTTATAATATTTTCACAAATTACTAAGTAATGATACAATATTGCTCAAAATTTAAATTTTGATGATAAGTTAGTTATGAATATGATTTTATATAAGAGTGATTTTTATAGTTTAAGCACTTTATAATATATTTTGAAAATTATTTTAATGAAAAACTTATATTCGATTTATGTTGGTAATTTAACATTATGAAAAAACCAGTGATGCTTATCGGATAACATTTAACAGGAGAAGTGTACAAATGTTTTTCTAAACATTTATTTTTATTCTGTGATTATCATAAGTATTTTTTATATTATTGTACTACATATTAATATAGAATATTGCATATTTTTGGACCATTTTTCTCTTTATGTTTTGAAGAATGTTATAGAATTTTTAAAATCTAATTATATACTGTTTAAAAAAAACAATTGAGAGCAGATGCAATAAAATTACATCTAGTTTCAAATCTATTAATTGAGCTTTAAGAGCGAAACGTTTTACTTGTGCAGTGTTTTTAGCTTTTTAAGTTCAAACATGTGAAAATATTCTTTTCCCGAAAACTATTGAAAATTTATATTTACATTATAAAAATATGTGTAAATTTGTATAAACTTTAAAAATCAACCAATTTTGCAAGATTTACTGAAAACAATTTCGTTCAATGCATAAAAAATCATATTAATGTGGCGCTTCTTTAAAAAATAAAAATATATATAAATTTATTAAAGGCTTATTTTTTAAAGAAGCTAAAAAAAATTAAAATCAATTTCTTAAGTATTCAACATGATTGTTTTTATTATTTTTTTTAAATCAATAATAATTTGAACAAAGGTTATCATTTTCACACTGATTAAAAAAATTAAAAAAAAAAAAATCTAGTATACTTTTTCCATAAATAAGAACACGCTGCTGAACTCATGAACCTAAAAATAGTATTCCAAATGGAAACTGATAATAAGACTATGTGTTATGTTTGACACTAAGCCTGCTGCACACAAACGTTTTTAATATTATTTTCCTATCATTAAATTAAAGGAAAATAATAAGTTTGCTATGATTCATCTTTATGACATAAAACATGATTCAGGCCAAAACAGGAAAATGCACTTTTAACGATAATGAGTCACTCTTATTAGAGTGGTATTTCCGAACGGAAAACACTTTAAATTTCAATTAAAGTAGTACATTTAGATCTAAATTGTTAACACCAACAGTTAAAACAGGGTTATAAAAAATAATTACAAAATGTAATTTATTCTACATATTTATTTTGTTTTAAGCATGTAGTTTGTTAAGATTACTCTGATTAAATACTATTGATCCCTTTACCGTTCAAAATTGAAGTTCTAAATAGTATTCCTTAACATGAAAAGATTTAAAAAAATGTTTATTTGCATGCAGATTTATATAACAAAAATTAATCAGTATATAAATCTTGAGATTAACAGAGCACAAAGTCTTAAAATAAGAAATTATGTAACATAAAAGGATTTAAAAATGAAAAAGTATAAAGATAATAGAATAAATATTGTTTAGATTTTAAAAAACGTAATTTATTTGGTTATCATTTCAAAGACTCATTTGAATATATAACTTAATTTTATTAAGAGCTTTTTAAAAAATCTCTTCATTTTCCCTAATTACTTTGAAAAAGTAATTTTAAGAGTTAATTGCAGTATTCAGTGCATACAATTTCAACAAAGTTTTTCTCCAAAACAATTTACCTGATTTTTAAAGGCAATTTTTTGCTTTTATGCGAGGAAATGAAATATTTTGATGTTCAAAAATTAATTACTATTTTTTGTTGTAGTAATTTCTATCGTTTAAGGTTTTTTTTTTTTTTTTTTTTTTTTTTACGTGGAAATTTTTTACAACCTTCGAACTAAATTTTATACTAACTATCAGTTAATCATTTCAATAATCAGTTAATTAAATTATAATTTAATATAAAATTCTACATTTTGAAGAGTTTGAATAAATTTCATACATTTTTAAAAACCTTTTAAATTTATTATACTTTAAATCTTATGAATTAGTTATACTTCAATTCTAGTTATTATTCTGTAATTAAATTTATATACTTGTAGCTTATTTTTCGATAATTATACTAAGAAGAAACATTTTTATAGGATTTCTTTTACAAACAATATTTCTACAACTTATTTTGTATCCTTAACTAAAAAAAACACAACTTTTAAATATTTGTTATTAATATGTAGTTTAAATTTATGTATTATAGATAAAATAATTGAAAAAAATATATATATTGTATCAATAAATTAAAAAAAATTATTTTACTAAAAAATTGATTTAACTTAATAGTTTCGGATATACGTTTTCACATTGAAGACGTAAAAAAATAATTCATTAGTAAATTTAAGCAAAAAAATATTTTATGAAATTAAAAATAAATAAACATTTGTATTAATTTTTTTCGTTGAAAATGTAGTTTTAATTATTTATTTATATCTTTAATATTAGTTTGTAACTAACTGAAAAGTGAATATATTTTATTGAAATGCAAATTTATTTTGCAACAACTTACCTAATGAGGAGTGTTTGTTTTTCCTTTGCAGTCCCTCCGTCAGGTGACAGCGGAGCGGTCAAAGCAACTGAGCGACCTGAAGTCCATCTTCCAAAGCGTCCGAGATGGTCAAACGCCGCAGCAGACTGAGCGGTGAGCGACTCAATCACGCATATATAATCACGCGAAGAAAGAGTTAGGGAAAGATAAATCTCTCGCGTTTCAAAATTTATGCATCAACACTCATTTTATTTTATCTTTTCTTCTCCAAACTTTGAAAAATTAATTCAGTAATCCATTAACATTTCTCGTATTTTTCGCTCTTAAAAACTCATAAATTATGTGCTTTGTTTATTTTATTTCCTCTTACACAAAAGTTCCGGTTTTAATGTATGCTCCTGTGTCCGCCATTTGCGAAAACGCGGCTGCATGTTACATTTCAGCTTGCATATTTAAGCTAGTTGTGCTTGGGGAAGGTTGTATATAGCCAGAGAAAAACGTTCCTCCTATCCAGCGCCCTCTTTCGGGATATAGAAGAAACGTTTGAAAAATAAGAGCTTACGTTTCTGTTGGGTTTTGAATGCGAAAAGAAAAAAATTTTTTTTTAAACCCCAAAAGTGTTTTTCTTCATCTAAGTTCTAAAACAAATAAAAATGAAATGCGTGAAAGAAATTCATGGCAAAAGGGAATATTAATTACAAGATTTAATTTCAATCAAATTAATTAAAATTATTAATTTATTTTTCCTTCATTTAAGTCATAAAAAAACAAAATTGAATAAAAATGCAAATGCATTGAACAAACTAACTTTTACTGAATTCAAATCTATGCATTATTTCACAAACTATAGATAGGATGAAAACGTCTATGAAATATAATTTGATGTTAAAAAAAGAAAGAGTCTAATATTAAATTAAAGTAATAAATTCTTAAAAGAAACACAATTTCTATTTCGATTCAGTATTTTAGCGATTCAAATAATCTTCGCAGGGTAAGTTCTCATTACTTTTTTCTACGTTAAATAACATGATTATATTACCTTGCTGCTTTAATTAAAACTTTGGAAATCAGAAATATGTTTTCAATTTGCTCTCTCTGGATATTGTTTTCTTTGCTATAACTTAGAGCCGGCAATGATTCGATATAAATTATAGTTTTGTGTATACATATTAAGTATATCATCGATGCATTTTATTTAAATGATGGTTTCACTTAAAATACTGTATTAGAAACTTGATAATTAATTTTCATATAAATCATCCAAATAATAGCATGTGTACTATATACGAAAAAAAAAAAAAATAGCAGGAAGAATTTTTAAAATTGTTTCAATTTAAAATGAGTTTAAAATTTTCTTTTTTTAAAAAAGAAGTTTCAAAAATAAAAAAAACTAAAAAAGTACAAATCGGAAAAAATATTCTAAAAATTGAATGAATGAAATAGAGATACCAACTTCCACCTCTACTACTTTTTAGTAAATGAATATTGAAAAACGTTTTAATAACTAAAAAATGCCAATGACATCAATTTTAGATTATTCCACAAAAATATGTATTTCAATTGAATGTTATCATGTTAATCAAATAAAATATAGGATGTTACAAAGACTGTCCCAAGTTATGTCCATTATTTTCGCCTAATTTGTACAATAATGTATAATAAAATTAATAACAGTGTAGAAAAATTCAAAAAATGATATATTCATAAGTCAAATTCAATATTTTATCAAGTGTTTTTTTTTAAATAATATAATTTAATGTTGGTATTATTTTGTGTTTTGTTTTACCGTTAAATTTTATTTATATCAATAAAAAATGAGTTCAGAAATTGTATTATAATTAAGTATGTTACAGTCAGGATTATACATTTTATAAATAAATTCACATATTTGAAAAAAATGATTTCATTGAAACTTTTTTTTACATATAAGCAACCAATCAAAACAAATTAATTCATATAGTTAACACAAAAATGAAAATTAATTTGCTATGTTGTAATACCGTTGAAATTCCGGCTTTTTTCCTGCAAAGAGCAGGTTATTTTAAGTTGAAAGGATAACTAATATTTTGAAGAAGTACAAGAAATAAATGTGTACAAATTTCTTAGCTTCCTATTGTCCAAAGGGTGATTCTTAACTCCTTTCATTCATTTCATAGGTTGAAGAGAAATGCCAATGACAAAATACAATAGATTGTATTGCTGCATTTGACACTTTTTCACAATCCTCTATTAAATGCTAAACTTATTTCTCACAAATTATTTGAGAATATATGCAATAATTTTCTTAAAAATATTCTAGAAAATATTCATGACGTATATGGATATATCTAAAGGGAGAACTTCGGACTGCAATGGGACAATGCTAACTGTTTTGTATTTTTTTTTCAAAAGAACATTATCCTACTCATGAAAATTTTCAATCTTAATAACAGAGTCACGCTAAATTGGATGCAATGAAAATCTTCGTTCAGTTTATTCTCTTTAACATGGCGTTTGCGAAACTACAATCATGCCTCTTTATAGAGCATCAATAGTTTTTAACGGAATTCCTTAAAATTAAAACTTTGTGAGTAGTTCATTTTCCGCTTTTTTATAATAATTAATATTAATTCAATATTGTTTGTTAAAATATAAAAAATGAAAATCATACCTCGTGATTTTTTATCAAACATTTTGTATTAGTTCTGTCAACATTGATTTGCAATTAATATTTTTCTATGAGGCAATGTAAATTTTATATATATATATATATCAGAGATCACATTTTCCTTTTTAATACTTTAACTATTCTTAATTTCCGCCAAAGAATCAGTGATAAAAAATTATTATATTTCTGACTTTTTGTTTATTCTCTTAATTTTTTAATATTTTTTTTTTAATTTTACCTGTTAAATCATATACACTTGAAGAATTTGAATGTGTGTGTGAGAGAGCGAGAGAGTTTTATTATCCACTGTACTGAAATGGAAGTGATTGCCACGTGAAGCAATTGGCAAACCAAAAATCCAGCTGCACGAGAGAAACCGAACTCATCCGAAGAAATGAAATGAAAGCAACTCAATTATCGTAGAATTACAGAGAAAATGTTCTGAATTTCAAAAACATCTACTGTACTTTGTAAGTTTTTAGTATGCCGCAAAAATTTCGTTATAGTCATTAACTCCACTGCAACAAAAGGAGATTCACTTATAGAAAGAAACGGTACTGATACGAATTATATATTTATCCTTTAATTCGAAAATATTTAAATAGAAATTATCCACTTTAAGATTTACCAAAAGTGATGTTTTTGCTAACGTGAAAAAAATATTTTGTTTCTCATTCTTCTCTTCCACATATTTTTTTGTTACCCTATTTTACATCATTTACTTTTATATTTTTTACATCATTTTTTTACTTTTATATTTTTTTACTTTCATTAAAATTATCTCCTTAAGACTTTATTTTTTAGCATAAAAAATTATATATCTTACTTTTTGTTGTATGATATTATATTCAAAATCCCATAGTGACTATATATATATATATTAGATTTTCTGTCTTTACCTTTTAATTATCTTTTCTACTAGCAAATCAGAAAGTTTGCTTCCAAGAATGAAAAGATCTCCAATGTCAATACTGTAAACATTTCTGGGATATTTATGCATCAATGCGGATTCAAATTTCGATATTTGTACTTAAACGTTGGAAAATTATGAGGACTTTTATTCAAAATTTGTCATTGATATTTAACTGAATTAAAATAACTTTGTCTGTAAACTTGTGTGCGTCAATATCTATCATATTTGAGGGATCCATTAAATTTCGAGGTCAAGTGTCATTAAAGACATCTGCAAGTTATCATCTTTTACTAGAATTAAAATTATTTCCTATTTGAGAGCTGATAAGTTGGACTTGGCAACGGAGATTTCGTAGAATGCGTCACCAACTACAGCTGCTTGGGTGACTCTGCGGTACCAAATTACAGAGTCCCATACAAAGACTGCAATTGTGCAAGGAAAGCGTCGCCCAACCGTCCATATCCCCATAATGCATGCATCCAAGTCCTAAGATTGAGACGCCCCTTCTGGCGATGGATACTGATAAGTGCCCCGTGTCATCCATCACATCTGAGTGTCCTAATTGTAAGATGACGTGACAGCTCGAATGTCATTTACCGGTCGCTTAGGTGAAGAACTTCATACAATGTTTCTTTTCTTTTCTTTTTCCGGAGCCGAGTTCACTTTTCCAGCCAGTTCCATAGGAGATTTCACTTTTACACCGCCTTAAAGATGGATTCGACAAGACTCTGAGTTGTTTCAATTTTGGTGTTTCTGAAAATAGACCATTGTTCTTTCCGAAGGATTTTAAATTCACTTCCAAGAAACATCTTTGTTCTTGGTGTTTGTGATCATAGCCAAAAACGTAAGAAAATTTTGTGGCTAGCATTTTGAGCTTGGCCACCATTTGAACAAAATGTTCAGGTAGACAACCATTAACTTTGATATAGAAAACATTTAATGTATACCAAACTAATATATTGAACTGTAAATTAAGGGAATATTTTGTGTGTGAAATAAAGATGTTATAAATTCTCAAAAAATTACCTAATGTCAAATAAAGACAAAGGTTTGAGGTTAACGATTTAATATTATGAGAATATGTAGAACGAATCAAATACAACTGTTTAGTAGTATTTCTTATTGTTATCATATATTAATTATTAATTCGTATTTGTTATCGCTATATATATATATATATATATATATATATATATATAATATATATATATATATATATATATAATTCACTGCTTTTATTCGTTAAGAAATAACAACGATGTATATTAAAAATAATATCAGATTATTTTTATGTATATTAAAGACTTAGATCTCAATTAGGTTATTATTTTTATTATATTATTTCAGATCAAAGAATTAAAGGGAAATTATGCTTATGCTTTTTATGTTATAAGCACATTTAATTATTATCTTTTTTATGAACAACTCGAATTTGATTAAAATAGCATTTTTATATTAAAATAGGAAATACAAACTCAATAAAAGGGCAAATAAATATTATAATATAAAATATACTTATAATATAAATAACTATTCAGTCTTTTTCCAACGCTTTGTTTTTGATATTAAAATCGTAATTTTCTTATCAAACCAGCAGACACAAATATTATTAATATAGATTTAGACAACAATCATAAATATTTTTCTTTATTAAAAGCTGTTTGAAAAATTTACAGTAAATATAATCTCCAAGCTAATTTTACAAAAGTTTGATTAGAAGAACACATTTAACTACAAACATTTCCTGCTACCATAATTTTTGTGAAACAAATGAATTATCTTGCGAGTTACTGCCATTAACGCATTGGTCCAAAGAGATTCCTTTAAACTCATCCATTTTATTCAACTCTCTCAGCTGTAATCAGAAAGAATTCAAATCTCGTCACAATGTTGCCATTCGGATCGAGAGAAATTCGCGTGTTAAATTAAATTCTGAACACAAAGGCATACAATTCCAGCCCGACGTAAAGTGAAACCCCGTCTTTTATTAGCATGCATCTGCTGTTGACTCGCAGACACACATTAGCATCTATAAATAAATAGCAACGAATCAAACGGTTAAATGCATTAGGATACGATTTTTATCCAGCGGAAATTATTCTCCCCTGTCAAGAGTTTTCCCCTACAAATCCACATCTCGGGAATCGTCTGCGCGCCTCTGTAAATAACTCCCAGCATATGCGGACTCATTTACATCCACGATAACCAGAGAGTCAGAGGTATCTGGTTGCAGATGTTCGCGCATAATTTAATTCATTTTATTTCTGTCGCGTCTCACGGTGCATGGCCTCATACTGGCTCGCCGCGTTTTTAATGTATTCCTCAGTTTTTAAACCCGTTTGAACTTTTTAATTAAAAGAGACCGCGCGTTTTCTGCAAACGGTTTATGACATGGACGCTGCTTCTTAATGCCTTCTTTCGTCTCCTTTTTTTTATCTTTCGTAATATATAGGCATCTTAATACGAGTGGAATTTTCGCAACAAAACCAAGCTAAGCCATTAACTTGTTTTAAGAAAAAAAATTCTCAAAGATTTTGCAAAGATAGTTTACACATTTATTTGATGTCA
The DNA here is from genome assembly GCA_030067965.1 of Latrodectus elegans. Classification (NCBI taxonomy): domain Eukaryota; kingdom Metazoa; phylum Arthropoda; class Arachnida; order Araneae; family Theridiidae; genus Latrodectus; species Latrodectus elegans. Next base: position 28,998,432 of record CM057814.1, read on the forward strand.
CCTAAAATCCAGTTTCTTAATTTGTTTTCTTGGGAAAAGGAATTCGCATCGATAAGGAAAGTTAACAGTTTGTGAGAATTTAATCAAATAAAAGGGCGGTAAAATTACTTTTGGCACTTTTATCAATCAATCTGTACGCAATACTAATTTTAAAATAAGTATTTTAGATAAATTCAAAATATTTATATTATTATTTTTCACACATACGCACACACACAAACACACACACACTAACATATATATATATTTTTATATATATGTATATATTTATATATATATATATATATATATATATATATATAGATATATATAATATATATATGTATATATATATATATATATAATATATATATATATATATAATATATATATATATATTTATATATATATATATATATATATATATATATATATATATATATATATATATATATATATATTAGATTCGTTAATATTTAAAAGGAATTTCTTTTGAAAAAATATATTTATGAATAATTTGAAACATATAGTAGATTACAAAAGTCAAAATAAACACCTTATTCAAACCGTTTAATGGGAAAAAATATTATTATGTCTTTAGATTAATGCAAATATAGAAATTTAATTGTTACAGGATTTGAGATTTTAATTTTATAATTTCTATTGTATTATCCAGAAATTGTTGATTGATTGCATATAGTGTTGTGTGTGAAATTTAGTAACGTAGAAAAAATATAATTATATATATATATATATTCAACATAGATTTTAATATAATTTTTAGTATACAATTATAAAGAAATTTTAATAAAGATCCATTTGAGATTATCAGGTCCTTGCAAAAAAAAATTTGCAAGGCATGTATTCTCTTTTCATTTCCCATACAGTCAGAATTAATAAGAAAAATTGCAAATGTCTAGTTTGCTCTTTGCTTGATTATAGCATTTTCATTTTATTTTTGTTTAAAATTGTATTTTCTAGTTTGTAATTTTAAGTAAAACAAAAAGGGAAATAATTAAGTTATCAGTTGATTTTTTTAACATGAAGATTTAAAGGTATCTTTTTATATATTTTTAGTTATAATTGTTGTATGATTTGTGATGAGAAGAAAAGTGGATTTATACTTGATAAAAATTTGAATATTAAAGATGCAAACCATGATTGTAAAATAAAATTAGCTTTACTCTTACTAATGTACGATATATATTTTTAATTTTTTAACCATATGAAAGAAAGGACCAGTGTATTTTAATCATTTTCATTGATGTTTTTGCTATCACATGCAGTATCGATTAATAATTTTTTCAATAATCAGTTGCATTTTTTTTTCACTCGTTAACCATCTTTAAAATTGAATCGGATTTCTAAACTTTCCCATTAAATAGGTGATAATTTCGCTGTAATATTTCTCAAGTATAATCACATTTAAAAAAAAAAAAAAAAAGAAAAGAAAAGAAAAAAAATGTGTAATTTGAAATAAAGAAATGGACGAATTCTGTGTTTAATTATCACAATAAAATATTATGTCCAATTATATTACACCTTAAAGTATACATAAAAACATCCCTGTGTGGTAATAAATCTTGAATTATATAAAAATTGATAAAGCAGCTGTATGCTAAGTGAGCCTATGTATCTTTGTTATAGTGAAAAATTTAATAGCTCGCATTTCTTATGGACCTTATCTAGCAGTCGCTAGACATGGAGGATATGAAACAACAGCAACATATCCCACATTTGTTCAGAACAACACTGAAGACATTTGTTTATTTAACCACCATCATAATAATAAAAAGAGTCCTAAATGCAAGATACATTTATATTTGAAACATGTTTTTGAATATATACATACTTATTATTTTTCCAATCTCATAATTACATAGTGTGTAATAATATAATTATATAAACTTTCTGTAATTATATTAAGCAATAGATTAAGTGTTATAATGTAGATGAAATTTTCATTACTTTCCACATTGCTGATTGCAGTGTTCTTATACAATGTAGCATTCTGAGCCACTTGTGTATCGAATCACGTATGAAATTAGGATTCCATCAACGGAAGAAATGCAATTACACTTTTCCTGTTCACACCGAGGGTTGTTTGTTTTGTGTATTCAAATTTTTTGTGGAAAAACTTCTTACCCCAAGACTGGTTGCAAATTGGATATACTTATATTCATTTTTTATCTTTAAGGCTAGAAATTCAGATTCATGATCTGTTGCTTAGTATCTTGTGTATTCCATTCATGGCTTAGTTGTTCGAAAATTTTCTGAAACTAATTTTGCAAACGTTTTCTCGATATATTTTACGTTTTTAGTCGATCGATTGACATTCATTCCAATAACTCTGACATGTTTTTTTTATTTTAAATTTATTAATATGAATCACATATGTGAATACATTTTTAAAGAGAATAGTAACATGAAGGGGATGAAGGGGGACAGAGGGCTTACCTGCATTTAATGTTAATAAATATTTTTTTTTAAACTTTATCTGAATTTATTGAAAGCAGAGATTTCAAAATGAAGACTGAATTCGCAAAAAAATGTTTGCTGAACATATATTTAGGAGCCAAATTTGTATTGTTCAAAATGTGGTATCCAATAATTTCGAAGTTATTCTACTCCGCTAATATTAAGGTAACTGTGAATTCTAAAGGTTCCTTGAAGTTGATTGCTCTAGAAAAAAAGGTAAAATATGAAAATTTCTAAAATAATAGAATTTTTCAAATATATTTTTCGATAAGTAATTCATTGAAAATAATTTGCTGAATTTCTCGCAGAGCTGGGCCTATTGAATTAACATGATTTTCAAAGAAAATATTTATAAATAAATAAAATCGATATCAAAAAGCATTAAAATTTCCAAAATAAAAAAAAATTATAGTAAAATGTGTTATTGAGGTGAAATTATTTTGAGAAAATCGAAATAAAGGTAACATTTTGTAGCAATTTTGATTTGAAGACAGATGCTTAAATGGAAGATTAAATTATTGTGAGTGTTGTGTTGTAGGGCTTTTTAAATATGATTCAATCATAATTCAAAAATCTTCGAAAATTCCAGTTTTATAGCGCTTTATTCTTTATTTATATTGTTTTTCATTCTTTTTCAACTTTTTATAACAATTGAGAAATTTTTATCAAGCAACTTTATCCTAAAATTACCGAAAAATTTATTTATTCTTCTATATTAATCATTTAAAATTTATTGTTATTAAATCACTTAAAAATTTAGAAATAAATAAATATCACATATTATTTATAAAGAAGAAATTTGCAAAAAAGTTTCATAAATATTTGATTTTTAAATATTTTAGGCCTTAATTTACTTCTGGTGTGAATTTTTGTCCCAGTAAAAGAAATTGTGTCAAAATTTTTGTAGTTGTTAATTTGTTCCTTTATAAATTGCTATGTAGCTCTGCTACAAAATGAACATTTAGTTTCAAACAAATAAAGATGAGCATCAAATAACATTTTTTATATCTTTTAAATTTAAAATAAAATTTAATATACTGTTATATCGATCTGTGTGTGAAAGGTTGCGTGTGGAAGGGAAGGTAAAGCAGCAAAAAAGGCTTTTTCAGCTATTGAATTTTCCGCGAAAAAAATAAATCGCTCTATTAATGATGACAAAACCAAATTCATGGAAATGTCATCCTCCATTGAAAGTTTTTCTAGCCCTATGCTCATCAATAGCTATAAATTTGAAAAAATTAATGAATTTAAATATCTTAGCACAATGACTAGTGACAAACATAAGCTTAAAGAAGAAATTGATGTCATAATTAAAATGGCTAATAAATGTTATTTTGGGTTGAAAAAACAATTAAGATATAACCTTATCAGCCGTAAGACTAAATTAAAAATTTAAAGATGCTTATAAGATCTATGATAATGAAACTTGAACTCTAAATAATGTTGCACAACAACCATGGGTATGGCGAGGTCACTGGATACGTCCGAGAGAAAAATCCTCAGCTCTGTATTTGACTCATTACTTGAAAAACAACATTAGAGAACCAGGTACAGTTTTGAGCTATAGACAACCACCGATTACACAAATTAACCGTAGTAACTGATTAAGAGGGCTTGGCCAAGATGTTTCGAGAAGCCCAGATGATAATCCTACAAAAATCTTAACATTTGAAACACCTGAGGGATACCAGGATAAAGAAAGACCTCTTACTAGATGGTTGGATGATATTGAAAAGACCTAAATGCTTTAAGAATCAAGAATTGGTGAGGAATCGCTCATGACAGAAGGCGCTGTAGAGTGTGTGGTTGAGGCAGCTTAGGCCTTTAAAGGGCTGTTGTGTTTGTCAAGAAGAAACACACTTTTCATCAGTCAAAATAATTGTTACCATTTGTTTTTCTGTTTTCCAAACATTACAAATTTTTTTTAAACTTTATAAGTGCAATGGTCTCTGATTTTATATTAAATCCTGCATATTTTCGGTTTTAAAGTTGATAATTTCCTAATCGTCTTAATATAATAAGGTACTGTATTTGATTTTTAATTTCTTTAGTCTCCAAAACTAATGTAACAACCAAAACAAATTTTCAGTCTTAATATTAATTTATCTTATGTCTACTATTTTTAGTTTGAATATGGCAGGGAATTTCAGTCATATATCAATCTATTCATTTTGCCTTTGAAGAGCTAACGTTATTTGAGATATAAATTTGGAATTCTACTGAAATATTGAAGGAAAATTTGCGGCTGATATTTCAGCCTCAGTAAAAAGTTATGTATTGAATTTTATCAAGTTATTTTCAAGTTACATATAAAAATCAAAAGTTTCTGATTCTTTTATTTTGTTCCTAGCTTGCTTAATATTTGAGAATATTGCACTTTAAAACGGTGTTGTTATTCCTAAAAAAGGTGACAATTAATTTCTGTAAGTCAAACTGTGTCAAATTTATTATAGTTTAAACAGCTGCTTTCACTTACCATTAAGTGTTAACTTGTATTTAATTAATGTGTTAAGTGTGGGAAATTGAGTATACTCTGCTAAAAGAATATAAATTGTAATTAAAATGAAATTGTGGTGTTGTAATTTAGAAGGATTAATTATTTTATTTTAATAATAAAATAATTTTTTAAATACATTTAAACTTTTCAAGATTAAACCTTACAGCCTTTGGGTAAAGGTGAAAGGAAATATTATCTTGAGTCAGTACTCAAAAGATTGACTTATTTGTACTTTTTGAAGGAATTTGTGGTTTGGCACTAAAGAAGCATTATAAAAGGCAGAATTAATTTTCCTAGTTTGATCTTCATTAATCCAATGAAACAACATCATATTTTTCTATCTCCTAATATTCCTTTTCAGTTGGGAAATTTTTAGGAAGGAGCTAATTCAATCACTGAATTTTTTAGTCTTGTGTAATTCACGTAATTCAAAATTTCAATGTATTTAGAAACTTGAATTAAGCAGATATGTCAGCAAAAACATAATTTAATAATACATAGGTTAATTGTGTATAGGAAGATACAACAACTCAGGTGTTATTCTCATCATTTGACTTTTAATAAAATTACCGTAGATTAGCAAGCAGACTGTCGCACAAGGCAGCCAGAAATTTATTGCAATGATAGTATATATATAATAGAAGCAATTATGACTGCGTTTACTAAAAATTTCAAGTTGGCAGAAAAAGTTTAAGAAAACATTATTCTCTAATAAGTTTTTGTGGCTTTCAAATAAATAACTCAAACAAATATAGATGAAAATTGTTTAATGAAGAAAATTAACCTTTTTAATGTGAAGTTTTCTTAACTTTTAAATGAAATCAACAGTAAAGCTTAAGCAATAATCGATGCAATTGCATTTATTTATATATAGCAGGAGAATATAAAGAATATTAATTGCTTTTATAAAATTCTAGTATTATTATATGAAAAAATATTAACTTTATTAATAATATTTATATGCTGCTGTTGAACTTGAAACAATATTTTATTTCTCCACGATAATTTGGCAATTTTATTTATCCAATAACTTGAAAAATAAAAGAACTCATAATTAATTTAATTTATAAAATTCTATAAAATTGCATTATTAAAAGAGCGATATGCTTATTGGGATTATTCTCATTTTTATGAATGTATTTAATAGAGGTAAGTTTTTTAGAATTGAAAGTTTAAGCTCTAAATAAAATTTGAATTTTTTACCACATTCAATTTTCCTCTTAAATTTCGAAATATTAAATTCTTTTGACAACTCTTAGTGGGGTAGTCTAAAGCCAAATATGTTGCAAGCAAGTGTGGGTTTAATCGCTTGCGAGAGAATTTTTGATAGAAAGTGTGTCATATTCGCTTTTCAAATAATAGAGAAACTTTCAAAATTGCTTAAACACATCCCGACAATCTGTATTTATAGAACTATTACTGGTGCAACCTATAATGTTACTCAATTGTGGCTGGGATCTAATACTTGCTCTTCTACTACGAAGACTCTGGTAGTTTCTTCTAATAAACCTTAGACATGTTATTGAATCGTTAAAGCCGTAGCATTTCATAATCTAGATAGCTTACCTCTTAGTTTTCTTATTGTTTGTTGAAACTTATAACCAGAAAAAAAAATGCTGGTGAAATGTCCTTCAAATTACAATAAATTTGAAACTCTTCAGGATTAATGTTCGTATAATTATATGCACCATTAATGTCGATTTCAATTGCTAATTATTGTTGAAATATTTTGGTAAATCTATTTGCTAATATACCGCTATGGTAGTTTTTTGATAAAATATGTATACATTTTGTATTATTATTATTCTTAAATATTTTTTTTAATTTAATAAAAGTCGGACATAAATTTGCAAATATAGCAACTAAAAAGTAATAATAATAATTGACGCCAGATTTGGGATAAAATTTATAATTTTTGTAGCTCCCTTCACTAAAAGATGACAAGATTCTCTCTGTACTCTCATGTTACAAAAAGTGTTAACCAGAAAAAAAGTAAGAAGCCATATCGGTGTTTTTCTCCGTATACTCTAATTTATTTAAAGATTACTTGTTTTTGTTTAATGCTGAATTATTATAAAAAGTGTATAAATTGCTATGAATTTAAACCCATCAATTTGCAATGAATTTTATATTAAAAATGCAAATATAACTTCTATATTTCTAAATGTTTGAAAATTTAAACGAGTTTTTGTTGATGACACTGTCGTGTAAACTTCATGTGGATAAATTTGAACTTATAAGTAGATTTTAAAAATTTTAGATGCCATCGTTTTACTTTAAGCTTTATGGGAGAGATATAAATACTGATAAAATTATAACTATAAATAGGTTTCTCCACATTACAGAAGAAAATATCAATGAAGGAAAATAATGAAGATTCTCTTCTTATTGAGAAGTTTGCAAACAACCTCACCTCGAGAAAACTTGAGATATCACACAACAAAAACATTCAATTAATTGACAGAGGCAAAGCCTGTTACTCTCAAGTTAATGTTCCTCTAATAAATTTCTTAACATTAATTGGATACCCTTATCAAAAAGAAGAAATCGAAAACATGGAATTGTATTCATGGCACAATGGCTATGATCCAGTAGATGACTTTCGAAAATATTTTGAAATAGTTCTTTACATCAAACATTTGGTTGATACAGAACTGGAAAATAAGAAAGTGCAAAAGATGTTTAAATCGAAGAATCGATCGTCGTCACTGGATGAATTTTTCTCTCACAAATATTTTCAGATAGAGAACGTCGAAAAAGCCAAATTATCCGTAATTTTTAAAAATTTGTATGCAGCCCAAAAATCCCGGATCGAGATACTTTTAGAAATTAGTGCTGGAGAAGACCACTTTTTAAACGATTCGAATAAAACTGCAAACACCACAGGTAACCTCCAGTACATTTTGAATGTGATTCCAAGCGAATACTCTTTCCAAAGAAGTTTATTGAAAAGACAGCCTTTTAAATTCGGTAAGTTTTCATCATACAGCATCGATTTCGGTGTCTTCCTTGTGTTGATGTCTTGCACACTCACAGGAATCAGTTTCGTGCTGAAGAAGAAAAGTCTTATCAAGTTGGCAGCTGAAAAATATTATTACCAGGATAAAGGCTGGTGGATGGCACACTCGCTGATGGTGATTGGTGACCTTTTACACTTTTCCGCTTTCTTCTTCGCTCCAGCTATCCTAGTGTGTACTTTGCAAATGCTGATGGTGATTGTGGTGGCTGCTGCGTCATACTACATTTTAGGTGAGCGGGTGAACCCATTCTGGAAACTGGCTTTCGCACTTTCACTTAGCGGTTGCCTCGTTATTGTCGTCCACGTTCCGAAAGAGTTGCATATTTATAGCATCAATGCTTTCCTCTACATGATCACTGCTCCAGCATTTCTTGCTTATGGTGCAGTTCTATTACTCGTCACTTTCATTATGATGAGCAGCTGCATTCCAAGGTGGAATAAAGTGAATTCTTTAGCCTACACTGTGCAGAGCGCCATTTTCGGATCTGTCATCGTCATTGGCATAAAGGGTATTCTTCTGGCGTTTACTGACACTTTCTTCCACTGGTTGCCTTGGTCCTGCGTTCTGATGGTGGTAATATGCTTGTTCTGTCAGCTGGATTATCTGAATAGAGCTCTGACTCATTACAACACTTTGGTCGTCACGACGCAATATTATGTCGCCTACTCTGCTCTGGTGATAATAATTTCATCTATTCTCTATGAAGTTTGGCAATCGAGCAGTGATAAGACACTCGTCATAATTTTCTTTGGGTTTACTACAACAGCTATGGGAATGTTAATGTTTGCTTTATTTCAAGAGAGAGATACTTCATTTGACTTCACTAAGTCATACAGAGGGCCATTTGTTAATAATCAAAACCGGGGAGATAAAATATTAACGAAATAAAATCATTTATCTAGATTGGATTTTTTGTTCCATTTTATTAATGTAAAAATGTTTTTGAAATAAAATTCACAGAATCATTGAACTTGGATATTTTATTTGAAATATTGCAAATATAATTTGTTTTTAGTATTAAACTTTCCCTAAAGTGTATTAGTTTGTTTTTATGTAGAAAATAAAGCATTTTAATAGTAGAAATATTAGTAATTAGTAATAGTGTTAGTATTTCCCATATATAAATGAATTGCTTAAATTTAACATCAAATTTCATTTCTTTAAAAAAATTTAAAATATAAACATGGAAAAATTCCTTTAAAGGGAATTACTATTTTCATGGAATTATTTATTTGTTTTTGTGTATGAATACTAAATCAGATCACGCCAAAATATAATCAAAACTTATAGAGGACAATTAGTGTAATATACTTTTAATTAAAACTTAAATAATAGGTCAAAATTAAGCTAAAAGGTGGTTTATTTATGTTTCTCATGCACCCAGGTCTTATTCCGTGTCTTTATGTTTTGGCGAGAAAAATTTCGTGTTACAGTAATCTACGTTACCTCATTATGTTTAAATTGAGGCTGTATGCATTCAATTTTTGAATCAACAAAATTATAGGTTTCGAACTTATTACCAACAGTACTTATATGCTGTTCAGTATAATTTTACACTACTGAATAACATATTACAAGTTAATGTATGTTATATAAATTGTATATTTTAAAAAAATAATTCATTAATCAATTTTCAACTGACATTCAGACTAACAAATACATTGAAAAATAATACGAAACTACGATTATACACTTACAAAATATCATTTATTTACTTCTACTTTTAAATGGGACTATTACTTTTAAATGGGATCAGTCAACTTTTCCCTCAAGAAGAGGGAAAAGCTGACTGATCCCATTTAAAAGTTATATACAACTTTACTCGCAATAAATATTAGTAGTTTATGTACACATATATTTCTGTACATGTACAATGTATCTCACTGTTTCTTTAGTCAATCAATCTAAAAGCTATTTAGATTTCCGATTAAGAAAGAGCTTCATAAGTTATTCATATATATATATATATACTATTTCTTAATGAATTTTTTGAATTTGTATACCTTTGAATTGAACGAGAACTGTTTTAACAGCAGATGCTCCTTACTTTTAAAAAAAAAATTAAGAACTCTTGCCCTAATTTGGATAGAACTATTCAAAGGTAAGAAGCATTTTACAAAAAGCTGTTATTTATATAGGTCAAGTATATTGCCTAAAAAAGAGGTTGTTTTGTATTTTACTCCTGCAATCCCAGCTATTGTCTTGTGCACACCTGCTTCAAAAGAAGACAAAACAAACGAATAATTTATTATTTATCGGAGGCGAATGTTCAAAATCTAGAATAACCCTTTAGGCTTAACATCTGGTTGCCTATTTAAGAAAAGGTATTACTTGAGTACTACAGACAAGAATTTTTTAAATGCTTACCTAAAGTTGATATCTTCGATCATGTGAAATTTTTGCGCAACAAGAAAGTTTATCACAAAAACCAACAATTTTTAATATATTGTGGGTGTCATTTGTGTGATTTATTTCCATTATTTTATGCAACAATTAAAAGCAACTGAAACTAATTTCGCATACTGGAAATTGAATAAACAGTTAAGTCTCGAAGCACTTTTTTGGTACACTTTCGATTTTACAGATGAAGACTTTGATTACTTGATTATATTTGATTCACAGCCTGAATATATATATATATATATATATATATATATATATATATATATATATATATATATATATATATATGAGAATAATAGCAGTTAAAAAAGTAATAGTATAAAATTTCAGTTTTTTGAGTCGATTGCTCAGTAATCTTTAATTTCTTTTTCTGTTATTTATTTTTCATTGAACTTCTCTAGTTATTCCCAATAGTTTTTATTTTGCAGTTAAATTCCGATTTTATTTATTGTTATTTTCCATAGGTTTAAAGATATAAATCTTACAATAAAAAATTAATTAATAATTTTTTAGCCATTTTAAATTTCATTTACCTAGAATAATAGTGTCAAAATTTTACTGTATTTTCGCATGAATGTAATCAATACACCTCATTTAAGAATTATATGTAAGGTGTAATATTCTCTAATAAATATCCCATTCTTTGATCCTCATTCATTTTATATGTATACGAATACTTTATTTTATTTCTTTCATAATTTTTGTCTGTTATTCCTGTGGTTTTCTGTTCTCTTGCAAACAGATGAAATAGTATGCTTTCTCATTCCTAGTGTTATTTCCTTAAAGGAAAAAAAAAAACCTCTTTGAAAATGAGTGGAATTTTTCATCATTTTCATTCTATTCCTTTAAATTGGCTTGTGTTATTAGTTTTATTTCGATGAATTTTTTTTCCTCCTCATAATTTTTCCGCAAAACTGTACTCATGGGGAAAAAATCCGGAAACTTTTCTCTCGTTGTACGCCCAATTCATTTTGCCATTTTTCAAAGCTTCCAGCGCACTTTCTGCCGCTCTTGATTGTATTAATGGCGCTTTTATAAACCCATCCATCTTTTCTTTGCGTTGTAGGCAGATGATCCTGCATATCTGCGATTAACCAACTTTTCAACGGTTTTTTTGTGAATAGCAGGGAAAAGGCTATTTTTAGGATGAGAAGCAAAAATTCAATCTATGGTTTCCTTTTTTTTTAATATATATATAGAGACCAAATGAGATTATATGTTTTCATATGAATGCCTTCAGAATTATAAGTTCAATTCATTGCGTATTTCTTCATAAAAAAATTGGGAAGTCTGAGAAATTTAAATAATGAGAAATTCTCATTTTTCTTGCGCGAGCAAAGATTTTTCCTAGTTTGTACGGTGTAAACGTTTCTTAATAGTTATTTTTGTCCTCTACCTATAATTTGGACGTTTAAATGTATACATTTCTTCAATATTAAAAGGGCATTGTTTTTAGGTTAAAATAATTTCGGCTTCTATTTTGCAATCCTTGCCAAAAGGTCTTTGAATTATAGCTGATTAATAGACAGGTTTTGTGGTTTCTCTGATGCTGAATGCTGTAGATTTAAACATATGAAATTGCATATGTGCTAGTGGTACGAGATACTTTAATGTGACTGCATTGATCGTTCTGATAGCTTCAAAATGTGTGCGCAAGAAAAATACATAACAAATGAAATACGTCCAGAATACTGATTTTAAGTCTTTTATTTGTTACACTGAGTACCTTTTTCATAGCTGTCAACTCTACTCTGATTTCATTGGATGAAAATCTATTGATTTTCGACAATGTCAGTGAAAAACTTAAAAACAGACGAAATTTTTCCGGAAAAAGTCTCTATTGAGCTTTTTAGGAGCTTAAACAGTCATTGAAGATGAAAGTTGAATTAGTTAATAAGTTTAGAAAGCTTAATTTATAGCTAAATATTCTTAAAATGAGAAATGTTTTGAACAAGACTTTAGTAATTCATTTTTAAAAAATGTGAAGTCAGCAACGTATGATAAAAATATATTGCCATGTCGAATTTGAAATGTATAACATTTTTTATGGACTAAGTATTTGATAACTTCTATATTCTTAGAAGTGTTTGTTAGTGAATCAAATTTTTATAGTAATGTATTTTATTTTTTTATGTAATTTTATAAGTTTAATATTTATAAATTGCTTTAGTGTAGCAAAAGTTGCCCTATAAAATAAATATTGAGAAATAAAAGTTGATGTTTATTTTTTACTCGTAGTATATTCCTTTATTTTTCATAGTTCCTTTATGAGGTTGATGAATAATTTATTAAAATATATTAAGATTAACACAAAATATGTTTAATATAAATCATTCTCAGAATGTATAATTTAAAGAGTCAAATTGTCTTTTTGTGCAGTACTACAGTTTTAAGCAAAATGTTGCTAGTAGTGTCTCCTGATTTTTTTTCCCTCCAAGGTTCACAGGTATGCTATTCATATAAGAACATAAAATAACATAAAACATTTGTTTCGCGAAGAAAAAAAAAGGTATGCCTTTCCAGTTTCTTTATTGGCTAAGCTATAAGGATTAAAACAATAAATAAATAATAAATGTTGAAAATAAATTAATCAAGGTTTAATTTAGAATACCAAATTTTAGAATAGTATAAATTTTTAAGAAATTCCTACTTATTTTATATTTATACTTAAGTTTGAATTTCAGATTGTATCATTTATTTTATAATTACATTATTTTTTGCTTGAAATTTTAATTACATTAATAAAATAATGCATAAAAGAAGTAATACTATTTCTTGCAATTTAGAAAGAATATGTGGCTGCCGATGTCTTTTCTTTATATTTTTAAATTGATTATTGGTATCCGTTCGTCTTTTCTCTTAATTTTTCTTTTCTGAAATTTATTTAAAGTGCTTAAAAAGTATTTGCAATTAAATCCAGCCTTCTCAGATTTACTTGAAGGATTCGGTGTGGAATATTTTATGAATTTGATTACTTATACTATATTTGCATATCGTCTTGCCTAACTCATGATTATTTATTCATGTTGTAAAATTCTCTGACTATTCAATGCTTGAATAGACAATTGTTTTATTTCTAATCAATGGAAGAGTGTATTTTGAGAACAGAATTATGTATTCGATTCTCATGCTAATCATTATTGCACTAATAGGATCTCCACTTAGACGAGAGCTTAGTGAATCGTCTAATCTTAAAATAAATGGGAACTTGTTTAAGGGATTGTTACCTTTCAAAATTGTTGAATAAGAAATGCACTTCCTGTGTCAAGTGATGATTCATTACTCAACAGGCTTATAATATGATGGATTCTATTCTTATTAGTGTGGGAAAGAATGAATTTTTTATGTTGAAATCGCGGCATGTGTGCAGTTAAATTCACTTCAAATTATAGGATTAAAAATATCCAATTGTTTAAAAAATATGATAAAATATTAGAAATAGCCACGCTACGAAATTGCGCCAAATTACGGAGCAAAATTCTTCACTTCATGTCTTATAATACTTTTTCATTCATTTAAGAAACAATTAAACAGTTTCTGTGAAAAAACTATTTACAAAGGCATATACTTTAAGCGACTTTTAAAAAATAATAAACCACGCCTTATGTTCTATTTACAAAACTGAATCCTTTTGTGAAGTGAAATATGATATGTAAAACATTTGATTTATAGAGGTAAAAAGCATTACAAAATTTACTTCTCATTTGCGTAAACGTAATTTTAAAAAGAAGATAAATTAATAAATTCTAAAGAATCAATAATGATTATAAAGTACTAAAATGCGGCACTTTTTTAAAATTATCTGGAAATTTTATGCAATATTTAACCATATACTTATTTTGCGGTTTTAAAATTCTGTTTTAAGAAAATAATCTTTCTATTCTCTTAAGAGAGCTATCGGATATAATATGATAAACAAATTTATATTACTTAAGATGTTTAAGACTCAATGTAATTCAGTCACAATCAAGAAATATTTATTTTTTAATCTATAAATCTGCTCAAAGAATAGTTTTAATTTTCTCTGAATCAGTAAATTAAACTTTCATTTTGTATTTTTTTCTTTCTTTATGATATGGAAAAAATAATGCAGTAAAAAAAAATCAATAAATTGTTTATTTTTAAAATTGTGATATTTTAAATGTTTTCTACATTCAGAAATTTATACTAATTAGAGCTCCATATTAATATTAATAGAGATTTGAGTGTTGAATATCTAAAGATTTTTGACTGACTGTTTTGAATACATTTTAAACTGACATCATGCAATTTATTGATATCGAGTTTTGAAAACTTTTACAGCGAATACATTGCCTCCAGCACAAATAATTTATGCTTTATTTAAAAAAAAACATGCAAATATTAAATGTTTATGTTTTTTAAGGGGTGAGACTTGTAAATAACTCTTCAGCCGAATCATACAAGATTTGTATAGGTTTCCACAAGGAAAACGAGAGAGAAAGCGTGCCCACATATAATGCACGTTTAATCCTCGACGGAGGCGAAAGCTGGTAAGTCATTGTCACCCTAGAATTTCGGTCGATGACTGTTGCAGAGTGGGTGATTTTAGGTGACTACCACCCCTTATTTTCGCTATGTTGTGCTCATAACTGTTTGCATAAATTTTTTTAATTTTTATTTTTATTTTCTTAGAACTGTGTAAGTATTGTGTTCATTGCAAACAAAATAAGAATATCATCATATTAATCGCAATACGAAGTTATACATTTTTACACTATGGAAACTTAAAACTATACTTTCCAATGTTAAAATTACGCCGCGCACGCGCTTAAAAATTTTTTTTCAAATGTTTAGGAAGCGTGATGTATTGAGGAAAGACTAAAAGAATTTAATTACATGTATATTTGCCATGTTTTTATTCCATCTGTAATTTCGTTTCATTTTTTATTTTTTATTATATATATATATATATATATATATATATATATATATATATATATATATATATATATATATATATATATAATATATATATATATATATATATATATATATATATATATATATATATATATATATATATATATATATATATATATATAATATATATATATATATATATATATATATATATATATATGTATATATATATATATATATATATATATATATATATATATATATATATATATATATATATATATATATATATATATATATATATATATAAGAAGAAGAAGAACATAAGAAGAAAATTAAATTTCAAGCTTTGAAAAAAAAAACACATTTTACTTAAAAGATAAATTTTTTTGTTAAAATTTTATTAAATGTTTCCAATTTTTAGATTTTTTTCCCTTTAAATTTAGCCGCATAAAACTGAAATCATAATTATATTTTTGAAATTTTTATCTTTATAGACTTTTATTAAGATATTTACTTGTTATTCTCTCATTCAGATGTTTCTTAACTTTATGTGCTTTTTGTATGGCTTGTCTCGTTTGCTTTTTTTCCCATTCACTTATGCGTGCAAATAATTATAGATGAATTTTCTTGACTTTACTTTATTCATTTTCTCTTTGTTTGAATACTTCAAGATATATATATATATATATATGAATGGTTCGTTTTATAGATATTAATCATAAGTAATTCATTTTCATAAATTTAAACATTTAAGTTATCTGCAAAGAATTAATTTTAGAATATTAGCAGTGTTATTTTTCTGAAAATTATTTATTAATAAATATAGTCAGATTGTTCTTTAAAAAACGTGACTATTCTAAAGAAGAATCTGAGTAGCCTCATAGACGCAGTTTTATGATGATACGTATTACGCCTTATCATAGAACTGTAGTTTTATGAATATGCATAATGCTACAGTTATATATAAATATATATTTGTAAATGAGAAAAACGTAGAAAATTATATCTTTAGAATCCAGTGTTTGTAAAATACTTGTAGATTACTTGGAAAGAATCATTATGACGAGAGACGTCTATCACCGAATTTATACTCAAAGAGATGATGGTATAAATTTCATTATCCAATTATAAAATCGATTATGGTATAAATTTGAAAATTGGTTGGTTTGAATACTTAGAAAATGATATGATGTTTATATTTTCATTAAAAACTTTAGCGTTTGTAAATTAATACATACAGGAATCCTTCAAAAGTTTTCCAATAACTGGTTATGTAATTAAGCATTCTAAAACCAATCCCACGAAGATATTAATTTAAAGTGCGTGACATTTTTTGACTAATACTTTTAATTAAAATCCTGCCGACATGCTATCCGTGCGAGCAACCTCATTTCTTCCTACTCTTGCTTCTGGGTCTCGCATTGCTTGCTCACTCTTGTGCAACATTCGGAAGCATGATCATGGCGGAATTTTAAGGTATATGAATAATGTCCATAAAAACTCCACGTCACTGAGAGAAATATTACTGTGAGTTCTCGTTCCAGAAATCTTAGGCGCCACAGGTTACCACTCTAATGACGAAGATGGCGATATTTCGAAAAAAAACTTTTCGATTGAAGTGCCTAAAGGCAGCTCGACACGGGTGCGTTTGTCCCTAATGAGAACAACCTTTTCCCATGTCTTCATATTGAAACTGCAGGCGCTTCGAGATGTTCCTTGTTATCTTGGCAGGTGCAGTTTCATCCCATCGTGGAGTGAAGAGCTACTAACAACCTTAGACTCATTTTGTATGTACTCCTCCTCTTTGCTGCTGCTTATTGAATTAGCTGAAAGTTGTACAGTTGGGGGCGTCTTGCTGATTTCAATTATCTCAAGAGAATTGTACACCTGAGAACCGACTTGCTCTGTGGGTGTTATTTCCAATTATTATAGGGCCATAAGTTAGTCTTACATTTTTGTTATAAAGGAAAGAATAGGTTCAAAATTTTGTTCAACCATCAAGAGTTGGTTTTCTTTTTAATTTATAAGACAATAATTTGTGATAATTGCTGATTTATGTAAGATATAATTTATTTTTGCATAGAGCAATCGCTCTTGAAACATCTAGGTTAACATGCACTATTTTCCATATTGTAACTGATGCTATTAATGAAAAAGGCATTAAATTATTATCAGTCTTTCAACTAAAAGTAATGCTAAGAAAAACCGAAATTTCTGCCATCATGAATAACTTAATGTTTTCTAAATGAGTTTGGTTGATTTCTTATCTAGTGACAGAGTAAAAATCGAGATATATATCACTGCATTTCGGAATGTTTTCAGTAATCAATGCTAGGAATTACGTTGAAAAAGACTCAAATATTAATGACAGCATGAAAGTTTCTATTAAATTACAATGTATTATTTTGTATTGCTTTCAATCAAAAATATTGTCCAATACTTAGTAAAATTGAGAACATATTCCTATTAAATCACTTATTTATGAGAATTCTTTATATGGCAATTTTTTTCCTTTTGTCGGAAAATTAATTTTTAAAGTACATTAAAAATTCAATTTTAAAACAATAGAAGTATCACCAAATTCTTATTATACATTAGTATTAGTATTACACATTAGTGTAATTGGTGGAAAAACAAGAGAGGATTTTTAAAATTTAAGACATAAACTGAAGTATAATAGAATTCATTCCAAATATAACTAAATGAGTTTTTAAAATGTAATCATAAAATTTATTACAATATAGCATTAATAAGAAAATTAATTTTGTGTCTTTTAATTGCTGTCAAATAAATTTAAATACAAATTTTGTTAATAATGCTTGTTTAAAAAATTTCTTGAAATACATTTTTTATCTTTCGTGCGTGTATCAGTGCGTTCATACGTGTGTGCATTTTTAAGTGCAAATTATAATAATTTAAATACATTATTACTTAAATATTTAATAATTAATATTTAAATCTTATAATCAAAACTTCACTACAATACTACATATAATAGGACTGAATAATTACAGTATAATATATATATATATATATATATATATATATATATATATATATATATATATATATATATATAACTACACTAATAGAATTGAATAATTTGAATCTTTTTGTACAAATCAAAAAGACTTGACCTAATTATAATATAAATTTAATAAAAAAAAGAGAAGAGATTTACTGAATAAATTATCTTTGTAGTTTTTTTAGCTTGTATTTATGGTATTTATTATTCTGGTTTTCATTTTATGAATAATTTTATGAAAGTTTAAGTAAATTATTTTCGGATCAGAATCAAAACATTTGTACAGTATATATGCTCAGTAGTGTTTTTTGTGCAAATGTGTTTACCAATGTGCATTTTTGTTTTGATGCTATAGTAAAAAAATTAATATGTAACATTTGCAAGAAAATATTGCTAAAATACAAACTAATTTTCTGAACAGAAGTTTTAATGAATATATATATATATATATATATATATATATATATATATATATATATATATATATATATATATATATATATGTATAAATGAATCTTTCGCATTTTATGTTTATTATCCAACTTGAATAAAATCTTATTATATAAAAGTAATCAAAGTTATTGTGAAATTCATACCATCGCAATCTTTGTAATCACAACTTTCTTTTGAATGAAATTGTAATACAAATAAAATATTTTGTTTTGGTCACAAATTTTGTTCTATTGAAATTTTAATCATTTAAAAAGTACCGAAATATATTTTTATCAAATCTTTTAACTTAAAATTTCGTGAATGATGAAATCGTGAATAAAGGTGATTAAAGAAATAATAACGATGCAAATAAAATATATTCGAAATGAGCAATTTACATTTATTTACGCGTTTTGAGAATATTCATAAAATTCATCCACCATTTCGGGAGTTGAATAAACTATTCCATGACTTCATTCAAAATTACCTAAATTGTAATCGTATGAAATAAAAATTATGGAAAGGATATTTTCACTGGATTTATTTAAACTGATTTTAATAGCCCATTTTTTAAAAAAATATATCAAGATTATAAATTTAAATTATTGTTTCTTAATGTTGTTCTTAGATAAAACTATAAATATCTAACTATTATAAGTTTTTTTTTTTCGTTTGTTCTCATATAAGAAGTATTGCAAAATTTTAATGACTTTTGATCAAATTTATGTAAATGGAATAAGTTAAGAATTTTACAAATTATATAATTTTATACTATTTATTAAAAATACAATTTTTTTCAATTTATTATTCTTATAGCTATCTTTTTCATGCAGTTAAAAAATAAAATTTAATGAAAACTTAGGGAAAAGCACTAAGGGGAAAATATGGTTCAAATGAGACTAGTTTTTATTCAGGCAGACAGCGTAATATCGATTATTTCGTTGTCTGCATCAAAAACTAATTTGCATTTTTCGATTTATGCAGACTTATTGTTTCATTATTTGATTGGCGGGGAAAATCTTCCTACAGTAGGGACTAACTTGAAGAACGATAAATCAAATTCAGGGAACAGTTTTTGCTCCACAAGTGGTCGGTTGGCAACAAAAGCTCCGTTCTGCCACTGGACAGTTCCTTTTATGGTACACCCCTTTTTCAGCCAGCTCTATCCTTTTACTGACCAGTCGAAAAGGAACTTCGGAACTATTGTTAAAGTAAGACTGACAGTTCTGTTTGAATGGATGTGTTTCGGCACTGTGGTATCTTGCTTCATTGTCGTTGCTGTACTGATTCAGATATTTCAACAATGGAACCCTCCATTGAAACACATGACAAGCACGCTCGTTTTATGCAAATTACACGCTGAAAATATTGATTTTTCAGGCTCATCTTTTATAGATAGAAAACAACTCTTGTTTACGCTTTTTCATGGAAACATTTCTTAACCGACAAGAAATTTTGTGATTGTTGTTGGGAAATGTGGGGCTTATCTGTTATTTTATATTTTATTTATTCTTAATGGATCTACTTTTAATAAAATATTTCTGTTAAAAATGGTTTACATTATCCTATATTTAATCGGGTTAACTAAATAATTAAAAATAGTAAAGAAGAACCCTGTCTTCTTACTCCAATTTGTTTACATATTTCGAAAACAACACTTCCTATATCTAAATAAAAATGTCAAATAAAAATTGATGCTTACCTCAAGATTAAAACTTTTGCTATTTATTTTGAATTAACTTTTATTATTTCAATTAAGTCTATTATATTAGTAACTGTTGAAGGCTTTCTAATATGTTATAAATGTTATATCTTTAGATGTATGTTTTTAGAAACATATTGGAAAACATATATTTCTAAAAAAAACTATAAGCTTTTTAGAAACATATGCTTCTATAAAAATTTTAGAAGTATATTGTTCCAATGCTTCTAAAATTTTTATACATTTCTTTGAAAAAGTTATTGATTCATTGCACTATTTCCTACAAAAGGACAAGGAAAAAAACATGAATTTGCTCGCTTTTGATAAATTATAGTGAATAAGAAAGCGTATGCAATGCTTTTCTTGTAAATTCTGATTCATTCGATAGTTTGCGACTTGACAAAAATGATCAATTTATATAATTTAGACGAAATCTGAATACGAAAATTCAGTGATGATATTCTATATCATTCTCTGAATTCTATTTAAAAATGAAATCTTTTAATTATATTATTACTAATTCAAAAAATTGTATTTTGCCTTACATATTTTTTTTTAACTCAAACAATATATATTCACTTAAATTTACACAAAAATATTTTCAATAAGGTTTGCTTATCTATATAAAAAGATTGCAAAAATAATTATTAGTATATATATTTATAACACACATATTTATAAGTTGTTAAAAATGAATCGAAGTATTTTCTAATCGTTATTGATACCGAAAAAACTAGCAAAAAATTGAAGAAAAAAGTCGATGAAGAAAAAAGCTGTTATTTCATCAACTGTCCATATTACGATTATCGTTGTATATCGTTTCTGGAACATCTGTCTAAATTGCAACAAATTCTATTGCAGCATACCACCTATAGCTCGAGATGGAATGAAGGTAGCTTTTCAAAACTGAAGAGAGATTTTTAATGATGATGTTTCGAAACATTTTTAGTTATATATATATATTTCGAAACACTGTGCTTAAGTTCTCAGAACAACAAGAAACAGACGATATCCTGATAAAAGAAAGTAATTGATTCACTTGACTATTTTGCAATAAAAAGGTTCTCTCTACTGGAGAAATGTAATTATCATTTATTGGAGTTATTTGTTCAATTATTAGGGAATGCTCTATTTAAAAAATAACTGTAGTGCTAAAATGGGGAAAAAAACGACTGATATTTTTAAGAGACATTCATTAGTTTCTGTAGTTCTTGCAAAATTATGCAAAGACTTACATTTTCAAAAAGATATTCTTAAGATTTATGAATTTTTAATCCTATCTTTTTATATTTATGGATGCATGTATTATAGTTAGCTCATGCATGTATTATAGTTAGCTTAGATGTTAAAAAATTTATATACATTTTTATTGATTTTTTTTAATGAAAATTACATTGCAACATATGCTAAAATTAAACATATGAAATATTTAGAAATATGAATCCCTGCACTTGAAATTAAACATCGTATAAAATAGAGATAAGTTTTAGAATGTATTGTCCTTTTCCAAAAAAAATATTCTTTACAAATTCTTTTAAGTGAGACCATCTATATATAACATAATAGAAGTTCTGACGTGTTTTCGTTAATCTATTCTTTTTTTTTTTTTCTTTTTATAATTTTATAGTGCATTCTATCACAATTCAGACGCAAAGAATTTAAATCGAGCCATAAATTTGCTTATCAATGACGAATGAGAATAATTAAAACACTTATTTATTTGGATATTAAAGCTTCATTTGATTAAATTTCAGATAAAATTCCATTTTCTATGATGCGAAGTAAAGGTTTTTAATTAACGAAACTTCTTTAACTATGAATTGCATATTTCTTTCCACTCTTATAAAAAAAAGTGGTAATATAAATGGCAGTTTTATACATAAAAAATGGATCCAAGTTTCTTCGATAAGTGTTATTGACCTGGAATTTTGAGTTTATATCGGTTTGATTCATTCGCTTGCTTTGTAAATAGGAAAATTTGTTTTTTACTCTTACCACTAAGTAAGTTTCGGTGTAAAAGTAAACAGTTCAAGAAAACTATTATAAAGAAAGCAATTCATTATATAATTTTTACATTTATTTATTTGTTATGAATCTATTTTCTCATTAAACTAGAATGACATTATGGGAAATCAAATAATGGGAATAATTATTTTTTAACGTGTAAAATGGAAGTAAAAAAAATGGTTAAATGATTTCAAAATGAAATCTACGAAAACTTTGGAATGGAAGAAAAGATTTGTATACAAAAAACGAATGTGTCCAAAAGTTCACTTTCGTTCGTTAACCGAATGTGTGTAGGCGTGGAGTCCATGAACCTCCAAAAGCTTCAGGTGAGTTACAGCAAAAGTACGTTTTGTTTTCATTTTTATGTTGATTTTATTTCTACATGTGATGCACCTGTTTGAGGAGTGTTCTTGGAATGCAAATGGAGTGCCTGTCTCTCTATTGTGTTCTTAGAACTGAATAGGAACTTTCCTTCATTTGCTGAATTTTGGTTGAAATTATTGTATGCTTACGGTGATACACACACACGCCCGCACATCACACATACACATATAATCTTATAATATATATATATATATATATATATATATATATATATATCTGAATTTTTAATTAATTACATAAAATTGAATTTTTCAAATTATATTGCGCATTAAATGAAAAATATGATAATCAGATTTTTCAGTTGCTTTTATATATTAATTTTACTGAATAAGTGAAATACACATCTCATGTTTATTGAATGAATACAAAATATGTAATACACAATATTGTGAGGGTCTTTACTCATTTGTTGGACTGAACTTCAGATAAGTCAATATAGTAATGATTTAGCAAAATAATAATGTTTTTTGTATATTACATGTATACAATATATATGTTTTTTGTATAATGTTTTTTATATATACAAGTTATGACTTATCTTGTTAAAAAAAATTGTAATTTCATCCCTTTATTTTGTATTTTCTATCCAAATAACTACATGTGCTTATAACAATATGGTTTTAAACTTTCCGAGTTAAAATTACAATATACATATAAATTTCATTTATCATTCTACACGGCCTCCTTCACACTAGACGACTTTTACTGTGCGATAAAAAGTCGTCCGATATTTTATTGTGAAAAGTTATTAAAAAACCACACAATAGACTGGTTCCCGATAAAATATCGTTTCTCCGTGTAAAAGAAACTAGTCTGTTGTGTGGTTTTTTTTTTTTTAAATAACTTTTTGCGATAAAATATCGAACTATATTTTATTGCAAGATATTTTATCGAACGATATTTTTTTAAATATCGAACGATATTTTATCGCACGATAAAGGTCGTCTAGTGTGAATGAGGCCTTAGATAAATGTCTAGTTCTCAGTGTAGAGACAGTATTTATATACATTTGTTTGGTGAGTACAAAAATAATTGAGAGGAAAACTCTGACTGTTAACTTATGATAAGTTAATCATCTTTATAGTTAAAATTTATCGATGTTATTGATTCTGTCATTTGTAATTTTTAGACTGTTTAAAAAATAAATTTATATAATTATTTAATAAAATACAATATACCTTTGATTTTTCAATACTTTTGCTTATGCGTCAAAATGAAATTCAATATCAATCTTAAGATAGCATAGCGAAAAATGTAATAAATAAAATATAACTAACTATTTCTTTTTATATAAATTTTATATTTATTTCATTTTTGATTTTTATGATATGAATTGTGTTATACATTGTATTTTTTAGTCCCAGATTTGTATAGAAAAATGTGATAATGAATAAAGTTATTTAAATAAAAGGAGAAAAACATAAAATTGTTATTATCACTGTTTTAGGGTAGTAGCTATATTAGAAATGTGTATGTATGCATAAATTAGAATAGTGAAACTGTTAATATATTTTTGTCTGTTTAAGAATAGTTGTGTACATATATTATGAAAAGTTTATCAAATATTAAAGTGCAAAGAAAGTGTTTCCTCTTATTATGGGTACTTCTTTACTTTAAGTTCAAAATGAATTGGGAACTAGATTTTAGTGCTGTCGCTTCGGTAGACTTTCTTTCAACTGCACCGAGGAAGCTACAAGTGAGAGGCTTATCGAAAATTAATGATTGTGTCTGGCAAACAACCTAGTCCCAACATCTAAGGAGTTAAATCTTCCGGTGGTCCGGGGTAAACACATGCGAGGTCCGACAATCGGGTGGGGCAGGTGGTGCTGCATTAAGTGGCACTCTGTTTTAGGGACACCTTGTCCGAGAGGCCACCTGCGGGGCTCCTCTTAATAAGCAGGTGTATCCATAGCATTTCGCACTTCGCCGGCCCATTTGTCATCGCCTTTGTGCTTGTCTTATTTTTCCTCCATGACAACTCGTGTACTTCTATAATGACGGCTCCCCCCCCCCCGGAATACAACGTCTTGTGTAGCCGAGCGGGACCTTAATTCGAACAATGTTCCGCGGCGACTTGGCATGGATTAATGGGTGTTGTTACCTGCAGGAAGATTGGACATGGCCACGCGGGTGGGTTCGTATATATCGGGACTCTTCCAACTCAAATCAATCGGTACCCTTGCGTGATTGGCTGGAATCATCCATCGCCTTGACGGACACTGGAAGTTGCCATGTTTTCCTTCTGGCGGGATGTGTCTGTCCGGACGGACATTTCTCATAACATTCTAATTGGAGAGGTTTTCGAGTTCTTTCTGAAATTAGCCACTGATAGGTTGTTTCCGTGCTTTGTCTCCCCGAGTCGAGAATATCATGAGAAAGTTCTTCGAGGGTGGTCGAGAGGTCTGTAATATCGAAGAAGGAAAGAAAGAGTGATTGGATGGAAGGATGGAGAGGCTGCACAACAATTACGACCGTTCAGTTCTTAAACAAAGTCGGAATCGGACTCAATGAGAACAGAGGAATTGCCAATGTTAGCGATATTGACCGATAACACGCAAGCTGCCTGATGTTATTTTTCATCTCAGATGACACCAGACCCATTATCTGCCCATTTCAGACGAATCATCGTTTTTGTAGCTTCGATGAGCTAAATGCATTTTCCAATGTTAATTTTTAGTTTAAAAATATTAATGAATTTCTCGTGACATTAAACGATGTTTGATTATTCGGAGGGAAGATTTAAAATGAATGCAATCACTTGCGCTATTTGCTTAATAATACATTTTAGTGGAAAGTGATATTACTCATTTAGTTAGTATCACGCATCTGGGTTAGTTTATTTTAATATTCATCGAAATTAAATTTAAATTTTAAGTGTATATTAGATAAATAAATAATTCTTCGAAGATGTATAGATAAAAAAGTAAAATGGATAGATGCATCATATATATATATATTATATATATACTATTATGATCGTTAATTTTTTTCTATTCATGCATTAAAAAGCATTACTCGTTGTAATATATATAGTACTGATCAGCACCTTCAGAGTACTTCTTTTTGTAATTAGGATTACGTCATAACAAGAAACGGATCGATTATTTGGCTACACGTAATGGACAACATAAGGCTTAAAGTCATTGTAAAGCATTTAAATACTTTTATAAATTCCGGGTATATTTTGTGAAGGGATTTGGGTAACTGTGGCCGAATTTACGTATCACAGGATGGAAACTCACAAGTATCCACATCGACAGACAGACATGCAGAAAGCTTAATCGAACAACTTTTCTTTAGAATGGTGGTAATCGAATTAAGGATCGTTTACTCTGAATAGAATTGTCTTACCACTTGTTCACTGTGAACCCAATCATCAGTTTATTTGTTAAAATTTATTTTATTTCATTTAAGATAATCTTCTCTGACTTCAATACGTCTCTACTGAAGTTTTACTTCTATCAATAAAATATCTAAAACCATTTTTGAGAATGTCTATCTCTTGGAATTCATTATAACTTTTCTTTTATCAAATTAAGGAACACAAAATAAACCATAAAGCGGCAATTTAAACAGTAGGAATAATAAAAAGTCTCTATATTAGGAGAATACGGTGATTGTAGAGCCATATTTGCAGAATGTTTGACTAAGTTTGCTTTATAATTTCAGTCTGATTAGGTGCATTTTCAATCTGCCAAGCACATGAGTATTCTCGCCATATTTCAAGTCGTTTCAGCTAATTGTTTCACCCAAATACAGCAGAATACTCAAATAATAACCTTATTGCCTGTTTGGTCAGTTGATAAGGTTGTAAAAATTTCAAAATTAATAGGCAATTAAATATTGCATTTTGAAATCGAATTATTTCTAATCAAATATGAGGCAGATTAATTTAATGCAGTATTAGAACAAAAATCGAGAGAAACAAAACCGACGTTTTGTTGTAAAATATTTTATATTTAAATATAATTAAAAAATATATAATTGAGGGGAATTACATTTTTTCCATGAAGCATGAAAAACACACTTTGAGTATTTCATAAAAGTCAGTAATTCCTGAAATATGGAATGACAAAATTACAAATTATTTCAGTACGATTTGTAAATTTAAAATTTATCAATTGTTTTTATCTTAAGGGGAAATAAATAAAAACAATTATCAATTTAAATCTTAAAGAATAAATCAAAGGGTTAGTTTTAAAATTTTCAGAACTAAACAAGAATTTATGCTATAGTTGGTATTCATTATCTAGTATTTTTGGGTGCCACATTTATTGCTCAGTGTTTTATATCAAATCATGTAATTCAATATAATCTTAATTTTGTTAACAATTATCATTCTTGCAAATAAAGATATTTTTGTATATATAGTTACATAAAATTTAAGAATAAAAATTGAATATGATTATATTTAGCAAAATTTTCAGAGAAAATTTCATTTTGAAAAACGAAACGTGAAAATGAAAATTGAATTATTATAGCTATCAGTCTCCTTATCATTGTTTTGAAATACCAGTTCCACGATGACGACAAAAATTTTTTTCTTCAATATGTATGTAGAATTATTTTTTTTAAAAAATGTAAATGATTTTTATCATCATTTTTTCTTTGAGGATATACGAAAAATCTCTGAAACTCTTTTGTCTGTTGATGAATTTTCTGCAAATAATTTTCATTTCAACTGCTTTTTCACTCTTCAAAACTTTAAATCATTGAAATTATTTATAGCAGTATGTATATGAAATAAAAATTAATTTGCATCATTCATTTCAGTGTAGACAATGGAATCAGGTATCACATTTTATAGAAGTTAAAAAATTTGATTTAATTTTAATGGAACTAAGTAGTTATAGAACACTGGCTTTGTTTCGAAATGAATTGGCGTTGCATTTCAATCACAATGCATATTGTCCATGAAATTCAAACTATTACAATAAAACTTATTGCATTATGTGTCTCTGTCTAGCGTGGAATATTAAATTTAACTGTGGCAACTGGAGTAACTAATTCAACCATATCCCCATTCGTTTTTAATATGCAAAATGTTTGCTGGATTCAAAAGTTAATCTTTGACTATTACTATTATTTTTTTTAGAATTAATTTATGCCAAAGTCATGAACGCATGGTTAGATCACTGAAACGTTTGAGAGCATCCATTGAATCGAACATGGAATAAAAAAATTTAAATTTATACTATGCCCAATTGCAAGTGAGGAAAGAGTTAATTTATTACGTATTGAAAACAGAGTGTGGCGGAGAATAAGGCTGATACAGGATCTGTGGGTCCATTCAAATTCATTCCACAGATGGAGGATGAATTTACCTGCAATTTTGCAACGGCTTATCTGCACAGACGGCTGCTTCCCTCTTTTAAAAAACTTGAGAATTCTTTACGGGTGAAGTTATTTTATAGCTTTTTTTCTTCGTGTGGGAAACTTACTTCCCTGATATATATATTGTAACACTCCTCACGCGATTCAACGCTTAAGTGATGAAAAAAGTGATGCTGCTACTGACGAATGATTTCCGGTCATTTTTCAAAGTCCATCCCTCTATTCAGTCTCGACCCCAGACTGTCTCTTGATTTACATCCTCCTGGAAGAGTTTCCAATGTGTCTTTTTGCTGCTTTTCTTTGGGCAGACACAGTTGCGGCCAATTTTCTCGATCTTCTGATTTATGGACACGCCATATCTTATTACGAGGTGGGTGCGAGAGTCGAGACGGGTGGACGAGATTAGAAACACCCCGAGTGATAAAAGTGGATTTAATCGCCACGCTGAAGGAAATTCTCGGGCTATAAAAATAGTTGATTTACGTCGTGGAACGCTCAAACGCGTTGCTGCAGCCATCCGCAGTGGGGTTGTTCCGTTCGTTAGAGAGTAGTAATTGGAGTTAGGGACCTTATAACACTCGTAATAACCAGTTTGGGATCATAACAGATGTGATCAGATTTTTTTTTTTAAATTAGATATTCCTTCAGCTTGTTGAATACCCTCATTTATAGAAGTTCAAACGTTTTTTGTTCATTTTAAATTATTTGTTTTTAGTTTTATGCCATGTTTTATATGAGTTTAAAAACTCTAAATAGAATAATATTTTACTAATTTAATGGAAATTAAATGTGTCAATTCAACATGAAAAAAATAGTGTAGCTTAAAATTTTGAAATCCTAACGTATTTTGAAATTATTTGCTTGTTATTGATGACATTCCTGTGGGAGAATTAAATATGGAGCAGGAAAATATGATATTGTTCGTTTTAAAAACGGAAGACACATTAAAGAAAGAATGATTCATTTAAAATTATAAGTTATATGAAAACTAGAATTTAACATTATCAGTACGCTGTGCTTATCTGTCAAACTTATCCCTATGTAGTATTCAAAATAACGACTCCAATTTAATTCACTAAATATTACATATGTAAATTACAAAAATACACCAATTGATTATTGTGTTATATTAAGAAATAAATTCTGCTTGGTTATTAAAAAGAAATATATAAAATGTGACTTGGATTTTCCAATATTTATGGAAAAGGACATCTTCAATATAGCCATGCAAAATCTAGATAATATTAGCTAAAATATAGCTAAATCTAAAAAAAATAATTTACCGAATATAATAAGCCAAATTTATATAATAAAATACTTCGTACTGAAGTAAAGGATATAAATAGCTAATATAAAATAAGCCAATTTTGGAAAAAATTCATTTTATAAATTTGAAACTCATGCGTGTTTCATAAAATATAAATTTTAAAATTTTACCACTAAAAATATCAAGTGATGAATTTATAATTTTGCTTTATTATAAAATTTATTATTTTATTAAATTATTATTTATTTAGATCTGAAAACATGAAAAGATGAAATTAATATTCTTTTATTAAAGTTTTGGGAAAATTCACAGGAAAGAATTAAGTAATTTTATGTTTATAAGTGCTTAAATAAAATTGTTTGAAATAAATACAGAAGGTGTTAACAAATTTTTAGAACAATTTTGATAATGAATTAAAAAAAAGTAAATGTTTTAGAATAAAAATTTTTGGCAACAGCTTATTATTTGAAATGAGAAATATCGTCTGCTACTTTTAAATTTATTCTTCTTTCAAAATGTCACATATAAACATGCTGTGAACTGAAGGATATGTTTTTGCGCTTTCCGAAGATAAACGTTCTTATTCCAGAATTCAAAAACGTTGTGAAATGCATGGTATTAAAATTTCTAAGTGCAAAATAAGCAATATTATTAATCGGACAGGTAAAAACTGTCAATCATTATTTCTACATAGAAAGAAGACTCCAAACGAATATCCGTAAAAGGTACGTACTGTTTCAAATGTTTCTAAAATGAAATCGCTGGTAACAAGAAAAAATCCGCCAACACAGAAATCAAGTGCAAAGTCTTTAGATACATCTGTAGCAACAATAAATAAAATAATAAACCAGTATTTACAACTTAAAAATGCTAAAAAACATAATGTTCACCAGCTTTTGCCGAGACATGTGGCTCAACGCAAAACATTTTGTAGAATCCTGTATGAAAGCCACTTACCAGCAGATAATTGGAAAACTATTGTGACCCTTGATGAATCATGGCTTTACCTAAACGACTGTAACATAAAAAGGTCTTTTTACTATAGAAAATAAGGAGAAAAAAATTTACAAACCTGTTTCCGTCAATGTAAAAAAAAATTCAGTAAGGGGTTTATGATTGTCACAGATTTTTCCTACAACGGGAAATTAAAAATAGGAAGAGTGGAAAGAAATGTTAAAATCAACTCATCGTACTATCAGGAGAAGGTTTTACGCCCAATATTTACAAAAGAAATTCCACTTCTTTATCTCAATGACTTTCAAAAAGAGAAACTTCATCAAGACAAAGCTATGTCATACTTCGAAAACTACCACTGCATCCCTTGAAAAAATGATAACTAATACAGGTATTGCATGTATACATTTTCAACATATCCCTGCGAAGTATCCTGACGTTTCACTTATGGACTATGGTGCCTTTGGTCTGTTGAAAAGAGCTTTTCTAAATACAAACCCACCACGATAGATGGGAAGTAGATGAAGACTCTGGAAAGTAGATGAAGAGAAATGGAAAACAATAACCCTGGAAATTTTATGAAATCTCTTTTATCATGGAAATCAAGATGCAGATGTTTAGTCCAGATAAAAGGCTATCAGATCGGACATTTAAAAGAATAGTCTTTACATTTTAAACATTAATTAAACGGCCACGGAATCGTTCTAAAAATGTGTTAATACCCTCTGTACTATTCAATCAAATGTTCTTTGGAAACATTTCAGTATTTTGATTACTTATATAAGAAAGTATTAATAAATATTTATATGTTTCAAATTAATTTAAATAAGTTCTACATTCTATTTAAATTTTGTCTATTCCGTTTGTTACTCTACAATTATTTTTACTCAATAAGGGGGTCTCTTGCTTAAAAAGGGCTCCTAACTACCACTAACATTTATGCTTATGGTGGAATTCGAACTCGTGAACATGTGAATAAAAAGTCATATAAGCGTTTTGCTATGAGCTCATAGATTAAGTCAAATAAGTTTATTAAATTTCCTATTTCTAATTTAATAATTTCATTTTTATCAGAAAACTATTTGGAAGAATTATTTATTCAACTTATATACCAAACTCTCGAATTTTAATGCAGAAATTTCCGTCACTTTTTTTTAACTAAAATTTACAATTTAATGTAATGCTTGATTTTGAGTTCTTAAATGTAAAAAATTATAAAACTATACAAAATATATCGTATGAATTATATATATGGTACAAAAATTTAAACTATTTAGTATGAACTGCTATAATAAATTAAATTTTTCTTATTTTTCTCCATGCAAAAAATGTTTGCAGGCTGTACAAAAGCGATTTCTGGAGAAAAAAAATTAGCAATACTAATCTGATTAAAAAAAGTATATGTCTTTACATAATAATAAAAATAGAATATAAAAAATTCAGACTGTTGGTAATATTTGTTTTGAACTTGGCCAAAATAATGTCTTAGTTTTGTTACTAGGTATTTTTTTTTATTTTTCTAAGCTAATATTAAAAATATATTTAATTGGAAAGTTGACTTTTATTAAAATTTTTTTGTAGAGGAAATAAACTTTTGGGTTGAGAATGTCCCCCAAATTAACCCAATGTGTCTTCTTCAGAGATTTCTGTCATTTTGAAATTTTAGAGACTTACAGTCACTCATATCGATATCTCTTCTTGAATGGCTTTGATCCTCTGTGCGCACCACAGGAGCGGAATAAATATTCTAGGTGAATTCATATTCAATCTCGTATTGAACCAAGCTTTGAAGCACTCATTCGCCTTTTGTACCGACACTGTACATATGTTTAGTCTTTTTGATCTTTAGTTCAGTGTTTAAATGGCACTTCTCTTACACCAGTAGCAGATAGATTCATTGCCCATGAATCTATACTTAACATCATTGCTGTTGCTGGTGAGTATAGGAAAAGGACCAACTTTGATTCTACATCGTTGAATGGCGGTGATTAGTTCTGCAGCGTCCCTTAAGTTCCATTTTAAAAAGTATACTATCAAAGCTTTAAGCTTTGATAGTATACCTTTTAAAACATTTTCTTGTTTTTCAATGTTTGAAAAGATCTATTAAATTTAAAATTGAAAAGTATGTATTTTGAGGAATGATAGAAACAGATATTTTTTTTGTGCGAAGTTTTAATGAAATGTATTTGTACTAAATTTAGAACAAAATATAATAATTAGTAAAATACGCAGAAAAAGAAATTTTTTATTAAAAAGTTAAAAAGTTTTTTTTTAACTTTTTAACAAAAAATTTCTTTTTAACTTTTTAATCAAAAATCTTTCTGTAAAAATAAAAAAAGTTAAAAAAATATATTTCTTTTAAACTTTTTTATTTGTATGGAACATATTTTTAAATAAACTTCGTGAACATATGCTTGTTTCCTTTTATATTTGTACTAGTCTAAAGATTTCTCACTTGGTGAAGCATAATTCTAATGATTCTATGTGCATGTTCAATAGCAGGACAAATTCGCTAGTTTTTAAAGGACTTATTTTTTAGTGGAAAACGTGTTTCTACCTTTCGAGAAAAAATACGATTGAAAAAAAAACAATTTTTGCAATTTACTTAGCGTTTTTCTAAACGCTGTTTTGCATCACGAACTGAGATCTCAAGTATGGATCAGCTGAAAATAAATTGCATAAAGTGGAAAACTTAAAAGTTTTTATTAGCTACGAAGTTATTAAATATTGAAGTTGTGATTTTTTTTTTCATTTGCATTCCAATGCATTTCCTATCAGTGACATAATGGGGAAACCGTAAACGCATTGTTATTTATAATGTATTGCAACAAAGGGAAAAAAATTCATTTTCTTAAATCGTTTAAAAAATAGAAGATATAATTATTTTATTTAAAAATGTACTCTTCGGAATGTAGAAAAACGAAGGATCCAGTGTCGTAAGTATTATTTCTTTATTTCTAACGGTGATATATGGGATGAGAGCTTTTAAAAGGAGGAAAAGAAACCATACGTCTTTATTCCAGAAATAAAATTTCCAAAACAATCTGTTACATTTTCTAAATTATTTACCGTTTGACATATGCAACATTGTATTGAATTCCAGCCAGCGTTAATTACGTTTTAAATGAATTAAAAACGCTGCAATCAAAATATTTACTTTAACCATACTTTTAAATTAGTTAGAATGGCATCCTGATATAGATTTCACTTATTGCATGCTGCTTTTCTAAATTTAACTGTTAACTGAAAAATATTCGATGGTCAAACAGAAAACTCTTTTATTTGTACAGAAATACCATTTCCGCATATTCTCATCTGCTAATATAAAAACGTTTACATTTAGTGTTAGATTTTTTTTCTGCGGGCTATTTGAAGAATATAAAAATTTTAAAGCAGTTAAAAAATATATAATTTCAGTAAAATTTTATGATAAAAATTATTAAAACTATAGCATTTTGACTTAAAAATACACATTTCTGAAATAATGATTTTTACTAAGATTTTTTTTAATGGAAATACGTGTTTGAGGATATTTACTTTGTGAACTTTTTAAAATACATTTTTCTCCTGCTGAAGAGCTAAAAATGCTGGAAAGTTTATAACCACCGTTGCAACTTGTAAATCTGACAATCTTTAGAATCAGTATTTTTACCTTAATAGCTGCAAGCATTGTGAACGCTTCCTTTGATTGACATTAATGGGATGGATAACGTTTTTTATCCTCAAGAATCCGTAAGAAAAAGCAGAGCATTCACAAAGCCCAAGCGGCAACACAATAGGTCTTTACCGAATCGTTCTTCGGCCACACACTGGGCGGACAGACCTTCGAAATAATTAAAGAAATACCCCCGAGGAACGGATACTCTTTGTTCTAAATGTGGAACCGAAAAATACCATTTCCGGTCCCACCGTGTAACCCTTTGAATCCCCCGCGGGGCTTGAAATGAATATCACTCGCCGGACATTTGCATAAAGAGAGAGGGGCTTCTTCCAGCAGGCCCACCAACTGTTGGCCACCGAAACAAAAGGAACAGGAAATGATTCGCTTTCTTTTATTTTTATGTTTATATCATTCGACTCTTTTTAACAGTTTAAAAAAATAAAAGAGCCAGCTATTTCATTTGCAGGAGAACACGTGTATGCGATCCGCTAATTTGGTTTGTTTGTTTTATGGTAAGTGAAGGGGTTAGAGTGATGTGAAATGGAAAGGGGCGTTCTCTCGTAACAGAACTTTTATCTTCATTTCAGGTGAGCTCATTTTCGCCTCGCTGTTGCTTTCCTTTTGTGGTCACTTCACGTTGCCTGGTTAGTATGCCCGTCGCACAATGGATAATTTAGAGTGCAATTTATACACTGTCCTCTTAATGAGAAGAAAAGGAGAAGTTTGTATATTTTCGTAAATATTTTAGTTAATACAATGAGTAATCATTTCCGTCCTTGTTTATTCAAGAATTATCCCGCAGTTGTGCTAGTTAATGACATCGAAGTAAAATGGTGTATGTCTGAGGATGTAAAGTACAATGGTATTAGCCTTTTCCTTCCTGGAAAAATAGCCTGCCTTCCTGTGAGAAATTAGTAATAGTAAATTTATAATTATTAACAGAGCTGTTTATAAATGTACTAAAGTACTTAAAATGTGTTTTGTAAAAATATAGAAAAAAACTGAAGTATACTAATGTATGTTTTTTTTTTTCTGGGAAGGAAATAAGACAAAATTTTATGAAAGAATGTGGTGCTTTTAATTATATCGCCATAACGGGAAAGAAAAAAAATCATAAATTATTGTCTTAAATATTCCATTTGCAGAACTATATTGCTTAAAAAGGTTAACATTTTAAAAAACTACTTAAAATAATACAAACATTACATTTTATAAATTAAATAATTATCACTTGTGGCCAAAACAAATTTAAACGCAAATGATTATTTCCGGCTCAAGCTGTTTAATAATCGCATCGACGATCAAATGCGTACGTATAGTGTAATAGTACTTATTTTTGTCAATGAAGCGAAATTAAATTTTGCTGTATTTAGGTATTTTTCAGTCTTGGCGACTTGTGATCGTAAAGCTCCTTTTAACGGACGAAATTATCACCAATCACTCTTCTGCAACAACTTGCTCTAGCTTTGTTTAGCATTGAGCTTGTGTATCTCGCTTCACTTAATTTATCCTCCAAAAAATAAAATTTAAAAAAAATTAGATTGAATATATTTAATTTAAAATAAAATTTTGAACTATTAAAATCCTCATATCCATTGTATTATTTCGGCTTCTCCGTAAGTAACATGATGTTTCTTTAGGATTATAATGGAAAAGTATCCAGAATTTTTATTGCCATTTATTATCAACAGCAGAAATTTTCTGCTAATAATTGTGGGAAATAATGATTACCTTCCATTTCTAATATCTAAACTTTTTTTTTTAATTTACAAAGTTATAACAATTATTTTTATGATTTCCCAAAGATTTTTACCCTTAAAGTTCCTAAATTACATCAAACCGTAAAAATTTTACTTAATCAATATATGGCTAGTTTTATGCTTAGTAAACTCAAAGGAGTGTTTTAAGGTAAAGTTCATTTTTTGCAGAAGAATTTTTTTATAGTGTTCAGTGTATTTAATAAAAGATTCAGCTTTATGTAACCTAGTGGTAGAACATCATTTTTCAGAGCCTTCAATTTATGAACCACTATTGAATTATGGGAGATTGATTACGCATTTTAGTTTTCCGCTGGTACATTTGTCGGGATTGTTGTTGCTGTCTTCCCTGTACATCTCCTTAAGATGGACTCTACCAGACATATGTCTGGGTGGGTGCCTGGTGTGGCCCTTGTGAAATGTAAATCCGGGTAACTATCTACGTAAAATCTACTCGAAAAACAACTATGCAGTGGGTATCAAATGTATTTCTGTCCGGGGGACTGTCCACTACACACGGTCAATACATTTAATGAGAATATTCCTTTCATAATACTAAAGTTCCCATTTATAATTGTAAACAAATTTATTAAAATGATCTTGTATGTAAATGATATTAATACCTATAATATATATATATATATATAATATCAGTTATTATAGTAACATGATGGGTTTTTGTTTCAAAGAAAATGTGAATCGCAATTAAAATACTACCCCGTGTTTAAAATGTTTCTTCATCATTAAAAAACTACCTTTAAAACACAAAGTTATTAACAATTTTATTTGATCATTAAAAAGTCTATTTAAAGTCTATTTTTATTTTATATTCTCAACTGCTTACTTCATATATTGTGATGATTTATTGTTTAGTAAATGAAACATTGCTGCAGTAAGAAATAATTTTGCATGTATATAATATTTCAGGGGAATGAAATTTTTTAATTAATTATGATAAATTTTCTGATTTACAGTGCGAAACATTCATACTTGGTAGTTATTTTTAAACGTATTTTTTCCGTATAGTGAAAGAAATATTTGCATGTGCTGTTAATCACTTATTTTATGTTTTGATCACTTTGTACGATGAGGGGTCAACAGCAGGTTAAAAAATGATCTTTTTACTAGTTTCGGCGCAATCTCTAACAAATAGAAATCTATGTATATTGAGTACTTTACCTTTATGCGATTTACACGCTTTACATTACTTACATAAAACTCTTCATACTAATGTGACTGGGGTTATTTGGTTAACTGTAGATGTATATTACTTATAGACAGCAGACAAGAGAGATATAAGCTTGTGGTTTATTGAGACCCCATAAAGATTTTATTGAGAGGATTTGATATTTGGCTTAGAATTGGCTAGAAAGAAGAAAAGAATTACTCCAACCCTTTGTATCACCTATAGTTAATTAATAAGAATTTTATTTTTGTAGTCTTCAAATTGAGATATATGAACATAACAAGGGCAAAACTCAGCAATCGTTGAACAGAAAGGATTCCACGAGACGTAGTTACAAACAGCTATAAGCAGAATATTTTTCTTCAGCAATTGATCAGTCAACAAAACACTTTAACAGCTCAGTTAATTTTCTAGGCCCGAGAAGATAATCGAAGAAATTGAATGAAAGCGTTGACTATTGGAGACATTTTCATTTGTGTATCTCATAGTTTTGATGTTGATGAATTAGTCAGTATCACAGGAGATTGAACTCTAGTTGTGACTGGAATTCACAATAATACGGTGAGTTTAAAAAAAAAAATCACTGGGATGATTGAAGAAAGGGTTTAATATGTTATCATTGGACAGAGTATTCGCCTGGAGCTATTGGGTGCATTAGAATTGTGGTTTTATCTCTAAATGGAAATAGTGAATGATAAATTGTGCTTATTTTTTAAATGGTTTGCACCACAGACAATCCAAGGAAACAATTCAGAGTCTGTAGATAAATATAATGATTTCGCATATTATATTTTGAATTACATCGGTTGAACTGTAGGAAGGAAGCGAAAGGATTTGCTGATTTACTTGATGAAAAATGTTCTTGTGGTTGCATATCTCCGGTGTTCAGTAACGCTAAATCAGGGTTATAAAATATTTCATTCTAAGAAAATATCTAACATTAAAAATGTGCTTTTCAAAAGATCAATTCTGAAAAGCCCCAGAAAATCTAGAATATATCAGGAATAGCTTAAGAGTCAGGTCATTTTATGCAATCTGTGAAAATCTTTTTTTTTCCTAAGAATATGGCATAAGATCTCAAGTGTCCATTGATAAGTCTGTTGATAGTGAGTGCTAACGCACTCCTTGAGCACTTGACCTGATATTATTAATGAACAGGTGGGATTGTCCAATAAGCAGTAACAGCTTTTTTCGCTCTCGAAAAACACCTCCAAATGAGTCAGTGGCTCTGGTATTTCTAACGGCACACCAATACCTTCATTAGCCAAAATCTCTGCTGTCTCATTGCCACGCATATCATATGCATTAGAAAAGCACCTCATGAAAGGATGGAAGATCCACCAGTTTGTTAGTAATTGCCTCTCCTACACTGTCACACACTTTATCCCAACCAGAAAGACGCTGAATAGCTTTGGCTGTCTGACAGGACCTAAACAGCAGACGAGCTGTTGGTGGAGGACAGGATCGAATCGAGCCCAACATCAACGGCAATCAGCTCACTTCTGAAAACTGAAGAATTGTCTGGATTTCTCTTCTTAATAAAAGGCAAGCATACCAGTATATTAAAAATTTTGCTTTTCAAGTGTAATTTAGCAATTTTAACTGAAACAATATAGTCTATCTAAATGATATGATTTCGTATATTATATTTATAAAGAAAAATTTAACTCGAAAAAATCCAATGTATTGCTTAAAAGCCAATGAGAAATTATCAAAACTTCATCATTTTTCCTTGTCTGAGGGAAATTTTTTAAAAAAGCAACTGGATTATTTAAAGGAAATAATGTTAACTTACTTATATTTAAAATCTGAAAAATATACATTAAAACATTTATTTATTATTTTTATAAAAATAAAGTTATATTTTACTATTTCTATCCTAATCAATGAAGTTCCTGAAATGTTCGGATAGAAGACATTGACCTACGAAATTCTGACCTTCACAAATTCAAATTTATATTTTCAAATGTTCTTTATTTTTTAATAAAATTCAGCATACCAAATTTTTATCCCTGCTAATGCTTATATTTGGCACTAAACATTTTACAGTTTAAATCTAAATGAGTCCAAATTGGGAAACAAATTATATGAGATCAGAATTAGAAAATTTTATAGACTGCCATTAACTAATTTATAAAAACATTTTTTATAGAGCAAACTTTTGATAAATATTTTGCTTTTGCTTTGGTATATACGGCAAGAAAAAATATTAAATCGAAACTTTTGTGTCCTAGAATTTGTAAAAATCATTTTTTTATTTATTTATGCTCTTAGTAAATATTAGTAATTATACTCATCAATTGTGTCAATTTGCCTTGGTTTCTTAATTTTGAAGTTAATATTATAGTTTATTGGTTTTTTTAGTTTTTAAAGAAATTGATTCGAATGCTTTATCATATTTTAATAACAGCTTCAAAATTGGTATTACTTTGCTTCTATTATATTAAATTATGAAATTCAAAAAAATTGTGACATTCAAAAAAATATGACGTTCAATAAAAATTATGACATTCAAAAAATTTTTTTTCACTATTAACAACGTATTATTTTGTTAAATCAGATTATTTTACAGATTTTACGATCCATAAATGTTGGTTAATATTTACTGTTAAAATTTCATTGCAAATGTTGATCCGCGACAGTTTTGCAATTTCTTTAATTGACTTTTCTGTTAGGAAGGTTTAGCATACCTATGCTACTGTCTTTTTTTTTTTTTTCATAACAAGGCTAATTCAGTCGAGAAATGCAGCTTAGAAGTAAATTCCATACCACTAGAGATATTGCCATACAAGGTATTAGTCGAATCTTCGAACTGTTGAAGTGAAGGCAGACGCTACCCTCTCCCTTTCTGTCTTGGTTTGATTGTAATCAGTAGCTTTGGTAAGATTCAGATGAATGTCTTTTAAAATATTTACGATATATTCAATATTACTATGGGTTTTAAGAAGATGAATCGTTGCGAAATTTTGAGATGGATGTTAGAAATGAAGCAAGATCTTGAAAATGAGATTCTTTCTTATTTTTGATTTTGCTTATAAGCCATTTTTGTGATTGCGTATTTCTAGTTATGCATAATATCTTCATGTTAGATTTCATTTGAAATCACACGCCTTAAACAATGACACTTATGATAATTATTACTACATGTGATATAGTGAGGCTATGTACTACTTTTCAGTATTTGGGAGTGGTGCGTATTTAATTTACTTATCACATTATGAGCTGGGAGTTCCCTAGATAAGGTAATTGCATTCATTATGTGTCACATAAGTTTTTTTTTCGATGAATGCGTCACGATTTCAAGCAGAAAGGAAAGGAGAGTTCACCCAGAGCAAAGACTAGGCGGAATGCCGTTTACGTTTCGAGAATAAAGTACCTTTCTACCCCGACTACCATCCAGCACTTGACGTTGATGGCCGTTATCGTTCCTGCTATCGATATCCACTCTCTCTCTCTCCGAATATATAAAAACAATTTCTAATAATAATTATACCACACATACCGGATGCGGGAAATTTCATTTTGAGCGTATCGGGCAAAAGCTCACGTGAGAGAGTTGGAGAAAACAGAACGAGAAAAAAAGGCGCACCCATCCTGCTATCCATTATCCAGATAGGACCACGTGACAGATCTTGCCCGTTTCACATGTCAAAAGGATGTCTGCTTCCACCTCTTTGGATACTTTGTATTGAAGTCCGCATTTGAATTCTGAGGCAGTCGCCAGAGAGAGGAAAGCTTTCTCGCAGATGGACACCGTCGATAAACAAACAGTAATTAAGCATCCTCGAATTGCCGTTTCCTCCCCCGAAGACACACATCGATGCAAATCTTCTGCCGTTATCCCTCGCATCTCTGATTTATTAAATGAAAATCATGTACAACAGGTGATTAAGAAGGGTTATTCAATTCGGAGAGACCTTTACTGACAACCATGGGATGGTTTCGTCCTTTTTTCCGGCCGTATCTCTAAAAATTGATTCGTTAAGTTAGTGAGAGGAGAGTGAATTTATGATGATAATTTTTCTGATGAATGTTTTCCGGAATCGAAACGCCAGAGAAGATGGCTTCTTGTGATGTTGAGAATAGCGAACATCTGCATCGATTGAATTACGTAAACTATATTTGGTATCTTCCCTGATTTAGTATCAAATCACTTACATAACTTGGTGATGAAGTATTCAGTGAAAAATTAAAATTGACATTTTCAGCGTTGAAATTTTAAAATATGAGTAAGCAATTTTATTTTATGGAATATATATGAGAAAGAGTTTATGTCTGTCTCTCAGTTTTGTTTTAATTTATTATGATATGCAAAAAACCTTTAAGATAAATAATATTAATAAAATTAAATAAGTTATAAAGAGGTTAGAGATAAATGTATGCTCAGGTATTAAATTCTTCATCTTCATGTGAAATCTTATCATAAAAAATTTATTGAAAATTTGGATGTTCACATTATTTGAGTTGTAATGCAAATTAAATGTCTTTAGAAGCTTTAACACTTTATAAAAAAAAGTTTATAAATTAAAATTGACTTTTAATTTACTCGTCAATATTCAACGTTCTAGCTAATTTAGAAAACATTAGATGTCCTTTTA
Source organism: Latrodectus elegans (assembly GCA_030067965.1). NCBI lineage: Eukaryota > Metazoa > Arthropoda > Arachnida > Araneae > Theridiidae > Latrodectus > Latrodectus elegans. The sequence goes on from CM057814.1 coordinate 29,040,000, forward strand.
GAATATAAAAGAAACAAGTAGGTTAATAACTTTAAATTTCAAAAAAGTTAATGCTTTTTGAAAAATGGCAATTTGAAATTATGCGTAATATATACATTTATTTATTATTTCCAAGTATCATCAATGCTACAATAACTCTCTAATCATTTAGCAATAACTATTTTAGTTAAAATATATCTTATGTCCATATTATAATGTTGTTCCATTCCTTACTTTATATGGTATAATTATCCATAATCTGCACAAGACGATTACATCGGGACCTATTACTTAAAGTGAATTTCAAACCATTAGGAATGTTTAAACCCAAGGTGGGATTTCAACCTATGAGCTGTTTAAACAGAAGACAAAGACACTAACCATTCGAGTTCGGCAACAGGAATCGATGAATTTAGGCAGTTAAATTCAGTTCGTGCTTATTTTTTATATTCTTAAATTTTAAATTATTTGTCTTTATACGATTATCGTATTTTCACTGAGTTTATACACGTATCAATTTTTTTTTCTAATTGGAACTCATAGATTAATAACCTATGTTACATTTTTGCATGAAACTAAAAATACGGCATTTTGTCACTTTAAACATCATTTCTTGTTTAATACTTGAAAATAGATCTTTAAAATGTTGCCTTACTCAGTTTTGTTCATGCAGATGGAAAAAAATTCACAAGAATAAAAAAAAATATTGGATTATAAAAAATAACAATATTTCTGAACTTGCTCTCTCTCTCTCATAAAAGCAAATGTGAATTTACTATAGTAACAGAAAATTCTTTACAAATTTTTTTTTAAAAAAACAGACTGCCTTTATTTTCTTATTCTTATTGCTATGATGATTCCTTAACTTACAGTTGCAAAATAAAGTGATAGTACTTCATATATTCAAGCGCATTAATTAATAATAACAGTAATTATAATTATTTCCACTTTTATCTTGTCACTAATATCTTATTAGAAATTATTCTAATAATTTAAAAATAACTAATTAATAGAGCCTCATTTAATATAAATATATAATATGTATGATATATTACATTTTAATTTTCGATTCAAATGAATAAAATCGAAGGCAAGTGATTAATAAGCACAAGTGATGATTAATATAAAAATCATTAAAAAAACACCCATTCGTGCTTAAAAAATTATAAATTTCAATTTTTTTTTTTTTAAGAAATTTTATGTTGAGTTTTTTCTATTTTTTCTAAAATTTATTGTGCTTACATTAATATTTTTTGTGTATTTTATTAAATTCAAATGAATTTTCAATAAAACCATTAAAATTGAGTAAACCCTTTAACATTGGTAATAGAAAATAGAATATTGATGAATTAAATTCAAACATCAATTATTAAATAAAAAAATTGTTTACATATGTACGCAAAATAAAATATCACATTCACTAAGATATTCTTTTTTTTCTCTAGCATATTATTGAAAATATAATCAGCAAAAATGAAAGATATCAGTTTAAGTGCTTAACATTCATTATAACTCCTTATTATAAAATAAAAAAATCTAATTATATTTCATAAAGTTACAGTAAGATTATCAGCCTCTTAATAAAATAATTAACAATTCTAATCTCTTATTTTTTAGTCATTCTATAAAAAAAAAAAGATATTTACATTTTTCCAGTACTTAATAATTAAGCAAAATCTTTTTAATTAAATCAAGAATACATTTTTAAAACTTAAAAGGAGATCTTGTAAGTAAATAAATTTTAACACAAAAAAATTCACATCAAAACAAATAAAAATAGAAAATCGAATTTAAGTGACAAACGGAAACGCTTCTTATCGTCTGTTTCGTGAAAAAATATCGATTAAGTACTTAAAAACAAACAGAAAAGTGTGAAGAGGGGGGAAGAAATGAAGAAGGAAAAAAAAAAAAAAAGAGGGCACATGTAATAATAGACTTAAAAAGTCAGCTAGTGGAAGGGAGCAACTTAAAGAGTTCTTTTTACATCTGCTGAATGATTGTAAAATCAATTCCACAAAACCTGTAAATGCACGCGCTTTTAAGAACTGTGTAATTAAAATGTATTGATAATGCGATTTTGGTGTTTTTATTTTCACGCCGCAGACGATAAAGTTTCATCGACGTTTCTGTTTACAAGGAAAAATTAGTGCGAATTATTTCGAGCTTTCATTAACTGTGTTCCGCCACTATTAAACACGCCAGTGGAAATTGATTCTCAAATATAGAAAAATCACAGAGTGACTAGTTTTTTTTTTAAAAAAACAATATTTTTTCTGTTATTCATTTCACATGTATTCGCCATAATTACAATTTACTGAAAATTAAAAAAAATTATGAAATAAATCTAAGAAATACGAAATTTTTATTTTCGGAAAACTTTCCATATTTTAAAAATTTTTTTTATAATGTACACACCATAAATATAACATTTTGCGAAGATTTTTGTAATTGTAATTGTGTACTCACTAATTTATTTATGCTTTTACTGCTGATTGATTACATGTGAAAATTTAAGTAGAATAATTCTTAAGAGAAATATTTTATTTTTTTTAGATTGATATTACTTATAATTTATAGTTTCTATTATAATGTTTCACAAGTATGATTATTTTTTAATTCAAATTTTTAAAATTCGTTAATGTGAAAAGTTTTAATTTTACTTATTTTGTTCCTTGATTAATGTGTTTAAATTGCTTGAATGATGAAATAACATTTTCTCCGTCATTAAATCAACTAAAATTTTTTTTCCTCCAAAATAATATCATAAACCTTTATAGTTAAAAGAGTATAATACTTTTAAAAAAATGTGAATAAAAAACTGTTTTTAGTATTTGTGATAAAATTATTTCATGAGAAATCTTCGAAAAAGGTATGTCCATTCAATAAATTTTGTGAGATAATTATACCTATATCATTTTAGTTAATTCTTAATAAGAAAATTAATTTAAAACTAATCAGATGTATATAAATTCTAAAATATTGAGTTAATGTTATGTAAATTATAAACTATTGAAAAGGAAAAAAATTATAAAATAACAAAGAGAAATAAAAATAAAATATATTAGATTCTGTGTTATTGCATTTTTGAATTTAAATATTAAATTAAATAAGAAATTATGTTTTTATTTGAGAATTATAAATAATTTTCTATAACCGATATTAAAAATTGTTTAAAAGATTGATCAAAGACATTTTTTCAATGAGTATTTTGATTTGCTTGGACTTTTATTTGTCTCATGTGTTAATCTGTAGTTAAACCATACAATGAGTTTTGTAAATCACTCACTGTATCGTATAACTTTATTAGTTCACACATTGCTTAATGAATGAGAACTAAATGCATATTCATGTTAGATGTATCCTAATGCATATTCATGTTAAAACGTGCTAAGGAAGAAGTATGCACTTTTCCGTATGACGTCAGATACACATTATTATAGAATACTAAAAATATATTAAAGTATAAAAATGCATTTTACGATGAATGGAGTGAAACGGGTGAAACAAGAAATCTTTTATTATTTTTAAAAAAAAAATTCCTAAAAAAGTTATTTGATTTCGAAGATAGTAAATCTTACGGTGTACCCAAAATTTTATGGAGATATAATCAAAGGTTTTCAAAAGTTGAGGTATGTACTCTCAGTACTTGGCTAGAAAATGCGTTCGAGCAGTTTTCCAGGAGCGACATTGTCTCTGACGCGTTGTGTGTCAGAACAACAACTGTGCTGTGCTTCAAATGACAAAAATCGTCCACTCGTCCCAACAGATTTCATCTGCTATATTCAGAGAATTGCAGAGGATAAAGAATAGATTGTAGGATGTTTCTGCCCGAAATGCAAAAGATAGTTTGCAGTGGTGTCAGGAACGTATACGCTGGATATCTAGCTGGAAACAGCTAATGTGGTCGGGTGAATTAAAAACGTTACACCTTATTTTGCGCTTTTGGAATACGTTGAGTTTGGCGAGAATCCCATGAAACCTTGATTCCATTCTGCTTTACTCGTATTGCTCAGTTATTAGTATCATTATATGAGGCAGGTTCAGCTGGCGTGAAACTAGTGCCTTGGCATTCTTCGAGGGTAAACAGCCATGTGATACCCATATACTAATAGACCGTATGCACCCTCCGATGTTACATTTTTACTCTGATGGCAACGGGTACTTAGTGGATATGATGTAAATATACATCATACTAGAAATGTGTTCAAAGTTGTTTTTTGACTATCAGTCTAACTTCCAAAACCTTACCTGGTCACCGCAGAGATCTTAACCTTATCGAAAATGCGTGGGGTTTAATGGACAGACGCACCCAACAGCACTTTCCACTTCCATCTAATTTGCAAAATCTGAAAAACCACATAGCAAATGCATGATATTTTTTTTAACATAAATGCACTCCAAAAGTTTGTTCTTGTTGCAGCAGCATACTTCCCAATACCTAGACCTGAGCTGGATTAAAAGTTAGTGAAAGCAGCCGGGTGGGAGACCTTATCATTTAAAAGCAAGGATCAAGTAGAAGACATCCCATACTTGACCTACACCCTCAGAAATATCATTTCACCTGGAGTGACATTGCCACCACGATCTATTGAACGTGCCCCAACTGGCCCTAGCGAATACGATGAATTTTCGGTTAAGCCGAGATGCGAACTTCGATAATGAGAACCAGGCTACTGCGACCTTGCTTCAGAAGCTTGTAGACTCAATGCCAAAACGAATACGAAATATTCTTCTTGTAAAACGTGGCCCAATAAAATATTGATTTTGGATTTCTAATTCATTGGCCTCTATGTGTACTATTAAACATAAAACTTGTGTATCTAATGCTGTGTATTTTATGTATTTAAGTTTTAATATTTTGCAGAATAATCTTAATTCACACAATTCCGGTTAAATTTGTTTATTATTATTTTGATGAATTAGAAGTTTTTAAGAATTACGATATTAAATGACTTATTAATGACTCTTTTAATGATTATGATATTAATGACTCTTTTAAATACATAACACTTACCTTAATTTTGAAATTTATAATTTATGATGCAGACTTTGCATACTTTATTCTTTATACAACTACCCATTTAAAAATTTTTTGTTGAATTTACTTTATTGAAGACATTAGTAAAATCAATAATAAAGTTTAATGTACATTATAATAAATAAATATATATATATATATAAATTGCATATATTCTGATAAATTAGTAATATTAATTCACAGATAGTTTTGGGTTTTTAGTATTATAAAAACCCAAAACCATCATATCAATATACTTTGATATGATAAATTCAAGAAAAAGCATTTACTTCAAAATAGTTTCTTGAAAGCTTTTAGGTATTTTTTTCAAAATTCACTTTTTGTTTTTACTATTATAAACTGCTTCAAATTACTCCAACAAGTTTTAAAATTCTTTTTAGTATTTTAAATCTAAATACTTCACACACATTTATATATTTTTAACATATTTTATTTATAAGTTAATTTTGTGTATTAAAATGATTTTAAATATGGTTTTAGTAATGATATATATATTTAAAGAGTGAGTTTTTGGACTTAGTGAAAATTTCCTCTGTTAATTGGTTAAATATAATCAATTATGTATACGTTTTCCACATTTCTTATACGATAACAAAATAATAATTATTTTAATATTTCAATTACATATTGGTTATTAAATTGTAAGTATTTTACAGATAATATAGAAAATGTCATAGTTATTTTATTTTTTCAAAAGCATTTATTCCTAATTTCAAAATTTTAAATTAAAATTTTTCCTAATTTCACAAATTAATTTGTAATTAAATTAATATGATCAGGTAACATAAAGTATTGAATGAAATTAATAAATACAAAATTAAAAAATTCCAAAAACTCAATTTTTAAAAAAAAAAAAAAGTTTTACAATACCTAGAGAAACTTACATTTTATATATCAATGTATTTCATAAATTCTGAACTGAAACTAGCAGAAATCACATTAAATAAAACCATGTTTTATTTTTTTGCAAGAAAATAAACATGGTTGTATTTAATGGTTTAATTAATTGTGTGACTCCATTAAAATATACCTATTATATATATATACATGCATACATTTATACATTTAGTTATTTGTATGGAGAATAGTGAAATTACATAACTATTTATTAGAATTCAATAAATAATTAAAAATATAAAGATATTAACTTGCATTATTCAAAAATAGAAACACAATATTTTTAATTTTTGTAGACATTAAAAATCTATTAAAATTAAAAATTTTCATTTATTCTTATATACTCCCGGTTTATTAATTTCAATTTCTTGAAAGAGTTGCACATTTTTGTATTCTTAAGATTTTATTATTATATCTTTGAATGTAAAATATTTCTATAAAAAGCATTTTTATATCTATAGAGCTCATATTATGCAAAATTAACTCCTTCAATTTCACAATATTTTCTAAAATATTTAAGTATTTAAATATCATCTTGTTTTTTCTTCCATGATTCTACAGAAATCGAAAATGTTAAAATAATTTATATGAAAATTTTTTCCATGTATCACTGATATTTATCATGAAAAAGTGATAATATTTAAAATAAAAAGATTATGAATTTCTATAAAAAGAGTATGAATTTAAATCTATGCTTACATATCTAAAAAGCACAAATTTATACAATAGCAAATAAAATACGGATGCAGTTTTTGATTTAAATATCTTATTTGAAGAACACGTTTTTCTTTTATTTGGCTTTGATATGAAACTCATTTTTATCCCTACCTATGATGGTATTTATAACGCAATTCATATTTTTGTTATAATTTATTAAAGTTACTAAATAATAAGCATTATATTTTTGTAAGAACTTAATAAAATAAGTAATCATGGAAGAGAAGCGTTTTATGTAAAATGTTTGCATGATTAGTAATAGCTTTTGTATGACTCATCAGAAAGAAATTAATGTGGACAATCTTAGTTCCAGGCTAAGAATATATTTTTGGCGGCTATGGGGAAAAGTGAAAGGAAAGGGTTTTCCTGCTTATCAATCAACCCTTTACCCGCAATGCATCCTTATTTCTCCTTCGACGGGAAGAAAAAATCCTCTTCCTCTTTTGAAAGGCGCTTCCCAAGGCACTCTTCATACCACTAACACATATTCTATTTATGTTATGTACTTTTTTTCTTTTTAAATAAGGGTCGTAAACCTTACCTCTGTCCCGCTTGTCTCTCAGACGACGAAGGTCGCTTCACATCCAACGTGGAGACAAAAAATATCGTTTGGTGCTGCATCTTTCATCGTCATCTTTTTTTTTTTCTCTCTTCGAACCACCGGTAGTGACGTCAGGAAGCTTTCTTCCCATTGGCGATCCCGAATCAAAAATTTGATCCCCCTTTTTATAATCATTTGTTTCTTTTTCTATCGTGGATGCGCGCGCTGCTGCCGTCGCTGTTAGGTATCAAAGGGGTTCCCCCCTTTTTTTCTAGGGGTGAGGGTAATGCAAGGGTTAGGTTCGTTGACATATCGGAGGCCTAGTTTTTTTGGGGGTCAGGGGCAAGGCGGATGTGAATGAAAAGGCCGGATACTAGGTATAACACTTTTCCTCCCCGTTAGTTAAAATTGTCTTCAACAGAAGAAAACGAAATTTTCTCTCCATTTGGAAGGGGGTTGTATGCTGAAAACAGAAATGTGTTATATAACTATCTTTTTAATAATTCTCTGGTTATGTGCATTCATTAATCCCAAAGAGGTTCACAATTTTCTGACATTGAGTAAAAAATATATCATATCGTTATTTTTATACTGTAATGAAGTTAAGATAAAATCCTATTCTTAAAAACCTAAAAACTTGCCTCCAAATAACTAGCACTCGGATTTTCAGCTTAACAGCTTGTAGATTCAATTCCCGTCACGACTTGGGTGCTTGTAGTGACTTACAATCCATTTTACACTGTAGAGTCCGGTTTAATTACACTTTGTGTGTAAGAAATGACACTGGAGTGACCAAACAGACTTATCCAAACCTGATCTAACAACCTTATGCGACATATTGGATAATTAAAATTATGCATATTACAAAAGAGATATTTGTTAAAAATTTTTAATACATAAAGATTAATATATGTATATATGCATGTTTATTTATTATTGAAATTAAAATAAGTCACAGTTGTTCTAGAAGAACATAGTTTGTTTATTTGTAAAAAAATGAAATTTACTTTTATTAAATTAAGTGTTCATTTTTTAAAATATTCAGCATTAATTAATTTAAAAATATTTAAATGTTTATAGAATCTGATAAGTCACTGAATTCGGATTTATTTGCGGTTTGTGTAGTACAACTTTTACTTTACAATCAATATTTATTTGAACAACTATTTGACACAATAAAGCTTTATTATAATTACATAATAATTTCAATATTGATTAACATATTTGCCTTCATTAAATAACTATATTAAAAACTTAAATTTTAATTCACATCTTAATCATGATAATGTTTAACCATTTTCTACTTATTTAGTTTTATAAGAAATTTATCTAAAAACGAAATAAAATTTTGTTTCCATCCTTTATTTCTTATTTTGTTACTATGTCTAAATATTTGATTTTATGAATTTTTTATGTTTATAAATTATTTGAAATTTTTTATTGATTTTATATGTACTTTTCATTTGGCTTTTTATATACTCTTTTATTGATATGTATTTTGGACCATTTGTCACCTTGATTAAAAGCGCATCAAAGTTAATGGCAGAAAGTTTTCAGAAACTAATTTTTATTCGGGGGCATATTACAATAGTAAACTTTTTAGATGCATTAAATGGCTTGCAAATAGAATACAGCAAAATAAGTCAGGAAACATATTTGAAATCCAGTGATTCATTATATGATCTATTTGACGTTTACTTGTCAGTGATTTTTTTATAGGATTGATAATTTGGGATATTATTGTGCTTTGTGTTCTCATTTCATAGTGTTTGGATTTTCTGTTTCTTTTCTAAAAGATTCTAGTTAAAAGTACGCAAGAAATATCGTGATTTTATATCTGGAGTGTAAGGAATATGGAAGAAACAGTTTTATTCTTCATAATATTCGTTTAAAATTTTAATTGAGTGAAAAATACTTATTGCATTCCATTTGGATCTTATTGTGACTTGATTTTTAATCAGATGACATTGTAATAAAAATAAATTTTGAGGATATATAAACATAAATAATCTTACTCAGTTTTCGGTTTTACTTCTGGAATCAATTTTAACAAATAAATAGTCGAGTGATATATCTTTTTCAATATATTTAAGAGACTGCAAAATTTTTTTTCATTTAAATTTCTTTCAATTTTAATACTCTCAAGAAATCATTTTTAGTTCAAGATAAATTATATTAATCTCAGCCTTCCATTTTTTTTTAAAACTTTTATTTTCAATTCTTTTTTTTTTTTTTTTTTGAACAACAAATAAATTTTATATATTTTAAAACTCTAAATAGAATGGCAGCTTATTTGAAACAGTTAATAATTTTATTTTTTTCTTTTAATATAACAATTCTAATTCTCTTAGGATGTAATTTTTTTTAGATGAAATTTTTTTAGCATAATTTTACTAACTGGCTATTATCATAGCCTTGATGATAATTATTATGCACCCGTCTGATTTCAATATATATTTGAAGGAACTTTTATGTCATGCACTCTCGCAGATTCTATATATGTATCTATATCATATATATATATATATATATATATATATATATATATATATATTAATTTTATTTCTACAAAAAGTGTAGTCGTGTCGCATTAACGAATTATGAGTTGCTTGTAAAATTTAAGAATTTACGGACCATACTATTTGTCGACATGGCACGTACTAATGCACGTATTAAAATTATGCAAAACGCTGCTTTAAAATTGAAACGTTAAAATACATGATACGTAAAAAATAATGTTTTAATCATTTTCCTAAATAGGGGGGGGGGTAGTTAGCTTTTCTAATCCATATTATTTTTGTTTCCCACTTACTTTAATGTGAAAATCATAAATTTATGAAAACAGGGTGAAAATATAAGTAAGCCAATTTGAAGGATAAAAGCAGATAAAAATTAAATTAATTTTGGTATTATTCTATTTTGGAACTTAGAACAACATATTTTAGTTGTAATTTTGTAATGTACAAAATAAAGTTTAATATAATTGGAAATCATCAAAGTAGAAAATTGTATTATCTGAAAATAGCTATCTAAATATTATGCATTACGTGTATTAAATAAAGCTATTTCTTTACTATTAACGCAGAACTATATTTATGTATTTCAAAATATACCAGATAAATTTACAGCACAACAAATTAATTTTCTTATAAGTGCATCACTTTTTGCAAATAAAAAAAATGTGTGTGTCAGAAAGAGAAAGAGAAATTACATATTTTTTATAATTTAAACAAATGAACTGAAAGATACTCAGATTTGAACGGTGGAAATTCTATCTCGACATTTTGTTAGTAATTAATTTTAAGCTTGAAAATTAAAATTGACATTTTAATTTAAAATATTGTATAATTCAACTAAAAAATTGAAAATTTAACTGAATTTTTTTTATGAAATTGTACAGTGTGAACGTTAAAAATGTTAATTTCTAACAACACGTTTTGTTTGTATAACATGTTAATAGAATCAATTCCTCAAAGATATATTTTATAGTTTTCGGCACTCTCTGCTTTCACACTCACTAATTCTAATCTTTCTAATGTGTTTTAGTTTTTTCATCATCAGTGCAAAATTTTTTTGTTGTTCTATATTGTTACCGCCCATTGTATATGGAAAATTATATATAAATCAAACATTTATCTCTTTGGAAAATGATGAAAAAAACTAAGCCAAGATAAGAGTATTGACATCAATATAAAAAAACTAATTTTGGATTGCTGCTAATTCTATTACCTCGGATTTGTGAATCGAATTGAGGTTTTTCCAAATTCCTTCTCAAAACTTGCAAAATGTTCAGTATTTTAAAATTTTTAGGTAACATACACATAAATAAACAAATTTACTTAAAATAAGATTCATTAAAACAATGTAATATAATGTGTAAAAATTATGTATATACAATAGATTGAGAAAATTTGGATAGATTTTGTTTAATAGATAGTAATTCCATGTAGCTTTGTTTTGAAACTATGCTAAATTTACTATTTTTGTATATTCTTAGTAAATTCAGATAAAAATTTAATAATTAAATGCTTAACATTGTGATATTTTAAGAAAATTAAAATACATTTGTAATTTAAAAAAATGTAAGATTGCGTTAATTTTTTTTTATTTATTTATTTATTTTTTTTTAAGATTTTTAAGTAATTATTAAAAATATGTGCTTTTATTAGCTTTTTGCAATATTTGCTTAAATCTTTAATTTTAATGAATTTTTGTATCTATTTGTGGATAGTATTTTCTATTCTTTAAAGTCTAACTATGTAAATAACATGAAAGTTTACCCGTGGTTAGTTGATCAATTGATAATTACTACAACTTCAAAAAGTAGCTTTAAAATACTTCAAACCATCAATTTTGTTAAAGAATCATATTTACGCGATGATGTTTTAGAAATGTGTTACGAAAACTTCGACAGTTCTTGAAAAACGTATATAGAATCAATTGATTAATTTCTTATTATTAAGATGAAGTCCGGCCAAAAATGTTTTTAAAGAATATGTTATAAAATTTTACTCAGCAGAATGTTGAAAACAACTTTCAAAATATTATAATATTTAGCAAAATAACTAGCATTTTACTGTTGGAAAATATGTAACTAATAATTTAATAAATCAAATATTTAATGTTCTACAATGTATAAATAATTTTTATTTTATGTTCTGTCTTTTTCTTGATTATGTTTACTATAAATCTTGATGTCCTTACCTTTTATGTGATATCGATGATATAAATATAATTTAAATGATTATTCAACTTTTAAACCATTTATATAACAGAAAAAATAAATTCAGAAAAAGTAGTTTGAAGTAACATTTATCTAATTAATTAATAAAAAACACACACACATCAAAATATTATTATTAATTAGCAGGTAATTTTTACAATACATTATTTTAATTAATGCATTCTCGTCTAACTGTATTACTATTTCCAGTTTATGTACTGCCTACTTATAAAATGTTAATTTTTAATTACATCTTTCTTTCATATAAGTCGTTCTATTGTCGAAAATTACTATGTTATATTGATATAAAAATTAAATTAACATTTTATATTAATAATTTTCATATCCTATTTCATATACGCATTAATTTAATCATTTTTATTAACTATAAACTTAGGAAAGATTATTAATTCGCTTAATATTTCAATATAAAGAGAAGAGAAGAAGGAAATAAATATAATGGGAAAAAAAGTGATTTGCAAAATTATTTTTGTAGGATAGAATTTTTGGAATCTGAATATTATTAATTATACACATTTCAGCTACTTATTTAATTATTAATTTTTGATTTCAATAGTTTATTTTCTAGAATCTTTAAATATAAATGCTTGATTGGATTTTAATCAGAATCCCTTTTATTAAAGATGAAATATTGGATGTATATTTATTTAATCAGAGCTTACTTTAATTAGTATTGGTTTATCATAGTTTTATTTGTATTTGTTTTTTGTCATTCCTTTAAATATTTGTTTATACTTTGAGTAATTAAAAATGATAATTCAAATCTTTATTTGATGATTTCAGTCTACGAGAAATCTTAAAAAATATTTAACTCATTCTATAAATGAAGAAGCTGTTTTAATAAAATGTGTCTGTTTCGTCATTCTTCACTGATATATTTAAATGCAACCGTCTCATATTATAATTTTTTATTGTATTTAGCTTAATACGTTCACTTTCTTTTATCTCATTAATTTAAAAAAAAATTATTAATAATAGTTTGTAGTCAGTATTTTCGATGTGTATAATATTTCTAGTTTATCGATGTAAATTATAATTTATAACTATAACTTTTACAATTAAAAAATTTATTTCATTTGTTAAATTAAATATATTTATATGACACATTTAAATGTGTCATATAAATATATTTAATTTAACAAACGTGTGTCCTCTTTTGTTCTTTAAAGAACAAAAAAGGACGTTTAGATAATATTTTCATTTTTAAATTAATAATTGTTGTAAAACCAGTTAAAAGTTAAATTACGGAATGAGATTTGATTTTATATACGCTATTGTGTGCAATTCCTTTATTTTTACAGTAAGCTTAATGAGCAACAAAAAGTTTCTATGCGCTGTTTTGTGTTGCTTATTTAAGACATTTTTTTAACTTGATATATAATATTCATAAAAGTACAAATACACTAAATATTTCTTATTTACCCATTAAATTATTTTTATGTCTATATTTTTATAATTATTGCTAAAAAGATTGGAAACCACAAGTTTCCCTTTCAATAAATTTTATCTTTTCAAAACACATATTTCTATAAATTTCCTTTTTTTTCTGATAAAACTTGGTTATCATTTTGGTACCTGCATATTAGCGACACCGCAGCCAATGTTACTGTTAATCACCGTATTATAAATAATTATTTTTCAAATAAAATATGTAAGTAAGAATCTTTTCTTGTTTTTTTTTTTAATTATGGTATATATTCTATTTAATTTTTGTTATGATATATATCTCGATTCATGCGGATCTATATCGGCTTGACACAAAATTGTCGTGGTGACACTAATACGTAAATACCAACATTTTTTGTCATTTGAAAATGAACATCAAATTATTTATATATTTTATTTAGAATTTCGATATTACGAGAAGCTGATTAAATGTCATTTTTTAGAATCAGACACACACACGAATTACTTTAAATTTAATTTATGAATAAAGTTATTTAATGAATAAAGTAAGAATAACACACACAGTTTATGATTCTTATTATGACAGTAAATCAGTCATCTATTATGCGAAAGTTAATCGAATAAAATTTCTTAAATTCATAACAAAAATGAGATACTTTCCGAAATTCAGCTGAAATGTTGAAATTTTTATATGGGTGTTTTATCTACAAAACGTCCGTTAGAGTTTTCCATCTGCTTTGAGAGGCACTCCCCTATTGAACTTTTTTTATAGCTCTATCCCATTTCGGACATCGAACTTTTCGAACTTGAAAAATAAAAAGTTATCCAACCCTTCTCGTCTGCATAAATAATAACATTCAGAAAAAGCAAACCAGGGGGAAGGGGGGCAAAAAATCAGCGAAAAACCCTCTGTTTCCTGCCTCCCCCTTCCAAAACCTCGCATTTCATAACGTTCTAGCTTAGAAAAGGGGGGACGAGTTGCCAATTTTTGTTTGGTTACCCCTTCATCTTCCGCTGTTTTTTTACGCAATCCTTTCTGTGGAGTTCATAACCCTTTGCTCCGTGGGACACACTGATAGTAAAAAAAAGTTTTTTTTATAGAAAAAGTTTTCACGCGGGCTTTCGCCAACTGCACTGAAACTGAAGGGAAATGCTAACTACTGAAAAGAAATGCTCTGCCATCCCCATATCGTTCCCCTATCTAGACTTTTTCCGAGTCCGGAGGTTCGTTCAACCCTTTTTTTTCAGATGGTTCTGCTTCCCATATGGATCTGAAGTGTTAGTCTGGTTCAGTAGTTACAGGATGGTTTGGTGTGACGTAGATGATCCCCCTACCCTTTCCCCGTTTATTTCCTTAATAAAATTGTTAGAAACTTCGAAAATCGTAATGTTTACTTTGGGTAAATTGGTTACGGTTTACGACCCGTTCTGTCAAAAAAAGAAAAAAATTTTTTATTTAGATTTGTGTATCTCATAATATGTACTATTTATTGGTCATTGAGAGGCATCTCTTTATACAATTGTGGAATATTAATTATCTTCTAATTATGTAAATAATTTGACATTTTATCACCACTTTTTTATGAAAAGCTCTTACAAATTGATGTGTTATATCAAAGGAATTTTAAAATTTATATGAATATAACTAATAATATATACATCAAATAATTAAAAAGCAACATTAACATTAAAAAGTGCTTTAACCTTAGAATGCTGACATCATCGAAGAAATAATTCTAGAAAAGTTTGTTACTCCTCCAAAAACGTGTTTATGATTCTTTTGATTAAGAAATACACAAATGTTTATCAATCGACAAGTAACTCATATATTCTTGTATAAATTTAATACATTCTTGTGAGTATATAATGTATGATAATTTAGAACATATTGATATTTGATAAATAAATATATAGTAATATATATTTATTTATCAAGTGCTATATATTACGCATATAATTAAATATATGATGATACTCTCTAAGTAAGTATATGTGATAATTCACTTGAATAATTTAAAAATAAAAATTGAAAGCAATTCAAAACTAATTCGTTGTTGGAATGCATATATCTAGTATTGATACTCTGATTATGGACGAAAACTTTGCTTAAAACAAATAAAATCTTAAAAGCATTCAATGTATAACAGCGCTTATTCTGGTAAATATTCCACAGGAGGATAAGGTATTGAAAAAGGAATGTGCAATTTCAAATTATTCAGCTGAAATTTTATCTTTCAAAAATAAAAGCTAAAAAAAATATATATCAGAAATAATAAAATTTATTCAATTTCTAATTTACGTGTTTTAAGAATAGGTGAATATCATTAATTCTTAAGTACTCCTTTATTGAATTTTATTTGCTTGTGTTTTTTTTTCCACCAGATTAATAAGGTAAAAATTGTGACATTCTTAAATTTGATATTCATTCAGCCTTACATCTGCATTATTTTTTTTACCAATTTCTTTTAGTCACAAATTCAACTATACATTAAATCCCTTTTTTTAAAAAATATTTCAATTTAATCACCTATTTAATTTATAAATCTAGAAAATAATTAAATTATGTTGTCAGTGCAATTAAAAAGAAATATGATCAAAATTTTTTTGTGGAAGCAGTATTTTTTGAATTTTTATTGTTTAACAGATTCATTTTGTATTTGTAATTGTTTCAGGCTGGATTACGTGTTCAAATAAGGAAAAATTTGACATAGATTATAATAGAATTAGAATTTCTATTTAATTTATAAATGTTATTACATGTTTTCTATGTATCAAATTGTTTTTCCTTAAACTCCTATCTTGTCCTTTAATAAAGAATTTTTATGCAATTTTTGAAAAAATATTTCGTTCGTAAAATATTTTCATTTTTTAAAATAAATTTTCATTTAACTTTCATCTCTTTCTATAAACTATTTGATGTATAGTTAAAAATATGATTATAGTTACTACTAAACATGAATATTAGGTTTAAAATTTCTTAAAAATATATATTTACCCTAATTTTTAAATAATTAACTTGAGAAATAAATTTATTTGGTTTTCAATGTTTTGTACTATTAAGTATAATCCTCTTTTATTATTTAAAAAATTTTATATTATACAAATACTGTTTATTGACTTTAGTTTCTTGGTGAATTGAAGTAAATATTGAATATTAATTCACATTTTCATACTGTACCTGAACTACATAGAAAGGATTTTCTTGAAATGAAATCAGATTAGTTATCAAAATAAAAATAATATTTAATCAACATTTTTAAATTCGCTTAAAAATTAAAATTTGTGTATCAAAAATTATTTATTTCAATTATTTTAAATGCATTGTGTTATAGAATGTAAATAAAGTTTTTTTTGCATCAATTTGTTTACATTTTTTATGCTTAAATTTAGATGTAATTAAATTTTATAACAAGAAAAAGAGATTATAATTTTCGTAATATTATATATTGACTACATGATATATATAAGTTTGTAATTTTGCTTTGAACTTTGTATTAATACTATATTACTTTACAAAACTTTTTTTTATAAATTTCTGTCTCTGTAATAATGTGATATTTGTTGTTTACAGAATTATTTACGTTTTAGTTTCTTAAATATCTTATATTTTCGATTTTTTATTTGACATGACCCATTTGTTTTAAAATTATTAAATTTACATTCAAATGTTTGCGAATGTATGCAATATACTAATACTATTATAATGTATTATAATACTAATGCAAAATATACTAATACCCTATTCAATAACTTTAATAAACCGTTCTGATTTATTCTTTAAATTATGTAAAAATAAAATAATTGGATGAAATAAATTTAAAAAATAATTATAAATAGTGAAGTAAAAATAATTATAGGAAATTATGTAGGCTATTTCAAATAAAGGCACTTGAAAATAATTCTTGAATAGAGATTGTACAGCAATATAGTTCAAAAAATAAAATAACCAACTTTTAATTTTTTTTTAATACTTAATACTTGTAATGAATGCAAATTACGTCAATTGTTCGAAAAAATTTTAATGGAATGAAATGGATATTTGGTGTTTAGACTGTAATTATTATTTTGAAAATTATGGTTTGATTTGTAATTTTATATGAAATATTCTATTCAAAATGTAAACATTGCTTTGCTTTGTTAGGCTTTTAAATATTTTTATTCTGATGAAATGATTCTAGTTTTCGTAAGTATTACATAGTGCCTTCGTTAGAAGTCAGATCTATACTTTTGCTTGATAAATTCTAGAACCTATTTCTCATTTCCTTTCTTATATAAAGTTCTGTTTAAAATATTAAACTCTTGTGATAAGACTGAATGTCGAAAAGAGCATTTTTTAAAATATATTTTGATATTATAATAATCAAAACTTTCAATTGATTAAAGTTGAGAGATGTTTTTAACACCAATTTCAATATTTTTGATTCAATACATATCTGAATATGTAAGAGAGCAGTTTTCTCTTTGTGCAAAATAAATTTTTGTTTTTGATTTTAGAATCCCAAAATTCCTCGATATTTCTTGTTAAGCTAATATTAGACATTAAAATTGTTATCGATATACTTCAATCAAAAATTTTTGTTACAGATTTGAGTTGTTTACATAATTTAGTAACTAAATAAATTTTAAATAAAGATTCAAGAAAAATATTCTAAACATTTAATGTTATTTTCACGTGACGTCGCAGTATATTTCTACATTCTTCATAATAATGTACTTTTCAGAAATTTTGAGAAAACTAAGTCAATACATTTATAACACATTTTGTTGATTTAGTTTAAATCTTCAAAAAAAAAAAAAGCATTAAAACTGGAAGTACTGAAAACATATATACAAGAAAAAGGACTTAGTTCTTAATCTCTAATCAAATATTAATGTGTCCAACATTGTCCTTAATATGACTTGATATTTTGTATGTAAATTGTCCTTTCATTATTGATGTTTCTTGAACAAAATAATATAATGTGTTTGACAATTTCCAGTGTTTAATGAATGACTTTTTATCAATAATATCAGTGGGAATCTGTTTGCTACAGTATTTTGATGACCCTTATACAATCAAAAATGTGTTTATGAATATTCAACCATCCATGCTTAATTTTATCTCCCATTCCCATTCAGAGCTGGCAGTCGAATGACTCGTGTTTTGGCCTTCAGTTTAACAGTTTTTAGGGGCGAATCCTAGTTTCAGCTTGGATTTGTTACTAGCTTGGAGTCCATTTAAAACTTTAGGCCCCTGTCTAATTAAACCTCATGTGCACAATGTGACTGTTGAGAAACACACAAACCAAACCTATCTGATTCAATTTTTCTTCTCTGCTTAGATTTCTTAGGTTTGACGTAAAAGTGTGTACCCTTTGCTTTGCAAAGAATTTTGCAATAAAATTTGGCGAAAAAAATTAAAATTTTTGGCAACCCTGGTACTTAATTTAGTTTTTGTACAGCGACAGTGGTCATTTTGTTAATCACATTTTAGCGCCTATCTTGGCGTTAAAATTATTTCCAAAAAGTCAAGGGGCAACCGATTGTAAACATTTACCGATTCCTTTATGTGTGTGTGTGTATGTCTGCTTAAAGGAATATTTTTGGAAATATAAATTTTCAAGCTTGACAATTGTTTTTAACACCAGTAGTTCTTTAAACTTTCAGGAAGCGCTTGCTGTGTTTCCAACTCTACTAGCCATAAATATATTTACATATATTCTAAGGATTTTAAATAGTTTTTTTTTATTCTGAAATTTGTGTTTAAATTTAAATTTTAAAAAAAAATGCTTTCTAAAACCGTTTGAATTTTTTATTTGATGGATTAAATTTTACTACTTAAAGTAGATAGACTTATATTACATTTTATATATATGTATATATATATATATATATATATATATATATATATATATATATATATATATATATATATATATATATATATATATATATATATATATATATATATGTATATATATATATATATATATATATATATATATATATATATATATATATGTATATATATATATATATAAATCAGTTAATTTAGATTATATATTTCTTATTTGTGCATTTTTTTCCTTTCATTTGTGTGTATTGATAATGATATAAGATTATTTTACTTTTAATAATACTTAAAGTCATACTTTTAAAAATTACTTGTTTTATATGCACTTATTTCAGTGTATTAGCATATTTTTTACTGGCTTTATAAAATTGAAAAAATTACATTAATTTTAGATATGATATTAAAAATTAAATCAATCCGTAAACTAATTGAATGTATCTTTATATAAGATGCGTTGAATAAAATTTCAATGTGTAACTTAGTTGCACAGCAATCGCATAAAATTCTTCTGTAAGACAATAACACAAAATTGATATGTATCAAGAATAAATCTTGAAAATGTACTGAAATAAGAAATGTGGTTCAATTAGTTTATACTAATTAAAACTATCTATAAGACTTCTTGGCATTATCAGTTTAAAGAGAGTTACTGGGAACTAAAATAAGTTTGTGGTTAATTGGAAGTGCCCCTTGATTTTATACAAAAGTATTTTTGTGACACATTGCGGAAACCATTTTGAATTCATGATTTTACATCGAAGTTCAATTAACAAAGAAAAGAATGCTATGAGGGATGTCGATAGCTTATATTTAGATGTAGGCAATGAAATAAAACCGTTACTACAATTTCTTTCTCCTTCTTTTGATAGTTGAAGTTCAGCACCGAAGGTTTATTAGCATGTTTACAAGACTTCACGAAAATGGTTGTAAGAAGCGTCCTGCAACCATATTGCGCAAATACACTGCCTGACATTGAAAATGCAATATCAAAAAGCATAGACTCGAAAATTATGCAAATTTCAGGGTAAACACACTTTATCGAGCTATCCAAATGATGTGAAATGTACAGCTGTCTTGTGCAAGTAGGATGCTCACCATTTATTGGTGCTTGGAAAATAAATGCTGAGAGTTTGTTCTTTTCGCAAAAACGCCTGTAATTTCAGAGAATGCCAGACCATCGTCGACAGAGTCACTTCTAGCAGACAGGCGAGTTTACGAGGGGCATGTTGATCGGACTGTGAAGAGTATGTTGGTCTTTACGGAAAATCGCAGCTGGCAGACAGCTGGACGCGTCCACAGTGCATGGGCTGCGGCGAAAATGGTTGGAACAAGGAACTGTAAAACGTTTGCGGAGTGCTGTTGCAGTAAGAGTGACATCAGCACGGGTGGATCGACGGTCCAATGGGAAGGGTTAGCGGCTCGGCAAAGCAGGTCTACCGAAATTCTTCAGCATATGCAAGACACCCTGGATGCTCCTATATTGAGCAAGACCTTCTACCCTCGATTGGCAGCTAGTGGCTTGCGCTAATGGCGCCTGTTAAGAAGATTGCCGTCGACCCCACATCATAGACGCCAACGTCTGAAATTAGAACGATGTAGACTACAGGGGAGCTGCTCAGATGAGTCACGTTTCTGTTTCTTCACCGATAGTCATCCCGTACGTAGATGCAGGTTCAATCCTGCTGCAATTGTGGATTGCCCCATCGCGCGACATCTTTGCATCATGGTTTAGTCCACCATTGCGTAGGATAATAGGTTGTCTCTAATTCATACTCACGGCTCTGTGACAACGCAACGTTACGTGGATGACATACTATGGCCGGTAACACTCTCCTACCTTCAGGGGGTGCTCTATGCCATTTATCAGCAGAATAACACCCGACCGTACATCGCTCGCCTCAACCAACATACTCTACTGGCCACCAGATCTCTCACCAATAGAACACGTTTGGGATATGATTGGACATTTGTAGACCCTGCCACTGCCTCCTTCAGAAGACGCTCTTTGACAAATGTTTGACAGGGAATGGAGTCATTCCTCAGGACCCCGTCCGCACTCTCATTGACTGTGTACCTAGACATGTTGCTTCGTGTATCGCTGTCCACAGTGGTTCTAGAACATTCTGACTGGACCCTGTTCTCACTCTGTGTTATGCATATCATTTCGAAATACAGATCATTTATTGTTCGTTGCTGTCTCTGTCTGCCGGGTTTCTGGCAAATCCTTCTTAGGTGTTACATTTTCAATGTAGGGCAGGGTAATTTATGTGTTATTCATTATGTTTACGAAAAGGCTTAAACTATATTAAAGTTTTCAGTGGAAAAATATCTCCTTTGAATCGAAATGTTGGTTTCAAGCATTAATACCTCTGTACAACTCTTGTACATTTTTGCTTGTAATCGAATGTCTGTGTCAAAATATAGGCTTTAAACTTCATATCATTATATATCATTATCAAACTTCATCGAAAATAAGAACTTCATAAGAAGATATATATTATACATATATTCTGTACTTAACTGAATCTTTCAATTTGTTAATTTTATGAATGTACCAATTTCTTAAAACAATTATTGTCATGATTTTACTTAACTATACGTTATTTACTGAAGGTGAATTTTATGGTATTTACTGAAGGTGAATTTTATGGTATTTACTGAAGGTATTTTTCCTTCATTACTAGAAATCATCGTATTATTTTCATATCTTGGTCCTTCTGTATAACCTCTAATTTCTTCTTTTCTTCTTAATTAGTGAATGATTAGTTAACGAAAGTACATAATTTAAAAATATGATTTGTGTACTTATATTTAATCATAAATTGAATTTCTTATTAAATTTCAACAGATTTTTTATTAATAATTGTAAGATAACATGCACGCAAGGAAACGAATAAAATTATATTCTTTCATTTAATTAGTTAATTTTTACACATACTATTTGAAGTATTTGTGTTATAAAGAAACTTATATTATGATGAAGTAATTAATTTTTTCAATTCTATTTATATTAACTATTTTAGGAGTAGTTTAAAAAATATCTTTCATGAGCCATCTTATAAAATTACTCCACATAAAGAAAATAACTATCAGCAGATTAATTTTTTTTTGGAATCCAAGCTTTTAAGAACTTAGTAAATTTTTTTTTGTTAATTGTTTTTTCGTGTTATATAAGTTATAAGGTCATGAAATGTTTTGCTCTTGGATAAAATAATCATTTTCTATTATTATCTTTATGAAAAAAGAAGTAATTAAAGAATTAGCCGAATAGATTAGAGAAGTATCGTTTGTTCCTCTAGCTAATACTGAAGAAAAATGGTCGGGTATAGGGTTTAATCACAGATTTTTGAAAAGTTAATTATAAATTGAAATAGCCATCCAAGAAAAATCAGGTTTGTAAACCTAATAAAGAATTAAATTTAATTGTTCTTCCGGATTTCACATGAAAACTAAAGGTGGAAAATAGATGTTGATATAGATGTAAGAATAATTCCAAATTGTTACAATGAATTCTCTTTTTTACGAGCTTTTAAGGAGATTTTAAATAGTTCGTAAAATAGAAAAATGAATGTTAGCAATTAAAATTATTTTTCTTTACTGAACATCTATTTATAAACAAAATATCACGAGAATAATTAGCTTAGTATGCGCTATATGAGAAACAAGGGTAAAAATAAAGTTCATGCGTAAAAACAGTTTTTCAATGATGAAAAATCAATCAAACTAATCTTATTTTTTCTGCTGTAAGACTACACTTTTAAAAACACATTTTTTCTTTTTTTTATGTATAAAAGCATTTACTGTTTTTTTTTTAAATTATCTCAATTTTGTTAACCCTTCATCTGCTTGTTTAAAAGACGGTCACAGCAATACGAAATTTTTTTCTTATTTAATATCGAAAAATTCTTCTTATTCTCATTTATTTTGTACTCAATCATTTAATCACCTGGGAGTTCTTACGTACAAAATACATTTGAATCGACACCATAAACTCCTTGAAATGAGATTTGGGGAGCAATGGGTTTCTTTATCAAAGATCATGAATCTACTCATCTTCACTCAAGTCGGCCAATAAATATTTTGGGATTTCTTCAATTACCGCATATTAATAAAGCCTAGATATATAGTTTTTCTGCAATGCCATTTCAAGTATTATGTATTACGCATTACGCCTGGCACATCGATTTCATAAAGGATCAAATAGCCATGATCAAGAAGCACGATAAAGAAGCCATGATCACTTCTTGCAAAAATACCTTCTGATATTTGCATTTGAAGCCATCGATTATTCGGTGCATTGCCTGTAACATATGATTTAGATTAAACAGGAGAAATTCCCCGCAAATTGTTTAAAGAAAACTCGAAATTTAAACATCAGATGTGCAGTTTCTAAAATTTGATTGATCAACAATTTTTCTATTGAAAACGTTTATTCAAATTTCTCAACCATGAATAAAAAATTGAAGAATTATAATTAAAATAAGTGAAACTGCCGAAAGAGGCAGAAAATAAAAAATAAAAAAAATACATAAATAAGATTCAGAATTTTAGTATGTAAATGAGAATTAAAAGTATCATTGCATTCAAGGGATCATGTTAGAGATCAGCTACTAGTTCGTAAAAAATCGTGGAATGTCTCAAATTAGTGGTTTGTAAATACGAGGGGTCTACTGTATATATTTGAATCCATGTGAAATCAAAACTATTTTTTGACATCCGCACACAGCTACGAAGAAGAAACTTGATTTTTACTTATTGTTTAAAATGTTAATAAGTTCCTTATCAAACACCACACAGGTTATAACCATGATCAAATGATAAGATCAAGATGTCAAATTAATCTTTTCACCCCATATTGTGCTTATGTAGTCAAGTCCCATTAATATTTAACATTCATACAAAATGTTCTTTGATTGTTTAAAAAATTTAATTAAAATTGTCTTCTCTAATAATCAATATTCCATTATCATAAACTGGAGTAGCACAGTATTGCATAAGTGAGGAACATCCTCTGAAATATAATGCTTACGAACAGAAATGCATAAATTTAGTAATCAATAGAAATCGATATCCAATCACTATGTTAGTTTTAGTTGTCTAACTTTGACCGAAATTCATAGTCTTTTCGTGTATAGGCCACACAGACATTGTGTCGCTAAGTGAAAACAATATGACGATCGCACTATTATTGAGTGTCAGCATCGTGATCCTTGTTGCATATCCTGTTGATATTCAAACAGAAGCTAACAAGGTAAGCTATAGTTTCTTCAAAATGAAGTTACGATTTGAGTGTCATATCATGATATATTCATTATATGGGCTTCTAACTAAAACTAACTACTGTATTTATTAAGGCTTGTAGACTTGATAAGTCAGAGGAGTTTTCGTAGTCATGTCCTACTTTCTTGACACTATCTTTCAACAAAGCAATACAGAACTAATACGAACTCTATTGAATTTCCTCGATATAAAAGTTGTTCAACTCTATTATTAGTTTGGGAATTTCCTTAGCTGGATATGCAGGAAAGAATATAAAGATTACCAAGAGAAAGGATTGTTTCATCACTTTTTAGCCATTACGATTCAGTAGAAGAGTTGAAGTTGCATGTGGTGAAATTGTTGAATCTGTTTCTCAAGCTTAATCCGACTCGATGCTCAGCAAACTTACACTCGTTGAGGATGAACTTTCCATATTAAATTTTACACCTTATATATTCCAAAATATTTCAATTTTAATTATTTGTTCTTCACTAAATATAGAATATGTGCAGAAAATATAATTTTTCCGGTTTCCTTATTTGCAAAAAATAAACATATCGCCCAAAACTTCTGAAAACTTTTCCCAAAATTCAAATAAATAGAAAGCACTAAAAAATTCCTTTAAAAATTGCTTTCAAAAATTGGTTTATACATTACGTGGTGTTAAAATTAGGAATCTGCTACTTGCTTTCCTTCTTTACGTAGAAATTTTAATTTTTAGCAAAAAATGTACGAAATGTATAATTTTAAGCAAATTAGAACACTTCCTATTATTCTAAATATTAAATTAACATTGACATTTTATTGGCATATTGCTCAGAATTCAATAATCTGTGTGACATTTCAAAGTTTCTTAATGAATTGTTATTCTGAGAATTCTGTGAATATATCTATTCCTTACAAAAAAAGTCATAGAAATGAAGTCAGACTATGAATTCTAGTGGAGAAAAGTCTGGTCAAACAACTACAAAGAAGAGGTCTCAGGTGTTGAGATAAATGCAGCGAATCTCGAACTCAATAGATTCCATTAATGATATCAAGTGTTATTAAACATTCCAGTTCTGTGGATTAAAGAGTCAAATGTTGATTTATCTTAAAGGTAGCATTGATAACTGGACCTCCCAGATAGTAATAGATGAATAATATTGTGTTGTTTATGCATAAATATATGACTGATTTAAATCCATTGTGTGAATTTTAATTGCATTTATTATTCAAAGTAGAACCAGAAAACCATTAAAATTTTCAAAGTCCTGACTTAAATATCTTATCAGAAAATCATATAATTATTGTACGAGTATCTAATCTTAAAATGAAAAATTATGTGATTTATATTTGTATTTAAAAATTTTCTTATATTTTAACTATTTTGGAAGGGAACTTTAATAAAAAGAAGGTACGTTTTTACTAAAATGGTTTTAAAGTAAATGTTGTGTTGCATTCGTAGATCCTTCAGTGATTCTTAATAAAATAAACTATTTGATCTTCATTTTAAGTTAATTAATGTTTTGTAATGAAATTCGTGAATAGTTTCCCATTACAATTTTTGAGAAGGTATTTTCTATTAAATTTCATATCAGAAATTTACAAATATTTATTTGATTATCTACTCAAAACTAATTTATAGCTAGTAAATAAATAAAGTAAACCATTGTATCACAGGCATCCATGGACATTAAATAGAAAGTATATCACAGTACAGGAAAAAAAATAAAATCATGAAGGATTATATGCGAATTTTAATTCTTTGGTACGAGATGGAAAAGGCATGAAAAAGTGTTTCAGAACAATATTTTGCTTCCGTGCACATGACAGAAAACAAATTGTTACGAAGTACGAGGCAAGATTTTCTGTCAGGCATGTGGTCGCCTCGAACAGATAAGACCTCTTCACATTTGAAGTGTTGAAATAATAGATACAACTTTGGATGATGCTGTTCCATTTTTAAAGAAATAATAGTTATATTATTCCAAATGTTAAATGAACATTTGGCATCATTGACATTTCCAGTCCCTTACCATTAAAAAAAAATTGGTCTTGCATATATGTGTCCTCTGAAGGAACCACAAAATTTCCTGATCTATTTTAAAACTGTAATGCCCGTTAGTCATTCTACATGCTAATTTTTATTTTTTTATATTTTTAAACACATGTTGTCTTCAAAATGAAATGCGTCACTTTCATTGAATGCTTTCATTAAAATAATCTCCACTGACTGTTGCATGAAACACGAGGTAAGATGTCTTTATTTCATGCTTTTGCGCTGTCAAATAGCCTTGCCAAATAGCATGTTGGGTCGTATACCTAATTATATTGATTCCAATCAGTACCATGAACCTACTCGGCTGCTATGATCTTTTCCCGGACAAATAGGGGTTTATTTCATTTGTCCCTTTCATTCTATATCATAAGCATTTATTAATAAAGCATGAATATATTCAGTTCTCAAGGTGTCTGAAGTCTTGCGAAATGCAGAATACTACGTATATAGAAACCATCCTGATAAAGCTTATTTCGGATTGTTTGATTTACAACCTTTTACTCTTGTTACATAGCAAATTTGTATTTCCGAGGCCTGTTTTGCCTCTATGAGTTATTAAGAACTTGTTGCAATTATCTTTATCTTATGATATCAAATGGAAAATTTCATTTTACAGCATCTAATATTTCCTTTACTTCAAATCAGTTCCACTTCTTACTTTTCAACAGCATCTCCACACTTCTTAGTGTTTGCCCCGATTCAAGATTTCCAATAATACGCTAAATAATGGATTTCATTTAATCATATCTTAATATTTTTTAAAAAGGAAAAAACGTTTTTCCAAAATAAAAGTTTAGCAAGGGAAATATATAAGCAAATGAAATATATAATTGTTTTTATTTTTTGTCAGTTATAATATTATCATTGTTAGACAAAATTTGGTAATGTACTAATTATTGTAAACATGTACCACTTGCAAATGAAATTAAGTATTCAGCAGTAATTTAGGATAGAAACATACTGAAAATTTAAGTATTAAGGGAAGGCGTAATGATAAACAAATTCGCTTAAATTCCCTAAGGGAAGTTATTATATATTTTTACGAAAATTATATACATATAAGTTTAATTTCAATGTGAAAATCTATTTGGATTTTTTTTTCAAATTAACTCAAATTGTAGCTTTTTATAAGTGTATGCTTATTTATAATTTATGGATTTTCTAATTCTAAATTAATATAATACACCAAATGACAATGTTGATGTTGAGAAAAAATTAGAGCTTAAAATTTTATTGGTGCTGACTACAACTAGTCATGAGGTTTTCTGTTTGTTAGTATTAACTTATTACTTATGGTATCGTGTTTGTAACAACTATCCAAGCATTGTGTTTCTACTATTGGTAATCGGACTATATATTTTGAATTTTCAAATATGATTGCTTCCCCATTAAATCATTTCAATTGGAAGCAAATAAAACTATTGGATGTTTGATCTGTGTGGAAAAATTAGAAAGAAAAGATGAAAAGGATATGAAAATTGGATCAAATGACTTCTAGCTTATGATAGTTGATATGAAAATCGCATCGTTCAGATACTTGCTTTAAAAATAATTTTAATAAAAATAATTTTCTGACAGAACTCATTTTTTATTATAATGAAACGTGCGGCAAAAATATTGGTTAATTTGGATTTTTGTTACAAATTTTGATTGCATAGCTCTGCAAATATTAATTTTAATATTGGTTATAAAAATAATTTTCTTTCCTTAATTTTCATCGTCCATATTGGCTGCGAAAGGGGAAAATGTATTTCCCAATCGAAGGCAAAAAAGAGAAATACCTGGAAGATGCCGGAATCGCTTCCCTTTCACTTTCAGTCTAACCCTTATACCAATGACCGACATACAGAGGAATTCAGAAGGTTTCTAACCCAGCAACCCCCTTTCCATTTCATCCACTTTTTACACAACTCCAGCGCGAAAGGTCTCTCTTTGCCCTACCCTCAGTACTTGGGTCTCTGACCCTGGTGTAAAAAATGGCCCCCACTGCGGTGGTTCCCCTCCAAAAAACTCACTTAAAAAGTGCTGCCGTTTCCTTTGCATTGTTAGCAGAGATAAATATTAGGGGGTGCTAAAGGGTGAAAAAGAAGGGATATTTCATTTTCAGTGGGGCAAGGTAAAGGGGTTTCGTTTCGAATAACGGTGAAGGTTGGAGAGTTGTTTCCTGTCCCACATAAGGTTGTTGTCCTCAGGTGTTTGTCTTGGTGGAGGGTGTTTTAAGCAATCACATATCGCCCTCTGCGTCTTTTCCGGTGTCTTGAAGATGTCTTGAGGGTATCTCCATCCCAAATAATTCGCTCAGATGCGTCTTTCGGTGTTGAGTCTTGTGACTTGAACTGAGGTCTCTTGTGAAAGTAAGTCATATGGAATTAATTTCACTTTATTATTACTTTTTTGTTTTTGATTTCTTTGGATAAGGATATTTTTGTACATTATTTTCTTTGTCTAAGAGTTAATGATGGAAAGATATAACAATTAATTTGCATCTTAATTAAGATATAAATAAATTAAAATCACATAATGCGTAACTTGGAACAATACGGTATTAAAAAACTGCTGTGCATTTCATTGCATTGAATTTCATAATAGAAAATACTTCTTAAATTTTAAAAATATTTAATCAGTATAATTTTTTATCTTATTTAATCTTATGATAAATTATAATAAATTAGGTACTTTTTATTTGTTAAATTTTAAAATGCATTTGTTTTTATTTTGATGCATATGATTTGTGAAGTCAAAGGATCAATATTCATTTCTAAATAAACTTCTGCGATCGTTTAATTAAAATTTATTTAAATTATACTTTTCTATAAATAAAAGTTTTTTCATGAAACAAATTGCTATAAGATTTAGAGTAATATATGAAAAAACGCTTTCCCAATATGACTAATAATCTACAATGGGAATATAATTTATATATATATATATATATATATATATATATATATATATATATATATATATATATATATATATATATATATATATATATAGCATATTATATGATTTATCTATATACCTTTAGATTTTAATGCTTTCCATTTGCTCATTTTAATGAATTTCTAAGGTGTAAGTATATATATATATATATATATATATATATATATATATATATATATATATATATATATATATATATATATATATATATATATATATATATATATATATATATATATATATATATATATATATATATATATATATATATATATATATATATATATATATATATATATATATATATATGTATGTATGTATGTATGTATGTATGTATGTATTCATTATCGTATTGTTTGTAATATATTCAATAGTTGTTTGATTTAACGTGATAGTTTGTTCTAATTAATATACCTGTGTAAAAAATATGTAATTTTTGAATTCGTATTATAAAAAACGCTATTAGAATATGTATGAGCTATTATATTAAATTCTAAATTGCTATTTATATATGCATATAATTTTCGAATTATCATCATTTTAATTAAGAAAGGTCGAAATTTTATTCATATTACTTAAGTTTTGCTCTATGAAAAATATGTATTTTTGAGAAAAGAAAGTTTTCAGAATATCTGTAAAGAAGAACTTTACTCCTTGATTTTCAATGCTTGAATTATTTCCAAATATAATTCAGGTATTGTATACAAAATATTTGCATGTACCTTTAGTGCAAACGGTTTAAAGGAATTTTTTCATTTAAAAAATTAATGCATCTTTTTTTCTTCTATATTTTCTGTTATTTAGTTCAAAATATAAACCAAATTTTTTACTGATTGAATTACAACCATTTGTGAAAAAGTTTATCCTAAATACTTTGTTATCAAGAAGTATTAAACAAAAATTATAATTGAAATCCATTAATAATAATTATAAAAAAAATTTTTAACCCATCACTCTCAAATAGCTCTAAAAAATTAGCCTCTAATCGTGAAAGACACACAAATTCGTATTGTAAAAACAATTTATCTCTGCAAGATTATTAACTAAGTGCTAAAATTATTTAAGTATGTGTTTTAGGGACATTATTTTGATCATTGAAAATATGTTGAATAATTAACCAATGACTCTTTCATTCTTTCATAGTCAAAAATTACTCAATTAGGATATTATATGTGTATATATATATATATATATATATATATATATATATGTGTATATATATATATATATATATATATATATATATATTGTTGTTGATGCATTTTACGGTGAATATAATTTTTATTCATTGTAGTAATTAGTTGTTGTGAGGTCCTACTGCTGAAACTGCTTAATTCGGATAATGAAATAAAATCTGACAATGAAGCAGAGCAATTACCATATTTTATTAATGGCTAATCTGATTGATTGTTCTAAATATTAGTGTTATTTGTATTCTCCAAAAAAACTCCTTGTGAAGTAAATGCTGCTAAATATGTATAAATCGAGTGTGAAATTACTCAACCTACTATTACGAAGCACACGCGACTTTTAATAAATGGGTTTAGATACTTTATAACACACTTAAGGAATAAATACCAAACGATCCGTAAGAAGGGTCCCATCGGAGGCCCCGTTCTAACTTTCTGAAAAACGCAATTAATGTACCTATTTATATATAATGACACTATTTCCAGTTCGAAAACTGCCAGCTGTTCCGCACAGAACAAAGATAAATGATCTATTGATAAGGTGAACAGTTGCAAAGAAAAGAACTAACGGTGGTAAAAAAAAAATGGCGGAGTGAAATAGAGGTATCAAAAATATCACCTTAGAAAACCATTAAGGGTAATTTTGCAGGGGGCCGTGTAGGTTTAAGTATGTGTGTCTTTGCTTGATCTATTGCAGTTGGTGGTTTGAAATGTATCCTGGACACCTCGTACTTTCTCCTGCAACTGTGTGAGGAATTAATTCTCCAGGAAGCAGGTTTCACAGATAAGTAAAAATAGCAATGATGAAAGAAATGAGTGCTGCGGAGCTAGTTTAAGTGTAGAAATTTGGCTGACAAATGTGCTTGAGACTCGCCATGTTTTAAAGTGCATCCTTTCAAGAAACATGACAGATCATATGTTCACCTTACTCTATTTTAATAATTAAATGTATATTAACTATTTAGACTTCACTTACAAGGTATTACTTAGCTTCTTGCAACTTTTACTTTTTTCTCTAAATTAAATTTATATTTGGTTTTTGGAATTCTATTGATAGCATTTGTTGGTAACTAAAATAATATTCCAGAAAATTTCTAAGAAAACTCTTTAAAAACCATGGAATTTCAAAGAATAAAAATATATAAATTATAAAATCATACTGAATTGCCAAAAAACTTGTAATAAAAATTAAATATTTTTACTCATAAATATTAATATAGAAAAAAAAATATTTTGATTTGCTCTATATGAAGTTTAGAGAAGAGGGTACTTTACTCCCAAATCCATCGCTTATTATTTCGAGGGAAAAAAATGAATTAATGTGCTAAGCTGTCTCAGTTTATCATGATCAAAAGACAAGGATGTAAAAAGAAGTCTGAACACTTAATAATCAGCAACATGATTTATTCTGAGTATTAATTAATAGGTGAAAGGTTTTTATATTAATTTGTACTCATTTCTATGTGAGCACGATGCACTAAAACTACAGGTATGTTTGTAATCTCTTCACTAGGGTCTTCCAGATTTAGTCGTATTCCTAGAGCGTGATAAAAAAAAATCTTATGACCAGTATCATATTGTGTTTATAATAATAATTTTTATGAAGCTTAGTATTATCAGCATAAATATCTTATAAATCTTTAATTCAGAAATTTAATTAATTTATTTTAAATATTATAACAATTTAATAATATCTCAAAATGTGCCTTGCCGAATATAAATTTTATAGTTCCCATTACAAGTTATATACAAATGTCTCTGAAAATGTCACACCTTTTCCCCTTTAAATATTTCTTATATGAACGTTTTTATGTGTGATAGTTGTGGGTGGAAAGCGTGGATATATTGAATGATAGAGATCAATGTTTATAATATTTAAATTAATCTTTGTTTAGAGTAAATTTTTCGTTATTAAGTATCATAGTTTTCAATAGTATTTTTTAAAATATAATACTGGAATGCTATAAGTACTATTATGGAGTACTTATATTACAATAATTAGTTATTTGGGATGCATTATAAAGACATTCGAAGATGTGTTATTTTGTTAGAACTTCAGTTTTGAATATGAAATTATAGAGAAATAAATATTTCCTTGTTTTTGTATATCTCTTTCAGAATAGGTGAATCTATTCTGAAATTTCTAAAACTTTTGTTTTAGAGGAATAGTGACTGCATTCCCTGATTTATTTATATTTGATGCGTAAAAAAAATTATTACTTTCCTTCCTTTGATCAAGGGGATTCCTATAAATATTGTATTAAGCTTTGATTAAATTTTTACCACATTCTTTTCATATCATTATATCTGATAGACGTGTCCAATACTGAACAGCTTTTCCTTTTAATTATGAATTCAGATATCGTTACAAACTTAAAAAGTTGCATATTTTATATGAAAATTTATAGTTCTGCGGAAAGAATTATGGCTTCCTTACCATGATTTCAACACTGGAAAATCACAAGAAAATAAACTGTTATTATGGTTCTCCTTCTATCGATCTAAACTGGAATCCGTGGATTTTGAGAAGACTTGCTTTGATTTTAATTTAGTTAGTATTATTTAGGATTTTATTTTCTATTTGTCTAATGCCAGAAATAGATGTTTCAAAAGAAACTGTATTTGAGCATAAATATGTCTAAGTTCTTATCATCCAATAACAATGTAATATTTTGTGTTGAATTTTTTTTGTAACTGTTAATATATTTATCATTTTAACTTCAATTAACGAACCCATTTTAATTCAGTGATTTATTAATGACTATTACTGGAAGTTTCTGAGAAAACTTTTTTTTTTTACATCTGTGAATATATATATATATATATAGATAAATGCTCATCAATTTATAAAATTATATAATCTCAGGAACTTATGTTATTTTGATCTGAGAGCAGACACACGCATAGAATTGTAGTCGATTTAATTATATTCGAGGCATCACCCAACTGGGCAAAAATAATCAAGAGAAAAGCCGTATTCGATGCAAATGTGCGCTAGAAGTAGCTTGAGTGACGCCCCTTTATTTTAGCTTATGCGTGAAAGGCGTGCAGGTAAATATTAATGATTTCTCGAGGAGGGGGGAGGGCACACGATAAAAAGAGTCTCACGATGCAAATTTATCGCACCACTAATTTATTCGGTATCTCCCTTACTGCTGACCTATCGCGTCTCAGCTTCGATTATCAATTACCCTTCCACACGCACCGGTGCTTGGGCTAAACGAAATCGTGATGAAGCCGCAGCTAGAAGAAATTGCTACCTCAAGCTCTGAGGAAAGGATCGCCAAGTGGGGTCTCAGAGGACATCCCCACCTTCACTCTAGTGCAACTGGCAAAGGGAAATTTTTATTTAAAGAAAAGATTTTTACACCCACAGACATACAAATATTTATTCACTTTAGTGAAAGAGAGAACATAAGAAAACATATTCAGCTTATTAAGGTGAACTGATTGTAAATTATACTTTTTATTAAAAGATTTCCTAAATAAAGAAACTTAATCGTTTAAGATTTTTGAGTAAATTTAAAAACTATAAATAAAATTGCGTTAGATTAAGCAGATTCAAATGCTTAGTTTATGAGATTAGGTGCAATTAATTCAAGTTTTTTAAATTATTATAGGAAATGTGTTTATATAAAGTTCTAGATTTCGTTTTAAAATGAATTGAATAATAAATCTTGGTTAAATTTGGTATCTGAAATTCTGGAAATTTAACTGAAAATAATGTTGCATTGTTAAAAATTGATGTATTTTTGTTAATGAATTTAAAATTATAAATTATTTAAGTTTTGCAAGCATACTTTACAGAACAATTTCACACTCTTTTGTTTCCGTGAATAAGTTTTGAAATAAGTTAAAATAATTAAGTTTATTTTTAATTTGAAATAAATTATTTTATTGTGGCTTGAAATTAATGTCAAAAGAATTTTAAGTGTGTCACTGCTTATTCAAAGTCAAATTTTTAAATAATGTTAAAAGAATTGTGGATACATGTATTGAGTAGGTTTTAAAATAAACTGCAGCTGTTAAGCTGAAAAACATTTCCTCAGCATTATCTTAAACATGTTTATTAAATAATGTTGGGAAAGAAAATCCATAAAATTATTGTTTAAATTTAATTTGGAGTCAATTAATTTCATATTTAATATTGTAAGTAATATTCTCGTAAAACATAAAAAGCTGCAAGCAATATTGAAAGGCAAACTATTGATTTTTGTAAAAAAAATATTACACCTTTATGAAACTTTCTAAATGTTTTTTTTTTATTATTATCATTGAAAATGAAAAATTATTTTGTTAACGTATAAAAAAAGAACGTTTCTGTTATTATTTTTTCCAACTATAAGCTAAATTTCTGAAGAAAAATATATCTTCTTATGTGTATCAAAATCATAGAAGTTTTAATTCTGATTTTGATTACTTTATTCGTCAATATACTTTTAAATTCTTAAAAAAGTTAGAACGTAACAATTATTAATATTCCCAGAAAGATGAATATATTTCTTATCATACGGTTTATTATAGATTGAAATTGATACACACCTCTAAAATGGGCATAAAATTTAAGGAATTCAAACATTTTGAAACTTTTTTCCTAATTTTTAAAAAAAATCTTATTTAAATATCATTTAAAATGTCCTTCTAGTTTTTGAATAAGCAATAAAATTCTGCTTACATTTTAAATCACATGCATCTTTACTAATGTTAAATAAAAGTATTTAATATTATGCTATTTAAAATATTTATCTATATTTAAATATATGTACTGTTATCTAAAATTTTAATTTATGTGATGAATATTTAGGAATATTGCATAATCGATTTTCGACTTTAAAAATTAAATGCCAGTGTACAGATGTGCGTTCAGATTAGGATTAGCTTGCTTTCATCTCGGATATCTCATTTTTTACAAATAGAATTGAAAATTTATTATAAAATAATTATGTACGCACTCTTTCTTTACAACTCTCTCTGTCTTCGAATGAAACTATGATTTTCAGTACACTAAAATATTTCTTAACATACATGCATTTGCTAATTACATAAGAATACTATTCATTAGATGCTTATCTCGAAAAAAAGATAAATAAAATAAATCTATAATTAAAAATGATGCTCTCACTTTTCGCAGTTTTATTTTAACTAACAATAAATTTTTAAAATGTTTTAATCTATAATTTATGTGATGTTGTTAAACTAAAACTATTTGTTGAGTATATGTTCATGTGACTTTCAGGGGAAAACATGCATTGATGGTTCCAAAAAGCAATGACAAAACTTGAGATATGTGTTTAGAGCACTTAAAAACTTTTTATTTTCTCCTTCTAAATGTTTTTTTATCACTAAATCTGTAACATAGATCACAATTGTCGGGATCATACTCTAACAAATAAGTTCACTACCATATACTTTTAAGATCAGTTATTTAAACTCACTTTTAACTCCTAAATTGTTCTCTATCCCGTCCTCTTTAATCATCTAATGAATATTGGGTCATGATTTATACCAAAATTTAACACAGCTTACTAAATGTATGCTCTAATTCGAGTGATCAATATAAAAGCCAAGCAAAAGAAATCCCCAAGTAATATCTGTTTTTGCATTTCTCACTAAACCTTAATTAAAACGAATATGATATAACGTCGTTAGAGTAATGTGAATTTTAATTATGAAATTTACCCCCTTAACCGTCATCATTCATAATACACACTTATAATACCTAGAGAAGACACAAAATATTCTTTTTCCTCTCCTTTTAAAAGAAGAAGAGAAATTTCTCGCATACGAAAATTACTACCTGTCCGAAGATGGGCGTTCTCGAAAATCTTAACTCTTCTATTGCAAGTGGGCCCTTGAATCACTTGCCTATTATAAAAAGGAATCTTGGAGTCATTAATCTCAATATCTTTTAGCGAAAAATACTAAAAAAAGAAAAGAAAACGCGAATGTTTTGAAAAGTCAAAAATAAACAGCAAAAAAGTGAATTAAAATGAGAAAAATTATAGCTCGCATTTTTTTCGCTATCATTTTTATTTTCGTGTTTAATAAATTATACTATTTCGGTAAAATAAAGGTGTCCCATATGTATAATTTAATGGCTGTCTCTCTTTTTTTCTATGTAATTACAACGCCTATGGCCCTCACGTTAAATGTGGGCATGTTGAAAATTGACTCATAATTGACCCCTCGTATCTTGCATGCATATTAATGCTTACAGTGCATTTTAAACTTCACGTAGGCGATCAGATAATACGGTATAAAGCTCTGCTTATACCGTATTATTTTAATATATATATATATATATATATATATATATATATATATATATATATATATATATATATATATATATATATATATATATATATATATATAAAGTTTCTTTTTAACATTTAATGAGAAAAAAACATTTACGATTAAGTCGGAAGTTTTAAACGATTTATTTTAAATGATTATGATTGATCGAGATATTTTAAATATGACTTCACATCAACATATTATCTTTTGCACTGAAATCTTTTTTCTGGTAACCTCAAAACGCTGTGTAAATATTTTCACGCGTTAGTTTTTTCATACTGTAGTTTTGAATTGTAAATTGAATTTAAAAGCCGTTATATTAAGAAGAAAAGAGCAGAATAAAAGGCCCCTTTACGTTATTCCTATTTTAAATCTGAGATACTGGAAACATTTACCTTTTATATTATTTGAAGGTAAATAGGAGTTTTGTTATGATATCTGATGGCATAAATAACTGCTAAAATTTCAGTGACAAATGGCTCAGATTAATATTTTAGAAAAGAAAGTTCTTAGTCAATTGCTTGTACTTTTTCATAAAAGTATTGAAACTAGTACAAAATATAAGCCCTATTTGTTGAAATAATTTTAATTGATAAAATATGACCAAAATATATTCAAATGTATCAAAGAGAGCAATTCAAAATTTCTTCAAACTCTTCTTTTTTTATTTAATACAGTTTTATTCATATTAAGGAGAAAAGATGAACGTTACAACTTTTTCATGAATTGAATCCCCAATTTTTATTATACATGCTGAATAAGAAAATCTATTATAAGTCCAAATATAATATGGAAATTTATATAATATGAAAATATAATGTTTTTGATCTGCTGGTTATTTATTGGAATAAATAAAATTGCATGTATGTGAATAGTGCAATAACTTGAATTCAAAGATTCTTAGTATTTTTGCGAAAAAATTATTATAGTCAAAGCCTATAAAATTTGTAGCCAATTAAGAAAATTAATAATATTATATTTTCTTCACTCTTGCTCAGTTATTGTTAATTTTTCTATAAAACATTTCAGTATTGAATTTCATCTCTTGTAAAAAGGTCTGTAATTGAAATGCAAGAAAACAAATATTGTTTTATTATCAGTTTATTTTTTTTAATCTTGGTTAATTAAGGATATTTTAGAATTAATTATTGGAATGTCGATTTTATATAATGCTGATGTTTGATAATAACTCTCTATTATAAAT
This sequence comes from Latrodectus elegans, assembly GCA_030067965.1. Taxonomy (NCBI): domain Eukaryota; kingdom Metazoa; phylum Arthropoda; class Arachnida; order Araneae; family Theridiidae; genus Latrodectus; species Latrodectus elegans. The sequence goes on from CM057814.1 coordinate 29,078,090, forward strand.
ATAATTTCCTACAAAACAAAACAAAAAAATGAAATATTAATAAAGTAGTTAACTTTTTAAAAAGCATTTCCGTCTTATAATAAAATATGCACTTATGAAAACTTTGAATTTATTATTATTTATTCGTTCAAAAAAATCATGAAATGTTTAAATGTAAATTTCGCGAATAAGAGAGCCTTTCGTGAAATGGTTGTTCAACTATAACAATGTTTTTGGTTGGTGACTAGTTTTGTTCTTTAAGCATATTTTAGCAATAAATTTTTTCTCTGGTAAAAAAAAAAACTAACGTTTCGTATAAAACAAATTTGCAAAATGAAAGAGATATGTTCTCAAATATTTGAGTAAATCATTGCACTAAGAGATATTATTGGTCATCAATTAACCATCAGAACAAAGTATTGTTTCAGATGATTCCACATAATTGAACGATACGAATCAATTATAACGATTTCCTGTTACCTATTGTTTTCAGAAATTTGTTTTTTATAACCCTTTTCACATGGAAAATTTTTTCCTACTTCATTTTTTCATTTAAAAATTTCATTAATCTGTTTATTTTGAAATTAATCACTAGATGGCACCACCAAGAAAAATATCATTTCAGAATATATGACAAATTGATGACGTTATCATTGTCGCGGTTATTTCATTCAAAAAGAAAGTAGTATTACTTTATTTTATATAGTGGAAAGTATATCTTAAATTAAAAATATTACATTATGTTGAACATATTATAAAACACAGTTCCTGAGAACAAAATAAAGTTCTAATTTCACTAGAGAGTATAATGTGAAACAAATGCAAAAGCAAACGTAACTATATATATGCTAACAATTCCTATTTTCAGCAACATTATACAAAATTTCGAAACGAAAGTTCAAATTTAAAATGCCCTAAAGAAGACGTGTGCTTGAAATTTAATTTTAGTATTATAGCTGTTTCGTTTCCTAACGAGAAAGTAGGTGATATCCAATTAGTTTGGTCTCTATTTTCACGCCTAACTTAATTTTGATTGAAAGAGTTGTGGAATTCAATTTCGCCTGCTCGCAATTTAATTAAAGGACCACCTCCTCAGAAATTCTATTCGAGTTTTGGAACACAATCCATTTGAGAAAATCAACAGTCATAATTCCTTTGCAAATGTTTGTTTCTGTGGTGATAGTCATAATTAATAAATTAATCTTATTTTCTTTCACAGTAACATGTAACTAATATTAACTCTGATTGAAACATTATCAAACAGCAGAATTATTCTCGCAAAAGTAGAAACAGATTGATAATAAAAATAAAAAAAATAATATCAAATAATATTTGATGTAGGTAATAGTTTTATTTTTATTTTAAATATTATATTTGTGTACCTAATATTGTTACTTTATTACATAATTTAATGATAGGTAGAGGCAGAATGTTCATCTAAAACTTTGTATATGAATAATACTAATATATTTCATAAAGTATGATTGAATAACTTCATACAAAATCATTAAATAAACAAAGCTTACAATTACGAAATTTAAAAAAATCTTTATGAAATTTCACTACTCAAAATAAGCATTTTACAATGTAACAAAGTTTAATTGCCATTATTTTGCTTAAGAAAAATTTAAATGTTAGTAAGGTTGAAAATCGTCTTATTCAATATAGTTTAATCATAATGATCAAATAAAATATCTTTAGAAAATCCAAAATGCTGCTTTTCAAAATATTTGCTTCAATTATTGATCAATTGAATGACTTGTGTTAAATACTATTATATATGTATATATATATATATATATATATATATATATATATATATATATATATATATATATATATATATATATATATATATATTATAGAGAATAATTTGTTAATTATTCCATTACTTATAAATATAGATAATTCTATTATATTATTAAAATATTACATTGAATTACGTGATTCATACTGTAATAGTTGGGCAAGAAATTTTATTCAAAGAAGGATTGAGAAAAAAAGGGAAATATTTAGAATTTCAAACTTCATTTGCTTCTGTCATTTCCTTTTAGAAATATATCCAATATAACTTTAATTAATTTATCAAAATTAAACATTGTATTTTCCTATAGCTTCTGGTAACTTTATGTTAATCGTTATGAATTTAAGAAAGCAAATGAATTTTAAAATATGAATGTATCTCTTTCTTAGCATCGCTAAAAAAGGACTCATTTTATTTATGCAACAAGCTTTTTTTTCCTTCTGACAAGCAATAAGTATTAATTTATGTTTTGCAGACAGGTAGAATCGATCGGACGGGTAAAAAAAATATCGTCTGCTCAGAATAAATCATTTTCTGCCACTATTTTAATTACGGTGTGGCATTCCTTTAAACACAGAGTAGTACTCGGGCCGCTTTTTATTTTGACAGTTATATATGGGATTATTAATACAGAAAGAGATAACTCTTTCAAAAGCAGGAGAAAAAAAACACGCAGAAAATTCATACATTAGTGTTCTCGAGGTGTTAACGTTTCCCAAATGACTATGAAATCATTAAGAATTCTTATATTTTAGAATTGCAATTTTTTTTTCATTTTTGCCTCTTAGCTGTAAATCTTCTTTCTAATTTAATTGTATCATAAAATATGTATATTCGTGTTTAGTAATTATTCCTTTTAGGATGGCTAGTGTTTGACTCTATTGAATGCAAATAAAGCTGCCTTTCTTTTTTTCTGACCACTTGTAATTTATAGCTTATGATTTATTTTTTGGCCTCTGTTTTTATGTTTCACGTGTTTCATTTTGTTAGGAGTTATACTTCTTCTAACAATAATGATTAATTGTTGAAATTGCTAAAAATGTTTGAATCTATATTTGTACTAAATTTAATTACTTTAAACTGAATTACATAATAATTGCAAATAATAACGCATATATAATGAAGCATGATAAAACCTGATTTACTCGATTTTTAAAAATATAGTGCCTAAATACTGGAGAAATTGATAGTGTAAAGAATGTTTATTTTAAAATTTCATAAATTATAAAATTAATTGGTATTATATATATATATATATATATATATATATATATATATATATATGGGGGGGTTAGTTAGTTAGTTATGAAAATATATTATTGTAAGGTGGCTTAGATCAAAGAAATTTTTTGTCTTAAAATAGATTTTGAAGTTTTAATAAAAAAAATATTTCTTTCACAATTTACATTTTAATATTAGGGAAGGAAATTTTTGTCGTCATCTAAAAATTTCTCTTTCTACGCTGCAAGAGAGTTTCCGAAACATTATTCTAGTTCATTTAAAATGTATGATTTCACTGGCTGAAAAACTTTGTTGCGAGTTATGAATTTCTCATTTTATACGGCAATTTTGTAATAAGTTCTTTATTTTTTTTTTCAACTTGCGAAGTTTCTACGAAAAAATCAGATAGATAGAAGAGAAATGAGAAAAAATATAGAATCGATTATCATGTCCAGTTCCGCATCGTAAAGTGAATCGATACCAATAATTTTTTGGGAAAGTCCTTGACGCACAGGTGCGCGAAATTTCGGACACAGTAAGCTACTATAACCGAATTGTAATTCTGACTCAATAACATCGGCAGTCACTTTGTGCGAGGAATGGCTATCCCATAATGCATTAGAGGAACAAGAGACTTTCCTACGTGAGCATTTTACCATCCGATGCAATGGAGAAACAATAACGAGATTAGATGGGATCGATCAAAAATAGATCGTTTTCAGGGCGAATCACGTCTGACAGTGCACCAGACTGTGTGAAAGAAAGCATTGCATTCCTGCGAAATATGAAGTGAGAAGTTTTGACGAGGCCTCTTGCGGTCTTCCTTAATTAACCCGTATCATTAGCGCGAGTTATCTAATACATGATTCATCAGAAAGGTATAATTAAGGAAAACTCGTGTAAAATAACAATCCGTGAAAATGAAAAAAACACTGAGGAATCACAGGTCAATCCAAGTAGACATATTTTTTTTTTAGATAGTCTGTGAATCAGAATTACAGTCCCTTTTTTATTTAGCGGAGTGTAAGCGGACGATTTTTTATAAGTAACTAAAAAATACAAGCAGAATTTTTAATAAATGTATTGCAGATTTTTTAAAAGCAAATGATTTATAAATGCTATAGTACAATGTTTTTATAAGAAGGCGACTTTAATATGTATTGCGCTTCTTCTGATCACAGTAAAAGTAGGCTACTTTGATTATTAAATACAAAGGAGGAAATGATGTTTTAATGTTTTATGCATAATAGGCATTGATATCTTAAAAGGTATTTCGTAACTTGTTGGATTCATTTAGAAAACAAAATCATCATTATTTAAATTGTAATGTGTACATAATTTAAAATGGTATTCCAGAAGTTTATTATGTTTTGTTTCATTATGCAAACTATGTTATCGTTTACATGTTCTTAAGTTCAAACCTTTAAATATTATTAGGTTCTACTTTTATAAATTACATTTTAACTTAAACAAAGTGTGATACATTTTAAATATATAAAAATTAAAAATAAATACTTTAGAGTAATTAAAAGATGAGATGGTTAACATCCGAATTTAATTTTTACTGCAGTTTATTTTAATGACTTGGTAAAAGGCTTGATTTCTAAATTAACTATATGTATATTACTTAAAGTCTCAATTGTAATTTATTTTTCTAAAAATATTTTAATTAAAGAAAAGAAAAAAGGAAATTAAATTTAGTGTCACTAGGAAGTCTTAAATTGATTCAAATGAAAAATAACAATTTTAAGAAAATTGAGGTAAGGAAGTAAACATCAAAACCATGCCCTTCAATATTAAAAAGTTATAAAAGAGCCCCTTAAAGGGAAGGACAGGATTAAAAAAAATAATTTGGTATATTTTCGATGCCTTATATAGACTTTTTCGGCAACAATTGTTATGGTGATAACGCAAAAGGGTATATTTTTGACTAATGCCATTCTAGAAATGCATGCAAAATATATTATATTTTGAACTTTTTTAGAAAAATTCTGAATAAAAAGTACTTTAGTTGCATATTTTTAATTACTAATATGCTGATATTAGTTTCTTAATGTCATATAAACATAAGACGTTAATAATTCACCTCGGTGAAGATGTATCTTTCTTGTATACGAATGAAAATTTTATTTATAAGAATGAAAATTCTAATTGTACTCCTTATATTTTTATAATTCAACCAAAAACACATAAAAATTTGACTTCTTTAAGGGCGGGGGGTAATTAGGACATTTAAAGTGACTAGAAATGTCTAGAACCAAATTGAATCTTATAGAGGAGACTAATGCGAACATTTTGATGCATTAATATTTATGTTAATTAAAAATTATGTTATTCATATCCCTAAAATTTTGTTTTAAATTTATATACCAACAACTTCTCTAAAAAAATCTAATTGAGGACATATTGATAGATTGTACTTCATAATAACATATAAAGTAATTATAATGATTCTCCTTCAAAAGCTTAAGACGTAGACATCAATAATTCATTTTTTTATTTACAGAGGAATGATTTAATGAATATTAATTGTTACATTACACTTATTGATCAGACAAATTAGTTTGAAATAATCGATCTATTCATATTATCTAACCTCTGGTGTGGAATTGATTATAAACTAGATATTAAAAACATCTTAATCCGTTGAGAGAATTTGTAGGCTAAGGTCTTTCAGAATAATTGCAATTAATAAATCCTTTTTAATTTAAAATGATGAAATTCCATAAATATACAAAATTATAATAGAAAAGGAACATGGAAAAAGTCCTCTTGTATTGTACTAATACATAATAAAATTATATATAATTTACTGTATATCGATTGTGTGCAGTTAATTGTTTTATTATATAATACAATTATTAGTTGCTAGTTGTCTGTAATACATAATATAACATGTAACTAATGAAACTTTACTAATTTTATCCGTTTTTATTAAAAGGGTGATGAATCTAATTAATAATCAATAAATAAAAAATTACCGGACTTATGTTTATGTTCACAAATAATTTACAGACATTATTTCATTTTATTTATAGAATTTCTTGATATGCTGTAGATTTTGGAAAAATAAAAACTCTTATTGAATATTTCAACCAGAAAAGGAAATAAAACTTCAGCTTTATACAAAACTTTAACTTATCAAGGGAGAAAAATCTAAGTTCCTCATTAACTATGAAAAAAAACTTTCATGAATAAAAAACTAACTTCTGAAAAAACGCAATTAAAGAGTAATTAAAAAGAACAGAGAAAAAGTTTCTACTTACATTTGAAAGTTATTCCCATGTTGAAGGCATCACTGAATTATTTTTACAACAAAAACTTTTAATGTGTTGTATAATTTCTTGTAATATATTTTGGGAAAATCACTAAAATTATAATTTTTGCTTTTTGGGGCAGTGGTGTTTATTACATCAATATAAGAGAAAAAAAATCTTCCTTCTGTAATGATTATTTTAAAAATACATAACTATTTTAAGACTTTTAAATATAAATACATTCACATTTAATTGCATAATTATTTTGAGCTTTCGAGGTTTCTTATTTTGCATTTTATAATGACAGTAAAATTTTTTTAAAACCATGTGTGGAATATTTAAGTGAAATATCACTTAAAATGCAATCATATTTCTAAAAATTCCATCAATTTATTGTGCTTCTTTTGTAAAATTTTAAATAAAATAAATATGTCGTTTTGCTCGTAGTTTTAATTTGGACAGATTTCTAACTGTATTTAACTCTCCGACAATTTTTACCATTTTCCTTCCATATTTCCTTCATTTGAACCGTTCTTTTCATTTATTTATTTTATGAATTGTTTTTTTAATTACGTTTCGTCAGACGATAAAGAGAAAAAGTAAAAATTATCTTTTTTTCTTTCTTTCTTGTATTTCGCAAAACTATGAGAGAGGGTATCTTTTTAATTACGTTTTATCATGACGATATTTAATGCTGCCGACGACCGGACCATCTGCAAACGAATATTGCGAAAGACCTCACTTTTTCCGCAAACGAGCAACTGATTGTAGTATACATTTCCAGCCGAGCAGCAAAAAATGACCGCCGGCTAGCAATCGGTCTTCGTCGGGACCTTGGGTAAATTAAGGGGGGAGGGTCGTGAGGATGAGGAAATTCTGGAATGAAAGCAGGTGTTTAGCACTGGGCAGCTGAGTTCTTTTTCGGCATCCAAAATACAGAAAAATCTGTTTCATTTACATGTTGTCTCTTCCGTCGGCAGTTTTATCAAAAAAGGTAAGAGAATGCGAAATATTAGAATAATGCTGCAAATTCTTATGATTCTTATTATTTTTCTATAAATTTATTACGTTTAAGATAAATCAACATGAAAAAGTATTTTTAAATTTGCACAAATCTATATTTAAAAATGTTAAAGCTTCAAAGCATTTCTGTATTTAAGAGCTTAGAAAACTTCTTTTGCTTATCCTTATGCATATACAAATAAAATAAATATAAGTTATTTTTAAAACTTGATCAATTTAGAAGATGAATTTCTTATTTTTTCTAATTTTAACCGATATTTATTTATTAACATCTATATATCGTATTTAAACATTTTATACCTTGACTTTGTATTTTGATACTACAAAATAAGTATATATTACATAAAGTATTACTATTATTAAAAGGTAAATATAAATTACTAAAAAGTAATGATTTTAAGTACTTCATTTTTTATATTTATTTTTCAGAAACAGTAATATCATTAGTAAAAAGTAAATATAACTAATATAATATTTTTCGTCAGACTCATATATTATATGAATCTGGGGAATAATATTATGTAAATCTCATATATTCTTTTTAGATTTCAATTTATATACAGTAAATTTATTAAACTGCTGTGGAAATTTAAAATCAAGAACTGTAATAACTTGCAATGCAATTAAATAAATTATTGAACTGATTTGAGTGAAAATTAAATATAAATGTTAAAAAGCTAATATATTTTCCATTTTTAAATTGCTAAATTCATCACTATTTGTTATGTTCACTTGATGAAAAAGGAATATATTTTGGAAATATTTTCCCTTATCTGTTAGGAAATTTTATTATATAAAAATGGTGTTTGTGTACATGAAATAATTCCAAGCTAATTTGATTTTCCCTCTAAGTAATAAAGTTTGATTTTTCTAAGAATTGCGTAATTTAGAGAATTGTAATTTTCTTGAATCTAAATTTTTCTACTCCCTATTCATATTTCAAACTAGATTTTTGAAACGTTATATTCAAACTTAATTGAATTATACTTTTTTTATTTAAATTTGTAAAAGTAGATTTTTCGCCTTACATTGTTTGTTCATTCATAGTTTATTTTATGGAATGCTTGAAATTTAAATACTTTTATTTTTTCGTATTGCATGGTTTTTGACATTTTCGACTAATATTTTATAATTTTTTTAGTATCATATCAATTCAGAAAAATTATTAAAAACTATTCTTAACTTTTTGATATAACAATTATTAGAAAAAGAAGATTAAGATTTATAAAACTGTCTTGATAAAAATGAAATAATAAGTAAATTTTTTAAATTGTTTTATAAAGAAAATTGCATTGTTTTAATCTAAGTGAAGTTATAAAGTTTTCTTAATATAGTTTAACTGCTTTTATTTCATTTACTTTTTAAGAATATATTTCTTATTCTTGTCTCTAATATACTTTTTGAGAGATAAAATGTAAAAATTACTTTTACCAGTATTTTCAAATATATAAAGCACTTTTATTAGCTTTTTAAATGAAATAACTTTAAACTTTCTGAGTATCCTTTTGTTTTGTAAATTCTTTAATTAGATTTTCTTATAAAATAAACTTTGGACGAAAAATGTTGGGTAAATAATTGTGATTGCTCGAAAATAGTAAAATAAATGTTTTGACACAGAATGTTTTGAATGTAGATTTTTTTAAATATATTTAGTATTTTACATTACTTTTCGTAAATAAAATGTCCGTAATACTGCATAATTTTGTTGGTATTTTCATGTAGTATCAACAAAAACGACAAAATTTTTCCAGTAATTGAATTTGGCGATAGAATTTTCAAGAAGTGAAAAAAATAACATGTGTCTCAGAATTGTTCTATTGCTTTTACAATTTTTAATTGGCATGTCACATTTGTTATGCTTATTTTTCGATGCGACATAGCAAAGAACAAACTTAATAATCTATTGGGAGACCAAACATTTCGATGTTGTATTTTTAAATTTAATTAAACAGCTTTAACACATGATTAAATTATTATCATGTTTTATGAATGAATCACCTATAGGTTTATGTTATAAGTGATGAAATATTTTCATTTTACTGGGAAGTAATTAAAGGTACACATAATTGTTGTTCCTTTAAATGTGTACCAGTTTCGTAACTTAGAACACAGCTGATGATGACTTAAGACAACTTTGACAGAATGCGATTGGAAAAATTTGCTAAATTCTGTTTCACAAGATGCCAAACATGAATAACTCTTTCAGTCTATGAATGTTAACGATACAGATGTTGGAGATTAATAACCAAATGGAATGAAGTCTTTCAAGTTATTGCAAAATTGTATTTATCGCAAGATAGATGGACATATGATTAATAGTATTTTTAGAAAGGATGAAAAGAACTCTTTCTATGTATCGCAAGCAAAACCATTAATTAAGTAGACTCACCAATTAAAAATATCATTTAAGGACTTCACAAACACTGCGGGGGGATACTTCAGCGGATAGATTTATCAATTCTTCTATAAATTGCAAGACACGGATATTTTGCAATGAGAGTACATTTCAGTTTAAATATTGTTTTTAATGCTTTATATTATTTTAATCTTTAAATCGTAGTAAAAATTCTATGTACAAACACATATTTAATTAATTTTTAATATTAAAGTGATTTTAATTCCATGTTCTTTTATTGAATGTTTTAATCTAATATTTTAAATTCTTCTCATTGAGACTTCAACTTTAATAATTATGTAAGTACTTTTAGAGTAACTATTAAGCTAAAGAATACGTCCACTTTATGACTATATAGTAAGAGAAATATTAACTTTATAATAATTTCTGTAGTTTTTATATATATATATATATATATAATATAGTTGTTTTTATAAAGAGAGGAACTTTTATTTGCTAATGTTTCATTCTTGCTTTGCCACTATAAGTTTAATGTATTTCACGTAAGAATTCTGTTATCCTTGAATATACTTTCAAGTATTAGGTCTTCAATTTGTTTTTGAGAATATAATTTTAAAATATATTTTCTATATAACAACGCTATATAACTATATATTCATGATTATCATTTTACAGTGTACCATTGTATTTATTGATGGTTTCGATTTTTATTGCTTATAAAATTTTAACTATTCAAAGCAATGTTTATTTTTATGATTACTTTTTCAATTATCTCTGTTCTAAAAACTTAAATCTGACCAAAAGAAATCGTTTTATAGCTAACTTATTCTAAAATATATTTATTTCTCCGGCAATGCGTTTAATTAAGTGTGCTTAGTAGTTTTTCTTCTTTAAAAATGATGATGATTTTCTTCTTTAAAAATGATAATGAAATATAATCCTTGTTTTCTGTCCTGCATATATTTTATATTTGCATAACTAATTTGTGAATTTATACTGACACCCTCCGTGTAACATAATTGACTATCATTTCCATACACTACTAACGGCGAAATATTGCCTAATTTTATATTGCAGGAAAGAATTTAAACTAGTTTTCTATGATATAAAATGTTTTACAAATTAATTTTCAAATGATACTTCTGTGAATAATAATTTTGGGATTCTTCAAACCGCTATATTTATGTTTTTCATTGATTTTTAACAATTTCGTTTTTCTAAAATTAATTTTTTTAACTCATACGAATATTTTGCGGAATGCTGCAAATTAACCTGCTCTATTACATTTATAATATAATTAAATTTATTTTTTATTCTCGAACACTGTGATGAAGGCTTAGTGGTTTTCAGAAATGTTAATATATATATCGATAACTAGTTTCTCTGCCTTAAAGATCTTTATTTATGTACTTTTAATAAGTTACAATCAGTCATTTCTTGCCTTCATACTCATCTGCTTTCTTTTAAAATTAACCATAATGAGTGTTTAACTTTCACATTTAATGAATTCCGCTATTTTCAATGATTAACTGTTCATTTTGCTTTTGCGAATAGCTGTTGACGTGTCCTTTGCTTAAGAGTGGAAGGATCATTCCTCCCAAAACAACTTCTGACATTCCTGCAGATTATCCATAATTTCATTGCCTTCCCCACCTGGCAGGCAGTCTCTTGGTGTAATTGACATACACTCTTTTACCCCCTTCAAAGGGTTATCTCCAGTCCCATTGGGGGCGGCGTGGATTGGCCCAAGTTCTGTCAGTTATGCAACGGAAACCACACCCCCATTTCGTAGTTTTCCTGCACGACACGTTCGCATCACCCTTCTAACCCATTCCGATAATGCCGGTTGCCGTGACAACGGGATGCAAGCGGGCCACGCCCGCCCATCGGTCTCCAAGGCGACGGAGCCGCGATTTCCTCTCCGTAGGCAGAGGGCGCAAAGGGTTAAATTTCCCCCCAAACCATTCCGTTAAATCGGTTTTGTGGGTTTGTTGTTTGGTAGCTAATTCCCGCTAAGCACCCCTCTTTTTGTGGTTTGGGTAGCATGTTATTTCGGGAATGCGTCTTGAGAAATCACGCGGCATTTAAAGTGAATGGGCCCTCTAATTTGATGCCTGAAAATAACTATAATTTCTGAAATCTTCTATGTTGATTGCTAACTAATTTCGGTAACTTGTTTTACGTCATTTGACTCTTCCGTTCATAATTCTAAAAATTTTTAAAAGAAAGCCATAACTTTTTTCTTTTTTTATCAAAGTCAAGAACATGCATTGATATTATTAAGCAATTTGCTAAAATTAATTGAGTAGCTGGATGAAGAAAATGACAATAAATTTCAAAATTGATTTTCTTAATGAAAGATGGCAGTGATTTACATATATCGATTGCGTTAGTTGAGCGAGACAAAATGCTCTACTTCAATGAACATTATATGAATCAAAACAATGTATGATCTAATAAATGTTTGACAAATTTCTAGAACATGTAATTAAATTTATAAAAGTAAATCCCTCGTTAAATACAGTTCTTATATTCTAGTTCTCGATTTACATTTTTTGCTTCATAAATCGTCAGACTGCAACATAAAAATTCAAGATAAAAATATAAGATTTAGAAATGTCTTTTTTCAAGATATATATATAATATATATATGAAATATTATTTTTATTTTCAAAAATACATCTGCTATATTGCTGAATTAAGTCCAAAAAAAAGGGTTTTGTAAAGCAACAGTTTTAAAATTTAAATATAAATTGAGTGTGTTATAGTATGATGAATTCCTGAAATTTTCTTGGTGGGCATTATGACGCATTATTTAATATATTTTCTTGAGTATAAAGTAGAAATAATTATGGATATCATTAATAAAACATAATTTTAAAATTAATATTTACAATTTTTAATTTAAAACCTTTTCTTTGTAAACTCACTATGTAGAAAACTTTCTTTTATTTTATACTAATATGAGTCGGACGTTATAATATACATTCAGTTTTCAACTACCAGTTTCAATAATTCCTACTCTACATGTAGACAGTTCACTACCCAAAATTGAATTACCTTTTTCAGATCAGCTGTAATCGTAATACTTCATAGTTTGATCGCATATTTCAGCAGAAAAAAATTAATTCCTTTTATTGATCTTTGCAAAGAAATACAACAATTAAATCAAATGTCTCTTATATTGCAATTTTTCCACAAATTACATAAATATTATACTCAACAAAAAGGACTCCTCTCATAAAATAAAAAAAGTAAATTGATAACATTTGCGCTAGGAAATCTTTTAAAAAAAAAAAAATTGCAAAATTTGTCGATTACTAATTATCTTGCAATTTTCAGTACTAATAGTTAGATTAGCAAATCCCTAAGTTAAATATTTTAACACTGAATTATTATTTGGATGCTGTAGAACTTAAATGAGAAACAATTCAAATAATATTATCTTTATGAGATACCATATTTTATTTCTTTTATTTATATTTTATTTAATGAATGATAATCTTACTATTAGAATATTTTCATATATAATAAATAGTTTTTAAACTTTACACTTCAGAAATTTGGCTGTTAAAAAGGAAGAAATTTCATTCTATTAAAGGGTGTCATATAAGATAATTAATTTATTTATACAAACCTGGTAGTAGTGACTTAAATTTTAAAAATATTTGAACAGTTCATGATTTTAGCGCAATATTATACAAAAAAATGATTTAGTAGAGGTTGCATTTATATAATTAAATAGCACTTAAATTTTGTTAACACGCATCACAAACACTTATAAGTCTGATTTTATATATTTTGCATTACATCTCGTGAATAACTTATTTATAATAATTTTATGTTTATTCATTCACAGAAAATAATTTGAAAATTTAATTTAAATTAATAAAAATCCTTAACCTTCTAACACTCTGAATACTTTATATTATTTCTTTGTAAACTGAGATTTTGAAAATTTATACAAAATATTATTAAAAGTGTTTATGTGAAAGCTGAATTGAAAAATATGAAAATACATCACTCTCTTGCTTGTATAATTTCACTTTCACTTTAAAGATGTCTTACGATTAGGATTCAAGCATCATGCTTGTTCAAATGAGCAAAGGGTTTCTGTTGTGAAGTAACATAATGGTTTTTGTTGTGAGGTAACATAATAAATATGGAACACATCTTAAAACATTAAAAAATTAATTTTTTCCCAGTATTGGAAACTTCCATATATTACTAGTTCTTTTACCTATTTCCTAAAATTGTATTATATATAATATTTTGTCTTGAGTTCTGTAAATATTTTTATATTAAAAGGACTTTTCAGGATAAGTCTTCATTTTATCACGCACTGTTTTGTTATTTCATGCATTTTCAAATGAATGCATAGATGAACTAACCAATAAAATATTAATCTTAGAAATTTGAAGTATTATTTAAAAACATTTCGGTTGTTGCTATAAATTTAAGTTTATAATTTTTACTAAAATATGTATACTAAATAAGGAAATATAAAAATTATGAAATTAGTTAATAACACACACATCTTTTTCTTAGCAATATTTAAAATGTATGTCTGAAAATGCATATATCAATTTATTGTAAAATTATGTATAATACAAAATTAAGCTGTGACAATGACAAGAAATAAATGGTAAAACAAGGTTTTTTTTATAGAAATATGTTCTCAGAAATTTCGATTTTAAAGTATACTTAATTGAAGTGTGTCTCAAACGAAAAGGCAATTAATATTTTTTGTTTCTTACTAGGATTTAATAATTTATTTATATTCTTCCAAGAAAATTATATGTACTGTATGTTTATAGGACTTGACTGATTGTCATAAATTAAATATGAATTGCAGCTATTAAAGCAACATTTTAATTGAATCATTTGAAAAGGAAATTCTAATAATATTACAATTGTGTTTTAAAAAGAAATACAACAAAATTTATTCCGAAACTTTTAAGCCATTTAGCTTCTGGAAAAATAACAATTCCAAGGCAAACTGTTTTTTTTTTCACCCCTGAGTTTTCTAGCGATTAGAAAAACAATTTCCAACTCTTGTTTAATCTACAATTATGCAAGCTAAATTAACTTGTTAATGAACATTTCGAAAAATGTGGGGAAAAAAATGTCTTCTTGTTTTGAAAGACGCATTTTTCTCTCGTAATGCATCAACAAACTTGTAAGTGTTGCAAGTATTGATAAAAGTAAACAATAATAAATAAACAATGTTTAATTAAAATTTTTAAATTGAAGAATTTTCATTTATACCTCGTGTTTTAATTCAATTAAAAATATGCTCTGTTTTGAAAATAACGTGTGCAGGGGTTAGCTTATAATGATTGTTACAGTTTTATTCTTTCCACCAAACTTTTTCTTTTTGTGGAATACTTTATTTTTAATTAGTTTAATGCTTGAAATGCAATTGAATAGTTTCAAATATTTGTTTCAGAATAAATTAAGTAAATATTTATAGATATTATGAAGTCATATAATCAAAAATTGATTTTACCTTCATAGATTCATTAAATAATAATGGTAAGTATTTTTGAAAAATTTGAGGGATTTTTATTTCGCAGTAAATAAAGAAATATGTTTATTACAGTAACATTTTGCTTTTGTTTAAGTTATGTTTTACTTATAAGTATAAGCAAAGCATAGCTTTCAACAAGAAGTAATTGATTCAAAGAAACATTATTTATCTATTATTTAACTTAATTGAAAGAGACATCATTAGTTTGTTTTTTTTAAAGTTTACAATGCAATATAAAAAAGCAATTGCTTTGTACATATATAGCAATAATATTGGTGCTTTGTTCTGGAAATAGTGCCTTAATCATTTGAGTGAACAAGACAATTTTATTTTATTTTCTAAATTAAATCGTGATGTATACATTATTTTTAACAATAAAAATGTTTTGTTTAAGTGAGCAAGTCGTTTATCGAACCAAAACAAGTGCCTGTAAAACAAGAAGTATTATGAAAAAAGCACATTTTCAGTAAACTTCGAATTTTGGAAATAGAGTGCAAAATGTTCACATCGAGTGCTTTGTTAAATAACAATTTCTTTTCATTTAAATTTCACAAAATATTGTAAATATTTAAATTAGTTGCTATATGAAATGAAAATTAAAAAAAACTAAGATTACATATCAAACTATAATCCGAGATTTTTTTTTCATAAAATAGTTACTTTTGTACAAGAAATATTTCTTAGTTCCTAATTTACGGGATTTTGTCGTGAAACTGTTTAAAAAAAAAGTTGTTTTTAATGACCAAATTCACAAAAAATAATCATTAATTAATATTTTATTAAACTAGCTTTAAGTATACATATTGGCTAAAAGGATTTATTTATCTATTTAAGATTCAAGGCAATTTAATGATTTTTATAACATATTTTCTTCGAAAACCAATTTATACACCTTACATGATCGATTACTTTTCGAATAAAATAAATTAATTCTGTCAAAGGAATTGAGATTATGTGGCTTGGAAACTCTAAATCTCGCATCACAGAGAAAACATTTCAGATATGAAAACATTGATATGTATTATTAATCATTAAAATAATTATATTTTCCATGGTCAAGGCAGTAACTTAAGTTTGTCATTATTTGCTTAATGATTTTTCATACTCAGTATAATATATAGATATAAGAAAAAACAAAAAGAAAATAATTTTCTGGTGTTATTTATGACAGAAAATAAAAACGAGGGAACTGTCACTAGAGGAAATCTTTCAATGACGAATAGCACATATTTTCTTCTTGCCAACTTAATAATAAATACTTGTAATTTTGAATGTTTATATATACATATATATATATATCGCAAGAATCATTGATTACTTTACAACTTCTTATATTCAAGGCGTTTCTTTTTTATAGGATTTGAAGCTTTAATTACTAATTTCATCTCATTTCGTCTTATTAATGATAGTATTTTATTAGATAATGAAGTAACAAAAATAATTTCGGTTTTTTTAAGTGTATCATGTGATTTCTTATTAAATTATTATTCTGGTTCTATGACATCAACCAAAAAAACATGTTTTTTATTTATTTGAAATGACTTATAATAGATCGAATTGTTATGGAAATTTTAGAATCAAATATGTTATTCGTCAGTAACCTAAAACGTATAGGCATGATTAAAAGCTATGCATTCCACGTAATTTGTTTTAGTTAGGTACAATTCAGAAAGAATTAATGAATTATGAATCTAAAAAATAAAATATGTAAGTTAATTGGCATTAATTTAAGAAAAAAATTATTAATTTTTCAATAATTCATTTTGGTAAAATAGGAAAAAAAGTATCTCATTCCCTTATAATTATTCCTTAAAAAATGTATTTGATTTAAAATTAAATAATATTAAGAATATTTGACTGATAAGTTAAAAAACAAATATTTCGGTTAATAATAACATTTTTTTAAATTTTATGAACTTCACTGGATGAAAAATTGGAACATTTTAACCTATTCAAAGCAATAATTTTTCTTTAAATCCTATTGATTATTCTTGTATTATTTATGAGGATTTTATTGAAATTTTTGCTTCTACCTAAAATTTATAAAATCATGTTATTAGAAACCTAAAATGATTAACCATTTGCAGCATTTGTAACTAAAACTTTCAAAAATATTATTCAGGGTGTATCTCACCCTGAGTTATCGCCTAAAATGTTTAAACAGTCTTAAAATTGTGAATTATATCTCAATGAGATGATTTTTAAAACTATAATTTAAACCAGAAAATATCATTTAATCATTTAATTTTTATCTTTAAAGTTTTATACGATGCATTATGTTATTTTTTAAATGCTATTTCTTCACATTATAAAATATTTAAATATAGAATGAATGCATTTTTGATGATTTAGTAAAAAAAAGAAATTCATCTGTTTTCAGTATTTTTAAATAGTGAGTTGATCTTTGACTGTGAAATTGAAGAATGTGATTTAGCTATAGATAACATAAAGTAGTATTAGATATTTCAAAAAGAAAATCAAGTTTCGAAACAACATTTTTCATTATTTCAAGGTAAATATGCAGAGAAGTTTCAATGGTTTTTTGTTATATATAGGTTATATTTTATTCAGTTATTTTTTTGTCACTTCTAAAATTAATAATAGAAAAATACTTTTTTTTCTTAAAAGCAAGACAAACATTCTTAAATGCAAAACATAAGCTTTTAACAGTTGTACCAGTATTTAATATTAAATATTTAATCCTATTATTTATAAATTCTGTGATGAAAGCTTTAAAAAAGAGTACAAACATTTTTAAAACAAAAACTATTTTGATCTATTAGTTTATTCTATTCTATTAGTTGTTATTTAATTACAATTATTATTTTAATTTTCTTCTCATGTCCACGAAAAGAAATTTGGTTTTCGGATATATTCTTCATTCAAATATTCACATATTGTATAAATTCATTTGAATATTCATTTGAATATTCATTTATATTATTATTTAATTTATAATGTTTTATAACTTTTAAAAAGTTACTGAAGTTTTTAAGTTTATATTTCTTACGCTACACGTCCCTCGACGATAAAAATTATACTTTTCAAAATTGTCTTTCATTTTGAAACTGAATTTTTTAGTTTTCGTTAGAGAATATTTTTGAATTCTTAGAAACTTAATTCTTTCTTGATATTAATAATTATTGAATTCAATAACTTTTAGATTCGCTGAAATATTTTCACTTAAATATACATATATAGCAAAAAATGTGTCATATATAAAATAAAAAAAGTAATATTTGATTATTTAGGGAATAAGTAAATTTAATAAACGCAACTCATACGCCTAATTTAATAATGACCTCAAATAAGAATTAGTTGAAAAATTTCACTGTCAAATACCAAATTAAAAAATTTTGCTCTCTTAATTTTTTTTTATTAAAGATTTGTGCTTTTAATTTATTTTGTTTTTATTTATTTATTATTTTTTTTATTTTTATTTTATTTTTTATTTTATTTTATTTATTTATTTATTTTTATTTATTTTTTTTTTGCTATTTACATCAGAATTACTTGTGCTGTATGTTAAGCTGTTTGTTTGGAAATTAAAATACTTAGCAAATTTCTATTAGCTTCTGCCAAAATATTTGCTCTTTTCTGATATATTTTCAGGATATGACATTTTAAATATTAGTTATTTTTAGAAAAGAGATGAAAAGTGATAAAGATCTGTTGTCCTTTTATTGGATCTGAATTCAAATCTCAGAGAAAATTGCATATATATCGATTCATAACATACTTCCAATATTTTTGGATTTTCATTTAAATATTATACACAATGGTTGAGCAATATACAGTGGTATTAGTGTTCAAGTATGTAGTTTTAGGAGTTTGTTCTAATCGGAATCAGATTTCGCATGAAAATGTCGATTGTATATTTAATATGGGGTTGATTGTAGTCTAGTGTTACAATTATATTCTTCGGAGTGGAAGTTTCTGGGTTCAGTCTCAGCCACTGTTGAATAACAGCAGATGGACTTTACTTTTCTTCTTTTTGTTTACATAAGTGCTTTTCATATTCTCTGCCTTATGACCAGTGAAAACGGCCACTATTTATGAAAAGTCTATTCAAGGTAAAATGCATCGCATGTTCAAATGTTCACAACAGCGCAACACAAAAAATATTTGAATCGAAGTAAGAGCTCTAACATTTCGTTGTTTCTAAATGTAAAAAGAAATCCAAAATTTACTTACATACATCAATTTTACTTAAATATTTCTTTGGTGAAGAACTGAATCCTAATGTAGCAGCTTCCTGGAATTTTTTTTTAATTTCCTATACCATTAAATAACTTTATTCATTCCTTCATTGAAATCAAGTGCATTATGACTAAGCGGATTTTTGATTTCTTCCTTCCAGATTGTTACCAGAAACTATGCTCTATACTCTGAAGAGAAGATAGTAATTCTGTAAAATAAAATTAAAAAAATATATTCTGTCATTCGCAATTCTTTGACACCCAAATGAAATCTTCTTCGCTTACTTTCCTGAATCATTGGTAATATTTTCCAGCGACGGTGGAAGATAACGTTTTCTTGATTAACTTCATCTTCCCGTTTGTTATAAATGCTGACGAATTATATTGCATCCATAATTTTGCATTAGAGGGGTTGTTTAATGAGTTTACATTTCCTTGCTCATTATCAATTTGTTGAATTTTCCTTTTTAACAATTTATGGGTAAAGTTCAATTTTACATTTAACATAGCACGTGTGTAAAACGGTATTTTTTAGGAATCATGATTTTTTTAGCCTCTTTAGTGCTTGGTGTTAATATAGAGAGCCCAGCTCTTCTTCGACAGTAAACTTTGCTATACTTTGAGCCACTGGATCTAATCGTAGATTTTCTTTCACTGTAGTTCAGGTCATTTTAACACATCTCAATATACCAGAGTAAGGCTTACAATATTTTGCTTTCTTATTTGCAGTCCTCCAGCCCCATCCAGTGTTATTTTTAAGTGATAATGAAGCGGGAAACCATATGTTCTGTTACTATAGACAAACAATATTAGGATATTTTCTTACACCCAGTTCGCGGAAGCAGTACAAACGTCCTCAAGGACAATTTGAATTGGCGATTTTAATTTAATGACAAAAAATTCACACATGTGCACTTTTATGTGATAAACTAAATTTTTATTCGCAAAAAAATGTATAATATTTGTGCATGTTATAAATGCGAAAAAAATGCGTGAACTGTATAGATTGAAAAGTCATAATTTATATTTTTGCTTATTGAATCTTTTTCAAAAACAAGTCATTAATAATAATCTATGTACGTTCAAAATCTCAAATATATATTAAAACAATTAAAGTTATAATATTAATCTTAAGTCATTCAATTAGTTAATCACGAAGATGCTTAGATTTTCTGAAAAAAAAATTCACAAAATGTTTTTTATGACTTTTTCAAATGACTTCAAATTAACTGATGGGCCATTATAATTTCTTAAAAGTTCAATATAAGAGTAGTTAATAAAATAAATTATATTTGTATTAAATTAGGCTGAAAAGAATCATTCTGTTAACTAATGAATCCTTTAAAGCGTTTTATATGCCTTCATTCTGCTTAAAATTTTTACTTATATCTTACCGTGAATGGTATATTTTTCAGCCACATGGCTTTTAAGTTCATATGTTAAAAAAAGGCACATAGGGTGATCAGTTTAAAACATTTTTGAATCGTGTGTGAGTTTTAATATTATAGTTATATAATAGATTCAGTGAATATCCAATAGGCAGTTATGTCACAATAAAAAATATTCAAGATGAAATTTAAAACATAATTGACTTTCTATATTTAAAATTAACTATAAAATTTGCTTTTTCGGGATAATTGTTTATTCATTTTGTACAAATTTCATATTTGATGCATCAAGACATATACATATGAGTATGTGTATGTTCAGATATGTATGTATGTATATTTTATTCAAAATGAATAAAAAATTAGTAATCTTTTGTTTTATGGGCTTTATTGGTCTTGTAAGGACAAGAGAGTGTTATGTGCTTTTTTCCACGAAATCAAATTTAGCGTTGAGAAATCCGTTTATACAGTTATATATTTAGAAAATACTCACTTCAAGAGAACTCATTATAGCAATTTTGAATCATCTACATAAATTATTTTTAATGACACTCATCAGGTTAGGTTACTGTAATATATTTCCAGCTGCCTATTTCTGCCCATCAAAGCTACTGAATACAACCAAGGAGCTTTGTCAATATGAACAAATGTACAGTCTATTTAAAGTGATTTAATTTCTTTGAAAATTTCTCAACTCATTCATTTCGACCGCTTTAATACCGAAAGTTTTTTATGTAAGGAGATCATACATCGAGACTTTACTTCCTTCACCAAAATAAAACCTCTCCAAAATTTTTTTACTTCGGCAAAATAGAAAATAGCAAAATTAAAAGTTAACTTACATCAAGGGAAAATTTCTAGCAGAAGCTTGATGAAATTGATATAATCAAAAGATATGTTCCTCACCATATTAAGCTATCTTATAGTGATTGATTCCATGAACTACAAAGTAACTGAAGAAATTTCATTTTGTTACACTGGATATGTAAATAAACTATATATTCCAATAGGCTATATCTTTATAGTATTCATATACCTATTCCAATGAATATTTAAATCCATATAGATCAGAATTTCACCTCTCATGTAAAAGTATTTTAGTAACTTTAATGCCTGATTATTTATCAGTAAAGCATGTGAAAAAGATAACTTGTGTTTTCAAATATGCTTATTTCTATAAAAATATTAAACTATATTTTCTTAATTAATAAAAATATAAAAACATATATAAATTTCGTATTGTAAATCACTACAGAAAATTTTCTTAAGATTCATACCTTGAATACATTATAGATATTTTCATATTTATGTATCTGCATGTATAGTAGTTTCTGGTGACAGTCGATAGTGAAATTATAAAAAAATCAACTGTATATACTATAAAAGTACGCTTCTTATAGATATCTGGGCTTTTTCTGGGTCTGAACCTAGAACCACCTAATAATAAAGTTAATTACTGTAACACATTGAGAAGAACAGTGAAAAATTGTGTATAATCTTTTGCTGATTACATTGAAAATTTGTCTAAATTCCATTGAAATTTTCCACAGTATAGATTATATGATCAGAGATGCCACGGACATTAGAATCAAATTTCGATTCAATGAATTAATCTCGCTGATCCCATAAATTTCCTTCTAATAAGACTTGATTGCACCATTGTTCCATTCTCTCGGTAGTTCTTAAAATACGTGTTATCAATACAGCATAATTTTAAGAAGCGATTATATTTTTTTTATCTCCAGCTCATAATAGTGAGAAAGGATTATCTGTGGCATATAAAAATGCCGTTACATAATCTTCTCTCTCGTCGGATGTGGTTAGATGCTCGCTCACTGTATTTCCTGTTGTGCAGAAGTTGAAGCTTGTGTTCTCTATGACTCAGTGGAGCAAGCGTCACAACCGCAATGCAGTCAAATACTTCTTAAATGCTTACTCTTCAAGAAAGTTGCAATCTAGCCTTTATTTGGAAAAAGATATACTTATCTTATATATAAAAGACATGAATAATTTCAAATAATGATTGAATCTTTCTTCTTTTTTTTCTATGTCTCTTATTCATTTCTGATTCATATATATGATGAGTTTTGCTTCCGATTCATATGGTAATCGTAAAGTATTATATGTATTGATTCAAATTATATGATTTCTAACGTTTACATGAATTAGAATTATTTACTTTATTTTATAAAATTGATCTTGATAGAGTATAAAATTGTTTCGATTCATTTCAGTTTATTCATTCATGGACAAGGAAGAATCGTGCGATCATGAGCTAGTCATGATTAAACTAGGTAATATTCACTTGGAAATCACACACATACTCATTGTTTAGCGAAAATAACTGGTTCCTCTCTTTCATGCAATGGTTTTTAAATTCGAGATATAACTGGTATCAATTAGTTCTGCTCTTCTGATGGTACTTCAATTTATTTCAAAAGGCTTTAAGGATGCAACTGAAATATTCATCAAGTTTCCAAGATGCTATAACGGTTGTTGTCGACTTTCTTGGATTCGAATCTTAAGGCTAGGACATAGATTTAAGGCACAGCTAATCTCCGATCAAGGCTTTACTCTTTTAACAAATCCCTTTCATTCCTACTCCCAATATTTATTTTTGTAAATCTTTTGCAGCTTCAATGTAGATTCAGCCATTCAAATCATACTGAGCACTTCCATTCTTTTCATATTGAATCTTTTTGTTTCGTAAATAGTATTAAAAAATTCAAGTTTAATTATTAATAGTATAAAAAATACAACCCTATTTACAGCGACAACTCACACTGGTAGAAAATTGCATTTCAATCACTAAAATAAATAATTAAAAAATTATAATATTTTTTTCTTTTTTTCACAATTTAGATCGTATGACAACCTGGGTAAAAAAATATTTATTTCTCTTTGGTAGAACAATGAATTTTTTGTGTCTGAAGGGAAGTGGGTTCTATACTTGACACCCATCAAAAATCAATGAACTACTAAGTTTTTGCAGGTTAAGTTTCCATAAACATTTCAAAAAAATTATACGTTTTGATGATCTTCCTTTATTATAGTTTGAGAATTATGTCAATCTGCTTGTGATCGTGATTTAAAGTCATAAGACAACTATTTCTATTTTACATAAACTTTCGATTACTGTTAAGCACTTTCAAGGTACTATACTGTTTTCCTATGTATTGGTATTTATGAAACCTTATTTCATTGTTTTCTCTGGGTAAAGAAAACTATTTTAAAAAATGCTATATTTTCATATTACTAAACTTAATATGTAGAATTTTAAATTTAACTAAGAAAATTATCTTAATACTTATAAATTCTTTAATGTGTAATAGCTGGTTTTTCACATGCATCGAATTTTCTTGTTTCCTTGTAGGTAATGTGTACTAGATACTTTTATTTATATAAAATAATAAATCCTAAAATTTAAGATTATTAACAACAAATATTTTAATGCTACCAAAGTACACAATAGAATACTTTATTGAATAAACTATTCGGTATAAATTATTGTTTTATATTAATTGCTCAAAAACATCATTTCCAATAAAATTTTATGATATTATTTATGTGTGATCTTCTAAAATGTTTTACATAACTCTAAATTTTACTGTTTATATTTCATTATTAATTAATCAATCATAATTAAGCACTTATAAAATACAATAAGGTTGTTGTAGATATCAATATATTATTGTAAAATTGAGTATTTTCATTGACATTTTTCGTAATTCAATACTTTAGATTGGTTTATATACACAAAATATAACTTTGTAGCTATTAACATTTCAAAGTTCCATATAATTATAAAAATCTCTTAATTTGGCATAACTTTTAAAGTTCACTTTTTTCATAAATTATATTTTTTGTGCTGTTTCTTGATTTTTTTTAAACTGTTTTTAATATTTATTTAAAACAAAAAATAAGTCATTGAAATCTATAATGTATTAGATTCGAAAATTTATGTCTACAATATATTTCTTTTGTTAAAGCATATATCATTATTATTAGTGAATTAGCATTGACTATTGTAAAAACAAGAATAGAATAAAATTACAGTTAAAATGTTGCATTTGAGCTTAATTTTAGTACGAATTTCCACTCTAACTAATATTCAATTTCGTTTAAGTTCATAGTATTGGATTCAATCATGTCATCTATTGAACAGGAATATTGAATAGGTGCTGAATGTTGTTGAATAGGTGTGTTTTTTGTGTATGTATAAGTGTCAGACAATTTGTAAGCTGACATCTGAATAATCAACACGCTGGCCTTCAACTCAGTAGCTCATGAGTTCGATAACAATCAGGTGAAATGATGTTTTCAATTGTTTAAAATCTACTTAAATTGAAAATGCCGATCAAATTTTCAAAATATGATTGTAAAACCTCAATAAACCAAACGACTGTCCTTTACAGAGTGTGTGAGCTCAAACAGATAAGTTTTCTGAATTTTTTCATTTTGATACGTGAATATCTCTAAAAAATATACTATCTCTATGAAAATATACTATCTCTATCTCCTTCTATCTCTAAAAAATATACTTTTGCTTTAAAACATATCATAGTTTTAAAGCCAAAACTTATAGTTTTTGCTTTAAAACTATGATATTTATAAGCTTTTCATCAGCCTTGATCTTTTAAACTACTCTTTGGGCTCTATGAAAACAATAATTTCAATACAAGAAGCATATATTGCAGTTAAATAAGTTAATTAGTGTGTTTAATGTGTGTAAATAAAATGTAAATAAAACTACGATATTTATATGAAACCAAAATCTGTGAACTCGTACAGAAATGAAGTAAAATTTTTAGAAGATAAAAACACAAGCTCAATCAATAGCTTTGCTTCAAACATTCTTTGACTAAAATAAAATTTTACTCAATAAAAAATAAATAACATTCACATTAACTAATAAAATTTCCAATTTCATTCAGTTGTTTTTTAATAAAACCGGCGACTTTTATAAAATTAATTTCATGCAATATTTTTTCCTTAATTTTTTATAGTCTCTTATGTAAACATCCTTTTTCATATTTTTCAAAGAGTTCGAGAAAGATTCCAATCTTTTTAGGGTTCGGATTTCAAAAGATTAACTCATCTCAATAGCTGTTGCATATACCAAAACATTTGAAGGTACAAAATAAGAAATAAGATTTTTTTTTTTTCTTTTTTCGAAAGTTTTATTTATTTTTTATTTCTACTTCGAATGAATGCCTCGAACAATTATATTTTTCGTAATTTTAATTTGCTGTTATTTTTTCATAATTTTATTTTGAACTAAAGCAGATCGCATACAACAGATGTTACCTCTCTTTTGCAGATGTTTCGAAATAAAAACTGAAATGACTGATCAAAATTAATTTTTGCATGGCTGATTTTTCATAAATTTGATTAAACCTTTAATTTCGCTTTTCATACAGCTGCACATTTTACAATTAACTATTTAAAAGGATATGTACTGTATTGAACTTTATTTATATAAATTTTGGATGAAACACTTTTAATGTTTTTAAAAAAATTTTAAAAATATTTTATTTTATTTAATTTTAAATGGAGAATTTATTTTATTAATACTTTAGGGAAATAAAAATAATCATAGTAATTTTTTAGGATAAATAAATTAAAAATTTTCTGAGAATATTTTTCTCGATTAATCTAAAAATAAAAAAAAATCATCTTAATTTTTATTGTCAATACAATATTTTCTTTTTAATGGTATTTGTAAATCAGTTTAATGTTTATATGATAATTTAGTATGCGTAAATTATAATCCAGGGACAACACGATCCAGCGAATTACACTGCAGTCAAAGTTTATTGCACTAGGAATTAGATTCAAAATTGTTAATATATAATTGAAGTTGTTAATATAATTAAAAATAATATTTCCCTTTTCTAGTCAGGAATCAAGAGTCATAGATTTAAAGAGATCTTTTCGTAATTTACAAATTAAATGCATGTTATGACATATTAATGAGTTGGTATTATAATGAAGTTTGTAATTAAATAACATTCATTATATTGAGAATAACATATTGTTGTAGTCAATATGAAATGAAAAATATTCATTTTTAAGTCATTATTATTAGTAGTATATGATTTTAAACTAAACATTAATAAAATATCAAGGAAGCTTTTCTTTTCACTTAAATTGTTGTAATTTTTAAGTAAGAATTTTGCAGAAAACTTTGATAAATTACACTTTGTACCGTAAATAGAAACATAAGCAAATATTTAATTTTGTTTTTGTATATAGTTATAGTGTTAAATATTTTTTTAAAAAGATGCTAATATACTAAACGTTTATGAAAACTTCTATCGATAGTTAAAAGTTCGTTTTATTTTCTTTCAAAAATTACAATTTTATAAAATACCTTTGAAGAAATGTAAATATTACCGTCAGCTTAAAAACAAGTTATTTCGCTTCAACACTTCGATGGTAGTAAAATTTATTTGTCACTGTAGTCAACTTTCTATGCTATTAAATTCTGATAATTTTAGTAAATTATGTCATTTTAATGCAATGTTTTTAAAATGTAGGTAAATCTAACAAATAAATTTTGAAACACTTGTATAATCCTGCTCTC
Source organism: Latrodectus elegans (assembly GCA_030067965.1). NCBI lineage: Eukaryota > Metazoa > Arthropoda > Arachnida > Araneae > Theridiidae > Latrodectus > Latrodectus elegans. The sequence goes on from CM057814.1 coordinate 29,105,433, forward strand.
GAATTAAAATTGTTATTAAAACTAACCAAATATTACTTTTAACCTTAATCATTTTTCTTGTAGAACGATTTTATAACAGAAAATTATTTTGCTTATTTGTATTGATATTTTATTTTAATTATTGATACGAATTTCTGTATATTTTCTTGAAATATTTACGTGATGAAGTGTCCTTTGAATTTCTCAATATTTCAACCATTTTTATCTAATTAACGGGCAAATCACTGTAACTGTATAGGTTATCCGCAGTGCAACCATTACTGGATACGTTCCCGGATGGGCGACCTCCGGATCCGGACATTCTGAATGATGCGGGCTGTACCTGCGACGACTGCGATCTACCTCATCATGTCTCCACGAAGGAGGAAGTGCGCCATCTAGTGAGCATCACCAAAGATTTCCTGCTTCCTCTTCCTAAGCCCGCGATTATAACAATGGCAAGGTTTGATTTTCTTTTTCTTTTTTTAAGTACTACCACATAAGCAAATGTCATAGGCTTATTTTTACAATTTTAATTTTTTACTTCTGTTATAAAGATATAAAATAATATTAACAACTATTATATTTCCTTATTTATGGCAAAAATCACAGTTATTTAATAGTTTTTTTTTAATGTGAACACAGTTTTTTATTTATTTTATTATTATTGTTAACAAAAAATATAATTTTATAAACACTGTAAAATATTAAATAAAACTTTATTTAACATAAAGTGTTTTCCTAAGATTTTGCTCTAAAAAACGCTAAATTATATTAAATTCAATAGAAAATTAAATATTTTTTTATTAAATTAAATATTAATTGCTTGTATAGAGAATAATGCTAAATGTATGCTGTATATGTTTTACTTTTATTGTTATTATAATTTATAAATGTCACACTGTTTTTAATTATTGAATTATGATAAGTTAAATATACATTTTTGCTTTCCAAATTTGGTCATCCAGTAGAGGCTTATTGTATAATCGTATTGCAAAGTGTGTGTGTATTATATATTGAAAATTATATAATAATTATCTCCAAAAATGCTTATTTGTGAAAATAATTGATCATATTCCATTATTTTGAAGACATTCCAGAATAATCTAAATTGTGTTAGCTTCTTTGATGTCTGACATACTTCTCATTTACCTGCCAAAATTTCGATCAAAAAAATGATTTGCATTTGATTAATCATTAAATATTTGGTTTTGATTGAAAATAGTTTGGATGTGGTAGTTTCTTGAAAGTTATTAACTGTGAATATATGTGAAAGTTTTTAAGAGTAGTAATAGGAAATTTTTATTTTCTTATTTACGCTGGTAATTAAATTTGCGGGTTGTCACCAGTAGAAAGTAGTAATGATCAGCAGAAATTTCTCCGATTTTTTGTAACTTTGCTGTAGTAGGATTAAAATTGCGATGCAGATTTATATTTAAATTTCTATCTTTGCCGAACTGCTTAGAGCTTATAAGAATGGAGAAATTTTGAGCTCACATAAAGTCTCATAATGCATCTTAAAAATTTATACTTTACTCATTATAAAGTCCAATTTATTATGGAAGTCAATTATTTATTATTTTAGATTAGGGTTAATTTAAGCTCTCTGTAGCCATTTTATTTTTGATCACGAGGACAAACCTACAGTTTAAAATTGACTCTGAACATTTAGAAACTTTCAGGCCCAAGGTGGGAATCAAACTCGCGAACTCTTGAACCGATAATCAAAGTACAAATCATTCAGAAAAAGTTTGGACTCTCATGTTCAATGAGTTCGTTTTATCCAGTTGATTTCACTTATTAAGTTTATTTTTTATGAAATTTGTTTTTTCTTCTAAGTCAGAAAATAAGCTCTAAAATCATATAAATCGTAAAGAAATTTGAAATTGTGGCCAAATTTAAAATTTGACGTTTAATTAATCTAGATTAGTTATTTCACTCATACCAGATATTTTTTACAATTGTTCACTATTAAATACAGTCAAACATTGTTTTGTGTCAAAGTAGCTTAAACTTAAAAAGTTTAAATATTTTCGATGGAAAGGATCATTAGTTTGTTGTAGAATTTTAGTTTGTAGAATTTTATAGTTTGTAGAATTTTATAGTAGTTTGTAGAATTTTATAACTTTGCAATAAATTAATATGTTCTTACAATGTTTCTCAAATGTAAAGTTGTCTGTATCAATGTTACGTTTTGCGTATGTACATATTAACCATAATTACCAATGCAATACGCGACCTTAAACAAACTGTTTTTATAAGTATCAGTTAGAGATTAAAAAAAAAAATAAAATGGGTGGAATGGAAAAAGATTAACGATTTTTCAGTTTAAAGATAATAATCGTAACCATTATAAATTTTTGTTAGTAACTCTGAAAAAATATTTATGCACACAATACAAAATAAAAGCGTTTGAAATCGATTTATGAGTGACACGAAAGCAACTATATAAAAATGAATATTGTGCCTGAAGCTGTTTTCTGACTTGAAAAGAAAATTTAGAAAATATCAGGTTTATTATTACCTCGGGTCCATACTTGACGCGTTAATAATGTTTGTAAACATTAAACTTAAAGTGATAAAATAAATTTCCTCCGTTACTTTAACTGGAATAATGAGCATCAAATCAGAAGTCCATATCGTTATTTAAACAGTAACGATATCGACTTATGATTTGGCGCTCATTTGCTTCAAAATTTTCAAATTGGAAAAGTTTCCCGACTTCCAGTCGAAAGAAATTGCAAAAAAATAAATAAATAAATAAATAAATAATAAAAAAAATAATAATAATAATTAAAACGTTTTATTTTCGGTGTAGAATCGGGTTCCACTTGGTTTTGCAATAGCCTTTAATTTCTGGTAAACTTGGAAACATTATATTTGTATAGCTTTTATGTAGCGGGCATCTTGTTTGTCATATCTTGGCACCTATCTTGGCGTCAAAAAAATCGCCAAAGAATCGAGAGGTATTCGATTGTAAACTTATAACAACGTTTTTCAGCCCAATACATAAGTAAGTTTAGAAGCAAAATTCTGCACATAACATCTCGTGTGTAAAATAGGTTTTTTTTTTTTTTTTTTTTTTTATAGGATATCGGAACATGAGAATTTTTTTTACTATAACAGAGGAACACACTCTTAAAAAATACTATTGTTTAAATTTTAAAAATTAAATAGTCTAATTAAAGATAAATGAATGGCCCTGTGTGTTCTTAATTTATCTGTTTATAAAAATAATCCTAGAAGTTCGTTGTATTTTGGAGCATATATATGGAATTTATTTTTTCCTCCTTTATATTAAACAATTTTAATGCCGATAATAAAAAAAAAAAACAATCATTTTCACGGAATTGAAACTACTGAAATTCTGGTCAATTTCAAAATAAAGCAATTTCTTAATAAACTTATGGAATTTTTGTAATGTTTTTATAATTTGCTTAGTTTTGTAATGTTTATATTAATTTTCACAATAAAGTAAATTACTTCTTTGGTTATTGAATTTAATGTCAACCATTTCTTTTGAATTTAAAGATCATATTTTAACTCATATTTTGCAAAACGTATCTGTATTTAAAAATGCAAAAGGATCTCTAACTTAAAACCTCTTCTTTCTAAAATCGAGAATTGTTATTGTTGTCAGGAAAATTTGATTCGAAATTATAAACTAGAAAAAAATTAATTGCAGCCATTACTTTATTGTTTTATTGTACTCCAGACGTCCAGCGTAAATGTGCTTGAGAAGCGATGTATGCAAATATCTGACTCGCACTATTTTTACTCCATCCTCTAATGGATTTCATGCCACAAAGGTTCGTTTTTCAGTTTAATATGCATTTATATTGACAGTTCGTGCGGTTCATGTTCAGTTCATTCAACGACTTACAAGATACTGAATATTTATCGATGGAAAGTAGTGTTTCTTTCTTTTTTTTTTTTACATTTTAAAATTTATTTTAAACCATATATATTTTGATGAAAATCTTTTCCTTGATTGTTTCTCATAAAAATAACTAGAAGCCATTTTGACCATTTATATATACGTCTGTTGAGTGGTGCATTATCTTTGTTTACAGATTGAGTGATATCTTGTTTTACAGAGAGAGTTATTATTTATTTCTCACGTTTTCTTTCCCATTGTTTCTTAATGGCATATCATTTTTATGAAATGTTACATGATTTGAATAAATTTTCACTATCTATTGTCACAAATTTTTTATAAATATCATTTTTATTCTGGCAATTTTAAATAAACCAAAAGAATCAAACTGAATATTAATAAATTATGCAAATTTTCAATTGAATTCATTTTTAGTGAATACAAAGCATTCATGAATTTAAAAATTAAAAAAGCAAAATGAATTGTGTCTGTTATATTTATTTCTTTAAAATATTTTAGGTTTTTATAAGTTAAAATAATGTTTGAGGTATTCATTTCTTTTTCAAATAATTTAGCTTACATTTCTAAATTCAATTCAAATAGGCCGTGCCTATTTTATTATGCCACTTTTATTCTTTTTACATTTCTTTATATATAGCAAAATTATTCGCTCTTTTTTGAACTACTATCTTTGTATATGTGATTAGAAGTCGCTATTTATCCATTATAAAAGAAAAACGTAAAATAATGGGGAGTAACTGCAAATAACTTTTTTTAAATCTTTTTTGCAATGAAATTTATTCCATTTTAATAAGAAGGGAAATTGAGGAATTTTCAAAAACATTCTAAATTGAAAACTCTCTTTTATAAACATTTATGTATTTTTAGCTCATAAGGATATTTATACATATTTTTACACAATACCATGAAATTCAAAATATTCTCAATAACAAATGCTTCAGTTATTTAAAATTTATTAAATGTTAATATATAAAATAAAATTTATTTCAATAAAATATTAAAACGTAATAAATTTTAATATAATTGGCAAAATATTTTATCTAAAATTGGACTGTGATAAGTGAAGATCGTTTTTAATATTTTTTTTATATTTATCACATATAATTTTGTCTTATAAGGGCTTAAGCATTATCGGCATTATTCAAAAGGCGTTTTCCTTAAAGAATTTTTTTTTAAATATTGGCTTCAAAGTTATTATTAATTTAATATTTTTTTTAAAATTTTAATTTATGTTCTCATAAATATTAGTTATTATTTCACTAAAATATTGCTCTATATTTCCTCTGTTCAGAACATAACTTTAAAAAATTGTCATGAATATATATATATATATATACACACACACAGTTAACAATGAAGTGAATTGAAAGTATTATATGGTTTTTTTATTGTCTGCTATGTGTATCAAAATTAAAACTTAGACATTCGAAGCCAAAGTTCTTCTGACCTTACAAATCTTGGTGCCATTTTCCTTGATTTAATTCTTTAATTAATTTTGAATTAACTAAAAATATTTGAACTTTTTTTTTCCCAAATTTAGATAGTTTTATTTTATTAGTAATAAAATCATTTAGTTTCTACAAGATAGTTTTATTTAGTTCGTAATAAAATCATCTAGTTTCTACAAGATAGTTTTATTTAATTAGTAATAAAATTATTCATTTTGTACCAGATAGTTTTATTTTATACACACACGCGCGCAATTCTTATTAATTTAACTTTTTTAAAACATATAAGGAATGGATTTTTTATTGCAAATTACATTTATCAGTTATTGTGAATATTAACTATTATCTTAATATAAGCTAGATGTTCATTATTAATTTGATTTTCTGTTATTCACTTAAAAGCGACATAATGTATTAGAACATATCCTATTAGGCTAATTAGAAATAATAACTGTTTACACATTTTTAGAAAATTAGTTATACTGGTATTTGAATGGTCAATTCTCGTCGTTATCTCAAAAGTACACACGTAAATACTCCTAGCGTGTGGTTGCTTGTAATATATCTCTTTAAATTGTTAACACACTAATTAATTTAATTTCAGTTAATTAATTGGGTTGAATCAGCCTTTGTGGGCATCCATTTGACCGAGAAAACGTGGAGCAGAAAATAAACCAGCTGAAAATTGTCTTGTTTTCTTATAAATTTAAAATTCAAAAAAATACATAAAAATAATGTAATACTTGAGTCACAGACAAATTAAATTTATCTTTATGAATTGCTCTAGTATTAATAAATAAAAGTTACTTGGGCAGAAAATAGAAAAATTATGATAAGATTGATATCTTGCTAGTATATTTATAGAATTAGAATGTATCTCTTAATTAAATTTAGTACAGCTGAAAACTCCATTATAATATTTGCTTTTATTTTTAACGCTATTTTCAAGGGATTATGCTATGTGAATGTTTTTTTTTTTTCGTTATTTAGTTTTAAAAAAGTATATTAGAAGGAATCTGGCATTCTGTTGAATTCGAAATTCTTTTAAAGTTATCAATAGACATGAGTTTCATATAATCTTTATTGAATATAATAATCAATGGAATATCGAATACTTTACTTCACTCATAATGCTGTTGAGTAATGTTTGAAAAAACACTATAGAGAACATTTATTTTTTTATAAAATAAAGTTTATAACGAAAATAACTTTTTTAAATGTTTTCCTTATATCTGTAAGGCAATAATAAACTAATTTATAAATTCTGCGAAAGAAATAAAACATTTTCATGATTATTTTATTTACAATAAATGCAAAAATAAATCACGTGAATTTTCCAAACATTTTTTCTGTTCAAATTTTTATAAGTTGCGTATTATTATTAGTTAACGTACGAATTAAATAAAATTATTTACTACAGTTATTTCCCACCTTATTTCAATTTTATATAACAATTCAGTTAATAATAAAATATCAAACTGTGTTAAATAATGTTGTGAATTAAATCCCATTTTTTAATCCAAATTCCAAACTTGTCTCGAATCTAAAAAAATGCTATTAAAAAGTTTTAAGATAAAAAGAAAATATATTTGAATAAATCACAAAGTTTTTATTTCAACTATATTTCAAAAATTGCGCCAAATGTAAAGCCAATATTAAGATGCAGTTTTCGAAAATATGATTTAAATTTATAAAGAAAATGCAATTTGAGTAATCCAGTAGAAAGAAACTTAAATGTAATCGTAAAAGGGGAAGTCAATGAATATTTTTAAAAAGGCAAGTATAGTAGGATAGCTAATAACTAAATGTATTGTAATTTTATGTTTAAATCTATTTATTAAAATTTGAGAATTGAAATATTTCACAGGTTTTGTTTTTTAAATAGTTGGGAAGTTTGATTACGAATATTTTCCCAGATATCTTTGGGGAAAAACTATAATAACGTTACTAGATCACACTTAATGAATTCTGTAATCAAAATTTATTAATTAAATCGTTCAAAAGAATGTAATGTCCCTAACAAATACTTTCGTGTTCTAATCATATAAAATAGTTTAAAAAAAAAAAAAAACAGGAGGCACAATAATTTATAGGTAATATTCGAATTTAGAAAATTCCCTCCAATGATTGAGAATTATGATAATTATTATCAGTTTGCAAGAAAACTTTTATGTAACATTATTATAATGCTTTTTAGTAGCAATTAAATAAACTTGCTAGTGCGTATGATTGAAGCACGTAATTTGTAAAAAGCAATTTATTTTTAATTTGTATATTTTAAAATTAAGGAATGATCTATAAATATTCAAATAACTTTTTGAAAATACTCGATATAATTTATATTGGCTGTAATATTAGTTACTCTGTATATATAGTTACTTTTTAAAATTTCATAAAATATAAAAACTTAATTTTAAACAACAACCCAATTAATTTTTAAAGTTTGATGAAACAGGCCTTTTTGTGAAAATGCTGTTATGTTATCAAATTACTTATATTATTATTTTTAACTACATGAATGATTATTCTCCTGAACATATATTTTTCTAATTCATTTTGAATGTATAAGAAAATTATTATGTTTTTAAATATTATAAAAATTTTTATTATACAAGAACTGAAAACTAAAAACGAATCTATAAAAGGTGATTTGGCATTTTATTAGAAATCTCATTAAATTAATTTCGAAATGTTTACTGTAAAATGTGTGTAAAACTAAATAATTTTGTTCTTTAACTACACACATTTTTAAATATAAAATAAAGAATTCTTTTTATTTGATATTATTTTGGAAAAAAAATATTTCATTACTGATTATTTTTATTCTATACAGTTATGCCTATTAATTTACAAATTTGATTAATTTTCTTTTAAGATAGTGTGCTACAATTCTGATTAAGATTATTTCAAGGTATCACTTACATTTCTTATAGCTTCATTCATGATCCCCGTGTTTCGTCATCATGTTGACACCATGGATCAGCCAATGACTTTTAACTTCGATCCAATAGCGATATCATATTATGGGGCTTAATACCCTGCTAAATAAGTCCTAGAGTTTGCTCTTTAAGCCGAGATCATCGGCGATAATGGACCACCGGGCACTTAATTGGACATCTTAATCGCCACACGGGCTTTCACTCGGTTACAGTTAAAGAGACACTGCCCCGTCCTGCTGTCTGGGAGGGCGAAGCGGTCAGGCATTCGATTATTAATGAATTCCTATGTCATTATTAAAGCGAGGGGAGAGTGTCTCCATAGTTAATTGACCAGTGATCCAGATGGTCTCACCACGATGGCCATAACGGTCAGAGAGCGGGGGCGAGGTCGGACAAGAGGGTGGTGGTCACCGTGTTGTGGCCACGACATTGCAATTGAATAAAGTCCTAGTGATGGTATGAACAATGTCATTAAATACTTGCGATAAGACTCATAATGAGTTATTTCTTCACTCGAATTGTCATAAAGCAAACTAATTGCTGAGCCGTAGTTCAGTAAATGCTGCAAAATTGTTGTTCTCGAACATTTAGCGATTCTGATGGTGACACCCCCTGCTGTAAAGTATTATTCGCAAAATATCACATTAATATATGCATGCTACATGTGATGTTTTAAACACTATAATTTAACTGAAAAATTATTGTTATTAACTTATAAGAAAATGTGTAATATTATAAATTATGAATAAATGTTTTAATCAAATACGTTTCTAAGCTTGTTAAATCATCAGTTTTTGCATATTTTGTAATCGATGCCATTTTATATAGCTCTTGGTAACTAAAACAAAGTAATTTTCGAAAATAATACCTCCTTCGAGGAGTTTATTACATCTACTTTTTGGCTATGCTTATTCACTAAAAACTATGCTAATCATAAATGAATGTTCTTATACTTTTATAGTAATGAATGCTAAGGAAGTTATGTATTATTATCCTATAGTAAATAAAGTTTAAATTAAATAATTAACCTCTTTAAATTACTATCATCTATTTTACCAAAAGATTTGCTTCCTCGTCAAGAATATATCAATAATACAAATAATAAAGACTTCTTTTTGATAATTTTTATTAAATAATCCATTGAATTGTATTCAATAGTTTAAAAATAGTATTAAATACACATTTATACCTTTGCTATGACACACTGTTATCGATACAACTTTCTTATGAAGTCATAAATTTTGGGTGGAGCTAAAAACATTTTTGACTACTAAAATAAAATTTAATATAAAAATCATTTCCCACAGCAAAAGAGACGCGTGTGAATGGATAACTATTTATCTACTGTTTTGTTCTATTTATCTGTAATGACCATTTTTTCCCTAAAAATGATGTTTTTGCTTTACAGATATAGAATATCATCAAATAAAATAGCGCATACTTATCATAATTGGGTTTGTTAAAATGGCAGCAGTAATTCTCTTTTAATAGAGAGCAATTACTGATATAATGTTTTGTTTCTCATTTCCTTCAGGTCCAGCAGGGATGATTATTGCCCACCTGAGGATGTAGATTTCATCCAAGATCTGGTTCTGGAGATGTTGGAGCAAGTGTACGGTAGTATAGAAATAACGAGGGACTACGAAACCGACGAGGATGACCCCCATGATCCTCCATTTTGAAAAGATGCTTTGAAAAAATATAATCTCCTTATTCAAATTCTTTGAAGTTTTTTTTTACTCCAATTGCACTACCTTACAAAAAATATGTATTTGTCAAATAAAAAATGATAAGCTCTGTGCCATAAATTTTTCACCTGCTTAGTAAAATTGTAGACATTTTTTTAAACTTCAAATGTATTTCACATTAAAAATGTTTTTTTAAATCCTACAGTATTTTCCTTTTTATATTGTTATATATCTAGTTGTTTCTTTTTATTATTAAACTATTTTATTTGTTATAAATTGTTAAAATTCGTCATTGTCGCCCATTTCACTACAACTGGCTTCAAATTATTTATTTCTCATCACTATTCTTTCAAAATTTTATTGACTTATACCATGGATTAAAATTTTGTCAACAAAATGCAAGAAAGTTAGATTTTTGAAGAAAAGAAATTGCTATTGTTTTCTGACAATTATATCAGAAATTAAAATGAACCTATAATAAAGAATATTATTCACTGGCCTGAAATATTTGGAATAATAAAAGTACTGCGTGCTCAAACCTAATTTTCTATAGCTTATGCTAGTCAACTGGGTGATATTTATGAATTTGTGTTAGATTTAGAGCTTGAAAATGTTGTTTTCCATTATTTCTGTTAACTTGTTACTAAGGTGTGTTGTATAAGTGATTGAAGAAACAAACACGGGTATTTTGTTTCTTCATCTCCTATTTTAATTTTTTCCCAAATTATTTTGCAACACCAAGGAATGAGATAAACAATACGTATAACATAAAAAAACACATAACCTAGACATATATGTATTTATGTAGGCTTTGTTGAATAAAATGTGCAAACTTAATGAATTTTACTATGGCAATTTTCATATCAGAAAAAAATTGCTCAGAAACGAATCCTTATTTATAAATTTTAATAAATAAAGATTATTATTATTTTCAATTTTATATTTCACACATACACTGATAAAATATCTATTAAAACGAGCCTTTATTTGTTCATAATAAATTAAACCTGCTCTACCCTCTTGAATTTTATATTTTAAAGTCCATCATCTCTTGCTACATCAGCTCCGGTAATTGAATGTAATCTGTCTTTCATGCAGGTGGATAAATAGTCAACCGGTAGCCGTTGCCCATCAATGGGGTGTGCCCTCGTATATTCCGTTCGCGTCATCAGCTCAAATCTATAATTCAGCACTCCTTTTTTGCCCCTCTATCTTTGCCTTTCATGGTAATAAATGATCCATCCAGTTGATCTTCCCCACACACAGAGAGAATGCAACTACTGTATTATCTTCATGTACCAACTAGCGAAGCTGATGTGTGGAAACACAGACAAGAAACTGATTAGAAACTTGGGATTTCTTAATTGACTTTTCTTACTTGAAAGTAATCTTTTTCATTTTTATTTTCCTTTTTTTTTCTGATAAAAAGAAAGACGGCCTGATATCTGCTGAGTAGTGATGAAATCTGTTGATGGATCGCTCATTAATCGCTACTTAATTGAATCGGAAGATCTCGATGAAGGATGGTGGAGGAAGTCTGTTGGATAGTATTCAAATCAGTTTTTGAAATTGACTTTGTGGTTTCTTGAGAAAAGGGTATTGTTTGTTGAAGCGTGGGGTTGGTCTGTTTTAATTGATTATCTCCAGGCTGCTAATGGGGTACATGTATTCCCCATTATTTGAATAGAAAAAACACGACAGATAATAAATTATTTTCAATAAGTTGACTGTGGATAAATAGTTTTTGGGACTAACTTTGCGTTGAGGATGCTTCTTATAAAATTAAACGCTATGATCTTAGTGTATATATCTTAATTATTACATATGCAATTTTAAAAAAATAACTTTTTTCAAAAGTATTTTAACTTTAAAAATATTAAATTGATATCATTCTATTGAACAATATCAAGAGTTAATGAATTAATCTTTATAAAGTGATTCGCTCATAACTTTAATATCGATTTTTCTAATTTTGTAAAAATAAGTTCAAATTGTTGAAAATGTTACCAAAAAGGAATTGAAGGACTATAGTTGAATAATTTTGAATAAAATTTAAATAATACAATTATAAAGTATTGTATAGTAAATTATATTTTACTTTTGTTATTATTTTCATTATTTCCATCCCTTGTGTAATAAAGATAGCAAATTATTCATATGTCTTACCGTCCTGTGAAATCCTTAATTTTCCTTTTTATTTCTCATAGATCTTTCTTAAAAAATGCATACCCGAGTTTAATGTAGTTTCCAATTTTTGCTTCTAGATGTAAAAATTCTTAACTATAGTGGTTTTACCTGTTTTAGAAAATTATATTACTTTTTATGGATTCCTTATCTATTATTTGATTTGATTGTTTTATAGTAATCTTATTTTATAATAAGCATTTTTAATAAAAAAAAAGTAACAATCAATACTTTTCAAGTTTGGTAACTCATGAAATTGAGTTTTATGTACTAAAAAGTATAAACTCATTAAAACTTAATTTCTGATAGCAAAAAGCCGTCTCATATGTGTCAATTTTTATGATTAGCAAATTTTATGCAAAGGCCGAGTAATGCTTTATACGTTTCATCATATTTTATTTCATATAGAAAGAGTTTGAGATTAAAATCTGAAATTTTAGAATATTGTTTGTCGATTCGACCCAGTTAATCCAATGTTTTTATATTAAGGGATATCCATTTATTTTAAATGTATTTTTGTGGTATATTTTATTTATATAAACAGCAGGAACCATGTTGTTTACAACAAATATAAATGATGAACTGTATTATAGAATATTGTGTGGTTCCTTTTATTTATCATTTACTATAAATTTTTATAGCTTTTCTAAATGATGAATTTTTTGCAGTAAAAAATATAAGCTTTTGCCTTTCTTGTGGCCTCTATTGCAAAACTTAAACAATTTTTTTTTATTCAATATCGCTTTGCAGATAACGATAAAAATAATATGTAAATGCAACAAAAGGAATAAAATATTATTTATTTCATTAATAATGTTAATATACAACATAATAAACTACTTGAAATTCAAAAAAAAGCGAAATAATATTTGAATTTAAAAAATCCATGGAGCTCTAGTTTAAAAATGACTATTACAGATGCATGCAAACTAAAAGCAGAAGGCGTTAAAAGAAAAATGATACTCATCGATCCATCGACAATGAATCTGTGGTCATTTCGGGCGCAACGCTGCATATAATCAATGCATAAAACTGACGCATGTTTTGTTTGACAAATTGTGTGCATTCATAAGTGTGATCTTGGGCTTCATTCTTCATCGGCGATTGCTTTCTTTATACTGTTGTAATCGAGAATGTCCTTGGCCTTCAAAAACGACAGTAAGTAATCTAAATAACCTCTGTGAGGGAAACGAAGTTCAGCAATATATAATGAAAAATCATTTTTCAAAATAGAATTCTTCTGATGGTGTTTTAATGCTGAAAATAGGACAATATATCTAGGAATTTATTTAATTGGTGATGGGAAATTAACTCTTTAAGAAAACCTCCTGAAAAAAGAAATTGCAATTCATGCTCAATCATTTGCGATGGCTTTGTAAAATCATCGTTAAAATGAATGAAATTGCGCCTGCACTTTTTTGGAATTTATAAAGTTGAATATACTCCATTTACCAACATATTATCTAAGTAAACGTGCATGTAGTGTTAAATCTGCATTTTTTATAACTAGTTCCAAAAACCATTAGCCAAATTGTAGTAGATAAAGAAATTGAAGTCAGTATAAACATTAATTGCTTATGAAGAGTATATATGATGTTTCTTTTAGAGTACATGGAAGTCTTGTGTTCAAAGATGTATTTATTCTAAATCAGCTAAATTTGATTATTTGAACTACTGAATAAATTATTTATTCAAATAAAGATTTTTGGAACATTATATACATATAGCACTTGTTTATAAATTTTGTAAATATAAGAATTCGGGTGATCCCATTGGTTGATTTTTTTAATAGAAAATGCGGTACTAGTTTACAATTCTTGATTTTGACGATTTTTTGACACCAAGATTTTTGTGACTCACAAGATGGCCGCTGCACAAAAGCTGTATGATTGGCTGGCAAATTTTTAGCCAAACCAAAGGGTATCCAAGTCTAAATCGAAGCCCCCGGAGAAATGTTACACATTTTTCTTTCTCTTGATGATTCTTTTTAATGGATCAAAATTTATTAGCATTTAGATAGATGTATATATAAATTTAATTAAAATATTATGCTTTTTCGGTTCATAAAAATAACAATGCGAATCTCTCAATTCTGACTTCAAAAAAATTCCTATAGGAGAAATAACTATAGTTTTTGTGTCCAATGGGGAATTTCAGTTGAATTTAACTTTGACATCATGAAGCGGTAATATATCAATGAATAATAACTGAAAGAGGACTTGAACTACTATTTTTCGGGTGGACTTTTCATAGACAATAATATGATAGATGAATATATTGTTGAAATTACCTAAAGTTCAACAATATTAAACTGCTTAGAAAAGTTTTAGTATTGATTTAAGATTTGCATCCAGAATACAAGGTAAAAAATATTAGTCTGTATAAAAGAAATCTGAAAGATTTATATCTCATTGAAAAAAATTTTTAAAAAAATAAAACCAGAAAATAAACCTAGCTGCCCTAAAGCTGGTAGAATACAATTATATAAAACTTTATATATTTATTAAGAAACTACATAGTTTCGATAAAAGATAACATGTATTTTTAAAAATTAGCTAATAGTAAAAAAAAATAATGGATGATAAATATATGAAAAAATTATAATAGGGATTTAAAATATCTGAAAAATTATATTTGATAGTGGGAAACGCGCAAATCTATTTATATCAAATAATTTTTCAGAAATCTTTAAACAAATTATACATTCTGCGTTTCTCACAAATACAAAAATCATTTATCTAAATTTGAGTATGAAAGGGAAAAATAATTATTTAAATTTGTCTACATAATTTAATATTAATTTCTTCCAAGTTTGAAAAAGCTGATGAAATGATAAAAATAAAATTTCAATTATTATATTAAAGTACTTAATTAAAGCTCTAATTATATATGATTATTTGAAATTGATCAAATAATAATAGAAAAATATAAAGCATTCTAGAGTTACCAAGTTTGATTGAATAAAATTGTAAATGTGAAGTTTTTAAAGTTAAATTACTCTTAATATTTATTTTTTAAATTTTAGTCTATTTGTGATTTTAAAGTTTAAGTCTGACACCGAAGTTAAGGAACATTAAATGTTCAATAATTTGTCTTTATTTTAGAATTTCTAATGTGTGTTATTTAGAGATATTCACTACTAAACAAATCTCAAATAGAATTAAACTAAAAAATAACTTGAATATGATTATTATAACGAAGAAGGCTAATTCTTTTGCTACAAATAAAATTATAGTAAATAATGGTAAAAATAATGATTTAAAATGGAGATTTTAAAAATATATATAATTAGAATTATATGATTAATCATAGATATTCATGACATCTTAAATTTTTAATTAGATTTAATTTTAATTTGATGTACAACAACGGAGAATAAGAAAGACGTGTATTTTTATGTGTATGTGTAAACCAATGAAACTGTTACAATTGCATAATTTGTTTTTATGTTTTCATTTATTCAAAATTTCACTCATTAAGCATATTTTAACTAAAAAAGTCCGTTTTGATGTTTGAAACAATAGCAAGTAGCTGAAATTTTATTTGTGATTTTTTGGCCAGAGCACGAATAAAAATTCTCTCTTAATAGTTCAATTTATTTTCAAAATATCACAATTGTTGAAAAAATATCATGACTTGGGCTGTAATCAATAATTGTTAGAAAAATAAAAGTCATTAGTTTTTTTTTTTTTTTTTTTTTTTTTTTAAGAAAAAATGAAGGGAGCGTTTGCTATTTATGTAAAGACATAAAAGTTGCTGTCCAAGGCCTAATGATAAGAAGGCTATTCTATTTAACAAAGAGTGTCGAAACCGAACTTCTGTCCCCTCTTATCGGTCATAAAGATATTAGTTCCTCTCTCTAATCTATGGGGTGCTGGGCTCGCGACCGGAATAATTTATGAAAACGCCTACGCCCCCCTCGCGATTAATGACCGTCCGGAGACCAGGGCGCACCAGATCAAAGAATAACCTGTGCCAGGAAAAAAAAATGCCAAAAATAAAGATTTCGTGGCACTGCAAATGTAGAAATATATTTCAAGCGTATGAGCGTCAGATGAATGATAACACATAATGCATTTGTTTATACATTTTCCTACGTTGTTTTTGGTTTTAAAACCATAGTTAAATATGCTATGCTGATTGTTGAATGCTATGCTCGTAAATTCACATATTCTTATTTCTTTTGATAAGACTTTTTTTTTTTTTATAAATTTACTTAAAAGCTTGGGATGTGACCTGGGAATAATTTCGAAAAATAGAATGTTACTATATCCTGGTCATAAATTAGATAATAATCCACTTGTCTGAAAGATGAATGTTTTCATAGTACATGCTCTTGCATAAAAGTTATATAATTTTTGAAGCCTAATATGACTTTCACTATAAAAAATTGAAAGCGAAATTAGATGAGTTAATAAGATTTTGTCTAGTCATCCGTATCACACACAGTCATGGTTTACTATTATATGGTTACACAATACTTTCACTGGTGTGGTACTACTAGTCATATGACAAAACCCAATCTATTTCTTTCCCATGATGCAATATAGTCTAGATGCTTGGGAAGAAAAGTTTTCCTCTCCTGCTCAGAAGTCCATATACTTAATCTCAAAAATGTCATTCTAAAATCTTTCCCGAAATTATGAAGCTTTTCAGAATTTTCAAACTATGAGTACAAGCGCAACTCACTCTTATATATCCTTTTATATATCCTTTCTAAAAAAATTAAAATAATAAATTTTTTACTTTGTTTTAGTACATATCTTAAACCATAATGTTATTGAATATAATCTGTGCTATTTACATGGGTTTGTGTGTGCAAATTTAAAACTGTGTAAGTACAGGGATACTTAAATCAATCCATTTCCAACAGGCAATTCAGAAACATTTCATTTTTGTATTATGATTAGTTAAACTGTGATAACGTAGATAAGCCTCTACAAAGTTTATAACTGCCTTAAGTATATCACACACAATTTAAATAACTACTTACTGCAATTGAAGGAAATGCACATTAATATGAAAAACTTAAAATCTACAAAAGATTTTTTGTCATAACTTCACGAAAAATCGTCTGAGAGACTTGAAATTCCAAAATGTGGTAGAGACAGGATTTTGTACTTAAGAGATGACGGAAATGTAGTTTCGCAAAAAGGAACAAGATATATACAGTATAGAATCAAACAAAGAAGACTTCATAGAATCGTTACATATAATTGTTTGTAAACAAGAAAGAACTGCAAACACATGTTCCTTAGTATGGGGTAAGCCTTACCCTTACCCTACAATGGTTTGTTTCTCTACATACTCAACCCAATATTGACACACACTTCTTAAGGTAAGCGTGTCCATTTCTCAAACAACATCAGTTTCATTGTTTAATGCCTTCTGAAGAGCGTAATCGTGCCGCAAGGTGTATCTCCAAAGCATTTCACATATGTTCTGTGGGATTTAAATCTGGCTGGCCAATCTATTCGATTGATATCTTACCCTTCTCCAGCTGCTGAACAGCAGGAGTCCTGTGTGGCCATGCATTTTCATACATGGAAACGAAATCTGTTTTAAAGGCACATTAGAACAGACGCACATCGGGAATCACCATCCCCAAAAAAGCTTATCTCCAGATACATAACCTCTGTCGAAAATGTGTAACTCGGTCAACCCGTTCAGCATAATGCCTCCCCAGGCGACAACTTCAGGACCATCATAATGCCTCCTTTACATGATGTTACTGGAATGAAATGCGTCAATTTCTCTTCAAATCAAATGGCTTTGACAATCTCTTGTGACACTGAAACGACTCTCATCCGTAAAAAGAATACGATTCTATTAATGAAAAGTCCAACTTTTTTTTTTTTTTTTTTTTTTTTTTTTTGCCTGACAGCACTTTAAGCAGTGGAGCTGATGGAAAACTTTCAAAGGGATGCAGCGTTCAGGACGTGAGTGAATAGGTCACCTTAGTGAAAGCATCTGACCATAATAAATTGCGATGCTTGTCGGCCTTTAACTGTACACTGTTTCTAAGCAATGGAGGCTGCTGGCTGGTTTCGGGTTTTTTTCATTTGCAGGACAATAAGTCGGTTATCTATTGCAATTGTTTTCCGTGGACGGCCACCACCAACCTTTATAATAGCTGTACCTATGGCTTGGAAGACTTTCCAAATACCCAAGACAATACTTTTGTTGATTCCGTAATCTTCAGCGATACTGATCTCACTATGTCACTTTTCCAGCTTTCCAGCCATTCTTTCCCGTATGAAGTCATCTGAAAATTTCACCAAATAATTCGCTTGCAACGAATGCCTTAAAATTTTCCGTGATCGTCCTTCCTTGTATTATAATCCTGAGCTACGCGTTTTGCATGAGCTCACGTCACCTGTGATGCTTGGTTTCTGACATTTGCATATTCATGTCTTTTTTACTCAATTGCGTGTTCATTGTACTGATTACAAGAGCTTCGTTTTTGAAATTTCATGGATATTTACTTAAAATTCACATTGTTGTTTAAGTTTTGAATATCTTTGTATGTTGTCTTATTAATAATTGAGTAAACCTAGACTGTTCTTTATGTCAAAATACAAAGATTCGTTCCTGCTGATATTGTTGTACGGTAACTATCGAAAAAATTTTATTTATACTGCTGGTAGAAATTTTATATAAATTTACAAACATATGACCATTTTTATATAATAATCCAATAAAATTTAATAGCTCACGTATTTTTTCGCATCTAACTTTATTTGCACTTCAATATTCGACATTAATGCTTGGTACACATTAATTTAACTTAAACTTTTCGAACACGCTTCTCGAATATATTTTTTATGATATAATATTATACTATGGGGGAAATTATTGATCATTGTCTTAATGAATCGCACACTGGTATAATCATGTTTCGTTTTCTTCAATAACTTCTTAATGATACCTTAAAATTTTCAATTAGGGCTCATCTCTGCACATTAACCGCGACCATGAAAGTGTTTCAAAACTCTATCTTTTCACAAATTCTCTATGAAATTGTGACTAGATTCATTTTGCAAGAGAATTGCGTCTCCTTTAGAAAATATAAATTTTTTGCATTTAGTAAATGTCAGCTCTTCAAAAAAATTACGTTAATTCATACATCTAAGTACAAAATAAAAATATTCTTTGGTTTACATAACTTGAGAGAGTTGTTTTACAAAACATAACTTGAGAATTGTTTTACATAACTTAAGTTGAATATACTTATTTCACATCATTCAACATACTATCTAGGCCTTTTAAACTAATGAACAAAGTATGAATTTCTCAAAAAAAGTGTGGTTCGAATAGAAAATTATTTCATATTATATAAATTTAAGGCATAAAATCCTACTACAAGTAAAAAGATAATATCTATAACGTTATAATCAATGACCGTTAAAAATGTGAATTTTATTTTTTGAGCCGTACACATTATTTATCAGTCATAAAAAGCATTTCATCCTCATGTCTATAACGATCATTTTTATAAAATAAATGAAGATAAAATCAAAATTACGGATTTCATACAAACACGCAATATATCTCCACAAACATCTGCCAATGATCATGACCGATGCACTTTTAAGAACAAAAGATTACGCAACAAAAACTTTTCCAAGACTTGTAAGCGGTTTTATTTATTTTTTAAGAGTAAAGATATCTGAGTGGCACATCTGGCAAAAGGATTCTAAATCTTAGCACAAAAGAATTCTCAGTTCTTACCGCCAAAATAGGCGCCAATAGTGTAGATATCAATATCGAGTGAAAGTAGCCAAGATTCTTAATTAATAGGCTGGAGTGCCAATCTTTAATTATGAGATATTCCGCTTGGCTCTGCACTTTTTTTGACGGGATATCTTTTGTGTCCAGCTGACAGGCTATTGTTCATTGTACCACTCATCGTCCACTTTTCACATTTGGAAGTGTGAAATGGAACAATGGTTGGCGCCACTAGAGCACAAATTATTCCTTGTTTTTTCAACTTTCAATGAATGGTAAGTTCTTACATTTTATGAGAAAAGAAGAAATTAATGTGTTTCGTATACTACGGAAGAGAGACTTTGCTAATTTAGTAGATGTAATTGATGGAATTGATAAAAAGAAAATAATTGTTCCAGAAAGTGAATAAGTCATTATACAACGCGTTTTAAAGCTAGAAAATATTTGTTGTATCTCTTATGTTGTTCTTTGGATTGGAAATAATAATTTGTTTTTGATTTGAAAGACTTGATATGTTAACTTCGATCATTTTTTTTTCTCAAAAATTTATCCTGATATTAAATCTTGGCCTTCATTTCAGATAACATAATTTGGTTATGAAGTAGAAACTTAAATTTTATGTTTCAAGAAAAATTATTAAATGTTAGAGTAGAATAAATTGAAAAAAATGGTAGAATTGAAGAACGAAAGTTAAATAGTATAGTTAATATGAAGGGTATAAAATATAGTGTGGAGTTGTGTGAGTGAAAATTAGTTCTGATTACTGCCGTCAGTGCAATAATGTTGCTGTATGAATTTATAAAAAATAGGTTATAAATATATTGAAATTATTTTTATAAAAAGCATTTGCTATCACTAAAAAATTGAGTGAAAATAAGTTCCATGGATAATGATTTTTAATGTATTATTTCTTTATACTTCGATTATAGAATAAAGCGCTTTTTGTTGGCAACATCTTTATAATGAATTTAATAAAACACCTATACTAGATTGACATGGATTTATCAATAAACATGCCTATTATTTTATAAATTTAAAGATTTTCATATTTCAATTACTGTATTTCTACATTGAACAATTTTACTGAGAACTACGAACGAATAATTTGTAAAGATAATGAGCCATTACATATAAAATTCTATTAATGCTAAAACGTGATTAAAAATTTTATGTTTGAAGTAATTTCTTTTTTGAGATATTGTGATGTGTATTTTAAAGTTTCTTCGGAAACTCTTTTCCAAATATTATTGACAGTTAATTTTACAGGAAGTGCACAAATCAGTAAACGAATCCTTGTTAATACTAATTTATGATAGTCGTTTATTTCGCAGATATTACTCCTTATAATACCACTCAAGGTATGGGGCCGCTGTGGCCTGATTGGCTAGGAAGTCGTACTCATTATTTGAAAGTAGTGGGTTCGAAAATCGTATTACTTGTTCGTTAAATATGTCGTGGTCCTAATGTCTGTATTTAAAATGATACCTCTGGGGTGGCAGGCCAAATAGTGGGGTTTTCTGCTTTGTCGCAGCTTCTATATTTGGAAGATTCCCACCCGACTATTTCCATCCATCTGGTAGAGCCTAAATCAGGGCAGCATGCTGGAGCAACAACAACCCCATTGAGGATAAAACATTATTACACCTTTAAAAGAGATATTATATATTTACCTCTTCTTATGAATTTTTGTAATAGGTTATTTTAAAAGACAATTTGGGCATCCATTAGAGATGTCTTTAAACTATAATTTCAGTAAATCTACCCAAACGCTATGTGCGATGCTAGTAAAGCATTTTTTTTTCGAGCTCAAAATGAAAAAAAATCAAATTTATTAACTTAAGGGCATGCCAAGTATCAAAAGTTCAAAATATTACATTGGAACTCAAAACAAATGAATTTACAAATACAATTGTGAAATGATGATTCGTGAGAAAAAAGTTAAAAAAGCAAATTTTTTAAAACAACTAAAGTATTTAGTTTGAGTAAGAGAAGTTATATAGCATTCTTTTTAACTCAGCTAAGCAATCGTTTCTCAAATTATATATATATATATATATATATATATATATATATATATATATCTATATATATATATATATATATAAAGATATATATATATATTGCATGCAATTATGTGCACACATTTTGCTCCGCTTTGCTTTTTCAAAAAATTATGAGTGATTTCTGTTTTCTATCGAAGTTCTCCCACAATCAATTTTGTACACAAAATGTAAATTGTAATCTTAATTTTTTTTATCGTACTTGTGTTTCTCCCTTTCTTAATTTCCAAATTTTCAACAGCTTTATTAAATCATTTTTCAAATTCTTTTATTTTTATTTTGCAATATTGAATCACTTTTAAATTCAACAACAACAATGGCACTACAACCCTTGTGGGTCCTGGCCTTCTCAATGAGCTTATTCCATCTTGGCCTGTACTCAGCAGCACTTTTCCATTTAGATGTTCCAATAGTATTAAAGTCCCTATCAAGACAATTAATCCATCTGATTTTGGGCCTACCTCTGGAACGCTTTCCCATTGGCCTTGCAAGAAAGATTTTTTTAGGGGTGCGTTCAGTTGGCATACGAATAACATGGCCAGCCCATCTCATCCTTTGTATTTTAGTGTATTTGACAACATCTATGTCCCTAAAACTTTTGTATAATTCCTGGTTATACCTTCTACGCCATACCCCATCTGTCTCCATTCCACCAAAGATGCTTCTCAAAATTTTCCTCACTTTTAAATACTTTATTGAATTTTTTTTTTATCAATTCATTTAGTCATTTCAAATATTTTACAAAATTAACACACTTAAATGAACCCTGAACACTCTGAGGTACCTTTAATTTATAAAAAAGAATCACATGAATTCATAAAAACAATGTCTACTTTGCAGCCCTTTCTCGCGATACTATAAAGTTAAGCGAAATGTATATAGTATCGAAATTTTTTGTCAAAGCTTATTCTCATTTTAAAGAAGAATTCTTTTTTCGTATTAACATACGAATACTAATATGATATAATTAAAACTATAATATTCATATATTATTGTTACTTTTGAATACAGAAAAATGTTGCTTTTGAATACTGATAATCCTTCCTTCCTCAGTGACACGACAGCCCTTGGTGGGCCCTGGCCTTCTCAAGAGTTTCAAAAAAGCTTGAATCACGTGTACATGAATATGGTTCAAACAAATCTACAACAAATTATTTTTATTATACATGTGTTAGAGACTAGAAGTCTAACATTTATCCGCTTTTAGCATATACTGTTATATTCCTATGCATATGTTTACCTTTTTAAGATGTATTTATTAAACAATATACTTCTTAACAATTAGTTGTCTAGATGCATGAGAATGCAAAAATATATTATTTCAACGGTATTCAAAGTAATGTTGTCGTGTGTCAGTTAAGCGGGCGTTATGGCGTGTGTTGCTCCACTTTCCTAACTGAACCATATTTTGGTGTAGAGTCCGACTTCTTCAGTACACGCATGCCATAGATACCCGTTTATAGGGTAGGCAACCGGGATTTGAACCCAGTACCTCCCTATCCGCAGTCAGGAACGCTGACCACTAATCAAGTTGGAGGGCAGTTAAAGTAATTAAATTTAAAAATAAACATTTTCATGAAAGTTCTATTTCTAATAAAAACCAGAAATTCAATATTATTCAAGGGAATAATATTTTATAAAATGAAGAAGCCAAGTGAAGCAATCAGTTAACAGTTCAAACACATTTGCCAGTTAATCAAATATAGGTATGTTCTCAAATAAAAAAAAATAAAAAAAAAATAAATAAATAAATAAAATAAAAAAAACTGTTCTTATTTTATCATTATTTTAAATTACTGTTAAGCGTTAATTTTTAATCGTTATTTAATTGAATTAAATGATGCAAATCAGTAAACTCTTGACAATCTAAAATATCAAAATCAATGGTATAATCAATGGTCTCCGAAGTATGCATTATTTTCTTTCTACTGAGATCAAGTTATTAAAATTTAAAAAGATACCCTCTGAATATTCTCAGCTAACTATTGATTTTGCTACATTTATAAATAACAGCAAACGACATCTTTAAATGTTAACATTATACAATAGCAGCTGTATCATTTGTTTTTTTAATTTAGATATCTTAAATTTTATAAAATACACAAGTTGAATTTGATTTCCTGTTCTAGAAATATTTTATAAAAATTATTTCTAATTTTTATTAAACCTTACGAATTTTTTTTTCTAAAGTATTGGTTTGTTCGGAAAGTCACATTTCGTTTTTCCTACATGGATCAGCTTTTTGCTAGTAAAAACCAGCCACTTTATGACTTTGGAATCGTGCTACTACCAGAAAGATGGTAAAAGCTATTGGACTAGGATAGACAATGTGCAATGCAATACAATATTTATTTGCTGCACGTTTTTCATTTTCATGAAAAAAAAGAAATGATTATCCGAACAACCCAATAGCTTAATAAAATGACGCATATCGGAAAAAAATAGAAATTTGGGAAAAACCCCTCACTTTAATGCATGAAATAATGAAAACATTTCAAAGGGCAAACGCCAAATGCCTACTGAAGAGCTGTCTGGGCTAATGATTTAATTACAGCTGCAGCATATCGCCAAATTCCTGCCAGACAGAGAATACTATAAACACATTGCTTAATTGAATAGGTATACGTAACCGCCTTCTTTCCCCTTCACACCTCACAGTTACGGGTTTGGCTCGGTTTCTGTTATTTCTATTTATTCGTCATCTTTTAATTCCTCCTCTAACCCACCGATATTTCGCATTGCTTTTGCTTGTGCATTTTTTCTTTATAGGCTTGCCTCTTTTGTGTTTTCTGTAAAAAGTGATGCTTTGTGATGCGTTGGTGGCGGATGTCTTTTGTGTGGAGGCGTTTCTTTTGATTTAGATCCGCCTGTTGAATTACAAGAGTTTGGATGTGTGTTGAGAAATTGCATTGTCCACACCCCCCTCTATGCAAAGGCCCTCACCTCTTATGCACTTTGCATGTATGCAAAATAAAATCTATTCCAAAGCACGTTCCATTTTAAAATAAAGCAAAAAAGATTTCAACCAACGCCATAGTATGATGGGTGTTATAGATACTAACCTTAATAAACATATGGAATTTCTTTCATAATACTCATAACAACCATTACCTATATGCTAGGGTCTTGATGATGTCATCTTCAATCATAAATAAAAAATTTCATATCCGTGAATAATTTGGGAAATAAATGTAAATGCGTCATACTTTTATATGCATACTCTCAATTTTTCAAAAGAAACTACCAATAAATTAATAACAGTTTTTGAAAAGTCACGAAAAAATAACCACCATTCCCTTTCTATGCAAACTCATGTTAGGTTGCATCTTTGGGTGGTTATAGATAATCACATTTGAGGCCTTTAATTCGGCTCAGTGATTAAGAAAATTCTTTCTGGATGATGCACTTGATGCACTTCACGAGTGCACATGATGATCACTAGACACCATTAAAATAGCATAGAGATGTTCTAAGTTAAATCGTGATTGAGTTATTCAAACCATGTTACTTTCAAGTAAAAACTTCTCAATTTCCTCTAACCACAAAGAGTTTCCATTTCTGTTTTATACAAGTTACTTATTGATGATAGCTGCTTGAGACCATTTCCTTTTTTATCCTCAATAACTTTTTATGTCCCTTGCAATGGTTCATTATTTTCTTAAACAAGTCTTCTGGGAGAGTAAACGTGTTACACATGAAGAAAAATTTACAATAAGTCATTTGTTGCTTATAAGCATACTAAATGTTATCAAGTTGGTTTACCAAATCTAAAATATTGCAACGTTTTTCTACTTAAAACCAGCAAATGAATAGTTTAAACCATTAATCAGGTTGAATGATTGGAGATGAATGAAACATTAGCTTTATAAATGTACTTCCGTTACGTGAATTATTTTAATGCTTATTGATTTTCTACTCCAGCTAATATTCTGTAACTAAAAAAGCAGCTGTTTAAACTACATTATCTCATCAAAATCACATGCTAAGCACCTTATCGTAAAACTGAAGTATTTTAAATTATATCGTTTAAAAACACAAATGTAGCAATAAACACGAATATTATAGTATTATAATATGAGAAACGATATTTGGGCATTGGTCTAAATTTAAAAGGTACGTTCAGATTGATATCTGGATAATAATTTAAATATCGAATAATCTCATATACTATTTTTTTTAAATTATATACATTATTATCATTAATAAGCTATTATTATTAATAATGTTTCGATTTAGGATTGAATAGATTTGAAATATATATATATATATATATATATATATATATATATATATATATATATATATATATATATATATATATATATATATATATATATATATATATATATATATATATATATATATATTAAATATTTTTTGTTAACTGTTCTTGGAGAAAATTTCAAGTTTTATCACATTAAATTCTATTCTGCATCAAAGTGAAAACATGCATTACTAAGCTTTTTAGATATTTATCATTATCAATTTTATTGTTACCATAGTTAAATTCATACTATGAGAAAAGTGTGAAATGGATAATACATGAACTACGAAAATTCACTGTCAGCATGTACAACACGACAGCCCTTTTTGGGACTGTGTCTTCCTCTGGTTTTCTCATTTGGCCTTCTCCCCGCCATTAATTTCCAATTATTTACTTTTGAGATGGCCTTCTCGTCCACACATTCTTTAATTTTTTATAGCGTTTTCTCGGTCTTTTATACCAAATTTTTACTCTATTCCAATATAAGAAATAGAAGTGTGTGTAACCGTAAAAAGTAGCTCCTCACTTTAATTTCTTTCATTAAAACAAACCAAGAGCTGTACAAGATTTTCTATTTACACGAGTTTTCATTCCACAGCTTGTTTCTCTTTTATATCTTCTATAAACTGTAATTCTCAATATAACTGAGTACCACGAATCAAAAATGACAAGGAAAATGACAAACTTCGTAAACCTACATTTTTTGATGTGACAACCAAGACCATTCTGGAAAATTAAAAACTTAAAATTTTCCAATAACTTAGGTTTTAAGAGAATTTTTATTGAAATATGAGATTGTCTGTTTAATGCAGATACTGTTTAGTTGTAATGAAACCTATTCTCAACAATAAAAATACATATTTTCGATTTTTTCAAAGGTAAATATTCTTAAGTTATAATTGTGTGCAAAGAAACAACCTGTTCACATTTCCTGCTAATAAAATATAAAATTATAAACATAGATTGTATAATTTGAGGGCAATTAAAAAACAAATTAAACTAAAGGATAAAAACAATTACCCGTTTTTATATAAGTAAAATACATTCAAAATTTCAATAAACACTAATGAACTAAATAAATTGTGCAGCTTTATTTCCTACATATCATAATTAAGAGCCACTACTTATAATCTTGTAGCAGACACTTTTATGGAGAATTTAACTGAGAATTCAATAATGAAATAATGAGTTTATAAGTAAAATATTAGGAAATGATTTGTTCCAGGCCGTCTTAAACTCTCACATTGAATATAAATGTATGGTGTATTTTACTTTACACACACATATTACTCTGACGAAACGTTTCATAAAAAAAATTTAAGGAATTAAAAGTAATGAGTAATTATTGAAATTATTTGCTCATTTTAGCTATAAATATATTTTATGCAAATTTATAATTAAAAATTTTGAAAATTATATTATAATATTTCTAACATTTTTGATTAATGAAAGAAATGTCTGAAAAACAAATTATAAGGATAAATTCATGATATTATGGATTTATTACTTATATTTTTATACAGAGGGTGTGTTAACAAATTTTTAGAACGATTTCGATAGCGAATTTAAAAAAAAGTAAAAGTTTCAGAATAAAAAATTTTGGCAACAGCTCATTATTTGAAATGAGAACTATCGTCTGCAACTTTTAAATTTATTTATTCTTCTTTCAAAATGTCCCGTATAAACATGCTGTGAACTGAAGCATATGTTTTTGCGCTTTCCGAAGATAAACATTCTCATTCCAGAATTCAAAAAGGTTGTGAAATGCATGGTATTAATGTTTCTAAACGCAAAATAAGCAATATTATTAATCGGACAGGTAAAAACTGTCAATCATTATTTCTATATAGAAAGAAGACTCTAACCGAATATCCTTAAAAAGTACGTACTGTTTCATATGTTTATAAAGTGAAATCGCTTGTAACAAGAGAAAATCATCCAACACAGAAATCAATTGCAAAGTCTTTAGATACATCTGTAGCAACAATAAATAAAGTAATAAACCAGTATTATTTTAATTATTGTTGCTTAAAACAACTTAAAAATGCTAAAAAACATAATGTTCATCAGCTTTTGCCGAGACATGTGGCTCAACGCAAAACATTTTGTAGAATCCTGTATGAAAACCACTTAGCAGGAGATAAATGGAAAACCATTGTGTCCCTTGATGAAGCATGGGTTTATCTAAATGACTATAACTAAAAAAGGTCTTTTTACTACAGAAAATGAGGACAAAAAATGTACAAACTTGTTTCCGTCAATGTAAAGAAAGTTTCAGTAAGGGGTTTATGATTGTCGCAGGTTTCTCCTATAATGGGAAATTAAAAAAAAGAAGAGTGGAAAGAAATGTTAAAATCAACTCATCGTACTATCAGGAGAAGGTTTTACGTCCAATATTTACAAAAGAAATTCCACTTCTTTATCCCAATGACTTTCAAAGAGAGAAACTTCATCAAGATAAAGCTAAAAGTCATACTTCGAAAACTACCACTGCATTTATTGAAAAAATGATGACTAGTACATGTATTGCATGTATACATTTTCAACATATCCCTGCGAAGTCTCCTGACGTTTCACCTATGGACTATTGTGCCTTTGGTCTGTTAAAAAAGGCTCTTTCTAAACGCAAACCCACCACGATAGATGGACTTTGGAAAGTAGTGGAAGAGGAATGGAAAGCAATACCTCTGGAAATATTGCGAAAAGCTCTTCTATCATGGAAATCACGATGTAGACTTATAGTCCAGAAAAAAAGGCTATCAGGTCGAGCATTTAAAAAAATAATCTTTATATTTTTAAACATTAATTAAACGGCCGCGAAATCATTCTAAAAATGTGTTAATACCCTCTGTATTTTTCCAATAAAACTGAAAAAATCTGTGTTTACTAGCTAAGAATGGTACAATATTTGAACTACTCGATTTCATGGAATGCACGAATTGTTGAAAAGAGCTTAAAAGGTAGCTATATGTTCACTGATTCGGTCTTCACTTCAAAAGTTTGTAGATACGGCTCCCATTTTATGCATGGATATAATTGTTCGGCAATCACTTTAAGCCAGAAGTCCTAAATAAATTACTTTCATGGGCAAAAATTGATCGTAAAGTAATAAAATAAAATCGAGTAAAGAATTTCCCTTTTTCAAGGAACAACCGAATGGTTATCGTACTAATCTTCAAGTTCACAGTTCGTTGGTTCGAATCTCACCTTGAGCTTGAATGTTAGTGGTTTGAAATCCACTTAAAACTGTAAGTCCCAATCCGATTAGCCCTCGTGTGGAAAAAAGTGACCGTTGAGCGTCAAGTCAACAAAACTTCTTTCAAGAGGAATTTCAGATTATTATATAACATATAAGAATTTTAAAATCAATTTTTTTATCAGAGCAGGTAGTAAATGAAAGTTTTCTTCTATTTTGTTGCGTTGCTTTTTAATTTACACCAAAATATATAATATGAATTCATTCTGTCTCTTACTATGGAATTGCTGATGATTTTCATTTATTCTTTAAAGTTCCCTTTCTTTTTCTTGACTTGTTCCGTGAAATTGTGTCATACTGATACAGAAATAATGTTATGAATAAATCTTATACTTATCAGTTCTCTTTATCAAATTCAAGAATATCCTATATTAATTACGCATAATTCTAAAAGTTAAAAAGTTTTTATTGAAAAAACTTAATTGTTAACCAGATTAAAAGGCCAATAGTAATTTTTATAGATTCAAATTAATTTTAAGTTTATAACAATAGTTATAATTCCGTTAAGATGATATTTAGAATTTAAATATTAGATATATATATATATATATATATATATATATATGCAAATTATAATGTCTTAGGATACTGATGTCTTACATACTATTTATGTTTTATAAGGTGTGAAATAGCTCATGATTCAGAACTCTTAAAGATTTGGAATCAAAAGAAAATTTATTAAACCTTGAAAAATAACTAATTAAAAAAGTATTACCCAAAAAAATTTAAATAAATTAAACACAATTGAATTTTTTGAAATTTAATAGATGTCACAATAATGCAGATTCATGGTAAAGTTTTAAATGCAGCTGTCACAATCCATATCGCAGACCGCCCTGTCTAGTGGTCAGAGTGCTTGACTGCGGTTAAGGAGGTCCTGGGTTCGAATCCCGGTTCGGGCATGGATCTACTTTCTCTCTATCTATCCTGTCTTTGTCCTTTCTGTGTATTAATGATGTGTGAATGGTTGCCTACCCTATAAACGGGTCCCTATGGCATGTGTGTACTGAAGCAATCGGACTCCACACCAAATATGGTTCAGTATGGAAAAGTGGAGCAGCGCACCCCGTATTGTCAGCCTAGCAGGCACAAGAAAAAAAACAGTCCAAATCTGTGGGTTTCGCTTTCAACAATGTTCACATTACAATGACAATTTATATAACCCCTAAACTTTATTAAAATTAAAAGCCGTTTTTCAAATATTGACTTTATCTTTTTTCAGTAAGATTATGCTGACAACAATTTATTATTTCTTTGCATGCGGTACCTTAAGAAGTCCGGAACCACAGGTGCGTCTGCTGTTGGGTCACAAGTGCTTAGGGCTGGGCCTGTGTAGGCCCTGCTTTTGACGTACTTCAGTGCTTTATTATAATGTCTTTCAAACCATTAAAAGAAAAAGTATATGTATCTTTATAAATCTCTTCCTTCAATATATTTTAGTGAATGATTATAAGTGAATTTTATATAAAGCATTTAATTTATTGAAAGATTTATGAGTATGTGTATATGCGTTTGGGCGTATGTAGTTTAGTGCAATGGTAAGATAAAACGAGTGACAATTCCAACGCAAAAATATTTTTACTAAGTCCAGTTTTAATCCTTAAAAAGACAATACATATTTTTGTTTACATCAATTCTATTAAATTAATTTCTTTTAGTTACAAGACTTAAGTTTTGTCATTAAAAATGTCTTATAAAATAAAAATGATATGTTCTGTTTCAATATTCTCATAGACAAATCAGTTTTCTAAATGGATGATAGTTTTATTTATTATTTCATAACATATTTTTAAGACATTTATAAAGAAGCAAGGCAATCGAATTGTGTGTGTGAAATAAGTATATACTAAATATAAAAAGTTCATAGTAAACAACTATATTCAACTGATTAGTTTTTTACTAAAATAAATAAGCGTAGTTACATAAATAAATATATATATTTCTTCAAAAACTCGATCTTTCATAGATTTTTATAATAAATTAAACTAATATTTAATACAAAATATCTGCTTTCCTTATTTTATAAAACTTTGCAGATAAAATATATATTTTTGCAGATGTAACTTCATATTTTTACTATCCTTTCAGTAATCAACCCTAATAACGTTAATAATTATATAAATGTCGCCATATGAAATAATGCTTTGTTTGTTTATCGCTCAATGGTCATTTTTTGCACAGGAGGGTCTATTAGACCGGGACCTACAGTTTAAAGTGGATTCCGATCCACTACAAACATCCCTGCCCAAGGTGGGATTCGAACCCACGAACTGTTGAACCGAAGGCAAGAGCGTTAACCATTCGGCTGCCAGCTCGACATGAAATAACGCAGTTTAACAGAAAATTATGAAATGTAAGACCCTAATATCACATTTTCTGTTAACTTATGTTCAAACATAAAGTCATGGAAAACAGAGTGCTAGTGTAATATTATCAAAAAATATCAAACTCTTTTAAATGTATAGAATGTTGCAATTATGTAGTACACAATGTTAATTATGTAATTCATAAATTCTAAAACCAAATTTATAAGCCAAAAGTTCTTGATAAAGTATTTCATTACTTACAATATTTTTGTAAGCATTCCATTATTATCTTTTTTTTTTTATTTTACATTTTTATTTATTTCATTTGTTTAAAAAATTTGAAGACAAGAATCTGTTAATGGCTCAAACTTTAGCAACCAACCGATTCATAATTTAAAGTATAATAGCATGAAAGTATCAACTGTGTGATTAAAAATGAAATTTACGAAGTTCATTTAAATAAAACCAAAAATATAATAGTGGTTTAAATTATGAGATATTTAAGCAAGACCTTATGTTGCCCACACTGAAAGTAACATATTTTATAAATATGATTCTTGTTATCTATTTTAGAAGACATTGTTATTGAAATCACATAATTAGTGGGTAGAAATTTTTAGATTCTATTTCAAAGAAGATTTCAGAAAAATTATCTTTTTAAATTAGTATTTAATCTCTTAGTATCGCAGAATTTTAATTTCAATTGTGATCTGAAGTCGATGAAACTACCACTTTTCAATAAATAATGAGAAAACTAATCTATCATATTATTCCAAAAATTAAGACTTTTTTACTTTGAGGTAAAAGACTGATTAAAATTTCTAGAGAATATTCGTAAAACAAGGAAATATTTTTATAAAAATAAATTTTTTAGATTCGTATTTAAACTTTTTGATTTGCTAAATTTTGATTGAAATGCGGTATATAAATTGATAAATTACCTTTATTACCATAGTGGAAGAATACGTTCTTCAAATTATTCAAAAATAAATATTTTTTATGGTTTATTAATGATAATTTATTTGAACTATTTTGAAATGTGATAAATTACTACAATTTTGAAATTTACCTGTGAACTTTAGCTTCCGAACAAAAACGCATCCTTAATTTTAACGAATAAATTGAAATTTTAAAAAATAACGCTGATTTTCTATTTTCTAATGACATTATTTATTTAGCTCTACTCAAAGTGCTGTTTTGCATTACGAAATGAAGTTTCCCACATGTATCAGCTAAAAATAAATTGAAAGGGTCTTTGAAAACTTAGAAAATCCCTTTAGTAATGATTTTATCAAATATTGAAGTCGGGATTTCTTTCATCCTCATTCTAATGCATTTATAATCGGCAGCTTATTGGAAATGGCGAAAGCACTTTCGCTGCTGAAAAAGATTTTTTCAAAGATCGATAAAACAGAAAATACCGTTATTTTTTTTAAAGAAAAAAGTAATTTCACTATTAGAATGTGGAAAGAAAGGGAGATCAGATGATATAGATACTTTATAGTTATTTCCATGCATTACGCATAGATTGGCAATTTTTAAAAGAAATAAGCACACACCTTAGTTCTTGAAGTGAGAAGAGCTCCTGGGTGAAATGTTACATTATTTTAAATTGCTTATATCACGGGAAAAAAACATTTTATAAATTTAAAATAAGTGTTAATTATATCATGAATTAATTACAAGCAGGATAGTCAGACTATCCAATTGAAACATAGTTTTTATTTTAAGTTAGATGGACATCATGATATAAATTTCATTCCATTCTGATCAGCCGTATTTAAAACGAGCACAGACAAATGTTTGGTGAATAAACAAAATAACCATTTTATGTTATACAAATAAAAATCTTATCTGGAACTTTAACCACTTCAAAAAGTGCGATTATTTATGATTCTTTACAACCGCTTAGAATTCTTATCCATGTGTAATGCGGAGAGAAGCGAAATTTTACAGATGCTGTTTATTGCCACATTAAAAAAAAAAATAAATAAATAAAAAAATAATAATAAAAAAAGATCACGTTTATTTTTTATTTATTTATTTTTTTTATTTTAAGTATTATGTGTGTTTTCTGAAACAAATCCGTTTTGGCCATTGCCATTACGCTGACAATCAGAGATGAATTGACACATTTATAAAACGATTTCCGACTTTAACAACACCGACTTAAGAAATTTTTAAATGCTTTCTTTTGTTAATATCGTAATTAAGGAAAATTAACTTATTCAATTTGTTTGAGGTCTTTAATAGTAAGATTTCATTTTGTTTCCTGTCAATTTTGGTGAAACTAAGCCTTTTGGACAAAACTAAATAAATATCAGTTTTGAACAATCATCATTTTTACCCAACAAATAATTACATGTTAATTAATGAAATTATCTGTGCATTTGTAATTTTAAATGCATATGTAGAGAAATTCCCTAATTCTACATTCATTGGTTTTTATAAAACAATGTTTTCTGTCCGCTTTCTAAAAATCTATGGAATTCTTTGTCCTCAAATTGTTTTCATAAGAACCGAGACGTATCTTTTATTTTACGTGTTATTTGAATAATTTTTCAGAATGAGTCACCAGTCTCTTCTTATAACGATCGAACAATTTCAAGAAGCAGGAATATCCAAATAAAACCGCAAATGAATTCCACAGTTATGACTTCAAAGTATAAACAGATCCGAGAATCATCCGATTTCAGAAATTTATGTAAATAAAAACCATTGTACGATATATTTAGGTGAAATGCAAGTTTTCAATTTAGCATACCTAAAAAAAATCCATCGAGATACGTATTGCAATGGGAAGATAATTCTAACTTTTAGAAACGATTCGTAAAGGAATAATGAAATATGAGATTTTTATAACTAACTCATTAGTAAATACTGAATATAGCAATAAAAATGTAACAAATCGCAAGAGAATTATTTAAAACTTGGATTGCAAGAATAGGCAGTTTGTTGATCTAACAGAGAAAACTGATTTGGTAATGAGTTTATATTTGTAATTATATATATATATATATATATATATATATATATATATATATATATATATATATATATATATAATATATATATTATAAAATTAATAATCAAATATTAGATGTGTGTGTGGGGAATAAGACATTTAAAATACAATGAAAATACCAGATTGAAAACACATTGAAAATACGAAATATAGTAAACAGTTGGAAAATTGTTCAATATATATTAAAATTTCAAAGAAAATAGAAAATAATATATATATATATATATAAGTATTTGTATATCTATTATTAACTTCCACTTAAGTAATTTCTAAAATAACAATGAACTAATTTAAAAATTTGGATAACGTTGCTATTTGGTAAGGATAGATTAATAATAATAAACAAAGCAACTCTCAATTTGCACATTTGAAAAGCGATCTTGAATTTTATAATCCAAAATTTCAGATTTTTGATTCTATAATCATTTTTTTTCCAATAACGTCGTTCCATCGTTTTTCTGCAGAACAAGTCAACGAAGAGGAACATAAAATCGAAAGTATCCTACACAATTCCGATCCGATTGAGCTAGATAGCAACTTATAATTGATGGTGAATAGAGTACTCTTCCCAAAACCATTTCCCCAGGGCGAGATGGACCGACAGGCACAAGGTCCATCCTGACACACACCACGTGATTCGTGTTGATGACCCTAGATGTGTTTTCTTCTGCTTTTATTTTCTTTATTTTTAACTACTGCCCAACCCCAATTTCATTTCAATCATCGTGTTTTCTAAATTTAATCACCGTGTGTTTTTGAATTCTTTGCTCTGCACTGCAATTATAAGGTCACACAGAAAAATAAAGCTTTGCTTTTTTTTTTTTCTCTCATTCCTCACTAATGATTCTTATCCATAGTTGGACGGTGAGTTAAGTAGATAATAAATATGTATGTTATAATTATGAAGTATATATGTATATAATGACTTTTAATTTGGTTCTTAAAGATTGCTGGATCTCTTGAACCAAATGTATGGTGATGTGATTATCTTCCGTTATTGATTAATTGTTGTCATGGATGTCTTTGTCCCCAGGTCATTTTCTCCCCCTTGTTGATACATCATTGTTTTCCGAATCTGTAAAAGACAATGGCTTCATTAAGAATAAAAATACTTAAAGTTGTGGCTGTCCTCGTGAGATTAGTAACTCGTCTTTCTTTTATAACAGCTTCGCAGCATCTGTCTTGCACTGCAAATTTTGAAATTGTTCTGATGTATATAGATATCTCTATAGCTTGATGCAAAATATAACTTGAGATAAAACCTGAAGCCATTTCAATCCATTTCAAAATGTATAGCACACTTTCGTATATTAATAATTTATTATTATAAAAAAAACTTAAATACCATATCAAAATAAATACAAATATTTTTTTTAAATGCTGACTAAATTTATCAAACATACAGTAATAAAACTTAAAGTTCACATTTGGAATACATATTAATAAATTATTTATTTATGTAATTAAATTATTGCATTTCGATGAAAAACATCTATAATAATGTTTTGGATTTATATATGGGCTGTTTTCATTTGCAGACACAAAGAAAATTCAAGCTGCGGTGGCCTGGTTAGAATAGATGGTTGTTCTCATGATCGGAAAGTGATGGTTCCCATATTTGACCTTGATGAATTAAATCGCGTTCCCAAATGACAACTAGAACACGTAATTTAGCTATGATTGAAATACCTTTCCTCTAATGTAGTGAGTTATTGGGAGAAGGATCCCAGTACAGGCGACAACTTCGTCACTTTATTATGATTCAAAATTACGAAGAGCAATCGGGTGTTTTCAATGGGCAGAAATAAGAAGAAGGAAATATATATAAGCCACATGTCTTCCCATTTGCGATCTTTGCGACTTTTTTCGTCGCCAAGCAATTTAAACGATGTTGCCCTTTAAAATTCCCACATGTGACGCAAAAATGACGTATATCATGAAAAAAAAAGCTGTTATTAAAAACAATCCGAAAAGTAACAAAAATTGAAATTGGCAACACCAAAGGGAAAACCCACAACACTATAATTAAAAAATGGATGCCAAATTTGGAAAAAAATCTTTCGTGGGGATATATCCTACTTATACCAACAAATCCAACAGAATTTTTCAAGATTTCTTTTCGAACATTTTTGAGAAGCGAGAAGCTATAGGGAATTTATTTTTAGTTAAAGATTCTTATACTGCCGAGACCATTATTACAGTAATATTCTACAACAATTCATCGTAAATTTAATGAAAAAAATTAGTAAAGTCATATTAATCGAGCTTAATATTTCTAATTATATAATTAATATAATTAGAAACACATTAAGGTTATGTTTTAAAGAACAATTTTACAAGATATTAGCATAATATTTATTTTTTATTTTCAATTACTATTCGAAATCTCAGAACTATAATATACTTAAATTCGAATAAATGGAAGGTTCAAATTAAAGGGAAAATAATTAGTTAAAATTTCAAATTTTTTTCTGATTTAGATAATGTAACAATGAAAGAATTAAGCACCCAATGTCCAAGAAATACGATGGGTATTTTAAAATTAATGATGATATAATATTTTTAACAATCAAAGATCGCTTAATTTTCGAGCCTGTACAAATAACACATTTATATTTTTCTTAGCACTTTTGTCTAATTTTAAATAATATATGATGTATATTTATTGAAGACATTGCTTTTGAATATTGATTTACGCTACTGAAGCTATTTATTAATACTCTCCCTAACTATAATGACCGTTAAGCGATTATCAAATCGAACCAAACCACTACTATAAAATAGAGATACGGTGTAGAATCGGGTACCCCTTGGTGTAGAGAAAAATTTGGCGATACATCTCTGTTATAAAATTTAATTTCTGGTAACCCTATTTTTATAGTTTTGTGTGGCGGCCATCTTGTTAGTCACATCTTGGCGTCTATGTTGCCGTCAAAAAATCGCCAATGAATCAAGGGGTACCCTATTGTTAACTTTTATTTAAAATCAAACTGTGCTTGGAATTTCAGTTCTAAATGTAATCAACAAATCAAAATTTCTGAAATTTTTTAAACAGTTTACAGAAGTTTATCTGGTAATGAATAGGAATAAATACACGAAAAGAATGAAAAGCTAGAATGACATTTCTGTTTTAATATTCACATTCAGGAATATGTAGTAATGACATATTTTATTGGTCTTCAATACTGATATAATGAAGAATATGTCACCAATATATCAGTCCGAATATTCTACAGAAACATTTCTGTTTAATATCATTTATTCAATAGTTCGAATGAATATAATCGAAAATTATATACTCAGTAAATTATATTGATATATTATTCTATGTAGCTTAACCTAAATAAAAAAGTTGTAAAATTAATGTGTTATCAAATCCAGTAGAAATCAAGTGCAATGTGACATTAATTAATAATGATACTAACAGTACTGGAATTAAACATCGCATTTACAATGAAAATTCTCGAAGTAATTTTAAATTTTCAATATTGATTCCTTCTATGTATAAAATTACAATAAAAATTATTATAATTTTGAACACACACACATAAAGAGTTTTAATCACATATGTATAATCTCCTTTTCAGATAAATCTGAATTTATGATTTCCTATCTCGTTTAATAGCTAATCTTACTTTCTCCGAACAAAATATAATTTTTTCATTGACATGTAACGTTAAAAGGACATGTTTAAATATGCTTGCAATAGTTGCCTAAAAAAAGTAACGCGGACACCGATTTTCATCGAAAAAAAAGATAAGCAATAAAAAATTCGAAAATAGATACCTAATAATAACTCAATCTGGATGATAAACAAAACATCATCAACATGTTTTAGAAAACTATCTTTGGTCGAGTAAAGAATAACCCTATATGCGTGTGATTTGAACTTAGGTAACTTAAATAACCTTCCATCTAATATTCTAAATAATATACTCAAGTTGGGAGTGAGGACTTCAAGTTTTAGGCTAATAAGAATAATATTTTTCATGCACTTATTCTAATCATGTGTGAAATTTCACTTGATGAATTTTTTGGATTGCTTTTTGGGCATTATCTCTCGTTCAGCTGTTCATATAAAAGAAGTACGTCTTCTGTCACATGGAAGTGTAGAAAAGCATCTTTAAGTTGCGCAAAATTGAGTTATTTAAGGATTCTTTATTGAATTAGGCTGTGAATAATATCATGTTTTGTGTATAGAATGCAATTCAATTGACTCTTCCAGTTTTATTTTACAAAAAGGAGTATAATGATTCCAAGTTTTATTGCATAAAATCCATGGAATTCAACTTTATACCAGTAATTTTAAATCAATTTGAGTTTTGGTTGAATTGCTCACATTATAGCGAAAATAAATAATTTTGTTTGAGCAAACACTAGTTTAAACATGTTATCGCTTAAAAACTCTAAAGAAGTGTAATCGCATGTGTATACCGGCCACAAACACCTACATTTGTGGAAATAATATTATTAGTTCATTTATCATGTTCAAATTAGAAGAAATTTCAATTCTTTTTGAAAATGGATATTAGTTTGTATTATTCACAGAGAAGCTCACCATTTTTATAATCACAATATTATTTTATTCATTTAGGAAAACCATCCAATAAT
Source organism: Latrodectus elegans (assembly GCA_030067965.1). Classification (NCBI taxonomy): domain Eukaryota; kingdom Metazoa; phylum Arthropoda; class Arachnida; order Araneae; family Theridiidae; genus Latrodectus; species Latrodectus elegans. The sequence continues at coordinate 29,144,819 of CM057814.1, forward strand.
ACCACCGAATTACATTATATGATGTTGAAGTATGCATTCTTATGCTAAATTTACGTCGCGTGGTCTATCCAAGCATAATCACTATATATTTCATGATTTTATCAAACTGCTTTACTTATTCGTTAGAATGAACCTGAACATGGAATAAAATATAAAAATTTCGTCTCTTTTTAGAAGACAATGCTTAGTATCTTTCATAAAATTCGTTACATAAAACATTATTATTAAGATACAAAAAAAATTGGAATAGAAAGTCATGCTTATAATATATTCATATATTTTCATTCTCTTTTTCAATTCTTCGTTGTACTCATTTACATTTTATTGAGTTATTTCGTAAACAAAGATTTTGATTGAAAATAATTATACCTTTTGCAATTATATGCTTTATCTTAGTCATTTTTGTTTTGTCTTTAAGTGGAAGCTTCCGATTGTCTGCTTCTGCCAACAAATTACAAATGATGTCTCTAACTCATTAAATGCAGTCAAATGCCTCATATTTTGAGACCAATATCAAATAAAGAATTTGACACACTTTATTTGCTCTCACCCCTTCCCTTACTAAATTACATCTGTGGAAAGATTAAAGTATCCACAATTATTAGCATCGACAGATGGTTCTCATTTTGGCCGCCACTGAATGAACCAATGAAGATTATACGTTATCATTTCTTCTATTGAAACTAGTTTCTGATATTTGTTTATTAGAATAAAACCAAAGTGTTAAAAAATCATATGGTTGCGAAAATTTTTCAATAACTTTTTCTTAACATACACTTATTTTTCTAAATATATATTATCAAATAGATTCATATGCGATAATGTTATAAAATAAAAACAAAAAATATTGATTTGCCATTCTGAGATTCTTGCGAAAGCTAATTCGACTGAAAATTCTGAGTCGTGATAAATATCCGAGTGTATTGAACTAATAAACTGTGGATTTTGAACCCCGAACTGTAGAATTGAAAGCCAGAGTTTTCATTGCTTATTTACCATATGGATGGAATTTAAAGATAATTTATAAATGTTACTTTAGAATGGATGAATAAGACAACTTTTCTGTGTGTGTGTGTGTGTGTGTGTGTGTTTCTTTTCCTTCTAAAACCTTTTCCTTTCTATAATTTCACATATCCGTCATTAATTATATAAGTACAGCGTTGCAATCTCCGTTAACTGATTAATAAAATTTTGTAATTTATGTTGATTAATATTTACAATTTATACCGCTTAAGTTTAGAATTTTAGTGTCTCAAAATTAAAAATTTAGTCAAGCCTTTTGTAACATGCAATTGTTTTGATTAAAAATTTCAGAAATTATTACACTTTTTAAAAACTTTTCAAAAATTGTAAAATAATATCTTTTGAGGATTACAGTTGTATGTTTTTTTCTTGATACATTGAAATTAATTACATGGATAAAAATGTCATAATTCATTAGTTTAAGATTTTTCTAGGCGCTATGGACTTTATAAGAACTTCACTTAACCAAACTTTTAGTTTAATAAAGTTATCACAGATGGCAGCACTTAAATTCTCAAATAAAAAAAATTTAATATCCTTTATAATATTTATATTACATGAAAGAAAACAAATCTTAAAACATTAAAGAATTGAATTTATTTGATTGATGAATAATTTTTTTTATTATTTATCTACCACAATGCTATTGCATTGAAAGGCATATTAATTTTATAAAATTCTTGAACGAAATAAAAGTTTATGCATTTATAGATCCTGAAAGAAATAATATAAAACTGCTTTATTCAACTAGAAAAATAAATTATAAATCACTAAATAAAAGCAATTTTTTCGATAATAAAGTCCCTTTTCTCGAACATTTTTGTCATACGAGTCACTTCAATATACGTGGGAAAAAACCATTTACTGGCAACGAGACTGTGTTTTCAGTAAGGAACTCCTGTAAAACAAATTAAATTAAAAATAATACGGCAAATTGTACAAATATATTTTTTAAGAAATTCAAAAACATTTTTCCATAATATGCCCCTAATATTTTTTATTTTTTACAACCAGTCCAACTTCTTTAAATCAAATTTTTTCCGTATTTCATTGTTCTATGTTTGCGTCCAAATATTCTTACAAAATTTAATCTAAAAAGCTTATAGTTTAATTAAGCTTATAGTCTCTGAAAGCTTATAGTTTATCGTACGTTAGACTACGGGAATAAACAGATATTAATGATAACAGGGAAAATTACCTTTCTGTATTTTTAGATATTTACCCATACCTAACGTTTATAAAATTTGCAAGCTTATATGTGCTTCAATAAACAATACTAATGTGGAATCTTTAAATTAATCTATTTTCAACACAAATGCCATTTTGCTGCCTGCATGTGTACATATCTCTGAATGAATATTTGGTCATAAAACCCAACAAGCCTGAGTGGATATTTAAAATTTTTCAAGGTTTTCTCCCTCAGCAACCACTATTTTGTTGGAGAGTTCCAGTTACCTTGCATCAATTGTTAATTGTGTCAAAAGTTCCTTCTCTGATAGCTCATTATGTATTAAAGATAATGGAATTTTTAATTTTTATTACAATTATAGTTAAATGTATTTTATTACAATTATAGTCAATGGGTTACTTTCAAACTCGTATACTTCTAATTAAAAAAATGGTTAAAATTGAGTATTACTTTATCTTAGAAGTTATAATAAAATTAGAAATTCTGCATCTGTTAGAATTATTAAATAGCTACAATTGCCTGATTTTGGTTAGGTTGTTCATTCTCACTATCAAAAGGTAGTGAGTTCGAATACCGAACCTAACAGAAGAGTCCTAGTGCTCGCGAACAACGCCTGGGACACTATAAATATGTCGTGGTCGCAATGTCCTCCATGTGAAATGATATTTCTAGGATGGCAAGCCAGGTTTTGGGAGTCTTCTGCTTAGTTCCTGCTTCTAAACTGCAAATACGCACTTCCTGGGATACAATGTCACAATAACTGGGTATCCCAATGTAAAAGGTGCTGCCACTTCCACTATTGATGCTAAAAAGTGGAAATTCTAATAACCGGGCATTATGTAACAACAGAATTACAAAATGTAAATTCTCATACTATCTATTTTAAGGATTGTGTGTGTAATAAACTTATCTTTACCTGCCGTTACGTGGAACCAAGAAATATATTATTATAGACTAAAATTAACCAAGTCCTGAAATGCTGATTTTTTATTTTATTTTTGTATCCCTTTCCTTTACTCGTCTGAAAAAAAAAAGTTATGAGTGACTGTATATGAAATTGACGGAAGGCAGCAGTCCAGTTTTATTTTTTACTTTTATTTTCAATTTAAGCTATATTTAATTGCATATTCTAAAACAAATCTATATAATGCTATGATTTCTAAAAACTGCCACTAGTTTTGAATATTTTTAATAAAAAAAAGTATTTTTATTCAAAAACCAAAGAAAACGCAGTGACATATCTCTTATTAAAGTTATTTTATGTGTGATTTCATTTAATGATAAAAATACTGTCATACTATTAAGCAGTTAAATAATTTTAGAAGTAAAATGTTGCAAAAAATTGATAAGTGGGTTCAAATGGTAGTTTACATTAGTAAACTATGCAAGTATAATTCGTACGGAATCATATAAAAATTTGCGTATAGTATTTTTTACTAACTTATTTATTAATTTTTATGACTTTTAGTCATAAATATTAATAAATAAGTTTGTAAATTGCAACTTAAGGAAAAATGATGTAAGGAAAAAATGATGGTACATTTTAGATTGTAAGTAATTTTACATTTGCAGTTGAAAAAATGTGCCATCACTTTTCCAATGTGTGGAAAGTGTCATTGGCAAATTTAATAATTTTTCTTCATCCTCTTTTTCTGTCCGTCTATTACCTAACATTGAAGATATAGAAACGAAAATTCTGAAATTTCTTAAATCTGTGTTTAAGTCATTACTTATAAAAAAGACAAGTAATTTAAGTATATTATCTAAAAAATTTCGTAAAATTATTTTGCTTTAAACTTTTATCTTACTTATAGAAATAGTTTTGGGTAAATATATTAATTTTTCATGCCTTAAATAAAGAATTCGCATTTTTTTTTCCCGACATTGCTAGCGAAAAACAAATTTATGAGTTCCCTAAATTTATGAAGATTTCACGTAATCCATGAGTCAACAACGACCAACTCGAGACTTCAAAACAAGACAACAAAAGACATGTCATACGAAATATTGCACGAAATTGTCATGCACAAATTGTTCTTTTAAACAAGGGTTCTTTATATGTAATGCATGAAGTCATCGTGATTTTCCTGTGTGTTGAGATAAAAATTACGAAATGAAAAAATAAATTCTTACAGAAAATATTACTTTAAGTATGTATTTTAGTGCCAAAAATACTGAAAACAATAAAATGTGCTGATAGAGATGGACAATTTGATATTATTACAGTAAAATATTAAGTCAAAAACAGTAAAATGTATAATTTCGTTGTAATATTAATTAATATAAATATTTTTTTAAAAGTTAAACTTCATAATAATCGAATATTTCCTTAAAAATAATGACTTATTATTATTGTTACTGAAAATATTAGCAAAAAATTATCATTCGTTTAATTATCTTTATTAAGAATATTTCAGATTCTTTGATTTAAAAACATTTACAAAATTGAATTTTTGATTGTAGTTTATTCATTCACAATTAAGAATTATTAGAGTATAAAATTACCCTTGTAATTTCTTATATTATAAAATTTAAGGTATTTTTTTAACTCAGTTTTTATTTTATTTATTTTTTGATCAACTGGATCTACATACAAATAAATTAGAAAAGTAGTTATTGTCTCCAAGAATTTAAATCTAAAATTTCAAAAAAAGCATTTGAAGTAATTATATTTGTTAATATTTAATGTGCATTTAAAATAAAATATTGAGAAATTTGTGTTTATAATATTTTGATGTATTATAAGTTGAAAAAATCATAATAATCAAAGATAAAATTATTGAAATTTCATTTAATAATGAATTTTAAAAATAAATTTTTTCCTTGCTAACTTAATTATATGTCTTGTAATAAAATACTTGTTTACAGCATTTAGGGAATTCTTTATTCACAAATTTTATTTTATAACAGTAATAAGTTTTATTTTTATTAAAATTAAACTAAAGATTTTTTTTGTTTTAACAGCAATAGAAAAGTTCTTGTTTAAGTAAAATTGATGTTAAATAATTGCTTATTTTATATTTGTAAAAATTTTTTTAAAAAATAAAGTCTTTAAATAATATAATGAAATATCATATGAAAATATATATATATATAGGTGCAATTATATTATTTAAAAGAAAAATTGATTATCAGGGAAAATAATTTTTTTTCTTTGCAAAGTATATTTTCGCAGTTCTATGCTTTAATGCTTTTAGCTCACATTGAAAATATAACAGCACACAATTAATACATTTTTATAAAATGATACAAATATTTTGATAGATTTTATATATGAAATTTGATACAATATTCTCTCGTTGATAGAGTCTTCACTTTTCCTGGAGGAAAGCATAGCAGAATTTATTCACTTACTTCTAATATATATATATATATATATATATATATATATATATATATATATATATATATATATATATATATATATATATATATATATATATAGTAGAATCGGTATACCATCAAATGCATTTATAGGCTCGATTTATGAGGTTGATTGACAAACGATATTATGGGACTCTTTGTCAGTGAATTGATTGGAATCTCAGGGAAAGATGATGTTCAAAAATATCGAATATGATCTTTAGTGCCGAATTCCCATCTTAAAAGTTAAAACCTTTTAGATCGTTTCATAAAATCCTCGATGCATTCGATTTTATTGGAAGGATTTACGGATAGTTCAAACAACCTAGAGAAGGATAACGCTCCAATACCATTTCTTTGGCGAAGGAGCTCTTGTATTGGGGGCATTGAAGTAATATGTGATCTATATTCTCGACCGCTCCACATGTGCATTTGTCTGTATTAGATAGTTTAAATCGAGCCAGTAATGCATTTGTTGGAACTGACCTAGTTCTAACCCTAGAAATTCAGACATCTTCCATGCGAGATTTTAGAAGGAGACGATGCCAGTTCTTTATAGATAGTAAGTGAGCACAAAACTGTTAGAATACTTGCTGTTCAGCCATTTCTTTAGATAAGAGTTTTTAAAATGAATCCGAGCGTAACGGGCGAGATCATCTGCAGAAATTGATTTGTCAATATACTGTCTGTGGAGTGCAGATTTAGCAATACAGTCAGCTCTTTCGTTGCCGTCTATTCCAGAATGCCCTGGAACCCATACAAAATGAATTGAATTGCAAATAGGCATTTCATTTATGATTGCTGATCTAATTAACTGTATTACTGTAGGAGATTCCTTAGAGATGTGTAATAGAGTTGAGATACACAGGAAAAACTATCAGACAGTATCACATAGTTGTGAGCTTTCGTACAGACTTTTTTCAGTACTAGTAAAATATCTGGGCATTCCACAGTGAAAATTGTATTTTGGGATGCAACCTTGTCAGAAAAGAAATAATTTTGGGTGTAATTAAAGACTGCTAAACCTAGATCTGACATTTTCTTTGAAGCATCTGTAAAAATTTAAATATGATTTGTCCAAATTGCATGATAGTAGTTATTGAAAATTTTTGTTATAATCTCACTAGGAATGTTCTTAGATTGAAATGGGAGATATGTCAGTGTAAACAGTACGTTGAAAAAGTCCAGAGTCTGAAATCTTGGTGACTTCATTATGTTTATTTCATTAATTCCCTGAGAGCTAAGCCAATTTCTGGCACGAAAAACAAGAGGGTGTCCCTTTTTGGTATGATTGAATGATAATGATTTCCACAATTTCGCACAAGGAGACATTGAATCTAAACTAATATTTCGAATATACATTTTTAGGGAAAGCAATTCTTGGCGATATGATAATGGAAATATACATGCTTCCTGGTATAGGATAGGAATTGAGTCCATTTTGGGAACCCAGTAGCCATTCGGAGCGCTGCATGATAAATGGCATCTAAAATTTTTTTATCGTTTTTACTTGCAGATAAAAATATGTGGCACCCATAGTTAATGCTTCCAGAGAAATAAAGCATTTACCATATTTAACAGATGGAAAGTTCTCAAATCTCGTTTTAATCCTGCAATAGCTTTTAATGCATTCAGTTTCCTCAGGCACGCCTTTTTCTTTTGCATAAAATGGTGTTTAAAAGATAAGTTATGGGGAGAATATATTCCAAGGATACGCATATGTTGCGAAGATTTGATCAGTTGATTATCAAAGTTCAACTGAATATCTCCAAGGTCTCTCCTAGATGAGAAGTTTATGAGAGAACATTTGTTTGGATCAGTTGTCAACATCCATTGTTCACATCATTGGCTAACTTTGTGTAGAGCCAATCGCATCTTTTTTCTTAATGTATTAGATGTTAAAGCAAACATCTAATACATTTAAGAAACACAACGTCAGCATATATGAAACACAGGATCCCTTCCGGAATTACTTCAAAAATATCTGCCATAAAAATCATAAATAGGAACGGCGATAATACACTTCCCTATGGAACACCCCTGTGAGATTTTAATTCATTTGAAAAAGTGTTCCTCCATTTCACTCTGAAAAATTTGTCTTGTATGAGGTTCATCATCCTTTTATGGCTCTGCCAGTGATATGAGTTTTCGTAAGTTTATAAGACAAACCATCATACCAAACAGAATCGTATGCTTTGGAAATATTAATCGATACACAAACAATAATTTTTTTTGTGATCTTGTAGAGATTGTATGATAATGTATCATGGATAGAATACTATCACAGCCTCTATGACGTAGAAACCCGTGATGATGAGGATGAAAGAAATTTTCCAGCATTGTATGGTTAAGAAGACGTTTAAGAACCATTCTCTCTACCACTTTACATAAATTGCTAGTGAGAGAAATAAGCCTGTAAGATGATATCGCGTTTAGAGGTTTATTAGGTTTAGGAATGGGAACCACTGTGGTAGATTTCTAAGTGCTGGGAATGCTTCATGAAGACCATGAGTCATTGATAAGAGAGAAGACACTCAAGGGATGAAGAAGATAAACAAATAAGCATTTTATTTGACATGTGATCGGGACCAACAGCTGAATGTTTCTTAGTAATAGCACCCTTAAGCTCTTCTAATGTACAATCCATATTATATTTATAGAAAATCTCTGAGCTTAAATCTATAGGAATTCCTACCGAAATAGGACGCCTTGAAAAGTAATTTACAAGAACGTTAGCCTGTTCCTGGGAATCCGAGATGAACATGTCACCAACTTTAAACAATAAGTGAGAAGTGGGCGAAGTAGAAGATCTACTAGAAATTTGCCTAAGAAATGTAGATCTATCTTTGTTGTTCCATCTTGTTCTATCTTTAGATGAACATTCATAATTAATTGAATCGTCCCAATACTTATGGCTAAAACATACAATAAGTTGATGGAGCTGAGCTGCTATTTGCTTATACTTGATCCAAATATTCTTATTGCAAGACCTTTTTGCCAATCTCCCTAATCATCTCTTCTTACCCAAAAGGAAACTACGTCTTGAAGACCACCAAGGAGGATATGATTTCTGCTTAAAAACCTGCCATTTAAGATTATTACGTATTTCTTTATTACAAAGGCTATACAAATGGTGAAAAGAACTGATACCAGAAAATGAAATCTGATTATTAAGAGAAGCGAGACATCTAGACCACAAGATACGGGCCCGATAGTATTGGGATTTATTTTCCGGTACATTAAAATTAATAGAAGTATGCGTTAGAAGATGATCCCTGCTATAGCTGTCTGGATGAATTTGGTGAGAGAAGAGACTAAAAATATCAGGGGAAACTAAGCAATTGTCTAGAAGGGATGGTAGCTGATTATAACCAAAATGAGTAGGAGTGTCGTTATTTATAATACATGTGTTATCCTCTATCAGCCAATTTAGAAATTCTTTGGATTGCGGTGAGTTAGAATAGCTGCCTAAGGAAGTATGTTTAATATTGAAATCCCAAACGATGACAAAGGGAGGTTCTACTGCTTGAAGAACGCTTTGAATCCATTGAATATAGAATTTACCTAGAGGAATATACATGTTAATAATAGAGAGGTTTGTTTTATCAATAGAGATTTGTATAGCAAAAATTTCTCTCCCGTCTGACAAATTCCCAGATATTGAGATCATTCGAGCGGGAAGAAATTTATCGACACCCAAAATCAGACCACCTCCTCTTCCATCAGGTTTATCCGATCTAAATATGATCTTATTTGATAAGCTAAAGTGTTTACTGCTCTTCAAAAAAGATTCCTGTATTGAAATCACATTTGCATTAACAAAAAACTTGAGTTTTAGAAACTGGAGTTTGTTGAGAATGCTACGAGAGTTCCATGAAATCAGAGAAAACATGTTTTAAAATCAGTAAAAGTTTTTAAACATTTCTGACTCTATTATATTTTGCCGAACTGATATTTAGTGAATCTGATATAGTTCTTCCACTATATCACTTCCTGGTATGAGAATTTCACTTTCTTTATTAGAACTTTCATTTTTGTTAGAAGCGGAATAATTTCACGTTATCACGTTATCTGATAATTCGATTTTTTTTTTTTTTTTGTATTGGCATTATTACGACTAGTTTTCCGACGTGGGGAAGAGGATAATTCCCGCGAAGTCATCTGGGATTCGGCTAACTTTTGAATAGTCACCATAACTTTTGAGAACATTTCATCTTGTTTATTAGATAGGATTATCAATTTTTCTTCAAATATCTTGCTTAATTCTTGAAAAGTTGCCATTACAGTAGTCTGAACTGTGTGGTTTATTAAACTTTCTATTTCTTTATGCGATAAGGATGATTCAGTTGCCTTAGTTTTTGCCGCATTGGCATAGCTAGAAGTTTTATTTGACTGATATTGTCGCCAAGCTTCTGTGTAAGTTAGGTGATTTTTGCATTTAAAGTTAAGAAACCTCTTTTCTTCTAACCTGACTGGGCAATTTATAAAGTCAATTGAATGTGAACCTTTGCAATTACAACAAATAGGTGCTGATATCTGACACAACTGATCAACATGAGATACAACACATTGGCGACATATTGGAGTAGCGATTTGACATTTTTGAGGAGAATGTGTAAACTTAAAACGTTTTGGACACTGTCTTGGATTATCAATGAACTCATAGATTTTTACTACTGAGAAAAATAGAGTTATCTCTGCAGGCAAATTATGCCCATACACATTTACTAATACAGTTTCAGTTAGTTCAGGAGAATTTTTCTTTGTAAATCTTCGAATACTCTTTTACATTAAGATTATTTAGGAAAATTTCTTCTGCTAGGCTTACCAATGATAAGTCCACAGGAATGTCTCTCAAAATGAATCTTGTAGTTATGAAATCTTGGTGAATAAAAGGTTTTACTGGTGCATTTAAAATATTGTTAATTTTACATATCTCCAAAGCTGTTTCAACCTTGTTGGTTCTTATAAGAAGTTTTCCTAATCTAGTATTGTGAGATTCGATAATACCAGTATGATGCTCAACTAAATGAAATAAATCGGATTTTGATGCGACTGGTTTTTTTCTACTACTATCAGAATTACATGATGAAAATAATATACTAAAATTGCTTACTCCGTTATCAGCAGCAAACTGTGAATTTGACAGTCAATATTATCTTCATAAATTAAATTTTTTGCATCACTTATTTTTGGAAAGCGATTAACTTCTTCGTTCTGAAAATCTGAATCTTCGTCAATCATTCTTCCATCGTCATCCGGAAAACGAAATAAATCATTTAGAAAATTTTTGTAGCACTAAAAATATTTAATTCTTTTTGAAAAATCGTGAAAAAGACTATTTCGTTTAAATCTTTATTTGATAATTAGTTAAACTTTAACACTAATCTTACACGAATAAAACCAAAATATTTTTTAAGCACTGTTATATGTACAAAAGGCTATTCCAATGAATTTCCGACTTCCTGTTTCTGATAACAGAAATAACCATTCGAATCCCAAATGTGAACCATGATAAAGTGATTATGTCAGCATCTGAGCTGGTGCTTTCCTTTTCATGAATTGCTTCATCATTGCAAATATTAAAGTACATGCACCTTCTTAACAAAATGAAACTTGGTTTGGTCCAATATCGAAAGTGATCAGATAACTTCAAATGTGATTGATTTGTAAACGTAACGCCACTTCTAACTAAGAGAGAAAACATATTTTATTTTAAAATTTCCGGCTAATTTCAACCCCTATAAGTTTATGTTGTGATCTAAACCTCTATTTCCTTGTGTAATAACTGATGAAGTCTCCGCTTCCTCAAGTTGTGGTCGTTGAAATAGATGTTTCGTGCAATGATTGTTTTAAATTTAGTTTATCTGCCTCCGAAGAGATCTTCACATTGTGTTAATTCTGCTAAATAATTTTATATGCAATTGATTTGTCAACCACTTTGATTGACGAAGTCTAATTCTGTCGAGATAGAGGGTTTTGGCATGTAAGAACTCATAAGCAGAGATGTCGGCAATTTTCTCTCATCCAATTACATGTGTTATTACTTATGACATTTTTGTCATAGTAACATTTTGGCATAGTCGTTGGTAGGCAAATTTGAATCAGTAGGGTTCGCTTTTCATTTAACTGGAGCACCAAGAAGGGGAAAGTACGACTTTGCTCTAAACTAGTCCGATAGATGTCAACACCAGAGTTACACAAGGTACCATTCCCTCATTTTTAACGTTGATCTGGAGGGGGAGTAAATTTTCTTCAGGCCATTACACCTATGCCAATGGCTCAACGACCGATCGCATAACTTTTGATTCCATAGATTTTACGAGCACGTATGTACTAGGTGGGTAAAGATCCAGTACATGCGATATACAAGCACGTATATCGTTTGGTGGTCTGGAAATCGAACCCCGTCGTTTCGGACAGAAGGCCAATGCCTTAACCATTAAACAACCACGAAAAAGCTTACAGAATATAATTTTTCTGTCCTTTGTATTCATATAAAATTGTAAGTGCAGTCGATGTTTGTGTATTCATTCACACACACACGTACATACAGACACACGTACATACACACACACGTACATACACACACACGTACATACATACACACGTACATACACACACACGTACATACATACACACACACATACATACACACACACGTACATACATACACACACGCGTACATACATACACACACGCGTACATACATACACACACGCGTACATACATACACACACGCGTACATACATACACACACACATACATACATACACACACATACACACACACGTACATACATACACACACACGTACTTACATACACACACACGTACTTACATACACACACACGCGTACTTACATACACACACGCGCGTACTTACATACACACACGCGCGTACTTACATACACACACGCGCGTACTTACATACACACACGCGCGTACTTACATACACACACGCGCGTACTTACATACACACACGCGCGTACTTACATACACACACGCGCGTACTTACATACACACACGCGCGTACTTACATACACACACGCGCGTACTTACATACACACACACGCGTACTTACATACACACACATATGTGTATATATATATTAGTCAACGTTTCCTACCGTACAAGCATGTAATTTCAGAATTATTATTTATCAGGTAATTAATATCTGACCAGATTTAACACATGAAGGGATCATAATGAAACCGTAGACGAATATATTTGCCATATAAATAGTAATGTAAAAATTTAGGCAATTTGTACAATGTTGTAAAGCTTATGTTTAATAGATGTGTTGTGTTGTATGAGAATTTCGGAAGGAAATTTAATTTCCTCAATAACAGGATTAGAGAAATTATGAGGAAATGAAATTATGAAGAATAAAATAAAAGTTTTTTCATTGAGAATGGCTTGAAAATGATGGTTTAATTGATAATAACGGAGAGTTTGAATTGTCATGAAACAATTAAAAGTTCCTTAGAAAGTAACGGGTGTTGACAATAGGAAATGAATTTTAGTTTTTCCAAAATGTGTGTATTTTAATATTTTCCTTTTCTTTTTTATAACTATACATTTACATGTGATTTTTATGAATGATTTATAAAAATAATAACACATATTAAATAAAAAACAAATTTTATTTGTATTTATATATCTATAAAAATAGTTTTTGTTATAAAATTTAAGAATCAAATAGAATTGTTGCCATTTTCCACCAAATATCTGTCCATCTTAATTATGTAGAATATTCCAATTTTTATTTGGACAATCAGGCTAATTTTTCTGCCAGAAATAAACAGAAATTTGAAGCATGTTTTGTTTATTTAGAAGAAATTTTTATGTGTTGACTTTTTTAATTAAAAAGATTCTAATTTTCTCATCCGTACCCCCTTTAATGAAATCTCTTTCATTTCAATTTTTCTTGGAACTAAATGTTTGCAATTTAAGAGTTAAAATTTTTATGATTGAGAAAGCCATTGTGTTTTTCAAATGGACTTCTAGAAAAGTACAGTTTGAAATTTTCAATCATCCATTAAAAAATACTTCTACAGAAATCAACTCATTGTTTTCTTACTCAACGATAAATAAAAACAAATAAACTGCAAAATATACCGCCGCAATGCAACAAACTCCTTCTTTGTGTCCCGGGCGAAAACATACAACCGATGAGTAATACGGACTCAATTTCTTTTTTACTTAGCGGCCATTTTCAAATGGCACATTACTCAGAAGAACACGAATCCTTCCAAATATTCTGTTTTAATTTTGCCTATTATTTATGGTGCCATTTTTTCTCTCCTGGCTCTGAAGTGGTCTGCTTGCACTCTTTTCCCCCGGTTTTATTTTATGTATGTCTCTTATTTCAATTGTTATCTTTTTTTGTATTTAAGTGCCAAAGCGGCTTCTTAAATCACAAAACTCCACTCCATTGTTTCTCGAGAGCGACTGGTATTGTTCTTCGGCGAAACAAGAAGTTGAGGTTATGCCTGTTATCCTTCCCGGAGATGGTAGCAAAAGAATTACATGTGTCAAAATTTTTCTTCTTCTTCTTCTTTTTTTTTTTGTTCCATTCCATTATCCATATGCTGTATTAGGTTAATGTTTCAATCTGTTTTCCATTTTAATGTGTGATTCCAATGCAGTTAATTATTAAAAAGTTGAAGTGTATATTTAATGAATTAAACAAAGTATTAAAAAGAGTAACTTATAATCAAATTAGCTACTAAATCATCAATAAATTATGTTTACTCTCATAACTTCAGGTAAAACTAGCACATTTTTATCTGAATTATTCTAGCAGTTGCGAAAACAAGACGTTTGGTCTCACAATGAAAGCAATTTTATAATTTTTAAGCAATATTTCTCGCTAAGCATTTAAACGTGCTTAGTGCGGAAAATATATAGAAAATTTTTATGGAAACTGAATTTTTCTTACTTTATTATTATTGTTTTCCTTAAAAAATACTATTGTAAACAAGTATATTTTATAATCAAAGAATTTTTTGTTAAAATATATTTCGTTTTATCTAACATCAAAGATGACCTAATTTCTAGGTAAGATGGATTATTTCTAGGAACATCATTAGATGCTCATAGAAATAATCCATCTTACCATAAGATGGATTATTTCTAGGACTAATTTCTAGGAACATCAAAGATGACCTAATTTCTGCGTAGTCTAGATTCTTTATATTTTAAAGTAGCTCAAAAGTAAAAATGAAGCCATTTTTATTAATTAGTAAGATGGAACATGTACTTTTGAAATATCAGGTTTTTCTGGATTTAGAAATCCACTAGAGTAATACTGCGTTCCTAATAATTTAGATGAAAACATGTTATATTCAAACATATGTTGTATTTTTACATATTACACACTCCGTAAATGTTTTACGCAAATTCATAATTTTTTTTTTTTACACACACAGACACACATTCATTGTAAAAAAATTTTTAGTATCACTTATTTTAAAACTTAAATATTCAATCGTTTGTAATAAGCAATATCTTATCATTAGCAAATTATTTTATTTTTTTTTATCAATCCATAATTTCAGTGATAAGGAAGTATTATTATATGAATTAACAACATTATACGTATGACTAGAGTATCTCTGCGAATTCAAAACAAATATGAATACAAAACTTCGGTAAATATTATAGTTTTAATTATTTGTCTAGAAAGAAAATTAAAAAAAGATTTATTGATTAATTAATCAAGTTTTATAGAAGAGTAATGACCATTAGAGAAACTAATGCGCTGGAAACAGAGCTAAATCGCGAAATATGCATATCCATGTGTATAATACGCATATTCATAAATTAATATGTTCACATGTATATATTTTAATCAGATTTTTTCACTAAGTTATAGATTAATCGTATAAACCATTATCAATACATGTTATAAAAATCACACTTTTATTAACAGGATATTTAAAAAAAAATTTTAATTTTAAGAGTTGGACTTTATGTTAATGCATACGTACAAAAGTGAAAATAACTGAATTTTTGTAGAATCTTCTAGAAATAAATTATTCCGATTCTTTTCTTGATGACTTTTGGTCTTTTACAGCGTAAAAAAATGTGATAGCATATCTTTCGCATAAATATTTTAAGGGCTTTTATTTGAATCAAAGTTCCTTAAAGTAATCTGATTAATTTATCACCTTGATTATATATGGTCTGAATATTTATTATATGATCCATTCATTTATTATTTTTATGACTCCATCTTCCATAAAGCTTGAAATATGTATAAGGATTTAAGTTCTAACTAATTAATCAATCTTTTTTTTCTATTCCAGTCATGTCCAAACATCATTCTTCAAAAGGAGAACTCTAGAAAACTATTCCCTACTGTTACTTTGGTACATTTTTTAGCATTTTTCTATACTTTTTTATAGTTATAGTGCTCTTAAAATAAGTTTTTAAAGCACTCTAGAATTTGTCAGTTGCACGAATAAAATTAGTTAGAGGTGTCACCAAAACTTTCAGCTAGTTCAGGTATCGAAAATCTGCACTATTATATATCTCTGTCAAATTAAATCTATTATATTAATTCAAATAACAACCTGACATCGTTGGCTGCTATTTTGTGGAGCAAATGTTAACAGCAGCGAACATGTCTCAATCTCATGACTGTTACTAGATATTAACATTGAAGTATAAGTGGTGCAAAGATATATTAGAAAAATAAATGAAGAGAGCATATTACTTTCCCATATAATACGGTGAATCCTTGCAAACACAGTCCTTAATTCTACACAGCCAATTACTTAATAGCTGAAAGCGGTTGTAAAAAATTCATACAAGGCTATATTTTGCTTTCAAGTAAACAAAATGTAGCCTTGTATGAATTTTTCTATCAAGAATGAAAAATAATAGCAAAATGTATTTTAAAGGATTTATATCATATTGATTTTTCATATTGGTTAAATATTAAACGATAAGGTTGCCTCCTAGCAGAGCCACATCCTTGGTGCGAATGATTTTGAATGGCGATAATTGTGGTTTGCGCCAACTTTGGTAACCCTACTTCTATACACTAGATAGGTAAACCTAGATATTTCTGAAATTTCGTTCTAGTATGACGTTTTTTTTTTTTTTTTTTTTCCCAGTTTGTTACCTAGGGAATGAGCTCTCCTAGAATTTTAAGGATGATCATTTATAAAAGGAAAAGGTATGTGTACATCGAGTTGTTTTTTAACTAATATTCTGGAGGGTTTAAAGAAGTTCTTGATTATCATAATACAAGATTAATTTTTTATTCATTTAAAAATCACCATTACCTGGTACAATTAAAAACTTATTTATAACAAGTAACAATTTATACTTGTTTATTATCATAATTATAATGAACTGATTAAAAAAATTGAAATACTATTTATCAACATAATACTGAATAATTATAATAATAATTCAGATAAAACAAACGTGCTGCATCACTTCGCTTGCAACTGTTTCGAAATGAAAATATATGTATTAAAACTAATTTTCATTAGTTTAAAAAGAAAATAATATAACATTCTCTAACGTAAAACTCCTATTTAGGTTCTCCTTCGAAATTACTCAAAAACTTACTCAAAATATCTGAATATTTTGAATTTAAATAAAAAAGAATATTTATTACACATAGCACTTTGGATAAATATAATAATTAGCATTTTAAGTAAATGGAAACATATTAAAGCACATAAAAAGCTCACTTTTTGAAAACATGACAACTAACATTTTAAATCAAAGAGAACATTGTACATGGAAGTCATTTAACGTACATTTATCAAAAAGGCATTTTTCCTTCATGGAAATGTTCAAGAATTCATCACAAAAGCAGAAAAGTTAAACTGGGAATATCATTATCTTATTCTAAAACTCCTTTACTATAGTTAAAGAACCGAACTTTATTTTAAATGGTCAGCTCTCGAGGGAAATGACACACGTATATCTATTCCTTTGAAGAGGTAAAAAATGTTGGAATGTATCTTCACATTACGCCACGAGATGATAATTAAATGCGTATCCACTTAGGAACTCCAATTCCACTATGTCATGTGGCATGTGCACTGTAAACATGGCAAATCGATGGACGATTTCATTTTGTCTTCCAATGAACATATCTCATTCGCTGAGGGGCAAAAACTAGTTCCAATCAAGCTATCTCCAAAACACTGGAGGAACAGCTGTGCCTCAGTAAGGACTGAGTGGACACCGATTTGTTGTCGACCTTAGAGTTCCTGTCCCCAGACACCACCTGGGAGACGCTTTTCAGTGGCTCCATGGCCTCTCTGCTGACCCTCATCTCCACCTCGCAACATAACCTCCAGAGAACCAAGAAGGAACCGATGACCACTACCACCGAGGCCACCAGAAGGCCCAGAAGCGTACCGTAGGTGAAGCGCTGCGGTTTCATGAAGTTGCTGAACATGCTCTCGGTGGTAAGGTTTGAGGAGTCGTCATGCTTGTAAGCGTCGAAATCTGGAAATAAAAAATTATATTACTTCATGGCTGTATTTAACACCAATAAATCCAAAGCAAGTCCTAGCCATCAAAACGTTAAGCATATAAGTAAAAAATTCTAAACCTTTATTTTTTTTAACTATAAAGTGATTGTTTATTTTGTTCCAGTTGAGATCATAATTGGGCCATTTTATTACAATTCTTATATTGGTTTAAAATATTCATGACATCAAATAAAGCTTCATCTATGCCACATATAATTAATTACAACCTCATATTGAGAGGACTTCCTAAATCTACTTGTTGATGAATTTGCTGTCTTCTTTCAAATATCATTTTTCGAGCTCCAGCAAATAAAGCGAAGTTCACTATCAAATGACTGAGAATATTGCCGGAGTTCATTTTATTAATAAAATTATTTCTTGCAGAAAGACCAAAGATCGGTATGTGAAAAGCCTTTTTCTATTGATTTAAACCACTAACACGTTGACAATAAAACAGAAGAAAAAGTAAAATGAAAGATACAAGACAAAACATCCACTTTACGGTTAGTTTAAATCGGAAAGGATTATATAAAATTTTAAAAATTTCATAAATTAATATAATTCTAAGTTAATGATTGCAATATTTGTTAACAATCTTGCTTGGATCCTAACAAAGCCCACACCATTGGCAAGAATGATTTTGGTTGGCGATAATTGTGGTTTGCGCCAATTTTAAATACATTTCATTATTTTTTGTATTGTTTACATTTTTGTGTTTTTATCGTTCGACTCTATCTCGTTCAAGCTAGACACTTTTTTTTTCAATTTGTTGCCAAAGTTGTGGGCTCTCCTAGGATTTTGCCACAAACTCCTTTAAATCTTAAGACTTATGCCATGCTTACACCAATATTAAAAAAATTATCCTATATTTTTTTCTTATTTTTTTTAGTTTATTCATAAGAAATTGTATGAAAAAAGGATACTATATGTTTAAGTTGCTTGATATGTATATAACCCCATAAATATTTTGAAAGCTATTAAAAGTAATATACAAATATTTATAGTAACATATTTATAATAGAATGCTGTAAATTATCATAAATACATTTTAGAAATGTATAATAATAAATAATAATAATACATATCATAAATACATTTTAAAAATATATAATTAATAAATATCCAAATATTTATAATAAAATGATGCAAAAACTTAACAAGTAAAACTACATTTTAATCCTTAAAAATTAAAAAAATAAGTAACATAAAATCTCTCATTCGTGAATATCGTTTTATAAAGATGCATAAAAAAATCATTTTTAATAAATTAAAATAGTATTAAATTATTTCTAAATCATTAAGGTAATTAATCTCATACAGAACTTCTCCTGTAAACAAAAATTCAACTACACAGTTCCATTTTTTTATCGAATTGTTTTGCTTAAAAAATATTTACTATTGAAGAAGTTTAGAATATTCTAAATTATTACTTTTAACAATATTTATATTTCAGTCCTGATTTTTTGTCTCGATAGAACGTTCGCACCAATTTAAAAATTGCAGTATTTTTTAACTAAAATATATTTGAAAATAAAATTAAGTAAAAATATAAACGAGTACAATTTGACACCTTATATTCGTGAGTTCAACACATATAGTGAAATACCAGTTGCAAATGTATTTTTATTTTTTTATTTTATAACATGAAATCTTATAAACAGGTTTATGACGTTAAATTTTATAAAATTTATGTGAGGCTTCGAAGGCCTGGTTGATCTTAATTTACCATTTTATTTCTATCGAAAGTTTATATAACATTTGAGTTAATTCGTTTCAGAGTAATAACCCACTGTATTTAACTTTTATAATTTTAAGAAATTTTTCTGGAAACAATTCTAACTGTCTTGTTTAGGACATAATTAAATGAATCTGTAAAACATATTTTTAACAATATACAGTTTTTATATTCCCTATAAATACCTATAAAATTTTATACATAAAATACTATCCCTATAAATCCCTACAAAATTCTATACATAAAATATAATCCCTATAAAATTCTATACATAAAATATAATCCCTATAAAATTCTATACATAAAATACTAACCGCATAAAATTTTCTATCTCTTTTAAATCTTAGGACCCATGTCATGCTTACGCCAATATTAAAAAAAATTATCGAATATTTATTTTTTATTTTAGTTTATTTATAAGAAATTGTATATAAATTTCTATACATAAAATACTATCCCAATAAAGTTTTACCCTATAAAATTCTATCATAAAATACTATCCCTACAAATTTTTTCTATCTCCTTTAAATCTTAAGGCTCGTTTCATAAAAAAAGCGTCTTTATTTTTGCATACTAAGATATGCTTAGTATACAAAAATAAAGATCCCCTTTTGACCAAAAAATTATATTTTGCATAATATGGCAAAAAAAAAAAAAAAAAAAGTATTACACAGCTCATTTCCAAATGTTAGATCTGAATCTATATTTTCCATTTTCAGCACAATTTGGATTTTATTTAGTTATGGCAAATGTAAGCTAAATTAAATTTCTAGGACTTGTAATTTTAGTAACCACTTAAACGAAAGACTTAACGCAATTAGTTTGCTACTTTAGAGCCACTTTTTGCGCATTAATTCTAAGATTCTAAAATTGTAAATCAAATTTTCAGTTTATTATATAAATTTCAATTTAGCTTCCTTCTAATCATATTTTATTGTAATTTCACAAAGGAGAGAATCTATTACTCAAATTAAGAATTAAGAATTTTAAATTCGATATGTTTATAATTTGATACTTAAAATTATATATATATATATATATATATATATATATATATATATATATATATATATATATATATATATATATATATATATATATATATATATATATATATATATATATATATATATAAAGTAAATTTAACGCTAGGATATTATAATACGCTTGCGCAAATATGAATCATAAAATTATTTTTGCTTACGTCTGAAAAATCTCTTTTATAACTTTTAATATTTTCGAATCTTACATCATGATATTCTCAGGATATTAAAAAGTATTTCGAGATTCATCTACAGGAATATTTGAATATAAAAAATTGGTTTAAAAAAAATAATACGACTGTTTTGTTTTCTTTTAATTCCCATATTCAGGAACATTTCCTATTATTCTTCACATTTCGCAGTATATTTAAATTGTATGTTTTTATTGCATTTTATATTTTTTGCTGATATCACTACTCTCTCTCTCTCTCTCTCTCTCTTTTCTTTACAAGTAAATCTACTGTTCAATGTACATTTTCAGTGCAATAAAATTTTGCTTCTGTATATCAGATGTTTTTTACTTAAGAGTTAGGTATCATTTTTCATGGCTATAGAACAACAGATAGCTGTGTTATATTAGGCAAGCGAATTTCGAACCACGTTAGCTAATCTAAATACTTGTCGCAAAATCTATTTCTTAAAAATATTTATTTTTTATTGATTTTGGTTATTTGAAAAGTTAATTCATTTGTTTTCTAAAACCATTATATTTTTCGACTTTCTGTGTGATTAAGATAATTTTATATATAAGTCACACAATTGTTCCACATTATTTGCAAAGATTGGAATAACTTATAAAAACAAACCAAAAGATATCTAATTTTGAAATTTCTATAAAAGAATTTTATTATTTTTTTATCATCATATGACTTGTTGCATTCTGCCATGAATTATTTTCAATTTATTTATAATTACTAGATTATTTCAGCTGAATGTTTGATAGTTGTTTTGATATATTTTGTACAAGTTAATCCTAATATTTTCCCAAGCTAAAATCAATTACTTTAATTTCATTGATAGGAATATATATATGTTTATATATATAAAATTTGGGGGATAATATTATATTCTCAATACTACTTGTCAAAACATCTTATGATGTTTTGATATCATCCTGTAATAATGAGTAAAATTGCTTATATAGTTACACAATTGTTAGACATTTATGAAATATGTAAATGTATACTGATATCTTTTGTCCTTAATAAATTCACAAAACATTTTATTTTAAAATTTTGATTATTCAAATTTAGGCCTTTATCAAATACTCATTAATTCCCCTCAAATACCCATTCAAATACCCATTAAGTTTGATTGAAGGATATAATATGAATTATATCTTTCAATAAAATTTAATATTCAGATTAAAATATTTTCATAAATTATTTTTAGTCAAAGCAATCAGAAAAACTATTTTGAAAATTTTATAGATATCAATAAAAATATAATCCTATATACTATTCTTTTAATGAATTTATAAGTATAAATTTATAGGCAAAACATATATTTATAATTACCTTATTGTAGGGATTTACTTAACTGTAACCATATAAAAAAATTTAACTATGATATTAAAGATTTGAAATACATCAAATCTTTTATTTGGTTTTGGTTATAAATATCTACTTGTCATAGAACTGTATAACTTTTTAAAAGATATATATATATATGTATATATATATATATATATATATATATATATATATATATATATATATATATATATATATATATATATATATATATATATATATATATATATATATATATATATATATATATATGTATATATATACATGCATTATATGCATTTGAGATTTTACAACCATTATGAATCAAGAGATTTATGCAAAAAGTAAAAAGCAAAGATTGATACAATTCTTATATGCAATCGATCAAAATTGTATTACTTTATAAATAAACCATATTGATCATTTTGACATTACAGCACAAAAACATGGGTAACGAGCTGAATGTGTATTCACAATTTATACTAAGAATAATAAAAATCTTAGAACAATGATGAGAAATCGCGTTCACAAAATTTATCAAAGTTCTAAATGTGTAGCCATTTAAGTTGAACAATACATTCACATTTTAAAAAATAACAAAAAAAAAAATACATAAACATTTGCACAATTGTTTCATAATTTAAACTCACTTTCTTGATGAATATATCGTGATTATCATTAAGTCGATGGAATTAATTTTATTTCTCGAATTATTTTTATCGTGCACCACTTCATTTGTCAAACCAGCTATAAAAAGTTGCATGATGTAAAACTTCTTTTTTATCATAAGCATTTAGCATACAATGGTCACAGTAAAATATTAAGATAAATGTGATAAATTTACAAACATTTATAACGCTCTGGAGCAGAAAATAAAATTTAAAGGAAAATCGTAAACGCGTGGCTTTATTATTGGATTCTAGCACGTGCTGTCATGCATATGTAATTTTTTAACAAATATTCACGAAGTATTTATTTTAGAATGTCCCATCCTTCAACTGAATCGCAGACTGTTGCCAAAAAAAAGACAAATTATTCTATATTGCGAAATAAGCTTTATTGTATTTGCCATTGTTAAAATTACTAGTATCCGAGATCGTTTGGTGTAATAAGCGAGAGCACATACTCTATTTCTTATGCATTTTATTGCCTTGAAAAGCAAGTAGTAAAAAGAGATCACCTACAAGGAATTTTATCGTTTTCACGGGAATGTGGACGTTAGTTTTATGAACTGAGCTGAAATCATTTTATTGATTTAAATTAACAATAGCCTATTTGTTCTTAAAATCATTAAAAGCTTTATTTTAAAGAATGGTTAAGAGCTTGTTAAATTTGAAATGAAAATAATGCATTGCATTTATTTTGAATGAGATATTAAAAATCGTGAGCAATAAAATGGATTATAAAAAATGGAGAAAAAGTGGTAAAAGCTCTGAAAGTAGGTCTCACCAAACTCTGGCCAATGATTAGTTAAGAACATTTTCATTTATTTTATAGAGCGAAATTATTTATAATCGATTTTTCTTAGTGTCCTGTGATTGGTTAAAATAAATTAATGAAATTTTAACACCTTTCTCTTCTTAGACTAGAGTATCTACATAAAAAAAGCCTCAATCTTATCAATTAGAAAAGAGGATTAGACAAGGACGATATTAGATCATGTTTGTTATATTAAACAAATTTGACGCAAACTTTGCAGAGGCATGCCAAAAAATATGTGTAGCATTCAGAGACGGTGTTACTACACCGTCTTTGAAGGTTCTTTCAATTTCTACTGAACGTACCGCACAAAAGTGATATCACAAGTTCTGTTCCGGTGATGAATCATTCAGAAATGGACTTTGATCCGTACGCCAGCAGCCTTAAATGGTGATGATCTGGAAAGTACTAACGAAGATACATCTCAGAATGTGAGGTGCTTGCCATTAAGTTCCACGTATCTGATGAAACCATTCGTGCTCACTTACACAAACTGCAAAATATGTGGAAGTTGACCAAATAACTCCTTCACAAACTCACAGAATGCAATACTCTTCATGGGTTATCCATCGGTCGTCATTTCTTTTCCACCAGAAAAACAAAACGTTTTTGTATTGAAGAGTGATGAAAAATAGACCTAGTCCACCAGCCACAAACGTTTACATTATTAGTTGTCCTAAACAAGTCCGATTTCCAGATCTGCAAAGGCTCCACTCCCTTCCCCGATGTTGCCATCGGCTGGCACTGTACACCACAAGTTCCTTCCACATGGTCAGACCATTATTGCTTTTGTTTACATGCAACAAACGTGGTCGGACTATTAATGCTTCCGTCTACATGCAACAAACGTGGTCAGACCATTAATGCTTCTTTCTACATGCAACAAACATAGTCAGACCGTTAATGCTTCTGTCTACATGCAACAACAAGAACGTGTATAAGAGTCCAACGTAGAAAAAAGTCAGCATTGATGAACCGGAAAAAGGATCGGTTCAACTCAAGACCAAACATCACTAATGGACTCTGAATGCGATTACTTCCTTAGAATGGAAACTTTTTTTCCTAAGTGATTATCACTTATTTCGTGGAATGGACAAATCACATGTGAACGAGACGGTTCCGTGACGTGGAAGTGATCAAAACCAAAATGGCTAATTTTGTGGCTAAAATATGTTCAGTTCCTTTATGTTTAAATTTCCTCTAATTTCATTTGTTTACTTTTATTTTTGTCAAATCTTTGACATATTATTCAACTGAGTATTACCAATTATTTTTAACATTATTAATGTGTCCTGTTGATGAGCTCTTAATTAAATAAATCAATGTGGGAAGTTTTTTCATAAACGTATACCTTACGTTTTTCGTTAATGTGACTTTATTTCTCTAGCTTGTATAAAAAAATTCTCAAAAGTTGACCAATAAATACTTTCAAGTTGCTTCATAAAGTATTATTAAGACTTTGTTTCCAAAACATTATATACCATTTTTTCGATAAAATTAATTTCCATTCTAATGTATCACTCTTATATTTAGCCCCTTTTAATTTCAATATATATTTTTTTTTTTACTTTATTATTCTGAAACTGTCAATGAGTTATTTTCCATGCATATACATCGTATATTACCAAGTATTTAATATATATTTAATATAATTCTAAATCCGACATATTTTTACTCCTAACATTAAGAACTGAAGACTCGAAAGAGTATTAAAGTATATCGAAAACTGGTAAGAAGAAAATAAATTTTAAAAAAAACTTCATTAAAAAAAATATGTCGGTGAAGAATGTTATAAATGCTATTAGTCAAACTAATAGATTCAACATACAGATTTTATAAGAAATTTAGATGTATGATTTAGAGGATTAGAATCCAAATAGTTTAATGATCGGCGATGGAAAAAAATAACAAATGCAAATTGAAAATTGCAAAAAGCAAAAACAAATTAGAATTGTGAACTTCTTACATAAATACGATGATCTGGCATATCTAATATTAATACTTATCCTAATTACCATTTTTATGGGTAAAGTTTATTAATAAATAGATTTATTTTTATTTCCAAGATGGTTTCCAGATGTATTTGCATAGCTTTGAATTTCCGTTTCTCTTCATTTTATATATTGGTTGAATCGTATCCTATTTAGTAATTCAATATGTAATTTCGAAAAAAACTTTTAGATTTTTATTAAATTTAGTAAATATTTTAACCGCCTCAATCATAGCATTTTTTTGGTGTAATTTTCTGTATTAACATTTTAAAATGGCTTATAGTTATTCCTATTTCCTATGTACTTAGGGATGAACCTAATAAGTATTTAATGCTATTATAAAAGCTATCATAAAAGTAAGCTATCATAAAAGCAAGCTTGATTATTTACATTTGAAACTAAAGATTAATGTCATATACAGAAAAATTCAACTAAATTAATCAGCACATTTGTCACAATGGTTAGATTTTATTCATTCAGAATCCAATGATTAAAAATAAGTGTATTTTTTTGTATTTTTTTGAATTTCATAAATTTGTATGAGTTGGTATGCAAGACATTTTCAACTCCAGTACGTCCATAAGAAGTAATTAATTTTCATAAATTAATAAATTTTGATAAATTAATCAATTTTGATAAATTAATAAATTTTGATAGATTAATAAATTTTGATACACTTCCTAAAGGTCATATCATGTAACATGAATCTTATGAATAACCTTTAAAATATACCATGCGTGAAAAAAAATTTTTTTTTTCCATTTTTATTCCAGTTTTAAATGTATTACACTACTTAAAGAGATATCCTAAAGTATAAAGTATAAATAAAACTTTTATTTAAGAAAGGCACAAAAAATGTTTGCTTTTATAGAAATATAAAAATGAGAAGTATATTGAATTTCATTATCATAAATTTCTTAAACGGTAATATCGCAGTATATTTAGTAATCCAAAAAACTGTTATTTTGATGCCTAAAAGCAGTTATTATTTTTTTCTTAAACTAATTAAAGTTTTAATTAATCATTTTAAATGATTTTCGGTAATTTTTTAATGTTAAGAAGTTTTCTAATGTTGAGTCCATTGTGTGTGTGTTGCAGAGAAATATTGAATTTTTCGAATTGATTGTGAATATTTAGATGCATTGATTGACAAGAATTTTGTATGAAAATTCAGATGCTTCTAATTATAAATTTAGTTCTCGAAGAGCGTATTATGTTGCATTATTAATACTTTATTACAATATTTTCTGTTTTTACAATAAAAAAAGAAAGTCAACAGTTAAAAATTTCAAAAATATACAAAAAAACTGATTAATATAAGATTTATAACAAGAAAAAATAATAAAAATTGCAATCTACTACTAAAGATATAACATTAGCATATAAAATATATTTGATGTGATAATTTCAATAATAGTTATAGTTTTTTATGCTGAATTTTTGATTCACTTAAAGTTAAAACTATAAAAAACGGAATATTATTTTTTTAATTAAGTTACTATTGTGCTAATAATGGGGCTTTATGTAGAAACATACTTACAAATAAAATTCATAAGTATACAGAAAAGTAAGAAACGTAAATTTATTTAACATTTTACTGAGTTAATAGATTATATCGCGTATTACATTCATATAGACATATTACATTTTCACTTTCACTCATAGTATGATTTTTAATTTTCTCAGTACACCGAATCTTTAATATCTGTTTAAAAACCTGTTAAAAATATCTAAAATCTTAAATAAATTCCCCTAAAATAAATATTTATTTAATTTTATAATTTTAAATCAGTTATTAAATATAAAAATTTTAATAAATGTTGTAATAATTTTAATATTATTCCAATTTTAATATCTATATATTACAGTAAAAATATCCAGATCCTGGGACTGGGTAGAGTCGACGCAGCCTTTCATCCCGTCAATGGGTAGATAAATTTTAATGGAAAGTACAGATGGGAATTAAACACTGGTGGTTTTGTGTTAGGCTGACAACCTAACCGGTATATATTCTTCGCACCCCAAAGCCCTTAGTCAGGACAGCAGATATGGACACTTTCGGCCTCGACCCACTTATGAGCTGTCATGCAACAGGTTTAGTTCTTTCAATTACAAATATATGTTTTTAGACCGTTATTAATTCCAATTAAATAAGTTCTAAAATTAATCAAACGATTTTTAATTTTTTTATAATATAAGTATTAGTATAAGGTAAATAATTTTGAATGAAAAACTTTGGATTTGAATTTTTATTCTTTATTTACATCTGAATAAATTGAGACAAAATGAGGTTTTGGGTTTAAAAATGAGAATGTTTTAAAACATTTTTAATTTTGAATTTAATTTTAAGAAGGCTAGACAGAATACCTATGAAGATTTCAGATATTCTAGTGCACAAAAAAATTCATACTAACATGCTTCGTACATTAGGAAAAAAAACGATAACATGAAATAGACTTTTTTTTATTTGAGAATGATTTTTAAGTAAACTGTAACAAAATTTTGTAAATGTTTAGGTAATAATATTCCTTAAACCGAAACCGAAAATTAATATAACTCAATACTTATAATTCAAAAATGTGCGATCGTCTTTAAATGTTTTACTTCCAAAGCTACGCAACTTAAAACCAAAAGAAAATAAACAAAAGGCTATATAAATAAAATATTTTCACCTATTTTAAAACAAGGGAAAAGAATAAAAAAATCAACTTTAAATCCATAATTTCATTATTTTCCATGAACGTTACTAAATATTAACAAAATAATTATATCAAAAATACTAACATATTATGAAAACATTTCCTTATTAAGTTGTTCCGAATAAATTTACAGAAAAAAGTTTATTATGCGTTCTTAAATTTGAAAATGTAGCAATTATCAATCATCATAACTATTTTCATTGAAGTATAACATATTAAATCAAGCAACTTTGATCGTATTTGTCCATTATTTACAAGTAACAAAATGGAACAATTAATTTATATTTGATTAAATTTATAATCACAAGTAGAAAGATTTTAAAATGAAAAAGTTATTCGCTGCATTCAAGCATTCGAACATACAATTTGAATTTGAAAAACATTAAAATCAACATATGTAGCCAAAATAAAAGTATCAAATACTTCATTTCTAACAAATGATAAGAAACTAATTTTGTGATGGCCATCGTCAACAAAAGATTAAATTCACTAAACTTTTCAATAGCGCCATTCTAATAGAAACTTGAAATTTCAAAAGAACTTTTACTCCCTTGAAATTTTAATCGAAGCTTTTAGATTCTGTTTCTATAGGGAAAAAAATTAGAAATTCTTCTTTTCTAAAAAAATTTAATAAAAACAATTATAAATAAAAAAATATCAAAAAGTAGTTTAAAATAATTTTTTAATGAGAGTTGAAATAAAAACTGTTAACACAATTTAATAGTATGGCATTAACTAGATGTTATGAATAACTTTTTCAAAAGTACATACTTCATGTCTGCATATTTTTATGATTTAATGATATATATGTATATAATAATGCATTGAATTAGTAATTTTAAATCTTTACTAATGTTTACAAATATTTTAAATATTTTCCTTCAATTTCTGATCTGAAAATTTATTTAAAAATTGAACATCACCAAATTTAAGATTAGCATTTTCGCTTAATTAAGAAGCCAAAAATATTTTCTCGAATGAAATCAATGCAATCTATAATTTTTTTTACCTATAAATTTTCTTAACATGCATATTTTACGTTTAGAAATATTATATACACTCAAAAATATTTTAATATACATATGAATAAAGAACCGACTTTGAATCATACATTTAAACGACCAACATCACACCAAAGCCTTCACAGGTTTCAAATACTCATAAATATGAAACGAAATAACTATGAAATAAAAATCAATCGCGCACGTTATCTGATATCATTTGATTTAATATATTAATTTATTAAATGGAAATAATATTTTATGTTTCCAAAAAAAATGACCATAAGTTTCCAAGATGAAATTATACATTTATGCGCATATACATTTAGAAAAGTAACATGAAAGAATAATTTTCTCTTGATATAAAAACTATACAAAATGAAAAAAAAGTAGAGGTTTTAAATTTCCATCAGAAGTCTCAACTTTTGTTGTAAATAGTAAACATTATAGCAAGTAAAACGCAAAAATATAAATAAAAGAATGCAGTAAATGGCAAAATTACAGCTTATTTCAATATTTTATTTGTGATTTGTAACATTTTCTTATTGTATTTGGTTGTTTAAAAAACGCACTTTCAATATTAGCAATAAATTACGGTTGAATTTTATGATTCTCAAAATATATGAATCAATGAATGATAAATATTTTCCTATAGCATCAAAATAACTCTATTTTTGATTTTTCAATGAAAGCCTTCGATTATAATAAAGCTGTTTATTTACACAAACAGCTGATAACATGCATAAATAATGCTGTATAGACGATAACAGATTCCAGTTTTCATATTATTTCGCTTAATATTATGTTATCAAGTTAAAGTTATAATTTTGAAATCGAATGATAGATATTTTGGTTGGCATAAAAGTGGTCTCTTGTTCTTTCAGATTAAATTATTTTTACAAACGGAAACATAAAATTACGTTAAATAAAATATGATATTCTGAAAATATAACGAACAGTTTGGGGTGAATGATATAATTATTATGCAATAAGGATGTTTTTGTATTCTTCATAAGAATAAATATTTTCCATTAAGGATGTTTGTGTACTTTTATAAGCTTGGTTTTTCTAACTTTTGTATACCTTAATGAATATCAAATTTCAGAATTGAAGATCACTATTTTCGTAATACGTATCAAACATAGTAATTTAAATTACATTGAATTTAAATCTAGTTTTTGAAAAGTCACAAAAATTCAATTATCAATCCTTAATAGTATTTGAATTCAAAACATTGCTCCAGAGGAATAGATAAAAATATTAGTATATTCGATGTGAATAAATAAATTCCGGAATATTACATTTAAACAATAAAAAAATTTTACACAAATAAAAAAAAATTATACAGCCTAAGTTAAATGCAAGAAATAAAAAAATGATAAAATATAAAGTAAATAAAATATTTTACTTATTTAGTTAGGTTAATTCAGAATGAACAAAAGCATTTCACATATGTTGCTGAACTTAAGTAAATAATAATGGTATCTATTGGGGGAAAAACAATTGAAAATTAAGCACTATCCATGGATATATAGCAAATTACAGCCTATGTTTCTATCAAATGAATTCATCTAAACTTTTATAGTTATGCAATATATGCAAGGTCTCAGATACATATTTATTAAGTTAAAAGATCATTAAATATACCATGGATTATTAAAAATATAAATAAATTTTTAAAATGTTTTCTGTAGATACTTTTGAGAAAAATTATTATTTATGATCACATAAATGGTCCTCCATGTCCATCTATAACCGAAATATCTTAGTAACAGGTTTAGAAAAGATTTAGTGCTATGCCTATCTTTTTTCAATTTTATATTAACTTCTTTTTATATTACATACTGCGACGCAAAATAAACATCACTAAATAATGGTTACAAATCAGAAGATTCCATAAAAAAATTTTATTTCTCACAAAAATGAACTCTTTCATTTAAAATAAGTCTCACATAAATATTTACATGATTTAAAACATTTTTTTTCAACCGGAAGCAGATATTTTTGACTGCCTGTTTTCAATCGACACTTAATTCAGGATTTTTAGATACACTTTCTTAATTTTGAATTTTTATTAAAAAAATATCTATACATTATTGTATTCTTTCCTGATGTAGCAAATTTAATTGACAATTAAATTCGCTACATAATAAAAGAATACAAATAACAGAATGTTATTTACTCAGCATTTACCAGTTTAGGGAAAAAAAACAAATCATAAAAGTCCCGCGAAGTTCGGAAATATATATTACTTTAAAATTCAATTCATCACTAAGAGCATTCCTGTCATACAACTAGGTTGTTTGTTTCTCGCATAACGATTTTTTTTTTTTTTTTTTTTTTTTTTTTGCACACGAGAGCATGAGGGATAAAGAGTCAGCACCCACAGTTTTAAACATCGAACTAAGCATGAAGTGGAAGAGAGATTTTTGGTACAGAAATTCATATGGCTTCAATACTATTCTTCTTTCATCATTTGTAAAGATTAGCGAATGGTGGCGCAGTAGTTGCTCCATAGGATTGATCAGACATTTTCAGTCAATGGGAAATCAGGTTAACGTGCTGGTGATGCAACAATCAAACATTAATCAAACAAAATGAAGCATATTATCAACGACTGCCTTCATAAAATACGCAATTCTAAAAGTTATGGCAGAGAGAGGCGGCCGTTACATGGTAAAAATGCAACAGCTGTTGCTCTAAATAACAGCAATGCAAATAATAGATAAGTGAGAAAGGTAAACAATAATTTCACGAAGTAGGTGTCGAATACATAAGGATAATGATTGTTTTCCAAGATGTCACCAAGAATGAATGTGCTCATCCTGAAGCTTAATACAGAACTTACAGAATGTTTTACTATTCTGAGTGAGTAAATGAGTGTCTCTTTCTGGCGCAAAATTCAAAAGAGAACATACGTTTTACTATTCTGAAAACCAGATTTGTCACTAATCAAACCATTTGAGATCTTCATATATGTAGGACAAAATCAAGGGTAGCCGAATCTATAGTTCTAGTTCAGATAATCTGTATTCTGCAAATAATATCAAACTATTTTTGCACATTTTTGAATTTCGGACGACTCTATTTTTTCATTCAAGTTTCGTGATATATTTGCATTATTCCTCGAAACAGTGAGCATGACATGTGTCTTTAGCTGTCAGAGATTTCAGACAGGTGAAATCCTCACAGTGTTTAATGTGACTTCAAGAATTCTCCAGTTCCGTATTTTGCCTATAGTCATAAAAATTCAATTCTACTGTAAAATAAACTGCTATTCAAGAAACTTATATTTTTACAAATGCATCGCAATTTTCTCACTAAATCAGTTTGCGAAACTTTCTGCAAAAGAACTTCATTTACATTTACCATATAAATGTCGCTTCTGTCATTTGCTTTGCTCCTATGCGCTGAAACGTTCATCATTTACATAGCATAGTATCTCTTATCTGTGTGGCATATTCTATGTTTGTGACTTACCACTTTTCTTCTGTAGCAATTTTGATGGTCATTATTGTATTTAAAATGTTCTATTGTCCATAAGAATAATAAATAAAAAATATAGTTTAAAAATGCCTTTTTATTGATAAAGATGATAATAATAAATAAGAATACTGAAAGTTTTTTAAATCCTTTTGTACAGGATAGAAAATAATGGAAATCAACCAAAATGATAAATTCAGTAGGGAGAAAATAACAAAAATCTGAATTCCTTGTAAAGTTCCAGATTTTGCATATACTAAGGATGATTACTGGTGAGTAATTTCAAAAAAAAAAATTTAATATCGTATTGTTCATTCATTTGTATATTTGATGTATTTCCTATAGCCCATCTATTTTAAATTATTGGAAAAAATAGCTTATAATATATAAATCTGACAATCTATTTGGGAATTATGCAATAATTCACACTTGCTCACAAAAGTAAGTATACAACTCATAGCTTAAGTGAAAAAGATCTAGTTCTCAAATAAATATAAGAGAAATATTATTTTGGAGAGTGTTTTTTATAGCTTCTGATTCAAGTCATAAAGTAATGAAAAATAAACCAAATCATTATATTTTAAAAAACTTTAAGAGTAATTTTGTTATTTACCAGTAGAAATTTAAATCACAAAAGTATGTAATCACTCTGAATTTTTGATTTTTAATCACAGGCTGAGTGAAACTTTTCGAGTGATTTTTCGTATTTCAGTGATAAGTTTAGAAGTTTTGCTACAAAGCTTGTAAGTTTGACCTTTAAGTGCATCAACAATTCACCAATGCCTCCACGTGGAAAAGAATTATCAAAAGATCTAAAGGATGTAATAATAAAGCAGTATGCGAAAGGCATGTCCCAAAGACAAATCAGTAAAATCATAGGCAAGTGTGCAAAGAATCCTTGAAAAGTTCCAGGCTTGAAGGAAATACTCTAAACAAGCCAAGAACAGGACGACCGCCCATTTTCAGGGATCGAGAAAGGCGAATTATTGTTGGAAGTGGAAAAAAAAATCCGAAGGTTAGTGCACCAAAATTCACAGCTGATGTGAAAAACTGTTTTGCGAAGTCATGCAGTCCTGAAACAATTTGCCGTGTGTTACGGAAAGCAGGATACCATGGTCGAAATATGCGAAAAAAATTATTTGTTAGCAAAGTGAATCGCGAAAAGAGAATATATTTTCCAAAAGGAAAGGTAAAGCAGGACAGAAATTTTTGGAATTCCGTCATTTTTTCGGGTGAAAGTAATTTTAACATCCAAGGGTCAGATGAACAGCAAAAAGTGGGAGGAAAGAAAATGCAGCTCTAGAACCAAAGAACATGAGAGGAACTGTAAAACACAGTGGTGGTTCGATTATGGTCTGCAGTTACATGGCAGCAACTGGAGTAGGAAATTTAGTTATAATCTACGGAATAATGAAGCAATATAACTATTTGAATATTTTAAAGAATAATCTAAGTCAAAGTGCTTCTAAATTGAGACTCGATGGATCCTTCTCTTTCCAACAAGATAATGATCCCTAACATACTGCTCAGGTTGTTCGGGAATGACTGCTATATAACGCGCGGAAACAGCTAAAAACCCCATCACAGTCACCTGATCTTAATCCCATTGAACACTTATTATCCATTGAATTCTAATTTGGGATTATCTCGATCACCAAATTAGAAAGCAAGAGATCAAAACTAAGAATGATCTAAAAAATAAAATAATCTTTTGGGGAAATGGCAGTAAATACCTTCTTCTGTCACTCAAAATTTAGTAAGACTGCCATATAGATAAAATAAACTATTATAAAGACCAAAA
The DNA here is from genome assembly GCA_030067965.1 of Latrodectus elegans. Classification (NCBI taxonomy): domain Eukaryota; kingdom Metazoa; phylum Arthropoda; class Arachnida; order Araneae; family Theridiidae; genus Latrodectus; species Latrodectus elegans. Next base: position 29,179,644 of record CM057814.1, read on the forward strand.
CCTATCCAACAAATTACTTTTTTTTTTTTTTTTTTTTGAAAAATTGTAAAATTTGCAACATTAATGTCTTTGTTTTTTTGTTTGCATACTTATTTTTATAATGTATAAATTACATCCTATTTTAAGTTAAGTTCATCTTGTGCTAATTAAATATTTGTATTCTTTAAGTATTTTTTATTTTGTAATTAAACTTGATTTTGCTGTAATCGAAATAAATCGTTAATTTGAAAACTCTAATATTGTAGGTCTGTTTTTTTTTTTTTTTTTTTTTCCCATGAGGCATCATCACATACACTCTGCATACTTAATTTTGTTACTAAGTGTACTTTATATGATTTAGTAATATTGCGCTTTGTACTTAGTTTCCTCCCCTGTTTAATTGGAAAAGAGAGAGAGAGAGAGAGTTTTGTATATATAATTCATTTATTATATAATTAATAGACTTCAGTATAAATGGACAATATGTGAAAGAAAGAGAAGCTTACAATACAGTACTTAATATAAATTGAACCAATTTCTAACACACATACCTATATACATATATATTATACATAATTTTGTTTCTATTTGATCTGTGTGTGTGATTAACTCTAAACAATTCTAAAAAAAATAAAAAAATGGAGAAAAATTTTTGTACATTGAATTAAAAAGGTGAAGATGTTAACGAAACGTCTTAGATAAATAAAGTTACTCTTGTTCTTTAGAAAACAAAAGATGACCTTTAAAGCTTGCATCACAGTATTTCGCATAAAAAAAGGCTACAAACAAATAAGTCTACGCTAAAATATTTGAAAAGGGAGAGAATGAATACCATCAAAAATATTAAATCCTAAAATAGTCATTTGCAAACGTTATATTATTATGAAGGAATTGAGGAAATAAAAGACAAGCGAAAAAAAATCAAAGGTTAGTCATAACTTCTATCAGCCAGACTTTTATTTCTTTTCGTCTGTGCAGATAAAAATATTTTTTGATTAGAGAATTCAGCGAAACAAATTCATACATTTTTTTACTCAATATTTATTTTTTGTTTATAAAAACAGTTTTGTTTCCTGCGTGTGAAATTGCAATGATTATTCAGTGCTGGGAATATATTTAATCTAAAATGAATCCATCTGAATTTATAGCAAAACGCGACAATATTACACATTTCAATTACTCTCCTTACTGAATACTTTTTATATTCATAACAGCAAAATATTAATTTAATCTAGATCATGCTCTGCTTTACATATTTTCAAATAATTCATTATGAATAATGTTCTAAAAACTATAGATTTTCACAAATTTAAATATCAACGAAATAAAATTGGAAAAATTATCTTGTTTGTAGTTGCAAATTTAATGAAATATCACAAAGAAAACGTCAGATTTAAGGGTAGCAGAAACATTTATACTTTTAAAAACCACATAAAAGTTAATTCGAATAAAACATTTGGAAGATAAATACATTTTTCTTAGCATATGCGAATCAATATAGCATAATAATAACAATAATTTGGAGATAAACAATATTATAAATTGATGCAGTTTCGTAATTTAAAACTAGCTATATATATATATATATATATATATATATATATATATATATATATATATATATATATATATATATATATATATATATATATATATATATATATATATATTATTTTATCTCTAAAACTCATTAAAAGAGTGTTATAGACTTTATATACGGATGAATCTACCGCTATGGATAAATTTATATATCGTATGAAATATTTTCATTGTTTTTGGCAATATTTAAATATTTTTAATAATGATGCATTTTTTTAAAATCAACATGAGAATAAAATCAATTGATAGATTTTAATAAATAATTTCCAATTAAAATCGGATGGAAATCTTCAAACTTTAAGATTTGATTTCTTTTTTCCAAGCAAATGCAGGCGATACACAAGAAAAAATAAAGTTCAAACATGGAATAAAAATTCCGAGATGAAATAAACTATATATTTTTAGGAAAACGATGTATATTTAAAAATATTGGGCACATATAATATTTTTTAATTAAACTGTGAATTTGCTTAAAAAGATTCTTTTATAGGATTATTAAATACTATAAAATAAATAAATAAATACTTTCATCTGCTATTTTATAAATTTTCTTTCTTGTATAGAGTTTCATTTTATTCTGAAGAATTAAAAACAATTGCAAAAGTTGAAAATTCAACTGAAATAATTTCTGTGATGGATCTTCATAAATATTTGCAGTTAATGTTCCATTTATTTTAATTTTTAACTTAATACGAAGCATAAAACGAAATTAAACTTCGAGTTATTGTTCAGAATTTTCAGTTTAATATATTTTATTTCAATTATTATTAAATTAAAATAATTTTTATTACTCTACTGAAATTGATCAGAAAATAAATTTAAAAAAATTTTCCACTCAAAGGGATTTATGTTTTAATTTACACTATTAACCATTAAAAATGCTACACAGAAAAAAAAATGCAAATAATAAAATGATATTTATTGGACAGGTATATTATACTGGAAAATATAAAAATGAAGAAATTTTTTCAACTGCATTGGAAACCTAAATCATGATAAATAAACAGTCAGAACAAACATTTCTATCCGCAAAAGTCTTACTTATAGTCAGAAGATTAATTCAGAGATTGAGAGACATATACAGGTATGTGCACTAATGTAGTTTCAATACCATGTCTCAGTTTATTAACTGTAATCATTGGCATTAGTGAACAAGTAAGTTTCTCAGCAACCATCAAGCGCGCATTGTTTAATATTGAAGGGTTTTGAGATTGCGCTCACCACGCAACAGCCAAACATTTTCTGTATCATGGAAGGTCTACCTTCTAACTACCTATGGTTGTGTATTATCCTTCTGCAATGCAACATTTCACATGGCTCAAATAAAGGATACAACCACGTGCCTTAGAAAAACAGTAATGCTATGGCTATTGCTTAAAGTGCCACCAAGGTATAGAAGAGGTGACAGAGAATTATATAAAGTGGCACATTATACCCTCTTTCCAGGCTAGTTGGTTGATGTCTAAATCATGATAAATAAACAAAGTGGTTAAAGTGCGTTTTCCAGAATGCCACTAAAAGCGAATTTATCATGATTCTTCTTAAAACCCGATGCCAAGCCTTTTTAGATTCTAGTTCGTCTTTTATTACAACATTGAAAGTGCTTCTGTCTTTAATGTACCGACACTAAGGATAACCGAAACATAATTTCCAGGCTGACCTTCTGTGCTAAAGTAAGCATCGTCAAAGTGTCGTATAGTCGCTTGTTGCTTACAAACGATACCATCTTTAACCCAGAATTTGTGACGTAGATGCACTTCATTATCGAGTAATGTCTCACAATTGTTATAGATCGTGAACTGCTGAGATTCAACTCGCTTTTACGTATAATCGTCTTGAACACGTCTATTCTACATTTTTCAATCTGTCATGGGATTTCTTCTTAAACAAGCAGCCTTGCTGAGATGCGAATAACCACAATCCAAGTAGATTATAATTCTACCGCACTCAAAGTAAGAAACGTGCTGGACAGCATTTTTCTTCCTTGCACTAAACATCATAACACTTTTCATCACGCCACAACTTTTAAATGCAATTTGTGTTTGATAAATTTAAAGTATAATTTCTTCATGTAAACATATCTGACAGTTGTCTATTTTACATTAAATTGTTAAAAATCGTATCATTTGCAAATCATAGTATCTTCATCATATTATGTAAATTTCACAAGTGGTATATCACATTTTTGGTGTAGCAATTTTAATGGCCAGCTACATATTAAATTCCATGAAACATTCAATAACATGTATGATATAAACGAATCCTGTAAAATTTTTAAAAAAATGTCTTACCTGTTTCTTTACAGCAGCCATTGGTATTCATAACCAACAAAACTGCAACCGTAAAAGAGAACTTCATAATTTTTCCTGAAACTAAATGATACGAACCAAATTAGTTTTCTAAGCTATTTAGCTCAATAGTTATTATGTATATATATATATTTCACTGTTTAAAAGTTCTAAATTTCACTCATTAGATAAAATATAGAATAACATGTGCTGTTCTTATACGGTCATGTGAGACACGTGTCTTCGGAAGGAAAAAAAAGTCGAAATGAATGAATCTTTTAGACAATCGAAGTTTTACGGCTTCCGTGGTGCATGTAACACGAAAGAGGCGGAGCTTATAAGTAAGTCGAAATGATTGATAGATGAAATTATTTCGATTTTTTCCTCCGCCATTTGAAATTCGAAACAATGACACAATATGCTCATCAGGTGCTTTTAACAGTCAAAAGTAAATCTGTTACATAAAACTTAAACATTGTTTAAAGTTATTTACGATTAGAGTATATATCATTTTACAATTCGACTTAACAGTCAAATGAGTGGTTTTCAAGAAATATTTTTAAAAATTAAACTTTCTTTTCCTTGGTATATTATAAAAAATCTATTTATATTTTGCACAATCTGATATTTTTACCATCAGTTCGGACACCAGAAATTTAAATAAGTTTTAAAATGTATTGAAATTTATATAGAAATTACAAAATTATGTGTTCAAACCTTTTGGAGAAGTATGATTGATTTTCGAGACTGTTTAGTTAATTAAACGAATACATGTATATCCAAAACAATTTATTTATTTTGTTAAAATATTCTATAGTACAATGATTTAGAAAAAAATTCACATAAATTTCATTTTGATTAAAGTAAGATTAAAAGTTAGATAGCTAAGTTTATAGGAGAAAAATTGATTTTTTTAAGTAATCATTTTAATCATTAATAACATAATCTTATGATACTGTGTAGTGGTTATCTTATTAGCCAACCTTTATTGTCAGACATTTAACTATCCATGTTTCATAAGTAATAAACCATTCTCATGCTCTCAAGAAGTGAACTTGGCACAGGTGTCGTATAATCAAGGATGCCAAATTCTGAGATTGGCGATTTTTGGCGGATTTTCTTATGCATCTTGCAACCTCGTTTTTATTACGTCATACATATGGAGAACTATAAGAATTATGCAGAAAATTCTATTTTGGTAACCCTAGTATTTACGACATCGCACACGTCATCTTAATAATATCTCTTCATCGCCAAAAAATTCAAAATTTGGCATCCTGGATTATATAGCATCTGTGCCTTGAACTTTAAGTTCTTACTCTGAAAGAAGTTCAAACAAAACAATAAAGACGTAGCATCCATTTAGGTTGTTTTAAAAGTAACTATTGTGTGGTCAAACCCACAAGTTTTTTTACCTGAAACTGCTGATCCATCAATTAAGTTATAGTAAATCTGTTAACAGAATAGTCGAAATCAATTACTCAAATCTGTGATTAACTCCGTAATGAGATCAATTAATAACAAATTAAACTGTTGTAAAGCTGATTATTACAAATTGATTTATTTAATTTTATGAATTTTCTTAAATTTTTTTCGTCAAAACATAAGTTGGGTAACTTGTTAGGCTATACGAATTTTCATACTATTTGTTTTCATAAGCAAGTCGTCAATCAGCACTTATTTCATTAGTTATGTAAAATATCCTCAAGAAAACTTTAACGAAATATTTTAGCAATGGACAGCTTGAAAATAATCCTATTTATAGGAACAAAAGTTGAAAAACAGACCTAAGAAATGGAAGTAACTAAGGACAACATCATATACATTTGCAATCACAAGATCGCTTTTTTTTTTTTTTTTTTTTTTTTTCAGAAAATCAGCAATTGTTATCTTATATGGGTAAATGCTAAGATTTTTTTAATCATTGCAATTTTTAGTCTTTTTTTTTTTATTTCTTTCAAATACCCATTGTCATTTTACTTCAAAATACTTTTGTATAATTTGCATGTTCAAAATTATTTAGAATTTCATAAATTTAAATAATATTTAATTTTCTATCATGGAATTTTTCGTATGTATGAATTATATTTCCTTTAAAAAAGATTTTATTGTTCATAATGTATTGTTCTAATCCTTTGATTTAAAGATAATAGATTTTTCTATAATATAAAAAGTTGAACGCTTTACATTACGTTAAAAATTAACAAAATAAGTTATTTTTTAATTAGATAACTTTGTTTAAATTAAAACATGTGTTCTCTCCTATAATGTATATGCATTTTTACCCATAGAATTTTTCATATACCTAGGGATATATTTCTGTTTAAAAAAGTGTTTCTAATTAGAAAAATACTTTTTAAATCAGATTTTATAACAACTTCGTAAAGATTTTAAATTAAACATTTTTTTTAATTAATCAATATTTTATATTCCTTATAAGATATGCAATTTAAAATAAGGACATCTAAAAAAATACTGTTGAAATATTTGACAATACTAAAAATATTCTTTAAATTTAGAGCTTGTCTGGTTATTTTAATGCTTAATCCAATGCAAACAAAAAACATTTAAAATCCTATGGTAATTTCCTAGGAAAAACTGCATGAAAATAATATCCCGTTTTCAAATAATCTAGGACATACATAACTAAAAAAATTTATATATTTAAGTCTAATGTAAATACTAGATGTATAGTAGATTTTTTTTTTTAAAAAACGCCTTTTGTAATTTTAAAATATTTTTTCACAATTATAAAGCAGGAGTATATTAACAAAATCAAAAATTGAATGATGATAACTGAAACTATTTTAAAGAGATTTATTTTTTTAATTATTAGTTAAATATTACTTTAAAATAATAATAAACTCCTTTTACTTTTTATTAAAACTAATTCAACTAATAACTTTTTTAAAAAAAATTTTAATTTCGAATTACAAAATTTAACAAGATAACAAAAACTTTCGCTTATATTAGTCCTATTTCATTTATTTATAAGCTGCAAATTAAAGTTATTTTTAAATTATTTGTTTTGTATATTAAAATTTTAATGAGAAAATTGTTAGAAAATTAATCACCATATTTTTAATGAGAAAATTTTGAATAGATTAACTTTATTGATATCTAATTGCGTTTCAGCCAGCTAAATGGAATTAAACAGAAAAGAATACCTTGAAGTATATTATATGAAAAAGGAGATAACTGTGAAAGCGTTTTACATAAATAAGTATGTGACCCGTCAAACAGTGATAATTTAATAATTATGTAATTAATGGAATGCAAATTTACTAATTATGTAAACTAAATAAAATTAAAACAACATTCTGTAAATTTGTTGGGTTTTTTTTCTTTTTTTCCCAATATTATAGCTTATTATAATTACAGTAATTTCTTCACTTTCTATACTTTAACAACTAAATAATATATTTACTAGGTTAAATAATTATATTGTTATATTTTCTTTATTAAGTGAGCAAGAGATTATTGATTATTTAATTTTTGAATTTGTTAATAATGATTCGTAAATTCAGAATTTTCTGTCGCACTTAGAAATACATATTTACAGCGTATTTTCCATATAATTGTGAGAATTTCTGGTTGTTGATATACAAATATGGAAAATATATTCATGTAAATTGATACTTAATAGTCTATATCAATAATAATAATTGATGATTGTTTAGTATATGAAATTGAAGCGAAATTAGTCTTATCTGAAGGGCATCGCTGATGTATGCATGAAGCTTCGTATTTCTATCTGCACGAAAACTAAAATTATATAATATTTGTACAATTTATCTTTACTATATGTAAGAAACTCATTATGGAGAATAAATGACTTTCAATACATAAAAAGGAAATTTTTATATACCTATCTTTTCACCGTAAGTGTTCCATAACTGAACACTAAAAGAACTAAAGAACGAAAAAGAATTTAAAAACTATACTTAATTTCAATTTTATATAATAAGGAAATAATTTAATATATTATATTTAAAATACTTTTTATTTATTATATTTGACACATTTATGCACAATTCATTAATAAAATTTTAAATAATCAATTTTTTTTACAAATTACTAGCAACATAAGGAAAATATTTGTGTTACAATCAGAACGAAACATTTTTTAAAGAATCGATAATTTTGTCATCCAAAGTAAAATTTAATATAAATAAATCAAGTGCTTTGTTAAAAAAAAAATACTTTAGCTTAATTTTACATCTGCTTTTAATTAAATGATGATTTAATAGGCTTCTAATATTAACCATTCGGTAACAGGTAAATATCTATCATTCAGTAGAGAGTGCCAAATATTGTATAGGAATATTCGGCACTGTGTACGAAATTTTTGAAACACATTTCTCTTCTTAGTATCGTATACTGATACGCATATTTAATGGCGAATATTTTGGTTGATTGATGCAATATTGGCGGACGTAACAGGCTCTATGAGATGAAAATGACGTTGTTTGACAAAAAAACGTTTGGAGCATTTGGGTAGAAAATGAAGAAACACAATTTGTGCATATGAGGAAAACAAATAAAAAATCACTTTCCACTAAAAGAAAATTGCTTTTAGTAGGGAGTACGGTTACCTCGAATGCGAGTAACGTAGAACGCCTTTAAAGCATCGATTTAATGAGGATATTAATGAGGGACTGGGGTAATCTGCAACACTCCTCCACAAGAGCTCTTTTTAGTTCTTGGAAAGTTTAAGGGGGTGATAGGCGTTCAACAACTCGTCTGCCAAGAATGTCAAACATGCTGTATTGGGCTCATTGTCTGGAGAACACGCTGACTATTCCATTCCTACTCTTTCCTCCAAAAGGAAATCATTCACCAAGTTAGCAACCATTGGGCTTGCAACTGTCTTAATTAACATAAAGTCATCTCCAGCTGCTGTAATAGACTACAACAGATCTGGGGATCCATTTCTATATCGGCGTCTGGTCAGAACACCATTTCGAATGATATGGAGATCTGTGCGCCCATCGATGGACATGTCACCATAGAGCATCACCCCACCACCGAATCTGACACTTTCATGCATGAACATAGAATCCTTTCAAGTCTCACATTCACCTTAGATGAAACCATGCCGATTATTTGGAGGAGACAAGAACCAGGTTCGACATATGAAGAATAGGGAACCATTCATTTCTCTTTCCTGTTCACATGCTCTGTTGCCCATTCCCTGCAGTCACGATGGCGTCTTGCTGTTAAAGCGACAAAACACATTGATCAGTGAGCATACAGCCCTGAGGCGGTTTTGGATAGTTTTCGTCAAAATTGTGGTACCGGTATCCGAGTGCACAGTTGAAAAAGAGCGGAATTCACATTTTGGTATCTCTGATCTGTTAACGTTAGATAACGATATTCAGTGGGTGTTGTTGCACGTCTACAATCTTACCTTGATCTTCGTTTCGCATTTCAAGTCTCCAAAAAACGGTTCCAAATCCTAAAAACACACTTTGGGAATCTACTTCGGATTGTGTTGGCCTCCCATCCTATAAAGAGTCAACAGCTTTCAAGCTTCTGATTCGGTTAAATAACTTGAGACATTGCAATAATTGTAACAACGCGTTTACTGAATGTCGATCTTTCTTTTCCGCTTTATATTGTATTTAGTTGAAGGCCAAATATTCGCTGCCGTTAAAGCATCGTCTTCGAAGTCAAGCAAAAAATTTGCATACTGCAAAATTAGAAAAAAATGAGAAAAATTAGCATTTGGGGCTTTTTACTTATTTATTTTTATTTTATGCAAAAAAAAAACTTTTACTATTATTTAATAAAAGACAATATTCTTTAACTGTCTAAAACAGTTAAAGAATATTGTCTAAAAGACAATATTCTTTAACTGTTTTCAGCTGTGTATATATAGGAAAAATATCTTATAGGGTTTTTAATGGCGAATAGTATATTTTTCTTTCATACCACTTGAGTTATTAGATCTTGGATGTTAAACAGGAAATGTCATACTGTTAAGATTCAAAGTAAGGAACAAGAAATAAGTTAAATTTATGTTACTCATGTATTTAAAACTTTTCAACCTATACAAAATGAAATCAACTAAATAATTATTTTAAAGCTAAATTCGTGAAGAATTTATCTTGTAATGTATTATTTTAAATTTTAGGGTTAATCAAGATTAGTAAGATTTAGTTGTACTATGAAAACAATCCGATAATTATTTTCCAACGACTGATATACTAGAAAATACTTCAGTTTTTTGGTATTACTCAACCGTAATGAAGTCTTCATTGAACAAAAGTTATGCCTATATTTACAAGAGTGTCAACCTTTAGTAGTTGCTATGAGCTTCATGAGTTCCAGACGAAGTCGAATTTTTTCATGAATTAAATTGTCCATTTATTTTCATATTACTAAACATCGTTGGAGTCCTCTCTGTCAACCTCCATTTCATTATTTGAAGGTATAATATTCTTGTTTCTTCTAAATTCGCAAGTAAATACTAAGATATCTTATAAGAAATTACCTTTATTATTTTGAAGTAACTTCAGTGACATTTGCAAAACAAGTGCTATTTCAAATTTAAACATCAAATAATAAATCAGTAATGAGTGTCACACACCCACGCATACACATGTGTGTGAATACGAATATATATATGATTATTTTTCTCTGTAAAGCAAAAATATTAAGTTAACATCCTCTGATGCTTTAAAAAATTATTTATCTGAGTTTATTTATGTTTTCAAAGTTTTATATTAAAAATTAAACTTTTATGATCTGTCAATTTAGTAATACTTTGATTTTAAAGCCAAAAGTTTTCAGTGGAGATAGTGAGATGTGAGAGTGTTTCGATTTCTTTGATAAATTGGTCATGGGATACAAAATATTCATGATCATTTCAAGATAACACACACATATAACCTTTAAATATCTATTATTCTAATTTGAAATACTGTTTAAAAATTATTTCAGGTGAAACGCAAGTATAAAAAGACAATTTTCAAAAAATGTATTATTATAAGTGTAGGAAACGCATTTTTAAAACGTGTATTGAGGAAATTCATAAGGGGAAAAAAAGATAATGATGATTCTTTTAATTACAATTACTGTTATAAATTATCTTTAATGATGAATTTGTTTGACTTTTCCATTTACAAAAGTAAATTGCTTTCAAAGTTCCTTGAATTTAAAGCGGGGATAGATGTAGATGTACCCAAGTTGAATATTGGGAGGATGGTGAGTCTTTCTCAATTTATATTCTCACAAAAAGAGAAAAATGTAACTGGAAAATGTAACACCCGGTTCATATAAAAATTCAATGTTTTGATCCTCAACACTCACAGAAAAATACAATTTTGACGCCTCAAGATGCTAGTCTTTCTATTCACTTAATTACAAGTGGAAAGGTATTAAATAAAGGACTTCATTACAAAATCATATTTTATACCCGCCAGATCAATAAAACTTTGTAAAATCTCTGACACAAGTTCTTTCAATTCCTGTCCATTTTAAATTGAAATTCGACGCATTGAATTAAAAAAAATAAGAATTCAGAATAAAAGTTTTGACTGTTGAAATTTTTACTGAGGAGCTGAACTATTTAAAAGTTTTAATTTTATCTTATTTTTAAATGACTTTATTAATTTCATTATTATTTTGTATAACTTTAAATAATTTTTTAAGCCTTGTGTGCCAACAGTTTTTTATACATTTAAACAGGGAATGCAAAATTTTGAAATATTTGAGTTATAATTTTACATTAAAATAATTTTTAGAACTGACTCGACAGAGGAATTATGAGTGAGGTAAGAATAATAAAATAGCTCAAAAATTATTCTGAAGAAGAGGATTCTTTCATTCGAAGAACAAAACACACAAGAACAAATTCGCGTAAAATATTTTTTGATTTTTTTTTTTTTTTTTTTTTTTTTTTTTTTGCTTAAAATCATATTTTAATATTCTAGACACTACCGAAAATACATAATTCATTTTGATTTGATTTATAATCCTAATGCATATTTTTTCAATCTAAACACACGCGACTTATAGCGCCTAATACAGACGTATGTTTTGTTTTTTATTCAAAATATAGATTATTCTAAGAAATGCATATGGAATTTAAAAATACACCCGGACTACAAAAACCATTGTCCGATTTTTTGAACATTTTCTCTGCTATTCCAAACAAACTTTATATTAAAATTATTAAAGAATGTCTGTTCTCTTCTTTATAGTATATGGACTAAAAAATTAGTAAAGCAATGAAAAACAAAATATGAAGCATTTAAAACAGACTTTTATTAATCATGAAAATAAAAAATTAGTACAACATTGAAAATTAAGAAAAAAAATCCCATCAGCTTAGTTTATTATCGTTAGAATGGCAAACATAATATAGCGGAATCTCCTTTTCAGAAACTTCTAATTTGTGAGCACTCACGTTTTTACGAACAAGAAACTAGTCCCTAACCCTACACCACAGACACAATGATAATTTTAACTCCCGTTTAGGAACTAAAATTTTGAAAATTCTCTTTTTTTTTTGCGAACTTTCAATTCTGACAAATAGATTTCTGCTTTGTTTTTTATGTTATATGATATTTTTTCATTTTTTATTTGATTCCATTTTATGATAAACTATTATTTCCAATTTGATTTATTTCGATATTTAACATTCGAAAGATCCGTACTTTCTGTCACTGCAACATTCATTTTCAAATAAGGCAATTGGAACTCTTTCTGTTTATTTTAATTATTAACTTTCAAATATTATCCCAAACAAATGAAAATTTTAAATGCATTCCTATTGATATTATGTGGTTTATTCAACATGGAACATAATATAGTGGGGGATTTTTTTATAAAAAAAATTTATACCGTAAATATTTCTACAAAATATTGGTTTTCCAAATTTATACTCTTGAAATACTGTTTAAGGAAAAGAAATTCTGTATTTTATTCTTGATTAATTAAAATATTGCTCAGAAATTATAACTTTAGACAATTTTCAGTTCTACTTTTTCTATATTTAGCAGTGGAAAAAACTGAATGAGTATAAAACAATTGATATTAACAAAATTTAAATGCAAACTAAATCCTAGTTCAACCAAAAATTCACTGGATTTATTTATAAATTTTAGTTTATAATATCATCACTTGATTTCCTCGACTACATGTTTTTTATTCGGCTCATTAGATTCCCAATAATCTTTAAGCGAAAATAGTTCAAAAATTTTAATGCCTAATAAATTATCCTTTTTTTATAATAGTAAGACTTTAAAAATGTACATGTAATTTCATAAATGTGTGTTTTAATCCTTAGGTAGAAATAAATTAATTGCTTCCTAGTCCTGTACTTATACAATTTTAAATCTATTCTCATTTAATATGTATACCAAATTATAATAAATTAAAAACTTACTATAAGAAACATAAGAAAACATTCATTTCCTTATTACCATATTTAGCTCTGTAAAAGGATTTTTGACAGTACATTAATTCTAGTTTTAGTCTACATACCACATTAACATTTTTGTGTTCATTTTGGTTATATTTACTGTATTGTAATTATAGGTATACACAATAAATATTTAAATAATTCCGGTTTATATTTTTATCTAAAACATTTTTTTAATATTTATAAATATTAATTTCTTAATGATGAAAGATAAATAAGAAAAACTTAATAAAAACTCAGAAAGTAAGGAAATTTTTACATTTCACCTATGAGAAATGGAACTAAATAAAGATTATATATATATATATATATATATAATCTCTTTATTTAGTAATTTATTCTATGTTAAGTTATTTACCAATAAAAATCGTCTGCGATAAAATTGTTCATATATTTTCAGATATATATATATATATATATATATATATATATATATATATATATATATTTTATATATATATATATATATATATATATATATATATTCGAAAATATATGAACAATTTTATCCCAGCAGACGATTTTTTATTGGTGAGTGGCTTAGCATAGAATAAATTTTAGATAGAAGAAAAAATGAATGTGGGGCCAGAACTTAATTTTGCTATTATTCTCTGTGATGTGATTTTGAAATGAGTTTAAGTTAAGAACAAACAATGCTTCCAACTTCTATAGTTAGCGTTTCGAAAAAAAGGTCAAATTCTTGCCAATATATTCAGATGTTTAACAGAATTTTAATGAAATCGAAGAATTTTAAAATAAGTTTAAGAATTTAAAGCAATTCTCTTTTAAATGAAGAACGCACCGGGAAACCATTGTCAAATTTATGTCTTTGTCATATAAAAAATGTTAGTCAATATTAACTGTTGTTCCTAAGAAGTTATACAGAAAGAACTTAATATTGGATCTACTCGTATACATAAAAATATTCTTAAAAATTCCACATAAAAATATTTTCCGTTGGGTTCCCCGTAATTTAATTGAGCACTAGAAAAGGGAGGGTTCCAAAACAAGAAATAAAGCCCTTAATTTGCTTAATTTAATCTAAAAAGAAAAAGGAGGTGAGCAAAAAAAAATTATGATGACTACATCATTATTTCTTAAATCGTAACTGGTGTCGAAATGTAGGCATTCATTTCTGATGCTTCAACATGGCAAGAAAATAAAGAATGGGTCTCTAAAGATGATTCCACACACTGGTAAGTAAATAAAATGCTATAAAAAACGCTAAATCCCATTTTATTTTTTCAGAAAAACAGACTGGTCAAGGTCATCAGAATGAAAAGACATAAGACTGTCACAAGTTGCTGGGACCCTACTAAATGTCTTCTAGATATACTTCAAAAAGTGAATGCTAATGGATTCGTGGTCATCAATGACAATGCATTTTCTTGTTGAGGAAAACTGGCAATTTTTTCCCTTGAACAAAAATATAAGTGACAGAATATCTACTGTGTTCAGCTACCTTAAATACCTTTGAATTTTGGATATTTTATAATCTAAAAAAGAACTTATATGGTATTTTTTCCACTTTGAGGATGAAATTGTTGGCGCAATCAATGCATATTTTCTTCCATGAAAAGAAATAAATGATTTCTGAGGGATTTAATCTTTATAAAAATCACCTATAAAATATATATATTTTGTTTTTCCCCTTTTCGCATGCCTAGAAATAATTTTCTAATATATTATTAATTCCCCAGTTCCATCCTGTGCTCAATATTTTCATTTAATAATTTTTTTAATACTTCTGCTTGCATTGAAGTGCAATTTAATCTAAGAATAAAAATTCTAGATTGAGAGACAGTACACATAAAACAAACGGACAAGAACTATGAGTACTTCTGTATAATATTCCGGTATTGTAATTTGAGAATAATTCAAAGATACAAAGCAAAACAGTGTTACTGTGATCGATAATCGTTCTGAACTGTTGCTCCTCAATCGCTGATCATTTTTCTAATCGTCAGCTGATAATCAGAAATTTCTGTACGTTCGTTGCAATTATTCATATGAAAAATTATTACTATTGCTAAAACGCAATTTCGAGATATTATGGCTTTTGAGTGAGTGAGTGTGCTCAATGCTACCATGATTTTATTCTTATATTTTATATTATTTTTATAAAATTTATCATAGATCGTATGGTAAAAGTTGAAGATATAATTCGCTTATTTTGTTTGCTATTTTCTCTATTAGATTCGAATATCGGAACTAATTAAATCAGGACTTTTAATTTAAAATGGATTCCGAAAATAATAACATTTATACCTAAGATAAGAACTGGGCTGCTGAGCTGAAGGTCTTAGCATTAATTATTCAGATGTCACCTGAGTGAGACATAAATCATATTCCTTGAATTGCTAACTTAGAGTTTAATATTCATAATCTGAAAAAGAATGGCTTATATTTTATACAAATGCTCTATATTTCTCATTATAACTTTTTGTGAACTATCTGAAATGTAGTTCAGGATAAATCGTTTCTTCCTTTAGTTTTGTTGTAAGCAATGTATCCTTACAGTGTGTTTCAAAACTGAAAGATCGCCCAAAGTATCATTCATTTAAATAATACACTACATAAAATTAATAATTTTAAGATTAAAGCAGTCAGACAAAAAGACTGATAATCTGGCTCACTTGAAAATCAAAGTCAAATGTTGCTCTTTGCAAATTAAAAGAAAACCAAGACGGTTGAAGTCTCATGAAGAAGACAGAATGACTGGCTAAGAAGGTCTTGATCTGGAACAATACTTCAGATATGGAACAATATACAAAAAGAAGAATTTCCATTTAGATGGATCGGGTAGCAATATTTATTACTCGCATGATTTACGAATGAAAGCTCGAGATTTCTTAAGTAGCAGTAGTAGTAGGTTTGTGACGATATGGAAAGTTTTTGCATGAGATGGGAAACGGGAACTGCAACGAGTTTTTGATAAAATAGACTCACCTGTTTTCAATCACTGCTTTAAAACATTTAATAGTTTTTAATCGATTTTTAGAAATTTCAAACTGGAAATTTCAACAAGATACTACACCATGTCTGTGTTAGAATTAAAAATGAAGACATTAATAATAACGGAATAATAATTATCTAGTATTATATAAGAAATTTAAAAAGACTGAATTATGTAAAAAGATGTTTTGTAATTTTAAAAGAAACATCAGAAGCCAATTGATTAGAGTTCACACTATTCAAATATTTGGCTGTTCTTTTATTATAAAGAATATATTGCTCTGTATCTCTGTTAACTTGTGCTACTTAAAGATGTGCTTGCCCTTAATATCAACCGATTGTCTTGATATTGAATCCTTGTATTTCAAAGTTTCCAAACTATTCATCCAACTCAGTGTAATTTCAGAGAACTCAAGAATTAGTGGAAAAAAGTTACATGAATACTTTAAGTCTTTTTTTATATACTTAGTTTCAACACAGCTTGTATTAAATTAAGCTATATTCGAATGATCAATAGTTTCCTCTGTAACGATAATTGCGAAATTCTATATAAATGGGTAATTTCAAACAATGCTTATAAGTTCTAATAGATAAAAAAGTACAATGAGCCAAAAAACTAAATATGTGAATAGACTAAACCTTGATTCATACAAGATGCTATAGATTATGCATAGAATATAAGTTTTTCTCCTAATTCTTTTACATATTTAATCAAAACGTAAAATTTTCAATTGGCAAACTTTTTCAGAGAGCAAAAATTATCTAAGCCACATCTACACAAGCTATGATTGAACACAAGAGAGTTAAGTTCTCAATATTTAGAGGATAAAAGTATTATAAAAGTTTAGATTGTGTAAATTGATATAATGATAGAATTATCATTATATAATCAAATAATGATAGAATTACCATTTTATATATTTAATATGTAATCAATAAATAACACACACATACATATTCATACCAATTGCATATTTCAGATATATAATGCATTAGTTTCGATGTTTTCTTTTAAACTAAAAACGAGTACATAAATATTTTTAATTTATATCAAAAAATTATGCCTGCTTTTATTTTTAGTGTTGTTTAACTAAAAATTATCTGACCCCATTTTGAACAGTTAAAAAATATTTATTCTAAACTAATTTCATTCATTAAAAATACGTACAACAAGAGGAAATTTCGTGGGTTCAAAATTTACGTTGAATGAAATATTAAATTAATAACAAAATTTATTAAATTTTTTCACAACTGAAAAATATAATTGATAATAAAAACATTAGTAATCAAGAAATTTTATAAAACAACGCATTTTTTCTAGTAAAATATTCTCTGGTATTTCTTAATTTGATCATTTTTTTAACAAAACGTCTATCAATCATGTAAACAACATTAAATTCCAAAAAAGTAAATTACTTACGTTTATTGAAGGGTGTATCCATGTTTTTTTATAAATAACTGCTAATTGAAAAAGTAAAATTTCCTTAGGTTACATTTTTTTCATAAGGATTCAACAGTTGGCGACTATATGAATGAAAAAAAAATTCCCTTAATGGCGATACAAGTTTTGAAATGATTCAGAAGAAATAGCAAGGCGTCACATGCATTTTAGCATATAAACTGCGTCGTCGGCTATTGTGCTTTTTTCTCCCGATTCGTGTGAAATAGGAATCTTAGTAAATCAGCAACTTCTGACCAACACGTTTTTCAACTTATTTATGAGTATTTCTCGAGAAAATAAGTGATTTCGGACAGTAAAAGCGGATGCAGATTGTATGAATCCATCTCCTTTACAAATGATACAAAGAAACATCACAATAAAAACTATTCTTAGAAAAATTTCACTATATTTCGTTTCTAAGAACTCGCTTATAATAAAAAGCATAACATTTTTTTTTTACAGACAACACCAATTTCATCGGTCATAAGAAGTGATATCAAAGAAAGAATAACAAATAACACTTATTGCTGTAAAGGAATATTATAATCACTTTACCATTAGTTACCATGCAAAATTCCATTAGTTTCAATTTTTACCCGAACACTTAATTACATTAGTTATCAGAACACTTGAATAGAATCAATGGTTATATAATTTATTACCTTGACCAGTAAAAAATTTAATTTTATTAAAAAATAAGATATATGTGGTTCAATGTTATTCAAAAAATGATGACCTTAGTTTTCTAAACTTCAAGAGAGCAATTTATGGCAACTACAAATCTTCGTCGATGTTTCCCAAAAAATACAAGATATTTCCACAAAATAGGATATTTCAGTTTTTTATCTATTAATGCTGTTCCTTTGATGATACCAAATTCTAAAACAAGATTAATCTATTTCTCTCGCCATTATTCTTAAACTATATTATTTAAAACTGAGCAACGTTTATAAAGAAAGAAAATTGATTTCGGAGATAATTTGCCAGAAGGAGAACATCTCAAACGATTGTTTCTTCTAAGAGTCTTATGGATGTTATCAAAAAGAAATAATTAAATATCTTACAAATAGGTTATTTATTTCTGAGAATGATAAAATTAAAAAGCTAGACGCTTTCTTCAGATGATCAGAAATACAAGACTATTCCGTAGTTATTAACTAGATAAAAGCAGAAAACAACAAAGCTATCGCTATTACTGTGATTGTGGGTTTTTTTTAAACTTGTAGAAAATAAACAGTCCTACAACCGTGTTGCAACGGATAAAGGATTTCATAAGTCCACTGATCAAAGAATGGCAAAAAATATTATAGTGAAAGAATTATAGATCGAGCTACAATATTTATAATATCTAGGGTATTTATAGATATGTCGGAATTTCTAAATGCATACATCTGAAGATATGCAGTTTCAACAACTTCCATTATTTAACAGTGCTTGGAATCGAAGACATAATCTTTAACTATAGAAAGTGCAATACTGCTGTTAGGTAACAGTGAACTTGATCTTCGCATGTAATACCATATAACAGATAACCTTAAAGATTGAGGCTGTTTTTAATTAGTTAATCATTTAAGCAAACCTCCGCGTACTACCCTCAGGAAGATTTTTTACTTTATAGTAAATTATATTCACGTGAAGCAAAAGAGTAAACCAAAAGAAACTTCAAACTTTCACCTTGGCTGATGTATATATAAAAATTAGAACTGGAACACTTACCAACCATTATACAGCAGTAGCTTGGATCAAACCAGGTATCTTCTACACCAAAGAAAACTATTCCACCGACTGGTCAACGGCAGACCAAATTTTTCCTTAGATAAAATTTGGCATATTTGATGGCTTAGATCATTTTAATTTCATTCACTTTTTAGAAGAGATCCCAAAGAAATTGATTCAGAGTTCATGATAAACCTTTGAATCCAAGCAATAACAATTCTTGATTTTGATTAACAATATTTCCTTGAGAGTCATTGAAATTATCAGAAGAAGAATTATAATGATATTTTTCATGATCATTAGAATGTCTCTCCTTTCTAGAAAATGTTGCTAATTGAAATCAAGAAAGATTTGTATAGCTTGGATTCAAAAAAATTTATATTTTGTTTATAGAAAATTATAACGAAATTTATGCACAAACGATTAAATATAACATAATATCTATTTTACATATTTCTAGATAAATACATGTTAACATTCCGAATCAGTCGAAAACGAAAAAAAAAAAAAAAAACAATTAATTAAGTTCTTTTAGTTTTTACTTTTGATTATTAATTTATTATAATCAAAAATAAAAAAATATACAATTGAATATTATTTATAATGTATAGAGGAAGCAATTAAAAAAGAAAATAATTTGTTAAACTATAATAAAGTTGTTTTTAAGCAAACTCATGTAAACACTTGTTTGTTTCAAAAACAATTTTTTATGTTTTAATTATATTAAATTATAACTAATTAAAAAAGAGAATAATTAGACAAAAAATTAAATAACTATATATATATATATATATATATATATATATATATATATATATATATATATATATATATATATATATATATATATATATATACACGCAATTATTTATTCATTTTACTAAATAATGTTTTGAACATTAAATAAAGTTCCTGATTTCTATTATTACTTACGTTCATATTAGTTGAAACTCCTATGTAAGCTGTTAATTATAATTAAAATCTATATATCCTTATCATTTTATCAAATAAATTTATATGAATATTGTAAGATTGATATATTTCACCAGTAAGCAGTATAAACAAATTCCCTTTTGGAATATTAGACAAAGATTTGTGTATATTATGCAAATAAATATTACTGCTATTTACAGTTCATAATTAGTAATACACTGCCCGACATTAAAAATGCAATACCAAAAAGTGGCCAGAAAAATATGAAAATTTCATGGCATCCACACCTCATTGCGTAATACAAATGATGTGAAATGCGAAGCTCTCTAACGCACGTAGATATAAGGAGAAAAATCGGCAGAGTGGAATATTGCTGCTTTTATTGTGTATTTTTAGAGTGATTTTATTGCTGACTGTATGCGTGGAAAATAGTCGTTGAAAGTTTTTTCTAGTTGCAAAGGACGCCTGTAATTGCACAGAATACCAGGCCATGGTCGATGGAGTAATTTCCAGCAAACAGGCGAGTCTATGAGGGGCATGGTGATCGTACTGAGAAAGGCAGGTTGGTCCTTACGGCAAATCGCAGTTGACAGACACCTCGAAGCTTCCACAGTGCACCGGCTGTGGCAAAGATGGTTGGAACAAGGATGTGTGGAACGTTTTCGGAATGCTGGTGCAGCCAGAGTTGACCAGCATGCTTCCCTGTACTTAGCCCTGAGATAAACTCTATCAGTTAGATAGAAGTAGCCGGGTGGAGTCTTCGTGATTTTGAAGCAGGAACCAAGCAGGAAAGCCCCAATACCTGGCCTGCTACCCCAAAGGTATCATTTTACTTGGAGGACATTGTGACCATACCCAGTTTTAACGTGCCTCAGCCACCATTAGTGAATAAGACGCAACCTCGGTTAAATCGGGATTCGAGCTCGCTACCTTTCGATAATGAGAATGATGCCCTAACCAACCAGACCACTGTGCAACCAGATTGACGTCAGCATGAATGAATTGACGCGTCCAACGGAAGGTGGAAGCGGCCCTCCAAAGCACGTGTACTGAAATTCGGCAGCAAGTGCCACATTACTCATCAGTTCTTCTCAAAAATCTGAAAATCCCGCCTCTCGACGAACTACTTTTTTAATTTTGTGTTAACAAACCATGTCCATTTTTAGCAAATTACTATAAAATAAAGAAAGCCGCCACTGACAGCTGCACCTGCGATGATCGGCCCTCCATTACTTATTGATGTGCCCCACCACGGGTAATCTACACATTAAAAAACACAAAAACCAAAGTGACTCATCCTTTCCTGCATTCTGCCTCACAGATAAGTTTCGCAGAGAAAGAGTGATGGCGACATCTCAAAAGGTCTAGACATATGTAAGGATCTCAATGACTGCATGGCTTCTGAATCATCATACTCTTCCTGAGTCAACTAGGGACGCATTCAACCCCAACTGCAGCCAGCGGAAAATTTACTCTCACTCCAAGTGTATCTCTATGAATAGTTACCTCCAACGACATCCGTGGACTTTTCATGGACTGTTCTCTAGAAACTACTTAACATCTAATTTTCTCTTCTTTCTTCGTTTTTATTTAATTTGTATTCAATAGTAATTGCTATTTAATTGTTAACTATTTACATGTATTCTTTTTTGAACATCAATTGCTTGTAACCAACATATGTGTACTAACACCAAATGTATGAATCTGTAATACAGAGTCCTACTGCGTAGAAGCCTGTAAGTCCTTTCTTTGTAGAAGCTTAATTTCAACAAATGCCAAAGCGCCGGGCAATAGGCATCCATAAAGGGTAACGGTTCGTTCACGATAATTGGGATATAAATCCTGTTAATCTTAGATATAATCCAGGGTCCCCCAACATCGCTGTTTCAACTTTCTGACCTATACAGAGCCTCTTTTCGCTCTGTATTATGCATATCATTTTGAAAAACAGATCACTTATTGTTAGTTGTTGTCTCTCTATGTTTGCCAAATTTCATCACTTTTTGGCAACTTCTTCCATTTTCAATGTTGTGCAGTGTATTAAACAATATATACACTACTGGCCATTAAAATTGCTACACCAGGAAGAAATGCAGATAACAAAATGATATTTATTGGACAAATATATTATACTAGAAATAACAAGTGATTAAATTTTCAAAAGATTTGGCTGGATAGATCCTGAGAAATCAGTACCCAGAACAACCACCTCTGGCAGTAATAACAGCAGTTATACGCCTGGGAATTGAGTCAAACAGAGATTGGATTGCGTGTACAGGTACAGATGCCCATGCAGCTTCAACACGATGCCACAGTTCATCAACCGTAGTGACTGGCGTTTGGTGACGAGCCAGTCGCTCGGCAACCATTGACCAGATGTTTTCTGTTGGTGAAAGATCTGGAGAATTTGCTGGCCAGGGCAACAGCCGAACATGTTCCGTATCAAGGAAGTTCCGTACAATACCGGCAACATGCGACCGGGCATTATCTTGCTGAAACGTAGGGTTTCGCAGGGCTCGAATAAAGGGTAGAGCCACGGGTCGTAACACACCAGAAATGTAACGTGTACTATTCAAAGCACCGTCAATGCGAACAAGAGGTGACCGAGACGTGTATCCAATGACACCCCATACCATCATACTAGGTGATGGGCCAGTATGACGATAACGAATGCACGCTGCCAGTGTGCGTTCACCACGATGGCGCCAAACACGGATGTGACTATGAGATCATGATTCTGTACGCAGAACCTGGATTCATCTGAAAAGATGACGTCTCGCCATTCGTGCGCCCAGGTTCGTCGTTGATCACCCCATTGAAGGCGCTCTTGTCTATGACGCAGCGTCAAGGGAAGCCGCAGCCATGGTCTCCGAGCTGAAAGTCCATGCTGCTGCAAACGTCGTCGAACTGTTCGTGCAGACACTTGTTGTCTTCCAAACGACCCCGTTTCTTGACTCACGGCTCGTGACGTGGTTGCACGATCCATTACGGCCATGCGGATAATATGCCTGTCTTCTCGGCTGCTAGTGATAGGTGGCCGTTGAGATCCCGCATGGCGTTCCGTATTACCGTCCTGAACCCATCGATTCCATATTCTGCTAACAGTCATTGGGTCTCGACCGACGCAAACAGCAATACTGCGATAAGATAAACCGCAATCCCGGTACGCTACAATTCGACCTGTATCAAAGTGAGAAACGTGCTGGTACGCATTTCTCCTTCTTACTCGAGGCATCACAACAACTTTTCACCAGGCAACAACGTTCAAATGCAATTTGTGTATGAGGAACCGGCTGAACAATTTCCTCATTTAAACACAATGTAGGTGTCGCTACTGGCGCCTGCTTTGTCTGAATGCGCTGAAAAGCTAATCATTTGCATATCACAGCACCTTCTTCCTTTCGTATAAATTACACGTCTGTAGCATGTCGCCTTCTTGGTGTAGCAATTTTAATGGCCAGTAGTATATATATACATATAATACTTTAATTGTTGTACAATTCAATAATTTTATGTCTCGCTGAACATATATTTCTAAAAAAATTCAAACAATTATTATTTTAAAATATTTGTGAAAAATTGTGTTTTAAAACAAAAAGTATGATATGAATACCTTTTGTCGACTGATTCCATTCAAATATGATATATTTTCATGGTTTTATAGATCACTGTTTGATATCTTAAATTGATGATAAATCAAAAAATCACAGATTTTTAATTATATCTTTACATAAATGCATATATATTATATGAAAATAACTATATATATAAGTATGAGATAAAATATATATTAAAACCATGTACATATATATTAAGATCTGTACTAATTAAAGGAATGAAGATTTCTACTTAAGTTATAATTTTTTACCTTAAAAACAAATTCCCTTCTTATGCTAGTTATTTTTCTATTTGTATTAAGCTGGAAGCTATTTTCTTATATTACGGATTTAAATTATCGACATTAGGAAGCATAATAAAAAAAATTGTGGTTTAAGAAACAGAACAATTTACTATTTCTATCAATGAATAATCTGTTGATATTAGCATTTGATAATAGTTTCCCAAACACAGAATATAACTATTTTCCATCTTCTACATCTTTTTTTAAATTTACATAATTTGTTTTTCAAAGTTACCTCAAAACTATAAGAGATTATGCCACTTTTTCTCCCACTTTACAGGAACATGGATTTCCAAACAACGTTAGAAATTCGTTTATATTTTCTTAACTGAACTTTTGAAATAAATCGTATCAAGATGCATTCTTATTTTAATAAAATATACCATATTAATTAGAAAAGTTACCCGCCTAAATTATATTTTATTTCGTAATCTTTTATATGCGTATAATTCCTCCAAAATAGAAGAAAATCAAAAATGCCTATATAAATGAATGAAAAAAAATCTCATTTTAACGAAAAAGGGAAACGTAAAGTTCTTTATATTTGAAGTAATGGTATAAAAATTTATATACTCCATACAAATTTCTAAGAAATTTTCTAAAAAAAATTAATTACTGTAAATAATTTTTTTCAAGACATTTTCAACCCCACAGAGCTTTCTTTTTTTTCATTATTTAATTTCATATTTTATTTGTAACTCCGTCTTTGTTTGCATAAAGAAAATTAAAAACTAACAAATAACATAAAAAATTGACAAATTATTAATAAGTTTATAGATTTAGAATACAAAAAACTGAATTTAAACTCAACTACATTAACCGAAATAAAACTTTTTTTAGTTATTTTCAAATTTAAAACTAGAATTTCGATTTTTCTATAGAACTATGAACAGTTAGAATAGTTTAAGTATTCGATAATAAATTAACAACACATGATTGATAAAAATTTGAAGATAATAAATGAATCAAAAAATAAAATTGTTAAGCAAAAAGTGCTCATTAAATTTAATAAAAAATGTACAAATTTCTTATAAAAACTATGTTTATGCAAAGAAAGTTTAAAATTAAGTTTGTAAAGATTAAAAATATGACCAAATAAAGTAAATAAATATCTAATGAAACATAATTAAACACTTTACACAAGAAAAAAATTTTGATTTTAATTTAACTTAAAATTTTTTATTCTTTTCAAAACTTATTTTTGATTTATTCACCATTTAATTACAGTTACATTCATTGATAGAGCAAGCAATTTCACACATAAATGAACTTTGTCGGAGGCAACATTTGAAAACACTTTTATTTTATATAATTAGTAAATTAAAAAAAAATTCTAACACTGATTGAAAATAGATAATTAAATAAAAATTAATCATCGGTAATACCCTTGATTTTCTTAAAATAAATTTAAATCAAATTAAATTTCATTAGATTTAAATTCATTTAAAAAGTAAACATTTTATAAACGAACATTTTTTTTCTGCTACTATTATAATGTGCAATCGAGTAGATTTTGAAAAAGTTTTCGAATAAAAATCATTATTTTTTAACATCTTAATAGAATTTAACTAGTTCCCAATATATTAAAAGAATATATTTCTTTGTTAAAACATTATAATCATTTAAATAAAATACTTACTAAATGAAACTAACCCTTTAATTAAATGTTTTCTTTAGTTTTATGGATCAAAATTTGAATATTTTCAGTGGAATACAAATTTTGGAATAACATTAGTATAACCAAATTTTGATGCTTATAGAATTTTTAAGTATTAATTCAACATAGATTTCTTGTTAGAATTCAGAGTTTCGCCTGATATCTTTTTTAATTTTTTTCTAAAACTAAATCATACTTCTATAATATTTAATGTTATATTTTTTATTCTATATTATTATATAATATTTTATTGTATTACAACAGAGAAAAAACAGTTTTGCGTCCTAGAATTATTACATTATATTACTTAAATGTTTATTTTCTTGATATTTCATATTGTCTTTTCTAACTAGTTAAATTTCTTTAATTCAAATGAATATATTTCGAATTTAAAAGTATAGAGTAATTTAAAAGTATGATTTAATGTATAATTTTAAATTATTTGACAATAAATAAAAATGTTAGTCTCAGAGCATTAAATATTCCCTTAATACTAGCTAATACATAATTTTATGTCAACAAAAAGATATTTATGTCTGGTTAATACTACTGTTGTCATTTTAAACAGTACATAATATAAGATTTCAAACTGGAAAAATTATAGTTCGAGTTCATAGATTATTATAATAGAAATTACAAAATAATTTAGCTATTAAACTAAATGTCATTAGAAGCTTATTAGAGATATTATTTATGTATATTTTTCCTATAGGAGTTAATTAAAATGATTTATTTTTACAATCTAAATTATAAGATAACATTGGCTTAAAATTTCATTATAACATTCTTTAAAATTAGAAATCAGTACATATTAGTTATTAAAAGAAGAAATTAAATTTTTTCCACATAAATTCCGCAGAAGAATTACATTTTTCATAGTTATTAATGAAAAATGTTCATATAAATTAACCGAAATATGAGAATCAGCTGTCAGAAGAATATTGATAAAAATCAAAAGCTTAAAAAATTTTAGACTGTTTAATGGGATAACGCTTACAATTCCCCTTATCAAAAAAATATTTCTGAAATTTGGGGCTTATTGTACAGAATTACTCCAGATTCCCAGCATTGAATAATTTAGCGATGAATACAGAAAATTAAATTTAATGACCTAATGGATGTTTATTAATTATATACATACATACATATATATACATATATATATATATATATATATATATATATATATAGATATATATATATATATATATATATATATATATATATATATATATTAGGCATGCGAATTTTGTTTTTGTAGATTATTAGCATTTGAAACAGAGCAGTGTTACATAAATAAATAGTCAATACATACTGGAATGCTAAAAATACAGAGAGTGAGTTTACCAAATAACTAGCTAATCTAAACTCAATAAAAATATTGAAACAAAAAAAAATTTTTTTTTCTTCTTCCTGAAAATGATAAATAACGTATTATACAGTTTGAAAAGGTTTTTTATACATAATAAATTAAAATTAAGACTGAAATAACGAAGTAGGTGTTTATTAAGATTGAAACAATAATTTAATTTAGCTAACGCTTACCGTATCCATTTACATAATTTCAACAGCAAATTATTCAAAGATTTCAGAAATTCACAGGAGTGCAGGGTGAAAGCAATGATAGCTGCAACCCAGGAACTCTGGGTAAAAATGAAAAGAGAAACTTTTATTGCAAAAGCCGAAATGAATGAGAACTTATTATCTTTCATAGTGTCGTCTCGTCGGCCCAGGAAAATGGATGCATTGTCTTGGGACGTCTTCGTACTTTTTATGATTAGATGAGTGTCGAACGGCAGTGAAGGATTTTCGCGCGTGAAGGTGAAGTTAATCGCGCTGTTTACAGCATAATATAAGGCTTCAGTGGTGGGTGAAAATACTCAGAAAATGCACATTTATCATTAAAAATATCGCTTAATATTCTGCTGCATACCATCAAGAGGAATATTGGAGATTTTTTTTTAACATTTTATACTTGTTCTGGCTTTTAGTTCCAAAAGTTAAATAGTTTCCCTTTTTGTGTTCATGCTTTTCTTAAATCATACAATTATTTATATAGCTAAGAATGTTTCAATGAACAAAAAATAGAACGGGATTTTAGTTTTTCGTTTTATCGTATGATACAAATGAAGACGCTTAATAACGAAACACACATCAAGATTTTTGATAGTAGTATTAGTTAGTGCAATCAATGAGTGTACTAGACATAGAATGGTCAAATCTTTGAATGCTTCCAACCTAACAGAAAATATAAATCTTTAAAACATCATTTCATAGACAATTTTTCCTTGTCCCCATAGAATAAATTATCCAAGCTTCTCACGCTTTGAATAGTTTAACTTGAAGTTTAAAGAAAAGGAATGAAAGAAGTGGCTCCGTAACTAGAATTGGATAAAATTTGATAAATCAACCATTTCATTTTTCCCTAATCGAGGAGGGCTAAAAATGAAGTTCTTACACTATTTATGATTCAGATTAGATTGATTTTTTCGGAAAAAGCAATTGTATAATGGATGATTGGGTTTTATAGCGCAAGATTCAAAATACAATCTGAGTCGATAAAGCCTCGAACACTGTTATGAAAGACATGCCTGAAAGTGAAACCTACAGGGAGACTCTCGCGGCCGACGATCAAGATATCTGTACTTCTCGATGGACATCCCGCGAAGCGCCTAGTAGAGGAACAAACTTTTGGCTTGGAACTCTTTATAACCAAAAAATATTGGTAATGACAAAAGTTACGTCTCTAATTTCTTCTTTTCAAATCTTATAAACCAGAAAGTGGACTCTTATGCTCAATTATGAAGATCTGGAGAGCTCTAAGTTGGTGAAACAGACTGTAGGTGATATTAACACATGGCAGGAGCAACAATTGTTGGTGGTAAAGGCAAACAAGCTTGGCAAAACCACCAAAATTTTTGCTATCTAGAGTCTGTTGCAAACTTGACTCTAAAGAAGTTATGAATAAAATCTAGACAAAGAATGATGGGCTGACATTAAGTGAATGGCACATACTTTATTTGAAAAATGATCCATCAGGACAGACCATCATCCTTAAATGGGAAAAATTGATGCAGCTACACTTGATAAAAGATAGCATAAATTCCATATAAGACTTCACCAAATGCAGACTAAAGTTCCTATAAACCACCTAAGGATGATAACTGTGAAGAAATGAATTCCTATAGAAGGGATGTACCAATACTGTTGGAACCTTAAAGGATGAGGATAATATCTATGCTAATACTATTTAGCAATAAAGGACAGTATCTCATATAATCTTTAAAAAGAGTTAACAGAAATTATTGAAGATATGCTGAAAATATTTTAAGTATAATATTGTTAAATGGACTATCTCTCTCTCTGCTTTTAAGCCATTTAAAAACCTTGGGTCTGTGATGGAATAATGGCCGTATGATCCAAAAAGTTGAGATTCTTATTATTTGAGTGCTTTTTAAATTATACAGAGCTAGTCTTGCATTGTGATGCATTTCTATAATATGACAGAAGACTAGGATTATTTTCATTCCTAGGCCTGTCAAAGATAATTTGACCAGGCTGTCTTTTAGGCCTATCAATCTCTCATTATTCTTTAAAATAATGGACAAAATTATTGATGGGCATGTCCAGCAATACTTAGGAAATAAGTGTCCTTAACATAGCCTACAATTCAGATATCGGCTGAATAAATTCACAGAAACAGCTTTACATCAGCTTGTTTCTAAGATTGATAACATTCTGGATAGAAAAGAAATTGGCTACATTTCTAAACATTCAAGGTTTGATTTTGATACTTTTATTCGATTCTTTTAAGCACATGGAGATAAGCCATATTTTGTGTAAATGGTTTGAGACCCTACTTTATGGCATAATTATTCAAATGAATATATTGAAGGATCACTTGTAAAAAAACAAAGACTATACAAAAATATTACAATGGGGTGTTTTATTGCCATTACTTTGGAACCTGGAAGTAAATAGCCTTATTACTCATTTGAATAGTATAAACTACTATGCTCAAGTTTATGCAGATGATATTGTCATACATATCCTTGGCAAAAACTTTAATATAATTTGTCAATTGATGAAAAATGCATTAAGTTATGTTAGCAATTGGTGCAAAGTGAAGATCTGCATGTTAATTTTCAGAAGACCAATCTTATACATTTTAATCGCAAAATAAAATGAGATGGACTTTTGTCCCAAAACTTTTAAATGTCCAAATTAATATGACAGTCTTGAATAATAATAGTCTTGAAGTGAAGCATTTGGGTGTATTTCTTGACCAAAAATTCACTTGGAATTAACATGTTTACAAACATTAATCAAGTAAAAAAATGCATCATGATGTGGAGACATATGCTTAGTAAAACATGGGACTTACTACCGAAAATAATGTTTTGGATGTATGCAGCAACTGCCAAATTTATCATAATTTTTGCTTCTGTGATCTGGTGAACGATCCTGTGAGAGAAGGGCTGTGAAGTCTACAAATATTCTCTTGCCTGTGTATCACATGTGTGAATGACCTCTGCGCTTACCAGAACCCTGGAGGTTATCTCAGATCTGATCCTTCTGAGCAATCTTCATTTGTTGCTGTGCTAGTATGACAGCATATGTTTTAGAATGACATTACAGAAGCAATGATAAGACAAATCTAAAGGTCATATTAGTATTACTAGGAAAATTTCTGAACTTATTCTAATGATGCTTCTGGATATCATAAAAAGGAATTAACATGTTTTACTGAATATTTGTGGTTATTTTCCCCACTAAAGAAAACATGCTTATGTGTGATCTTGTCAGGTTCACAGATGTGTGGATCAAAGGACACTTCTCAAGATTTGGGGTACAATGTATATCACCCAGAGTTAATCTCTCAAAAGAACTCTGGGAGTATGCCACTGTTTTTCATGCTGAAGTACATACTATTATTGTGCCTTGGTAAATTTAAGAAACTTTTAACATGATTTAACATCTTATTTTTAGTGACAGTCAAGCAATCTTATTGGCTATTAATTCATTCCAAATTAATTCTAAAATTGTCTGGCAATGTGGGAACCTTCTATATTAACTAGCAATCAGGAAAGAGTTTATTCTTACCTGGGCACCAGGACACATAGGTATAGAAGGTAATGAAAAAACTCATGAGCTTCAATAAATTTAAAAAGTTAAAAATCAATCAATTTAAAAATTTAAAGGAGCTATTCTTAAATGGGAAAAATAAAAGATGAATAAACCATGCCTTAAATGTTCTGGAAATTCCTAGAAGTCCACAAAAGTTGAGTGCATTTTTTTAAATCAGAAACTGTTTCAGAAAATATATGCTGTTTCAGAGTATAAAAATATTATAGTAATAATAATAATAATAAAATAAGTAATTAAAATCAATCATTAGCGTATGGAATTCACACAACATAAATTCTAAAACAATGAAAAAAACAGAAATATTTTGTAAAGACAAATTTATTCTAAGCACATACACATACAGTTTTCATTGCATATTAAAATTTATAAAACACAAAAGAAATTGCATATTATCAAAAACAAGTCCACAATGTCTCTTTCTTTTTTTATGTAAATAATCTTAGGAGATAAAGAACTCATTTTCTAAACCTTTTCTGTTTCAATGAACTGCTTTGAAAAAGTTCTTCAGAATTATCTGGGCTCACAAGCTACATAAAAAAATTTGGAAATTAAGCATATTTTAATTTATAATGTTTTGAATTTTTAATTGTACATTGGGTTATACTTAACTTCTTCTGAGCTATAGAAAACATAAATACAAATTTAAGTTATACAGGGTGCGGCAAGATAATTTCCTTATTTTGAATTGCAATAACACACGCAGAATTAAAGATAATGAGGTTTGCGTGGTCATGTATCCATACTAACCATTCACAAGGTTCAGGAAATCCGAAAATAAATATTCAAAGAGAAACGTACCTGCCAATATGCGGGAAAGAGTGATGAGAACAGAAGAATTCGGTTCACCCAATGTATTGCCAATGGCGGATGTAATTGCCCAATTTGATAT
Source organism: Latrodectus elegans (assembly GCA_030067965.1). Taxonomy (NCBI): domain Eukaryota; kingdom Metazoa; phylum Arthropoda; class Arachnida; order Araneae; family Theridiidae; genus Latrodectus; species Latrodectus elegans. The sequence goes on from CM057814.1 coordinate 29,211,580, forward strand.
AAAACTATGTAATCTAAAACTTTAAATATGTAACTTTTGTATGCAAAAATAAAAATATATTTAATAATTTTGTGTTATTGACAAAATAAGAAAATTATCTTAAATACAAAATTAGGAAATTATCTTGCACACCCTGTATATAGCATAGAACTTTCTAATGCATTATACTAAAATATAAATACATGTACATTTCAATAAAAACCCAAAAATATTTTTAATACATAATTTTATTTTCTATTAAATATATAAGCTATAAAAATAAATGATTACATTTAACAAAAAAGTTACATAGAGAGTAAACTAAAAAAAATACTTCAGATTAGAAATTGCAAATTCCTTTGAAATTCCTTTTTCCTTTACACAAATCGATATTTCCTTTCACAGAAACCAACATAAAATAAAATCTAAATATTAATCAATTTACAGTTGATTATATGCTTTCTCTTTTCAGTAATTATATTTTCTTTTTATAATTAATTTTTATCAATTATACGCACAACAGATTTGTATACAATTTAAAATTTTAATGTTTAAATATACTCAATACATAAATTATTTCCCTTTGCCTCTTTTTTTCTGAATTGATACACATAATTTATTAATAAACAGTTTTCTAGGTGCTCTTTTTTGTACTTGTCTAGAAATCAATTAATTTCAAATTTAAATCCATTGTAAAAAATCACAAATTTTGTAATTAATAGTTTTATTTAAAGACATCTATGTCATAAGAATTTTAGTTAAGAATAATTGCATGTATGATAACGATAGGTAAAAATAATCCGTTTTCTCTGTTCATGAAATTAACCAAATTAGTTATTAACTGACAATGTCAGATGATATATATCTTGCTTTCTTTTTTAAATATTAATTTTGCTTCCTTTTTATAACTTGTGTCATAATAAACTTTCCTTCTTAAAATTATTCATTAATATCTTTACCAAATTATCTTTCTAACAATGTATAATTTTTTGGAACTATTTTTAAACAAAAACTTAATTTTATGAAACTTCAAATTACAAAAAAGAAATTTCTCAAGAGGTTTCAACAATTTTGGCTACTATTGTGCATTTGCACATGTATATGCCCACACCACACACATATACAGAATTCCAATTTTAGTCCATTAGCTAATATAATACAAAAACAATACATTTATTTTTGTGTACTGTTTTCACTATAATATATTAATTACTTGACTGCTTCTCTGATTAGTAAGCAATAGCTAGTCTTTTCTTAATACAAAATTCATGACAAATTAAAATCATAAAATTACTATTAAAAAGATAAATGGCAACTCCTTAAATATTAATAAGTATTTAGATTTCAAATTTATGTCTGACATAACTTTAACTACTATGTTGGGAAAAGTTTGGATATTTTAATTTTTCTTTTAATTTATTATTTTTCATCCATTTAATAACTATATATACCAATCAATATATTAATCAAACTAGACATACTTATCTATAAAATAAAAACAAACATAATAAACTAGCCCTAGATCTCAAAAATTAATATATAAAGAATATTTTCAAAAAGTTTTGTTGCAAATCAATTAAATACACAATGAAAAAATATCTCAGGTTATCAAGCATGACTACTTTGCATATTAGACAGAAATAGTAACACTTTCTACAGGGGCTGAATAAAAGTTTAAAAATATGAAAACAAATTGTACAAATATTTATTGCATAGGATAACTAATATAAAATTAGTTATTATAGAGAAAAATTATTATGACTATTTAATCTTGTGGGGTAAGCATTATAAGTCTTCATCAGTATTTTCAGCACTCTCTCTATCTAATTTTATTTTTTATATTATAATTATAAAGAATTCAAAGAAATAGAAAATAATGTTATAAAAAATTTTCTTACTGCTTTTGATAGTTTTCTTTTCCTAGATTTAGTTACTGCCTTCATCTGTAAAAATATTTATAGTTTCATTAAATAAAATGAACTTAAAATAAATTTCAATCATTTATTAATATGAATTTGTGGAATAATTCAATTAAAATAGAAAAATTATAATAATTTTATGATATTTTTTAACAGTGGTTATGAAATGTATTCATAAATATTATCATTAACATTCAGTAAAATTAAAAACACTATTACAAATATTATAAACTTAAATATTTATATAAATTTAAATATAAATTAATCACAAAAATACTTTTGAAATGGAGTAAAAATATTTGATATTCCTAAAAAAGAAATGAATATTTATTGATGATATTTAAAATTTAAAAAATCAAATTTACAAAGCAATGTAATTTTGTTAAAATAAATAAAACTTTATTGCACAAATATTAATTCAAAGCAATTTTCCCTATAATTATTATTTTAAATATTCAAATTTAAATGTTCTAATTCCAAAGGATATGAATAATAACTATAAACTTCAGAAGTTATTATACTATGTATTATAATTTCCTAAATTTTTATACCCTTTTTCTTTCCTCTAGAATCTGATTTTCTGTTTCTTCAGTCTCCAAATTACTCAAATTTAAAGACTGTACCTAAAATATATATTTAAATAACAAAAATTATATATCTTAACCTTTGGTTAAATATTAAAAAATTTAGGCTTTCTCTCAATATCATTCAGTTTAAAATATATAATAAACAAATTATAGAAATGATTTTAGGTAATATTCTAACTTTTTTAGATTTAGAATTCTAGATTTTAAATGCCAATTATGTCATTTTTAAGTGATGATATAAGTCAAAAATTGTTATATATAACTGTGATAAAAAAGGAAGAACTTTGGTTGTGAAATAAATCATTCTAATACAAAATTATGGACAAAAAAAGCATGAAATATGAGATTCATTGTGATCAGGTGTAATTTTCATATTTGATAGAGAATTAAAACCACTTCTTATTATAGTGCAAATTTTCAAAATGCAAGTTTGTGAACAGCATCATTTGAGAAATTAATGTGTGATATAAAGCATAAGTACAAACAAATTTTGACGACTCCATACCAAAAGAGAAGTGCATTTTAAAAATGTAAATTATGAAAAATAAACAAAACACAAGTCTCATAATTCATCAATTAGCAATATAATCAAATTATAAATTAATAAAAGAATAATGAATCAATAAAATAATATTTAAAATAAGAAAAATAATACTTTCATGTTAAAGCTGCTATTACCTTTTTCACAATTTAATTCAGAATATTCTATTTCAAAAAAAAAAATAATTAATTTTTAAATTAAAATTAAAAAAATTAAATTAATTAAATTAAAATTTAAAAAATTAAATTAATTATAATTTCTTTAAAAATTAAATTTATTTATCTTAAACAACAAAAATTAGAGCATTTTAAGAAAAATTAAATTTTGGAAACCTCTATTACAAAAAAGGAAAATGCTAATAATTAAAAGGTATAAGCATAAGATTCTATACAATTTAACACTTAAAGTGCATAAGTAAATTAATCATTTATTTCAAATCGATTAACACCATAAATCAAGAGCTTGGGAAAAATAATAAAGTAGTATTTTTTTTTTAAGTTTTTTACTGTCAAAATTTTTATATTATTTATGTATGGATTTTGTGGTGTTAATTCTTATTATAAGTGAAATGTTTTCAGAATATATATAGTTGTATAATATATGCAATTTTGAAATTAAAATTTAATAAAATTTTGAAAATTGAATTAAATGATTTGCCAAGTATAACATACAATTAATAATTGTATTAATAACAGTTGATAATTTATATTAATAATTAATCACACAATTTAAATACATTCTAAAATGATGAACGGTAATAAATTTTAAAATGATTCTTATTTTAATATGTTCTAAATTTTTTTTTTTAAATTACTTGTGTTATCGAGCTCTCAATGTCTGTTTCATCTTCAATTTGATATTTGAAATCTGAAGTCTTTCTATTTTTTCCATGATCAGAGTTATCAATAATGTCATCCATTTCCTGCTTGAAAAATATGTTTATAAATATTTTAATAACAATAAGGAGATAAACATTGTGTGATATTAAAAGAATTTTCAACGCAATTTAAAGCAACAAAACTATTTCGTTTATAACAAATTCAAGTTTGATTTTTCTCAAAAAAATTTTATAAAAAAGTGGTCAGAATATTATGAATTCAATCTGTTTGAAAAACAAAATAAAATGTATAAGATAGTTTTTCTTAAATTTATAAAATTTCAATTACACTAAATTTAGCTTTCTTTAAATGCAATTATGTATGCACAAAATTTCTAAAATAATAAGATTTTGATATCTAAAATTATTCCAGTTAATCACACACAATCTATACTTCTAATTTTATATGATATAATTTGATATTAATTAGACAGTTTATATCAAATTAATTTATATAAAACTGAATGTATAGTATACATAAGAGAAAGAAAATTCAAATAGTAAATAGAACAAATAGATTTATTTTAATAATTATATTAAACAAATATTAATCCAATAACAGAATTCATAATTAATAAAATATTGCACTATATAATGTTTTTTTTAAATAATGGTGTAATACAATCATTTCTAAAGTATTATATTAACTCAATTAAATTAATGCTTTAAAATTTTGAATTTTTTTTAGAAAAACTCAGTGGATGATTAATTATGAAATTTGTCTCTAATGAATTTGTACTTTTATTTACAATTTACTGAATTACATAGCATTGTATGTGTGCATGTGTGTTAATTTGTATGTTTGTGTAAATATATGTTATAGTTAAAGTGATTAATAGGTGATTATGAATAAAAACCTGTGATTATACATAATGCGTATAAGCATAAAAGTATTTCAAGCGAGGAAAATCAAACTATCTTCTAATAAGAAGTTATAATACATTAAATAGCATTGATTTTTATTATAACAATTATCAAACATGTTATAAGTAAATAAAATCATCAAGATATTAAATATGCGAAGAAATTTTAACAAATTCATTTTTTAACGAAATTATTTTTTTCAATTCCATGTTTTTATATTTATCATGGTAAAATTTTATGATTAGATTTGGGCACACAATAGAGATGATGTCATTAGAGAAATCTGACCCCTGAACTGTAAGTTATCATTATATAATAAATCTGTGAAGATTATATAACTTTATAAATACACTTAAATTTATTTACCTGAAGAGGAAAATAAGATTATTTTCATCTGATATCCTAAATATATACTAGTTCAGTTCTTGCTTATTGAATTTTGGAATGGATATGTTTGTCAGTTATGGTAAAAATTAATATCATTAACTTTCAGAAAGAGGATTTTTTAACACAATCTCAAAATGATATTGCTTAACATCAAAAATGATCAAGAAAATAAATTTTTCTTAACAAATTATGAACTGATTTTTGGTATATTGGCATGAAAATTTTCTTATTTTGTTTCTAATAAATGCTTTATTTTGAATGTCTAATATAATCGCTAATAAATTTTGTAGATCACTTCTTGCTGTGTTTACATCTGATATTCATAGTTTCGCTTCATTACCAAAATATTACCATAAGAAAATTCAAGATTTTAAACTTTCATTGCCTTTTTCCCTGTAATTCTAAACTTTCTTTAGCATTTTTTCTATATTTCCTAACTTTTTGGCTCATATAAAATATTTGTCGGATTAATGTGAGTCATTTCATCATTCTCCATTTAATCACAAAATTACATACAAGTAGTCATTTGACAATGGATAATTTATTTTAACGTTTCAATCATTTTTTATTTCGCTATTAATTTTATGAGAAGCACTAATAAACTATTTCTAGAGTGAATTCTTTTTAATTCCAAGAGATATTTAATCGGGTCATTTGGGAAAGATGTTTTCGCAATTACTTTAAAAGGTATTCCAACTATTGTTACACAAGAAACATGTTACAGTAAATGCAATAAATTTCAAGACTTTTTACATTAAATAAAATTATTGATAAAATATTACATTTAATACCAGGGATTAATCATAATCACCACAAAACTTGGCAAAGGTGATAAATTATTGAATTTACCACATTTACCAGTTAATTTATAACATCCCTAATCTTAGTTGGAATGCAATAATAGTCCATAATTTTTCCAAAAAGTGTTCAGAATTGCTTAGCTGTGTGGCTACTATCATGATGTATGCTGTGACAAAGTAATATGTATTCTTAGGTTGTAATTGGGAGTCTTTGCTCATGTCATAATTACATAGTTTCAATAGTTTTTCATTTAATGTTATAGAAATAGTTATCATAAGCTATGAAGTGCATTTATCAATTAGCCATGGTGGGAGAAACAGAATGTTAAAAGAACTTAAAAAGCAAAAATGGTTACTAGTGACACACAATATGATGATTTACTTAAAACTTGTGTTTGAAGTTTGTCAAAAGTTAAAGATACCCATTTAAAGGACTTGTTAGGCATTTAACTGATATGCAGCTGCAACCAGATAATAATTTGAAATTTATATTTAAATATCAAGAATATGTGATGAATTCATATAGTGAAACTCTCTAAAAAGAAACATGCAGAAATTGCATACAGTTTAAATAACATCTTTTTTTTTACATTTGGGATTCTCGGTATACTTCAAAATGACAAAGATCTTGTGTTTAATAATCAAATAATGAAAAAAGCTTCTGCAATGTGACTGGAGTTGCAAATCATGTACAGCCAGACTCCAATTTGGGTTTTGTGTGCACATCAGGATATAGAAAATAAGCTAAGTTCTTGGCTGGAAAACAATAAAACTTGTAAATTATCCTAAAGAATATATTTAATTCAACTTATGATAAACATGAAATTTCATGAAGGTATCAAGTACATCCCTCATCAAAAATGTTTGGGATACCTTTAAAAGTAGATTTGAAAAGATTTTATTTTCCAAATGACTAGATCACATGTCTTAGAACCAAAGAAATCCAGTTTTTAATAGAAACATTTAGCAATGATTTCGATAAAACTAACAGTGAAACAGAAGATGATTCTAATGTGAAAATTAATGATTATTTATCTGTTAAGTGATTATTTATCTGCAATTAATTTTGTGATTTAGAATGAGAATGATGAAAAATTCCATTTAAACAACAAATATTTTAACTATGCAAAAACAAGTTAGAAAATGTAGAAAAAAGGCTAAAGAACGTTAAGAATAGCAGACATAAAAGACGTTGAAAATTTCAAATCTTAAATTTTCTTGTGTTGCAAAGCAGAATGCAAATTTAATAAATACAAATGTAAAATATCAGGAAAATTGTACAATTCTTAATGTCATAACAGTCCCAATGTATCTAAATAGATAAACTTGCAAGCAAATATACATAAATATTTTTTTAGAATATAGATTTAGTTTGCTTTAATGTGAAAATGTATTTTATAAATTCTAAAAATTTAAATTGTTTTCTTTATCATGGTCTTTTAGTTAACAAGACATAAAAATTAATTATAAGAGCTAGTTAATGTTTAATTTAAAGTTCTGTTTTATTTCATTAAAAATAATGTATTTCCTGACAAGCTGAATTTTATTTTACTTTTTATAATTTTGATCATTTTGTATTTTTAAATACCCTTTAAACCACATACATAACTTATGTCATTTTAATACATCTGTCTCAAAATATCAACTAAAATAAACTTACAAAAAAAAACCACTGTTATTTAAATTTTTAAATTGAAAGATTATTGTAAGCTTCATTCTACTTTATAATGATATTTTATAAATCTTAAGAACAAAATATATAATATATATTAAAATACTTATTGAAATATATAAGAATTTATCAAATTCTGCATTATGAGTTGGAGATTTTATATATTTATTGATAAAACTGATAAATATTCAATAATTTATCTCATTTACCAAGTTTAGGGGATTATGGATAATTACTGGTTTTATACATAATCACCAGATTTGTCACTTTTACCTTAACCTATATATGCACATTCATTCTAATTTTCAATAAGTAAGAATTGGTTTAAAATATATTTAATGATATCAAATGAAAGTAATTTTATTTTCCTGTAAATATAATAAGTGTATTTATATAAAATTATATAATATAATTTTCACATATTCATCATGTAATATAATAGCTAACTAATAATCATGAAGTCAGATTCCTCTAGTGACATTATTTAATCCATTGTGCTCAAACCTCACAATGAAATTTTACCATCATAAATGTAAAAGCACAGAATTGAAAAAATAATTTCTTTTAAAAAAAAGAATTTGTTAAACGTTGCATTTTTTAAAAAATCTTGTAGATTTCATTTACCATGTAATATATTTGATAATTATTCTTCTAATATAAAGGAACAATATTTGATATATTATACATATTTATTAGAAGATGGTTTGAATTTTCTCATTTAAAATACTATAATGTGATACATTGAAAATTTTAAAGATAAATTTGAAAACATATTGGTATGATGACTAAGACATCTTAATTTTCTACATCATGTTATCATAAAAAATCAAAATATTATATAAATGAAAGAATTTATGGAAAAAGATTTATTTCAGTGTAATGAAATCTTTGATATTCTTATAGATTGTTAAAAAGTTTTTGCTTAAAAAATTACTAATGCCAAATTTTTAAAAGACTCATTTATATTTATTGATATAATATATTTCATAATATATAGATTTCATATAATAGATATAAGATATTTTATTGATAGAATAATTTAAAGAAAAAATTAGTTATTTCCTTAAATAATAAGCCATTTTATAAATTGAGCAGAATTATTTGTATAGTCCATAAATTATTTTTTTTTCTCAAAAGGTATTCATAAAGCTACATTAGGGAAAATATTTAACAATTTTAAATAAAAATTAAATTACATAAGCTAAAGTTATTTAAATTAGAATAGTACTTAGAAATATTAAATTTTTAACAAAATGACAAAAACTTTATATTTGGTATTAAACAAATTTTAATTTTCCTTAGAAAATAACTGAAATATTTAATTAATACACATACTCAATAACTATCATAGTAAAGTTAGATAAAAGAAAAAAATAATGGTTCATTATTTTGATTTTTTTACCTCAGGAGAATCATGTTGATTGTAATGAGTATTACTATCTTCTTTAATTTCAGATGGAAAATATGCTTCATAACCATAATTATTTATATTAGACACAATGATAGTATATTTATTTCGCCCACATCTGTAAAAAAGAAACATATTAATGAGAGTAAAAAATATGAGCATAGAAACAGTCCAAAAATAAAATTAATATTTTAATGATTATGGAACAAAACTTTTTTAATGTTTTTGTTGCTCTTAAATTAATTGAAATATTTACTTTTTACACTAATTTTGAAGAACTGACAGAAAAGTCAAAAATGGAAAATTAGATTTCAAGAGATAAAATAATAATGTTTATGTTTTGGAACAAAGTAGAAGTTAAACAAATAAGAGAACATTATTTGACGACATGTTATATTTTAACAATTACAGAAGTAAAGCCTTAAAAGAAAATAATTGAAAAACTTGTACAAACTGATCTTAAATAGCAAATCAATTTGTATTAAATTTGTTTTCCTATACGAGCAAGTTACAAAAAATTAAATTTTTATGATTTATATAAATTTTCCACCTTATAAAATTAATATAAATTGGATGTGTACGGAAACAAGATGTGTACATCTTATTACTAGAGCTAATTATTCATAATTTAGTATAAAATAGCAAATTATCTTTGTCAACAAGCCAATCATTAATTTATTTGCCATTAAAATTATTTAAAATCTTAAATTATGAGCTTATATTATTTTTCAAAATTTTGAACCATTTACTAATTGAAAATTGAATACTTTTTAATAAATCCTTCAGATTCAAGACGACTGATCAACTTATTAGCTATTTTTTTATCACAACCTAATTTCTTTTCAAGAATACTGCTTCCGACAGTATCAAGAACAGAACAAATTGTAATAGCTCTTCTCATGATGCAAAGATTCTGTAGAAAGAAAACAAAGTTATTATAAATCATTTTCTGCATGCATAATATTCTCAATACGTATTGATAAAACAATTTCAAAACATTTTCAATTTTCAACATGAATCAGAAATAAAACTATTTAATAATAATTCAGTTTACCTGTCTATCTTCTCCTTGGTAAGAATATATTAGATCTAAATTTGAACTTTCATCAGTATTATCAAGAAAACATTCTACACAGTAAAAAACACTTGGATTTTCATCTAATATGGCATAGCAAACCTTATGTTGCATCTTCCCACAACTCATACATATTATAGTATTTGAAATATCTCCCTCCACCAAAAATAAAAGTAAAAACATTAGTTTATAATGGTAATTAAAACTAGATTTTTAAAATGTAATTTAAGCAAAAAATATTCTTACTGTTTTGCATCCACATGGGCATTCTAACACACAGTTTTTCTTCAAATCAGAATCAGATTTTCCTACAAAATAATTTGCACGTATAATGTAATAAAATGTTTTAGCATCATATCGTTAAAACAAAAATATATTTCAATGTACAATATTCCTTTAAATAAAGCTGAATTACATCTGAAGAAATGCTGGGATGATAAATACTTTATTTGAGATAAATATTGATAAAAAAATATTGATTTTTTTTTATTTTGAATGCTTTACAGTTTAACTACTCAAGAATATTTGTACTATTATTAATATACACATTTATGGACGCTTATTTCTCTATGTTATTTACAATTTATTTTTAATAACAAGTTATTCAGTGGGTCATTGGGCAAAAAATATCATTGATTAAGTGAATAATTACTTGTTTGTGAGATTGGAGGTGTATGCTTTGTTTGTTCATTTGGCATCTGCAAAAGAAACATTAGGTAAAAAATTATTGAAGGAATATTTGGTAAAAAAATGGTTATATTTCTGTATTTTTTAATGATTCATTTGATTTGTAAATAATAAAAACATTTCCTGTTTTGTTTAATAATCATAATTTAGACCAGCAAAAAAGTAATATTAATTTAGTTTAGTACATAAAATTTTTATAGTATTTTTAACGACCAGTTGATTTTTCATCAAAATGAAACAATATTTAGTTAATGATAAAATAATAATTTTTCAAATATAAGCAATTTTACTTATAAAAAAATGTATGTAATTATAGTATAAAGGTATAATTCAAGAATAGTTTTTTGAATAATATTCTCTGTCATTTCAGGTATTATTTTATTTGAAAATAAAAAAAAATGATTTGCATAACTGTTGTAAGATAATAAAAAAAAATACAAATCATTTCACTATACCTACACTAATAATTTTCAATCAAACAAAACAACTTCATTGCTAACCATTGTTCAAGAGTAAAAAATTTTAACTCAAAGAAATATATATATAAGGCTTTACCTTGCAATTTTTAGCTATTTTTTTAAACATAGAAAAAATTTTGATGTAACTGAATATTATCTTTAAAGAAATATGAATTTGCTTTACAAACAATTTGATTTTGAAAATTAATAACTATTTACAGAATCAAAAAAAAAAAAATTTCTTATATGAATTTATGAAGTTTTTGATATTATAAATTGTCTATAACAAAGTGTAAAATTATTTTTAAAATATATTTCAGATTTTGGCAACTTTTTTTTATAATTAACATATTTGGCAATTTTTTCAAAATAAAACATAACATGCTAGAATAGAAGTCAAAGAAAGAGTTTAGTCAAATGTAATCTCTAATAAAAAATACTTGATTTAGCAATGAACTAAAATTATAACATAAATTTCATCAAAACTTCATTCATTAATAATTAAATAAAACATGTTTATTGCTGTAACTTAATATACATTTTTAATAATAATATAGATAGAATTTAATTTCTATATTAAATTTAAAAATTCTAAATATTACGAAAGATAAACACAACACACACACATAAGAATATTCATAGTTTTATGATGTAATTATTTCTTATAACATCAGAAATTATCTAATTTATACTGGGTCAAATGTATAAAAATTAAATAGCACTTCATAATACGAGGATCACTGAAATTTTTGAGATACAACTAGGTTTCTAAAGTTATACTTGCAAACTTTTAGGTGTGTTCAAAGTAGTCTCCTCCAGCATCAATGCACTTTTGTAAACGAATTTTCCAGATTAAATGCCTCAAGCCATTCATTTCTTGGAATAGATGAAAAAAATGCCTTTATAGCCATATCAATCACTTCTTTTGAATGAAAACTACGTCCACGCAAGTTCTTTTTTAGATTAACGAATAACCAAAAGTCGCGCATAGCTAGATCAGGTGAATACGGCGGATGTTCGATCACTTTCATTTGTTTTTGTTTAAGAAACTCAACTGTTAATCCGGCTGTATGTGAAGATGCATTGTTATTGTGAAGCATTAGTCCCCTAACATTCAATTCTTGTAGAATTTCTGGAAGACATTTAGTGGTATACCAGTTTGCTGTTACTGTTTTCTGTCCTTCCAACTTGATGGCGTAGACCAATCCCGTACTTCTGAAGAAAACGGTATACATCACTTTTTTCAGTACGCTTTGTTTTTTTCACCAATGTCGGCGTGGGATCATCTTCAAAGACCCATACTTTGCTTTCTTGACGTGTTGGAACGTCAAAAAAGCGGTATGTACGTTTCATCACTTGTTACAATTTTAGAAATGATGCGGTGGCCACCATCATTTAGCAATTTAAAAGTTTCTTTACTGATTCTGACACGATCCTCTTTTTGGTGATCAGTTAGAATATGGGGAACCCAACGGTAAACTACGTTTTTCATATGTAATTATTCACGAATGATTTTGTGTATGGCTGCAGATCCAATGTTAAGTTCCTTCTGTATCATTTGATAGATGCAGCGATTATCATCCATTAACATTTTTCGTCTGGCAGACACATTATCCGGGATTACTGACGACGGTGGCCTTCCTGTGTGTTCTTCATTCTGAAGAAAATTGCGACCTCTTCTAAATTCTCTAAGCCATCTGAATATAGTAGCACGAGCTGGAGATTCATCACCAAATGCTAATTGCAACTGTTGAATGTATTCTTCTTAATTTAATCCTGCTTTAAAATCTTAGAAAATCATAGCGCGAAAATGTTCTAGGGTCAACTCTATTTTCTCTTCTGTTTAAAATTTATTCTACACAAAACAAGCTGAAGTAAGTCAGTAAAAAATAGTTTCATGTGTTAAATACTTTGTATTTTAAAATTAAACAGTTATTTTTATTTTGTAAATTCTTGTCTGCGCGTATTTCAAAAATTTCATAGTAACCCTCGTATAAAAATATGAGTTAAAGTCTTTGATGATCTGCCTCATTTCTTTCTCTAAAGTTACAAACATTTAAATCAAAATGAACTATTCAAATCAATGATTAATGTAATGTAATGTAAATAGTTTCCTTTTTTAGTATAAAAAATTTATTCATTTAAGCACAACAATCTCAAGGAAAGAGAAAAAATCAATACATATATAGTATTTCATATGTAACATATTTCAGATATTTTAATATCTGAAATATACATAACTTACAATATTATTTTCATTATGTTCTTGGGAGGGCATTAAAATAGAATTTTCGGAAGAATGATGAGATATATTTTCATGAAGAATTGTTTTCAGAAGAAATTTATACCTATAATTGTAAGGAAAAAATAAAAAATCTGAGAAATTTATACAAAGTAATATTATGACTAAAAGAGACCAATTTAAAAACGCATCCAATAAGATGTTATAACTACCTTACACAATTAAACAAGCAGCACTCTGTGAGTTCTCATCATAATTGATTTTTAATTTCATTTTTAATACTGTTAACAGATTTTAAAACAATGAGTACTGTGTTAATTATCATTCTTTCAAAAGTGATAACTTTAAGAACTAGAGGCTGTTTAGGATAGAATAATCAACATGCAATGGTTTTTCCTATAGCATTGCACAAAGGTTCTACAGCTCTAACAGACTAGATCATAATTTGAATATCTTCTTCCAGATAAGCAACAAATGTAGCTTCATGTAGTTGAAATTTACCGTTTATAAAAACGAAATGACTATTCCACAGCTTCTCAAGAAAGTTACACAAAAAATTCGAGGATCTCATTCTAACAACAATATTCTAACACTATAAGAGAAAAGAAGATATGGAATGATGTATATAACTCTAACATAATCTCTCAGCTGCTTCTATGATACAGTCTAACAAGTTATCTCCAGATGAAAACTCAAAAAGATTTCCTTAATGTACTGAATTTCAAATCGACATTGAGATCATTAATTTTGATCTCTTTAAAAGTGATATTTTTGGCTGAAAGATAGTAAAAATGAGTGAAAGAAATCCACATCACTGGTTTCCTAATCTAAATACATTTTCAGCTAATTTTTCACTCACAGGTTTTTTCGATATTATTGTTCAAGACGCGGTAGTCAAGTCTTGAGACAACTACTCAGAAAAGTCATATCTTTATAACACCTTGCATTTAAAGGAACACGGTGATCTCCCAAAAGTATGATACTTGGGTAATCTTTGCCTGTCCTCATAATGTTCGTAACCGATGTCTAAAAATATTGCTATAATTTGGATACCACTATATGCAACATTTATCACCAATGAGTGATTTCCTGTTTTGATTATAAAATGCTATCAAAAGATTTTTTATCGCAATGTATCACTTAAAAGATTCTCATAGCAATTTTAATCACAATCTATGTGGCTGAGGTTTTGTTTTCTTAGACATAAAAATTCCATACACAAATTTAGTAGCTCAGAAGCTTTTAATTTTATGACATATTTTAAGTTACTTAATTTGTTAATTACATTCTTTTTTACAAACTATTCAAAGTTTATAAACATATATTCATTTTAAAAACACATTTGTACAATATAAATGCTGAGAATATTTTTCAAAATTAAATATTATTACTAAGTTTTGTATTCATTTTAGATCTCTAATTTTTAAACAAGAAAAATGGAACATTTATCTCAACCATTAGCTCATTTTTTGTTAAAAAATAAATCTACTAAACACACAAAAAATATTTTTTTTTGTAAAATTAAAATCACACAAATACATAATTATTACTGTGAGATTATCTTTGCAAGACTAAATATATTAAACATACTTATGATTATCTGTATCTATAATTTTTTTTTTTTTTTTTTTTTTTTTTTGTAAAATTAAAATCACACAAATATATAATTATTACTGTGAGATTATCTTTGCAAGACTAAATATATTAAACATACTTATGATTATCTGTATCAATTTCACCCAGTCTAATCTTCATAGTTTCACCAGCAAAGTCAAATTTTTCCTTATGACATGGTTGAAAGCCTATTGGTTCATAGTCTGAGGGTGTTACTGCAAAGATGTTTAAAGTTATAAATAATATAAAATACAACTATTATAATAATTCACAATTTTTTCACGATTGCATTATAGACTTTTCTTTATTATTTGTTTACATCTTTGGACAATAAATAATATTTATTATATCTTAAGTAGGACAAAACAATTAAAAAAATACAAAGATAAACATAAGGAAATATTGTAAAATTATTAAACATAAATATATATAAAAAATGCTAGATTTTTGATCTACCAAAATAAATTTACTTAAAAAATGCATTTAAAAAATATATTAATTAGTGTGTTATAATTAATTAACTTATTTATTATTAAATGAATAAGTAATTTGTTATTTTATTGTAATACAGCATTTACTTAATGCAAGTTAAATTGATTTGAAAACTTGTTTTCGGCGTACTCTGGTGTGATACAAAGGTACCACAAGCATAAGCGCGCATACTTTTTCTAAAATAGTGGGGAAGGGAGATACAAATTGGCACCACAGAGCAGCAGCTGCAGTGGGAACAATTTTGTATTATCTACCGTGTCTGCCGTTGCCCTGTCTTATTAAAAAGTTGTTGTATTTTTCAATCTAGCTGCACATCTTACAAGTATTTTTATACGATTTTATTACGCAGCCCCCTCCCCACTATATATGTTTGTGATTCTTGTATAAAATTTGTAATCGATTTTTCGATAACTTCTATTTGTTCAAATGCTGGGAGTTTCCTTCCCTTTTTGGTGATATTAAAATTTTTGTTATTCTGACGACGGAAAAAAAAAATTTTTTTTTTCCTTTTAGTGCAGTTGCATATATCAATAAAATTGTATTTTTTAAAGAAGATTTTTTAATTTCTATTTTTATCAATTTAATAACGATAATAATTTTGTACTGGTGGCTTTAGAAAAAAATATATTTGGAATATTTTTAAAGGCATCAAATTAACATGATTACCAAAAAAGGCAAAGAAAAACGGAAGATGAAAACTGAGAGTTTAAAGTTGAGTGGACAGAGAATTTTGCGTTTATTCAAAACTTGAATGGACTTTCGATATGCCTTATTTGTAAGGAGAAATTCGCGCATAATAAGAAGTCATATTTAAAGAGACACTTTATTTTGGCAAGTTTTGTTTTTAGCCAAGAGATTGCTAAGAGAGGGAAACCGTACACAGACGGCGAATACATAAAAAATTGTTTTATAAATTCACATCCGAAGAGCTGTTGCTGCTCTCGTGTGCCAGCTAGGCTGGCAAATTGGGGTGCGCTGCTCCACTTTTCCAACTGAACCCTATTTGGTGGGGAGTTCGACTTCTTCAGTACACACACATGCCAGAGGGGCCCGTTTATAGGGTAGACAACCAATTACATCTCATTCACACTCAAGGAAAGGGCAAAGACAGGTTAGAGAGAGAGAGAGAAAGTGCATCTATGCCTGAACAGGAATTCGAACCCATGGTCTCCCTACCCGTAGTCAGGCACGCTGACCACTAGACAAGTTGGCCGGCATCCGAAGAGCTATTTCGAGATTTTAAGAACAAAGCAAATATTCTGAAAATAATTAAATAGTTCCCATTGTTTGCCAAAACCATTAAAGTTAGAACAATTAAAATGAGTTCGAATATAACTACCCAGCATATTGAAGATCTGAAATTGGTGTTTCGGCTTTATCAATAGCAGTTGACGAGTCTTGTGATATAAATGATACAGTACAAGTTTCACATTTTGTAAGATTTATTTTGTATCATTTAGGCCCTAAAGACGAAATTTTAGGATCATTGGCACTCAAAGTCAGACGCGTGGAGAAGATATAACAAATGCTATAATTGAGTGTATGGATAAACATCATATTCCCCTCGATAAAATTGTGTCGATTTCAACAGATGGGGCCAAAAGTACGACCAGCAAAAGAAAAAGATTTGTTGCTATTTTGAAAGAAAAAAAAATCACATTTGATAGAAAAAATAAATCATTCACCAAGAACCGCTTTGTGCGCAAACATTTCCGGATGAAATTTGTAAAGTTATGGAATTATTGGTATTATCAACTCCATTTCAGCAAAAGTTCTTAATCATTGCCGATTCAAAGAATTTTTATCTGAATTGGAGAGTTAGTACTCTGATCTTCTACTTTCTAACAGGGTACGTTGGTTATCAAGAGGGAACGTTTTAAAACGTTTCACGTCCCTTTTTCCGGAAATTAAAGCACTTTTTTTTGAGAAGGGCGTTTACTGTCCAGAACTAATAGACGATAAGTGGATCCAAAACTTTATTTCACGATAGATGTTACGTCTCATCTAAATCTGCTTATTCGTAAACTACAGCAAGGGAAAGGAAACTTAATTTTTTCGATGTTAAAAAAGTAATTCTAAAACAAATTATCCATTTTTGCTCAGGATTTTGAAAGGGAAACATTGTTTCACTTTCCGAACCTACTGAAGCATCACCGAGAAAATAATCCTCTATTGATAAACACCATTTTAAATCTTAGGGAAGCATTTCTCAGCGGTTTCAGGAATTTAAAAACAGCAGAGTAAGTTTATCACATTTGTCAAAAATCCTCTTAATGCTACGATAACCGAGTTGAAATTTTATCCTTCTTCTCTCTCTTCCTGGTAGCTTTGAAATACAATTACTGGATTTAAAAAACAATGGGATATAGCGCTCTAAATTCGAACATCTTTGTGTTGAATTGAAAATATTGTAAAAGAAAAAAATGTGATCTTAGTTCACAACACAAGTGGTCCGCTTTGAATGACCTGGAGGGAAAAAAACATGATCATTTTCAACGCTTGGATTCTTAGTGGATTCCTGATTCTTACGATCAGCTGAAAAAACTCACGTTTGCTTTTTTTTTTTTTTTTTTTTTTTTTTTTTTTTTCCGGTTCTACGTATTTATGCGAACAATCTTTTTCAAGTATGAACAATATCAAGAATAAACGGAGAAGTCGTCTTATTGATGAGAACTAGGATTCATCCCTAAAATTAAAAACAATATATAAATTCGACTTGCTCAAACTTTCTAATGAGATGCAAGCACATTTTTCGCATTAATAAATATTTATTAAGTATGAAATTTAGTTTTATTTAGTGTACTATTTATTTATAGTGTAATAAAAGTTTACTATACAAGAAGAATTGACTCCCAATTTTTTTTAAAGTGTTGTAATGTTCATATTTGGTTCTTTGTCGAATAAGTTTGCCGACCACTGCCTTATACTGCTAAGAATCATGGGATCTTGATCACCAAAAGTAGCAATACAGTGAGATTAGTCATTATACCACTGGACTATAAGCTAATTCTCATCAAACTCGCATATGCAGATAAGCGTTTCTCCTTCTTGCACAAAGCTGCATAACTTTTTTTTCAAAAAGTTAAAAAAATACAAATTGAATTTGTGTATGAAAGACCAAGTCATAAATTTCTTCATTTAAGCACATTGAGAATGCCACTACCATCACCTATATTTCTCATAAATATATTGAAATGCTAATCCTTTGTGCATCACATCATTTTCCTGCCATGTATCATTAACATAGTGTGTCATCTTTTTTGGTGAAGCAATTGTAACAGCTAATAACTCACAATAACAATTAGTAAACACAAAAATACCAGAAAATTTTAACAAAAAGTAAATTATGAAATATTTTATTATGTTGAATTTCTATATAAAAATGAAACAAGTACATTTTATATTAAAAGAAAATGTTTAAGAACTATTACAAATCATAAATTGTCAGAAAGATAGAATCAAAAGTTGTATAATATCTGGTAATAATAATTTATATATCATTAACATAGT
Organism: Latrodectus elegans; assembly: GCA_030067965.1. Classification (NCBI taxonomy): domain Eukaryota; kingdom Metazoa; phylum Arthropoda; class Arachnida; order Araneae; family Theridiidae; genus Latrodectus; species Latrodectus elegans. Next base: position 29,230,692 of record CM057814.1, read on the forward strand.
AAGATATTCATTAAATAGCTATTCCTTTTTCAATACCTAACAATTTACATAATATTTTGAAACATTTTCTAAAAATGTCCCAAAAACAAATATTTAATAAAATACAAAAAGTGAAAAAAATAAATCTCAATAAAATAAATACTTGGATAGCAAATAGGTAATATTTTGTAATCCAGACATTAAGTTAATAACTAATCACTTATTGTAATTATTTATTACAAGGGTCACTCTGAAGTTTTTGAGACACAACTAGGTTTTTAAAGTTACACTTACAAAATTTTAGGTGTGCTTAAAGTAGTCTCCTCCAACATTAATGTACTTTTGTAGACGAATTTTCCACAGATTAAATGTCTCTAGCCATTCATTTCTTGGAATAGATGAAAAAAATGCATTTATAGCCACATCAATCTCTTCTTCTGAATGAAAACGACGTCTACGTAAGTTCTTTTTTAGATTAAAGAATAACCAAAAGTCGCACATAGATAAATCAAGTGAATACGGCGGATGTTCGATCACTTTCATTTGTTTTTGTTTAAAAAATTCAACTGTTAATCCGGCTGTATGTGAAGATGCATTGTCATTGTGAAGCAATAGTCCCCTAACATTCAGTTCTTGTAGAATTTCTAGAAGGCATTTAGTAGTATACCAATTCGCTGTTACTGTCTTCTGTCTTTCCAACTTGATGGCTTTGGCCAATCCCATACTTCTGAAGAAAACGGCATGCATCACTTTTTTCAATGCGCGTTGTTTTTTCACCATTGTCGGCGTGGGATCATCTTCAAAGACCCATACTTTGCTTTTTTGACGTGTTGGAACGTCAAAAAACGGTATGTACGTTTCATCACCTGTTACAATATTAGAAATGATGCGGTGGTCACCATCATTTAGCAATTTAAGAGTTTCTTTACTGATTCTGACACGATCCTCTTTTTGGTGCTCAGTTAGATTATGGGGAACCCAACGGCAAACTACTTTTTTCATATGTAATATTTCCTGAATGATTTTGTGCATGGCTGATGATCCAATGTTAAATTCCTTCTGTATCATTTGATAGGTACAGCGATTATCATCCATTAACATTTTTCATATGGCAGACACATTATCCGGGATTACTGACGACGGCGGCTATCATGTGTGTTCTTCATCCTAAAGAGAATTGCGACCTCTTCTAAATTCTCTAAACCATCTGAATACAGTAGCACGAGCTGGAGATTCATCGCCAAATGCTAATTGCAACCGTAGAACGCATTCTTCTTGATTTAATCCTGCTTTAAAATCGTAGAAAATCATAGCGCGAAAATGTTCTTGCGTTAACTTCATTTTCTCTTCTGTTTAAAATTTATTCTACGCTAAGCAAGTTGAAGTAAGTCAGCAAAAAATCGTCTTCTGTGTTAAAATACTTTGTATTTTAAAATTAAATCGTTTTTTTTTTTTTTTTTTTTTTTTTTTAATTTTGTAAATTCTTGTCTGTGCGTATCTTAAAAATTTCAGAGTAACCCTCATAATAATTTTATTTCCAATTATTTACTGTGCAATTTTTTTATTGACTGAAATAAAATATTTTATTAACCAAATAAAAATCATTAGCAAACATTACAAATTGGGATATTACAAAACACTAATATTCCATGTATTTTTTAAAAATATTCGACAAATATGTGAAGTATGCCAACTATTATTGGGTTTTAAATCTTTTGTATCCTGATACCTAAATAGTACTGAATTTCATTTAATAAGAATTGTTGAATAGGTATAAACCCATAAATTTGATCAAAATGTAATAATAAATATAAATATACAGTAAATTAAATAAAAAGAATCTGACGTTAGAAAGAATAAAGTAAATAAAGAAAAAAAGAATTATTAAAAAAAATAATTTGAAATTGGAATTATAGACTGAGAAATAGCAATTTGTAACTTTACTGATTAAATAAAGAAAATATTCACTAATTTGACATCATTTTTCCTTAAAATTCAAGAAACTTGTAAAGTATCAAAGTAATTTTTATGAATTTTTTTTACATTTCATATAAAATGTAAGCTAATATGTATATTAAGTTTCAAACAAATTTAAGAAGAATGACTCATTTTAATAATATTTTTCTAAATCTACATTTTATTAACAGTCAAAAAATTCTATCAGTTAAAACATAATTACATTTCAATATTAATTAACAACACTTTAGACAATTCCAAATTATCTCGAATATTTTGAAATTAATAAAATCTATGAGATGCATGATTGCTCACATGTAAGAATAAAATTCCTGCTTTATTTAAAGGATTATTGTAATATGTCATTTTGACTAACACATGTTCAGATTAAATTATAAAGAAATTAATTTTAATTTAAATTATTCTTATGTGATATGATAGCCAAAATAATGGACCCTAGCCTTCTTTAGAATTTAACACTAGAGAATTTCTATCTTTGGATTTTGACTTCCAGTCTATAATTTTCAATGATTTTAAGTTATTTTCACTGAAATTCTATCATCTAAGTTTTAAGAGAGCTCTTTTCCAAATGCCAATTGGTTTGGCCACGAAGATTTTCATTGTGGATCCAGAGTCATCTAATCTAATAAGGTGTCCAGCCTATCTTAACCTTTGTACGCTAAAAAAATTAATTACATCTGGATTATTATATATTCTATATAATTTGATATTTATTCTTTTCCATACACCAATTATTTGTACACTCCCAAAATTGCTTCTCAAGAATTTTCTCTTAAAAATATCAATGTTTCCATGTCATTTTCTGTCATTGTCAATGTTTCAGTTGAATAAGTTAAAAATAGGCCTTGTTAACTATTTGCATATTGTTAGTTTGGTTGTTCTTTCCATGAAATTAAACTTTAATTATTTCTTTAAACTAAATGACATTGATTATAGCATCAGGAATTATGCTATGAATTTCAGTAGATATATTATTCTGTGAATATCAATTTCTAAGCCTAGATAAATAAATCCCTTTCTCAAATCTATAACTGCCTAAAGAAGGGTAGGTTATATTCAGATTTTAAATACAAGTGTTTAGTTTTGGTTTGATTAATGTTTAGATTCATTTTGGTAACTTTAGTTTCCAGAGAAAGGAATGCTTGTCATAATGCTTCAGGTTTTCTGGCTAGTATACCCATATCATTAGCATATGCAAATACCTGTACAGATTTCTTGAAAATGGTTCCTCTAAGACCTGTACAGACTAACCAGATAAAAAATACCTGTACAGACTAACCAGAGTATTGCCTTATCTTTTACCATTCATAATGGTGATAAGTTCCAATAAGCTTTTTTGCTCCTTGACTCTTAACTTGATCCGTATTAAAGTTTAAAATGACTGGTTAATTTAACTTAAATTAATAAAAATAAATACTGTTATTTACTATTTCATAATATTATAATTGTTTTAAAGTATTAAACTAATACACTATTCTTTAGAATTACTCTGTTACTTAAATTTTATAACATTAACATTTTAAATTTTTGTTAGGAATGTTTTTAATAAAACTGAAAAAAAAATTAGAATTGTTAAAATAAAAACAACAATGTAAATCTCTTTTCTGAATAAAATTACTAATTTATCAAACAGAATTATAAAATAATTGTAAATTATATAACACACAATTTCTATAACTTACCATCATCATAATAAAACAATTTCATTGTAAGATAAGCATTATCTGGTAGTTTGCCAAGAATATCACTTATTTGGCAAATACTTTTCAGCATCAAAATAGTAGCTTGCATTGTTTGGTTGTCTTGATTTGATGAAAATTTACTTTTTTCCTTATTGCTTGGATACAAAATGATAACAAATATGTAATTAATTTAATGAAAGAATCTACAAACTAGCTTAATAATAATATAATGTGCAATTTAAATTTAACAAAAATTAAAACAATAATTTTTTAACATTTTATAGCTAATTGCACTCCAGTCAATCAATGATAATAAAAAGATGAAAGATATTAATGTATTTTACCACCAAGTAAAACAAGAATATTGTGTTAAAATAGAATTAAATGAAAGATAGTTTTAAATAATAATTTCACAGTACCTCGACAATAGCAATATCAGCAATAAAATATAATTAAGAAACTACAATTAAATTTTTATTATGAAAAATAAATCGAACTAATTATTTTCTGCATATAATTACTACCCAAACAGTTTAACAAATTAAGTTCTTTGTTTCAGTATCTTACTGAGAATGCTTTTTTGTCAGGAACTCTGATAACAGAAAAATCTATTTTTTATTGCAAATAAGATAAGCCTGTCATAATTTTTTAAAATTCTTTTCAAGAAAAAAAACTTAACACTACTATACTTATTTAATGAGTAGTAATCTCAGACTATTATGATTTTAAATTTCTCATCCATAGTCAAATGAATATTTTAAAAAAAATTTAATTCATAAGATTTTTGGAATATGTGGCAAGATTAACTAAATAAGATACTATCATCAGTTACCAAATTAGTTGTATTTTGTAAACTCACTTGTAATTTTATATGATTAAATAGTGCTTAAGAAAATACAAAAAACATTAAACATTGACGTTTTATAAATATATATAACACAAATATATTTTTGTGAATTTGCCTTTACACTTTTAATAATCTATGAAAAATATTAAAAACGTTTTTAAACCAATGTTTCACTTTCTGGAAGTTAAATATGTGACAAAGAAATTAATAATTTTTAAATTCCAAGATGTCAATCCAAAACAATTAGTATTCTTAGATGCAAATTTGTGAATTTCTAGAATATCACAGGATCTTTCCAATTATACATGTATAAATTTTCTTTTAATATTCTATAAATATATCAAAGATTCATAAACATAATTTATAGTTTGAGATAATTTTATGGTTATTTGAAAATTCAAGTAAGCACAATTGATAATAATCTGGCCAATCAATCATTCAAACAAATTATATTAAGGATTCATACATAATAGACAAATATTACAAACTGAATAGTTAATTTTACAAACAAATTAAACAATCAAATTTAAAAGGATTGATACAAAATTCAATAGATATAATTTTACCAAGTAATAGAGCATTCATCATCTTTATACTGAAACACTAAATTATACAGTTCAACAACCGCCTAAAAGAAATTTGTTAACATTAATTTTGATTTCATATTCAGCTTTCTTTATAAATATTGCTATTCATCACATATTCTCAAAAAAATATATTTTATTATTAACTTACATCTCTATTTTGCGGATCAGCAACAACCTAAAAAGATAGGTTCTTAATTCTAAAACAATCAATCAATATGATCTAAATTTTTTTATCAGTGATAATGAAAAAAATCTTACCCCAATGCTCATCTGTTGAAGCTGAAATAAAATATAAATAATATTTAGTGAAAAAATTGTTATTTCTAAATATTAATCATCAAAATAATTATAAATATATTTAGATTTTTCAGAAAATTATTTCTGTTTTTAAAAAATTACTTAGATAAGTAAATTTATGTTAATAATTTTACTAATATTAGGAACAATATAATTACGAAGAAAAATTATTAATAATAATAAAATCATATTCATAATCTAATGACCTTTACTTTGAAAACTTGAAGAATACGTAATTAAATTTTTGCAGACAAAATACTTTAAGAATCAGATTGAAAATTATATATATAATTAAATGAACAACATTTTGTTATAAGTCACTACAAATGCTAAGATAAAAAAATATAGAGAGATCTATGTGGTAAATAATTTAAACCATATAATATGTATATTTAAAGCATATATATATATATATATATATATATATATATATATATATATATATATATATATATATATATATATATATATATATATATATATATATATTTAAAAAATCCTCAATTGTAATTAAAAATAAATAACATTTGAGGAATGGCAGCATTTTTATATTTTTTACGGATTTATGACGTGCAAAATGTTATATTTAAATAAATTTATTTCTATCTCCATAAATATTCTTATAATATGAGCTTTTTATAAGATCTAAAAAAAAAACATTGATAAAAAATTTATATATTCTGCATATATATTTTTTATATTTTCTGAAAACTACTCCATAAATGATAATATTTCATAAAATTTTTCATATGACATTCTTTTTACATTAACGAATAAATATCTTATTACTAATTACTATTTTGTTGTCACCAGCACAAATCTTGCTGAACCAAATATTTTTGAAAACATTGCAAAAAATGTAAATTTAAAAAAATCTAATATTAAGTTGTAATGAATTTCTATACAAATAAAATAAAGAGGCAATCCACTTAGAAACGATAAGGTATATTAAATAAAGTCAGTAGTATCTTTTGGTGACTTATCGGCTGCAGCAAAGAATGGAACAGTGTCCTGAACCCTTAACAATAATAATATTATATAACATTTATTTGAACAAGTCAAATTTTTTATGTGAAAAACTTTGTAAAAAAAATTTCCATTTCATGCAAAAGGTTTTATTATGACAATTATTCTCATTTTTAACAACATAATTTAAAATGTGAAAAATTTTTGTTTTAAAATTTAAAACTAAATAACATTAAACAATTTGAACAAATTTCTTTTTTTTTTCTCTCTTTATTTGAATAACATAAGAAAAGACTATACTTACATATTTTTTTTCTACAGCATCATAACAATTTCGAATTAAATCAATGAATTTTTTAACAGACTTTAATCCACAGTTTTCATTCAAAATTTTTAATTTTATTCCTAAAAGATAATTTTGTTAAAAAATTTACTTAATAGAATGAAAATAATTTATCATTGAAAATAAAAAAATGAAATGAACTGTTGTTTTAAATTAAAATTTTTTTAATTATTATATTAAGTAGTTAAAAATAAATTCTTACCACATAAATCCTTCTCCCCATAAGCTCTCTCAGGAAAAATTCCTCTAATATAAGTAATTGCAGATAAAGAAACTGCTATCAATTTCTTTATAAACAAACAAGAACCTTCTAGAGTAGCAAAATCAGGAAAAACTTGCTTCCACTGAGAATACATATTATTAAATTAAAATTTTGTGTTTTTACACCAAATATTTATATTACATTTTATGGATGCAAAATTTTTATATTGCATCTACAAAATATATTAATTTTAATAATTAAATTTTTCATTTTTATTTTGTCAATTAAATACAAATGTAATCAGAATATATTTATAATTTATTTTCAATAAATTGTAAATATATTTTAAGGTATAATTTTAAAATAAAAATAGAATTTACTAATAAAAATAATATTTTACAGAATTTTTGGTGTTTAATAAACATATAAAATATTTAAAAAATTGAGAAAATCAGAATAAAATTAACTATACAATGAACAAAAAAAAAAGGATCATATAAAATTTACTGGTAACTTAAAAATTAATGCATAAATAATGATTTGTGATTTACTCTTTCATATTATTAGAAATAAGTTCAATGTAAAAAATATTCTAAAAAGAGAAAGTAATAATGATGCTTACATTTTGGAAAGTTTTCTCTTGTGATATTTTCACAGCAAACATAATATTCACAAAATCTAATTTATAACAAAATTATTTTCTATAGAAAACTAAAAAAAAAAATTATCACATATGTTTTACTTATAATAGTTAAGTTTCAATTAAACAACAAATGAGCACTTAGTTATTTCAAATATTAACTTTAAATATATTACTGATAAAATGGGAATATTAATATAAAGTTCTCAATAATTTATTTCTTTAAAGAAAAAACAATTTCAATTATTGCTTTAAATTATTTCAGATAAAAAAATTTATTAATATAAATTACATGGGTATAAGTTAATAATACTTTTGAATCCTAAATATAAAATTTTCAATAAATTATAAATATAATTCTAGTAACAATTCTAAAGTAATAAATTGTTCTTCCAGTGGAACATGGAATTTTTATTCGAAATAAGGAACAAAAAAATTAAGAATTAAATTATCGTCTGTCATTTACGCGATGCTATATTTTAAATCAAGAGTTCATCAAATTATGTAGCATTTCATGTGATAGATAAAGTTTAACATGATACAAAATTTATTTCACATGAGGCCAAACATTTATGTTAAATTTTTCATAAAATCCTTTACTCAAAAATTTATGATAAAATCTTTTATAACTCTCTTTATAGTAAAAAACTTTTGTATAAAATTTTGAATGTGCTGCCACCTAGTGTATGTTACTTGAAAGAATTGTTTACAATGAAATCGTTTTCCTAAGAAAACTAGAATATTTGATAACTAATTTCTTAAAAAGAAATTTTAAATTTATTTTTCAGTAGGAATTTATTTTTGTCTATAACTCTATATATGTAATAAAATAAAAATAGATAAAACAAACATTTAATTTTTATTTTATATATTTTGTAATACATAAGTAATAAATATGTAAAATTATATATACAGGCTCTTATTCACAAAAAAAATTTACTAAATTACTGTGTTCTAACGGAAATATCATTGAACATTTTTAGAACTTTTTGCGCAGTTTATAACTCCATAGCACAAGAGGTAACAAATTGTTTCTAGTTCGATGCTTTGGATGAAATACATCAAAATTTGTTTTTTCTAAATTTTCAAGGTATTTTCCACAAGAAACCTAAAAATAAAGAAAATAATTACACTTCATAACATTTTAAAAGCAATAGAATATCTTTTATACTATGAAAATATGTGACAATGAAATTAAATAAACAGCAAATTTAATTCAATAAATTCGAGTCAAATATATGTATGTATATATATGTATGCGCGGTTTAAAATTACATTATATATTCTGCTTACGATGATACATATACAAGCAAAAGTAAATTAATTAAACCACTTGTTACTATTTTTAATATATATATATATATATATATATATATATATATATATATATAATATATATATATTATTTTTAAATACCTTAGAGAACATTTTTTGAGCATATATGTTTCAAGAATACAAAATTTGTTCAATTGTACAAATACACCGTGGCGATGATAGCAAATGCAATAAACAATGACAATATGAAATATAAAATTAAATTTATAGAATCCAAACATAGGTATTCAATATTTCGATGAATTAAATATTAGAAGTTATTTTAAACAATGAAAATATTTCATAGATTTTTTTAATAGAAATTTTTCTTGAATTATGATTTTCGACGTTAGACCTTCATTTCACATTCAATTTTCACTTAAATATCTTCATTAAACCTAAAAAAGGAAATATCGTCCTGAAGACAAAAATGTCATGTTCATCTTAGATGAGAGTTAAAGTCTTAGCAGAACTTTTTCGCGGTGGCAACCTGTGATTTAAATCCCACATATGTAAACGGCATCAAAAAAAAAAAAAAAAAAAAAAAAAAAAAAAAGTCAGATGAACAATTAGAGATTGGACCTTGTTACTTTTTTGTTGTTGTTTCTAACCCCAAATGATGTAGCTAAGCTACACCATCTCCATAAAACCAAAAATGTCCAGAAGGTGAATAAATAAAATCGGATCACTTAAAACCTCAAAAACAGTACAATTTAGGTAGGTAGGTTATGGCGGGCACTTTTGGAGCTTTATGCTAAGTTGCTTGTTGCTTTCTCAAGTTTTATAAATTTCATAAAAAAATCGCTCTCATTGAAAAAGGTATTTGGAGAGGATTTATGCAATCAATCGACTAACCTTATTTATGTAAAGTCAGTTGAATTCGGTGATCACTAACAAAGACGTCTTGATATGTGAAGCAAAAATTCGGATTTATGAATTAAATTAAAAAATTCGTGTTTGAAAATAGTTCAAGGTTGATTTTGAGCTGTAACTTTCTTTTTCCATTAAAATTAGAATCTGTTGGACAGGCTTAAAAATTCACAGCATGCAAGAATTTTAACTTCCGGATTTGTAGACAGTTCAAATATTCAAGAGAATGATCATGCTCCTATTCCTAATTTTTTCCGTAGTTGATTCTTCAGATGTTCGTATAAAGGACAATCTAGGAGAATATAATCTATGGTTTCAGGTTCACCGTACTGACAGCGGTCTGTATGCCAGAGATTAAACCTAAATAGAATCGAATTAGTAGGAAAAGATCTTGTTCTTACTCTGGTCAGCCATACGTCTTCTAGTCGCGATTTTGTTAACAGCCTATGATTTTTGCTATTTTCCATTGATTGAGACTTTCTTTAAAGTAATGTTTTTTGATGTGTTGTTTCAGATCTTCAGGAGAAATAGCATAATGACTCACAGTTGCTGCTTTCGCCAATGAGTCTGCAATTTAATTACATGCTATCCCTGAATGTCCGAGAACCCAAACTAACTGTATTGATAAGCAGTAAATTGAATCATTTGGAATCAAAGCAGTTGAATAATAGTTGGTGATGTCCTGGAACAATCTGAAAGAGCAGAGATGCAAGAAAGTGAGTCTGTGAAAATGACATATTTTTTGGGTTCAGTGCAAATTTTAGAAATTGCAATAAGCAGTGCCATAGCCTCTGCTGTGAGAAGATGAAGTTTATGGAACTAATTTTTCCTGTTATTGATAAACTAGTTGTAAAATTGACAATTGCAATGCCCACAGTTGATCCCTGCTTGGAAGCATCTGTAAAAATCATCGTATCTCTCTGCCATGATGACTCGCAAACTTGGTGAAATAGCTTACAAATAATATCTTTTGGCAGTGATTTAGCCTGAAAAGGGAGACTCGAGGAGCAAATGGAGATTTTTTTGACATTTCTGGCCAGCCAGTTGGGACTTTTCATTTGTACGAGGTATTTATTCCTTGTTGTTCGAGCTACAATTTGGCTTTAATGGCCACAGGATGATTACGATTGACTCGATTGTAAGTTAGCTTTTCCCAACAGTAAAATTTAGACAAATAAGAATATCATCGGGGGAGGTTTGAACAGCCCCACATCAATGACACCGTAAAGAGTCACTCGCCTTGGTGAAAGGTAAGTGATTTAATATGGCCGCTCAGAATGCGTGAGAGAACCGTCTGCAGTTTTCTCGATATAATGAGCTTGTGGTACCAACGAGGTCTTTTGCGAAAGTACCACGGTTGTTACTTTCCCTGCATTTGGCACGTACTGAGGACAGCTACTTTTAAAGTAACAAGTATTTTATCGATTACATTTTATACTTTTTACAATTTCTCTTGTACCGCCATCTATCGGATCAAACATAATGACAAAGTTTTATAAATTTCATAAAAAAATCGAGTAAAAACTAAACTAATAATAAATAAACTAACAATTCCTTAAAACTAAATAATTAAATCTATAATATTTTATATTCCATAAAATTTAATTAATATAATTAATGTTAATTTAAATCATTATCATTTATAATCATTCACTTAAATATTAATAAAAAGAGCTTATATAATATAATCTATAGAAAAACAATTCTTATAATTTATACAACATTTCGTGAATGCAATTTTTTGTTTTTTACTGTAATGCTTTAATTTCTAGTATGAGGCAAAGTAATATAAGTTATTTTCCTATAAACCGTTTTTCTGTGAAAAATTTTCTACTTATAAATTTTTTTAAACATATTTCATTTGATATAAAAATCATAACCTTTTGTTATTTATATTTGTTTCAGAATTTATATCTGTAGTAAGTAAACTTTCAAATTACTCAGTTGAAATTTTCAAAGTTAATGTTAATTAAAATATGATTCCAATGTTCCAATGTTAATTAAAATATGAAATTAGACGAAATAATATAATTTTTATTTTTCAACCTAATTAGCTTAATTTTTAGTCTGAATTTAGTAAGATTTTCCAATTATATAAATAATAATTAACTGAGATAAACATTTTGCAAAGAGATATAAAGTGGGAGGTTTAATCAATTACAAAGAGATTTTATTTTAAGTTTGCAAGAAAATTCAGCAATTTATCGAAGAAATCAATTTAAATTAAATTTTATTTTACTATTATTAAATATTAACGAGACAATCATAGAAAAAATTGTTGATATATAATATATAAATAGTTAATTTTTCTTATAAAGGCGTTTATTTGTTTATTTTATGTAGTAGATAAACAAGATTTTTCTCTAAAATAAAAATTGCATTAACTCACATCTTGTTTCCGTTTACTGGATCTTAAACAATTTATGGATAAATAAAGTAGCTTTGCAATTAAAACTGTATTAATAATGTTAAAGTACATATGATCATTTTATATTAGAGAAACTTTTATAGTTGCATAAAAATTCATTAACTATCAAAAATTTTACAACAGTTGTATCAACAATCTAAATGTTATACTGTTTTAATATAAACTATTGAGTAATGAAATATTTAATACACACAGAAAATGGAGGAACACAGAAAAGCATATATTTTATTTACATCAATCTATAATTTAAGAAATAAATATGACAGTAGCACATTATGGTATAAATAAAGATAAGATAAATATTGACTTAATTAAAGCTTTTTTTTTTTTTTTTTTTTTTTTTTTTCCATTTAGAAAATCTAAGCTATAAAATGAATAAACTGCCTTTATTATGTTTAAATCAAAATTCTTATTATATGAATAAAAATTAATTGTATGGTAAAAAAAAAATATAAAACAGCATATTTTCTAAAAGTATAAATTCTACATATTTATAGTGAAAATAAAACATGGTTGAATAAAAAATAAACATATTTATACCGAATCATATTTAAAAAATATTCTAATAAAATAACAATGGAAATATGTAAACAGATTTAATTTAAACATTTTTTTATTTAATTAAGCCAGACTTAATTTAAAGTTCAAAAAGTACATAGTAAGTTCACTGATTTCTTTGTAACAAGCACATACTCGCTCTTTCATTGGCTCTTCGGTACTTGAAACTGTTACTGATTACTTGGAAACAGGTACTTCCAGTGAAGTACATTGTACATGCAACTGTTTGAGGATACTCAAACTCGCCCTAACTTTGTATTTGGAAAAAAAGTACTGATTACAGGAATTTGTTCCCATCCCTATGCACAAGATTTCAGGCATGAATTTTTTAAGAGAACAAAAAGCAATTTTATACCTAATATTTTTTAAATAATTAATAATATTTTACAAAAGATTTTTAACCGTATCTTTATAACTGCAACCGCAACTGACAAAGCAAATAACAAAAACTATGGTTTCTTCTTAGACAGAAATAAACGACAGCCGCGAATTATATAACATTTTATTAACTCAGTGAACTAAATTGTGGATATCTCAAAATTTTACAAATATTGTTATCGAAATAATAACTGATAATATTAACATATAAAAGTAAACCTGTTTCTTAAAATGTTTTCTACGTATTTCATCAAATTAAATTGTGAAAGTATGAACTCATTTGTTCTACTTTCTCGTATTCAAAGTGTGCATCATATTAAGCAATTAAATAAATGTTGGCTCTATACTGCAAGTTATAGAACTCGACTATTTCAAAAGCCGATAGTCAACAAATGCCGGTTTTTCAGCTCTAACACAGGCTTACCCAAAAAAAAAGAATATGGAAAAGGTAAAGGGCCTATTACATGGAAAACATTGGCCATAACGTTAGGAATAGGTGGTATATTCTTAGCTGGAATGCTATATTTTAAAAATGAAAAGCAACTGAAGATTGAAAAACAAAGAAAATTACAACTCGGTAAAGCTGCAATTGGTGGTAAATTTGATTTAATTGATCATACTGGAGTACCTCGTAAAAGTGAAGATTTTTATGGTAACTGGCTGTTGATTTACTTTGGTTTTACCCATTGCCCTGATATTTGCCCAGAAGAAATTGAGAAAATGATAGCGGTGGTAGATGATCTCGAACAAAGTAAAGAATTACCCAAAGTCATACCACTTTTCATTTCTGTGGATCCAGAAAGAGACACTGTTGAAGCTGTAGCTAAATATGTGAAAGAGTTTTCACCAAAACTTATTGGTTTGACTGGATCTAAAGAAAAAGTTCATGAGGTTACAAGAGCATTTAGAGTTTATTACAGTTCTGGACCAAAAGATGTAGATGATGATTATATTGTAGACCATACTATCATAACTTATTTAGTTGATCCTGAAGGCGAGTTTGTTGATTATTATGGGCAAACTAAATCTTCTGAGCAAATTGCTAATGCAATTAGTATGCAAATGTTAAAATACAAAAAGGCTCATCAAGGTTCATGGTTTTGAAAAATAAATATTAGAAATTTCAAATCAATAATTAATGATTCTCATATATATTTTTTAATGTAGTTTAAAAGTGCTTATAATTATTATTTTTTATGAAATACAAATAAGCTGTGAAAAAATTAAAAATTTCTATCAATCAATAAATTGTATAGATAAAATATTGTTGATTAAAAATCTTGATTTATGTTCAAATTTTTTCTTAGTCATAAAATTTCATTCAATAGTTTTTCTATTATTAAATACATTAATTTATTGATATTTGTGGCATTTTAGTTTTAAAAAAGTTAATTATAATTCTGATACAATAAAAAGTTATCTAAGTTTTTATTATGTATTTTAATTATATCAAAAAAGTTCATACACAATTATTAGTACTTACAATACTGTGAGTAATTTTTTTTTAGCTAAAAAGGTATCCTCTTGACCTTCTTGCCATAAGAATGTCATTTAATTTTGCAAATTTTATTAACTTTTTATCAAAATTTGAAGGAAAAGTAGAATATTTTAATTCTACTTTCATTGTAACATATAAAAACATTTGTAATTTATATTGTGCAAAATAAAATTATTAAATGACATAATTTTTTTTTTAGATACGGTTAATGGGATAATATGCAAGTACCCAATTATCTTATAGAATCTAAAAATAAGCATTTCTTTCAACTAATTCCTTCCTGTGTTAAAAAAAATAGGTTTTAATTTCTTTTCAATGCAATTACTTATGTATTATTTATCTTGATATAGAGAAATTGTTTAAATATTATCCCATTCCTGCACATGAGTTTTAATATTAAGCTGTGAGAAGTTACAAGTTCTTTTTTTATATATATATATTTTGTTCTATCTTAATTTTTCATTTGATTCTTGCAGGTCTCATCAACAGGATCCATTCCTATAAATCTGGGGTGTGAGTTCAGTAATTCCATATATGATTTCTCGCCAAATCTGGCACCCTTTGTTTACATCGTACTGTTGCCGATTTCAGCTTTTGTTTTTATTGTAGTGTTGCCAAATTCTGTTTCAGTTACTGATTCTTTTTATTTTTTGTTGCCACTATTCGTTTTTCTCGTATTTTACATAAATTTTACATTGACTTTCATTGTTCTAGAACATTCTTTGTTCCACGTTTCCTTTGAAATTGGAAGCCATTTGTCTTTTGTTTGCTATTGATGCAATAGGGGATTTTCCCTCGGTTGTGCTTCGTTGTCGCCAGTGTCCAATCATCGTAAATTTTTCTTTTTTACAATTTCTTTTACATTTTTTTCTTTTTATTCAGTTTATTTATTATATACTTATATATAATAAATTATTGTAAATATTTATATATTATTGTTATATTTCAATAATGTCTCATGCTCATAGTGTTGTTCAGAAATTTCAACAGATTATTTTAGCTAAAATTAAAGAAACCAATGACGGGTATTTTAATTTTTCAAGCTCTAGGCCAACAGTTGGAAAACCCAGAATTTTTAATAGAATTTTTTTTTAGTATTTTTTGCATGCTTGTTTTAAATTTTATAAAGTGTAAATATTTAAAAAATATTTTTGGCATGCCTTTTTTTTAAAAAAAACTGAAATGTGACACTGGTGACAACGAACAAACTGCTGAAATAAACATAACAATCGGCATATTAGCTAAATGTCATATCAAGTAAGTCCATCATTTCTATTTATTTCTCTTTTTAAATTTTCTAAAATGCTTATTTTTCGATGGAACTTCAGGAAATTTCTCATGTTATCTTGGCATGCTTAGCTTGACGACGAAAAAAATTCGCCGCGTTCGCCAATATATGGGGATACTGAAGTAGTTCCAAATCTGGCTCTATTGAGTTTTGACTCTCTGGAATGGATATCCCCACTAAGGCAATTTAAACATTTATTATGCATTACTTTTTGGGAGGGATTTTTTTATGGATAATGAGTCACATGCACAGATTACAAGATGGAAAAGATATGTTTTACACACTCTTTCTTGCATACATAAAATGCAACCATGATGTGCGTACAGAAATATACATATCTCCCATTACATAAAATTAAATTTAAACCTGATATCATCTACAGCCTTTTTTATATATATATATATATATATCTGATAAAATTTGGCTCATTTAATTTCTTTATCAAACAAAAATTTTAGGATATAAATATCTGAAAAGTTAGGCTCATAATTATCCTAAGAAATAAAACCATTTCACAAATGTGGAGACTGTAAACTTCATAAAATTAATGTTTTATAATTTACTTTTAATATAATGCTGTATATCTATAAAACTGTGCCATCTGTATTGCTGTATACTATTTGATATTTATAATGCATAGCTAATCACCCTCAGAATTGTTTAGAGATGAATAAATTTTTTTGGTAGAACTCAATTAATGGAACATACCTGAAAACAGGTTTAATGGTATGTTAAATTTATTTTACTATGGTTGTTTGATAAAAACTTTCTTCTCACATAAGACATTAAATAGCAAATAAAAGCTATTTGACTTTGAAGTCTAAATTACTCTTATTATTCATATTCAGGCCAAGATAGATAAAGCTATCAACAAGTTTAAACACATGATTTACAGTTTTGAAATTTTTGTGCATTAGTTTTCTTAACCAGATATATTTAAAATTTCTTCCATCATTTTGCTATATTTTAATTGTCATGGTAGTTCTGGGTGACTTAAATGTCCTTTTTTGTATAGAGGTATAGCTAATTAAATTTACTCAGTAAGAAATAAAACTGATAGAAATTTACGGTTAACTTTCAACCTTTTTTTTTTTTTTTTTTTTTTTTTTTTTTTTTTACTGTCTTTCAGATAAAATAAATACATTATTAGTAACTTACAAATAATCCATCATGATAAAAACTATACAGGATGAATAAAATTTATTCCAAAACAAACTGGGATATTTCATTCAAAATAGTATTAAAAACAATTCAGAAGTTTAAGTTTCAATTCGGTTCTTTTTATTATGCATGATATAAACGTTATTTACTAACAAAGAAAAATATATATTTAAGTTTTTTAGAGAAATATATTAAAAATTAAAGAAGAAAGCAAAACACAATTTAAATTCATATTTTAGTCTTAAAGCAATCCTTTATTATTTCCTTCATTTCATTATTACCTTATACTATGGACTTTGTGTTTGCCATTGTATTTAGAAAAATTGGCTAATAAATTAATCCTACTTTCAAAAATAGCAATTTTAGGATTATTAGTTGGTTAAAAATTATTTAAATTTTTAATTGATTGAAAAATTTAAATCATTCAGATGATTTTAAGTAAATGCTACCAATAAATAGTATATTAAATACAAGATAAATTTATGCAAAAATGGTCTGTATAAAACTTAACTTTCTTTATATTATGGACTTATCATTCTTTGTTTCCTTTTTTTATTTAAATATTTTGAACAAAAGGCTATTTCAATTTTATTCTGAAAAAATGCTCTTTTTCATAAGTTATGAAGACTACTTTTATTATATTCTCCACCTCCATACTACATCAAAAGAATTTACTTTTGACTGAAATCCTTAAATAATATAAAATAGCAAGATTAAAGATGATCAATATAAATTTCTTTTGAATTTCAATCAAAACTTATTGCACTAGAAGGCAAAATGATAATTATGTAGCTTGATCAGTTTAAAATAACAGCAGTTGGTAAATTGGCACTGAATCCTGATTATTCACAAAACTGGGTAATATTTACAATAAATGCATCAGTTTAACTCAAACATAGTTAGCATAGTGATTGTGTTTTGTGCCCTCAAGATTTGATCCTCAGGCTAACCAAAATCAACTTAGCCTTTTATCTCTTCAGTGGGTCAATTAAACTTAGTACTAGGCATGCTTGGAAACTAAATACTGGCAGTTTCACGTTAGACTGACCACCTAAATGGGATATATGCTTTGCATTCCAGGGCCCTTTGTCATGAAAACAAATATGACACTAAACCTTGGTCCATTATGGGGTATTATGCCACTAAGTTTAGTTTAATAGTACCAATTTAATAAATTTTCATTTTTTATATCGGAAGTTATGTAATAAAACATATGTAAATTTAGAAAACTTTTTTTATTTTAACTGCATAAAATACTTCTTCAAAAAACTAAGTATAGATTGTATAGAAATATAATTTTAATGTTTTTAATCACTCTGAGTTGGCAACTAAATAATTTGTAATCTGGCTTTAGATTCAGTTTTTAATGAGTTAGGTTTTCACTTAAGACATGAATGTTTGTAATGGTTTAGAATTCACTTTATACTATGAATTCCAGTCTTAGACCTCATGTACCAAAAAGGATTGTTAAATTACAAACAAGAGTATCAAATAACGGAAAAGAATCCATTATAATTGTAACCAGAATTCTCAGTAAAGTGGCGATCCAGCATAATGATCAAATCATGATGTTTTGATGATTGAAAACATGGTTGACTGAATGACATAACACATATTGATTTGACCTTTCTATTTTTTATATTATGTTCAATTTCTGTGCTTAAAATTTAGAAAATACTAGTTTTTTTTTTTGTTGAAATCATATAATCATTTTAAATGTAGTGAGTAATATTTCAATGATATTTTTTAAAGAAACTGTAATTCTTAAATATTATTTCCCATGAACTGGTATTTTATTCTTGCATTAGATGGACTCAAATATCTTTTTTATTAATTATTATTAAAGTGGCGAGTTCTTTTCAACACTTATTTGGATTTAAAAGAGGATAAAAATTGATTTTTTGGTAATAAAAAAAGCATTGGAAGACATATTGAGTTATGAATGTCATAAGAATGTGTACTTTAAAGGTATATTATTTAAATTTGAACATATCAGATCCAGAGATCCATAGGGTTCAACTATAAAATTGGATTTCTAAATAAAATATTTTAACAATATCTACAATTTCAATATTGTTTACTTTCAAATAGTATATATCAAAGTGCAGGGCAAAATATAAGTTCCAAATAAATTTATGTAGAAATAATAATTACATATGAACAAAAAAATATGTTGCATATACATATTGCATCTGGCTTAAATGGATTGAACATTAATCCCTTACATTGAAAGATTAATAAATCTTTTGAAATTAATATATTTTTTTTGTAAGGAGGAAAAAAATAAATGTAAGAAAGTTTATCAGAAAGGAAAAAAAAACTAAAATTGCAAGAAAAAGGTCATCAAACAATTCAATTTAAGTATTAAAATTTTTTTGAATGTTAATTTTATTATACTATTAAATTTTAAAATCCATTAAAAACTTTATCCATTTTAGAAATGCATACATCTTTTACTATCTCCCAAACTATTTTATTTTTAAAATGCCACCTTCAATTTAGTTTCTCATATGTTGATGGTAAAGAAATTTAACAATATCAAACTAAAATGGCATTTGATAAATTTTATGTATATATTAGATAAAAAAAAAGAGTGATTATTTTATGTATATATTAGATAAATTTTAACTGAAGTGTAATTATAATCAACAGGATTTAATGGGACAACAAATATTGAAAATTAACAGTGCTTATTATGATTTTCTAATCCTTAAAGGAAGTGTAAATACTCTTGTTCTATAGAAATTTGACACAATACTAATCCATTTTCATAAAAGATGAACTATCACAAAAATCCAATTATAAGAATATTAAATTCACAATATTAGATAATTATCCTTTTCTGTTAATTATATTAAATTTCTAATGTTTAGTTAATTTTAATGTCTGATTCCAATATGTAAACTACATTCTTGATAAAACTTTGATAAATTTACGAAATGTATTCTAATAATTTCATTACTTAATTTAAAAAAAAATCTTTTTAGAAATTTTTCTAGAAATAGGAAAATAGTTCTAGAAAGTGATATGTAAATAAGAAAGTATGAATTATAAATCTACCACATTTTTTATCCTTGTGATAGATTTCTGTCTTTGAATATTTTTGAAGTTGAGATTTTAATTCAAAAATTGTGTTTTAGAGAAACTTTTAAGTTTTGAATTTCCTTTTAGTCTATAATGTAAAATTTAATTAATTTTACGTTCAAGACCAACTTTATCTGAAATTTAACTGACCTACAGAGCAAAGTTTATCATCCTTATCATACAACCTAAATTCTACTGTAATTAAAGTGATTGTGATGTCACTTGTAGAAACTTGAAAATGTGTTATTCTGTTGAGTTAGTAAGGTTTCAAATGCTTATCTGCTGCTATTAATGAAGTTGAAAACAAAATTTCATATTATTTCCTGGATTTCAATTTTAAACACTGAAATTTTGGTTTTGGAATTCACTAAAACTAATAAACCTATTTCTGGCTTTACTTTTAAGAATAAATGCCATTGAGAATATATACTTGAAAAAAATATGAAAGAATATTTATATAAAAGTAGTGCAGAAAATTGAAAGTATAGATTTTGCATTTTGTGCACAAGAAAGATAAACTACTAGACTCACACTATCAAAATGGGAGAAATCACAATCAAAACAATGTAGATCGGAATAAATATTTATAATTCAAAAATTAGACTTTTCTCAGAATAAGCCAATAGATTGCTAACTTTTCGTTTGTGATCAAGCTAATCATTAAGGAATTATGACTGCCTTTTTTAGTGAAAACACTCTTGCTTTTTCTACTTTAAGCATTAATGACCTCACTCAGACATATTTAATAATAAATTAACTTTGTCTGGACAAAAGATAAAACCTTATGTAATAGATATAGCGAATCATAGTTTACCTAAAACTTTGATGAAATATTCGTTGATCAAGATCCATTTTTTTCATTAAATATTGATGAAACTATGAACATAAAATAATAAATGCTATGGTTAAAGTTTTTGATGAATAGAGTATATTGATTGCTACACATTTAGGTTTTATAAGAAAAAAATTATCAATTGCAAAAAATATGTCTATAAAAATAAAGAAATTTTAAATAAAGGTCAGTATTTATAAAGTAATAAGCTGTTTATCTGATATTTAGCAAAATGTGTGCATTAAAAATAATGCAGAAAAAATCTTTTAATACAAGTAAAGATTTTGAAGTAGATAGTGAATATAGTTCACAAACTGCATAGTTCTTTAAAATTTTGTCTTGAATTTTTAAGGAGGAACTAATTGGAAAGTTTATCATGATATCAATGAACTGCAGATACCAGGTGCACTTCTTTCAAACAACTTTTGAATTTTCAAGCAAATCAATTTACCTAGACTGATTAAAAATAGATTTTTACAAACGCTTCTTGTGGAAAACTTTTCATAAATTAAATTATGCATATATAGTTTACTTGAGTAAAAAATGCAATATCTAGGCAAAAAAAAAAAAAAAAAATTAACATTTAGTCTTGGAAAAATGGTATTTCAATATGTTATCAACTGGAGAAGAATAATCTCTTTTTTTTACTTCTATAGTTATTCTACTATATTTTAATAAATTAATGAAATTTCACCAGAACAAAATTCTTATTCTATTATTCTGAATTATATGATTTCGTTAAAGTTTTCTCTTTTATACATACATACCTAAATTTTTGATATAACCTTTATTTGGTGTAACAAGTGTCCCTTAAAAAGCCTGTATAAACATATAGAAATAGATATATGCATCTTGCTAATAATTTCTAATAAAATACTGTAGATTTAAGGAAAATCAAATTATTTGTGGATAAAATTACTATACAAATCTCTCTGCATAACTTATCAGGAAACAGCAAATTTTATTAAAAATAACTTACCTCTAAATGATAAAATATTTGATTGACTTATTTATTTTTTTACATTAGTTTCAAAATGTAGAATGAACACACAAGCTTATTAGCTTTTAAGCATTTAGCTCATTTCTTACTTTTTTCTATGATCTCTGGACTATTTATTGTAGTTAGAGTAAATATTGGAGGTAAAATGATAAATGAAGTGGATAGTGTTAAAATATAACAATGGGGATAGAACAAACAATTGATTTAAATTGGGTCTTATATCTTAAAAATAACCAAAATATATATAAAGTGTTCCAAAATATAAATTTTTAACTGTTTTAATAAAATCTATGACAGCATTTTCAGAACTATTAGTTGACAATTCTTTCAATATTATGGACCAGATAGCTTAATTTTTTTTAATTGTGTAAAAATTTTGTGATTTCATAACTATTGAAGCATATCAACACATATCTGGATGATTAAAGTATAATCGATAAATTAAATTTAGGAATGTTTATAACAAATTCACTTTTAGATTTCTTAATTTTACATCTGTCCTTGCTAGATAATAGTCATAGACTTACTTCACACAAGGAATATTTAAGAAATTATAAATAAGTAATTTAATTAAGAAGAAAGTGTGAAACAACCTCTGCTTGTTAGGGGAAAAGAAAGCTTTAAAGGTATATTGAAGAACTATAAGAAAAAATTTATGAACTGAATAAAAAACATTGTTACCAAATTATAAGATTGATATTTTGAAGTGACATGTTTTTAAATTTATCTAAAAAAAATTAAAAATTTTAAAATTAAAAAAAATTTTAAGTAAAGAATAAAGATTCATTTGCAATAATAATTTTTTAAAGAAAAAGTCCGAATTTATTTCATTAGTAGCAATTAAATATTTATTACATATATAAATTAAAAAGTATGTATAAATTATAAAATATACCTCTAAAGTTTCTTTTTTAATTTTTAAAAGTTTTCAAAAAAAAAAAAAAAAAAAAGCCTTATAAAAATACAAGAAATAAAAAATGATATTTAATATATATTTGAAATAAAACTGCCATTAACTTCACTTAAAAAATTAATGAGTAAATAATCAACTACAGATATTGCTATATGTGAAATCATTTTATCTTCTTTAAAACAGAAAGTTTTACTATTTTTTTCTTTGAAATATTTGTTAGATATAAACTAGACTCAGGACAAAAGAAAGAAAAAAATTGAGTATTATTAATCTTTAATTTGAATTCCATTTAAAACTATTAAATATTTAATTCATAATTTTAATTAAAATATTTATATTGGTACCCAATATAATTTTTTCCTGAAACTATTTTTCTATGTCTCACCATTACAATTATGTTCATATATTCTAAACTTCATTTTTTAACCTTTATAATACATTTATAGAGTATTGCTGAAAGTTGAAATTTTATATTTGTTTTCAGTCAAGTCATATTTAAATTCAACTTCAATTTATAAGCTTTTTGTAATCAAGTTTAAAATTTCATATTTTTTATTTTAATATTTTCTCATGTGGAGGATTCAATTTAAAAATTTTTCAAGAATTGATTTATAGGATTCAAGTTTAGAATCAAGAAAAATTTCACTATTCATCTCATTTTATATATGTAAACCAATAACAAAACTATGTACTGTATATAATTTATAATTTGCAAAATGATAATATTATATATATATATATATATTCAATTTTTTAAATTTTCAATGATACTTAAATTTTAGTAGCTAAATCTTGTTAGAAAAATTATGATCAATTCTATTTTTATATGCACTGGTGGATTTTATATGAGCTGTTGATTCTACAGTCACAATATTTTATCTTTCTGTATTAATTGATTTTTTTTATCTGCTATACAGGCAAGAAGAAAAGACTGACATAAATTTTATTCTTGGACTGTTTGGTTTGTTTAATATACTCCTCTTAAGATTGAATTTAGAATAAAATTTCATAAGGGTGAAAAAAATTAGGACTACAGAATAGAGAAGTTTTTTCCTATTCATTAAATTGACCATGATATTTGTGTTTCATTCCTTTTTTCCATATATAAACCTCCTGTTATATTTTACATGTCAACACAATGTGTCTTTTTTTTTTTTTTTTTTTTTTTTTTTTTTTTTTTCTTTCTTTTTTTTTCCCCCTTAATTTTTTAAATACATTTATTTAAAAAATAGCAAATCAACTACATATTTCTAACACACAAAATATTCAAGCATAATGTTTAAATGATAATTATAATTTTTTTGAACTAAGCGAATGGACATATTTTTATATTTCTGATAAAGTTATTAGTTTAAATAATGAGTTTTTAAACTAATAACTTTATCAGAAATATAAAAATGTTTTTGAGCATTAGCCCAGCTAAATTTAACTTAATAAATCCTAAAAAGCAAGTTGTTTCTCAATCTCAAAATTTTAAACAAAAGACAGGGATCAGTGTGGAGTGGTTAAAAGTTACTTGATGGAAAATAATATAAATTAAATATAATGCACTTAAAACAATCAGCCTGAATAAATTATCTGAATAAAGGCCATAACAAAATTCAAATACATAATAATATAAGAATAGTTTACAAAAACTATTATGTTCTAGATTTTAAGGACATGAATTAGAAATATAATCCATTTTAAAAGCTTTATAAAAAAACATTTTTCTTTTTCGGATTGAGAAAACATCCATGTAGACATATCGATAATTTTAAACTAAAAATGAAATTTAAAAAATTTGATATGTATATAGAAATAAAACATTTCTGAAGAATTATAGTATAATCCATAATTTTGGCAAATGGTAGCAAAATCTTTATAATGTTATAACAGCTTAAAAGAACACAAAACGATTCAACAATATTAATACAGTATTATATAAAACACAGCTGCCTATTGAAATTTAAATAATTATTAACATTTGTTTTTCAATGTTTTTATTTTCAATCATGATTTTAACCAATTCTAAAATAAGATAAAAATCTAAAAATGAGAACAAGTGTAATAATATCATTTGACTTTACTATTGCATTTGTTAAAATAATTTTATAATCTTTAGTGTTTATAATTCATTTTCCATTTTATCTGAATCCTTCATAATACTCAGAACTGAATTTGATTTAATTAGAATACATTGAATACTTACAGAATGATACTTTTTATGCAATTAATCTTTCATCCATCTCTTAGAAAACATTTAAAATACATCTTTTAGTTTAATAAAATATATTTTGACAATATTAAATCGTATTCCAAATATAAAAAAAGATTAGAAGTATAACAAATGATCATACAATATTACGTTAGGATATAAATAGTGTACGAAAAACAGCACTTAAATAATCAGCAAATTCTATCAATGGGTTTAAATTTGATTTTAACTTACTATATACAGTAAAACTGAGATAATCAAGTTTATATATATATAGTAGTAGTAAAAAAAGTAATAAGATTTATTTTTTTTATTTTATTTTATTTATTTATTTATTTATTTATTTATTTTTTTTTTTTTTGCTTGTATTTCGAGATTGATTTCAAAGTTTATTTTACTTTCAATAGCATTTTTAGTTTTAAAACAAATATTGCAAAAAAATATCCATTTTTTCATCCTATGCAAAAATTTACCTTTACTAGCATGATCACGGAAGGTATGAATTTTTTGACAATACATTTTGCATGCAAGTGTATAACTTGTTTTCTTTAAATGCATTCAACATGTATCAAAAATGAAAATCTCTTTGATAAGCATGCATTCATTATATTGGCTTAATCCATTATCAACTATAACCTTATGCATGTTTTTTTAAATAGGCTCTTTTTTCCAGAATAATATAATTAATTTCACCTTTTCCCATTATTTGGATGCTTTCTATTACTTTTTCTAGCTGTATCTGCCAAATACGCAAAATAACTGAGTCTGTGATGTAATACTGTATGAATGTTTATGTATATAAAACATAATTAAAAATATCCTATGCGAAAAGTTTTTTTAAATTTACGATTAATTATACATATATACATAACATACATATATTTGGTAACTATATATATTGTGTATATATATATATATATATATAGCTACCCAAAATTACTTTCACACATTTATGAAATTTCCTTTATTCTGGTATTCAGTTATTTTGAAATTTTAAGCAGTATAATGTTTTCAAGCTTGAAAATGTTAAAAGACAGGAATTTTTTTAGTGGATTTTAAAATCAAACTAAATGTTTGCTTACCTTTATCAAACACAAATTTTTATATTACAAAAATTCATATTTTAGTTTACTATTTTTTCATAAAAATATTCAAGTACTGTTAGCAATTTTTATGTTTGCCGAATTTTTCCAAGCACCTTCTTTAATAGCATAAAAAAGTTTATTTTTGTTTTCCATAATCATCACATTGTAGTTATTCAGCAAGTAATAGTCCCTGGGTTCCTTCTTAGTAGTCATTTTGGTTTTTTGTATATCATTTATTAACTACTGGCAAGCAGTTTTGGTTAAGAAAACGCTATTTTTTGCAGTGTATAGACCATGGGTTCCCAAACTTTTTTTTCAAGTGGACCACTTTTAAAGTTTTACTATTTTCAGTAGACTCCCTGCTGCTGCCTTTCTACTGTATTCCCAAAACTCCTTAAAAATATTACCCTAAATTGGGAGTGTTAAGAAAAAAAAAAGTAGAACATTTACTTGTGTCCTATTTATTAAAATAATACTTGTGGTTATACAAAATTATAATCATTATTATAAACAATCAATAATTGACAAAAAAGTCAACAATGAACTCTGAAACGTAAATCAACAATAAAAGATAGCCATACTTTTAATGAGACGGCACACGGGCGGCATTTTACAAGTCTAGACATGTGGTGTACATTTGTACTATTATCTATTGTTCTATTCAATTCTTTGTTTGAACTGAATCTCGAATATTTTTGAGTGCCTACCTAGTGAATGATGCTATACCTGCTTATGTTGATAGGTATATCCAAGTCAAAATGTTTGTTCTTAATTATGAAAAACCAGAAAATTTTTGGTGGACCGCCACTTGTGAACCCCTGTTTTCTTTTCACATCTAGGTGGACCCAGTGTGGTCTCCTGTTGACCCCTGGGGGTCCACCTGGACCGCTTTGGGAACCTATGGTATAGACCATGACTCCATCTCTAATAAAACAGCTTTCTCTTCATTTTTCATGCAGCAAATTAGTTTTTGTTGAACAAATTTAAATAAAATAATTTATTTTGACAGTCTTGTATAAACCACAAAAAGCAACTGACAAATACTGTGCTTGAGGCATAACATGTCGTGTCTTGCAACGAGATATTCCAAACAAACCAAATATGTATTTTATATTTTGCCTTTTTCTCATTTAGTATTGTATAGAATGCCTAGGGAATGTTTGAAATATCATACATTGTAGTTTTAGGTATTATATACAATGCTTAGGCATTCTATAGAATTCCAGATTTCATACTTTGCGGGTAACATATATATTACATTTAAGAATAGTTATTTTAATTAACAATGATAATAAATTATTTTAAAAATAATCTTTCATACATGTAATAATATTGGGCTTTGAAATGCCAAAAAACATTCTTTAATTATTTTAATATGCATGCAATGAAGATATTTCATCAGATACAGAATTAATCAAAATGCTCGAAACATTAATATTAATATAAAGATAGCTTATGAAAATTTTCAGGCAAATTTTTTAGTTCTGTTAATTTATTTAAATTCAAAGCATAGATTAAATTAATCTGTAATTTCTTTTTTGACTTTTAAGCAACTGATTTTTTTTTATTATTGTTCAGTTTTAAGTAGAATTTTGTAAGCTACAAGCAGTTTGACATCAAATTATAAAAAATACCAACAAATTTAGTATTCAGACAATTATCCTAATTAGTAAATCACCTAATTAGTTAGACAATTATCCTAATTAGTAGTCAATTTGTGTGATCTTGAAGTTAAATTTACAATATATTAATATACTTGTGTACCTTGCAATTCTCATTGCCTTCTGTTTTCTGTAATGCATATATTTTTTATATAGTGAATCAACAAAGTGCAAACTATTATATGAATATCCTCCTAGTAAGAATTCAGAGCCTTATTTCAGATTCTAGCTCCCACTCATGTATAAAAAAAATTGTTAATGAATAATTTAGAGATGACGAATTGATTTGTTCTCTATTAAATTATGAAGACTTTTTTGCAAAAGTGAACTTTGCATATATATAGTAAGTATTTTTAATAACTAATAATAAATTCAATGTTAATTATGAATGATATCTTACCTTACTACCTACAAACAAGATAGAAAGAGAGCAACTATGGAATCAATCTATCTAACATAAAATAGTTCATAATTTTTTTTATATCAAGATATAACCTTTATTTCTCAACTGATATATTTTGCATCAGTTATGTAATGTTATTTTTGATTAAGAAGCAGAAATTTTTATTGTTAAGTAGATGAATGAAACAAAATCATTTTTATTTTTTCTTGTGTACTAAGTTATAAAAATAATTGTTGTTCATAATAAATATTTTCTAATTTGTAAACATAACAATTGTATAATTCGTAAAGGTAGATATTGTTTATAACAAATCAAATTTTCAAACAAAATTAAAGCAATAATTAATGTTTGTTATAAAGCAATTCATAACAAACAAGTAAAACTTATTTCTAATTATACTTATTGTAAGTTCTATAACTAAGCATTCATTAAATTAATATAAAAATTTACAATAAAAAAATGTTGTAAATGTATATTAAATATTTTTATAACAGAAACTTTCATACTTACTGTGAACATATTATAAAGTTATGAATAAAGAAAAGCAAAACTTATTATCATAGTCTTAATCATATTTCTTTTCATATATTATGTTGAAAGAATCCAATATTATAATGTGAGTACAAAAACATTTTCATTTTAAATATTTTAAAAAATTTTACTTCATTTTTAATATTTTAAAAAAATATACTTTTTTAAATTAAATAGAATTAATCAATTACCTAATTAAAACTTTATGATTAATCAAATATCTTTTTTGGAATTAAAATAGATCTAAAACATAATAAAATAGTTTATTTAAATAAATAAATGTTCTTTTTCAAAATAATCACATGAAGATTAAAAATTCCTCATTATGAATTATAGGTTTACAAATAAAGCATAACTTACCGCTGGTAAGAAGACAGACTTGGTATGTTTTGGTATATCTTTACCAAGTTTTCTTGCCTAGAAATTGTAAACAATGTTACATACAATGATAGAAATAATGGATACAATATAAACTATAAATACAATTAAGTATCTTTTAGCATGTAAGTATAATCTCAAGATATTACTAACCAAAATTAAATGTTGATGAGCTACAGTAGCAAGATCAAATGTAACATCATGCAAGTTACTTATTTCACCATGAAGTATTGCTTCTTGTGATAATTTATGCTGAAAATAAATTTTAAAATTTAACTAATTATTTTACAAAAGTCTTCTAAAGTCAAAATTTATACATAAAGTAACATTGTTACAGATTTAATTTATAAAACAGTTTATATTATAAAGAAATAAATATTTAATACATAATGCCATAAAACATGCTTTAAAGAACAGAATCCAGACGTAAATAAATATCCACTTTAGAATTCCAATCAAAGATAAATACCAAATTAGTTATTTATCAAAAGCTTATTTTTGAATAATGCAATGATGAATGGTTTTAATGAAATAAATATGTGACTATCAATATTATAAGAGAAATGGTCATTATTAAAAGATATTTTAATATTAATCTTGAATAATTAATAATAAGGCTTTTATCTTTTTAGACATAAATTATTTACTATTTTACAAATAAATAAAAAAAGAAAATATCAAAAGAACAATAATATTTTTACAGTATTGTTGAATGACAATATAAATTAAAATTATGAATGGTGAAGTAATTAAGAAATAAGGACTTGCATGCAGAATACAGAAAAAATTTTTACACAAAGTTCTAATGTAATTAAGATTTAAATGAGTTTTAACAGTGTAAATAATTCAAAAATAATATTGATTCTTTTTCATCATATTTTGCACATACAATATCAATTAATATTAATAGGAAATAAAATTAAGTTTTTCAAATAAATAATATGTAACATGAAAAAAATTTCTGCACTGTCTAGTTATTTTCACTGACATTCATTGAATAAGAATAAATTTCCATGGAAATTTTTTATAAAATAAATTTAATTTTAAAATTTTTAAAATGATAGCACAATTTTTTCAGAAAAATGTGTACTTAAATAATATTATTTATAATTATAAAAATATAATACATCAGCATGTAATAATATTTTTTATGAATAACTTTTACATTAATAAAAATCATACTTTGCTCATCAATTCCAAGGGTAAGTAAAGACGTCCCTTAGAAACATTAAATGGTATGCCTCTCAAAAAATTACAGATGCCTTGCGTTTTACCAATATGGCTTGCAACATGATCACATTGTAAATTTGAAACACCTAAACGATTTCAAAAAATTTATATAAGTTCAATAGCTAGTAAGCAGAAATAAAAAAAAATATATTTCTGTTTACTAGCAAAAATGTAAACAGAAATATATTTTTCATTAGAAACAGGATTATAACGTACTTTATTTTTAGAAAAATTACAAAATACTTCAGCAGCACTAATTTTAGATTGTATGACAGTACAAGTAAACAAAAAAAAAAATACATGACAACTTTGATGGGAGAAATCCCTGATAATTTTATTCAAATCTATATTATTCTGAATTTCAAGCTAGATTCTAAGATTTATAAATACAGTAAAACTGATCACATTCAATAAAAACATGAAAGTCTGAGGTACTGAATAAATTACAATCACATCACTTTTGATATATATTATCTTTATATATAAAAAGTTATATCAAAACAATTAATAATTATAATGAATTGAAAAAAAAATTATGAATTAAGTAACTTAAAAAAATAAATGATACTACTTTCATAAAAATAAAAAGTAACAGGTAGTATTTTATCATATTAACTAAGTTATACATTCATGCAAATTCATAATATCTTCATTTATGAAATTTTATAATTTCATGAAAAACATAAAATATGTCTCCTTCCATGCTTTTTGCTTAAATTATAAATAACAAGTCAAAAAGCAAAATCCTTTTTTGACAGGCATAAAATAATATATTAGGCTTTTTCCGTATAAGGTGACCAAGACAATAATATTTATTTTAAAGCCTTCTTTCCAAAATCTTGAAAATTAAAATATGTATACAGAGAGATACATTATAGTTAAAAAAAAAAAAAAAAAAAAAAAAAAGAATTGCAATAAAGTGGTTTTAAGGAATTATAAAACAGAAACTTTTGGTTAATGAAAGAAATTTCCATTCAATTATAAAGCTTTCATATTGGATTAAATTATTTATTTTATGCAAGAATTGCAATAAAGTGGTTTTAAGGAATTATAAAACAGAAACTTTTGGTTAATGAAAGAAATTTCCATTCAATTATAAAGCTTTCATATTGGATTAAATTATTTATTTTATGCAACTTTAGACCTATAAGCAAAAAAGCCTGTAAACCTGTAGGTA
This sequence comes from Latrodectus elegans, assembly GCA_030067965.1. Lineage (NCBI taxonomy): Eukaryota > Metazoa > Arthropoda > Arachnida > Araneae > Theridiidae > Latrodectus > Latrodectus elegans. The sequence continues at coordinate 29,262,198 of CM057814.1, forward strand.
AAAAGTGACATCACAATAAAATAAACCAATATTTTACTCCTACATTTACTTTTTTACTTAATATAAAGTGAAATAAACATAAAAATATAATAACTTAAATTGCAATATAAGATTAATTAAACTTAGATACATAAAAATTGCATACTAGTGGGAAAATATTTTATTATGCTATTGTGTTGTAAATACACAAAGAAAGGAAATTTTTACAAATTTTTTAAAATGTTTTAAATTAAAAAATGCAAGCAATAATATTCAACTTGTATGATCTAAATCATCAAGCATATAAAATTTTAATCAAGGCAAAGTGGGCTATAGCAGCCCATTTATAGCCTAAAAAAATTTTCCAAAAAAAAATCCCTTTGATTTTTTTATTCAATAACATAAGGAAATATAACTAGCTTCAGAATTTTATTTTTCAAATTTAATATAAAATAACTCATAAAATTGTAATTTTGTATAGTGGAAATCATATTTATTTTGTAACTATCTTTATTTTCATTATATTACTATAAAAGGGCAAACTGAAAATAAAATTAGAGTTCATTCTTAACTAAGAAATATTATATAATATTTTTAAGTATAAAAAGTTTCTTTACTCAAAAATCAAATAAAAATACTTTAAATTTGACGTTTGTAAGAAAAAATAATAAGATAAATTATATGAGTTAAGATTTTAATTTAAGTAAATATCAAAATTTTTGCATTCTTGTTAATACAAGTGCTATATTTGCTGAAATTTTGACTAACATATTTTAAAGCAGTTTAAAGAAATAATGTAGCTAATGTTATCACATAAGTTGAATTTTTTGTTAATTTTTATTTTTAACAATGCTTTTTCATATTTATATTAAAGTAAAAGCTTAAATAATGCTTTAAAATTCTCTATCAGCATTTAAGTGCATATTAAAATATCAAAACAAGTCAATTTTGCATGTATTGACAAATTTTATCATTTTTCTTATACTAGAAAAAAAAATTACTTTTCCAATTGCAGAAGCAAAATATTTTAATTAATTAAATTTGATTAAATAAATTAATGAAAATATATTTTTAGAATCTAATTTTTTTATAAATTAAAATTTATTAATGTTCTATATTGATATATGTCTCTATAAGAAATTAAATATATAAAAAATATAAATTAAAACTAATTATCACTACAATATCTATTTTGATTATACAGTACTCAAATATAAATATGAAATCACTAATACTATATATATATATATATATATATATATATATATATATATATATATATATATATATATATATATATATATATATATATATATATATATAATTAAGTAAAATTATAAAAAATGATATTAAAATTACATATAAAATCCGACGCTATTTAAACAGTTATATTTTTTTATAATAACCCACAATGAAAAAATATTTTTAAAAAGATCATTTGTAAATTCTGCACAAAAAGTGCATTAAAAAGTTAAATGATAGGAAAGTATACTTTTAAATTTGAGGTATAAGTATTAAAATAATTAGAGACTAAATTGCTTTCAATGAGCATTTATATGCTGTGGTCAAAACTTTTAAAATAAAATTAGTCATAACATTAAAAATACTTAAAATGGAAAAATTTTATGATGACCAATGCATTAACTCATCATCATTCATGGTGCACCAGCCCAGGATGGGTCAAGGCCTTCTGAACAAGTTTCTTCCAGTCACCTCTATTGGCAACCAAACTCCTCCAATTTTTTGTTCCAAGGACCCTACAATCTTCTTTGACTACAACCACCCATCTCAGTTTTGGTCTTCCTATTCTTCTTATGCTAATAAGTTTTGCAAAAAAAAATCCTTAGTGTTTATTGTCTTTTATTCTAATAACGTGTCCAACCCATTTGAGATGGCTTACTTTAATGTGATGTACAATGTCTGGCTCCTTGTACATTTGATAGATTTCTGTGTTATATCTTTTGCACCAGAGAGACGCCGTTTTCCTTCATACCTCTAAAGATACTTCTCAAAATGCTGTGTTCAAATAGGCCCAACAACCTCTCCTCTCTTACAGTCAAAGTCCAAGTTTACGAGGCATGGGTCAAAATGATAAGCGATCTATAGATCTGTAACTTAGTTTTTCATGAATGTCTTAGGCCAAAAAAGGCTTTGTTAGCTGCAGTTAAACGTCTGCTTACTTCTGGGAGAATGTCATTATTTTTGTTAACCACTGAGACAAGATAGATAAATTCATCAACTGTTTCAAATTTATAATCACCAATGAGTAGATGAATTTGGGTAAATTGGGTCCTACTTACAGGGAAATATTTAGTTTTAACCTAACTAACAACAAGCCCTGCTGGTCTGGCCTCTCTCTAAATAGCCTCAAAGGCTTCCATTAAGTATTTTTTACTTCTGGCAACCAGTGCAAAGTCGTCTGCAAACGCCAACATTTGAACAGATTTTCCAAAGATACTGCCCCTGGTATTGATACCAGATTTCCTGGTGACTCTTTCAAGAACAATTTTAAACAAAAGACAAGAAAGAGCATCCCCCTATCTCACTCCCTTATCAACAAGAAAGTCTCTAGAGAATTGTCCCTGGATCAGGACCCAACAGGAAGTCGAGTTGAGGGTCATTTTTAGCAAATTAACCAATTTTAACTGAATACCAAAAACAAGCATAGCCTTAAATAATTCATTGCAGTCTGTAGAATCGTATGCCACCTTGTAATCAATGAACAAAATATGTAAATCAATATCAAATTCATGACACTTCTCCATAATTTGTCTAAGACCAAATATATGGTCCACTGTGGATTTGCCAGTACAGAATCCAAACTGATAGTTGCCCACAATATTATCTACATACGGATATTGTACGGGACAAAGTCTCTTGTACAATATCTCGGAAAGAACTTTGTAGAAAATGCACAATAAGCTTATTCCTCTATAGTTTTCACATGCTAAAGGATCGCCCTTTTTGAAAATTGGACAAAGCAAGATTGTAAGCCAATCATTTGGCATCTTCTCGAATATCCAAACATACTGGATTAATCCATGTAGGAGTTCTAACTCCTTTGGCCCTCCTTTTTTTACAAGTTCTGCCTGTATAATATCTATTCCAGGCGCTTTATTGTTTTTGAACTCTTTTATAGCAAGCAATGCTTCCTGCATAGTTAGAAGATCCAGCTCCAAAGGTCCATTTATGATTTCCTCCTGTGTAATTGCAGGATCAACAGTATAATCATTAATCTTTAGCAGGTCTTCAAAATGCTCAACCCATCTCTCCAAAATTTCAGAGCCTTCACTAAGGATAACACCAGCCTTATTTCTACAATAGTTGATTTTAGGTTTAAAGTCTCTTCGACAATAACTGTCCTCTTGAAAGAATGCACAGCATTCATTGGTCATCTTGAGATGTTCCCCATCCTTGAATCTATCTTCCTCAAATGCCCTTTTCTTAGCCCTGAAAACTTTTTTCTCATATCTTCATGTCTTATGGTACTCCTCCAACAAACCCCTAGCATTAACTACACTCATAAAAGAACAAATAATTGAAAAAGAGGAAATTTTATTTTTCAAAAGACAAGTGATATAATTGTATACATATGATCAAAATAAGTAAATATGACAAATCAAAGAAAATATACAATAAATTTTAATCATTATTGCCACAAAAAGATAAATAATTTTTAATGTCAGTTTTCAAATTTTTCTGTTATAATAACTTTAATTATAATAACTTTAAAGGTGGAATAATTTACTGTAGGAATCCCTTATTGGCCAAAAATTATAATTTTGATAAGTCTTTCACTTTACTAATTCAAGGGAATAGAGATACTTTTTAAAAATAAAGTTATAAGTTTGTATTCTAAATTGTTTAAAATTTTTACATAAGTTAAGAATGTATAGCGCTTTACAAGTGATTATTAAAAAGAAAAATTTAGAAACAAAGAATTTCACTAAGCAAATACACTAAAATAAATATATATTTATTACTTAGATATTGAAATAATTTTCAAAAGAAAAATTTTCAATTAAAATATTTTATCATTACACAAACAATCGAAATAAATTAATCATATATAAATACATAAAAGGAACTTTTCTGTAAAAAAAAAACATGGAATTTGCAAGCATCCTCAATAAATGAAAAAATTAAAACAATGTAATTACATGAAAAAAAGCTACTTAAACATAAGACAGATTTTTATAAATTATAAAAAATTAGGAATTAAAATTTAATAATTAAAATTAAGAGAAATAAAATTAAGAGCATATATATATATATATATATATATATATATTTTAAAATTGAAATCAAATATTTACTTCAAATGTATACAATTTAAAAATCCAAACTATTAGTTTTCAAATATAAAATAGGTTTTGGGAAAATAAATTATATAATTAAATATAGAACAAAATTTTAATGTCAAATCTTTCCTAACTGAAAAAATAAATTCAATATAACTTTTTGAAGAGAGAACAATGATAAAATTCACCTACAGAATAAATATATAAAAATTTAAAAAAGAAAAAAGTACCTAATGCTTCTAAGATTAAAACATAAATTGGAGTAACTGTATCATCACAATAATTTTCTAGATCTTTTATTGAGAGAAATGGCTTATCATTTAAAAGAGATTCCTATAAGAAATAAAAGGCAAAATAAAATACAATAAAGTGACTGATAATGTTTTAACTCATGAAACTATATAAACTAAAGTATACTATTTTAACTATATGACTTAAAAACTAGACTTCTTAATTTTATTTATAAGGGAATAACTTACTCGAGAATTTATTAAACGAAGAAACCAACTTTTAGACAACTTTAAATTTTTCAACAACTGAAAAAAATACACCAAAAAGTATTAAAAATTTACCAGTTTCCATAAATATATCAATATATAGTTATAAATTTCAAATGATAAAAATAGTAAATGATTTTTAAGAATTTATATTTTCAGTAAAATATTCAGCAAAGTAGAACAAAATGAAAAAAGGTTTAGTCATATTCAGTTTTTAACTTTTTTAACAATTACAATAATTTATGCAAATAAAAATTCTTTCCTATCAATTTAAAGCTATTAGATCATTATTTTCAATAATATAATTTAAAATATTTGAAAAAATTAATAAACGTTTATCATTTATATTTATTATTTTATAATATATATATATATATATATACACACAAACAAGTTAAGTATTATTAAAATGGAAGTTTTTTGTAGTTTTAGAAGAAGGAAATTTATTGAAGTAAAAATGAAACCAAGCAATTGATGAGAATTTTCATTTAAAATAGGTCTTTTGTTTTTATAATAGACTTCACTTGCATATAAAAAACATTAAAATTAAAATGTCAATACAACTTCAACTCAGTTTATAAAACTATTTTGATAAATAAATTAAATAATGGTTTTTTAATACAAAGCATCCAAAAGAAGTTCCTATTATGTCATAAAAATTTACATATAAATAAAAAAAGAAGAATATTTTCTTACATTAATGCAAGTTTAGAATTAATGATCATTGATTTCATAAAAAATAACAACAAGGCAGTTTAAAAACTAAGAGTAACAAATAAATCATTCTAAATCTAAAAAATGCTTATTAACCATTTCATGCCTGTTTCACCTTTGTTTGAGACATATGCTCAGGATGAAGCAGAAGTGAAAGGAATTATACTATAGGACAGCAGTTCTGCTCCACTAGGCCTAACTTTAGAAGGAAAAAAATCCCAAATAATGAAGTTTAAGTTCTACTGCTATAATGTTTGGTAGCATGTGAGATGATTACAAAATTTGTCTTATAATGTTAAAACTATACTTTAATAATATTTTTCATTCAAATTATATGAAAATATACAAAAAAGTTTGCTTACCTTTAGAAAAAATTTTTGAAAGTTTGTTGAAAGATATTTAAATTATTTCAAAATTTTAAATGACAAAATACATTAATATACTTTCAAATTAATAAAAGAATATACAAGGCCTATATACAAAAAGGAATTACAAAATTTCAAATGAAGACTATCTGGCACAGAGAAACGTGATAGGACATCACGTTTCTCTGTGCTTCAAGGAGAAAATCTTGAAGCACAGAGAAACGTGAAGTTCTATATTGTATGATATGAAAGGATAAAATGTTTGTTGTGTTTTTCTAACTAATTGGTTCACTATCATATGAGTATATTCATGGTACGTACAGATTTCCAAGAATCAAATTCCAGGAGTTTTCCAGAAAGAAGATCAAAAATTTTCAGGAGATATCGAAATTCACGTTAAATAATTTTTTATTTTATTTTAAAAATTGTTCTTAACTAAACATGCATATAATTATGTATATGCAATATTTTCAATCAATTCTGCTAAAAATAAAAATAAATAATTACAAACATCAATAAGACTATTTTTATTTTATTGAAGGCTTTTGAAATTATTAATGATTTTAAAAGCCTTCAATGAATTTACAACTATAACAGAAAATTGTTTATTAATCAACATTCTGTACAATACTGAAATATACATTGCAGAAAATAATGAGTACTTTCAAAGTTTTTAGACATTTCCAATAGATTCAGATAGCAAAGATTCTTTTACAAACTTTTCAACAGTGCATGATAATCTCCAGCAATAAATGGAAACAATGGTTTATCAGTTTGATAAAATGTCAGAAAAGGTTCTACTTCCCAAGCAATAAATATAAAAAAATTACATTTAACAGAAAAAAAGTATATCTAAAAACACTTTTGCACAATATCATAAGTTTTGATTCCAGGATTAGGATTTTTTTATTTTGAACAAATGCCATAAATGTTTTACGATACAATAACATTTCAAACAATCTGTTAAAAACACTTACATTTCCTAACCATTGATGTTTTCAAAACTTTAAAAGAAATTTCCTGCCTGGGTCAAGGACATCAAAGTCATCCCTACAAACAGATGAATTCTTAAATAGTCTGTAAACTGCACTTGCTATTACCTCTACTTCTAGAAATGAAGAACATCCATACCGCAAGCGTTGTGTGGAATGGGTAGGCTGCAGCTTCCGACATTTACAATATTTGAATGATGTTCATTTTTTAAAAATTCAGTTATGTTAGTCAAAAAAGACCAGTTCATATTTAGGCTATCCATTGACAACTGGAGTAATCCACTTGTTCCCAATTATAAGCACTTCTCATTCATTTTCTCAAACAAAATTACCTAAAAAATCGGATAAGTAATACTGTGTTTTAACTGTATCATTATCCCAAAATCTTACATGGCAGTCCAATTGTTTTGTCTACAGATGATTATTTAAGCTTTCATCACAAAAAGCACATAATTAGAAACATTCTTAACTTTTTCTTTCAATAAATTGGAAAATTAAGGTGCAATTCTAAAAACTGTTAAATAAGCACACTTTATTTCAGCCCAACTGAATTGCTTTGCAATAGCACTGTTCTGGAAACATTGCTTGAAAGAGGCAATTTATATTGTTACAAGAACTGTAGCACAATCCACTATTTAAAATTAAAAGGCCCATAGAATTTCAGACTTTAAAACTTCTTTTGAAAAAACAAATAAATCAAAAATTCCAGAGCATGATTTGGGTTCACATTCTTTAACAGGATCAGCAGAAGTGAAAAAAAAACTTTTAAATGAGTTGATTTTTTAGCAGATATAGCTTGTTCTAACAAATATATATGCTTTTTCTCTTTTATTTGGGATTTGATTGCCGACTCACTAATATTTTAAATATAGAAGTCTCTTTTGTAAAACAGACGATACATGTGTTATTAAACCACGCAAAAACGAATCTTTGTATGGCTTTTCCAGAGTCCACTAGTCATTGAAAAGACATAATTCACCAGGCATATTAAACAATTTACATTTTGGTCTTTATTTCATTAATAAACAAATTTATCTAGATTCAATTAAATTATATGCAATTTTCATAAAGGAAAACATGAAAAGTATGTTTCAACTCAAAAACTTTATATTTAATTATCAATATTCAAAGAATTTATACAATCTAAGGACAAACGCAGCAAATAAAAAAAGAATCAATTAAAATTGCCTGTTATATTGAGTTGTTTGGAAAGTCATTTCGTTTTTCATGAAAATGAAAAACGTGCAGCAAATAAATGTTGCATTGCATTGCACATTGTGTATTCTAGTCCAACAGCTTTTACCATCTTTCTGGTAGTAGCACAATTCCACAGTCATAAAGTGGTTGGTTTTTACTAGCAAAAAGCTTATCTGTGTAGGAAAAACCAAATTACTTTCCGAACAACCCAATAATTGTGCAACATATTGATTTTGTTTAGAGATTACTTCACTTCACTTTACATAAATCTACTAATTAATAAATCTAAATACTACTAATCCGAATTATGAAATTATTGTAGCTGAACTAGATCTTGAAAAGATTAATTCAAATCAACAGTTAAGAATACAAAATTTAATATTGATTGCACTGCTATCTAATGGCAATATTAAAAACTAATACTAAATTAAGTTTTCTGACAATTTTATTAAAAATTTTAAAATATTAAAACAAAAAATTCAAAAAATTATAATATTTTCTAGAAAAAATAAATGCATTAAGGTAAGAAAAATTCCAGGAGTAATTCATAATTTTCCAGGAGTCATGTCAAAATTTCGGGAGTTTCAAGGGCCCTTAAAAACTTTTTTGGAATTTATGGAGTTTCTAGAAGTTGTGTGAACCCTGTATATTTATACTAAATAAATAATATTTCCTCACCATAATCCGAAGGCTTTCTGAAATAACAAGAAAAGTTCACAAAATATATCCAAAAGCAAAAAAATGACACTAAAACCCTATAAGACTATACAGTAGTGAAAACAAAAAAGTGCTCGGAGAACTATCAGAAGCGAGAATCACATAGAAATTTAAAAAGGCAAGCTGTTTGTTTACGTTATGATATCCTCCATTCTAGAACAATGGTTTTCAACCTTTTCTTAGCTATAGCACTCTTTTTAACAATTTTAAAATTTAGTGACACACACACAAAAAAAAGATAAATATATCAGTTGTTTATTTACTTATAATACATTGAGTAAAATAGTTTATAATAATAATTTTGAATGTAAAATAAAATAATATAATATATACAAAGATAACAATATGTTTATCACTTTACTCTTAATGAAAAAAAAAGCATCATAGTTTTTAAAATATACATTTATAAAATTTAGTGACATACTTTAAAAATTTCGTGACACACTACAGTGCTGCACCATAGTGTTTAAGAATCACTGCTCTAGAAAAACCTTAAACTCATAAGTAACCCTACAACTGGCTCAAAGTTCACAAATGACATGGAATCAGATTGGCTTTTGTTAAAGAAAATAAAAAAAAAAAAGATGATCTAACTGAATGCATTACATTTAAAATATTAATTTTAAAAATTAGAGAAAACGCTTGGTAGAGACATTTTCTGATAAAACAAAATATGAAACAAGTTGTGTTACACACAATTTATTTCATAAAAAATTTCAACATAGGGTTTTAAATAAAATTTTAAAAGAATGTTTCCCTTTATTATGTTAAACTTACTTTATAGTAAAATCATTTATGTAATTCAGACTTACTTTTGCCAATTCTAATGTAATAGGTTGCTCAGGAGGATTACCCTGAAAGGTATATATAGATAAAAGTAAATGAAAATCAAAAATACATAATAAATGTTTAATAAAATTAAATTTTTCAATTAAAATGCTGTATATATTTTTTGATAAATTTCAAATATTTTGTCATGCAAGAATAAACTTTAATACATGTAAATTAAAACAATTATAACTCTATTGCTTTTCAAAAAATTAAAAGTTTTATTCATAAACAAATAAAATAAACTCACAGAAAATGTTTTATTTACTGCATCTTTCCAGAATTGCATTCTCATTTCACCAATTACTGATGTAGATACTAGATCTCTAACCTTTAAAAGATCCGATAAAAATTTAAATAATTTTCACAATTCATTCTTTCCAAAACTTTAATAAAATAACTAATTTTATTCACTTTTAACCAATAAAAACAGTTATCTACTACATAAAATAAATGAATGTATAAATATAATATTCAATATTAAAAAATGATAATTATTTTTCAAAAATAAAAATTTTCCAAATTAAAGAGATTAAAATTTAAATATCCTGGGGCCTGAGCAGCTACCAGGCATGTCAGCAGGTGGTGGACAGCCAAATGTCCTGTAGGAATGACAGAATAGACTTGAATACAGAATCAGAGGCCGTGAACCAGATCCCGAAAACCTGGTGTTAAGCGACCCATGTCTAGGGCTATTTGGCACTGTGGTAATGGTGTCTTAACGGAGCCACTAGTTGCCTGGGGAACTTCTAGAGCTTTTTTGCCTTGCCTAGTAACTCAGGTTATGTTGGGTGGACTATTGTATTACCTGAGCCTATTGTTATCTTATGGCTGAAAAGACAAAAGAACAAACAAATCTTTCTGCATTTGCAGGTGAAGCCTCTGAAGTAGACCTTGCTGAAAAAGACAAGGGAACCCAGAGGCAATCTAGTGAACGAGCAGCAATGAATCCCTCACAGGAAGTAGAAATGACCTCCAAGCCATCTTCTGGTGAGAGTCCGGAAGCTATCGCTAGTATAACTGACTCTCTGACCAGAATCAAGTTTAAAAAGAGACTTTCTGGTGCCCAGTAGAAGAAGCTGGTGAAGGAACGCAAAATTGCAGAGGGGATTTGGGTTAAAAAACCCAAATCAAACAAAGGCAAGAAGCATCCCACTAACTGGACGGACCAGAGCAAAGACGGAAAGGCTGCCAAGGGAGAAGGACCTGGGGGATTTACCTACAGGGCGGCTCTCAAAACAGTCAAGATGGCTGTGCTCATAGAGGGCCATCCAGAAAAACAGCTAACAGAGGAACAGGCCTCTGACCTGGAACACTTGTTAACTGAGAAAATAGGAAGGAACAAGGAGGATTTTGCCCCAGCCTTCCTATCTTGAGAATGGATCATCCTAACTTAAGAATGGAGCATTTATTGTCAACTGTGCAGATCTGGGGAACTCTAAGTGGCTGGAACAGACTGTCAGTGACATAAGCCCTTTGCAGGAAAAAATCTCTTGGTGGGTGAGGCAAGGAAACTTGTCAGAACCACCAAAATAATTGCAAAACTGCCAAAAATCTGCAGTAAACTGGAGCCTAAGAGGCCCTGAGGAAAATCGATGCACAGAACATTGGGGTCACTCCAACGGAGTGAAACATTCTTAACATAAAGAACGACCCATCTGGGCAGACCATTGTTCTTAGTGCACCCGAACTAGATGCTATGACACTTGGTGCAAGGGGATATAAATTTCATATCGGACTTCATCAAGTGTAGTCAAAAGTACTTGACAAACCTGCTCCTGCTGATGGGGGTGAAGGTAGTACAAGTGAACCTCCATTACAGTGGAAGTGGGGTACCACTAACCTCAGTAAGAAGTTTCTTGCAGGGGATATACACCTGGCCCTGATTCAAGAACCTTGGCTGGTTAGGGTGAGAATCAGTGGCCTCAAAGAAATTAAAGGTAAGCTTATCTATTGAACCAATAGTAACGCTAGAACTTGCATACTTTTACATAAAAACATTGAGGTTTTACCCTTCTCTGAATTTATCCTTAGGGACCTGACAGCTGTGAAAGTCAGACTCAACATAGAGGGAGGGGACAGAGAAATTGTTTTTGGCTCTATGTACCTGCCCTATAAAGAGAAGGCTCCACCTGACCATTATCTCTATAAGCATTCCAGGAGGAAATTCCAGGAGGATTTGACTGGGTTGGTTGAGCTCGGGAACAGACCTATTAGAGATAACTACAATCTAGAAATTACAGCAGATCTTCAGCACAGTAGTATTCTAGATTCTTATCATAACAATTGCCCTATTCGAACTAGAAGAGCTAAACTCCAATATCCTTGGTGGAATGACCCTCTAGCAGACGAAAGGGTAAATGTTAGGAAACTTTTTATTAAAGCTAAGAAAAATGGTGAATGGGAGAACTATAAAATGGTGCTCACTAATTATAATAAACTTGTTAGGAAAAGAAAAATTAACTCTTGGAGGAAGTTCAGAGAAGAGATAGATTCTATCTCCAAAGGAGCTAGACTCAAAAACTCCTCAAAAGTGATGAACCTATTTTGGTTGTCACCTTAAAGGACGAGGAGGGTAATTTTGCTGCTTCCAGGAAAGAGGTTATGGAAATTATGACCAAAACACACTTTCCAGGTGCTAGTGATGTTTATAGCAACAAAGGGGAGCACTGCATTGGCTCTTTGCAAAGAGTCAATAGCAATCAATGGACCATCGCTACAAATATCATTAACTACAACAATCTTAAATGGGCAATCTTTGAATTTAAACCTCTAAAAAGGCCAGGGCCTGATGGAATTATGCTCATTATGATCCAGAAGGCAGAAGAGGTTATCATATTAATACTAACTAGAATTTACAGAGCTAGCTTAGCACTGAGTTATATACTAAAGATATGGCAAAAGACCAGGATTGTTTTCATTCCTAAAGCTGGCAAGGACACCTATGACCAGGCCAAGACTTACAGACTTTTTTCATTCTTTCTTAAAATTATGGGGAAAATCATTGATCGGTATATTAGAGATTACTTGGGTAATAACAGTCCCTTGCATGCTCTGAGTTATATACAATTTGCCTATCAATCCGGCAAATCTATTGAAACTGCTTTACATCAGCTAGTTTCTAAGACTGAAACCACTCTGGATCAAAAAGAAATTGCCTTGGCAACTTTCTTTGATATCCAAGGTGCCTTTGATAACACTTCCCATCAATCCATCCTCAATGCACTTAGAGGGGATGGATTAATCAGACCCTGTGTACTTGGATTGAGGCCTTGATTTCAGATAGATGTATACAAATGAGCATCTTCGGTGAATCATTTGAAAAAAGACTGCTAGAGGTTGTCCTCAAGGAGGTGTTCTCTCACCATTACTTTGGAACCTAGTTTTATAAATAGCCTTATAAAATATTTAAATGATAGGGAACTATACACAAGGATATGCTGATGATATTGTCATCCTTATTCTTTGTAAAGATTTTGATATAACTTGTCATCTCATGCAGGATGCTCTAAGTTTTGTAGGTCAATGGTGCATGGATACTTGTACCTTTTACACGCAAAAGGAAACGGGAGGGTTTTTTAATACCAAGACTTTTTGATGTTGAAATCAATGTGACTTCAAAGGTGAAGTATCTGGTCATTTATTTAGACTAAAAACTCACTTGGGATAAACACATTGATGATAGAATTAACCAAACAAAGAAAAGCATTATGATTTGTAGTCAAATGCTTGGTAAAAACTGAGGTTTGCCTCCAAAACTGATGTTTTGGATGCAAACCTCAGTTTTTACCAAGCAAGCTATTGTCGGCCCATTTTCACATATGCCTGTGTGATCTGGTGGCATAAGGTGAAACAGAAGACTGTGATTAACAGACTAGGAGGTCTACAAAGACTGGCCTGTCTCTGCATCACATGAGCAATGTCCACCGGGCCAACCAGAGCATTGGAAGTTACGTTCGATTTGACTCCCTTAGACATCTTCATCTGCAGCACTGCCAGAATGACTGCATACAAAATGAAGTTACAAAACCAATGGTACAACCACCCTGTTGCACAAGGGCACAGGGATATTACTAGGAAATTTCAAGATCTTACTTTCCTGATACCCTTGGACATCATGGAAAAGTCATAGATGTTTGAAAAGACATTTGAAATAGTTTTTCCAACTACAGACAAATGGTACAACAACATGCTTGAAACTAAAACAGGAGATCTAATCTGGTACACAAATGGATCACTGAAAAACAGCCTCTCAGGACTGGGAGTATGTGGCATGTCACCAAAAACTAGCTTATCTGTAAGCCTTGGGTGATACGCTATGGTCTTCCAGGCAGAAGTTTTGGCCATTATCCACTGTCTGCAACTAAATAAGAAGAAGGGCTACCTCAGTAAGCGGATTCTCATTTTTAGAGACAGTCAAGCCGCTTTAAAAGCGCTCAATTTTTTTTAAATAAAATCTAAAATGATTTTGGAATGCAGAAACCTTCTTACAGAGCTGGCAACTAGAAACAAGGTGATCCTTGTATGGGTGCCAGGGCACAAAGGTATAGAAAGTAATAAAAGGGCTGATGAACTTGCTAAACAAGGATCGTCTTTTGTTCCCATCGGTGCAGAACCTTTTTGTGGGATCAATTTGAAGACCACAAAAACCAATGTTCGTAGATGGGAAAAACAGAAGATGTATGAAGCTTGGCTCAACATTCCTTGTCAAACCCACACTAAAAGTATAATCTGTGGATCATCAACGAGGATTGCCTCTGAAATTCTAAGATGCTCTAGGCAGAAGATGCATTTAATCGTAGCTTTGTAACTGGGCACTACTATTTCAGAAAACATCTCCATAAAATGGGACTGTTTCAGGAAGACTCTATCTGCAGGAAATGTCATATGTAAGAGGAAACGTTTCTTAGGGTTATTAGGTTGTTTCGTAGGTTATTTTGACGTCAGCATATCATTTACGAATGTGAGACCCTTGTCCTCCCTAGATTAACTTCTTTAGGCATCATCCATACTAGAGAGCTACACCTAGACTCCATTAAAGGGTTATCGTACTTTATTAATAAAGTGGGTAACCCAAGCAACTGGAACAAAGAAACATTGGGTTTGGAGTTAACAGTACAAAATGCTGATAAAAACGGAGGTGCCCAATGACATACAAACCCAATGTAACAAATGACATACAAACAATTTTAAGAAGAAGAACATTTAAATATTAATGCTTAAAAACTTAATCTACAACATGAATAGAAACATAAAATTTTAAGTCATTGTTTTCCTTTCTTTTTTATAATAATAGTTTACATAAAATGTAATAATTGTTTCCATGAACGTACAACTGTGTATTGACAGTAAATAATATATTCAAAATAGTCTCAATTTTTAGAGCACCAAAACTTACATTGTTGCAACAAATAAGTCCATTACATAATAAGTCCAAACTGACACTTTAGCTAAATATTTTTTAAAAGGTTATAAAATTTAAAATTCACTTTTTTCCACAGTTTTTTACTCTGTACTGTAAAACAATTAATTTATTAAATCAAACCATTAGATTTTCCTCATCATAACACTATTTTAATTTGATTTGATCTTAAATATTATTATATTTTAACTTTGAACCACTAGTATGTTTCACATATTTGTCATTTCCTTTAACAAACATGCAAATAATAGATTGCTTTTATACGTATAATCAAATCTATGCAGTTATAAAAGCAAGATTTGACCTTGCCATTTGCATCCTACATAATAAAATTAATTTAATTTTCATATTTATATAAAAAAATTAATTAATTTTAATTTATATAAGTACACTGTATGTTATAGCATATTTTTTTTAACTTCAATATTCAATTGTTATAATAAGAAAGAACATTGAAGCTTTGTTGATTTTCACTGAAGACAAAGACCAAATTAGGCAGTTCATGTAGCAATGAAGGATGCAAATTTTAAATCTAAAAACAGAAATTATTACAGATGCAAATCCTTTAGATGAAAATTCTAAATAATAACTCATAACCATTATCTAAACTTAAATTCAGATTAACCTCTATTACACAAATTTATTTTATTTAAATTTCAATGACAACTTAATTATTAAAATTTCATTCATTAATTTTTCACATACTGTAACAATATACCTAATATTTGATACACTTTTAAACTGATAAATTAGTGAACAATATGTAAATGATAAATTTTAGTTTTTTAATATATCACTAGTTACATAAACAATTTAATGCAGTTATAATATTACTTCATTTATAGTAATTATCATATTATTTGTAAATTAATGATAAAACCTAGAAATTTTCAATCAACAAAAATATATTAAATAGAAGAAGAGAATATATAATAATTGCAAATAGTATTAGCAGAACCTCACAATAAAGATTGGCATTTAAACTTGCTATTACTAAAACTAATTATTTCAAAAATTAAACTTTAAGTTTAATAATGAACAGAAAGAAACTTAAAATATTATTTAGGATAAAATTAGTATATTTATGAAAAAAAATTATAATAGTAAAATTTAACTAACTATTATATAGAATAAAAACTTATTTAGAAATTAATTTTTATTAAAAATATGTATTTACCCAGTTCTGGTATTTTTTAAGATTATGTTTCAAGAATGTGATTTATTAGAAACTTGACTCCTAATAATTTTTAATAATATTAGCCTTATATCTTGTTTAATCTTTTTAAAAATGACTAACATAATTAAGAATACAGAATGTGTCTGTATGATGTAATCATTCTATAAAAGAAATCCTAGCGTTTATGTATGATTTGATCATAAAATGATCACTATAAACAAAGCACTATCATTGAAGAAAGTAAAAATTTCATTAATAAGTAAATTAACAAGAATTATAAAATCATTTGTTTTTGAGGAAATGAAAAGGAAAATAATATTTAATGTGAAATCATTTTAAATTTGGGAAATAAAATATGTTGAATTTTTCTTCAAATGTATTTTAATTAGAAATTTTCAGAGAAATATTTATAAGAACAAAAAAAATATGTTTTAAAAAATCCATCCATCATAAAAAAATTATTATATTTTTAAATTCATATCAAATAATTTTTATATATTTATATTATTTAAAAATATTTTTAATATGTATGTGTAATTCAAAATATGAATTTCATATATTAATATTTTTTTCTTACCTGTGATACTTCAGCATTAAATGCTCTGATAACAAATGATGCAGATCTAGCAGGTTCATGTAATAATAAGGAACATAAATAATTCTCATAATCATACTTTCTGCAAAAATGGAAATTTTGATTAATTAACAAATTTACAATTTTATACCTGATTTGCTATAAATATCTAATAAGCAAATGTATATAGTTACAAATGTAGATAAATATATAAATAGTATGTAATTTATATATAGCATAAATGAAACAAGATGTTATAATAACCAATTCAGCTTTAATTTGTCAACTATATAACCATCCATCAAAATATGGATTAAAGCATTGTAAGCATTTTTTTATTCCTTTGGTTAAGTTAAAACCATGATGTAAGTTATTATTTCATGAATTATCTTTTATGTAAAATGTGCAATATAAGAAAATTTATAAAAATACATAACAATATTTCATTAACTAACTAGTCTATTGTACAATATAAAAGATTTCTTCATACTAACTAGCACAGCAATTAATTATAATATAATGTAGTAAAACTCTGTTTATCACATGTTTTAAGCTCTGATTCAACAAAAAAATTAACACATTTACAATTATTTCTATTTTTTTGCTCTACAAATTTTAAAACTATCATTAGAATTGATGCTTTTAGGTATCCTAATTTCAACTATCAAAGTGATAATATCAGTCATTTCATGTCGTCATGGATTCAATGGGATCCAATATATATTTTATTTAGTTTGAGTTCCAAAAATTTCTCTCACATGTACAAAAAAGTTAAATTAAGAAAAATCATAATATTTAGGGAAAATAGAAAGAAAAGAAAAACTCATATTCAATCATACTTAAAAAATCTAATCATAAGATACTTCATCTGTAATTTTGACAGTTTTTTAGAGTATTTAGCAGAGGGGTTACTGTAATTATGCTGTCAACAGGAAGTTCATCACAATATATATATATATATATATATATATATATATATATATATATCCTGATCTTTTAGAAACTTGAAAAGTCCGAACTTCTGAATTTATAATCAGATTGCTGAGATATAAAGGGGCAAATTAAACAAATATACACTCTATGTTTCACAATGTGCAGGGTTTCTTGCTAAAACATGTCAACACTCTCTATTATTAATATTTAAAGATCTAAGGTCCTCTGCAGCTTTTTTTTAAAAATTCTTCTTCTTATTGATAGTTTTTTTATTTTTTTATTTTATTATTATAGAAAAACCTATTCCTTCATATGTGTTTTTAATAAATTTCCCTAGTTCCACAACAAGGTGATTTCTTTTATATTTTAAGAACTTAAATTTTGCTTCTTGACAACATATTTCTTAATGGTCATTAGAAGAATGTATAATAAAATCCTCTATGTAACCATAACAGATGATTTCATTCATTTGAATTATGGGAGAAATGTATGAACTAAATTTGTAATTAATTACACACAAACTAAATTTTTTAATTAAAAAATTTTAAATAATGTACATTATAAAATTTTAATGTTTATTTTCAAAAAAAATTTGATAAAGCATACTTTGAGCAATGTGAAAAGCATTTAAATCCTAAAGTATTCAAAGCTGGATTTCAAAATACAATGTCAAAGCATTTGATTAAATTTCTATACCATTAAGATTAAATTAGGTAATGATGGTCAATTCTAAAAAAATTGTGTTTATGCTCTTAATAAATATAGCTCGTACTGAGAAGAGGAGATTTATAGATTGAATAATTAAATTTTTATACTTACAACCATATTTTAATGTCATTTAACTCCATTTTAATTAATATATTTTCTAATAAAATATTTGCTATAAAAATAATAACTTAAGCTGTTTAAGATAAGAAGCATATAAATAAAATCATACAGTTATATATCTTGTACTGATCCCAACTGTAAAAGACGAAAAAGTTACTATAATACAGTAGTAAAATAAACTTGGGAAATTTTATTCTCACTTTTCAGAGAAATTGCCTAATTTAAAGAACTATAATATAAATCTTTTTTTAACAATTTACAATTTAACTTTTTTATATTTTAAATGTAAGATTAAATTCTATTTAAATAGAATCTTGATAACTTGAAAAAATTTAATCAAAACTTGAAAATAAATATACAGAATCAGATTTTGAGAAAAAAAGAATTCAATGTACTTGAACAAATTTCATTATTAAATAAATAAAATTTAATATAGAAGACAAAAATAGAAACTAACATCTTAAAATTGATTCACAATCTGTTCAGAGAAAATATAAATTTATATCCTTCCCTCTGATTTCTTTCTCGCGGACTGAAGCATAAAATCAACTCTAACATCATTTTTGATGATTTGAAAGCAAGCATATCTAAGTGTCACTTTACTTTTAATGTGTATAAAAACTATTTTTATAAAAATTTAGCTTTTTTCTGAGACTCAAATGCACATTTGTTTTATTAATAAAACTGTTGGTTTAATTGATATTAATATTAAATTCAAAATCTCAAATCATGAAATATTGAAACTAGCTAAATTAATAGATTTATCCAGGATATTAAATTAAATGAAGAACTTGGTAAGAAATTTATTATAATAGTCATTGAGTTCATGTAGCTAAAAATCTATAAGAATTCAAAAAATTTATGATGAATAAGAAAAAAATGTTTCTCATAACTTGAATAAAAAACCTCTATTTTTCAAAATTTTTGCTGAACATATTATGTTTTTTGTAATTGCTTTTATGTGGGTTAAAAGCATTATTAATTTTCATTAAATGGTCACATACATTTCTGTAATGAATACATCTAAAACTATTTTGAATATTTGCTTTTTTAAAAATTAGAATAAAAATATACGATTTTTATTGGATTACTTAATTATTTTTCCTATTACTTTGGATTTGTAATTATTTACCCGATGATCCTTTGCTTCACTTTGGGTAATATTTTTTTAACATCAATACTCATAAATTCTACAGGTGAGAAGTTTAATACCAATAAGACAGAAACTAAAAAAATATCAGGGCACTATCTACTTTTATATAAAATGTAATCACAAAGAAATTATTTAAACAAGTTCTAATTTTGAAAAATTTATTAACCTACACCTGTTTTTAAATTACAATCATGATATCTAGCTAGCTTCATTTGACTGATAACAATGTTAAGTATATACCTAGAGTCTTAAAGATCAGTTCTTTTATGTGGATTTTGCAAATTTTGTTCTGTCATATTATACAGGGTATTTCTCAGCAACTCCAACTAAATTGAGCAAATACTGTTAATAACTATAGATGGCAAAAAAAAACATATACATTTTTGAAAAGTTCTTTTTACACATATCATATTATATTCTTCTAGATACTCTATCCTTGATTTAATTCATTTAATTCAAGATTTCTATTATTTTTAATTAATAAAATATCTGTACATCTTTTCTGCATTTTACATTTTTATTAGTCATAAGTTGATTTTTTACCTTTTTCTGTCCAGTTATTTTCTAATCCTTTCATGATAAAGTAATTATAAACATTGACTTCTGAATTGACTTGTCAATACCATATCTTTATTTGATAAGAGTATTCACTCACATATTTGTTCTGATTTACTATTAAAATTTAATTTTCAGGGCACTATTTTTCTAAGTTTTGTCTCTCTCCAAATCTTTAAAGTCTTTTCTTTTAAATAAGTATGTGTCATGCAGCCATAAATTACTATTGGCTTAACAATTTCATTTTAGTTTCATCATTAAAAGATATTTTTATAAATTTATTTTGTATTTAAAATAACAATGACAGAAAATTTTTTACCCTATTCTATCAATATTAACTTCGTCAAAAAATCAAATCTATTTCATATTATTTTCCAAACCATTTCACAAGTACAAGTTATCTTAACAAAGTTTTATGATATGGCGTTAAGAACTTTCAGTTCCACATACAAGTAAAATATTTATAAAAAAAAATTTCAGAATAGCTTTCTTAAGTAATAATTTTTGAGCCAACCACCTAAATTAAAAGAGTAGTATTTTAATTTTTTTTTTATGGTGTGTTAAGAATTTGGTTTCCTAATACTAGTCTAATGCAACTAAGAAAGAAATTTTTCTGTTCAATTTTATTCCATTTTAATATTTATAACTTATGCTTCTTAATGAACTTTCACATTACTTATATGAATATTTACTATCACTTAAGCAAATAAGAGGTCCTCAAATTATATATTCTCTTTTAGCCAAAGAAACAATAATGGCAGGGAGAAATATTCTTATATAATTTTTTTAGAAAAAACCAGAAATTATGTAATGAATAATTTGAAATCAATGACATAAGTTTTTGATATACATAATGTTAATACCAATTGATCACTGTAACATGTCAAAATTAGATGTTGTTTACTCTACAAGAATTTTACCTTGATTCCTATTTAAATCCATTCTATCATAGACACTGATAAACCTAAGAATAAAAGCTCTAATCAATTAGCAAGAGTGAAAATTCTGAGAAAGTTTAAACTAACCTTAAAAATTCTACAGTATTTATTTTTATAATGGTACCTATACCTGTTTTAAAATTAATATTTAAAAATACTTTTTTTACTGTTTAAGAAAAGGAAGAAAGTGATTCATTTTTTAATCATACACTGTTAAAAAAATTTTTTTTTTTTTTTTGTACTGTGCATATTTTATTTTTACTTTTAAGTAAGATGGATGGTATTAATTCTAGCACAGCTGTACATACAAAAGATGTATTAGCTTTCAGTTTGAATTTTTTGACAGATTTTATCATTTATTTTGGAAATTCACAATTTTTATTGCATCAGAATAATTGAGAATACTAAGGATATAAGTCTCTAATTATCAATCAGACTTATTTTACTTATTTAAGAAGAAACTATATTGTACCAATATTAGCTTGAAGATGTTCTTTGAGCTTCAAATTTTTAAAAAAATGCTCCGAAAAGATGATGTGGCACAGATGCCATATAATCCAGAATGACATATTTTGAATTTGCAGGATTTTTTTTTACTTATTTTCTTTATACCTCATTTTATTATGTCAGAGATATAGACACCAATAAGAACAAGGCAGAAAATTCTAATTTGGTAACTCTAGTATTTACGTTATCGTGTATGTCACAATATGTCATCATGGCAACATTTCTTCATCGCCAAAAAAATTCAGAATTTAGCATCCTGGATTATACTGCATCTATACCCATTATTTTTCTACTGGTCCTAAACCTTAGGATATAAAAGGATTTTAACATAATATTCACTTCTTTTCCTAGGAAAACCACTTTACAAGGAAAGACAAATTACCATAGAATGAGATAACATTTTACATCAAAATCATTTAGGCCAGGTCTGTCCAGGCCAAATTTGATCCCGCCACAATACAAATTCAAAGCAGATTGGAGGGTTGCACGAATAAAAAACACATTTTTATAAGGAAAGGTTTAATAGCGTTTAATATAGTTACTATGTAACAGTTATATTAAATAGTATTAGTGCTTCATTAATTTTTATCTTTTACAATCTTTTCAACATCAACATTAATATTAGTTGTTGCCAGATGCAGTGCATGTGAAAGTGAGTTACCTAACAATGAGGATCTATATTTAGATTTTAAGAAATTCATTGTTTACACACACACTTTCACAGATAGGTATTCACCATCATTGAACCCATTTTTAAGCCAAGAATGGTTAAT
Organism: Latrodectus elegans; assembly: GCA_030067965.1. Lineage (NCBI taxonomy): Eukaryota > Metazoa > Arthropoda > Arachnida > Araneae > Theridiidae > Latrodectus > Latrodectus elegans. The sequence goes on from CM057814.1 coordinate 29,284,648, forward strand.
TTGGGGATATAATCACCAAGGAGCTAAAAAAAAAAAAAAAAATATTCCAGACTCTGTCCTGCTCTTGTAAAAGCGGTCTGATTGTAAATCACATAATTCCAATAGATAGTCAGTGTTTACACTTTCAATTGCAATTGTTAATGGATGAGGGAAAAGTGATATATCACTAATTCTTTAAAGTCTGCAAATTGCTGCTCAAACTCCACAGTAACATTAACAATATACTTCAGGTGATCCTTAAAGGTACATCCTTCAAAATTTTCCATCTCTGTGTAATGTTCTTTGCAACTTGGAAAAAATAAAACTTATTCTGCTCTAGTGACATTTTGAACAATTTTAGTTTACTTCTAAAACCATTCATGTATCTATACGTTGCCAATATTGTGTCCGTTGCCTTGTAACTTCAAATTCAATTCATTCAAATGTTATGTCATATCAGTTAAAAATGCAAGATCAGTCAGGAATAAATTATCTTGCATAATATTTTGCAGTTCAGAAGTGTCTGATTTTATTTCATATTTTTAGAAATAAAGGTATTTCTTTTCGTAAACAAAAAAATATTCAAGGCACCACCTAGTACTAAGCCATCCTATTTCAGAAGGTAATAACAAATCTCCATAGTTCATATCAATTTCACTTAAAAAATCTCGAAATTTTCAATGTGTCAAGATTTTGTTTCCACCACTAATGAGATTTGTTATTCTAACAACAACCTTCATGGCATTTGTTTGGCGCAAAGATTTTCCACATAAGCCTTCCTGGTGTATAATGCAATAAAACAACAGGCAATTAATGCTTTTTTTCTTAAAGATGTCCCGCAAATCCTGTCATTATTCCCATCATAGCTTTTGGGTCATTCCACAGAATTTGAAACCAGGGGAGAAAAAATTTTTTTTAAAGATTAAGGTAGCAAATACTTCTTTTATACTGAAAAAAGTGTGATCTTTCTCATACTTAACTTTATTTTTAAGTCAGATGCTTGGTTTTAATAATACAGTGCATTTTAAATACCCTGCAAATATTTTGAAATCTTACCTTTAAGGTATGACAAAAGTTTGTTCTAATTAACTCATCAATATTTGGTTTAAAAAATCTATTTTGTATTTATTACTGATTATTAATTTATTTTTAATCAAAATGCACCTCATCAAATCAGAAATTGTGTTTTAATTATTTTTTAGACATAAAATATCCAGATCATATTGAGTAGTCACATACATGACCAAGACATGAAAAAGTTTTTTTACAGACTGCATTTTTACTTTACAAAATCCATATTTTATTTGCAAAAGTAAATCACTTTAATCTATCTAAAGCCCTAAAAACTTTAATTTAATTCCACTTAATAGTAGAATAGACAATGGTCAGGTTTGTGACAAAACCAATGGTCAGGTTTGTGACAAAATCAAGTGATCAGGTTTGTGACAGTGTTAGTATGTTAGTGTTTGTAATTTTCTCACTAGATGGCTGTTTTCTATACTGATCAGTACTTTCAAATATTCTAACCAGGTGGCAATACTAGTCTTGTTCAAAGCACATGTTGTTTATGTACTGAAATTCACATTACAATCTGCAAACATCAAATTTAGTCTGCATTGAAACAATATCAGAAGATGAACACTGATCAGAGAGCAAGAAAAGCTGAAAATCAGAGAAGATATTATGTGAAAAAAGGAATGATACCAGTTTTAAAGAGAAAGAAAAGGAAAGACAGAAAATGATAAGGAAAAGAAAGGCTATAAGTATGACCAAGAAAGAGAAAAAGAGACAAACTGAGGAAGCCAGAGAAAGACAAAGGAAATGTAGAGCTCTCAAAAAGGATCAAAGTATTTCTGGTTTATCTAAAATGACTTCTGCCTCTATCTCCCAAACTTCACCTTACAGAACACCACAAAGTCTTGGCAAAGCTGTAAAGAAAAGCTTAAAAGCATTACCAAAATCACCTAGTAAACAATTGGCAGTTGTCAGTGATCTGGTAGATAGAGTGGGTTTAAAATTACACAAAACCATGGAAAACAAACTCACTGACATTAACAGTAATCAAGATAAAGCATTGGTAGTAGCATTTTTATTTCGGCCTGACATTGTATATACTGCTCAGGTTATGAATGATGAAATGACTATATGGGAGAATGGCATTCGAAAAAGGGTTAAGTAAATATTTTCTTACAATGCATTTGAAGGAGGCATATGCTTTGTTCAAAGAAGAAAATCCAGGTTTATACATTGGATATTCAACATTTTGTAGTATTAGACCACAGAATGTTCTGCTTATGAAAGATACTCCTTGTGACCAATGCAAGTGTAAAATTCATGAAAATTTCATGTTCTTACTAAAGGGACTAAGGATAATATATAGCAATGACTTTTGGGAGAAAGTCTTGTGCAATTCAGTTTTAAATTCTGACTGTTGGAAAATGAACTGTGTTAAGTGTAGTAGTGGACAACTGCTTAATGAATTTCTGGAAGAAAGGGAAATAAAGGATTCTACAACTGTTCAGTGGCATGAATGGGTAATGTCAGAAAGCTCACGGTTATATAAAAAAACTCATGAAGGATGCAAAGGAGAACTAACAGAATTGATACAATCAAACTTCAAGAATTTTCAGCAACATGTCCATGTAAAAAGAATTCAAGCTGCAGCATTCCAGTCTGATATTCAGCAAAAAGATACAGTTGTGTTACAAGTTGATTTTGCCATGAATTATTCATGTGAATGGCAAGGGGAAATACAGTCAGCACTTTGGAGCAGACAAAGTGTGACTTTATTTACAGCTGCAGTTTTTGAAAAAATGAAAACTAAGTGTTATCTAATTGTATCCGATACCAAAGATAAGTCGAAACAGACTGTTTCTGCTTTTATAACCAAACTCCTTGAGAACATTGTGTTGAATCTATAAAACCTAAGTTGATAGTATGGAGTGATGGTCCATCAAATGAATTTAAAAAATAAGTTCATATGTTACTTCATTCATATTTTATCAAGCACCGAGGAAAGATTTTCATCAATTGAATGGAAGTATTCAGCAACTTCTCATGGAAAAGGTGTAGTAGATGGTGTGGGTGGTAGTGCAAAGTCTCGTGTGTATGCAGAGGTCATGGGTAGACGAGCTGTTGTGCAAAATGCTGATAGTTTTGCAGCAGTGGCAGCAAAAGTAATGCCAAATGTAAAAGTCATTTCTGTAATGCAACATGAAATTGATCAGTTTCAGATTATGTGGGATCTTGCAAAAGAGGTGTCGGGAATAAAAAGGCCCATGTAATAAATTACCAAAATAAGCACATATATTTATTTGCTAATGCCCAGTCAATAGATACCCCAATACAGCAAGTTTGTTATGGAGACATTTCCCATGATTGTGAAAGCACACCATCACTTCAATCAACATCTGTTTATGAACAGAATGCCAATATAATAACAGGCACATTTTTGCTTGTAAAAGTATGGGGCAAAAATCATGGAAACCATATGTTGCTCAAGTATCAGCAATTGAAAACTTTGTTCTTAGTGTTGTTTTCTTGAAAAATCAAACTGAAACTAATTTTATATATAAAGAAAATGTTGTAGCATATATCCAGAAATATGATATCCTTAAAAACTGCCTGTACCAACAATTAATAATCGTGAGTTGTTGTATTTCCTTACCCAATAATGTAAAAGAAGCAATAAAGACATGTTAGTTCATACTATGTCACATACATGACTACCTGTCACATACATGATACACAGAGTTTTCTTAAATTTATCCATCAAAATACAATTTTAAATGAATTGTGCTTATGTATATTTCTTTGGTACTACTTCAATAATTATTTTTACAAATCTCACTAAATTTGACCCATATGATTCACAGAATTTTAAATAAGAAGCATTGCAAGTGTGATCCAACTTCCATATTTTGTCACATACATGATCATACATATTTGTTTGTTTTTTAAACTTAAAAGAAAACACAGAATATCTATTATTTATTATTATGTATTGTCACTTCATATTTTACTTCAGTTAAATATATTTTCACCTTATTTACTACATTTATGTCTAGAAATACCATAATTGTATATGTATATATCCTATGATTGTCACATACATGACTGTGGAATGAGCCTTTTGCTAATATAGCTTTCAAATACTAATAATACTGATATCTGTCTGGTTGGTGCTTTCATCCAAACATATTGAGTAGTATTCACAATCCAAAACACAATCTCATAACTTTTTTAAAAATATTCTCCCATATCATCTACTTATCGCACCACTGTTTGGTGAGATAATGCTACAGATTCAAAATTTTCTACCAACTTTAGTTGCATGAAGTGTTAAAACCTTGAAACTGTGAATTTTTTTCATAAAAATCTTATCCGTGCATGTTTTTTTTTTTTTTTTTTTTTCTTTTTGCTTTGGCTGATGGTAAAGAAACTTCAGATGACGTAGCCAAAACATTGTTCATTATCTGTACTTACTTTTAAAAACATACTTGTTTGATGCATTATTTTTATTTATAATCGGTTACAATAATTTTTTTTTTGTTTGTTTCACTGATTTGTTTTTTATATTTTTCTTCATATATAGCACCATTTCACACTGTATGCCTTATTCACCAACAAAACTTGCATACAAATCATACTCTGAATTTTATTGTTATTGTTGCAGGTCAGATAGTTTTATTTCCATTTTCATTAATTGTACGATTCTCATCACTTTCTTTTCGCTTCTTCACAGACATAATTAGGCTTGTTATTTTGCACAATAGAATTCTGTTTACTCTTTAATTAACTCACAAGTTTAATTTGACAAAAGAAATAAATGAAGGAGTACACACAACCGCTACGATTACTAAACAACACTCGTTGCGCCAAATGACAACAAATAAATAAACGACGGCCAATGTTTTTTTACTCTCTGATCGACAAAAGTTAGCGGGAAACGCAATCTAATAAATCAATCAGATACAATTTTAATTTTAATGTTGAATCGGGCGGCTTTTGAAAAGCAGTGCAACTTCTGTTATTCTGTGCAACGGCCTTGAGTGGAGACAAACTGCGCGCGTGAATACGGCGCTAGACACGAGTCAAGACGGCACTAACAAATACGATTCTATATTTTAGTTATTTATTTATAATACTATATAAAAAATAAAATCATTTCTACCAACAAAATACGAAAAAAAATGTGGAAAATTTATTCTTTTGTTATAATATTAGAAACTGTGCTGATTTTGGCAATAAAATTAAATTAGCATCAATTTTTAACTCAGACATATTCCAATAAAGAATATATCAGTAATCTTATTCAATTTAAATTAGGAATATTTATATCAGAGAACAAATAAAAGTTATATTTACAATGATATTGAATTATTAAAATATAATTGTACCGAACAGTATTCACACAAATTTCAAATGAACTTAATCTTTTCGTAGAGAATTTACGTTTACTATGACGTAGTAAGGGTCTGTAATTATTCATTTTCGTGAAAAATGATTCAAATTTAAGATTAAGAAAACTTGTTAAAAGAAATTTATAATTTGTTGAACACAGTATAGAGGCTGCCATATTGATTGTTTGTTTACTGAAGTTATTACATTTGACGTGTCATGCTTATTTTAACAAATTTATTTAAAATTAACTAAGAATTTAAAAAGAATTAGTTACTTGCTCCAATGTTCTATTTTAAACATTTATGCGGAAATATAATTAGTTCACTGATCCGATTTCAAGGACTAATTAACTTTAATTTGGGTATTTTATTTGAAAATATATTAATAGTTCTTAAATTTAATAATACACAAGAAGAGTTTCAGCATTTAAAATAACAGCTATTGCTATCAATTATCATACTGTGTCACGTTGCTCATTTCTGAGGACAAAGTACTCAATAGTATTGTAATTTTTGACAAGTTTTGTAAAAAAAAAAAAAAAAAACTAAATCTTACTCAATATTCAATGCGAGCTATAAGTTTATGAGCATAAAGTTTAAAAAATGCTTCTGTTAAATTACTACTAAAGTATTATCATATACCATTGATTAATCACTTCGTAGTTAATTTATTTTGAATTTTGGAAATTTATACAACTTAAACTAAATTTCCAACTCAACATTCTTTTGTTAATATATACTTTATATTACACCTCACTAATATATTTCTTATAAATGTATTTTCTAGAATAAATTTTTAATTTTCGTCAACAAAGAGTTTGTGCAAATTCCGCCAAATTATATCATTTTGCTGCTTCGATCTATATTCGCCCTTAATATTTTTTTTTCTTTTTGGTCGCCCATGCGATTTTACGCGTACACTTTTTTTTTTTTTTTTTTTTTTTTTTTTTTATGAAGTAAAGCATTTTTGTAAAAATAAGCATTTGAAGTCTTGGATTTCCTTTGTCAGATGAATTTACATACGTATCTCATATATCCTTTCTCGTGATTATCGCAAAGCTTAGACAAATAAATTTGGCATTTACAGGGAGTGTAAAAAGTATTCTTACAGTGCGACAATTGATTTAAAAGAGATCCGTTCATAAAAATTATAAACATAAATTCCATTTTAATTAAATATAAATACATAATAGAACATATTTTCATTAGTTTCATGTGTAATTTACACAAAAATAATTTTATACAGCAATAAATGTGTACAAAAATGTAACAATCCAACATCTGGTGGGGTAAAAAGTATTCGTACATAAAAAGAAATACAATATTTTTTAGTTATATTTTGTGATTGGTTTAACCATTAAGATGTAGTTAATTGACGTCATCTTGTAAGTTACTTAAAAGGTTCTTCAATGGAAACTTTAATGTAGTGAGAAACCAGAAATTCTGTAATGGGTCTTAAAAGTAAAGAGACAAATGTTTTCGAAAGAGAACTGATTTTAAAGCTCCATAAAAATGGTAAATCGTACAACAAGATTTCTGATTTGGTTGGCAAACCCTGTTCAACTGTGCAGTCAATCATAAAAAGTTTGCTGCCACTTGCTGGAACGGTTCAAAACAGTTCTCGTACTGGGCGACCACGTCTATTAACATCATCTGACAGATGGTTTCTGGTACGTTCATTAAAGAAGGATCCCAAAATAAGTGCTTCTACATTAAGATCAGAACTGAAGAATATGGGAACATCAGTCTCCGTAAGTAATGTTCGAAAGGCATGCAGAAATGAAGGTTTCTATGGCCGTGTTGCGAGACGAAAATTCTTTGTTAGTGAGAAGAATCGGAAGCTGCGATTGTCTTTCGCCCAGCAATACGTTAATGACAGTCCAGATTTCTGGAAAAAGATTATCTTTACAGACGAAAGTAAGTACAACATATTTGGATCGGACGGAAGACGAATAGTATGGAGAAAGTACAATACAGAAATGCATCCTAAGAATCTAGTGCCAACAGTGAAACATGGGAGTAAAAGTCTGCTTGTTTGGGGTGTATAGTGTTCCTGGGTGGGCAAATTATTCTTTATTAAAGGCATTATGAATCATCAATTCTATATTGACAGTTTAAACAATAATTTAGGACTTGGTGCAACAAACATGGAATTGAATGGTGATTACGTTTCCATGCATAATAACGTTTCTAAGCACACAGCCCTAAACACAAGGCTCTGAATACTATATAATACCCCAAAGTTCATGAAATTTCCTCCTCTGTCACCGGACCTCAACCCCATTGGGAATTTATGGGACGTCCTTGATAAAAACATTAGATCCAGACATATATTTCTAATAAAAAATTATTTGGAATCAGTTCTTAATCAAAATTGGTATGCTATATCTAGCTCAATAACAGCAAAATTGCCAAAGAAACTAGGCAGTTTTCCGAGCTATATGATATCCTACAAGGTATTAGTTGAAATATTATGATTGTATGCCTGATGTACGAATACTTTTTACACCACAAGATGTTGAATTGTTTCAGTTTTGTAAATATTTATTCATGCATAAAATTATTTTTATGTAAATTTTACATGAAACTAGTGAAAATATGTTCTATTATACATAATATAAAATATGTAATTAATTAAAATGGAATTTATGTTTATAATTATTATGAATGGATCTCTTATAAATCTGTTGTCGTACTGTACAAATACTTTTTACACTCACTTTATATTACTGGGTTGGGCAAACTACAGCCCGCGGGCCAACTCCGGCCCACCGGAAGGTTTTATGCGGCCCTCGGATAGAAATTTAATTTGTTGGTTCGTCGGAAATTAAAAGAAAATCTGATTTATATATTATATATCCATCTCTTTTTCTACTTTGTTTAAATTTTCCACTTCATTTTTTTTTTTTTTTCAAAGAATTAATGATCTTTTAGCTTTCTCTATTTTTATCCTACAAAACATAAATTGACGGAAATAGCAAGCACAGACAGCTGTAATGGTTAAAATGTTAAAAGTGAAAGTTCGTTGTTAATTATAGTTACATTAATATCTGATGACCAGAAAATCAGTGCTATGTTTGCTTTATTTTATATATGCAAACAAATGTTTTCAACTAAGAGCCTTAGAAAGAATCATTTCAGAAGTAGACTGACAGATAAACATTGAGCTTCATTCCTTAGAATCAGTACAATTCCCTTCGAACTATAATAAAGGCATTTTTACAAGAAAAATCACAATTTTACTCATCTCATTAACATATTTAAAAACTTATATTTTGTTTTTAAAATTTAAAAAAAATTTATCTTACCCCATCATGTCCCCCCCCCCCCCGTAATTTTTGACCCGCGACCGAAAATGTTTGCCCATCTCTGGTGTATGAAATAAGTTTTCATTAACTTTCAGGTTTTGTTATACTCAGATTTATTCTGAATGTAGTTATTTGTTAAGAAATGAATAAGAAATTTTGATATTATAATTCTATTTGCAACACAAAGATGAATGAGTTCTCTATAAAAATGCAGTTGGAGAATAAATTCATACTTTTCAAATACAATTAATATTTATGTCAATTCTTACAATTTACACTTTTTACCTAACAAATTTACAGGTATTGATAGTTAACTATAATCGTTAACAAATTTAGATTTAATATTCTTAAAAGAAAATGCGAATTAAAAATTTCTCAGTGAAAGTTTTTGCATCTTTTGTTAAAGAATCAGTTAAAATCAAATTAATGGATATATTAATAGATTTGATTTTAAATAACTAAATATTATTGTTAGATACACTGTAAGATTGAACTCATAGTTTTATTTTAAAGTTAAAAATTATAAATCTAGTTTTGATTGATTGATTCCATTGCCTTCTGTATTTTCTAACTGAAAAGTTTAAATGAAACACACTATTCATTTTGCTATACTTAATAAGAATAAAAAAGTGTTTAATTGAATTTTTAATTAATTGGAAATATAGTAATCTAAGTACAGTGATTTCAGTTTTCGTAATATAAACAACTTTCTACCGTACAGTTAACTAAAAAAATTAAGCCAGAAGTGATATATCATATAATGTTATTCACGAAATTGTTCTATTTAGAAACTAAACATAATAAACTTTTGATTCATTTTCCCTTTTAGAGAAACTTAATTTTTTTTAATTAACCACTTTTTGTGTTTTATAAGTTTTGACAATGCAAATAATACTTGATTCTAATTCTCATTGCTTTCAGAGAAGTTTAGAAATGGCAACTCAATACTTTTAAGCCAAATTGAAGTATAAAATTTTCTACTTTAACTTTGTTAACAATAGAAAATGTCACAATCTAATCACAATAGTACATAAATTGTGTATGATGAGGAAATATCTTGCATGGTAGATCACACTACTATATCACATGAAATAAGAATCTTACGTACATATTTTAATTATTGAAAATTTAAACTTTACTATTTCTCATGATACTATATATTAAAGAGAAATTGTAATAATACATAAAAAAATTATTTAATGATGGAAAATTACTTGACTTGTGATATTTTTAATGTTATACACCACAATATACCATGAACTACATTTTTAATATCTGTATTCAGGTTTCTCAATATCTTATGTTCAAGGATTGAAACAATAGCTATGATACTGAAAATGTACAGTTAATCAAATTGAATATAATATTGTGCCAATTTCATTTTAGTTTTATAATGGATATCTTAATTACACATATGTATATTAAAATTAAACTTTATATAAAATAGTATACCTAAAATAATTGCTGTCATAGTAATGTATAAAACGCATATTATATTTTAACTTGGTACTATAAACAATTCTAAATAGATTTTTTAAAAATCTGATTTATGTATCTAAATTGATGAATTAAGCCTGACTCATCAAGAATTTATATAAATCAATAAAACAAAATTAAAGCTCTTGAATGAAATATTTATAATATGTAACATATATATAAGAAAATGCATTTTCTTACAATAAAAATTAATGTTTTTAAAAATTACTACTTAAATAAATACTCAGAGATTGCATTCCTGATTAACATTACATTCAAACTTTATGATTTTTTAATATTTCACTGTGACACTCAACATTTTATTAAAAAATTTAAATGCAAAGCAAACCATTTTGTGATTTTTCTTAAAAGTAATTACAAAATTTTGATTTCTTTTAAAAATAGAAAAATGCATTTTAACCAAGAAAATTTTATTTCTGACTTAAAATAGGGTATTTTGGTATTAACTGCAGCCCTAATATTAATAGCCAAATATTTTTGTTTATGGTAACTTGTGCTATTTCAAACTTTAATGCCTTGTGGTTTGAATAAATACATTTTTTTAATTTAAAACTTCAGTAAATTTTAATATCTTTGTTTTGATTTTTATAAATTCCTAGAGTTTACCAAGCAAAGCTGACAATTTGCTATTGGCAAAATTACACTAAATTATTAGAAAATTAATAAGGCAAACTACCTTAATGAGGCTACAATAAGGAAATCACTTTTTTTGGAAAGTGAATCCATAATTCAATGAGCAAAATATATTGGTATAATATTTAGATTCTTGGATAATTTAAGTTCAATGTTGAATATATATATAATGATAAAAAATTTTCTCAATAAGAAAAATGCCAAGCACAGTGCAAAGACAATTATCATAACTTAGAAGACAATTGCTAGTTTTTCTCAGTCAAAAACTAAAATATTATATTATTGGAGGGGATTTAATAAGAAAAAAATCGAAAACAAGTGCAAAGTAAAGTATTACATAAAAGTGATAGCAATGAGAAATTACATATGTAATAATTCTTTTATAATAAAGATAATTTGAAAACTTTTCATCAAAAGATCACTTTTTATATGAGAGAAATAAAACTTCAATATCAATAAAATGTTATGCTCAAAATTTTCTCAAAAGCATCCAATCAAAAATTATTTTAAAGAGCAAATTTAACCTGATTTTTCAACATAATTTTTTTCTTCAATAGTTTATACTTTTTATACAAATTCATAAAAGTAATTGGTTTGATTTGTTTTACATACTATATGCATGTCAGAGTTAATTAAACCAAACCATGTTGAATTCTACTTTAAAAGTGGTTGTTGCTACTGTAAACATCCATGCCCAAATTGGGAATCAAAATCACAAGATGTTAACCTGCAGGTTCGCATCTAATCATTCAACTATCTCATATATGGTAAGTAAAAGCAAATAAAAATGGTGATTTGCCTGGTTAACAATTATTTATTTTAGAAGCACTGAAAAACTTCAATCTTCCTCACTGTTCTCTGTAAATAAAAATGTTAAGTTTTTCTAGAACAATCAGCATCTGTAAATGTTCTCTTTTCCATCAATATAATAGTGGTCATATCATCACACAAGTTAAAAAAAAAGTAAAATATTTTCAAATATTCCATTAAAAACAATTATACTTTTTGCTTAATTTTTTTAACCCAAGAAAAAATGAATTTTACAAAAATGTTCAATACATATTTTAATACTTATATAACCAGCTTATTTGGAGACTTCTCAACTATTTCCAAAGACATTTCAAGTAATATTTAAATTAATTGATGTATCTTATCTGATAAAATTTTGGATTATAATTTAGATATTTTAAAAAGATATCCTAAATTTTAATTCTATAAATATCATATTTAGTGGTAAAAATTACATTTTTTTAAAAATTTTACAACAGATTTATTAATTTTATCAAATGAAAAATTAACATTCATATTTATAAAGGAATTTATTAAAATATAACCTGCAATCTAAGTATTACTTAGCACAGTAAAAAAGTTTCATACAAAGTTTTGTAAAAAAAAAGTAAAAAAGTTTCATATAAGTTGCATTTGTTCTTCTATTAAAAACTATTATAAATTAGGAAATACTATTTTAATCACAACTGTTAAATCAAAATAAACATTTATTTTTAATACTTTAAATTAAATTGATTTGATTTTTATTATGCGTATCCATTCAAAATCTTATTTTTAGTTGTTTGTAATCCTTTATTTGAATAGCACACGACAATCATACAAGAATTTAAAAGTTAAAAATGAAATCTAAACTATTGCATTTCAACTTGAACCCATTAGCAGTTAAACTATAGGCAAAAATGCTATGCATTGAGCTTATAATTTGATTTTAATTTTACAAGAAATTATATCTGGTTATATTAAAAGTATTTACATAAATTCAAAAGCTGGAAATTCCACTTATATTTTAAAATTAAATAGATTGCAAGTTTTTCTACAGCAAAATATACTTTATTTTACAAATAAAATAAATTATTCAATTTCATATTTATGCAAACATATTTCTTTCTGCAATGCATCCTTTAACTGTTCCTCAGGAATGTCTATAGAATCCAAACCAGATTCATTTATACCTAAACACTGCAAACAAACATCTGGATCTAAGTTATTTATAAAATATTTCTTTACAGTTTCCTTCAAGCCAGTTACTTCGTATTCATCAGCTGCCTTACTAAGTGCTTTGCACTTCTCTAATGGAAATTTAGAAGGAATACCACAAGTGTACATGAAAGTTACCATGGCTTCTGCCACCTCTTTTTCTAAATCTATCACCAGCTTGTTTTTGTTAAACTGTGGATTATCTTGTAGCATACAATCAAAAGCATAAGACCTTGCACTAAGGATGCTTTTATGAGCTGGAATCTTTACATCACCTGCAACAAGAATTATATCTGAATGACTCTGGCTTTCTAGCAATTTATTCAAGTCTTCACAAATCTCTTTAGAATCAACTATTTGCGTTACTAGAGGATAGCAGTCAAGTAAGGTATAATCAATAAATGCTGCAATGTGAATAATTTTCACATAATCCAAATTTAAACCAATATCATTCTCATACACATACAGGTAATCCACAGGCTCACCTGTGGCTAATCCAGGAATAGATTTTGGCTTTAAAATTTTCTTTACACCACCAATTGTTAACAGTAAAATATAATTAATGGCCTCCCAAGCAGAAGATTTTTTAACTTTAACTATTTGAAAGCCCAATGCTTTTTTCAAGCCTCCATAGTTGATTGGTTCCCAATAACTTTCTTCACTTTTTGAGTCATCAAAATCAGTTTCGTCATTATTTATATAAACTTGCAGAGTTTCAGTCTTTAAATTAGATTTTATTTCTTCACCACTTTTGGATTCTAAATTAGTTTTGTTCAATGGTTTTATTTCTTCATCACTTAGGTTAGCTTGTGAAGCAGTTGATTTTAGTTTCTTCACTTTCTCCGGTATGATTTCTTCATCACTTAAATTAGCCTGTGAAGCTGTTGATTTAACATCAACTTTCTTTGGTGGTTTAATTTCATCATCGCTTGAACTTTCTTCAACCGTATCTTCACTTTCGTTATACGAATATTCATTTTCAATTTCACTGTCTTCACAGGAGTGTTCATTTATAACTTCACTGTTCTCAGATGAGCGATCACTTCGAATTTCGTCTTGAATCAAATCAAGTTTATTGTCATTAGAATCTAGGGTAGTATCGATTCCGGATTCAATATCATAAAACACTGAAGATTTGTCGTTACTTCCTTCAGGAAACGTGGTTTTTATCATTAACACCTGCCAAGTACTGATGCTGTCATCGTGAAGAGAAAAAGATGGGCTGGCCACAGGACTATCATCCCCAAAATATGGAATATCGTTGAAACCAACTAATTGCCACTTGAAATTGATCTTTTCATTGATTACCTGAAGGTGATTAACAATTTTTCTGTCTTTGTTTTCTGTATTCATTTTACTACAATAAATTATTTTAATAATTATTAGCTGCAATTTTCAGTATTTATATATAAGTTTACGCTAAGTTTTCAACTGGCAACTCCTACCGTGTCGCGTTCACCTTATTTATTAAGTATAAGCAATAACTTTGAAAATGTCCGCACAAGTAATCAAAACATACAATAAACAACGCTTTCTTTACCACGCTACTAGACTAGCGTCTCGAGCCCGAGATCGGAGACAAGCGTCTAGACCCTCATATACACTAGCGTCTCGAGCCTGGGTCCGTAGCCTCGGCTCCCAGAAGATTTGGCTATGATTCAGTGACTTGGCGATCTAAAGAAAGCGATAAATTTGTCTGGCTAGGCAGTTTATCTCATTGTTAAACATGGTGGATTTCACAGCTACGCATTCCGTTTTACTTTTGAAAATGTATCGATTTAGTATTGTTGTATATTTATAAATTTAACAAATTATTAGTTAATTCATTCATCGGAAATATAATTTCTCTATATTATGAAAACATTGCATTTAAATGATCTTTTCCTGTCTAAAGATTAAACGACTTAGTATTGTTATATTTTCGTAAAAATAACTAAGAATTGGTTTATTAATTCATTGTGAATATAAATTGTACACATTATTAGAACAAATAATTATTTATTAATAGATAATTTATTATTGCTTATAAATATATAAGTTTCTGTGTTTATTAAACAGAAAATGCATAATCTAGCATAAACTTCTTTTGATATAATTACAAGCAAAGTAGCTGAAGTATAAGTAGAATAATAGAATAGCTGTATATTCAAATAAGGTATAATGCCTATGATTATATCTGTGTTGTGCTTCTATCCTTCATCACTCAAATTTATTCTATATTTGTGAACTATTTATTTTAATAAAAATGACTTTGTAAAATATGCTAAATCTGCTGTGCACAAATTCCAGAAACTTATTTTATGAATGTAGTATTAAAAATCTTAATAAGATTTATAATTAAAAAAAAGATGTTTTAATGCATCATAAATTTTATTAATTAATTTTTTTAAAGAGCTTTAAATAAAGTTAATTTCACTGACCTCACTTGGATAAATGAAAAACATGAGCAACTTATGTTAAAGAAACTGTGCAAATAGCAAAGCCAAATTGTCTATCAATTAGTAGAAATTCAAAACTAAATGTAATAATTTTATAAGTTAATTATTTGCTATTTATACAAGCCAATATATGTTTCAGCTCTTGTTGTTAACAAATAAAATTAATTTTCAATTTTAATAACCTAAGTAATAAAATTAGATCTATTTCTATTCTTATTCCCCTTAGTGCTCTAATGACCTCACTTTTCTTCCCTCAATCAATCATCTCAGTTTATCTGAAACTTACCCTTCAGCCTATTTTCCTGTACACAAGGCAATCTATTATACTAATATTCATCTCCCCCCCTAATTAATAAGTTCCCACAGTTACCATGTAGTAAACATCTGGGGGAAAATGATAAGTGGGAAGAATTTTATGAGAAACATTTCCCTGTGAATAAAGAAAAGTAAAAATAAATTTCAAAAAATTGCCATCATAGCTTATATTATGTAATTTAATATATTTCATTATGAAAATAATTATAATTAATTAGCTTAGTTTGATTTTAAGGGGAAGTATACAATAATTTAGAAATAAATCTCATCACATAAAACAACTGACCCTCTATATTACAGTAATGCGTATAAGCATTATTTCAATATTTACATTGTTTATGTAAATTTTATTTAATTTTGTGATATTATTTTGGATTGTAATCTTCGCTGCATTTCAATTTTTTTATTACTTGGTGAACATTCATTAGCTACTTGTAATGATTTTTTGCCTGCTTTTAAAGCAATAAGTTTTGTTTTAAATTTTTGCTCTCTTCAAGCAAAAACTTTAAATCTTCATTTGTTGTTGCAGTAGCGAATAGCTCGTTGAAAATATCAGAAACTTTGTTTTTTACATCTTCATTTGATGAGAGCGTATTATTTTTTAATTTTCTATTAATTATATCTTTTTCCTCACTTCTATATTCATCTATGATTAAATTATCTGAATTGTTCATAGAAACAGATAAATTTTCCTATTTTTAAAAAAATATAAATCAATTAGTTCTTAAAATAAATGAGTCATATTCTTAAATTGAACTACAGATGTTCAGTATTTACACAACTTGTGATATATCTTATTTAGAATTTTTAATTAAAAAGATAAACAATATACACACTATTTAATAAAATATTTTTTATTCTACAGTTTTTTATTGAGATTTATATTACATACAGTGTTTATTAAAACAAATCATGTGCAAAAAAATCCTGAAAAAATTTTGGGATGTTAATTAATAATCAAACCATGATAAGGTGTCAAAAACAATTTAGTTGAATTAATTTTATCATGGCAATACAGAAGTAAGAAGGAACCGTGAAAAGGTGCAATTCACACTTCTTTGTTACTTGCATATTATCCCATCCACATTATCTGCGAAAAAATATGTCTCTTCAGCACCATATAAAATACAAATAAAAATATCTATTTCTGTTTTAAGTATGGTGTTAAGATAAAAGTAAATTCTATTCCGAATTTCCTTCATATTTCGAAAAAATATTAAAATTTCCAAATATAAATAAACAGACTGATACGAACGTCGTTTTAAATTAGACCGGGGAATAAGAAACCATAAGGTTGCTAAAATTAAGTCTGAACAATAGTCACATTTTATGCCACCAAATTATCGCAACTATTCTCTTCAAGTGCGCATGCGTTGGAATTTCCATTTGGAGCAGATGTTCCAATCCCGAGACGCTAGTCGCTACTAGAGACTCTAGTGGTATATATTGTCATTTAATTTAACTGTTATTTAAGAACCGTTATCAACTAATATCCGTTTAATAAATAATTAGTTCTTCAAAAATTATGTTATTAAGATAACGATTTTCTTTACCGTAACTGCTGAAATCGTTCCTATATTGATAACTTCTCATAGTCGTTACGGTATTTCGTAACTTCCGAAACTTTGAAGCTGTTCTCGTTGTTTTGTAACTTTAAAGCCGTTATCGGTATTTTAGAACTTCCAGAACTTTAAAGCCGTTATCGTTGTTTTACAACGGAATTTTAAGTCGTCATTACGTTGCTTTGGTTTCTAACATTGACGTTGAGTTTTCTCGAGAACGCATTACAAGCTTTCGCTGGGCCTGTTGCGTTGCTTAGCAACTAAGAATGTATACTTTTCGGTTCCTCAGGTTAACGAAGGAATGTTAATTGAAAAAAGCTGATGCATGAATAAATATATTTCATTTTAAAAAAGATTAAAACATATGTAAAAATAGGAAATTTAAAAAATAGTACATATGTAAAAATAGTACCTATTTTAACAAATTAGATTTAATCATCCCTTTTCTTCAGTAGTTGTTAGACCAGACCGAAAACCTTATACTCCGAAGAATGCTGTTGTTTCAATAGTCTTAAGGCTATTGTGCACTAGACTTAATTCTTAAGGCTATTGTGCACTAGACAGTTTACAGTAAACATTTTCGTATTATACATTTTACAAGCACATTTCAAATTATATTTTCTGTACATTTTTAACATTATTTCTCTTTATAGATATATAATTATATTATTTTTTATATGGATATTATGTTCTATATTTTTAATGTTATTTCTCTATATATAACTTATAATATTATATCATTATTTTAAGCATGCATGTCTTTCGAGGTGGGTGCCAGAGAAAAACCTTCCTCTTTTGAAAAAGAAATGAGTAATGAAGAAAAGACTTCTTATGAAAAGAGTTTCCTCTTTTGCATAGTAATTTGCAGTCTTATTTATTAAAAACATTACCTTAAACACTTACATAGGTTATGTATAGTTACTTTAATAAAGTAACATTTTTTCAATTAAATTTCATACGAATAAGAATTACATTAATTTGAAAGACCCTAATAAGTAAATAACTACGGAAATTTATAACACATATTCCTCTACAATCATAAGAAGAAATGACAAGTAATAACTGTTTTTATAGTATAGAAAGTAAAAATGTTAATTCCGCTTTTTAATTTAATTTATTAAAGTTCTTATGAAATCAAAAGATACTTGCAGATCAAAAAAATACAAATTAAAAAATTTATTAGTTGATAAAATTCTTCATTTATAACAAAAACTTTTTTAAATGCAATTGTAAAATTTTTTTAAATGCAATTGCATTGTGTCAATAACAAAAATTGCATCTGAATTATTAATAGTAAAAATGTGTAAAAATTATTTTACAGAAGGAATTTTCATACATTTTCATTTAAAAATACTGTTTAATTGCTAGAACTTTAAATTCATTTTATTAACAGCACATAGCTCTCTTATTTTTACCTCTCCGTGATGAGTAATTTCATATAGTAAAAATATTTAAGGTAAGTTTTATACACAATTGAGTTACATAGAATAATAATATCATGTATATGATACTATAACTTATCAGAAAGGCAAAGTCTTATATTCGAATAGTTTCTCGTAGGTGCTAAGTATTCTGGTTAACATGCACTTTTTTTTAAATAAAATATTATTTTACATTTATATTGATAAATATGTAATTTTATAGTATATGGCATCCGTATATATTCGATTTTCCTTTTATTACACAGATGATTTATATGAACACTAAAATTCGATTATAAAAGGTTAGATATTGAAAAAGAAATTTATATGAAACAGTAAAATATAATTAATTATTAAATTTAACTTAGTTTAGGTTATATCACTGGTTAAATTATCGTTACTATGATTTCACTATTTGAAAATTATGGGTTCAGTACTGATGTTAGCAATGATGGGTGGCGCCCTTGATTAATTTCATGGTTGTATTTATAAGTTGATAAGATAGTAAAATTAAGAAATTTCGATCAAAATTCAACTTTTTAATTATATTGTGTGTCCAATTAGAGAAATACTTTTTCCAAGAAGATATATTTTAAGATTTATTCAAGCATAATTATGCTCGAATAAATAATAGTAATTCTTTGTGTTAAAGAAAAATCAGTTATAATTTGAGAGAATTTATAATCGACATTATAATGAGGAATAAATTAAATTCATCTTGTGAGAAACTGAATTATGTTTCGTTTAAAAATATTCAAATTTAGGCATATTTTACACAATAAAGTAATAAAGAATTTATTAATAATCAGTTAGATCATTAAGAAACAAATTATGCAAATACACATTACTTAAGAATTTTTAACTGAGAAAAATCAATTGACAGTAAAAAAATTATAAATCTAATTTAATCCATTGCAATTTTTTTTAAAAAAAAAATAAGTAAATGAAAATCAGTCTAGACTTAAATGTTGAACTTCCGTATAATAAAATAGGAAAATCCTAAAAAATTAAATAAAAAATATAACAAAAATCATTAAAATTTCTTTCAGTAAATGATTTTCGATGCTCAGTCCCTAAAATTCACTTTCTCAAAAGACAAAAGTTTTGTCTCCCCATGAAAGCTTCCTTTCGCTCCATTGAATTTCCAAGAAGGCTGTGAACGGATTTCTTGGACTAATTTTTCTAAAAGCCGTTATTTGATAACGCTTTTTAGAGCATGTTATTTCCTAAGCGTAACGTTGATAACTTGTTATCCAAAAAGAACTGTTTTTGCCCCTAAGATTCTGAGGGGCTAGATGCTTGTGAATATTCTTCAGACTTAATGTTAGCAACCCTATGGTTTCTTATCCCCCAGTCTAATTTGAAACGAAGTTCGCGCCAGTCGATTTGCTTATTTATATTTGCAAATTTTAATATATTTCGAAATATGAAGGAAAAGCAGAACAGTTTAGTTATATCTTAACACCATATATAAAACAAAAATAGATATAAACTTTATTTGTATTTTATATAAAGAAGACATTTTTTCGTGGTATGGTCGATAGGATAATACGCAATTACCCAAGAAAGTTGGATTGTATTTATCATATTTCCTTCAGATTTCAGCATTAAAATGCTGAAATCTGAAGGAAATAGGATGAAGGAAAAAGGAAAAAGAGAAGGATGAACAGGAATGGGAATAAAATGCAATGACAAAATCAATTTGACTAAATTATTTTTGACACTTTATCATGGTTTAATTATAAATTAGTATCTCAAGTTTTTTTTTTTTTTTTTTTTTCCTTAAAAATTGCTTAAAGAACTTTTTACCCACATGAATTGTTTTAATAAACTTTGGATGTAATACAAATTTCAATAAAAAAAATAAATAAATAAAAAACGGCGGAACAAAATATTTTGCTATTTAGTGTCTAAATTGTCTAATTTTTAAATTAAAATTTGTAAATATTGAATATCTGTAGTTCAATTTAAGAATACAACTCATCCATTTGAAAAACAAAAAGTTTTATATTTTTTAAAAAATTAGAAAAGTTATAAATTTTCTCATTTGTATGAAAAAAAGACACTTAGTATTACATTTCCTTCTGATTTTTGTATTTTAATAAAGATATTATAAACATAAATGGGAATAAAACATCATGTGTAAAAAATTGAGGGTGAAATTAAATGCATTTTTTTCATTAAATATATCAAACAAAATATTAATAATTTGATACTTTATACCATGCTTACTTGACAAAAGAGCCTGGTTTTATTATTTCAATTTTTTTTTAATTAAAAATTTACTAGCTCAAGTTGTTATTTTTTAATTTCATTAAAATTTGTGTCATGTTTGATTAAAAATTATTTATTTTTTGCATACATGAAAGTGTTATTTTAACAAACTTTAATTAAAAAACTGCAGAATTAAAATTTTTTTATTTATCTAATCTGTAGATAAACTATCTTTTAAATTAAAAATTCTACTAAGATAAATTGCAAGCTGCCAATACAATTAATATCTGTAATTCGATTCAAAAAGCCATAAAAAATTGAAATACAGCGAAGATTACTCTCATTTTTAGGTAATATTGAAAAAAAAAAATTTTTTTTTATCTGAACAAAATTTTAATTTACAGAAAATATTTCAGTGTTCAAGAATTGCTAAGCATATTTTACACACATTCTAAAATATTTTTCTTTTTATTATTTTTAAATTTTTTATACATGCAATCAGATAGATTTATTAATGTAAATTAATACAAAAAGAACTGACAAATAATTCCTAACATTTTTTTTTTCAAGTTATAAAGTATTTAAGAAAATAATGTTTATTTTATTCAGAGTATTGAAACATATGTTCTTTTATTTTCATATAATTGTGTTAAATTTAATTTAGCTTATAAAATTACAAAAATATTTTTAGATGGTTAACTTTGATATAAAGTTCAGGAATATATTATCAATTTGTAACTGTATTATCTGCATTTTTTACCAAAAATTTAAAAGGGATGTAATTTTCTAAAATGTTTTTAAAAACTACAGCTAAATGTATATGTTTCAAGTAAATATTATATTCTTGAAAAGAAACTTTTATAACATTATGTATGTTCCTTTGGTATTATGTAAGTTTATTGTTGTAAACATCATCTATTTAAATAGTTATGTAAACTTAAAATTATAAATATTTTAATTTTCTATACAAAATAATTTTTCATGTGAAAATTAAAAAGAAATTCTTAACTTCAAAATATGTTTTGCATTGATTGTACATTTTCAATTTTATTATTTGCAGTTTTTAATTAAACTTACTGTAAAACAATTAACTTATCCATCGTTTTTAAAACTTTAGTAAAATTTTTCTTCAGTTTTTATGGATTTATTTATTTATAAAAATTAGATAACTAAAACTTACATGAGAAACTGTTCGCATACTTAACAGATATTTATTTATCAATTTCTATGAACACAATTGTTGGTTTGTATAAGATTATATAGCTAAGCAATCTACATAATAATTATTCTACATTTGGTAAAAAAAAAAAAAAAAAAAAAGGAGGAGCTTAGTGGATTGTTGAGTTTAAACAATTCTTCATTCCCAAAAATTGATACTGTGGAACATTTGAAATACTGTTTCCAAATTAAGATTAATGTCCCCAAAAATACATAAATCCAAAATGAGTATGCATGCTTATAATTTCATTGATACTTTTCATTGAACAGTTTTTGGTTGCACATTGTTAATAAAGTTATAGATTGGATATCCTGATTGAATTAACAAAAAATAATTCCTTCTATGCATAATTTACATATCAAGTTCCTCACACACTTCATAATTTTTATAAATTATCCTTAGTAACGCTGAATAATATCTCTTAGGATGAAAAATTTTTTCACAGAGGAAAAATATTGAAATAATATAAAAAAAAAATCTTTTTAGAACAATACTTGAAGATAAAAAGATGCGATGTATTTGTATTTCATCCTTTTGGAAGAAAAAATTTAATATAAGAATTTTAAAGAAACGAAATTACTATATTAAATAAAAAAAATTTCCATTCTGCTTAAGAAATAACAGATTTCATTTTAAAGTTCAAGTAAATATGTGAAAATTGTTTCTAGGCATTAACACTAACAAAAATTAGGGTTTTTTTTTTGGTTATTTTCAAAATTAAATTATACAATCTCAGAACTAAACTACTACTAACTCTCGAAAACTTTTTCTTTTCAGCGTATAACACAATTGGAAATGGAACACATTATTAAATATAAATATTTAATTTATTTTTTATCTTTTTTTACGAAGTACTCATATGTTTTAGAAACAACCGCTTCTTTATTGAAATTTATATACTTTTAACTAAATAAATAAAAAATAAAATTAATGTTTAAATTCATTTAAAAACAAACTATTATTGACAGGATTTCCATACAATAAGATGCTTAATTATGTTTAGTAACAGATTAAAATATTTTACAATATAACTGACAACAGAGTATTAGTGACAAGGTGGAATGCCATGCTTCGGTTCTCCTTTCTAGTCCTTACTATAACTGTTTGCAATGCTCTAAAGGATAATTTTACTATTTCGACAGAGTTCCAGTATCAAGAACACATATATCTATTTTAAGTTTTTAAGTTTAAAATATATTTCTTAACCTGGATATAATTGATAATAAATTAATTTTAAAAATACATACTTATATATATATATATATATATATATATATACACACACACACACACACGAGATATATACACGAGAATATAAAGATATATACACGAGAGCTGTTTTAATGGCAATAAAGAATCCTCCAAATCAATATTCAAAATAAATGAAATTTCTTAAATACTAAGCAAGATATTTTATCGAGACATATATGAAGATAGGTACTATCCAAATGTTTTCTAAAGAATTCTGCCAAAAGAAATCAATGAAGTTGATTCAAGTAAACGCAAAGTTATTCAATATTCAACAATTAGTAAAAAATACAACAATGGTGAATGTTTTATAAGTCCAAGATACAAGGATAAAACTACAATTTCAAGCTTAAAATGAGATAATTTTATTTGTGAAAACCATTCTGTTTGTTAGAAGTAAATGTTGATTCAGAATCTCCATTACAATAATTCTACTTGTATAATTTATGAATGTTTGATTTTCTTAAACATTTAAAATGTTTTCTTAAGAATATTATTATGAATTTCCAATTAAATAGTACGATTGTTGATTATAATGAAACATTTTTTATAATTAACTTTTTAATAAAATTCATTAGGGTGAAGCAATCACCCACGTGACGTCCAACATCTGAGTCCTGAGTGTATTTTCTGATGGGTTAAACATTTTTGGTATCATAAACAGTAGTAAAATAATGTTGGTTACTTATTAAAACAATTCTTCCATAAATAACTTTTGTTTAAACAAGATTTGCATACATATTCACATTATTGCATAATGATGATAGTAATTTATAATTTTTATTTCTTAATAACTCAATATACCAAGTAATAATACCATCTAGTTTTCTAACAATGGCAGTTCTCATAATTTAAATGAAATTTATATAAACAATGTAAATACGCAAACATTGAACTGCGGAGTAATTGCATAAAAAATTCCAATTATCATTTAAATATACTAAAATTTGTTTCCATCAAATACTATATTTATATTATTGTAATACTTAAAAAGAGCATTTCTGTAATATAGATGGTCAGTTGTTTTATGATGGAGATTTATTTCTAAATTATTATATACTTTCCCTTAAAATTGAACTCTAAGTTAACTCATTACAGTTATTTTTATAAGGAAATATATTAAATTACGTAATATAAGCTTTGGTGGCAATTTTTTTAAGTTAATTTTTTTTCTTTGTTCGTAGGGAAATGTTTCATAAAATTCTTCCCGCATAATATTTTCCCCAGGTGTTTACTATATGGTAACTTCGGAAGTTAACTGTGGGAAATTTGGAAGAATAGAGCTGGGGCAACAGGGGTTGTTAGCTGGGACAAAAAAGCTCCTTAAGTGGGGGGGGGGAGGAAGATGAACATTAGTATAACAGATTGTCATTTGATCAGGAAAATATCCTGAAGGATGAGTTTCAGATGAATTGAGCTGATTGATTGAGGGAAGAAGAGTGAGGTCATTAGAGCACCAAGGAGTTCAAGAATGGATTTAAGTCTAATTTTATTATACTTAGGTTATTAAAATTGAAAGTAAATTAGTTTTGGATGGGAGGTATTTGGAATAGAAAGATTCTCTTAGAATTTATTCATAATAAATACAATGGATATTTTAATATTAAATTCTCAAAAATATTAATGTCTATGAAACAATTTAGGTTGTTTGCAATTTTATTTATAAACAATATTTTTTTGGTAACTAATAATTTTATTTGTAAACTATATTTGATTTGATTTGATTTTGTGAGGTTTACTGATGCAAGATCCAAAAGTGGACATTTCTGCACCGTACAATATTTAAAACTATAGGTAAAAATTCTATGTTAAAAGACTAGTCAGATGTATACAATGGAATGTATTAAGAGTTTAAGAAAAGCATATCTAAAAGATTATTTTGGATAAAAATCTTAAATAGAATTCAAGAAACCTATTGCACATATAATGCAAACAAATTTTTATGTGGTTTAAACCCAGTCAAGTCTGATAAAAACTAAATTTGTGGTATTAAAAAACCCTATTCGTAAATCATTGAAATTAGGACAGACAATTAAAATGGGATGTAATGTATATGGCACATTACACATATCACAAATTGGAGCACTCCGAGACAAGAGTAAGTGCTAGTGTGTAAATCTAGTATGTCCAATACGAAGTCGTGTGAGTTTTACATCAACTCTTCGCATGGGAGGAACTGGGAATGGAAGAATGTGGGAGGATATAATATATTATTTATTGTTCTTCTGCAAATCCCATGTTTTTTGCTAGTGGGAGGAAATGGAATCTTTGATAATTTGTTTAATGTCAAAAAATGTTCATGCTGTATGCAAAATGTCAGAGGCATTTTTAGCAGCATTAACTGTTATTTCATTCCCACCAATGCCAACATGACTTGGAACCCAGCAAAACAAGATGTCAAATCCTTTATTCTTCAATGTATTTAAAATATCCAATATTTCCACAATAATTGGATGACACTTATAAATAAAATGGTCTAATTGCATGACCACACTCATGCTATCTGTATAGATACAGTATTTTCGATGAGGGCTGGATTGTATTATTTCTATAGCACGTTTAATAGCAACAGCTTCGGCTGTATACACAGAATATGATGCATGCAGTTTATAGCTGTAAACTGTATTTCCAACAATAATACCACAACCAACATGGCCACTTGATTTTGAGCCATCTGTATATACAGAGATGTGGGAGGAATAATGAGAATGAATGTGTGAAATTAACTGTTGCAAAATAAGGGGAGATGTAGCTGATTTATTGTATCCAGTAAAGGGTTTGATTATATTGACAACAGGAATATTCCAAGGAGGAAATCTTAGAGCATCTTTGACTTGAATATGTAAATCGGGGAACTCAGATGAAGACAGGAATGAATTAGTACGCTCATAAAATGGTAATATGTTATGTGACCGTGCATTATATAGCCTTATTAAAGAGGGACAAATAATCCTCGATCTCAAAGAGTGTTGTGATACCGATAGCATTTTAAAATAATAATGTAGAGAGATTTGCTTACGTCTCAGATCAAGATGTAACTGGTTGCAAATTACGTAAAGGCTCTGGACAGGAAAAGTCCAGAATATTCCAGAACAGATTTGTAAACCTGAGTGATGAACAGGGTCTAATTTGCGCAAAACTGATGATCTGGCTGATCCATACACTACGCTACCATAGTCAATTCGAGATAGAATAACTGACTGATACACTCGGAGTAATGCTTTACGATCTGCACCACAAGAGGCATTAGAGATAACTTTCAGAATATTTACTGATTTTTCGCATCTTTTGCGCAAATCTAAGATATGTGGTAGGAAGGTTAACTTTTTATCAATTATAAGCCCAAGAAATGATATCTGATTAACTACGGGAATAGTTATGCCTGTTATCTTAATTTCTAGATCAAGATGAGGCTCAATTTTTCTGCAAAAATGGATACAATTACTTTTACAAGGGAACAAAGTATGCTCATTTTCATTGCACCAAGCAACTAGGTTATTGACAGAAGTTTGTAATTGCTATTCAATCAATCGCATATTGGAACTTTGACAAGAAATTTGCAGATCGTCAACATATAATGTTCCATGGACAGATGGTTGCAATATATGAAGAATGTTGCTGATGCATATATTAAAAACAGTAACACTTAAGTCACTTCCCTGAGTAACCGCCTCACATTGGATAAATGGATAGGATAAAACAGGTCCTATACGGACATTAAAAATGCGAGAACTTAGAAAACTCTGAATAAAAATGGGCAAATTTCCTCTGAAATTAAAATTATACAAAGTTCGAAAAAATCCATAACGCCAAATTTTATCATAGGCTTTTACTAAGTGAAAAAATATATTGACACAAAATGATGTCTCCGTGAAAAGGTATTCCTAATTTATGTTTCTAGGTATGCAATATTGTCCAGAGTGAATCGACCTTTCCGGAATCCACTTTGATAAAGTGATATGTACTAATTGTCTTCAAGTACATAAACAAGTCGGGCATTGACCATGCGCTCCAAAACTTTAGCACGGCAGCTTGTTCTCACAAGTAATTGGATGATAGTTTTGAGGATTAGTTGGCTCTTTCCAAGGTTTAAGAATTGGAATAATAATTGCTTTACTCCAGGGACTAGGATAGACATGTTCATTCCATATTCTATTGAATAGAAAAAGAATGTTATTAAAGATTCATGATTAAGATGACAAAGCATTCTTATATGAAATACCTCTGGTCCCAGACTGGTATTTCTAGATTGGGACAGGACTCTCTGCAGTTCTATCAAAGAGAAATTGTAATTATAAATATATGGCTTTATCATGAAACTTTATAGGTTTCTTTTCAGCTTGCTCCTTGGTTCTGAGAAATCTAGGATCATAAGAAGCTGGACTAGATACTCTTGCATAAGTTTCACCTAAAAGATTGGCAATATCATATTGAGAAGAAATTGTGTCAGCTCCTGTGCGTAGTATTGGAATAGAGAAGTCCCGATATAAACTTCTGTAAGCTTTAACTTTCTTCCATAACTCTTTTCTGGAAATTGATGATGTGATGGAAGAAACAAATCTCATCCACGATTTTTTTTTGGACTATTTCGCCATACTCGAAGAGCAAAAGCTTTAGCTTTTTTTGAAAGCTATGAGGTTTTTCATGGTAGTGAGACTGCGAAAAACAGTCCACAACTTTTTTTGTTTTTTGTATGACACTTGGCACTCATGGTTCCACCATGGTTTATGATATTTGCGTGGAATTGGGGGACGCTTTTGAATAGCGTTTTTCGGCAGTATCTAGACGTGTATCAGTTACTTTTTGCGCAGCATCATTGATATTCTCCCTTCTAACCATGCTGTCAGTAATCATTGCTAATTGAGTGTAGAGAGGTCAGTCTGCACGATGATAAGAATAAGAGGAGTGGAAGATTTGTGGTCTGCCTATACCAGTTTGGTTTATAATTAAAGAAAAATGATTACTGTTATATAAATCCTTATCAACATTAAAATTAAATGAAGGTAGGATTGATGAAAAGTTCTTGATGGTTGGAGGAAATAGGTTATTTCTATGGAATTTAGAAGACAGATATTGTTATTAGAAATGAACTGTTCAATTATGTGACCACGAGGATTCATATTATCACTACCCCATAAGGTGTTATGACCATTAAAGTCACCAAGCAAAATAAAGGGTGTAGGTAGTTGATCCAGCAAACTGCTTAAATCGCTTTCATGGATAATCGCATGGGGAGGTAAGTAAAGGCAACCAATAGTAGTGAGAGATGTTGAATGTATGCTTACTACAACAGCCTATAATTAAGTGTTAAGGGATTTATAGAGCTAGGAATATTACAAGACACAAGAATGACACACTCCAGAAACTGAATTATGATTTAACATCTTTCCTCACACAATTATAACCACGCAATTTTAAGCAGAACTGAGCTTTCAAGAATGTTTCTTGGATGGCAAAACAAATTGGATTATGCAGGTTTATAATTGTTTTTATATCTTCTATATGAGTGCGAAAACCTCGATAATTCCAAGAAACAAAGGTTCCCATTAAGCTAAGTTGAATGCTCGGGCATTGGAGCAAGCCATCTGGGATTCAGATGAATCTTCACTTAGGAGTGTTTCATCAGCTGATGGATCTATGTTCTTTATACCTGTCTTAGAGGCAGTTAAGCTTCTTTTACTCTTTAAATATGATTTATGGAGCCCTTCTCTTGCATTCTTTACTTTTAGGGATCTTTGACACTTAGATTTTGAGAAGGATTATGGATAAATTCCTTTCGGAATATGTGAGACATTTATATTAGAAATATTTCAGGATAAGTTTGGAAAATTTAAGAAATCTGTTTGGGTATTACAAGATTTCAGGACATTTTTAATTGCTTGTGAATAGCTAATACCTTGATGAGGGGTACGGGATGATATTGTATACCTGGCTTCAGGGTAAGATAAGTTTTGTTTTATTTTTTTAAGTAATAATTTCCTTTTCTAATATCCAGGTTGAGCATGACCGGGAGTACGAGGGATGTTCACCACTACAGTTGATATTTTTATTGTAATTGACACTGACTATTGTCATGTGCAACAGATGCACATCGAGCACAAGTCAAATGTCCCCTACAAGTAGTTTTGCATGGCCGAATCGCTGACATTTAAAGCAACGTAAAGGATTTGGATTGTAGGGGATAACACTACAATTTAGGTAACCAGCTTTAATATATTGATGCAGTATAAGAGTAGCAAATGTGAGTATAAGGTGCTTTGTTTTTATAATTTTGCCCTCTCTCCTGATTGTAATACACTGCACATGTACTTTTTGGCCAACGAGATATCCAAAATTTCCTCCTCTGAAACATTAAATAGATCATCTGCTGAAATTACTTCCTGTGTAGAATTTAACCTACTATGAGGAGATACTATAGCATCGATATTACCAAGGCATTTTAGTTTTAAGGTGGCTTTGGCTTGTTCAAATGATAAAACTTCAACTAAGAGATCACCAGATTTCATCTTGCGAATATTTTTGACATTTCCAACTGTACTAATAAGACTGTTATTAATTAAGAACGGGGAAACATTATCAAAATTGAACTCAGTTCTTTTAATAACAAAATATTTCTGATCCTGTATCATTTGTTGCTTCATAGGGAGTAAAGACTTAGAAGTACATTCCATAGAAATAGGTTAATTACTTCAAGGTCAGACTGCCCCGAGCTCAACAGAGGGATGCAGTATAATTGCATCTGTGCTAGCCAGACCTTATACGTTTTCAATGTATCTCTGATGTGCTTCCACACTTATCGAGTCACACAGCAGATATATGATCACTTGATCAATGGAAGCCGATTGATGTGCTGAGGACCACAGCAAACCTCCCGTTTACTTGAAGCAGATTAAAAAGAAATGTGTTGATCTCTGGGAGCCTCAATCACCAAGATCCTCCTATCCAGGGACACGGGTATCCACGCACGGCAAACACGTGGGTGATTTAGTCCCCAAGAGAAGCTAACAGTAACAGGGCGGTAATAGCTACTCAAGGGGAGCCCTCAACCTCTTACAAAGCAACCACAATGAGGGAGAAATGGAAGAAAAAGCAGAAGAGGAGAGGAGAGAAGAAAAGAAAGAAGAGGACAGTTCATTAGGGTACCTCGGGATTGTGACACCCGTGTTTACCTAAAGAAGGTAAACCCATTGAGAGGTTTGTAAACTATAGCTGACACATATATTGGCTGGTATAAATAGCAAATAATTGACTCATAAAATATTAACATTTAATTTTTAATTCCTAGTAATTGGTAGGCAATTTGAATTTGGCTTTGTGTAATTTGCATAGTTCCCTTAAAATGGGTTGTCCATGTATTTCATTTATCCAGGTGAGGGTCCATGAAATTAACTTTATTTAAAGCTCAATAAATGTCATTAAATTTATGATGCATTAATAACATCTTTTTTTTAAATTATAAATCTCCATAACATTTTTAATTGCTACATTCATGAAATCAGTTTCTGAATTTGTACAGCAGATTTTGTATATTTTACAAAATCATTTTTATTAAAATATACAGTTCACAAATAGAGAATAAAATTGAGTGATGTAAAGATTGAAGCACCACACAGATATAATCATAGGTATTACACCTTATTTGAATATGCAATATTAATATTCTTTGTTTAGTTTCTTATGTGATGGATGCTAAGTAAAATGACCATATATTTCTTATACTAATCTTTATTTTCAATCATTTGAATTCAAGCTTTAAGCTTTGGCATATGGTTTTTAACAGAGAGAGCGCGGCTCCCTCATTGTAACATTCAAAAGTCATAAATAGAAAGCTTCATCCGCAAAAACAAATCAGTGGATATTGTGTACATTAACTTGAAGAAAGTGTGGATTGAAAGTGTCATTGAAAAAGTCATTGAAGAAAGTGTGGACTACAGTGTCATCCCATGTTTTGGAAATCAAAAAGCCAGGGAAAACTATTTATCTGTAATAAATAATCTTTTCAGTATCCTTGAAATGGGCATTATTTCTTACATGCATTTTATTTCTTCATATGCAGTAAATGTTTCTAAGAATTCATATAACATTGAGATGACTTGGTACCCAAAGCTACAAGTACTATTTCAAAAAAAATTTTATAAGCAGCTCAGTTTTGTGTTCCAGATTATTTTCGTATTTTTGTTAGCCGTTTTATTCCTAAGGATTTACAAGATGTACAAGCAAAAAAGGTAGAACACTTTATGTTCTCAAAGATAAATACTTCTGCTGTAAATACTGAGTAACCCAGTGAGGATGTACTTTATGATGGTGTCAATGAATTTGAGCAGTGTTGAAAGTAAAGAATCTGAATTTGATGAAAATATTTTTGTAAAGAAACAATGAACTCATATAATATTAATTACAATTCTTATCTTTTAAATAAACAAATAAATTTAAATAAACCAAAATATCATGCTGAATAAATATCAAAACATAAAATTCTTTCCTAAGCAGAAACTTCGTATAAAATATATTTCAGCTACTTTGTTTGTAATAATTATATCAAAAGAGGTTTATGCTTGTTTATCCATAGTCTGTTTAATAAACATAGCAACTTACATATTTATAAATAATAGTAAATTATCTATGAATAAATAATAAATTTTTCTAATAACGCATAGAATTTATATTTACATTCATAATAAATTAATAAACAAATTCTTTGTTCTATTTACTAAAATATAACAATATTAAGTCACTAAATATTTAGAGAGGTAAAGATCATGTAAACGCATTACGCACACATCCATTGTTCTTATAATACAAAATAAGTTATATTCACGATGAATTAATTAAAAATACTTTGTTATATTTATAAAAATGTAACAATGCTAAATCCATACATTTTCTAAAGGAAAATGGAATACGTAGATGCCAAATTCGTCAAGTTTAGCAATGAGATAAACTTCCTAGCCAGAGAAATTTATTGCATACTTTATATCGCCAAGTCACTGAGTCATAGCTAAAATCTTCTGGGAGCCGACGTTCTACGATCAGTCTCGAATAAGGAAATAAAACTACAAAATTTTACTCATTTTGAGGTTTAATTTCTTTATTGTTTAATGAAAATTAAAATTAATTATTGTTTAAAATGTTTTAAATAAATACTCAAAATTATCTCATAAGCATCTAATCAAAAATTATTTTAACGAGCATATCTTTATTTAACCTGACTTTTCAGCCTTATTTTCTTTCTTCAATAACTTATGCTTTTTATACGTATTCATAAAATTGGTTTTGTTTTACATACTATATGCATGCCAGGGATAATTTAACCAAACCAAGTACTGGTGCAGTCATCGTGAAGAGAAAAAGGTGGGCTGGCCACAGGATTATCATCCCCAATAAATGGAATATCGTTGAAACCAACTAATTGCCACTTGAAATTGATCTCTTCATTGATTACCTGAAGGTGATGAACGGATTTTCTGCCTTTGTTTTCTTTACTCATTTTATTACAATAAATTATTTTAATAATTATTAGCAGCAAATTTAAATATTTATATATAAGTTTACGCTAAGTTTTACACTGGCTACTTTTACCGTCTTGCGTGCACCTAATTTATTACTTCTAAAATTTGATATTGCCCAAACAAGTAATCACACATGCAACCAACAACGCTTTAACTACTACCAGAGACGCTATCACCCCAAGTTTATCTCTCCGGTTAATAATGTACAGTTAATCTTTGAAATTAACCGTAATTTAAAATCATCTTGTTTGATTATTTGTCATGGAAAAATTATGTTGATTACAAAATCTTAGAACTTAATTATTCTATCCCATTTTTTATTTATCACGAATCATTCATTTCATAGCGATAGATGGAGTTGATATTGATCAGATATTGGTACAGAGAGGTAAACGCCAAGATGGATGTCGATTGCGTCATATAAGATGATTTCAGATAATGAGTGAAAATTAAAAATCTCAAGACGTATCTACTAGCAAATATTTAATCAATTTTTTAAACACATTTCCAATATTCCTCATCCAGATGGGAAAATTTAAGCAAAATTTTGTTGTTAAAATTTGATTGTAAATGATATTTTGTTTTTAATTAAAATTTGGTTGAATCTATATAGGAGCGTCCATTTTTTAAGAAATAATCGTAATTCGGAAATACTAAAAAGTAAAGAACTAAATGATTGGATCCTATTTGTACTTACCTCATTTCCAAGAATGACAAGCCCAAGATGAAGCGACCCGATCTAACTAAGTTATTGTACTTAGTATGATGATTTATAAGCTGAAATAAATTTGTGAAATGTAAAACATGTTTTAAAGAAAAATTTGTCGTAAAATACGATTAAATAACATTAATGCAGCATTTTTTTTTCTTTTCAGAATTTCATTCATTTTATAAGCTAAGTAAAGTTTAACACAATTATGAAAATAAAAGAATATGTTTCAATACTGTGAATAATATAAACTTTATTTTCTTAAATACTTTATAATTGGGGAAAAAAATGTCACACTGTTAGTTCTTTTTGTATTAATAAATAATCTCATTATATGTATAAAAATTTTAAAAATAATAAAAAGAAAAATATTTTAGAATGTAAAATACGCATATCAATTCTTGAACACTGAAATATTTTCTGTAAATTAAAATTTTGCTCATATAAATTTTTTTTTTGTTAAATATTGCCTAAAAATTTTAACATAGTCATATTTTACAGTCTAATCAATTAATTTAATTTTCAGTGTTGTTAGGAGATCGTGTAATTTGTTTTCTTTTTTGGGCCTTTTATATGATAATGTTCACTGTATTTCAATTTTTTGACTTTTTGAATCCAATTACAGATATTAATTTTATTGGCAGCTTGCGATTTATCTTAATAGAACTTTTAATTTAAAAGATACTATCTACACATTAAAAAAATAAAAAAATTTGATTTTGCCGTTTTTTAATTAAAGCTTGTTAAAATAACATTCATGTATGCAAAAAAAAAAAAAATAATAATAATAATTTTTAATCAAACAAGACACAAATTTTAATTAAATTAAAAAAGAACTTGAGCTAATAAATTTATAATTAAAAAAATACTACTTGAAATAATGAAACCAGGCTCTTTTTTCATGTGTAAGCACGGTATAAAGTGACAAATTATTAATATTTTGTTTGATATATTTAGTGAAAAAAGTGTATTTAATTTCACCCTCAATTTTTTTACACCTGATATTTTATTTCAATTTATGTTTATAATATCTTTATTAAAATACAAAAATCAGAAGGAAATAAGATACTGAATGTCTTTTTTATTCATATAAATGAGAAAATTTATAAATTTTTCCATTTTAGAAAATTATAAAACTTTTTGTTTTTCAAATAGAGGAGAGATAGAGAGAGAGTTGTATTCTTAAATTTAACTACAGATGTTCAATTTTTACAACTTGTGATTTATCTTATTTAAAATTTTTAATTTAAAAAATAGACAATGTAGACACTAAATAGGAAAATATTTTTATTCTGCTGTTTTTTTTTAATTGAAATTTATATTACATACAAAGTATATTAAAACAAGTCATGTGGATCAAAAATTCTTTAAACAATTTTTATTTTGAATTGACAAAAATTTAAGTTTGGCTTTAGAAAAAAAAACTTGAGATACTAATTTATAATTAAACCATGATGAACTGTCAAAAACAATTTAGTCAATATGATTTTGTCATGGCCTTTTATTCTCAATTATGTTTATCTTTATTAAAATGCAGAAATTCGGAGGAAATGTGATAATTGCAATTCACACTTCGTTGGTACTTGTGTATTATCCCATTGAATAATAAAATAAATTCTAGAAAATGTTTTTTTCTGGGCAAATATACAAAATATATGAAATTACTGGGCTAAATAATAGTAAACAAAATATGAGAAAAAAAAATAATATATACAATATATACACTACATGGGATATATACACTTATGAAAGTTCATTTACACTTAGGAAGAGCTGTGTGGCTATAGGCCTGTGATGGCTCCATTCTGGGATATATTTGTAATTGAAAATCTCATTGAAATTTGCAGTATTGCAATTAATTGCGTTATCATAAAATTTTTTATTTAATTTTTGAATGTGGACAATAATATCTTCTATCTTGAGGTCTTTTTCAATATTTTTGTTTCTGACGTAGTAGGGTACTCCTGCTATAATTCTTAAAATTTTGTTTTGAAAATTTCTTAGTTTTCTTCTTTCATTTTTTCCTATGTTGTTTCACACTGGGGAGGCATATGTTACAATGGGGCGAATCATGGAGATATAAAGTAGTCTTTTTAGTTTGCGATTAAGTTTCGATTTCTTTCCTATTAAATGTTTAATACAGCCAAATGCTGAGTATGTTTTTTTAGTAACATTATTGATGTGTTGAGTCCAAGTGAAATTTGAAGTGAGGGTTAGTCCTAGATATTTGGCAGCTTTGACTTGTGGGATGATTTTATTGAACAGGATGAGATTATTATTGTTTCTGTGTTTCATTTTGGCTCTTTTCTTTCTACGGAAAAGTAGGGTTTGGGATTTTTCAGCGTTGATAACTACTCTCCAGTCCTGGCACCAGTTTTCAATTTTATATAGTTCCTTTTGTAATTTCAAGATGGCATGATTTGGATTGGTTGATTCAGCTATCAATGCTGTATCATCTGCATAAAAAGCGATGTTAATTGTTGCGTCTTCGGGAATTGGGAAATCGTATGTGTAAAACAAATAAAGAATGGGCCCCAGGATGCTACCTTGTGGAACTCCAGCATTAATTTGCAGGGTGATGGAAGTTACATCATTTTGCTTTATGTGAAAAAATCTATTTTTAATATAATTATATAAAATATGAATGATATCTGAATTTAGGTTAAGTTTAATTAATTTATATATTAGGCCTTCATGCCAGACTTTATCAAATGCATTGGAAACATCGAGCATGGTCATTGCTGTATATAAATTTTTATGCATATTTTTGCCAATAATTTCGGTTATTCTAAGTAGCTGCTTTGTGGTAGAAAGGTTACATCTAAATCCATATTGTTGATCAGGAAGTAATTTGATGTATTGGTTAATTCTATTGAGGATTATTTTTTCAAAGATTTTTCCTAATGTAGGAAGCAAGCTGATAGGACGGTAATTTTCAGGTTTTCTTGGATCTTTTCCTGGTTTCCAAAAGAGAATGATAGAAGCAGTTTTCCAAATTGATGGGAAGATTGTAAATTTCAAGCAGTTGTTGTATATAATCATGAGTTTCTTAATGTAATCCATGGGAAGTTTTTTAATCATATTATTGTTGATGTTGTCATCTCCAGGAGCTTTTTTTAGTTTTGATTTTCTTGATAATTTGAGTAAGTTCACTGAGGGTTGTGGGTTCAATACTAGTGTAGATGGGGGTGTGATTGAGGAAATTGCTAACTGTATGTTCTATATCTTTTGAAAAATTTAAGTTAATATTTTTGTTTGGTTGGAATTGGTTGTAAAGAGATTTGGCAAAGATATCTAACTTTTTATGAATAGAGTAGACTGGTCCATTTGGTCCTTCAATGTATGAATTAATTTGCTTTTTATTACTTAGCTGTTTTGCTAAAATCCAGACTGAGTTGTTTTCTGTGCTGAGATTTATAATTCTATTATTCCAATTTTCATGTCTGTGTTCTGCACAACGTTTTTTAATTATTTTATTTAACTGATTGGTTTTAGTTTTAAAGCTTGGGTTCAGGGTTTTTTGATATTTTTTTCGAATGCGGTTTCTTTCTTTGATGAGGTTTCTGATATCTGTTGGTAATTTGAGATAATTTTCTTCAAGTTTTCTGTGGTTAGTGGCTATTTTCTTTGCTTCTAGAATGTCTTCAGTGAAATTGTTAATTTTTTCTGTGATGAGATTTTCAATTTCTTGCTTATTTATTAATATTGGTTGACCTGGTAGAATGATTTCTTCGATTTTATTTTGTTCTCTATTGATTTTATCTTATAAAATATTGTAATAAAGTTGCCAGTTGGTGTGAGAGATAATCTTGTTGGTTTTGCTGTTTTTATGGAGGCCAATGCAACCTGTGACAGGCAGGTGGTTTGATGAAAGTTCAATTAAAGTATTAGCAGAGATAGGAATATTACTGTTGGTAAGACAAAAGTCCAAGATATCTCCATGAGTATTATGTGGGCTGAAGTGTGTTGGATCAATGGGAGCTATGATTTTTGATTTTTATATTATGATTTTGCAGGGTATTTCTAAGAATTTTTCCATTAGTATTTGTAACTCTGCATCCCCACAGTTCAATTTTGCTGTTCAGATCTCCTCCAAGAATAGTATAGGAAATTTGTCATTAATAATATTAATGATGTCTTTTTCGCTGGGTTCACTTTGAGGTCTATTGTAGTAACTGGTAAATTTAATGTTCAGATTGTTGGGTAGGTTGACAATAATTGATGTTTCTTCAAAGCCTGTGCCAATAGTAGAGCTGAATGTTGTTGAGTTAAAAGAGTTTTTGATAATTACAGCAGTTCCTCCTCCTTTGTGGTGAAGTCTATCAGTTCGGCAGATATTATAATTAGGAATTTTAAAATTTGATTGGGGAGTCAGATGTGTTTCAGTCAATAAAATAATATCTATATTGTGTCTGTCGATAAATTCTGCAAATTCAGATATTTTATTGTTTATTCCATTTGCATTCCATGTTGCAATTTGTATTGGTGTGAAATTTCTTGGGTTGTTACTCATTATTATTTATTTTGGTTTCCTGGTTTTTGGCTATTGCCTCGTTTAGTTGCTTTATCTGAGCTGTTAGTTCGAATATTCCAGAGCCTTTTACATAGTTGATTAGGGTTTGTAGTTCTTCCACTACTGTGTTAGCTTCTGTTATTATATTTTTGGTTTTATTTAAAGTTTCGTAGTTATTTACTAGTGCGTTAGCATATGTTAAATTTGGGTTTGTGCTTGGAACAATTTTGCTTTGTATTTGATCATTTGATATCTTGTTTTTATTTTTAGGAAATTTACTACATCCTCTGTAGCTTGCAGGGTGATTTTCCCCACAGTTTTGCTATAATTAAGTCTGAACAATTGTCACTTTTTATACTGCCAAATTATTGCAACTACTCTCTTCAAGTGCGCATGCGTTAGAATTACCATTTGAAGCAGATGTTCGGGGCCCGGTCCGGAGACGCTAGTATAAATTTATATCCTTCCCTCTGATTTCTTTCTTACGGACTGCAAGAAAAAAATGAACAAATCCTCTGTTGGCTGATCCAGAATTACCTGGTGATATGTCTGACTTAATACAGCTCTAATAAACGAAATTAGAACAATATTTAAAGGAATTCCCATTAAAAAGCTAATTAATGAACTTAAAGAAATTAAGTCCCCTATGGACAAGCTATTTAAACTAACAGAATACTTTCAAACTCAAGAATAACTTTACTTAATAAACGGAACTTCTATTTAATTAATAACCTAATCTTATCTCTATTAACTAAATTTATCCAAAATTATTAAACTTTCTCCAATATATTTTATTTAAAAATAACTTCAAATTTTCTTATAACTTAAAATAAGTGTCACTTTACTTTTAATGTGTATAAAAACTGTTTTTATAAAAATTTAGTTTTCTGCGATTCACATGTTTTTTATTAATAAAACTGCTGGTTTAATTGATATTAATATTAAATTCAAAATCTCAAATCATCAAATATTGAAAATAGCTAAATTGATAGATTTATCCAGGGCATTAAATTAAATGAAAAACTTGTTAAGAAATTTATTATAATAGTCATTGAGTTCATGTAGCTAAAAATATATAAGAATTCAAAAAATTTATGATGAATAAGAAAAGAATATTTCTCATTTAATTATAATACTAATAAAAAACCAATACTTGAATAAAAAACCTCTATTTTTCAAAATTTTTGCTGAACATGTTATATTTCTTGTAATTGATAAAAATGTGGGTTAAAAGCATTATTTTCATTAAATGGTCGCATATATTTCTATAATGAATACACCTAAAATTATTTTGAATATGTTTTTTTAAAAATTAGAATAAAAATATACGATTTTTATTGGATTACTTAATTATTTTACCTGTCACTTTAGATTTCTAATTATTTACCTAATAATCTGTTGCTTCACTTTAGGTAATATTTTTTGAACATCAATACTCATAAATTCTACGGGTGAGAAGTTTAGTTCCAATAAGACAGAAACTATAAAAATCAACTATCTACTTTTATATAAAATGTAATCACAAAACGAATTATTTAAACAAGTTCTAATTTTTAAATTTTTTTTTAACCTACATCTGATTTTAAATTACAATCATAATATCTAGCCAGCTTGATTTGACTGATAAAAATGTTAAATATATACCTATAATCTTAAAGATCAGTTCTTTTATGAGGATTTTGCAAATTTTGTTTTTTCATATTATGCAGGGTATTTCTCAGTAACTCAACTAAATTGAGCAAATACTGTTAATAAATATAGATGGGGAAAAAAAACAACATACATTTAAGTTTTTTTTTACACATATCATATTATATTCTTTTAGATACTCTATCCTTTATTTAATTTTTTCTTTAATTCAGGATTTCTATTATTTTTAATTAATAAAATATCAGTACATCTTTTCATTGTTCTATATTTTTATCAATCATAAATTGATTTTTTATCTTTTTCTATCCAGTTATTTTCTGATCCTTTCATGACAAAGTAATTATAAACATTGACTTCTGAATTGACTAGTCAATATCATATCTTTATTTGATAAGAGTATTCACTCACATATTTGTTCTGATTTACTATTCAAATTTAATTTTTATGGCATTATTTTACTAAGTTTTGTCTCTCTCCAAATCTTTAAAGTCCTTTCTTTTAAATAAGTATGTGTCATGCAGCCATAGATTACTATTGGCTTAAAAATTTCATTTTAGTTTTATCATTAAAAGATATTTTTATAAATTTATTTTGTATTTAAAATAACAATGACAGAAAATTTTTTCCCTATTTTGTCATTTTTAATGTGATCAAAAAGTATAAAATCTATTTCACATTCTTTTCCAAACCATGATACATTTTAATATTTATTATATTGATTATTTTTATATGTATATCTCATAAAAAAAAAATTATCTATATGCTCTTCTAAATAGATTTCTAAAAAATATCTGATTTATGTTTCTAAATTGATGAATTAAGCCTGACTTATCAAAAATTTATAAATCATTAAAACGAAATTAAAATTCTTGAATGAAACGCTAATATGTAACATGTATATAAAAAAATGCATTTTCTTAAAATAAAAATTAAAGTTTTTAAAAATTCCTAATTAACATTACATTTAATCAAACTTTATCATTCTTTAAAAATTCGCTAACACGCAACATTTTATTAAAAAATTTAAATGAAAAGCAAACAATTTTGTAATTTTCCTTTAAATTGCAAAATTTTGATTTTTTTAAAAATAAAGAAAATGCATTTTAAGCAAGAAAATTTTATTTCTGACTTAAAACATAGTATTTTGGTATTAACTGCAGTCCTAAGATTAATAGCCAAATATTTTAGTTTATGGTAACTTGTGTTATTTCGAACATTGATGTTTTGTGGTTTGAATAAATACATTCTTTTAATTTAAAACTTAAGTTAATTTTAATACCTTTGATTTCATTTTATGAATTCCTAGAGTTTACCTAGCAAAACTGACAATTTGCTATTGGCATAATTACAATAAACTATAGGAAAATTGATAATGCAGACTACCTCAATAAATCTACAATAAAAAAAATTGCTGTTTTTGGAAAGTGTAATATCCATAATTAAATCAGCAAAATATATTAGTACAATATTTAGATTCTTGGATAATTTAAGTTCAATGTTTAATATATAATGGTCCCAAAATTTTCTCATTAAGAAAAGTGCCAAGCACAGTGCAAAGACAATTATCATAATTCAGAAGAGCTGCTAATTTTTCTCGGTCAAAAACTACAATATGAAAATATTATATTACTGGAGGGGATTTAATAAGAAAAAAATCAAAAACAAGTGCAAAGAAAAGTATTACATAAAAATGATAGTAATGAGAAAATACTGATATAATAATTCTTTAATACTAAAGATAATCTGAATACTTTTCCTCACAAGATCACTTTTTACATTTAAGAAATAAAACTTGAAAATCAGTAAAATGTTTTAAATAAATGCTCAAAATTTTCTCATAAGCAACTAATCAAAAATTATTTTAAGGAGCATATCTTCATTTAACCTGATTTTTCAACCTAATTTTTTTCTTCAATAATTTATGCTTTTTACAAATTCATAAAACTGATTGGTTTGATTTGTTCTACATACTACATGCATGCCAGGGTTAATTTAACTAATGTTGAATTAATTTTACTTTAAAAGTTGTTTTGCTACTGTAAACATCAAAGCCCAAATTGGGAATCAAAATCACAAGATGCTAACCCGATTGTTCGCATCTAATCATTCAACTGTCTCATATATGGTAAGTAAAAGCAAATAAAAATGATGGTGATTTGCCTGGTTAACAATTATTTATTTTAGAAGCATTGAAAAACTTCAATCTTCCTCACTGTTCTCTGTAAATAAAAATGATAAGTTTTTCTATGACAATAAGCATCTGTAAATATTCTCTTTTCCATCAATATAATGGTGGTCATATCATCACGCAAGCTAAAAAAAGTAAAATATTTTCAAATACTTCATTAAAAACAAGTATACTTTTTGCTTTAATTTTTTGTAACCCAAACAGAAAATGAATTTTGCAGAAATGTTCAATACATATTTTAATATTTATATAACCAGCTTATTTGGTGACTTCTAAACTATTTCCAAATCATTTCAAGTGATATTTAAATTTATAGATGTATTTTATCTAGTAAAATTTTGGATTGTAATAGATATTTTAAAAAGGTATCCAAAATTTTGATTCTATAAATATTATACTTGGCAGTAAAAATTAAATATTTTTTTAAATTTTACAAACAGATTTATTGATTTTATCAAATATAAAATTAACATTCATTAAAGAATTTATTAAAATATCTGCAATGTGACTATTTCTTAGCACAATACAAAAAAGTTTCATACAATGTACAGCAGTTGACTTTTAATTTGATTCTAATTTTACAAG
Organism: Latrodectus elegans; assembly: GCA_030067965.1. Classification (NCBI taxonomy): domain Eukaryota; kingdom Metazoa; phylum Arthropoda; class Arachnida; order Araneae; family Theridiidae; genus Latrodectus; species Latrodectus elegans. The sequence continues at coordinate 29,327,024 of CM057814.1, forward strand.
ACAAATAATATCTGGTCACATTAATAGTTTTTATATAAAATCAAAAGGTGGAAAACCCACTTGTGTTTTAAAATAAAAGATTCCCATTTTTTCTACAGCAAAATATACTTTTTTTTACAAATAAAAAAATTTATTTAATTTCATATTTATGCAAACATATTTCTTTCTGCAAGGCATTTTTTAATTGTTCCTCAGAAATGTCTATAGAATCCAAACCAGATTCACCTATACCTAAACACTGCAAACAAACATCTGGATCTAAGTTATTTATAAAAAATTTCTTTACAGTTTCCTTCAAGCCAGTTACTTCGTATTCATCAGCTGCCTTACTAAGTGCCTTGCACTTCTCTAATGGAAATTCAGAAGGAATACCACAAGAGTACATGAAAGTTACCATGGCTTCTGCCACCTCTTTTTCCAAATCTATCACCAGCTTGTTTTTGCTAAAGTGTGGATTTTCTTGTAGCATACAATCAAAAGCATAAGACCTTGCACTAAGGATGCTTTTATGAGCTGGAATTTTTACATCACCTGCAACAAGAATTATATCTGAATGACTCTGGCTTTCTAGCAATTTATTCAAGTCTTCACAAATCTCTTTAGAATTAACTATTTGCTTTACTAGAGGATAGCAGTCAAGTAAGGTATAATCAATACGTGCTTCAATGTTAATAATTTTCACATAATCTAAATTTAAACCAATATCATTCTCATACACATACAGGTAATCCATAGGCTCACCTGTGGCTAATCCAGGAATAGATTTCGGCTTTACAATTTTTTTTAAACCCCCAATTGTTAACAGTAAGATATATTTAATGGCCTCCCAAGCAGGAGATTTTTCAACTTTAACTATTTGAAAGCCCAATGCTCTTTTCATGTCGACTGTGCTGATTGATTCCCAATCACTTTCTGCATCTCTTGAGTCATCGAAATCAGTTTTGTCATTATTTATATTAACTTGCAGAGTTTTCGTCTTGAACTTAGGTTTGTTCAGTGGTTTCATTTCTCTATCACTTTTGGATTCTAAATTAGGTTGGTTCAATGGTTCTATTTCTCCATCACTTAGATTAGCTTGAGCAGCAAATGATTTTAGTTCAAGTTTCTCCACTCTCTCTGGTTTGATTTCTTCCTCACTTAAATTAGCCTGTGAAGCAGTTGATTTCTTTAGTGGTTTTAGTTCATCATCACTTGAACTTTCTTCAACCGTATCTTCACTTTCAAATTCACTGCCCTCATACGAATATTCATTTTCAATTTCACTGTCTTCACACCAGTGTTCATTTATAGTTTCACTGCCCTCTGATGAGCGTTCACTTCGAATTTCGTCTTGAGTCAAATCAAGTTCATTGTCATTAGAATCTAGGGTAGTATCGATTCCGGATTCAATATCATAAAAAATTGAAGAGTGGTAGTCACTTTCTTCAGGAAACGTGGTTTTTATCATTAACACCTTCCAAATACTAGTGCTGTCATCGTGAAGAGAAAAAGGTGGGCTGGTGACGGGATTTTTATCGCCAAGAAATGGAATATCGTTGAAACCAACTAATTGCCACTTGAAATTGATCTGTTCATTGATTACCTGAAGGTGATTAACAATTTTTCTGCCCTTGTTTTCTGTATTCATTTTATTATAATAAATTATTTTAATAATTATTAGCAGCAAATTTAAATATTTATATATAAGTTTACGCTAAGTTTTACACTGGCTACTCTTACCGTCTTGCGTGCACCTAATTTATTACTTCTAAAATTTGATATTGCCCACACAAAAAATCTAAACATCCAACCAACTACGGTTACACTACCATGCTACTAGAGATGCTATCACCCCAAGTTAATCTCTCAGGTTAATAATGTACAGTTAATCGTTTAAATTAATCGTAATTTATAAACCTTTTGATTATCTTTATTTGTGATGGAAAAATTATCTTGATTACAAAATCTTAGAACTCAATTATTTTATCTCATTTTTTTATTTATCATGAATCCTTCATTTAATAGCAATAGATGGAGTTGATATTGCTCAGATATTGGTACAGGGAGGTAAACGCCAAGATGGATGTCGATTACGTCATATAAGATAATTTCAGATAATGAGTCAAAATTAAAAATTTTAAGATGTATCTAATAGCAAATGTTTGATCAATTTTTTTTAAACAAATTTCCAATATTCCTTATCAGATGGGAAAATTTAAGCAAAAATTTGTTGTTGAAATTTGATTGTAAATGATATTTTGTTTTTAATTAAAATTTGAAGTGATTGCCGGCTGGCAGTTTTCAGAGGTCCCTGGATCTGGCGATCCTCTACCCTCATTAGATAGCTGGTTCTTGGTTGTTGAGCTATAACTTGAATCTGATCGGCTTAAAATGAGGTTGAAATTTTAATGGACGGATTTTAATTATATTGTTATTTTATAAAATTTATTTCAGAATTTAAAAATTATTGTTGATTAATTTATTATTTATGTATTTAAATTAAATGAAACTAATAGAATAATAAAGGAACTAGTTAAGGAATAAATTGAGAGAAATAAGAATATTTACATAAGAACAGGTAAAGGTATTTACAAGAATTTATACAAGCTATAATATTTATAAGGTATAAATTGGTCTGTAATACAATATATATATTTATCTTTATCTTTTTTTTATATACATTTTATGTATTTACATATACATGTATATTTAAAAAAAAAATCTGTTTTTATATACATCTAGTATGCACACTTATATATGCATTTTTCCTCATCATTTTTATTTTAAATAGTTTTTTTTTTTTTCCACATATAGAATGAGATGTAACAAAAAAAAATCATTTTATCTTTTTAGTAGTCTTTTTTTTTTCCATACAAAGAAGTAGTTATCAAAGATATTTTTTTTTCTATTTACAGTTTATTTCATTGTGGTTGGTGAGGAAACTTTGGGCAATATCTGAGCAATAAGAGAGGATGCAATCTATTATGGGTACTTAGGTCATTATAGGACGGAAGGCTAATTATTGTTTCGTTATTAGTTTTATCAATATTTTTAACCACGTTATACATTATTTTCGCGAAGAATTCTCTCAGGGTAAGGATTTTTAATGCTTGTCTGATTTTTTGGTTTCTAATGAACCATGGGGTCTTAATTGCCCATCTGAGGGCTTTATTTCGAAGAGTTTCCAGTTTTTTAATTTTACTGTCGTGGGTGTAACCTAATTAAAATTTGGTTAAATATATGTAGAAGCATTCATTATTTAAAAAAAAATAATCTTAATTCGGAAATACTAAAAAATAAAGAACTAAATGGTTAGATCCTATTTGTACTTTCCTCGTCGCCAAGAATGACAATTTATTCCTTAACTATTTCCTTTATTATTCTATTAGTTTCATTTAATTTAAATATATATTTCTCATAAATAATAAATTAATCAACAATAACTTTTTAAATTTTGAAATAAATTTTATGAAATAACCATAGTCCCGTCCATTAAAATTTCAAACTCATTTTAAGCCAATCAGATTCAAGTTATAGCTCATCAACCAAGAACCATCTATCTAATGAGGATAGAGGATCGCCAGATCCAAGGACCTCTGAAAACTGCCAGCCGGCAATCACTAAGAATGACAAGCCCAAGATGAAACGACCCGATTGAGAAAATTATTGTTCTTAGTATAATGATTTATAAGCTGAAATAAATTTGTGAAATTTAAAACATGTTTTAAAGAAAAATTTGTCGTAAAATACGATTAAATAACATTTATGCAGCATTTTTTTTCTTTTCAGAATTTCATTCATTTTATAAGCTAAGTAAAGTTTAACACAATTATGAAAATAAAAGAATAATGTTTCAATACTGTGAATAATATAAACTTTATTTTCTTAAATACTTTATAATTGGGAAAAAAATGTCACACTGTTATTTCTTTTTGTATTAATAAATAATCTCATTATATGTATAAAAATTTTAAAAATAATAAAAAGAAAAATATTTTAGAATGTAAAATACGCATATCAATTCTTGAACACTGAAATATTTTTTGTAAATTAAAATTTTGCTCATATAATTTTTTTTTTTGTTAAATATTGCCTAAAAATTTTAACATAGTCATATTTTACAGTCTAATCAATTAATTTAATTTTCAGTGTTGTTAGGAGATCGTGTAATTTGTTTTCTTTTTTGGGCCTTTTTTATGGTAATGTTCACTGTATTTCAATTTTTTGACTTTTTGAATCCAATTACAGATATTAATTTTATTGGCAGCTTGTGATTTATCTTAATAGAACTTTTAATTTAAAAGATACTATCTACACATTAAAAAAATTTAAAAATTTGATTTTGCCGTTTTTTAATTAAAGCTTGTTAAAATAACACTCATGTATGCAAAAAAAAAAACAATAATAATAATAATTTTTAATCAAACAAGACACAAATTTTAATTAAATTATTATAGATTTAAAATTTGTTATTCAATAAAAAACACTCACAGATTTTTAATTCAACAGTAAAAAATATTTTAATTAAACATGACATCTTAGAATTAAGACAATCCTAAAAATAAATTTTATAAATTTGAATCAAATCCTAATAATTAATATTTATCTTGTCAAAATCAAAAAATAAATACATAAGTCTTTGTTTGACAAAATAATAATAAAAATAAGTAAATTTGGAGAGAAAAATATTTTGAATTGCAGAACATGGAAATATATATATATATATATATATATATATATATATATATATATATATATATATATATATATATATATATATATATATATATATATATATATATATATATATATTTTAAGAAAATCCTCAAATTTGTGGTATAATGCATTTTCTTTCAGCAATTTTCATCATATTCCCAATGTTTGCATTTTTTCAGTCTAAAAATAACTGGAAATTTAATGATTTAATAAAATTATTACAGTCTGCTATCAAGCACATTTTATAAATAAAAGCATTATGTGTCTTTTAACATATTAATTTAAAATAATTACAAATGCAATTTTTTGATGTAAAAATACATTTAAACGTCGTTGGTTTTCTAAATTTAAATAACACTATTCAGTTTTTAAACCTTATTTCTATAATGACTTCTTTGGAATAAAAATCAAGTTACTTAAAAATACTAAAATATGAATCTATAAAAGGAAAGCAATATTTTTAATGTACTTCATTAAACATTTCTTCTAAATGTAGCAATAAACGATTGTAGATTGTGAGGTAAGCAATAATTTAAAATTATGGAAGCAATAAACAAAATAATTACAATTGAATTTAATTACTTACTTTTAATGTATGCCTAGAAAACATCCATTATGAATGTCATAAGTACATCCACCATGGTCATCCAAATTACATCTATCATGGACTTATAAATTACGTCTATTACAGATCCAAATGTTAATACTCCAAAACTCACCCATCGTACATGTCAATCCGACGTTCATTTGCAGTCGAGAAAAGACCATCCAGTTCATATCTTATCATGGACTTCTTTATGACATCCAAAATGTATCCAGGACGTCTTTTGGACTTGATGAATCTTAGAAGACGCCTAATAGACGTGCATGGTTGTATGGGATGAGAAACGAATATAAAAAATGAGGAATTGTTTTGAATTCCATGTGAGACTCACACCAGAATAAGACTCAGAAAAAGAATGCATATGCTTAAAAAGTAGCAAAATAAATTCAAAAGTATTACATGTGAAGTTGTAATGATGCATTTAAATTTATACAAACAATGTCAAATAATACAAACAACTGTACTCCTAAGAAAGATTGTGAAACACCTGTACAATACAGAGTTGGTCAAGATATCAAGTTGATATGATAGATCTGCACTTAAACAAACGGCAAATATTAGTTTATAATGTTGTTTCAAGATCACTGAACGAAGTTTATCTAGCAACGACCTTTGAAAACTAAAAGATCTGAAGACGTAGCATATCACATTCTTACAATATTTTTAACATTTGGTGCTTCAACAATATTGCAATCAGATAATGGTGGACAATTCAGTAATCAAGTAATATCGGAAATATGTTTCATGAGGAATGATGCTAAGATAGTTCATGGAAAACTTTCCCACAATCAAATACAAGGTTCCCTTTGTTTTATTTACAAAGTATTCTGCCTACCTCAAAGGAATACGTCAAAATCCATTTTTAAGCCATGTTTGACGTTAAAGTGAAAAAAGACATAGCTTCGTCTTTTTTGCCCAGCTGACAAATCGCAAATATTGAAACCGAAGCACTCCAAGAAATTGCTATAACTTTTGAAACCAAAGAATAATTTAAAAAAACTGTTTATATTTCCGAAAATAATTTGAGCGATGGTCATAACGAAAACCAAATTGTAAAGAAAAATAGTGGAGGATTTGCAATCAAAAAGTTTTAACATCAAGTTCTGACTGAGAAACACGAGTTAATTTCTAAATAAAGAACGGCTGAGAAAAAGATTATTCTACTGCAATCCAAAAAAAAAGATTACGAATCTCACAAAAACAGTTTGCTCAAATTGGTGATACTAAACGAATATAATTCCTTGAGGTCGACCATAATTGTATAGAGAGCCGAAATGTGTTAACAGTTTTGGGAATAGAATACTCGTACTTGTATAAACTGGCAAATAAAAATCGTGCAATACACGCAGTCAGTTCGTAATTGTAAAGAAGAATTACTTTACAGTTACAAGGATGAGAATTCTTCTTAAGAAATGTCGCTGACAGAGGTAGCTGCAACTAATTCGAGAAGCGGAAGGCACGCCGTCACTGCGAAAGGAGATGTTAATAATCATGTTAAGGTAAAAAATAAATGCAACTTTAAAAGCAAGGAAAGCTCTTATGCAATTCAAAGTGTCCTGATAGTTTTAGTTATAGCAATAAATAAGATTTGAATCACATATCTGAGAAAGTTTTTAATTTCTATTATTTTCATTTCTCATTTAGAATTTACTGTTTGTTTAAGTTCTTGGTCACTCCTTTCAGAAACAGAAGGAAAAAAGTTACGTCATCCTTGTGACGTTTTATCGCCACTGAAATACGGAGAAAAAATATATATAATTCTCCAACATTCACAGATTTCAGTCTTTCAATGCATCATGTATATATATATATGTCAGCCAGATGTAATATATCTGGCTAAGCATGTAACTCTTAATTCATAACTTAAGTATTTTGATGGTTAAAATAAATTGCCATCGTTTTCACAATAGCTCCAAAAAAAAAAAAAATTCCAATTTTCAACTCTCTCTTAAATAAATATATGTAATTTGTGTGTTAACATTTGAATTAGCATTTAAAATATATCCTTCAGGGAATAAAATGCAAATTTATTTGGATTTTGAGCATTACAAAACATGAAACAAACATGATGCATTTCATATACGTTAATATATTATGACTGTTGGCACCTGCGAGCACAGCAAACTTCTTGAGTCATAAAATAAAACCGGCAGTAGGAATGTGAGAGTCGGAGAAATAAAGTGTGTGTTTTATACAGTCCTTGAGTGAGTATTAATTGAGTTAAAAACTGAGCTATTTTACATTGGTCATAGTCTCGCAGGTGAAAACCAGCATCCTATGAATCTATATAATGGCTATGAGTGATAATTTACGCCTCTGCTGAGTATCGTCAACGTAAATGAGGTATGTGACTGAATAATTTACATGTTCTGAGAATAGATCTTTATATAAATATTGAAGTATTAATAACTATTCAAAATGTTTAAAGTCGTAAAAAAAGAGGATTTGATATTAATTTCTATTGAGTTAGGAGAAGATGTTAATGAGAAAAGGACTGTTTCAGAAGTAAGCAGTATTATCAAACAAAACTAGAAGTACGTGACAGAGAAAGATTCCGTTTTAGAATTAGCAAATACGATAATTGAAGAGTGGAAGTCCAATGAGTTGCGGTAACTAGAGGTAGAGAAAATTAAGCTCGAACAGAGAAAATCTGTAGATCTTCAACAATTAGAATTAGAAAAAATTAAACTTGAGAGAACGAAAATGGAATTAGAAATTGCTCGCGTGAAAGCGGAATCTAAGTCAAATTCAGAAGGTGAAAATGTTGAAAATAATCAGATTGAATCTTTAGACTCTTTCATAAAAATTGTCCGTACTTTAACTATTAAAACTCCTAGTAAACCTGAGGTTTGGAGTTATTTTTTTGAATATTTAGAAAAGGCCATTAATTCAAAAAAACGTCCCTGATAAATACAAAGCGGAGATTTTATTAAATTTGTTTTTATATTTTTGGGGAAAGGGTGACTATTGTGATAACTTACATAAAGGATGATGAGTTAAAGGAGTATTCTAAAGTAAAAACAATAGTACTTGGAGAATTGGAGCCTACCCCTCAATCATGTTTAGAACATTTTAGAAAGCCCACCAAATGAAACATACGTACAACTTGCATCGCGATTAACGACGAGCTGGGAATGTTATTTACAATTGAGGAAGGTAACAGATTTCGAAACTCTCAAAGATTTAATTGTGTCGGATAAAATAAGCCAGACCTTATATAGAGAAACTACGTGTCATATTAATTTGAGACAGGCGAACATATGGTTTAAGCCCTTTGAATTAGGGAAAGAAATTGATTTATATTTTACTTCCCGAGGTAAAACTTTGGTGGAGAACTCAAAATTTAATAAATTGTCCGAGTCAAAATAAACGTCGAGAGTTTTCCTTTCGGAAGTTGAAAATAATAAGTGTGTTTTATCATGTAAGGAGAATCACCCCATATATACATGCCCTGATTATAAAAATATGTCAGTAAATGAGCGTACTGAGTTTGTAAAATCAAATCACTTCTGTTTTAATTGCTTGGGGAATAATTATAGGGTAAGGACTTGTAAATCAAAACATTCGTGCAATATCTGTAAGCGGCGTCATCATGCCACACTTCACTTTCAGTTAGAGCAAAAACGAGAACGTTTATCGGCGCCTAATGAGAATGTAAATACTCTCAATGCGACAGTGAGTTCCTTCCCCTCCCTCACAGCTTTAGAATTCGTCCCTACTGGCAATAAACAAGAGCCACGAGGTCAGGATCAAAATTGCTTGGCGATGACTAGTTATACTTCGTCAACTAATTCGAAGTCTGTACTACTTAGCACTTTTATTTGTTTTTTAACCGATGACTTGGGAAATGTTTTACCTGTTCGTGGTTTATTAGACGTTGGAGCCATTGCTAATTTTTTAAGTAAGAGTTGCATTGACAAGCTTAATTTAAGAAAGGAAAAATTAAATATTGGAGTTTCAGGTTTAAATGGAATGTCCCTGACAATTAAATCTAAAGTTAATGCTACGATTGTTAATGATATAAGAAACTTCAAATTAGATTTAGAATTTGTGGTTGTTCCCAGTGTTACAAATTTGACCCCTTTAAGGAAAATTGATAATTGTGTTCCAATCGATTTAATTCTGGGAGCAGAGAATTTTTATGATCTATTAAAACCTGAGAGATTTTATACCCTACTAATACTAAATTAATTTTACAAAACACAGTATTCGGATTTGTAATGAGTGGTAGAGTACCAATAGTAACTGAAACTAATGTACACTGTGAACTTATAAACGAGGGTGCCGACTTAAACAAAATTATTTGGAATTTTTGGGAAATAGAACAAATTGAAGAAACGCAGCTATTTGAAACTGCTGAGAGAATTGAAGCTAATTATCATTTTATAAAAACTCATAAAAGGGATAAATCAGGAAAATTTGTGGTACAGATGCCATTTAAAAAAGATCCTAAATTACTGGGAGAGTCTGGAGAGGTTGCAGTTAAAAGATTAAATTCCTTGTGAAATAAGTTAGAAAAGAATCCAGAACTTCTGGCATTATATCGTCCATTTATGAGTGAATATGAGTGCTTGAACCATATGCAAGAAGTTTCCATGACGCAAGAACCTGAAGCTGACTATAGCTTTGATCAAACAAAAACATTAAGGTTGCTATGGAAGGCCAAAATTGATGAGCTTTCCTACAATATGCCTAAAAAGGATGCTTCTATGGTTACAAAGAGAGAAGTTTTGTCCATAGCTGCCCGCATTTTTACCCATTTGGTTTGATAAAATCTGTGCTTACAAAGGTTAAGGTTTTTATGCAACGTCTATGGAGGTTATCAATAGACTGGGATGAAAGACTGCCATCAGATGTCGTACAAGAATGGTTACAGTTTTTTGATAGGTTGTGTGACATTAACTATATTAAAATAAATCGATGTATGCTACCAGAAAATGTTGTAAAGATGAACTCTTTGGTTTCTCGGATGCATCAGAGAGCTATTATGGTGCAGCAGTCTATTTAAGATGTGAATCAGCCAGTGGGGAAGTAACTTCACATCTAGTGTGCAGCAAGGGAAGAGTTGCACCAATCGAAACACTTTCGATTCCACGACTTGAACTGTGTGCAGGTGTATTGCTACCTAAATTGATGAAAATGGTTAGCACTTCCCTAGAACTTAAAATAGATAAAAATTGGTATTTTTCGAACAGCAAATTGTCTTGTCCTGGATTCAGAAGTCTTCAGCAGAGTTGAAAACCTTTGTATCTACCAGAGTTGCTAAAATACAAATTCTGACAGATGTCTCACAATGGAGGCATATATCATCGGAGCGAAATCCTGCAGACATCGTTTCCCGTGGCTGCAATCCAGAACAACTGAGAAATAATTCTTTCTTGCGGCATGGACCACCACTACTTATCATCGAGAAAGTAGAAATGCTTAACAACTGTGAAGAGCTAATTAATGAGGCCTTGGGACATTTTAATACAGAGCTGGTTAAAAGTGAACGAAGGTTCAAGAGACCTGTTTTCCTAGTGACTTTCAATTCTTTAGCTGAGGAGTTACTTAGTATTACTAACATTTACACTAAACTTGTACGTGTTTTAGCTTTTATTTATAGGTTCCTTAATAATTGCAAATCATAGCAAAAGGTAACTGGCCCCCTGCAATGTAAGGAAACTAAGATGCTGAATTTGTCTTAGTAAAATTAGTTCAACAAGAGTGTTTTAAAAGGGAAATTACAGGCCTTCAGAAGGATGGTAATGTGCCTGTAGATATTAAGTTAAAAAATCTTTTCCCATTTTTAGATTAAGGGTGTTATAAGAATGGGTGGAAGACTAGCCAACAGTAAGATTAATTTTGATAAAAGGTTTCCTATAATTTTACCAATCAATCATAAATTGACTGTGATGATTGCTGAAATGTTTCATAAGAACTATTTACATATTGGCCCACAAGGCTTACTGTTTTTTATTAGACAAAGGTTTTAACCTTTAAGTGGACGCAACCTTTGTAGAAAACTAATGCATAATTGTGTTGTTTGTATTAAAGCAAAACCAGTACCTTGTCAACAGCTCATGGGACATTTACCTGAAGAGAAATTAACCCCAAACTTTCCATTCAATTCCATTCAATAGATTTTTTTGGTCCTTTTTATATAAAATATCCCAATCAAAGAAAAGGAATGTATAATAAAATTTATGTGTGTATTTTCACTTGTTTTGTGATTAAACTTTGTCATTTAGAGATGGCAACGGACCTCTCTAGTGATGTATTTGTAGCTACACTTAAGATATTTTTAGCAGAAGAGGGAAAAGTGCTCACATATTTTCTGATAACTCTACTAATTTTGTTGGCAGTAACTCCGAATTAAAGAAATTGAGTAAATTAGTTAACATTCCTGATGAAAACTTGAGTAATTATTTGTCCAAAGAAAAGGTTGATTGGACTTTCATTCTCCCAAGATCCCCGAATCCTGGCGGAATTTTGGAGGCAGGTGTCAAATCCGCGAAATATCATCTTAAACGTGTAGTAGGCAATTTAAAACTAACCTTTGAGGAATTCTTAACTGTAATTGATAAGATTGAGGCAATTCTTAATTCCCGCTCATTGCATCCCCTATCATCTGACTTAAATCATTATAATGTCTTCACACCTGTGGCCCTTTTTTGATACGCAGACTTATCACAGCAATTGCAGAATCCAAAATCCTAAATTTGCATGACAGTAAATTAAAACAATGGCAAAAATTAACTAAGATAGTGCAGACATTTTGGAAGCATTGGTCTAACAATTATTTAAGTGCAATACAAGAAAGATCAAAGTGTACGTTCACCAAAGAGAATGTGCAAGTTGGCTTAATGGTAATTTTAAAATTAGATAATGTACAGCTTTGTAACTGGCCATCGGGCAGAATAATGCAAGCATTCCTAGGAAAGGATAAGAAGGTGAGAGTAGTTTTAGTTAAAACGAAGAATGGAGTTTTTAATAGGAGCATTAATAAAATTTGCATTCTGCCATTGTCTAATTAAGGAGTGAGAACTCTATCAAATATATCTGTGTATCATTATATATTTATTGTAGTTTATTATAATAGTATGTATCATTGTACTTATATATTATATTGTGTGTTAATATTTTTCTTGTGATTTCAAATTGTTGAATGTACCATGTCAACGCCGGGAGGAATGTTGGCACCTGGGAGCGCAGCGCCCTCCTTGGGTCATAAAAAAAAAACGGGCAGTACCGATGTGAGAGTCGGAGAAATAAAGTGCGTTTTATACAGTCCTTGAGTGAGTGTTAATTGAGTTAAAAACTGAGCTGTTTAACAATGACATTTAGAAATATCTATAAAATTTTATTTACTTTCATATAATTAATTTAAACTTTATCTTTCTACCAGCATTTAAATTTAAATGTAAAAAAAAAAGAAAGAAATTCTTTATTATTTGTTATAATTGTACTTTTCATTCGATTATGCATGTAACTCTTAATTCATAACTTAAATATTTAAGTTATGAATTAAGAGTTACATATAGTAATTTAAAATTTATCTTTCTACCGGCATTTAAATTAAAACTTTATGATTGGATGAGAAGAAATTCTATATCAATTGTTATAATTGTATTTTTCATTCGATTATCAAAGTTAACAATGAAATAATTAAAGCCAATAGAGTTAGAAAAATTTTGTATGTAAATGCTCATCTTACAAAATTTGTTATCCTTTTATTACTATTTAAAATATGTTTTTTAGTTGTGTTTGTTAATTATTTTCAATTTTTACAATTAATAATGTCGAATAAATAATTTATATTTTGTGTTAAGAACAATAGCATTTTTTTTCTAGTCCATAATTTGAGAAATTTGAAATTTAAATTTTTTTTAATCTACATTTCTAAATTTTAGTCAAAACTTGATTAAAATTAAAACTAAATAACCCCCTAAAAATAAGCTGCACTGATAAAAAAAATTATATTTTTATAATTTTAAAAATCTTCAAATTAATCTTTTAATCAATCTTTTTTAATCTTCAAATTTTTCAAAATAAAATTTATCGAATCATTATTTTTTCTTTAAACGAATTTCTAAATTATTATAAAATTTAAAACTTATAAGTTTATTTTTTTCTCTTTGAAAAATAATGCAATTTATTTGTTTGCCATTGGTAAATTTAAGTATGAAATACAAATCCAATAAAATATTCCCCAATTTTCCCGAAAAAATGGTTAGCCTGCACTAAAATAAATTACCACTACAACAAATGCGTCAAAAGTAGTGTACTTCAGAAAAATTCTTTTAACATCGGAAATTATCAAGCAGAGCATTACAGATCTTATTCTTAATTAAGTTAAAACAAGTTAGCAACTACACACACACATATATATACACATATATTATTTTTGACAATAGATATTACCTCATGATTTATAAATGGAGAATTAACAAAAATGTCAATATAACATTTGGTCTAAAAAATTTTAAGAAATAGTTTAAATTTTTAGCAAATAATAAAAAAATATCAATGAATCTATTATTGAAAGTATAAAACAAGAACTTGGGACTGTACAAAGATTTTTTTTTCTTGTGTCAGCTAGGCTAACAATACGAGGTGCGCTGCTAAACTTTTTCATACTGAACCATATTTGGTGTGGAGTCCGACTGCTTCAGTACACACATGCCATAGGGACCCTTTTATAGGGTAGGCAACCATTCACACCTCATTCATACACAGAAAGGTCAAAGACAGGATAGATAGAGAGAGAAAGTACATCCATGCCCGAACTGGGATTCGAACCCAGGACCTTCCTGTCCGCAGTCAGGCAATCTGACCACTAGACAGGGTGGTTGGCTTCTGTATAAAGATAAATCTTTAATTATACTTTTTCTTTCATTATTTAGATTTTGTAAGAAACGTCAGACCAAATTAATATAACTTAGGTACAGCAAAATTTAAGCTTCAGAATGTCATTAGAGTCTGTATTCAGTGTTGTTTTTTGAAGAAAGAGGGAATTATCATTGCAAATGTAAGGAATATATTTAGACAATCATTTAACGAACTTCTTTCTTTTAATCTTATTTTGTACTACCAGCATATACACAAATAAAAACATATCTTTTGACTTTTCAGTGACCCTTGGTTTCCTTTGAGGAAACATCACAGACAGAGGACGTCTTCAATCTGGAGATCAACGACAAATGTGTAGTCAGTAATAAGCTAACATTGTGTTTTTATGCGAATTCAGGTTCGATTTTAAGCATCATGTTAATCTCATGCTTGTTTGGCGATATTGCGAAAAACACGCATTTCCAGTGTGCATTCTGGATTGTCAAACTATCCATCGCTTGGAATGATGGTATGGGATATCAATGAATACAAACACCCATCACTTCTTGTTCGAAACTTTTCACAGAAATTGTTACATTTTTGTTGAGTAACTACTTCTGATTATGCCTTTTATTCGACACCTGCGAAATGGTGCTCTTAACATAAGAATACATATGCAGTCAGTATTACAGAGATCTTTCTTGATATAGAACATATTTGTCTGTTAGTTCTGTGGTCAGTGGATCTTTAAGATAACAGAAAATGGCTAATTAATGATATCGAGAGACTGGCTCATCACTATGTAACTGTCTCAGCTGATTGATGAATTGTAGCATGATATTAATACAGCATGCGCAATTGTACCTTTGTAAGGCATTCAACTTTTCTCCTACTCAAAGCTAAGTGTTATTGGCGCCAGAGGTGGATGTTCTGGGTGATGATTTCTCAGTATCTAAGCTTCCAAAGTTCTTGAAAATGTAATCATTTATAGGAATATCACTTATAATCTAGTATAACAAATATGCCCAACAAATATTTTATTATTTATATATTTTTTATACTGCTATAACAATTTTAATGGCTACTAGTAAAATAGAAATAAATTTTTCATCATGTTATAAAAATTTTCATTTGTTAATAATAGTACAGATTTATGTCTATTATTATGCCGATTTATTATCATATTATTTATATAATTTAGTTTTATATTATTTTACTACAATATTATTATCATTAACCTTATAATTAAAAAATTATGATTATTCCGAAAGTTTTTATAAAATTTTATATATATTTTTTTTAATATTTCTGTGAATATTAAATACTTCTTACTTAACTGTTGAAAAAATTTATTTTATTTCTCGTGTATCAAGTGACCTTAGAAAGTAGGAAATTGCAGAGAAATTGCTCGAAAATCACTGTTTGATCACTACAATGCAACGCAGTAAAAATAATAATATTTTACTCTGATCTATGATTTGACGAAGATAATTTATTCTCCATCGAAAAAAGATCTATTGCTATATATGAAAATGATTAATTTATGAAATGAATTAAAAAGAACAATTTATCGCTTCTTCAAATTGAGTTTTTAAATGCAAAGAAAATTAAGAATATTTTTGCAAATATGCTTCCTCAGGCTAACTTTTGTCATTAAAATCTTAAGATTTATATTTTTGAAATATCTTTATTGTATTCTAATTTTTGTCAACTGAGCACACGATAATTTTTTTTTTTTCAATTCTGTGGTATACATTTGTCTTGTGCAATGATAGCCCAACTTATGGAGCTGTTGACCTACTGTGCCCTTTCAAAACCCTATTGTGAACAACCATTAACCGAAGGAATTCTCATTAAAAAATTAATTTGTTTTACTGTCCATAAATTTCTAGTAAATGTGAAACCAATTTTAACTAAGTGGTATATAACAGAATAAACAACAATTAATACGTTTATAAGATAGAAGTCAACTGTTCGTTATTTACAATATATGTAATAATACACCTTTTATTTGATTTACTGATTTTACTCAAAAGCAGGAAAGTTTTTGTACCCATTTAAAAATATTTTAAAATTAGAAAAGTAGATAGTAGCTGATATTTGAATTTAGTTGCATTCGATTGGCAGCATAAAATATTAACCAATGAGCTAATTTTTGTACTTTTTGGAACAAGCTTCGCAAAAAAATTCTTGTATAAATACGTAAAGCTCGATATTGCCTTTTCACTTTGAGAAAAGAAAACCTGGACAAAAACTGCGTATTTTTATTTAGGAACAACAGACCAAATAGCTTCTGATTTTGAAGAAGGTGATTTTACAGATAGACGATTTTGAAAAATCAATCTATATTTCCAGTCCACTGCAGCATTGTTTTATGTAAAATTAAAATTCTCCTTTACTCGACTCGTGATTTCAGCACTAATCTTTAAAATAAGTAATTTGGCCAAATATACCAATGATTTTTTTTTTTTTGAGAACTTGAAATAGTTTGGTATTTATTTCTTAAATCTGAAATAGTTTCGATATGCCCCTTCTTAATGTAACCAAATAAATGAAGAATTTTTCTTTGATACTACATATTTGATAGCATACCGAGCGACGACAGCTGTAAAACATTTTAATATCCAAACGTGTAAATCATCTTCCAGGAAGACTTCTTTCTAGGCAGAGGGCCATATTAATATGTCACAAGAAAAGAAACACAGAAAACTTCCAAGTAGCCATCCAGACAGAAGCGCCACCTTATCTCTCATTTTTCAATAATAACTGTGATGGAATCCGAGACCTTATACTCCGAAGAGTGTTGCCCTACCTCTAGTCCACGGTGAATCAGTTCAAGATGTCTTTCAAATTGAAGCAACATCTGAAGTTATTCAAGAATGCATTTATCCTTACCTTAACAGCTACAAGTTTGAATACCTCATAGCAGACAGCCTAATAGCTGGAAATCATTATGATGTTTCATTAAGCATCTGCAATATTTACCTCCCGGGAGAATTTTTATTTTTATTTTAGTGTGCCATATTCTCGGGTTATGATGGAGAAAACTGACAAATTCGAGGCAGTTGACCATCCATTTTCCAGTGCACTTAAATAAAAAGGTAGTAGCACAGTTATTTTTTAACTTTTCAATAACATCAGCAAGGAAAGCAAAATCTTGCTGCCTTACCAAACTTTCCAGTTCATAAAAAAATTCTGCTCAGGAAAAAAACAACCATTTATAGTAGCCAGTTCAGTAAAAGAATCAATGGTAACCAACCTGAACGTAAATGTGATCTACTGAGAACGTTCCTGTGAGCTGTAAGTTGCTCGGATAGGTAGTGGTGGATCACGTTTTGAAGAGTACTTATCTAGTATTTGCTCCTCCTTCGATAATGCAAATAATTAAAATTAATAGATTTTGTACATATTTACATTGATGTTACGGGTAAAATTCCTATTTTTAAGTAAAAATTTGAAGAAAAGAAAGAAATTAAAATGCGCGTATGGGAATTTAAAAGGAATAGCTTTTACAATTAAAATAGATTCAGTAAAGTCTACCGTTGTTTCACCCAAAATAAAGCTTAATAATTTAAAGTGTATATTTTAATATTTTAAGGGATGCATAATAAATATTATAACTTCCAATAAAATAAGAATATTAGAAATAAGAACAAGAATATTGTTCCCAATAAAATAAGAACAAAGAATATTATTCAAATAAAACTTTGACTCGAAAATTTTGAATACAGCTATGGAGACTCATCTAATACTCCCAGAAAATTCTATCAATTATACAGTATATACTGTTTAATAAACATTTAACCAAAATTTGTATGTGCTTAAATTTAGAAAGAACTGCTTCTTGATTCCATATTTGTATGGTATCACATTTTCAAGAAGCTAGCATGATACTAAGATTAGCTTTGTGCTTTTATTATAATGTAATGAAATTTTTTCTTCAATTGGGGTAGATGTCAGTTTGCTATTGGGCACTTTTTTTAAAATTAAATTGTGCTGTTAATGAAAATTTAATATCAGGGAGTACTACGAAGACATTAAACTAACATCCTAAATATGTATAAAAAATAAGCAGGAATATTATTTAAGTAAAACAATTAAATAATAATCAAATGTATTTATGAATCTATCTGAAAGTATACCACACTGCTATAGAATAGATTTAGTATTGTCTATTTAAAATACTTTTATATATTAGATACAGATTCCAGACGCATCAAATCTTGTAGATAAATTCTCCTAATTAGCAACTTAAAAAGAATTTTCGTTTGACGTTAGTCATATATAGAAAATAGTTTTGTTTCCTTATGATTCTGTAATATTTTTACAAGAGATTTCTTTATAATCTCCTTTAATTTTAAGTCACGAGAATATGAATTTTTTATACTTAAAGGAATGAACGTGATAAAAGTAAATGCACAAGTATTCTCTTTATTTTTCAGTTTGGTGACAAGATTTATATTGAAACGACAAAGTGTGCCTTTTTAACGAAATAATAATAGAATTTAATTTTTACAAATTTTAATTATTAGAAAAGTACCATAAGTGTTTATTATTTCATTTACCTAACTTCATAGCATTTTTTTTTTTTTTTAATTTTATGAAAATATTGTTGGTACCAATAAATTACTTCAATAGGTGTCTCTTTCTCATATTTCAGTGTGTGTTTCGAGTTTCATGGAACGAACTCTTCAAAAACTGTCCATTCACTGTTCGTTTGAAGGAAAATAAGATATTCAATTGGATTTAGAAAATTGTGAGCTGAGAAATAATAAAGAAAAGGAAATTTCCTGAATATTTTTACCACTTATTTTAATTAAAAATTATTATGAAGAAATTTCTTTGACATAATTATCCAAATTTAAGTTATAATTAAATTGTTGAATTTATAACAAATTTTATAATTGTATTGAAATTCAAGCTTATTCTGTGTGCGAAAGTAATATATAAATTTCATTATTTTTTTTAACCCCTTGCTTCTTTATGAAAATTACTACGTTACAAAATCAGTTGCTTTTATATGATTTCGTTTTGTCTGACTAAATCCATTTTAAATGAGTCTTGGAGTTTGAATTGAACATCGTTTCAAAACAAATATCCATGGTAGTAGCGGAAATTGAACTGTTGAGTAACAACTCGTGTAACGTTTTACCAGCGGATTAAATTGATCATTTTCCTGTCAAGTTATCAAAAGTCACTAAATAACAAGAGTGGATTTTTAAATCCCCGAATCTTGGCAATAACTTAGATTCTATAATATTATTTTTTGCATTGTTTTGCCTTTATTCAAAAAAATATGAATCTTCATTTAAAAGTTGTTAACAATTTTTACTTTCAAATTTTAAGATTAATGCTCTCAACTCAATATATATATTTTAATAAATAAAATATTATGTACTTTAAAACGAAATGTACTTTAATACGCAAAATATTTTATACTTCTTTTCGTTAATACATGGGATAGGATCCACTGAAAATGTACTTTCTGCTGGTGAGAGATAAGTTTCATTTTTCATGGGATAGATAAGCTAGTTTTATCTTCACTGCGGGATCAATTTTTGAGGTGCTGAATTGAATTACGGCTGTCAGATAGAATCATTAATACGTAATATAATTTAATAGGTAAAATATTTTTATATTTTAAAATTTTAATTTAAGTATGCATCCAATTAAAATAAAAATTACGTTTAAAAGTAATTATCAATGCTATTTTTTAGAATGTTTAATTTTACAAATTTTAATAGCAACACGATAAGAGTAACTATATTTCCACGATAGGGCTAAGCTAATGAGTTGATGTTTGCTTTGATTATTCTTACATTAATTAAAAATACATTATATTTAATATAAACTTTCATATTTTCAAATAATATATATGTTTTTCGCCTAAAACTAAACTACCCACGAAATCAATCATTAAAGGAAAATATTATTACTGTATCATTAAAGGAAAATAACAAAATGAATAATATTTTTTTTAAAAAAATATCATTTAATTTCTATCTTTCATTAGATACTATTTGCTGATTTTACTTTAATTTATTATTAATTAAACACTATTGTTCTTAATTTGAAAAAGTTTTGAATAAAATTTCTTATGTTTTGAATTTTTCCTGAATTCCAAAAGATTTAACTTCAAATTTGGGAAAACTTAGGTTTCCCTTTGATTTTAGTAATTAATTTTTACTTTAAATTAAGACTAAGCCATTTTCATCAAATTAGTGAAGTAAATAAAAAGAATCCATATATATAAACACATTTATATTAAAGGAGATGAGGTGTTCTAGCCACAGTCTCAATATTTTGTGTGAGAACAGTGTTTTCTTAATAAAAACGAAATCTTAAGTAATTATTTTTGAACTTATTCTTTTATAAGAATATAAATTTCCTAAGCATTTTACTATAAAATATTATTTATGTTCTGTAAGCAATTATTGAGAATTATATCTAGATATTTTCGAATAAAAAATAATAACATACACAGGCAAACATTTTTCTGTTTTAGAATTCCATTAAAAATTAGAAAGAGTGAATTAAATCAACACAGCAGTTGAAGTTTTCCTTCTTCCGAAAAATAATTATCCATCCGTAGGATTTATGACTTTTAGTAAATTATGCATTTTATAAAAGTAAAAATCGATGAATATTTTTGAATAAACTTTTTTTTAAATAAACAATATTTTAAGTAACTTGATAGCAAATTTGCGCATATAGCAGTACGAAATCTAAATTTATAAGTTTTTTGGGAGGAGGCAAGTTCTTTACAGAAAATAAATAAATAAAATTAGAAGAAATATATCCCCATTTTTTTTTTAATACCTATAATTGAAAACAAATTAAATTTGTTAATTTGAATGTAGTAAAGTTTATCGTTGAAAAAACCTCAGATACAATGAATATGGACTCTAAATCTTCGATTTATAAAAAATTTTCTTGTTAAAACTTATAACGAATATAAGCAAATGAACTGTTTCTGTACGGTAATAATAATGGGCATTATATTATTTCTTTTTTATAAGAAACAAAATCACACGTAATCAAACTGTTTTCTAATATTATTCCCATATAATTCATATATTATCATGTTTTTTATATATTTGTTACATACGCTAGCTACAAAGGAGTTTCGGGTCTACGAACTACTTTGCAAAACAAAATTCGATGGATGAATATATTTAAGTACACATGCGAACAGAACGAATCACATAAAGGCTCGGGGGGGAAAAATTTTTTTTAGGTTCTAATTTCTCACTCAAGTTCTTAACATAAATATACTCTTTAAACGCATTATAACTCAGTAAATGAATAAAAATATTTTTCTTTTTCTCCCCTAGAGAAGAAGCAGCTTATTGCCAAAATGCCCTTTCAATACATGTTGAAATAAAACAATTGAAAATATGAAATTCGAAAAATGAATCGTGTGTTTTATACAAATGTGTTGAGTTAATTACAATATTAATATGTTTAAGAAACTTTCATTACCTCAAAATGTTTATTTATATTTTTTTCGAAATATTCGTTTTTAGAAACTATGAAAGAAAAAAAAAAAGAAAGAAAACATTTCTATTTTTCGAATAATTTTATTATTAGTATCGTCTGCAAACATTCAATATCTTGTAGCTGAGAAGTGAAAAGAAAAAATATATTTTCTTTCATATATATATATATATATATATATATATATATATATATATATATTCAATACTTTGTGAATTTTATTACCTGCATAACACAATGCCTTACTTTCTTTTTATCTTTATCTATGCTTATAAATAAATTTCATCATCATAAATTAAACATTCCTAAGCATTCCATTTCGTAAGGATGAAAATCGGTAACTGTTGACTGAATGCGCTAATGATTATCGACACAGTAATGGGTCTTGATCACTGCGAAAAGAGTAAAACCAATCATAACATCTGATCGTCCGGGAACGGATGATTCGTATGGCGTTTTAATGTTTATACATGTTCAGTCGATTCGATTTTAGTTATCTAATTTTATTTTAGCATTATAACTAGCATAAGAGTTATTTATCAATTTATTTACTTAACTTTTTTGTTTTGTTTTCATTTTAGTTTACTGATTGATGTATCAGATTATTTTCTATTTCCAAATTATCTAAATAAATGTTTGCACATGAGAAATACATTACTTTAGTGCTAAATATAGAAAGAGGAGGTTTTGAATAATATATTCGCTAATTCCTTTTCTTTCTTTCTTTCTTTTTTTTTTTTTTGTTTTGTTTTGTTTTGTTTATAAAATAGCACAAAGAATATTATTGTATTAAAAATAACATGCTATTTAAAACTGTTGTGTACCTTACGGATCTTCACTTTGAAAAAAAAAAAAAAAAAAAAAAAAAAAAAAAAATAGGTGGCGCATTTCTTTTTCTGTACGAACATAAGTCGTGGTGCGTACTTGAGAGTTGTCAGCATTTCATCCTCTTATTCATAGTATGGATATTCCAGAAGTTCTTCACCAGTTTGATTGGCTATCCATTAAGCGACATTAAACAGTTTAAAGTGCTAACGTATTTTGTTCGTAGCATAGTAATATTATGGTTATATGTGAGAAGATAATATTAAATTAAACAATAAAGATAAATATAAAGTTATGTTTGAAGAATGTAACAAACGCAGGAAAAGGTAAATGTTTTGAATTAAATTTCATAAGGATTTAAACATTTTTTACAAGGTTTTATGTACGCATATATTTTATCCTAAATATTTGAACTTCATAAAATTAAAGAAAATTGTGTAATTTTATTTTTACAAAAATTTTTTGCATGAAAACTTTCAGCATAGTACAAACTCTTCTTATAAATATTTGAGACAGGTCCAAATTTTCAGGTATGAACAGTTTTCATTTTTACGAAAAGAAACTTGTAAGGACCTGTTATTATTACATTAACAGATAATTAAAATTACTTCAACAAATAATTAAAATTCCGTACATTTAAATAAAAATTACTTATTTAAATATACTTACTTAAATTTAAACTCAACTAAAAAACGTAAAAATTTTTAAAATCGAACTTGAGTAAAAAATTTTATTTTCAATTTTAATATTCAAATATTTATATCTTAAAAAAGAAAATTGTAAAATATTCCTAAAAGAATAAAAATTACATCAATAATATATTTAAATATTTAACATAACATTTCTTATAACTTTAGTACATAATATGATATAATTTTGAAAATGAAAATAAATCAGTCTCATTATTAGTGTACAATACGAGTTTACAAGATAATTACAGAATATTCACTAAAAAATTTCCTGGATTTATAAACAATGGCATTCTTCCAATATTTATTAACAATTTATAAGTATAAACTTTAAACAAAATACTACAGATAAGTTGATGTTTAAAAAAATCCTGAAAATTTATTAATCTTAGAGATTATTTATCCTCTTTTTTTTACTAATAATAGAAGAAAACTCATCTCGTAGAGTTCTTTGCATTTGATTTTCCTAATAAATTCAACTGAGATGAAATTCATAATTATTAATTTTTACTATTGTTGAGAAGGAAAATTAAACTTGGAGTCATTTCGAAAACTACTTTCGTAATTTTATTTTTTGATCGCTTATAAAATTCTTTTTTTTTATTTTCTGTTTATGAGGTATATAATTATTCATTAACGATCAATTTCCCTTTAAAGGGCTGCATGTAATGCATATTAATTAAACTTCAATTAAAATTAATTTCCTTCGTAGCATTATTTATTTATATATTCTATCTATAAGAATAAATATCACTACAATTTTTTTTTTATTTGTCCATAAAAACCATGAAGTCTAGAGCAAGTTAACTAGTCTTTCTTGCCTATGGCTTGTCTGCAATATATTTTGTATACATTGATTTTACCTTGCATTAATAATTTATAAAAACTCATGCAATTTTAATTTGGTTAAAAATTTATTATATAAAAAGTAAAATTTTTGCAAAAAGTTTACTTATCTGAGGTTACTAATTTATGTATGATTAAGAATTAAATATACAATGTACAAATAAATTTTGTGATATTTTTTTTCTTTGAGACATTTTTGTAGCTGTCTTTTTTTTTTTTTTTTTTCCACACACAAATTTTCTGATTCATCTTGGCAATTCATACCGAGGTATTTAATATTTCAAAGCCTTCTTAGTTATTTTTCTATTAAAATCGTTAATTTAAAAGTTTAAGTTTAAGAAGTTGAAAATTTTACAAAATATATCGTTCTTAAATTTAGAGCAGTGTAAAATCAAAGCTCTGGAACATACCTTATTTATATATTTTATTGTTGTCATGGAAACATTTTTTTTATTAATTATATTGATAAACCGGAGAAATATTCTAATACGGTTTCTCATTGGGTAACTATTGTTACTGCATCATGTGACTGTAATTCTAAAAAGCTATTCGCCTTTTATCTAACGCGGATAGAGGAGTAAAAATTTATGGTCACGTGACACTTTTGGCCGCCATGTTGCTTGAGAAATTGTTATAATAATCATCTTTCTAGAGATATGGATCGGAAGTTAACACGCTATTACAGCATAGTTTATTAAAAATTATGTATTATATTTTATCCAGTAATTTTTTATTCATTCTATAAATATTGTTGTGAATGATTTCTGTTAATTCAAAATACCCGCTGTTTTAAAGTTTCTACTCGAAAAGGTGGGTTTCTTAACGGTATTTAGTTAAAAATTTTTGCTAGGTTTCGTCTTGTACCATGGCGCGAGAACAAATATAAAACGGGTGTGTTAAGCCATATTTGTATCATTTATTTTTATTCAGTTTTTTTTAATTTACAATTCACATGAATAATTTCGCTCTTTAAACTATATTTTAATAATTTTAAAATTAAAATTTTTTAAATAATTGATGTACGTATTTTAAATGTATTTGTTAACATAACCATATATTTCTTAATAATCCCTTAGTGCCCAATTTCATATCTATGGTTTGTATATGTGGTTAATTTTCTTAATTTTGCTTGAAAATAAATAAAATAAAAATATATTTACCTCTATAAAATCTTATTTTTAATACTGCATACATGGTAAGCCTACTTTAAGTAAAAAAAAAAATTCTTATGATTTACTGATGAAAATTTAATTTATAATGTTAAGTAAATAATTTAATAAATCATTCGATGTAAAATTAACTTGATCTTTGTTTATGTGAACAATTAAATTAATATTTCATATAACTAATACTAAATATCATTATTTTGCCGAAATTTATCATATTAAATCTATCGTGTAACGTTTTCTTGTTAAAAAAATAATAATCTAGATTGGTTAAAAAAATATTTCTATAAATTAACATTCAGAATTGGAAGTTAAGTGATTTATAACCCATTCAAGGTAATGTTTATTTTTACTAGGTGAATGTGATACACATAAATTTGCTTCATGAAATACTATTAAGGTTTATACTAATAAGGCTAATAGGTTTATTATGTAATGTGTTTGTTTACTTTTTGTTGTATCACTGCATTTATAACATGTTATGCGATTCACATTGATAAATATATATAATCGAGTTATATAATTTGTAGGACAAGATTTTACTAAAATTATCCGTGGATTTTTTCATGATATTATTAGCAAACATTTATATCTTTTGCAACTCTTATGAAAAATCAATTTTTAATTTTACATTTTTATAGTTAAAAAATTTGTTTGGTTGTGTGTGGAATTCATTTGTAGAAGTAATTTGGATGATAAAGATATTTAAATAAAACTTTTCATTTTCAATTAATGCATATCTAAAGAGTGTATTCTTATGTTTCTAGGAGTTCTCTACAGAGATTATTAATGTCTTAAATTATGATTTATTAGCAATGTAGTTTATATTGATTAGAATTCAAATATAAATTACAATATTAATTAAATCAAAAATTAATTTTTTGTATAAAGATCTGAAACTTGTAAAATTTACCAAAATTTTAATTTTCCTGTATTCAAATCTTTCATAGTATATATATATTTTATTGTGTGTTTATGTTTATCATTAGTGACATACTATCAAATATAACTTGGCATTTAATGTGAATTCTTATGATATTACATATCATATTCTGTACAGAGATACAGCTATAAGATACTTCATTATGTTTTTCCTTTAAGATGTATCTTGATAAACATCCCTTTTTAACTCCTTAGAAAATGATCTCTTATACAAGGAAGTTTAAAACTTCCATGTTTATGTTGGAATCTTTACTATCTTTTCTAACTAGGCATAACTAGTTATAATGTTACAAATTAAACAATGGAAAATCTGCTAAAGTTAAAATTTTATTTTTGTGAAAAAATATTATTGCATAAATTATTCTTAATCAATATTGTTTTAATATTTTCTATTTTTTATGTGAAATAAGTTAGTAAAATTCTGCCATTTTAATTTGCCAAATTCTGATTAATGTATATTCTAATAAAATATCTTGTTGATCTATTGTTCTATCCATTCTTCAAATTATTCATTTATTATAAACCTTAGAACTTTACTATATTGAACAACTTGCAGTGATGTGCTCATATCATGTGATCATTCTATTAATACTTTTCTATTATCTAGTTCTAATTATCAAACAAATAAATGGTAGAGTACAGTTATTACATGATGAAACAATTAATTTGAAAAATTATTTTACTATATCCCTAAGATTATTAAAATTATTTATAATTCTTAATTTAATTCAGTTATATATGATCTGTTCAAAATACAAATATGGAATGATTTGTTAAGTGTGGAGAGGGAGATGCTTTATTACCTGTAGAGAGAGAAGACATTTGACAGACAATTCTGATGTGACAAAGGTTTTTTTTTTTTTTTTTTTTTTAAATATCAGAATTATCAGTTCAGTGTTTATGGACATGTCAATATGTCATTCAAATGTATAGCAATTTTGTTTTCTCCATTCCAATTACCAAAGAAATAATGCATTGTATTCTAAAGTTTTATGCTGAATAGGCATCATACATAAGAAAATCAAAAGATGTAATACAATTGGAGAAAAGAAAGATTAAAGTCAGTGCATAGCTTCTTGTAGAAAAAGTTTAAACAATCCCACCTGTTAGAAAAGATTAATGAACTTGAAAGAAAAGAAAACCTTGTTTGGTAATCAGTGTGCAGCTCAAAAGCTTCTAGATGATGTAACAAATAATAAACATGTCTGTTATTAGTGGTGTTAAAATTGGACAGATAATGCTGTTTACTGCTAATGCAGAGATTGCACCTGTCAATCAAGGCTTGGAAAAAAAGGGCTGCCTCAAATGCTCTCCAAAACTGACATCAGAAATAGACGTAGTCTGGCATCAAACGAGAATAAGTGCCTGGAGTTTCCAAGCAAAATATTTTTTACTTTTAAGTAATTTTTTAATCAGAATAGGGAAAACTACAAATGCCTGTCAAATATTTAGTAAATTTGCAATTATTTGATAAATCCTCAAAAATTATTTTTAATATTCAAATTAACTTAGAATTATATAACCAATATAAAAATATATTTACCTATTAGCTTAAGTTTGTTTTGATTATTGACCCATTTCTCTTTTTTTTGTTAAGCTAAATTATGAGATACTATTGTCGCATTTCTATTCAAATACCTAATTCATATTCTCAAGCGACAAAAAAGTTTGAAATTGCCTTTAGATTTACAGTAGAAAAAGAAGACTATTTCATATATTAATGTTGCAATGACATTTTCCGCTTTAAAAAATGTGTCATCCTGAAACTTGTGAGGCGTTTTGTTCATTAGTTTAATAGTTTCCATGTAAGCTTTTATTGGAATAATAAGTTCCCCAGCAGAAACTAAATTAATCCATTTGGAATGATTAGGCACCTCGACTTAATTTCTTGATATAGTTCCTAGTGAATTATTTTTAATTTTATAAGCAATATAACCTGCCACATAAACCAGAGCTTCTTTAAATGGAGATATATCACAATTCCAGGCATGCAACTAAATTTGGAACACCATCTTTTCAAAATATATTTACTTGTCGTTGTTTTCAAAATAAATTCACTTGTCGTATTTTTAATCCCATTTTATTTTGTCAAAAATCATAAGATTTTGAAGATATACATTTTGAAATAGTGTCAGATGACCATTTAGTTCTTAATTTATTTTCTTTATCTTTGCACTTATGAGGAAATAAATTATTTATTCTTATGTTTAACATTTTCCTTTTGTAATAATTTTGTTTTCGTTTAAAGGCAATTTTTTATTTTATTTCAATCATTTACTTATTCTTGTTGTTGAAGTTCAATTTCTTTCTTGCTCATTTTTAAGGAATTTCACTATTTTCTGCATATAATACTATTTTTTTCAATTCTTCTATGTTTTTTAAATATGTATAGCATTTAAGAAATTTAATGCCACCATCACATTGATTTTCGGTATCATATAATTTATGTGGACTCAAACATTCAATTCTTTCAATAGCTTCTACTAATCTTTTCGTTTATCTCTGTCCTTTTGGAGTATTTTGAATTGTGCTTAAAGCTGGTAATTTAAGATTAGGCAGAGTCTTTGATTTATTTATTTTTCTCTCTGACAAACCAAGTTGTCAATTTTGCATTTCGTTCATATATTCATTTAAATCAAAATGCTCACTGTATACTCTAGCATTCTTGATATTTATTTTGTCACTTCTTCAACATCTTTGCACCCATTCCTTCGAAAGCATTTTATTTTCTTTTGGAAATAAGTGAAATATTATGTGTTTTCCTTTTGTATTTTGATACATATTTGAACACATAACAGCACACAATGTCATGTTTTCCTTTTTAAAAATACTCTTACTTAAAATTAAAACATTAGGCAAGACAAAATAAATGAGAAAGTAGTGGTTAAACACAAGCTACCATAGAGAATACCAGCCCACGCGCAGTGACATTATGCTCTACCCTCTCTGGTGACAAGGCGGCATGCAACACCTCAAAGCGATGAGCCACCCTATCTATTTTCCTTAGCCCTGCCTGTCAATGATATGGGGAAAAAAAGTACTATTGAAATTATCAGATTTAAATGCTTATGCATCCAGCTCAAAATGAAGAATTTTTTTAATTATACACAAATTTACTATTATTTAAAGTAGTTATCATAAAATTATTAATTTTCAAAAATGCTCAATATAATAAGTTTAATTCCTGTACAATTTTTTATATTGTTCTGGTAATAAGTTTCTGAATTTAAAAAAAATTTAACCAGTATATTTTTTCTAAAAAGTGTTGCATTTATAGTACAGAAATTAATATGCAATTATGTAAAAATGTTTGGTTTGTTTAATCATTGAAATATGTCTTCATATTTCTTGAAAATATTATCCTGAAAATAAATATCAGTACTTGTACCCCTGCTATTGGGTTCTCCATAATTTAACTGAACACAAAAATGAGGAAAATGTCATAATATGTAAAGCCACCCCCCGTCAAGTATTTAAAATAGCTGCCTCATAATCCTCCAGGGAAGAATTGTATTTACCATTTTTTGATGTTTCAACCCATCAAAAAATTAAATGCTTCTTTAAAGGTGATTCCACACTAATGAAAATATGTGCCATGAAAAAGTAATATCGGCCATTTTCTTTATAAAGGATTGGTCAAAACAATTACACTGGCAGGATAGCTCACAACTGGAGCTTTTGTGCACTATTAAATATATTTAAAAAAATTGAGAAGTGAATATTAGAGGAATGTAACTCCATTGGAACTCTGTATCTTTTTTGACTAGATTTTTTGTTTAGTTACTTGGTTAAAAACATGAAGTACTAGAACTTTCATCTTGTTTATTTTATGTAACTATACATTCTAAAAATCAGATTAGTGAACCTATAGATTCTTTTATATGTTTCAAAAAATAAATTACTAATTTTGTAAAATTCTGTAAAAATGCAGTAATGTTGAATTTTGCATACCCTTTAAATTCCTTAAATGTAACTAAAAAATTTTAATGACCATTAACAATCCACAGTTACAGTTAAGAAATATTTTATCTATATCTAACATGAAATTGATTCCTATTTTATGCAGTCTTTATTTTTCATACAAGAAAGAGTGCATAAATAAAAATCCTTTATAAGAATTATAAAATTTCTCAAATCAATATAATTGCTTACATTTATTTAAACCTTTCTCTTTATTAATGTTTGAATTATTAGCATTAAAACGTGTCCCCTTTGAGTCTACTTTTACAAAATATAAGTATTATTAATGTATTTAATCTTTTCAATGTCTTGAAAATAATCTTCTCTGTAAAATTTATCTTACTTCAATTTGTAAATCTTGTTTTCAACTTTGTTTCCTTCGTTTTAATTTTGTAATGTTCTTAACTGATATTTCAGTATAAACTACTTAATATTATATTCTGACTACCCAATCCATTCATACTGATACCTTTTTTTTATATTTTCAGTTGATGTCCCATATGTCTTCTTTATGTAGTATCTAATAGATATTGAAATGAAGTTTAAAATAATTTGGATAAGTGTTGATTCTGAAGGAGCTACTAGTAGAACTTTTTGAAAACATTGTATTAATATATCTACTTTTTTAAGATGACTTCTGTTATCAATGGTGGTGTGCATAATAATGAAGTTGCCACTAAAATGAATGATGACTTTGATTCAGAGCATGTGCTTGAGTCTAAAAATACATCCAAAGTTGATGAAACTTCTAAGGAGAATGATCATCACCCAGACTCTTCTGAAAGCCAAAAAAAGAAACCTGAAATAGAAACCGTAGAACCATTTATAGGCCAGGTCTCAGCAGAAAATGCTGATACATGTAATAAAGAAATTTCTGAACCATCAGAAGCAGTAATGCCTCTTACTGAAAATGGTATAAATTGCTCAAATGAGGACTCTTGTAATAAACTTCTAGAAGTTTCTGCTGAAAAGTCAGATTCAATTGAAAGCTCACATAAAAACTCTCCTACTATTGAAAATATCAAAAGTGAAGTAATACCAAATAATGCTCCTGAATTAAATAAGTCTGAAGAAAACAAAATCAAGGCAAACAATTGTGTTGATGAAATAAATCTAAGTGATATAGAAATAACTGCTGAGCTTCAATCTAAGAATGAATCAGTTAAATGTGAGTCCATGACAAATGTTAAGACTCTCACTGTCCGCAAGTTGCTGGAAATTGAGAGAGGTCAGACTAAGACAAATAATTTATCATCAAGCAAAGATGGTCTTGATTTAAGTATTTCGAAAAATTTTGATGCCACCCAAGTAATTAATAATGATAGAAATAGCCCATTAGAATCTAATCCACTTGAAAAATTAAATGAGCATTTAAATTCAATTGGTTGTGCGAGAGATATAAAACTACCAAAGCATATTGTCACTCAAAAGGATATTTTATCATCTGCCCACAAATCAGATTATCAATCTTCTAACAAGGAAAATAAAAATATTACTTCACACAATCATGATAGATTTAAAGAGTCACCTGAAAATTTTGTTTTTGCTGAATTATCAAATGAAGAAACTGGTTTTCCTGAAGTTTTTAATGGTCTGGTAAAAATTGGGCGATACATATCTGTGAAGGGTGATTTTACATTACGTAGTACAGAAGCTTTGGTTGAGAGTCCATCTTTAGTATCATCATATTTGTTAAAGGAACCTGACACTTTCCCACCAAAAGATAAAGAATCTAAGTCAGAACCAAAAGACTTCTTCCATTCTGCTGCTGGGGAAATTCTTATTGGTATAGGCCTTAGTCGAGTAAATGAGTGGTATCATAAAGATATGGTTCGGGTTAAAAAGAGACAATTGAAAAAAGATGGCAAGCGACCACACATTGAGGAAGAACTTGCTGCTCATGAAAACAGTTATACTGAGGCTAAAAAAGCCAATAGTGTGTATTCTTGTAGTTATAAAAGATGTAAAACATGTGGTTTCACAACTGAATCTTTAATTGTTTTAGAGGGTCATTTACTAGTACCTCATATAACTCAGCGAAGAGAATATCAATGCAATTATTGTGACAATATCAATCGAGATCCAAAAGCGATGTTAGATCACATGGAAAAAGTGCATAACAAAATTGGCCGAATACAACCACCAGTACTTTTCTTTGAATGTCCTTATTGTACTTTTGAAAGTAATTCAAAAGTTAAGTTAAATAATCATCTAGTAAAATGTCAACGATATTTTGATCATGGTGTAAATCAGGCTCCTCCTAGAGACTTTGAATTCCCAGCTCTTACCCCTAAACCAATAACTGTTGCAGTAGTTAAAGCTTATGAAAAATCTCTTTGTTCTATTCAAAGGGGACGTGGCCGCCCAAAGAAACAAGACAATCTTACTGATGCAATCCATATGAATCAATATGTTCAGTCTCCTATTCAAACTAATAATTCGCTTAATTTAAAACCTAATTCTAATTCACCTTTAGTTGATAATTTAAGTACTCAGAATCAAATCATGTCCCCTATTCAAATGTCCAACATGAACATTAGGCCAGCTCATTCTAATGCAGTGAGCCAAGTTCGGCCTGGTATACCTTCATTACAATTACCTCCTGCAAATCGCTTTTATCAAGTAATGAATCCAGGACAAATGATGCCTGTTGTTGGAAATCATTTAAATACTTCTCCATCCCAATTTCCTTTTGCATCAAATGTAACAAGTAACAATGGTAAGAAATTGTCTGCTTCTGGGTCACCATTTTTTAATTCTTCAATGTTTGGAAGTGGAACACGACAGCAAAATTCTAAGTATTCTCCTGATATACCAATAGCTTCTTTACCTAAGCTCACTGGACCATATCCAGTTCCAATGGCTAAACAGGCTGTTCAACCTGGTGGTGCGTCGATGGTTACTAATACCTTAGTTGTGTGTGAAATCTGCGATGGTTATATCAAAGATCTTGACCAATTACGTACACACATGCAGCTCATTCATAAAGTTAAAATCCATCCTAAAATGCTCGCAAGCCGTCCTCCTTTAAATTGCCAAAAGTGTCAATGGCGATTTTTTACTGATCAAGGTTTAGAAAGACATCTTTTAGGTGCTCATGGTCTTGTTACTTCAAACATGCAAGAATTGGCTAATAAGAACAAAGATGCTGGATGTTGTACTATTTGTGGGAGGGTTTATGCTAGCAAACTTGTAAGTCATATGAATCAAGTTCATAAAGTGACGTTGAAACCAGCTCATCTGTCTTATAAATGTACAGTGTGTTCAGCTACTTTTAATCTTTATAGACTATTTGAAAATCATGTGTATCTTGTTCATAGTGGTGCTGCTAAGCGTTCATCAGAAAGTGGTAGATCTAGTCCTTCAAAGAAACTTAAAACTAATTCTGATAAAGGAGATATAGTCATAGAGGAAGAACCAATAAATCACAATGACCCAAAGCAATCCAAAGATAATGAGGAAGAATTTATTAAAATATGTATAGAATGTGGTGATGATGTTATCTCAAAAACACCAGATTGTAAAAAATGTGAAAAGTGCCTAAAATCTGATGAATTGGTTCAGGGTACTTTAAATACTAAAACTTTAAAAGATGAGCTTAGGAAAAAAGATAAAACTAATGAAAAAGCAGCTTATTAAATTTGTAATCCTTATATTATGAAATAGCATTTTAAAATTGAAACAGTTATTTTTTCCATTGCAAGTGGAATTTTTCCTTCATTTATTAAACCTAAATTTCCTCACAATAAAGTCTCACCTGTAAATATAAAAATCTCATATGTTCTATCACTAAAATGTAAATATTTGTGTCTGTTTATTGAATATTGCAATTTTATGATGTACAGATTTACAAAGAATTTCTTCATGATTTTATGTTGAAAATCAGGTTTGCTCTTTGCTAAGTATCTTATGTTTATTTTATTAAGAATTATTTTTAAATTATTCTTTTGTTAAAAAGTATATGAAAACTACATAAAATTATTAAATTGATTTATCAAAAAAGTAATTAAAATTTTTTTTTAATTTAAGAAATTAAAAACAAAATTTATATTTAAAATATAAAATTGTATACACATTAAAATCTGAAAATTTTGATTTACAAAAAAATTATACACTATTAATTTGATTTACACAAAAATTATACAATATTTTGATGTGATGCTATTCAAAATAAAAGCATTTAGTTTTATTAGAATGAATTTTGCACTAATAAACTAAGTAATATAAAATTCCTTTACTCTGATTTGTAATGTCTAATGTTAATTTATTCTAAAATTTATAAATTATTTTGATTAGTTGTCTTAAAATATCTGAATAAAATAAATTTCATAACTTTTTTGTTACAAAAGTATTTTACTTTTAAATCATATGGAATACTCCATAAACTAGTTAAAAATATTTCTTAGTTACGGATTTAGCAACTTTCATGTAAGTATATTATTTGTATTATTTATGTATAATATATCAAGTGTGTGAAAAAAAGTTTTCTATAAAATGTAATTGTTTTGCATTTTTTTATGATGATTCCTAACATTTTTTCAAAAAGTTCATTATAAGAATTTTTTTAATTAATTATAATAATGGATAATATCATATTAAAAATTGTGGGTATTCTAAATAATTATTAGATTTATTAGAAATGCGATAATTACACTGTCAAAAGAAGCTAATTTGAATGTTGTGGTGTTAAAATCCCAATTTCATGACTAGTCATCACTTTGTTTTTTCTTTTATTTTAAATTTAAGCGTTTTATTATTTTTTCATGTGATATTGCAATCTGTGATTGGCAGCATGTCCAGAATATGGTAACATATTTAATTGTTTTGAAAAATAATTAATTTTTTGCTCGTAAATTTTCCAATATTGTTTTCATTGAAGTTTGAAATAAATAAATTGTACATGTGTTACATGATTTAGAAACTTATGGGATATGGTATAAACTACTTGGAATTTTACTGTTTCACTTCTGCTCTTTCTTGAAAAATATTTGTTAGATATGAAATATGTGTTCAATGTCATTTTGTTATGAATAATTAAATGTTCATGGGCATTAGTGTATTGTTGCATCCCATATAGTTAACCTGGATGAAAATCATATGTTTATTGTGCACTTTTATTTATTTTTTTTTAAACAGTAAATTTTAACTTGTTTGTTACATCAGTCACATGGAGTTCCTTATTTTTATCAAACAAAATTATATATTTTCAATTTAATTATCCTGAAATATGTTATAATTTTAAATGTTTTTTAACTTTTAGAATTATTACTTTAATTTTTAATTTAGATAAATATTTCACAACTACTTTAGAGTTACTTTAAGTGACAAAACATTTTATATTGGTGCTTAATTTTTGTTAAATATAAAATGGTTTTGTATGGTTTAAAATTGTTCCTTATAAGATATCTTAATATCGCTGTTATTAATTTACTCGTGCAGTTTTACTGAAATGTATCACCTCAAATATTTCTTACCATTTAAATAAATAATTGACATTTTATGATGTGAAGTGTGAAATTCATATATTAATTCATATCACCTTCAAACCACTAAATTTTATAATGTAGTTTCGTATTGTAACTTCAGTGTTTCCCACCTTCTGAGAAATTAGATTTCATATATGAATGGCTCTTTCTGTGTCTATAACATATGTTGATACTTATTGAGATAATCCTTCATTTGCAAAATATATGATTTTGTAAATTTGATTTCTTCTAATATTTATATGCTTTTAAAATGTCATTCTATTAATTTATAATGTAAGTAGTACAAATTTAATTGTTCAATAACAAAATGGAAATTTGTCAAACAAGCTTAATTTCTTGTAAAGCTTATTGTTCTCTTTGCAATTGTTTTATCACTTTATAGACAGCTGGTAGCACACTTGCCTTCGGTTCAACTGTTTGTGAGTTTAAATTCCACCTTGGGCTCGGATGTTTATTGTAGCTCAAAATCCACTTTAGGCAATAGGTCCTGGTCTAACTTTCCCTCAAAATGCAGGAACTAAGCAACAAATGATCGTTTTATAACAAATTTTAATATATCTCTTGAAGCTTTGGAATCAGTTAAAATATCTAGTGTTTCATATATATATATTATATATGAATCAGTATATTAAAGTCACATTTTTCTTGATAATTCCATTTGAATTTTATTTCCAAGAATTTATTTGGTTTATAATTATTGATTTTAACAAAATTCTTGGTTATTAATGTAGTTAATTTTTTTGAGTTTTAGAAATAATTTTTTACCTTAAAATAATAAATTTATATATAATTATCTTGAGACATATTAATGAGAAAGTATAGATATTAAACCCTAATTATGTAGATTTTTAATTTAAAGTTTAGCGTCATAAAAGTGAAAGGTACATTTTAACAGTTTTTACCTAATAATGATAACAAAAATATTTAACCATAATAAATGTTATTTATTATGGTTAAATATTTTTGAAAAAATTAAGCAGCTTTCAATTTTTGTATGTTTGAATATTATTTTTCCTCTAAGCATGTTCATTTTTTAATAACTGGCTGAGTAAAATTTTTTTTTTTAAATTGGAAATAATTTTTTTAAACCAAAAGAACATTAACAACTATTAAGAATTTTTCCATAAATTTGGAACATGCTACAATGGAAGCAAGGTTATGTTATGCTGCTTCACAATGATTTTGATTTGTACATAGTGTTCTATTATGATCATCCTTCAGTAACAAAGTGTTGTGAACTATTTGTTTCATAAATTTTAAACTAAACAATGATTTATATAAATATAGTGGCTATTAGTAATTTAATGCATATTTACATTAAATCAACACTAAATGTTGAATTTCTAAATATATACAAAAAATTTTACTATAATGCTTAAAATGAAATAATAACTTTTTATGTAATTACATTTCCAGAAATAAGTAATTAAAGGTAACAAATTTTTTTTCTTAAAAATGCTTACATAAGTACTGCATTTTTGTATAAAGAATATTTAATTGTAGTCAGGAAATAAATTTAAGTATAATAATGAACTAACTGGAAAATGAGCATGAAAATTTTGATGGAAAAAATCTTCAAGTTTTTAAATGTTATTTTTTGAATTCAACAGCTTAAAGTAAATAATTGATTTAACAAATTGCTTTGTTGAAAAATACAAGTGAAACTGAAAATTCTCAATATAAAATATTTGAGAGATACAAATATATATATATATATATTCTCCGATTGTTTGCTCTGAATCACAAATATAGTTGATTTGAACATTTAATCTCTTGGATTTTTAACAGCTACGCTAATTTGTTAATATATAGCCAAAGTTTACATTAAATAATGTATAACACAATACGTATTTGTGATATACTAAAATAACTCTATAATACAAATGGAATTATTTTAGTATATCACAAAATCACTTTAATTTTTTTATTTATACCTGATTTTTTTTTATTATATATATATATATATATATATAATACTTTGAATGAGAAATTCTTTGAAATGAACTTATAAAAAGAATTTGGACTAGAATCACATTAAGGCTTGATATTTTAATCATGAAATTTAAAAATCAGATTCTTTTTTGGCATTAAGTTTGCTGTTTTATCCTTCTCTCATTTTGTACTGAAACTTCTAAAAAATAAAAATTTCGTTTAAATAAATTAAAGTATATTGGCTAATATTTGGTGTTTTCCCCCCCTTAATATGTAATTTAAGATTTTATTAGGTAATTATGTTTGAAAGCATAATTTGAAGCATTATAAAATAGTGTTTGCTTTTGTCATTAAATTTTAAAAAAAACTAGAAACTATATTTACAGATAGTTAATTGTAGTATTGCAGTTGCTGTGAAATAATATTTCATTGCTCTTTTTCTTAATACATTTGTGGTGATAATTGTATTTATTTTTTTCCATTGAAGAAAAATTTAATTTTTCTAAATAAAAGTAAATTATCATTAGTTCATGTATATCACCAAGAAATGACTATATTAATCAGACAAATTTGTTTAAAAAAAGTCGAACTTGGAAAAATTAGCTTTTGTGTAGTGGCTATCTTGTTAATCGCTCTTTAGCACTTATTTTGTTTTTAAAAATCCCCCAAAAAATAAAAGGGTATCCCATTATAAACTTTTACTGAAAAGGCATCTACTTTGTTTCTGGCTTATAAGAATATACCAACAAAAAAATTTTTGTGTAGAAAAGATGATTAAATATATGAAAATTTCAAACCAGTTTACTGAGATGTCACATTTCGATAATTCATTTCTTAATGGAAAATTTTTTCGTTAATGAAGATAAGTAGCCAATGATTTATTTTTCATGAAACACATTGAAATTTCAATAAAACACAAAGTCAATATTTAACCTACATTTTCTCAAAATGTTTATGCGCTTAGATAAAAAATAATGAAAAAAACTTGTATTTCAGATATTTTTTAATGTTAAATTATAATTTTAATCTTAAAATTTTAGACTAATTCTTACTCAAGTAATGTTGAAAGAATTTCATCTTTTGTTCTGTTTTGAACCACTTAGATTGTGTATAATAAATATGAACTTTTGCTTTTTTTAAATTCAATAAAATATCAAGTTTTTTTTTCTGTCAATTTCACAAAAATAATAAATTTTAAAAAAATGCAAAGTGTTTACTCCAGAAAAATCTGTATTAACTACGTTAAGGCAAAGAGATTTTTTAGTCTTGTAAATGAGTAATTTTGTACATCTTTCGGTTATTTGATGTAATTAATTACAATTAGATATGCATGATTCCTGTTTTATGCATTTTGGAAGAATTAAAACATTTTTGGTGATGCACTTTTTTTATTATGTAATCTCCCATTTTCGGCCTTCACATTCCATTTACTCCAAGCATCTTGTCATCAAGGAAAGTACTTCACTTCAATCCCAAATTAGTAAAGCATTATTTAGCTAATACCATTTATCGGTTGTATTTGCATTATTCCAGAAATTGATAAATTTCTCTTCAGAATCCAATTTAAATTCGAGTTTTACATTCAATATTTGTTGTCCAAAAGATAATTCTATGTAAAATTGAAGATGTTATGTATTTCATTAATAAATTTAAACATAGAATTTTTTTTAATGGAAGAATTATAATCTAATTTTAAATAATGCCCTCATAAAGATGTTTAATCAAGGCCATTTGTTTCATGAAGGAAATCGATTTCCCAAATCAAAGAATGGAGAATTGCAGAAAAAGAAATGGCTGTCAACTGAAGATTTATCTATATGCTTTCCAATGGCTATTTTCTGTTGAAAATATTTTGTTTCTTTTCAAAAGCATTTGGAAGAAATGAGCACTTATTCTAAAAATATTAACGAAGAGCAAGAATGGAATCACATTTATACAAGGATTATTACAAAAGTTTTGCAATGCAGTTTTGCATTCTTTCAAAGTACACTTAATCTCCAAAAGTTAGGGCACTGGTTTTTTGCTCCTAATTTGCAAATGAAAGAATGTATAAACACCAAATTTGGATGACGTGCTCAAAACTGGTACGTATTAAAACATAGAGGAAGTTTTTGTATAAATGATGTATATCAAAAATCGATCTCGCTGGAAAAGACCGTTCTTAAGAAAATAAATCAGTTTTATGTGGTAAAATGACAGATGGTACAAAAAGTTTTAGAGAAACGGCCAACCCATGTCATGAATGCATCGGCGGTGTTGACTTTGCCATACTATCAATTAAGTTGCTGGTTACTGAAATGAGAAAAAACATCACATTCAATTAGCTGTTTTCCAGCTTTCCTGAAGACAAAGCGCACAAGGATTTTTGTTTAAAATATTATTTTGACGAATATTTCATGATAATTTTAAAATATTATTTTTCTTTATCATATTTGAGCTGTTTTTATATCCCTATTTCCGATACCTGCGATCAGCAAAGCTAGATCAGGTCCATTAGCCCATTCACCCTAAAAAAGTCAAGCACCAGAAGGGGATCCCGAATCTTGTCTTGCTTGGTAGGCCCTAAACAAGATAAAAAAATTATGTAAAAATAATTTATATCCCTGGCCCATCATATCTGCAAGGGTAATGTTCCACATTTTCAACGCTTTCATTACTGTCACATAGGTCATTACTAGCAGAATCATCAACTTTAATAAAACCTAAAAAAATATGCTCTTTGATTTCCATCACTATACAGGACGAAAGTAATCATAACATTGAATGAGTGATTTCCGTTGTCTACTTGGATTAGATGAGCAATGGAAAACTTAAGTTCCAGCTGACAGAAAACTTTATGATCTCAATTAGTCTAAAAAATGAAGCTAATGAAAAACTGAAAACAATCTTTATGATAACTTTTTTTAAGTAGCTGATGAATTATCTACTCGTATTCCGATATGACAAGGAAAACCCTGTCAGGCAAATAACTTTTAAAACTCCAGAGGGAAAGAGAAAGACCAAGAACTAGATGGATAGATAGAGTGGAAGAATGGCCTTGGCCGGCAATCGGCTGTAGCGCTTGGGAAGAAGAAGATGAATTATCTTTCGATGAAAAGAGATGTAAGTAAAAGTTTAATCGTGTGATGGGTCAAACTTAAGTACTTACCATTGGTTTCGTGTGCAATAGACTCCAAACTTCTTAGACTAGCTTTACCTTTGTAAGAGAATTTCTAAAGTTAAGATTTTTGTTTTTATTATCTGCAATATTCTAAATGCATCTAGTGTTATGTAATCTTTTAATGTATCACCTGACGAACGTGAGATTTGTAAAATGCACCACAGTTGAAACGCCGATATTTGAAAATGTAATCCATAGACAACTGGAAATAGACTATCCGCAATCAAACTCCACGTCTTCAAAATACTCATCAAGATGGAATAAATAAATAAATGCTCCAGAAGAGACTCAGCAATCGTTTGATTTACCCAATGGAAAAATACAACCTCTAAAGTCAACAACATATAAAGACAGGCCTCCATTCGGGAATTTGAAACTTAAAAGCTTGTAAGTAGAGTATGAATTATTGATTGAAAAAAGTAACGACGGTAGTAGTAAGAAAGGATTTCATAAAATAAACCCA
This sequence comes from Latrodectus elegans, assembly GCA_030067965.1. Classification (NCBI taxonomy): domain Eukaryota; kingdom Metazoa; phylum Arthropoda; class Arachnida; order Araneae; family Theridiidae; genus Latrodectus; species Latrodectus elegans. The sequence goes on from CM057814.1 coordinate 29,368,100, forward strand.
AGATTCTAAAAAAGGGGTGAGTAGAGGTAACCCAAGACAGTATTTGAGAAGTTTAACACAACCTCCTCTCGTGTTATAATTTGAAATTCAATTTTCAGTGTAAATACTATTCCCACGTTTTGCAAGAGAAAAAACAATAAAAACACCTTTAAAATTACATTCAATTTTTTAAATAGCTTCTACTTGAGCGGATTTTATCTTATCTGAGGCTCACGAGGTAGAACCTGGCTCAAGATCCCCTGACGGGTAAAGTTCTTTATGTTGAATAGACTCGTGGACCTGATCTAGTTCTGCTGTTCAAGAGGATGAGAAACATCTACTTATTTTCTCCAAAGAAACAGTAGGGGGGAGTAATATGTGCAACAAGAACGTAATAAAAGTTTCAGAGGAGGAAAATAGGCCAAATGTATATTAAATATTTTTTTACTGAAAGTTTTAAAAATATTTAATATACATTTTGCCTTTTTTTCTACTCTGAAAAACTTTCAGTAAAATAGGAATTTTTTTTACTAAAATTCCTATTTTACTAAAAGTTTTCTCTTGTTGACATTGATTTTTTTTATATCAAAATGTTCTCGAGCATCAAGCGATACATGATATCAAGATTTATGAATTAAGGTGGCTGGGACACATTTATAAACACAATGATTTGAACCCAGTCCCATTTCAAAAAGTTGATGGAAAGAGTAGATTAATAGAACACCTAGATGGATTGATATGAGTGAGGAAACGTTACAAGAAATCTATGGCAGCAAATTTTCCTAGACGGGGGAAACTTTTAGATGTAGACTTGGCCTGTAATAGTCTATAGGGATACAGAACTTTTTTAAGAGATGAGAAACCTACTCTGACTTTTAAATTCCTATGCTTTTCGCCTGGCGTTTAAATATAAATATTATTAAAAATAAATTCTATCATTTTCTCTATCATTAAATTTTTCTTAATTTATATGATGTCTTGATTTGGTTGTGATACCTCACTCCTTCCAATTTGCAATATTTTCAATTCGAACTCATAAAACCTTACTACTTCAACTTGTTTCTAATTCAGTACGTTTCTTATCTTCCTTTTACATTCTCTGCTTTTTAATATTCTTTAAAATCGAGGATTAATTTCAGCTGAACTATTTTTAAAAGTTTAAGCTCTCTATCTTAGACCAAGATTTATAAAATTTGTTTTTTTTAGCTTTACCTAACCAGGCTATTTAGTAATTTTAAAATAACAAAATCTATCACGAAAGACTGATTGATTGCAAGAGTGAAATTAAGTATCAATAACGAAAATAGGTAACGATTTATTAATTTTACCTTAAAAAATTTAACTAGTTGTAAAATATAAACCAGTGAAATTTGAAGTATACCGAATGTAATATTTATAATTCATTCAAATTTAAAGCTTAATAAATCATAGCTATTTTCAAAATAAAAGTTATTTGTTTTTGAAAATCATATCTGGAGATAAAGCTTAAAAGAAACAACAAAGTACGTTTGTTTCTACACCAGATAAAAGAAAAATTTTCTTGTACGCAATAAAATGAAAAATTCACCACTCGTACCCTTTAAATTCAAAATAGTAATTCCTTTCTAAAGCCATAAATCACAGCAAGAAAAGAAAACATATTAACATAGTCTCTTTTAATTAAAATGTTTGCATGTTTCAAAAACATTTCAAATATCTGTTTTTAACTTAAAGTATAACATTTAAGCAAAATAGTTCAATCAATATATGATTGTATTATTTTACAATGATTACTCTTTGGAAAATTCACTTGTATATTTTATTTTCTATCACCCAATACCACATAACCATATTTATATACTTTTTTTTTTATGAAACCACCCTCTTTAACTACATTTCTCTAATTAACTTTCTTCGAATGTATATTGATACTATTTAAATATACGGGTGGTGATGACTTCATATCTGTAGACTATTACAGTATATTTAATACAGGACAATAATAAGAGAGATATATATTACAATTCACAATATATACATATGAAAAATAAAATTCGGAAACATATGAGCTTTGCTTTCAAAAAATAAAAAGCAGATTCACTATAAATTTCGATTACACAGAATACATTTTTATTCAAAATTAACTATAGTTAAAAATACAAAACTTTTATTGAAAAGAGATTTATATACTTCCGACAGTATATATAATTAAAACAATTATTCTTTCGTTGTAGTCAAATTGTATTCCTCAATGATAGTCATTGACATAAAACGTCAGTTTTGTTGGTACGTAACCTTAGCAAGTATGAAACCAGTGTGGATTTAAACTAGTGACAGTTTCAATATATACACCCTGACCGATATTGAAAATGCAACACCAAGAAGGAGTGGCCACAAAATCATGCAAATTTCATAGTAGAGCACTTTACAAATAATGTGAAATGCACAGTTCTCCAGCGCACTTAGGATAAAATATATTGACAGAGTGGGCAATAATTGCACAGTTATTGCTGTTTCGAAAATAATCGTTGGAAATTTGTTTTTGTCGAAAAGGATGCATGTAATTGCAGAGTATGCCAAGCTATCGTCCATGGAGTCAGTTTCAGTAGACAGACAAGTTTACAAGGGTCATGGTGAGGGGACTGAGAAGGACAGATTAGTCTTTACGGCAAATCCATATTGCACCGGCTGTGGCGAAGATGTTTACAACAAAAAACTGGAACTTTTGTGGTGTGTCGGTAAAGGCAGAGTGACGTCAACGTGCATGAATCGACGTGCCCTACGGCGGGTAGCGGCCCCGCATAGCACGTCTACCAAAACTCTACAGCATGTGCAAGACACCCTGAATTCTCCAATATCGAGTAGAACCATTTGCCTATAATTAGTTATAAGTGGTCTGCGCTCATAGCGTCCATTAAGAAGACTACCAGTGACCCCTTAGCATAAACGCCGATGTCAGGAAGGTGCCGGATTAGAGTGATGTGGACGATGGAGTGGCACAGGATTGTCTTCTCACATGAATCACGCTTGTTGCTACAGTGATAGTCGCTTCGTACGATTGTGGTGTCGACGTGGTGATAAATCCAATCCTGCAGCAATTGAGAAACGCCCCACTGCATGAGAACGCGGCGTCATGGTTTGGGGCACCATTGTGTGCGATTCCAAATTACCTCTAGTTCGTATTCATGGTATTTTGACAGCCCAACGTTACGTGTACGATATGCTGCGGCCAGTGACACTCTCCAACCTTCAGGGGGTGCCAAATGCCCTTTATCAGCAGAATAACGCCCGACCGCACATCGAAGGTGCCCTGCAAATTGTACAGCTACTTCTCTGACAACCATGGTCTCCAGATATCTCACCAATTGAAAACGTTTGGGATGTAATTGGATGCCATTTGCAGAAGACCATGCAAGTGTGAATGCCTCTTACAAAAGTCGCACTTGGAAAATAGTTGACAGGGAATGAAGAGCTAGGACACCATCCGTAATCTCATTGACTTTGTCCCTAGATATGTTGCTTCGTGAATCACCGTCTACGCTGACCCTACAACTGACCTGACCTTGTTCTCGCTCTGCATTGTGCATATCATTTCTAAATACAGATAAAACACTTATTGTTTGCTGCTGTCTCTTTCTCTGTTTGCGGAGTTTTGTCACTTTCTGGTAACTCCTTCTGGTGTTACATTTTCAATATCGGACAGACACACAGTTCTTTTTTTTTTTTTAAAAGAAAAGGGTAATTATCCTAAAACTGATAAAACATCATCAAAGACTATAAGATATATAAGTATCAAACTTGTTTTGATTTTATGCCAAAAATGAAGCAATGATTCTTCTACATTCGTTTAACAAATCCCAACTATAGTGTTGTGCTAGCTTACAAATGATTGTCCTTAATAAAAAGGTGTCATCATACCCATTTAGCATCAATAATCAAAGGATCCCTGAGTAAGGGCTGCCTCAGAACGCTTAGTATTTGACGTATCAAACTAAAGAATATTTACATACTAATTATTTATTGCACATAATTAAAAATAATTATATAAGCGAAATAATAAAATTTATGCTATATAGACACACACACTCAGGTAATCATCCATCTTTTCTGAAGTTCACCGAGCTAATTCCCAATATTTCCTCTCAGGATTTTTAAAATAAAGTAGATTACCTGGCAAAATGGCATGTTTGCTCTATAGAAAGGACAGACAGTCTGTTCAAACCACTTTTTCCACCATGAATCCAGTATTCAAGGAAACAGCCATAGTTCATCATATAATTTGAAAACGAAAATATAAAATCAAATATAAGGATAAATAGAAATTATATTGTTACAATATATATATATATATAATGTTACAAATTTATAAATAATTATTGTATATGTCTTAAAATATCTCAGACAGATCGGAAATACTCACATTTTAGGCAAAAATTGCGGTATTTAGAAGTGTTATACGTTAAAAGCCGGTTTTCTAACGATTTGGTGACTTGGCGAGAAATGGATATTTCTGGAAACATCCATCACCTAATCTCTAGGACCGATATTTAGCGAGATAGCCTAGAAGCTTCCAGAACCTTGGCGAAATTAGTAGATTTCCCTGCCAAGTCAGGTATAAATACCACAGAAGGATATAGTTAGTTTTGTACACACAGTTAGTTTTGTGGAGATGATTAGTCGTGAGAAGCTGTTCTCTGCCTGAGGTATTTGAGACCTGTGATTGGAAGTTGTTACTTATCGTATCTGACGAATTGTATCTGTATAATTGTGATTATTACAGCTGGTATTTCTAGTGGAATTTTTACGAATAAAAGTCTTGTGTTCATCGAGTAGTTGCTTTCTTCAACTCTCAATCCACACGAACCCCGAAGCTTGGTACAACTGGTGTTAAGAGCGGGGTTGAAGAGTTCATGCAGCGTGTCACAAGAAAAATGGATATGGATTTAATGAAAAGTCTTCTCGAAAAATTAACGGAGCAGATGGCTGAGATGAAAGCTGGACAAGAAGAGATTAAAACCGAGATGACGAAAGAGATAAAATCTGGATAGGAGGAGCTTAAAAAGGAACTTAAGAAGGACATTGTAAGTGTTAAAGAAGAATTCGCCAATATCATTCAGGAGAAGATGAATGCAATGGAAGTTAAGGTAACTTCAGTTGAAACTAAGGTTTTGGAGATCGAAGAAAACGTTGAAGAAGCATTAGATAATATGAATAAGGAGATTGAAAGCTTGCAGAAACAGATGTCAAACGGACATGAGGAACCCAATGTGGCAGTTATGCCTTCCCTGGCCACGATTAAACTTTCAACATTCGATGGAAAATCATCATGGCAGGTATACAAGACCCAGTTTATGATGGTAGCGGAAGACAATAGATGGAATCCCCGGGCCCAAGCTTTTCACCTGGCGGCTTCTTTAAGAGGAGACGCGGCCGATATCTTCGAGACGATTCTGGAAGAGCAAAGACACGATTTCCAAGCCCTATCGAGTGCGCTTGAGCTACGGTTTGGAGAAAAGTGCAATAAGGAACCTAGCAGATTACAGTTAAAATCCCGCTATCAAAAAGCGGGTGTAAGTCTGCAAGAATTGGCTGCCGATATTCAGCGACTTTCCCATTTAGCATTTTCGGACTGCCCAGCTGAGACACGTCAAGATCTGGCTCTCCATCACTTCATCGATAGTGTGCAGGATCCGGAGATACAGAAAGCACTTAGACTCGCCGATGTCAAAGATATCGGATCTGCTCTAGTCTACGCACTTAAGATAGAGGCTGCCCAGCAGGCCGCGCGTAAAGACCGGCACTCAATCAGAGCCGTCTCTGCTACTGACACAGACTATGATCTAAGAAAACGAATTGAAGATCTGCAGCGAAAAGTCCGTAGCTTAGAACTGAGTAAAGGTGGTAGAAACACGAAAATTCAGTGTTGGACTTGCGGTGCAGTCGGACACATCCGTAGAGATTGCCCGAAACCAAAAGATGGTGGAAATGATCTTCCGCCACAGAAGAGAAACTAATATGTGGCCATCTCGCGGGGCGGGGATGTCCAGAGAGTCAGAAGCCCCATTTTAAATTGTTTCACATTTCTTCCGTAAGTGGCGGAGACAACGGACTTTTCGTTATGGGACATGTCAACGAAGTTCCCTGCAGAATGATAATCGATACTGGAGCCAACGTAACCATCATTAGGACAGATGTGGCTCGCAAACTTGGTGAGAAACTCATCTGCACGTAGCCCTGTATTACCCTGCAAACTGTGACTGGTGATAAGATTAAAGTGCATGGAAAAGTCAATCTAAACATTGCATTTGGTAATGCCGTGTACCATCATATGGCATATGTCGCTGATATAAATGACAAATTTATTCTCGGATTGGATTTCCTCAAAGAAAACTATTTCAAGTTAGATTTTAAAAATAATGAACTACACTCGTTTTCTGAAGACATAGCGATTTTTAAGACGAAATATTCAGATATTAAAACAGTCCATCATATAACTGTAAAGAGTGAAACAACATTACCACCAAGAACTGAGACGATAGTTTCCGGAGCTCTTTCAGAAGATAATATATTTCACTATGGATTGATTGAATATCCAGATTCTGACAATAGCGTTAAAGGAGTACTAGTGGCTTCTTCACTCGTCGACCTTTCACGAAATGTAATCCCGGTAAGAGTTGCTAATCTAAGCGGTAAGGCAAAACTAATAAAAGAAGGAGAAGTGCTGGCGACTTATATTCCAGTGACCTGTATTAACAGAGATTGTCAAGCCACACTTTCTGAGCCTCCTGACACTCTAATTAATGAACTCCTTCAGAATGCAGAGTTAGATGATAAACAGAGGAATGCTGCAAGAAATCTATTATTAGAATTCGGAGATCTCTTTTGCATGAAATCAGATGATGTTGGGCGAACCAAAATAACGCAGCACCGAATAGATACAGGAAATCATCCACCCATTAAACAACATCCGAGAAGACTACCATTCGCTAAGCAGGAAGAGGTGGATGATCTTCTGATGGAAATGCAGACATTATTGAGCCATCAGAGAGTCCTTGGGCTTCACCTATTGTTTTGGTTCGGAAGAAAAATGTTTCTACACGATTCTGCGTTGACTATCGTCGATTAAACAACATCACTAAAAAAGATAGTTACCCTCTTCCTAGGATTGACGATATACTTGATGCTTTAATCGGAAATTAATGGTTTTCGACTTTGGATCTCAAGAGTGGTTACTGGCAAGTAGAGATACATCCTGAGCATCGGGAAAAGACTGCGTTCACCACAGGACAAGGACTTTGGCAATTCAAGGTTATGCCATTTGGGCTTTGCAATGCATCTGCAACGTTTGAACGCCTGATGGAGACATTTATTACGAGGACTTTTCTACGAAGCCTGTTTGGTATATTTGGATGGTATCATCATTGTAGGGCGCACATTTGAAGACCATCTAAGAAACATCCGAAAGGTGCTGGAAAATTTAAAAATGGCCAACCTGAAGCTGAATCCTTGCAAGTGTAATTTATTTCGACGTGAAGTAAACTATCTGGGACACATTATCTCTGCTGAAGGTGTAAGAACAGATCCTGAAAAGATCTCTGCAGTTAAGGACTGGAGTCGTCCAGAAGATGTCCACCAATTAAGAAGTTTTCTTGGACTATGCACGTATTACAGGAAATTTGTTAAGGGTTTTTCAAGTATTGCCAGACCACTTCACAAGTTGACAGAAGTTAAACAGAGATTTCTATGGACAAATGAGTGTGAAAAAGCTTTTAAACAACTGAAGGAGGCGTTGACATCTTCGCCCGTTCTTGCATATCCCCAGCCCGGAAAATTATTCATTTTAGACACAGATGCCAGCAGCGAAAATATAGAAGCAGTTTTGTCGCAGAAGATTGATGATAAAGAATATGTCATTGCTTATTGGAGTAAGTGTTTATCGAAATCGGAGCGAAATTGTACAACCAGGAAGGAATTGCTAGCAATCGTTAAAGCCATAGAACATTTCCACCATTATCTTTATGGAAGAAAGTTCTTGCTTCGGACAGATCACGCATCCTTAACCTGGCTTTTAAATTTTAAAAATCCAGAAGGACAGGTAGCCAGATGGATTCAACGAATTCTGGAGTTTGACTTTGAAATACGTCATCGCAAGGGCACTCTTCTAGGAAATGTTGATCCTTTATCAAGGAGACCGTGTAATGGAAGCTGCCGATGTTGTTCTAGAGTAGAGAAGAATTATCAATTAGTAAATCCTTCGGTACGCCAAGTTACTGTTTCACCGCCATCGAAACCAGACCCATGGAATGAGGAAGAACTTAGAGAAGCCCAAAAAGAAGAGCCAGATATAAATCCAATTTTTGAATTAAAAGAATCTTCCAGTATGATTGTTGGCAGGACATCTCCACCTACAGTCCTGCTACTAAACAATATTGGGCTCTTTGGGACTCACTCCATATTAGAAATGGCGTGTTATACAGGAAATGGGAGTCCGATGATGGACGTAATTTCAAATGGCAGCTTGTTCTACCAAAATCAAGAATTTCAGATGTTTTGAAAGAATTGCACAATAGCTCAACTAGAGGCCACTTCGGAGTAATGAAGACTCTACAGAAAGTTCGAGAATGCTTCTATTGGAGCAAAACTAGACAAGATGTAGAGAAATGGTGCCAATCTTGTGATGACTGTGTGACACCTAAGGGACCAAAGAAACGTAGCCGAGGAAGGTTGCAGCAGTATAATGTAGGAGTACCATTTGAGCGGATATCGTTGGATATTTTGGGTCCTTTACCACGATCCTCAAATGACAACAAATACATTCTAGTTGTCATGGACTACTTCACTAAGTGACCTGAAGCATTTTCAATCCCTGATCAAGAAGCGACTACAGTAGCCGAGGTTCTACTGGAGCAATGGATTTCCAGATTCGGCACACCCTTACAAATTCATTCAGATCAAGGGACAAATTTCACCTCTGCTGTGTTTAAAGGAATGTGTCAAATTCTCGGAATAGACAAGACGCAGACCACACCCTTACACCCACAATTGGATGGCATGGTAGAGAGGTTTAACCGAACCATCTTAAATAATCTCTCACTTATGGTTTCCAGAAATTCCGGATATACTCCATCACAAATGCTCTTTGGTCGCTAACTTCGCCTCCCTTGTGGTCTTCAGTTTGGTCGTCCACCGGATACATCTTCATCGCCAGAGGAATACCTTCGAGACCTTCAGGCACGTCTTGAAGATGTCCATAACTTTGCTCGAGGCCGAATCAACCTGACGACCGAAAGAATGAAGGCAAGGTATGACACAAGAGCGACAGGACATGAATTTCAGGAAGGTGATAAAGTTTGGTTGTGGAACCCGATTCGACGTAAAGGACTTTCTCCAAAGTTGCAAGCCACTTGGGAAGGTCCCTACACAGTCCTAAAAAGACTGAATGATGTCGTGGTCCGTATAAGGAAATCATCTTCTTCCAAACCAAAGGTAGTACATTATGATAGATTAGCTCCTTATCGTAATGTAAAGTAAAAATTAATATACCATAGTATCTTTGTAAATAGTATAGAAAATTTTAATATTTTCTATTTTTTTTGTACTTGTATTTTTAATTGTTTGTGTATGTAATGTGTTGTGTATCCTCTTGAAATGTAATTTCTTTTATATTAAATTTGGCCTCCTATCAAGGGATTGTACTGCCCGGGACGTGCAGTCCTTGAGAGGGGGGCAATGTTACAAATTTATAAATAATTATTGTATATGTCTTAAAATATCTCAGACAGATCGGAAATACTCACATTTTGGGCAAAAATTGCGGTATTTAGACGTGTTATACGTTAAAAGCGGGTTTTCTAACAATTTGGTGACTTGGAGATGTTTTGGCGAGAAATGGATATTTCTGGAAACATCCATCACCAAAGCTCTAGGACCAATATTTAGCGAGATAGCCTAGAAGCTTCCAGAACCTTGGCGAAATTAGTAGATTTCCCGGCCAAGTCAGGTATAAATACCGCAGCCCGACACAGTTAGTTTTGTACACACAGTTAGTTTTGTGAAGACGATTAGTCGTGAGAAGCTGTTCTCTGCCTGAAGTATTTGAGACCTGTGATTGGAAGTTGTTACTTATCGTATCTGACGAATTGTATCTGTATAATTGTGGTTATTACAGCTTTTATTTCTAGTGGAATTGTTTTGAATAAAAGTCTTGTGTTCATCGAGTAGTTGCTTTCTTCAACTCTCAATCCACACGAACCCCGAAGCTCGGTACAATATATATATATATGTATATATATGTATATAATATATATATGTATATATATATATATATATATATATATATCTATATGTATATATATATATATAATATATATATGTATATATATATATATATAATATATATATAATATATATATAATATATAATATATATATATATATATATATATATATATATATATATATATATATATATATATATATATATATATATATATATATATATATATATATTTGTATTCGTTTTGGGATATCTGACAGATCCGAGCTCAAATCCTGAAGAGATAGGTTTACGTTAAGAACGACTTATCCAGTGATTAGGCATCTTGGCGACCACTTGGCGAGAAATTGATAATTCTGGAAACTTCCACCTCTTACGCCCTAGGGCCGTTATTGAGCGAGATGATCTGCAAGTTCCCTTGGAGGAAGACCTAGGTTTCCACGCTAAGTGAGCTATAAATACGACCCTTCCATGGACGGAATCGGTTTCTGAGTTTCCAGTGGCTATGATAAGCTAATGGATGCGAGCTGTCTGTCTGAGATATTTAAAGAGCTTTGTTTTGGGGAGCTGTTTACCGTTGAATTTTCTTGAAATCTTTTAAAATGTTCTACAAATAAAATTCCTGTGATCATTCAGAGTTTATTTCATCAACTCTCAATCAACACAAGCCCCGTAACTAGGTACAAATGGTGTCAAAAACGAGGTTGAAGAATTGATGTAACGTACCATTAGAAAAATGGATATGATGAAAAATCTCCTTGAAAAGTTGGCTAAACAGATGAATGAGATTAAAGCTGGACAGGAAGAGATTAAAACCAAGATAAATGCAATGAAAGGAATGGAAGATTCGTTTGCAGCAGGGTAATTTCAGTTGAAACTAAAGTTTTGAAGATAGAGGGGAGAGCGTTGACAAGAAGATTCGGGAAAACATTGGAAAATTATTCGAAAAGGATATTGGGAAAGAAATAAAAGATCAGTTTGACAGTGTAAAGGCGAAAGAAGTATCTGAAAAATATAAAGAAGCACTAGAGAATATGAATAGGGAGATTGAAAGCTTGAAGAAGCAGATTTTCACATGGACATGAGGAATCCAAAATTATATATTTACGCCTTCCCTAGCCACGATTTAACTTTCAATATTTGATGTAAAAATATCTTAACAAGTATACAAAACACAATTTATGATGGTAGTGGAAAAGATTTTCGTGCCAAAGATTTTCACCTGACTGCTTCGTTAAGAGTAGATGTAGCCGATATCCTGGAGACGCTTCCAGAAGAGCAAAGGCATGATTTTCAAGCTCTATCAAGTGCACTTGAGCTGAGGTTTGGAGAGAAGTGTACTAAAGAATACAGCCGACTGCAGTTAAAGTCCCGCTTTCAAAAGATTGGTGAAAGCCTACAAGAATTGGCCTACAAGAAAGCCTACAAGAATTCAGCGATTTTCCCATCTAGCATTTTCTGATTTCCCAGTAGAGACGCCAATGTAGGTAAGATTCCGCAATGAAGTGGCCCTACAGCGCTTCATTGCGGAGTCCGGTGACATGAAGTGTGCGGGGTCCGGAAACACAAAAAAACTTAGACTAGCAGATGTCAAGGATATTGGATCTGCTTTAGTCAACGCACATAAGATAGAGGCTGCCCTGCAACCTGCACGTAAGGACCGGCATTTAATCAGAGTGGTCTCCGTTACAAATTCAGATTTTGACTTCGTGAAGCAATTTGAAGACTTGCGACAAGAAATCCATAGCTTAAAGAAGCATAAAGTTGGCTAAAAAACCGAAGAAAACCGCCATAAAACATTTCCACCATTACTTTTTAGAAGAAAATTCCTCCGACGGACAGATCCCGCATCTCTAGACTGTCTTTTAAATTTTAGAAACCCAGAAGGTCAGGTAACCATGTAGATCCAACAACTCCAAGAATTTGACTTTAAAATACGCCATCGTAAAGGAAACCTTCATAGAAATATAGACGCATTATCGAGAAAACCTTGTAATGAAAATTGTTGATATCGCTCTAGAGTCGAGAAGAAATATCAACTAATATATCCTTCAGTACGCCAAGTCATTATTTCATCAACATCGGAACCAGACTCATGGAATGATGAAGGATTTAGCCATAAAGATCCTGATATAAATCCGATTTTGGAATTTAAGGAATCTTCCTGTATGAGACCAAGTTGACAGGGCATCTCCATCTTCAGTATTACGGTAAACAGTACTGGGCCCTATGGGACTCACTCCATATAAAAATGGTGGGTGCATCAGGAAATGGGAATCTGATGATAGACGTATTATTAAATAGCAGCTTGTACTGCCAAAATCAAGAATCTCCGATGTTTTAAAACACCTGTGCATAGTAGCCCTACTGAAGGGCACTTCAGAGAGGCGAAGATCCTGCTGAAAGTTCGAGACCATTTCTATTGGTACAAGTTCAGACAAGATGTTGAGAAGTGATGACGATCTTGTGATGACTGCGCGGCTCGTAAGGGACCAAACAAACGTAGTCAGGGAAGATAACACTGGTACAACGTGGGTGCACCTTTCGAGTGGATTGCACTGGACATCTTGGGTCGCCTACCACGGTCTTCAGATGACAACAAATACATTCTAGTTGTCATGGACTATTACACTAAGTGGCCCGAAGCGTTTCCAATTTCGGATCGAGAAGCTACTAGACTATTATGAAGATTTTAATTCAGCAATCGGTTTCTAGACTCGGCATCCTCTTGCAAATTCATTCAGATCAAGGGGCGAATTTTACCTCTGCTGTGTTTAAGGGAATGTGCCGAATTCTCGTAATAGACAAAGTGCAGGCAACACCTATTCACCCGCAATCGGACTGCATGGTAGAGAGGTTTAACCGGACTATCTTGACTACCTCTTACTTATGGTTTTGAGAAATCAGCTAGATTGTGTGGGATTTGAATCTACCGTTGTTTTTGCTTGCATATCGCAGTGCTGTCCAAGAGACTATTGGATGTACGTCATCGCAGATGCTCTTCGGTGTGAACTTCGTCACCCTTGTGACCTGTCAATACGGTCGCCCACCGGACTCATCTTCACTGCCAGAGAAATACTTTAGAGATCTCCAAACACGTCTTGAAAATATCAATTTTCCCCGAGACAGAATCAACCTGGCGACCGAAAAAATGAAGACGAGATATGACACAAGAGCGACAGAACATGACTTTCAGGAAGGTGACAAAGTTTGTTTGAGAACCCCTGTTTGACGTAAAGGACTTTCTCCTAAGTTGCAAGCTAACTGGGACAGTCCTAAAAAAACTGAACGACTCTGGGGTTCGTATAAGTTACCTTCTTTAAAACTGAAGGTAGTACATTATGACAGGCTTGTCCCTTATCGTGGTGTAAATTAAACTTAGTAAACCATGGTCTTTTTTTTAAGTAATTTTGATTCAACATTTGCTATATTTTTTGTTTGCATTTATGTGGTACGTTTAATTGTTACGTATATGTTATGTGTTTTATATCACCTAAGAACATGAATTTTGTACTTTATATTTCGCTTCCTCTCTGGGGATTGAGTTGCCCAGGTTGTGCAGTCTTTAAGAGGGGGGGGGAATGCTACAAAATTTGTAAATATCTTTTTTTTTTTTTTTTTTTTTTTTTTTAATTTACATTGAGATATCTGGGACTAAAATCGACAGAGATAAAAACTTATGTTAAGAACGACTTATCCAATGATTTGGCGGCCTGGTGAGAAATGGAATCTTCCACCACCTAAGCTCTAGGGTCGGTATTGAGCAAGATGGCCTGGAAGTGATATTGGAAGATGATCTGGAAGTGCCAGAACCTTGGAGGAAGACCTATGCTTTCACTCCAAGTAAGCTGTGAATACCACCGTTTCATGGATCGAGTCAGTTTCTGAATTTCCAGCGGCAGTGATAAGCTAGTGGATACGAGCTATTCGTCTGAGGTGTTTAAAAAACGCATGCTCTTTTTTTTTTTTTTTTTTTTTTTTTTGCAATCCTTGTTAAGAAATGTGAGCAAATTCATCAAGAAAATCAGACAGATATAATGTTTTAAGAATCTTGATAACAAATAACTAAAAGTATGTATGTACCCACATATATATGTATGTATACATATATCATCATAGAACTATTATTTTTTCGCTACATTAATTTGCGGATAATAATAGTCTTCTGAGCCGTGAAAAAATGTAAATTTTTATTTATTTTAAAGCACAATATTTTGAGTAATTAAAGCGAATTACTAGAATTAATGTAAAGCTTGAAGATTCGAAATAGGAGTAAGATAAAATAATCTTAATCATTCACCAATTTAAAACTAAAATGAACCATTTTTTCCCCATCTAAATTCATTTGCTTTCGTCGGTTTATATTAAGTCTTCTATTCTAATTCCTTGTTATCTATACCTTACATATATCTATACTGTTGGATTGTTGTATAACAATTACTCTGTGAAGGAATTCAGATCAATGAAATATAATGAGCACAACGGTCAATTGTTTTCATTCTTCCAGCTAATTAAATTCCGTACTGTAAACGTGTGTGGAAAAGTTACTATAAAAACCATTCGGCCAAATAAGGAATTTAGAGTCCAAAGGGCTGTAGCTTTCATTGGAAAATGGTTAGTAGCTTTTAAAAAATAATTGCATTTTTGAAAAATAGCGATATTTACTTAAATATTTCCAAACTGTTTTGCATCAAGAAATAAGATCTTGCGTACATATCAGCTAAAAATAGATCAAATTCAGTGGAGAATGTTATATTTTCTTTAGTTACGAAGTTACTGAAGACGGAATTCGCGCGTTTCCTGTGCATTCCAATACATTTCAAATCAACCGCACATTGTAAAAAACGTAACGCACTCTGGCAGCAGCGAAGAAAAAAATACTTTTCAAGAAATCCCCCCCCCCGAAAAAATTAGATTGGAGATCTAATGTTTATATACTTGTTTGCTATGTCGGAAGGTTAAACATAAATAGCAATTTTAAAGAACCGTACGCCTTCATCAGTGTATCGAGCAGATTTCCAAAATTTTTACTCTATAAGTAACTTTATAATAAATTCAAATCAGCCTTAAGTGCAATTTAAATTAATTACAAACGCTGTGCTTAAAGTGAAATTTAACAGAAATGAACACCATGGCAAAATTTTCTCTCCATTTCATTTATTGCAGCTGTTTTACTTTAATGTTAGTGTAAAATTTGGCGTACAAACGTATAACAGAGCTTTTATTTACATTTTATATACATTTTAAAGCAAAGGCGATAAACTGAATAACTCATGCGCGCTGTAAAGTCTCTGTAGCCCCTTCCTCTTCCCTAATATTAATTTACCAACTCCTTCAACTTCCTCAGCATATTCTATTATAGATTTTTCAAGTTCATATATGTCCTCTTCGAGACGCTGCTTTTTGATTTTCATTTGAGCAATTTCTCCCAGTGCTTTTCATTTTTTCTCGGCTGCTTTTATGTTGTTTTAATTCATTTGAATAATTTATTCCTTTTCCTGGCACCATTAGCAAAACTAAATAGGTTCTTTACTAATTATTATGTTGGCATCTCCTGTTTTGGATATGATCGTCAATGATGCGCTTAGAGACGACTGACTGATTAGTTAAATTTTCTACCATTAAATTTTTGTTCACAGAAAATCCATATTCAACAAAGCTGGACTATGAGAGAGCAGAAAAAGCAAATTAGTTGCTTTTCAATAAGTAATAATAATAATGTTCACACACATTTTTGTTTTAACTTACTCTCAAATAATCTATTTTATTGCGCGGTGCAGGCATAGCTAACATTGGCCAGCAGTTGCTGATTCCACGATTGACAATGTGCATGGTGATAACATTAACTGTAACCAGTTAATGTCTTTGACCATGCCAGACTGTCTGTTCAGTTACAATTTTCCCCCTTAGCATTCCGCTTCGTATTTGATGTCACATTTGTAATAGTATATTCTTAACAACACATGCTCGCGGATAGTTCCGGTTTCAAATTAATAATGTTTTAAGCCTCTCCTTTCATCCTAACTGCGTCACTTCACTATCTTTAATAAGATCAAATTCCTCAACGATTCAATCTTGAAATCTTACAGTCGGCTGTGATTATTTAAATGCTACAAAATTATGAAATACTTCTAAAACAGAAACAATCACATTCTGATATATTTATTTTACACAAGGACAAAAGTTTCTGCATTTTATTTAAATTATTGGATTAATTAATTACATATCAGAATTTGAGGATCTAAACATGAAATGTTTTGTACCACAGAATATTGCAAAGGATATTTTCCTCTAACTTTTTTCTCATTGATACTGAAAATGATTTGCAATTTAAAAATATTTCATCTTCCGTTTCTCTCTTTAAGCTTTACTTATATACAATTCTTTCATGATTTTTTTTTGGTAACAAATGCAACATCCAATTGGTTTGCATTTTTTTTATTGTCCTTATTTGTTAATTAATAAGTTCAAATGAAGGAACAGACACCAGATTCTTTTAAAAACTTTTGAATTAAACTTTTCAGCAACACATTATGATCTCTTACAATAAATAGTAACATTTGTTTATCAATTTGATAGTGTCAGAAAATGTTCCACACTCCAAACAATAAATATTAAAAAATTTAAAAGAAAGCAAAACAACTTTTGTACAATATCAGAAGTTTTGGTACCAATATCAGGAAGTTTCCTGTTTCGAACAAATGACATACACGTTTCCAGATAATGGTTAAACATTTCAAGCAGCCTGCTCAAACCATCAAGTAGTCTGCAGTAACCATTAATGATTAACTATCAAAGAGTGGATGAATCCATAAATAGTCTATAAACAACACTTGCTGTTACCTTTATTTCTGGAAATGAGGAATATTCATGGCTGTAAGCGTTATGTAGAATGTGTAGGCTGCAATTTGAGATTTTTTACAGTATTTGAATGCTGTTTACTTTATAAAAAATCAGTCATTTTAGAGAACAGTTTACAATCGGAGAATCCATTAACAACTGGAGTAGTCCATTTATTCCTAATTCTAAGATTTCTCACACATTTTCATTTTTTTTTTTTTTTTTTTTTTTTACATAAAATACCTCTATTTGTATGGCCTAAAATATTTGACGACTAATATCGTGTTTTAACTATAATAATTCCGAAATCTTACCAGTCAGTCCAATTGTTTTGTCTGCAGATGATTTAAACTTTCATCAGAGAAAAGCACATTATTAGTAGCATTCTTAATTTTTTCTTTCAATAAGTTGGAAAAAATAAGGTGCAATTCCAAAATTTTTTAAATAAGCGCATTTTTTTCATCACAACTGAATTGCTTTGCAGTAGCAATGTCTGAAAACATTACTTAATCAAGAGAATATATTTCTAGAAGAACTGTAGCTGAATCCAACGTCTAAAATTTTAAGAACTCATATGATTCCAGCCTTTAAAATTTCATTTAAAGAAACAAATGAATTTAAAACTTCAGAACAAGTTTTAACAGGAACAGCAGTATATTGTGGAAAAACCTTTTAAATGAGATTTTTTTGGAAGATACAGCTAGCTCTAATAAATGCCTCCCATTTCACATGGGATTTGACAGCCAATTCACACATTTAAATTACAAAAGTCTTTCTTGCAAACTGGCATGTTTTTCTGAACTACACAAAAACCAATTTTTGAATGGTTTTTCCTGAACCTAATGGTTAGTATAAAAAGATACTTCCCACCAGACATAGTAAATAATTTATTTCAGCCTTTATTACATTGATAAACAATGAAATTCTTCTAGATTCATTGAAATTATACACTATTTTTACCAAGGAAAGTACGGAAATTATTTTGCATCTAAAATATTTTATTTTTAAATATTAACATTCCCAAAATTTTAAATAAAGGAAATGGGAACAAATAGTAAAAGAATGAATTAAAATGACCTGCATGATTGTACCACATGATCTTATTGTTGATTATTTCATTTCACACACAAATCTAAATACTACATCTGGTCCTAACTGAAAGGATTATGATGCTATTGTGGCTGATTAAGGACTAATACTTAATTTTGTTTTCAGACAATTTTTTCATTGAAAATTTTAAAACAAAAAATTCAATACTATAATATTTTCTAAAAAAATGCACCAACATAGGTAAAAATTTAGTTACATGATATTTACAGGCAAAACTGCTGGAGGAATTTTTAAAGGAGTGAAAAATGCCATCAATAAAAACATTTGAAATCTCTTTTAACTGATGGAAGGTAAAATTTGATAAAAGTAGAAGTAGTAAAGTAGGCTGTAGAAAATCACTATTGTTCAAAATAATCATTCTCGCATTTATCATTTAACAAGAGTTCTAGAGCGGTAAATTACGTCATATTAGTTAATTTCATCAGATCCATTTCACAGAATCTCACATTTTTACTAAAAATATTGGAGAAAATGACTGATTATATCACACTACTTGGTTAGTTATGGAAACCCCATTTCTTTTGAACTTTGAGCAGTTATCGAAATTTCTTTCTATCAGATAGCAAACAAAGGAATGGTTGCTTAAGCTAACATTCTATGTCGATTTAACAAAACATAAATGAACTGAATTTAAGATTGTAGAGATAACTTGCATTTGCTCATAGGCGCTGCTTTCTCTCTGTCTTTAATATTACTTGATTTTATATTACTTCATTTTGGAGACAAAATTCTCCAAAATGAAGTACACAGAGAATAATTACAGATCTAATTAACCGATGAACAACTTAAATCTCTTAATTAGTAGAAATGAAGTTGGATGGCATCTAAAATATCAGTAGAAAATTAAAATTACACGAAACATTACAAATGAAAACTTGTCATAAAGCTTTGCCTAATAAGTAAATAAAAGAGAGTTACTTTTTATCTAACTTATCACAGGAACTCAGATAACTAGCATACGATTGCAAAACTTCTCGCACTAACAAAGCTACAAATTATATTTAACCGATTCTTTATTATTTCATGTAATTTCAATTAAATTTGTCTGTAAAATATTTAATTACCAATTAATTAACTCAAAAAAATACATGACAGTAATAATTAATAATCCTTTCTTATTTTGATGATTTAAAATTATGATAAGTGCTTTGTGTGTGTGGTTACAATGAAAATACTTTTAAAAAATGGAATTATAATTTTGTTAAATGTTAATATACTTTCACGTTTTTATTTGCTTGCACTTTTGGTTATTTACAAATTACTTTTGAATGTATTGCATTTATCACAAAACATCATGAAAGATTTAAGTTCACTTAACTGTCACAAAAAAAAAAGTTACTGAACTTAGTTATTTTCCTTAGCATTTCATTTTTAATCTTTAATGTAAGAAATTTTTATAACCTACAACTATCTTTCCTTGATTATTTTACTTTGTGGTTTTTGACAAATTTTTTGGTTTAGTATATTGCTCACTATCTAGATTTTGTATATGAAAAGCAATTTTATCTAAATTTAAATTTTAAAGAGACAACAATTTATTGTTAATATCCACATTTGCTTTATAAGTTGGGTCTCTAAGCCAATAAATTGAAAACCGTATTACAAAGAACAGCAGTTATAAAAGAAAAAAGAGTATTATTGTGTACTATCTTACTTTAAATAAGAAATAAGGTTTGAGAGAATTCTTTTGAATATATATGTGGTCAGACATTTTTTCTAAGCAAACATTTCTAACAGATAAATGGATCCAAATTACACATGTCTCAAGAAATTAATAATTAAAATGAAAGCATGTTTTTTTCCCCCTTTCTAATTTTATCAGTGAAAATTAGCAATTCTGTTAACAGATATCACACACAAAAATAGAATTTTACGAATCGATTTTTTTAGATGCTTTAAATAATTATAGATAGAAATTGAGCGTACTTACATTTAGGTATAATAATTAAGAACAAAATCAATTTGAATAAGAAGAAATAAAAAATGTATTTTTACAATATTTTAATAAAGTCAACAAAATTATAAAGTAGAATTAGATTTCTAAAATTTTACATATTTCCTTCCATGGACCAAGCAAAAAATTATTAACGTACTTTTTAGAAGCTGAATTTAGTTTAGTTTTTTTTATTCAATTATGTATTCCTTAAACACATTACAATGTCTCCTGGTATTTCAAACTTTAAAAGATAAAATTTAATTACAGGGAGCTATATAAAAATTAAAGATGAATATATCAACTATAATTTTAACACAAAGTGAACTGTCCAAGTCCACATTTCCATATTATGAAAATAAAATAAGGTGCAACATTCACAAAAAAAATAAATAAATAAATAAGTATACAGCTAGCTTAAGAGAAATACTAAAATCTTAGATATAGGAAATTTGTTCTATAAATTAATCTTTCTTAGAAAAATTGTCCAACAGTATTTTACAAAAAGATAATTTATTCAATATGAGTTACTAAAAATCCTACCTAGCATATATAAACTCTTTTAATATTTTAAAACTCTTTCTCAACAGATCAATTACAAAACTACTTTAATCAATGCAACTCACTTAAATTATAAATTTTAGAAATAATTTGAGAAGATAATTGAAATTATCAGTTCAAAAACATATTCACAAATGCAGCACTTGAAAAAATATAAAACTACTTAAATTTTTTAATTAAAAAAAGTTTGATATTTTATTTATTTATTATTATAGCTTAATTTTTTACCTCTGAATAAGAATATAGTTTAAATTTAAATAGACTTTGGTAATATTTAGTTTCATACGTTATGGAAAATGACAGATAAAACTTTTAATTGTTAAGACATTTTTAAACTATAAAAATTTTATTAAAAGAAAAATAAGAGAAAAGTCTGAATAAAATATTTAAAATAAATAAAAAAGAAACAATTATTAAGTAAAACTTAATCACTACACACTTAAACTTGCAAACAAATAAAAAGGAAAATGGAAAATAATGCTTAATATAAAAGCCCAATATATTATAAAAATAAGTTTTTTAGCAAATGCATTAATTGCTAAAGTTTCTAATATATCAACAGTTACACATTTTCCTCTGTATTACAAATATTAAAAATAAATCAATGTAATATATTTATGAAAAATATTTATAAATAAGTAAATTTAAATATATATTTATTAGTCTAAAATTTGTTACTTCAATATGTATAATCAAATTGTAATTTCTATGA
Source organism: Latrodectus elegans (assembly GCA_030067965.1). NCBI lineage: Eukaryota > Metazoa > Arthropoda > Arachnida > Araneae > Theridiidae > Latrodectus > Latrodectus elegans. The sequence continues at coordinate 29,389,489 of CM057814.1, forward strand.
AAAAACAAATCTTAATGTAAGAAAAGGCTGTAAAATACATGATTTATTGATGCATAACATATTTTCATACAATTTTAATATCCTGTAAAAATAACATTTACTATTTAAATGGCAGGAAAATTAAAGTGCAAAAAATATCTTACAATTTAAAAATACAGTCCCAATAAATCACAATATTGAACCCTTAGCAAATGGCAATAGATATTGATTGTTAAATTGTTATTTTTATTAATTCATATACAGTTCTATAATTTACAGAAGTTTCATGTTTAACTATATACAAGCTATCTTTCAAAATGACCCAGCCACTAATTTTACTGATTAACATAGTAAAATGTATTAAAAAATTATTAACATGCCAAATATTTATATATTTTCATACATTTTAAAGTTTTATCTACTACTTAATTACAAGCATCAAACAGATAAAGAAAAATATTTACTCAAAATAATAAAGTTCAGACAAAATAAAGAATGAGAAAATATTATGAATTTATAAGAGTAATTCATAATATTTTCTCATTCTTTATTTTTTGCTTTTAAGTATTTAAATTTTTTGTTTGATTACATGTACTTTGATTCACCAAAAAGAAAAGTGCAGAAATAACATAATTTAATATTAGAGACAACAATGTTGAAAATACTATTATTTAATAAGACAATTCACAAGAGGAAAAATCTTCATAGGAAGTGGCGATCATCTTCAGAGTACAACTTTTTTACAAAATGCACAAGCTACTTATTCAGAAATTTTCAATAACTAAGATAAAAATAAAATAAAAATAGTCAATTATTAAGCAAAAATTGAATTACATTTATTGAATACATGATCAAAGTTTACATTTATTTAATATCAAAATATAAATCACACAAATCATTATGACTTGCAATATATACATATATATTAAAAATATGGAAATAATTTCAAATTGCCCAGAAAAGTTAAATTTTTTACATTTTTAAATAATATTGGCATTAACATTACATTAAAATATAAAAGAAAATTTGTACTTTTAAGGAAAAGTAATGAAAATTTGTATAACTCAAAAAAAACAAAACATTTTCAAATAAATTTGACATATTAATTTATTAAAGTAAAATGTAATGATCTGTTTTATTTTAAAAATAGGTAATTCATATCTTTTACTTCAATTCTACAGGTAACTTGTTTCAAGAAAAATATTGGTTAAATTTGTTTGTCGTTCAATGGTCATTTTCTGTACACGAGAACTAATTATACCAGGACTTATGGTTTAAAGTGGATTCAGAAGCACTACAAACATCCATGCACACAAACTGTTGCACCAAAGGCAAGAGTACTAATTATTTGGTTACCGGCTCAGTCCAAGAAAAGGAATTTGTATACATGAATAGTAAAATAAATGTTAATTTTCAATTTATTTTTTAAATAGTTGAAATCTTTAAGGTATGCAAAAGCTTTTCATTTTAAATTGGTGATGCAAAGAATTTTGGATGTTAATACTCTTCCCAATAAAAAATTATGAACTATATAATTGTTTTATCAAAATATTTTTGTAGAGCAAATCATGTAAAATGTACAAAACAATTGCAAATAAAGAATCTTTTTTTTTTTTTTTCCTTCATAAAAACAATCTTCTTAAACAGTACATAAAAACTGATGAAAGCAATTTAAAATGGAGATAAAATGATATTAAATTCTAAACATTAAAAATACATAGAAATCAGAAAAATTTAATAGTAAAGCAACATATTATTTCATTGCCAACAAAAGCATTTTTTTAAAATAAGTTTGTGATCTGTTAAATTTTATTTAATATTTATAATTCACAGAATATTTTTTAATGTAAATTTATTCAATTCAATAATCAATAAAAGTGAAATTAATAATTGATTGGCATTAAAATATTGTGCAGGAAAAATATACATATCTCATTTAAAACATACAAAAGGAAATCTAATTAGGAATGTAAGAAATTTACATGAATTAACAAATAATTCTGCTATTATTTTATATCTTTAAGATTAAATTCTGAAAATTTTAAAATACACAATACCTAATATGATATCAGAAATAAAAAGTTATGTTAATAAGCCTTTGTCTATTAGATTGATATACTATGATGATATTGTTCAGATTATTAACATTGTAAAAATAAGGATTTGATCTAAAAATTTAATAACTTTCTTTGAATAAGTATGGTTATACTAATTTTATGCATCTAGTTTTTATATATCTGTTGGTTTTGATTTTTTTAAATTAAAATAATTTATTTGTTATAAACTATTCTCTGTATGTTGAACATCTATTGATATTTGATTTAAGAGCACTTCTGGTTGAAGAATCAATTGTTAAAGTAATAGTATGAAGCAGTTTGTAGTAATGTATGAGTATTAACTATAATTGTATTAATATATGTGTGTGTTTGTAAAATTATTTATAATTAATTTCTGCTAACTTAGTTTATATGTAAGTAATGTGAAAAATTTATCATTGCTTGGTAATTTTAAAATTCCTTATTAGCATATCGTAATTTTTACAAACTATTTTAAATAGATATTTTGTGTTTGCTTACTGGTAATTCTGATTGAAACAACCCACAATTATCCATTATTTTGCAACTGAATCAATTGTAGAGAATAAGTCTTTATTTTGTTCTTTATTTTTCATACTAAATGTTATTCAAGATTTGGCATAGTGTATAAAAAAATAATTATATATCAGGACAAAGCTTTTTCTTAATACTATTTAGCCCTCCTAAGAACAACAAACATTATCATTATCTATTATAAAGTTAGCTATTAAGTCTAGAATTTTTATATATATTCATGTGAATAATTAAGCTGAGAATTATTTGAATGTAATTAAGAATTTTAATAGTTGATAATTATAATTGATTTAAATTATCAACTATTAAAATTCTTAATTACATTTAAAATTAAATAGAATTTAATTTTTTTTACATTTAAATAGCATTTGAAATTTAAAGCTGTTAACGTGTAAAAAAAATTATTGTATAATTATTTTCAGTTGAAGTGATAATTTTTGTCATAAAAATAAAACTTCTAATTTCAAATGCTTATATCTTTTAAAATATTTATACTTTAATTTTACCTATATAGAAAAAATTGTGAAAGATGAAGGTGAACCACTTTATCCATTTATACTACATATTAGCCTTCATTATGTAGTCAATTTTATATAGTCATATTGTATTCTTGTATTATTTTGATGAAAAGATCCACTTCTTTTACATTTTCCACTCATTTTTGGAAGGGAATATGTAACATTAAATTTAAGTAAAATTAATATAATTGAATAATTTATTTGTTTAATACAACCGCTTTAATACAATACTAAATTTATGAATAGTTCTTATTTTATCCATATACTGAAGTCAATTGCCGGCCTAAAAAAACAAGTGGCATTAAATTCCAAACACCTTTCAATTACTTAAAACAACCTTGAACCATTCTGCATATAAGTTTAATTCAATAAGTAAAGAACACTTCTAACTACAATAAGGATCACATACCAGAACTTTTTCACACTATCTAGCTAACTAAATAATGAAATAAGTAATAAGATAATTAAATAATTTACACAAAACAAACCAATAAAGAGTTCCCCAATGTATATTAAGGTTTCTGATTTGCATCAATTTTATTAGGTTTTTCTTTTTTAAATACAGTTTATGACACATAAAATTATAGATACATTATTATAGACACTTGTTTTCAATAACTTTCTTTGATCAGTTATTAAAAAATATTTTGACCACTTGAAATGAGATAGCAACATTTTCAGCGCATAATTTTTAATAGCTGCCTATTTTTCTATTATTTTATATAATTAGCACATAATTTAAATCTTTATACGATACCTTTCGTGAATGAAGAGTGATAAAACTTATTTCTAGTAATATATCTCTTGCAATAACAGTAGTGTGTTTAGCTTGCTTTATTGTTATTACTAAAAAATCTTAATTATTCTTCACAATTTACTTCAATAAAATTAAGCTTTCAATTTAACTGAAACCACACTAATGGCAATCTAACAAAATTGCAATAAAAAATTGAGAAAATCTACCAAAAATGAAACTAAAAAAAAAATATGACACACGTTTGATTTAATGGTTTTAAAAGTCATCAGTCTAACATTACCATCTTTTCCCAGATATAATTGGGCTATTCAACCCAAGGGTCAAAACATTCATGTCTTAGGTTCACTTTTGATTAAAACTACATTAACTTTTAATCTAAAGGATGATTTTTCATTAGCTTGTTTGAGAATGAGATTACCAAGATATTCTGCCCTGAATAATTTTTTTAACCTATAATGAAGTTTTTGCTAATATTGTAATATTTTTGTTAAGTTTAATTTATCTAGCTAGTCCAAATCTTTAAGACTAACTTATAATAGAAACATTGCAAAAGTAATTGCTTTAACCACATCTCAATCTTCTTTTCTTATGAATAAGTTAACAATCTTGAATTTAATAATTAATGAATAATTTTTCCATCATTCAATGAAAACTCAAAAGTTTGGAAATTTTCATTATGTAAAAACCAAGAGAAAAAATTTTAAATTTTAGAAACAATTGTTTTCATAAAAACAAAAAATTAATTAATATAAATAAAAATAGCAATACTAAATTCAAAGAATTTTTTTATTTAACAGAGTAAATTATATAAATCAAAAATAATTATAAAAATAAAGAACAAAATGAATAGGCCTAAATGTTAGTATGTATTCCAATTAATAGAAGATTCTTTCCTTCCCATAATTTAGAAGAGAATCATTTAATTATTTTGTATTATTCTAATACACAGCAATATTTCTTAAATAAAAGTGAGTTCAAACAGACAAAAAACAAATATAGATGTACTTTATGCAACCTTAAATGAAATTGTAATATATGTTTAATGTTTTAATTTTTTTAATAATATCATACATCAATTTCACATTTGAATAAACTCCTTACAAACAACTAAAAATAAAGATGAGTTGTTTATAAATTCAATTTTAAAGTGTGGTTAATATATTTATTTACTGAATACTTATGATTTTATACATAAAACATGAAGCTTATTTACGATTATACTTTGTTTAAAATTTTTATTGGAGCTTACTTAGAATAATTATGAAGCCCATGCAGCTAATTCTTTCATATCTTCATCCTCTTCTTCAACAGGCTGTTTTGCTTTTGCTGTACCAAATTAAAAACAATTAGATAATATACCTGATTTATTTTTATTTCTATAGATCTACTGGTTTAATATCCACACAAAATTTTTCTTGGTCTTTATGAAAAAAATTACCTGGACGAGCTGGTTCAGCTGTTGGAGGATTAGGTAATTCAGTAGCAGATGGTCCAACATTGAGTAGTTGTTCATCTAATTCTTCTTGTTCTAATTCCTCCAGTTCTTTAGCTAATTCATCCTGAGAAAATAAGATATTTTTAACGTAATTAAAATAATATAGTTTAACATTTAATAATACATAAAAATATTAATTTATTACAGCAAAAAATTATGAAAACTAAAAATCTTACCTCATCAAAATCTCTGTCAAATCCAACAGGATTAGAAATGGCATCTGATATTTCATTTGCAATTTCTTGTTGCTCTTGTACTTCATCCATTAAATCATGAACTTGATCAACATCCCTTTAATATAAGAGAAAATTAATGTGCATAACATATTATGGTACTAATTAATTTGAAGAAACATCTTCGAGAAGTTTGTAGCCATTTCTCTTAACTGACAAACTTGCCTCTTGAACAAGGATTAAATTTTCTTTCAAATATTATAAATCATACAAATTAAATGAATAAATTATATTTTATGATTTCAAGCAGTTGAAAAATATAAATTAAATAAAAGGTCTAAAATTTAAAGTTGTTCTTCACATTTGTTGACCAACACTCTTTACAAGGTTAAAATTCATATTCTATCAGCATATGCTTTACTTAGTACACATAAGCACAGCATATGTAATAGCATGGCTTGAGCAGCTTACATTTTATTTGTAGAAAAACTGAAATAGGGTTTAAAAAACAAAAATAAGTGAAAGTAGTTCAGTTTATTAGTCCTTCAACAATCCTTATATGCACATTAGGGTTGATTAGATAGGAAACTATAATTAAAAGTGAATTTTTAAATAATAGAACAATCAGGTTTGAAATGGGAATCAAATTCACAAATTTATGAACCAAAGATCAGAAAACTAATTACTTGGCTACCAGTTCAGCAGACATTTTTTTTATTTTTTACAATAACTAATAATACAGTAGCTTTGTTTGATATAATATATAAGACTTTGATATAACATTACTTTTTTTTTCTAGCCAATTAATAGAGCAATTTCATAACAAAACTTCAGCTCAGATTTTTTTTAAAAAAAATTAAGCAGTTTAAAGTTGCAAGCATTTCCGAAATTTTTTTTTAAATCTGTAACTAAGGAAAATAAATGCAGTAGAAATCCAATTAACCGAATCACAACCATCTATTTTAGAAATATAAATTAAGAATGAAGAAGAGACGAAAAAAGGAAAAAACTCAAGAAAAAGAAAGAGTAGGGTGAAGATGAAAACTTGAGAAGCTCATAAATACTCTTTTGAAAATTCCTGGATGTTCAGAAATTAGTGCTGAAGATATAGGAAAATGGATTATGAATTAGATACTGGATTTCCAATTGAAAATGAGGGTCAATTTGTTGAAAATGTTGAGGAAGAAGATTATCTTTTATGTCCCAATTGAAGTAGACATGGGATCATAAATCTAGTGAAACATTTACAGACTTTGAAACTGATTAAAACAGTGGATGGAATGTCAGCCCAAGTGTGAGCACATACAAATTCTCACTATCAAGTGGATGAGCCACTTGGCAGACCAAAACAGATAAAAGCAGTGAAACAAGCTCTGAAGCAAGCAATGACTTTCATTTATAGCACTGTCTACACTGTATTAATGTACATAAAAGTGTTGCCTTTTCATTATCCTTCTTTAAAATTATTTTCTTCCATTTTCAGCATATAATAATCAAAATAGACTTTTAAAAAATCCAATCAACCAAATTTTTGATTATCAAAATAATGTCCATTCCCAATTGATTAAAATAATTGGAGTTCTACTGTAATGCAATTAATTAAATATACTTTATAAACAGGTAATATTAAATAATTAATCAGAAGTATAATTTTAATTTTAAAGACTTGCATTACTTTTCTTTTGGTTTTATAATTAACAATCTTTCTAACAATTTTTGAATACATTTTCCAAATTTATGAAAATAAAACTATTTTTCATCCTATTAAAGAGTAAATATAGGTGACTTATTTCTTCATGGAAAAAGGCTAAATACTTCAAGAATAGAAGATATTTTTCAATAAGATAAACATGAAATAGTATATCAGGAGGAAAAAAAAATTGCTTTATTTCTGAAATATTTCCATACCTTCTATGAGTTTAAATCTAACAAGTGTTTTAGCTACAAAAAACTATAAAACAATTAGATTAAAATAAATTCATCACCAAGTTTATAAGAAATTCATTAATATGATATCTTTATTTAACTGCTTAACTGTTGCGAAAATTAAAGCAACATATGAAATGCAAAATAATTGACTCAAAATACAAGGGAAAAAAATTTACAATTAACTTAGATAAAAGATGAAGTATAAATATTTAAATAATCCCACTTCAGCTTATTTTTTATAAAAATAATTTTATTAATTGAACTAATTCTATAAAAATTAGATTCTTACCAGTTTTTCTATAGTAATCATGAGATCAAATTATTATGAGACTATATGGATTTAATCAATACTGCATAGTTCTCTCTCTTCCAATAGATAATTTTGTTTGGAGACTTATATTACTGTTATTATACAATGGCCTTTTCAATTAATTTACATATATGGACTTTTCATGGGATTTGAAAGTCTTATTAAAAGTAATAACATTTTTTAAAATTTCCTTTTGATGATACTTAATTGAATAAAAGTATAAATTTATTTTAAGAAATAACCACATATATTTAATAACATTTAATTATAAGTTTTATTTTGATTCATAAGAATTTAATTAAGCCTAATTACAACTCTATCTAGACCAAAAAAATATTTATATAGCATTATTAAAAATAATTTGTCTAAATTAATTCTTTATAAAAAGCAATTAGGTACACTAAGTCATTATTTAATCTAGTTAATGCACTGGTACACACATAAAAACAAATGTCACATTAAAAATGGCAAATTTGGATCAAGTAGAAAACACCAATATAAAAATTACAATACCAAGATTTATAAATAAATTTCAACTAAAAATTGAAATAAAATTCACATTAACTTCATAAAAAACACGCAATCGCGATCTATTTGCAGTCACTGTTGGTACTTTTCTATAAGGGAATCCAAAACAGTAAATCATCTTAATATTTATTATATAGTATTTGCAAAACAAATCTATGTGATTTTAATGTTTTTAACTCTGAAAAACTATAAGTCCACTTACATTTCATGAGCATTTTTCAATGCCTTAGCAGCATATCCCATGATTTTCAAAACTTCTGTGTTTGTATTAGCATTTTCTAAGGCCTCACGTTGATATTCAATGGTAGTCAAAGTTCCATCAATTTGACCTAATTGCTTCTCATACCTCTTTTTTCTTTTCAAAGCTTGTAATGCAACTGAAAAATAAAATAAAACAAATCAAACAATTTTAAATCTTATCTTTTATGAAAGTAATGAAAACATTGATAAGAGAAAATTTTCCTCCCAAACTATGCTATTAGATACACAATTTGATAGCAATCAATAAAATTTACAAAATACAAATTTCACTAGAACAAATCATATGAATAACCATCGATGTAAGAAAAAACTTGTAACATAATTTATAAATCATGTAAGCAAGAAGAATACACCATCAAAATTGTTAACTCTCATAGAATGTTTAGTTTTAGAACTTGAAAATAAATATGAAATTTTTGTTAAATTTGTTACTGTGGGAATTAATATTAGCAATGATCACAATAATCATATCAGTTTTTGAAAATAAATTTTCTTGTTTTCAAACCTATGACTGTTTATAAACTTTTTCTAATACTGTAGAAAATTTTAAATGTTATAATATTTTAACATCATTTTAAATCTAAAAGAAAGATTAGCTCTATAAAGGACACACTTATTTGTGAATTATTCACTTTTTATAATGTTTCACAATAAAGTAAAATAATATTTTATCATGCAATTATTAAAAAAATATTTTATGTATACAGTAAAATTTAAAGAAATTTTCTTTTATAGGGAATATAATAAGTAATAAAAAATTTTAACAGAGCAAACATTTATAAATTTTATCAACTATTATCTGTAACATATGAATAAAAATAAATAAATATAGCAAATTAGAATTAACATGGATTATTGTTTAAAGAGTAAAAACTATCTATAACAGTAATTTTTATCATATATTATATATATTTATAGCGAAACTGTGCTTTAATGATACAGAAAACATTTAGAAAACATATTTGGTAGGAACTGCGAGTAAGTAACCACTTTTAATAGATTTTTTATGATAAAAATTTATCACTTATTTATATTCCATAAAGAAACACATCAACATTTCATAAGTAAGGAGATGATTTATTAATCTAATTATTTTTACAATAAGCTTTACTTAGTGTGAATACAGTTGATATTATATTATCTGGTGTTAAAGTTTTTATATTGGAATGGTGTATAGTAACTAATGCATTACATAGAAATATGCTTTACAAAATACTAAAAAAAAAGCTTAGTTAAATATGAATGTAACTGAGATAACTAAACAAAATCATCCATTCTCATATATCCAAAAATAAGAAATTTGCAATAGTTAATGTAAAAATTTTTTAAATAAATTATCATAGATAATTTAAAAATCTTGCATGTTTCAGCTATTGACTACATTCTCTAATATTACAGAAAAATTTATTTTAAAATTACAAATTTATATAAACTGAAAAAAGAAAAATTAAATAGAAATTTTTCAAAAATAAATAGTTTTTTCTGAAAAAATAGTCATTAGAAATTAAATTTTTGAATGTTGCATAAAATATTTAATGAATAAAATAAAGAGTACAAACAACAACCTAAATATTTAGAAAACTTTGCCCTTTAATTTTTTTTTTTACTAATACCCTTAAAATATGAAATTTTTTATATTCAAATTAGAAATATTGATTCATTTTAATTACCATGGTTAAATGATTTAATTACAATAATTAAATTTTAGTTATTCAATATTATACACACAGTTAAGTATAGAAAAATTATCTGATGAATCAAAAACAAAACATTTTGCCTATGAATGTGATACCACATATTAACCTTGTCCATCAATATTTGCAATTAAAATTAATATAGAACTTTATTGTAAAATTAGATCTTGCATTCACCAACAATAAAACTCAAATTTTTCAGTTTTTTGGCATGTCACATGCAGTACATATACAATACATAATAGCCACCCCTGTCATAGAATAAATTTCAATGCAGAAAAAATATTACATGTCTTGCATATTAAAAACTGAAAAAAAAAGAAAAAAAACAGATTAAATTCAATTAATAATACATTATTAAAAATATAGCTATATGTTTTTTTTATCAATTTGATAATGAATAAGTAAACTGAAATTGTAAATTTCTCAATGCTCATAAAATTAGTCTAAAAGATAATAGAATGGCTTGATAAATTTTAAAAAATCCATCTTATTCTGATGAAAATTTTAAAAAACACTTATATTTATACAGTAGTTTTAATGAATGAATTAAGTTTAAAAGTTAATAGCAATATATACTCAGTCATTCAAACAATTTCTTTAAAAATTTTCTAAATAATTTCTTAAATCATTTTGAATAATTTTTCTTTATGTAAATTTAAATCATTATTCTCTTTAATTTTTCTTCTTTCCAAATCAAATCCTAGCACCCATTTTATTTACTTATTTTATAACACTGAAATACATATTATAAAGAAACAAACTTTTTTTCAAATTTATTAAGCAAGTTTTGCTAAATAATATAATTTATTCTTAAAGAAACATTTATAATAGTACTCTATCAGAAACTTAAATATATAATTTTATATAATTGTTGACTTCCTCATAGTTTTAAATTTAAGAAAATTTTTACCATTTACAATGCATTAGTGCAATGTGTGTTTAAAAATGCGACTAAAAATGATGAACTGCTATATGGTTAATGTACGCTTCCTGAAGTATTTTTACCACTAAAACAATCTTTACAAAAAATTTTCTCACTAATGTAAATTACAACATATTTATATTGTATAATTCCTCTTGCATAAGGATTTTAACCTTGTTTGTAAACTTCAACAAAAGTTAAAATACTTAAACTGAATTCTGTTTGCTAAAGGACAATCAAGGTAGCAGATAACATCAGAGGGCGTTATTTTATACAAAAGTATTCAATCAGTGAATTGACAATATTCTTTAACTTCTGATATAAGACTTTCAATTATAACAGTCCTGGATTTTGTGAGATAGTAGTATTAATGTTAAGTTTCAGAAAATTATAATTTATTACTTTTAAATCATTAGAGAAAAATGTGTTAACTTGGTTAATTTCATTTTAAAATCTAATTTAATACATAAATTGAAATTTCTAATCGTAAATATGAATTCAAGTTGGAAAACATAAATTTCTGTGTACTTTTCTAGTGTAATCAAATAACATGAAAAAATAGAAACTTAAAGTTAGCATTGAACTAATATAATTTGTAACATGCGCAAGTAAACTTCCAAACATATAGATGACAAGTGTTCCAATTTGATTGTGTGATATGTTAACTTTTCATATAATAATCAAATTTATATATAGAAATATTTTACTTAATTGATTAGACATTAGAAAATTTTGAAGGTAGAAGCACAAAACAATGTTGTTTATGTTATTGATTTCACTTTGTTTTGTCATAAACCCTGCTCAGTTATTTTGAAGTCATATGTCATTATATAAGTTAATAAAAACCAAATAGACTGAAACCTATGCTACCAGTGACAAGCAATAAAATGCATCCAAATGGCTTACAGCATCAGAATGTTTTCTTGCATTTTATCATGTGCATAGTTTTATGAACTTGCATTTTATGATGTACAAATGCAAAATTTATTTTGTGTGCTAGTAACCTTTGAAACAGACAAGTAATTTGTATTTATTTAATCACAATTTAAGCTTTTGTGGTAGATGATTTAATATTTATATTTTGAAATTTAAATTTTTGAAAATTAGTTTGAGAGAAATTTTTATGTTCCTTGTAAAATTTCTTTTGAAAGTTTACAAAATAAATTAATATTTACATTGTTTGCACTATTTTCAATAATTTTTTTTTCCTCGCAGAGTATACATAATGACAATCATTCTGGGAACATAGTAACAGAATTTTTTGAAGACCTAAAATCTGTCCATAGTAAGACAGGTGTGGATGATTCGCCAAGTTATTTTAAGTGTTTAGTTAAGTATTGCTGTTATATGCAATATTTTATGTTATATACTTCAAGCATTGTTTATGAATATTTTACATATATGTATTAAGATATATTAAGAATGGTAATATTAATTAATTAGAAACACTATTTTTAGTATAAATGTAAGTTTACATTATTCATTCAGCTTTTGCCTGGTTAAAATCAAGCCTAGATTGCATTATACTAAAATATTTTTTAAGGTGGGAGTCACTGCCTCATTAATTAAAATTTGAGTTTTCATAAAAATGCTTTTTATTTACATCATTGATTTAGTTTCAATGTTTGCTTTAATCAGGGAGCTGGATTTTGCAAGTGAAGATTTCTTAAGATGAGCGCCACTGCCCTGTTAATCAAAATTTGAGTTTTCATAAAAATGCATTTTATTTACAAAAGATCCAGTTTTATTGTCTGGCTCAATCAGTGGCTGGATTGCACTACACTAAAAATTTTTTTTTTTTTTTTTTTTTTTTTTTTTTTTTTTTAAAGTGGGGGTCACTGCATGGTTAATTTAAATGGAAATTTCCTCATAAAAAATGTTTGTTATTCATGTTACTAAATTTTATAACCAAATTGTCACACATTGTAGACTGTGTGATACTTAGCTAGTTTTTTATAATGTAATCTTTCTGAAACTAATTTCTAGTTATTAGCTTTATATATATAGCTATATTACTTTTGTAGTATGTAATTATAATGGAATATTCAAAATTTTGATGTTTAAAATAGAATGCTATTGCAAAGCTTTAGTGCAATTGGTATTTGGTAATTAGATAATGTGCATAGAATAATATTTAGTTTGGTGAGATAACTGAGCAGTGCTTGACATTAAACTTGGAAATTGCAGCAACATACACCGAACCCTAGGATTATACCACCAAACATATTAGGAATTAAGTATATTCATATAAATTAATTTAACTTTATTAATTGTTAAATCAAACCTAGTTTGGTATGATTTTGGTTTTGCTTGTCGTTCAATGGTCGTTTTTTGCAAACAAGGACTAATTAGACTGAGACCTACGGTTTAAAGTGGATTCTGAACCACTACAAGCATCCATGCCAAAGGTGGGATTCAAACCCACAAAATGTTGAACCGAAGGCAAGAGCGCTAACCATTCGGCTAAATCAAACTTAGTAACATTATACAGATTTTTCTTAAAGTACACAACATTGCTCAGTATTAATTAAAATAAACTATGCAAATTAACCAAATATAAATATACATCATTGTGTCTAAAAATTTTTGTTTATTATATAAAACACTTTTCAGTTTTAAAATGTACTCTTGTAAATCAAATAAAATGAATTTTGTAACATTTTGTCATGGAGCCTTATTGTAGTAAGTTAAATAAATACAAGGTATATTCAAAACTGACAGTCAAAATAAAAAATTATGAAAACTGACAACTTTAAATTTTTAGGTAGGGAAAAATTGAAAATCATACCAAATCCACAAAGCACGCATCTGATAGAATTTTACCAATCTTGATAAACACAGTTAACATAATAGTTTTTTTTTTTCTTTCTAATCATATAATCCTATTCTGTAACCTTACAGTAGTGTGAAGGTATATACAGATTGCAAAGGTAATATAAGTTAAAAACCTAAACATGTTTTAGGTTGCTGGTAAGCTTACCCATGGAGTGACGATGAAACAGGTTGATATAGAAAAATAACCCAAACTAAGATGTTAGGCTCTGCGCATATGAATAAATGTCACCAGGGTTATGGTGGCGCTAATGGGCTCCTCGAAGAAGCAGCCAAAATCTTGCATGTTTATCTTCCATTTGTATAAGGACGCTATGCAGGTGGGACCGTAATACTCTTTCCAGTTCCACAATCAACATATGACAAAAATAATAAAAAAAATGATTAGTTGCAATTTCTGGTGTTAACTAACAATCAGCTGACAGTTTCAAAGGACTAGAAACCTGGCACAAAGGAGAGCACCAGCAATCTTGCAGTTGCTACTAGACAGCATGCAGAGATCACAACTGAGGAGTTGGAAGTTTTCACAAAAATTTAAAGGTGCCAAAGAAAAGCAAAGGATGAGGTGGAAGCTGACCAGAAAGTGGGAGGAACCAAAAGACTTTTAGGTCTGAGATTTTAAATCCTTCTCCCAGTAGAACTGCAACTAAAGAGCCCAGGGAGGACCATTAAACAGAAACTTTAGTCCAGTCTGTTAAAAGCCAAGAGTCAGCAATTGTGAAGGATGGATTGCCATGCATCAAGCTAAAGAAGAATGTTATTCCATACAACTGGAGATGCTTACCAAGACAAATGAGGTCTCAATGGGAAATCATCTGCCTAAGGTTTGTGCTTCAGATCAGTATCTGGAGCACCAGTTCTTATTTGTGATGACCTTGAAATCCTAGAAAGGATTAAAAATCTTCTATGGTAACAAATGTTCACTTGGAACTGAGGGACTTATAGTTAAGCATCTCAGTTCCAAGTGAAGTTCAGTTCCAGTTAACTTCCTAATCTGGTAAAAGTGGCCTTCAAAGTGAACCTCATACAAAAGACCTTACCATCTTACAACAACTTAATAGACTCAATGCTAAACTGAAGTCTTTAAAATGGTTGCACTTTGCAGAAATCTGAAGGGACACATTCTATTAGATGGACCTTATATGTTGATGGTCCATCTAATAGAATATGTCTCTACTTTGTAAAAATGTCTTATTTCTAATGTAAAAGTGCCTTGTTTATTGCATGTAATAAACAAGATAATTTTTTAACAACATTATCATCTTTATGACTTCATATCTTCCTTTTGAAGATAAATGCATATTCAATGTACAAATTGTTAGTATTTTAGAACGTAACAATTTTTTGATACCAATGCTCACAATACTATGTGGAGAAATAATAATTGTAACAGATGTAACAAAAAGAAATTGTTGACCTCACTCTATACAATAGTAAGTGTGAGGACTTTATTAATGATTGGGAAAAGTCTAATGAAATAAGCTTATCTGACCACCAATATATTAGCATATCTGTCCTAGGGACAAACAAATTAGAGATGGTAGGTAAGAAATCAAAAAACACCAACTGGGATTCAAATCAGTAAAATTTAAAACTAAATGTATTTTTACCATTTTTAAACATGGCTAAAGATTTTTTAATATAAACTAAATGGAAGTTCTTATCAAAGTTTAAAAAATTCAAAGATTGAAATCAAAATCTGAATTTTTTAACAAAAATACTAAATTTATATACAAAAGATATATAACAATAAAAAATTCTTGTTCACAGTAATATAAATTAATAATATATTATCTTTTATACCTCACTTGGCAGTTTTATCACAAAACTAAATATTATTTGCATTTGAATTACAGAAAAATGCAACAAGGCACACTGCACATACAAGTGCTTAAAAAATTTAGACTTTTTGTCACTTTAAAATACCAACATAAGTAATACATTATTGAACAATTAATAACAAATATTTAACCAATATAAAACGCCTTTTCCTATATATTTTACAAATGAATTATTCGAAATCTAGAATTTATTTTAACTTCTTTATTCTAGATATTTAAAACATGTTTATAACATTAAATTCATTTTCCTCCCTTTTAAATACAGACATTACAAACTTGGTTTACAACTTTATGATCATTTTTAGCATAAGACAAATTCAATCAAGACTTGCAACTAAAACTAGATCCTGAACTACTTCAAAAAACCCATATTTAATGTGGCGGTCCAACTAAAAAATCGTAGAATGGAATTTATTTCCCTTATAAATATTAATGTCAAAATCTAACAGTCAATGAAACAATACAAGCAACTTCTTTGAAGAAATTCAAAATTTTGAATACAATATTTATTGATGTTTCAGGAACACAACAGAAAATTTATTTTCATAATTAAAAAACATATAACTTGAAACGTAAGAGCAGCGCAATAATATAAAGTAATGGCTATTATTCACAAAATCAAACCTAAAATATACCTCGTTTATTTTTAGTTCCATTCTTTTTAGCTGTAGCTAGTTCTTGCTCTACTTTACGTTCCAAAAAATCTTGTTTTTTCATTAGCATTTCCTCAACTTCTCTTAGTCTTTGGATTGCTTCGGCAGGTGTAGGAGCCTTACCCCCGCTTTTACCTCCACCAAAAAGTTTCGCTAAGAAACTCATATTTCTTACCTATATGAAATTTAAAGAACAAAAAAATTAGAAATTTCAGAATCAGGGAAAAAGATCGCCTACAAAGTGTTGTATCCAACTTTCGATTATATTATAATCAACTATTACCAAGTATAATGAAAAATCAAAAACTTTGAATTATCACAATTAAAATAGTGAGATAATTAGAACCATGAGACGCAATTACAGTGAAACAAGAAACACTGTCTGTCAGATTAGACACTTTGTCCAGATTTGAAGTTTCTGAAGTTACTTATTTCTGAAGTTGCTTTCAATGGATAAAAATACAATGACGTCATAAATAAATTTGGCTCTATCAATTGGAAACATTAGCTTGATGACTAATTTTATTTCTTAAAATTAGAATGAAAGCTTCTTAAATTAAAGGGCTTTATTTAAGGTTCTAGAGAAAAATAAAGGATAATAATATCAAGTTCAAAGGTCCAATTATAAAACTTACTAATTCTCAAAGGTATGTTAGACTACACAATAATTAATTAAATATTATGCTCTAAAATAAATTTACTGTGAATTTTTCGGCAGTCACTTAATAAATAATGTAGTAATCAGAGCTTTAACAATTCTGCTTGTCGTAACTAAATATCATTTCATTTGGAGATTTTTGAAATCATTAAATATGATTTCATTTTGGAGACTTGAAAAACGCACACTATGCAGAAAACTATCTATCATTAAACTTTTCTATCATTAGTAAAGACCTTATTACATTAGAGTTGCGGATATTTCAGTACAGACTTAACATTACGTGAAGTCATAGAATCGTGTTGCTCGAGTTACAGCAATTTGCATTCATTATCCAATGATATTTCAGATATACTTTTTTTACAGCTACGCAAACGAAATTTGAACATTATTTTATTTTCACCAAGTTTCACATCAAATTAAAGTTATTAGCTTCATAAGTTGCCAAAAAGCAGCAATTTTTTTGGACATGCACCAGCAGCTAGGGCAATTTATACCGCCAATGATTTTTTTAAAAAAAAGATCAAGTTTTGTCTTTTATCGTCAAGCGGAAATAGTGCATGAAATTATTGTTTATATTATTGCAGTCGTAATGCAGTGTTAACGAACGATCATGAAATTTTCAATTTTAAAAAGCAAATTCTGATTTAGAATGGAGATATTAGTTTCAATTTATGATCATTTAACTGCTTAAAAATTGACTAGATTTTAAAGAACATTTTGTAATTTAAATTAATTTGTTTCAATAATCTGAAAGTATTTCAAAATATTTATATGCAAATATTCTTAATAGGATATATTTTTATTCAATAAAAACGCCATGTAAAATTTAAGAATTTATTAAGGAATGTGAAGAAAATATTAAAATTCAGTAAAAATGAAATATTGTATATATTTGTTACTTCGTGTTATTTTTTAATTAATTTAAATTTTATGCTCTATAAAAACAGAAAAATTTAAGCATGAAATTCGAAAAAATAGTCGTTTTATAAAAGGAGATGTACTATGTTTTGGATTTTTCTGTTATTTTTAGTTTTATTAGATATTTTCAAATCGAATTACTTCAAAACCATTTTAATATAATCTGTAAAACTGAATGACTAAAACATTATATACTTACTTTTTTAGCCTCTTTTAGAAATTAAAATAATATTGCTTTGTTTAAAATGCATAAATTTAAAAATCTTATTGAGCGCTGACTTTTTATAGTTAGACATAAATATCTGATTGAACTTTTAAAAATGTTTATTAACTACAAAAATTGCCTTTATACTTTTCTTTTCATATTACTTTTTAAATATTCACAACTCAAGGCTTATGCAGGCAGTGCTTCTATATCATCAATGTTTCTTGCCCACAGACTGTCCAAACTTAAAGAATGCAGACAGAAGTCTTAAGTCTAATTTTTAAAAAAAGTACACTCAGACAATCGAATCCTGTCAGACGATGAAATAATGCTATGTCTAAAGAATGTAGAAAATGTGAAATAATTAGCAAAGTTAATAGTAAAATTATGCTTCTTAAAGATTTTTCTTTAATATGAATACAAATATATTGTTTTAAATCATAAATTATTACAACACAAGCTGCTTAAAGCCAAATTTAATACTTAATCACTGAAGATTATAAAATTTATAACATTCGAATTTTTGCATAAAATGTAGTTATACGATTAAAAATATAGTTCTAAGACGTTCAGTCATTTAATTGTCTCTTTCAATCAAGCAATTTAATAAGCAATTTAAATTATATTTGATTAAAAGATAAACCTCATACTGCTTGCTATTTTTTTTTTTTTTAACAAAATGGATTAAAAAATTGCCTAATATTTTATTACATATTTCACTTCTACATATATTTTAAAGTTAAAATAAACAAAAAATTAAACGAATACCTTTTTTTTCTATATAGAATTAGATCATAGAAAATCAGTTACCCAATTTTTATGCTCTTTCCACCATTTCAAGCAGTGGCAAAAATCAAAATAAATCAGCTTTCAAGATTTTCAGTCCACTTTAATTTTAAGCAGTTTTTGTCCTAACAATTTATGCTTTGAAACAATTAATTTAATTTCCTATCAGAGAAAACTCTCCAAGAGAAAGTACAAAATATATAAATAAAATATTTACTTTATTCTAGTAGCTTAATATCAGTGGATACATGTTTCATAACATTTTTTTACAGGCAGTTAATTAAGGCTATTAATAAATTTGAATAACAAATTATTAATCAAAATTTCATTTTAGCAAAGAATAATTTGTCAAAATAAATTTATAAATGTGGTATCCCATAACTACTTCTTGGAAAAATTTTGGAACAGTATCAAAGAGTATTTTAAATTATTTAGAAAGATTGAGTGAAATTATTGCCTCATACGAAGAATTTTATGATTTTTAACATTAAATGATGTTAGAACTTTAATTATAATGAAATTGTTATACATAGAAAGTACCATTTTACTTACTTATAAGTACCAAGAACAGATATTCTATCGATAAAAAATCCTTTTAAACGTTAGAACAAGTTGAAAATTCCTTTGAAAAATAATATCATAGTTTCATAAAATCAATGTCATGTAATTTTTTGTCAATATGACTATGTTGAATAATAAATGAATTGCATTACAGATTACTAGAGCAACATCTAGAAGTATTTCTTAAGCAGATTACGAAATCTTGTTTACCTAGAAAATGTTATTCAATAAAACTTTTTAGACCATCCCTTACAACATATTATTTTTACTCATCCATTTCGAATATTTATTTTTTTAATTTTAAAAAAATTATATATAATAATAAACTAAGTTAATTCTGAAGTTACCGCGTCGGCCAGTCTTCATTAACTATCAATATTGCTAATGATACAAAAATTGTGCGACAAACTCAGTTCTAGTTCATCCTTTAGTGAAAAAAAATTACCTGATATAGCTCCTCCTTTTTTCACAATTCTATAAATAACATCTAATCGAAGAATAATAAAACACCCAGTTGCCGATATTTCATTAAGAGCACTCCTATAGAGTTATTACTTGACGTGATAAACTCAATTTAGATTTCATGAAAAATTCTTATTTGAGAAATTTGTTTGTTGCCAAGTTCTTAAAATGCTAATTAATTCAGATGAAATTTAAGATGGATTTTTTTTGTTTTTCTTGAAGCAGTTTCACTCGTAAATTTTGATATCATTCTTCTTATGTCTTTTTTTAAAAATATCTTGTTTGAATGTATCAATGTAAGAAAATTTTTCCATTTCTGATAACTTCACAATTTTTTAAAAAAAT
Source organism: Latrodectus elegans (assembly GCA_030067965.1). Lineage (NCBI taxonomy): Eukaryota > Metazoa > Arthropoda > Arachnida > Araneae > Theridiidae > Latrodectus > Latrodectus elegans. The sequence goes on from CM057814.1 coordinate 29,409,931, forward strand.
ATAAACAAGTTCTTCAATATGTTACAGAATTTATTAACTAAATTTATTATCTTCTGAAATTATAATTTTTTGATAATTTCATTATAATGTAGTTATAATTTTCAAGGATATAAACGTACCCTTGAATTAATTAACTGAAGGATATGTTTATAAATTTGGTTTGGATTATATATCATGTAACTATAAAATGTTTATTTTATTTCAGCGGCAGAATTTCAGATCTTACATCTTTTACTTCTTTTTTAGGCAAACAATTAAAACTATAAAAAATATTGAGTAAAAAGTTATGAATCATAATTTTATTTGAGTAACGATTAACTTGCGTAATGAAATTTATAATCAAAGCTTGGCCTTATCTAGGCAACCCACAATGGTCCTGTATAACAAAGTATAGACCATCCAGGATTGGCCCAATATAGACCGCGAATACTGGGCCTAAACAAAGCCACGATTAGCCAAGCCGCAAATTCGGTAGATAATCCGATTAAGACGCCTTCTTACAGTAGACAAATGCAGTCTCATCGATGCCTTAGTATGATGTAGTTGAAATGTTGTTTCTGACATCATGGAATTTTAAACCAATGAGAGCGCTGTCTCACGGAATGTTACAAGATATTTTGAACCTGCTTGAAATCGAGAAACGTCTCGCGCTCCACTCCTTTTCTGACGTGACAAAGACATTTGTGGCTCCTATAAAAGGGAGCTGACACATGGACTTCACAACCTGTCACAAACACTATGGTTGCCATAAAACTTCGTATGACACAACATTCTTACAGCCAGTCTAAAAATTGTGTGAGCACCGATATCCTTTCGAATTTTGTTCAGTTCGGAAAATGCGGACCTTTGAAAAGAACGAAATGAATTTATGTGGCATTGAAATTAAATCCGAATGAGTTTTTCTTATATCACGTAATATTAAATTAAAGAACAGCAAACACAATTGCAGATTCTAAAATCAAGATATCGCGTACTTGGAAAAATATATAAATCTCACAAGCATTGTGTGTATCCTGTCAAGTCGAATCCGCTGATCATCTGAAGAGTTGTGTCTTTGGCCTTGTTCAGAAAATTTTTATTAGTTTAATTTATTTTCCATTTCATACGTTAATTTTACATTTAAATAATTCAAACATGAATTGTGAAACGTATCTCAATAAACTATTATATTAAGAGAAAGCAATACATTGTCGTATGGTTAAAAAAAAACAATTTAGATAAAATTAATAGAACATATTACGGGCGGTTGAAATAATTTTTCCGGTAAGAAAAAAAATGGAATTTTTTTCTTCGTCTAATTGTTAATTTAAATGGTTGAAGAGTTATCGGAAAGATAATTCATTTTAAAAATAAAAGATTGAAATTCAGAAATTTTAATAAAAAAAGTTCCAAGAATTTAAAAATTTCAAGTTTTAACAAAACGAATGAAAACACATTAGTTTGCATAAATTTATAATCATATCTGATGTCTGGGAATAACGTTCTGTTTAAAACAATGCGAAAAAAACATCTGGCTGAAAAAGCGGAAGTCTCAGGTCTTTTAATAGCGTGAATATGAAATAAAAAAAATGAAGTTTGATATGTCTCATACTTTTTTCTATCTTTTATGCTTCCCAATCTTATAATTTTTAAACTTTTCTACAATCTTTGTCCTTTGAAAAGAACAAAATGAATTTATGTGGCTTTCAAATTAAATCCAAACGAATTTTATATATATATCACGTATTATTAAATTATGGAGCGGCAAACAGTTGCGAATTTCGAAATTCAGATACTTGGAAAAAAATTAATCTATCAGCGTGCGTCCTGTCACGTCAAAATCTGTTGCTCACCATACCAGATGTGTCTCTCGCCTTGTTCGGAAAACTATAAAGTATGAAATATGTTTCATATTTAACATTTCCAAATTCTAATTTCCGGGTTTGTTGATAACAACTTCCGGATTATCCTGTATAAAAGGAGAAGTCGAAACGGTTGCTTCTCACATTTTCTTCTCAGCTTTCAACATGTTCAAATCGTTTTTCTCTTCTCTGTTTTCGAAAATGCCAGTCAACGTGAATTTTGTGGCAAGAATCAAGCTGATTCAAGAAGCCGGCGAAACTGCTGCTGGAGAAATAGAATTCACCAGCACATTCAATGGAAACAAGATTTCGGTCGTGTACGGCTTGAGTTTTTTCGAAATGCCAAAGAAAAACGACAGTCGAAATTTCGTCGTTCTCTAAAGTAAGACTTAAGTAAATAAGACTTGGACGAATTCATGAAAAATCATCTGTATGAAAAATATTTGAAAGGAGACGCTGGCTGGGAGTCAAGTATCGCCAGTGACGAGTCATGGACAGTCAGTTATTTTCGAAATGTATTACCAGTCATGTTTTATTTTCCCAAAGCTATAATTGACGAACTGTTGAAAATCTAAGAACGTGCCTTGAAAGGGTAGCCCTTTAGCCTTAGAAATTAACGAGGTAAAAAACTCGCAGAGAGTTGCACTTGTGTGCGCTCTCTGCGAATTTTTTATGACACACAATTAAACAATAATGAGATACGTTCAATCTTTTTATTTCTCAATGCAAAAAGAAGCCGTTCAACCATCGACCGATTACTTCACAGACTCGATTCATGTTACTCAAGAAAGAATTGCGGTTATTGACCACACGATCATGTGGGACACTCCTCAAGGTTCTACTAATTTATTCGTGAGCAATCTGAACGATAAAGTAGTACGCGTCGTCCGAACAGTTTGAGAAAATCCAGGAGCTCGGAGACAGCGTCTATTCATGTTCTTTGTGTCCATGTTTCAATTGAAACAGTGTGGAGAACGTGTCAATCGAAACAACTGGGATCAAGTCCATGAAAGAAACTAGCTTACGATGATCACGGTATACCCAGATTTTGGGCAAATGAAACGAGTGGTCACGTTGACAAGAATAAACACTCACGAGTTCCGTGGACGTTTGCAAGGACCATGATACGTCCAACGAGCACACTGTTCCTAGATCACAAGCTGCGATCTTTTTTCTTAACAGAGGACGAGCTTTCGAAGCAAGAATCAAGAGACGTGAGTCGCTCGTCAGCGGACGTAACGTGAAGACCATTTACACAGGCTACCGTATGCCCAAGCTTTAGAAAACGGAACGCTGTTTCGGAAGAAGCGCTTGTGCTGAGGCTCAGCAAGAATCAAGAAACAACAGTCGCTCGTCAGCGATATGAGTGACATGCATTAAGTCTATGAAGAAATCGGTCAATTGTCGAACGGCTTTTGCATTGAGAAATGCAAAGATTGAACGTATCCCATTATTGGTTAATTGTGAGCGCACACAAGTGCAACTCTCTTCGAATTTTTCACCCCTTTAATTTTTAAGGCTAAAGGGCTAACCTTTCAAGGTACGCTCTTAGATTTTCAACAGTTCGTCAATAGTAGCCTTGGAAAAATAAAATATGGCTGGCAATACATTTCGAACATAACTGATTGTCCATGGCTAGTCACTTTCGAAGCTGGACTCCCAGCCCTGGTCTCCTTTCAAATATTTTTCATACAGATGATCTTTCAAGAATTCGTCCAAGTCTTACAGGAACGACGAAATTTCAACTGTCGTTTTTCTTTGGCATTTCGAAAAAACTCAAGCCGTACACTTCCGAAATCTTGTTTCCATTGAATGTGCTGGTGAATTCTATTTCTCCAGCAACAGTTTCGCCAGCTTCTTGAATCAGTTTGATTCTTGCCACAAAATTCACGTTGACTGGCATTTTCGAAAACAGAGAAGAGAAAAACGATCTGAACATGTTGAAAGCTGAGAAGAAAATGTGAGAAGCAACCGTTTCGACTTCTCTTTTTATACAGGATAATCCGGAAGTTGTTATCAACATGAAGATCTTTGGATATTGTTTCAACGTCATACGTTAGAAAAGAAAACGTGTGGCAATTCTCATTGACGTCCCAAAATTTATTTTTCGACTGTTCCTTTTTAATACAAGGCAACTCGTTATCAACATGAATATCCTTAAATCTTGTTTTCAACGTCGTACGTTAGAAAAGAAAAACACTTGTTGTGACAATCGTTCCAACATTGGTTTATTAATGTGTCGTAAATAAATTGCAGAATATATGTGATTTCTCTGCGATTTTTTTACCCCTTTAAGTTTTTTATTACGGTGGCTAAAGGGCTAACCATTGCAACAGGCCAACTAGTCGAATTTTCAAGCTTCGTCAATAATGTATTTTGGAAAATATTGGTCCAATGGAATGTAGTATCGCAAATAGCTTAATGTCAATGGCTCATCGTTTGCAATTATTGTATCTTCTTGGAATAAATGTTCTTTTATAAAGTTTCCAATTTCATGGGATGTTACAATGAATATTTACACGTCGTCGTCATTTGTCTTTGGCAATTCAAAAGACGTCAATCCGCACAAAACCGATATCTTGAACCCGCCCACAATGATAATGAATTGCAGTTCACTGACAACTGTTTCGAATTTGTCGTTTTAAATAGTCTTTAGTCTTGCAGCGTAATTTTTACTGAAACTTATTTTCGTAAGAAAAGAAACAATCAGCACGCTTTGAAAACTGCGAAGCAATTGTGACACGTTTCAGCTCTACCTTTTATACAGGACCAGCAGGAAGTCCTTATCAACATGAAAGTCTTTGGATCTTGTTTTCAACGTTAAAGAAAAACGCTTGTTGTGACAATTGTTTCATCGAGTCTTGACATATCAATTCGTTTTGAACAAACCTGTTGGAAACAAACACTTCGACCATAGCACAATGATATTCTTCCGATTCCATAATCTCCGAGTGCCAATCGCATTGCCATTTTCTATGGTCTTCTTGATTCGTCAACACGTTGAATTTTGGACAACCATGAATTTCCAAATTAATATTTGGAATATTTAAAGCGTCCAATAGTTCTTTTTCGTATCGACTGCCTTTGTAAGCCACGACATCTGTATTTGTGTTTCTCGTTCTTTTGTAAAACAATTTTACGATGTCTTCGAGCTCGTTCTAAGGCTTAACATCCCGCTCGTTAAAATTGGATCGAAATTTTAGTCCGTGAATTCGTTTGCTGCAATATTTTGCTGTCCGCTAACCTTATGGACTCAAATAAATGTGACGAAGTTCAAATCAAAATCCGTACGGAATTAAATTTTTATTGCTGGCTTCAATCAATCCTAGTTCACGACACAAGAAATTTCCATCGTGAACGAATCCGTTCATGTCCATGATCATGCAAATCGTATCCACTGTTTATTTTCCTATGCCGTCGAAAATCTTCCATTTTGTTATACGAGGCTGGTTCTGTGAATAAAATACACGATTACTGCGAGAACGTTCGGTAGCCAAGATTTGTGACGACTTGATTTATTGGGAAAAATAAAGAGACTGTGCCGCAGTGGAACTGAAGCTGGAACGAAATGTGGACTTTTCTTAAACTCCTTTGATTAAAATTTGGATAAACAAAAATAGGAATAATTCTTTCCTCAATGGTCGGGATTTATTATCCCCTTGTACTCAAGCAGTCGGCCGGAAATAGCGAGCTCTTTGCCGCCGAGGCGTTGCCCCGGATGCACCACAGGGGGTAGGCCTTCATCGCATCCTAGATGCCGAAATACACATGAAGAATGGTAGACAAACAGGATTACTAAATGATCACAGCAGATTTTAAAAACAAACGATGCATCCCGGTTACACATAACAACCACGTCTTCTTCGGGAGTCGAACCCGAACCCACCCGGCAGAAGCCGAGGGCTGTAACCACCTTACTGGCTGGGAGACATATAGCAAACCTTAAGCATCATAAAATAGTTTCGAACCTCATTAAAAATCTGAATAGATTTCTGGGACAGCAATAATATATAAATAGATTACGAAATTTCGTTTACTTATGAAGCATTATTCTGTACATATTTTCAGACCGTCTTTAGACACATAAAGTATATTACACAAGATTTCATTTCTTTTTAAAAATAAAACTCTCAAGTTCATGCGACAAAGGAATAAAATCAACTAATATTATACAGAAAATATCCAGTTTTTCTTTTCAATGCTAACTTCACTTTTAATGAAAAATTGCTTTTTCCTTGCGTCTAGCTCTTTGATATTCCTATAAGTGATATAGTTTTAATCTAAGCAATGTGTGAATGGCAACACTATATCAAGCTTCTCTTTACTTCTAATTAGTGATTGATATTTGTATTATTAATGAATTATGTATTTATCAAAGAAATTCGTCATTTTCATATTTCGAGATGCAAAAAAATTTATTGTAGTGTACAAAATCTTTTGAAATTATGTATGCATATGTTTGTCTAGCATAAGTAACATCTCTAGGAATTCCAAAACGGTAATTGCAGCTTGTTTGATTACTGTTTACTTCTTATATTTTTGTTATCTCTTATTACTATTTCTTTACAATTGTTTATTTTAGCAATTTCTTGAACTTAAGCGTCAGTTATTTTTCTTAAACTTTGATTACTACTCGATTTTTTTTTCTTTTCGATGTTTAATCTTTTCATTATCAGTTTGGCTATTGTAGTATGGTTCAGATTTTTCTTGAATTCGTAATCTAGCTTTTTGAATTTCGTTGTGTTATATATTACGAATGAAAACTTCTTTTTTTTTGTGAAAAAAAAATTTGAAAAATTTTTTAATTGACCATGTTTCACTGTAGAATTTATCTTTATTTTTTGTGGAGTTTGAGTGTATTATCTTTTTTAATATTTTGATCAGTTTGAGTTGAAATATTTTAAGAAAATATTTTTTAAACATAATCAATCTTAGAAGTCTGAGAAAAATTTATATTTTATTTTGATGAATTTTAAATCAAATAATTTAAAACTTTGTTTTCACAGTCTTTGAATTGCATTATTAATATCTTCAGAAATATATTTTATTATATAAAAGGAATAAGTATTTGTATTTTCAATTATGTTTTAAATAAATGTTTAGGAAAATTTAAAAAATATTTTTTTTATGTAAAGCTAATTTCTTAAATTTAAACAATTATCATGCTTTATTGTTATTCATTAATTTTTGAAAAAGCTGTGCATATTAACAGTAAAATAATATTGATAAATTGTAATTTAAAATGCTCATTAATGTTGTGTAATTTTAATTTTTGCTGTTATTTTATGTTATATGATGACTGAGAATTGATTTATTGTAAGTGTTCTTTTTATCTCACAGTTTTAATTCAATTTTAATTTATCTCACAATAGTAAATTTATGTATATATACTTCTATTGAAATGTTCTTTTCAATAAAATAGGATATTCTTTGAGAAAATGGTAAAATTTCTTTAGATCCAAGTTGTACTTTTCTACTGAGGGTTGAGAAGAATTTTATGAAATTGTATCACTAATGATATTTAATATACTAAGCAAAATTTTTAGATCAAATGATTAAGTCGTTTCTGTGCTATTTATATTGTAATTGTATTATATTTAAGGCAGTGGATGCAGCCTATAAAAAAAACCACTGTTTTAATAAGGTATTGTGTAAGAAAAAGAAATGAGTATGTTGCGATAAAGCTACAGAAATTCTCTCAATCAAAATTCTAATCCATGCGCACTGTGTATCAGATTTTGGTATCTCTGTGTATCAGAATATAACTAATGTTATAAAACCATCTGGTTTGTAACTCAATCTTTTTTGTAAACATAAAAGTTTAAATAATTTATTTATTAATGTATGTACTGACAAAATATGTAAAACAAAAATAGACAATGTACACACTAAAAAAAAAAAAAAAAAAAACTCTATAGCTATTTTTGAAATTCAAATTTTTAACACAATCAAAACATATTAAAACAATTTTTATTTACACTGTATTTTTCCCCTTAAAAAATAGTTAGTAAATTCATAGTTAAATTAGGATTATTTATAATTAGAATACAAAGTGCTTTATAAGCATGGTAAAATTGATCTAAACAATTGTAGGTGTATCTAGTGAAAAATTCAGTTTCATTTTACTGTGATTTTACTACAAATGATACATATTTTATTCTCAACGCTTATATTTGTTATATCTTTATTATTTCCATAAATCAGAAGAAAATGTGATAATTGCAATCATAATTCTTTTTTTAATTGCTTTTTACTACTATATGAGAAATAATAGAGAATAGTTAAATGGCCAAATCAGCTTGTAACATTATTTTAAATTAGAATGAGACAAAAATTATTGGTTTCCTATCACTAAATGGATACAATATTCAGATTGTACACTGTCAAGTTATTACAACCATGCTCTTCAAGTGTGTCAGCGTTAGATTTCCTATTGGGAGCCAACTTTTGCGACACTATCCTCAACACTAGAGCAAGAAGTGTTAGGAATATCTTTTATAAAACATATGATAAATGTTAATAAAAGCATTTTATATTTACTTTTAAGTGTGCAACACACAAATTAAGTAACTCAGTTACCAATAAAAATTTATATAATGGAAATTTAATAAAACCTAGATTTGCCCAGAAGAAATGATTTTTTATTTGTGTATTTAAAAATTAAAATTTTAACAATGCAACTTTTCCATCTATATGATATTTTATTCATCTAAATAAAAACATTTAAGGCTTATACAGTAAAGCATATATTGCATAAAAAGTTTTTGGAAATGTATAAAAATATTGCCAATAATACCTGGGTTCAAAGATTCTAGGAATATGTTCTCAGGTGAAGAGATTATGTAGCAAAATGTATGACATTGTGAAAGATTTAGACTGTTAAGATTCTAATTTGGTTAGCAAAATTAAAAAGAATTTGATAAGTTTTTTTTTAACATTTATGTAATTAAAAATCAGTTTGAAAGCTTCATCATAATATATTTTTTGCTGTTATTTTTATTTGGCAAGCATAAAATTTAAAGTTTTTACTTTCATTTATGTAATATGTTGCAATAGTTCTTATAATATACATTATAAATGTTATTCATATAGACTGTTATTTATTGAGTAAGTGAAAGTACATTCAAGAACATAGATATATTTTGGACACTTCTATCTTTTGATTTATCTGTGAACTTACATTAAAATTTATAATGATTTGCTGTCTCAAAAAAATAGAAAATTATATATTTAAAATAACTAATTTCAAAACTGAAAAATACATAGATGTTTGCTTTTGTAAATTAATGGTTTATAAAATAGAAAAAATAGCATTAGATTAATTTTTTTTTAACAAACTGATGTTTTTATAATTAAAATAATACTTTTAGAAGAAAAAAAAATTGTAGTATAATCTATATAAGAAACTTGTACAAGATAAAATTCATACTTAAGAATTATTATTTTTATTTTATTAATTTATCATCATATTAAGTAATAAATTTTTTCTTTTTTCTAAATTTAAAAAAAAAAAAAAAAAAAAAAAAAAACAAGAATTTTTTAAATTTAAGAATTTTTTTTTTGTTCTTGTTTCTCTAAAAAAAGTACAGTGTTGGCCATTCACTCATTTGTTTTGTAGATGGTATCTACACTTCATTATTTTGTTTTTGTTTCATATTTGAACATTTTTTTATATTCATAATGTTCTCAATCATTTAATCATCCAATAGTTCTTAGAAAAAAATTTTGGAAATGAAATTTTAGGTAGCAATTGGTGTCTTTGTCAAAGTTAAATAAATGAATAAAACATCTTCTTACAAATCATCAGGAATGTTGTGGACTGTACTCGCTTACACTTGTAATAGTCTGCATGTTTAAACAAACTAGATATCATTTCTTTCTGCAAAATCATACTAAGTATAGATTGGTAAATGCCTCACTTAGAATATCAACTTCATAAAGTGACTCCGATTCATAATCACTTCTTACAAAACTATCTACAATGTTTGCACTTTAAAATATTATTTAAATATTATTATGCATGAACTGTAAGATCTTAATTAAATTATTGCTTTGAAAAATATGAGATTTATACATCAGCAATGCAATAGTTATCGACAATTGAAAGAATTAATTTACAATTCTCTTATGAAAATGTTGATCCACAAGTTTGTCAACCATAAATTGAAAAAATACAAAAAGTAAATTTAAATCCAAGAGGCATGAATGTTTTGCAAAAAGATTTTTTTTTTAATTTTATTTTCTAAGTGGAAACTAATATTATCATTGCATGTAAGAGACTTGTTTTATAAAATCATAAGTGTTCTTAAATTAGAAATTCATAAAAACAAGCCTATCATATCGAAATTTTACCTTGAATTTCATTCATTAATAAAATCTAAAAATATCAATTAGCAGTATCTTATTTACTGAACTAAAATGTTGCTATTACAAATTAATTCTCTTTTTTATGAATATATTTTAAATTATCACAAGATGTATGAGAAATTGTTTTGACTCCCACGCCTATAAAATGCCTTTTCTACTGAAAATGTTGGAAAGAAATTTTTTTTCTTTAATTTTCTCGTGGAAAATTTCTTTCTTTCTCTCTCTCTCTCTCTCTTTCTCTTTAAATTTCTTAATTTTACATAAAAATTTAATCATTCTACTTGATGAAATTTTATTTCGAAAAAAATCTTTCCTGAGTAATTTATATTGAATGTTAAAAAAATTAAGTCATATATTTTCATATATATAATTTAATTATTTAAAGTATTGCACTCTTCCAAGTTTTTTTTTATTATTTAAAAATATTTTTACACTTTTATAGAAGATAACTGCATAAGCTTAAAGAATCTTAATAAACTTAAATTTTATCTGATTATGTTAAATTTAAATTTTACTAATTTTAAATCACTAAAAGAGAATAATTTAAAGAATAACTAAAAGAATATAGCATAATGAAAGTTAATGAAGAAAAGAATTTTATATTGAAAGTTTCAATAGAATTCAATGGGTTTTTTTTGAATATTTTAAAGAAATATATTTTATTGTTTTTAATTTATGTGTTACTTTTTATTAAAATTGTAATGAGAGTTTTCAAATAGTTATGTAGATAGGTGTGGAGTAAAAAGTTCAAATTAGTTTATGTAACTTTCTTTATAAAAATTATCTTGATGTGTTGGCAGAATTGCAGAAAATTTTTTAAGCATAAAATACAAAAAATTTATTTGTGTACTTTGGATCTTCAAGATATAAAGCTTATATTAAATTTTATTTAAAAAGTTAAAACAGCATTATATTATTTTAGCTGAATACCACAAATAAAAACCAAATCTTAAATTTCAAAGTTTTGCAAAAACTGTCAAGTTTGAAAAAGTATTAATTTTTAAATTGATTAAGAAGCGTTTTTCTGAATTTAAAACTAGTTTCAGCAAAAATAAGTTTCAGTTTTCCCATCCTTAAATTATTTGAAGCTTATTAGCTTAGAAAAAACTTTAGCCTTAAGGTTATAAAGTTGAAAAAGTGTTGCTTTATTATTAAAAAATTTTTACTGGAATTTTTTTGTTTGGTTATAGCATCAGCACAAGCACAGTTAAAAGCTTTACAAATTTTAATGATGTTCAGTAACGAAACTATTTAATATTAAATCATATTTACATTCTATTACTCCCACAAAGTTAGCCTGACCAAATGTTGCCAAATTATATCCAACTCTTATTGATCTTGCTGATATGTTAAACCCATAACTTAAATATTGTAAGAAGTAATATATATATTTTTTCATATTAATATATGCAGTAACAATTTATTATCTTCTTCTTAAAGTTAGGTTTGTATGTCATTGGTCATCTCTGCTTTTATCAGCATTTTGTACTTTTAACTCCAAACCCAATGTTTCCTAGTTCCAGTTGCTTGGGTCATCCACTTTATTAATAAAGTCCAATAACCCTTTAATGAAGTCTAGATGTAACTCTCTAGTATGGATGATGCCTAAAGAAGTTAATCTAGAGAGTGCAAGAGACTTGCATTCGTAAATGGTATGCTTGGTTGTTTCTTCTTATGTATGACATTTCCTGCAGATAGAGTCTTGCTGAAACAGTCCCATTTTATGGAAGTGTTTTTTGAAATAGTAGTGCCCAGTTATGAAGCCTATAATTAAACATACCTTCTGCCTATAGCATCTTACAATTTGAGGGAATCCTCGCTGATGATCCACAGATCATACTTTTAGTATGGGTTTGACCAGGAGTTTTGAGCCAAGCTTCATACATCTTCTGTTTTTTCCATTTAAGAACATTGGTTTTTGCGGTCTTCAAATTGATTCTAAGAAAAGGTTCTGCATTGATGTGAACAAAAGACGATCCTTGTTTAGCAAGTTCATCAGCCCTTTCATTACCTTTGATACATTTGTGCCCTGGCACCCATACAAGGATCACCTTGTTTCTAGCTGCCAGTTCTGTAAGAAGGTTTCTGCATTCCTAAATCCTTTTAAATTTGATTTCGAAAGTATTGAGCGCTTTTAAAGCAGCTTGGCTGTCAATAAAAATGAGAATTCGCTTACCGTGGTAGCCCTTCCTCTTATTTAGTCACAGACAGTGGATTATGGCCAAAACTTCTGCCTGGAAGACCGTAGCGTATCGCCCAAGGCTTGCAGATAGGCTGGTTCTTGGTGACACGCCACATACTCCCAGTCTTGAGAGGCTATTTTTCAGTGATCCATCTGTGTACCAGATTAGATCTCCTGTTTTAGTTTCTAACATGTTGTTCTCCCATTCGTCTCTAGTTGGAAAAACTATTTCAAATGTCCTTTCAAACATGTATGACTTTTCCATGATGTCCGAGGGTATCAAGAAATTAGGATATTGAATTTTCCTGGTAATACCCCTTGCCCTTTGGCAACAGGCTGGTCGTACCATTGGTTTTGTAACTTCATTTTGTATGCAGTCATTCTGGCAGTGCTGCAGATAAAGATGTCAAAGAGAGCCAGATCCAACTTAACTTCCAATGTTCTGGTTAGCCCGGTGGACATTGCTCATGTGATGCAGAGACAGGCCAGTCTTTGTAGACCTCCTAGTCTGTTAATCACAGTCTTATGTTCCACCTTATGCCACCAGATCACACAGGCATATGTGAAAATGGGCTTGACAATAGCTGTGTACATCTAAAACATCAGTTTTTGATGTAAGCAACCCCAGTTTTTACCAAGCATTTGCCTGCAAATCATAATGCTTTTCTTTGTTTGGTTAATTCTATCATCAATGTGTTTATCCCAAGTGAGTTTTTGGTCTAAATAAATGACCAGATACTTCACCTTTGAAGTCACATTGATTTCAACATCAAAAAGTCTTGGTATTAAAAAACCCTCCCGTTTCCTTTTGCGTGTAAAAGGCACAAGTATCCATGCAGCATTGACCTACAAAACTTAGAGCATCCTGCATGAGATGACAAGTTATATCAAAATCTTTACAAAGAATAAGGATGACAATATCATCAGCATATCCTTGTGTATAGTTCCCTATCATTTAGATATTTTATAAGGCTATTTACAAAACTAGGTTCCAAAGTAATGGTGAGAGAACACCTCCTTGAGGAGAACCTCTAGTAGTCTTTTTTCAAATGATTCACCGAAGATGCTCATTTGTATACATCTATCCGAAATCTAGGCCTCAATTCAAGTATGCAGGGTCTGATTAATCCCTGCCCCTCTAAGTGCATTGAGGATGGATGGATGGGAAGTGTTATCAAAAGGCACCTTGCATGTTGAGGAAAGTTGCCAAGGCAATTTCTTTTTGATCCAGAGTGGTTTCAATCTTTGAAACTTGCTGATGTAAAGCAGTTTCAGTAGATTTGCCAGATTGATGGGCAAATTGAAGAGCATGCAAGGGACTGTTACTACCCAAGTAATCTCTAATATGCTGATCAATGATTTTCTCTATAATTTTAAGAAAGAGTGAAGAAAGACTGATAGGTCTGTAAGTCTTGGCCTGGTCATAGGTGTCCTTACCCGGTTTAGGAATGAAAACAATCCTGGTCTTCTGCCATATCTTTGGTATGTAACCCAGTGTTAAACTAGCTCTGTAAATTCTAGTTAGCACTAGTGTTATAACCTCCTCTGACCTCTGGATCATGATGGGCATAATTCCATCAGGCCCTTGGCTTTTTAAATGTTTGAATTCAGAGATTGCCCATTTAACATTGTTGTAGTTAACAATATTTTTAGCAATAGTCCATTGATTGATATTGACTCTTTGCAAAGAGCCAATGCAGTGCTCCCCTTAATTGTTATAAATATCTCTAGCACCTGGAAAGTGGGTTTTGGTCATAATTTCCATAACTTCTTTCCCGAAAGCAGCAAAATTACCCTCATTCTTTAAGGTGCCAACCAGAATAGATTCATCCCTTTTGAAGAGTTTTTGGAATCTAGTTCCTTCAGAGATAGAATCTATCTCTTCTCAAAACTTCCTCCAGGAGTTAATTTTGCTTTTTTTTTTAACAAATTTGTTATAATTAGTGAGGGTCGTTTTATAATTCTCCTATTCACCATTTTTCTTAACTTTATTAAAAAAAGTTTCTTATCATTTGCAATTTCGGCTGCTAGAGGGTCATTCCACGAAGGACATTGGAGTTCAGCTCTCCTAGTGCGAATAGGGCAATTGTTATGATAAGAATCTAGAATACTACTGTGCTGAAGATCTACTGTAATTTCTAGATTGTAGTTATCTCTAATGGGTCTGTTCCCGAGCTCAAGCAAACCAGTCAAATTCTCCTGGAATTTCTTCCAGTCTGTCCTAACAGGGTTTCTGAACATGCGATCCAGACACACATTAGAGTGAATTTCAAAATGGATGCTTTGACGGTCTGAACCAGAAGGTCTGCCATCTTTTGATATTTTTGCTAATTAGCGTTGTTGCTATAGAAATGTCAATTACTTCAGATCGATTGCAAGTAATGAAAGTAGGTTCGTTGCCCTCATTTAGTATATCCAACCCGTAGTTTAGAATGAATTGTAAAAGGCTCTTTTATTTGTGTCCGTGCTTCCCCAGACAACATGGTGAGCATTACAGTCTAGTACTAAAACTGCCTGTAAATTGTTGTTTCTGCAAAAGTTCATGAGCTTGTACAGAGAATGGTCAGGTGGAGCCTTCTTTTCATAGGGTGGGTACATAGAGCCAAAAACAATTTCTCTGTCCCCTCCCTCTATGTTGAGTCTGACTTTCACAGCTGTCAGGTCCCTAAGGATAAATTCAGAGAGGGGTAAAACCTCAATGTTTTTATGTAAAAGTATGCAAATTCTAGCCTTACTATTGGTACCTTTAGTTCCTTTGAGGCCACTGATTCTCCCCCTAAACAGCCAGGGTTCTTGAATCAGGGACATGCCCAGCAAGAAAGTTCTTACTGAGGTTAGTGGTACCACTTCTACTGTGGTGAAGGTTGGCTTAAGCCTTCACTCCCATCAGCAGAAGTGCATTTGTCAAGCACTTTTGCCTATACTTGTTGAAGTCTGATATGAAATTTATATCCTCTTGCACCAAGTGTGAAGCATCTAGTTCAGGTACACTAAGAACAATGGTCTGCCCGGATGGGTCATTCTTGACGTTAAGAACATTCCACTCCTTTGGAGTGACCGCACCGTTCTGTGCCTCGATTTTCCTCAGGACCTCTTTAGGCTCCACCTCACTGCAGATTTTCATCAGTTTTGCAATTATCTTGGTGGTCCTGACAAGTTTCCTTGCCTCACCCACCAAGTGTTTTTGCTCCTGCCAGGGGCTTATGTCACTGACAGTTTGTTCCAGCCACTTTGAGCTCCCCAGATCTGCACAGTTGACAATAAGTGCCTCATTCTCAAGTTTACAAGATAAAAAGGTTGGGGCAAAACCCTCCTCATTCTTTCCTATTTTCTTGGTTAACAAGAGTTTCATGTTGGAGGCCTGTTCTTCTGTTAGCTGTTTTTCCGGATAGCCCTCTATGAGCACAGCCATCTTGAGAGCCGCTCTGATGGTAAATCCCCCAGGTCCTTCTCTTGGCAGCTTTTCCGGCTTTGCTCTGGTATGTCCGGTTGGTGGGACACTTCTTACCTTGGGTTTTTCAACCCAAGTCCCCTTTGCGATTTTGCGTTCCTTCACCAGCTTCTTCTTCTGGGCACCAGAAAGTCTGTTTTTAAGCTTGATTCTATTCTGGTTAGAGAGTCAGTCATGCTAGCGATAGCTTCCTGACTCTCACCAGAAGATGGTTTAGAGGTCATTTCTACCTCCTGTGAGGGATTCATTGCTGCCCCTTCACTAGATTGCTTCTGGGTTCCCTTGTCTTTTTCAGCAACGTCTACTTCCGAGGCTTCACCTGCAAATGCAGAAAGGTTTGTTAATTCTTTTGTTTTTGCAGCCATAAGATAGCAATTAATAGGCTCTGGTAATACAACAGTCCACCCAGCATTGCCTGATTTACTGGGCTAGGCAAAAAAGCTCTAGAAGTTTGCCAGACAACTAGAGACTCTGTTAAAGACACTATTACTGCGGTGCCAAATAGCCCTAGGCACTGGGCGCCTAACACCAGGGCTTACAGGATCTGCTTCACAGCCTCTGATTCTATATTCAAAGCTACCCTGTCATTCCTACAGGACATTCGGGGATCCACCACCTGCTGACGCGCCTGGTAGCTGCTCAGGCCCAAGGAACAATTTATTATCACATGTATTTTTAGGGAATTTGAAGGAATTGTTTTCATATTTTGAATAACTAATTAAAATGTATGTATAAGCATTATTTGATTTTGAACTACATTTTATTTCCTTAATACCTATAAGAATAAAATTTTTTATATCCTATTATCATTAATTCAAATTGAAATAACAAAACTTAATTTTAAATATTTCATGATTTCTTATCCTTTTTAATTTATTAATTCATTCTGACATTTTGTCTGAAGGAATATTTCTAATTTCCTGACTTTAATTCTCAAGAAAGAAAATAGGTTAAATAATATAATAATACACTGATTTTTTTTTTTTTTTTTTTTTTTTTTTTTTTTTTTTTGGTGTTAGTAACCATACATTTAATGAATAATTTTATTTGAAAAAGGTAAAGCTGATGGAGTAACTTTTTTATTCAAACATGCATAATAAAATACATATGATGATCATTTTGCAGCAGGAATTTCTCTGGTAAAGATTATTAGATTTAAAAATCTTTTACATCTTATATGGCACACTTTAAATATTTTCTGCTGTAAAATTTGTATGTGTGATCTATCTTTTAAAATTCAAATAAAATTTACTTACTTTGTTGAAGATAATTTAATGCTTACTCCTTTCATTGTAAATCTTATTTGTTTTAAAAAAAATGATATAAATTTTTTCTTAGGAATACATATTTTTTTATATTCTCATGTTATATATAATAGAAAATTTTTATCTTATTTTTTCAAGAAATTAAATAAAATTTGTAGAATAAAATAATTTTCATTGCATGATAGAGATAAAATATCAGAAATATGGTATTTCTATTTTTTATATGAGAAAATTTAATCATGTGACATATTTAAAAGAAATAACCTGACTTGAATAATATTTTTCTCGTATTTAAGTTTCAATATTATCAAGGTTCATACAAATTCTGGAAACTTTTAAATTTTTTGAAATTGGAATAAAACAATTCCAGGGCCCTGGCAACTTATAAAATTTTAAGATGACTTTCTAGAAATAGTGAATAGCTTTTGAAATGTTTTAATTATTTCTTTAAACATTAGTCTTGTTAAAAGATTGTATCAATTTCTTTCATTTTTATTTTATTTATTTATTTTTTGAAAAAAATCTGTGTTGTCTTATATATTTCTTAAAACATAATGATCCGTTCTATCATAAATATTATTGTTTTTTGCTATTTTGAAATTCATTTCCATCCAATTTTGATTTAATGTAATTCAGTCTTTAAAAACCAGATAACAATTGATTTGTGTTAAAGATTTATAAAAGGATTATTTTAAGTATATATATTATATTAAAAAAATACAAGTAGCTGTGACAGTTGAAAACAATCTATTGGCACCTGTGTCATTTCAATTCCTGAAGTTCTGTTTTCTTTGGAAATAATACTTGATAAAAAATTTTAAATAGGAACTAAACTTTTTTTACTTTATTTAGCTTATAGAAATTATATTTTATTTATTGAATCTTTATTAATTTAATTAAAATTGATATTTGATTGTAATTTGGGAGTTTCATTTAAAAACAAAATCAACATAATAGGAATTCTAAAATATTACAATTACCGTATTTTCCTGTATGTTATTTGCATATTATGTGTTTAAAAAAAGTTTCGTATTTCGTTGTGCGTAATATCCGCCAACAAAAATAATCTGATTTTAAAAAAAAAAAAAAAAACTTTTTCCATCATAAAAACATACAATAAGGTTTTGGAAGAAATGCCATTTATGTTTCATAAAATAAATAACAGATGTTGCCACGATCCAGCTGACTTGTTTTAACTATATAAGCATTGTGCAATTACGTTCAAGAACGAATTCGGTTCCTTGGAACGATATTGCAGTTACTATTGGCTAACGTCATTTCGCATTCAGTCTTTATTTGAGATGTTTCAATCTGAAAACATTTTAATACGTATATCGTCATGTGGAACCTAAAACGCTTAAGTTATTCAACAAATTTTAAACTAAAAGTTATAGGGAAGGCAAGTAGAAAAAAAAAGATGGCGATAAACGTATTAATATGAGGTGACAAACTAGGCATGCGCAATACAAAAGACAGAATGTATCGAATGCGCAGTTCGAAAATAATCATTACTTTCATTTAATTATGAACGAAATATTTTAAAATATGTTTACCTACGTTTTAAAAATTATTATGAACCAAAAATCGATAGGTTTTGCTAGAATCTTCTCGGATCCTGATCGCTGTCAAGCATTCATCTCATATTATTGCACTTATTGTTGAGGTTTTTTGGATCCAAACAGATCTTTTCCATAATAAATGTTTTTTCTGCACAATTTATTATATTTTTATCACATTGTATATTTTTTATTTTATTTTGTATCAAATTATCAGCAGTATTCGAGATTTCGTAGAAAAAATTACGCAGATTATATGCCGCTCCGTATTATGCGACGCCTTTTTTTTTTCTTTCTTTTACTCAAATAAAAGGTCTTGCGGAAATACGCCGCTGCGGATTATATACAGGAAAATATGGTATTTACATCTCAATTAGACTAATAATTTTATAAATAACAGTATGCATTTTTCAAATGTGAATGAAATTAAAATTCTTTATGAGTAGTTGCATTTGTTTTTCTAAGTATTTATAAAATAATGTGTCTCTAATAACTTCTACAAAACTATCGTATTTTCGTTTATATAATCCACATGTGTCTTTATTCGAGCAAAAAAAAAAAAAAAAAGTGTCGAATAATCCGCGACAATTTTTCCTACGAATAGTCGAGAATTTATACTGCTGATAATTTGGTTCCAAATAAAATTAAAAATATTTATATAATGTTAAGGATTTGTTTGAATCCACCTGGACGCAAAGTGCGATTAACTGAGATAAAAGCATACTATCTATCAATGTCCAAGAAGGTTCTAGTGAAACTTATCGATTTTTAGACTTTAATAACTTTTAAAACAAGGTTAGTCATATTTTTAAAAGAAACTATATTTGCTTCGTTAATAGTTAAATGAAAGAAATGGATTACTTTCTAACTGCGCATGGAATATACATTTTTTCTTTTGAACCGCGTCTAATTAGTTTTTCACCTTACATTTACATGTTTGTCATTACATTTTTTTTTTCATTTGCCTTCCCTATGATTTTCACTTTAAAATTTACTCTGTAACTTAATAATTTTTACTTCCCTTTGACAATATAGGGATTTGAATGTTTTCAGATTGAAATGACGTTAACGAATTGTAACTTTAAAAATCGTTCAAAAGAACTGAATTCATTCTTGAACATATTTAAACAATACTGATTATTGTTGAAATAAGTCAGCTCTAAATATTGGCGCCATCTGTTATTTATTCTGTGAAACATAAACGTCATTTTTTCAAAATTTTAAAATTTTCTGAAGAAACTATTTTTTGTCAGATTATCCGCGGCATATAATACGTACAATTTCGGAACTTTTTAAAATATAATCCACGTATTACATGCGGGAGAATACGATAAATAGAAAATTATTCAGTTGTTTTTCTAAGTATCTGTGCACTTCAAAAATTTTTTTAATGATTTGTGTGTGTGCAGAAAATCATGTTTGAATTTTTAGTATGACTTTTTTTAATGATAAGTAAGAGTATCATGAGATATTTCATGCTTAGTTTCTTGAATAGTGAAATGCATTAAGTTCATCATTGTTTTTTTTTTTTCCATTAATGTTTTAAGATTATTTCATAATTTTATAGAAATAAATTACAGAATTATTTGTGGTTTGTAAATTTAAAATCTAGATTTTTTAAAATTATCTGTACACTTTCCAAATTTTATCAAGGATTATTTTTTAACTCATTAAATATAAAACAGGTTCTTTTTTTTCTTTTATGATGAATCTTTCTAAAAAACTTTATTTAAGAATAAATGGAGATAAATTTTATGAGTAGAAAATTTAATGAATAATAATAATATAATAATATTACTTCTAAAGCATAAAAAGTGGCAGTGATTATTGTGATTAGCAATGATATACTTAATTTTGTTACCTAAAATATTTAATTCTTATTAGATGAATAAATGCAAAAAACACTGGGGAAAAAGTCAAAACTTTGTTTAATGAAATTGATAAATTTGAAAACTTTTTGATAGATTCTGCCCAAGAAACAAAGGGCTGATAGGTTAATTATAAAATATTATTACTTATACATTAATTTATAAAATAATGTGTGTTTCATGAATCCTTAGAAAATCAAAAAGTATTAATATTGTTTTGAAATCTAAGTCTGTTAAATATAAATAAAGAAATTGGTTTAAAATATGCATGTGTAATAATTTGAAAAGTTTTAAAAATATTGATGAAAGTTAACAGAATGTAAAATTATTTATTTTATTAAATCTGGGGAAAAAGGGTAATCAGTTAAAATGAAACTTTGTGTAAGTAATTACATTAACATTTTAACTGTTAAATTATTTTGATAATTTGAAGACATAAATTATGAAAATTTTTGTTGCAAAAATCTCATTTGTTACACAAAATAACAAATTAAAATAAACTTAGTAGTTACAAATTGATATTTTAAATTACATGCACAAAAATTTTAAGGTTTTGTAGGCTACCACTCTGTGTAGCAGTAGTAAAGTTTGCTTCCAGTATAGCATTATTTCCTAACAATTAAAAGCATTAATTATTTTCTAAAATTTATAAATTGATATAAATAAGAATGAATACTTTTTCCACACACACACAAACCAACTCTGTAATCATTTCACCAAAATGGTGCAAATTGCCAGAATTGCCTTATCTTTTTTTTTTTTTTTTTTTTTTTTGAACAAAATCTTGCATCGTCTTGTAGTTTCATGTTTTATTGTAGTAAAAGAAATATGGGATATAAAGTATCATTTAGTTACATGGACAGGGTTATCTATTGTGGGTGGTATGCCAAGATTCTTTTGCCCAGAAGCTGGATTATTATTTTCATGCTAAAACTCTTCTACAACTTAGATTTGAAATTCTAATAATTTCAATTGTTTCTCAATTATATTTTAATAGAGCAAAAACAAGTTCCAGAATTACTTGTCTATTATAAATATAATATTTTTCTTCATGCTTTTTTTATTATGATATTAAAGGATATTTCCAGATCACTCAGCTATCTACAACACCCATAATTAGATAGTAATCAGAAATAACCTTTGACCCAAGTTTATCTTCTCTCTCTTTCTCTCCATTTTTTTAAAACTGATTATAGAAGTATGAATATACATAAAGTAATTTACAGGTATTATTTTGAGTAAAGCATATTGCATAAAACTATTCGATGTGATCCTTACATTGGTTGATTCATTTTTCGGACAATATCTTAAAGAATTATTTGCCAAAAAATAGCTTCATTTCTCTGCCATTTGTAGGGATCCATTTTCTTTTTACTGTTGGAGCACCTTGATATCTTTTCATGATATGATCTCTTTCTTGTTCTATATAGTTCTTCGTTTCTTTTACAATTATATCCATTAGATTTGAATCCAGAAACATTTTGAATGTATCTAAAGGAATGTAGTTTGTGTTTACAGAAATATGTGCAAAAAGAAACAAGGAGACTGATAGGCCAAATGTCGTTATTTCACGCCAGTTCCTTGCATTTCCTATATCATCACCACTATCGATTAACTCATTGCTACTGTAGTGTACTGAGGAGGTAATTGATGACAATTTCAATTTAAATTAATTCAATTTATTGATGAGAATAACTTTTTAATATATATGTTACAGTGAGAGACTGAAATCTAGTGAATGTCAAATTGATTGCTGATTGGTGTATATCTAAAATGTTTAATAAATACCCTTATTTCTGGCTTACATCAGCAAATGTTGACATTCACCTTGCTTTAATGGTGAATGTATAATATGTGTCAGGGGTTTATATTTTCTTCATATTTCAGTCACAATAAAATGTCACAAGTGTGACATGACACTTTGAATTGCAATCCTTTGCTTTTACAATTGCATTTATCTGTGATACATTTTTGCCCTCCCCCAATGACACTGTGCAGCCTTTACTCCCATTTCTTAAATTAGTTGCTTCTTTCAGTGACATTCCTTGAGAAGAAATCTCATCTATGGAAAGTAATTTTTCTACATATTACAAACTAATTATATGTATAAAGCTGCTTGAGAGTGTCATTTTTATTTTCTAGTTTATAAAAGTCGGAGTCTTTATCTCCAACAACAACTGTTAACACATTTTGATGATTAGTACAATCAAAGCTAACATCAGAGACATGTATTCATTATAGCATCACCAATTAGAACAACTTATTTTTGTGAAATTCACAACATTTTTGTTGCCTGCTGTGAAAAATTTTCTTTCACAGCCACTCTTTTTATTGAAATTAATTAGTGTTTTTCATTCAGAACTTGATGCAAAAAACATGTAGATTACAGGTCCTTTTGAATATTTTTCTTTGGAAAATAGTTTTTGATAAGATAGCTGCTTAATTTTTTTTTTCCAGTATTAACAGTTTCTTCAAATTGTTCTTTAGTTTCGATATTTGTGATTTGTCCTTTAAACAGAAAAGATATTTTTTTGCTTTAACATCAAACATGGCTTCATAAAGACTTAAGCATATTCCTTTGTGGCATGTTGTGTTCTTGGTAAATTGAACAAAAGGTAAACCATCTGACCATTTATTTATATCATCATAGTTCAACCATGCAGAGTTAGCCTATTTTGTTTATCCTGATTGACCCTTTCAATTGCACATTGTGTTTGACTGTGATGAGGCTTTCCATGAACTATCTTAGTATCTTTCCTCATTAAACATATTTTGGATATGATTTGATTACTGAATTGTCTACATTATGTGATTGCAATATTGCTGGAGCATCAAAAATATTTGAATATTGTGATACACTACTGCTTCAACTCTCGTAGTCTTCAAAGGTCCTATCTGACAAGATTAATTAAATTACATTATAAACTTATATTTGCCACCTATTTCACTGCAGATCTATCATATCAATTTGACTTCTTGTGTTTAACTCAGAAGTAACCATTGGTTTTTTAAAAAAAAAACTTTCTTAGGTGCACTGTGTTTTACATTTTTTCCCATTCTATGTTCTTTTGATTCTTAGGTGTCTAATTCGATATCACAGCTCTTTCCTATCTTAAGTCATTTCTCACAATTGTTGCTTTGTTGTTCAAGAAAAATCAAGTTCTCAAGTGTTATATTAAAAAGAAATAAAAATTTAAAAAAAATATCAAGCTATAAAAATTAAAAAACTATTTGTTTGAAATGAAAGTGAAAAAACAGATTTTTCATTATTTTAGTTTCTAAGTGAGGGAATGTGAAAATTAGCTTATTGTGTATAGTGTCAATGTGTGTATGTGCCGCTAGTTTATAAAAATGTGAATTTCTTAAATTATAGGTTCATAAAAACTTATGTCTACTGTATTTTTTTTTATTTTACACTATTCATATTTCTCTGTTTTTTTCATCTTTTGTGTGACTTATTTATTGTAACAAAATATATTTTCTCTGTGTATATTTTTGTATATTGAGTTCATTACAAAATTATGTGTATATTGAGTAGAGAAGGCAAAGCAAAGCATGGTAATACTGTTATTGAAATGGAAGAAATTTAGACTTTTCAAAATTCATTTTGTTCATCTTCAAAATATAAAATATTGAAAAACTATTTCTTCAATATCTTCAGTACAAAAAAATTTATTCTGAAAATGATAAAATAAATTTTATTCTTAAATGTGTAAAATTATTTTCTCTATTTCAAGATATTACCATTTTTAAATTTTAGGAATCTTTGAAATTTTCAAAACATTAAGTTTATAAATCAGCTAAAAAAAGTTTTAAATCAGTCCACATATAGTAAGTTGTTGCTAACCATGAATAAGGAGTGATTTTTTATGGAAAAAAAATAACTGTTATATCTTTTTATTTATAGGTTTAAATATATTAAGAAAAAATGCCACATTCACCTCCCCGGATTCAAGTTTTTCGGCCAACTATGGAAGAGTTTAAAAATTTCTCCAAATATATAGAATATATAGAATCAACAGGTGCTCATAAAGCTGGATTGGCTAAGATTATACCTCCAGAAGGCTGGATTCCGCGCAAGAGTGGTTATGATGATATTGATATAGTTATTCCCAGTCCTATTTCCCAAATGGTTAATGGGAGACTAGGATTATATCAGCAAATCAATATACAACAGAAAGCTATGACATCAAAACAGTTTAGAAATCTAGCAGAGAGCAAGAATTTTCAAACTCCACCTCATTTTGATTATGAAGATTTGGAGAGAAAATATTGGAAAAACATCACTTATAATGCTCCAATTTATGGAGCTGATGTTTCAGGATCACTTTATGATGATGGAGTTGAAGAATTTAACATTCAACATCTGAATACTATTTTGGATTTAGTGAAAGAAGATTATGAAATAAAAATAGAAGGAGTCAATACTGCATATTTATATTTTGGAATGTGGAAAACAACATTTGCCTGGCATACTGAAGATATGGATTTGTATAGTATCAATTATGTACATTATGGTGCTCCAAAATCATGGTATGTAATTGCTCCTGAACATGGGAGACGTCTTGAAAGATTTGCTGCTTCAATGTTTCCCAATAGTTCCAAGGCGTGTCCTGCATTTTTGAGACATAAAATGACCGTAATTTCACCTCATATGCTTAGAAAGTATTACATACCTTTTAGTAAAATCACACAAGAACCAGGAGAATTTATAATAACTTTTCCATATGCTTATCATTCAGGTTTTAACCATGGGTACAATATAGCAGAATCTACAAATTTTGCTTTGCCTCGTTGGATAGAGTATGGGAAAAGATGTTTCCCATGTAACTGTCAAAATGACTGCGTGAAAATCTGTATGGATGTATTTGTAAAAAAATTTCAACCTGATAGATATGAATTGTGGAAAAATGGTAAAGATATTGGTGCACATCCAGAAGAACCAAAACGGCAGTATGCTGCTCCTGCTCCTAAGAAATTTGAGCTTGCACTTGCTTCACAAAGACAGCGTAGACAAATGAGAAAAATCAAAAGACATCCTATTTCTAAAATAAGGAAATCAAAGAAAGGCATTTCTAAAATTACTATAACAGAAAGTGATGAAGAAACAACATTTTATGATGTAAATGAAATTATGGCAAATAAAGAACCTAAAAAGAGAGGAAGGAAGAGAAAAAATAACTGTGAGGAAAACTCTAAAAGTTTAAAAAATAAAATGCTTAAAAATACTATATCAATAAAAAATGAGAATGAAATAAAAATGGAATCTGACATTAAAACTGAATTTGATGTTATGCATCAGATTAAAGATGAGCCTATTGATGATGATGATGAAAATTCTGAAGAAATGTGTTTTGATGATTTTGAAGGTCAATTAGATATCTCATTTCAAAGTGAAGGTATGGAATTTCCAAATGAAAGAATTAATTATTCAACTTCAAGTGGTATAAATAATGGTAATTATGAAAGAATGTTGAAATCAAAAATGGAAGATAATCCACCAGAACTTGCACCCTTTTGGGATCCAGATAAGAAATTGATAAAGGAAAACATGGAAGATATTTCTTCAAATGACTACACAGTTTCATATAATTCAAAAATGAGGTTATTACAAACTTATCCTAATTTACAAAAAGCTGTTAATGGTGGCGCTTTTTCTGTTCCTTTTAATTCATCAAATACATCAACAAAAACTGAAAATAATTCTGCCTTAAATCAAAATGCTGGATCTTCATTAGATGCATCTCAAATTTCATGTTCAGTACTTTCTCCTGTTTGGAAATGTGAACAGATTAATAATGGGTTGAAGATAAAAATTGTTCAGCCAAAGATACATACATCAAGCATTTCTTCAACAATCGCTGTACAGACTCCCCAGAAAAGCTTTGAAATTACAAAGGGAACATTAGCTGAAAGTAGTGTTAGTTCTCAGACTACAGTTCAGTGTGTGAATACATTAAATCAAGGGAAGACAAAAAAAGAAATAAATAATCAAAACTGTAAAAGAAGTAAATGTGTAAAAAAAACAGTTAAACAGCCAAGCAATGTAAGTTGGGCTGTACCTCTTTCAAATCTTTGGCAAAATCAACCAAGAAATTTTGAAGCTGAAGTTGCTTACAATGAAAAATTGTCAGCCATACCACCTCATTGTGCTGTCTGTGTATTATTTACACCTATGTATAACAGCACTGATTTTCCAACAGAATCCACCCCTGTGCCTTCTAATAGTGTAATTAGAATGCCAGCTTTCTGTTATGGTAGATCTCTTCATGAATCCATGATAGATACAAATTCATTATGTGAAGCAGATGGTACCGCACCTCTCTTAACATGTTATCAATGTAAAGTTTGTGTTCATGCCCCTTGTTATGGAATATCCATGTTGTCAATGAGCCCATGGTTATGTAAAAGATGCTCAAATGATGCTTATGAGGCAGAATGCTGTTTATGTGTTCTTAGAGGTGGTGCATTGAAGCCAACTGTTGATGGGCGATGGGCTCATATTGTTTGTGTTGCTCTCATTGAAGAAACTTACTTTGAAAATTCAAGTAAGAAACATTTTGCCAATGTGTCTAACTTAAATTCAATTCGCACCCGTTTCAGATGTAAATATTGTTTTAAGACTTCTTTGTATCAACATGTAAAAGGTGCATGTGTACAATGTCAATCCGGAAAATGTTATGAACCATATCATGTTACTTGTGGCTATATGGCTGGTGTAATATTCGAACCTTCTGATTGGCCAAATCCTATTCATATGATATGTACAAAACATGTGGCTGCAAGACGTAAACCACCTAAAAGAGAACTCACTAAAGTATCTATTGGGGAACGTGTCATTGCGAAACACAAAAATAAGAGATATTATTGGGCAGTTGTCACTGCAATAGATATTCAAGAATACTATTCCATTTTATTTGAAGATAATTCCCATTCTACTAACACATTGCCCACAGATATTGTAAATAGAGAAATAACCAACATTGGTAGACCTGAAATAGATGAAAAGGTGCAAGTAAAATGGTCAGATGGAAAAATTTATAATGGAAAATTCAAAGGTTTCCAAGCTTGTGAATTGTATGTCATAGAATTTGATGATGGAACTATCATGCGCCAAGAGCGCAAAGAAATATATGCTGCAAATGAGGATTTACCTAAAGCAGTTCAATCAAAAGTATCCCATTCTAGTGAAAGGCAAACTCTTGATTTTGATTTTGACTCTGATTCTATTGGAAAACGTGTGAGAACTACTAACTATAAATACAGTTAGAAAATTGTTCATTGGAATGGAAAGTAATTTTAAATATTGCATAAGAATTATTTCATTTTTTCATAACAGTTGAGTTACAGATATTTCTGAAGTGGATAAAACTTGCTTTGTATTTTAAAATTACTCATGACAAATTTTAAGTATATAAAAAGTAATAATAGCAACGTAGAAAAATTGTATATAATTTTTAATTTAAAAAACTCAAATTTCTATCCAGATTTTATTACACACTGAAACTGGTACAACTTGCAGCTTTCTACATGTATATAGCATAAATTAAAATTTCTATTTCACCAGTAAATTCACTTATCTTTCGCTGTATATTTGTTTACTTTTTGTGTTATTAGAATAAAGTCCATTTTCCCTTTTCTTTGAAAATCCAGGGGAGGTGGGAACATTTTTTAGGTTAAGTTATTTTATGATTAAGGTTTTTATTAACTCAATATTCTTTTATAATTATTAACATTCTATCTACTGAGGCAAAATTGAATTTGTTATTTTTAAATAAAAAAATTTGAGTATTGAAAAAGCATGCTGTCTGATGTTGAATTATTATAAAAATAAATATTAAGTTGTTTTTACTGAAAGTTGGTTTTTAAAATTAAACTTTATTACTCTTTTGGAATATTTAAAAAATTTTGTAAATTAAAATCTTCAAGAACTTTTTTATTTTTAACTGCTCTTTTGGAATGACAGAATAATCTGTGATTGGCCAATTTAATAATAATAAAAAAAAAGTATATGAATATTTAGAAGTAATTTCTTTAAAATGTTATGTTGAAAATTCTAATATTAATAGTAAAATGGACTAAATTTCATTTATATGACAGCGATTATATTGACTGTAAGCAAATTATATTTGTTCTGCATTATTAAATTAAAATATTTGTCTTTCACGTAAACTGTCTATATCACTTGTAAGTGTTCATATATTATATTTATATATATAGATATGTATATTAATTAAATCATTTCAATTGGACTTTTCACTATATATTAAATGGATAAATCAATTATATTGTGAAGGACATAAAAGTATATAAGAAAAATATTATCTAGTTAGCGTGAATGCTATTCAGTGCAGTAGGTTCAACTTTGCATCATATAGAATATTCATTATAATAATAATAAAGTAAGTTTTTATTATGCCTATGTTAAAATTAATTTATTAATAGATTTTAAATTCTTAAGAAAGACAATGCTTTAATTTTACATGTATCTAAGCTTTTCCATTTATTACTTTAAATTACTTTTTTGTTTGCATTGTAACTTCATTTACAGAAGTAAAATGGAGTAAAAGCACTAAAATGTGAGTTGAATTTATTATTAATATTTTTCTCCTGTTTCTTTTTTGCAGTTATTCATTATATTTATTATTGTAGATAGAAGTAGTGAGACTATATTTTATAATTTATGGAGCTGTCATTAAATTAAATTTTGTTATTTATTTGTGTAGATGATAATATATTTTGATACCTTTTGTTCATATGTTATAGGTATCATTCAGCATTAATAATTATCAAAATCCGAACTGTCTTGCAATGACTTCAATTATTTATCTAACTTATATAAAAAGTACAATTTTAGTAATGTCCAAATAAATACTATACATAAAATCTTTGTGGCTTAAAATTATCAAAAGCACCAATTAATTTAAAAATGCTAAAAAAATTTTATTTTTTATTTATGAAGTCTAATATAATTTGTATTTGTAAAAATTATTTAATATTTAAGTGTGAGTCTTTCATTTAGTTTTGCTTTTGAGTTTAAAATATGAGCATAAAATGAAGAATTTTGTTTTACATCATTCATTTGTCACCATAAAATGTCCATCATATTACAGATTTTAACATTGACTTGTATATAGACATGAAATCTCTTTGCTATTTTTCTCTCTTTTTAGAAAACTATTAAAATAGCTATGAGAGAACTTATGATAATTTGCAAAGAAACAAAACCAAGTAGCCATGAACATTTATTGAAAATATGTCTTGTTTCTATATGCTATATTTAAAATTTTGATATTATTTAAGTTTTGAAATTAATTTAAGCTTGAAAAGACTAAATAAATATTTGTCATGTTTTTACTTTGATGTGAATGACTTTCTTCTTACATTATGTTTTTATTATTGATGTTATAGTTTTTGTAATTTGCAGACATCTTATATGTATTCCCACCAATTGTGTTCTCCTTTTATAGATGTAATTTTATAGCTAGTAAACTTGTATGTTTTAGTTTCATTATTCACTGGATGATCTCATAAATAAGAGTATTGACTTGCTGCATATATTGATTTATTAATGATATTGCAATCATTATTAAGCTTTAGAGAAAACAATAAATATTGTTAAATGTTATTTCTTGTTATCGTTATTGTATGAAATTTTTATTTTGTGTCATACCTTTATGTTGAGTCATTGTAAGTATATTTGTATATATATATATAAGCAAATTTTTTTCAGATCTTGCATTTTTTACCTTGATTTAAATCTTAAAATTTATTTAATTTTTTCCACATTTTTCTAATTTCTTAATTGAAAATTAATTTTCTTGTATAATTGAGTTAGAAAAAAAAAGGAATTTTAGAACTTTTATTATTTCCCTAGAAGTTATATTTGACAGTTAGTTCCATTATATATTATTCTATTTATTTGGACAGCTATTTGATAGCTAATAATTTGTTAACTTTAAAACAGTTGTCCCCCTGTACCCTAAGATTTTCCAGTTTTCATAAACATTCAGCATTTTCAGCAGCAGTAAATTTTTTCTTTAGCCTGTCAGTCTATTATACTGTTGGTATATTGAAAAATAATAATTTTGCTACTGTTATCTTTTTTGTAAGAAAACTAAAATGATCTATTTGGGATAAAAAAATTTAATTATTTTTATTTATCAACAATATAATTTTACTGTTCTATAGAAATCTTAATTCAAGTTAAATATTTTGGTGAAAATGATACAATAATTGCTGTGAATAAATTTATTTCATGATTATTTTGCGATTTTAAAGCTCTAATGTAAGTTCTAATGCACTGCAATTTATATGTTGGATTTTTTTTTTTTTTTTTTTTTTTTAAGTTTTGATTCTTTCTTCAAAGTAGAATGCCTGAACTTTTCTTTCAAAAGCAGTATTTTGTAAATACAAGTCATTAGAAGTTTCTTTTTCCAATTTTAATGATTTTATTATTAATTCTTCTTAGAAAAACTTAAACAAAGAAATCTAACAGTAATCATGTAATTTCTCTTGAGCAATTTGTAACAATAGGTTATTAATCTGTATAATTTATGTTTCAATTTAATAACTGATTATTTTCTTGTATAGCATATTGATTTTTCTTTTTTTTCCCCCTTAAGATGAAGTTATTTTATCTAGTTTAATTTTTTTTAATGTGCAGTGTGAGGTATTAATTTCCAAAACCACTCTGTAAACTGTCTTGTGTGATATAAAGTAAAAATTAGTATTTGGAAAATCATAAAAAAAAAAATTTACATTATTTATGATTTATAAAATTCAGTTAAAGGAAACTTGTAAAGAACATGTTATGTTAATTAAAAAAAAAAAAAAAGACATTTTGAATTTTCAACATGTTCCCTTGTGCTGTCGTTGCTAATCGTATTTTAAATATATCAGAAAATGTGTAATTTATATATTACCTATATATAATATAGTCTGCAGGGTAGTTATTTAAAATTATAAAAAAAGAAATATGTTAAAAAATTTTGGTTTTAATATTGTAGTGATAAATATTAATAATGTAATTTCTGTACTTGGATTTATGTTCATTATATATTTGCAAATTTTATATATCTTTAACCTAGTGGGTCTTTATTTTATTGTATTGACTATTCTCAATTAACAGTTGTTTTATGTAATTATTTAAAATTTGTTTTAGTTAAAAATGTGAAAAAGAAAAAAAAAAGTAATAAATCAATCAGAAAATAATTAGTAAGCATTATATTTTTCAAGATTTAAGACTAAGAAAATCAATACAGTATTTATTAATTTGTTGTCAGTACATTATCACGCTATTAAAAATATCAAACAAAATATAAAAGAAGTTGATCAAATTGTATTATTCCCTTTTCAAAATTTGTTTCTTATTATGAAAATTGATATAGTTCCTAAGTTGATTACGATTCGTAATTTTGATATATAAGATTAGTTTTATTTCATTTTCTATTCATTTGCTCTTGAAGTGAAATAATATTTCAATAAATTATAGGAATGTTCTAACCATAATTTACAGTCATGCTAGTATTTAAAAATAGTACAATTATTTCCGATTGATAAAAAAAAAATTAATGTTGAGTTCGCAATAGATTTAATTCAATGAAAATCAAATATGAAAGACCAATTTTAATCGAGATAAATTTGATTGAAAAGTCTTAACAATTGTTCATCATGTTCAGTTTATTTTTAATTATTAAAGTAGTTTCCTGCTTAAGTTTCAGTTCATGTATTTAATATTGTATGAGTCAGTTTAAAAAAAAATCAACTTTTAATTCTTTTGTCTTTATGTTTTGCGAAAAATTGATTAATCCAGTATTTTTTCCATAAGTTTCTGTGGAATAAAAGGATTGAGATGTCCAATTAATATTTCCGCTCTTGATGTCAAGGGAAAACCACATTTTACTTTTGACACCTGAGATTTAATATTTTTCAACATTTTATTCTTTAGAAATAAATTAGCATCTTCCTAAAAATTAAATGTATATATCACATAATTACTAATTTAAGTGAAAAGAGTTTGATAATGATATGTTATCACTCTCAATGAAACCAGAATCAATTTCGTGCGAAGGTAAATTCAGAAAATCAATTTCAAGTGAGTTTAATAACACATGAAAAGAGGATATCACATTCAATGTAAATAAAATCAATTTCGGGCGAAGAATTTCAGAACATCAATTTGAAAAAAGTTTAATAATATATTATCATATTTTCAATGCAAACAAAATCAATTAATTAAAATTTAATTTTAATTATTTTCCTGTTTTATTATTAACCTGCGAGTGGTTCGAACCATGGTTTTGACATTCTTGAAATAATTCTTGTTTTCGAGTTAAATGCATTTTGACGAATTTTCAGTTTCCTATCAAGACGAGGACGCAATTTGTCAATGTACCCGAAAGAATTCCACGATTAAGTCCCTTTATCAACATTCACGTGTTTCGAATCAATTTTGAATTCTCTTATCGTTTTGTCCTTCGTGGAACGACTAATATTAAACGGATGTTCTTTAAAATAAATCTTGTTATGAATTTCAAATCGAACGATTCGATTCATTAATCGGAAAGATACAAAAAGACAGAAATCTTTTGACCGTGGCTTGTATCAATGTGCGCAATGACTGAAACCCTTTGGAAATCGCTTGGGAACTAGTTATGGTGTTCAAGTATTAATCGATTTATCATCGAATTGCAAGATCTTTGTCCCAGGTTGACGGCTGGGTTTCATGGCGCTAAAGACATGCTAATCCAAGTTGATTGACATGGCTATTGTTAAAGTGCTAGTGGCTTGATCAATGTAAAAGGTTGTCCAATTAGGAAAAAAAAATGATATGTATATCATAATTGCCAACTCTACTGATTTTTGGCATTTTCGGTGAACAACTTAAAAGTCGAAATGTGTTTTTATGTAATTTTATAAGTTTAATATTTATAAAATGCCCTAGTGTAGTAAATGTTGATAAAAAATAAATATTGGAACATAAACGTTCAGGTTTATTATTATTATATTTTTTTACATATATAATATATTATTTTTTTTAGTTTTCATAGCTCTTTTATGAAGTTGAATGTATAATCTAAAAAATTAAATTGTCTTTTTGCACTACTACCGTTTAAAACATTCAGTTTCAAACAACTATGTCGCTAGTAGTGTCTCCTGATTTTTGCCCTCAAAATCAGTAAAATCAATCAGATTTTTTTCCTTTCTTTAAGGTTAGCGGGTATGGTATATTGAGCCCCATATTTATAAAAAACAGTGACTTCATAATAAAAAAAAATTATGTGTTAAAAGAAATTTAAAAACGCGTCGTAAATGTCTTCTAGGAACATTTTTTTTTTCACTTTTATATAAATAAAAAAAAAATCTAATTTTTTTTTTAATTTATTTTTAAAAATTTAATTTAAAGAATAATGATCACATTGTGTGAAGATTAATTTAAAGTTTTATAGTGAAATGGTTTTGTAATATGAAAGGATCTGAAGAAAATTAATGTATAATAGTATTTTATATATGCACGCGCACTCGACGTGATCGATTGAAATGATGTTGTGATTTTATATCAAACTTGAGATTTGTATAATTTATAAATTTTTTTTATAAAATAATTCAAATTTTTTTTATTAAAAAAAGCAAAAAATTGAGAATTCTTGAATTTTTACGATTAAGTTTATTTTTTGAAATTTTAACTAACAAACCATTGAAAATTCCATTGACATTGAATTTTTGTTTTTGTAAAAATTACGTTTGAACCCTTGTACCTTTTCTGTGCTTGAAGCTATTTTTTTTCTATATTAACCTTTTGTGAGAGAAATGGAACTTATCTTACATTGAGTTACATTCTAATAATTTTTGCAATAGTAAGAAATGTAACTAAAAGTATAGTTTTTGGAAAAAGAACTTGTAAGACTATTCGTAACTTTACTTCATTAAAAATATACATTTTGGTAAAGCATTTTAAAAAATATTCCAGTTTTATGATTGAATTATTTCCATTTATAAATATCTGTTATTTTTATATCGGTTTATAAAAATTTCTTTGGTAAAGTAAAATCAGTAAATCATACAAATACTTTTCCCCTTCAGCCAAATAGCCAATCTGAATATAGTTAAAGATACCGTGGAACCACATCACCTGAGACTATGTCTTGACCCATCGGATGATCCAGATGGTGTCATTTTCCATCCGGATTTACCGGTTCATGTAAATAAACGATCTGATATTCCCGACTATCTGAGGCAGGTAGCCCTTGAGAGAATTGGAGAAATACCGGGCGATGCCATATAGGTGTATACTGGTGGCAGTAAAGATGAATTCAATCGTACTGGCAGCGGAATTTACAGCAAAATAGTGTCTTAAGGCTGAAAAAGAGAAATCCCGATTAGTGAGCTTATTGCCATAGGTAGCCCTAGACTCCCTGAATTCACTTCCACATGGATCTGAGATTTAGGTTTTGTCTGATAGTAAAAGTGCAATACAGCATTTAGCCGGATGGCAACAAGTGAGAGACAGCACTGGGGTTTCCATACTCCAAATGTTAAAACGGCTGTCCGTATCTCATCATATTCACCTACAGTGGATTCCTTCCCACATGGATCTCGAGGGGAATGAGATTGCGGACACTTTGGCTATAGCTGG
Organism: Latrodectus elegans; assembly: GCA_030067965.1. NCBI lineage: Eukaryota > Metazoa > Arthropoda > Arachnida > Araneae > Theridiidae > Latrodectus > Latrodectus elegans. Next base: position 29,445,099 of record CM057814.1, read on the forward strand.
TGTGACTGAGGACGGTGTCCATCGGCACCTCTCACATTTCAGGAGATTCACTCAAAGATTAAACACGAGAATAAAACCACTTGGATTGTCCCTCCTGAGCATCATTCGTACCGCTGCGCGTGCCCAAGTACTTCGCTGGCTACTGGTCTTAATAGACAAGAACAAACGGCTATTGCCCGTTTCAGAAGTGGCCATCTTAGTAACTTGAAATTCGTCGAGGGTACGAAGCAATTCGAAATTTGCTCCAAGTGTTTAAATAAACATACCTCTCCTGAACATATTCTTCAGTGTCTTGGTCTCTCCGGGAGAGAGAGATGAAGAATCCACTTATTGTGGTGGACTTCTTAAAGGTGTACGCGCTCATGGACCTGGTCTGGTGCTGCTGATCTCGGGGGCATGCAACAAAAAACATACTTTTCAATGAGTTCATTTTAGGCATAACGACTCACTGTGCTTCAATGCGGTGATATTAATCCCAATAAATTAAAATGAGTTTTTATTTCCAATTATATATTTTTTATTCCCAATAACGGGGAAATAAATAAATACAACCAAGAAGAATAAAAAAAAGGAAAGATCCTAGTTTTTTCCCCACCGGCTGTCTCGCACGCCATAGTTAACAATTTCGATGTCAAGTCCACGGAGTGAACTAAAGCGATGGAGAAATCAAGAGTTTCTTTAGAACCACATGAATGACAGTCATAAATCCGTTGGCTATATAAATGTTCAACTAGGCAGTTGTGACCTGTTATGAGACGAAAGATGGTACTGAAGTCACATGCCGAAATCGCAGGCCTCGTTAAGGGTTGTCCAGGGTACACCTCTAAGAGATAGGTCTACGTTGTAGCCCTGTTTTAAATTATGCTCGTAGGGAATTTACGTATTATAAAATATATTCTTAACAAATGTAAGTTTGTTTTCAAAATTAATTTCAGAGATAAACTTAAATAAAATATTTTTCTTGCATGTATATTATATTCTTCAGACGAAATTCGTGTTTCGATAAATATTTAATGTTTGTGTTCATTTTTCTGAAAAAAATATGGAATTGGTATTATTTCTTAATAAATTGAATTCATAGAGAATATTTACAAAAAATAAATAAAATAAAGCAATTGTAAGAATATAGATTTTTTTTAACCATTAAGTAGTTGTTTCTTTCGTTCCAGCTGAGATCATGACTACATCACTACTTAATTACAATTCTCATTGATTAATCACATACATGACTGATAATGTTTTAGCTACGTCACATCATATTGAGACTGTGTCGTAAATCCGATTTGTCAATGAATTTGCTGCCTGCTTTCAACTCGCATTCTTCAAGCGGGAGCGAATAAGGCAAAGTTTAATTTGTTAATAAAACGATTTCTTATGTAAAGACCAAAGCATTGGTTTGAGAAGCCGTTTTCCATTAATTCAATAATACGTTAATAATAGAGAGAAATATGAAAAAGACAAAGCACGGCACAGTTGCTGTATAATCCTTGATTCCAAATTCTGAAATTTTTTGGCTGTGAAGAAATGTTGCCAAGATGACGTAAATACTATGGTTACCAAAATAGAATTTTCTGCATAATTCTTATAGGTCTCCATAAGTAGGATGCAATAAAAACAAGATTGCCAGATACAAAAGAAAATCTCAAAATTTGACATTATGGATTATAAGGCACCTGTGCCCAAAGCACTAAATGGTTAGTTTAAATCAGCAAGGGGGATTTAAATTTTTATAAGTTTTAATTGCTAGAATTCTAAATTAATAATTTCAATATTTGTAAATAGTCTTTTAAATCTCAAAACTTATGACTTACTTACTGCAACTTTAATTTTATTATTTATTTTCGTGGGTTCGAATTCCACCTAGTGCATGGATGTTTGTAGTGCATCGGAATCCACTTTAAACCGTATGTCCCGGTCTAATTAGCCCTCTTGTGCAAAAAATGACATTTGAGCGACAAACCAACCAAACCTGTCCTTTTTAAGCATGATAAGTTAATTGGTCCCTTCAAAAAAGTGCAATAAGGGGTGACTAGATTAATTATTATTTCTCTCTCTCTCTCTCTCTCTTTTCCAGATAATGCTGATGTTGGGCGCCAACTTGATTGCATATGAAATGAGTCGTATCAAGGTTTTAAAATTCTACCCTGTAAAACTGATTGTTATCTTAAAGTTCAAATTTCCTGAATTTCTTCAGAAAATTCCCATATTATATAATTTTATCCTTTATTTATTTTTATTTTAATAAGTGTTTCTGAGCAATTATTTCGAAATGTTAATTTATAATAACCTTATAATATGATAAATCAAAATTTAGAATTTTTTTTCCTTTGAGTGCATTAATCTTCAAACTGTCATCTTACAGCGTTGCATAAAAATATTATATTTATAAACAAATACGCTTTAGTTTGTATACAATTATCCTCAGTATATATCATTCAACATGCTGCAATATTGCGATAATCTCATCGATAACATAATGTCATTGTAATTTGTTGAAACATGCTGCTTAACAGCCTATTTTCATTGTATAAAATAAGACAATTACGAATTGAGAAAATTACTTTAACTCGGACTTTTCTTTCAAGAAGGAAGATAAATATTTTTAGTTAAATCGTCAATTTATCAAACAAATAAGATAAAGCTTTGTTTTTAATCATACAAAAAATCAATGCTTTGTTAAAATAAAAAAAATCATTGTGAAATCTATTTATATTTCACAGTGAAAAATTTGTTACAATATAAAAAGTCTTATGTTTAAAATTTGTAAAAATGTTTGCATAAAATTGATTAAAATTCTTAAGTTTAATTTTTTTTTTTTTTTTTTTTATTGAAAATGAATACACGCGCGTGCATTATTTAAACCTTCAAAGTAGAAAATTTTAAAATTATGACTTGTAAATGAATATAGTTCAGTTGTTCTTTTATAATTTCCTTATTGTATAAATAACGTGGTTAAATGTATAGGGTTATAATGAAAATTTTCTATCTAAAGTTAGAAATATGAAATTTTAATAAAAATTAAATTTACCACTAAATCTATGATTGTCTATTATGTTTTCTTAGTTTTTCAAAGCCTTTGACCAAGAAATTTATTGGCCACGAGTCAAAATAAAAGATCAATCTCATTGTACACGTTTTGTATAGAATCTATGATAGCATCAGCAATTGTGAAAAAAGCAAACATTTAAAGGCGTGATATGTCATGACGACACCATATAGCCGTAAAAGATTCCATTTAACTATGTTCAATCTACCTGGTGCAGTGACATCTGGTCTTGCATCATCTTGATAGAACAGTATTTTCTTGAACCGGAACTAGGTTCAACGTTTCGATTTGATAGTGTGAAAAGCGTCAACATGGACTACCATTTCGTTATACATCTTACTATCAATAGTTTAACTTTTTTCCAGTTTTTTTGTTTGTCAAATTGCGCTTTGCGACTCACCGACGGGCTCATTGGGCCCAGACTAACTTCCTTTTTGGCTTGTGTTATTGAAGTAAATCCATTTTTCATTACAAGTGACAATCGGTACAGAATTTTGACCTTGCATTAATATTCGAACTGATTAGTGGAGGCTTGAACACGAATGTCTTTTTTTCCTTGAATCTGCTCATGCGGTGAATTGAATTTGCGATTTAGCGATTGAATTTGTAAGTCAAGGTTTATGTGATGCGTAGCGTGGTTAATGAGCAGAGCACTAACATTTAACTTTAGATAGCTCTCCAATGATTGAATATTGATTTTTTTTTCATAAGTTCTCGCCAATGGTCTTCATCAACATCAGTAGGCTGGCCTGTGCGTTCTTGAATTTTATAATCCTTGTCTTTGAATTTTCAGTACCGAACTTTCACAGTGTCATGTGATACAACAGTAGTGTCTGAGTTATACACGGGATTCGCTAACATTCTGTAGCTAACTTTTTGTAACAAAACCGAAAACAAAAGATAGGTTTAATCTGGTATCGTAATAATTCCACTTCAGACACCTTATATTTAATATTTTTATATGCACGGTCTAGTTACATTAATGTTATCATCACGCACTTTCGATCTCGTCTGTAAATCCAATCGCAGGTGGCAGCACAGTGCAGTTGAGCGAATATAAAGGATTTGTGAGGGCTTCGGAAAACATAATCGCTGGCGTTATGCAGAAACAGAGAGATTTATCTGACGTCCAAAAGAACGTGATCTTTGGCATGCAGGGCAAGGGTGGAAGCTTTTCTGAAACGGCTGAGTTTGTGAAATGTTCGCGTGCGCCATAATAAAAATATACTGTGCATGGCAAAATAGAACTATTCAAAATCAACGATGTGGCAAATGTGTTGCTCCACGAGCCATAGATGACGGAGATGCGTTCCAGCTATAACGTCACCGTTATTGCTTGCAAACCTCCAAGATAATTTCAGAATTTCAATGAAATTTAATACGCTTTGCAGCTGTGAAAGAAATTGATTCTTCCCTATTTGAACCCAGTAACTACGTAGTACCAAAGACAGTCAGTTAGTTGTGATTGGGAGATAATATGGGAACTGCCAACGGGATTCGTGAAGGGAAGTCTTTCATGACAAATGTAAATTCTCAAAATAAATTGGAATCATCTGGTGAGGGGGCAGGTGAGTTTGGAGAATTTATTGCCTCCTCACCCTTTTTGATTCGAATCGATGGAGTGGCCACTCTTCTGAGGTCTCGAAGAGTGGCCTCAGATGAAGGATCTAGAGGTTACTGGAGTTTTAGATATTGGGGAAAAGCTTGTATATAAATAGCAAGCCCTTGTAGGGAGCTGAGATATCTTTGACCTACGTGTGGTTCCCGAAAGAGTCCCGGAGTGGACAAGTTCAAGCGACCGAAAGAGAAGAGTGAGCGGCCTTTAACTCTTGATCATGGAGATTGACGTCAGACCTCAAGCCTGAATACCCGGATGCTTTAGTACTCTCCAGAGAGGATCATCAACATTATAGAGGGACTTTCTGAGACTGTCTCGAGTGCGGAATTTAGAAGTCTGGTTCCTAGTACCTGCGAGTAGTTTCTTCCGACCGAAAGTGCAGCGAATGTTCCGGAATTTGAGGACTTCATCAGTTTTCCTGGAGCCTACAATTTATGAAAGTGCCTTGTAAATTATCCTATAAATATTTAGTCAAGTAAAGTAGTTAAATAAATATTTAGCCAAGAATATTAAATTACGTGAACCTGATTCTTTAGTGGCCCTTGCCTAACTATAGTTCAGACAACCCAAACTGAGTACGCTACCGGGCGAATAAACGTGCTACAGTTGAGCAACTGCCTTTCAGAAGAACCAAGAGGTTACCAATAGTGTCTCCGAAACTACTGTACATTAAAACTGAATTTGATGCTATGCATCAGATTAAAAATGAGCCTATTGATGATGAAAATTCTGAAGGAAAAAAAAAAAGGGTTTTGATGATTAAGGCCGAGTTTTTGGAATGCTCTAGGCTATCTCGCTTAAAATTAGCCCTAGAACTTTGGTGATGAATTTTTCCAAAATATCTATTTTTCGCTTGTCGCAAAGAATATCACCAAAGCATTAGAAATACAATTTCTTAACATTGTATACGTACGCAATTTCTCCCAAATTTTAGTCTTGAAGCTGTATTTTGATGCACCAGTTCAAGTTTCGCTCACAATACTGTTCCTTTTTATTAACTTATTCAGTATTGGCTGTTTAAATATTTGAAATGTCACAAAAGTATATATTTTATGAATACTGTTAACATATAGACTTTTCAACGTTGCTTATTAATTTCCTCTTTTGATTATGTGAGACAAAAGCTCAGAATAAATTCTTAAGTTAATTTCAAAATGAATGTTTCATAAGGGTTTGTAACGTGGAGATTTTCTTTAATGAGTTAATCTATTGTTCTTATAAACAACAGAAAAATATTTATATCAATGCAAATAAATGCTCATATATTATAGGCTTATATATCTTATTATTGTATCTTAAATAATATTTATTGTAATTATGCCATTCTTCTAGTAGAGCAGCTTCCAGCACAATAAGAGTGGCTGGAGATGAGAAATGTGAAGATGCAGCACAGCCGAGAGCATCCCAAAGATTTTCAGTGGGATTAAGGTCGGGCAAATATGCTGGGGTCACGCCATACGCGCAATCCCTTCCCTCTCCAAGTAGTCATCAACGATGTCAGTCTATAGAGACGTGCGTTATCGTCCATTAAAACAAAAGTAGGGCCGATTGCTGCAGCGAACAGTCTCACAATGGGTTCTAGGACTTCGTCTCGATACTGGACAGCCGTCGCAGAACCCCGTTTAAGGACGTGCAGGTCAGTGTGGTATCCTGATGAAATCCCTGCCCACACCATAATGCTTCCACTATGGTATGCTTGATGTTTTGGGGCTAATTGCGTATTCCTTTTTCACGCCATATTCTCATCCGTTTGTTATCTGGCTCCAGAGCAAATCTTGACTCATTAGTAAACATGACATTGCCCCAGTCAGACACAGTCCAATTGAGATGTTCCCGGCACCAATTTAATCGTGCCCCTCTTTATTGGACGGATAGACAAACACAAACTCGAGGTACCCGGCCGTACAGTCCATTCATATGTAGTCATCGGCGTACAGTAGCTGCAGATATCACCTTAGCAATGAACGCTGGAACCATAGATGTCATACGTGAGGAGGTCGCTCTGCGATTCCGCTTGACTAAAATCGCAATAATAATAATATATATATAACTCTGAACATGTAACATAACCATAACTCCTCTATGTAAAAGCCCCTGTCGGTTTTATTTAATAAAATTGAGCCAACGAGCCATGCCATGGGGTAAGTGCCAGTTCGACTCGCACCAAGTCAATCAACCACTGCAGGATTAATCAATAGTCATTTGTCTTGAAAAACAATTTCCAGCTTATTAAGAGTGGCTGGAGGTGGGAAACGTGAAGATACAGCACGGCAGAAAGCATCCCAAAGATTTTCAGTGGGATAAGTTCGGGCAAATATGCTGGCCACGTCATACGCCCAATCCTTTCACTCTCCATGTACGATGTCAGCTCTATGGAGACGTGCATTATCGTCCATTAAAACAAAAGTAGGGCCAACTGCTGCAGCGTACAGTCTCACAATGGGTTCTAGGACTTCATCTTGATATCAGACAGCCGTCGCACAGAACCCCGTTTAAAGATTTACAAGTCGGTGCGATATTCTAATGGAATCCCTGCCCATACCATAAAGCTTCCACCTCGGAATGCGTGATGTTTTGAGGCTGATTGCGGGTTCCTTGTTCAACGCTTGTCATATGGCTCCAGAGCAAATCTTGATTCATCTGTAAAAATGACATTGCTTCAGTCAGACACAGTACAATTGACATGTTCTCGGCACCACTTTAATCGTACCCCTCTTGATTGGACGGATAGATAAAATCGAGCTACCTGGACGTACATATGAGTGGACACTCATATCCGATATCGATCTCCGCCGAAGATTACATATGAGTGGACACTCATATGTAATCTTCGGCGTACAGTAGCTGCAGATATCGTCTTGCCAATGGACGCTGTAACCATTAATGTCAAAAACTCAGTGGGAGGACGGTCTGAAATTCCTCTTAGCTAAATTCGCAATATATTCATCATCTGCGGGGTTTGTAACCCTTGGACGACCGGCTACGGGCCTTCGGATAACTGTCTGTGTGGTTAAAAATTGTTTCCATAAACGTCAGATTACAGATTGATGAATGCCGAAGAAAAGAGCAACATCTGAGATCGACTGTCCTGCTTCAATATGCCCCACGACATTTTTGGCCGAAAATCGATTTTTTTTCAAAATGCATTTATTAATTATTGGAAAATTAATTTTTAATACTCACTTTAGAATTGTTTTTTTCCACTTTTTTAAAAGTTAAAAACTTTTATGTATTTAAAAAATTAAAGGTTTTTTTTTTTAAAAAAAAAAAAATAATAATATGGGTCATCAAGAACAATAATAAATTATTTCGAGATAAACTAAATTAGATAATTTTAAATTTTGTATATCAACACCACAAACACACACACACAATCGAACTCGCTAAAAGGCATATCTACAAATTTGGAAGTCTAATAACTTTTTATAGAACACAAAAATAAAATGAATTTTTTAAATAGGACTTTAAAAAAAAAATATATTTGAGAAAGAGAGAGTGTGTGTTCAATCTCTTTAGAACAAAATTAATAACATAATTTGAAAATTACCAAAGAGGCGATCTTTAATTCCTTCTACCGTCTAAAAAAATAATGCATAAAGTAATTGTAAGTTTTGAACAGTAGAGCCAAATTTATAGGCAACGATGAAATTGTATAAAATATTCTATACTTGATTTAAACTGATTTATTTTGATAATTTTGTGCTTTTATAAATTATTCAACAAAAGTCGATTGACTAATAAATCTATATTTAGTACAGAAATAAAATAATTTCTTATTATAAACAATGTATAAATTAACTTCCATTTAACAAAATTGGCGTGTTCGATTTTAATTTAAAAGGAACAAAAAATCGAATGAACTCTGAACAACGTTTTTATAAACTATGGCAGCATCACCTAATGAGTTATTATTATTGGATCCAAAAGCAGACAACTTTTTTACCTATTTTAAATGATATAGTTCACACATTTTATTGATATTACACAAATATGTTTCCTTGTACTATTTAGATAGAAACAACCGGATGGCGTCTTTGTGATTTTAAGCAGGGACCAAGCAAAAAACCTCCAATATTTGGCTTGCCACTCCTAGAGGTATCATTTCACTTGGAGGACATTGCGATCATGACCTATTTAAAACATGACCCAGCTCCCTTTAGCGAACACGATGGATTTATTTATAATTTAAAAAAAATCTTTATTGATATACTTTTACATAATTAATATAACGCATTTATTTCAGTTAAAATATTCAAATATTATTGAATATTTTATCATCATATGTTTTGAGGATTCAGGTCAAATTAACTGTTGCTGAAATTTTTTTCTACAAGTTCACTTGATCTGTTAAAATCTGTGGTCACTTTTTATGGACAAAAACAGTTGTTTTAGTGGTTAGAATGGGTTATAAAACTTTCATTCATAGGGTTAAACTTAAAATATAAATTAATAGAAAACAAAAGAGCGTTAATTACTTAGAAAAAAAAAAAACCTCAGCATATTTTTTTTTTTTTGGATTACCTAAGCAAATAATGAAATGCTTATAGGTAAGTTATACTTGAAAGTTTACAGTACAATTTACTAAAACAAATTATCTTTCTTTTTATGTTATATAGACAATTGCTTGAATATTTCTTCAGGAGATAGGAACAAAAGTGGAGCTTACTTTACTTACACGGGACAGGATCCGTTACAGGCAGAAAGTCTGATTTTTTTCCTTCGGTTTTACATCCAAGCCTCATTCCGGATTCGAACCGCAGCCCTCTCGGTAAAAGCCAAGGATCATAACCACCATACTCGTTGGGTAGCATTTTAGTAATTATTCGGCGTATATCTGTCAGTTTACTAATTCTGCAAATATTTCATTCTAGCAAATAAATTTCTTGTTTTCAAATCCAATTTGTTTTTTTTAATTTTATTTATTTACTACTCGAATTTTGTATAAAGCTGACACTTTGAGAAATTGACATTACTAAAAATTTTCTTTAAAAAATAAATAAATAAAAAATAAAAAAAAACATTTGTTTTACATTATTTAATTCACATATAGGGGTACAAACAGCTTAATAATTAACAAATAATAATTTTACAATTATCAAAAAATTATTTTATTTTAGAGTATACATTTACTGTAGTTGATAAATCTTCTCTTAAAAGGTAATGTGCAGCAATTAATTTATTCTGATCACCATAAAATAATAAATGATACGGTAAACGTATTTTTATGTCTTTATTTGTAGTTTCATCAATATTTAATGAAAAAAAATATATTCTGCTCACAAAAGATTCCCTCGTGATTTTAACTATAACATGAGCTGTTATGTATTAAGCGTACAAGTTTTTTTCCTTTTTAGTCTAGACAAAGGCAATTCATCTTTAATTGATGTCTGAGTGCGGTCTAAAGTCATTGCTGAAAAAATTCTCTGAATTGATTTTGTGGCTCGATCACATAGAAAATTTGTAGATTAATTAGCTTGCTCCGGGAAAAGTCTGTGAAGTGTCTTTTGGAGCTTCGTAGTTTTTAGACGAATGCTATGCCCCTGGTGTTTGGATGATGATTTTCTTCAACTGTCGATGTAATTTATCTTTCTTAAGTACGAAAAGCAAACAACCCTATTTCCTTCAATTTTTTAAACCACTCATTATGCAGATGCCTAGTTACATCATTTTCACACAAATATCTTGTACATCATTACACACTTGAATAATCTTTACGTTATTGATTGAAGGTAAATGTTAGACTTAATAAAAATTTCTCTTAAATCATTACAATTCTTTAAATAAAAAAATCTTTGAAAATTTTCTAAGAATAAAAAAAGTATCACCTTTGTTAATAGTTTTTTTTTTTTTTTTTTTGCAACATCTATTAATTTTAATATCCATAAAAGGTACAATATTCAAGATTATAAACATCGTAAATTAATACATTTACCTTTTTAAAATATAACATGATATTTAAGCTTGCAAATATTTCGACAGACTAAAGCAACATTTTTAATAATTTGTTCTTTATTCTGCATTGATCTATTTCTCACACAATTAGCATTGTTGTCAATTTTGATAACCATTATAAATACAGGCAGACATGTTTATTAAATCAAGATGATTATTCGCCAATAATGCGAAGATTGGTTTTAATCTAGAAGTCTTAATAAGTATACTGTTATAAAAACATAGCATCAAGAGATATATCAGTGCATTTATTCCTTCAGCTGTTAAAAAAAAACTAGGTAATATAGTTTCTGTAAAGTTCCATTCAAAGAGAGAATTTATTTTTTTCTATAAATACTAAACTTTTAATATTAGCCATTAAATCATACCTTAAGAATACTTGACATAAATACGGTACTCCTATTCACCAAAAATTCTTTATACAAATTTCAATTTTTGGCAAACCGTATTCAATAAATATTCAATAACTTTTCAAATCCTATTCTTTCACTGTACATCAATTGTAACCAATACTATTTTAATAGTTTAACTTCTAATTAAATAAAAAAAATGATAGAATAGTGTATTATACTTTTTATGTTCCAAATCTAACGTATTTGTCTTTTTTTCTCACATCATCCTCCTTCACTCAATAAAGAATTTGATTATTTTTGATATTTGATAAAAATTATTTAGATTTATTCGATAAAAGTATTAAAAAAAAATTATAAATCTCTAGTTATTTCAGTAATAGTGAAGGGTAATATTAAGTAAAGTAAGTAAAAGGTAAAGATTTAATTTAAACACACCAATTTATTTAAGTACATAAACTTTTTTAAAAAGTTAAATTAGCCTTTAAAATTTATCTCAGATTAAGAGGAATTTACTGCACTTATATATAACCCGAGAATTCCCATAAATAGGGTAAATTAAGGAAATAATCCTAATTAAAATTGTGTGTTTGTGTGTGGCATATATTTTCAGTTATAAGAGTTAGAAGGATAATGTAAACGTGTGTGGGGGCATTTAAAAAGAAATTTAATTTCAAATTAGCTATCTTTCCTAATATTGAATATCTAAAATTCTAATGCGATAACTGGTATGGGAAATAAATTCTATTGTGCTATTAATTTTTACTTATTTTTTTTTAAAGTATTGTTAATGATTTTTGAAAAAATTTATTAGACAGATAATTTTAAGTTGTAAAACCAGATTTTCAAAAAAGGAATTTCAGTGTATATGGAAAAAAAAAGGATAAAATTAATTTTATTATAATTTTTTCCAGTATATATCTCCAAAGTATTATATCACCAAAATAACAAAAAATTCCTTTTATATACTTTTCGATAAATAAATAAAATTTATTAATTCAAAATTTTTGAATAAATAAAAAATTTATTGAGTTTTAAAGATAACTTTTTAATTATCAACATGTTGGACATAATAAGAAATAGAAAATAAAGAGAAAGACAATTAAACAAAAAACAGCTCACATATATACACACATACAATATATAACAAAGTATCGTAACAAATGAGAATATAAAGCATACTGTTCTATAAAATCAGAATTTTATTCAAATCCTTATTTACTTTTATCAAAACTATGAAATATAATCAAAAATAATTTTATTAAGTGTATGTAAAATATAATGAAAAGGAGTTTAGTAGTTGGAGTTTTTTATGTCTAATATAGTATACTTTTGCTAATTAAAGTAGTTTAATCACAGCACAAGAAGATACTTTATAAATTCTTTATATACCCCTTGATCTGCAGTCTTTTTTATTTATAGATTAAATCTTTTCATATTGATTTCAAAATAGAGCTTCTGAAAATGGGTATCTTTTAAGATATTGAATTCGCAGTCTTGGAACGTAATTGCAGAGTGATCTAAAAAATTCCATGGTTAATTCGTGTTTCTCTTCCGAATTTCGAATGTTTTCAAAGATCTCTTTTCCGTTTTTTTCGGCATTTTTTTTTCTTTCGTTACAGAGGGCTAAATAAGCAGCAGAGGGATTTTCATTTTCAAAAATCTTACTATATATTTCCGAATGCTTTTTGCAAATAATTAATTCATAACTACCTTCATTTTTCTTTCGTGCAGTTCTCCCTTGGATTTGAATTTGTTCCTTCTCGTCGAACGAGAAGAATGTTTGGATGATATGCACACCACCACTAGCTTCAACAGTTAAATCATTTGACTGGAAATCGACTCCTCTACCCATGTTCTTTGTAGACAAGGTCACAGTTTGAGATACACCTGCCTCCTTAATGCGCCGTTCGACATCTGTTGATTTCTCATTACCAGTTAGTATGTACAAACGATTAATATTGTTCCTAAATTTCTCTGCAAACATATTCAAATCTTTTTCATTTTCAAAGAACACAATTACAGATCTACCTAATTTAATTTTATCGTCAATTCGTTGGAAAATTTTGGCAAGCCATAGTTTTTCACAATCTTGGATATTGAAGTGTTGCTGTGGATGAAAGAGCAATTTTCTATCACCAAAGAATGATGGCATAATAGACATTCTATTAATATTATATTGCTTGATGAGATCTTTCTCTGGTGAACTAAAAGTTGTTAATGTTCCACTTACTCCTAAAATCAGAGGAAATTCTTTTGGTATATTTGTAGGACAAAAATAACCCATTTGTGCAACCATATAACCATAATTTATATAATTTTTATGATCATAGTCACATTTCTTTAATCTAAAGTAATTAAATATACCATAATAACAGTAACAGTTAGCACTTTCATAAATACCAAAATTATTTAAACAACTGATGACACCATTTTCATTTAATCTGTATTTATAAATGTACCATTTACTGCTATTGTTTTTATCTTTCGAAACACATATTGCAGCTTTAACCATTTCTTTAAGCATTCTTTTAAAATAAAAACTTGCATTAAACATTAAACTTTTAAGTTTCTCGTATTCACCACCTTTTAAAAGTTCATATATGAACTCAGTAATTTTCTCTAAGACTATGTCACTGTCGTGAACACCACTCTCCACTATTTCCCACAGTTTGGGCTGAATTTTAATCAGTGCAGGTATATACACTGGGCAAACATAGCAAATGCTATTCCTGTAATGTTCCTCACAAAACAAGACATCTGCTTCATCAATTAAAAGGACAGCCGATTCTTTGCATAATTCTATACTTGATTCTTCCAGCTGATTAAGTAAAATTTTCTCTATCAATACTCTAGCTCCAATTTCTTTGCCATCGACTAAATATGTGGAAAATACTGAAATCATCTGTTGAAATGTTCCATATATTACTTTCTTTTTAATTTTAAAGTCGTCAAAAATTTTGAAGAAACTATCAAAAGCAGCTTGATCACGCTTAGCTAAATAACTGCTATAACATATGGAGTGAACTTTGTTGCCTGTTAATGCTAAAATAGAAGCTGTCAAATTCAAAATGATTGATTTGCCTTGGCCGGTTAAAACTTGAGCAAAATGACTTTTAATACCATTTGACATCATGTCTACGCCTAATAATCTAAAAATGCATAATATTTGAATACAATGTGGTTTTATTCTTTCACCAAGGCTTGCAACGTCTTTGGATTCTAAGGAAGACCATATAGCAGCCAAATCTGCCAGAAGCAGTGGTACAGTGTTTTGCTTAAACTCAACCGTCCACTGATCAGTCGGCATCACTTCTATATTTTGTAATTGTTCGCGTATATCAGCTAAAATCTCTGGAATGCCAACATCAAATAACGAATTAAATTTTTCTAAATACCTGTTATAACAAGTTTCTAATATATTTCTGTCGAAACCTGCATCAAATTCACTGATTTCCGAGTTTTTGGTCTCCGTTTCCGTCAGATCTAATGCTTGCTCAATACTGATTTCATTTATCTTCCTCGAGTAGAGATAAAAATTTTCGATATTACTCAAGCGAGTTTTAAAGTCATCGTAAGTGGCACTATTATTTATTACATTATAAAAGGGAAGTGTGCAATCTCTACAAAAATTTTCAAGGTCTGTGTAATTAACTTGATCTGTAAAATGAATAAAAGAATGACCTATGGCGAGAAATAAGTCGCTCACAGAACTCAAACGATCGCAGTTAGACCAGTTGTGATTTTTCAAAGCTAAATCTATTACCTCTAGCAATTTATTTACGGTTAATATCAATGAATGCTTTGGTACTGGTTTTCCATGACATTTCAATATTTCTATAAACTCTCTTTCCTTTTTAACTTTATATATTTGACATTTTTCGTTAAGTAGTTCGGCTACGTCTGAAGTTACTTCACTGATAAGAGATGTTTTAGAAATTAACCATTCGAATTCAATTCCTTTAAAGTGTTTTAAAAACTCGTTATATAATCTAAGAAAATTTATCGTTAATTTTAATTCATCTCTTATTGACAGAGATTTATCGACTATTTTCAATAGATTAATTACGACAGATTCCAAGTCATTTCGGAATTCACTGCAAGTGCATTTGTTAAGAACATCACCGACGATATACTCTCTGTTCTTCCAGTATTCGTTGTAAACATCCATTAACTCAGTGAAGTGGTCTGTAAGACTGGCATCTTCTGAAATGAGTATATCACTTATAATTTCTATCTGCTGGTCTAAAATACTATGGTCAAAGTGTCTAGTCACAGAGCATACAGTTGAAAAATATGGGGAAATCTGTAAGGCAAATTTTATGATGTTATGTGTAGTGAAGCGGAATGATTCATAACGGTCATGTTCCGCTCTTTCAATAAATTTCGTATATACAGCTAATAGAGAGTCTAAAAATTTTTTAAAATGTTCATTTGAATCTTTAGTCAAGATAGGAGCAAGACCACAGTCAAGAATATATATCCAAGAAAGACGTTCGATTGGTAAATCTATTTGATTTTGACTGTTGAATAGTTTAAGTCGTTGCCAAGGTGATTGAATTCCCATATTAGGCAACTTAAATTTATAATTAAATTTGTTTGCAACTGAATATTTTCCTGGTTCAAAATGTTCCATTAATTGAAAAATCAAATGATACTGATTATCAAGTGATAAGTGAAATGGGGAAATTGTTGGCCAATCAATGAAGTCTAAAATGCTAAATTCTCCATTATGCTTGGAGAACAAACCATCGATAGGCATCCTTGTTTTTTTATTTATTTCTAAAACAAGTTCCCAGAAGCTCTTTAAAAGGAAAGAATATATGCTGTTAGTTAGAGGACCTATTGCTTTTACAGACCTATGGATAGCTGTTATATTTTTAAATTTCTTGTAGAAATTATCCCATAAGAAATCGATGAATTTATAGTAGGAAATATATTCGACTATTTTAGGTTGTTCATTTGTTATAGCATCAATCTCTAAAAATAATTTTATATCTCTGTTTCTTAGAAACAGTAACTCTCTAGGTGGTAATTTATTTATATTAAGAATTTGACCAAGAAGGTGCAGATTTTGCTTAGGGATTTCTTTCACCAAATTCCGTCTGTGATTTTGAATACCTTTTTCAAGAGTATTTTGCAAGATTTCAAAGACATCGTATTCGTGGTGTATTGCAGATTTGCTAAAAGCAGGTAGATGAACGTTTCTGTCAAAGAATCTATATTCCAAATTTAATATATCCTGGATTTTAGACTTCAATTCCTCGGAAATATATTGATTTTTATTGAACTCTTCTAAAATAAATGTAGCAGTGTTCTCATCGTTTTTGAAAGATTCCATAAGTAGGAGTAATTGTAAAATATCTTCCAATTCGTCTATATTTTCTGCGGTTGTTTCACATTTATCTTCTAAAATTTTCTTGAAATCACTGTATGCTCTATTTCTCTGATCTAGCAATTCATCTTCTAAAATTTTTGTTATTGAAATGTTGTTTAAAAAAATTCTTTTGTTGTAGCTAAAAGATTTATTAAAATTTAATTCAATCTCACTTCGAAATTGTATTTTTGCTACAAAGCTATCTATGTTTGCAGTCATCAGATTTTTTGCACTATTAATTTTGAATGTTAAATACTCTTTTTCTGAATTGGAATTATTAAAATTACTTAAAAATCTCCCTGAATACAGTACTTGACTGCATTTGGTTTTAATTTTAATATATTCTTTTTGATAAGCATCAGTTAATTTTTCAACAAGTATTAAATGGCCTTTTATGTCTCTAGAAGTGTAATGAATAACTTTTGAATAGTTTTTGGTATTTTGTTGAAATAGGGATTTATTATTATCAATGTATTTCTTGTACGTTGCCTCATTTGGTTTGAGATTTTGTGAATGTAAACTGGATCTATCTCTAAGTGTTTTTCGATCCTTCTGTGGTATTGCAGACTGATCTATTGTTTTCAATGTATTATCATCTGGTTCTTCCTTTGTAAGCATAAATTGTTTTCTATCATTTTCTTCTTCAGATTGGTGATCATTTTCTTGCACTATCTCTACGGAAGTTGGCAACCGATAATCTTCTATTACATTAGATTTTGATAACTTTTGTCTTTTTTCAAAATCGTATTCCTTAATGATATTTATGGCATTATCTCTACTTAAAATAAACTGCTTGTATTTTTCAATCGCATTTTCCGCATTTGAATTAAACTTATTTGTGATGCTTAAGTCGCCTCTCTGCAATGCATTTTCTGATAGAATCCAGTATTTTGCTTCGTTGCCAGTCGAATCATTGGTTCCTTTGTTGTTAAGTGACGATGATGCGTTTTCTATATTCAAATCTTTAGCATTTTGCATACTACAGTTCAAAATATGTTCTCCTGAAGATTGAATATCTGCACTTTCTAGAGTATTCTTTGTTGGACAGTTTCGTTTTTCTTTAATAATATATGCAGTATTCATTGTATTAACGGTATTGTATACATTATTTGTCTTACATTTTGTATTAGTCAGTTTGGGAAGCTGATTTTTCTTACCTTCATAATTATTAATCTGTGTTTGCAACTGTGGCACTGAATTCTCAGAAGTGATTTCATTGAAATCACTTTTACTAGATACGCCTGGCACCTGATTCAAGTTATCAACATTATCTCCTTTATGATGAAGTATTTGGTTTCTTTGAATTATTCCTGAATTTGAATGTAAATCATTATAATACAGTTTCTTTCCACGTATTGGATTCAACTTCCTTTTGTCAAATTGTTCTAACTTTCGATTTACTACTTTTCCTTGGATTGTAAACTTTGTCAATGGGGATAATTTCTGATGATCAGTTTTGTTATTCAATTTTAGTGACTTGTTATTAAGTGGCTCACTAGGTGAACATTTTTTATTTGACTCAATAGTTTCTTCGACTTCTGTATTTATAAAGTTTTTTGGTCGCACCGAAGGCGGTGGCATTTCTTTATGCGTATGTGGTGACTGAAAATCAATTACATGATATCCATTTTCTTGTTCCAATACATCTGTGACAGCTGAGGTGCCATTATTCACTTGTAAATCTTTATGTATGAAGCTCTCTTGAGCTTGAAATTCAGAATTTGGCAAAAAATGAACTCCCGAGTTCTCCTGGCTATCCCTTTTGGATGTGGTTTGGGAACCTCGAGGTTTAAGTGATTCATTTGACACAATGCATTCTTCTGCTTCTGTTTCAAAAGGGATATTAAAGGATGCAGATGAAGCTGCGATTTCTTCCTGTGTCTGAGGTGAATGTAATTGAATAACAGAATGACGATCGTTTTCATGGAAAGGTACATCCACATTAATTGGTTTTTCAATATTTGGTACATCCTTTCTTTCCTCAATCGAATTCACTGTTTCAACACAGTTAAAAAATTTATGGCGAAATTCATTCTCTGCTTTGTATTTATTATCAACATAGATAACATTATCGTATAAAATCCATTTTCTATTGGTAGCTTCATATTCTAAAATTATCATCTTGTTTAAAGGAAAAGTTTCATGCTTCGAACTCGTAGGCTGCATGACTGCGTAATTTTGTAATCTGCTGGAATCAGCCACATCATGATGTTTTGTCACTACATATTGAGTGTTGGATGATGTTGATAGATTTCTGTGGATATGTTTTAGTGTAGGATTATATGACACAGATTTAAGTTTTCTGATGTCTCTTGTTTTATTTCTTGTATACATTTTTCTTTTAGTTCTTGCATTAACACACTTCTTTCTTTTAGTTTTTACACTAACACATTTCTTTCTTTTAAGGACTCCAGAATTATGGGAATTAAAATTGCTGTGGACCTTTTGTGTTCTGTTTCTTTTCAAAGTTTTCTTTTTAATTTTGCATTTCATTTTTAATCTAACCCTTTACCAACTAATTCGTAACTTTAAATAATCTTTCTTACATCTGATAACTTGAATTTCTATAAAAGCTGATTGTTTTCTAAAGCATTATGTCAGATGCTTAATAATTAGGACTCCATTAATTTTGGCTGTATATAAATTGTCCCAAAATTTGGATCATTCGCAATTTTTTTTTTTTTTTTTTTTTTGGTTGGGGAACTCTGAAAATAAAAGTAATTCAATGAATATTCTGAGCATTTAACATTTATTTCAAGCAATAATTAAAATTAGAAACCATCAGAATTTTTTTTAAATTTCTGACTAATTGAAAATGATAATGAAATTACAATTTTATGTTATAAATATGTACATGCAGATTGTCAAATTTTCAATCCTATTAAGAAATGTGTATTGTTCAGATATTTTTCTTTTATTTTTTAATATTTCTTTATAACTTTAAACCTAGAACATTATTTAAATTTTTATAATTACTTAGTCACATAAATATTAAACAATTTATTGGTTAACAATGATAAGAGTTTAAAAAAAATTATAATTATACATATAGTATTTAGTAGTTGTTGTTGTACCAGTATGTGTCCTTGTATCCTAGCCCTGAATTTGGCCCTACCTGTTAGATAAAAGCAGTCGGGTGAAGTCTTCGTGGTTTTGAAGCAGAGACCAAGCAGAAGACTCCCAATACTTACCCTGCCATCCTCAGAGGTATCATTTCACTTGGAGAATATTGCGACCACGCCCAGTTTTAACGTGCCCAACATTTAGTTTCTTTTTCATCGATTGCTGTTTTGTATTTTTTTTTCAGTATTTTAAAAATGTATAAAATAAAAAAACTATCAATTTCATATTTCTGTCTTGTAAAAAAAATCCATTGAAAATTAAAAATACAAAAAATAAAAAATTATCGTATCCCAAAACCTTGTGAATGATTTTATATAATTTTACATACGTATATAGTTCAAATTTCAGAAAAGCTTTGTCCTTTTCAATTTATAGTTGTTGTGCTAGTGAGTTTAATGTATATAATAGACACAGTTATTACATTATATTTAAGCTAATTATTATCTTAATGTTTAAGCTAGAAATACAAGTTCAACGATTTTAATATTTACAGACGTAGAAACATATTTTTTGTTGTTGTTAATCCCAGATGGTGCAATTCCAATACTAGACCAACTCCACTAGTCCATAAGCAGTCGGGAAATTCAAAAACATAAAAAGATTACAAAAAAAAAAAAGCTTTACATTTTAAGCATAGACTAAAAGTCTTTTGATCATGCACATATTTGGGACCCCTAAATGACCAATGGCGAATCGTGAATACCAGTCTGTTGGCTTCCTCAAAAAGAAGGGCGCCAGTAGGGTGTTTTCTAGGGTACCAATTATGAGTAAGTGAAAACCTCCAGATATCCATAAGCATTTTTTTCATTCTCAGTAAAAATCTCATTAAAGATGGATGTCAAATCAGGTTGTGAAGATTCCATAGAGGCAGCCTTGGCCAGCGAATCAGCAATCTTGTTTTCCTTAATGCTGATGTGTGACGGGATCCACACTGAAATTAAAATTAACCCCAAAATTCTTTCAGAGCCTATAGATATATAATATTCAGTATTGAATTTCTATCTCTGTCACCAACCGCCATCCGATTGCTTAGGTGTTAGAGTGAGACTTGCTATCAGTTAGAATCAATACATGCTCAAAATTAGGCTCAGAAATATTCTCAACATAACTTAGTCCATTTTCAATAACTATAAGCTTCTATTTGAATACAGAGCAAAAGTCGGAATTTCTGAACTTGAGACTTTGGATAGAATAGGAGTTGTGATAAATACACCACAACCAGCGTGGCACTCGTTACCTTTTGATACCGTCAATATAGATTTGCATAACATCAATTGGAATTTGGTTAATAGTTTCCAGAGCCATTTGTCTCATGAATGTTGATGTTTTCCTTGGCAGAGTATAGCAGCTCTGTGTAGAAGTGGATACAATCAAATTTAGCATCAGAACTAAGATTTGATCTCAAGAAATGAGGTTCACTGCGGCAAGGAGGATACATAAAATCATTTGTAGTGGCCAAGTATAAGGGATTATTTCTTTTCAGTCTGTGATTATTGCTCCAATTTATGAAATAAGAAGATATTCTATTCTGATTTCAGCAAATAATAAGCTTATCGTAATATTTTCTTAAGATTGTATTTCCTTCTAAACTGCAATGGTTGTAAGTCAGACTCAAAAAGAGCAATTCTGTCTGGGCAACTACGTCCCAATCCAGTAATGATTTTTGTGGCTCTAATTTGAATTCTATCTAGTTTATTTAGATTTGATTCTGAATAAATTGGTTCCCCATATTCAAGAATGGATCCTATAAGTGAAGTATACATTAGCTTCAAAGTATTGGCATCGGCTTACCAGTCCTGCCTAGAGATATATTTCAGAATGTTAAGCTTCTTTCTACATCTCATTTCGAGCATATCGATGTGTCTATTGCCAAGAATCTCTTGGTCCAGAAAAAAAAAACCAAGTACCTTGCTTTCTTCTCTTAAGGCAATTTTTGGTCATTTAAGAATAGTAGGTTGATAACTATAAATATGTCTATTAGTTGTATAAAAACTAACCACAGATTTAACAGTGTTAAAGATCAATTTGTGATCTCGAACAAAATCACTCACATCTTTGAGTATGAGGTTAATATTGTTTTCAATAGTCTTAATTTCTGGACCAAAGTGCCTTTAAACTCTGATGGTTTATTTTATACAAATTTTAATTAAAAACATCAATCGCTTAACATTAATGTGAATAACTTATACTATCAAATCGCAGACTGAAAAAAAATTGTAGATTATACTCAAATAACAATCTGAAGATATTTTCAACCCACGAAAAGAAATTAGGTTTTGCGAAAGAGAATGTATAGTTAGCGTGAGAAATATTTAAAATTTCAAAATGTGTATTGTTAAAATAGTTTTTTTAAAATTAATTATAGCAATAAAAAGGAAGATTCTGTTTTTAAAAGAAATAGTTATTATTTTGTCAATGTGAAATGTCTATGCATTTGAATAATTACCATCTTAAACAACCAACTGCTTTGAAAATACAATTGAAAAATTAAACTCTTGAGTTCCTGATTTTTTTTTCCCCCATTCGGACTCTCATGCAATTTCCAATCGGTGGCGTATTCGTAACATCGAAAACATGTTCGCTGCAGAGGGCAAATTGATATTTCCAAAAGTTGTAAGAAAATAATGAATTCAGTTTCTTTTAAGAATAAATTAAATATTGAGGATTAATAAAGAAGGGAGGGTCTGATTTTGTAACATATTTTCTCAATGCCTCTAACAGTTAGTTATGCAATACGCTCTTAAAAAGGTGAAGAAATAATACTTATATTCTTCAAGCGAGCACAGCTTCTGATCGATGCTCATTGCAGAATAAGGAACTTTATAATGAGTTTAAATCAACATTAACAAGAATTTCAATTAATTAAAATGTTATGTTTTAATTAAGTGAAACATAATCAGATCCAATAAACGCGCAATACGTTTATTGGAGCTGAATGAATACGCTAATTTAATGAAATCGACCCCAGAACTGGCATCTTCCCATGCCCCCCACATTAGGTCACGCCAGCGGAAAGACATTGTAAACATGGTTTATTTTACGTGCCGAAATACTCAGTTGTGAACACAAAGCATCTTCAGCAGGATCAAATATAGAACCCACAGCCTCCTGGACATGCGAATGAATCCTTTTCTAATTAGGCCATCGCGGCCTCCTTTCTGCACTTATTTTCATTTTGCGTTTTTAAGAAAAAAAAGTTTCCGAAGATATTATATTTCAGTGATCCAAGCAAAATATTAATAAGTATCTTCCCATTATAATGAATAGTTGTGTGACGTAATTGTATTTATGTTATATAACTTCATATCTTCAACATATTTTTATATAGTTTTTAATATTTTATCAGCATTTAATAAAATTGTATTTTATGAAGTGAAATTTGATTGTTTGTAAAAAAATTTTGCCGAGATTTTAATAGATTTCGAATAAAAATTAATCATTTTAGTATGTACTAAGTTATTATAGAACAAATGATATAAAATTACGTTCTAAAAAGAAATTTATTTTTGATCTACTTTTTTTTGATTTCCAACGAAACATATTGCACAAATCTTATACTTTCATTCATATAAAAATTTAATTTAATGAAAATAAAAACTGTTAAAGTTAAGTGTGTACAAATAAAATGCGTATAAAAAATTAAATAAAAGAAACAGAAAACGAAAAGAGAAAATTTTAAGAGCGATAAAGAGATAAGAGTGGTAAAAATAGAGATGAGGATAAGAAATTGAAATCATGATTAAATATTGTCAATTTTAAAATGATAATATTTAATTGTGTTAATTTTAAATAAATCTATATTAATAGTATTTTGTATTGCAAAAAAACAGATAATTTTAAGCTATCAAATAATAGAGCAGTGCATTAAATATAAATTTAAATTTTAAAAAACAATTATATTTTTAACCAAAATATAAATGCAAATACTATAAAATAATTTTAAATGAAAAATTTAGAAAAATTCTAATAAAATTATTGACTTATTCTATAAAGTTAATGAAACAGTTAAAACTTTTACCTAAGAGAATTGAATAAATCTGAAGTGGGTTTCTATTATTTCGATGGCAGATACTGTATTTTCCTGCTATTTGAATAAAACCTGTAAATATAGATCAGAGCATTTATTGTATTTTGTTAATGCAAAAATTTGTTAGATATTTTTTTTTTAAAAAAAAAAGAAAATAAATAATTGTTAATAAAAGTAAATTCCAAATTTTCAGAAAATTAAAAGCATAGTGGTTGATCGGTTGATTCGGTTAACGACCAGTTCAGACTGTGAACAAATCGGACGACGACTAAATATTCGGATAACGAACTGAAACGAATTCTAATAAACACTTCATAGCTCTCGGAGCATGATGTAGAGGTTTGCCAAACTCAACAAACCAAAAATGGTTTTATAAAACCATATAGATCTTTTATGACATTAGATAAAACATTAAGCGATAAAATTCTTAAAATTGTTTACAACATATTTTCAATGTAGCATTGTCTACAAGTTATTAAAGCGCGATAAAGCATTACATTTATCTGTATTTTATACGAAAGTCATTCAGAGATGCTAAAAATGTGAAATAGGTAATAATTATTGGGGGAAGGGGAAACTGTTCGTTACTTACAGGAAACTTTAATTACTTATCTTAGGTAATAATCATCTATTTTTAACAAGTGCCACTTCAACACATGAACTTCATAATTCTCCCAATATTCGGTAAGCAGTTCATAAATCCCAATATTCGTAATAAAAGCTCATACAAAATATCTCCCAATATTCGGTATGAACTTCATAATTCTCCCAATATTCGGTAAGCAGTTCATAAATCTCAATATTCGTAATAAAAGCTCTTACAAAATATCTCCCAATATTCGGTATGAATTTCATAATTCTCCCAATATTCGGTATGAATTTCATAATTCTCCCAATATTCGGTAAGCAGTTCATAAATCCCAATATTCGTAATAAAAGCTCTTCTCCCAATATTCGGTATGAACTTCATAATTCTCCCAATATTAGGTAAGCAGTTCATAAATCCCAATATTCGTAATAAAAGCTCTTCTCCCAATATTCGGTATGAACTTCATAATTCTCCCAATATTCGGTAAGCAGTTCATTAAACCAAGTGTGGTTACTGCATTATTCAGTTTTCCATCATTTCTAAAGCCCATCTCCCAAAAGCTCTTATAACTGAGATAGAAGATTGAAATGTAAAGCCCGACACTCACGATACATTTTTTCCTATGGTACTGTATGAAACTAGAAAAATGTATCGTTGTATGATGGGCTTACGAATATTCAAGCAAGGTCTGATTTTTCTTCCTACGAAGGGCTATTCTATTACCTGAAGTAAACAGTAGCTTCTTGCTATCGCATGTCTCTTCTTATAGGGTTGTAAGGTATTATTTGCGGCATTTTTAAAAATAATATTTACTGAAACTTAGCAGTTTCCTTTTTATTTGTTAAAATGTTTATAACACAAATAATACAAAAATTCACATAAGCCTACAAAGATGAATCTTATTTGTAGCAAGTTTAGATCATTGATTATACCGAATAAAAAGAAATCGTAGGAAAAATTATAAGATATTTATAAATTGATGAAAGTTTGTAACAATGAGTGATAAAAGTTGAAATACAATTGTTATGCATTTTATATGTTCACGCCATGTTTATTATATGTTCACGCAATGAAATATTATTTAAAAATATAATGTGTGTGTATGTGTGTGTGAGAGAGAGAGAGGGAGGGACTGTTTAAAACTATATGATTTTCCTTACATTAAAACACGATCCATTATAATTCAGTTAATGAATTGTATTAAATTTTTGCACTAATAATTCCATTTAAACTAAGTGATTATCATCTTACAGTGTTTTAATTAAATGAAAAATAAACAAGTTTATTCAATCTAATTTAGAGTTTTAAATCTTTTATAATAATCATAGTTTAAAAAATCAATAAATGATTCTAAGAATTACTTTTATTTTCAGATATTTTTATGAAGAATTTTTATAATTGATTCACGTTTTCTGTATTTTTTTATGCCAAAGTTTAAAGAAATAATTGTTGAGAATTTTAAATCTTCGTACGTTCTACCTGTTACCAGAGAACATAAAAGTCGCATTCAATCGTTCACAAGGTCTAAAAAAACTCATGAATAAATTTCTTATTATAATTAAATGTGTTTTCTTATCCAACAAACTTTTTTAAAATTCTTCATCCATCTTAATATAATTTAAGAAATTCCTATATTCTGAGTGTATTTCATTCACCAAATTAAAATATGAAAGAGATTTTTGTTATATCAATCAATTTTTTGCATCATTACACTCCAGAGCAACAGAGGGCAATATTTAAGTGTTTAATTTACTCATATTGAAGCTATGACAATATTTTTTAAAAAACTATTTCTGATAAATAAGAATAGTGCAAAATATATCTTAAAATTAAAACTTAATAGTAAACATTACAAGCAGACAAAGGAGAGAAGGAATAAATATTAAAAATATTTGTAAGTACGTCAAGCCGTAAAACTGACTAAATAACACTTTTAATTAAAAAGAAAATTGGCGATTTTTCTTTTTAATTTACAAAGCATATATTTTAAGCCAAAAACAATAAATATTGAAAAATGGCACCTTTAAAAATATCTTCCCCTTCCTGTTGCGCTTCCCCTACTGTGGTCAGTAGAATTCGAAACGCGCTTGGGTTTAATTACTTTCTATTTCCTTTAACAAATCCCAGAGAAAAAATGCATCATGGGTGACGGGTTTAAAAGAAAAATCAGGACTAGACAAGAATTCTTTTCTGAATAGCAATTATAACAACCATGTGGAATCGGGCAGAAATCTATTTCCCCTAGGAAGTATTCCTCTCCTTCTGTTTTAGATGGCTCACCTCAACATTCGTATAGTCACGCAAGAAATTCTCTCTCTGTCTTTAGGTTTCACGAAAGATTTGTTCTAATTGTAGTGATCCTAGTAGGCATGAAATGCAATATTTATTAGACTAGACGACAGAAGAATATGACAAAAATTTTGGCCTCGTGAGCAGATGCTACAATAGTTTTAATGTAGGGTCTAGTTTTAGGATAGGACTTTTCTGAACAAACGTCCCAGAGATCGATACCAGCTGCTGTTGAACTACTGGAAATGAATGTTGCTCTTCTCCGTGCACTTCTGTCAAGACAGGTGCCAAGCAATTTTTCAAGCTTTCACCCTCGGGACATTTAGATTCAATCCATTATCTGTGAAGAAAACCTTCTGGAAAACAATTTATACAATGAACTTAAAAATGAACAACAGCCTTAGGCTTGCCATTTCTCTTTGTTATAATGTTTAAATGTTGTAGATCATTATGTTGAGGAGTGAAGGAAGTTTAATGTATGTAACAGAACTGTTTTCTTCTCATAAATACAATGGACTCCCGTATAATTTTGATTTTGTGAAACATGATGAAAAAAAATTCACATTAGTATCGCCACGTAGTTTATAATAAATACTGCGTTTATTGCTTTGAAGGAGAACAAGTCACATTTTTTGCGCCACATTATATAAATTTATGTTTCAAAGAAGAATGTCATACAGGTTTTTCAATTTTTACAACAAAATGGTCGTTACTTTTTTGTATAATATTTTTAAATAAAATATTAAACAATATTTTTATGCTTTGAATAGTAATTTTCGTTGTTATTATCTCATTAAATTCATATGCTCTACCTAGACTCTAGGACACACCTAGTCACTAGGGCACCGAATAATTTTATTTCGTTTAGTTCCTCTTATCTCAAATCTTGGAAACACAGGTAAGTTATACAACCAAATAAAGCTATTAGAATTAGATTTGTTAATCTTTAATATATTTGCATTAGAAAATTACAAATTTATAACTATTTTAAAAAATATATTAAAATTTTGAAAATTTATAAATAAATGTTACTATGAACGGACTGCAGAAAATAGATAAATTAGTTTAAACAATGTGTAAATTTATCTTTCCGAATAAAATATCCAAGTTGAATATTTGCAACATTTTTTGTCAAAATAATAAGTTTAATTTAAATAAATTTGCCTAGATTAAAGGACATATATTTTACTAGGAATCTAATAACAACTGAGTAATTTATTTACCAATATATAGTAGAAGAATATAAAAGTGATTTAACACAAAAAAATAATTGAGAAAATATATGTGGATTTGTTATTTTATTTTACTTGTTTGTTTTGACTACATTTTAAGATTATACGGCTACAATAATGATTACTGTGCTTTTTTTTTCAATTTTTTCAAGAATAAAATTTCTCAAAAATACAGATTCCTATTAATCGTTTTGTTTGCGTATTGCATCATATTGCGTACTCATATTCCTATTGTTGACAGTGGACAGCATTTAAGGAAAATTAGTTAGCGCCCTCGAAATTAGAAGAATTCATCCTGTTTGATCTTTGAACCCAAACAAAGATCTTCATACTGTGAGAGATTCTGAGCATATCAGATATGGTTGGAGTCTAATATACTTTCTCTGATAAAAGGACTAACAAATCAGACTTTGATCTCTAGATCTGAACAAGATTCAGAATTATGTGAGTTATTTAGTTTTGATTAGATAAAACCTATTAACCAAATTATTTTTATCAGAGGAATTATCACATATTCACTAATTACTAAGTTTAATATTCAAATACTTCAACATAAAATGATTTTCATTTTTTTTGTAGTTTCAGAATGACAGCAAGAAAATCAAAAGCAAGGAAATATATTTTTATTTCAGTGAGTTATGAAAATTATAATGCAAGAAATGTTGTTTATGTTGTTCTCGAATGCCAGCTAGGCAGGCAAATTGGGGTGCCCTGCTCCACTTTTCAAAATGAACTGTATTTGGTGTGGAGTCCGACTTCTTTAATACTCACACATGCCATAGGGATCCGTTTACAGGGTAGGCAACCATTCACACCTCATTCACACACAAGGAAAGGACAAAGACAGGATAGTGAGAGAGAGAAATACATCCATACCTGAACCGAAATTCGAACCCAGGACGTCCCTATACGTAGTCAGGCACGCTGACCACTAGACAAGTTGGCCGGCGTAATGCAAGAAATAATAATATTATATGTGTTATTGTCTCAATTTAATATTTTCAACTACTCAGAATTTCCATGCATTTCTTGTTTGGTACCAATGAAAGAAAAATATTGGCTAGGAAAAGAAAAAGATCAAATGTCAAATTTGAATTACTTGAAATTTGATTTATTTAAGAATCAAAGATAGGTTGTATTAAAGTGATGCTTTATTTTGTAATTTGAGAATTTATTTAATGAATATATGCATTTGACAACGAAACTGCAAAGCTAAGAAATGCTAGGGAAACATGATGGTGTAAAAATAACAGCACGGAAACAGCTGAACAATCAGGTAACTGATATTTGAAAGCTGAACTAAAACTAAAAGATTACAACGAAATTACACAAAAATCAAGGTAATATTGGCAACTTTTCTTTGATCCTTACTAGATTATGCATTTTGATTTCATGCTGACTGGCAAGAAAATAAATGGATTATTATTTGAATGTTTTATATATATATTTATATTCGAATTCATTGTTTTATTTACTATTATTAAAACAGCGTTTGCGAGAAGAAATTAGTTGAAACAACTTGAAAAGTAGCGAGAATACTCATGAGTTTTGCACAATAATAATGTGATTTCTCTAACTGCTATTATTATATATCTGTTTTTGGCTAAATGTGAATAAATTAAATAATTTTAGAAGCATTGATTTCTCCTGATCTAACGTCGCGTGACATTTTCTTGTTTTTACAATTGAAATTGCTTTTCCGTGATCTTCATTTAAAGTTTATCAATTCAATAAAAGAAAAAAAAAAAAAAAAAAAAAACACACACACACACACACATTCATAAAATTAATTTTAACCTCGTTTTGATGATTAGAAAAGACGTTATTAAAAGTGAACCCAGAAGAGAGAATCCAGCTGCAGCAAGCATTGAAAACTAAAATTTAAATACCATTGAAAAAGATTTCGATCTTTAATGTAAAGATGAATTTACAAAAATAAAAAGTTCATGATGCGTATTAATAGCAAATTTTTAGCTGACTTTAAAAATGAATATGTTTACTGACAAAGAGTAATGACATTAATCTCTTAAATTTTATAATAATTTTGTATTAAATTATACATACATAAATAGTATATTGACTGTATATATTCCATATGTAATAAAATAAAAATTCTCTGATAACTATTTTATTAGTTTTACAATTTTTTACAAAAAATCATAATCAATGGAAATTATGAAAACTGTAGTACAAAAGATATTTATCTATTCAATATATATATATATATATATATATATATATATATTGAAATTGCAATAGGCTACACGATGACATGTTTAAGCTTAATATATTTAACTGATAAAAGTTCTATATAAGATTTTTATATTGTTATGTTAAACTTATCGATTTAATGACTTACGTTAAAATCGATGCTTTATTGATTTTTTGCTAGCTAAAATGAACTTCATTTGTCGTTGAAGTCAGAAATGATAATCTGTGACACGACTTTATATTCTCTTCAGGATATTAATTTGTTAAAAAGTATTGAATTTCTCCCTACTCATTCTTAGATTCGTGTTCGAAACTGGATAGAACATTGGAAATGTCTCATTACTTCAATTTCATAAAAAAAAAAAAAAAAAAAAAAAATCCTAAAGCTTATCTGCCATTTTAAATACAGAAATCACTTACTACTAAATGAATAAATCGGCAAAATAATAATCGATAGAATCACATAAATTAATTATTTAAATAAAACAATAATTAGCGTTCTTCATAAATATAAAATATTAATAATTATGACCAATCTTATAATTTTTGAGAAAGCTCTATTATTTGCTTCTCCTGGTGTCTTGAAATTCATTTTTCAGATCAATCCTCTCTAGAAACGAAGTACTTTATTAAATGGCGTTATAAGACATGCTTTATTTAAACACAAAAATTCCCAACATGAGAACTAATTTTATGAATATTTTTTAATAGTAAAAATGCAGTTATTTAAATTTGATAAAACTTATTGATAATTTTATTTCAGTATTAGTTTTAATAAAGTTTCTAATATTTTCAGTGTTTTTTCAATTTAACTCTTAATATTTTCTATAGCAAAATTAATCTAGAATACAATATCAGATCTATGCAAAATTTACGTATTGTTATAACAAATAATTAGTTTAATTAATTACTGTATTATTTTAGCCTAATATTTATTTCAACTATATTTTAAAAGTAATTGTTAAATTATATTTCATTATTGTATTCATCTATAAAATTTATTATTGATACTAACATAATTTCAATGTTATTTTAGAAACATGTTCATAGAAGTTACAAATTAAATAAAATTGATCACATATATTTAGAGTTCAGATAATATTCACTTCAATAATCAATTATAATACTGGGTGTGAATCAAAATTTAGAAGGTAGATTAATTTCAAAAATTTTTAATGCATCCTTATTGTATCACTGAAATAGGATAGTCATTATTTGCTTAGTTTTTATAATAGTAAAATAATTTTCGAATTTTCACAATTTATTATAAATAACTCTCTTTTATATAACTATTAATTATTAAGATTATAAAAAATACATGGAGAATTTAATCAAAAATATCTGAGCTCATTTGGCTATTATTTATTCAACTATTTTTACAAACTGTATAGTTACAATGTAAATTATATTTTTCCTGACATGATAAGAGTGATATCATAAAGTCAATTTTATAAGATTATGCGATTTAATTACTTTAAAAATTTTCAAAATAATAATAATAAATAAGTAAATCCTAAAAAGTATCTGTTGTGGTTTATCTATCTGTTGTGGTTCTCTTCCCTTCTGCGCCGCCTTGAACTTTACTTCGTTTGCGCATGAGTAGGACTCAAAAAAAAAAAAAAAAAAAAAAAAAAAATCTATAGAACCACATCGAATTTGAAACATTTCTGTATCTTTCTTTTTTTTTTTTATAAAAGTATAATTCTTTCAAATATGTAATTCTGTTAAGTTTAATTATAAATATTTTCATAACTTATCTGAGCTCATATTAATTCGAAAATTAATCGATCAGAAATGGCTAACTCAACATGCATGTTGGAACGCAAATACACTTTATATTATACATACTCTTTCTCCTCTCTCTCTCTTCATCTTCTTCTCTCAAACTCTCTTTTATTTTTATCTTTCTCCCCTTTGCTAAAATTATCTCGACTCTTCCGTTTAAATTCTATCTCTGGAAGTCTAAAGACTCCCTTGTTATTTACTGTTATGTACATATTCAATAATGACAAAGAACATTTAAATAATAAAATTTATATTTTGTGATATAAATCAAAATACCCCGCAAAAAGTTTCATTTTTTTCTTCACTCAATAAAATTAAACATTTATAAATATTAAAATTTTAGAATGATAGTTATTTTAAGAGAAACTTAATCTGTTTTACTTAAATAAAAACAAATAATTCGTGAGATTTTTCCTTTTTCTTAAAATACTTGAAAGATAATTATAATGATAACAGAATCGAAACATTTATAAGATCAATAAAATAAATTCAAAGTTCGAAAGGTAGGTTTGCATTTCGATTTCGAAAGGTAGGTTTGCATTTCGATTTTGAAAGGCAGGTTTGAATTCACATTTCGGAAGGTAGGTTTGCTTATCGTTCAATAGTCTGCATACCCGTCGGTTAATTAGATCCGTCTAACAGTTAAAATGGATTTCGAACTATTTTAAGTATCCAAGATTAAAGTGAGAAACGAACCCAGGAAAATGAGATCATATGCAAATTATTTGGTTTATAACATGACGGCAATTCGAAAAATGACAGTTTGATAAAATTGCTGTAGAATTTAATGTATAAAAGTGTACATAATTCAATACGAAATGAAATGAGAAATACATGTAATGAATACATTAAATTAAAAATGAATTTGGCTCTATTTTAAATAAATCCATACGAATAAAGATTTTACTAAGAATAACGAATTTACAATAATATTACCGGTCGGTAGGGGTAACTTAGTGGCTAAGGCATCAGCTTTCTGTCCGGAAGGGCTGGATTCGATTCCCAGTGCCGTCAAAGACCCACCGAGTACATGCGATATACGTGCTCGTTAAATCTGTGGAATCGAAAATCCTATGGACGGTCGTTGAGCAGTTACCACACAGGGCTAGGGAAAACATTCCCTAGCCCTGTGTCTTTCGCTAGTCCTGGTTACCACAGGTTTAAAGATCTGGAGAAAAGTTCCTCCCCCTTCAGATCCATGTCAAAATTAAAGGTATAGATTTTATGGTGGTGCCATCTATTGGGAGAGTTATAGAGTAAAGTTCACTTTCATGGTGCTCTGATTAAACGAAAGACGCCATTTTCTGACTTAATTTCGCATAGCTGTTGGCTAGTGAGCATGACTTGTCTATAAATTACAACTTGATTTATAATTTTTTTATTTAACTTATTTTATTTTTAAATGACTCTCTGAATTAATAAACCGACGGTAGAGTGAGCTTGGCTTGTCCAAGTATCCTAAGTAACAACAACAGTAAGACAATAATATTACCAATCATTAATTTTAAATATCTCTTCTGTATTTAAAAATTTCAAAGCTAATTGCCATTAAAGTATTTTCTTGAGTTTTTCTATATTTCATTAAAATTTTTATGAGTAAGTACTTCAGGACTTGATTATGCCAATCTGATGATATTCAGGTCGACCGTCATCATTTCCCACAGTCTATTCTTTAAAATGCCGTGTGAGTCATTTTAGAGCGATTAGCATTTAATTTAACTAACTGTTTTAATTATTTCTTACTTATAACGTAAATATATTAAAATAATATTATGTAGTGTTTAATCTCTTCTAATAAAAACAATAAGTGAATCTTGTTAATTAATGAAAGTTGAATTTAACGCAATATTTACTTACTTAACTAAAGACAAAACAAAAGGAATCTTATTAATTAATGAATATTTTTAAAATTACACTGCTGGCCATCCAAAATGCAACATCCTAAAGGGAGGATGCAAATCATGTTACGTTTGAGGCGATAAGATATGCAAATCATTAACATCAGACTCACATCACTGGCGACTGTAGTACCACTTACAAGCTGCATATAAAGGGTCAACAAATCGCTGGTTTGACGCAACAGTACTTTTTTTCCCCGTATGCCATTTAAGCATACCTCGTAGAAGATATCGCTTAAGTACACCCCGTAGAAAGCCCTTCAAACAAGTCTTTGAGCTCGACCAAGGGGAAATAGTAGTCTGTTAGCATTACGGATTATACTTCAGAGAATTTGGTGGTCCACATAAATTGCATGGTGTTGGACAAAACCATGCAATTTATGTGGAACTGTTAATTGTTGAATGCAGGAGAACAACA
This sequence comes from Latrodectus elegans, assembly GCA_030067965.1. Classification (NCBI taxonomy): domain Eukaryota; kingdom Metazoa; phylum Arthropoda; class Arachnida; order Araneae; family Theridiidae; genus Latrodectus; species Latrodectus elegans. The sequence goes on from CM057814.1 coordinate 29,479,014, forward strand.
GATTGGTGGGAAGCGTCGCACTTATATCGTTGGCAACATTGTACTCAATGATAAGTATACTATGCACTGGCAGTGTTGGATCGCTCAGCCACATCCCATCTTATAGTATTCAGTATGTTAGGCATCATAAGTATTGTCACGTATTATTCGACATTGTTTGTAGCGGAATGGAATGTCCGTAAAGTGTTCATTGTTTCTTGTATCCTTGATTAAAACCCTCAGGTATTTGCGTTGCCGATGGTGCAATGAAAGATGGAGATGGACAACGGAATGAAAGGGTATTATCTTTAGTGATGAAACTCGATTCTACTTGCAATCCAACGATGGTTGGATTTGAATCAGGTTACACCGTGGTGAGAGATTATTGAACTATTGCTTTAAGCATCACCACCTTGGTTCTGCATTCAATTTCATGGCTTAGGCGCACTAGATTGCATCCCTCTAGTATACATTCCAGTACAATAAAAGGCCAATACTACATCTCTGCAGTATTGGACTCCATGGACCTCTCATACTTTCAGCGCTTGTCATCAGCTAACAGAATAAGGCGTAATCACACATGCCACGCAATGTCCAAGTATTCTTTACTTATATGATTGAATTGCTTTCTTGTCATGTTTATTTTCTCGATCTACTACCAATTGAGAACGCATGGTTCATGCTTGCGCAATAACTAGTCAAGGGATACTTCAGCCGCTGCTACATCAGCTCAACTTTAGCAATATGTGGAAGCCACATGGACTGTTATACCCCAAAGATATATCCAAAACCTCTTTGATTCAATAACAAGGCTTTAGTAGTAAGTATAGTCAACAATGGCGGCTGTTCTAACTGCATATTTTGTTCTCATCGCACATTACAAGAAGCTATAATTTCAATCATTTAATTTTTGAATTACGTGTTATCAGACATATCTTTTTATTTCTTGGTGTGGCATTTTGGATGACGTGCAGTATTATTTTAAAGTTGAATACTTAAAATTTTAATAAAAACTTTCGCTGATATTAGTGTTTACTTTACTTCATAAAAATAGTACAGATATTTATATCAAAAGACTTTGTACTGTTTATTTATGCATTTTAAAAGCCAATGCTTAAGATTATTCTGAGCACAAGATTTATCCAGTTTAACTATTAAATCTTTATCAGGAGAAAAGTTGTTAAATGAAGATCATTTGATGAGTTCATAACAAAATTTTCAACTGTTAACTGCTTTTGGAATTTATTAACCATAAAGTGGTTTCTTCTTTCATTCTAGTTGAGATCTTGACTATGCCACTAATGAAAATTAATTATGATTACAGAATTAGTTTCGATTTTTAAAGATTCGGGAATGCATTATTATATTCTTTGATCTTTATAAAAAATAATTTAGATGAAAAATATATTAATACTATTTTGGGATTCTATGTAGGACACTTTATTACAATTCTGATTGGTTTAAAATGAAGCCAGATAACATTTCATCTACATCTAACTGTTTTGAGACGGCGTTGTAAATCAGACTTGTCGACAAATTGGTTGCGCGTATTCAAATCGCATTTTAGAGCGGCAGCAAACAATGCGAAGTTCACCATCGAATGTCTGATCACATGTGCCGCATAATTAATGATTCCAAATTCTGAATTTTTTTGGCTGTGCAGAAACGTTGCCAAGATATCGTATCGTGAGGTGTGCGATGACGTAAATACTACGATTACCAAAATAGAATTATCTGAATAATTCTTACAGGTCTCCATATGTATGACGTAATAAAAACGTGGTTGTGCCAGATACATAAGGAAATCCGCCAAAAAAATCATTAATCTCTGAATTTGTCATCATGGATTATACGGTACAAGTGCAAATGTCTGATAGTATTATTGAAGTTAATTTTGTAATGAAACGATTTCTTACATAAAAACCAAAGCATCGGTTTTAGAAGCTTTTTTTCCATTGATTCAAGCTATTAACATGTTTGTTGACAATAGAAGAGAAGGAAAAGCAAAATAAAAAAAGCCACGACATTCCACTTTATAATTAGTTTAAATCCCCAAGGACTTATATTTTAAATTAATCAAAAGCAAAGATTTAAATTTCATAAAAGTTTATTAATTAATAGAATTCTAAATGAATAATAGTACAAATATGTAAAAAAATCTCTTTTAAATCTTAAGATTAATACCTTGCTTACACCATTATTATTTTTTGTTAAAACAAATTTAATATTTTTTTATCTTTAGCAATCTTTCCAAATAAATTCCGCTACATATTTTTATAATTATTTTAATTGGGCTGTAAATTACTGGGTATTTTCATTTAAATTAACCACCCAGAAGACCAAGTGCTTATTTTTACCATTCATGCACAATGTTTCTTACGTAGAAATTAATACTAATTTCAAAACAAAACAAAAGTAGCATATGTTTTTTTTTATAATCAGTGAAAATACTTATAGAAATATTTATTTGGAAAATCAAGTTTTAAATCTGTCATCACAATATTTAGCATTTATCGTTATTTCTTCTCACCTTCATAGGATCTGAAATCTGTTAAGATTCTTCCTTCAAAACCTGTGGATTGACCCGAGAGTACAAGACTGCAAGTGGACAATCAGGAGATGAATTGGTATAATCAGAAGAATTCTCTGCAAAATAAAACTATTATTGAAATTATAAACAACATTTTTAAAACACATTTTTTTAAATTTTAACTCCTCACGGAAAAACTGAATACTCTGCGGAATTTCAATACATATCCATAGTTCACTTTAGAATAAGTTAATGTTCTTATGTACTGTTTTTTATAAAAAGAGATATTACATAAAAATATATAATTTTTAACAATTATAGTTTTCTAATCTTAGTTTCTTTATCTTACTTAAAACTTGTTTTTCTTTTTACTTAATTAGAGCAACCAGCAATCTTTGTTTTAAATTCTAGAAATGAAGAGAAGCTTTGAATGTAAGATTTTTCAATCATATGAAATTGTGTTGAATGTCTCATAACGTATATAGTTTTGTGTGTGTGTGTTTTATTAAAGAAAATATTTTTATAACTTACATTTTATAAAATTCATAATCTAGAAAGAAATTTAAGGTATGTATGAAGTTTTGATAATTGTTTTTCAAGTTGAAATGCTAAACAGATATGCGTAACGGTTATGAATTGTTTATATGTCTTCTGTTGCTATTTGTTGCATATTAAGATTAATTAGATCTCAATTCATACTATCTAGACCAATACAAACACTTATGGAATGTAATCGGAATTGAATCCATGAGTTATTGAACTGAAGGCGCAGACAATTCAGTTGTTTACTCACGTAGTTATTATTTAAAAAAAAAAAAAGAAAGAAAGAAAGAAAGAAAGAAATTATATGGCTTTTTTCATTCCGATTCGCTTATGTAAGGAGCGAAATGGCGTCATAATTATCTTATTATTTTAAATGTTAAATTGCGAGTGAAAATTAGTTTCCATGATTACAGACAAAAGAAAAGAACATAATTTTGAATATTTTCTATAAGATTTTTGTAATGTTATGAAATTATTCTATGCAAGTTTATTCACTTGATTTTTTTTTTCCCGTAAATGACTCTGCTCAAATTTTTTATTCATTCTGTTTCATTTGAAAAGACATTTAAAAAGCAATAAATGGAAAAACTATATAAGTAGACTTAAGTAATACACATTTTTATGGCTTAAGATTTTTAATCATTACTATACAGCAAAAAGTCCAATCTCGATATTCAGCGAATTTTATTTGAATCACTATAAAAATTTTAAAACGATAATTTATTTCTGTACTTCAACAAGCATACGTCAAACAGCTTCCATGAACAAAATATCTGATGTCGAATAATGAATCTCATTATATCATTTTATGCTATCTTAAAAACTTACAATCTAAGAATAATGAATGGATGAATTTGACTACAAAATATACGTTTGCAAGAAAAAAATTCGTTTAAGAAAAATTCTGAAATTTCTGGTTTAGGCAAGACACTTAAGACCAAACAGCACAGTGAAAACGTAATGGGGAGAAGTTTTATGCATATTAATTAATATTATCTATGATTCACATTAGAAATTCTAGAAAAATGTTCAAACTAATAATATATTCAAGTATTATTATTAATAACTTAACAGATGATTAAAGAGAACAAAAATTCGAAATTCGCAGATATGTAACGATTCCTGGATAAGGTCAAAATAGAATAAATTTCCATTCATCTTGAAAAAGTTATTGAGAAAACTAGAATGGATATTTAAACGAAATTTAAAGGAAAAATAAGAAAATAAATTTTAAGTGCTGCAGATGTCTTTTGAATTTCGTGGATCACACATTCCCTTATCTGTTATTTAAAATTTTAGATTCAAACAAATAAATTTTCATTGTTCTTGTAAAAATTATTCAAAGCATTGTTTTAAACACTTTGTTTCGTTGCCAATACAATCGAATAATTTTGTTGGCTTGAATTCTTGTAGTGTATCACATGAGGCAACCTTACTTTGGGGCGCATAATAATTTCTTTGCTTGCCACAATAATTGATGGAAAGCTCTACCATCTACCATAAACTTTCTATTGTAAAAAATTGCAAATTATTACACTTAGTGCGAAGATTTTGCTTGGGCTTGATGTTTGCAATTCAATGGTGACATTTAACAGTTCATGGGCCCATCTCTACAGTGGATCTTTTTAATAATTTATAATACGTTTTAAAGAACAAATATTCCATTCGAATTGCGGTCTTTAAAAGAGCAAGAATTGATGGTAGAAACCCAACCAAAGTAGCCAATAGGAGTCGTTCGTTTAAATGATCTTAAGATCAGGTAAACAAAAACTATGATGATAAATATGAAAAATTTTAGCAATCAAAAACTTTTTTTTAGTAAGGAATTAAGTGGTATTAAAATAATCAAAAATCACTGCAATGAGAGATCATCACTATTTAATCAGTAAAGTGTATGTTCATTAGAAAAAGAAAAGTTAAATAGTATTACATACTTATAGCGTAATGAAAAAAGCATTAGAAAAAATTAATGTAGATCAGTCTTCCAGAAAAAAGGAATTGCTGTCGCTGTTTCAGAAGAAAAGCCATGAAATCTCGGGAAAAAAAAAATTCATATTATTTCATTGTGCAAATAAATAGAATATAATTATTTGGACAAAGTTAACAAACCATTTAGAACACGAATAGCTCATCTAAGTTTTCCAAAGACATTTATTCGGTTTTATAAGCTATAAATAAAGTACTAAAAAAAACTTTATTTAATCACCTGATATGAAAAAAAATCTCTGGACTGAAAAACGTGGTTTATTAAACGTTTTTCAGTCCAGTAATATAAATATATAAAGTATATATCCATATAAATATCATATGCTTTGTGAATTTTAACCTTGATTTGAAAGAAGAGCTACATCGGATCTGCTGAATAATTGACAAGAATTAACTAAAATAATTTTTCTTATGTTATCTGTCTTAACAGATTAGAGAGAAAGAATATTTAACAAATGAAACACTATTTACCAGATCTTAACAAACTAACGATTAAACACTTTTTTCATATTAGTTGAGTTTCAATTTCGTTTGAAGATATTGTGACAATTTATTATTAAAAAAGCTCGTAAATTTCTTCGGATCAAAAGTTTTATGTGTTTTTATACTATAAATTTGGAAAAAAATCTCGAAATTATTTCTTGAACATTTTTATCTTATATACCAAGTAGATTATATTGAAATTAGTTTTCAACTCATTTCATTGATATATAATTTTATATGTCATTTTCTGCAAAAAATATATTACTAATTAAAATATTTACTATAAAAATCAAATAATTACAATCAAAGATAGCAAAATTTAAACAGAAATATAATAGAAATTGAGGCAGAGCCTGGTTAAGGCTAGCCTGGTAGGGCTGCCATTGGATTTGGGGGCCCCTTTGATGTGGATCAAAGGGACCCCCAAATCCAATGGGAGGTTCATTTTACGTTGTCAATCAAATAGAATATCGTTTGCCATATCGAATAGAAAGTTTGTTGCGAAGCAGATGGGGTCCCAAAGAAGTGTTTGCTCCAGTTCCCAATTAGACTAAGTCAGGCTTTGGAAAAAGAAGCCGGATTTATTTGGTGTTGAACTGATTGGTTGGTTAAAGTTTATTAGTTTGGTTTCTTTGTAACTTTTTGTTCAATTTTTGCGAATAGACTAGTTTAACTGGGATTTAAAATTTAAAACGTATTCCTAACCAGTTTCCCTGGGCGAAAATAAAACCTATATTTAGCTCCCAGCTCGGTTTAATTATTCTCTGTATGTAATTTCTAGTTTAGGAAGATTTGGAATAAAAAAAAAATTTTAAATGTACCAAAACATTGCTTCTGAAATATTTTTATTGATTTATTTCAAAAATTTATATAAATACACCACACTGATTTTCATAAAATCCTATAATCGTACACCCGATATTCTCAATCACAATTATTTTATTTTCGAAATCTGTTTCTTATTTTTAAGGAGAGAAGAAATTTATTTATTATTTTTTTTTTCATTATTTTATAAAAAACATGGAGATAAATAATATTAATTATTTGGGACTAGCCTGAGGATTGCCAAATCAAGATTATACTCGGATTTCATAATTTTAAAAAAAGATTGAGAATTAATGCTTATAACTATAATTAGTATCAAATTATTTAATATATTTCTTATTCTTTCCTACAAATGTTGATGCTTATATTTGAACTTATTTTCATCATTGATTAGAACAATGAGGAAAATAAGTTTAAATTTTCCTCATTGTTCTAGTCACATTTCTGACAAATTCATAATTTTGAAGTATTTATCTTAAAAGAACATTAATAGCAAATCGAATTCTGTGCACAAGTTTAAAAAAAATACCAAGAATTTTCTATTTCCGTAAATTAGCTGAAATTTTTTATACAATGGATTATTATGTTAATAGCCTTAAATAAGCGAATGGAGAGTTCAAAATTATTTTCATTAACAACTGCTTAAAATATCTTAATTGACTGCTTAAATTATATTTTATATATACTCGATCAAATTCCGATTCTATAATTAAATGCGAAATACATTATAAGTTTAATTTTAAATAACTCGCACACAATTATAATAATTGCATACATTACAAACTATCATAACAAAATTATTGAAATCACTTTGATTATATAGTAAAAAACCCCATTCAGAAAGAATAAAGTTTAAAAAAAAAACCGGAATCATTTCGCAAAATAATGATACATTGGAAAAAAATGGCAAATTTTATTCTCAAACGTCCATTTTTTTCATGTTATCTCGAAATGTTTGGAAAAATAATTTCATGATAAACGTATTTATATAAATAGAAACATTAAAAAAAATTAATAAAAATTTTGAACTTCTGAACATCTCTCTTTCTATTAGTATTATCGTATAATATAATATAATATAATATTTTTTTATATGTATATATATAAGCTTTAAATGATATCTCTAATATAGTGTTTCATATTTTTCATCTTTGGAAATTGTAAATTTACATACTGTAACGTGTGAAATCCTTTATTATTATCATATTTATTAAAAGCAAACATACAATATAATTCATAACATAGTCATAAAGGCAAACAAATTACTCTATATATTAAAATTTATATAATAAATTGTAATTGGATTATTTTATGGAAATTGGAAAGGGAAGCATAAAGATTTTTCGCATCCATTGAATTTTAAATATTTTTAGCAGCTGGTCATTGATATTATACTTCAGCAGCGGAAAAGATTAAAATTATTAATAAATATTTCGTATTAGTAAATAGTTTTAAAATGATAAATATTATAAGTAAAGTATTGAAAATTACTCTGAAAGTAAAAAATCAAACTTAAAAAAAAAGGCATAAATTGTTAACACAAATATCTTCTTGCTACTAACTTAGACAAATAAGAATAAATATTAACGCAACAACCATCCTTTTTTTATTGAATAGAGAATGGGACACACCGAGCAACTTTTCCCGCCAGATTTACACACAAATAAAGAAATGAAACACTCCCATTTCCAACTGTCAAACAATGGCTGGTTTCGAATCTAGAAAATTCTGTCTCAATGAATCCAATACGTGAGGCGATGGCTTATAATTATGAAAAAAAGAAAGACTAGACGAAAAGACAACGATCAGTGTATATTCAAAAAGTTTTATCGGAGGCTTGAAGTGCTATGCTCCCCGTGAAAGAATCACAATGCGTACAAAGTAACAAATAATCACCCAATGTTATAAAATTATCAAACATGGATTTAATTTTGTGACTCTATATCAAATGCGAAATCGAAATAATCTAATGATAAACGTCTAGCTTTCAATAATATTGTAAATTGTGAATGTCACTTAAGCAAAGAATCCTAAAATTCTGACTATGAACTTTAATTTACATAAATAGAGAATATAATGGAAAAAATTATAAATAATTAGAAAATTTTTTAAACTGTTAAAAAATATTGTGTAATTGTACACAGATAAAATTTTATCAAAGTAAAATAAATATTTCTATAAATGTCTTACGTGCTAAAATTATTAAAATGTTATCAAAACATTGCTAGTAATTAAGTTAAAGAAAAATATGCTACAGTAAATCTAGAATCATCAGAATTCAGTCTTTATAAATTATTTTGGATCTGATTTGTATACTTTGTATTATTTTGTCCTCCATAAAAATAGATAAAATAATATAACTCTGATCACACAATCGCAAAAATACTTCATGATTTTAACATAATAAATAATAAAACTTTTTTTTAGAAAATAGTTATTAGTTTTGAATGAAGCGATTTCACATGAAATATATAATAAAACTTTTTATATATTTCATGTGAAATCGCTTCATTCAAAACTAATAACTATTTTCTAAGAAACTATTCTCACAAAAGATGGTCTCAGTCTTAATCTATTACTTTTAGTTTTACATTATGATTTTGATAAAATAAAACAAATTTTTGAGGTTATTTTTATTTTTAAAAACTTTTATATAATCAAGAAGCAGTTACTTACCAATTCATATGCTAGTCAGGAAAACGCAATTTTTAAGAACTGATGCTCAGTACCAAGACGTCAAGAACTATTGAAATAAATAAGCAATTTCAGAATCGGAAACACCTGGTGGGGAAGAATCTGTGGCCAATGGTCTGCTCCATGCACACAGCCAATAGCAAAATAGACAAAGCTTAACAGGAGAGAGCAGCTTTTGAAAAACATTTGGGGCTCTTTAACACACTGCCCTTTGAACATGTCTTCTAGGGGTGCAGAGGGTGGTTGAAACCCCACCCCCCATTGAGAGTTGTTTTTCTTCGTTTTGAGGTTCAACCACCTTAGCTAGACGTACCAACCCCAACTGTCAGGGACTGTCTGGCTGACGGGGCGTAGAAAATAACCCCCCTGTCTGGATAAAAAGGGTAGAGATAAACTGAAGTAAATTACATGGAAATTTACAAGAATAATCTGTTCATTTTTAAATAGCAATGCATAGATCATACATTTATTTCTATTTAATTAAATAGGTGAATTAAAAGGAAATAGAAAAACGAAAGAAAAAAGGATTTCATTTCAAATATTTGACCTATTTATGTTGTCTTATTTGTCCTTGAAAAAAACTGCCTGCGTTTCTGAGTTTGGGGGTAGTTCTTCTTCAAGGTCATCGGTAATCTTTAGTTACTAGGGGCTGGCTTGACCCACAGGTGTTTGAAGGAGAAAAAAAGGAATTTCTCACTTTTTTTTTTCCCCGGTAATATAAGAAATGAATTCTGAGTGTGTGTGTGTGTGTGTGTGTGCTCTATATTTAAAAACTTTCATATCAGTATTTACTTTAGTAAGAATTTAGCCCTACCAAGTATTCTGGGGTGAGAAATGTCGCTTGTTAGAGTGAAAAACTGATTCAACATTTATCACCTCTCAAATTTTTCTTAATTTATTATCAATTGTATTATTGATCAAGCCTGAGATGAGAAATCATTTGGCAATACTATGTTAATAGCCTAACAATTAAAGGTCATATCAAGTATCTGAACATGGTCTAAGATATTTTTACCTTCTATTATTCAACAGTGGTGGAATCGAAACCGGAATTTTCCATTCACGGAAACAGGAAAATCATTCATGGTATATGAATTCTTAACGCAAATTATAAATTCAGTAAAAATATATTGTTCATTCACTAATATTATATAATATTTTGATATTTCTCCTCCACTGAGTAAGAATGCATGGGTTTTATCCCAATTATTTATTTTCTGAATTTTTTCCCATAAGATGGTTAATAAGATTTTTATTTTTTAAGTTTTTATATGTTACATTATAGATTTATTTTTATCTATGTAATAAATTATTGATGTTTCATACTTCAATGTTATTCTGTTAATATTTCATACTTTATGATTTTGAGGTTTTTTCAAATAATGTTTCGAATTATACAATTGCCAAGCATTATAAACATACTTACATTTATTTCTCTACGCCAAAATTACAGAATGGCTTTTTAGCACAATAGTCTATGGAATACATTCAAACCTCACTCAAAAATATGTTTATTACACAGAATGGTTTTAACAATTTTTGGTCATTTAAAATTTTTCTAGGAGTCCCTATTTTTTACTTAATCAAATAAATTTAAATTGAAATTTTATTTTAATTAATAGCTTAATGCTATTAATTAAGCAAAGTAAAAATTTGGGAAACATATATAAATACACAATCTGATCTTTCCTTGAAACAAGAATATATTATCAAATAAATAATTCCCAATTTTTTTTTCACTTGTGATCTCTATCCTATAATCTCCATTTCTTTTATAAGATTTGAATTTTTCTTTAGAGCAATTTGTTTTAAAAGACTTAATTGTTCTCCGACAAAGTAAAAATAAAAATTATTAAGTTAGAAATTAGAGTTTGCAATTAAAACACAATAAGCACTTTCTCACTGATTTCAAATTATTTTAATTTTACTAAAAAATGAAATGAATAAGTCTGAAATTTAATCGATTAAAAATATTTATAGGAAAATAACAAAACATTAATAAATATTTCATTATGTCTTAATATTTTTTTATTAATATATTTTCATGGAAGAGTTATTAGATACGGAAAATTCTCAAATACAGGCACCAGCATATGCGCTGCAGATCTATAATTTTTTACTACTTCAATCTTCGAAATTAATATTCTGTAAAAATAGGATTTGAATCACTCGATTGATTAAGTATTTTTATCGCATTAAAACTGAGAAATTGGCATTGGTGAATATTAAATGTCTTTCTTTATATGAGGTACATTAAAAGACGAATTCAGTGACATTATTCTCTAATTGGGAATCAAGGTTACGAATAAAGAATGACAATTGAAATGACACTTTACTCTCAAAACTTGTTATGACATAAACGGAGAAGTAAACATACAAATTATACAAAGTGTACAAAATATTTAACGTTGGTAGACCTTATCAACATCATGATATTTGGTTGGATTCGAATGGAATACAATAATTTCAGATTATGAGAGAAATTCTTTTGTCATCTAGGTTTAACAAAGCATTTTTGGATAATTTACACTTCAAAATCTTCATATGATTGTATAGTCATTACATATTTTAATTTTTTAAGTACCTAATTCAGGCGATTTATGATTCTTATATACAAATCCGGACATTTAATCAAAATTTGCTTATCTTTAATAATTTAATTATGATTATCTAGCTGGTAAAAGTGATGTGTAATCATGTGTTGAAAATGGCTGATTTGATTTTAATTGATCATTCTACTGATTTCTTTGTATACCTTAGTTTCTAATGTAGTAATTGTAATGGTGAATGATGTGATGTGATGCGTGGAAATTTATAGAAAAAAATTAAAGCTTTGACTTCGACACCCCACTTTACATGGTTGTGAAATCATTAAGACTGTCTTTGATGCTTTCTAGAACACTGTTTATTTCTTAACGGTAATGGATTAATCTCCAGTTAAGTTTTCTACAAGTAGTTAAATACTTATGTAAATCCTAGTTATAACGCTGTCATCTCTAAATATATATGGACGTTTGATGATCTCTTTTACCTAAATAAAGTGTGATATGCTAACAATTCAATTTTTTTTACACGTTTACCATCAAATTTCAAGACCAACTTTGAATAATCAAAAAATTTTGCTATTAAAAAACATTGCTTCAACAATTGAGTTAATAAAATTTATCTGTTTTAGCTATCTTTAATGTTTGTTCGATATCTTTGTTTATAATTTTTCAATACATTAGTTGTAATTGTTACTTATGACAGTTGCACAAGCCAAGCTTGCTATGCGAATTTAAGTCAGACGGGTGTATCTTTCGTTTAACCAGAAGCTAAAAGTATAACTTTGCTCTAAACTCTTCTGATGGTGGCACCACCAGAGCATTTACTTTTTTAAAAATTTTGACATTGATCTGGAGGAGGATACATTAGTTCAAAACTGCAATTAAATTTCTCAGGGTTAAATGTGAGACGGACATTGAATCAGTCTGAAAAAAAAATTGAGTTATATACTTGTATATATTTGATTTTAGTTATAAATATTTTGCTTTAGCTTTTTGATTTGAACGTTTAGGAAAATGTAATAATATGGATTTCATATATAAGATCTCTTCACCGAAGACCTCAACGTTCAATATCAGTAGACTGCCTTATTTTCGTCCTTGGATATAACTGTTATTATTTATTTATTTTTTTTTGTCACTAATTCAGCTAGGTCATTATAGTAACACATCGATTATGATAGTGAAATGTAACTTTCACCTGATACAATTCTCTGAAATATTGTTTATCAAAATGAGTGTTTAATGGCTCTGCGCGGTTGAGTACAATACTTCGTAAATTCAACTTCTATTTTGGGTTGGGATGTTTTCAGTTTTTCGACATCTCCTTATAATTATTAGACCCGTCCGAATAAGATTTTACGTGCAAAAAATCAATGTAGTACAATAAACTGAACATTGCAAGTGTTTGACTCGTTCGAAATTATTCCTATGAAAATTATTAGAAGATCAAAGTCATGCGTAAGGGCAACTATCAACAAACTCGCTTTTTTATTATTTATTATATTTTTTATTAGGTAATTGTAATAATACATATTTCTATGCCAATTATTTTCCCTCAATCATACTAACGTGAATGACATGAAAAAATAATAACATGAAAATTATTAGTTTTTTTTAACACTTAAATGAATGTTGTTAGCACATAAATACTGATGTTTATTTTAGTTTTTCTTTCTCGATTGTAAAGTATACATATGTCGATACAATCTATCATTACTGTCTCTTAGGTGTGACATCTATATATTCATATTTTTATCGATTTTTATAAACACACACATCTTAGTACACTTAAGAAAATAGAAAATATGATACAGAATTTTGCAAATCTGATATAAGAATTTCGACTCCTGAAGAGCCAATAAATTTGCATTTTTAATTGCATTTCCTCTCTTAAATCTGTTGTCTTGAATTCCGATATATTTAAGAGTACTTGCACAGCATTTTTGTTTTATAATTTTACAAAAATAATCTATTATACAGTGTGTGTGTGCCTTAAATCTTTGTAAATTTATTAAATTTTATATTCTATTATCTCGTTGTCGCGTTTTTTTTCAGAAGTACTCATGAGTGTAAACAACAACAAAAAAAATTGTTTTTCTCCTGGTATTGTGTGTAATCAGAAAGTGTATTCATTAACACTCAACCAAATAAATCAGTGAAAAATTTATAGTAACGGAAAACAATTGGTGGTTGAAACATAAAATGTAGAAAAGTTATTGAAATATTTTGCTTATTGCAACGAAAGCTATTAATTATTTTATAGTTTGAAGTGTGTACATGAGTATTGTTTAATAAATTTCGAGAATTCAATAGCAACTTATTTTCATAAATGTTTAAACAAAAAAAAAAAAAAAAAAAAATGCTGAGAAATTTTTTTATCTTGTATTTAATAATTTTATTAAAATACCCGGGAATGAATGCATGCAACAGAGTTACCTCGCAACTTAGCGCTTCATGTTTTGCAGCTTCATTCATTGCTTCTCGCGGATTTTTCGAAGATATTCAAAAATTCTTAGATTGTATTTTATAATTTGTAGTTATTCTTTTGCGAATCTTTCTTAATTTTTCATTATAATTCGTGTTCCGATTCTCCTGGAATTTTCGTTAGAATTCGTAGTTCGTACTTTTTCAAAGTTCTCATATTTCTCTTATTCGTATTCGTTTCCGAAATTACTGTTCTAATGTTTCATTTTTAAAAAAAAATCTTATCTCAAAAATATATATTTACGCTTTTTATTTATCAGGTTTGAACTTAATACTTAGACATGTAAAGTTCTTCAAGAACGAATTTATTACATCACAATTACATCTCCGCGCTGCATTAAGTGAAAATTTATCTTGGTAACATTTCGTCGTCTTCAAAAAAAAATTACAGAATTTGAGACCCTGGATTATAAGGTATCTGTGCCGCCTCATTTAGTATCTTCTCTTGTTGTATCTCGATAGTTTTGCCCACGATGTTGACTGTTTCGCATATTGCATTTTAGTGTTGTATAGAAGGTGGCTTGTTTCTCTTTTAAATTTGATTCTCTTTTAAATTTTGCGCTGCAAGCCGTTGAATGATCAGTTTGAATGAAATGAAGTTCTAATTCTAAATATAACTAAATTAGCTAAATTTAACCATTGTTCCAAATCTTGTTAAATTTAGATTTGGCACCCATTCACTTTTTTTATTTTCATTTACCAATGCATTTGAGGGGTGGTGGGTGCATCAATTAATTCCACCAGTTCTTCATCTAAAGTTTCTTTCCCGAGTACTAGTTCTCTTACATCCTGATAACTTACTGCAAATTCTTCATCGCTTAAACTTGAAGCAATGTTTACTATTTCTGTAACTGGGAGTGAAATTGTAGAATCAATCTGTATTGCTTGAACCATTTGAGGTAAAAGAGGTTTCCAACATGTATTAAACGTTGATCGTTTAATTTCCGCGCAAGCCGATGAAAAGGTTCTCATACAATTTTTTTTATTTTATTATTTGTTTACAGTTTTTTTTTCAACAATTATAATGTGTAAT
Organism: Latrodectus elegans; assembly: GCA_030067965.1. NCBI lineage: Eukaryota > Metazoa > Arthropoda > Arachnida > Araneae > Theridiidae > Latrodectus > Latrodectus elegans. Next base: position 29,494,117 of record CM057814.1, read on the forward strand.
GTTGTTCCATTATAAACCACAAATTAAGCAGGAAAAAGTTAAGTGAAAGGATGGTGCAGACAAACTTTTAAAAAGAATTAGTCATCAACGAAACATACTGTGAAAGAGTTCTGAGACGACTGAAACCGTTACCGTAAAGATGCTAAGAGATAAACGTGAATGTTTATATAATGTTTATATAAACTAATCCAGTTAAAATCATTTATTGGGTGCACGGAAAGCACTGATGGAATGTTGTTGAATGGAAACTGCACTGTAAGAGTACCGCGTTATAGGAGGGTTGGCTGTACTCAAGAATTTGAAAACATAAATCCTATTCTGAGTGGTATTAAGAATACTTAGAGGTTTTGGTGGAAGTAAGAGAGCACGCGTCATTTCGTCATATATAATAATTCATTATTATATAATAATTCATATAATATTCATATATAATAATTATATAATAATTCATTATTATACTTATATATATATATATATATATATATATATATATATATATATATATATATATATATATATATATATATATATATATATATATATATATAAGTATAATAATGAATTATTATATAATAGTTCATTTTATAATGAAGAAACTATACATATTATGTGGTCAAAAAACGACAAATTATTCGAATAAAATATTTTAAATAAATTTCATGCAAAACTATTATTTACATGTAAATATATATGATAACGAAAATCAAAATTTCTTCTGAGTTTCTGGATTATATAATGTTTAGTTATTTTTTTTAAATCAGGTAAAACAGGTGTATAAAATAATCGAAAGTGCAAGATAAAAATGAAATTTTTGTATACTTAAACATATTTTTTTCTATATGCCATTTTATCGATATTACTAATTTACATACAATAAAAAAACTGTAAAAAAATTTTTAATGAAAAAAATAAATTTTTTGGCGTAAACAACCAATAGCTTTAAGATTCAAAAAAGATAGTTTACAATTATTAATTTGAATTCTGTTAATTAACGAAATTTTTAAAAACTTAAATCGTTCTTGTCGATTTAATTAATCATAAAGTGTATGTTTTTTTTTTTTTTTTTGTCAAGTCTTTCTCATTTTGCTTTTTCTATTTTTTATATGTTAATGGCGTGAGTCAATGGAAAACGGCTTCTCAAATCGATGTTATGCTTCTTATATAAGAAAGCGTTTTACTAATAAAATGAACTTTACAAAATTCCCAGACATTCGATGGTGAACTTCATCTTGTTTGCTGTCGCTCGAAGAAAGCGATTTGAAGGGAGGCAACAAATTCATCGACAAGTTGGATTTATAAATTACGGAGTTGGATTACGACGAAGAATAAATAGTAGTTACTCATACAGATTTCAATAAATGCTTTCTAAGACCTTAATCCCCAATAAAAAATGTTTACATCATTTTTAGATTACTGTCTCATTATATTTAGACTTAATTTGACTCAGCAATATAAACATGAATTATCAATAGATACTGCATTAATTAATTCTAATTTTTTTAAAAAATTTATTGTTGAAATTATTTTATTAAATATTTAAGCAACCTCTGCACCATTCTATATGTAGCAAAATTATGGTTTTCAGTTATATATATTAAACACAAGAATCGGTGTTTTCAAGAATATTAAATAAAGTATATTTAAATTTTTCAATGTATTTCATCAAAATTAATTTTAAATATACTTAAATGCAAAAAAATAAGATTTTGAATTTCAATTTATCTCCTTTTCATAAAAAAATCCATGTTTAGTATTAATACGAACTATAATATATTATATATAACCCATCTCTCACAGATTTTTCAAATGTTTTGTAAAACATATGATTTATTTTTAAAATATATCATTTTTTATATCTGTCAAAATAATTTGTATCTTTTGAATCCCACTGATATCTTCAATCTACATAATTTTATAAAATTAAAAAACTCTTTAAAATTTTATAAAAAAGTTAATTTTTATAAATTAAATAAATTAAATTTTTTTTATCATCATTAATGAATAATTTTATTAAATTTAATAAAAAGACAATATTTAGTATTAAAAAATTATTTTAATGACTTTGTATATCAGGAATTAATTTTCATCATAAAAAAATAATAAAAGTTATTTGAACTGTTTTAAACATTAAGAGCTCTGAAATCTATTTAAATCTGTCAAATCTATTTAATTAAAGATTTCTCATGAATAATTTGCTACACAAGTTGAAACACACTGTTAATAAAAATTTTATAAAAAAATAGTGCCAGCTCGTACACCCTCTGCGCCACTTGTCCAGATTTGAAAGTTATTTAGTGGTTGGCAGTATTTTGAAAGTTCAACTAAGATTAGTGTGGGAACGAAAAAAATTCAAAGTTAAACCGAAACTAATTTAATATCAATGTACACAATCTTGTTTAAGTTTCAAATAAACACTCAATCTACTATAGTTTTTGTCGTGGCTTTACCTATCAATGTACTTAATTTAAGTATTTTGTGATAAATCACTTATCCTTTGAATATTGGTAATTAGAATATCTTTTGTTTTACTCACGAAATATTTAATAAATTATCCAATAAAAATTATTTGTGAATTTAATATTGGATAATTTTTCATCAGTTTTTGATGCTTTCTTTCACTTTCACATTTTCAATTCTTTTTATTCAATTTTATGTATAACCTGCCAATTGTATTATGGTTAATTGATTTTAACTCATCCTTTGCATTTATATCTGTATTGTGTTTAATGTGTATTTTAACTGAATTTCACCTTTTGTGAAAAGTATTAGTTCAGCCAAGTAAAAGATTTAGAGATTTAGCCTGTAAAAATCATTTGTATATTTAATTTCTAATAATTTTTTGTCAGTTTTTGATGCTTTCCTTAATTTTTCACATTTATCAATTCTTCATAATCAATTTTATGTGAAATATTGCATTTGTATTCTGGTTAATTGATTTTAACTCATCCTATGCATTTATAACTGTACTATGTGCTTTATACGCACTTTATCAGAATTTCTGTTTGTGTGAAAATATTACTTAGGCCAAGTAAAAGATTTTAAAAAAAGCTAACACATGTGCTCTTTGCCAAATGCTTGAGTGACTTTGTTTCCAAAATTGTTTAATATCTACATTTTTTATTAGAACTTTTTAAATGACAGTATCTTACAATAAATAATTTACTTTTTTTTTAAATTTATAACATATTATTTTTAAGTTGATCTAATTTTTAAAAGTTTCTCTATTAATAAAGTACATTCTCAATCTTTCAATTTCAGTCATCAAAATATTATCAGCATAGCCTAACTAAAGTTTAATATAATGTGTTTTTTTATACTATCCATAGTGCCAAGAAGGCAATTAAATGGTTGAGATTTTGAACTTTATATCAACGGTTTATGGGCTTAAATCTTGCTACAAGCATGAATATCTGTAATAGTTTATGGTCTATTTTAAATTATTGATGTTATTTGATTTAGTGATTGTGTATGAAAAGTAATAAAGAAATGAAATTGCAGTATGTAAAACAGCTATTTTGAGTCCTTTGACAGAAGAGTTCATAGTACACATTTAATTACAAACATTATGATATTTCACATTCAGACATACAGTTAGCTCTTTTAAGCACCTTTCTTTAAACTTTTTGTATATAATTCTTTAGATAGAACCCACTTAGATAATAAATCAAACACATTGAATTTTCTGTATTCAAGAAATGCATCCCCAAACAGTTTTGATAGTCCACATAGCTTCTTTTTATCTTATTTTTTTTTCTATTCACTTAATATAACTATTTTTCTATTCACTTAATATTAAACATTTAAGTGGCCAAAAATATACAAAAGTGAAATTTTATCCATATCACCCAAGTTATCTGATATTTATATTAACTATTTCAGAAAAATTTCATGAATTTTTTTTTTCTTATTAAAACCTACTTATAAATTATATTTTGAACTGCTTTCTCAGATTTTTTGATATTTTATTAAAACATATCATAGTATAATATTTGATAGATTTTAAAATTCCTTAATAAATTAAATTCATTTCAAATTTGATTTACAAATAACTATATGTAGCTTATTTTTTATATTGAAATTTAGATCACATTTAATACGATAGTTAATACATAAATTATAAATGAGAACATTTGTTTAAATAATCCATGAGCTGTTAGGCATATGTCTTTCATATGAAAAAAAAAATAAGAGCAAGCCAGTGAACATAATTGTCGCATCTTACTTCCTATATGTGTCTGATTGTTAGGTTTTAATACTGTACTGTCTGTCTGATTTACAATGGTTTTTAGTATCTCTAGGTTTTCCTAATACCACATATTTTAAACTATCTGTAGTTTACTTAGTTATAATACTGTGTTGCAATATGAATAAATGGAATTAGCTGACCTTTTAAATGGTAAAGAATATATATATATGTGCACTATATTTTATGAAAAAGTTGCCACTTTTAGCTCTGATTTTGGTAATAATTAAGAGATCGTTTGAATTTAAAAAATATCCATGTCTAAATTTTCAATTTTTACAACTGTGGTACAAAATTGTCAGAATCTAATTTCATTTAGCATTAAACATGAATAATGAAAAAATATTTCACCATTATTTGTTGTAAATTTCTCATAAATTATGAGATTTTATTTTACCGACACAGCACTGTATATAATAGCGTAATTTAAAATAATTCTGTTTTTTTCATCTTTTACTATTTTCTCCTAGATTTCTAATACCTTAGAAGCTGCCATAATCTATATGTAACCATAACTGATACTTGTATTCTAATTAATAGCTGTAAATTTAGAACAATTGAAGTCTGTTCACAAATCTTTTAAGACAAAGATTTTTTGTCATGTGTTAATTTTTGTTTCAAAATATCCTTATGATACAATAAAATATTTAAATATTGTAGATTATTTTAATTATTGCCAAATGTTGCTTTTATTTAAAATTGGTTTTATTAGCATACTTAAAGTTTGATAATCCAATATTTTTTAACTATCCACCTTAAAGCTAAATATTTTAGAACATTACAAATATTCCAGATTTGTTGTAAGAAAAACAAAATTACTGACAGGTAATAAGGTTATGTTCTTAATATTTTAATGCACTTTTGCTGGGTCAGATATGGGTAAAAATTAATTATACATGCTAGTGTCTCCCACAAGCAATCTTGTATCTTGCATTATTTTGTTTCTAATGCCCGTCTGAAATTCATCTTGCAAAAACAAATAGACTAGAATATAATTAAATTTATTTACCATTCGTATCACTGATGGACAGCATTTATTTATATTTTATTTATTTTTTGGAAATTTAAAAAATAATTTTCTTTGTACAGATATATTCTTTCTTGGTATGCTGTGATATTTGATAATATGAATTGTTACCTCACAACTTAGTGTAGTTTTGGTAATATTATCCCAGCAATTTTGAATTCTTATTGCAAATTTGAATAAAATTATTTAATCAAAAGTGAAGGAAGTGGATCATGTAACAAATCCAAATGGCTATTTTAGATCTGATGTTTAAGTTATAAAAATATGTGTATATTTTCATATTAAGGTGTGTATATATATATATATATATATATATATATATATATATATATATGTATGCATGTTGTGTATATTTTCATTTACACACATATTCATAATGCTGGAAACAGGCTCTAAAAGCACAGACACTAAACAGATGCGATTTATTTATAAAGCCCATATATTAAACAAATGAGAGAAAAAAATTTTGTATCTGAGATACCAAGCTTGCACAAGAAACAATAATAGCTCCCTGGAGCATTTATCCTACATATCACCTGTACAACAATTAAACAGTATGTTGTTGATATGATGGTTAATCCATGGTATGTCTCCTATATGAGGAAATGTAGTCTGTACAGTTTTTAGGCATGGTGAGGATTTCATTATTGAGCTGCACTTTGGTTAGAGAACTTGATTCAGCATGCTATGCTCTTTGAAGGTCTGGTTCAAGTTTATCAGATGGTTGATGTTCTATGATTCATTGACCAAACATGTCCCACACATGCTCTATCAGATTCAAGTCTGGTGAGAATGCTGGCCATTCCATACCGGTGATATTCTCCAATAGAAGACAGTTATTGGCAATATTCAAATGGTGAGGATAAGCATTGTCATCCAGAATCACGAATTCAATTTTTGCCGCACCCTTAAACAAGCAGATATGTTATGTTATTCTAAAATAATGTCTCGATAAATTTGTCTTGTTTTGTTTCTGATTTAAGCATGTAGATCTGCTCTAGAGCATAGTATAATACCTTCCAAATGAACACTCTTGCACCACCATAATGCTAGGGTTCATTGATGTTGTCTTGGTGGTACTGGGTTCTGTCCTTCTCCACATAAATATGTGATATGGATTGGATTTTAAGTTAAACCTTAACTTGTTGGGTGTCCACATTGCATGTTCTTTACTCCAATGTAAATGCTGGCAGTAGTGAGTTGTTGTGAGCAGAACACATCTTACAGGCCTGCAAATATACATACCTTTCTGTTCCAAATATCTGTACTCACACACACAGTTTGCCTTGAAACGGTTTTACACATGGCTGATGATACCTGATGCAACTTGTCCATTACTGTACTTCTGTATCTTTTGGTGGTTATTGGCAAATACTATACATGATTTAGTATTGTTACTCAGGGGCTACCTGTACTGTAATGTTTACTGACATTTTCATATTTTGGAATTTTTTCCACAGTCTAGAGATGACATTTTAGGCAATTCTGAGTTTCTTGGTTACTGCTATCTGTGTATACCAAATTACAGGTGGTCAATAATTCTACTATGTAGAACAGCATCCACATATGTTCTCTGTGTTAAACCTATGCTGTCCTGCTACCAAGTGCAATGGGGACTGGTTGTAAACAGGTTTCTTTTTTTGCTACATGTTATTATATACCCTCTCTCGTGCTCTTGTCATTTTGACATTTGCTTGGCATCATCAAGTGCTTTCCTGTAATTTTCATATAATGCTTGACCATGTGTATAGCATATCTACTGGTGACATTTTCATTTTCACATTTGATTTCCATGCACTTCAGGATTATTGTTAATTTATTGGATATGTATTTATAATAACTTAAATTTACAAATAAAAACAAGCATATTATTGACAACATCTGATCATTCAGTAAGTGACACTACACACATCACTGTAAAAACTATTTATTTTATAATAATAAAACTAAATTGTATAATATTTTATACATTATGTACTTATTATTAAATTCATTACATGTTCTATTTGATTTAGTTATGATAAATATTTTGTCAGAAGAAGTACAAGTACAGAAGATATTGAAATTGATCTTTAGGACTTATGAATGAGTTACACCACTGTATTACATATTGTTCCCATTTCTTGATGATCTAAATGTTTTTCCTCTCCAATCGATTTTGTTATTTTCCTATTATGTATGTTGAATTTTAAAAATATATTTCACGCTCTGTGCATTAAATCTCATAATACCAAAAATGAATCTCAATCCTTCAAAGTCCAAAATAAGTCACAAATCGTACAAATTATTTTTTGCAATTTTTATTACAAAATATGGAATTATGAAATTTTGAAAGTTAATAATTATGTGTTATGATATTTGCTTAAATCATTATGATTAATTTCAGTGTTTAACAATTTTTCTTTGCTTTTTTTTCTTTATGGATATTTTTATTTATTCTGCATTCTTTAATTTTAAAATCTCATAATTTGATCTGAATCAATGTTAATTAGGAAAATTATTCCATTTAAAAATTCTGCTCAGTTGTGTGTGATTGCTCTTAAATTATGAAAAAAAATACAAAGTACCAATACTGAGACTTGTATAAATTTCAAGTTAAAAAAAAATAACCTATTAATAGTGTTTTTTTTTTTTTTTTTTTTTTTTTTTTTTCCAAACTCTGAAATAGTAATCAGTTTTACTGCTTTTCCATTATGGAAAAGCAGTAAAGAAAAAAAGTTTCATGCTAGTAGAACTATCATTTCCTTCAACAACATTAAATGCATTTTTTGATCATATAAAATTGTTAAACTGGAAAAAATTATAAAATGACTATATTTTCCACCTATAAAATTACTCAAAAATTTTTTCCCTTAAAAACAATGAAGGTACTCAAGACATTTATTTCTAATTTTTATTTTATTTTATTGAAAATTAATAAAAATTATCCACTATTTAAGAATTTGTTTATTTATTTTAGTTATTTACATTGAAAAAATTTTTGTTAGTAATTTATATTTTGGCGAATTTGGATAAACTACTAAGAGATATTTAAAGGCTTAATGTTTTTTTATAATTTGTTGAATGAAAAATTATGTAAAAAAACTTTATTTTAAAAAATAAAGTTTTTGTCAGTTGAATACTAAGACAAAAAATTTATCCTTTACTGAACAATATGTTTCTTTTGTGAAAACAATGTTTATTCAATTTTTTTATTGACTGATTTGCTATTTATTTTTTTTTTTAGGTATCTTATATGTGATCATTAGAATGAAAATTTTTGAATAACATTCAGTTATTTATATTTTAATCCAAATATATTGAATAGGTAACAAATTCTGATTAATACATTATATTTTTTCCAAAAAATAAAATGAATTCTTATAATTTTGAAAGAAAAGAATTTATGGATAGATCAGATCAAAAAGATTCTAAAGTATATGAAAATCTGGAACAAAATTCTGATATAGTAAGTTCACTTTCTGATTTAAATCTATCAATGAATGAGTCACTTCAACCAAATGTTAGATTAGTTGATATTTTTAAAACAGAAGTTTCTCTTACTGGAGATAATGAAATTACAAGTAGAAATCAAGAAAAAAACAATTTTAAACAGAATGTGTTTAAGTGGCAAGTGAAAAAAAAGCTTTGTAAAAAAAGAGGTGTAGTTTCTAAGAAACGAAAACTGGCTGAACGGGGAAAGAAAGTATCACCCGTCCGACTTTCTGAACATAAGATTGGGTTATGTTCTGATAATCTTGAACTATGTGATACAGAATTTGTCAATAAAAGTGATAAAAAAATTCAATTTCATACAGCTTATGAAAGCATACCTTTTGATTGTAAACAAGAGTTTAAACCAAAATGTAGCTCTTTGCATAACTCAACACCCACTGTTAACGGTGTTATTGACAGGAGTTTGCTTAGTATTCCTATTGATACAACAGTTTTAAATAATCATAACAATTTCCAGATAACAGAATCTAACAACAAGTCAGATACTTTAATATCAAACAATCTCATATCTGAAACAAAGGATTTTGAAATAAAAACTGAGATAGGTATTCCTATTGACTGTGATTTTGATTTTTTGAAAAGAAAAGTAGAGCTGAGCTTAGATTCAGATTCCAACTCTGATTCTGACTGTAATTCCGAGTATTCCCTTTTCAGTTATAGATCAAGTACTCAAAAATCACAAATATCTAAAATAAAATCTTGTGATTCTTCTGTTATCAAAAATGTTCCTTATTATGTACCTTTTGCAGTTGAGAAACCGCTCAATAACTCTTTGAATCAACATGACAGGCAAACCAATGAACACAAGGAAAAAATGTATGTTAATCCTTCAAATTATTTTCAATTCAATGAATCAAATTCTATAGATCCAGCTAATAGTGGAGTTTCAATATCTTATGATGCAAAGAATTTAAACTCTCCTCTTGATTACTCATTTGATAAAAATGAAACTATGTGTGATAACCATATCAATGAACAAAATATTCTAAAACAGTCTTCAAATAAGAATGAACAATTAAAGAAAAAAGAAAGAAATTTCTCTTCAGAAATTTCAAGTAGTTTGTTACACAAACTAAACAGAGATACTACTAGGCAACTCAATGATCTACCAGTATTAAAATCATTTAAATCTTCTGATATAATCATGCACTATAGGCAAGAATTAGATGAAATGGCTGAAGACAGTGTTAAAAAAATAATATTAGAATTAGAAAAGATACATTATTCTATGCAGAATGCAACTAAAATATCTAAATTGGTGTTACAAAATCGATTAAATAATTTGAAACTACAGCAAACTCAATTTGATAATGTTGTTAAACTTGCGAAGTATCAATTTGCTTACGTTCCATCCTCAATGTATGATAATGCAATTAATGTCTGTGAAACAATAAAAGCAGTTGTTAAGAATGAAAGGAGATTATTTGAAAATTTTTTTCCCGCTTATGCATTTCAAAGTGAAATATTGGAAAGTTTATCTAACAATCAAATATTAATCATTAGAACTGAAAATTGCTATTGTTTTAATATTGTATTGCCATTGATTTTGCAAAAGCAATTTCCACATCATTTCATAGTTTCTTGTGAAAACTCTGATGTACAGAAACAACATCTGGCACATGCTTTAAATGTGGCATTAGGGAAAAAAACTGGAAATTGTTTCAACCAAGTGCGATTCACTAGTGAGTCGTTTCTTATGACTGAACAAGAAATGTTGAAGTATTCTTCCAATAAGGAATATTTTATTAGAAAGACTAGTTGTATTATTTTCAGTTACCCATTGAACAGAGCAGTTATTTCTGATATTTTACTTTCAAATTTTCGACAAATGCTAGAAGAAAACAAAGATTCTAAATTAGTACTTATTTTACCATCTTGTATGGATGTTACTAATTTACAAAAATATTTTGAACTGTTGAATCCAGTGAACTTATGCACTGAGTGTCTTACTTTTCCTGTACGATGTATATGGAAAAGCAGTTCTTTAACACCTGAAGTTTATTATGTCGTGGAAACTGTTAAAACAATTTTAGCTATTCATACATTAGAAGATTTTGGAAATATTTTAGTTTTCATGCCTTCTTTGAAAGATGCAAGATCTGCCTCTAAACATTTGAAAATGTATTGCCGTGACTATCAGTGTAATGATATTTATGATGTTCTATTGGAAGAAAATTGTTATCATCTTTCAGATTTTAATCTTTTCACAAGTATTTCTCTTTCACAAAGAGTAGTATTTTTTTCCATTGGTTCTGCTGAAGCATTAAATATTCCTTCAGTAAATTTTGTAATTGATTGTGGAATCCGAGAAGATTATTTTTTTGATGGAAGCAAAAATATTAACACTTTAAACACAGTTTTCATTTCATCCATTAGAGCAAAGCACCGTAAAAATTTAGCAGGTAGTTATAATCCTGGTATTTGTTACAGAATGTACAATAAATTGAACTATCTTGAAGATATGCCAGACAGAGATTATCCCGAAATGTTGTATGGGAGTCCCTTGAATACTTTAATTAAAATTTTAAAATACAAACCAGATTTTGCTACAAACTCACAATTTATAGAGTTTTTACCAAAGGATATCGAAGAGAATACATTGCACATTTTGCAAAAATGTGGAGCAATTGTGAATAACTGTGTATCCAAAATTGGTAATGATATAATTAAGCTTCCATTTGAAGCCAAATATTCGAAACTAATCTTGCTTGGCATTGACTTTGGATTAGCCTTTGAAACTATTGTTATTGTATCATTTTTCACTGTTAAAGGAAAGTTGTTTAAGCATTCTGATAATCCAAAATGCCAACGAATGATAGATGCAATGCAGGTAAATTTAATTAAAAATAAAAGTGACACCTTAACATACCTAAGTATATATAAACTGTGCTTGCAAAACAATTTTGATTATGATTGGTGCAAAAAGCATTACATTAATATTAATTTCCTTAGAAATATAAATTCGAAAGTTGAAGAAATGTGTGAAATTATTAATAATTGCTTGGAAATAGAAATAAGAAAAGAGTTTTCTGAATATGAAGACTGGTGCTCATTTTTAAGTGAATTGCTATTTAATTGTTTTCAAGATAATCTCTGTGTTTACACTGGTCGTTTAGAATGTGGTTTTAGAATTTTATCTTCAAATTCTGTTGGGTTCTTGCATCCTTTTTCTGTTATTTGTCAAGAAGATGATGTTCCTCAATTTGTAATTTTTGATCATCTTTTTATTGCAGATAAAATTTATTTAAAAAATGTTACTGCCATTTCAAATGAACTTATCCTGAAAGCTTTGCAAGAATCAACATTAAATTTTGACAATGAGGAATTATTTGAGACATTAACAAAGCGAACTATTGAACCTGTTGGTGACGAAGTTATGAGTCACATATTTTTTGGAGAAAATGAAGAAAAGCTTGATAAAATTGTTGAAATGGTTAAATCAAAAACTGGTAGTGACCTTATTACTGTAATACCATCTATTAGAAATGGATGTGTATACATATATGCATTTCCTAAATACATTGATATAGCTTATAGTGCGTTGCAGGATATTATGAGCATAAAACTTAAAGAAATCATAAATGAGTGTAAACTAAGTCTTTTTGAATTAAAAAAAGATCAAAATTCTGTTTTTTTAGAAGTTGATTGGTCCAAAGGTGCCCAAGCCACTTCTGTCAAAGTTAAATCAAATAACCAACTTACAAGTTTAAATGAAGAAGGTAATAGCCTTGGAGCCGTACCTTTTTCCGTAAGAAAGTGTGTTAAATTTCCTTATACCTTGCATATGAAATGGATTAGACGACCTTGTAATGGTAATGCTTTAGTTAACTTCAGTAATAAAACAGATTTACGATTAATTCGCAAACTTTCTCTGAGACACATTTATTTATTAGGGACTAAAATTTTTATACAGATGTCTGAAGAAAAGAGAAACCAAATTTGTATTTCAGGTTTGCCACCAACAATTCAAAGGAAAAAACTGAAGGAAGAATTAGAATTATTGTTGCCTGATGCTGAAATTGATAATATTGAATTGATGTACATGTCACCTTTTGAAACAACTTGCAAGAGATTAGAATCAATAAAATCAATGATTAAAAAAATTTGTAAAAATGTTATCGATCATGAGTCATCAGAAGTTGAAATTAATAAACCTTACCCAAAAGACTTAGAAATGGAACTTAATATTAGAGCATATAGTTGTGATGGATTAGATTCTGCTTCTGAAATAATTTCTGCAAAATTAAATGCAGACAATCAAGTTATTTCTTCTATAGAATTTATTGTTCAAGTAACATGTGATGCAAAATTATGCAGGGCTTTGCAGCCTCGCTTGGCATCAATTCTTAAGGAATTACAAAATGATTTAAAATCTCAAGATAAAATGAAAGAAGGATTTACTTCATTTATTGACAAAGAGAAAGATGTTTATACAATTAGAGTATGTTCAAGTAATTTAAATGTTTTAAAATTAGTCCATAAATCTATTAACAGCTTGTTAGAGGGAGATATCCTTAACAGTCTGAATGTTAAAGGAATAAATAAATTATTTTGTCATGGTGGTCATATTTGGTTGCGAGGCCTTGAAAAAGACGAAAATTTGCATATTATTGAGGATTATAAGAAGAAGATCATTAGGCTTTATGGATCTTTCGTGAGCTGTGAGCAGGCAAAAGTTCGAATTAACAAATTTCTTGAAGATACAGAAAATGATATAATGGAAACAATCCCATTATCTAATGAAAAAACGAAAAATAAATTGCTAAAAGCAGTCATTGAAAAACATGGTGTTAATTTAGAAAGTCTTATAGAAATATGTGGATTGCAATCTGCCCTATTAGATATTAGAGCTTCTACACTCCTTTTACGAGGTAATCGGGAGAGTATTGATAAGGTTAGTTCTCTGCTTTTTAACTCACTTTTATCTTAGATGTTATTATAATATGTTTGTCAAGATAAGACCATTTTTTAAATTATGTTTTTTGATCTGTAAAATAATTTTATAAAATAATCTATTATATATATATATATATATATATATATATATATATATATATATATATATATATATATATATATATACAAATATTAATTAAATTGAAGTAATGAAATATTTTTTTGTTATAAACAACCTATTTAATACAATATTAAATTTAAGTATGCTTCACTTTACCTGTACAGTGAAGTCAATGTCTGACTAAAAGTCACAAATTCTAATGGATTAAGACTTTCTCTGTATTTTCAACAACCCCACAGCATAAATTATATTTAATGCAAAATTGAGAGCAGATTTGCAACCATGATTAGGTAGCTATGTTAAAGATAGACTATTTTAAGTATTCTTAAGTAAAAACGTTTTTAGTAAATTATCTTAACTTTTCACTCAATTGCCAGCATTTCCACTTTATGTTATAAAGTACTGAATTCAAAATAAGTATGATACCAATGTATTTGTATTATACTGTTCACACAAAGTAATTCAGACAAACTTGTTTTTCTTGTCTTAGTTAGTATGTGATAACAAGTGTTGTCCGTAGTTGTATTGGCCTAAGGATGGCGTAACACCTCAACCTTGATTATAATTTACTCATTTGATTCATTTTAGTTCATCAGTAGTTTAATTGATAGCCTTTCAATGAGGGAGTTGGTGGTTATAATTTTGTGTTTTGTGTAATTTATATGACTTTTGCTTATTCAAAGATATTACCCTAAATATAAATAAATATATCAGAATTTGTTGAAGTGTTAAAATTTATTCTGAACCCAAAATCTAAATTAGCTTATAATCAAACATCAAATTAAAAAATTCAAATAAACTTTAAAATATCTTAGCATGAAAAAAAAAATTTCAATACTGTAGAAGTGATAAATTGAGAAATATGTATAAGTATACTATAACATATGACACATTCTAGAAAATTATATGAAAAGTATAGTACAAAAAGGTTTTATAGATGAGAAAAGTTAAATTTTTTGAAATATTTAACAATTAAAAATTTAAAAATATATCTAGATTTCCTAGCTAAGATTTCATTAAAATTTTTATTGATTTTTTTCAAATCATGTATATGAAAATTAGTTGGTTGTTTACCAATAATAATTGTATTTATACTAAACTCATCCACTTTTCACAAAATGGGGGTTATGTCAGTAGACTGCTTGCAACATGCTCGTCAAATTGTCTCTGGTTTTATTGTCTAAACGTTGACTGCAAATATGATTGTACAACATTCAGTGACAGACTTTGACAAACTTGAAGTTGTTGAGATTAATGCTTGGAGAAGAGGTCACCATTACCAAATGCTTTTCCTATATTATTCACCTAATAGCTGTGTCCAAATTTAGATTGTTCACTAAATGGTTGGAATCGTCATTCTTTAGTTTTAGGAGATTTTAATGCTCACTCCCAGAGATGGGGTTATAGCTCTAACAATGCAGTTGGAAGTATTGTTGAGCAATTTATTGACTTAGCTCCTGTTGAATTTGTTGATAATCAAAATGGTGACCCTAATTTCTATGGTTTTAGGGGTGCTATATCTCATCCAGACTTACTTTTAATTCATCCTTACTTGTTGAATTTTATTACTCATTCCCTTCTTCCTGCACTAGGTGGTGCAGCACACAAAATACTTGTTGTAGAGATAAACTCTAGTCCTGGGGGCTACAGTGAGCCCTGTTTTCCTCACTGGAATCTTAAAAAGGCTGATTGGACCAGGTATCAGGAGTTGATTATTTAACAACAGACCTCTTTGTGTCAGGTGGGTATTGACAGAGCCATTGGAAATTTTTCTGATATTATTCTGGCCTGTGCGTTAGAGTGTATACCTAAAGGCCAAAGGAAAAAGTATTCCCCCTTTTGGAAAGAAGAATTACTAATCAAAAGGAAAAAAGAAATGAGCCCCCATTAGGGTTGCAAACAAGTTAACTTTTGAAAGAGAAGTAGCTGATGCCTTTAATGCACATTATGACAGAGTAAATAACTACCATCCTATTGTTAAGATTATAAATGATCTTATATGCCCTCTGACTAGCCTTAACCTTTAATTGGATGAAGTCTTTAACTGACTTTTTTGGATTGGGAACTCATATGTGGCATTAAGCAATTGCTGCATAGGAAAAGTGCTGGGCTGGATGGTACTTGTTTTTTCTATCTGTTCTTCTGAGGAGTTTATTATTCTGCTAGAGTTTCTTGTTCACCTTAAAAATAAATCTATGAAGATGTTTTTTTTTTCTTTTTTTTTCTTGTGTTAGCTGGGCTGGCAATATGGGGTGCGCTGCTCCACTTTTTCATACTGAACCATATTTGGTATGGAGTCTGACTGCTTCAGTACACACATGCGATAGGGACCCATTAAAATGATAGGCAACCATTCACACCTCATTCATACACAGAAAGGACAAAGACAGGATAGATAGAGAGAGAAAGTGCATCCATCCCTGAACCGGGATTCGAACCCAGGGCCTCCCTATCCGCAGGCAGGCACTCTGACCACTAGACAGGGCGGTCGACCATGAAGATATTACTCAAACTTATTAACCTTACCTGTATGACTGGAATACCCAGTGGGTGGCATAAAGGAGAAATTTTGCCTATTCCTAAAACTGGAAAGGATCCAGGTGTTTTAGGCCGAGCTGGTAGCCAAATGGTTAGCACTCTTGTCTTCAGTTCAACAGTTCGTGGGTTCGAATCCCACCTTGGGCATGAATGTTTGTAGTGGTTCGGAATCGACTTTAAGCCGTAGGTCCCGCTCTAATTAGCCCTCGTGTGCCAAAAATGACCATTGAGCGACAAACAAACCAGTGTTTTAGATAGCTTCCATCCTATTTCACTTACCAGTGTTATGTGCAAACTAACTGAGCACCTCATCTTAAATCATATCAATCACTATCTAGAGAATTATGGCTGTCTTACTGACAGGCAGGCTAGTTTTAGGAAGCATACAAGCAATATGAAACAAATTGCCAAACTCACTCAAAGAATAAAAAATGGTTTTCCTCAAAGAAAGAATACTGCAGCAGTGTTAGTAGACTCTTAGACAACTTTTAATTGAGTATAGAGGAGGGAACTTTTCAAAAAAATTAATTGACATTGGTAACTATGATAATATGTTTTGCTGGATTACCTCTTTTGTAGATCAGCATTTTATCATAGTCAAGTATAGTCCATCTGTCTCTGGCTTTAAATAGACTAAACAAGGGCTTCCTCAGGGTTCGGTCCTGAGTCCTGTACTTTTTAATATCATGATCAATAATATTGTTGATTACATTAGGAATTCTCAGGCTGGGGTGCATGCCCTTCTCTTAACTGACAACCCTGTTTTATGGACAACAAATATAAATAAGACAACTTTTCAGGTTTTTACATTAAGTACTAAACCTTAAGTGATTAAACTTTTATAGGATAATCAACAACTCCTGAGAACTCAGGAAGCTACTTATCTGGGAATTGTTTTGGACTCCCGGCTAAGTTGTGGTAGACAGGCTGATAGAATGCTGAATATTGGAGGGCCAAGAAATAAATTACTTAAAAGGCTGACTAGTGTTAAATGGGGAGTGGCTCAAGATCTACTCAGTACTTCCTATAAATCTTACATTAGGCCTGCTTTTGAATATGGTAGTGAGCTTCTCATTACTGAATCTGAATCAACCCAAAATAGGGTTGAGACTACTCAAAATGATGCCCTCAGAATTATCATTGATGGAGCTTTTTCTACCCCTGTCCCAGCCATTCAGATGCAAACAAATATTAAGCCTTTGGCCCATTGTAGGAAAATAATTGCTTTCAAATTGGTCGAGAAACTTATGAGATGTAGTGTTTTTAGAAATACATGTAAACCTGTGGATCTCAGATTAAAATCTCAACCTATCATCTTACAACTGACAAAAGAACTATCTGATGCTTTTGACATTTCTGTTTCTAACAGACATCTCCATCCTAGAGTTGAAAATGTTGTCCAACATTTAAACTCAACTCAGTGTAATTTAGACTTGGTTACGTCAGTGTGTAAAAAGTCCTACACTGAGATAGAATTGAGGATTGCTATCTTGGTCACCATTGGTGAGAGGTACGTGTCATCAAACTGGTTGCATGTCTATACAGATGTTTCTGCTATTGGTACTGATCGTAATGCTGGCGTGGGTACTTACTCTTGTAACTTTAACCTTAGTTGTGCAAATTAGGTACAAATTACACCAACTATGAGGCTGAAATCGCTGCTGTGCAAATTGCTTTGACTGAAATTGGAAGGGTTGATGATCTAAATATTGTGATATTTGTTGATTCACAGTCTATTATAAGACCTATTACTTCCATCATGCCATATAATGAGGAACCAGTCCTTTGTGGCCTACTTGCAATTGATGCTTTGATGAACAGGAGACGAAATATTGTCCTGCAATGAATCCTGAGTCACTGTGTAATCATAGGACATAAAATTGTAAACTCCTTGGTCAAGAATGGATCAAACCTCCCTTAGCCTAATCCACCTGTTTACTATTACAGTATTAAAAGAATCATCGATTCTAGATTTAAAGTGCATATTAGAGAGGTTTTTAGGAATTTGGTGGAGGAAAAGAGCTGGGGTGACTTGTTCCCATCCTTTGTGATCTGCACAGAGCTGTTGGTGTTGCCAACTTTAGAATTTAAATAAGACATAACTACTTTTAAAATATTTGCACAGATTTGGTTTTGCAGACACCCCAACTTGCCCACTAGGCCGTGCCTTTGATGTGTTTGGAGATCATTTGTTCTAGATTTAGTGACGTAGCAACAGACAACTCTGGTAAAAAGTTTTTTCATTTTGTTTGTCTGTTAGAACTCTATTGGTTTGCCCCTCTCAAACTAATGGCAGTCATCCCAAGGTCTGGCTTAGGATTTTTCTTCTTACAACAAAAATTACTTCTGACATTGAGTTGAAGAATTTACCTTCAAAAGATAAAAAATTCATCACTTAAATTGCTAGTTCTATAGTTCTAAAATGACACTCTTGTTCTTATAAGGGGTTAAGAAATGTTCTGATCTCTCGGGAACATTTTCTTCACATGACAATGCTGAAATAAAAGGGTACTTTATCATTTCCCCTGTATTTCATTTCATTTCATTTTTATTGTACAATTAATCTATTTAAATGGAAGAAATTAAAATAATCTTTGAATGTTGAGTAACATTTTTAAATATATCAAAAGTACAATTGTAAGAAAATGTAATTGTACTTTTGATAAATACAAATAGTTTTATATAATCAGTGATTTCATTAGTAAATCTTAATTAAAGATGATCAACTGATTTAAAAAATGCTATTAATTTTGGAAATTTAAATATTGATTTAAAATGGGGTAGTAAATAATATAAAGAATTCATATAAAAGCTTTTTAATGTTTTCATTACATAACTTGATTTCATTTGGTAGTAGCAAAGAAGTACTCATTTTATGTAACTAAGATTAATTTATTATAGTGGATAGTATGTGATTTATTTGGCCTGCTATTTTAAATAAAGTATTTCTTTTATAAATAGAACATTCAGTTATGAATTACCTCCAATATAATTAAAATGCTTTTTCTTATAGTTAAGTCAGATATTTATTTGTAAAATTATATCAGTAAACATAAAATATTAATTTATTTGAAAATAATTAATTTTAATGGATAAAATTAAAAAAATTAATCAAATATTTTTTGTCACATTTTTTAAAATAAAATTATTTATCAAAAATATCAATTTTTTTAATTTCATTAATTTTATCATGGATTTTTATTTTTCTTTTAATTTACCATTTTTTTTAAAAATAAATTTAAGCTCATAATTTGATTAAAGGAGATGACCATACAAACAATAAATTTGATCGCGGATTATGCAAAAAATCTGTATTCTTTCTTGTTATGTTGTTATTATTCCCTTTGTTTGCATATTGCAAGATTGTAAAAAGAAAGCTATTGAGTAATGTTGATAACTTGCATATTTTCCTTTATTTATTTTATTTATGGTTTTTAACTTACACAAAGTAATTTCTAATTATCCCAGTGATTTAGTAGTTATGCTTAATGTTCTTAAGGCACAGATCCAAGGTTCTGCCCTTGGACTGGGCAAGGTCAACTCAGACTTTTATTCCTTCAGTGGGTCAATAAACTGAGTACCAAGCATGCTTGGGAACTAAACAATGGGGGTTTCAGGTTTGGCTGACCACCTAATCAGGAAATATGTTTCATACTCCTAGGCCCTTGGTCAGGAAAACAGATATGGGTACTGTAAACCTTGGCTTCATGTATGGGCTGACATGCCACAAGTTTAGTTTAGTAATTTCTATTAGTTTGAAGCTTTTTTAGGAATGAAAAAATATGAAAATATTGTTTATAAATGATAAAAAATATATGTAGACATTGTACACAAAATGGATGATTTTTTTTCTATGACAAATATTATGACAGTAAAAAAATTTTTTTAAATGGTAATTATATTGTTACATATCATGAAGAAATGTAATTATCTTTATTTGCTGTATGCAATGAATTACTTGGGTATTTGCTTAAGATTTTAGTTATTAATAAAGTTGTTAGTTTTTAATACTGTATATGATTCATTTTTATTTCAAATAAAACAGTTTCAAAGTGGATTAATTCATCCAACACCAAGTCATAATTTGCATTTATTATTGGTATGAAATGAAATTTTAATTAAAATTATACTATACATTATATAAATCTAATTAAATTTTTTATGAAAATTAATTTTAAGAAATCTGTTTTACATAAAAAAAAAAAACTATTTAACAAATATTATCATTATCATTCATATGGTTATTTGGTGTGAAGGAGTGGCCCCAGTTTAGCTTGTGCATATCGTATGAAGTGACTAAAATGGCCTGGAGGTATAGCCAGGTACCCTGCTCCTGAGGATTATATTAGAGGATTGGTTCTCCAGGTTGAGGATAAATGTAAGTCCAACTACCTTATGCTATAAAAAACATCAGTTGAGGAACCTTAACAATGAGCTAGACCTCATTAAATTCTACTCTGAGGGCTTATAAAGGAAAAGTACTTGAATGTTTTATACCATATTGCTTTTTTTTCCATAATATAAAAATTGTTATGTATTTCGGAAATTTTTGCTCCAAAAGATTCTTAAAGGTTTCTCAAAAGTTTTTGCTCAAAGAGATTTTTTAAGTTTTCAGTCTTCTATATTTTCATTTATCAAGTATATAAAAAGATATTGGATTTTATTTATTAAAAAAAATGTGTAACATTGTCTTGTCAGTATTAAATTCTATAACAAAACTAATTAATAATGAATTATCACAAAAAGAAAATTAGTGTCTGTTGAAAACACTGTAGTGACAACAAAAAAAGTAAAATTTATTCATGTTTATATATTTTTATATGCTTTCTCAGCTTATTCAACTATTTTAATAATGCTTAAAGAAACTTAGTATTGTATCAATGGTGTTTTTCAACCACTCTAACCACAATAATAGCTTTTACAATTTCATCAACTTTTCACAACTGTCATCTGAATGATATGAAATAGAATATAAATGATAAAAACTTCATAAGCAATTATTTTATTATATACTTACTGACACTGAAGTCAATATTAAAATAATAGAAATAGATGTATAAAGTGTTATTAAATCAAGAGTACCATTAAACAAATAAATTTTTCGTTTATTGGAATTTTCTGTTGAAATATGAGTTTTTAGGTTTAGTTCCTGACTTTTTTAACTGAAAAATACTCAAAAAGAAAATTTTAATTTTACTGACATAAAAAAATTTGTTTTAAAGATATACTGCCTATTATGTATGGATATTAAATGTTAATGATATCTTAAGCCCCTTTTACATTAGAGTTGCCAAAATTTCAGTTTGAGTAACTCCCGTAGACTTAACATTACGTAACATCACACTTTAAAATTTGAGCAACTTGTTCTATTCGTCCAATAATATTACAGATTTTTTTCACAGCTTCGCAATTAAAATTTTTAAATAATTTTGTTTTCACTAAGTTTCATGCCAAAGGAAAGTTATTGGCATTATAAGTTGCCGAAAATCAAAAAAATTTTTGTGCATGCAGCAGCAATTCAAGCCATTAATATCACCAATAATTTTAAACATGGATCAGGTTTTGTCTTTTTTTCGCCTAGTGGAAGCAATAACATGCAAATAAGTGATTGGTTTCAATTATTGTATTGTATTTTAAAATGGCTGATGTTTATGTAGACTGGTCAAAAGAGATGGAAACTGATTTTATTGAAGTGACAAGGCTAAAGCCTCATATCTGGGATACTTCCAATTCAAATTATAAATTAATTAAAGCAAAGAACGTATGACAAAATACCTTCAAAATTAAAAGTAAAGTATCAAAATTCTAAAATTTGTTTACACGAGGTCATGTATGAATGACCTTAATTTTATTAAAACCATATATAAAAAATATAATTTTTCAAATTAACAGTTTTGTTTTAGGCATTGATAACATTACATATATATTTTAGCAAACTAGTTTAAAGTTTTCAGAAATTCTAAGATAAGTAATTTTTCATATAGTTTAATCATTCATACATAAAAAATTAATCTGTTATCGTACAATATTGTAATCTATATTTGTCTGAAGTAAACAGCAAAATTTATTTTTTCTAATATATGATCGTTTTCATAATTCCATGTCATTAATGCTTATAGAACTTTTGTTCTATTTAAGTTTGATTCAAAATGAACGTTCTTTTTAAAATAGTTTTTAATGCTTGTTAAGAATTGGAGGCTGGCAAATCTTATTAAAATCAAAGCTTTTTTTTTTTTGTAGTTTCTGTTTTTTTCCCTACTATATTCAGTGTAATACAATTTTATTGTATTCCATCACTTTATATGTGTATTTTGTTAAATTATTTATACTTTTGTGTAATTTAATTTTTAATCTATTTTCAGAATTGTTTATTTAAGAATTTAAGAATATATTTTCAAAAAGAAACGAGATAACATGTAGCAAATAAAATTGGCTACAAACCGAATTCCCAAATAAGAATTCATTATAAAATCTGGGCACCTTCTGAGTAATATATGACAACCTTAAAAATGCTAGCCAGAACAGGGATCTATTATTAAATCTAGTAAAACTGTTATTTTCTTATAGCAAACCTGAAAGTAACCTCAAGCACTCATTAGACAAATAGAATGAGTTGCTGAAATTTTTAGCTGTGATGTCACGTAATGTTAAGTCTACGCGAGTTGCTCAAACTGAAATCTCGGCAACTCTGATGTAATAGGGGCTTTAATCTTGGTATATGTTTATATATATATATATATATATATATATATATATATATATATATATATATATATATATATATATATATATTCTGAAATCAACTTTTCAAAATGTTAATTTTAAAGTAAGCAAAATGATTATTACAGCATTTTCAGCTTGTTGAAATCTTATTGATAAAGAGGAAAAAAAAATTTCCTTATACAAAGTAACATATATATTTGTGTGTGAGGGAGACCTTTTCTTTTAAATTTTATGACATAAAATTTTGGACAAACAAAAATCTCTAAAATTTTTGATATTTTTGTTTAGTAAAAATTATAAAATGGATGATGACTTATGCTTTAGAAACATGGATAAGAAAACTATAATGGTTTTTTTTTAAATCTATAAAATTTATAAAAATATGGATATTAGTGAATTTATGAAATCAAATATAATGAAATTATCTATGTCATGTACTGATAGCAAAAAGAAATGACCAGAAAGAAGTGCACCTAAAGTTTATAATGTGATTCCTTTTCGCAAAGGATTAAAGGTAAAGGAATATAAGGGTTGTCTGAATGGACAGCTTGTTGTATTCAAGGCAAATTATCATGCTCTAATAAAAAGTACAGCTTGAGAGGAACATCTGAAAAAAGTGTAGTTTGAGAGGAACTTCTGAAAAAAGGGTGGCTTGAGAGGAACTTCTGAAAAAATCAAGGCCCTTCAAAGGTTGTGCTTTGATGAAAGAATATATGAAAGTATAAAATATGTATTAATATTTTTGTATATATGTATAAATATTTCTGTATACTTTCATTTTTGCATAAAATTTTAAAATTACTTATTTCATAACACTCAAGATTTTTGCCAACATTTTTTCTTTACTATATATAAAATAATTGTTATTCAAGCCTTTAATATTTATACATATTGTATTTTTACAGGCTATCGAATGTATTGAAGAATTATTTAAAAATCTAGATGCAGATGATTTTTCACAAATGCTTTCACAAGAAATTTGTCCCCTTTGTCTTTGTCCCATTACCAGTTTGAGCCTTCGACTTGAACATTGTGGTCATCTGTATTGTCAGCCATGCATACTAGGCTTAGTTGAATCTGCTGATTTTCCTATCCAGTGCATTGCAGAAGTAAATAGAAAATTTCCTATTTTACTATTATATTCTAATTTTATAAAACTAGTTTATTAATTTTTAATGTTATATTAGATTATTTGATTTCTCTTTGCAAAATCTACTTCATTTGCATTTTTCCAATTATTAATTCAAAATTTTTTACTCTACTTTTTCATATTTTTGAATGAGCATGTAACTATAGTTTTATTCTATAGTTTTATTAAACATAGATTATTAAATTAAAAGTGTTTCTTTTTATAAATATTATAACGAATAAAATATCTTATTGATTAGAAGTAGTATAATAATTGATTAGAGTTACTAAGTTATCAAGTATTTTCATTCAACAATATGCTCTGATACTTAAGTATTCAACTTAACAAATATATATATATAGATATATAAATAAAGATAAAATAATCAGTAATAAATTTAAAAAGTAAAAAATAATACTTAACTGATAGCTGAAAATCATTTGTTGAATATAACAATTGGAATTGACTGTTATAAATTAAAGTAATATATTTAATGCTTATTTAATTCACTATATTCTTTGGTTTCCAGTTGTAATTATGTTAATTCCTATCAGATTTTATTGAATAATTTTAACAGATGATGTTAATATTTTTTAACTTGTTAATTTGAAGTTTTCTTGAACTGAATAATTATTTTTTATTTCGGGTCTGAATGTTTTTAAACTTTGATTTGAAATGATTATCTAGCTTTAAGAATTTCATTATTTTTTTCTTCTGATATTATTTTTCTAGTTTTTAATTTTATTGAAAATCATTTTTATGTATGTATAATTCAATAGTATATACGTGTATAATTTGAAAGGATTAAATAGGATCTTATCTTCTAAATTGTTAATGTTTTTACTGTGATTAAGTTTGGTTATTGTGAACTATGTCAATTTATAATTATTTATATAATTCAATTTATTCTGATAAGCCTATATATGTAAAAAAATTAATATATTATAATTGATAACCTTTATATTTTTAAGTGTTTATTTTTATTGATAGTCTTTTTTTATTTGTAATTATATCATTGAAATCAGAAATTGTTTAGTTCATATGAAACAATTTGTAGTGTTAGGATACTCCTCATTCTCCTCATGAGATGATGCTGTAGTCATTGGAAGAGAGGAGAAGAGGGAGTAGAGAAATTGTCTTTGACCATCAAACAAAGAGGCTCAGCCGACTATCCTTGGGTGTTTGTTCTGTTGGCCATGTAAGGCCATAATCAAATTGCTTTTAATTATAATTTCGATATACTATACAATTAATTCCTAATTTTAATTTTTAAAATTGTTTGTATTTGTTAAAGTTGTGTTTACTTCTATAGAACAGACAGTGCACAATTAATTTATGTATTGGCTTTTCTTAAAACAAAGAGTATTGCTTTAAATTTTATTGCTAGCAATACATATTAATTCTGCCATATTTTACTATGCACAATTGTTAACAACTATCTATATGTTTTCTCTTTCAGATCTAATCTTTATTGAATATATTTGCTTTAGACATTTGAGCATGTTTTAAAATTTTTTGCTATATATTTTTAAAGATAAATGTAATGTTTTTAGTCAGTTCATTGAACTGAAATATGTAAATATTTTATAAATCTTATATTTTCATTAAGATCTTTCATCAAATGATATCATAGTAGATATTATTTGAAAACATCCATGGTAAGTTTCATGATTTAAAACTCTATTATGGTTGTGTATGTAGTAACAGAGAAATAAGTTAAGAGAAAGTTATAAAATATTAATTACAGATAATCAATGAACAAACATGTTCAAGTTTATAATATTCATAGATATTTATGTTCCTATAAATGAATGAAAATTTAGTTTCTTTATTTTAAGTAATGAAAATAATTACATTAAGATTAATCATATAATAATAATAATAATTATTATATAAATATATGTTACCGTAAAAGACTGAAATCAAATATCGACATTCACCAGTGAATTTAGTAAGTTTTTATTGCTATTTTATTTTCTCATTTAAAATGTACTGTATAATTATATAAGTTTTTTACTTCTATTATTTTCCTTTCTCATTTTGAATCTCACAGTACTGGAGTGAGATTGAACCACAGTTCAAACACTAAGGTCTCTATGAAGATTTCTCCCCACCTGTAGCACCTATAAATAAATTAAATAAATTCTCATTTTGAATTTACTGTGTAATTAAGTAAGTTTTTTAACTTCTCTAATTTTCCTTTCTCCTTTTGAAAGTATTGTGTGTTTTAAGTTCTTAGTTATTACTCTCAGAAAGAGAGGCGAAAAATTTATTGTGACTGAATTACGGAGAAAAAAATATAAATCTCGGACTTGTTCAACATTCACCATTAGGGCATGGTTAATGTTGACATTCACTGGTGAATTTCGACATACTCCAGATTTTGGTGTTTCACCATAACTTATATATATATAGATATATATAGGCTGACAGTTTTGTACTGTTGACAAAACTGTGCTGCTTTTGATTGGTTTAATTTATGTCCATTACTTTTTATAATAGATTCATTTGCGTAAGAGATCTTAATGTTAGTAAAACAAATAGGTTGTAGCTTTTATTTTCTTGTTTGAAATAATATGCTAAACCAACAACGTCAAATAATTGTTTTATTTGAGGCTGGATTAAAGCAAATTCAGATTGCCAGAAAACTGAATATTCACAGACAAACCATAAAATGATTCTTGGAGCTTAGCCATGACGATGTGTGGACCTGGGTAATAGATCCTGAACCCTGCCCCATCCCAAAAAAAAAAAAAAAAAAAAAAAAAAAAAATGTGAATACAAATGAAATTTGCAAAATTATTGAGAAACAAATTAACTGAAATCTGTTTTACTCAATGAGAAAAATAACTAAAGAAATAAAGTTTAATAGAAAATCAGACAAATAGCAAAAAAAAAGAACTTGGACTTAAGCAATATGAACTTCAAAAAGTACAGAAACTAACTGAGCAGAATAAACATACACAGTTGTAAAGCTGTCAAGCTCTCCTTTGAAAGTCTGCAAAAAGCGCATGGAAGCATTTCATCTTCACGGACAAAAAGCTTCTCAAAATTGAACAATTCTATAATCGACGAAATGACCATTACTGGTCACCTGATCATCCTGGAACTTCCACAAGAGTAAAACGTTGACAAAAACCACAGTCAATTATAATTTTCAGAGGCATTTGTGAATCTGGAAGAACTCCTTTGGTTTTCATAGATCA
Organism: Latrodectus elegans; assembly: GCA_030067965.1. Taxonomy (NCBI): domain Eukaryota; kingdom Metazoa; phylum Arthropoda; class Arachnida; order Araneae; family Theridiidae; genus Latrodectus; species Latrodectus elegans. Next base: position 29,521,495 of record CM057814.1, read on the forward strand.
AGGCATCAAATGAACAAGACCCTGTTCTGCAATGAGATTTTACAATCAGTTTTACTTCCTTGGTTCCAAAAACATTTTAAAAACTACATCTGGACACTTCAACAAGATTCTGCCCCTTCTCATTGAGCAAAAGCAATGCCAGATTGATGTCAAGCAAATCTTCCAGATTTCATACTTGTGGGAATATGGTCCCCCTATTCACCTGACTTAAACCCAAAGGACTATAGTGTTTGGTCTATTCTGCAATCAAGAGTATGCTCTAAGCCTCATCAAAGTTTAGAATGCCTGAAAACTTCTCTTAAAAAGGAATGGGATAAACTAATGCCTGATGAACTGTGGCCCATTGCAAAAAATTTTATGTGACGTTTAAGGCTCTGTATTGATTCCCAAGAGTGCCATTTCGAAAATACTTTATTATGTTATATCTAAGTAAAAAATGACGTAAGTGAAGTTAGTTTTTTGAAAATAAATTCTATGTTTTTAGTTTAATACAATAATTTTTTTGTCAACAGGATAAAGTTGTCACCCTGTATGTGTTTATATATATATATATATATATATATATATATATATATATATATATATATATATATATATATATATATATAATATCTGTGTTAGTATGGAAATTTTTTAACTGCCCACCAATCACCAATTCCAATAATTTATAGAATTGGAAAGTAATTTTAATGTATAAAATTTATAAAGAGCAGAGTAACAGCAAATTAAAACAATTAATAATTATTTACCAAGTTATTTATGTCAAATTTGGTAAAATAAACTTTAATAAACAACATTATGGTTAAGTCCAGGTTTTTATTGATACTCTGAAAATGTAGAAATTACATTAGGTAGTTGAACTATTAATGGGATTCCTGTTACTAATATTGTGAAACTAAATTTTAAATCTCTGATGGAAACTTTGTAAGAAAAAAATGAGTTTCACCTATCAGAAATATTCAAATGATGTCTTTCTTTGGTCATAATATGATAACACTAAATATTGATTCTAAAAGATATGTGATTAGAAAAGATATCAATAAATTGGTCTACAATTCAAGCATTTGAAAACAAGGTCTGTTTTTTTACCCCTTTTTAGTTTCTCTCTCTTATATTTTTCATATCTACTATTATTAAATGTATGCTTACTTCATCATATTTAATTTTTAACATTTCTTTCTACAATTACATTAGTTATTACAGATTTTAGAGCAAAAGAATTTTTTTATGTAATCATGTTTTCAGTTTCAAAATACTTTCAAAGGGTTTTTCCATATCCAATTTTTAAGTTCATTGAAGTGACTTTTGCATTTATCCTCTGGAGTTTTCATTGATAGTTAAAAGCAAACTTAGGAAATTCTCTCTTCAATAAGTTATAAATTACTTTAATAAAGTAGGTCAAGTATTTCAATGGGTAATAGCAATATGCTTTGTCAACTTTTAAGAATTATTCTAGCTGTTTTTTGTGAATTGATAAATTGAGATCATTAAATCTCTTGAAAATATTTGCCTAATAAAAAGCATAATTTTTATTGTTTTTAATTGTAACAAGATTAACTAATTATTACTTTAAAAATTGTACATTATAATGCTACAAATCAAGTGGAAAATGTACCCATTAAGAGCCATTGAAATTTTGAGTGATAAAATAACTTAATTAATTTTCCTTTTTATCTTTGCAAAGTTGTTTAGATATTCTATCATTCTTTGTTAGGTTTAATCTTACTTAGAAATTGAATTATAGTTATGAATAAAAGCGTGTTGAAAATCATCTGTTTAACTAACTATATATTTTGATATTTTCTTAACAAGATGCCAATGCACCACACAATAAATCCATGAAACATTAGATGCTTCTTGTTTCAAATCCATGATAGCAATCTATTATTGACAATGTACATCAGTAGCATATCTGATAATATTATTTAAAAGAATATTATTTTTTGTAAAGTATTTTTTCTTAAATATTGGTGTTCTTTTTGTGTCTGTGATAAGATTTATTCTGAATATTTTTAATACTTGATTTTAATCAAAATAACATACACATGTCTTTGATAAAGCATGATTATCAGCAATTGTAGATTCAGTTCCACAGAAAATTATGGATTTTATAAAATATTTGAGTTCTATACTGCATTAGTTTCTATATGTTTAACAATTTAGGTTTATTTATTTAATGTGAACAAAACTTGCAGTCTGTTGTTTAACTGTTGCTGATAACAGTTTATTGATTATTATATAATTATAGCCCCATTTGGTTGCTTCATTGTTACTCACCATGAAAGCTAGAAACATTCACTAATGGGTGGTAAGCTCCAGATTCATTGCCAGTGATTCTGATAGTGTTCTAATTATTGAATCGTAGACTCAATTCTAGATGTGTAAAAATAATGTTATGCTTTATATATGCATGTTAATCCTCACTAATTTGAGATAAAAATTTAAAAAGGGGTGGATTTTATGATTCTGTACTGAACCACAATGCAAAATTCCAAGTTAATATAATGCAATAATACATCTTAATTTATATCTTTGATCTTCAACAAGTCACTGTAAAACTTGATGCAAGATTAAAAACGTTATATACATGTAGTTATATATATAAAGCACATACAAAATTTTTCTATTTAAACTGATTGGTTTAATTTCTGTTTAATTTCCTTATCTGAAATTAAAAAAAAAGAAATAACATTAATTGATATTCTCTTTTATTATTGAAAAAGAAAAGAATATTTATGGAAATCCCTTAAATTTGAAAAAATATGGTTTTCTTTTTAAATTTTTTGTGGGAATAGTGTAAGTTTAGAATTACTTTAAAAACTTTTATGCAAATGTTATATAAATTATAAATATTGATTTTTGAAATTGTTTTGTATGAAAATCATATTAACTAACCACAATTAGAAATATATTTATTTATCCCTTTGTAGCAATTTTTTGCAAACAAGAGCTGATTTAATTAGGATTCATAATTTGAAATAGATTCCAAACCATTGCAAATATTCATTACTGACAAACTGTTGAATAGAAGATTAAAATACTACTCATTCAACAATCATATTTTGGTTATCAGATAACAGTAAAATTAATCTAAGAAATTAATGACTAATTTTTGTCCTTTTATTTAATTGTTACTAATTTAGTATATTTTGCTACAATTATTATTAATTATTTCTGGAATTTTTGCATGTATAAACTCGTATGACAAATATAATTGTGCATTATATTTGTCATATGAGTTTATACATGGATAATTACTATAAAACATATTTACATTTTTCTTTGATAGAACATATTGCTCTTATCTGTAAAAAGTTCAAATTTTAGGAAAAATATATTGCATTTCTAAAAAGCTATATTTTCATTAATCGGTCAAATATTGCAAAGATCTGGTAAGGTTAGCCTGTTGGCTTTAAAAGAGAGAACCAATTTCTAACTGTTTAATTTTAACATGTTTCTTTTGAGTGCAAAAGAATGTCTTTACTTTCTTATAGTTAATTAATACATTAATGCAATATAATTATCTACCAAAAGCATTTTGTTGTCAAAAAATTAGGGATTATGTTATTTGTTTTAATGTTTTTTTAAGTAATTATTAATCTATTTAATATTTCACCACAACTAAGTTGCTGTAAATAAAACTGTAAGAAATCAACCAAATTTTTAAATACTTAAATTGAAACAAAAAATGTTTGACATAAAATTAAGTTTATCGGGTTTATTAATCTAGTAGTATTTTCTTCACATTTTTTTTTTAGAATTTCATAATTCTATTGTGAAATAATAATCACAAAAGCTATTATTTTTTGTTCTTGTTAAAAAAATATTGTTAAAATATTTTTTAACATTGTTCATAGTATTGTATGTGATTTACATCAGAATATCTAATGAAAATAGCAATAAAAAATCTATCTACATAAATGCAATGAGAATAAATTGTATAAATGAGAACAATATACAGTAATTGTTTTTTTTATATAAAAAAATTCATTAAGATTCTAAAATCTTTAAATTTTGTAGATTTGTTTCTTTCAATAAATGTTTAAAATATTCAAAGATTTTATAAGCATTAATGTTGTTTTTTTCAATAAAATTTATTTTTTAATAGTATAATAATAATGATAATAAATTTGAAATATTATATTTTTTACTAGACTTTAAAATAAATATATTTTATGAGCAGGTTTAATCAGATTTGGACAGTTAGATTTGGTACCTTGAATAAGTATTACCTATGCAAAGTAATATATCTATTACATATATTGAAAAGCATAATTGCTTACCAAACAGACTGAATGTCATGAGTTTGATCATAAAAATGTTTTTTATTTAAGTTAATTATTTGGGTTAAAGTATTTCATTCAAAACGGTTTCTATGCTTAATTTTTATGCTGAATTCATTGTAATTTTATTTTTATTGTTATTTTCAGGACTGCAACAAAGATGTTGTTTTAAAAGATATTTATAAAATCTTAAATGATGATGCAGAAAGAATTAATAAATTACTTGAAAAATCAATTGGAAATTACATTGAAGCAAATATTGTAAATATTATGTATTGTCCAGCACGAGACTGTTCAATGTTTTTTCATAAAAATGAACTTACTGAGAACAAAATCACATGTCCTTTGTGTCAGAATGACATATGCATCAGGTAAACTTCCTTTTTTGAAATTGATTTTTTTTAAGTATGCAATTATCTGAGGCCCGTAATAGCTTAATAACTGAATCTATTGAAGGGATGAATATATTAGAATTAATTTTCCCAAGTTTCAATTACAGTACTCACAGATAGGTGTCATCTCAAATAGCTGTATAAGTTTTAACGAAAGAAATAGCTTTACATTTGAAAATGAAAGAATGCTCATTGATAATAAGATCAGCACTTGATTAAGGTAGAGTCATATGGGATGTTTACCCTGGGCCCCCACATCAGAGAGGCTTCCAGATCGAAAAGGAAAGTACATTTTACTTTCTCAATCAAATAGAATCACTTGCCAAATTGAATAGAAAGTTTGTTGTTGTGAAGCAATGGAGGACCCCCAAAGAAATTTTTGTTCTGGTCCTCAATTAGACTAAATCCAGTCCTGAGTAAGGTCACTTATTTATGTTAAGTGATTAATTACAAATTTAACTGTATAAAAAATGGTGCAATTGTTAATGCTGTACCATTTTATTCTAATAGCTTTTCAATATGAAAAATGCATCAACTGATGAATGTTCATGGCTAATTTTTAGTTTAAAAACACTTGTATGTATTGCTTATATTTGTTTAATCTTAAACTATGTTTTATATGCATTTAATGTAATCACCTGTGCCAGAATGACAAAGACAGTAGCATATGAGAACAAAGCAGTTCTGATAATTTTCCTTGTTTTATCAGAAATAATAACAAACAACAAATAACAGTTATTTGATTTTTGTTGCTAAAACTACTGAATACTCACAATACAACTTTTGTCCTTCTTGTTTCCTAAAACACTTTTTACCACTTTTACAAAAGATTTCCAAGTTGCTAATTCTTTTTGATTTAGCTTTCCTTCAAAAGTAAGTCGCTAATCACTTTTCTGATTTGAGGTCCAATAAAGACGCCTTCTTTAAGCTTAGACTCACTTAATTGTGGAAAAAGTTTTTTTAAATATTTAAATCCTTCACCTTTTTTGTATAGAATCTTCATAAAATTTTTCATAAATCCTAATTTAATGTGAAGTGGAGGAAGAAGAAATTTTTCCAATTCAATGAGAAGAGAGTATACTTAAAGTTAATTCCAGGCTGAAAAGATGTTCTGTTTGGCCATTTTTTTTATGATGTCCTGTTGTACGGCTATCCCACTTGCATAAAAAGCAGCAATGTTTTTAAACACGCCTTGTAAAGACCCATTAATATTGCTATGATATTTAAATCTCCACAAATTTTCCAATTGAATTCCTTATACATAATTGTATTTAGAATACTTACCATTTTCACATAAGCTTCTTTCATCGAAGCTGAATAAGCAACTGCTGTGGATGGCCTCTTGTTTCCATTATGGAACAAAACAGTTTTTAAGCTATATTTAAAAGAATCTATTAAAAGGTGCTATTCTAATTGTTCATGCATGATATCTAGTTCCTTTATTAATTTATCTATACCAGAAAAACACAAATTGAACCTTCCATTCTATAAAACTCTGGGTAAATCATGTTTCTTTTTTGAAAATATTTAATACTTGTTCCAGCTGCCAATAGATTCCACTCTTACAGTCTAGAACCGAGAAGTTTTGTTTTGATAGGCCCAGATCCTGCACCAAATGATTGAGTTCATTTTTACAAATAAAATGGGGTTTGCTCGAAGTCTCAGGCCTAAAGTTAGGTCCAAAATTGTCTTCAGCTGTATCAGTTTCAGATGTATCTTCAGTGTAACTCACCTCTTGAATGTCAATGCCTTTCCAATTCAATGGTGGAGTTGGTATTGGTAAGCCTTTGCCATGAGGAACAGGTCAGAGTGCAACTGTACATTAGCATATTCAATTTTATGTACTTGCTTTTTTGAATATCTTTTTGTGTTCATTTAACAGAAGTAACAGTTATTAAAATGATTTGAAGGTTCTCACCACACTACAGGGACTGCAAATGGCATAGAGCTTCTATTCCTTTCATCCACTGAACAAGAGCTACATTACAACCTACACAGCACACGCGAGGCGCTCAACTTTTATCCTGGTCACCAACTTTGTACCCGAAATACAGAAAATAAGCTTTCTTCACTTTTATCTAGCATAGTTTTACAGCATCTTTCAGTATGAACTAATATAAAAGCACACAATTACATTTAACAAGGAATTTTACTTTTCTGAGAAGCCGAAATGCCAGAAGTGGTTGGTGCTGCCATTTGGTGCGAAATCATGAAAATTAGAGAACAATTCCATTTTGTGTTACACAAAAATGAGACGTGGTGAAAATTTTTACTTGCAGTTATATATAATTATAAAAATAATAATTTGGTTGTTGTTAGCGAACCATCGTAGACCTGTGTTGTTATAATAAATGAAAAAATGTATGTAGACTTAGACTTTTAGAAATGACTCTATAATTTATAAGATTAATGATTAATATACTAAACATAACTTAAATTTAATTTTCAACTGTCTCTGATAATGTCCTTGGGTAAAAGGAATTTTTTTAAGTAAAATTCTTAAATATTATTATTGTCTATAATTTTGGTCTGCATGAAATATTTCTATTTAATTATTCTTAACTGAAATGTTACATCATTCATTGAATAATCACAAATATTTTATGTAATTTCACAGCTAATTATTTCATTTTTACATAGCAATTCTAAAATTTCTCAGGAAATATTTTGATTTCAATTATGAAATAAATGGATCTCATAAAATATTTTTTTTTTAAATTTTATATAAGAATGATAATTAATTTTTGTTTTATGTTTACAGTTGCAATAGTGTGTATCATCCTGGTTTTAGCTGCGAAGTTTATCAGGGCACAAGAACTGACCCTGATTATGGCTTTAAAGTAAAATGTTTTATATAATTTTATGTTTAATTTTAATATTACTCTATGTTATATAATTTTATTAATGTTTTTATAATTATAATTATTTTCATATTGAAAAATTAAATTAGAACTATAACTTTTACTACTTTAATAATACTTTTACTTCTTTTACAAAATTAGAACTACTTTTTAGAACATAAAATCTATTTAATTTCTATAAAATTGTTCCACTAATTATTAGAATTTATTGAATTTGATTATTAAAAATATTATAAGCAAAAATTTTTCTATTTTATTTACTTTCTTAAAAATGTATTTGCATCATTCTAATCACAAAGTTGAAAAATTGACTCTATTGATTTGTAACCATAAGTAACCAGTTAAAGTGCTAATTTAAGACATTATTTGTATCACTCAGTTTTATGTGTTTATGGAAATACATTGAGCCCATATCTAATTTTATTAAATAGAAGTTTTCATATTCTTAAATTTATTTTACAAAATATACATATTATTATAAGCTAAATTATGCTTCTCTTGATTGCTTCTGTTTATTTTAAGTTTCTTCTGTTTACCATATTTTCTTGTATATAATCGGCAAATTATGCATTAAAAAAGTTTCAAATTTCTTTGTGCATATTATACGCTTTCGCAGAAAATCTGATGAAAAACATTCTCCATTAGAAAAGATTACAATAAAGTTTAAAAATAAATGCCATTTATTCTTCATAAAATATTTAATAGGTGGCACCATGAGTCAGCTGACTTATTTTAATCGATAATCAGCACTGTCCAATTGTTAAACGAAAACAGTTATTTGAAACGATATTACATCTGTAATTTGCTAACATCATTTTGCATTGTCTTGACCTGAGCTGCTTTGCTCCGAAAACATTCAAATTCGTATATTGTCATTTAGAAGCGAAAACTATTAAGTCACAGAGCAAATTTTAAACTAGAATCAATAGGGACGGCAAATAAAAAAATGGTGACAAATGTGTTAATGTAAGGTGCAAAACAAAGCATCTGTGTGTACAACAGGCAAAATGTAACCAATGCACCAGTTCCAAAGTAATTCATTTCTTTCATTTACTTATTAACAAAGCAAATATATTTTATTTTAAAATGTATCTACTCTTGTGTTTAAAGTTAATAAAAGCTGAAAATCGATAATTTTTACTAGAATCTTCTCTAATTTTGGTCAATGTCACACTTTCATCTCAATTTATTCCACTTTGGGTTGAAGTGGATCAAAACAGATCTTTTTCATTCTGAATGTTTTTTTTTTTGTACAATTTATTATATGATATTTATTAAATAGGTTAACCTTTCATTTATTTCATGAAAAAAATTGGTAATTGATATTGTATCAGTCACATCAATCATATCAGTTTTTTTAAAATTTCAGTTACCTGTTCTTTAATTTATTAAATTCTAATTTTGAGGTTTTTCTAATTAAATGATTTACTTGCATAAATTAGATTTTTTCCTCAATAATTCAGTGAAATGCACTTATTTTTCATTAAGATAATCTTGAAAAATTTTCAGATTGACTGCAGGTTTATGAAAATTAATATCAGGATGTCATGAACTTTTTCTGAATAGTCATTTTTTATGTGTATCCTATCATTAAATCCCAACAATGTCAAAAATAAAAGTAAATGCACAATTAAGCACAACTTGTCTAATATATGCAAAATATAGTTTCTTTCCTAGGCAAAATATGAAAAAATTCAAAATAGAATGTACTGTAAATTTTGCCAAGGCTCTTATGAAACTTAATTTTCTGTAAGTATATCAATTTAATTGGTTTAATAATTTTGATTGAATGCTTAATATGTGAGCTCAGCAAGCCTAGGACTAGGACAGTGCATTTCAGAATGAAATGTTTCTAATTTGATCCCAATCATTATTGCAAAAAAAAAAAAAAAGTGCATGTTGGCTCTTTTAGTTTCTATAGACACATTTGTCTGACTGAGTGGATGCTTCTGAGTTTCTTTGTAATATATGAATACTTCCCATCACAAAAGGTGCATTTGGTAAGAAATTTATGTGAATTGTATGAAAATGTCTTTCAATAATGTTAAGTGGTCCTTTACTGAATACAATATTTAATTTAAAACTTAGTATTTAACTTAAGATTTGGTAGGCCATTTAGTTTTGTTTAATTATTCAAATTAATTTATCTAATTCAGCAAATAATCATTACTTTCAGATTTGGCAGATAACTGCAAATTGTAAGCAATGTCCACGTTGCAAAACAGCAATAGAAAAAACTGAAGGTTGTAACCACATGACTTGTAGACAATGTAAAGGCCATTTTTGTTGGTTATGCCCAACTGAAACAGCTCAAGTGTACAATAATGGACAAGCTGTTTATGCACACATTAATGAAAAACATGTTAATAGGTTATTTGACTGAATTTTGACTATACTACATAGCAAAAATTGCTGTGTATTCATTTGCTTTTAAAACATATTTTCTTGGACTTGGGAATTTAAATCATAGATTCAGCAATATTTGTTGTAAAGATCTTTTGAAATCAGCTTTAATTTTTGTCTGTAATGTAAATATTTGCTTATGTGTAAGTATTTCTGAATGCACTTAAAATGTTGTAACTCTCTTAATTAAATATGAATTATGATTTAGTTACTTTCCGTAATGTAAAAAATATCAGTTAATTCTCAATGTTGAAAGATATGTATAACTTATGAAAGTAAAGTTTTTGTTTAAAAAGTTAATAATAAAGCATTTTTAGTATAGTTAGTAGTAGCTTTTTGTCACTTTTTCAATTACATTCATTGGATTATGATCAAAGCAAAATACATTATGAAGTTCCAAAATAAAAATTGTTGCCTATTCAATGTTAGTAATAAGATTTTGTGTTCGTATGTATAGTGTTATAAATGGAAACTAGTTAATTATTTTTTAAATAAAATGTAAACAGAGCTTTCTTTGAAAACTTGAATATTAAAAATTCTTATTATGATAAACATGTACATATATATATATATATATATAAACAGTTGTGTGATATTGGAAATATTAATACGTTGTTAAGTTGTTAATCATTTTATAAACTATTTGTTAAAAAAATTTTGGCTATTTATTTTATAGATATTTTATATTTTTTGTTGAATCTTTTAAAGTTTAAAATATCACATGGGAGTTTACTTGAAATTTCTATGTATATAGTATTACTCATTTGGTATAAAATATATTTTATATATTTTTTGCATTGCATAATTGTTTTCAGATTTTATATTTGATATTTTTGATATACTTTTAAACTATAAATTAGTGAGTAGTATATTTTTATATCTAAACTTTATCCATGCATGTATATAATATTGAAGGTGATATAGTCAGACTTAGTTACTTATAATTATTCCTAAAGCTGTTATGTTTTTATTTATATAAAAAAGGAAGTCAATTCAAAAATTCATCTGAAAATCTTCCTCAAAATATTAAAATTTTCTAAATTAAACAAGAAGGAATTAAATCGAGTTTTTAAATTATAAATAAAAATTTTATAATATTCATTAATAGCAAAATTTTTATAACAATTTCTGTTTGTCTTATTATAACTTAAAAAATTTAAATATTAAACATAAAAATTTAAATATGAATGTATTAAATTATTAATAAAGTTTTAAAATTGGTAATTATAAAAAATACAAAGAAATATTTTAATTACATTTTTAAATATTATTCATTAGTAATATAGCAATAAGGAAACTGATTTAAATTTTAGAATTGTATACTTTTAAAAATACTTACAATTGCAACTTACCAAATTTTTCAAATTCTATTATGAATAATTAAGAGTATCGACTTAAATTCTTGAATTTCATTATAATTTTTCATACATATATTTGTATGTTTCAACTTCAGTGTGCTTTCTACAAATATTTTATTATAATTTAAATATTTTTATTATTAAAACATAAGATTAAAAAAAACTTGTTCTCTATTATTTTAGCTTTCCTATTTGTTTCAATTTACTAGGAATCATCTCATAAAGTATGAAAAATATAATTAAACTTTGGTCAATAGATGTTATACATAAATTATTTTGTATAATCATTTACTCTGTACCATATTTTTTTTATTCAGTTTTGTTTCCTAATTCTTGTTAAAAATACTTCAAAGTAGATTTAAAAGTTCTGTTTTTAAGTAGATCAATTTTATAATAGTTTATTTATATTTAACTGGTATTTCATTAAAATGTGATTTTTTAATTGGATGTTATACATATTTAAAATTAACACTTATAGAATTGTAAAATTGTATTCTGAGTTTTTGCTATCTTTAATAGACAAAAATCAGTGTTATTTTCATATCAAGACATTACTCACAATGAGTGACAAAATCAGTTGCTGTTGATGTAGTTTATGTACAAAGTCTATTAGTTAATGATACATGTTAGTAAATTATTAGCTTAAATATGTATATTGACCTATTGAATATGTATATTGACTTAAATATTGTCCTATTGAATTATATACCTGAAAAGATTGTCTAGTGAAAAAGAAAAAGTTATATATTTATGACACTATACAAAGGTGTATATATGGTTGAGATATATGTCCATATTATAAACATTTGCTTTCTACTGGAAAATTAATTTGAGTGTATCAAAATGAATTATTCTGTTTTCTTAATAAGAATTCATTGACTAAAAAATACAATTCATTTTTTTGTACTATTTTGAAGAACATGAATACTATACGTTTTAAAAACGTTTTATACATTCTTTTAATGATTAATGGCAGCTTTTTTAATTCATGTATAGAAAATAACACAAATAGCTATTAATCATTTCATTAATTTTCTTACGTAAATATTTCCATATTTTTTTACAAGGATACAGCTTCCTTAGCTGAAATCTGGATCTCTTTTTTTTTCTCTGAAACTTTTGAATTAATGTGTTTTCATATTTTTGTTAAATGTAATATTTGTTCTAGGAAAATGTGAAAAAAATTACATTAGCAGGAAAATTGAACTGTGAATGTTTCATCAAATACTATATTTTAAAATTTTTATTGTTTTCTATAAACTTTTAACAAACTGCTCTCTGCAAACTAAAAACAAATATCTGAAATATGTTTTCTATTTCTGGAATAATAGCCTTTATTATTATATTTAACTGTCAGCTACAATTTCTTCTGCTGCTGAAATATATTTCAATGTTAATGTAATAAATATGTGTGCTTTCATACTGATATGTATATCATTATAATCTGCTAATAAGCATTTGTTGCTTTTTGAAATTATTGTTTGTATCTTATTTCTCATTAATTATTTTTATTACTCAGTTGCCAATAATTTTATTTTATTCATATATTCTTAATTTCTTAATTAATAACAATAAATGAGTGCTATTAAAATATATTTTTAGCGATAAATATTGATTACTTGCTTTATACTTATTTATGAAAGAATAAAAAAAAAAATATTTTTTATCTAAAAACTGTTTATTTGGTTATATTAAATATTTTGTTTGAGATTTGCAGTAAAAATATTTTATTAATAAATAGGTTTTGTTTGAAATTCTCTTTAAACATTATGTATATACAACTGATTAAGATCAATTTTAAAGATAGAACAAACAAGTAATATTATTAAGACCAATTTAACAAAAAGCACTAAAAATTAATAAAATAAATTATAAATTAATATTTATTAATGAAAAATTAATCAATTAATAATTGAAAAGTTTCATAGAAAATAATTAAATATTTTGCTGTTGGAAATTACTTATTAAGTATCACTAATTTGCCAATTTAATTATATTTTGAGTTTATTTCCTTGTTTACATTTATTTATTAAAATTTTTTAATTCAACGGGTTTGGAAATAGGATCAAAAAAGTATTCTGTCATAAATTTATTGTAACGCAAAATCTCTCTCTTTTTAATGAATATGAATTATTTCTGAAAATAAATATGATTTTTAAAATAATGCATATTTGGGATGTTGGATGAACACAGGTAAAAATTTTGACAATTATTTAGATTGTATTCAGATTCTTTTTCTTGGAAAGTATCCACTATTCCAAGAATATAATTGCTCATATGAATTTCAGAATTCAGATATAGCCAGGGGAGCAAAATTATGAATTGGAACTCCTTGTGTAGTGTATCATGCTCTAAATCTCAATATTTTGTATTTTTTCCAGAGAACAAAGTAATTTATCTATTCAAAATACATTACCTGAACTGAAGACTACTTCTGTCAAAAAAAATTTAAAGCTTTGTGCTCAATTTTCATTTGCCAATCTCACATAAAATGTAATCTTTGTTCGGACATAAGCAAATAAAATATGAATTAATATGAAAGAGATATAACGGCTTTAAATGTTTTACTTTAAATTGTATAGACATGAAAATCTGGATTATATTCATTATAAATGCCCATTTATCAGCTATTATCAATAGGTGTTGTTCATTGGTTGAACTTTGTCAAATATCTGTTTTTCACCCATATGCACTTGGTTGCTTTTAATTAAATCCAATGTAGCCTAAATCATTTAGATTATAATTGAGCAATAAATCTCCAAGTGTAAATAAAACAAAGGAAGGCATTTTGCTTAAATTTTTAGAATCTGAATATGTTATGAAGGTGTTTTTTAAAATATAAATTAAAATAATATTAAGAAGCACTATGAAATTTTATTTCTTGTATGTAAATACGCAATCCAAGTTGCACAAATTTATGAAAAGATATTTCAGAGTTTTAATTATTCGTATATATTATTCATTTTATTGGGTTAAAAATTAAGTGATTATTTTTTATTTAAAATATCTAATTTTATATTTTTTCCTCTTTGTTATTTCATACATAAAATATTTTCTGTTATAACATTTATATAAGAGAGCTATGCATCTGCATGCTCTTTTAAAATAAAGATTTATTTAACTGCCATGCCTTTATTGCATGAAATAACTTCACTTGATGCTTTTTGTTATTAATTTCTGTTAGGCTGGTCATTCACCCTAAACATTAAAGCTTTGTGCCAGTTGGATCAAATCAGGGATAAGTTAAATATTTTTGAACGTCTATTGTAGTACATGCAATTTCATTTAACATCTTTTTTATTTTCCGTTTGCAAAATGTGATTATTTTTGGGATGATAATTAGTAAATACAGGTTACAATGGTATAAATAATTTAATTGAATTAAAAAGTGTTGCATTAAGGAATATATATTTTTATATGGATACAAATTTTTCTGTTTCATATAAATTAAAAATGGAACAAATTACAAAATATGAGTAATAATCTACCAGCGTAATGAAAATATAAATGTTTAAAATTTTACAATCTTACACTATGTAAATGTATCATCATAAATTAAAAATTGCTTTAAGTAATTGATCCTTTTTGTCTTAGGTTACTCAAAATTTATTCAAAACTAAAAATATTTTGAAAAATACAGATTTTCAAAAAATTCATTCAATACAGAAACAAATGTTCCTCCTATTCTAAAATTTTACATTATAGGAGTTACAACAAAAAATTTATTTAAGCAAGACATTAAAAAATAGTTTCTCATTTTTCTATAATTTTGAAAATAAAATATTTTTGAAGAAAAAGGACTCTACTGGCCATTAAATATGCTACACCAAGAAAGTGACATGCTACAGACGTGAAATTTATACGAAAGGAAGAAGGTGCTGTGATATGCAAATGATTAGCTTATCAGCGCATTCAGGCAAAGCAGGCGCCAGTAGCGACACCAACATTGTGTTTAAATGAGGAAATTGTTCAGCCGGTTCCTCATACACAAATTGAATTCGAACGTTGTTGCCTGGTGAAAACTTGTTGTGATGCCTCGTGTAAGAAGGAGAAATGCGTACCAGCACGTTTCTGACTTTGATAAAGGTCGAATTGTAGCGTACCAGGATTGCGGTTTATCTTATCGTAGTATTGTTGCTCGCGTCGGTCGAGATCCAATGACTGTTAGCAGAATATGGAATCGATGGGTTCAGGACGGTAATACGGAACGCCATGCGGGATCTCAACGACCACCTATCACTAGCAGCCGAGAAGACAGGCATATTATCTGCATGGCCGTAATGAATCGTGCAACCACGTCACGAGCCATGAGTCAAGAAACGGGGTCGTTTGGAAGACAACAAGTGTCTGCACGAACAGTTCGACGACGTTTGCAGCAGCATGGACTCTCAGCTCGGAGACCATGGCTGCGGCTTCCCTTGATGCTGCGTCATAGACAAGAGCGCCTTCAATGGTATGATCAACGACGAACCTGGGCGCACGAATGGCAAGACGTCATTTTTTCAGATGAATCCAGGTTCTGTGTACAGCATCATGATGGTCGCATCCGTGTTTGGCGGCATCGTGGTGAACGCACACTGACAGCGTGCATTCCTCATCGTCATACTGGCCCATCACCTGGCGTGATGGTATGGGGTGCCGTTGGATACACGTCTCGGTCACCTCTTGTTCGCATTGACGGTGCTTTGAACAGTGCACGTTACATTTCTGGTGTGTTACGACCCTTGGCTCTACCCTTTATTCGAGCCCTGCGAAACCCTACGTTTCAGCAGGATAATGCCCGAACGCATGTTGCCGGTATTGTACGGACCTTCCTTGATACGGAACATATTCTGCTGTTGACCTGGCCAGCACGTTCTCCAGATCTTTCACCAATAGAAAACGTCTGGTCAATGGTTGCCGAGCGACTGGCTCGTCACCAAACGCCAGTCACTACGGTTGATGGACTGTGGCATCGTGTTGAAGCTGCATGGGCATCTGTACCTGTACGTGCAATACAATCTCTGTTTGACTCAATGCCCAGGCGTATAACTGCTGTTATTACTGCCAGAGGTGGTTGTTCTGGTTACTGATTTCTCAGGATCTATCCAGCCAAATTTTTTGAAAATTTAATCACTTGTTATTTCTAGTATAATATATTTTTGGAATAAATATCATTTTGTTATCTGCATTTCTTCCTGGTATAGCAATTTTAATGGCCAGTAGTGTAATATTAAAATTTTAAATTAAGGAAATTTAAGTAAGCAATGAAAAAAAATTAAGAATATCAGGAAATACAATACAAATATATACAAATATGAATTAATTTGAAATAATTACACTAATTCATAAAGTATGTTGAAACATCTATATAAAATCTTTATTCAGTTCACTGAATTTTTACCTTGGGAGAATTAAGGACCTTAATGGTCTCCTGGGAAACTTACACCTTTATGTTCATCTCTGGCATAACTTAAGTTTATTTCTTTAAATCCGAAATTTGATTAGAAAGCTTATAATAAATTTAAAATCTAACTAAAGCTGAATTTTTAAAGATAGATTTTCCAAAAGTTATTTGACAGATTTTTAAAGTAAAGTTACATGTCGCGATGTTACTTTCTCTCTTTTTTCTCTGCGAAACTCTTCTCGATACTTTAGTATTAAAAAAAATAATATTAAAAAAAAAAAAAACGCGAATGGTTATTTTTTTTTTTTTTAAATTGTCATCTATCCAACTGTAACCATTGCATGTGAAGATAATATTGAGAGAAAGATCGCGGATTGCTTTTTATTCCTATGTTCTTACATAGTAATTCTTAAGTAATGAATTTTACGTTTATTATTATTGAAAAAGTACTGTTTTTTTCCATTGCTGACAACATGTTTTGGCAATCCTAATATGCAGGCAAATGAAAATGCTTATGAAAAAAAGCGTGACTTCAGTAGTTCATATTTTCCTAATTAAATGCAATTTACAAGTGTTCAACACTTCATTCAAATTATTTTTTGTTCATTTTGAGATCTATCTTGGTGTAAAACAACGTTTTGAACAGATCTGGATGAATTGTAAGTAAGATTTTCCCAAATCGCAGTTTTTCTGTAATATGTAGGTATACGTTTTCTTTGGAATTAATAAATTCTAAAGAAAACGTATACAAAAGAAGGTGGTCCTGGCCTGCTGTATTTTTTAAGAATTGGATATTATTTTAGTATAGATAATAACATTTTTACATAGCTATTTAGGGATATTAGTACAAGCTGATATGGGATGAGAACCGTTACCTCATGTCATTGAAAGAAAAATTCGTCGTAGTAAAACGAATGATAAGTTTTCTGTCGATGGCTAATAAAACGATTTTTCTAGGGAAGGATTTAAAACTTCTGGTAATTATTATAAAAGTAAATACTACGGCCAATGACAACATTCATTCCGCCATGAAATAAAAAAAAATCTGATGAAAAAGAAATCAATTGTGTTAAATTATTAAATTTCCTTTTTGTTAAGGAAATGTTTTTTAATATTTAAATTGAAATGCCCTGCACAGGCTCTACATCATAAATTTTATAAAGGGGCTATCATTATTGAAAAGAAAAGATATTTAATTAATGCTTAAAGTTTTTTGAGGTCGAAAACATTTCCATAAGTAATCATTTCGTTTGACAATCATTAAGAATTCCGATATTTTTCACAAAATACTTACACTTTGGAGCGAGAGTTCATTCCAAAATCGTTTACTAGATATGAAATCTCTGAGGCATAAAATTAAATTACTTGTTTTATCAGCTGCTTAATAAGATGCATTATTTTTGTATGATTCGATATGATTAAACAGTATTCATTGACCTACCAAGAATATTAATTCTTTTCTCTATAAAAGATTACTTACGCCCATAACATTATGTAAGTAAAATGGATCGAATGTCTTGCTAACTATGGAACATATATACTATGTTACAGGTATGCCATTCCGATAATTTGTTGCAAATGATATGAAAAGCAATCTTAGTTTTGCTTATCTTCTTTTTTTTTAATATTCAGACACCAGTTTTTTAAAGCACAGATTTTAATTTTCGTAAGTGTGGGGATATTTTACGATGCTACTGTGGATTTCGACATATAATAATTTCATGTATAGAGCATTGGGACAATTATTGAATAGACTTTCTTTAGCATTATTATAGTTCAGAAATAAGTCTCATTGGCAGCATTATTATAGTTCAGAAATAAGTCTCATTGGCACTTTAAGGCCATGGGAAATTTGCACCACACAAGCAACAAAATTAAAATTATTCAATTTTTAAAGATAAAGTGACAGATTTTGAAATGCTAAGATTCAATCAATAAAACTTTTAAAAAAAAGGTAATTTTTTTAACTTTTGTTAGGTACTTAAAGGTAACTTTTGTTAATTAGGAAAACAAATGTTAAATATTAATTAAATATTTTTTTCCTAATGCCCGACTGCCCTTTATGATATACTTATTCAGGGTCCATTAGGCGGAAATTGATAACATTCTATACAGTGGGGCACCTATTGGACGTGGCACCTTCATCCCGAAAGTGAAAAGATAAAAGAAGCCAAGCACCGAGAGAAAAACATCAATGCTAACTGAAATTCAAAGTTGGGGATGCTAACCTCTCCGTCATCGGTCGTCATAAATAAATATAGGCATAGAATGAATTCTGTTATTATTTTTTCTTTAAAAAATTAACATACAGATATACGTATTTTAATTTACGAATATGAGTCCACACGACCACTTAATACTTATTTACAAACATAATAGTGATAAACGATAAAATTAAAATAAATTTCAATTTATTTTTCATTGGCAGTGAATAATATTTTAAAACAGGTACTATATAAGTAATCAAATTCACTTTTAGAAAGGTGTCTTCCCGACATTTGTTACTGGGGATCGAAAAATTTGATCATGAAAGCTCTCTTCTTCGTTAAATTTCTAGATAAAGGTGTAGATAGTGATTGATACGACTTCTGACCATCTCAAAAGTTTATTCTTTGAGATTTAAGATATTCTAGACCATCACCAATAAATTATATTAGTTGTAATGTGTGGCATTTAGCTTTCAAATTACAACATCATACAAAGACATATTTTTTATTTTCATGATCCCAAAAATGTATGGGATTTATATTTTCATATGGCAATGGTGATTTTATGAAAATAGAAGTAGCTGTATTTTCTGTTTTGTTTCGAATGTTGTAATAAGTGTCACCAGTAAAGCTAATTTTAATATTTATTGTAGTGAATAAAAACAGTTTGAGTTATGATTTTATTTATGTAGTCATGAATATATAATCCTTGTTAATATTTGATTTATTATATTTTAGTAAGTATTTTACGTACATAGAGAGTATACGATTAAAATATTGTATAAAAATATCTTTAATGCCGCTTGATTTTTGCCATTAGATGTCTCATATCTGGTTTTTATGTATTATCACGTTTCCTTTATTTTTTCGTCATCATATAGTTATTTTTCTAGGCCGGAAGAAAACCATACGGTAAAATAATTTTATGCACAATTTCCCTGCGAAATCTGATTTATTTAATTAGTAAACAAAATTTCTAACAAATAGTGTGCTTAAGGATTAAAATCTGTTTATTAAATGAAGCTATAATACAAATATTTCTATTAAATTATTTTAGGCTGTCTTTAGATTTGCGTGTTGTAATTAGAAAATGAATTTAATCACAATATTTTTACTTCTTTTTTATAATTTATTATAATACTTTTAGTCTCAAATTCCTTTTCATATTTAGTAATTATATAGTTTTCACTTAAAGGCTTGTTTTCAGGTTATTATGAAATTACTGTTTTGAAAATAGTTAATTTTTATTTTGTTATATTACTTTTAGTGGTATTTCAATATTGAAATGGTGATTTTTTGTTAAAGAGCATTTTCAACTTCCTTCTTGATTGCAGGTAATCTGGCACTGCATACCAAATGCAGTTAAATATTCTTTCAAATCATTTTAATATCTGTTACATAATGACTGGATTCTGGAATGCTATATAAATGGTCAGTTGTTTGCATCATTCATAAGAGAGAAAACTCCTAAGTACTCACTTCAGTAGATGTGCATGCAAAAACACACCTTTTTCTTCCCTTGTTCAACCGTGACTAAGATCAAGTCAAGAATCTTCTCTTCAAAAACAACATAATTTTTCATTTGGCCTCGATAATTTGACATTGTATAGTGGATAGCATAACAAACAACGTTTTTTTAATATGTACCACACATCGTTGACTTTGATGACTGTTCGTTGATGATGGATTATATTCATATATTATAAAGTAAGAAACTCAAAGTATATTTATCATATGACCTGACGAATATACTTAAAGAAAGAAAAAAATGTAACATTTATCTTCTATTATTTAATAATTAACTGATGGAATAAACTGTCTACACTGATGAATTTAATCTTGATATTAGTCTATGATGAGTCCAGTTTTAGCATTATTTCATTGACTAGTCTACATTAAAAGCTGTTTTAAAACATTTTATATTTTTACATATTTTTAACCATGAAATGGTTGTTTCTTTCAAGTACTATTTAGTGCCAAAATCATTTCAAAACAATGGGATATTGCTTTGCTCCTAAAAAACTTTAATATTTTATTTAATTATAATTGTAAAAACTTCAACAATATTTGTTTAAAAATTTACTCAAATGGTTATTTTTTAAAATTTAGTCTGACCGTATTCCAGTTTCCTTGCCTTGCTGTCGGGTTTACTAATTTTCCTTGTAGCGTTTCATGTTTATTCTATCGCTAAATGTTTTATAAGGTCAAATATGTAATGGATTGTTTGGAAAGTAATTTGTTTATTATCAATAGATAGCTTAATTACATTTTTTTCAGAGCCAAACTTCATATTTACATATCATAATCATTCTATATTTTAACAGCTGATCTAGCAAGGCTTGCTTGTAGAAATTTTTCATTGATTCTGCACTGTAGGTTTTAAAATAGAAAAATAAAAAAGCTGGATTTTCAGTATATTTTAGTTTTTCCTAAAGTAAAAATGCTATTCAAGGAAGAAATTATTGGACGCTTCATGAAAAGTGTATTATGAAGTTCTTGAGTAATTTTATATAACTATACTGTTTCTCTTTTATTTTATCTAAGTCTCTTTTTGAATAGCTTAATATTAATTGTTTTATTGTTTCAATAAAAGAAAATTAAATATATTATTGGAATCTAAGAATGATTACTTCTAACACTATTTTTAATTTATAAATTAATAGAACACCAATGCTAAAACTGGGTTGCAAAATTTTAGTCCAGCAATTTGATATTGAAGATGCATCATGTTCTGGTAAGCCATTTAAAGCTAGCGAAGACACAAAAGGTTTTGATTGATGCAAATTGACACATAATAATTCTTGAATTCATTGAGAGATTAAATATATCAAATCCAATTATTCATGATGGTTTGAAATGCCACTGTTAAATCAAAAGCTTGACATATATGTTCCTCATGTCTTTATGAGAAGAAATTTTTGTCATGGCATTGACATTTATGGTTTATTTTTTTAAATACCTAGAAAGTTTTTCAATTTTGTTACTCATTTTGGTTAACTTGTGGTTTGAGTACCCCTTTCTCGCCAAATGGGCGGTACACAGAGAAAGTGTGGTAACCCTGACTATTTCATCCCAAATACACTCCTTGTGGCAATTCTGTCTTTTCGGTTAAACAATTATATGTGTATTTTTGTTATACAATTCATAAAAAAACCATTGTCTTTGTTTTTGTTACCTTACAAACGGTGATATTTGTTAAAAACCCAGATTTCAGTTTTGTCGCCATAGAAACTCCGTTTTTGCATATTGTCTCTCTGAGCATTCAACTCCGTGAGACAGCATGCAAAAACGTGCCGGTTAGCAACTTTTTGAAATAGCGCCCAGCAGGGGACCCAAAACACATCTTCACTGGTTATGAGAAATGTGTTGTCTAGTGCAATGTAAAATGCAATAGATCATGAAGTGAAAAAGTTGAACCGACTCAAAGTACTTTGAAAGCCAATATTATAAAAGTTGTTGCTAACTATGGTGAGATTTCAAAGGATTTGCTCTTATTAAGATTAATTAAACCACACAAAGTGTATTGCCATCTGCTGAATAAACTGAATGATTCACTTAAACTTAAATGATTCACTTAGAAGAGATCAGAATTGAGTAATAGAAAAACCAGTTTCTACTAATATATTCTGATCAAGATAATAAGAGACTACGTACAAGTTTGTTAACTTTTGTGGCGAATCTTTTTGCCTTAATGAATTGCTTTGAAGGCACAAAATTTATTTTCTAAATATAGATTAATGTATTTATTAAACAACTATTAATGTTTAATCAAATTTTAGTCTTTATGTAAACTAACTTTTAGTGTTACCTAATTAGTTTTAGGTGAGTTATATGTATATTTATATATGATAACTATTAAATCATTTAATAATTTGATACTATTTATTGCAATAGTTTAGTAATGTTGATAAAATTTTTAGTATGATCAAAGGAGTCCACATCAGTTCAACAGGAAGCACTATCAAGAAGAAACAATGATTTAACTGATTAAAGAAATTATAGTAATTAGTACTGATAGTAGTATCAGTACATGCAAATAATTGCTCTATGTAGTTTAGTATTATCATTTTTAAATTTTAATCCACGTTAACCTGGAAAAATGTAATATTTGATGATATTTCTACTACTTGAGTCACTCTGAAAATATCACAAGATATTTAATAGTTCAGTTATAAGATGTAATATTTTCACATTTTAATTTACAGTTATTAAATTGAGTGGAAGATGATTGAGTGGAAGATTTAAAATTAAGAGTCATTGCTGAAAATGAATCTATTTCAACATATAAGATCTTTTGCTGAATATAAAAACTCATTTTTCTATTATTTCTCTAGGTTGATGATAGTTTTTTTATATGTTTAATTATAGTTCATATGGAAGTATATCTAAACAAGTATATCATACCGATCCATGTATCCAATTATCCTTAGTTTTCTATAAAGTGCTTCCTTCATAGATTTTTCAATAATTGTTTCAACTAGTCAAACTTTGTGTCCAGATGAAATATTTGTGGAAAATAAATTGGCAAACTCAAATTCATATGCAAGTTATGTCTTGCATATTATAAATTTGTTTTTGGTACTCTTTTATGCATTATTCTATATACTATATTATTTATTATACATTTTCAAAATTCTAATTATTCATTTATAGCCATTTGCTTAGTGAAATGAAAATTTTGTTATACTTTTAACAAGTTGGATTTTTGAGCCTCATTTAAACAGATGTATTTAAACGAGGCTTAATATTAAATTTTCCATATGAAAATTAAATTAAAAAATAGTTGAATTTCACTCAGTAAACTGTAATCATAAGAAGCTTTGTGGACAGTTTATAATTGGCATAAATGAAACTTAAACAACTACTCAACTCATAAGAAGTTTGAGTGAAGTGTTTTATGAATGTAGAGAAAAATGTAAGCCGTTTGATTATAAATGAATTATTTATGATTTATATTTTAACATCATTACTATTTTAAAATCATTAGATCCTGGGATTTTTATTAAGTTTATTCTTTATGTATAAATTCTCTATTGTGCTTTGTTTTAAAAAGTCAGAATAGTTATAAAATAGTTTTTAGTTTTATTTGGAATTATGTGTTATAAAGAATTTGAGTGCGTTGATTTTCTTAATAAATATATATTTTTACATCCATAGGTGTCTGGAAAGAAAGATTAGTGAGCCTTTATATATTTTTATCTGCGCCACATAATTTAATTTGGAATGTCTCAATACCTATGGTTCAACGAATAGATGACTTTTGTATTAGTGTTGTTAAAATGTTTTTTAACAGAGCTCAAAATTTGAGCTCTAAGCGCGAGAGATCTGATTCAATGAGTGGAGGAAGCTCTTCTAGAAATGAAATCACACCTGAAGGTCATGGATTGTGTGATAAAGAGCATGAGCAGCAAATTGACAATTCCAACACAGTATTGGAAAAAATAGCCAGTTTATATGCTGAACGTCTTCTCAGTGATATTACCTTGGAAGTTGGGGGAAAACAATTCGCAGCTCATCGTCTTATCCTTTGTGCTTCCAGTGATGTTTTTCAGGTATTCTTCCTTTGTTATTTTCTCTATCATGTAAATTATTTAAAATAATGATATATTACAAAATGATTATTTGAATCTAAGAATCTTAACTGATATTATAAAACTATGAGTGCTGATTAGTTAAGAGTAAATATTTTACTTATTGTAGGTAAAATGTTAACAATTCTGATAACTCTTATAAGCTTATAAAGGGGTAAAAAAATTCTGAATTGTAGAAAAAATATTTTTCTTTGAAACTTTTTTGGATGAAATATATTTTATTTATTATTTCTCATATTCTATTTTTAAGAAGTGTTTCAAAATTTGATGTTTTTCAAATATAACTGTTCATGAATTTACAATGATATTCTTTTATATCTTATGAAGAATTCTTTCAGAATAAAAATATGTTTATTAAAATTAAAAGTATAGATACATAATAAATTCTTTGTTGGAAAGTTTATTAAGTTTAGTTCTGTAATTATTTTTAAAAAATCGCAAAAAAGTTAGTACATTATTACAAAAGTTTGATTTGAAAATTTGTTATATTTGATTATTGTTTAAAAATTATGTGTTTGATTATTATATTAAAGTTATATAATAATAATTTGTTATTATAGACAAAGATTTAATTTGTAAAATTTGTTTTAAAGTGATCTCAAAAATCTAATATATTTACTATCTTCTAATCTAATATATTTACTATACTAATGTAGCAACATTTAATGAGTAACACAATTTCAGTTGTTTCAAAGAGGTACAGCAGTTTGTTAAGTTAGTTGCAAATCTTATGGATAAACAAAAGCAATTTGCAGATCCTAAAAAAATTGTAGAAGTTGGATTTTATAGAATGAAGAAATCACCTACTATTTTTGTATGAGTTTGAACAAATTATTCATATTAATATTCCTAGACATATAAATAGGTTAGTGTAGTCATTTAACAAAATGCATGATTACACATATTCATTGACTTGCATATCTTTGAAATATTTATTTTAATAACACATTCCATTCTCCTGTTAAATCAACAGTCTGTTTTGAATGCATTTGCAGATAAATTATCAGCAAAGAAAGCATATCTCTGTTGATCAATATTTCTGTTAATACATTTGCTTAGTTTAAATTTTATTGTGTAAGAACAAAGTTTAGAAATACTGTTTTTCTTTGGTAGAGATAAAAAACATAGAATAAAAAAGTTGTGGAAAAAAATTGTTAGTCGATAAAGGATATTTCAAATATAAAATTTTTTATGATATATATAAACATTTTGCATACAAAATTACCATGTTTTAAAACTTAATTTTATGAATTAAATAATAGGATTGATGATTTAGTCTGTACTCATTAAAATCATTAATTTCATTCTTTATATGTAATAACTTCACTTTAAATTAATGTTATATATTTAGTGTTGCATTTTTATTCCTTAATTTGATTATGTTAGATTTTTTGATTAAAAAAATTATTAAAGAATGATTATAATATGTCATCTTAATGAGAAGGATTGGAGCATTCTTTGTAAATAAGATATTAAAGATATTTCCAATATAGTGTTCATTACTAATTGGTTATTAAGTGATATTTTTTCTTAAAATATCTTAATAAACAATTGTTATAAATTGTAAATGTTAGAAATAAATGTAATTTTATATTTGGACAGATTTAATAAATGAATATTTTCATGGCTAAAAACTAAGATTTTTACATGTATTCAATGCTGTTAAAATTTTATCTGCTGATGCTGCTTGGTATCATGCTGGTATCATTTTCAATTTTATCTGCTTGGTATCATTTTCAATATTTTAATCACTCAAAAAATTTATTTTAAATGTAAAGTTTTTTTTTCTTTCATTTAAAATATAGCTGGATTACAGAAAAAGATGTATTTTATTTTTAATAGACTATCATTGATAATTAAAATATATTTTTCCTTTTGATAATTTTATGTAATAATAATGAATATAAATGTCTATTTAGCAGGGATCAACCTCTAAATCAGCAGAATGAATTATATTTTGTGATTTAGTTTTAATATATTATAGTATACTCTATAAATGTTGTTACTTTTGACACTTGGACAAGCCAAGCTCAAAATACCTTTAAGTTAGTACGGTGCATCTTTTGTTTTTAATCAGAGCACCATGAAGGGGAAAGTGTGATTTTGTTCTTAGTACTTATCCAATAGATGGCACCACCAGAGGATCCACTCCTTCAATTTTGACATTGATCTGGAAATGACGGAAATTTTCTTCAAACCATTACAACCAATGTAACTGGACTGAAAACCAATGCTTAACCACTAGGATACCACTATCTACAATACTCTACAAATGAAAACCAATATTACTTTTAAATGCGCATATGTTATATACTAAATATTTAACATCATGCAAAAAACATATGTATATTTAACATAGTGAAGAATTTAATTCTTCATAACCTTTTTTTTATTTTCAATCATGCTCTGGAGAAATAAATTTTTTATGCAAAAAATAAGTGTCAGGTACCTTGCTATACATTTTTTCCAAATATATTCAGAACAAGAAGAAATTAATTTTTTTTAAATTATATACTTGCTATACATAAATCATGAAAATAAAAAAAACAATCTTATTTTTATCATGCCTGTTTTAGGAAATCATCTTAAAGTTTTTTAAACACTTTACGAGAATTAAAACTTATCATAATTCAGAATATTTCAGGTAAAAGAAATACCAAGTGTAGTATTAAATTTCTCTACATTCATACATCGCAAGACAAAAAGAACAAATTCATATCTCCAGAAAACTTATTTGCTAATGAATTTCTATATAATATTAGTATCATGGATAGAATTACTTCCAACTTAATCAGAAATTGTAAAATTATTGTATGAAAAAATCTATTTTGTCTAGTAAAAATATGCTTCAGTAATTTGGCATATTTGTGATTATGCTGACATGTTTGATTCATTCAGAATTTAAAAGTGAAGCAATTTATCTTCACAACTCTTTACCTTTGCTAATTCCTATTTTTTCATCATAACATCTGCTGCGAATAAGTTTATGTAAGTCTTAGCAGGGTTTTTTTTTTTTTTTTTAACAAAAGTGATGTCCATTATTTTTTTTATTTGTTCCCCATTTTTATGATAATTGTTATAATACTTCAAAATACATTTACTTTTTTCTGAACTTAGATTTCATTTATTGACTTATATTCTAGTTATTCCTAAAATCTTATAAAAGTATTAAGGTATCCCTAAAATCTTAAAAGAATTAAGAAAGATATATATAATTATAAAGCTAAGATGATATTATAAATTCTATCCTTACTACATAAAATCATTGGTTGTGGCTCTGGCTGTAAAAGAAATTTATTATGCATTGCTTTCAAACATTGAACCAACTACTAAGCAATAGCATTAAATCAGTTAAAGTTAATGCAATTATTATGTAGTTTATTTTTAATATATAAATTTGTAAATAAACTATAACTATAATAAACTATAAAATTATACTGTTTTTATTTCATATGAAATATTGACTAGAAGTTTTAAAACTAAAATTTTTGGTATTAACTTATAAAATATATTAGTGTTACAAAAACTTCTATTTTTTTTATATACTTTGTAATTAAATTACAGATTTCTTGTCTTCATTGGACATTCTTGGTATATTAAATATTAATACTATTTCTTTAAATGAAATTACTAGTTTCAATATTTCACTGTTAAAAAACTAAAAAAATTTAATGCATGTTTTTGACGAAGTTCCTATTATAGGAACCTGGTAGTAAAATATCACACTATCCGAGTGATATTAAAGCTAACTTGTATTTTATTTTCAGGTAATGTTGATGAATCCTAACTGGAGTGAATCCCAGGAAACCAAGATATGTTTACAAGAAGAACCTGCCTGTGTTCTAGTATTTCCAGATTTTTTAAAATATTTGTATACAGGCAAGCTTCATATAAACCATTTTCTTGTTTTACCATTGGTGACTTTGGCTGATAAGTACAACGTTAAGGACTTAGTCCATCTCTGCGTTGATTATATGTGTCGTCATGTTGTATCTGCAACTCGTCATAATCAGTTGGTAAGATTATTTATATTTTTCATACCAAATTTGGCATTAATTGTTAGTTAATTAGTATATATATTGATCCATGTTATCATTTATATAAAACATTAAGTTCTTCATTTCTTGCTTATTTTTATATCAATTATAACCTTTATTATCTTTTTTATAATGCTTCAAAGGTTAAAAGTGGTGAATTTTCATTTTTAATAATTACTTTATTGTTAATAATATTGATAACTGTATTAATATAAAATCATATTTATATGCTGTAAGCATTAAAACTTATTATAGCTATTGTTACTTAGCACTGGCATGGTAGTTTTATACGTTAGTAAATTCATAAAAAAAAAATTTAATAACACTAAATAAACAATTTTTTAAGTATGAAATTAAATTTTGATCAGAAAGAATTGAAGATTATTAATAATAGATGTTAATAATTAGCTTTAATTATTTGTTAATATAAAAAAATAATATGTTAAGATATACATTCGGATCAATTAGTTTACAGATGAACAATCACTGGTGTTTTTATTAAGGATATTGTTGTCATATCTAGATTTAAAAATCATTGAAAAATAACTAACCTATAAAAATTAAATTTTCTATTTATGTCCAGAAATTAAAGTTTCTATATATGTTTTATTTTAGATTTTCATAAAATCATATAAAATGATCCTGTGAATAAATATTTTATTTTTTAAACTATTGATTGACAATAATAAATTAGGTAACTAAAAACTCGTTAAGTTTTTAAATGTGGCTATCTGCTTCATTTAAAATTATTTTAAAACATTATTTTCTTTATAAAATGATTGGAAAGCCATCAAATGGAACATTTTTGCCTTTTTTAAGGCAATAAATTTTATACAATTTATTTAATTTTTTAAAATTTTATTTTAAGTTTCCATAATTATATTTTTTATTAATCTTTTAATTCTTCATTTTAAATTTTAATTTATTTACATAAATTTTTTTTAAAGATTTTAATATTGCTCAGGTTTTCGAAAAGAAGGTATTTTCTAAAAATTTAAGTTATGGTACTGCTTGTTTTTTCTTTGTTCTTGTGCCATAAAAGCCAATCAACCATATAAAATGTTTGCAGTAGCTGTAAATTTTTGTTTGATCTAAATAGTATTTTGTTCAGATTAAAGGATTTAGATCATTGAACAATATTTTCTGATGGTTTCATTTTGTGATGTTGAGAGCTTAAGTAAGAATATTTTAAATATTTCTTTACCGAACAAGATCAAAAAAATTTCCAATTGATATCCAGTTTCTGTAAGTTATAAAAATTGAAGATCTGAAGACAAATAGAGATGTTCTACTAGAAAATCAATCATTACAAAATACGTGATACAAAGATTACAATGATTATAATCGACAAAATGAGAACAAATTGTTATTTACATGTTTATTTAAAACAAAAAATGTTTTATATGATTGAGAAGTGTACGAATTTCAAGATTGTATCTTGCTATGTATTTTTATTTCTGGAATTTGTTTAAAAATGTTATCTGAGATAATAAATAACATATTATGTTATTTACTTTGTGACAATCTCAGAAATTTTAGTTTCAAATATAAATAAAAGTAATTAATTCTTGTAGGTTTTATGGCTACAATATACATTAAATTGTGGTCACAGCTTAGTATACAAAGCATGTGCTAGCTTCATATCTTGGAATTTTGAAATAGTTTGTGAAATGGAGGACTTTGGTTCATTAGAAACTGAGGTTTTAATTAGTTTCTTACGACAGTCAGATTTAGTTATTAGTGATGAAGTTTCCCTTTTCCAGTAAGTATGATTAAATTTAATATTTAATTTGTATGATTATACTTAATTTTGATTAAAAATAAAATGATGAGTCTATAAACTAGTGAATGTATTTAACATTAACTTTTATGAAAGCAAAGAATTATTTTTTTGTATTATGTAACTTGCAATTATTAAAAAAGTGTTTAAGAAAGATTTAGCATAAGTTTATTTAACTGCCATTTTTAATTATTATTTTTTTATAATATTTATTCAATAATGATTTACTTTTTTGAAAATAATCATGTAAATGGTTTTTCACAAATGTTTCTTTTTAGTGAAATATTTTTGTTTTTAATGATCACCAGTTATCTATCCCAGTTATCTTCCTTGTTATCTATCCCAGAGTCAGGTTCCACCAGATAATGGTAGAAGCAGTCGAGTCTTTATAATTTACAGTCTTAGTAATTTACAAGCTGGGATCAAACTGAAGACTTCTGAATACTTTGACCTGCCACCTCTATAATTATTATTTCACTTAGAGGACATTGCAACCACAGCATATTCATAATACCTCAGCCTCCTTTAATGAACATGACATATCTTCGGCTAAGCTGGGATTTCAAACCACAACCTTCTAATAATGAGAATGATGCCCTAATCAGATAGATTATCACAATCTTGAATCAAAATGTTGTCATGCATTTTGTATAAATCTAATGAATAATGATGCTATTAATAAAATGACAACTTTGTTTCAGTATGCAATACTAAATTTTGCCATGCATTTTGTAATATTTTATTAATGGCATTAATGTTTAGATTTATAAAAATGAATTTTTTTAAATATATTTCATAAATAATTTAAACTTTATTCACACTTATTCAAGTATGATGACTAATAGAATTTCTACCTTTTTATTTTATAATGTAACAATAATTATTCAATGTATAACATAAGTTTTTTTACAAATTTTGTTATTTTTAAAGAGTGTTTTTTTTTTTTTTTAAGAATTTTTTTTAATGAAACAACCGTTTTTAAATATATATATATATATATATATATATATATATATATATATATATATATAATTAATACATGCACAATTTTTTAATAATGTAACTGCTTACTATTTGCAGAAAATTAAATTCTAGCTTCTGTATAAAGGGTTCTTTCAAAATTATAAACAATTTTTAGAGATTCTTTACAATATGTGACTGGAATAATGACAGTGATTTAAAATTTGATTCAAAGTTGCTTATTTTCACTTCCTAGTTTATTAGGAGATGCAGTTGGAAAGAAAATTAAACACTTTATTTTTAAAAGATATTGGACAGTTAGAAATCATTTTTTAGTATTGTATTGCATTTGGTGCTAATGTAATAGTATTCATGCAAAGAAAATTTTATTAATATTGGTTGTTCTTTCCATTTAATAAATTTTTCCTCTGAAAAAGATGCTGCAACCTTGCCATGAAAATAAATGAGGCTATAAATGATAATTATAATTATTTAAAAAATTAAAAAAGAAAAGAATGTAAAAAGTTTAGAAATTATCTAACAACAATATTCAAAGTATGGTGTTTGAACATATCCCATGAAGTCCTTTCAAACTATTTTCATATAAACTTTTCCCATGAAGTCCTTTTTCAAACTATTTTCACAATTCAGTGAAAGTTAAAAAGTTTCCATATTCTGACAATCTTAAACCATTCAGCATTTCAAAAATAAAAAGTAAACCCAAGAATAAAAGTACTGATCACAATATTCTCCGTGAAATGATGCCTCTGTAGGTAGCAGCCTAAGTCTGGGAGTCTTCTGCTTGGATCCTGCTTTTTAAATCCAGAACCCACTCACTGATCACTCACAATTGCACAGCCACTGAATGAATAAGCAGCAGAAATGATAGCCACTATATAATGTGCTATCATTTCTGCTGCTTGTATTGCTAAAAGAGTGTAAATCCTAATAATTGGGCATTGGAAACTAAGAACATTAGAAAATAAATAAACAATTTATGCTCTTAAAACAATCTGCTTTATGATGCTTTTTTTTATCATGATTATTCATTTCTTAAATAAGGTTCTTTGAAAAGTCACAAAAATTGTCAATTAATAAAAACAAACTTTAAGTATTGTTTAGTTGATGTATTTTCAATATGTTGTTTAATTAAAAGTGATTTATTTTTAGTCAATAAAAAAAATGCTAAAGAATTAATATTATGATTACTATAATATTCAATTTATTTTTTTTAATTATTCATACAAATAATGGTAATATTGCATTATATTTCAAAGTTTAAAAAAAATCAGTTGTTAATTTTAAGAAACATCTGTCCTTATGTTCAAACAATGACTGTTGAGTCACAAGCAGACCAACAATCTATCATTGTGATTTACATATTATTAATTGTAGTTTTTATCAGATTATTATTGTATTTAATGTTGTAAAAATTTTTTATATATATTTTCAAATATCATTTCAGAATATACTTGTTATTGTTAACAAACATTTGTGGAATAAAGTTTTTCCACATCTAAATTTATTTTAATAAAAAATAATTTATATTTTATTAATATCACTTTTCATGTTTGATTTTTATTTCTAATTATGCATCCCTATTTATCTGTTTCTTTTAGATGTGTGGCTAAATGGCTTGCAATTCAAGAACAAAAGCTGATTTCTATTCATGGCCAATCAGAGGCAAAATATCATTTCACAAATCTTGTAACTGATGTTATGTCTTATGTAAGGTTTCCCATGATGTCACCACGACAGCTTGCAAGTTTGCTTATTCACCCACTGACCAGTCGCTTTAAAGACTTTTTTATTGATCGAATGGCATTAGCCATGGCATTTCACTCAAATCAAAATGATCATCGTGTAATGCAAGCTCTCCAAAAAGAAGATGGACTTCTTTTATTTACACCACGGTTATATACTGCTGAAAAATGGAGTGCTTCACTTTCTATAGAAAATTACCCTTCATTACCAACTTATGGTGTTAGGACATTAGTATTTACAACACCAGTCAGCTTTTCTGAATGCCATTCTAATCATTCTTTTGAATGGACTGTTGATATTTATCCCAAGGGTGTTTGGTTTAAGAAGTTCTACCTTATTGTGTGGCAAGGCACTTTAGAAATTCCTGAATCAGTATCTAAAACAGTAAGATTATCATTGACACAGAAAGATCCTGATGATGTAGCTAGAGTGTCTGTAGGAATTTTGATTTGTGGGAAACAGGATGGATTGGAACATGTTCGTAGGGTTGTTCAGAAAAATTTTGTTTTCTCTGATGAAGAGCGTATGCTCAATATCAATGATCTTGTTCCTTTCGAAGATCTCAATGATTTAAGAGCTGGTAGATCCCCATTCCTTACAGGTCCTAATTCTGATTGCTTAAAGTTGCATGTTGTAATAACTCCTTTGTGTGCATTTTAAATATAAAGGTAGTGCAAATGTATCCATTTTTCAAAAATGTGCCTGGATATTTAAAAAAAACTGGCCAAAATAAAAACTGTATCCATGGTCAGTTTCTGGTATAATCTTGCTTCAAATGTTTTATTACTTTCAACTAAACTTAATTTAACCGCATGCTTTCTCTGTAATTACAAAATGCAATTTGCTTAAATGAGTTTATTGCAATTCTGTTTTTAAAAAACAATGCTTTATAACTATTGTTAATTAAATTATTTGAAAAGGAATATATTATTATATCTAAATACTTCTTCACTCCAGATAAATAAATTGTTAATTATTTTATTACAACTGATATGAACAAGATAGTAGGAGAGTAACTGAACGTTAAGAATTCAAATGTATAATTTTTGCATTTCTCACTTTTATAAAAATGAATACGTATATGAGATTTCTTATTTTATGCATTTCAATGAATGCAGGTATTTTTGAATATAGCAATTTTCAGAAATCTTTTATTAATAAATTTTTTTTCAAACTTTCACAAGTATTTTGTTTTGTAAAAAGTATATTCCCTTATTTTAAGTTGCATATTTATAAAGTCTTCAGAATTACAGTTGAGTTCAATTGGCCTTTCTGATTAATAAATACAAAAATATTGAACTACCAATTTTTTTTTTCATATCAGAAAATACTAAAGTAGAAAATACTTAAAATATTGATATTAGGTTTCTTACTTATGTTTTAATTCACATTTATTTTATTTAATTTTTTCTCTTACATAAATCTAATATATTTTATAATTTTTTTTTCTTATTGATCAAGCTGATTAGAAAATATAACCATATATTCATTTAATAATAATTGGAATTATAATGTATTGCTTGTTAATAGTAAAAATATTGAAATTTCAATATACAAAGTATTGAAACTAATGCATTATTTAAATATTTTTATCACTTTTTAGAAATTATTTATTTTATAGCTATCTTATATATAGATATTTCTGGCATTAAAATTTCAATTATTCATTTGCTTTTTCCAAAAAATAAAAAAGACTTTTAAATCTTGCTTAAATTGTTGATAGAAACTAAGAGCTTCCTTATAAAATATTCTGTTATCATTGAATTTATTATTGCATTGCATGCTGAATTTTATGTATATATTTTTTAATAGAAAATAATTGTAAGAAATTGAAAGCTATTCCTTTCTAAATTTTAAATACAGCTTCTTCAAATTTTAATTATAAAATTTTTTTTTATCTGAAAATAAAAGTATAAATATTTGCAAGTGTGATTTATGCAATATTATTTCATATTTGAAATATGTTATATCTTTTAACTATTTTGTTGTCTTTTTTACACCATTTTAATTTTTTACTGTCATTTTATTAATATGAAATCATTATTAGTTAATTTATAAATAATGTATAATGTTTTGCATAATCTGAAAAATTTATTCTGCTCTATATTTGAATTTTTCTCTAGAATAATTAAATCAGTTCTTTTTATCAAAATTATTTTTTGCAATAAAAATTTAATTTTTTGAAAATGATGGAAATAAAATTACAATGTATTCAAAATCATTTTTGAATTCCATGCTTCTGATTATTTATATTTTGATTCTTAATTATAGTGCTGATGTATTTGCTATATTTTAAGATTGATAAATAACATACATATATGTGTGCATATATTCTGAAGCTGTCTTCTTTTTAATAATTTAAGCTTCATAAATTAATGACAATTTTATGTTTTTCAAGTGTTCCTAATTGTTATGAATTATGAAAAGTATTTTATAAGCTTTAGTGAAAATACATTAAAGTTTTGCAGAAATGCCTTTGCAAATATATGCTTATGATATTTTTCATTAGCTTTTCTGCACTATAACGAATTATTGTTTTCTTTGATAGGTATTAATTTTATGAGTATTATTGGCTTCTTTAGGTATAATGTGATTTGTATGTTTTATTTGATGATTTGAGTTCTGAAATGTGCAATTGCGACTTTAATTGCTTTAAATCTTGTGTTGATTGTTGATAATAATTAAACTTATTTTGAGTGCATTTTCTTGGGGCTGTTTCTATTGGCAATATTAAACATGACTTCTTTGTAAATAATCTTGCAAATGTTTATTTATAAAATTTGAAGAATATTTTCTTTTATCAAAGGCGCCAATGTTTGTCTTATAAAAGTTATGCGTGTATATGTTACAAATCTTGGCAAGCTTATATCTATAATGCATTTTATATCATATGTTATGTATTTTAAGAAGTTTATTTTGTTTTTCTTATATGAAGTGAGTGTTGTTTTCAATAATAGTTTAACGATGTAGTATAACTTTTATGGAATTTGTAAATTCAGTAGTGTTTTATTTCAACTTCCAGTTATTCTTTTGTAAGTAAATAAATTGAATATAATGTTTGAAAAAATGGATTTTATATTATATTTTAATTTTGTAATATTTTATTTGAAATTAAAGAAAATATGGATTTTTTCCAATGTATAAAAGTACTTTGTACATTTACATAAGCAAAAATATCTTTTTAATTTTTTATTTTGCTATTATTAAAAAGATATTTTGCTAATGTTTGTAAGATGTGGTTTATTCAGATTTGAAATTTTTTTGTAAGATCTTGTAATTATTAAGATAGATTTTTTTCTGGATTTTGAATTTTTTTAATAATTATTAAATTTGTTTTCTGCTACAATGAAATTCTTGAGTTATTAAAGAAATCTTTAAGTTTTATTTGAGTTATTCTAACTAATTTGAGATTTTTTATATAATAGTTTGTATAAATATTTCTGTATGATAGGATTTTATTTAAATTTTACTTTATGATTTTTCTGTAATATATTGCAGGAGATTCTATATTTCAAATTTTTTAATATTTCAAAGCATTTTTAACTATTTTGTATTAAGACTGTTTTTTTTAATCAACAAAATATGGTTATAACTATTATGATTATAACTATTGTTTGCTCTCTTATAACACACCCCTATAAATTGTGAAGGAATGAAAAATTGTGACTTGTGCTTACAGAATGTGTTAAGCAATAGTTACTATTCTTAATAGTGTAATGCTAATCTCAATTTTTCATTGCATTATTTAAAAAAACCACAGTTCTTTCTTTTTTTTAGTTGAGTTATAAGATGCTCTATAGACTATTATAATTTAAAGGTTAAATTAATACACACATGTTAAAATTCTTAATTTTTCTCCCCTCAGTCAATGATACTTGATCTGTTACAACTTTTATTTGCACCTTAGTCAACAATTATTCTAACTATTTATGTTTTGCTCTTGCTACCCTTTTATTTATTTTTTTAAACTATATAATAATTCCACATTTTCATTTGTATTTCCTTTCTTTTATATATCAGTCAGACAGAAGATAGTTTTTGATAATTTATTTCTTTATAATCAAATTTAACTCAATTCAGTTGTATACAAATTTATTTCATTTTAAGGATAATATATGCTGAATCATTGTAAAAATCTCATATTTTCTTTCACTTAATATTTTTCAAACCTCATTGATTCAATGGTGAAAATTTATTTATATTTTTTAATAAATTTTTACTTAAGATTCGAGCTTATATCTTAAGAGTGTTGTGAAATAGAATTTTAAATTTTTCTTAGGGGTACTAAGTCTAGAAAACAAGATATACTGGCTGTAATATTTTCTTTTAAATATTGGTTTTGTGCATTACTCAAGGAAACACAGAAATATTGTGCACTTAAGCAGGTTGTAATATTTCATTGTCTGTGTGATGCATTTCTTTCAGAAATTTTCATGTATTGTAGAAGAATTAAATGTACTTTTTAAAGAAGATATTATTAGCTTGTGAAAAACAGTTTCAATATTCTTTTGTAAACGTGTTCATTTATTATGAAATAAAAATTTATATGTGTTTTTGTTTTTAAAGTGTTTTTTTTTAATTTTAAGCAGATTTAATTTTGGCAACATTAACCTAATTTACATCTATTAAGTGTTATTTTTTTAAATAACATTTATTAATTGAAATTTGTTTTAAATTAATTGTTGTACTTAAATAATACTAATATTGAAAAAATATTTGAAAGTGTAATAGTTCTGTAGAAAATTTCTTTTATAGTACAAGCTTAATAGCTTATGCTAGCTGAATTGTATATATATATGCATATATATATAAGGATTTTGTTACAATTGACACACATTGTCTAAAATATACAATTGCAATCATTTTATAAGGATTTTTATTTTCTATTCTGTAGAATTAGTTTCCGTTTAACTGAAATATTTTATTAATAAAAAATACACAATGTGATTTTTTTTATTTAACAACTTCAGTCGTTTGTAATTTACATGTACAGCATGTAAGATTTAACTGAAGCTTAAATCATTGTTATTTCTATTTGAAAACTTTTTTTTGGGGGGGGGGGGTAAGAAACGCTACAAAATTTTTGTCCATGTATGAAGGAAAATTTTACATATATTTTTTAAATATATATCTTTTATAGACCATAACATTCATATCTAGTTTTTTAAATCTGTATATGATCATTTATAAAAAAATTTTTTTTTTCTAATTTGTTTGTTTTATATCAATAAATTTTTTCTCAAAAATACAATGTAAAGATATGGATATTTTTATAAATCTATTAAATCGTAGTTGAATTACTATTAAAAAAAATGTTTTTAAGAAATATTTCTTAAAGTTACATTGATTCTGATTTATTCATTTTTTTTCCATTTTATTTTTAAATTATATATTAAATTTTAATAACTATGATCCTATACCATTTTATGTAGGCATTTAAAATAACTACATAAAATACTGCAACATAATATTTAAAGGATATTAATTTAAATTAAATAAATCACATTTTATATTTTAGTTAGAATAAAAAATGAGAAAATATATGCATTATGTTATAAATTTTTTAAAAATGTGTTACGGAAAATTTAAGAAAACTTTTTCCACTAAGCTTGAATTTTTTTTAAATGAAACAGAAATTATTGTTAATCTTATAGTTAGATTATATGTTGCTCTTAAGACTTTATTCTAGACTGATATTTCATTTTTCATATATCATGCATTGATCATTATATTGGCACAATCTAAACTACAAAATATATATATATAAAAAAATAATAATTGGCGTAAGCAAGGCATTATAATTGAGATTTAAAAGAGATCGTTTACAAATAT
The DNA here is from genome assembly GCA_030067965.1 of Latrodectus elegans. Classification (NCBI taxonomy): domain Eukaryota; kingdom Metazoa; phylum Arthropoda; class Arachnida; order Araneae; family Theridiidae; genus Latrodectus; species Latrodectus elegans. The sequence continues at coordinate 29,560,349 of CM057814.1, forward strand.
TGCGAAAAACAACAGGATCTCGTAAACTCAATCTTGCTCAGTGCAAGCTATAGCCGAGATGGTAGCCGAATGGTTAGCGCTGTTGCCTTTGGTTCAATAGTTCGTGGGTTCGAATCCCACCTTGGGTATGGATGTTTGTAGTGGTTCGGAATCCACTTTAAGCCGTAGGTCCCGGTCTAATTAGCCCTTGTGAGCAAAAAATGACCGTTGAGCGACAAACAAACCAGTGCAAGCTATAAACCAATGAGCATAAAGCCCCAAAATAGTTTTTTGTCGTAGCTTAACCTAACAGATTATGGCATAGACACTGCTTAATCCAGTATACTAAATTCTGAGTTTACTGATTTTTTTGGGGATTTTCTTACGTCATAGATATGGAGACCTTTAAGAATTATGAAGAAAATTTTATTTTGATAATCATAGTATTTACGTCATCGCGCATATCGCCATACGTCACCTTGGCAACATTTCTTCATCGCCAAAAAACTCGCATCCTGGATTATACGGCATCTGTTCCATAATTATTAATTCAAGCCCCTACTATATTAGAGTTGTCGATATTTTAAAGGGAGCAACTCGTAGACAATATTACTGGACGACACACAGCTCTACTTGCGGCAATTCGCACTCATTATCCAATTATATATATATTTTTTTATGTTATAAGTTGTATGCCATAAACAGCAACTTTTTTGTGCATGCACCAGCAACTCGGACAATTCATATCGCCAATGAAAAAAATTTAAAAACGGATGAAGTTTTGTCTTTTTTTGCCAAGCGTAAATAGTACATGAAATGATTGTTTATGTTATTGTAATAATTCAGTGTTAACGAATGATCGCGAAGTTTTCAATTTTAAAACAGCAAATTTAGACTGGGCATATTAATCTCAGTATAAAATAATTTAACTGCTTAAAAATTGACTACTTTTTAACGAATATTTTTATAATTTAAATTACTTTGTTTAAATAATATGAAAGTATTTCAAAATATTTCTATGCAAATATTCTTAATAGGATATATTTTTGTGTAAAAAAAAAAATGCCATGCAAAATTTAAGAATTTATTATCAAATGTAAAGAAGATGTATGTATATCAAAAAATTTAGTGTTAATAAAATACTGTGTTTGTTACTTCATATTATTTTATAATTATTTTAATTTTACGCTATTTAAAAATTTAAGCTTGAAATTGGGAAAAATATAGTCATTTTATAAAAGATGTACTGTCCTTTGAATTTTGCTGTTATTTTTAGTTTCGATAAATATTTTCTAACAGAATTCCTCTTCAAAACCATTTTCATATTTAATCTTTAAATAAATCTGAATGACTAAAATACAGTTAAAACATTGTATTGATTAGACTCTTGTATTGGGTAAAACATTGAGATTGGTTGGAATGAACCAACTTTCAGTAGCAATTCATTTTATAGCGTATTGTATTCTAACTCCGTACTATTATGTACGAAGCTAAAATGTAAATTTAGATTGCTAAATAATTAAAGTTAAATTTATTTATAAACTTTTATCAGTATTTTAAATCATTTCAAATTTTAGTATGTGATATAGGAACTTCCCATTGTAAACTCTATTAGGCCATTATGTATCATTCAAATCCGTTCAAAATACACTACTGGCCATTAAAATTGCTACACCAAGAAGGCGACATGCTACAGACGTGAAATTTATACGAAAGGAAGAAGGTGCTGTGATATGCAAATGATTAGCTTATCAGCGCATTCAGGCAAAGCAGGCGACAGTAGCGACACCAACATTGTGTTTAAATGAGGAAATTGTTCAGCCGGTTCCTCATACACAAATTGAATTTGAACGTTGTTGCCTGGTGAAAACTTGTTGTGATGCCTCGTGTAAAAAGGAGAAATGCGTACCAGCACGTTTCTGACTTTGATAAAGGTCGAATTGTAGCGTACCGGGATTGCGGTTTATCTTATCGCAGTATTGCTGTTCACGTCGGTCGAAATCCAATGACTGTTAGCAGAATATGGAATCGATGGGTTCAGGACGGTAATACGGAACGCCATGCGGGATCTCAACGGCCACCTATCACTAGCAGCCGAGAAGACAGGCATATTATCCGCATAACCGTAATGAATCGTGCAACCACGTCACGAGCCGTCAGTCAAGAAACGGGGTCGTTTGGAAGACAACAAGTGTCTGCACGAACAGTTCAACGACGTTTGCAGCAGCATAGACTCTCAGCTCGGAGAACATTACTGTGGCTTCCTTTGACGCTGCGTCATAGACAAGAGCGCCTTCAATGGTGTGATCAACGACGAACCTGGGCGCACGAATGGCGAGACGCCATCTTTTCAGATGAATCCAGGTTCTGTGTACAGCATCATGATGGTCGCATCCGTGTTTGGCGGTATCGTGGTGAACGCACACTGGCAGCGTGCATTCGTCATCGTCATACTGGCCCATCAAGGCTGGCGTGATGGTATGGGGTACCATTGGATACACGTCTCGGTCACCTCTTGTTCGCATTGACGGTGCTTTGAGCAGTGCACGTTACATTTCTGGTGTGTTACGACCCGTGGCTCTACCCTTTATTCGAGCCCTGCGAAACCCTACGTTTCAGCAGGATAATGCCCGAACGCATGTTGCCGGTATTGTACGGACATTCCTTGATACGGAACATATTCGGCTGTTGCCCTGGCCAGCACGTTCTCCTGATCTTTCACCAATAGAAAACGTCTGGTCAATGGTTGCCGAGCGACTGGCTCGTCACCAAACGCCAGTCACTACGGTTGATGGACTGTGGCATCGTGTTGAAGCTGCATGGGCATCTGTACCAGTACATGCAATCCAATCTCTGTTTGACTCAATGCCCAGGAGTATAACTGCTGTTGTTACTGCCATAGGTGATTGTTCTGGGTACTGATTTCGCAGGATCTATCCAGCCAAATTTTTTGAAAATTTAATCACTTGTTATTTCTAGTATAATATATTTGTCCAATAAACATCATTTTGTTATCTGCATTTCTTCCTGGTATAGCAATTTTAATGGCCAGTAGTGTATGTTATAATATTATCTTAAATTTCACACACTGAAATTATGAAGTTGTTGTCAGTACTATACGGTTCTCCTTGAAAATATTATAACAATTACATAAATCATGTTTAATTACACTTATGGTTTTAAGAAATCAAAATAGTTCTGATCTGTATTAATAAAATTATGCTGTTCCTCGAATTTCTCGAATTTCTGTCCGAGGTTAACTGAGAACAAATGTACCTGATACAATGAAACTTGTATCCAAATATCAGTGTCTGTCTAACGTAAAACTTAAGTTTTCACTTCTTAATTTTGACTAGTGTTTTTAATTAATTCAAATTGTAATTAACGTTTTTTTGATCTCACCATAATGCTGATTACAACATGATGCTCTCTGGAACTTAGTTGTCTTCAAGAATGGAAGCATATGACTTTTTTCTCTTTTGAAAATCTCATTTATCCATTAAAAGTAGGTATAGAAAAAAATCACATTTTAAATCTCCATTCACATTTTTCTATATTCTCATAGTGCAATTTTCTTAAGATAACGATATTTACTATTCTCCTTTATTCTTGAATAGTGTAGTTTTCGCTTTTCCCAATATGCCACGAATTGCAAATGTATTCATACGTGGATGATAGAAACCCAAAATTCAATATTTCATAACTGAAAGAAATTATCACGCTTTCAATAATTCATTAGATTTGATTTAAGTGAGCTATGCTCGGGAATTCATTTTATGATGTGAAACAGAGTTTCGTACAAATATAAGTATATAGTATACATATACATTTTTTTTCTAACAGAAGGCCCTGAGACATTAACCCTTCGCCAACAATGCCGGAAATTGTTACTCGAATATCGTTACCTGGTGGGCACTGATCCATCCATCCATTCACCATGATAATAATTATCATGTATACGAGCATTATTCTTATGCATATTTCCGTATACATGAGAATAATTATAAAATAGCCCAGTTCTTAACTCAATTAATACTCACTCAAGGACTGTATAAAACACACAATTTATTTCTCCGACTCTCAATGGCTACTGCTGGTTTCTTTTTTATGACTCAAGGAGGGCGCTGGGCTCGCAGGCGCCTACATTCCTCCCGGAGTTGACATGGTACATTCAACATTTTAAAATCACAAGAAAAATATTAACACACTATATAATATATGAGTACAATGATACACACTATTAATAATAAACTACAAGAAATACATAATGATATACAGATATATTTGATAGAGTTCTCACTCCTTAATTAGGCAATGGCAAAATGCAAATTTTATTAATGCTCCTTTTGAAAATTCCATTCTTCATTTTAACTAAAACTACTCTCACCTTCTTATCCTTTCTTGGGAATGTTTGCATTATTCTGCCCAATGGCCAGTTTTTTACAAAGCTGTACACTATCTAATTTTAAAATCACCATAGTGCCAACTTGCACATTCTCTTTGGTGAACGTACACGTTGATCTTTCTTGTATTGCACTTAAATAATTGTTAGACCAAGGCTTCCAAAATGTCTGCACTATCTTAGTTAATTTTTGCCATTGTTTTAATTTATTGTCATGTAAATTTAGGATGTTGGATTTTGCAATTGCTGTGATAGGTCTGCTTATCAAAAAATGGCCAGGTTTCAAGACATCATAATCATTTAAATCAGATGATAGGTGATGCAATGGGCAGGAATTAAGAATTGCCTCAATCTGATCAATTACAGTTAAGAATTCCTCGAAGGTTAGTTTTAAATTGCCTACTACATGTTTAAGATGGTATTTCGCGGATTTGACACCTGCCTCCCAAAGTCCACCATGAATAGGGGATCTAGGGGGAATGAAAATCCACTCAACTTTTTCTTTGGACAAATAATTACTCAAGTTTTCATCTGGACTGTTAACTAATTTACTCAATTTCTTTAATTCGAGTTACTGACACCAAAATTAATAGTGTTATCAGAAAATATGTGGGCACTTTTCCCTCTTCTGCTAAAAAATCTAGAGAGGTCCGTTAGCATCTCTAAATGACAAGCTTTAGTCACAAAACAAATGAAAATACACACATAAATTTTATTATACAATCATTTTCTTTGATTGGGATATTTTATATTAAAAGGAACCGAAAAAATTTACCCCTACGCAATTGAATGGAAATTTTTTGGGGATACTCTTTCTTCAGGTAAATGTCCCATGAGCTGTTGACAAGGTAGTGGTTTTGCTTTAAAGCAAACGACACAATCGTGCACTAGTTTTCTACAAAGGTTACGTCCACTTAAAGGCCAAAACCTTCGTCTAATAAGAAACAATAACCCTTGTGAGCAAATATGTAAATAGTTCTTATGAAACATTTCTGCAATTATCATAGTCAATTTATGATTGGTAGGTAAAATTAAAAGAAACCTTTTTTTAAAATTGAAGTTACTGTTGGATAGTCTTCCACCAACTCTTACATAACCCCTTTCATCTAAAAATGGGAAAAGATCTTTTAACTTAATATCTACAGGCACATTACCATTAAGCATCTCTACTTCCTCGATGTTAAGTAGTGGTCCATGCCACCACAAAGAATTATTTCTCAGTTGTGCTGGATTGCAGACACGGGAAACGATGTCTGCAGGATTTCGTTCCGATATATATGCTTCCATTGTGAGACATCTGTCAAAACATGTATTTTAGCCACTCTGGTAGCAACAAAGGTTTTCAATTCTGCTGGAGACTTCTGAATCCAGGACAAAACAATTTTGCTGTCCGAAAAATACCAATTTTGATCTATCTTAAGTTCTAGGGAAGTGCTAACCTTTTTCGCAGCTTGTCCTTACTTGGACCTTGCACCATAAAAACCAACCAACCAGCTAACCTTTTTCATCAATTTATAGATAGCCATGCACCTATACACAGTTCAAGTTGTGGAATCGAAAGTGTTTCGATTGGTGCAACTCTTCCCCTGCTGAACACTAGATGTGATGTTACTTCACCATTTGTTGACTCGCATCTTAGATAGACTGCTGCACCGTAATAGCCCTCTGATGCATCCGAGAATCCAAAGAGTTCAATTTTTACAACATTTTCTGGTAGCATACATCGATTTATTTTAATATAGTTAATGTCACACAATCAATCAAAAAACTGTAACCATTCTTGTACGACATCTGATGGCAGTCTTTCATCCCAGTCTATTGATAACCTTCACAGACGTTGCATAAAAACCTTAGCCTTTGTAAGCACAGGTCCTATCAAACCAAGTGGGTCAAAAATGCGGACAATTATGGACAAAATTTCTCTCTTTGTAACCATAGAAGCATCTTTTTTGGGCATATTGTAGGAAAGTTTATCATTTTTGGCCTTCCATAGCAACCCTAATGTTTTTGTTTGATCAAAACTATAGTCATTTGAATCTTCAGAAAATTCTCTTAACTCTGGACATTTACTTTGCCATTTATATAGTTCTATACCACAAAATTTAAATATTTGAGTTAATTCTTGCTTTAGACGCTTTACACTTTATAAATTGGACCCTCGACTCAATATGTCATCCATGTACATATCCTTCTGCACTAGTTGAGAAGCCAGTGGAAATTTCAGTTGTTCATTAGTACCTAACTGTTGAAGACATCTCTGAACCAAATATGGAGACCTAGTGGTTCCATACGTCACTGTGCATAAGTGATACGTTTTAATATTCGCTTCCTTACTATCTTTCCATACAATTCTTTGCCAGCCTCTTTAAAAAGGATCAATCCAAATCATTCTGTACATTTTTTGAAGGTCGGTAGTAAAAGCAAAAGGATATTTTCTAAACTTCAGTATTATAGCAAATAAATCATCGTGAATTTCACCACCATTTAGCAGTATGGAATTTAACAACTGACGAGTTGAAGTAATTTGTGAAGCGTTGAACACAACTCTACATTTCGTACTCGATTTCTGTGGTCTATAAACTGCATAATGAGGTAAATAGTAGACTACTTCAGGTTCTTGCATCATAGAAACTTCTTGATTATGATTCAAGCACTCATATTCACTCATAAATTGACGATATAATGCTAGAAGTTCTGGATTCTTTTCTAATTTATTCCACAAGGAATTTAATCTTTTGACTGCAATCTCTCTACACTCTCCCAGTCTCTACACTCACTGGGATGACAGTTAGGTACTAATCCCAGTAATTTAGGATCTTTTTTAAATGGCATCTGTACCACAAATTTTCCTGATTTATCCCTTTTATGAGTTTTTATAAAATGTTTATTAGCTTCAATTCTCTCAGCAGTTTCAAATATCTGCGTTTCTTCAATTTGTTCTATTTCCCAAAAATTCCGAATAATTTTGTTTAAGTCGGCACCCTCGTTTATAAGTCCACAGTGTACATTAGTCTCAGTTACTATTGGTACACTACTACTCATTACAAATCCGAATACTGTGTTTTGTAAAATTAATTTAGTATTAGTAGGTTAAATTCTCTCAGGTTTTAATAGTTCATAAAAATTCTCTGCATCCAGAGTTAAATCGATTGGAACGCAAATACCAATTTGCCTTAAAGGGGTCAAATTTGTAACACTGGGAACAACCAAAAATTCTAAATCTAATTTGGAATTTCTTATATCATTAACAATCGTAGCATTAACTTTAAATTTAATTGTCAGAGACATTCCATTTAAACCTGAAACTCCAAAATTTATTTTTTCCTTTCTTAAATTAAGCTTGTCAACGCAACTCTTACTCAAAAAATTAGCAAAAATTAGCTCCAACGTCTAATAAACCACGAACGCCTAAAACATTTCCCATGTCATCGGTTAAAAAACAAATAAAAGTGCTAAGTAATACAGACTTCGAATTTGTTGACAAGGTATAACTTGTCTTCGCCATGCAATTTTGATCCTGACGTCGTGGCTCTTGTTTATTGCTAGTAGGAACGAATTCTGAAGCTGTGGGGGAGGGGAAGGAACTCACTTTCGCATTGAGAGTATTTACATTCTCATTAGGCGTCGATAAACGTTCTCGTTTTTGCTCTGACTCAAAGTAAAGTGTGGAATGATGAAACCGCTTACAAATATTGCATAAATGTTTTGATTTACAAGTCGTTACCCTATGATTGTTCCCAAGCAATTAAAACAGAAATGATTTGATTTTACAAACTCAATACGCTCATTTACTGACATAGTTTTATAATCAAAGCATTTATATATTTGGTGATTCTCATTACATGATAAGACACACTTACTACTTTCAACTTCCGAAAGGAAATCTCTCGACGTGTACTTTGACTCAGACACAATTTATTAAATTCTGAGTTTTCCACCAGTCTTACCACGAGAAGTAAAATATAAATCAATTTCTTTCCCTAATTCAAAAGGTTTAAACCATGTGTCCGCCTGTCTCAAATTAATATGACACGTAGTTTCTCTATATAAGGTCTGGCTTATTTTATCCGACACAATTAAATCTTTGAGAGTTTCGAAATCTGTTACCTTCCTCAATTGTAAATAATATTCCCAGCTCGTCGTTAATCGTGATGCAAATTGTACGTATGTTTCATTTGTTTGGCGGTGGGCTTTCCTAAAATGTTCTAAACATGATTGAGGGGTAGGCTCAAATTCTCGAAGTACTATTGTTTTTACTTTAGAATACTCCTTAACTCGTCATCCTTTATGTAAGCTATCACATTAGTCACCCTTCTTCCTAGCAAATTTAACAGTCTCCTCTTTGTATTTATCAGGGACGTTTTTTGAAATAAAGGCCCTTTCTAAAGATGCAAAAAATAACTCCGACCCTCAGATCTACTATGAGTTTTAATAGCACGGACACTTTTTATGAGAGAATAAAGATTCAGTCTGATTATTTCCAACATTTTCACCTTCTGAATTTGACTTAGATTCCGCTTTCACGCGAGCAATTTCTAATTCCATTTTCGTTCTCTCAAGTTTAATTTTTTCTAATTCTAATTGTTGAAGCTCTACAGATTTTCTCTAACCTAGTTGCTGCAACTTATCGGGCTTCCACTCTTCAATTATCGTATTTGCTAATTCTAAAACGGAATCTTTCTCTGTCACGTACTTCTGGTTTTGTTTTATAATACTGCTTAGTTCTGAAACAGTCCTTTTCTCATTAACATCTTCTCCTAACTCAACAGAAATTAATATCAAATCCTCTTTTTTTACGCCTTTAAACATTTTGAATAGTTATTAATACTTCAATATAAAGATCTATTCCCACAGATCATGTGTAAATTATTCAGTCACATACCTCAATTACGTTGACGATACTCAGCAGAGGCGTAAATTATCACTCATAGCCATTATATAGATCCATAGATTGCTGGTTTTCTCCGGCTCGACTATGACCAATGTAAAATAGCTAAGTTTTTAATTCAATTAATACTTACTCAAGGACTGTATAAAACACACACTTTATTTCTCCGACTTTTTTATGACTCAAGGTGGGCGCTGGGCTCGCAGGTTCCAACAGTAATTTTGAATGAATGTTCATCAAAAACTAAAATTTAAACTTTAATTGTTAGTTTTTTTTGATGAACTCATTAATAATACTATATTTTTTATTTTTTGTCAAAAAATTTCAGTAAGAAAAAGTTACAAATATTTATTTCAATTTTATTATTTCCAAAATACATTTTTGAAAAATGCATTTATTCTTATTTTAACTACTAATCTGTATGTTATGTAAATAGACGATTTATCATTGTTTTATTGCATTCGATTTGTTTGAAAATAACCTCTCAGACAAAACATTCACGTAGGAGTCAAAACAAGCAATGGTAGGATTCTAAAAAACAAAATCGGTACATAATTAGAACTTTTTTCGAATACTGCTAACGGATTAGAAAACAAACGTAAGCTCTCGTTAACTTTGACTCTCTTAATATATTTTTAATAATCTTTAAATACATGATCATTTTTAATCAGAAAATTAATTAGCATTGTTTGTTGAAGGAGACAGAAACGCTTTTGACTCTTAAAATAAATTTTTACTTTTCTCAAAATAATGCATATTTAGAAAAAAGATCCATCTCTTAGTATTGAAACTTCTGTGAATCCAGAAAAATAAATATGAAACAAAATCAGCTTTAAGGACTCGAAAATGTTTTTTAAAAGGTTAAATTTTTGAGTTTTTATCAGATTTTTCTTTTAGTTTCGATATTGCAGTGTACTCTCGTTCTTATAAACTCAAAGGGACTGGTAAAATATTTCTTAAAATTGAAAGAGTTTTTAAAATAGATATATATATATATAAATGCTATTTCTCATAACTTTTTTTTTTTTGCCTAATTGCTATCTTTATATTATAAAGCTTGTTTTGTATTCATTACATATAAAAAACACGTGAAAAATTAAAAAGACATCCTTAGAAACTAAAATCTTACTTTAATTTTATTCATAAAATATCAGGCAAAGTAAATATTTATTCTCGTTTCAAAACGACCTTTTTAAAGTCTCGTTCCTTATGTTCTCAGTCATTTAAATTACCTCGTATTTCTTAAGCACTAATTAAATCTTTCCTTAGTCGAAGATCCTAAAAAACTTATGATCAACAGTGTCTTTTTTTTATTTTTTTAAAGAAGTTTATGGATGAGTAACTTGTACTCACTCATGTTGCCAAATGTTCCTGGATTTCTTCAGTTATACTGGCTTTTTAATAAAACCTGCATGTCAGAATGACTTAGCTATCGTTACCGGTAGCAGTGGGTATTATTTGGGGAAATTCTTGGATGAACAACTCATATTCACGCATATCATTCAGTAAATAATCATGGATTTCTTCAGTCATTCTGGCTTTTAAATAACGCCTACATGTCAAAATAAACTACGTATCACATTTTCTGCATCATTCCAAGCATATATTGATTAGTGCGTTGTGCCTGGAATGTTCATTTCATAAGGGGATTCTAAGACATAATCACCTCTATCGAAAGTCCACTGCTGACCACCCTTAAATGCAACACCCAGAAGGAAGAATGCAAACAACATGAAATTTACAACATGCATTAGCGGAGGTGAGATATGCAAATGATTGGAATTTCAGCGCAGACGCACATCACGCCTGCCTGTGGCTTTACTTCAAAGAGCTATGGCTAAAGAGATGGAGATTTCGACGATTTCGGCAATTGTGTTTTTCTTGTAACTTAAAAAAAAAAAAAAAAAAAAAAAAAAAAGCGATCACTTATACCTTGTAGAAAACAGCGATCACTTTTTGATCAAGTATCCTAGTTCGACAGAAGAAGAATAGGGTCCTACCGAGACTGTGGATTATCTTTCAGGGAAATCGGTTGTCGCGTTGGATGAAACCAAACAACTGTAATGCGGATGGGTGATCGTTGGATGCAGGAAAGTACAACAGACCGACGTATTCGATCGCATCCACCTCGCACCCACTTCTCGATCGCACCCACTTCACGAGATGACAGGCAAATTGCGCACATGGCAGTGACGGATCCCTCAGCCACGTCACAAACCATAGCTCAGCACATTAGTTTGTAATGCATCATCCAGTGTCTGCGCGTACCATTCGACACCATTTACAGCAGAGTGGTCTGTCTGCAAGATGTCCATTGCTTCGTCTACCCTTGACGCGGAACCATAAATGTCTCCGCTACCAATGGTGTGATAAAGAAGAATGTGGACACCAGGATGGAATGAAATTGTCTTTACTGACGAGTCACGCTTGTGTCTGCAACATCACGATGATTGCATTCGTATCTGGAGACACCGTGGAAAGAGGATGCTGAGCAACTGGTGATGCACCGTCACATAGATCTTGTTTGGGGTATAATGGTAGGGGTGGTATTGGATATACTCACACTCCTCTAGTACGCATTGCAGGTACTTTAAACAGCCAGAGCTACATCTCCGAGGTGTTGAAGCCATTTACCTTTCCTTACCTTTAGGACTTGCTCACAGCCATATTTCAACAGTATAATGCGTGATCATACGTGGTACGTATTGTCCTAGGGTTCTTCGTCAATGGCCAAATTGAATTGCTTCCTTGATAGGCTCTCTTTCTCCGGATCTTTCACCGATAGAAAACATGTGGTCTATGATTGCTCAACGATTGACCTAGATTGCATTCCCAGCTGCCACATCAGGTAAACTTTGGCAATGTGTGATATCTACTTGGTCTGCTGTACCCCGAAAACACATCCAAAGTTTCTTTGACTCAATGGCGAGGCGTGTGGCAGCTTTAATCTCCAACAGTGGCGGCTACTTTGGATATTGATTTTAGCAGCAACCATACTTCACAGAAGTCTATAAATTTAACCATTTGATACTTGGTCAACATGTTATCTGCAAAATAAATTTTGTTGTTGATATCTCTTATCTTTCTTAGTGTAGCAATTTGGGTGGCAAGCAGTGTACCTTATAGCATTTGCTCATAATAAATGTTATAAAGTATTTATGAAATGAGCATTATAAGCAAATGATACCTTATGATATTTGTTCTTGAAAGTTACATGACATGGTTAGTTAGGATCGTTCGTTCTCTTTACCGAATGATAGTGAGTTCAAATCTCGACCCCACCGAAGATCGTCTTGTTCGCTAATGGCGGTTGGGGCATGTAAAATATGTCGTAGTCGTTGTGTTCTGTATGTGAAACTATACTTGAAGGGATGGCAGGCCGATTCTGAGGGCATTCTGTTTGTTACCTGCTTCTAAATTGAAAAGACACACCCACTATCGAGGTCCACGATGACATACCCACTTGATGCCCCACTAGACAAAGCATCATTACTTTCGTGTTTTGTAGGAAGAAAATGGATCCTATCATCAAGGCATTAATGTAATAACATTCGCTATAGAAACAATTGGTTATACGTTGATCATGAGCTGTAAGATAAGAAAAAAACAGATTAAGTGGTTGAGATTCACACGAATGGCGTAAAAATTCTAAGATTTTAACATTAGCAATGCAATTAGTTATTTAAAATTCAAATTACAAATTTCAAGGAATTCAAATTGCAATTTGATAAAAAAAAAGTTTCTTAAATATAAATAATAAAAATACAAAAATCATATGATAAAAATTTACAAAAATGAAATATGTATGAAAATGAGTTTTTCAAAAAGAAAATTTTCAAACTTTTAGTTTGTAAATGGGAGTTAAAATTAACACTGCGGCTGTGGGATCATGTAGGGACTTGCCACTAATTCGTCAAATCGAGAGTGTTTGTAAATTAGAGTTCGTAAAAACATAAGCTTATTTTCATTTACAAGGGACTTAGATCGGAGCAAAAAGTAAAACATATTTTAAAATAGATTGAAATTGAGAGAGATTGTTAAAACTTTTTTATCTGTTTAACTAGTTTTAACACCAATGGGGTCCAAATCAGTAACTAACTAATATTTTTAAAAAGCGAAAGGTAAAATGGAAAGTGAACCAACTATTAGTTCTTTATAAAAAATTTCTTAACTCAATAGTTAGTCATTGGCAATTATTCTTTTATTATAGATATCGAATATCATTATTGGCATAGAGATACATTTAAACAACATAAATTTTCATATGAAACTAATTTAAGTCGAAAAAAATATTTCTTTTTATATAAAAAAATTTAATCCGATTTTTTTCATATTATCCAAATCCTCATGCAATATTTACTAAAATAAATTCATATAACTTCCTTTAATTATGAGAAAAAGTTATTTCATCCATTATTAAAATTTATAATTAGACATTTTCATTAAGAAAAATAAGGAAATATACTCTCGCAAATATATATTGTTCTATAAAATTATTAAAATCATTATAAAATAATCATTATTTAACATCATCAGAACGAATCACATAGAATATTAGTTTTTGAATTTCACATAAAAATATATTTTACAGTTTAAAACTAGTCTCACGCTATGTTTAAAATGTTTTTCTAATTAGAAGAGTGCATTTATGATGAATTTTGTTGAAAAAATGCAAATGTTTTGAGAATTTTCTAAATATCTTGAATTCGATCACTCTAGAACAGGGATAGCAAACCTTTTTAATGTCCGTGCCACAAAGTCATAAAAATTTTTTTTTAAATAGGTAACGTGCCGCGGTAAAATTTCATTCGAAATGTTAGCGTGGTGAAACTATACGTAAGTATAATTAAATAAACAAATAAAAGCAATTGTTCCTTAAGCAATTTTTTATTAATCAATGTTTTACAAAAAGCAATATGCTTTTTGTAAAACAAAATTCACGTTAAAAACAATTGTTTTTATTATGATTTTTGTTGCTGTACACAAGATGATAACGATTTAATATCTGGTTCATATTTAGTAAATTTCAACAAGACGCATTCAGAGCTCGACTCCTCTGTCATTCTATTCCTGTATTTATTTTTTTTATCAAATTTAATCCTGAAAATAGATTCACATGCCCACGTCGATGAAAATATTGATAAAATTGTTTTTGCTAATATTTTTAAATAATTAAACATGTAAGGAATTGAATTTCATGTAGTTAGATTTTCATATTTTGCAATTTTATCCAATAATCGATTTCTTCCAATAGTTTCTAAATCATTTCTTAAATCAACAAATTTTTGGTTCCATGTGGTACTTGACTGAAATTCAACTAATTCCACTTCTAATTCATTAAAATTTAACCACTCAAGGACTTTTAAATTTAATTTGTCAAGTGTTATTGTGTCAGGATATCAAATAAATTTTTATAAAATAAGTTTCTTCAAATCCTTCAACCTGCTTAAATCTTGCAGAAAATTTATGAATCTGGAATTGAATTACCATTGACAATTCTTTCGTTAATGACTATGGGGACTTTTCATAGCATTCACTTTCAGAAAAAAAAATCTTCTATTCGGAAAATATTTATATGAATTTGAAAGAATATGGCGATTAAAAATCTGTAATTTGACTTCGAACGCTTTAAGTCAAACATTATAATGACTGTTTTATTGACACCTTGTAGTTTTATATTTAATTTATTTAAGTGAGAGGATAAATCAGTGAAAAAATATAACTTTGCTAGCCATTCTACATCCAATAATTGATTCTATTGGTCAGTAATGTTCTCATTATTTAGAAATAATCTTATTTCTTCCAAACAATCTACAAGTCTTTGCAGAACATTTCCGCGGCTTACTTAGCAAACATTATTGTATAACAGTAATAAGCCATTGTACCACGAGTTTACTTAGTTTAACAATTCTCGAAATTTTCTTTTATTTAGTGCTCGTTCTGATATAAAATTGACTAATTTTGTTACAAAACTCAAAATACCATCAAACATTTATAAACCTGTTTTGGCACATAGTGATTATTGGTGAATAATTCAATGGAAATCAAGAATTATGTGTTCAATACGTTTCACAAATAAATGTATAAATCCATTTTCCCTTCCAGTTAAGCTGTGAGCACCCGTCAGTTGTAACTGACACAATTTTAGAAGGACATATTTCTCTTTTTTCCAATGCATATATAACTGCATTATAAATGTCTAATCCTTTTGTTGTTGTTAATGTTAAGATAAACTTATTAACCCTTATTTTTTTAATATTGTTTTGAACAAAATAACGTATAAAATTTGCTAAAAGAGCAAAGCCTATTACGTCGGTAGACTCGTCAAGGCAAATGCATATAAAATCGCAAGACTTTATATGAATTTTTTATTGAAAATTTACATTTTCCGTCATACCCAAAATTCTCTCTTTCACTGTATTCCTAGCTATCGTCATGTTTTTAATTCTTTGGATATTTTATTCTTTGTTTTCGAAATCATCGAATAAGTATGGTGCACATTGCAGCCAAGCATTCTTTAAAAAATTCGCCTTCATTAAAAAGTTTCGTTTATTGAGCAATAGTTTTTGAAACTTGATAACTAGCAGCAGTGGTGTTTGACTGAGTTCCAATCTATTTCATTAAAGAAGTAGTTTGAGCATTTTTATTTTTAAAGCACGTGATATATACTCCTTTTTCTCTTCTACGCTTGGATCGAGAAGAATTTATAGCTGGTTTCATAATGTCGCTTTACTGAAGATGTTCTACAAACTACAGTTTTAGAACATAAAATACAAATTGCTTTACTGTCCTTTTCAATCATACCGTATCTATCGGTCCATCAAACTTGAAATTCTCTGCTACCACATGTTTCGGATAATTTCGATTTCTTTATTGAACTAGCTATAATAAGAAATTCTAAAAAATATATATTTTAATAATATTGTTATGAAATAAATTATTTATTCTACACTCGCTAACAAGAACCTATATCATCACATATTAAAGTACTAAAAATATTACCAAAACTAGAAAATAATAAATAATATACTAATTCAAGGTAATTTTTATAATTATTTCTATATTTTACACTGATTTTTAATGATAAAATATAAAATATAAAATAATATGTAAAAATATTTACCTAAAAATAACACTATATCTACTTACAATAAACGGTTATATATTTTATCAAATCACCCATGTTTCAAAGACGACGATTTATTATATAAAAAAAAAAAAAAATGACTGACGCATTCTGTCGTTTGATTCGAGCGCTGCGACGGCAATAACATGCAATAACGTTAAAAGGCGAAATTGGATACGCAAATTTTTTTTTATCTAATGCGCATCTTTATATACTTCAAGAGAATTCATGCGATATCTTAATAATAAAATGTATAATTTGATGGTTGTAGTTAACATACTAAGATAGGTATTCTCAGTACAACAAATTTACATTTTAAATTATAAATTAAGTGTAAATTAATAATTTTTAATTCAGATCTATCAAAGATAATTTATAAAAAAATAATTTTGTTTTTGTACGTGCCATCAAAATTTTCAAACGTGCCACTTGTGGCACGCGTGTCATTGATTCGCCATCCCTGCTCTATAACGTTTCTGTTTGAATTGCCAAAACTATTGCTACAATATTGTGTGGTAACTTAAATTGTAACTTTGAGTTGCTTGAATTCAAATGTACATGCATGTATGTGAAGCATTAAAAAATTTAAACTACTGAAAATTTTTAGAACGCCTCCCAATGACAGATTAGTCTATATAATCCGGTCAACACCGGAATAATAAGATTCTTAGGTTTCTGGATCATAATGGGCACAATTCTATCAGCTCCAGGGAGATTTATTATGTTTGGTGATATCTTTAGTATGGATCCCCAATAATTTCAATGGACTCTTTTTATGGCTCCTGGAAAGTGATTTTTGACCATAACCTTATTTTCAGTCAGACCATTCTCATCTTTTAAGGTGCCAACCAATATTAGTTCATCCCTTCCAAGAATTCTTTGGAGTTTAACTCCTTCAGAGGTAGAATCTACTTCTTAACAGAGCTTCCTCCAGGAGTCTTATTTGCTTTTTCTAACAAGTTTGTGTATTTTTGTAATTGTGTCATTCACCACTTTTGTTTGTCTTATTGAAAAGCATTTTAGCATTAGCCCTTTCGATTTCTAAGCAGTTGTTCCACTAAGGATATTGCGGTTTTGCTCTCTCAGAACGCATTGGGCAGTTGTTATTATATCAATCTAAGATTTCACTAAGATTCTAATGTCATTTTTAGATTATAGTTTTGTCTTGATATGTTTCCTCACCCCCCCCCCCCCAGCTCAGGCAGTTCCTCAAGGTCCTCTTGGAATATCTTCCAGTTTGTCCTCATGGGGTCTCTGAAACTACGATTAATCCTGATATAACATTGTAATATTTATTATGTGTAGCAAAAACATTTTCTTTTGACAAAAAGATTTTGAGCAATGCATGTGTTTCGCCTTATTCCATATAATTATCAAATAAAAATTTCTTCAATTCTTTTAAACTAGTTTTCTTATGTAACAAAAAAATTAGCAAAATTTTCGCCATTGATTTTTTAAGCTAATTATATAATTAATTTATCGGTTGAGTTAAATTTCATTACAATAAGTTTTTGTGGACTCCGTTATATTACTATTCTTAAATGTTTAATTTTAATATACTTTATATTTACCATAAAATTTGTTTGATTCAGCTTAATTTGCATGTAATAATTAAAGAATTTGATTAAACATTCTAAATTAATACATTTCTTGAGGTAATCGAAATTTTTTAGTAATTTACTGTTAAAATAAAAATAATGACTTATAATAAAAAATAATAAAGTTGAAATATGATAACTTTACATATATATGCTGTGAGCGAAAAGTTCCAAATTCATTTATATTTAACCCTGAAATCGAATTTTGACCCGATCATTTATCGATTCTTCCAAATTCTTGCATCGCACAAGTAATTAATTTTTTTCTTCTTTAGAGCTGCTATTTCTTCTTGAAGGAACACTTATGGGGAAAGAATCTACTCTTGTTTGATTTTTTACATCGCATGACCCTCAAATTAATTAAGCGTGGATTGTTTTCTTCATCTAAAAAACAAAATCGTAAACATTGCCATTTCTTCTAAGCAAACTTTACAGCATGAATCAGAAGTAGGGTTAACCTCGAAAATAAACTTGACTTTTTGATAGCGTTTTTGTGGATGTTCGTAATTCTTGATTCCTCCTTCTCAAGCAGATGTAGATAAAGAGGTCGCTACCCAATAGGCGAAAACAAAAATAAATGTGTCATTCAGACACGCAATCTGTTGGTTGCAATTCGGTATTTAATTAAAAATAGTTTGGTTTTTTTTCGAACGTCTCTTGAATAAACTCAACGAGTTATGAGGAATTCGAATAAATATTACTTTTTCTCCATTTTCCTTTATTTTTAAAAGTATTTTTATGGAAAAATAAACCATACTAACTGTTTTAGAAAAACAATTACAAAAGAATTGTTTTCTATTGAACATAGTGAATTATAAAGTATTATTTAAGATAACTTTTTACCAAACTTAATGGCAACTTGAGTAATGTTTGCCCTTTTTTTTATAAAATCATCATAAATTATTCCTATCAAAAATTACAATAAAAATTGAATTAACAGAATCCCATTTTCAGCATTATTTATCTTTTTTTAAAATTTTATTAAATGTTGCAATTTTTACTGATATGACACTTTTCAAAATTTTCATTCATATTTTTTTTTAAAAAAATTAATGAAAATTATTGAAACTAAATAATTTATACGATAAAATTTGATAACTTAACTTTAAATTACTACTTTAAGGCATTGTTTCTAGGGTGTCCTAAATTTTTACAAGTTTTTTTAAAATTGTAAGAAATTAGAGGTTTACCATGCCGAAGCGATGTTAGTACCCTTGGAGTTGTCAAAGTGTTTGGTTTTTTATAACTCAAAAAATGCAAAATATAATAATAATATTAATAGACGTAAATAAAAGTAAAATTACCGTTAGATGATCTTATTTTACGTGCGAGTTTCGCTAAATACATAATAAATATTCAAGTTATACCAATGATATTCATCTACGTTTGAAAAGGTTCAATTAACATATATATATATATATGTACTTATTGTATTCCTCCTCACATGT
Source organism: Latrodectus elegans (assembly GCA_030067965.1). Lineage (NCBI taxonomy): Eukaryota > Metazoa > Arthropoda > Arachnida > Araneae > Theridiidae > Latrodectus > Latrodectus elegans. The sequence continues at coordinate 29,579,790 of CM057814.1, forward strand.
AAGAAGATTCTTCAGTTGGATGTCATGAAAAGGTACCACATAAAAGATTTTTTTTTTTTCAATGAACACTTTAATTTTTTTCTTTGTAATAATGCTTTATGTAGAATAAAAGAAATTCCGTATAATATGAAGAAGGTGATAGTAAAAAAGTAATATTTTTCCATTTATGTTGATGAGAGCGATGTTGAAAAACAAATTTTTTTTCTTGGAATTACATTTTATTCAAATATTTGTGAGAGACTTAAACGGAGATAAAATCGTAATAATTCATTTTCTTAACCATCTTTCTGAATATTTGATCTAGGTATTTTTCAAGTCATAGTTCTTACTTTACAAACAAAGAGAATCAATAAAAATGTCAGAATTTCTGTGGGTTAGAGATTAACAACCAGGAATCGCTTTGTTAGGTTATTACTTTAGTTTTTCTGATCCATCAAAATATTAGCTCATTTTGTAAAAATGGAACATAAACAGCAAATTTCATTTTAAGTTGATGATTATACATGACATTAAAGATTATTTGAAAAGCTCTGAAATTAAAAATCCTTCATAGAATAAAAGACATTTTGGAAGATTCTTTAAAAAATCGTAAATTTCCTCTATCACATTACACTATCTCATTTTGGGCTGGCTCAAAAAATGTGCAATTGTGCGTTGCGAAGCAATGCATTAAGCGTAAAAGGGTGGCAATTCATAATTATTAATTTAAAAGATTGTCGTCCGTCTCATGAATTCAAAAAGCAAGGAAAATTAACTAGAAATTTCAGAAGTAAATATGAAAAATATATAAATTTCGTTTCAGCTATTGTATAGATAAGTATATTATTCCTTTTTTTTTTATTTCAGATAGAGTAAATCATATCACCATGTCGCACCTTTCATCCGATTTGCTTATATTGGTGTGTTATAGGGTTTATTTCAAGCACATTCTAAATCAGAGAATTTTGTTCTTAATGTTTCGAAAATCACTGTAAGCCTTAAAGAATAACTTGAATTTTATAAATTTTTAGTCCTGCTGACGTTTACAATTTTCGATACCACTTATTTTTCCATTCTTTAAATTTTTATATGCACTACAGGGCAAAAAATACCTTATTTTTGCACTTGTACTCTCAATATATTGAGGGCCAAGTAAGCATAGAAATCTGATGCCATAGTGATAGAACTTTGTGTTCCCAAGCCACAGGTCCTAGTTTCGATACTCGGACTGGGTAAGTTCGACTCAAACTTTCATTTCTTCAATGAGACGATAAAACTAGGTACCAAGAATGCGGGGGAACTAAAGATTGGGGATTTCGCGTTAGGCTGACAACTTATTGAGACAGGTGTTTCACCCTCCAGGCCTTGAGTCAAGAAAACAGAATGGGCAGTCTAGGCTTGCCACCCCCTGTCATGGGCTGTCGTGTTACTGAGTTTAGTTATTACAATATGCATACTGAAATATTACACGTACATTGGAGCATCACAAATTTTGAAAAGCATATTAAATATTTTCAGTCGTCTCTAGAGTCATCTGCTAGAATTTTGTAGTGAAATGTCATTTCCGTTGATTTCCGTTGGTTCGATCATTCGGAATAGTGATTCGAAAGAAAATATATTTAACGGAACAACTTATTACATCCCGGTATTCTAAATCTTTGCTTTTAGGAATAATTTTTCAGCAAAGCAATGCTCAGCTGCACTCAGAAAGATGTCACAGGAAAGTTGGTGACACGAGAAATTCTTCTTACCCTGGGTCAATTAATGTTGAAATTAAAATCGCTAAGTACTCTAAGCACTGTAAAATTCAGATTTACCCTTTATAAAAAAGATGACAAAATTTTTATTTTATTTTTATATGTGTGTAATTAATTAATGATTAATTAGATAAAGATTACCTAGATCAATGAATGTGATTCCTAAATGAGAATCATTATTTGCGAAAGAAAAAAACAAAATACAGAGGCAAAAATGGCTCCATTTAGAAATACGAATTTTATCTCATTAACCATAATTTTTTTAAAATTTTTTGAAGTAAGAAATTGATATTAAAAGTATAACTTTTTACAACCGTGGTCCAGAACTCTTTTAGCAATAAAATCTTGTCACGATTTTGTTTTTCTTCCGAATATATTTTACAAGCTGTGAAGAATGTAGAGGCCTCAGCTATTCAACTATTTCTTGCCTAAATTAAGCAAAAACAAAAGAATAATTGAAAACTGTAAATTTTCACACAATTTATTTTGTAATTTCGATACCAAGTCACGAAAGAGATCATGTTCTTATCATTTTAAGTACAGAACATTAGTTATGTATATTCAGGTTGACAAGAAAGCCTCCAGTAGATCTTCATGAGCAATTTTCAAAATCAGTCAGAAATGGAACTAACATTTTAGCATAATGACTTTTCAAAAACACAAACCAGAACTTCCTCAGAATTCCTTTGCGGCATAAGTAACTTTAAGAAAAGTTCAACTCAACGTTAACTAAATTTTTAATTAATTACAAACATGGTAATTAAAATTTTGAAATGATATTTAGCCTATAAAACCTAGCAGAAACTTAACTACCACCATTCTTAATGTAAGTTTCGTTCTATTCCATGTAGCCGTTCTGAATTCAATCTTAGAAGAACATTTAGTGAATTAAGGATTAAGATTAAGGACTTTTTTTAGGAGGATTTCTTGCTTTACCCTTTTCTGAGATGCAAAAGGAGATTTTTAATTTCTTTGCATAATTTTAAGTCATCGCATTCGCACATTCTCTTATAACATTAGATTATATTTTTATAAATAAAATAAATTCTTTGTAGAGAAAAATTCTTTCTCTTTAGAAAATATTCTTATCTGGATTTATTGTTATCATAAAATACGTTACTTATTGAGGGATGGTCTGCAATTTTTGCTTTATTTTGTAAACTTTCAACGAAAATAGGATATTATTTTCTAAATGTATTTTAATTTTTTAAAGGATTTTTGAATAATCCTAATCATAACATTACTTTTAATTTGAATTAATTCTGTATCGTGTGAACATTTTTTCTTAAAAATAACTTTTTCCTAGCAATTTTAGGTCTTTGGTATAAAAAAGTATGTTTCTTATTTGTAATTTTTTTAATATTAAAATTGCATCGTTTATTATTTGATTATTTTTTGGAAAAAAGTATCAGAAAAATCACAATATATTAATTATGCTGTTAAAACTATGTAACGAAATGTACAGTTTCACTTTATTTTATAATGTAAGGAACACATACAATTTTACAGATAAACTGCAAAATCATTAATTCTTAAGAATATTTTATTAATAAAACATGATATTATATATCTTATAAGATAAAATTTAAAACGCACAGCAGATTTTTCTTACAAGGGATTATAATCATTGTTTTATATTTTCTTTAGAAGGTAAAAAGAGAAATTAATATACTGGAAGATCTGACACGGTATGATTTAAATGCAATAGGTACACAGGTACACACACACATACATAAATATACATAATATTGTGTGTAATATAATATGAAGTATACATAACATAGTATAACAAATATAATTTAATAAAAACATGATGTACTAAACACCTATATATCAGAAATAATTTTGATTAAATCTTAAATTAATAAATAAAAAATAATTTATATGAATAGTAACATTAATTTTATAAACTACTTAAGTTACTCGATTTAGAATTAATTCTTAATCAAGTATAATTTGTGGGGAACTTAGCAATTAGTGGTGAATTACAATTTTATCAATAAAGAAATTTTGAATTATTATATCGATTTAAGATGTTATGTTCCCTCTACTTCATTTGAAAATTATGAAATTATAAATATATTTAATGTGTTTAATTAAAAAAAGTATTATACATATATTTAATTTAGGCTTGTATGTTCACATTAGACTTTATTAAGAAAAAACTTATCAATTTTATTACTATAGCTTAGAATAAGTTATTTCCCTTAAATTTAGATAACACCCGTTAATCCCAAAACATTGTACCTACAAAAATAAAAAATCAATATCTTAAAACTTTGTGTCAAAAAATTTTGGATTTTTTGAATTTTGAAATTTTTTGTGAACGGTGAAAAGAGAAAACTGATACTTTTTGCTTCTGCTGATTTCTATTTTTCAATACCATTTCATAAATATATTATTATTAAAATGTGTATTTTATTACAATCATAGTACCTTCTTTACATTTTTATATGTTACAGAAGCAATATGCATATCAGAAACAATTATTCTGGAAAAAACAGATTTATTTGGAAGGATAATTCAAGCCGTAGATTTACTTGTAAATGACAGATTGATGCACAAGTGGTCAGACACAATAATAAAACAAAAGATTTTTATGTAAAAATTTAAACCTCTGTTTTCCTAAATGCTCTATTTTCTATGTGCGTGACACAAAATGACAATATTGTTTTAATAGAAATACTTACTAATTTCATCAGAAAAACAGTAGAAGCTCGTTTTTATGAGTACTTAAAATTTGACGAACTAATAGCTATTCCCTTGCCTGATCTTATTAGGCGGAATGATAACTTTAATTCTCATTCACGAATTAATTTCTTTCCAACTAATTTTTATTGTTAACTAACTTTTGTTTGCGTTTTTTTATGGTTAGGAAATTAGAATCAACGTTTCTGTTGAAGAATAAAAAAATCATTCGATTTATAAATAACAAACTGCACTGCAAGCGATAAAATTCCTAATTTTTTTTTTAAAGCAATTTATGTGCAATTTACCTCTCCCAAAATAAATCCGGAGTAGCAGGGTATAGTTAATAGCTTCAAGTGTAGGTATCATAAGAATACTTTTGTGAAGAATGATCGTGGTTTGAATTCGCCATAAATAAATAATATTGTAGGACCTATACACTTGTTACCCTATGCTTGGAATGACGTAAGAAAGGAGACCGATATTTGGTCAATTTGATTTGCAGACTTTATTAAAATAAACACCGTTATTAAAAAAAGCCATTTACCTAACGACTTGAGTAAAGACGAATTACTGTTTTATAAGTTTCAACAAAGAAATAAACTGCTGTTCAAAATTTCTTTTCAGGACTTATTGAATGTGAAAAAAAAATGTAATTTGTGTGTAAAAAGTATCGAATGCTTAAATGATTGAAAAAAATGTTAAATGATAAGAAAAAAGAAGATTTTCTTAAGTGTAGTGAGACTGCGATCGTCTGCAAAACAAGCAGATAAAATGGCTACAATTCTGAGGTGCTTTTTTGCGGAAAACGATAGTAAAATGCTATATTATATAAAAAAATGGAAAAATGTACTTTTTTAACACGTAGATTTTAAACAGAAGAAAATAAATGATTGCTTACTTTTCCATTCATAAAACAAAAGATTGTTTTTAATTTAGAATTTTATTTTATGGGTGTTTCTTATATAGTGTATTCTAAATATTTTTTTCTAACAATGCTTTATTTAGGAAAGAGATAATTGGTGACAAAAATTAGCTTAAAGATCTAACTCTTGTTTTTCGACTTCACGAATATTCGATTTCAAGAACTATACCGGTCCCGACGAGTTGAGTTCGTAGAAACGAGCCTCTCCTGCATGAAATTTCATCTTGTATTGAGTAAGTCTCTTAAAACAGTTTTATGATCTCGTATTAATTATCATTCGCTTAGATAGCCTTAATGGAATCGATATTACGGAATGTGATAAAAATAATGTGGAGAATTTCAAAAATAAGTATATTAAAAAAAAAAAAAAAAAAACTCGAGATTTATCATTATTTATTTTTTATCTCGAGTTCTATTTCTATCAGTCTTATCTTTAGAGTTATCTCCACTTGCTCTATTGCTTCTTGAACTTACTCTTTATCTTGTGACCTATTTGGATCCAGCCAATTTGTCTGGAAAAAGTCACGTATTCTCTCTGTGCTTTTCTGACTGAGTGACTCATTCTTTTTTTCTTTCTTTTTTTTACCCTTGCAAAAAGAGAAGTAACAGACGTACATTGTTATGTGTTTTTATTTTTAACATTCCCTATTTACTGTTAGCTTCAGGAAAGACTTTTTTAGGATAATGTAGATCATATGTATATGTCACAAAGAAAGAAACCCGTAAGATATACCAAACATGCTAGCCAACAGATTCGAAGTAAAATGAAGGGAGGCAACACCCATTTTGGTTTCTCTACAATGGCTGGAGCTAAAATTTTATACTTCAAAGATGTTTTTACCAGGACCACTATGAGTAATGAGGTTGTGCGCACTATTCGGCAATTTTATATCAAAATATCATCTGGTAATCCAAATGCAGCGACCTAAACCGGTGCAGAAGCTATGTGATTTTCCGGAAATGAAGCGGCATAGATGAGGAGAATTATTTATTCCATTCACATATATTGTAGCTTGATCAAATTTCGACTACATTCGAACTTATGTAAAAAATAACAATTGCTCATTAATAATATCACATCATAATTACAATTATTCTTTAATAATATTTTTGCGTGATGTGAAATGTTCCGCATCGAAAAATAGGGCGTTTCATTGGCATTTTCTTGATCGAATTTGTTGTTGAGAAATAATGTTAGATTCTGTGGTTTACGGAAGCATTTTAGAATACTTTATAAAATATTTCACATAATTATTAAAATCATTAATTTTAATTAAACATGCTATTTAAAAAATAAAAAGCTAATTGAGAAATATGTTAACGATTTTTATAAATAATGTGTAGTCCGAAATATCGTATCGCAATATATATATATATATATATATATATATATATATATATATATATATATATATATATATATGTATATATATATATATATATATATATATATATATATATAATATATATATATATATAATATATATATATATATATATATATATTATATCTATATATATATATATATATATATATATATATATATATATATATATATATATGTAGGAGCCAGCAATCGATTTCTTTTTCTTATCCAAGTATCGGAATTAATAATTAAAAGACATAAAACAAAAAACAATCAATATGCTCTTTAAAAAATGTTGCAATGCTCCAAAATAAAAGTTCCAATACTGCAGTACTTCGCATTCTTTAATGCATTTTTCTTATGAGAAACCTATGTATGTATGTAATGTAGGTAATATATATATATATATATATATATATATATATATATATATATATATATATATATATATATATATATATGTATGTATGCAAGATTAACATTTGGTATCTTTTGAATTTCTTTTTTCCAGACTCAATTTTATTTTTGCTTCAGAACTTTCTGATCACAGTTCTTTACAGCAAGAAAAATACTGTTTTACGTGGTTGATGTAAGTTAATTAATTTTTAACTGAAAAAAAATTACAATCTTAGTTTCCCAGAACATAGATACCTACCTCATCTCAGAACAATTAAATTGTTTTCAAAAAGCTCAGTCACACACTCATTTTAAGCACATAATTTACTTCACGTAATCTCTTTTAGACCGTTCATCATGCCACGATTCAGGATTCAATTGAGAACAGCAATATTTAAGTTCCATTTAAACTATCCTATTATATTACCATTTGATGTAATGCATGCGTTTTGAAATGAGGAACATTTCTTTAGTATCCGAGAAAAGTATTAGGAAGTGTTTTGCAAAGTATTATATATTTGAAGTTGAAATAAATATATAATTGCTATTAGTGTTTTGAAAATTAAACTAAATTAAGTTACTTTGAAATCACGGAGTTGAAAAAAATTTGACTACAAGCAAAACTGGGAAAATAGATTTAAAAAAACTACTTTTTTCTGCCACAACACATTTTATTCAAAATTGCATTATACATAGCATATTACTCAAAGAGAGTTCATGAAAGAAATCATATTGTACCGAGCTTCGGGGTTCGTGTGGATTGAGAGTTGAAGAAAGCAACTACTCGATGAACACAAGACTTTTATTCGTAAAAATTCCACTAGAAATACCAGCTGTAATAATCACAATTATGCATCTACAATTCGTCGGATACAATAAGTAACAGCTTCCAATCACAGGTCTCAAATACCTCAGGCAGAGAACAGCTTCTCTAAACTAGCAGTCACGATTAATCGTCGTCACAAAACAGACTGTGTGTACAAAACTTGCCTAACTATGTTGGGCTGCGGTATTTATACCTGACTTGGCGGAGAAATCTACTAATTTCGCCAAGGTTCTGGAAGCTTCTAGGCTATCTCGCTAAATATTGGTCCTAGAGCTTAGGTGATGGATGTTTCCAGAAAAATCCATTTCTAGCCAAATCGCCAAAAATCTCGCCAAGTCGACAACAATGTTGCCAACTCGCCAAGTTTTCTCGCCAAAGCATCGCCAAGTCACCAAATCGTTAGAAAACCCGCTTTTAACGTATAACACGTCTAAATACCGCAATTTTTGCCCAAAATGTGAGTATTTCCGATCTGTCTGAGATATTTTAAGACATATACAATAATTATTTATAAATTTGTAACATTATATATATATATATTGTAACAATATAATTTCTATTTATCCTTATATATGATTTTATATTCTCGTTTTCAAATTATATGATGAACTATGGCTGTTTCCTTGAAAACTTGATTCAGGGTGGAAAAAGTGGTTTGAACAGACTGTCTGTCCTTTCTATAGAGCAAACATGCCATTTTGTCAGGTAATCTACTTGATTTTAAAAATCCTGAGAGAAAATATTGGGAATTTGCTCGGTGAACTTCAGAAAAGATGGATGATTACCTGTGTGTTTATATAGCATAAATTTTATTATATAGCTTAGATAATTATTTTTAATTATGTGCAATAAATAATTAGTATGTAAATATTCTTTAGTTTGATACGTCAAATACTAAGCGTTCTGAGGCAGCCCTTACTCAGGGATCATTTGATTATTGATGCTAAATGGGTATGATGACACCTTTTTATTAGGGACAATCATTTGTAAGCTAGCACAACACTATAGTTGCGATTTGTTAAACGAATGTAGAAGAATCATTGCTTCATAGGAGGCCAAATTTAATATAAAATAATTTACATTTTAAGAGGATACAGAACACATTACATACACAAACAATTAAAAATTCAAGTACAAAAAACAGAAAATATTAAAATTATTATACTATTTACAAAGATACTATGGTATATTAATTTTTACTTTACATTACGATAAGGAGCTAATCTATCATAATGTACTACCTTTGGTTTTGAAGAAGATGATTTCCTTATACGGACCACGACATCATTCAGTCTTTTTAGGACTGTGTAGGGACCTTCCCAAGTGGCTTGCAACTTTGGAGAAAGTCCTTTACGTCGAATCGGGTTCCACAACAAAACTTTATCCCCTTCCTGAAATTCATGTCCTGTCGCTCTTGTGTCATATCTTTCCTTCATTCTTTCGGTCGTCAGGTTGATTCGGTCTCGAGCAAAGTTATGGACATCTTCAAGACGTGCCTGTAGGTCTCGAAGGTATTCCTCTGGCGATGAAGATGTATCCGGTGGACGACCAAACTGAAGACCACAAGGGAGGCGAAGTTCGCGACCAAAAAGCATTTGTGATGGAGTATATCCGGTAGTCTTATGGACAGCACTGCGATATGCAAGCAGAAACAGCGGTAACTTCAAATCCCAATCTTACTGATTTCTGGAAACCATAAGTGAGAGATTATTTAAGATGGTTCGGTTAAACCTCTCTACCATGCCGTCCGATTGCAGGTGTAAGGGTGTGGTCTGCGTTCTGTCTATTCCGAGAATTTGACACATTCCTTTAAACACAGCAGACGTGAAATTTGTCCCTTGATCTGAATGAATTTGTAAGGGTGCGCCGAATCTGGAAACCCATTGCTGCACTAGAACCTCAGCTACTGTAGTCGCTTCTTGATCAGGGATTGAAAATGCTTCAGGCCACTTAGTAAAGTAGTCCATGACAACTAGAATGTATTTGTTACCATTTGAGGATTGTGGTAAAGGACCCAAAATTTCCAACGCTATCCGCTCAAATGGTGCTCCTACATTATACCGCTGCAACCTTCCTCGGTTACGTTTCTTTGGTCCCTTAGGTGCAGCACAGTCATCACAAGATTGGCACCATTTCTCTACATCTTGTCTAGTTTTGCTCCAATAGAAGCGTTCTCGAACTTTCTGTAGAGTCTTCATTACTCCGAAGTGGCCTCCAGTTGAGCTACTGTGCAATTCTTTCAAAACATCTGAAATTCTTGATTTTGGAAGAACAAGCTGCCATTTGAAATTACGTCCATCATCGGACTCCCATTTCCTGTATAACACGCCATTTCTAATATGGAGTGAGTCCCAAAGAGCCCAATATTGTTTAGTAGCAGGACTGTAGGTGGAGATGTCCTGCCAACTTGGTCTCATACTGGAAGATTCTTTTAATTCAAAAATTGGATTTATATCTGGGTCTTCTTTTTGGGCTTCTCTAAGTCCTTCATCACTCCATGGGTCTGGTTTCGATGGCGGTGAAACAGTAACTTGGCGTACCGAAGGATTTACTAATTGATAATTCTTCTCTACTCTAGAACAATATCGGCAGCTTCCATTACACGGTCTCCTTGATAAAGCATCAGCATTTCCATGAAGAGTGCCTTTGCGATGACGTATTTCAAAATCAAACTCCTGGATTCATTGAATCCATCTGGCTACCTGTCCTTCCGGATTTTTAAAATTTAAAAGCCAGGTTAAGGATGCGTGATCTGTCCGAATCAAGAACTTTCTTCCATAGAGATAATGGTGGAAATGTTCTATTGCTTTAACGATTGCCAGCAATTCCTTCCTGGTTGTACAATAATTTCGCTCCGATTTCGACAAACATTTACTCCACAAAGCAATGACATATTCTTTATCATCAATTTCCTGCGACAAAACAGCTCCTATATTTTCGTTGCTGGCATCTGTGTCTAAAATGAATAATTTTCCGGGCTGGGGATATGCAAGAACGGGTGAAGATATCAACGCCTCCTTCAGTTGTTTAAAAGCTTTCTAACATTTATCTGTCCATAGAAATCTCTGTTTAACTTCTGTCAACTTGTGAAGTGGTCTGGCAATACTTGAAAAACCCTTAACAAATTTCCTGTAATACGTGCATAGTCCAAGAAAACTTCTTAATTGGTGGACATCTTCTGGACGACTCCAGTGCTTAACTGCAGAGATCTTTTCAGGATCTGTTCTTACACCTTCAGCAGAGATAATGTGTCCCAGATAGCTTACTTCACGTCGAATTAAATTACATTTGCAAGGATTCAGCTTCAGGTTGGCCATTTTTAATTTTTCCAGCACTTTTCGGATGTTTCTTAGATGGTTTTCGAATGTGCGCCCTACAATGATGATATCATCCAAATATACCAAACAGGCTTCGTAGAAAAGTCCTCGTAATACTGTCTCCATCAAGCGTTCAAACGTTGCAGGTGCATTGCAAAGCCCAAATGGCATAACCTTGAAATGCCAAAGTCCTTGTCCTGTGGTGAACGCAGTCTTTTCCCGATCATCAGGATGTATCTCTACTTGCCAGTAACCACTCTTGAGATCCAAAGTCGAAAACCGTTGATTTCCGGTTAAAGCATCAAGTGTATCGTCAATCCTAGGAAGAGGGTAACTATCTTTTTTAGTGATGTTGTTTAATCGACGATAGTCAACGCAGAATCGGGTCTTGTATACCTGCCATAATGATTTTCCATCGAATGTTGAAAGTTTAATCGTGGCCAGGGAAGGCATAACTGCCACATTGGGTTCCTCATGTCCGTTTGACATCTGTTTCTTCAAGCTTTCAATCTCCTTATTCATATTGTCTAATGCTTCTTCAACGTTTTCTTCGATCTCCAAAACCTTAGTTTCAACTGAAGTTACCTTAACTTCCATTGCATTCATCTTCTCCTGAATGATATTGGCGAATTCTTCTTTAACACTTACAATGTCCTTCTTAAGTTCCTTTTTAAGCTCCTCCTATCCAGATTTTATCTCTTTCGTCATTTCGGTTTTAATATCTTCTTGTCCAGCTTTCATCTCAGCTTTCATGTCTTCTTGTCCAGCTTTCATTTCTTCTTGTCCAGCTTTCATTGCAGCCATCTGCTCCGTTAATTTTTCGAGAAGACTTTTCATTAAATCCATGTCCATTTTTCTTGTGAAACGTTGCATCAACTCTTCAACCCCGCTTCTAACACCAGTTGTACCGAGCTTCGGGGTTCGTGTGGATTGAGAGTTGAAGAAAGCAACTACTCGATGAACACAAGACTTTTATTCGTAAAAATTCCACTAGAAATACCAGCTGTAATAATCACAATTATGCAGCTACAATTCGTCGGATGCAATAAGTAACAGCTTCCAATCACAGGTCTCAAATACCTCAGGCAGAGAACAGCTTCTCTAAACTAGCAGTCACGACTAATCGTACTATTTATACCTGACTTGGCGGAGAAATCTACTAATTCCGCCAAGGTTCTGGAAGCTTCTAGGCTTCCAGAACCTTGGCGGAATAGATCAATATCTCGCTAAATATTGATCCTAGAGCTTAGGTGATGGATGTTTCCAAAAATATCCATTTCTCGCCAAGTCGCCAAAAATCTCGCCAAGTTGCCAACAATGTCGTTAGTTCGCCAAGTTTTTTCGCCAAAGCATCGCCAAGTCACCAATCGTTAGAAAACCCGCTTTTAACGTATAACACGTCTAAATACCGAAATTTTTGCCCAAAATGTGAGTATTTCCGATCTGTCTGAGATATTTTAAGACATATACAATAATTATTTATAAATTTGTAACAATATTTTAAATTTTTTTAAAGAGACATTTCCCCCACTATTTTAAAAATATTTTTTTATTACGAATTTTAAGTATAATATCAGAAAATCATTTTGCCTTTCAATATTTTGACTTCGTGCAGTGAACGAAAGCTGTTTTTAGGTACTAATCCACAGTGTAAATTGCTTTTTAGGAAAATTTGGTATAGACAGCACTTATCAAGGTAGACGTACCTTAGACTCCGAAGAGCGTTGCCTTACCACTAGGGCACGCACTTAGCATTTCAATCTTGATAATATTTCTATAATTTTTTAGCATTATGAATAAAACAAAATTTTATATATATATATATATATATATATATATATATATATATATATATATATATTGCTTTTTGAATTTAGAAAGTTCTTCTAACAGATTTGAATGTGGTATAATTGGTCAAATTTAATGAATTGAATAAATTTTTCTAAGTAATTTTTTTTACTATTTTCGTTTAAAGAAAAATAAATATCATAAGCATTATTTTAAAATTAATAATAAAAATCATTATTATATGTATTATCTTGATTTTAATTACTAGAATCATATATATTTTATGATTTTTTTATACATACGCAATATTCAAATCATTTATTTTAAATGTTTGAGCATTGAAAAACATTTTTGAAATGTTTTTTTTTAAAAGTCTTTTTTGAAAGATTTATTTATTTTTTTTTACTAGAATCCTTTTGCAAAATTTTGCCAGTTTAGAAAATACTGAAGTACAAAAACAGAACCGTGACTCTCAATTATTTTGAATGTAATTTTCTTATTCAATAATAACAAAATTTATTTTGATTAATATTCCTTAAATTTAGAAAATAAGTTTTGCACTTGAACAAAAAACAACCTATCACTTACTTTTTAAAAATTTATGGAGGAATTTATTCCGAATTACCATATTCTAAATAATGAAAAAAAGGAATGTATTTTTAAACAAGGTAAATTATTAAAAATAAAATAACAAGCTTATATGCCGGAAAAATTAAAAGAGAGGGACATTTTCGACACAAACAAAAAAAATTAATCACTTAAATTTGCAAGATTAAAAAAATTAGGAATAAAAAAAATCTAATTTGAATACGTTAATAATAAAATATGTTGAAAAAAATTATTCATTATCAAAAAAAAATAATAAATAAATAAATAAATAAATAAATAAAAAAGGAACCTGCTGAAGAAAAGCATAAATAAATATTTCATATTAATGGAAAAAAGAAAACTGTTGTATAATATTTGGAAAATATAGATGTACATTTTTTGTTGCTGTTATTTCTTATGACTCTTGGACAAGTCTAGCTGTCAAGCCGAAGGCTATGCGACCTTAAGTTAGAAGGGCGCGTCTTTCGCTTAAAAGAGAACACTACGAAAGTGAAAATACGACTTTGCCTCCAGACTCCTCCGATAGATGGTACCACTAGAGGATTCAGTCTAGAGGATTCAGTCCCTGAATTTTGACTTAGATCTGGAGGGAGAGAAAATTTTCTCCTAACCATTACATCTACGGTAACTGCTCCACGACCGACCAAAGGACTTTCTATTCCACTGATTTGACGAACACGGTTGGTTTTTGACGGCACTGGGAATCAAACTCAGCCAAAAAGGAAGACCGTTGCCCTAAGTATTAGGTATTCACGAAGAAAAAAAAATTATGAGAAAGAACAACTGCGATTTTTATTTAGATACAAATTTTTTATAAACTTAGCCTATAATAGATCTTTATTAAATCCATCCGAAAAAAATGATCATCATGTTTTAAAACATTTGTAAACATTAAAATTCTAAATAAAACAATGGTATTTGATGTTCAAAATTCGTAAAAATTTCCTTTTGATCAAGTATTGTGAATGATTCTTTAGACCGGTGTTGTCAATCTGGTCTTAACCATGCACAAGCGTATGAAACTTTCAACATTGGTAAAAGGTTTTGTCCTAATGTATTGCCAACATAATATTATCCTAGAGTCTAGAGAAAAATATGTTTTGATATTAAGGTCAACCCAAAAATTACGAGTACTTTGCGGTTGGGCTATTAAGTTACAAGAGTTTTTTTTCCTACCATCAAAATTAACTGTTGCTAAAACTGGAAATTAATGGAAATACTGAAAATGTTTTTCTACAAAAAAAGATGTTACACTAAAAGTATGTATTAAAAAATCGAGGATTTATCATAATTTAAAACGTAAAATTAAGTCTTTGCCTCAAATAAATAAAATTTACTTAGAACACCAATAAAAAAGTAACTGCAATAGCAATAATTCCTTTCCTTAATTAATTTTAGAGGTTAATGTTCTTATTGCGTCTCCTTTTTCTTGGCATTACATAATGACAGAAATTAATGCAAGTAGTTGATGAAAAATAAGGCAAACTATGTGTAGTGTTACCGAAACGAATGTGTTTAAGATAACGATGAGTTAAGGGTTTTTGTTTGCGTCCTTGTATTTTAAACAAGTACGTGAAATTTTATGAATCCGCTAAAAATTTTCACAGATTTCCCACTAAATTATTCTGATAAAAACAGGAACAAAGTATATTTCTTAAAATGCCGAGGGCAAATGTTTCCAATTCAAAACATTATTAATAATGACACCTGAAAAAAAAAGTTATGTAAATATATACATATATTCTAAGATATATTATAAAGGATATTTTCTTCGAGCGAATTTTAAGCAAATTTATTTAGAAACAGATTTATACTAATTTGTCTTATAAAACACCAACGGAATGTTGAATTTTTTTGTTGATTTTGAATCATGTTGATATTCAGTGCCCTCGAACATTCTCGAGGTTTTGTAGATTTCCTGTGAAGCAAGGACGGTATTTTTTTCTTTTCTTTATTTATTTTATTTTGATATTGAAATCAGGTGAATTTATCCTTCAATTAGAACAGTTGGTAGTTGGAAATGAAATCGACATAGAATAAAGGTACCGAAACTCTTGAGTGTATTTGAAATCGAAGAAAATATGTGCATTCTTTTCAAATACTGTTTTCAATACATCAAAAAATATCGAAATTGGAATATTAAAGAAATTATGTTGATTTAATTTATTTATTTTTCTTATGATTTAATTTGAAACATGTTTTTATATTTATTTTTTATTGATTAAAAAGCAATTTTTTGAAATTCTATTTCTTTCTCTCATCAGAATTTACAAGTGAGAAGTAATTCGACAGAGACTAGCCTTTTAAATTAAATACCAAAGACTACAAAATTTTCCTTTTAAAATACACTCACTTCCTAAAGTTAAGCACGAAGATGTAAAATGCAAAAAATTCAACAAATGCTGCTTTGATTAACACAAAATTCGGCATGAAATTAGCATATACATGTATATTTATGCATAAATAAAATCAATAATTATATACAGAAATGAAAACAATGTTAAATTTTTGTAAGTTATCAGATAATGACATATTAGAGATTTAAACAGAATTATGTATAACGTGAAAATAAACAGCATAAAATGAAAAAATGGATATTAATAAGGCATGTGATGCCAACTCATCTTTATATAAAGTTTACACCTTGTGACCATACTTTTAATTAAGTAATCAACCACCGCAGGATTAATCAATGGTCATTATTCTTGAAAAGCCATTTCCAGCTCAATAAGAGTGGCTAGAGGTGGGAAACGTGAAGATACAGCACGGCAGAAAGCATTCCAAAGATTTTCAGTGGGATTAAGGTCGGGAAAATATGCTGGGGTCACGCCATATGCGCAATCCCTTCAATTTCCAGGCTGTCATCGACGATGTCAACTCTATGGGGACGTGTTATCGTCCATTAAAACAAAAGTAAGGCCTACTGCCGTAGCGTACAGTCTCACAAAGTGTTCTAGGACTTCATCTCAATACCGGATAGCCGTCCGTTTAAAGATGTGCAGGTCGAGGTACCCGGGTGTACAGTTCACTCGTATGTAATCTTCGACATATAGTAGCTGCAAATATCACTTACCAATGGACGCTGTAACCATAGGTGTCACACGACTGCTCCTTTTGTATATTTCTTGACATGAAAGGGCGATTGGTTGTTACCTAACATATTTGGATAGTTCCATCTACCTGTGCAGCGATTTGCATAATTCTTCAATTCTGATTGGCTTCTCTTCATTTCTGATTGGCTCCCGGAAAGTAGAATTTTCCTCTCCGTGCTTAACTTTTGGAAGTGAGTGTAAATTTCAATTCATTAAACTCATTTTGTAAAATGAAATTAATTCTTCTGTGCCAATTCATTTCCGATATCAACTAAAAACGTTTTGTTAAACTTTTTCTTCTTTGAAAAATATTACTTAGGCATTCCTGCAAACGTATAAGCTTAAATTGCTATAACATGTAAAAATGCTTTATCCATATACTAATTTTATCTAGGAACATATATCCAGACCTTATACAAGGACCTGAAAATTAAGTGGTAATAATAGAGAAGTACTGTGACACCGTATTGGGTATAAGCGTTTTCTCCCTCATTTCCAATAAGCTGTTAAATATATGATCTAAGCGATGACCATCAGGCTAAGAGAGCTTATGCGAACTGAAATTATATTTTTGGTCAGTTAAAATCGCATGTAATACAGCAATAACAAACGAAATATAAGAAAGTTCATTTCATTGCTGACTCTTTTAGAAGTAGTTCACCGTGGCAAAACTGTAAAATAATATTCACTGAGAAGAATAGCCAGTGTCAAGTTCGGTCATTGTTAAACCATGGAAAATAAAAATGTTGCATTTCTGCATCTATCAAAGTGTGTGCTTGAGAATTTTCCAGGCTTCCATTCTTGAGAAACATGAATACAGTCCACTGTTCATGAAAAGTTCTTTCCAGAAGGAAATCACGTCCTATGTAAATCAAAAACGCCTTAGCTGTTAGGCTTTCAATTATTTGGAATCAAATTGTTGCATGTACATTAGTAAATACTCTTTATATAAAGCCTCTTCAGAAAAATAAAGGTTACAGATTCGATTCTGGACCCTGCTCAGTAATCATTTTTGTTTTTGGTGAGTATGTTCATGGAGATGATTGTGATTGAGAATTTTCTTTTTTCCCTCCAGCAGAATATGTATATGGATTATTATCTGTGAAAAGTTCTTCCAGAAAATAAAGCTCTTCGGATTTACAGAAAGCTTTACATAGCTTTCGGCGATCAGTTCATTCATTGTGCAGTTTCAGATTATTGTACGAAATTTGTTAAAAAATAAATGTTTAATTGTTGATGTATGAAATTCTTGAAAAATAATATTTCGAAATAAATAGATATTAACTACGTTTATTTCAAAATAATTTTAGATTGCACATTACATTCTATGTGTGTGTTGTTTGATACGTAAATTGATGCTTTTAAAATGAAAGAAAGTAGAGTCTCAAAAAAGACTAGTTCCCATATAACTTCATTAT
Source organism: Latrodectus elegans (assembly GCA_030067965.1). Classification (NCBI taxonomy): domain Eukaryota; kingdom Metazoa; phylum Arthropoda; class Arachnida; order Araneae; family Theridiidae; genus Latrodectus; species Latrodectus elegans. The sequence goes on from CM057814.1 coordinate 29,597,951, forward strand.
TATAAGCATGGAATGACTACAAACTAAACTTTCTTTGTATCGTAATAATATCAAGGTCTCTTTTGTAATTTTATACAAGGATAATGAATTTATGTGCTATGTTATATAAACATTCCTAATAGTTAACTAAGTACATAGTTAGAAAGGGACGTGGATCTTCTATATCGTGTTTACAACTTCCTAACAAAATGATAAAAATTAACATACGTGGTATAAAATTTTTAGCTTTCATCAGATATTTGACGTATTCTACTTATATTTTAGATCCTTTTTCCACACTTGTTATTTTTCTAGAATTAGTTAAATACTACGTGTTACAGCTCCTAGAAACAGGTTCTCTTTATCAAGAGACATAATTTAGTCTTACTATTCCACAAAACAATCACTTGTGACTCAGTTTCTTTATCAACAGAAAGTGAACGTCATACAAAGTTAATCAAAGATAAAATCTTTTTCATTGACATCATCAAAGCAAATTTTTGATGATGTCAAAGCTTTTATCTCTTTGTATATCACTGTCATTTAATCACTAAAGTTATTTTTTAAATAAATATATGACGTTATAACATAATTCAGGATTATGACGACTGTTTCTAGTGCACCCAGTGGGCTCTAGTTTTGATCTTTGAATACTGACAAAGAAAGAAACTATGAACGTTAACAATTTGCCAAATTTAATATTTGCTCTCTCTCATAATGCCCATGTTTGAGAAGTGTATGTTTACTCAGGGGTCGACCTCGTCGCTTGCTGCGACTCAATATAACGTAATACTGTCAGTAGAAGCACGTGTTTTAGTATAGCATGATACATTTTTATCAAAATATTGCTGGAATATATCTTATTTAACACATTTAGTAATTAATATGACTAACTATGATATGCACACAAAAGATAAGATGCATAGTTATCTCACATTAGAGCTTAATTCTTTCAACTCACAATCTGATTTATTAGCACAGTATAATAAATAATCGCTAAAAACTTATACAGTTTGTGTGTTATGTAAATACAAAAATGGGGATACATTCCTCTTAAAAAAAAGGGACACACGTTGATAAACATATTAAACACACTGAAATTTAAAAAAAAAACATATCCGTGCTTTATATATACGGAAAAACATATATAGCTTTTCCGTGACACACCATACATTTAAAGCTCAAATTTCTGTATTAATTCAGTTCTATAATTCTCATCAATATGATCAAAATCTGATTTATTCAATTATAACCACAGACATTTCATTTAATTCAAACTGATAAAGTTTTTTAGCATTATCTTTGGTTTATATTTCTTTGTTTTCAACTAAAACAAACAATTAAAACTAGTTTTAAACAATTGGAGAATTTCACACAAAGCAACTAGAGATTTTTCAAATTAATATCTGGTTTTGGAAAGATTTTTTTCTCCGCGTGTATTAATATGATGAGGAAATCCATCTGAAGTAAACAGGCTTTTAAATTACTGTAATTGTAAAAATCAAAATAGGAGAAAATTTCATTGAATATTCTTCATCAAATCATAGGAATAATAGATAAAGGAATTTTATTTTCACCTTTTGATTTATTCAATAATTTAAAATTTAAGGAATTTATTTGAATGATCTTAGATTATTATTAAGATTAATATGTGTTTTGAGATTTTTTGTTTGGATGAAAAATTTTACAGATTTTCATTTTCATTTATTCAGTTTTTAACAAAGCACTTTTTAGTGCTATGATCTCCATTTTAGCATATCTTTTTTATTGCAACACTTACAAAATTTTATTTCAAGTTGTGAAATAAGATAAAATGATGAAAGATTGGAACTTGAAAAATATTTAATGGATTAAAATAAATATTTAAAACTATTCAAATACCACATAAAGCAACATACAGAAGTATTTAAATAACTTAAATTGACGTTTAGAGTTTATTTGATTTTCAGCCAAATTTAAACAAGTTCAAAATAATTTGATTAAAAAACTTTCGCAGTAATCTAATAATTTTTGCAATCTTATGTTTGAGAAACAAATCTAATAATGGTTCCAAAAAAATTAGTATTGTCTTACCACATTTCTTATAATTTTCGAAGGCATAATCTTAAGATGAACTGAAATCCTTAAATGTAATTCCAACCGAATTAAGACATCCGAATTATCGTTGAATAGCGACAGTAAAATCAATTCCCATATATTGAAGTACACCTTGAGATTTAGAGAAAATTTTTATAACTGTAAAAAACTGATTATTCTAATTTCATAAATTAGTGCAAATCAATTTTGTACCATTTGAATTAAGTATTGTCATTAAATCAATGAAACATTTTTGTGGTTTTCAGAGTTTATTCAACCGTCGACAACTGGATTTATTTTTATGAGAAAGCATTCTAGAATATTACAAAAAAATACTTTTTAGGTTAATTCAACAGTTTTCAGGGGAAAAAATGCATATTTCTGAATGAAAATCATAATTTCAACTTATTTCTGACTTTGCCCAAAGCTAAGAGACCATCATAAAGAACTTTTTGAACCAGGAATATAGAGAACTTGACCTTCCTAAGTCCGATATTACTATGTCCTTCGACAATTGCCCCTCCCAAATGGAAAACCTGAACTGAATTAGTTCGATTTAGCTGTTCCATACACACCTCCATATTCATTTGAGCTAGATATGGAAGGTCATTTCCTTTGGTCAGTGTCCAGTATTTAGAGAGACCTCTCAAGAAAGGACGTGGCACTTTTCATTAAGATTACCCAAACAGCATATCTGATGGGCTGCAAGCCTAAGAAGATGTTTCAATTGGTAAGTGCACTCTTCTTTATTATTTTTGATACTCTAATTATTTTTGAATCTCTTGGCAATAATTTTTTTTCTTTTAATCTCTTCATTTAATAAAAGATATAAAATTAGTAAATGAAGATATTGAAAGAAAAATTTTTTATAATCAAGATATTTAAAAGGAATTAGAATATCAAAACATTTTATAAGAATACAATTATAAGAATAAATCATAACATCCATACGGTATTTTAAGACCTTTAACCAAAATACGATTATCATAGATTAAAAATATGGAAATAGATTTATATTATCTTAGTCGCATTAATGTAATCAATTCTAAATTTTATGTTAAATGTCATATTTGGAATTCTTTAGCGTGAGATTTTCCAATAATGAAAATCATCGTTTCGTTTGTTTTAGGTTCTTCAGATTAATTTATTGTTTAAATTTTAAACCTTGTGAAATGATTGAACTAAAAGTTTTAAAAAAAGTTTTTTTTATTACGAAATTTATGCAGGGTATATTTTAAACAGTATTATAGATTTGTAATTTTACTTAAAATATTTTTAAAATATTTGAAATAATATCCCAATTTAATGATACTGAGTTTTAATTAAAATACATTTTATTTTTTTTCGAAAAGTCCTCTACACAGTATCTACTAAGATACTGTGTAGAGAACTTTTCGAAAAGTTCTCTACTAAGTATGCATTATTAAATAAGTAGACTTTTAATTAAATTGCTTTTTTTATTAAGTATATTGCAGTTAATTTTTTAACAATAAGAAGAAATTAATTACTTAAAAGAAATTGAAAGTTTAATTACGAAAATGTTGACTTAGAAAGAGTGTTATTTTTATAAGTGTATTATTTTCTTTGTATCAAGAACTAATAGTATTTTCACTGATATCTGAAATATTGTTGCACATTTTACATTCTATATGTATCAAATATAAATCTATTAGCAGCCATATTATAAATAAACCTGAGTAATTTTCAATATTACTTTGTAATAAAAAATTGTAGATATGAAAATTGTTTTTGGTTCTATTCTTACAAAATATCCCATCAATGCTACATTATATCAAAATATAATTCAGTTTTTAAAATATTATTCTATTTTCAAAAAAATTTTACACATTAAATATGTTTTTAATTTTAAGGGAAAATACCTTTAATTATTAATTTAAAAAACTGTTAATAGAATATTAATTCAATGTATTTTAAAAAGTGACTTTGTTGAATCCATCATTCATTTTTTCATCTTTTGAAACAATGAAATCATCTGTTGAAAAAAATGAAATCAAAAAATTTCATTTTTTGGTTTCTGATAGTCTTAAAATTTATAACTTTTTGTTGAAATCGTTTTCATATTTCAATTTTTAATTTTCAATAATATTTTCTGAAGTATGTTTATTCAATCGATTTTTTTTTTTACCAAAATTCTAACATAAAATTATATTACATTATGTTAATGTAGAAAAAAAAACAGAAAATAATAAAAGATTTCATTTGGCACAGTGTCGATTGGACGCTTGCCGGAAAATACAAATAATGAAGTGCCGAAATGGTAAATTTTGAAAAAAATAGTGGCATGGCACACACATAAAAAGACTCATTTTTTTTTCTTTTATTTAAGTTTTTTCTTAACAAGTCTGTTATAAGCATAGATTCGAGAAATATGCTTATAAATTTACTATATATTCCTCAAATATTATAAATTTTCTCAATAATTAGCTCAAAAATGGTACTTTTTGGAACCACTTCAATTACTATAAAATATAGATGCGATATAAGATTTTAGTTTATAATGTAATATGCTCGGTTTAATATTTCTTGAAAAATATAGTTATTTATTACAAGTTATAAATACAAAATAGCGTCTAGAGTCAAACACTTTTTTTTGAAATTTTCCTTTGTTATTTTTGAGAAAAATATTTTTTTAGCTTGTGTAAGAGTGCAATTTTAATTACCTCTTCTTCAGCTTTTAAATGATGGTGTAATATTGTGTGCCATTAGTTCTATAAAATTTCGGTAAAAAAAAAATAAAAAAAAAATAAAAAAAACCTAAAAATGCTTAAACAACCTTACTTTAATATGCGTTTTTATACCTGATGTCCTCATTGAAAATTGCTTCAAGTTATTGTTGTTGTACCAGTATGCTTCCCTGTACCTAGCTCTGAGTTGGACTCTATCAGTTGAATAGAAGCAGCTAGGTGGAGTCTTCGTGATTTTGAAGAAGGAACTAAGCAGAAGACCCCCAATACTTGGCCTGTCATCTCAAGAGGTATCATTTCACTTGGAGAACATTGCAACCATGCTCAGTTTTAACGTACTGCAGACGCCTTAATGCAACACGATTGATCTTCGGTTAATCCGGGATTGGAATTCACTACCTGCCGATAGTGAGAACGACGCTCTAACCAACCAGCATGCTTCCTTGCCCTGATTTGGGCTCTACCAGTTAGATAGAAGCAGACGAGCGGGGTCTTCGGGATTTTGAAGCAAGGACCTAGAAGACTCCCAATACTTGCCCTGCCATTCCCAGAGGTATCATTTCACCTGGAAGACATTGCGACCACTGCCGATTGTAATGTCACCCCAGCCTATCATAGCATAGAAGTAACAGCATTTTAATGTGTTGCTTATTTGAGTTCACTTGACCTATCAAACAGACATAAAGATAAAAATCTCAGGAAAAGAACCCATTAATCAAGTTTCTGATTTACGACTTCCGCTGTTCACCTAATGCTTTCAGCAGCAGAAGACAACCGCCGATGAAGCGATGGCTGATGTGTATAATCTATTAGTAATCTCTATACACTTATGATGTGCTCTTAGTGCATTATTGTTACAGAAAATGGTTTGAAATATCTATTTTTTTTTATAACTTATAAAAAATATGGATTTTAACAGTGATATTTCAGTGTAGCATTAAAAATATAAGTATCATTAACTCTTTTTCAAAAGTTATAAAATATAATTTACTCTTGAAATCTCAAGATTTTTAATGATTTAACTCATTTCAGCTGACAACAAAATTCAAAATCTTTTGATAATAATGAAACACAAACCGCTTTTCTTGTCTTAAAATTAATCACTGATATATTTTTTCTTTAATTTTGAAAACATCCACTCATCTGAAGTAATAGTCTCAAATATTAATTATATTATTAAAATGACCACATGAGAAATATCTGTAAACTTATCAAATTTATTTTTATTAATAATTAAAAATATTAAGGTAAGCTCATATCGTTATTTAAAAAGCATTTCACTCAGTATATTTTTCAAATAGTGAATTCATATTATCTTAAGACAATCGCAATCAATAAATTTAACAATATTTGAAAACTTACTGCCATTCTAATATTTTAGAGTAATTGCTAAAGGAATTAGATTTAATAGATCATATAATGTTCTTAAATTTTGAAGACTCACTAATTAAAGTTATAATTGTTACGTCTATTTCTTTACAAAAAATCACCAATTTGCGATTCAATGGACTTTTGTCAGCATGTTCATAAAAAATGTTTAATTTAAGGTTATCTCTGTGCTATTAATTTCGAATATTATCAGTGAATCAATTAAATCGATTTTTATTAATGGTGCTTAAATATGGTTTCACAATGTTATATAAGAACAATTTCATTTTTTCTGTACATATTATCTTCAAAAATATTATTTGATCAGAGTAATGAAGCTAAGATGCAAATACTTTTTTCAGATACAGGTTGCGAAATACAGTCCTCGAGAATACAGAATTGTAGATGAAGTTCAATACAGTTTTGAGAATTATTAAAATTGGTTAAATTATACAAAATTATAAGAAAATTTCTAAATTCTTGAAAAGGACTTCATAAAAAAAATGAATGTTTAATTTCGAAAATTAATAAAATTAAATTTGAAAAGAAATTCGAGAAAAATTTATATATATATATTCTCTCTCTCTTAATTCATTTTCATTTTAATCGATTGATTAAAAATCTTTTAGAGATTAGTATATTTTATGTTCTTTTCATATTTTAATGAAGATTTAAGTTGTAAATTACTATTGAATAACTTAAAATCTGTAACGCCTCCAATTTGTTATTGTTGTAGTCTTGTGCTAGCCTGGCTGGCAATATTGGGTGTGCTGCTCCACTTTTCAAATTGAATCACATTTTGGTATGGAGTCCGATTTCCTCAGTACATACAGGTCATAGGAACCCGTTTATATGGTAGGCAACCATTCACACAATTAATTCATACAAAGAAAAGATAAAGACAGGAAATTCATCCATGCCCGAACTGGGACTCGAATCCCGGACCTCCCTATCCGCAGTCAGGCACTCTGACCACTAGACAGGGTAGGCGGCCTCCCATTTCTTGATCAAAATGTAAAAGAGCTATTATTTCTATCCTTTAAATTTTTTGATAATAATAGATGATCAATTAAATGAGTTTATTAATAATACTTATCATTTTTTATTTTAGATTGTTTATATTTTTATTTAAAAACTGATGTTTTTTTAGGTCTCAGTCCTCTGCGTAACTGTGATCGTACTTCATGAAACGAACGCCAAACCGACTGTATCTGTAAAAAATGAAGTAAGTGAATGGAATATTTTGAAAATAAGCTATACAGAAAATGTTCATTGTTTCATATAAATCAAAATATTATAAATAAAAAAATTCAACAGATAAACTATGTAAAAAATATTTTAAACATTTTAATCGAACACACTTTATGTTTCAGTAACTCTTCTTAAAATTAAATCTAACTTATTCAGTTTGTGTGCTTTTATAAGCAGATATTTTTATGCATTTTTCTACGATTATTTTTAATCAATAATATTAAAAAAGATATTTTGAGTCAGAAAATCAGTTTATTCTGGAAAAATACAAATAATTACCGAATAAAACAAATTGCAGCAGTGAATCAAATAAGTTGATATGTATTATCTATACTGATATCAAATAGGGGAATAAAATTCTTATTTCTAAGCTAAATGAATTTAAGTCTTTTAAGAATAATTCAAGAAATGGAGAGTTTATTTACATAAAAAATATCTGTTAACTAAACAAAAAAAAAAAAAAAAAAAGCTCTGTGTTGGGATTTTATTATTTCATACAACTTTATCAAAACAGATAAAAAAAAAAAGTTTATGCTGAAGGATAGCTCAAATCTCTAAAATTCTATCGTCAGTCTAAATTTTGAAAACTTAACATGACATGATTGGTAATACACTGGCCGACAATGAAATTACAACACCAAGAATTAGTGACTAGAAAATGAGGCAAATTTCAGAGTAGACGCAATTTACCGAGTTATCAAATGATGGGAAATGTGTAGCTCTCCAGCACACGTAGGAGTAGATATAACGTGAGGAAACGACAGAGGGGGCAATATTCGCGCCATTATTGCTGCTTCGAAAATAATCGCTGAAAGTTTGATCTTGTAGCAAAGGACGCCTGTATTTGTAAAGAATGCCAGACCATTGTTGACGGAGTCATTTACAGCAGACAGACGAGTTTACAAGGACATGGTGATCGGACTGAGAAGGTCTGGCTAATCCTTAAGGTAAATCGCTGCTGACGGATACGTGGCCGCGTCCACAGTGCACCGGATGGGGCGAAGATGGTTAGAACAAGGAACTGCGGAACTTTTGCGGTGGTGTCGGTGCAGCCAAAGTGACATTAGCACGCATGGTTCGCCGTGTCCGATGTATGGCAGTAGTGGCCACACAAAGCAAGTCTTCCGAAATTCTGGAGCAAATGTAAGACACCCTGGATACTCCCATATCGAGCAGAATCATTTGCGTCGATTGGTTGCTAGAGACCTGTACTCATTGCGTCCGTTAAGAATACTGACATTGCTCCCACAGCATAGACGCCAGCGTCTGGAATGGTGCCGGATTAGAGCAATGTGGACGTTGGAGTGGCACCGGATCGTCTTCTCATATGAGTCATACTTCTGTTTTGGGGCGACTTCAGTGCGAGTCGCCGCGTACGAGAGTGGCGTCAATGTGGACACAGGTCCAATACTGCAGCAATTGTGGAAAGCCCACGGCACGGTACCGCGACATCATGGTTTGGGGCATCATTGTATACGATTCCAGGTCACTTCTAGTTCATGTTCAGGGCTCTATGACAATCCATGTTATGTGGATGATTTGCTGTGGCCGGTGACAGTTCCCTAGCTTCAAAGGGTGCTTAGTACTCTTCATCATAAAGGAGACAAAATTTTCTTTATCTACAGGATAACACGCTACTGCACTTTGCTCCTATAAGTCAACATGCCAGACAAGGTATACAGCTGCTTTCCTGGCCATCGTGCTTGCTAATTGAACACGTTTGGGATGTGATTGGACGTCATTTTCAGACCCTGCCACTGTGTCCTTCAGAAGACGCACTTTCGCAAATGGGTGATAGTGAATGGAGAGCCAATCCTCAGAACTTCATCCTTACTCTCATTGAATCTGTGTCTAACGTGTTGCTTTGAGTATCGCCGTCCACGATGGGTCTACAACCTACTAACCCGACCCTGTTCTCCCTCTATATTATGTACATCATCTCGAAATACTGATCACTTATCATTCATTGCTGTCTCTCTCTCTCTGTGTTTGCCGAGTTTCGTCACTTTCTGGCAACTCAGTCTTGGTGTTGTATTTTCATTGTCGGGCAGTGTAATTTAAAATAAGTTTGCTTACTCTGAAATTTCAATGATACATTAGTGATAAGGATTGATAACCTTTGTTTTGTTACATTTTATCAACATTTATAAAATTTATTTCCATAGTTCACAAATTATTACCTAAATGAAATCGTGAAATCTATAGTTTATTGGAAAGTAAATCGTGAAAATTGATTTACTTTCCAATAAACTATAGATTACATAATGCATAAAATCAAAATTCATCTTCTAAACCAGGGGTGACCAAGCTCCCTTGACAGTCCGAGCCAATTTTCAAACTTTGAAATTTTTCGAGAGCCGCAATTAAGTATGTATTTAAAAGGTATACAAAAACGGTATCAAATTTTTTTTGTTAAATATATCTATATATATATATATATATATATAAACACATTTATTTTACTTCTCTTGATAATCTTCTTTACAATTTAGCGACAAATTAGTGACAGTATTTCTTAGTAATTGTTTGAGATGTTGGTTAGTTAATAATGATTGGTGTTTGGATTTCACGAATTTTAAAGAGGAATAAAATGATTAACGCAAGTACGTTGTTTCGAATATTGAAATATATCGAAAAGTAGCCTTTTTCAATTCAGGGTACTGGTATAAATTTTCAAAATTCAGTAATCGGCGTCGAATTATGTTTTAATTGTAGAGCTTGATCTTTCCTCGAGTACATTTATCGAGAACCACAAATAATCCTTCAAAGAGCCACAAGTAGGCCACCCTTGTAATTAACTATCATAAAGTGCTTCATATTTCTAGATAATCAGTATACTTCAGCACTTAATTTCTTAGCAAAAATTATAACTGAAACAAATTATAATAATTGTTGCATCTTATTTTATTTAAAATTTTCTTTGCCTACTGGTCGATTTTTGTTTGGCGAACAGCAGTGCCGTGCAATTGACGGTTTTAACTTCCAAATAAAACCATTAAATTTTAACCTCATTTTATCCATATTATAAAATAACGAAAACTTTCAAACAAGTGGAATCAAAGTACAGAACCAGTTATAATCCAATCACATTCGAAATGAAACTTCCCGTGCGACGGCCTTCAGACAAACGGCTATTTAACTGTTTAAACAAAATCAAACACTCGTGGAGCCTAATTTTTCGCCTGTTGTTAATGAGATCTCGGTTACGCCCATCTATACAAACTGATGTTTTGCGGTTTTTGTTTCGCGTGGTTGAAGAAAATCTTGCTTTCCGTTTTCGCAACAAACAGTGATTGCTCCCAAGTACGTTTTCATTTTCTTTTCACCTACTTTTATAGAAAAAAAAGCGTTATTTCATAATCATGTCACTCATTAGAGATTTAATGTCTGCCAATAATCAATATTAAAGGCGTTCTTACCGTAGGGAACATGATGACATACTAAAATTATCTACCAGCACCTGCTTTATATTGCTATTTTGTATGATTCCTTGGAGAGAAATTATGATAACAGGAATTATGCAGAAAATTAAAATCAATAGCGTAAAAAATGTGCAAGAAGTTAGATGATTAGTTAAAAATCGAATTATTGAGATGAAGGTTTATTATGCTTTTTTTTAAAAGAAAAATGTGAATAGAAAAATTATCAATTAAAAAATAGAAAGAAATATCTATTCAATTGATGTTAAAAGTTTATTTGCGGAAAAAAATTTTAGGCATCAATTGAAAGTAGGGAATGTCATTATTGTTAAATACATAAATTTTTAAATATTTGAACTTTTTATAAATATGAAACTAAAATTGAGCATTTTCCCTAAATTATGATGAGTTCCATTTATTCTTAATTGTGATGATATATATGTATATTGCATGTCTACAGATGACGCCTTTTTAATTAACCACTTAATCACACAAATTAAAATATTTTAACAAAATAGCGTTCTTTCCATGTTTTGAGGGAATAGAAAATTTTGAATATGATAAATATTTTGCTACAAGTTTTGCGATAAATTTTTGCCATTTATGGTAAATGCTTAGCGATTAAATTTATTCATGAGATTATTTTTTGTTAAAACTAATAATAAATACTAATAACAAATATTATAAAGTACTAATAAAAATATTACAAAGTAATTGAACATCATGATTAGTTTAATTTAATCAGCTGATAAAAATATTATGATGTGCGAATTTTATTATTTCGTATGAAGCAGAAAATGCTAAAAATATTTATGTTATTTTAAATTTGAGAATTTGAATGACATTTTATCCTAAGTAATGCTAGAATAATTTTCATTTAAAGTTGTTTATAAAAAATCTATGTTGATAATCCTATAGGAAAAAGAATAATCTATCTTAAAAATGAAAATAGGTCCAACTACTGCAACGTATAGTTTTATAGTGGAGTTTAGAACAGGTGTTTGCAACCTCTGTCCTATATTGATCATTTTAAAAGGAATAATTCAACGAGCTTCTCAAATTTTCCTATGATATATCACACATAGCATAATTATAACTATAATAACTGTGCAAAAATCATTTAAAAAATAGTTATTTTATTATGAATATGAATAAAAAATTGGAAAAAGTGATTCATTAGGTTTGTTTCATTATTTGGTAAAATATAAATTTATCCTTGTAATATTCTCTGGACAATTTTTAAATTTTTATCGACCTCGAAAAGGTTCTCTTAAACCCATTTGGGATTCCCAGATCTAGAATTTCATTCCAGTGTCATGCATCTCTACATAACTCTGCTTATAGATATAGAGAAGGATGTGACACCTCTACGAAATCCTTGAACAAACCAGACTTTAGACAGTCGGTGAGGATGCCTTCCGCTTCAGATTCCGTGATGTACTAAGTTGAGAGGCTGATTGCATATGATTTGTCCTGTCGGGACATTAACACGTTTTATTTATTTTTTATCGAATTGCAAAGTAACGATCGATTTAATTGTGAACTCAGTTTTAACTGAATCGTATCCAATTTTTATTTTGGTGATGCGACTTTAATCTTATCTTTTGAATGGACGATTGAAGAACAGAAACTTATGGCACCTTGACCTATAGTTGATTACTAAATAATCTCCTGTAACCACAAGTAGTGGATATCATCTTACTGCTATCAAAGATGCCATGCCTGTTGAGATCACTGTGATAACTGTTTAATTAATTTAATATTTTTATAATTTTAAAATAAGTGAATGTTGAACGCCGAGAAATCGAACATTATATGCAATTGAGTGCTCTGTTACATAGCTTCTGATAACACACAACAAAATGAAACATTAGTAATATGATAGCCCATCTTTATGAAATTTTGTACAAAACTGTGATTCGATGTTGCAGTATATATATATACATAAATCTACTCCTATCAGTTTTTGCATTAAAGTGCCTCTCCATTCCAGACTAATTTCCGCGCGAATAAATACTTTTCTATTTATGGCTAATTTTTGTAGATGGGAATTATATGTAATTTATAAAAAAGTATTTTATATATATATATGTATATATTAGCAACTTCGAATAGATATATTTTTGAACACATATCTTCTAAATATTGAAATAAATAGTACGTTACTTTTTATAGGGAAATGGCAACTTTGGCTACAATTACGAAGTCTCCCATAAGCCAGGTAGTTCTAACGTTCATCTGAAATTCGGTGGAAATGAACAAAAGGGAAAGTTATACCAAATTGACAAAAGCAATAAAGCTACTCATTCTGGGGAAAGCTTACCTTATGAATCACATCTTCATAGCAATCCATCAGAAAATCGTTACCAAGCAGAGGATGATTTAAAACCATTTGGAAAGTCTGAAACATTGATATATGAGCCCTCTTCTGATGACGACTCATATCAATCTCCATATGATTCAGTCAATAAACAATTTGGGAATAATTATAACAGTCCAAACATTAATGAACTACATAATTCCAAATTTAACCAGTTGCCACCCGATCAGTTATATTCAGGTCCTGAAACCAGGGGCTTATCACACGATTCACCACAGCCACAATACCAAGGGAGCAATCTACAGGCGAAGAATATTGGGAATAGTGAACCATATGCTCCAAGCCAATACTTTCAACCAGAAGCTAAAAAGTCACCATATTCTGACACAACTTATGAAGGAAAGGGATCTTACCCGTCTTCTCTTTCCCAACATGATATTGATGTACAACTAGAATCATCTAATCCGCAATATGAATCACAAGGAGCACAGGGATCATTCCCTTTGGTACAAAGTGTTGATTCCTCTCGGCAACAACCCAGTCCAATTCCTGTTGAGAAAATATCGCCTCCCTCTCCATTTTCCCAAAATAATGGGGGAGATTCTTTGCATTTTTCTGATCCAAATTATTCTGTAAAAGGAGATCAACAACCTCCTTTTTCTCAACATGATATTGATATATCTCTTTCTCCATTACCTCTCAATGATGCACGACCACTTTACGTGCAGCCACATTTGCCAGAACAACATGATAGTGGAGTAGATCTTAAATCAGTTAATATTAACCAAGAAAAACCAAAACAATATCCACAACCTCTTTCACAACAAAATATTGATGAGTCTGTTCAATCTTATCCAAGCATTTCTGTAGAACCTTCACCACTAACCCCTCTTTCCCAGCAAGATATTGATACATCTCTGCATTCACCTAATCTAAATTATGATGGGGAAAAATCTCCTCTTCCTTCTCTTTCACAAAAGAATCTTGACGTACCTATTCAATCAGATCCAGGATATTCCTTAAAATCTCCACCTCTTTTGCAACAAGATGTAGATGTACCACAGCATTCAAATGATCCGAGCTACTCTGTAAAAGGATCTACTTCTCCAGTGCTATCACATCAGAATGTAATAGTCCCAGTTCAAACATCTGACCCAAAATTTTCCGTAAAAACATCACCCTTTTCTCCAGCTTCACAGAATCATGCTGAAATTTTGTTACCTTCAGCTAATCCAAATCATGCAGTGAAAGGATTCCTTCCACAAGCTATTCCTCAATCTGAACAAAGCTATTCTGTGAAATCTCCACCTATTGTACAACAGGATGTTGACATACCATTGCACACGTCTCATCCAAGTCACGGTATAAAAGCACCTGTTCCTTCAACTCTTTCAAAGCAAACTGTAGATGTACCTATTCAAACAGTAGATCCAAACTATTCTGTGAAAACGTCTCCCGTTTCACCAGTGTCTCACTACGATGCCAACGTTCCATCACCACTATCTAACCCAAGTCCGAATGTAAAAGGCTCTCCTCCACATTCTCTTTCACAACATATCGTCGATGCACCACTTTCGTCTGAACCAAATTATTCTGTAAAATCTCAACCTTTTATTCAACAAGATATAAATGTACCTCTGCATTCATCTGAACCAGTTTACTCCGTAAAAGGATCTGCCCCTCCTGCTTTTTCACAGCAAAATCTGAAAGCACCAGTTCAAATATCTGATCCAAATTATTCCGTGAAAACATCGCCTTTTTCTCCCGTTCAAGAGCATAAAATCAATATTCCTGTGCATTCACCTGATCCAAGCTATGCTGTAGAAGGTTCTCCCTCACTATCTCTTTCTCAAGAAAATATTGAAGTACCTCTTAAATCGCCTGAACCAGACTATTCGGTAAAAACAGCACAACCTCCTTCTGCACCACACGATGATCATGCGCCATTGCCATTACCTAATTCGAATTATGGTATAAAAGGATCCCAGGCACCTTCGTTACCTCAAGAAAATTCTCAAACACCACTTTATCCATCCAATTTGCATACTAATAAAGAGTCTCTTGGTTTAGTCAATGATCATCTCAGTGATTCCTACCAAACTGCTCCAGCTGGTCCTAAATATGTAATCGTTCCTTCTGGGCCAGCTTATACAAAAGATTCATTTACAACTGAAATTATTCATGCCTCTCCACATGGGAATGCTAATAACGGGGAAACGAATTCTCATCCTTCTGAGTACAATTCAAATGAAAATGCAGAAATTCTTGGACATCCACCAGTTTCCCATGCATTTAGGCTACCATATTCTTCTAATTCTGCTTCAGCACCCGAAGCCACATACCCTGAGAACCCTTCCATTTCAGCGCAGCAGGAAAATAGGGGTGTTGTAACTTCTCACTCTCCAATTTCACATTCAACAAGGCTTATAATTCCTAGTACTCTTGATTCTCAAAATCCTGACCATTTGAAATCCGTCTCAGAGCCCTTTCCAGCTTACCCTGGATCTTTAAGCGAAAATTCTGGCCCTTTACCTCAACACTCATCTGGATTCGATTCTACTAAAGAAAGTTCTTTCCATGATGATTCCGCGCCAGAAATTTCTCCAGTATCTCATTCATTTAGGTTAAATATACCTGTCTTAACTCCTGGTGTATTGCCTGATGTTCCAGAAACAAAACCAGAAGATGATATTGCTGTCCATGCTCAAGGCATTACAAATGGAGCTGCAGGAGGAACTGTTATCAGTCATGATTCACGTCCAAGTCATGCATTTAAATTAGTTCTGCCAAGCACTGTTCCTGGTGTTCTTCCTGAACTACCAAATGTAAATTCAAACGGCGATCACCGAGATGTTGGTTCTCTGGAAACCAACTCTAATGTTTCTCCTCCAATCTCACATTCAGTCAGATTAAGCTGGCCTTCAACACCATCTCATCAGCATATTTCAGTAACTCCTGAAGTAGATTATTCCGGATACAAGCTTTCTAACATCAATAATTTTAAATCATCTGACTTACCTCTGATTGCATTAGAAAGTGAAGAAAGCAGTAAATAAAGCTATGACAACATATTACTTGATCTAAAACTACCTTTTAATTCTCTCTTGTACTTCCATTCTACATCAAATATCAAATTTACTATAAAACCAGTCTGAATGTTTTGATTTCTTGAATTTGTTATTATAGTTTTCTACTTGCTTTAATAAAAGGAAGTACTATATTATAGTTAATTTAATTTTTTTTAAATTTAACTTATGATTTCTTCTACAATTATTATCTCTTATGTTCTTACGATGAGAATATAATATGATTTATTCGTTTTTAAAACAACAAAATCCATTCAATTTATAAATTTATTAAAAATGCATGCTCAAGTATTTTTTAACCAAGATTTAGGTAAAATAATCATAAAAAAAATTTAATTTATAAGTATTTTGTTCACTAATTGAATTAGTTTAGTTAATTATTAAAAGAAAAATTTTTACTAAATAATCTCACACACTTATTTTTTATAACAGCATTAAATTTTATAGGTGTTTCGTTGTGTTTAGCTTTGAAAAAACTGAGTAAAAATCCTTTAAGTTCTCGAAATGTTTTACGAAAAATTTTATATGACAACGACATTTATAGATTTTTAACACTAGTCATTTTTTAAACTTTACTTCAAATGGATCTTAACAATCAAATTAAATTTAAACTAATATTCTATGGAAAAAATTATTTTTAACTACTGAAATATATATATTTGAAATTAAATTATTTTTGATTAGTTTTGAATAATTTTCATCCTTATTTTACTTGATCATGTATTTCTATCTTTGTAAATTTATTTATTATTTATTTTAAAGCCAATTTATTTATTTTAATTAAGTTTTAAAAAATTTCCATATTTATTACAGAGAAAAAGTAATTTTTAATATTTTATTAAATCAATTAATTCCATTGCATTTGTGAATTTACTTTGTTGTTATCTGTCAACATCAACTCTTATAATTTATTTCAGTGTTTTGTGTGTTATGCTTGGTGTTTTGTGTTATAAATAAATGTTTCTACACCAAATATGTATATATTCTAGATATCCTGAAAGCAGATTTCTTATTTGATGATGCTTATAATATTATGATTAATGTATATTTTTATTAAATAATGTATATTATTATGATATGGTTAATGCATAATGATGTTAATTTAAAAAATAAGCAAATAAAAAAATTTGTTGCTAGTTGCTTATTGATTGATTCATTGCTTCTAATCATTGTCTATTACTACCTAAAGAAGTGAAAAATTGTTGTCTTTTAAGTAAAACTTATACACATAATCAAAAAAGTTATACTAACAACAGCATAATCTTTAAATTAAAATATGCATCACAGAATGAAACAAATATCAAATTGCTATTTAAGATGCCTATATTACAATAATTCATTTCTTACACACGCAGAATTTACACACACACACACACATATGTATATATATATCTTATATTCTCTCTTTTTTGATATTTTTTATATCTTAAGAAAAAATATTCATGCATTAAAATCAATTAAAGAATCAAAATCAAAAGAAAGTTTTGTTAAAACCATTTCCAGGAACAGATAGTCACATTTATTTAAAATATAATAAAAAACACTTTTCTTACTCATATTAAAATTAAAGTTTTAATATGAAAATGTTGCATTTTTCCGAATCATTTCCAACTCATTCAAAAAATTATTTTACTTTATCTAGCCCAGGTAGTAAAAGATTTGAAATCCACTTCAAATTAAAAATTCAAGTTTATTTTAATATAATTTTCAACCAGCAAATCATTAAAATTATTAAAAAACTGTGAAGTTTGTAAATTGAAACAAAATTGCCAAGTAATCGGAAAAAGTCATCGTATTACATATAAGTATCAAAAATCCCAAATCATGTTAAATATCACTGGCAGGAATTAATTTTAACATATTCAAGAAGAAATATCCGCGTTTTACTAGTTTCATATTACTCTGATAAATATCATTATATTTTTAGCTTTCAATTGTTAATATTTCTTTAAAACTTTATGTATGTGTGGAATTTATAAATTACTTGATTATGTTGATTCTCAAAATTTTCTTATCCATTAAATTTATACCTCATTATCCAAAAAGTGCTTGAAAGTACTATCATCGGGGATAAATCTTTGATTGATCCAACTATCCTCGGAAAATCCTTAGTTAAATATTACTTTGCAGAATTAAGTTAAATGAATAACTTTTTGCCAATTATTTTGGAATGTCCTTAATCATTCTAGCAAAAATACTTATCATATATATATATATATATATATATATATATATATATATATATATATATATATATATATATATATATAGTAAAAGACAGTCATAACCGACGTTTCATTCCAATGACGATCAACTGAAATCATTTTTGAGGGTAAAAATATTTTATATCATTTTTTATATCATTTTGGAAAGATATCTAGAAAATGTGTACAATATGTGCGTGTCAAGGGTGGTATTAGAAATGCTTTTATTGAAAAAAAAACTTGTTTTGATAATGTTTATGACATGAAGAAATTTTTCCTTACAAAACTTGATACAAAGAGATTTTTGAAAATATTCACAAATACAGTATTAAAAGAAAAATAATATCTATTAATATTTTTTTTAAAAGATGTACTTTTCAAGGTAAAATAAGTTTTGTGACTTCATTTAAGAAGAGTTTCTGACGAATATATTTTAATACCATTTTATCTACTTTAAAAAAAATCAGTGGTATTTAAAGCGTTGATGGCACAATCTATGTTGATAACCAAGGAATCTAGCACAAGATGAGTGGAATACGTTTTACAATGCAACTACATATTGTCAAGTTAAAAAAGTCTTAAACTGATCAATTCACACATGTAATATCTTTCCATCCTTACTACTCAAGGAAATCATTGTACATTTTTGTAAAAATATAATTGTATTTATCATGGTATACAAACATATACACCCACACGCATATAAATCATTACTACTTTTGAGTTTTAACATAATTTGCTGAAAATCATCTTTAAATTCGTGATGATAAAAACTTTTGTTGTTTATTTTGGGCCTTTAATTATATTATGGTTAATGATATATTTTTAAAAACAAATAAAATAATGATCAATAATCCATTATCCCATTTATCAAGCCCTGTTTGATGCTTATTCATCACTTATTTTAACATCGGACTTAAAAATGAAAATTTCGAATCGAGAACTTAAAGTCTTTTTTAACTGCAAAAAATAGCTCACATTATAGAAAGATTCATTAAAAATCATAACAATTTTCAGTTATCTTATATATGTATGTGCGTGTGTGTATGTATGTGCGTGTGAATGCGTGTATATGTGTGTGTGTATGTGAATGCGTGTATGTATGTATGTGCGTGTGAATGCGTGTATGTATGTATGTGCGTGTGAATGCGTGTATGTATGTATGTGCGTGTGAATGCGTGTATGTATGTATGTGCGTGTGAATGCGTGTATGTATGTATGTGCGTGTGAATGCGTGTATGTATGTATGTGCGTGTGAATGCGTGTATGTATGTATGTGCGTGTGAATGCGTGTATGTATGTATGTGCGTGTGAATGCGTGTATGTATGTATGTGCGTGTGAATGCGTGTATGTATGTATGTGCGTGTGAATGCGTGTATGTATGTATGTGCGTGTGAATGCGTGTATGTATGTATGTGCGTGTGAATGCGTGTATGTATGTATGTGCGTGTGAATGCGTGTATGTATGTATGTGCGTGTGAATGCGTGTATGTATGTATGTGCGTGTCAATGCGTGTATGTATGTATGTGCGTGTGTGTATGTATGTGCGTGTGTGTATGTATGTGCGTGTGTGTATGTATGTGCGTGTGTGTATGTATGTGCGTGTGTGTATGTATGTGCGTGTGTGTATGTATGTGCGTGTGTGTATGTATGTGCGTGTGTGTATGTATGTGCGTGTATGTATGTATGTGCATGTATGTGTGTATGTGCGTGTGTGTATGTATGTATGTGCGTGTATGTATGTATGTATGTGCGTGTATGTGTGTATGAATGCGTGTATGTATGTGTGTGTGTGAATGCGTGTATGTGTGTGTGTGAATGCGTGTATGTGTGTGTGTGAATGCGTGTATGTGTGTGTGTGAATGCGTGTATGTGTGTGTGTGAATGCGTGTATGTGTGTGTGTGAATGCGTGTATGTATGTATGTGTGTGTGAATGCGTGTATGTGTGTGTGTGTGTGAGAATGCGTGTATGTATGTATGTGTGTGTGAATGCGTGTATGTGTGTGTGTGTGTGAGAATGCGTGTATGTATGTATGTGTGTGTGAATGCGTGTATGTGTGTGTGTGTTATTGAAAGCATCACCAGAGGTGATGGACGAGAAAAGACGCGATGACTTGAAGACGCGAATTGATATTGGACTAATTTGGAATTATAACTAACCAAGGTGTTAGATCATGATTTGATATTCATTTATAATTATGTAAATAGCTTTTTCTTATTTTCTCCTAAATCATAATTAAATCGTTTAAACATAACGTTTTATTATTTCCTGATAATGAGCTAAGCGAACCCACACACGCACACAAATATATATATATATATATATATATATATATATATTTAATATATAGTAGCAGTTTTATTTATCTTCCAACAATTGACAATTGCTTAAAAAGGGACAGAAATAAATATTTCAACTATTTACACATTTTTACCAATGACAGTAAATCTGATTCACGTATTGCTACTGTAATAAAGTATATTCCTCAAAAAAGTCATTACTTTTTATACAAAAAGGATATGCAATTTTAATGGTATTACATTTCCTTGAAGATAACAGGAATAAAAACTATATCTCTGTTGATTCTCAAAATTTCATAGAATAATCATTAATGCTTTATTCTGTTATGTTATTGTTATTCTGTTTTATTTTAAAAATCGTTTTAATGGATTCTTTATAATATTGGAATTTTAGGAAGTGAATTTACTCCCTCTGAAAAAAAACTCATGAGCGAAATTATTAACTTTAACTCATTAACATTAGAGGATATGAAATGTTTATGCATTTTATTATTTCATGGTAAAGGAAAAAGCATATAGGAAGAGTAAACAAATCTCATTAAATTTTCTTTCAGGTGAGAAAGCCTTCATTTCGCGTAGTAGGAAGTCCGGAAGTCATTTTAACCAAATTTCGCGTGAACTACAGCTGTAATACCAATCTTTTATTCTAAAGATTCGTACTTATGCGTTTAAATTTCAATATTGAAATACGAGTGAAGCATAGCTTGACACTTCGTTCTCCCTATGAATTTGAAGTATTTGCACAAGAGAAGAAGCAAAATACTTTACTCAGCACAAAGGACATGTCATATTATTTTAATATAAATACACTATTTATCTTAAAATGACTATTTGTACAATGGAGCCCTATTTTAACAATTTGTTCATTGTAATCGTTGTTATATCTAATCTCTCATAAATGAAACCGTTTACATGTATGAAGTGCGATACAAGAAGAGAAGAAATGTTGATATCTTCCCAGTCTAGTCTAAGATATGCTGAGGTGATACCTGTTCTTGCCGGCATTTAGGGCAAAGAGGAAACCTCTGGCTAACCCTACAATATCAGAGGACTTTCAAGTGTCCTCTAGCAAGTTGGGACGTATTGGTATACCTGTTACAAGGAAGAGATAGAGAAAGTCTTGATCCTTTGCCTCTATATCAGTTGTGAAGTGGAGCTATAAGTTATCTTTCTTAGTTTTGAGGCTTTTGCCTCTAGAATAAATCTAAATATGCGAGTTTTGAGGTGAAAGGAATAGGATGCTCTAGTCCCTCCAATGCAAGAATGTCAGCCTATTCATTTCCGTAGACATGGGACAGAATCCATTAAAAATATACTTTGTGCTGGTGAGAGAAAAACTTTTGTTTTAGTAGAATATATAAACTGTTTTTATTTCTTATATGAGACGAGTTTTTGGAATGCTGAATTGAAGTAAGGCAGTCATTTGGACAATGTGTTGATATTAAAGGAGTCCATAAAACATGACGAGTGACTCTAAGAGTCATTTGGCATGTTAAATTTTATTGGCATACCAATGTAAGACATAAATAAACGTACATTATATTTTATAAAAGCCACTTTTATTTCTTTTCTTATTAAAAAAAAAAAAAAAAAAAAAAAAAAACACAAACAATGTTTAGTCTATCAACAACTGAATTACCAAAAGAATTTCTTAGTGAATATGTTATCATAATTATTGTATAACATGATGAAAATCAAAACTGAATTTCTAGCTTGCCTTGATCTATACGAACTGAAAGCCTTCAGTCATCGCTTTTCTATTATCGACGAGAATTTTAATCTTCTCATGCACGGAGTTGATAAGATTAAAATAACAACTTGATAAGAAAAGACTAAAATAAAAACTTTTTGTTGATTTCAAGTGTGATTACTTCATCAATTTGGATACTAATGCTTTATATGAAATAATATTCTTACTTTTTGATAGACTAATAATTTTAATCACAAATACACATGCATTTTAATCCTAATTATTGATCATATCTATATTTGATTTGCTTGTCACTCAGCAATCAGTTTTATGTAGACGATGGTTAATTAGACTTTTGTTTTCTAGATCTGAACCAATACTTAATTGCTCTGAATTTAGGCCAATATTCTCTCCTTATTAATATTATTTCATATTATTAATATTTTTATATTAATAAAAAGAGTAATATATGATAAAACGTAATTTTTCAATAATAAAGTATAACAAGCAGTTTGTATTTATTTAATAAAACTGAAATGCCAATCAAATGCGATTTATTTGTTTTTATTTAAAAAATATAATTTGTGCCCATGTACAAAAAATATATCCTAATTTATAATAACTTAGAAATTCGAAAAGTAACACGATTAGTTTTTATGAAAATAAAAATAGATAACTTTAATAAATGGATATACACGAAATAAACTGAAAAAAAAAATACTTAAAATCAGATTCTATAACAGTTCTCTTTTATTACCAAGATATTTCATTTCATGATTTTTTATTTTATGAAAAACAATGGACTCAATTCATCGCTAGACGGCGCTGCAATAACTTGTCACGTGTCGAGTACCAAGCACAGATTGTTTACATATGTATTGCTATGCAATAGCATTTAAATTTATAGCTACTAACGTTTAAAATTTTCTTCATTTATTTTTTCAACTCCTAAACTGATTATATAAACAAATATATAGGTCTTTAACAACTCTTTAAATTTATACAATGTCAAATTCAATATTAAATAGACCTTTGAATATATATTATTTAAAATGCATTTATCAATTTTATAATATAAATTTTAATTTTAATGGTGATTTTTTCATTTACATTTAAAGTAGTATGCATAAAATATGTTAAACCAATCAATCATATTTAAATTTCTTAAAAATATTTGATAATAAACTCAAATTACATTAGATTCATATCAAGTTTCAAAATATAATATTTAATTTAATATAGCAAATTTTTATAACATTTAATTTCATAGAGAGAATAAATTGGCAAAACAAAATTACTTACTCTATTGTACAGGCATCCTCATTTTCATCATTCGCTTGTTCTGGAAGCAGGCGCCGAAGTACACGCCGTTCACTTATTGGCTTCGAGAAAACAAATTTGCTTGGGACAGCATTTTGTTTCAATAAACGCCGATTCGTGAAATTTTCATACCAAAAATCTGTCTCTTCAAAAATGATCTGAACACAAAACTGACCAGGGTGAAGGGGAAAATTCTTCTCGTCGTAGCTTAATCAGCCATTCTTTTAGTAGTTTTTGATTTTTTAAGGGAAATCTAAAAAACGATTTTTCTCGGCATTCAACTTTATACTTAGCATTTTTACACCCATACGCTGCACAATACCTAGATTTAGATAAAATTTTTCCATCCATGCTTAAACTCACGTTCGAAATCTATCGTGTTATTAGGCTTGGAAAAAAGTAAACAAATCGTGGAGCGTACTTGCCATGTGACTTTGACGTCACAGGAAGTGAGTCAATTTTTTGTAAAAAGTAACTGGATAAGGTGTTGAAAATCAAAACTGAAATCATTGCGTGTTCAGAACTTTATCAAATTTATAGATATATTTATTATTATTTTAATAAGCGAATTTATTTAATAATTTATTTTAATGAAATATACATTTTCTTAAAATAGTATACAAATTTACTTTAATCTAATGAATTAATATGAAGAAATTTGAGTATGCTACACACACAATTAAAAACTTATTCTGAATTAAGTGATGATTAAATTATCAAGAATCTATTTAACGAAACATGCAAACTCACACACGCTCAGTATTCTAATTCTTGGAAAGTTCTAATTATGTTGCACTATCATCATAACCATTGAGATACTAATTTAGTAATCTATGTAAACTAATATTTCTTTATTTTCTCTCATTAAATTTACTAATTACACATAAAATAATTTCTAATACCAAGAAGAGACATGCCAATTTATTGTTATGACATAAGGCGAAAACAAAATCTTGACAAATATCAAACAATATATATATATATATATATATATATATATATATATATATATATATATATATATATATATATATATATATATGATATAAAACTTTAAATAAATAGCTTCAGTATCTAAATATAATTATAAATTACTAAAGAAGAAAAAATATTAATTAATCATTCACCTGATTGTTAAGATAATCGAATTTTTTAAAAATTATTATTTAACTATATATTTTCTTTTTATTTTAAAAATCAAAAGTAATATTTTTAAATGACTAGAAACAACGTAATAAGGATGCTGAATGTATACTAAAAAATTACTTGTAATTTTGGATTACTTTCACGAAATAATTAATTATTGACTCCTACTTTAGTTTTAATACATGGCATTATTTTAAGAAAATTTAAATTTCTTCGAAATTATTTGTGGCATCAAGTGGATTATTGTGTTCCTCTGAAATTTTTACTTAATGGAGAGTAATGCTTTCTTTAAAAATGCAAGAATGATTCGTCTTTTGTTTCGAGACCATCATCTGAAAACTCTTTCTTTCCTTTATCTTTTCTTTAGAAAGAAGAAAAAGCTATGATTTTGAAATCTATTAAAATCTTTACCCTAATTTAATCGTTATCTATATTTGCATAGTGATTTAACGACTCATAACAAAATTACTTTTTTCTCAGCTGCCTCAACCACATTGGCTGAAATTCTGTTTTCTGATTCACGTTCTTACTTTCATTTCTAAAATATTTTATACTTCTGAAACAATTTTTTTCATAGATTTTTTTTCAGAAATGTCATCCAGTGCTGCATGCTCAAAAAAAATCAAGGAAAAATATTTTTCTCTCCTCATCCCAAGAAGTATTAGGCTATACAAAATGCGTTTAATTGCTTTGCATTTTTCAGTATAAAAATATGCTGCACACTTATCAAATTCTTCTCTTTTTCAGCTATTTTATTCTAATTAGCAAAGACATTTTCTCAGTAAGATATGGGTTTTGCCATATCTAAGCCATTCACTAAAGATTTATATTGTCTCTTATGCATTTTAATTGGCAGTGCGTTCTACTGCCAACGTTTTAATGCTGTTGAAATACTGCGATTTTATAAATTTACCTATCTTTAAAAGTGACAGTTTTTTTTAATCATCTTTTTTATATCCACTTGAACGGACGTTAGAGTTTTTTTCATTATTTAGTTCTTCTAGGAACATTTCATGCAATTTGATTTAAACGCTTGTTTTTGAGTAATTTGAAAAAAAAATAATAAAAAGACAGATTTATGTAGATTTAAGGTATCATAAAAATCACTTTCAAAATTATAGTAGAGTAGTCTGCAAAAAAGTAGTTTATTATTGCGAAATCAATATCTCACAATTTTTTAAAATTTTATTTGGTGCTTTGCCGATTTTTAAATCTCTGTTGTAATCTTGATTAGTTTTTATAAGATCTTTCAACAAAATTTCATCAAAATTTGTTTCATTGAAAATTTTTTCTCTAATTAATACGAATTGTGATAACTTATTTAGTGATTTCATTTTGCAATTTTTGATTTATTTTCACAATTCTATGCTTTTTCCTCTCAAAAACAAATTTACTCAGAGCATAAACTAATTCAATTCTACATTTTTCAAAATTAAAAAAGCTAATGATAATGTATTGTTTGAAATTCTGTATTTTAAAGCATTTTCTGTTGCTTTTTTTTCCATATACCATAACTGACTTCAATCAGAATTCGATTTCTTTTTCTTACTCACTTATTTATATACTCAAATTTAAAAAATCAAGTATAAAAAAATTATAATTTTGCATAAAAAAACTAAGTTTAATTAGAAATTAGATGTTCAGTTATTGACTATAGATTAAGGAAAACCAATACATTTTTGGAAGATGTGTATTTTTCTTTTGTCTTGTGCCAACTAGGCTGACAATATGGAGTCCTCTGCTCCACTTTTTCATACTGAACCATATTTGGTGTGGAGTCCGACTGCTTCAATACACTCATGCCATAAGGACCCGTTTATAGAGTAGGTAACCATTCACACCTCATTCATACACAGAAAGGACAAAGACAGGATAGATAGAGAGAGAAAGAACATCCCTGCCCGAACCGGGATTCGAACCCAGGACCTCCCTATCCGCAGTCAGACACTCTGACAATTAGACAGGGCGGTCGGCGAAGATGTGTATTATTATATTAAATATGAGAATTCGTCAAGAAAAGAAAAAGAAAAGAAAAGGAGATGCTTGAAAAGAGCTGAAAAAACACACCTCTAAACAATGGACTTTTTTCACACATATTCCAGTATTTTTTCATGGCATCCGTGTGAAAAAATGTAACTTAAAGTCAAATAAAAACATTGTAAAAGAACAGGAAGAAAATAATGAAATCAGCAAACATGAATAAGAAGAAACCACACTTTATATCGTAAAACAAGTAAGATTTTTGTAGATGATAGGTAACATTCACACTAAGCGAGATTTCCTATTAAACGTATATTTTTCTCTTGTTTTCGAATATCTTCTCAGCAAATTGTTTCGCATGAAGCGATGTCGTCTTAATGAGGTTCGCCAGTATGCAGATATAAATGACACATGAACGATAACTTCTCTACAGGGAAAAATAAAGGATAGTCATCTAAAAATAAATAATATTGTGAAATAAAAGAAAAAAGAATTTTATTTTTAAGTCAAAAATATAAGGGGAAAATCTTACAGAACAAATCTTATCTTTGAAAATTGGAAAATGTTCGCTTTAAAAGAATATTCGATTCATTCAACGCATTTTTGAAGGATATTATTTTTTATGCCAAATAATTTCATAAATATTCATGCCTTCATCTGTTTAGTTTAATGAAAATAAATTAAATAGACTTAAAAGACTTTTTTGTACACGAAACATAAGAAAAGTTTAAAAAAAAATTATTTTTTTCTAGCAATATTTTTTACACAAGAAATTTATTTAATACCATGACGTATTTGTTAGAAGAAAGCATTGTTTCAGATATTGGAAAATGAGGAGTTGTGACCACTGCATCACCAATATCTGAATCATTGACGTACGTATCAAGAAAGTGCTGTCTAATCTTCACTTGTTGATATAAAAAGCTGGAAAACAGAATTCCATATTTGATTATAATTTTAAAAGCTATGATTTATGATATGCAAATAAGATTGCTAAAAGAGATTTTTATTCTAATTCAATATGCAATTTTAAAGCCATCTGAATAAACAGAATGCAAATACTTCTTGTTGTCAACATGTTCCCTACATAAAATGCAGTTGGGTGAATCCACAAGCCCTATGTGATATAGATGTTTCTCGAGAAAATCATGCCCAGTAAGTAACCTGAAGTAGGAGACCCCTTATAGATCCAGGTAGATCTCTGGGGATACATGAGGTCAGCAGAGTCCTCCAAGAGGCATCTACAGCATTCTCTTTGTAATAAATTTTTCGCTGGTGATGCAAAACCCGTTTTAGAAGGAGTTTGACATTTCTCAGGCCAGTAGGAGTGTCTGGCCAGTAGGAGCATTTATATATATCTGCCACATTATCTTGTAGCAGATTCAACGTCGATGGGTATTGCCTGACCGTTTGCCATTCTTACTTTCTTTCGTATATAATGCTTACTCTGGGATTTTTGAGTTTTGTGACCACTTTTTCACTTGTCTTTTAATTCAATCGAGAATTTAGAACTGTTGCAAAAATCCACACCGGAGGTTTAACTTTAACCTTCTGTATGGATGAATATTATGAAGGTAGAAGTCTCGCCTACATAATGCTTATTTCAATAAAAATTCTTGAAGTCCTAAACCAGTACTAAGAATATAGCATTTTTTCTAAAGTTACATTTTTTTAGTGTGACATTATAAACTGGGATTATATTATTACTCCTACAGATTCCTTACAGAATAATCTATATTGCAACATTAATTATACATCTCCATGATTATTATTGCGTTATTAAAAAAGATAGTTATTTATTAACAATGACAAAAATTTTATTCTAACTTTAGCATATGATGATTATATTTGAGTTACGTTAAACCTAAATAAATAAGTAATACCCTAACTTTATTTGCAAATAAAATGAATACTTATTAACATTGTACATATCTCTAATCCAATAAATTAAATAATTGAAGTAGCGTAAATAAATTTCTCATTTTTTAGTCTCTTTAAAAAGTTACTGTTTGTATTTAATTTTAATGCAGATTCATTATAATAAGTGATGCTACAGAATACTCCAGTAGAAGAAGGCTACATAAGAGATGACCTTAACAAATATCATATATTTTTAAGCAAAATCATCCACATTTTTTATTCATATTTTTCTTTTAATTTCTTAAAATAATTTATTTTATTGCAAGAAGTATTGAATAACTAAAAGAAGTCCTTATTGTTTTCTTCATAATAATATAACTTTAGTAATACCTTTGAATTTATTCTTTTGTATGCATGAAATTTTGATAGGAAGCAAAAAATTAAATTGTTTTGAGATTTGAAATTCATATAAAATTTTCAATTGAAATTACTTGGAAACAAAACATTAAAACAAAATGAAAATAAAAAAGGCAGCAACAAAATATATATAATTTTTATATCTTTTTAAAATCTCTTAGAAAATAGTAGTAGAAAATGTGAAGATCTATTTATAAATAAAAAGAGAATTTAAAGTTTTGGGGCCTATAACAAAGAAAGATCATTTGAATCATACCAGCCATTTTAGGATGCTAAAAGTTTAATTATAAATCATGAAAACGGCAAGCCGAGTGTGGTAATAATGGTTAGAACAAAAGAATGTAACATATTTTAGAGGTGTCAATCAGATTTTCAAGAGACCCTCAGATTATATCCTTGGATATTTTATGACTAGTACAAAACAGTATCAATGTTCTAATATCGAACAGGACTGTAATTCACCGACTATCAGCCAAGAGCCTACATTCATTACGCGGGTAATGCCTTTGATTAAAAAGCATATGTATCTGTTTTTTCAATGGTATTGAGATTAGGTACGTGGACTTCGAAGTGTCGTGCTGAAGTTTTCTTAAATAAGTTAAAAAAAAATTTTCTGCAATAACAACTATTGCTTACAAATCTGGTGGTGATCTTGTGTAGGTCTAATGTTACCGAAATTGTGGAAGACTATACCTGAAGACAAAACGGCAGTATGACTTGGTGTGCATTTGTGTGTGAGTGAGTGTATATCATACACAAATGCACATTAATGTTAGTTTGCATTATTGGCAATTACGATAGCTCAGTGTTAAGTGGATAATGTGTTTCATCCGTTAACATCATCCTTTCTTCGGGATATACAAAATGCCATTTACCAGCACGGTAATACTAGACTGCACGTAGCCGAATCAACAAATATGTTTTGCGTGATATCCGAATATTCCCTTGGTCACTTATCTTCCAGGATTTCACACCAGTTAAAAATGTAAGGGATTTTATTGTCTGTCGTTTCCAGTAAATTGTGTGATTGTGTTTAAAAGTTAAATTGTGGTTAACGAGTTTAGAAGTTAAACCGTGGCACATGCTTATGAAAGAATAGACGTTTATCTCTCAGAGGACAATAATTTGCACACTCATTCCATCTGTACCTAGACTTGTTGCTGAATATATTTCCAGAAAAGATCATGTAGTAGTAAACATTACTTATTTTACTACTGTGTATTTTTTTTTTTTTTTTTTTACCAATTTTCATAATTTTTTTCCCTTGCATTCTATCAGTTGCATTTTCGCTTTCCCGCATTGCCTTAAATAAATTAATTTTTTTAAAACAATGATTTAATTTATGCGCACATTCTTATTGTAACAAATTGATTTAATTATTTATAATTTAATTTTCAATCATTTGCTTTATCAATAAGGTTAAAAATTTTCTTGTTTTGGTATTGATATATGTAATAGAACACACTTATCTAGAAAAAAATCCTTTTAATGACAGTAGACAGTAGATAAAAACGACAGTCACTTGACACAAAATATTTTAGTAACGGATTTTTCTTAAACATAAAATTTATATTCTACTTGGAGTTTCAGAATCCGCTAATTAAATAAATATAAGCTGTTAATTAACTAGTTTAATTTTAACAGTTTATTTTGTTTCAAATGCATGGTAAACATATTTAAAAAAATTCCCCCTTCCTATACTCTCTATATATTTTATATTAATATATATGCATCCTTTTTAAAAAAATATTTTTATTCACTAAATTTTATGCTTATAGCTAACTTTAAGTGATTAAAAAACATTTTTTACTGATTTTTATTGAATAACATTTAAAAGCATAGAACCAAGGAAAACAATTGACATTTCTTTCTTATATTTATATTAGAATAAAAAATGAAATCAAATTTTTTTAATGCAATCAATTTGTATCCTTTTCTTTAATGTTGTTAAAATTTATATCTCTACTTTAGGAATAACATTTTCTAAAAATTATTACCTTTTTAATAAATGAGGGAATTTTTAGGTCTGAGTTAAGATGAGTTATGTATGACCTTCTACATTAAATTGTTATGAGGATATATATATATATATATATATATTATGTATGTATATATATATATTTTTTATATATATATATATATATATATATATATATATATATATATATATATATATATATATACATTATGTATACATATATATATATATATTTCATTTTTTATAATTCATTTATTTTACTGTGATATATATATATATATATATATATATCACAGTAAAATAAATTAATTCTATCATGAAATTAAATATTTAATTTTTTTAACAAGACTAATTTTAATGTGAATCAGAATTCTCTGCCAAATTGCATCATACTGCTTATTCTTGATATTCAATGCTACCAATAACGTATATTGAACTAGCATAACTCAAGTGCTAATTTAAAATGTTTTATAAGATTTCAAATTCATGTATATAAGGATTTTAATATTTAAATTCAAATCAAAATGTGAAATCACATTTGCGTGATTTGAAATTTCTTTTAAAATTAAGAGGAGCAATGCAATAAATGATGACTATACGCAATGAAACTAAATTTGAAAATTCCCCCATAAGAGTATTGTTTAAAAATTTGATTAACACTATATTTCTAACAAATGACACGAATGCAATCAATTATCATTAAATAAATAACCGTATAAGAAATTATCTCAAACGTATCAATTATGCTAAATATCCCATTACTATAAGAAGTAAAAGTAAAGTTTACAAAAAAAAAAAAAAAAAAAAAAAAAAAAAGAAAGAAAGAAGAAGAACAAAAAAAATATATTATGGTTAAATAATTTACATAAGATTAAGTAATTTGAGAATTTAATGATTAATAAATACTTTTAGATTTGTATATAATTTAAAATTTGTGATAAACTTTTTTTTCAAAAAACAGATTTCCACTGACCCAAGTAAATAAATTAAACACGCACACGTAAAGAATTTAGTAGTTTGCCAAGCGATAAATTATTTGCGCACTAACATATAGAATTAAAAAGCTATTAAATACTAAAAAAATTGAGAAAATCTTAAATTTCTGATACTCTTATTTATAAAATCTCTTATTGAAAAAAATCTATACTTTTTTTTTATACTTCAATGCTTTTTAAATTAAAGATAGGTCGACAGAAAATCGATAATTTGGAAATAACATTTCGCTAATTTTTATAATTGCAATACATATCTGGCTGCCAATATTTGCTAAATACACTACTGGCCATTAAAATTGCTACACCAGGAAGAAATGCAGATAACAAAATGATATTTATTGGATAAATATATTATACTAGAAATAACAAGTGATTAAATTTTCAAAACATTTGGCTGGATATATATATATATATAGATCCTGAGAAATCAGTACCTAGAACAACCACCTCTGGCAGTAATAACAGCAGTTATACGCCTGGGCATTGAGTCAAACAGAGATTGGATTGCATGTACAGGTAAAGATGCCCATGCAGATTCAACACGAACCCACAGTTCCTCAACCGTAGTGACTGGCGTTTGGTGACGAGTCAGTCGCTCGGCAACCATTGACCAGACGTTTTCTATTGGTGAAAGATCTGGAGAAAGTGCTGGCCAGGACAACAGCCGAACATGCTCCGTATTAAGGAAGGTCCGTACAATACCGGCAACATGCGGTCGTGCATTATCCTGCTGACACGTAGGGTTTCGCAGGGCTCGAATAAAGGGTAGAGCCACGGGTCGTAACACAACAGAAGTGTAACATGTACTGTTCAAAGCACCGTCAATGCGAACAAGAGGTGACCGAGACGTGTATCCAACGGCACCCCATACCATCACGCCAGGTGATGGGCCAGTATGACGATGAGGAATGCACCATGTCAGTGTGCGTTCACCACGATGCCGCCAAACACGGATGCGACCATCATGATGCTGTACACAGAACCTGGATTCATCTGAAAAAATGACGTCTTGCCATTCGTGCGCCCAGGTTCGTCGTTGATCATACCATTGAAGGCGCTCTTGTCTATGACGCAGCATCAAGGGAAGCCGCAGCCATGGTCTCCGAGCTGAGAGTCCATGCTGCTGCAAACGTCGTCGAACTGTTCGTGCAGACACTTGTTGTCTTCCAAACGACCCCGTTTCTTGACTCATGGCTCGTGACGTGGTTGCACGATCCATTACGGCCATGCGGATAATATGCCTGTCTTCTCGGCTGCTAGTGATAGGTGGCCGTTGAGATCCCGCATGGCGTTCCGTAGTACCGTCCTGAACCCATCGATTCCATATTCTGCTAACAGTCATTGGATCTCGACCGACGCGAGCAACAATACTGCGATAAGATAAACCGCAATCCCGGTATGCTACAATTCGACCTTTATCAAAGTCAGAAACGTGCTGGTACGCATTTCTCCTTCTTACACGAGGCATCACAACAACTTTTAACCAGGCAACAATGTTCAAATACAATTTGTGTATGAGGAACCGGCTGAACAATTTCCTCATTTAAACACAATATATGTGTCGCTACTGGCGCCTGCTTTGTCTGAATGCGCTGAAAAGTTAATCATTTGCATATCACAGCACCTTCTTCCTTTCGTATAAATTTCACGTCTGTAGCATGTCGCCTTCTTGGTGTAGCAATTTTTATGGCCAGTAGTGTACAGTCATCTTCTCCGTTATTTTGAATTCGATCAGATCTACAAATCATTATTCCATATTATAATCTGCAAAACAGTTCCTTCCTAGGTTTTATATTAATAGCAGAACAAAGGGGTGGACAACGAAAGAGTTCTATTTTACCGGAGAGAGTCTTGAATAATTTCAACGGCAAGATTTACCGACATGCCGACTGATGGCAAAGAGGTTAGCATCCTTTTCGAAGCAGTAGGTCCCAGGTTCAAATCCTGGTTCGTGCATGGATATTTCTTTTTCTCTTTGTGTTTGTGTTTCTTTATCACTTCACTTTCGGGGTGAAAATGGTAAAATGGTACACCCACTGGTACACCCACTGGGTGCCACACTATATGAGATGCCATCACTTCGCCCATTATAGAGCAGAATAGGGCAAAGACCTAAAGGCAGTCGGGCAATAGAAAAAAGAAAAAACAGTATACACAGAAACTCGGTTTTAAAAGTGAAATATTTATTTCACAGTCAAAATTGTAAAGTGGCTTATTCAACTCCGTCTTCGTAAGTCACATAAGCAAGTTCAATTTTTCTATCTAGTTATTCCCATTTGTGAAACAAATAATTTCTCAATGCAGAAAGACTTCATTTGTATTCGTAATTTGCTTGATAACTTTCTTACATGAAGGGTTAATCTAGGATGAAAGTGGAAACTTATCATATAGTTTGCCTAAACTGGTGGTTATATACCTTTCCTTGATTTCAAAATTTTTCACAATAACATCTCATTGGGTGGTAGACTAGAAATAGCAAATAACGTTTAATAGTTAATAGTCTTGCAGTTTTTTATGGCATGAATAATAAATCACCCTTGAATTCCTCAAATTATACTATTAATTTCTTCCTTAATATTCTTTCCAAGCTCTAGATACATAAAACATGTATAATACGATTGGCTATTTATAATAAATGAGTCGAAGGGCATCAGCTTTTGCCCCAAATATATTAAAGGAAATTATTAATAAACAAAAACAGCAATGAAATAACGTCAAATATTTGTAGCTATATTAGAATTAACTAGGTCACTCAATTTTGGCTTTCATTATGATTGATCTTGGTATATTTAGGGCAATTTGGCTTCTACTATTTTCCAGTATTTGCTTAACTTTTCAGATCTTATATTTGGAAATATTGACACTTATTATAGAACAAATCTTTGCTTATCTGATCAATATTCGGAAAACTTAGCGTTTATGATTGCTCCAATCATAGAACTCCTTGCACTGGGGCTTATTTTGGCACGCCCAGCATTGGGGAAAATTTTGCGTTCATTATAGGTTCATTATTGGGTTTATCTTGGCATGTTGTATACAGGAAAAAACCTGCTCCCATTATTAGAATTATCCGTACTTATACATAATCATCACCACAAAAATTTTTGCTCCAATATTTATGTTGAGTTTGAGCGTAATCTATAATCAGAAATTTATTTTCTTATTATGAAAAATTTACTATAATTAGAAAAAGAAATTTTCTACAAGAAAATGTTCTTGAAATTAATTCGTTTTAAAAAGCTACTGTGAGGCTAATATATAGTTGAGGATATAGGCTAAGGATTATGTTAGATTATATCGTCAATACTGGACCAATCTAGTTTGCTACTTGGGTCTTATGAGACCTTATGCATTCTATAACTATCAAAAAAGAATTATTTTTTTCATTCTCTAGAAACAAGAGAAATATGCTTCTGCATTTTTTGCTCTGCATTTTGTGACCAATAATCATACCCAAATATTTGATTTGCTGAACTTATTCAAGTTGTACGTCTCCAAATTTTAAATTAAATTTTGATTCACCGTTGACTTTTGGCTTAAATGAAGTAAATGTTAACTTGTATAGATCTGCCTTGTCAAAAATATAATCAAAAATATCTTGTGACAAAGTACAGACATGGTGAAAGAATTTACCCAGTACATTAAAAATTAAATTGTTTGCAAAAATAATTTTGTGACAGTTTTGTGATTTAGAAATATTACAAAAGTTGTTCCCAAGACCTATGGAAGTCATTTTTATACATGATTGAAAAGAAAATAATATCTACGTTTATCAATCAAGGTTTAGCCAAGACTGATCACTTGGAGAGATGAATTTGTTAGAAAAATTTCGAGAGTAACTAAAAAACATTTTAAAACAATTTTCTCCATTGTCTCAAGATTTAAACCACTTATAATCAGTAGTCTGTCAAATGAAATGCGAAAGCTTTTGATAGAAAATTTTGATAAATAAAATTAGATTTTCATGATTTATTTTTATTTTCGTTCATCATTTTAATTGAAACTAAGTTGTTCCTTTAATTTTCTGTAAGTAGAATACATATTTTCTCAAGCTTACATCCGTCATTTGAAGAAGGAAGTGAAATGAAACTCGCGCATCATGGGAAACTAGTTTTTGAAGATGGCGGCGTTCTGTTTGTTGTGTTCTGTTGTTTATCTCGTGTTTCTGTTTACTCAACAGTGAATGGGAGATTGTTCAAGAAAGAATGATTGGGTTAAGGATCTATGCGCTTTGTCATCTTTAGTACTAGAGAAAATGTGTGTAGAAATGCAAAAGAATACTTGTTTGCTCACCTTTTTTGTTTATCCACTGATTAGCAATAGTAACATGACAGCGACGTGACTGCAATATAGATACTGTTAAATACGAAAAATAATAATTGTGATTTGTACGAATGTTATGAACTATGTTATAATAGAGAAAGGCCTGATATTTTTTGCTTGTAAAGTTGCATATTTGTTTGAAACAAAGATAGAAATGGGACCAGTTTAATAAAAATGACATCAACTACTTTAAGAGAAATGTTAGTTAAACAAGAGCCACGATCTGTTAGCTGCTGTTATGTGTGCTCTGGTCCTAGAGCAGAATATGTTGTTTGCTCAAAACCGTATGGGGAGAATCCATTTTTTCCCTTTCTGGAGCAACATCAGCCTCCAGAGGGAGCTGAGAATATGAGATCAGATGGTAGAGTGTGGGTTTGTAGCATTTGTTATGCTTTCCTAAATCAACAGTGGAATGCTTTTGAAAAGAACAAAACCCCATATACTAAGCGAATATATTGGTTGAAGCGATTAGATGGAGGGCCATTTGCTGGTATGGATGTCAATTTACAACAAGATTATGAGTCCTTGTTTGAAGCCTCATGTTCTGGTATTGATAGTGATAATCGTAAAGGGAAACAAACAAGAAGTCAGTTTTCTTCCAATTCAAATGTGATAAAACCTAAATCAAGTGAATATTCTGATTCTACATTTCCAAGCACATTTAGTTTCCAGGTTCAAGCTCCTGAAAAGCCAAATGCATCTGGTAACATTCTTGACTTAAGCGTTTCCACCCGGACTTCATCTCGATCATCTAGTACTACTTCTCCTGGAATTGCTCCAGAAGTTTGCTATACTTGTGGTCAAGAAGCAAAAAGCTTAATAAATGTTTATTTAAATCCCATTCCTCACTGTCCATTTTTTCCAAACCTTCGTTCATTTCCCAAGCCAATAAGAGCAAAACCCATTGATGTTGACAGTAGTATTCGTGTTTGTAAACAGTGCCATTTGTCATTGCTCAACCAGTGGGAATATTATCAAAAGCAAAATGTGCCTCATCATGAACGCGCTTATAAAATGAATAATTACTTTGTACCTAATGAAACTGTACCTACTGTTCCACCTAAAGATAAGACATTTGTGTGTTACACATGTGGTATGGTTGCTCAGTTATCTGTTCAAAGATTTATTAATGCTTTTCCTGATAAAGAAGGAGATCCATTTTTCTCTTTTCTCCTTCAAACTCCACCCCATCCTGGTGCCAATAAGTTGTCCCAAGGCAAAGCATGTGTGTGCTCTGTTTGTTATAAGTCACTTTATCGCCAATTTCGAGTATATGAAGTATCTAATACTCCTGAAGAACGTCGTAAGTACAAGACTTTGAATGAAAATGTCGTTGATAATGGTAGTGTTTTAAGACAACATCTTGAAAGTAGTACTCAAGATAAGATTTTGGAATCAAAAATAGTATGTTATCAATGTTATCTTTGTGAAAGTCCATCAGAAACATTTATTCTTGTTAGCACAGTTCCTATTGATGACATGTACTTCCCATTTATTAGAAGTTTACCCAAGCCTCCAAATGCTATTCCAATGGATATTCACGGGCAAGTTAATGTTTGCAACCAGTGCCATAGTTCATTGAAATATCAATGGCAAGCCTTTGAGCATGCTTCAATTCCAATAAATCAACGCCAATATAAAATACCATATTCAAAGTCTATAACTGAACTTTCTCATTCAAATTCAATGTATATTTCTTCATCACAAACTGCTGTAACTGAAGATCATGAATTGTCATTGAAAAAACCATCATTGGATAAGTGTGGATTATGTGAAAAACCTTTCAATCAAGATGGTGCATATTACCTTGAAACTTTGCCTCGTGAAAAATGTATGCATTTCCCATCTCTTCCATTGCTTGTTAAACAAAATAGCAATTCTATAGATCAATATGGAAGAGTTATTTCATGCAGCCAATGCTATATGCTTTTAAAAAATCAGTGGGAAATTTTTGAATCAGCTCATGTCCCTCATTCCCAGCGACAATATGAAATATGCCCTTCAAAAGCCGAGCGAGAACATATTCTTCAGTTTTCCAATGAATCTCGTTTAACTGAAGCCAGTGCTGCTCTACATATTCAAGTTTCATCTCCTGATTTAAAGATTGATATTTCAAAACATTCATCGAATGAACCATTACTTACGACTGTGAACACAATGCCTATATCTAGCATAACTCTAACTAATGCACCCATTTCTGCTTTGGAAAAAGGTTCACATCTATCAGATCTTAAAGTATCTGTCAAAGGAAATACTGAAGAACAAGCAACACGTATTTGTGGTCCATTGGAAGTTCCTTATGTAAGACCATTAATTTTAATGCCAATCAATTGCTTTGTCTGTGGTGAGATGAACTCTTCTGGATTAACATTCGCCATAAAATCTCAACCAGTGCCAAATACAAGAACTGAGAAGTCTGAAGACTGTGTGCCATTCTTCCCATTTTTAGCAAAACACACTCCTCCTGAAGGATCTGAAAAGCTTACAAATGATGGAAGTGCTTTAGTGTGCATGTTTTGCTACCACTCTCTGGTTTCTCAATGGTATGCTTATGAAGCATCTCCCTACTCAGAAGATGAAAATCCCTGGCATCGTCGCTATAATACTCATAATTATGTTTGCTTTATATGTGGTATAACTACATATCGGAAAAGAGTTTGCTCTATATCTGTAAAGAATTTTCCCTTCCTTTTAGAGCATAAAAGGCCAAATGGTGCTCTCACTCTACTTAATGGAGATTGTGTAGTGACTTGTCAGACTTGTTTCGAATCCATTATATCACAATGGAAAGATTTTGAGCGTATGAAAGTGCCTGTTGAGATGAGAAAATATAATTGGATTGTAATGCCTCCTCCACCTGATGATGAAAATAGTAGAGGTTGTCAAATATTGGTAAGTATTATGTTTTTATATATTTATTGGAAACAATTATGATCATAATTAATAAGGTTAAAACAGTTGTGCTAAATTTTTTTCTTACTGAATAATAGGTTTCTTCATTGTACTTATTATTATTTAAGCATTATTTTTCTATATCTGGTTTTTTACTAATACAATTTCAGTAAAGAACTTCCTATCTTCAACTAATTCTATTCAAGAATGTTATTGCTGAAATTAATAACATGATTTATTATAAAAATAATTTACAATAGAGTAATTTTTTAATTTAAAGAATCTTTCATTATTTATCATTTAAAATATAAATTGAAGCATAACTTGGAATGAAAATTTTACTATGAAGTAGATTTCTGTGCTAAAAAAAATTTAAGTGATAAAAGGTGTACGAATCTCAATGTAATTTTACTAGAATTGTTAGTAAACACATTTTAAATTCCATATATTTGAATCATCCATCAGAAAAAATATTAAATGAAAGTTTTATTGACATTTCATTTTGTGCTATTGCTCACAGAGAAAACTGCCTAATATGATGCTTATCTGTAGTCAATCCAGTTGCTTTGTAGCTTTGAAAAGAAGAAAATTATTTTTTTTTCAATTTAGCAATGAAATTTGCTTTTTCCAAAATTTGGGTTTTTTTTCAATTTTGGTTTTGTGTGGATTTATATAATTATGTCTGTTTTTTAATTGGAATAAACAAAAGATATTGATAACACATGTGTATTTAAATATTATCAAAGCATTAAACAATAGTAAAATTTTTGATAATATTTGTTCTGTTTTTAACAAACATTTAGACTTTTTTGTTTTTTTACTGAAAATGAGATTATGCTGCTGGTTTTTATTTTAATAAAGATCTTTTAAAATAATTATAGTCATCATACATACGTAATATTTAATGCATTTTTTGCTAATGATGTTGCTGTTTAACTATATTGAAATTTCAGATTTCTGTTACACATAATTTTCCCATTCCTGGCTTATGGAAATTGAACTTCAGCTCAATTCTCATAATCTAAAAGTTGTAAAGATTGAGCTTTAGAAAACCATATAAAATAGTTTTGAAAATAAACCAAAAATGTATAACTTTATTTATTTTTTATTTTGTGATGCTTCATGGATAAATCAGTATTATAATTTATTATTTTTTATAAAATAGACATAATTAAAATATAGTTTTGTGTTGCCTTTTTTTTATTGTATTATAGAAGCGATAAAATATACACTTAAATAGTTATGTAATTAATTTATATAAAGCTTGGAAAAAATTGTCTACCAGGAATTTTTAGAATTATTTTCTGTTTTTCCCATAAAAAATAAATCATAATAATAATTATAATAAAATAAAACTGTCTAGAATAAAATGTTAAAAAATATTAATATTTTGTAAACATACAATTTAACTATAACAACTTAATTTTAAGCATTACCAAAAAATTCACCCCAAAAAGGAGCGTTTTGCTCACAAAATAGGTATATTCTGATATATTTTGTAAAACTTTCATAATCCCATCAGGAAGCATACATCTATAGAAGGAAAACAATTTATCTTTTTAATTTACAATTATCAAAATATCATTGGACTTAATATAGAGGGTAAAAAAATTTTTCTGCCTTAATTTGAAAGATTCCATTTATAAAAGTGGGTCACCAATGTTAGTCAAGCTTTGCGTAATAAACAAGATCATTTTATGGCTGATCTCCACAGCTGACTGTTGTTTTCATCTTGATACTATTGATTAAGATTTAGAAAAGCATACACATTTTATTTTTCATATTTCATTTATCTTATTAATAATGTGATTTTTCTGTATATCATTTTACATTTAATTGTCACATTAAATTTTTTTTTAGGATAATCTTCATTTTTTCTATTTATTTAAAATTTCTGACATTTTTTTGATGTCTTATTTAAATTTTTTTGTAGTTGTGTTTAACAGTTTCTGTAACCTAATTGGTAGATAATAAAATTTGGTATTTCAGTTACTGATTCATAATTCAAATATAACTTAAATGTATTTGTGAGAAAATCCTTATTTAATTCTCAATTAATTAATTAAAACAATTTTATCTCACATTTTACTAAATAAGCAAATATATTCATTTTAACCTAATTGGTATAAACCTAATTGGTATAAAATGAAAAAAAAAAGGATAGTAAAAGGGTATGTGATCCCC
Organism: Latrodectus elegans; assembly: GCA_030067965.1. Taxonomy (NCBI): domain Eukaryota; kingdom Metazoa; phylum Arthropoda; class Arachnida; order Araneae; family Theridiidae; genus Latrodectus; species Latrodectus elegans. The sequence continues at coordinate 29,639,448 of CM057814.1, forward strand.
CTCCTCTGTATACAAAGTTTACACCTTGTGACCATGCTTTCAATTAGGTAATCAACCACCATAGGATTAATCAATAGTCATTATTCTTGAAAAGCAATTTCCAGCTCAATAAGAGTGGCTAGAGGTGGGAAACGTGAAGATACAGCACGGCAGAAAGCATCCCAAAGATTTTCAGTGGGATTAAGGTCGGGAAAATATGCTGGGGTCACGCCATACGCGCAATCCCTTCCCTCTCCAAGTAGTCATCGACGATGTCAGTCTATAGAGACGTGCGTTATCGTCCATTAAAACAAAAGTAGGGCCAACTGCTGCAGCGTTTAGTCTCACATTGGGTTCTAGGACTTCCTCTCGATACCGGACAGCCGTCACAGAACCCCGTTTAAGGACCTGCAGGTCAGTGTGGTATCCTGATGAAATCCCTGCCCACACCATAATGCTTCCCCTACGGTATGCGTGATGTTTTGGGGCTAATTGCGTATTCCTTGTTCACGCCATATCCTCATACGCTTGTCATCTGGCTCCAGAGCAAATCTTGACTCATTAGTAAACATGACATTGCCCCAGTCAGACACAGTCCAATTGACATGTTCCCGGCACCAATTTAATCGTGCCCCTCTTTATTGGACGGATAGACAAACACAAACTCGAGGTACCCGGCCGTACAGTCCACTCATATGTAGTCATCAGCGTACAGTAGCTGCAGATATCACCTTTGTAATGGACGCTGGAACCATAGATGTCATACGTGAGTAGGTCGCTCTGCGATTCCGCTTGGCTAAAATCGCAATATATCGATTTTCAACGGGGTTTGTAACCCTTTGGTGACCGGCTACGAGCCTTCGGACAACTGGTTTGTTGTTTATAATTGTTTCCATAAACGTGAAATTACAGAATGATGAACGACGAAGAAAAGAGCTACATCTGAGATCGACTGCCCTATTTCAATGCGCCGCACACACGCCACCTCTCAGAATTTTCCATTCGTCTTTTGGAAGTCATAGAAACACGCATGTCTTGAAAACAAATTGAACGAAAGTTTTAAACACCTTCTCTATCAGCTCTTGCAATCAATAACTTCTGCAACCCTTCATAAAGCTGGTATCTTATAAGACTGCCCTTTTTGCTAAATTCATGTCATGAAAGCGCGATTGACTGTTACCTAACATATTTGCATACTTCCATCTACCTCTGCAGCGATTTGCATCCTCTTCAATTCTGATTGACTTCCGAAAATTAGCATTTTCCTCTCCGTGCTTAACTTTTGGAAGTGAGTGTTATATGTTTATTTGTATACATATCTTTTTATATACATACACATCTATAGTTCTACATAAATATTACATTGTAATTTTTTTTCAACTTATTAAGAAATTAATGAATTCTCAAAATTTATTTAAGATTACATTAATTTCTTAACATAAATTATTTTAATTTTGTGAACTACAGCTGCAAAGACGTCAATGAAGCAAGATTATATATATATATATATATATATATATGCTAAGTATTTAAATAAGAGATTGCGATAGCTTCATGTAATGATAAAACTGCAAATTTGAAAGAAATTGTGCTCTGAAATAATTTGTGATTTGCTCTTATTCAAATGAGAAAGTTTAGAATCGATTCAGCATTTATATATATTTATCCATTTATAGCTAGGCTTTATAATTATGAAGAGGCGATCTTACAGCACACTTCTCGCTGCTAATTTCTACCCACTGAGGCTGCTAACCCATTTAAAAAAATCTTATAATTTTGAATCCCCGGTCAATGTTGAATTGAAATCTGATCAACAATTCTCTTTACCGCACATAACATCAGCAGAAGGACATTTTAGTGTGAATAGGCTCTCTCAACGTGATGGTTTTCGGCTGCGCCAGATGTCAATCCTACTAACTATCTAGCATGAGAATAAAGCCTTTCCCTATCCAACCAATTTTAAACTTTATTTTTACAGATTCCTGCTAGTTCCAAAGTAAATTGTGTAGTTCTAGAAAAGTGCACTTAACATCAAAATAAGTAATGATGTAGTTTATTCTTCTGCTTGAAAGCTAATTAATATATTTGTGGTTTCATTGATTGCTATTTATGATTTAGGTAAAATGAAATGCATGCTTTCAATTAATAAATGTTTTCAATTAATAGTATTGTTACATAAGTGATCTATCATATAAGTTTCTTGTTTTTATTATAAAGCTTAATTCTGAGTGATATAATTCCTATTAGTGCTTAGAATAAAATAAAAGGAATGGAATAATTGCTTTGGATCCCAACGTTAATCTGTAAATGCATTAATAAGAAGAAATTTTAGGAACATGCGATAAGTAGTTTTGGAGCAAAAGCTTTTTAAATGAGTGTTTATTTTTCAAGATAAGTTTAAATTAGTTTTTGATTTTCTAAGAAATTTATATCAATATGTCAGCATAAAAATTTGTTATAATCACATCCAGTGTATTATATTTTTAATCTAGGTTTTAGAATGCTTAGTTGTGGAATAATCAAATACGCTTATAATTGTAAAGTAAGCGAAAAAATGTTAATCAAATTTGTATTGTTATATTTGCTTTCCCTGTGTGATATACTTCTGCAATATTAGCTCTGATTAAATAAAATAAATCATTACTAAGAACATAGTTATTACGCTTTTATCAATGATGTAGGAAGGAGGGGAAAAAATTCCCTGATCGCACGTACACTGCCGTGGGGAGGGTTGAAATTCTTCATCCTTAACAACGTCGATGCGATAAGTAGACTGCACTAACGTTAATTTTACTATTATTTCTTTAATGTTTTCTTCGCTCGGTAATATTTTTTTAACTTATATTTTTGGTATAAATAAAACATAAATTGTAAAACTAGAATGCATTATTTTTCATATGACTAATCGTTTATAAAAATCCATAACTTTATTAAAAATAAATACAAAAATTTCTTGGAAAATAATTTTTTATGCATTAGAATAATTAAAATGTTCAAATCATGGGATCTACAATTTTTGAAACGTAGATTCTGGGATGTGAAGTATCTAACACCCGCCACCGCCATGATCCAGGTGACATGAAGAAAACATAAACAGCATGAATTGCTGACAGGATGAGACCAACCAGCTGTTTTCAGCACCATCCATTCAATCTCTTTCGTTCTTTCCAGTAATACCCGGCTAGTAGTCGTAGTAATAGTACCACTACCGCAATCTTGTCCTTTGAAAACTTAAAGGGGAAAAAAATTGGTCCTATATGCGCCAACTGGGGACTGGGCCCCAGCCTTCCCTGCTTTCACAGTGAGGAAAGGCTATTATTCACTGACTTCCGTTTAGCCATGTCTCCTGATTTCGCTGAAGAATTTTGTTATATAGAGGAGGAGGCCTTTCTTGGGTCACGTTTTTTATTTTTAATTTTGTGTTTCCCCTTTACTGAAACTGGGCACTTTATTTTTTTCATCTCAACCTTTCGTCTTTGATGTGGCAGGTAGAAAATTTACTATCCGATGCAAAGTGTATGAAAGAAAAAGAATAGATGGTAAAAAAGTATAATGAGTCACAAAATGTAATTTTAGAACATTATTATGCAGGAAAATTAATCTAACTGTTTAACATTGCAATATGTTAAAATTATTGATAATTACATAATAAATTATAATTTAAAATTACATTTGAAAATAAAACTATGTTCATCGCGCAGTATTCATGCAATAAACTGAATTATGCAACTAGTTAAAACCACTGAATAACTAGAAATATCCACCTAAAATAATTTCATTTTGATAAAAGTATAATTTGATCATTGGTATAAAGATAAAAGTGAAATGGTACATAATTATATGTACCATATTTCATTTAAGCCTAAGATGCATTATATCGTACAAAGAAAATAAATCTTCCTGCACATTTCACCGGCTTTAATCATTCTGCCGATATTTGTTCATTGCAAAACATAAATTATGAAACTGCTGCGTAATGCGAAAAATTCAAAAAGGATATCGTGAATATGACAACTATCAAAAGCCAGAGGTTTCTCCAACTTCGAAATAGGCGTTCTTTCTTTTAAACAAAGAGGCATCCGTGTTTCGTTTCTGCTTGTTACAAATGCAGGACTGAGGGATGGATAGCTGGTAGTTTCTCACGTTCACCCTTTGCGAACATGAATTCGTCTTAATTTATATATATATATATATATATATATATATATATATATATATATATATATATATATATATATATATAAAGGTTTCTAAAATGTGAAATACGCAGTGAATTCTCAAAAGCATTGCAAGATCTTTCATCTGTTTGGCTTATCTAATTTGCGGTTTTCCACCCTTCACCGCGGAAAAAAAAAAAAAAAAAAAAAATTAATTATCCAAAATATTATGGTCAAATAAAGACCTTATGCTCTCAACGACCTAGACGAGCGCTAGAGAAATTTTTATTAAATGAATGTTCTGAATTCTGGCAAATCTTCGAAAATAAAAATACTGAGTTTCTAAAAGTATAAAGCATATTCCTGTCTAGTTCTAGATTATTAAAGATTAAACTTTAAATAATATTTTAAGCATTGAAATATTTATTGTATTGAGATCAGTGTTAATTCCGTGAAAGAAACTCTTATTCTTTCGCTATTAAATGTAAAGACATTTTTATGATGTATTTTTCATTTTTGTTAATTTTAGGACTAGTTTTTAAATCAAGTGAAATTGTGATTTGTGTTTAAAAATCAATCTGTATATAAAAAAAAAAGACCTAAAAAATTATTACTGGAGGCAAAAGATGAACAATGTACATATGAATTAATTATTGTACATTTAATTGTGTTGTGCATTTAAGTAAGTTGTATATAATTGGAATAATAGCTTATGAAATGTTTTTTAAACTTGTGGTTTAAAAATATATCCAATCTTAATTTTTGATTCTTAAAAGCCAATCAAAAGTATTTTCTTTTGTTTTGGATTTTAGCAATGTGATGTTGTCAATAAATAATCTTGTTCGATTTCTTTTAAATTGTTACTTGAGATGCAGATACTGCCCGTATTTATTTAGAGGCCTTGCAATTTCTAAATTCCCCCACATATGAAGTGATTTAAATAACGAAAGTGGAATAACGAAATCTTCTGAATTTTGTACATAAGAAGATTTTGTTATTCGAATGACATCAGCATTAGTACTGAACATTGAAATGTTCTTATTGAAAAAAAAAATTATCGCGTGTAAGTAATTATTGTTACTAATAATTTATATTTAATTGTTGAAATTATTTTACACGTGTGAGATAATTCTTGAAGATGTTTAATTTTTTTCTGAATTATTTTCATTTATAAATGTTAATTGCGTGCGCGCGGACCAAAATAATTAAATGCTTTATGTTATCCCAATATTAATTCTAATTAAGGACTTTTCTTGATTAAAATGTTGTGTAAAAAAACATTTTATCTTGTAATTTTTATTTAGAACGTAAATAATGCAGGTGTAGAATATAGAAAAGCTAACATAAATATTACAATTTGGAAGATGTATGAAATTATTTATAGATAAATGAATTAATTAATTGTGTGTGTGTGTGTGTGGAAAGTTAAATTTTATTATAATTATGAAAATTCGAAACTCCCAGGCAGATCAGAATTGCTGTACTTCGAAAATCGGCTTTTGGACTTCTCGCGAGACCTGGAACAGATTGTGTGACCTACTGTGCTTACCTTAGTGTTTTTCCATTTGCTTCGAAATCGAGGTCAAACGTGTTTGGCTTGAGGGGTGAAAGTTATTCACCGGTTTCTATTCAATAAAATATCTGCGTTCTTTCGTCTTTCTTGCAAAGCAGGTCAAGGTAATGCGGAGCTATTTTTAAAGGCGCTATAATATTAATAATTCTACCGGATGGGGCTTAGAAGGATTTATTGATTTTTCCTAGTTTCCCTTTCTCCCTTCGCTGGCTTATCAAATCCGTGGCCTACAGGTCACATGCCTGCACTATTGATAAATTCCATTTGTTTTTATTATTTTTTTTTTACAAGAAAACTGAGCCAAGTCCTTTAGGTTGATATGCTTAGAGTGATCTATATATTATATAAGAAGATATCAGTAATATTTGTTTTTAATGCAGTTTAAAACAAATATTACTAATACATACATATATATATATATATATATATATATATATATATATATATATATATATATATATATATATATATATATATATATATATATGTATAATATTACATTTCCTTTAATTGCCGAAATGTATTGAAATATTCGAAATTTATTCTTACTTTTTTTTATTATACTTAATTGATAAATGCTAAGTATAAGTAAATTGAATGCATAATTCCACCTACGTTTGACAAAAATTATTAAATATTACTTTATTGAAATACTTATTCTATGTGTAAAATGTATACATTGATGTCCATGATTTTAAGAGAGTATTTTCGTATTATAGTAGTAAATGAAACAAAATCTCATATTATTTTATGTGGTTTTTTTAAAATATTTGATTTCAATTAGAACAATTGGATTTTTTTTTTATCAAACTTTTACAAACACTCATATAAAGCATTCATAAAAATTTTCGTTCCATTAAAATTTTTATAGATATTGGATCGTATTATCTTGTCTCAAGAGTAAAAATCCCACAAATTCCCAATAAAGGTCCGTGTCCGAAAGTAGGTACTGATAGTATATTTTTCGTGTTTATCATTCTGTTTCTCTATCTTTTTCATTTGTAGCTGTAAATGATGGAAATAGTGTATAAAGGAAGAATTTTATGTGCAATATTTCGAAAAGTTGTTGTGAGTAATATGTAAAGAGCCGTGGGTTAAAATTTAAATTATTGCAATAACTCTGATTTCTTATAATTTATTAAAAATCACGTTATTAAATTGGCAAAAAAAAGCGACAAGTTTAGCGACTTTTGTTAATTATAATTTAATTAATAATAACGTTTAAAAATAAAAATTCAGTTATTCGTGTAGTTTAAGGTTTTAAAAGGTCCTTTCGTTTTGTAAAATATATACGAGTAGCGTAATTTGTTTTCGGAGAAAAAGTTCATATTCTATGTTGTTAAATTATAATATTCGGATAGAACTATATATATAATCTTTCAAGCATAAAAAAAAAATTTTTTTTAATGTACACTTGAAGAAAAGTCACCTGTTTTATGAGCTTGCAGGTGTTGAATGTGTTAAAGCGGTAAAGCAGGTGCAATAACTAATGCATTCGGAAAGGTTGTTTGATTTCTGGAAAGGATATAATTCTGAAATACGCACAGATTGATGAATAAGTACACTGAAACTTATTGGAAATGAATTGTCTTTATTTTCATTATTTGATAAAATACTAAACTGTCCACACTTCGAAAAATCTGACTAACCTTAAATTTATTTAAGTAAATTTTAAGTGCAACGCTAATTTCTTTTAAATCTTGGGCCTCATGTGAAAAAATTTAATATCACGTGTGTCTGTGTGTGCAAAATAAATTTGTATTTCGATTTGATTTAATGAATTTATTCTTCTGATAAAATAGCAAATCTTATCAAGCTTGCCATTTTCCCCATGGCCACAATAAAAAAAAAGTTATGACTATCTGAATTTAAAATTTTATATATATAAATCCGATTTATTTGAGACATTCTTAGAAAAACGAACTTTTAAATTTTTCTTAGCTTTTAACAATGATATATTTTCATTTGACTTAATGATATTGTATCTTTCTTCTTTGTAAATGAATAATTCTTTAAAATTTGTAAATTTTGTTCATTTTAACTATAAATATTTTCACAATTTATTTGAACTAGTTTTAATTAGAAAATTGACACTTAATCACTACTTTGAATTTGAAATTGAATTAGATATTTTGACTCACTGTTCAGATATGTTTAAGATTATTTAAACTTTTTATGTTGATTTTACTTGTACAAATCTATGGCTCTGCTTAAAATTTTTTAATAGGAAATCTTGCTGTGGCTTTATATAATTGCATAGTTGCTAATTCTACTGATTTTTCATCATTTCTCACAATTTCCTGATAATGTATGAAAATCTACTGATTTTGAAATCTGGCTATTTCAGTAAAAAACTTAAATCAGTCAACATATTGCCGGATAAAAAGTCTATTGAGTTGACATCAGATATTAAGATAGCATACTTGTTCATTTTTAATCAATGTAATGCAAGATTTCGATAAAAAAATCAATTCCATTCTTTAATCCCGTACACCGTATATTCACAAATTAAGGTTAATTAAATGATCGCGAAATTTGTTAAACCTGCTGCAATAAAATGTAATGATGTCACCTCTATTTATTATTTTAGGAATGATAATCAAAAATCTGATTTTGATCTAGTATTGTGCCACTTTAATAATGAGCATTGTTGAAAATTTTTATCCTGAAGATAAAACAAAATTTTATAAACATGTCAGAAAATCTTATATGATTATAATTACATGATTAAAAAGTTTTCCTTTCATAATGAGATTCAAAAACTAGAAATATGCTGTTTGCAGATTATTGAACAGGCCTAATTTTCAAGTATAAAATTCTTTGTTGACAGATTTCCCACTTTAAACTGTATAAAGGAATGAACTTTCCCGAAACTGAGTTCTGCAAACTATAAAGTACTGTTATCTCACAAGAAGTACTGTATGAACCAAGAGCGATGTACAGTGGCATCTTGCTGGAAATCTGAAAAATGATTTTGAACAAAAAATGTTTTCCAATATTTCTCAGTTTATTCTAATAGTTTCAACTGTTCCATTCTGCATTAGAATGTGAACGGATGTTCTGTCATATTAAAATTAAAAAATGAATTCAAATCTTCACTTTCTGCTGAAAATTTAGAAAGTTTAATTATAGCTCAATATTCTCAAAATGAGAAACAATATTTTGAACAACAATTCACCGATTCATTTCTAAAAAATGTTAAGTCAGCAACTTTTATTTGTTGTTGACTTAGCAATTTTCCATGAGTTATTCTAATTTGAAATCTATTATGTTTTTTATGGACAAAATATTTGATAATTTTTATATTCTTATAGAAGTATTTGCCTCTGAATTAAATTTATTTAGTAATGTATTTTATGTTTTTGAGTAATTTTATAAGTTTAATATTTATAAAAAACTTGATGTTTATTTTTTACATGCAGTATATTCTTTTATTTTTCTTAGTTCCTTTATGAGGTTGAAGAATATTTTATTAAAATATTAACACAAAATATGTTTAGCACAAATCGTTCTCAGAATGTATAATCTAAGGGCAAAATTGTGGTTTTGTGCTACTAACGTTTTAAACACTCTGTTTCAAGCAAAATTGTCGCTAGTAGTGTCTCCTGGTTTTTTCCCTCAAAGTTCAGTAGAATCTACTGACTTTTCCTTCCTAGTTTGGCAGGTATTTATTTGAAATATAATAGAAATGTATGACACTGTAATATATTTTATTTTAGTGCAGTTTTCACATTTTTACCTCTTAGTTACTTATAATTTAAAATATGACTTAGTATTAACATTTGCATTTCTTAAACTAATATTTTTCAAATAAGATTATTTAAACAAATATTTATTCTAAATATATATTTTTAATGTCATTATTATAGTGACTTTGAAATCAATACTTTATAGAAGCTGTGTTTGCCCACTTGTCTGAGCTGAATAATTTTTTAAGAATCGTTAAGTATTTTTATTGTTGATTCGTTGCTAAAAATGAAACTGTGACAGATAGATGTTGTTCACTATCTGAACATGCAGATTGTGTGTCTAGTTGTTAATTTTGTTTATTTATTTTATCCAAGAGAATGTTTTCGAAAATTACAATTGAATACTAAAATAAAAAAATCATAAAATTGAACAGATCCAGTTAAAAATTAATATATTTACTAAAATCAACTAATAAAAAATCCGTTTTGAAAATTTTTGTACACATGGGTTTATATTATATGTAGATGTTGTGTACTTTATAGTTATATGTAGAAAATGTAAGAAAAATGCTAAAAAATTTTAATCGCTATATTTATATTTTATTGCTACTTAATTTATCGGTTTAAATAGGATGCGCGCATTTATTTTAATAATTCTTTTTTTAAATTTTAGCAAGAAAATTCTGGAGCTGGACTGAGTCTGCAACAAAATGAGAGTGATCAAACAAATATTGGAGAATCTGGTAAGTTAATGAATACATATATATATATTTTCATGTTAGATATTGATTTAATGTATGTTTAATTAAAACAGCGGCAAATCCTAATTAATAGTAATGTATATAGTTACGGTATTGAATAAAACGTTTCTCACTTACGAAATGTAAATAAACTATAATTTTTATTTACTAATTAAAGTAAACTAACTTGTGGTATCGATTATATATACTTTTTAATTCAAAGTTAAAAGATCTTAAAAAATACTCTAATATAAGAAATATCTACATAACATCTATAATTATTTATTTTCATTTACACATTTATTCCTTACAATTTTAATTTCTTCCCTTAAGATTACATATAATACAAATTACAAGAGCACCCTAAAGTAATAAAACATGTAAAAAATTTGAAATAATTTTCGACAAAATGGATAGTTTTTTTTTTATATTTCTATGAAAAATAGCTAGTATTTTGTACAATAGAGGGCAGCACAAGTGTGTTTAAAAATGACAAGCTTTTATTTTTAAAATAAAAGGAAAAATAATTTTTCAAATTCATCTCTGTTGAATCAATAACTTTATTTTATTATCATTTAAATGTAGTTAATCTGCTAGAAACTCCAGTTCTAAGTTATCTCAAAATATTGATATTAATAAATCAATATAAATTTTGTTACTTCAAATATTACTACCTACCTACTTTTTCCTACAATTAATTTTAGCTAATAATTTAACGGTAATTAAACTTAAGTTATATTGTCAATAACTTTTATTAATTCGTTTTTTCAATCAAATTCAAACCAAATTTTAAATAATAATGTTTTAATATAAATTAAAATAAATAAAGAAATTTTAATTCAGTTGTGTTTTTTTTCATCAGATGGCAGCACTTACTTTTTTATGTTGATTATTGTAAATGAAAGGCACCTAGTAATGATGGTATAAATATTGCAAACATAATTTTTGAGCATATTTTGTCACTTAAAAGTTTATACCGACGCATTTGAATTTAGAATGAATTTTTTTTTAAATCGTGATGAGACTGAATCAGTTTTGAATTTCGGTAAATTTATTTGACGTTGAGTTCATTTATAAATACTTATTTAATTGTTAATTTAAACAAAGCAAAACTTTTTTCGCTAGCTTCTCTTTAAATGACAATACAAATGCAATGGCCAAAATAAAGTTTTCATATCTGATTATCAGTAGATAAAAATATCATATTTTAAGCAGAATTAATACATCAATTTAGGCTTTTCCATCTGAATTAAATATGAAAATTATCTACTTTAATATGGATAAAAGCATTGAATTAATGGAACATTTAATGTTTTAGTAAATCAGCGCTTTTGTATTTATGAGATCTCATTCTTTTTAATTTTTTTTTTTTTTAAATCTAATATTAATAGTTTTATTATCTTTTCTTTTCCAAAGATTACAAAAAATAAAAATAGTATTGAAAATATTTTCCAGTATAATGCATTGAAAAACTAGATACGAAAGTGCCATAACAAAGTAGCTCACCAAGGTCATTCAATAGCCTTCAATCATCAATAAAAAAAATAAGAAGAATAAATTAAAGCCAGTGTAAACATGGCAATGGTCTGCATTGCTTAAAGAGTGTTTTGGACGATGTGGCTTTCATATACTTATCGATAATATATATAATATTTATATATACAAGTATCGATGTCACATCGTCCAGAGGGGGGGGGTATATATAATATATTATAATAAATACCTAAGCTCTTACCAATACAAGCTAGATAATATATACTTCATAATTGTGTATTTATTTGTTACCAAGATATTAGGTTGGTCGGAAAATTTCGTTTTTCCTCCAACAGAGAACCTATATTTTTTTCCACAACCACCTTTACACTAAAGCCACATAATCGTTACAGATGACCACTGATCTTGCAAGGCTTACTTTTTGGCGAAACTCGACGTATTATGTTTGGATTAGTACCTTTTCGAATATATCTTTTTCCAGCATATTTTACATTTTTATATCGAATGGCAAAAGTGCTGCTCATCCAAGAATTATAGTTATCCGATGTGTATGGAGAAGTGTTGATAGAATATCAGTACCAAAATTGGTTTGCAAAATAATGATCTGGCTGTTTTATATTGAAGGTGCACCACCTTCTGGGAACCCATTTGAAGCTGAGGGTGACACAATAAAAAAGGATATGTTGATACAAACCGGCGAATAGCAACTCCCGAGATGAACGGGCTTCCAAGCAGGCGAATAATAAGAGATTAAATTGATCGTCGATCTTTCATTTGAAAACCTAAAGTTAATATTAAAATTGACTCATGCGTTCCTCATACTCTTACGAAAAGAAATTTGCGTCATCACATTGGCACATGTAATTTTGCTTCTCAAATACGAGAAGATGAGGAATTTTTAAAGACTATTGCCCTTTGGATGAGAAATGAATTGTCTGCAACAACGTTAAACACTACAGATTGAATGGAATTAAAATGATGTACCAGTCAAATCAGTTCGAAAATCGATATTTTTCAAAAAAGGTCATGCTATCTTTTGGTGGGATTTCAAAATGATAGTTTTTTCTTTATGACTTACCGGATAACTCGAGGATCAATTCTGAAATGTACTGTCACCAATTGGACAAATTGATTAGACTTTCTTAAACAGAAGAGACCAGAATTATCAACAGAAAAGATATAGTGCTACATCAAGATAATGCAAGACCATGTACGCGTTTATCTCTCTAAAAGCTTCCTACAGCTTGGATGGGATATACTGCCACATCTACCATATTTTCCATATCCGACATCTTATTATTTGTTCTGGTCTTCATAAACATTGTTAGACGGTAACACCTTTACTTCAATATACGAGGTAAAAAAAATCACCGGGATCAGTTTTCGGCCAGATGAAACCAAACATTAAGTGCGAAATCATGCTATTGCCTAAAAGGTGACAAAAGGTATCAAACTAGAATGAACAATATATAATTTGATAAAATATGTATTCGCTATCAGAAAATCGTCTTTTATTTTTATTGAAAAAAAAAAAAATGAAATAACTTTTCGTATAACCTAATTATAAGAAGTATATAGAGGAATTAGTTTTCAAAATACTGTTTTTTTAAAAGTAGTAAAGCTCGGAAATGTCAACATTTACTTTCCAAGTAATTTTTCCATGCAATATATAGCCAAGATCTTTGGTTCAATAGCTCGTGGTTTGGAGCCATAATTTTGGGTACGGATTTTCGTACTAATTTCGAATCCACTTCAAGCTGTACGTCTCGGTCTAATTAGACCTCGAAAGCAAAAAAAAAAAAAAAAAAAAAGACCGTTGAATGACAAATAATATCCAAACTAAACTTGCGCAAAACCATATTGTTTTAAAATATTCAGTAAATTATATTTATCTCCGTAAAAATTAATTCTTAGTTTTATGTCATCGATTTTCGATTAAGATTTTAATTGCGATTAAAGTTGAATGTTACAAAAAACTGCCTGTCAATTACACTTCAATCCTTGTTCAGGCTCTAGATTTACTCCGTTCTATTGCAACATGAAGTGGATAGAAACTCTTTTCATACATTTTCGAATAAATGCATTTCAATTGCAATTTTTTCATTCCATGAGCAATGGATAAAAATAGCGCTATTTCTTTAAAAAATTTTGAATATAATTATGAGAAATATTCCATTATGAATATTTTTAACTTGGTATATAATTATAGTAAAGCTTAACATATTTAAGTTGTCTACTTGTGACATGCAATAAACTAAACTAATTTTTCTATGGAAAGTAGGGTAATCTAGTTTTTTTTATGTGGCTTTGAATTTTAAAGTGAAAAACATTTCCTGTTTGTAATAAGAGGCCGAATTTCGCATGTTTTCTGATCTATTTTTTAATTAAAAGTCTCTCTTCAGGTACAGTGAATTTTAAACACGAGCCTTAAAATTGTTCTTTCTAATATCCTAGTTTCCAAACAGGCGGATATAGATTAGATGTTAGAGGTCGCTAAACATTTATTATTCCTTCCTTCTTTCGATCTATAGCTTGATTATTTCACCTTTTCTGGCGAACTTTTGAGGAACAAAAAATCAATTTGCGTCTTCCCCTTTCTTTCTATTGGCCCTAAAATTTAAAAAAAAGAGGGAAAATTAATGAAAAAGTTCCTTTTACGTAGTCGCAATAAAAAAGAAGCAAGCATGTACGATTACACACACACGGGCAATTTTTTTATTGGTTTATTCCTATAGTTCTCTCGCGATTTACACAGCCTATATATCTCCATGATTACAGCTTCTTTTGGAGGCGAAGGTCCCCGCACTAGGCTGCAACAGGCTTCTTTTAATACATGTAATTTCGCCTCGGCTTTCATGTTTGCTTTCCGTGGTGCGATGGCTTGTAGAAGGATTTGTGTCTTCTAATGGTCACCGACCTAGTAAGGAAAATAGAAATTTCTGTTTTGTTTGTAACGGATGTGTTGCCACCAGAAAGAAAATATTTTTCAAAATTAGTGTATTTAATTGAAAACCGGTCAGGTGGATAATAGCTGAAATCCTAAGATTTTCTGTTCAAGATAAACTTTGCGTTTACTTGAGTAAAGTTTATTTATTTTATCAAGGGAAAAAAAGAATTTTAAAAGAAAATCCTCCCTTTTCGTAATACTATTATATTGACCTCGAACTATTTGCTTTGAAATATTAAATTTTAATCAATTTATCGTCTGTAGTATATTTAAGGCAACATTGATACTTTAATTTATGAAAAATTTCCTAAGATTGTTTAAAAGGAAATAATAATTAAGTCAATAAAATATTGTGTGCTGCATTTGAAAACAGAATTTTTTTAATTTCTACTTTCATTTTTTTTTCAAATGCTACACTTTTTTTTCCTCCAAAGTATTTTGTATCTTAAACACGCAGGTAATTTTTACCTTATTGAAATACATGAATGACATATTAATCTAATTTCAAATGATGCATTTACACTTACGAAATCATGTGGTTAAATCTCTTGCACCATTATGTATCCAAAGTAACATTTGCCTTGGTATTTTCAGTCATATTCATTAAAATTTGTTGTATTTACTTTTCCTTTATTGAATAAAATTATTTTTGGTTGCTAAAAAATGTTTTCTGAAATAAAAAATAAAATAAGAGAAATTAAATACGCAAACAATTCTGTTTCAGTTGCAAAAATATTATTATTTAATAGCGATAATTCACAATTCCGTCTACTTGTATGCGAGATAAAGTAAATTCTATTATCGTAGTAGATATTTAAAAAATTCTCACTGTATAAAAGTAAATATTTCTAAAAGCCATTTTATACATCCTACTTTAATACATCAGTGGATCCATTGTCAAAATATAAATTAAAAATTAATTTGGAATATAAGTACTTTAAACAGGTAAACCTTATTCGAATTTATTTTATCATTTTCCTCCAATTTTGTTATTTTTGTCAACAAAATGATAAAATTTGGCGAAAAATTTCTGTTTTCTATTAATCATTTTAAAAGAAAGTTAATATTATTAAGGTAATTAATATCAAATATAAAGTTTTTGTTATTTTAGATCACATCAAATAATTTCTATTTATAAAATAAGATTACCTTTTTTAAAAAATAAAAAAAAAAACGTTTTTTTTAGTTTTAACAGATTTTATATAAAATGAAGTATGTTGTCTGAAAACATTGATGTCACCATCTCCAAACTTCTGCATGACACAAAAAAAGGGTCCTGCCAGACCCTACCTGGAAAATCAAGGCGTATATTTTCTTTCAATACAATGGACTTCAATTAAATCAAATATCGAATTCACAACCTTCCTGATATAAGAACGACATATTTTTTTTTTACCTGGCTATCATGTCTAATATTGTTTTGATTCGACAAAAATAAAAAAATAAATGGTTTTTTTCGGATTAATTTTATGAATTCTTATTACAATGTTCTGTTAGTTTTCATAAATTAACATAAAATCAAGTGGCAGCATTAATATAACTAAAGAAAATAATTAACTGCGTAAGTATTTTAGGAATTAGTAGAATCAATTTCTATTTGTAAACTCAACGTATACGAATGCTTTAAAAAAATTTTTTTATCTTAAGTGAATGAATTTTTATACAATTTCAAAAACATTCATTTTATTCTGCTTCATTCCTTAAATTTTTGAATTGGGAATTCCTTAAATAATATAATTGGAATCTTAAAAAAATATTTAGTTATGCTACATGGAATGTTGAATTGTGTACCTTAAACAGCACATATTTATAAGAGATTTCACACGATTTAATTCAAGATTAAAAGAATTGCTGCACCACATATTGTGCTGAACTGGCAGCCGAATGGTTAGCGCTCTTGCCTTCGGTTCAACAGCTCGTGGGTTCGAATCCCACCTTGGGCATGGATGTTTGGAGTGGTTTTTTCGGAATCCACTCTAAGCCTTAGGGTCCCGGTTTAATTAGCCCTCGTGTGCAAAAAATGACCGTTGAGTGACAAAGCACCAGATTGTTAGCAAGCGTTAACTTTCTTTAAAACAGGTTTTCACGAAATATTGGAATCTCATAAATCAGATGCTAACCGTTATTATTTCTTTCTATTAGCAATTTTAAAATAAAAATTAATTTGATTTTAAAAAAAAATTAAGTGTATGTTAAAAAATATACCCACGTCATGTTTGGTTTCATTGTATCTTGTTTAGGACCAGTTCTGTATTAGAGAACTCACTTGACATGCTCTTAAGTGTTAACTTAATCGACATTGGAATTATTGAACTAAAAGCTTGGAAGGAACGAACTCTCACTTACTCATGTATAATGAGCCCATTTACACATTGGTACAAGGACAGAGGTTTGCGGATGTTTACGAAATATTGTTAAATTCAAGCGTTGTTTTAAATCCTCTTTGAAAAATATTCGGTGTTAAAATTGCTGCTTGATTGTATCTATCCTCTAAATGAATTCAAAATGTTTCATTAACGAATCCACCAATGGGATTAATGGGATTCCACCAAGCACAATACGTTGTTTTTATTCATCTGAAGTCCCATGTGAATGTGTGTTCTCAAATTGTTATTAGTAAAAGTATTCTAATCGGTCTTTTGTAATTATGCTTTACTGTTATGGATACACCGATCGTACATTCCAACTTGATTATTTCTGCTAAATGTCGTGCATTTTATCTTTTAACGTAGACTAATCTGCATATGGAATGCTCGTCTCGGTTGTCAATTAAATATTGTTGCTTACTGCCTTGTCCATGCTGGGATGTAGACCTGAGATTACATTGTCTGCGGGTACTTAGTGCTGTGCATCCAGTAATTTCCAGTTTCCTAACGATGGCTACATTTTAAAAGTTTATTAATTTCCGTTATAATGCCGTATCTCGACATGAAATTTTTCATTATAAATCACTTAAATGCAAATAAAAGTTCTGATCCATCTTTTGTTTTAAATATACAACTTTCATACACGATGCTATTGCAGTCCGGATGCCTATATTGTTTCTTACGACTTTTTTTTTTTATCATTTTAATATGTAAGTGGTGCTTCACTGTTGGTTGGTCATCTTTTGCACACGAGGGCTAATTGGACCGGGATCTACGGTTTAAAGTGGATTCCGAACCACTGCAAACATCCATACCCAAGGTGGGATTTGTTCTAATTTTCTTATTATAGAAAACAGATTTGCAGAAAAATGGTTAAGTTGATTCTGCCTTGATTCAATCAAATACTGAAAGCGCTTACTCACATTAAATATTTGGTGTATTTGATATTTTTGGTTTTTAATTTGGAAGGGAGTTTGTAAATTCAAATGTCGATCATTTTACTTGATCATAGTTAAAAATTAAAATGCTTTAGTGTTACTTTTTTTTACCATCATTTTTATCATCAACTTTTTTTTTATTTTAATCAAAATTAATCATCAAATGTGAGTTTATAATTTTTAGTTTTGATGATAATTAGTGTTAGCTGGTTCATATTTATTCCATCGTTTTATGAAAAGTTCTACTCCAAAAAGTAAGGAATGTATTTCGAATGCTTGAAACAGTAAGTATGTTTCAGAAAAAATAGGTCATGTGTAGAAATCATTGTCCTTTGAATAAAAGTTGCTTAAGAAGTACCTAGTTTTGAATATTTTTATGTCGAGAATTGATTCAAGTATTACTTTTTCAAAAGTAAAGGATTAAAAATTAATTTTGTGAATTTATGTTATAATGCATATGTGAATTTATTTAAATACTAAAATTTAAATTATTTTATCTATTTCATTTGAACTGTATAATCAAAGATTGTACACAATCTTATTGTTTTGCCCTAAGAAATGAATTTTATCCGCAATTTAAATTCTGAAGATAATGTATCTCCGTCTAAATATTAATTGTTAGTAAAGCAATTAATTTGGAGAGATAATATATTTAATTCATCATCGTTAAGAAGAAAACTATTTCGAAAGAGATTTTATTATTGAATTTTACCGTCAAAAAACGTTTTGTTTCTTGCTATCGCATATTTATGCGCAACGCTATGCAAACCGATTGACAGTAAAATATTTTAAACTTTTGACTGCCAATTGAGATTTTTAGCTAATTCGCTGGGGCACTCCTTAGAGAGAAATCGTTTCACGTAAGCCGCAAGAAACACTACAAAGAGCATAGTGTCATTTTATAATAAGGTTATAATTACAAGTTTTTTTCTTTTCTCTTCCCAAGTGCTTGTCTACTGATTAACCTGACTGTATAAAAGTCACGTTTGTTTTAGGGAATTCTATTGAAATGAAAAATTGTTTAATATAAATGTTTAACTAAAACAAGCCTGTAATTTGATAACTTTTCCTGGTGATCGTAGACATGTTTGATGCAGCATTATAAAACGATTCCATGAATTGGATGTTTTCCTCATATTTGTTCTAAAGTAGATGGAACAATCATCTAAAAAAGAAGAAAACACCCCGGTCTTCGTTATTTTGTCTTTTGTCATTAGAGGATAATTGGGGTTATTTTATCTTTTGCATGTTGTTATTGATATAATGTGTCTGAAAGAAAATTTACCTTAAATCGTTCTGCATTTATTTATTTTCAATTTCCGTAATAAATTGTTTTTGTTATGGAAAACACTTTACACCTTTGGAATTTTTTCCGAGGATGAGTGTATTTGTAGGTAATCTGTGTAATGTTCAGTCATATAGCTCTTAATTTGTAAAAAAAAAATTTCCGCATTACACATTTTTTAAAATTTAAATTCTACAAATTATATATTATTTAAATGTGTGTATTCTCAAAACCTATTTTACGATTCTTGCATTTTTTCCCTCGTATAATATTGTTATTTATACTCAGTTTCTTTCACTTTTTGTGAAATATAACATTGAATATTGTATTGAATTTTGAGACGGAGGCGGTAAAAACTGTTTTACTTCTGGAGTTTGTTCATTTTTTGTTTTATTTTTTTATTAATATAGTAAGTTACATGGAAGGAGAGGGGCAAATTATAGTAATTTTATATTTTATGGAAAGTACTTTATTTAGCAATTGTTTTGATATTTAATCCGTGTTTTGTAAATTGTACTCGTGAAATGTGGGAGTGGCGGTAACAACAAGTGGGCAATTAGAATGAAAAATAAATATTCTGATAACACACTTTACACCTTTGGATTTGTTTCAACTTTTAAAGCATCAATTTATGATAAATATAGTCATTTAAAAACGCATAGTTTTAATTTGTGTATATGAAGCTCAAAATAGAACACTTTGTATGAAATTTGCATTCTTAGGAAAAACGCGTAGTTTTATTTACGCATCTATTTTTAACATAAAGACAACTTGGAGTGAAACCTCAAATTGAGAATTATTATTATTATTATTATTATTTTCGATCAGTATTAAAATGCGAATGTACTGAAAATCTCTTGAATTATGGAGCTGGAGATTTTAGTTTATATAACAAGACAGTTATGCGATTATTGCGTGTTAACATGACTACGCGATTTATATCGTACAACTAAAAAAAAAAAATAATAATCTTTGAGAAAAACTGTTTTATTTTGGACCTTAATTATAGTTTAATCTAAAATTTACTGTCACAGTACATATTATATAAACTTAGAACTCTGCTGAAGTTGTGTAATAAAAGAAATTCTTTGAATGGATAGAATACACGGGATTAATTGTAGTTTTTCTGGTAGGGATTTCTCTCTTTATGACTAAAAAATGCGGACCAGTTCTTAATTTTACAGAAGAGGTTTGTTGATAGCATCATTCCGCTATCAGACTTTGGACGAAAAGGTTCATGTTTATTATTAACTTTCGACCTCGAATGTATGGATTACTTAAGGCTTCTTGTAAGCTATGCTACTTGTGTCCATTTACATAACCACTCTAAGCTGATCGTATTAGTGGAAGGATTTGAGTCCCAACAGCGTGGAATGCCCCTTAATTTTGATCCATGAATAAGTGAGTACCTGAGCTGGCTTTTTCTCCACACCACAGCAACAAACACATAAATTAGTCCTATGATTATTTAACATGAGCACACTCGTAGCAAAGCAATGTGGGATTATAAATTAAGAAAATTCAAAACATTTTTATTAGTGGATCAATAAAATTTTTAAGATATTAACTCTATTTTTTAATGAATAAACGTAAGAATTTTTTTTCTGGATAATTATTAAAAGAAGTGATTATAAATTTTGATATTATATTTTTCGATTATCATGTGTTATTCAAGCAGTAAATGTTAGCATTCATTACTTCATATTTATTGAAATTTTTTAAATATTGCCGATGTAATTTTTATGTTTTAAATAACATTAATTACCCAATTAAAGTAAAATGTATTAGTACACTTGTAAGTTTCTTGATTTCTTTGTTTTGTTTGTGAAGTGTTTTTCAAATATATTAAA
This sequence comes from Latrodectus elegans, assembly GCA_030067965.1. Taxonomy (NCBI): domain Eukaryota; kingdom Metazoa; phylum Arthropoda; class Arachnida; order Araneae; family Theridiidae; genus Latrodectus; species Latrodectus elegans. The sequence goes on from CM057814.1 coordinate 29,660,466, forward strand.
TTTCATAAAATAATGATGTAAAAATAATGTAATAAAATTGTTATCAAGCTTATCATATTGAAAAAAAGTGAATTTAAATCCACTGTTTTTATCGGATTAAGAGGGATAACTTTTTCCCATGCTTAAAAAGAGAAAAACAAAACAAAACTAAATAATAAAAACAGGGAAAAGCAAACAGCAAAAGGGGTGACTGGAAATTCGCCAAACGAACGCAACCACCCACGACTCTTTCTCATCACTGATCATTAGTTTTTTTTTTTTTTTTTTCTTTCTTTCTTTATTTTATACTGATAACCTCTCTTCGGGGCACCATCTCTCTGAAGAGATAACTGATGCCCGCGCTGGTGGAAAGAAAAGCTTTTCGGTTGGGAATTCGCACACCTGCTCCTTCACGTTCACTCTCGCACGTGAGTGCTGCCGTTTTCTGCGATTGCGCGCGTCCTTCGCACACACCCCTTTTTGTCAATCCCCTTAATGATCACCCCGTTGGCGGCTTCAACAGAGTGAAAAAAAAATAAATAAATAAAACTATTAAAGAAAACATGTGGCCATTGATTACTCCATTTTTTTCCCCTCTCTCACCAATGATCTCTGGTACTCGTTACATTTTGGCGAGTTTATTTTAATCTGAAGAAACGTCTGATCGCCAAAGTTTGATCTCGATCACGAAAATAATTTAATACTGAAAGTGTGTAAATAAACAATATGTAATTTATAATGCTCAACTTTATACCAATCAGTTATTGTACGGTAATTTAGCATTTAATTGATTTGTGCTGATCAGTCAATTGCAGAAATTAAATTTTTGATTTGAATTAAAAAGAAAAAATAATCAGGGAAATTCTTCACATGTTGGAATTAAAACTATAAGCCCTAAATTATTTATATTTAAAAATTAACTACGTCTTGGATATAATGTCTTTGATAAACGAATATTCTTGTGTAATGTTTCTCTCCATTAAAATACACATACAGCGTTTCCTAAGCAATTGGCTATTTCAGAAGTTTTATGGCTATAGCCCAACTTTTGGAACTGAATGTTTTTATTCGTAAAATTATTCTGTAATACGTTTTATTATTATATAATAACATTTAAAATCTGAATTTTTTCATTAATACTTACGTCAAAGAGGAAATTATTTTATGTAAAAAAATGTTCTAAAATATAAGGAAATAAGAATTGCCGTTGAAAAAGTGAATTTTTCAAATGTGCAAGATCAATATTGTAGTTCAGAATCTAAATATTTATTTTATTGTGTAATTTGTTATATAACTTAATATTTCGAAAAAAGAGAATCGAAAACGGAAAGGACAAAAAAACTTTTGCTTACTAAAGGTATTATGCACTATATTTTCAGAAAAGTTTGATTTATTACTTAATAAACAAAGTATTAAAGGGGAAAAAAAAAAGAAATCTCATCAGTTTTTAGATGTTTATTTGGATTAATAGGATTTCACATAAGACTTCTATTGTAAGAATTTGTTTCTAAATGCGAAAAAGTTCCTTCTCAAAAACTCGGAAAACAATCAGAAATTAAACTGATTTTTTTTTTTTGTTAAGAGATTAAGTCTAATACTTTTAATTTAATAGCAACATAACAATGAAGGAAAAGTAGAAGAAAAATTGTGGAGCTTTGTTGAAATAGTTAATGTTTTTTGATATTTTTTCATACATATCACTTTCCAAAAATGCTTGTTATGTGTATAAAAAGGAAATCCACATCTGTTACTCGCCAAATGATTATCAGATTTTGTAATGATTTAAGTCCTGTCGCTTTGCCATTTATTTTCGGCAAAGTGATTTTTTTTAAATGTTTTACTATATGATTAGAGCTTTTTCAAAAAGTATCCAAAACTTTTTAAATACGTAAAAGTTTAAAAAAAAAAATTTACGAGTGCGTCGTTGCAGAGAAATTCATATGATACTTGTAAATTGTTTGATAACGCATCAAAAATGAACGATGCGTCAGTTTTAACACTGAGATTTTTCTAAGAATTAGGTAGTCTTTTTTTTTTTTTTTTTTTTTCCCTCTTAACCAAGTAAATGATAAAATTTTCATATCTTTTTCTTGCAATTGTATATTAAATCATTTGTATGACTAATACATTTTATGTATTTTTTTTATTTTTGATTCCAAATGTTTTTATTTACACTTTTTATTACTTTTCAGTACCTTGTTCCTTGATTGCTATTAAATGCATTTATTTAACATGATTTATTTGTAAGTCGTGTGCTTTTTTTTTTTTTTTTTTTTTTTAAAAATGTGATGCTGCCATCTATCTAAATATGTCAAGATGTGTCATAGAACTTGATTCATGAGCCAAGATCATGCACGCAGATTGCATTGAAGCTGGACTTACGAATGAATCGACACTGGTCGACTGTGTGTGAACCATTAAATCTGTATCAGGGAGGATAAATTCTCGTGGAAAAATTAACTGAACCATGTTTTTCTGTCTGCAATTGCTGAACTAAGAAAAAAAAGGTTCCATAATCAAAGTTGCGTATTGGTAATTGGAGGGAATACGAATTAATTTTTCTACTAACTTATAGAATGCTAAAATTTTCCATTAAAATATTAGAAGACAAAAACTCGTATTGATTCAAACTCAATAACAGTAATCTGAACTGGAATAGGATTTATTTCATGCAAAATTATTAATTCTTTTGTGTGGTAATAATTGCAGAAATTTAAGAGCTAAAATTTCATAAATATGACAGTCCGAAAATTTGAAAAAAATCAAAGATTACAAGTCTCACTGAGATATAAAATCAGCAAAATTATTACCACGAGAAAGCAGTACCAGGATAATAATGAACTCTGAATTAGTGTGAGATTGTTTAAAATTGTAAGTGTAAATTACGAATTGAGGTATATAGAAAATTAATGTTTGTTTTGTTCATCAATAAATTAATACAAATAACGCAAGATTTTTTTTTTCTTATTCAATTGTCTTGCTTTTATTGAGGCAAAATTTCAAAATGATCGTATTTTCTTCCCGTCTTAAGATTTTAATTTTTTGTTATAAAAAGCAAATTAACTTTGTAATTTCTGTTGACTTACGTTTTTATGTTTTCGGAACAATTATTTAAAAAATATACAAAAAGAAAATAATTGATCGCTTTATTTTTTTCTGTTCGAGCTCGAATCTTCAAAATAGACCGTGGCAATAAAAATACCCGTTAAGAACAGGACATTCAACGCAATTATAGTCTGTTTTTTTTTTTTTTTTTTAAATCTATTTTTTATTTGAATGCAATTTTCGAAAAAATATCCATTCTACGGTTGAACGATTTTTCAAGATTCTTCTAATTTATTTTCTCTTATTCTTTTTCCCTGTTGTGAAGAAACCGAAGAAGAATGCGAAAGCTCTCTCAAAACAAAATTGTAATTGTTTACGTTTCGTAAGTCGGGCGGCAAACTGGTTGATCGGGGGGGGGGGAGTGGAAAGAATTGCAGATTTTACAGCTATGATGAAGCCGACGAATTCGTTGGCACAAATTATCTTTCTGATGGGAGACAACTAAAATGATATTATCGATACAGCTTTTAATAAGCAGAAATTAAATAATATTTGTTTTGGTTTCTAATTAAGTTACATTTGGTTGTAATGTTCAGTTTTTCCCAATCTATCTACGCGTTAAAAAATTAAAAATTCTTAAATCTTTTTTAAAATTATATTTACATTTCATATATATAGTTCTTCTCTTTTAAATGTTGGATTATTTTTAGACCGCCTCTTGGTTATTTTTGTATTAAATCTAGTATCTTTTACTAGTATTTCAATAATCATATTAAAACACATGGAGTTCATAAAGATATGCATGTGTTGAAAGAAAAGGGAACCTTTTTCATAATGTAATTTTTTTTACTTAAATGTTAAGCATGTTCTTGTAAATAAAATATCGATGTGGAAAACTAAGTAACGCTCATCTACGTATATACCGCGATGTAGGTATGCAATTGTGTATTTAGATGTTGATGATGAATATTCTGATGAAATTTATGTGTAGTATTGAGTTGTTAATAATGAATGAAAAAGAGAATGACGTTTATATCGAAATCACATTTCACTTAATGCATTTATGATTACGATAAATTCTTTAACTGTTATTGACTTTGAAATGTTTGTTTTGGATAAAGGACTTTTTACTTTATAGCGTTAAAATTCATGGGTCGTTAGTTTTTCTTAGTGATAGTTCAGATAAGCTAGAAATTTCTTGATGTTTATTTAAAAAAGACGATTTCAATACAAAATAATTTTTGATTTCATGTAAAAATTTAAAATCTAATGCTAAAATTAAATCAACCTGAAAGAGTTGGATGATTATTTTAGTTAATTTCTTTTGTTCATAAATACATGCTCGTAAACATAGAAACTGACTATATGTATGCTCACCGAATTATTGATTAAAAAATATTTTATGTATAATTTTCTCATGATCATTTCGATAATTTAATTTTCTTTGTTTATTTTTGTTATACTACTACTTTTATACGTTATGAGATGTTACTACTTTTTTATATGTAATTATTTGTTCACGTGAATTAAAATATGTTTCTGTTTTCAAGAATTTATTTTGCTCACATAAAAACTTATATTTATTGAGTAAATAATGATGCTATAAAATAAACTATTTTTTTTTAATGAATTCATGGTTTTAGATAAAATTATTCTAAAAGTATTTTGGCTTACCAATCTTTATTTCATAAAAAAAAAAAAAAAAAAAAAAAAAACCTAAATTAGAAAATTTGGTTACCGTATAAACTCAATGGCGATTATATAGCTTTGTAGAGAGATTTCGTTTTTCTTTTCTGCATCAATGGCTTTTAAGATTCTTCTGCTTGCATGGCGCAACACGATTTTTCCAAAGTTGCCAGATTTTTTGTCGTTTTCTCTTGTCTAAGTAGTGAAACTTCAAATATAAGCCGCTATCTTGGATGACATTGCCGATTTTTCTGTTCTCAACACTGAAAGCAGGATAACTGCGCGTCTGTCTCATCATTAAATGATTATTTATCTATAAATAAAATTCATTCTACTTATTCCGGAGAATGATGTAGCTCAAATCACTCTTAGTGCTTGGAATAAATAATTTCTGCATTTATTTCGAAGCTAAGCCTGGCTTAACACGGTGTTTTTAGAGTTTAAAAAATGAGCCGATTCTTAAAAATTCTGAATTACTTTTATGTGACGCTGGCAAATTCTTTTAGAAAAAGTTAATTTCTTGCTTTACAAAATCATTCTAGGGCGTTACAAAATGTTTCAAAATCTTGTGGAATTGAATTTAGAGAAAATGTTTGTGTTTTTTTCTTTCTGTGAAATATTCTTACAAGCATCTTTTTATGCAAGAAATCATTTGTTGATGAATTAAAATATTAGTTTGCGAGTTAAAAGCATGTATCAAAAGCATCGATTTCTCTTATGTTTGTGGATTATTTTTTCTTTTTAAATTTGATTGTTCAAGAATATCTTCGAAATCCGTATTCATTTATTCAGTGATAATTACCGTAATCAAATTAATAAAAATGATTAAATTGTGGTACATGAATAAATTATGTACTAATTCTGGAAATAAATCTAATCTATGGAATTCTGAAATTTTATTATCTTGCTTTTAAATGGTAAAAATACTGTAATTTCTCAATATGTCCTGAAAACTTTATTATTTGAGTACTCCAATTTCATTGTTCAACAAAAATTTTCACTATATTTTCGAAATCCTTCTTTTTAAAGGTACTTTCCCTTACAGCTTATACAAACACAAGGCTTATACAAACACAATACAAACACACACGAATGACAAAAAAAAAAAAAAAAAAAAAAAAAAAAAAAACATATTTTCTCGATTATTAATGGAAACGAACGTTTTCCTTAATAACACATTGAAATATGTATCCGTAAATTGTTTAGGAAGCAGAAATTCTTGCTTTATCTCTTTTATCTTATTAATCATTTCTTATTCATTTCTGCTTATTCTTAGGAATCTTGCTTTATATGATTATATCTACTCGAAAAATACGCATAGGACTTGCATATGTTGATAGTATCAGCCATAGACTTTGTGGCAATGAATTGTATTTTCTCTGACTGTGAATTAAAATGGTAGATAAATTATTTTTTCTCCGGTTACCTGTGCACACACACATTTAAATGCGAAGAATAATCTCGTGAAAGTCGCAAGCACACATACGGTGTAAGTACGTCAAAGGAACAAATCTTGTTTAATATCATCAAAATCTAAGATTTCTCTCGGAGAAATATCAAATTTTGCATATTGAGATAAAGCATAAAATCAAGCATTCATTGTTTCACCTATGATATATTTATTAATTTATTTGTTAATCTTAGTGCTTTTATATTTATTTTAATGCCTTGGCGTAAAGAATAACTGAATAAATTAATAAAATTTACCTTCTCTTTCGAATTCTCTTAGAGTTAGAAACATTGTCTGACTTATTGTTATGCTATTATATGTTGCCAGTTTCCAATATTAAAAATACATTGAGATGTGCAAGGGAAAGAATAGCATGAACATATTTTCTTCTACTATTATTCATTTTTGCATGATTGGACAAGTGATGCACCTCATCAAATCTTTAACCGTGTGATGCGTAAAGTGTCAGGAAAATGCTGTATCGCCAGTTTTTTTATTATATATTTCTTAAACTCACAAATTTTTCTCTGTTACAAAGATTTCACTTTAAAAAATATAGAACTTAATGATGCGCGAGTAATAATTGTGTTGAAGTATTAGAAAATATAACGACGGAGATTATATAGAATTGTATGTTTGTCACACCCGCACTTAAAAAATATCAGAAGTAAATATAAATTAATGAAAAAATTTCTGATGTTTTTATATTCTTAATTTTCCTTTGCCGAATTTTTATCGCTTATATAGAAGTTAAATGATTATAGCATTTATAATTTCTGTCGTTTTGTTTTAAAAAATCGAAAATGCTTTCGTGGACCTGAAAGATTAAAATGCTAAAATATAAACATTCAACTATTATTTAATGCAAATATTTTATATTTTAAACCCTATTAAATAAACTCGTTAAAAATGTTAAGAATCTAAAGAGAAAATGAATCTCTAGCTTTTGATTTATTTAGTAAAAATAAAAAATTTATTAGCTATACTGAAAAATATAACTTTAGAGATTCGTGTTTGATTTTTAAGAAAATAATATTAATCAGTTTTATCGTCATGATTTTTATTGAAATTGCTGTGCTCATAGGATAATTTGAGAAATATGTGATTTCGTGTTGTTTTGCTGAAAAATTCAGCTACTTTTCAGCTTTTCTAATCTACACTGAAAATGTTGCAATGCTTTATTTTTTTTTTTTTTTTTTTTTTTTTTGCACTTTCCTGCTGTGATTGCTCTTACATTTCTTGAAACAACTGAGAAAGAAAAAAAATTTTGCAATAACATTGCACCAACCAATTTCAATCATGAGAATGATGTTGCCTATGGGTTAATTTTCAATGAATGATGTTATGCAATTTAGACTCTGTTTTACCTCCGATTTTGAAACAATCATTATATAACATATTTTTAAGCTAAGAAAAGTTATTTTATTCACCATTGTAACACAGCGTATTGCTTTTAGAAGTGCACTATACACATTATAGTGCTTTCAATATTTTTAATTATTGCAGGGCACAGAATTGGTGCTTGGTAAGAAGTAATTACTATCAAATTAAATTTTCTCTTACTTGTAGATTATTCAATTGATCGAAAATGAATTCGAACATTGATACCTGTCCTTTCATATAAGCACTAATTTACCAAAATAAATTAGTATCGGCAATGGCGATTTATAGAAATCTATCTTCAACGTTTGCAGTTAATGTAATGTTTATACTTTTTGAACAGGTATATTTATTTCTAAATACATTAAAACTGCAATGTTGTTTTTTTTTATTTATTGAACAAATAAATTTTACTTTCAAATATGAAAATAAACTGTTCCTGGTTAATAAATGTAAAACGATACTTAAATTACTTTGCTGTAAAAAATTACTCAATGAATTGGTGACTATTTCATTTTCTTCCATAATATGTATATCTATCTATCTAATATATATATATATATGTGTGTCTGTAAACAGCTCTCGTTAATATATAAAACAGAAAGTGGATACGCCTGTACAGGTGCTTGATGCGGTCCACTTGAATCTTCTGGATAATTGAAAAAAAAAAAAAAAATTGCACTGTCATTTATGTATGTAAAAAATGTGTATGTATATTCTGTTCTAAATACAATTAAATCAAAATGTTGCCCTTCATTATGTTTATTGAAGAGCATTTGAAATAATACTTTATAAATTATTGATTCGGTGGCTTGTTTCAATTTTATGAGTGTAAATGTGCCATGTTAAATTTTTCTGAAGCAAAATGTCTTCGTTTGGAGAATTAGAGGAATGATTATGGAATTCTAGTTTATTACCGAAATCCTCTATTGTAACCATAACTAACTATGAGAAATTGATAGATAGAATCCTTCCACTACGAATTTTTATTAATGTTCTTATCTATTAGGCTAGAGTCTTTGCAGTCTGTTTCGCTCCTCTTGAGTTCAAATATATAATTTATATTTATTTACGAAAAACATGCTTATAAAATATATCAATTATGAGGAAAACTAAATTGTCAATTTGTTGGCTAAAATACAAATTAATTAAAAAAGAATTCCATAGAAATGTAATCTTCGTATTATTTTTTGAGAATAGAATTCTTTGAAACAGACTTGCACAGTTGAATGAAGAAACCATTGCAAATAATACATGGAGGAAAATAAATCAGCTGACGATTTTTTAAGTAGTTTGCTGATTAAAATCATAATAAAGTGAGTTACTTTTAAAACGAATGTCTAAAATTTAGTATTCATTAGCATTCAATTTTCGCTAACAATTCCTTTAAAAAAAAAAAAGGATTATTGGAATCATTTTTTAAAACTTCAAAAATGACAGTAATTTGTTTCCTCTCATCTGAGACGATTTCCTGCCAAACGCGGCAACCCTGTAGAGTACTCAACAATTTCCCAAATCCTTCTGTTTTGTGTTGCTGATCATACACTACTTCACTGTGATATAACACCGGTTCCCCTCTTATGCCAATGTCCGTAATGGTAACTGTAATGGGCTCGCAGAACGGATCGGGTGTTAGCAAATTTTTACTCTTACCTTAGCTCGACAGTAAAATTATCTAAGAGGACTTTTCTTAGGGTGACGTAATTTAGTGAGTTTTGTTTACGTTTTTATTTTGGAATGGCACTTAATCCATTGTACACTGCCAAAGATAATATTGTTCCTAGACCATTTGGATACTTCGAGTACCTTTTACAAGGTAAGTGCCGTAAACTTATATCAATGTATAGTGATCAATATTTTTTTTTATCAATTTAAATTGTTCACTTGAAGATTATTGACTATTTAGGTTTTGTACTTTAAGAACATTAGATTGAATTTATTTCACTTTATTAATTTTTAGTAGCATTGTCTTTGCTAAAATTCATGTTGTGCTTTTTTGTTATTACTATGAAATCCGAATTTAATATTTTGGTTATTGTTACTATAAAATTCATATCAAAATTTGTCGATGCTCTTGGTACCTACTAGCTTAATTTAATTTATTCCTAATTTTCACTGAGTTAAAAACTGAAAAATGTTTCTTTCAGAATTTGCTGCACGATTTTCTAATCTTTTATCATGTTTTGCCAATTTCATTTTAATATTTTATAACTTAGACTGTCGATAAAGTCTGCTGTGAAAATTGTTTTCTTTTAAGGTAACTATTTCTTTTAAATTCTAAACGAAGTCATTTAAAGTATGCTAGAAATGAAAAAAATTAATCATAAATGTAATTCTAGTGATTGTATTAATCATTAAACAAATAATTTTGAATGATAACACCGCTACATTACATTGATATTGTTTTTATTACACAACAAATAAAATTTTACTAAACGCTCTTAAAAATTCTCTTGAAATTTTAAGTGCATTAGTAAAATTTAATAACACTTCAAAAATTCATAAATTGAAAAAAACCTAAGTATGTATTTTTGCTGAAGATAAAAATTTTATTTACAGTTAATAATAAAGTATAAGCTTAAATTTTTCTTCATATCATTTATCCACTGAAAGAAAATATTGTTGCATATATATTATTAAAAAAAGAAGTTTTTTATGAAGTGACTAGACTTTTAAAATTTGGTTGATTTTATATATTGCTCTTGTACTACTTAATGTATTAAATAAAAAATTAAAATTTAGAATGAAAAAACTTTAGATATTGTTTTTTATTTAATATGATTAACCATTGTATGTGTGTGTGTGAGAGAGAGAAATTTCACATTTTTAATGTGATAAACCATTTTCCAAACTTATCCATCGTATGAAATTCTATTAAGTGCATAGATTATGGAATATATAAGTTATTGTTTAAAACAAAAACTATTTATTAACTATTTTGAATATTATATGTAATGCTTTAAAAGCAATTAACTATAGTTTTAAGGTAAAAAAAAAAAAAAAAAGTATTCATACATCCATTAATTTAATTTAACTGTTTAAACAATTAAATTTCATTGATTGAATTATAAACTATAAAATAATTAACTGGTACAAAATGGAATCCTGTATGCGTTTTTATTGTGATATGCTGTTGACCGAGATGCAGAATGACTTGATTATTTGAGCAATTTTTCTGACAAAACTGTTAGACTTGTTAGAATGTTGCAAGCGATTTATAAAAAATCAAAATTATATTCTTACCTTGCCTTGATAAAATGAAATTTTGAAAAAGCAAAATCTAACTATTTTAGAACTTATCTTACTTTAATTGACGCCTTTCCGTGAAATGCTTTTTTAACATTTAAAACAATTAGCATTTTGGTTTTTAAGTAAAATACGACCCAAAATCAGAATTCTTATTTATAATGAACAAACTATAACCAAGCATTTAGCTATCACCAAGCATAAGCTCTATTTAATTCGTAAAAAATTTCTTTCGTTCTATGTATTCGAGGATTTTTTATTATCTCTTATTGGTTAGATTACGGAATTCGTTTCATGAAATGCAGAAAAAAATTCGATAGACTCTTTATGAAATTAATCATTTATTACCCTTTCAAATTTCGTTTTATAATATAGCGTTAAGTTGGTCATTTATTTCTAAATTTTTAATAATTTAAATGATTGATCAAGATCATTTACGAGAAAATTAGTTTCTAATTTTTTGGATTTGACATTAAAAAAAATAATAAAAGAAAATGAAATTATATTTATTAATTAAAATGCTTATAAAGATTTTCTTTTATTTATCTTTCATTTTGATGATAAACATGTATGTACCAGTTACTTAAAAATGTATTTTTACATAACAATCTAGTCAATCCTGTTTCCAAATACTTAAAAAATCTAAAGATTAATTAAGTTCATTTTGAAAAAAAAAAAAATTATTTTTTTCGTTTTGATTCCCAAAAGTGGAGGGAAATGAAATTACATATATGTATGTGCTATAAGAAAATCTTCCATTTATCCCTTCAGTTTGGCGATTAACATGCAGTTTCATTTTCAATTCATTGTCCAATAAGGAAAGGATCTTTCTAAGTTTCATGCCGCATTTCAATTGTCAGTCTCCTATGACTTTCTCATTCAGTGTTGTCACTATGTAACTGCGATTAAATGGATTAAAAAGCACGGGATCGATCGATCAGAAAAGAATGCTCTATTCCACTGGTTTTTCCGCTAGCCCATGACTTGGCCACTGTTTGTTTGCTTCATTCTGCGCGCCACTCCCCCTGAGGGAAAGGAATCAGGTGATTGGCATCGCGTAATCGGGGGTCAGGGTCCAGTCTCTCTCCCAGTTTCCACCTGCACGAACTGATGGACAGGGCACGCGAACGCGATCGATCCGCGGGCGATTCGGGGCGGTTTTTGGTGTAATGGTGTCCGGTCTCACATCTGTCTTTCCTTGCCTTTTTAGTTGTTTGCTTTTTTTGTCCTTTTAGTCGCAGAGAATATTAAACCGCATCGATTTGTAAATGCGGAGTAAAGGGTTAAGTCCACCCGCCGTTTTTTATTTTATTTTATTTTTTATTATTATTATTATTTTGTAGAGCAATTACCGGGGAGAATGTTGTCTTGTTGTCAGGTGTGTAGTTCCGCCATTAAATATATGCTCTGCTTAAATTTAGTGTTATTCCATAAATTCTTCTGATGAATCTTTTGGGAAAGGATTAAAAAGGATGCATGTGTTCTTTGGTTTATGGTGATCAGAATATCTTTTTTATATATTTTATCTTAAAACTCAAGAAATTCATATGATAAACGCAGTTTTGTTTCTTAGTTAGACTATTTAAGATTAAATGAACAAAAATCAGGACTCTGAGAGGTTTGATTTTATTATTTATATTCAATCCGTTTATGGAGCTCTTAAAATTGAGAATTTGTTGTATATTCTCGTCCTTTCTTAGAGTATTTTTGTAGAATATATCACAGTTGCTACATAAAAAATATTCAAGAAGGTAAAAATATTTATAAAATAGATGTATTATATAATGTATTATATAATGATCTTGCTTATACAATATAAGGTCTATTTTTATGTTCATTTCTCATGGTTTTCTGAAATTTTATCAAGAGAAAGTTAGGTTATTAGTGCTAGAGTATATATTTATATAGATGACTGTAACAAACTGTATCAGAATGCGCATTAATGAATTTGTTTAACCGGAATCTGGTTGTCAAATTTGAATTACCAAAGATTCAGATTAATAAAGGTAATATTTCTTGAAAATATATTCTGAATGTGTGCGTCACTTATGTGGCTCGAAACACTATGTGGCGTAACCAAATGACAATTGTAAATTGTATTATTTGCTTTTCCCTTAATTAAATTGCTCTAAAGTAGTCCATAAATTTAATCTTCAATGCTTATGTAATGTTTATTTTAATTAATTATTTATGAAGTAACTCATTAATTTAAATTATTAGAACTCCTTATATTTTATAAATTACGATAAAATTTCTAATTGAGTTTCTTCGCTAGTTTTCTGTTATTTTGTGATGAAATAGTGAGCGATTATATAATTAATCATAGTTTTGTGCTTGAGGACATCGATGGGTCAAAGTATCAATTGTAGTTTTAAATTCCCATCGTAATTAAACAGACAGTTGTAAGACATCCAATAGATTTAAAGGCAAAAAAATCTTAGCCATTGATCTTACAATTTCTGAAACAGTTGAAAATGTATGTATATTAAATAGTATTTGGACCGCATACTCATTTTATTCATCCACATATTGCAATTCTTCATAGAAGTAGAGGTTGGGTTTTCGAACAGTTCACTATTTTTCAAACGTATCGCGATACTTTTATAAGCCTTAAATTCGTTTATTCCTGATGATTTTAATTAGTTAAATCGATGCATGCATTTACCTTTTTAATCAGTCTTATATAATACGTTGATTAAACTTTGGACTTTTTATTATAATTACATTATTTATTTTGAACAACTCTTCAGCCGATTTGCAATAACGGTGCCACCTCAGTTGCCACATCTGTTTATTTTGCAATAGAACGAAAGTATTGTCGTCTGCTTTCGGGTTATATCTTGATTCCTTCCAACTAGTATCTCATCTATGTGTGAGTAGCTTTAATGCAGATGTTTTCAAAGAACAAGCATTATATGTGCCTCAGTGCACACAGGCCATAGGTACCCATTTATAGGGTTGGTAGCCATTCACAACATATTCATACAAGGAAAGGACAAAGGCAGGATAGATAGAGAAAGTATATCCATGCCCGAACTAGTATTCGAACCCAGGACCTCCCTAACCGCAGTCAGACACGCTGACCACTAGCATGTTTATGTTAAATATAGGATTCGCGTGTTTCAAAAACATAAGGTAATTTATGCCATCATACATTTTACGAAGAACTATAAATAATTCTAATTTATTATTGTAAATTTACAGTTTCGTATAACTTCTTACCAATTCATATTATGAATCAAAATTAACACTTACAAAACCAATAAAAAAACATTAAAAAAAAATCAATTTTCCTTTATATTGAAATCAAAATTTACAATTAGCCCGTCCGAACTTATATCTAAGTTCTCATAATCTCATTTTTGCTTGAAAGGTATATATTACTTATGAGAAGTCATTGTGATCCATTTTTAAAGCCAATAAACAGCATCAAATTGTCTCTCTCTGTCATAATTTTCTCTTGATTTTCTCTATTAACACTATGAAGGTATTCTCCATTATATCCAAAACTCTTAGAAAATCATTTTTTTAGGTACTGAAAAGCTTGAGTCTTCCTTTCTTTATTGTTTTATTGATGAACGAAAACCCCTGTCCTCATATAGTATTTGTTTCGCCTTTAACGATAAGTTATTTTGCATTTTAAACTATTCTTTCTCGAAGATAATAATTTAAATATATTCTTTTTACACAAACTAGACTTGAATATTATTTTCTTTTATCCCAATGTTTCTTTATTGCGGCTTAAAAGAGAAGCTTGTTAATAACCATTATTCAATTACTACGGATCGAGGAATTTTGTAGTTTTCCAATTTTTAAAATCAAATTCCAAAATCTTTTAAATTTTGAATGCCGAAATCCCTAAGCAAATTTTTAAAAATGGTTGAAATTTGCTTAGGATTAAGATTATTGGTTTTTCTTAATTTAAAATTATAAGAATAAAATCAGCCACTGTTACAAAGATAAAATTGAAAAAATATATTGTGCAATGAACCAGAGATTATTTATGTATAAATTAACATCCTGTTATTATTTTCATGTACATATTATTAATTAGCATAATCCTGTTTCAAAGAGACAATACTTTTGTCATGTACTTTTACAATTTTTTTCCACTTAAGTGTTGTCTTTTTAAAAAAATTTTTTTTCTTTAGAAATTTTAGTAAATATAAATTAAAGCTAATAAAGCCATTAAATCAGCGTTTTAGGATAGCAGATATCAAAATACTTCTGTTAAAGGAATTTTAATGTTTTTATATTTTAGAAGTGATTGTAACAATTATTTCTTATGAAGTAGTAAATAAATTTAAAATACATTAAGTTTCTTTAAATATTATAAATACTGTAAATTGCAACAAAAATTAATTAATTTTTTTTTTTTTAATTTCATTTCGATAGATCTGTTGTAGATTATAGGAAAGAGGGTAGAAGATGAATTTTTCATTTTCCATTTAAAAGGTGCACGCGATTCGATAGACGAATATACTTATTTCCGTACCAGGTTTGCGTCACGTGTCATAATTTTCCTGGAACCGAAGGAATGACACTGTTGTACCTCCCAGAAGTTCTCTTAAGTTTTTTCCCGAAACCTGGTCGATATAATTTTGATAATATCGATATAATTTTGGAAATATAGATGTGCCGCCAGGTTTGCGTTTTCGTACCGTAATTGAAGAATGTAAATCGACTTTCGCTATCTCTCGAGACGTGTCGTGACTGAGCCGTGTTAGAGTGCTTTGCGTGGAAGAAGAATCTAACATCTGGTTGATCCGGGGCTGGAATTGTTCAGATAGGTTATCATTTAAACACACATATTTGACTGTCATCTTTTGGGTTTTTGATTTATTTCGTTGCTTCTCTTTACCTTCTAGATATTTATATTAGTCCAGACCTTTGCGTTCTTTTGATTTTTCCTGCATTGCGCCCATTTTCTTTTTATTCCCGATGGTGGTTTGTGTTTCTGGCAGACTTGCTAATGTAATTATTTCACTCGCCGTCTTTCCAGAAATAGAGAATTGTTGGCTAGTGATTTCCTGTGTGTGATTCTCTGATGGGTGGCCTGAAAAAGTATTGGCGTCACACATGATCAGGTATTTATTTTTGTACCACGTGACAATTCTAATAGCTTACATGTAAAGGTGATAATCTCAAATGAGTAAAATTAGAAATTGGCCCCTTAAATTTTTTTTTCTTTTATTGCTAATGGATAATGTGGTGAAACGAATGAGAGAGGTATATGAGAGTCGATTCATTGCTACCAAAGGCCAGTTCAGTGATCGAAATTAACGATCCGTATAACTAATCAATGACATGGTAAGTCCATCAACAAATAGTTGAATGATGTTTTCATTCATAGATACACTTTTCATCAAATGGTTGTAGATTTGGTCTGGAGTGCTGATTGCGGAAACTTTTTGGATATTTTATCTTTCAATAAAAAGTCATTAACATATTTGTAATTCTGGTGTATCATCTAAATATCTTAATTAATAACTATCGATGATCTTATTAAACGCAATTCAACTATCATTAAATGATCAGCAACTTATGTGATTTATTTATTTTTTAATTTTATCATTTAACATGTAAGTATTTGATTTGACTCCACTATTTCAAACTTTTGAATGTGTGTTGAACAATTTTCACTTCCGTAAATATTTTGGCACTTATTTTTTTTTTATGCTTCCAATTTGTTGAATACTGAGGATTTGGCATTATCTAAAGTCATTGTTGATAACAAAAATGTACTAAAATATCTAAATTTCATGAGATTTTGTGGTATTGTACAGTTGAACTATACTGGATTCATATATCGTAGACAAGTTTCAAAGTGTTACGGAACTTAAATTTAGTTAAATTTTGTATCCATTTTCTTACACTGAATAAAGTGATAAAGGGAATTTATTTACTGTGTTATGTAAGCATTTTTGTATCTTGTGTACTGGAAACAATCACTGAAGTGCTCGTCATTTATCATAGTTTAATGAATTCAAAATTTCTAAGGGAATACTGCTTTGTTTTAGTAATTTGTCAACTGTTCTTCAAAGCGTTTTTAATTCTTCTCAATATTTGATTCTTATGAAATCTAAAATAATGATTTCTTGGAACATTATTCTTATAAGGATATTCTGAAAAAATTTGTATTCTTCACATTTTTTTGGATCCATTCGTTGTAAAAATACTCAGATTTATTTAAATTTTGAGGGTTAGTGCATTTCATTTTCGCCTCACAAATTTATTCAAACGTCTAGAACTCCTTAATTGGAAAAAAGTAAACAAATTACAGTGGTCACTCCTCATGTGAGAGTTAGAAGTATTAAACATTTGACGTCACAAAAATTGAATCAATTCACAGTTCATTGAATATTTTGTCATAAAGTTATTATTTATAGCTAATGATTATTTGATGAAATATTTGAGTTTGAGATGCTATTTCTACATGATTTTAATTTATGCAAATTGCTTCTTAATTTAAATAATATATTACTAAAAGCGTTTTTCAAAACTGTAATTTAATATACATACTCTCTTGTATATATATCAAGGAATGAATGAAAAGAATTTTTTTGAAATTGAGATCTAGAGAAAAGATTTTGGAAAGCGCGCTTAACATTCGTGAAGATTTGAGCAGAGTTATGTACTTACTGTTGTAGATTCTAAAAAAAAAAAAATAAATAAATAAATAAAATAAATATTTTTTTTATTATTATCTTTTATCGATTGTCAAAATACAGTTTTCATTATTCAAGTAAATTTTTGTCTTATATTTGAATATTTGTATGACTTTTTTAAAGCCATGAAGTGATTATGGTATGTTTTGTTGAAAACACATGATATACTGTTGCATGGTCCTTTTTTTCATATTGAAATTAAATTTTAAGTGTATATCCTTATTTTTCTATCAATGAATTAATTGTATTTCGATTTGATTCTGATCGCAATATTTTTGACATTTATTTTTTTGTTCCTTCTTTCCATTTCTTTTTAAAATTTCTTTCTATCATATTGCACTTTGTGGAATGTGCTTGATATTCCTATATATCTAATTTATATAAATAACATTTTTTCCCTAATTCATGTTGAAAATATTTGCAGATTTCATCGTAGATTTTTCGATAAAGGCAGATTCTGCATCGTTGTTTTATTTCATGTGTGTGCCAAAAATGATCGTTGCGAGGGGCAAACAAACCATACCTCATATTTTATGCTGTCCCTCTAAATGATTTGCTTCAGTTTCTCTATTTACTTGAAAATGCCAAACGTTGATTTTTTTTTAGAGAAAATAGTGTGTTTATTCCGAACCAAAACAAAAATAATTTTATTGCGTTATTGCTAATTGTGGAGCAAAAAATACAATACATGCAAACACATCCGCTTCACGTGCTCTGTTTTAATTAACACACCATTGGCGAGCGCTGCCTAACCTCTGGCCTTCCAAATTTCAATCCGTCCGTAACATCTGTCCCTTTTGCGGCCTGGCGGGCGGAAGTCGCAATTTTCTCAACTCGAACTCTTGACATCCAACTCAAGTGCCGTGGATCATTCTATTGCCATCTGCCATTGCTGCGCAATCTACATATATCGCGTCGTGAATCTCCCCCCCCCCCCTCCCCTGCGGTACTCTATCGTTATGACGAGTCTGCTGTAACTTGTCACTTGTGGTGTGTCTTTGGTGGATAAACAAAGAAATGTTTGTTCTTGTTTTCAAGCATAAATACTGAGGATGGGATCTGGGGCATCATTGCTATTATTTTCAACCATAAAATCAGGGCTGTAGAAGACAGTCTCTAGCCTTCAAAAATAGTGTGATTTTCCTTAATGTCTTATATACCTCTAATAATAAAGCGCGTTGAAACGAAAAATGCAGTTCGCACCTGATTTATTCAAATTATTTCATATTGTTATAAAATTTAATGTTTATTAAGAAGTTTAATTTTCATTAAGTTAATTCTTCATTTTTTTATTGTTCAAGTTTTAAAAAAATTCTGCGTTTAAAATATGTAACCAAAGATTTTAAATATTTCTTTCGGTTGAAAAACACCTGCTTGAAAGTAATACGAAAGTGATGTCATATTTGTTTGGTGGTGAGCTGACAGCTGAATTGTTAAAATTCTGTGTTTCAAATCAACAGTTTTTGGATTCGATTTACACATCAGCCATGAGTTTCGTTA
Source organism: Latrodectus elegans (assembly GCA_030067965.1). Taxonomy (NCBI): domain Eukaryota; kingdom Metazoa; phylum Arthropoda; class Arachnida; order Araneae; family Theridiidae; genus Latrodectus; species Latrodectus elegans. Next base: position 29,679,420 of record CM057814.1, read on the forward strand.
GTGGCTTGGAATCCATCTTAAATTGAAAGTCTCGGTTGATTGAGCTCGTGTGCAAAAAAATGATCATCGAGATACAAATTAGTATTTATGATACATGTAGGTCATTATTGATCGCCTACTTTTTAGATCTGTTTATAAAATCTTGCCTCATGAACACTTGACATTAATTATTTTTCTTGTTTTAATTTTACTATAGTATGAATATATGAATATACTTTTTTCTGCACTTGAGTTAAGAGTATTGATTCCAAATTCAAGTTTGTTTGTTGTTTAAATGTCTCTTATTTTTTTAAAAAAGTAAAAGGCAATTTATTTTTAAAATGAAGAGATGCATACATTTATTTATAATTGTATGTTCTTACAACTGGTGGAATGTAATTAATTTTCAAATTAAAATTTAGCTACTATATTATGCTTACTTATCTGCATCAAAATCGAGGATATATAAATTATTTTTTTCTTGGAAGTAAAACGTTTTTGCTAAACCATAGGAAGACCATCAAGCATTGTTTTGGCATTTCATTTTTTATAAAAAGTTTAACTTGGATTAATTTTATTGGCTTATTGTTATTTTAGACACACACAGATACTAGATATCTTAAATTATATGTTTTAGAAATATTATATTGAGTGATGGATGGAAGATTGTATTGAGTTCAAACTCTGGGTCGGAATATCCGCAATTGGTAAAATGATAAAAGCCCTTGATGATCTATTCAACCGCTACTGGTTGTTATCATTACCACCCACGCTTTGCCCGAAATAGAAAAAAATATTAAAACTAAAAAGAAAAACTAAATGAAAATAATGATCTGTATAAAAACAAATAAACACTCAAAGCAAAAGTGCCCGAATTGAATTTGAGGTCAAAGCGTGGCAGAGTAGACAATAGAAAGCGAAAAGAGGCGGTCAAGCACTATGAGTGGTTTTGCGGTTCACCCCTTCCTCCCTCTCATCACGTGGTTCCCGTTGACCCTTTATACACACATACTCACTTCTTTCCTCCCCTTTTCCAGTTCCTGTTTTTATGTATTAACGTTCTTTGCTTTTTATTTCGCCTTCTTTATATGGATCGCTAGGTTAGTGCCAAGCTACCACCGTCTGCTTTTTTTTTTCTTCTTGTCTCTTCCCCATTTTGCCCTTTTGCCATTTCTGCTACGTGAGAGAGATCAAAGTTCAGACTTGGCTCACGTGGCATTGTCCCTTTAGAAAAGGAAAGCTAAGATAAGCAGGGGGGGGGGGAGCGATACGAAAGCTATTGTTGTCACACTCAAATATGTACGGTTAGCCTAACCTTTCACTGGTAACGTTCGTCATAACTTTTTGTAGCCAGAGTTTAATGCTTATATCGATATGAAGGCTTTTCGTAACCTCTGTACGTTTCTGCTATCGCTATTAATTTATTCGGCTATAATGCGAATGGGACTACTGTAGAAAAGGATGGTTTTTCGTTTTTAGTTTGTTTATTGCAGCCAAGGATCTAGTTTCTTTTTTCGTTTTTTAAGTTTGTATTTTTTTTTATTGCTTCTCGATAAAGATTTTTTTTTACTTGTCCTCTGTTTATTGGGATTTTAAAACTTTTAATGTTGGAGTATTGTGAATCATTTATATGTTTTCTTATCATGTCGTGAAAATGAAAAATTAAAATTTGATGTAATTGCAAATGAATTTATTTTTCTTTAGATGTGGTTCATTGATTCTTATATTCTTTCCGATGCTATCAAATTTTTTCTTTGAAAATTACAAATTGGCCTTCTGTCAACTTTGGATACTAAAAAGAAAAAGGTTTTTTAATGACATCTTAATAGTTCTATGTTTCTAAAGTTTTTCATTTTGATAGCTTATTTATGTTCCTGTCTATATCTCTACAGAATATATACATTCAAAATCAATGTATTCCCAGAATGTTCCATATATATCATTACTTTTCAATATTTTTTTCAAATTAATCTTCTAATATTGTCAAGCATTACTGGATAATAATTATTTTTTACCGTAGATAATTTTCAATTATCTGGAATGAATTCCCATTTCTTACTTAGTTATGTAAGCCTGAATATTAATCAGTTTTATAAATTTTTTAATAAGTTTAATATTGTTATAAGGTTAATACTTCCCAAATTCAGCTACACAATTGTGCATGAATCAAGGATAATACCGGCACTTTTCACTTAAGGTGCAGAAACAAAACAAGCGTAATATATTCATAAAGACTATATAAAACAAATGAAAAAGAATAAAAGAGTTGGTGTAAGTATGATACCAAGCATGCACAAACCACGAATAACTCCCTGAAGCACTTACACCATACATCATCCATACATCTACTGAACTGAAGGCCATTGGTATGATGGTTGATGCATGGTATGTTTCCCATATAAGGAAATGCAGCCCTTTCATTGCCAAAGTATGCTGAGAACTGCATCATCGAGCTGCAATTGGGGCAGAGAACTTTACTCAGCAAGCAATGTTTTTTTAAGATCCGGCACAGATGTGGGAAGTAGTTGATGAGCGGTAATTCATTGGCCAAGCATATCCCACACATGCTGTATCGTACTTAAGTCCGGTAAGAATGCTGGCCTTTCCATACGGGTGATATTCTCCTTTTAAAAGCAGTCATTGACGATGTTCGAACAATGAGGACGGGCGTAGTCATCCATAAACACAAATTCAGCTCCCGCGGTACCTCTAAACAAATGTACTTGTTATTGTTCTGGATCCCAGTATAATGCCTCCCTAAACAAGCATTCTTGCACCATTGTAACATTGGTGTCCAATGAAGTTATCTTGGTGGTATTAGATACCTGGGGCGTTTTCCATATGAATGACTTCGTGTATCAAATAGCAAAATGAACCTCGACTCATTGGAAAGCATAACACCGGACCACTGTGACGGTCTCCACATTGCATGTTCTCTACTACAGGCTAACCTTTAGCAAGCGCGAATTGCCGTAAGCTAAACTCATCGGAGAGTCCTGCGATCATATTGTCCAAAACTTCTGCACAGGATTTGACTTGAAACGGTGGTACCCGTGATTGATGATACCTTACGCAACAGGTCCTCTGCTTTGCTGCATATGTTTCTTCTTGGCGGTAACTACCAAATACCGATCATCATTTGGCCGTTGATACTTTGGGGTCACCTGCACTTATAAACGTCTACTGACATTTCCATTATTTTTTTAATCCTTGTCACAGCCTAGATATAATTCTTCTGGAGATTTTGTGTTCCTTGGCTAATGCTACCAGAGTCATGCCTATGCATGTTGTGGTACTGAGCGCTGTACGAACCGGTTGTGAAGATATTTCCTTCTTCATCTCAAGTCGTTATTAAACCCCTTTCTTGTGCTCTTGTCATTGCTGCGTACGCTTGGGGTCATCAGGTACCTTCCTGTAATTTCCATATAATGCTTAACCATATGTGGCTATTTTTACGGTTGGCATTTTTTTTTAGTTTGATTTCCACGTGTTCCTGAATTATCCTTTATTTATGGACATGTGAGTATTTTAATACAATTCTGAAACTTCAAGTACACACCCGTTCTATATCTAAAAGTATTATTTACATTTTCATTAGAAATGAAACCCAATAAAAAGTCACCATTCAACAAACTTTCTTGAATGAAATTGATGCACTCATTTAAGTTATTAGTTATACTTGATTTACAAAAAAATGGTTAATATTCATAAAAAAATTAACCATTGAATGTAACATTTAAATATCCCATCAATTTTGTGAACGAAAGTTATTTTCCTTATATTTTTTTTTCAAAACTTGCCAGCTTATTTTTATTTTTGTACAGTGTTGCTCAAGTCAATTATTTTTCAATCTACAGTTATCCGTTAAATATACTTATTGTATAGTATGCAAAATTATTTTTCCATTATATTGTTGTTAAATAATAAATTATTGATCTTGTGTTAAGTATGTAACTTTAAGAACAGTTTTCTTGCTGTCATTTTTGCAATTTGCTTTCTGTATGTTCACTTGTTACATAAATAGTTGTATGTTTATACAGAATCACAGGTCAGTATTACAATAAAGTTCCATGAAACATACGCTTCTGTTGTTAAAACTGCTTATATTAAGATTCTTCCAGGTAACAATTAAAATGGAACTCTATACCATCATATTTTTACGAAGTATGACAGCAATTTAAGTATATGATTCGGTTTATTCAGATTGAAAGCCTAAGTTTTTGATTCGGCCGCATGAATTCTTAATAAAGAATTATATGTATATATACAGGGTTAGCGAAATTAACCCTTTAAACAGTTTGCCCGTACAGTGTACGTGCTACCCGAAATTGGCCTCATCTGGTTTGCCCGTACGCCGTACGGGCATCGATATTTTCTCCTTTCCTTTTCTGGTTTGCCCGCATTTTTCATTATTGAAAGAGATTATTTAGTATTATTATTTTTCAACAGATGGCGTGGCTTGTCCATGTAAATGAAATGCTTTTCATCCGGGTTTTTTTATGTAGGCAGAAAGCGGGAACTTTTCTTTGAAATTTTTGTTCTACTGTATGCCGTGCTTGTGAATCTTATGGAAATTATGGATGGAATAGACGACGAAAATACTTTCTTGTTAGATGATGAACTACATTCTGATACAGATACAGATATTTCTTCTAATTACTTGGATTATTCCTCAGATGACTCGTGCAGTGAGCTCAGCTCTGATGAAGATTTGAGTTCTGCAAGAATTTTTTACCGAGGTTGATGTGAAAAATCCACCTGCTCCGTGTCCTCGATTTAAATTTTCTGGTATTCCCTCTGTGCACGTACAATTTGACGACACTTCTGATGTTCTACAATTTTATGAAACATTCATTGATTTTTCACTCATGAGTAAAATTGTGGAAGAGACAAATAAATACGCTAAACAGTGCATCCAATCCAGTGTTGCAAGACAATTCTCAAAGAGTAAATTTTGGGTAGAAACTACTGTGGAAGAGTTGCATGTATTTTTCGCTCTCAATATACTTCAAGGAATTGTAAAGAAACCTGGAATTGATCATTATTGGAGCAAAAGATATTCAACTAATACACCTTTTTTCTCTAAAATAATGTCTCATCGCCGATTCTGCCTTTTGCAACGCTACTTGCATTTTTCTGATAATGCAGCATTTGACCCACAAAATCACGAATGCCCAAAATTAGTAAAAGTTTGGACAGTTGTGAAACATCTCAATGAGAAATTTAGTGAAACGGTGACACCAGAGCGAGATGTAACAATAGATGAGAGCCTTATGCTCTTCAAAGGACGACTAGGATGGAAACAATTTATTCCACTCAAGAGCTAGATTTGGAGTAAAATGTTTTTATGTTGTGTGAATCTATTTCTGGTTATGTCTGGTCAATAATAATATATACAGGTAAAGACACTATTCTGAAACCTGAGTATTCTAAACTCTGCTTTTCATCACAAATTGTCCTGACAATGATGGAGCCTTTGCTTCATAAAGGATACTGTCTTACAATTGACAATTATTATTCTTCGTGGAATTAGCAGACAAACTTGTTTCATGTCGAACAGACACATACGGCACACTAAACCTCAAGAGAAGAAAAGAAGTCCCAAAGGAAATGCAGAAAAAAAAATTGAAAAAAGGAGAGATTATAGCTTTTCAGAGAGGAAAAGTTACTGTGATGAAGTGGATGGATAAGAAAAAAGTTTCGTTACTTTCCACAATACACAACACAGAAATGGAACAAATTCAAGTCCGCTCTGAAATGAAAGAAAAACCGAAAATTGTCATGGACTATAATAATACTATGGGAGGAGTAGACCGCATGGACCAAAATTTAAAAAGTTTTGAAATTACTTATAAAGAAAAGGGTAAAAAATGTTACAGAAAGATTTTTTTCCATATTTTCGACATTGCTGTATGGAACTCATATGTTGTCTACCGTAAAAATGGAGGAAAAAACACGCAACTAGAATATAGACTTGCTATCATTGACCGTGTAATTGAAAAATATCATTCGGGACTAAATTTCACCGTGGACGACCAGGTTCAGGAGCCTAATCCTCTGAGATTGACAGAGAGACACTTTTTGGAAATAATTGCTCCCACAGATAAAAAACTGAGACCTGCAAGACAATGCGCAGTGTGCTGCTCGAAAATAAATGAGAATGGAAAGAGAATCCGAAAAGAAACACGTTATTTCTGCCCTGATTGTGATGTAGGACTTTGCATTACACCATGTTTCAAACTGTACCATACACAAAAAGACTTCTGAACTGTTTGGAAAAATGTAAACATCAAAATTCACAGTAAGTATGAGAGATATTTTTGCAGAACTTGTAAACCATTCTTTACTGCATGCAGAAGGTACTTTAGAAAAGCAAACATTTAGGGGTTTTTGTGTCCAAAATTGTATTATAAAAAATGTTGTAAAAGCATTAAAAGTGAAAAAAATAAAAAAAAATCTTAATATTCTTATTCTATTAAGTATGGTACTTAATTAAATGCAATAAAAAAATATGCCTTTTTTGGAAGCATTTCTGGTAAAATAATTGACCGCTTAAAGGGTTAAACTCCGCTGCTCAAGGGACCCTGGAAGTTGTTCTACAAGTCGGAAAAAAATATTTGGACAATAGATACTTTGTACAATGCGCTCAAAATTTCTAAAATAAAAAAAGTTTAAAATATCGCCACTAGATGGCGTTGTGAACCAGCATTTTACAGCACCATATGCAAATGTTATGCACAATAAAAAGAAGATGCTGTTCGTGATATAATCAGATTAGCATTGCAAAATGCCGACATTGGTGGAGAGAGCACTTCTAGTTTAACATTATTACTATAACGGGGAGAATGCAGCGGCAGCTGTCAGAAAATTCCACCGTGTGAAGAAACAACGACGTGAGCCAATGTCGGATCGTGCTCTCAGAGACATGATGATGAAATTTGAGCTTACAGGACAGATAGGCGTTCTGACGGGAAGAGAAAGTAAAAGAGTTAATAGTACTGTCGTAGAGGATCTTTCTACAGCTGTCGTGGAATACAGCAGTGAATCACTTCACGGAAGTGTCAGCGTACCGACAATCTCACGTACTCTTGATATGCCCTACTCGACTATACGACATATCAAGCGTAGAATTCTAAACATTTACCCGCATAAGATTCAATTGGTTCCTCATTTAGAACGGCCCGACCCGGAGAATCGCTTGGCGCAGTATGTCCAATTTCGGACCTTGCGCCATAAAACCCAATCAACCAACCAACCAACCCGGAGAATCGCAAAGCATACGCGCTGCAATTCCTCGCAAGAACAGCAATTGATGATCCTGGCTATGGAACATTCTGTGGGCGGAAGAAGCCCACTTCCATCTTAATGGGCATGTGGATGCCCATAATTGTCGCATCTGGGTGACAAAAAAACCCCACGCGGTGCACGCCAAACCCTTGCATAATACGATAGTGATCGTATGGTGCGGGTTCACTGCTTCATTCTGGACCATATTTTTTTGAACAAGTGACTTCTCAAGAACCTACCACCTGTTCTATAAATGGACTACGGTATCGTAGCATTTTGGAGATCCACGTAATTCCTACTCGCCAGCAACGAGGCTGCCTACAAGAAATCATATTCATGCAAGATGGAGCCCCAACTCACATCAAAACCCAAGTCCGACAATTGTTGAGGCGGACGTTTACGGACGCACTGGTGATCAGCCGATGCTTCCCAACAACATGACCTCACTTGTGATCGCCCGATCTCACACTTTGTGCCTTCTGGCTATGAAAATTTTTTAAAAACAACACTTACCGGGAACCTTTGACAACTGTGTTCAATTTGAAGAACAGTATTCGCAGTCTTTCAAAACATCTATGTTGACTCTGTTCGGTCAGCGGTAGAAAGCGTGATTTTCAGAATGGAGTGTGTTGTCGAACAGGATGGTTCTCATATTGAACACGTATTAAAATACTGACTTGCGTGCTTTGTAATTTCAATTAGAGAAGTTCTTTTTGTTTCATAAATTCCAAGTGCAATATTGTAATTGTGTGTCTCCCTTATTCCGTAGCGTCACCTAGTTTCGATATTTTAAACAATTTTTTTTATTTCAGAATAAAAAAAAGAAAACTATTTACCAAGTATCTTTCTGTTTCTTCTAGTAGAACGGCCTCCAAGGTTCCTTGTGTAACGGAAATTTGATTTCGCTAACCCTGTGTGTGTGTATATATATATATATATATATATATATATAAGGACCATTAAGAGTCAATCAGTCCTATAGTTGTATAACATGGAACGAGCAACAAAACTTTCAGGGCAGGGTACTGCATTGTTACTTTCATTTTCACGAATGTATATTTGTGTATGGTACATAATTTTTACTTAATATCTTTTCGGATGAAGTTAAAATTAAAAACCTGTCAGGATTCCAAAAAGGGAAGACAGAGTGGGAGACCTGTATGGTTCATGCCTCGATTACTACAGTGGCAAAATTGTTGGGATAGCAACTGGTACCTTGTTAAAAATCATGATAGGCGACCAAAGTGACTTTTAAGCTTAGTAAAAGTCTATACAACCCAATATCGACCCATTCAGTCACTTCAAAGGAAATTGGATAAATGAAATTTTGAGCAGGATTCCGATTTCAAAACCTCTGATTTATTAAAATTGGAAACGACAAGTATAACGGTGCTAGGACCATAAAACGTGGACTACTTCTTAGTGGAACGTCATGTTTTCCTATAATTGTCAAATTCAAGCTCTTAATATTTTAAATAAACATAATTTTGGCATAATTATCATAAATATATGTTACTAACGTGTGAATGGTGTGGAATTCTGATCACTTTTTAAGTTCTTCTGTAATACTTATTACTATTCTTCTGTTTAATATGCAATATATGACAATCTAACCTGCTCCTCCGTAATTCAAATTGTACATTAGGGCAATTTTCCAATTATAACAAAAACACATCTTGGGTTTTTTTTTCTTTTTTTTTTTTCTGTTCACATTGTGCTGTTTACTTTGAGTTCGTTAAAATATTTAATTTATTTTAATATAAAATGTTTCATTTCCTAAGTCCCGAAATACCGTTTTGTAGAAAGTTGCACCATTTCAATACGATGTTTACACCCAAACTATATAGATGCCTTAGAAGGGATGCAAACCTATTGAATGGCTTTTTCCAGATTCACCAGACGTCTATATGTTCCATCAATCTGCGCCACCATAGGCAGAGCAGATCTTGATGGTGCTGTTTTGTTTACGTTTCTTATGCAGAAGGAAAAGCCCCTCGTTCCGGTGGAAGATCTCGCGACAGCTGTTTCGATAAAAGGAAGCTGGTGCCGAGAGTAAGCGTTTCCTGTAACATATACCTTTCACGACCCCAGATAGCGCTACAGCCTGCCTGTGTTATATAAAAAAAGAATGGAATGAAAATATCAGCAAACTACCATCAAGAATGAATGAAATTCGTCTCTTGGGGAAGTCGCTCGTTTTCGAACTTTCGTGGGGTCGCTATCTGACCCCCATGATTCTGCCTCTCCCCCACCTCATCACATCCATACTATCTATCTACATGCTCTGCCAGCTGTCGAAGGAGACCCACCAGTGCAGATAGACGTACGGACCTGCTGAGAGTCGTCGGAAAGTGCATTTTTAAACGCGTCTAAGTGTGTGGTACTTTTTATCATTGTTGTTACATATCGTGTATTTGGTATAACACTGTTTCTACCGCTTTCTTTTTGGGAAACAGTTTGATACAATTTAAGAAAAGCTAATCCTGACCCGCCAAACATAGTGTGATATATTTTAGAGGTAATGGAGTAATTATATTGGAAGATTTATGTTTTTTTTTTTTTCTGTCCGCTTATTTAATTTGTGATGAGTCACTATGGCTAGGATTACAAATTTGGAATATGCTCAAAACTTCATATTGAGATTGCAAAACCATCTATATAAAATTGATTTTCGTCATCCTGCTTCTAGAACAGTAAAGAGTACTGTTGAATTCGCTTAGTGATATAAGTCACTTTTTGATTATTGCATGTTTGTAGTGTCATGTTTCTTCAATCAGGTAAGTGTAATACTAAAAGTGGAAGTTTTATTTATATATTATTATTATTATTAAATGTGTATTGTTTTAATAAAATTATGATTTATTTGCCTTTACTTTCATTTGCGATGCATTCCCTAGATATCATCACTTTTTTTAAAAAATTCAAGCGACTGCTATTATTTTTACGACTTTTTCCCCCTCAAATTGGTTTTTATTTATTTTGTAAAATTTCGATTTAAATTCACTGTACCATGAAATAACTCTTAAAGCGCCACTTGTGACTGATAAGGCATTTTTAGCGTCTGTATATTTTTTTTTCAGAATTTTGAAAGTTGAATATACCTTTTTCTTTGTTATTAATTCGGTAGATTTTAATGCTCAATTTTTTTACTCTTTTGTTCGTCACGCTTAAGTCATTCTAAGAAACCGGCTTTTTAAATGTTATGCGTGAGACGCTTCCGTGCGCATGAATTATTTTCCTAAAGTATATTGCCAGTTATGTTTGAAACATTGGTATATATAGATATATATGTTGTATTATTTTTCATGCTATCAGTTTCTTATACCATGTTTATAATTGATTTATAGTCTTCTATACTTAGTAATGTTGAAAATTGTAAAACTGTTTTTAATTTTTATATCGCATGTGAATTATAGTCATCCTTCTCCAATTATATTTGTTCATCTGAATTTATAATCTTATGTATTTAGGCTGACTGTAGACTTTTTCGCGTGAATTTGTTTCAAGTATCATTCGTAGATTTTCCATGAATTAATTTTCTGTCTATTACTAACTGTACTTATTGACGCCGGGTTCAACTGTGTACTTTTATGCAGGTGTTGAAACAAGGTTTTGATTTCACTGAATTTGTTGTAATTGCTTTCGGTCCTTTTCCAGTTGTGGCTTTAATGCGTCGCCGTGCTACATTGGTTATGGATATTCGCACACCTGCTTTCTAACTCATTTGAATCAAGGTGTTTCGTATGGGTTTTGTTATCTCAATTTACAACGAAATTTCCGTTTTACTTAACGTCCTAAATAATCTTTTCGTAATAAATTTCGTTATTAATCAGCAGAAGTGAGCTTTTTGCTTGCGCGTTAAATTTTTAGATCAAAAAATAAATATGCTTTTATGTTACATGTTTAAACTATTATTTTTTTACGTGAAGCATTTTCAATTTCTGTTTGTTTTATTCTATCATTCTACAAATTATATTTTATTTATTGTCGTGATGTTTTCTTTTATAAGGTGTAAAAAGAGCAAGCTTTTTCACCAACTAAACAGTAAAGCTGTAATTGTAATAATAATAGAAAATTCCCATTAATTTTTTATACTCACGAAAGTTTTGCTCGTAATGAAAGTTTCTGCTAATTAAATTATAAAGGAGATTGTAGCGTAATTAATCATTTGTAAAAAGAGAAGATTTTATTTCTTCTGCGTTTCCTTATATCTTTCCATTGATAAAATCTGATTAATTTTACAAATATCTCATATTATTTTACAGTCAGTAAATGTAAAATGGTCATTTTTTAGTTATGATTTATTGATCTTTGAATAAATATATAGCTGATGACACTCCTTAGCTTAATCCATAGAGCTGATAATTTGTTAATATCTTTAGAACTGTGAAATAATTATTCACTTGATATGTATTTGAAGGAAATTTTATTAGATTTTAGTTTTTTAGAACGAGTATAACAGTTAAATTTGGCTGCTGTAGTCACTAAGGTCACAATAATTCTTAAATAAAAACTATTCTATTTTTATGTTTGATTTGGTCTTTATATATATATATATATATATATATATATATATATATATATATATATATATATATATATATATATATATATTAGTCCACATTAAACCGTGATTAAACATCACACAGATATTTTAAATTCTAATTCCTATGGACAGAGTAGTGTATACAAAATGTAAATCATATAATTTCCGATTTAATATCGAATGCTCCTAAATATATTTGGTGTCGAAAACGAAAGTTGTGATACAAATTGTTCAACTTAAAGTACTCCAGAAATGCTAATTGCATAATTTAAATTATTTGAATGGCCTCATATCATTTAATCAATGCAAATAGTTTTAATATCACTGCTTTGAAATTGAAATAATCATTTGATGGAAAAACAATATTTGTGTAATTAATGTTTTTCTGTGAGATTTTTGTTATTTGATTTATAATTTTTCAGTTAAATGTAACTTCTAGACGCATATCCACTTCTAGAAAAGAAAGCGATTAAAAAAACATGATTAGGAATAAAAGAAAAGTGTTTAAAATTCATTCTCCCTTTTTAATTTTTTATTCTCAGTCATGCTAAAACTCACTGACGCTTAAAAATATAATGAAATTAAATTAAGCGCTTAGCAATTTAATTCTAGTAATATTGAGTAATTGATTTTGTAATATTTATGTTTCGCGAAAGAAAATATTTCACCAAGAATTACTTTTTGTGTTAAAAGTGTAACTATAAACTAAGTTTAAAAAAAAAAAAAAAAAAAAAAAAAAAGATTTACGTAGTTTTATTGCATTTGTCAAAAAAATCAAGATGTTTTGAACCTAAACATACTGATTAACACTGTTAATAAAATTTCTTTGATGATTATTTACTAAAATAACTGTTTTCTTTTATTAATACAGATTTTATATAGACATTGAAAAAAAATAGTTTGTTTTAAAATCAAATAATTTTGCTAAAATATTATTGGTGCAATTATTATATTTCCAATAAAAAATGTTATTTATATTAGAGTTTAATAATGTAGCCGTGAAGGTGTCTGTGATTAACTATAAACTTAGTTTAAAAAAAAAAAAGATTTACGTAGTTTTATTGCATTTGTCAAAAAAATCAAGATGTTTTGAACCTAAACATACTGATTAACACTGTTAATAAAATTTCTTTGATGATTATTTACTAAAATAACTGTTTTCTTTTATTAATACAGATTTTATATAGACATTGAAAAAAAATAGTTTGTTTTAAAATCAAATAATTTTGCTAAAATATTATTGGTGCAATTATTATATTTCCAATAAAAAATGTTATTTATATTAGAGTTTAATAATGTAGCCGTGAAGGTGTCTGTGATTAACTATAAACTTAGTTAAAAAAAAAAAAAAAGATTTACGTAGTTTTATTGCATTTGTCAAAAAAATCAAGATGTTTTGAACCTAAACATACTGATTAACACTGTTAATAAAATTTCTTTGATGATTATTTACTAAAATAACTGTTTTCTTTTATTAATACAGATTTTATATAGACATTGAAAAAAAATAGTTTGTTTTAAAATCAAATAATTTTGCTAAAATATTATTGGTGCAATTATTATATTTCCAATAAAAAATGTTATTTATATTAGAGTTTAATAATGTAGCCGTGAAGGTGTCTGTGATTAACTATAAACTTAGTTTAAAAAAAAAAAAAGATTTACGTAGTTTTATTGCATTTGTCAAAAAAATCAAGATGTTTTGAACCTAAACATACTGATTAACACTGTTAATAAAATTTCTTTGATGATTATTTACTAAAATAACTGTTTTCTTTTATTAATACAGATTTTATATAGACATTGAAAAAAAATAGTTTGTTTTAAAATCAAATAATTTTGCTAAAATATTATTGGTGCAATTATTATATTTCCAATAAAAAATGTTATTTATATTAGAGTTTAATAATGTAGCCGTGAAGGTGTCTGTGATTCAAAAATATACTGGATGAAGGGGGAGGGGTAAGTTCAGCCGAAAAAAAAATTAGTTTCTGTTATTTAATAGAACGCTCACATTCTGAATGCGTTTTTAAAAAAGTGTAGGAGGTAGAAAAAAAATTATTAATGCCGATATCTCTGTTCTTGTGAAATTGATTCGTAATTTTTTCATGTTACCATTTTAAGCTTTTGTTCATTCCAGAATGAATTAATCTCATAATCCGTGGGGGGATTTACAAGAGCGAATTAATATTTTATTACAGTTTATCAAAAGAAATAGAGCATTACTTTCTTTTCATAAACTGAGTAATTTTTCATTGTGTAAGAATGAAATTTTATAAGATAAATTTACTTAGTAGTTTCCGGCAAAAAGTAAACTTGTTAAACCTAATTTCTAAGTCATATTTTTTGCAAGAAGACTTGGAAATCTGATTCAGGTTTGCAACAAAAAATTAATTCAGTAGAATTTGTTATTGTGTGGCCTGTTTTTGCGGTGATGCAGAATTTCGAAATTTCTTAAGCTTTTTCGTGAGAAATAAAAATTCTATACTTTAGTATACACACACACACACATATATATATATACACACAATATAATTTCCTTAAGCAATCCGTATAGGGTTGAATTCCAAGAGAAAGGAAGGAAAATCGATCGATACTACAGTTCTAGAATGTGTCCAAGAATGTTCTTTTGGGCTGATTTTGATACCGCAACCGCTAATATATTTGTCCGTTGCTGTGCGATGTTAATATTATATGAAACCATATGAGTTCTGGAGAATAAAGTTTGACATTCTTTTTGTCTAGTTCTCAAAAATAATAACAGCGATAGGAAATATGGGATAAAAATTTTATCTTAGCATTCTCTAGTGAACTGTGTACCATTGAATAGTATAGTATTTCTACATTTTTAGTACCATCCTGTTGAGTATTATACGAGGGTTACTTTGAAATTTTTGAGATACATGCAGACGAGAATTTACAAAATAAAAATAACGGTTTAATTTTAAAATACAAAGTATTTCAACACAGAAGACGATTTTTTACTGACTTACTTCAACTTGTTTAGCGTAGAATAAATTTTAAACAGAAGAGAAAATGGAGTTGACGCGAGAACATTTTCGCGCTATGATTTTCTACGATTTTAAAGCAGGGTTAAATCAAGAAGAATGCGTTCAACGGTTGCAATAAGCATTTGGTGATGAATCTCCAGCTCGTGCTACTGTATTCAGATGGTTTAGAGAATTTAGAAGAGGTCTCAATTTTCTTCAGAATACACAGGAAGGCCGCCGTCGGCAGTAATCCCGGATAATGTGTCTGCCAGACGAAAAATGTTAATGGATGATAATCGCTGTACCTATCAAATGATACAGAAGGAACTTAACATTGCATCCGCAGCCATACACAAAATCATTCATGAAGAATTACATATGAAAAAAGTAGTTTACCGTTGGGTTCCCCATAATCTAACTGAGCACCAAAGAGAGGAGCGTGTCAGAATCAGTAAAGAAACTCTTAAATTGCTAAATGATGTTGGCCACCCCATCATTTCTAAAATTGTAACAAGTGATGAAACGTACATACCGTTTTTTGACGTACCAACACGTCAAGAAAGTAAAGTATGGGTTTTTGAAGATGATCCCACGCCGACAACGGTAAAAATACAACACGCTCTGAAAAAAGTGATGAATGCCGTTTTCTTCAGAAGTACGGAATTGGTCAAAGCCATCAAGTTGGAAGGACAGAAGACAGTAACAGCAAACTGGTATACCACTAAATGTCTTCCAAAAATTCTACAAGAATTGAACGTTAGGGGACTAATGCTTCACAATGACAAGGCATCTTCACATACAGCCGGATTAACAGTTGAGTTTCTTAAACAAGCAAATTAAAGTGATCAAACATCCGCCGTATTCACCTGATCTAGCTATGTGCGACTTTTGGTTATCCTTTAATCTGAAAAAGAACTTACGCGAACGTCGTTTTTAATCAGAAGAAGAGATTGATCTGGCTATAAATGCATTTTTTCATTTATTCCAAGAAATCGTGAAGCATCTAATCTGGAAAATTCGTCTACAAAAGTGCATTGATGCTTTGGAGACTACTTTGAACGCATCTAAAGTTTTGTAAGTATAACTTTAAAAACCAATTTGTATCTCAAAAATTTGAGAGTGACCCTTGTATTTATTCCATTATTATGTATTCCCTCAACTTTTTTTAATTACTTTGATGTATTTTCTAATTTTTTATTAATAACGTATTATATGACAATTTTTTTTTAAATTTATTTTATTTTTACCAGTTCTTATTGCCTCCTCCATCTTTTTAAAACCATTTACTAAAAATATCAGATTTCAGAAGACCACGGGTCTTACAAATATTTCAATGTTTAGTAACATCAACCTCTTTTTTTTTCTTACCAAGCGATGCAGTGCCAGAAATTTCGCTTTAAAAAAAACTGTGTAATTTGATCATCCCCTGTCAGTGACCAGATAGTATCCTAAGGCGACGTGCGATAGCATACCGAATACTAAGAGAGTCTGCTGATTGAGTAATGGGGCTAGTGTGCTTCCCCTCCTCTTACCATTTTGTGATACAGTATTCCGACCATTCACGCTTTTTTTTCCCTTTCCTTACCTATCTCGAGGCCTTATCATCTGAACAGTTGAGTCGCGGTTTATAACCTTGCCGAAAGTATCATCCGGCAGGGGTAGGACATGTACGCTCTGTCACGCATTTATGTTGTATTATGTATCTCTCTCTCATATTTATCGTCTGCAGGACCGTGATTCCTGACGTGTTATGCGTTATTGCGCCACTTCTGATGGCGTCTGGTTGACGATTTTTTAGGAAGACCATTTTATTCGTTTATTTTATTTTTTTGAACGTGAATTATTTATTATTAGATTACATGCTCTGAAGGATTTGACTGATGTTTCTCAAAAAGACTGGAAAATATTGATGAAAGCTTGGTGCACGAAACATTTAAAATGTTCTTCAGTAATTGAGTGCAGTAAAGCTCAAATTACGGAGGATTTAATGGTTGACTTGAAATTTGATTTATCATGAAAAATTGGAAAGAAAGAAATTGTATGAAACATCTATTATAAATACAATAATTAATAAGTAATTTTTAAGCTAATTATATTCTAGTGACTTGCCTAAATTTTCATAGGAAAGTTAATTAAAAATAATTCCAAAATTTATTTATAAATTTTTAATCCATAAAATGCGTTTTAATTTTTAAATGGTGGAACATTAAGCTGTATTTGGTTGGCCTGCATGTGTAAAAATACTTTAATCTGTATTTATACAGTCTAATTTTTAAAATTTTAAAGAATTTGCTTATGTTAAAATTTTATTTACATATGAATTTTATAATAAATGTCGGTATTTTTAACTTCATAGATATAGTAATTTTTTTTTATGTATACTCCTATGTTTAACGAAGTTTTACGCTGTTTACTTTCTATTTTGGAATTAGTATTTATTTTATTTATAATTTTTTTTATTTTAACAAATTATTAATTTTCAGCCGTTATTGTTAAGGCGAAATACTGTGATTTGTTAGTTGCAAGATATATATTGAAATATTACACTTAAAATCTAATACATGCTCTAGGCATTTTATGATTTGCTTTAAAGAATAAAAGATAATTTTTTTAAATATTTTTGAGAGTGAAACACTTGAAATATTATTTAATTAAAAATAAAATAATTAAGAATGTAAAATACAATATTATTGGTTATTAAAAGTATTATCAATTGTCTTTATAGTTTGTAGTATTAGGAACGTTTTTCTTAAAATTTTTATTTTTTCAGCAAATTTTTCTGACAAAATTATGTTCATTCGGAGTTTAAAAAAAATAATAATAATGGATATTGAATTAACGGATTTTAAATAGAAATCTTTCAATTGTTATCCACTTTCAACTTAAATGGAAATACTTCAATGTATAACAATAATTTTAGTGAAATTTATATTTCTTTCTTCCAAAATAAGAGGAATATTTTAACTTCTGATTATTAAATGATAAAAATGCGTTAAAAATATTGAATATCTTAACCTAATTTTAATGTAATCAAATTTTGCATTAAAAATTTATGTATTTTAATTTTTGTAGTTAATGAAATGATTATTATTAATATTAATTAAATTAAAAAAAACATTTTTTTGTATATATTATATATTTTTTGCGTGAAGATCTAATTGTTAATGTACGAACTTATTTTCAAATTTCCACCTTCGCTATTAGAAAACTATTCCTTTCACAATTTAGAAAATTTCATTAAATTTGTAAATATTAAGCGATTTATTGAACATATTTCTATACAAAAATCAACATCTCTAATCATAAAGGCCTTTCAGTTTACCAATTGTTTATTATTTTTTTTATGTATATTTGAATAAGAGTTTAATTTTATTGTGTCTAAACGTGTATATTATAAGTAATACCTTAATCTAAATTAAGTAGTTAATTTTGAAATATGTGTAACGATTTCACATTACTTTGTTTCTATTTATTTTAGATTTTAATGTAATTTATGATCCAAATGTCGTTAAATTAGTTTTCAATTAATGAAAAAAAATGAAGCAAGTATTGCAGTGACCCCATTTTTATGTACTACAAGTTCGAATTTAATCAAGAGAATTATGTGGAGTGTAATGGATTAAAATTCGTCATTTAAATATACTTTTAAAGCAGTGCATTGTCGCAATTGTTGTTGGAGCTCTTTAAGTTGAATTCCAAAAGTACTACGTGCGTTGCATAGTCGAGCGTATATCTACGATTCGCCAGGGAGAGAACTCGAAAACTCTGCTAGTATTCATTTCAAACTGACGGTGCAACATTCATCTTTTGTTATGCATGTTTCCGAAAAGCAGGATCTTATTACTAGGGTTGGATTGTGTGTTGTTTGTCGTTCTACAGTCAGTTTTGGCACACGAGGGCTAATTAATTAAACTGGGTCCTACGGTTAAAAATAGATCTCGAACCACTACTAACTTTAAAGCCCAAGGTGGGATTCAAACCGAAAGCAATAGCGCTAACCATTCAACTACCAGATCCGCAATCTAGATCAAAGTGAGCCCATAAAATTTTAAAGGAAGAAGGACATTTACTGCAAAACGATTTTTTTTCATTTAATAAAAATAATAATTGTTTTTCGATTAAGTGTGATTAGGACCATATTATAATCATTACCGTATTTTTAGGAATTTACTTTGACTGGGAATGGGTTTGCTTGACTTTACATTTGAATGATGATTATCAGAAAATAAAAAATATTTTTGAACCATTCGAGTTAATTTTTTGCTTGTTCATCCATTCATATAATCACAATTATGTAACTTCGTATTTAATGTACTTCTTATGTGTGAATTGCATAATTTGTGTATAGATTATGAACTGCGCTTTATAATAGGTTTTCTATTATTGCCAAACCTCCTGGAAAGAACACGTGTACTTTGAATGTATCTCCTTATCCAGAAATTGCGTATATTACACCCAACACTATTACTGGAGTAACTACAATAATAGTACAGTTATTAACATTCAGTAATTACGGTATTAATAAGAAGTGATATTAAATATCAGTGAATATAAATTGACAATTTGTTTATTTTTTAACCTCTGATTATTAATCGACGGAAGATTTTCGACATTTCATTTATAGGTGATCTTAATGTTTTTATGAATAGAAATTGCATTTAGCATGCGACGCGCTATAAAAATAGATTTCATCGTAACCCACTTTAATTCGTCTGACTTGATTCCGAATTTTCTCACTCACAGAGCTGCTGCTCGCCAGCCCTCTTTATCCACTGTTGCACCTTTCATGGGCTTCCTGCTGACTGTGGAAACAGCTGCTTGCATCTCAAAAACGTCTCCATCCCCCCCCCCCTCTTCTCTCATCCGTATTTGCCTCCGCTTTCACCTTTGCCCCCGACCTTGTGCTCCCTTCGCGGCGGATGAACTGCAGACCTCCCGCCCCTCCTCCTCTCAATTTTTCCTACTGTGCTTTCCTTAATGCAGTAGTTGATATTTTTCTTCTTCTTTGGTATTCACGTTTAATAGTATACTCGGCGTCCTTTGTCTAACCCCGACATTTTTACAGTAACCTGCGAGTGGTACATCTTAATTTAGGGGGCAAATGCAAATGAACTTTTCAAAAAGAAGGCAGAGCGAAATTTTACAGCAATGGGGTCGCCCTCTTTGAACTTGGCCCCGGTGTAATTGCCATGTGTAGAGAAGGTAATGAATGGAATGATGTTTGCTGAACTGCATTCAACAGTTTCTGGCTCTTTGCGAGGAAACTTGTTCAACTCACTTTTCAACTTTTATTGGAATATATCTCATGGGGAATTTTTTTTTTTTTAAAAATTGAATAAGTAGTTGCGATCATTAGGATTTAAGTAGTAATAATAATAATAAGTTTAAAATAGCGGATATTTTTTTTGCATTCAAGTCATACATTAATATCTCGATTTCTGAGAGTTACGCGATTTAAATACTTGCTAACAAAAGTTCTTTAAGTTAATACAGTTATTTTAAATGACGTTTTCTTTATTCAGTGGTTTATTTTTAATTTTATTAAAGTCATTTATTTTTCAATGATTTGTAGTTTTACAGCTCCAAATTAAATCGACATGCTTAATTAATGTCCAGTAGTCGAGCTGGTAAGCTGAATGCTACTGGTAGCTGTCTTGCCTTCGGTTCAACAATTCACTTCAAACCGTTGGTCCCGCGTGTTCAAAAAGTGATGGTGGAGCGACAAACCAACCTACCAATCAACTAAACCTAACGTCAAGCGTCTTGTACCATCGCTTTTCTACTCGTATTATAATTTTTTCACTTCCTACGTAACCTTTGAAATTAATTTTTTAGGTATATATTTTTAATGCATTACATAAATAATTTATCATATTTCAATTTAGATTGCATAAATCTATAATTTTCATGATTTTCAGCAATCGATTTATTTTTAATTTATAAATATTTTCTCAACTGAAATGTTATCTTAATCAGTTTCGCTTTTCTGCATTTCATAATTATGCATTTTTTTTTTTTTTATCCAAAACAAAATTAAAGTAACATAAATAATAAAGTATTTGTTGTTCTTAAAACTACATATTTATAATAAACAGAATTAGTAATTATTATTTAGCTGTTTTATACATCGGGAAGGTTGTTATTTCTCATTTCAATAGATGATAATTTTCGAAACAGTTTATGTAATTACTACACCAAATGAAAGAATTCGAGATTTTTCGTTAAAAATATATTCATTTGTTTGCTACTATATATTTTATAAATGGAAAATTGTTATTATTTTTGTATGATTATGAAAGTTGATTATTGTGAATTGTATAAAAAATATTTTTAATTAAAATTTGAAATGTTGGAAAATAAATCTTTGGTAATCTTTTATTTAAAAAAATAATAAAAATATGGGGATTGATATTGTTTAAATTAATTTCTTTTAGTTTTAGCGAATGAAACCGTATTACCCCTTTCATATTATTAATAATTATGTAATAAAATAAATATTACTCAATAGTATACTCTTTTGTTGTGTAATTTTCAAAATTATAAAATATTATTTCATATAAGGCATACCTACGAATGTTTTTTAAGTTTTAATATGTTGCTAAAAATTTTAAGTTTTAAATCACACATTAATTCGAGATTATTTTGACCGTCTATTATTTCCTTTTGAAGAAAATGTGTTGAAAGTAGATGTTTTATCCAATCAGGAAATGCCATCTTAACTAAATTTGACTTTCATCCTTGTATTAAAATACAAACTATCCATGATAATAAAAATGTAATTATTAGATGGTTTTTCCTTAAGTTTTGAGAATGATAAAAAATTCTGTTCTTGAATTTCCCTAATTTTGATTTAAAAATAGATTTTTAAAAACTAAAACTAAGGAAATAATTTCATGTTCTAAAACTTGCTTCATTGGATGGCCATATTTTTTTTTAAAAAAATATATTATTTTTTTCGGGAAAAATAGTGAAAAAAATCCTAAATTTTCTCCACATGTTTCCCCACAGTAACTTTTTCTTTTTCTAAAAGCGTGATTACATATTTTAAACTTAATCCAATTTAATGTTTATTTCTTTAGCACTATTTTATTAATTTTTTTTTCTTTTTTTGTAATATTTGAAAATTTTTATAATTGTTTTCTATTGAATAATGTTGATCAAATTTTCTTAAATGGTTACTAAAGTATATAAAATCTAACTATTTATCTTTTGCAAAATATAATGTTTTAAACTCAACAGTATTTTGCAAACGTCTTTATTATTACATGTATAATATGCAGCTGATAAAATTAAAATTTTTAATTCAAGAATCATTATAATAAAGCAACTAGTTCACTGGGAGAAATACTTGTATACGCAGAGAACTCATATACTATGTAATTGTTTTGATTTTAATTTTTTTAACAGTATGACCGAATGTTTAAATCATTTATAATAGAACATGTAAAAAACAATATGTAAGAAATATAATTCGTTAAAGTATTTTCCTTGAAGCTCATTAATTTCGAACTTAAATTATATGAAGTTTTAACAGTCAAATGTGTGTATTTATACTAGACACTTAAACACCCTGTACCTTATTTTCAGTGTTTAACATGTAATTTTTGTGTTAAATTTTAGAAGTTTATATAAAAACTGATCAATTTAAATTCTATACTCAACCTATTTCTTAAAATTAATCATTACCATGCATTTGTATGTGATTTCCACATTTTCATACCATCGTAACCCTGTTATTTTTAATATAATGTGCCACATTCGCCACCATGCCAATTTTTAGACAACCTTGTACATTCTAAATGATGTTGAATATCCATCCATTTGTAAATGAAACTCAAAGAGTGCCTGTTAAGATATAAATTTTACAATAATTATGTGTTATCTGAAGTTCATGTAAATCAAGCTATATCATGCTATCTTAAGAAATAAAATTTATCACGGAAAATTTTCTTTACTAAATTTTTCCTTAAATTTTAAATTCGTAATGTATTTTATATGTAAACTGATCTACGTGTATAAAAACAATTTGAAAAGTTTTATTAGTCAAGGTGGTTAAAACTTATCCTTTTCATTCATGCATTGACTCATTTTGTTATTTTCGTATTTTTATTAATTGGGGTAAAATGTTGATGAAAGAGGTAATCCATGTAAAATCTAAGCGAAATATCGTGCATCTAATATCGAAAATGTTAATTTTGAATTAACAACGCTTCTCCTTACACACATTTTTGCAACATTTAAAATGAATGCGAAAAGAATCATTTTATTCTTCGACCAAATTCTTTTTTTAACTGATGTTCCTTTTGCTTCAAGTATATTTTCCGGTTTCTTATAAATTTTCCTTAGGAAATCGCATGGTTAGTCAATTTGAAAGATGCTTATAATCCTTCACTTGTTGCATACGTACATATAGCACAAAATGCATGCTCATTTGTTATTTTTTCCTTATATATATGACATAATGTATGTTATGATTTTTAATGGCAATTTTTCATTCATATTGGATAAATTATAATTCATAACATTAACTGGGTCAGTAGAGTAATGTAACTCTGTAGATGCTAATGAAATCATTTATTATTCATTTATTTATATCGTGCGTGTGGGTGAGTGCTACTTTATCATGCCTGTTTTAAATCTAAATGCTTGTGAATTGTTAATGTATATTAATTTGCATTTGCAATACTCTGATGGCTTCCGATTTAAATTACTTCTTTTTCCTATTAATAGTTGTTTTTCAGAGAAGTTTATTTTCGTATTAAATGCTTTAGTCCTATCTATTAATATTTCTTTACTTAATATACAATTTTTATTGGATAGCTCTGAAAATATAAGTTTTGTGCTGTTAATTTTGTAGTTTCACTCATTAAATATCAAAACTGTGTATTAAAGTGATTCATTATTTTTATCAGTGAAAAAATATTTCCGGAGTAAATTATTTCAGTTCAGAATTATTATCTGTTTCAAAAAAGATTTTTTTTCCACCAGCATTTCCTTCACTCGGGGTTTATTCAATAGTATTTCCACTGTAAATTAATTAAATTTTTAATATGATCTGATAGCAAATTTTTACTATGATTTCTAAATTAACCACAAAGAATAAAATATGAAAGGAAATCCTAGTATTGTATGCAAAAAAAATTGTATTAATTTTTCGTAAAGTTCTTTTAAAAGAAGATTTGTAATTATTTTTTTCAAACTGTTTCAAAATGTTTGTTATTAAATTAAAAAATTGGCGTCAAAATAGTCTGCTATCTGATGAATGATAAAAGAAGAAAAATGACTGAGAAATTTGTATCACTATTCAAATTGGTGTTGATGGAATATATTTTATGCGGACCTTGAGGCAATGTAATTGAACAGTTTAACAGGTAATAAATTGTAAAATACTTAAAACTAGTTACGGTAGTTTTTAAGAGGAACAAATTCAGCCTTAGATTGCAAAGGAATTAGAAAAACTTGGTTGAAATAAAAATACATTTTGTTATGAACGTTGAAATATATTTTTGTAATTCCCTGTTTATAAAAAAAATTTAATATGCCAAGAATATTTAAGTAATTGTTATCATCTTGTTTACTTGCCTCTTTAAATCTTTCAACGCATATAGTAACTGGAAAATAGTATCAGGCTTTTCAAATTATTCTGTAAGTCAGCCTTAGATTGCAAAGGAATTAGAAAAATTTGTATACTTAGAAGTAGTTTTTTTTAACATTTTAGGAAATGGTGAGCTATTATTTCAGGAAAGTCAAATACCTCAAACACAAAATGTTTTTAACACCGATTGAAAAACACTGCGAAGTCATCTTTATTTGATAGTATATTGCATCTAACTGGATTGACATCATTTATTTAAATCGTTGGTACAATAGCACAGGTAACATTGGCAACGCCATCAATATAATACGCAATAACGCAACCTAATTGGCCAAAAACTTGGAGGGCATTAATCGCGTTTCAAATAGAAAATAACATCTATGATCGGCGATGAAAATCTACGATTATTTTATCTGATATATTTTTTTTTCTTGGCTTTGTCAAAGTTATTCGGAAATATGGAAAAAATATACATCAACCTAAATTTTAAATTGTGCTTTTTTTCCTAATCTTTATTTGATATTGTATCCTTGAGAATCAAATATCAGCATTTCATGTTTAATTAAGGTCCTTTAATTAAGTGCACTAAATGAATTAATACTCAGCTGATACACGAAGTGAAGCATTTTAAAAAAGCAACAAAGATTTTTTTTTTCTCGTGAAAATCTTTCTTACCTATAATGCCTTCTATTATCATTGATTTAAGAGATTTGCTTTATTTGCTTGTCTTCTTTCCCTGCAAGCATTTCCTTCCTATGAGAAGACTATTGGCGTGGTAAAGTTTGAATTGCTAGAAGTTTTCTGTATCCATTGTTTCTCTACCCTCCCCATAAATGGATGAAGGTGGATAATTTTAACGGATGGGGGAGGAGGTGTGGAAGACGAACGTCCCGAATAATCGTTTTGCAGTTGATGGGAACCACTACTTTTTTCCAGCGTGTTCCGTTTGCCGATAGATGCGTCGCACTCCAGTGACTGCGAATTCCTGTTCCATCTTCAAATTGATGAGTTTCGATCTTTGGGGGAGGGGGGAGAGAAAGAAATGATGTATTATAAAAGTATTTTCAATTCCATAGCATCTGATTCTAATTTGTCATCAAAATTTCATACTTTTAGAACTAACGTTTGTTAAACATACTATGGACTCTGCTTTTATATTGAATTTGGCTCTCAATTATTTAGTGCTATATAATATAGTCTCACCATGACCTTAAGGTTTTAGATGTTTTCCGTAAAGAATTTGCTTAGACTTATTATCAAACTGTCATAATAACTATTTATGCTATTAAAATTTACATTACTGAAAACTTTTAACTAACATTTTTTTTTAATTATCTTAAATTAATAAATCCGACAAACTTTTCAGCATTATTTTTCGATTAAAATAAAAACTTCAAGTTGGAAATTTTAATTATATTTACAGTTTGAATAACATTTTTTTTTAAATTTTATTTAAATTGAATCATTTTCGAAAAGCTACTTTTTTCTATTCTGCTTTTACTGAAGTTTTATTTTCTGTTAATGTCTTTTGAACTTTTCGAATCTTTTTATTAAAAAAAGAGATTTGCATGATTTTAAGAACCTATTGGATACTTCAGTCGGATTGAGAAAAATGGGAAATTCGAAGTGCTTAATGTTGTTATTAGCATGTTGCATAATATGGTTTTAATTTAAAAAAAAAAAAAAAAAAAAAAAAAAAAAACTGTTGACACTTTGTTTCTAGTGAATTAAATTAGTAACTAAATAGTGAATTAACTATTTAGTTACTAATTTAATTCACTAGAAACTAACTAAATAGTGAACTAACTAAATAACTAACTAAATAGTGAATTAAATTAGTGTTTGAGTACTACTTTTAATTAACACTTACATAAATTTGTCTATTTTCATATCATTCGGCCTTCCATTTGGAAGGGCGGGGTTCGACTCCCATTGGCGTCAAAAACCCACCGAGTACATGCGATATACTTGCTCGTTAAATCTGTAGAATCGAAAGTCCTGTGGTCGGTCATTAAGCAGTTACCTTGGGTGCAATGGTCTGGAAAAATTTACTCCTCCTTCAGATCAATGCCAAAATTTAGGGATTAGATCCTCTGGTGCTGTCATCTATTGGAAGTTTTGAAGAGAAAAGTCGCATTTTCACCTTCATAATGCTCTGATTAAAACGAAAGATGCTCCCAATTGACTTAAATTCACATAGCCAAGGCTTAGCGAGCTGGGCTTGCCCAAGTGTCATTAGTAACAACAGCTAACAAAACAAAAAATTTTTACAAGTTGTTTTTGATATTAGCTGCCAAAAGAAAATTTCAATAATAAAAGTACTAATATTTTAATTACTGTTATTGTTGAAATGCTCTGTATGTATGTGGTCGAATTGGAAAGACCAAGAAAGAGTATTTTGCGTCATACAAATAAAATTTACAGGTTTGGATTATTTTTTTACTAATGCGATCTGCATTCTAGAGTTATTTGAAAACCTACATACGTAATTTAGAATGGTTTCCTTTTTAGGTCTACTGGCCTAAGAAGTTTATACTTGTACATCATTAACAACCAGTTTGGTCTTGTGTTACTAATCAGTTTTCTTGCTTAAATTGTGTGTCTTGAATAATAAACAAGAAAAACTGATTGAAGCAATATATTGCTAGCAAATATATTGTTTAATGAATATTAATGTAACAGTATTAATATTTTCATAAAAATATTAATGTTAAGAATATCGTTTGTCAGCCTTGTAGGCGCAATCTGTACTCACAAACCTGCCAATAAATGCTATTTCTATAAAGATTGAGATTGTAATTTTACTGTATAATTTGTTTTCTGTTATTCAATCATTATGTGTTATTATCGATTGTAACGAAAACAAAACCACTAGTTTAACGAATGAAATAATCCATTTTAAAGTGCAGTTCCCTGTCTAATTATCCCTTGTGAGGGTTGAATGATAAGCAAACCAAACTTGAGGCAACAATTAAATTTGTGCGAACTTTTGTATTTTAATAAAAGATCATATAATATGATTTTGCTTTAAATAGTATAAATTTCATTATCTTGTTTCAGGGCTGCTTTGATAATCAAAAGCAGTTATTGTTTAATAATCGTCTTATCATCTTTTCTTCACATTTTTATTTTACTGACTTTTCTCTTTCGTAACGTAAAATTCCCACAAAACTATTCGTAATAAACACTACTGGAATTTCGCCTTTTTTTCATAATTGCAATTACCTGGCTGGAAAATTTGGAATACCACGGTTCAGGTATTTCTTCGTCTATTTTTTTTTTTTTTTCACTCGTTCGTCAAGTGTCTTCTCCTTCAAAAGAAAATCGTCTAATCCATGGGTTCCCAAACTTTTTATTCTCGTGGACCACTCTCAATGTTTTACTATTTTCGGTAGACCCCCTGCGGCTGCATTCCTACTGTATTCCCAAAACTCCTAAAAAATATCACCCTAAGTTGTGGGTGTTAAGAAGGGAAAAAATGTAGAATATTTTCTTGTGTCCTATTTGTGGTTATGCAAAATTGTAAACATTTATTATTACAAACAATCAACAATGAACTCTGAAATGTAAATCAACAACAAAAAAATAATCATACTTTTAATGAGACGGCGCACGGGCGGCACTTTGCAAGTCTCGACATGTGGTGTACACTTGTACTATTATCTATTGTTCTATTCAATTCTGTGTTTGAACTCTGTGTTTGAATCTCGAATATTTTTAGTACTTACCTAGTGAATGAAACTACCTGCCTACGTTGATAGGTAAATCCAAGCCAAATAATTTGTTCTTCATTATGAAAACCAGAAAATTTTTCGTGGGCCCCCATTTACAACTTATGAACCCCTATTTTCTTTTCACATCTATGTGGACCCCATGTGGTCTTCTATGGACCCCTGGGAGTCCACCTGGACCACTTTGGGAACCTATGGTCTAGTCTATGAATTATCAGTCTAATTTCTTTTACAGATAATAGACCTTTCAATATTCTTCATTTTAATCTTATTAGGTATATAGTTAAAAAAAAAAAAAAACTTTTTTTTTTTTTTTTTTTTTTTTTAAGAATTGCTTTTTGAGAAATAGGAACATTTACTCTGATTTCAAGCTCAAAAATATCACTCTAATGTTTATAATAAAATTTCGTTGGATCATTTGTGTAGAAATAGTTTTCTTGAATTGATACCATCATTGTTGAAAGTTATTTTGGTTTGAAGGTTTCAAATTCCATGTAAATAATAGAATGAATTTATTTTAAATTTGAAAAAAATGAATTAAAAATTGTGGCCCACAAAAAATTTTTGCTTGAAATCCATAAATTTTGGTGATCGTTCTATTATATTATGATTATCTTCGAGGAGCTTTTGCTGATGAATTATTTATTGCATTATATTCTTAAAATCTTTTTAATGTTAATATTTTCCTCCCGAAACTAAAATTTTTTGGAATAGTTCGAAACTGAAATAATGTAGTTATATAAATGTTCTAATTTTCTACTTAATAACTTTCCATGTGACTTAAAAACTCTGGAAATTAAGCTAGTATCGTTTAAAATTTAATCTTCTATTTTTACAAATTTAGACGTTCTTTCCTAAATTTCTATTAAAAAAGAAAAAAAAAAATCTGAGTTTTTTTAAGCGCTAATTTTTTAAAATCATCTAGGACGTAGGATTGAAACGAAAATTAAAATCATTGTTTACTCAATTTTTATTATAGGAATTATTTTTCGCCCTCTAAACTAACGAATTTATAGGCTTAGTTTAGTGAATTTTCAGACGAAATTGTAAAGCATTTTAAATTAAGCTAGCAGTTTTTAGATATTGCCTAATATCAAGTTTTAATACACAGTGCTAAAACGGAACAGGAAATTTTGTAACTAACAACTTTTATTTAGAATTTTATTAATTTTATTTTTTAAACGGTGTGCAAGAGTTATTTATTTATACGGGAATATTGTAAACATTACGAATTGAATTTAATTTTTTGGTGGTTCTTGTTCTATGTAAAATCAAGTTCTTGGTTGGGGAAACTAGGTCTCGTCGAGATTTTTTAATCATGATCCATATCAACTAATTAATTTATTTATTTTGAAAAAAAATCATATTTAGTTGTTGCGCAGAAATTTTCTTAAAATTTCAAACTTGGAGCAGTCTGCATTGATCATAGTTTGTTGAAAAATTAGATTATTAAATTGAAATAACCACAGAAAAAAAATTATACATTTTTAATAGTCTCATATTTTTTTTTAAAAAAAATGTGTTCAACTGAAATGAAACTTATTATGAAATGTGCATATGGAAATTCCTTGTTTTTAATGACTATCTTGAAATTGACGAAAGAAAATTAAGTATATTTAAATTTCTTTTTCAATTTTAAAACCCCACTCTCTTTCTGTGCTGGTCAATGAAGCTTTCTTCATTCATGGCAAGGCAGCCGCCCATTGCGCCCCGATTGCTATCGCTTCACAATCTGTTCCGCTATGAATTTACTCTCTTCTTTTTGATACACCTTTCGTGAGCGAGTTTCCTTTGCAGACCCCCCCCCACCTCACTCCCGAGATAATAAATGTTGTAAGAAGGTCGCCACCAACTGAACCGCTTACAGGATGCACGTATCGTTAATCATTCGTTCTGTCCTCGACGTTTTCAAATGAAAGCTTATTTTTGTTATTTTATTTTAAAGCCATCGTTTTCTTGAGTAGAATTTCTATTTTTTTGGAAACCTATCGTTTGCTATTATCAATGTTGTGTGGAATTTACATTAGAGGAATGAGATTTTTTTTTCTTATTTATTTATTATACTGTTTTGATATTTTATTTGGGAAAAAATAGTTATTTGCATCACTAGTAATGATCGCTTTAAAAAAATATATGTAATTTGTTCTGAAATTTCAAATAATTTATCAGTCTTCGAATTTGAATTTTTATATTTTTCGTAAAAGATGGTATTTATCTGCTATAATAAGTAATTTTTTTTTGGAGAAGTAAGAATCTCTATTATTTCAAAAATGTATTGATTAATAGGATGATAAATTTGACAGTCTATGAATTGCAGATATTCCATATTTTATGATTAATTAATACAATTATTTTCTCTTTTTTTTATTTGTAAAATAGAAATATGTACAAAATATTTTTTCTTCAGTATTATTAGCTATTTGTATCTTTCATTTTCCAAAGCAAGTGAAGAATTTAGTTTCATATATAATTATATTCTGTTATGCAATTTCATTTATTATTATCAGTTTGAGCCGTGTTAAATATTTATAACATTGGTTCATTTACCATTAAAATAATTATGATGTTCTTTTTATGGCTCTGTTTAAATCAGCAATTACTGTTTTGCCTTTAAAATGCATTTGTTAATGTGTAATATTGAAGCATGACATTTCTGTATTATGTTTAAACTTGCATCCTAAAGAATTCTCTTCACCCCAAATTTTCATCAGTTGTTTTCAAAAATCATGTTTTCATATTTTAACAAAAAGACTCTTTTTTATTTTAAGTTAGAAAAGTTTTGCATTATTACATATTTTATATAGGTGACACCCAAAAAATTTCGGTGCCACCTAATTTTTATACTTATTACTTTTGATTTTAATTTTATAATCAACCTTAAAATTATGATTTTAAATGTTTTCATGAGCAAAGTATAATTATTGCTGCATTCTTTCTTCTTTTGCTTTCAAATTATTAAAATTAATTGTATTTGGATGAAAATAAATTAATGCAAGTATGGGAAAATTTTTCTCATTTCACTGTTTTTATAGACCTAAAAATAGAAAAAAATTTTTAATTTTAAAGAATTTAACAGGCAACTGAATTTATAAAAAGAGTTAGTATAATGTATTCATGCAGTATGTATAATCTATTTCCTTTCTATTTAAGTAAGAGTTTAAAATTGGAAAAATTTTCCTTGCACATATTTTTAGTGAAGGTGCAGATAAAGTGCTATTTCTCAAAACATGTCTGCTTGCTCTACCTCAATAATTGATTTCCTTTTATGTGTTTCTAGTTAAATATCAGCTGAATGAAAACCTTTCAGTACTGCTTGATGCCATATTTTAAAACTAAGACTTTTTGATTTATGAATTGATTTACTCATATATTAAAATTTGAGTTTTTATAAAAACATTTTAAAAAAGGATAAAATGACTAACATCTAACATCATTTTCATTATATATATTATCTATTAATAATTTTAATTTGCGTTCTTTGATGTAATTAATATTTACTATATTTTACAATTTCTTAAAATAAAAAATGAAGAAAGTTTTATGGCCTATTCAAGAAATTTAATATAAATGCTTTGTAGTGTGTTAAAGGATTTATCAGCATACTTCTGGGGGGGGGGGACTTTTTTGTATATATGTATGTGTGTTTAAGGTATAAAAGACTAGTTTTAAATTTTTTATCTTATTAAAATATCTGACTTTTTCT
Source organism: Latrodectus elegans (assembly GCA_030067965.1). NCBI lineage: Eukaryota > Metazoa > Arthropoda > Arachnida > Araneae > Theridiidae > Latrodectus > Latrodectus elegans. The sequence goes on from CM057814.1 coordinate 29,711,251, forward strand.
CTCAGTTATTGTATTTTTTTTAATTACATGAAGTATATCTTGAAATGTTTTATTTTATTTTTTTTTTAAATGAAAAAAATATGGACAAATTTTTTTAATAACTTTTTATAGGTATTCCACATGGCTTGAAACCTTCTCAACCTCACATGGGCCTTCCTGCTCCCTATGGACTTGGAAAGCCTGTTAATCACAATGTTGTGTCACCTGTTCATCAAGGGGGTACTCATTCCAATACTGCCTTTTCGCCTTTTACTGGCAATATTAACCATGCCCTTAATGCCACTAGAGCCTCCAGCTTTGCTGCTGCTTTACGAAAGCTGGCAAAACAAGCTGTAGATCCTGTGGCTGGTAAATACTTTTCAAGTTTTATTGTGATAACTTAAAATTTATGAATGGTTTGTGTCCCAAATATATTCAGATTAGATTTTAGATGAATTAAACTCATAAGCTATATTAATTTATGATAAATTCAATTCAAAATATTATGTAATTTTTGTGTCTGAGAGGGAAGATAAAATGAAATCAAAGATCTATTTTTTAGAAAATGATAATTCTAACTTAACTGGTACAAAAGTATTAAAATAAAAACAGTGAAAAAAAGGAATTTTATACTTCTATATATAATGTGTAAAGGTAACTTGAAATTATTAGCATGAATTAAAATGCAATTTTAAAATGAATCAGTTAATTTTATAATTTTTTATTTAGCTTGTAAATAAAATTATAATCCTAACCTTTATTTTATTTACAATTTCCTTCTGTTATATTAAACTGTACATAGATTATATTTGTTAAATAATATAAGTTGAAGAAACTATTGTGTGGTATTTAATTGTTGTATTCAATAAAAAATCAACTCTGGTAACTTTAATTTTTTTTATCGAATTAGATTTACTTCATTGCAAGTTTGAAAGTACATATTGTAAAATTAATGTCCATGTGTATAAAATTGTGCAAAATAATACAAATATTATATTACTTCTATAATTTAAAAATACACATATATTTTTCTCTTAATTATAGATATATGTAAAAACTTTTTGTGATAAATTTGAGCAATCAATGTGTCATTTGCTTACATTTAATGCACTGTCAACTATTCTTAATGTGACTCCAATATGTTATTTGAATTCATTAATATTTTTGGTATTATTGATTTTAAATTGGGTCTTTGAAACCTATAAATCACAATATTTTAAGTAAAAATTTTAGGAAATATTCCTTAAATATTTTTGCTGTTATATATAAATATATATAATTATAAAATGTTATTTAAAATATTTTATTGCTTTTAGAAAAAGAACTGTCCCCAATATCTCCAGCATCATCACCTGCTTCAAGTCAGCATTCAAACCATAGCAGACCTCCTGCATCTTTGTCAATGTATATGAACAGTCATAATCCAAATGTTCCTGGCCATGGATCTCCAACACCAGTGCTCTCTTCATCACATGGAAAGGTAACCTATCAATACCTATGTTTAGTTTGGTGTACCAGATATATATTTGTGATATTTGATGAAATGCCACATTTAACAAAAAAATTAATACCTCCTCCCTCTTCTTGTGAGATTCAGGGTTTCAGCTACAAGTACCCTTATTTTCTGCAGTGCTAGATTAAATGAAATGTTAAAAATGTCACTATCTTTCACATCTAAACTAAGGAAAATGTGCATAAATAATGTTTTAAATTTATATCTGTTGTGCATTTTTCTTAAATTTTATCAACTCTTATATCAACATTTTAATCGAACAAAATTAAACAGAAATTTTCAACCAACTTAACATGTAAATTAGTTTTGTTACTATAATTAAAGTGAATATTTATATCATCAATTGATAGTATTTGTTTCATTATTTCAAAACTGTTTATTTTATATTCTTATTTTAAAAGTTGCTTATTTTAAAAACAAAAAATGTAGATAGCAATCCTGTAATAAACCTTATCTTGTACAGATGTGTAAATATTTAAAGACTTATCAGTTCATTTTTGTTCTCAAAATGAGGATTTAAAAATTGAATTGATCTTCAAATACAAACACAAAGGTATTGAATATTGTTTTAAAAAGAAAGCTGTGTCCTTGCTACCATTTATTTAAACTGATTTGCCCATGTTAATGGGTGTAAAAGATATGCTATTGAAATAATTGACTCTTCCTTTCTGAACCTTTTTATTTTAATTAACGCCTACTTTCAAAAATCCTTCACATATTTTTTTTAAAAATAAATTTAAGTAAAGTAAGTATCCATTACTTTCAGGCTTTAGATTTGGGGCGTTATTCTAATAACAGTAGAAATGGCAATATGGTTGAACAAAGTGGCTTGAAAATGGATAATTCTAAAATGATTTCTTCTAATAATGATAAAAGAACTGATATAATTGGAATGAAGCATGGACCACCCCTTACTGTACCCCATAAGTAAGTTTTAATTCATGTATTAAAAATAGTTAAATATGTTTAAAAGTTAAATAAATTTTTAAAATAAAATAGATGAATAAAATTAGGTAATATTTGTAATTTTTTAAAATATTATTACAAAAAATAAGTTAAATTAAATATGTTATATAAATTTCATTTTTAAATTAGTAATTTAAAATTTTTTTCTTATTGGCATTTGCAGATCCTATTAAAAGGTCTACAAAAGTATTAATTTTGAAATATTTAGAAAACTCGTTAATATTGCTGCTATTAATTTAATTTAAATAATAAATTTTTTAACTTTAATTTTTAAAAAAAAATTAATATTTAATTTAAATTTTATTAAATTTTTAATTACTTTTTTACATGATTTCTTCATTTGCTATTAAAGATTAGATAATTAAAAATAGTTATTAGTTCTTGTTGTTTTAATGATTTTAGCTTAATTATCAATTTTATTTACTGTGTATATTTGTTTCTCTAGTATGCGACCAGAAAGCAATCTCTCTCGGGGATTTCAACCATATAGAAACTCTGAGGAACGCCATCCTACCCCTCCTCACATGTACAACCCATCGCCACCACCAAATAGTATCAGTGGATATGTATATCATCATCCTTCGTTGGCACAATCTTCTCAAATGCCTCCACAATCTTATAGGTACAACATTTAATAAGTTACAGGGTGTCCTAACTTAATTTAGGGTACCTCTGATTTCTAAAATAAGCCACTTAAATGTTTAAATTATTTAAATGTTTTATAAATATGCATGAAAAACAAAAGAATATGTCAAAGTAGCTGAACAAGTGGCTAGTTTAATAACAATTTCAAAGTAAGCACTTGTAAAATTCAGGTAATCAAAAATTATTTCTGAGTTTTTTAAGAATGGATTAAATGAGAATAATTTAGAGTTCAAATATTTCTATTTTATTTATATGTTAGCTTTTAATGAAACCTCTGATTTAATATCATTTGGGAATTGGCTGTAAAAATAGTAAGTAATTAAAGTAAGGAATTTAAGCAAGTGGTTAAATTTTTAATAATTTAAAAATAAATGTTGGAAAGAAATATCTAGAAATGTTTATTTTTGTTAAAATAGTAATAGTTAATAAAGAATTGGAAAAATCATTTAATAATTTAATTTGAATAAATTAATAAAAGGTAGCTATGTGAAAAATTTAAAAATTCCTAAAAATATCCATTATTATAGATAATATTTAAATAATTAACATAAAATTTTCTTAATATTTAAATGAAATCATTTCTGTTGTTTCTATAGACTAATTAAATGCTTTTTTAGTAAACATTAATTTTAAATAAAAAAAATATTCAGATTTTATCAGTATGAATCTCTATTGTTGTCTAAAGATGTTGATGTACATGCAATTAGATATTTATTTTTACTAAAAATATAATAATATTAAACATTTATGTGTATTGTTTATTCCAAATTTAAATATCACTTAAAAATTATATAGGTTTCATTCCTAGATTTTCCTGGAATGTGTTTCTTGAGAATTAGTAGGAATTTTGAAATAAATAAATAAAAAAATTTTCAATGTTTTTATCAGGTAAAAATGAATAAATTAAACGTAAGCAATAATGTTTGTTAAGTGATATTTTATAAAATAAGTTTTATTTTAATAGTTGTAAATTTAGATACATCTTCTGTTACATGCTTGTGTATGTATTTATAAGTTTATAGGTAGTGTAATTTTCAGAAAGAAGATACATATGCACTATGTTAAAATGAGCAGCGTCACCATGAATATCCTAGTCATGAAATGTTTGCTTACATCATGATGTATTGTACTTCAGTTGAGAAAACTGCATAAAATGAAAATGGAATTCCAAAATGAATTGCATATGAGAAATACTGAAGATATATTTTGTTCCTAAAATGTTTAAATTATATTTACCTATTAAAAAAAAGTCTTATTAGTAATACTCATACTGTGTTATAAAAATCTCAGCAATGAAATATTAAACTGGGTAAAAGAAAATATACATTTTTATTTGAAAAAATAATTATAACATAATGTTCAGTGTATAAAGTTTTTGAGATATGTTTCTTCACAATCTAAAATAAAAAAGGTTTTTAGAAAACTTATCTAAATTAATCAAAAATATCAGTTTCTTATATTCATCTTGTTGAATTATTATTTAGTCTTAAAAATATAGTTTTAGGACATTTGAATTATCATTGTAGGTACTTACTTTTTTCCCTTTAATTGCTTCTTAATTTGCAAAATATAGTGAGAAGAGTTTATTTTTAAATGCATACATTCATAATAACATCGTACCGCTAAAAATTTCCCTTTTAATTATTTAAAAGGCAGCATATCTTGCATACCATCAGTGCCTTTTGTAAATTTAAAAAAGTATGTTTTATATTTTGAATCATAGTTTTGTTTTAATTTTTGCATGAGATGAAATTTTGAAAAAAAAAAAAAAAAAAAATAGCTTTAAAATACTAACACATTTATTAGGTTAGAGGAACCTGTTTATATGGAACGTTATGGTTTACTCAGGCCATCTTCAATGCCTTATCCACCTCCTTCTACTAACATAATATCACATCCTCGCACTCCTCATTATCCTGCCTCTCAATATCCTCCAGAATTAATATCCCAGTCAATGAGACTTACTCCATCTAATAGTTCAACTTATACTCCTAATAGGTAAGAAAGACATATGCTTGATAAAATTTACATTCTAACCCATGTAATATGAAATATACAATTTGATTACATTTTTAGATATAACCAAGAGGAAGAGAACGCCAAAGAAAATAATATGCTTCGCCAACGAGAAATAGAAATGCTTAGAGAACGGGAAAGATATGAACGCGAAGAAGCTGAAAATAGAGAGCGAGAAGAAGCTTTCTTTCGAGAAAAACGAAACCATATGAGACAAAGTCCTATATCCCATCCTCATCCTATGAGTCGTCCAGAAATCAATGAAGATAAGAGTAATGATTGCAAATTTTATTATTTTTTTGGCTATGTACTATTATAAATGCTTAAATATAATAAGATGTGAAGTTTATAATATCTTCTAATAATACAAAATTTGATTATATATTTTTTGATACTTTTTATACAAAGCTTTTAAAAATTTATTTTAAACCAGATAACATATACATTTGCAGATCTTATGGGATCCATAATCCATGGCACTCCTCGTGATTATGCAAGGAGTTTATCTCCTGTCTCTACTTCAGGTCCTCTAAATTTAGCAACTAATGTTCACATGGAATCTGCAATGACATTGAAAGATGAGTATAATTCAAAGCAGTCAAGGCAGAGTAACAATTCATTAATGAATGGTCAGCTCCATCAAAGAAATAACAACCATCATGCTAGTATAAACTATTATCGCAAGGAACCTGATATGAATTCATCTCATCGAATGCAATATCAAATGACTGTTTCTAGAGTATGTATTATTTTATTTGTGAGGATTGCATTTTCTACTTTTTCTCAAATTATTTTCTATCATTTGATGTTTCTTGATTTTGTTATGAAATAGAATGTTTTATTAGTAAAAATGCAAACTGGTTGTTTTTTTTAATTTTAGGGTAAAAAATATTCCATTAAGCTATTTCTTTCCAACTTCAATTATTATTGCATTTTTTATATCTTTGATGTTCAGCAAGTAAAAAAATATAAATAAATGAATAAAAATCATTCTAGATTTATCACTATGTCATAAGATAAAAAAACAATACATTTTGATTTCATAATCTTAATTTCTTTGATTCATTTGTTACTAAACTCTTTAAATTATTGAAAAAAATCGTGTTTTATTATCAGTGAATAAAATAATATTTGTTTCTATAATGATCGTCAAAGCTTATGCTATTTGACATTTAACGAACTTTAAATATGTTTCTAATGAGCCTTCAGAATTTCCTTGAAATATTAATTTTGTATTTATTAAATATGTTTTCCAATTAGTTAACTTTCATTAATATATATAAAAAATCTTCCATTAATAAACATGAAATTTTATCTTAGATTTATTGTTTAAGATTTATTTCAAACTAATTTTTTTTATTTATATTTTTCAAAAAAAGACTATATTTTTCTGAATTTTCTTCTTTTAAATACATTATGTTATACATCAATTACTTATTAAAGTCTAATGTAATGAGCAATCTATTCCATTGAGCTAATAAAAATAACAGGCTCAATAAAAATTAATTGTATTAAAATTATTTAATTAATAACTAAATTTTAGCTGTACTTAAAGTTTTGACTCTTATAATTAAGTTTTTAAGAACTGCATTAGTATATAATATGTAAGAATTTTGTTAATGCACATGAAAGAAAATATTTATAACATTTATTAATGCATATATTGATTACATTGTTTGTATTGTCTTTAAAATATTGTTCTTCATTGAATTTTTAAAACAAACCTTGTGGAAAATGAAAAATTTATGAGAATTTTATTGGAAGCTAATAAAATTGTACTTTTAACTATTGTTATTTTTATTTAATATGGCTTTCATTATTTATTATTTACCAAATATAAACTTTTCCTAATCTCATAGTATATCATTATATGAAATTTTGCATATGAACATCTAAAATTGTTCCAAATATTTTAACTATTTCATTTATTCATGTATTAGTAAAGGGGAAATAATTTGATAAAATATTGCAACATTGTTATCAACATTTTTCTTAATACCATAACTCATCAGAAAAATATCTCATGTTACTTATTGAATTTAAAATGTATGCTTTTATAGGAAAAGGAGTCTCAGCGTCCTGGTCTGACAGAATCATCAGAGAATAAACCATTAAACCCTTCCAGGCCAAAAGTGTCATCATCATATTATATGGAAAGGGAAAATAAAAATTCTAATACATTTGAAACACGCACTTTGAGTATGGCATCTGTAATCAATTCTCAGATTAATGGAATATTTGCTCGAGAGAAATTTCCCTCCAACAATAGCCTTGATTATTTGAATAGTATTGTTGCCAAACCTGAAAAATTATCTGACAATCAAAGTAAAAATGAATTGGAACATAAAAAAGGATTTTCTAGCCAAGAAAATTTTCCAATAAGTACTAAGATTTTGGATAATGAAAAAGTACATGCAATTGAGAGCTTAAAAAATGATTCTTTAAGCAATAAGTTACCTCCTTTCATGTACAGTGAACCACAAATCACATTCCGACCAGAAGCTAGTGAATTCTCTGAGAATTATAAAATGACAGATTTGTCTTTAGCCCGAACACAATTACAAAACCATGAAATTCCATCCTCAAATGAAAATGATATTTGTTATTCTGATGACTCAAAGATAGTGAGTACTTTAGATGCAAGAGAAGAAAGACTCAGAAAACTTAGGATGATGAGAGATGTTGCAGACAGTGAAGAATCTGAAATTGACTCTGATCATGAGGATACTGAAAGATTAAGAATTCTTTTAACCATTACCAAAGGACCTCCTCCAAAAACTGATTTAGATCCAGTTGTGAGTATATCATTACTTTTAGTACTTTTTACTATAGTCATCTAACCATTGCCAATCCTTTTAATTGAAGTTATTCATTGAAATAATTAGCATTTTTAAGTATAAATTTTTTATTTTATATTTTTCAGTAATATATTTTGATGTTTTTTAATGAGAGAATTTTAGATCTGAAAAATTTTAATTTTTACTTTTCATAAACTTAAAATAATTAAATAATAAAAGCGACAAAACATTGTGAATTTAAAAAAAATTTAGAAACTGAAATATTATAAACATTTAATATTACATAGTTTAGTATTTTACATTTATGAAATTATGACAGTGTTTAATAATATAAATCATTGTAAATTACTGGAAATAATTCTTAAAATACTGGTAATCTGGTTCCTATTTTTATTTTGTAATCTTTTTATTTAAGAATATAATTCTGAAATTAATGTAAAATTGTTATACTTGATAATAATGCCTCATTTTATTTTTATTATATGTGCCAATTGACTGACATATAAGGTGCATGTTACACAAAGTGTTTACTACTACATACTTATATACATAGAAATCTGTTCTGCTCAAGGACAGTCTTAAAATTATGTAACCAAGTCTTCTCTACAACTTTTCCATGACATCATAGACACTTGTGCATTAAAAATTGTATATGATAAGTTTTGATGCTATAGAAAATCAAAATGCATCACAAAAGGTATTTTTACCTACATTGGAAGCCATTATGATTGTCAATTATGTTGTATTATAAAACAATAATCAGGCTTATTAATAAGTTACACAAAGAAGTTAGGCAATAAAGTGAGTCAAAATTACTTTTTTGATTTCCGCAATTTTCAAACACAAGTTTTTTTGGTTTTTCCAAAAAAATTCTTTCCAATTTTATGTTTTAATTTGAATTTTCTTATCTCCAGAAGTTATTTTAAAAAATAATGATTATATATTAGTTAAATCAAATTTAATAAAGTTCAAGCTGGTATATTATATTATCAACATTTACAATTTTCTGTTTCATGTAAGAATCGTGCCACTTTTTATTACATTAATGGCATTTTTCTGTTTATGTTTTAAATATTTTATTACTAGTGCACTTGATTAGAATTTAAAATAATTTCTGTAACAACTTACTTAATATTGATCATTTGTTATTTATAAAATTTTATTGGTTTTTTCTGCCTCTTAGCTAAAATTAAATATTATTGCTCTTACTTTACATCTATGTTATATTTATGCCATAATTTAGAAGAAAAGGAAATTTTTTTATATATTTAAACATTGATAGAAAATTATTTTTGTGTCCTACTGTTTTATACTCATTGATTATTTTTAAGTAACAATTTTCTTAATTTTATTCATTCTTAACACTTTTTTACATATGAAAATTTTTAACTGTTATTCCACACATATAAAATGTTTTTTTGCTAGCAAAAAAACAGAACTAGGTGATTTTTGATTTCCTCATTTGAAATAAATGTCTTATCATTGAAAACATTTTGTAGAGACCAGAACAAATAATTATCTGTAGGTGTTAGATTTGAAGAATGTGATGGGTGTAGCAGTATATCACAGCCAAACTGTAGAAACATTTGTCGATTTAATAAACTTGAAAGTGATCTCACATTATCTTGGAGAAATACTATACATTGATCAATTCTGGTTTCCTCTGTTTAAGTGAATCATCTAACTTGTCCAACTAGGGACAATATGCTTCAAAATTGATCATTTTGTTGTTCTATATAAACTTTGGTTGAATATCAGTTTTCCGAATGCTTTCGGCCATTCAATCTTTACTTCTTGATCTCTTGCATTTCACATTGTTGCAAACAACCCATTTCTCATCCCCAGTAATAGTATACTTCAAAATAGATAATTTTCTTGGTATTTAAGAAACAAATCATAAACATTGATTTATGTGATTTTCACTAAGAACATGTGAAATCCATATTTCAATATTGATTAAACTTTGGTTTGATTGATAGATTAAGATTGATTAAGCTTTGAGATTAAACTTAGGCCTATCAAATGATCATGAATGGTTGTATTCAATTAATTTAATCTTGCCGCAATTTCACAAATTATTATTCCTCTGATTTGCATAAATTAATGCTTTTATTGTATCTCCATGAGAATAAAGTGATATTATAGATCGTGGAGCATTTTCATTATTGAAGTTGCCTTGCTCAAAAAATTGCAAACTAGTTTTTATTAATACACCTTTTCCATATACACTAGATAATTTTTTTCTTGCTTGAATAGCACCTTTTTACATAGTAAGATAAATATATCAAAAATGCTGCTTATTACTTTCTGTGTTTGAAAACTTATCCACAAAAAACTACTACTTAGAATTAATTACTTAAGCATTTTAAAATTTGACCATTACTAGATCAGCTGTCAAAATGTATATTGATTTTGCAGCTTAAATATAATGTTGTCTATCAGAAAACAAATAAATCCTCTTTTGAAAAAAACAGAGTTACTTTCCAAACAATCCAGTATCTTTATAAAAGTTTAAACTATATATGCATTTAATTTCTTAGAAAAATGATATTAAATTGAAGAAAAACATTTATAATGTCTATAATTTTATGAAATTCGTAATGTAATTATGAATTGTACATTTTTCATTTAATTTTCATAAGCTACATTGTTTGTAAGAGACATATGAGTGAATAAGTAAAATAATTTAATTATTTTTAGAAATTAAAGTTCCTGTCTAAAGTGGATCTGATTACCCACTCCAAAAAGCAAGGTTAGTAGCATAACTCTAATTGAAATTTTTTATGCATAATAATCGAACAATTATTTTAAATTACATTAATTTTAACATTTTTTTAGCAATTGAATTAAAAAAGTGCATTAGACGCCATCAAGTTTTAAGGGAAAAAAGTGCTAGCCCAATTGATATGAAACAAGTCAAAGAACCGGAAATTGAATACAACGTTGAACACCTGAATGAATTAGCCAAGCGATTATGTTTAGAAGGAGATTTTCAACATAAAACTGAATTTTTACGATCTCTTGGATTAGTATTTGTGGCACCAGAACAGAAAGAAGGTAGTGAAAATCCCTTTGTGGTTCTTGTTGGACCACATCATTAAATAAGATGTTTAGTTTTCTGTGTAATTTTATTTAACCATACTTTATTAAATGAAGTTTCATTTATATAAATATTTATTTCTTTAATACTATTCTAGATAAGTTAAGCATTTTAACTTTTTGTTAATATTCTGATTTTCATAAATCTAATAATTTATTCAAAATTTATCGGAAACTATTATTAGCTTATTAAAAGCCAAATAAAAATATTGACAATAATGTGTAAAGAGTGGTACTGCAATCAGAATATGATATATAAGGAACATAAAAATTACAGGTTCAAAAAGAAAAAAATATTTTTTTTTTTTTATAATAAAATAAACAAATCTGAAGTAGTCTGATTGTTACTGTATTTTAAGTATTATTCACCACAATTCTGATATAATGCTGTTTGAGATTTAAAAGCAGTTTACTGACAGAGGCTCTCATGTAGTTAAATGTGAATTATTTTGTCCATAATTATACAATTCCATTTCATAATGCAACACTTTCAAAAGAAGCTTCCCTAGTCTAATACTAAAGTTTGTCTTCCTTTGCAATAATTACCAAAAAGTTCATGAAAAAGTTCAATGAATAAATATAAATCATTTCATGAAAATTATCTTATATGAATGATCGATCCTTTTATATCATCATGTTGCAAGCAGTAGAAAGCACCTGAAACTCATACTAATGCGAAAGATGAAAGTAAAGATATCCTCTTTCTATTTGAAAGCTATGTTAAGTGTACTTTTTATTTCCTATAATTAAAACAGTATGAGGAATTTACTTGAGTATAAAAGTTTCACTGTGCTTTATATAAAACTAGCATTTCTTGATGTGAAGGGAACAAGAAATTTGATTATCCATCCATCAAGGATAAATGGAAGAGATTGATATAAATAAAGTAATGTCTATTCATGAATGATCATACTCTTTATTGTATATTATAGTAAAATTTCATTAAAATCAGCCTATTTATATTATTGCCATGTTGATTTTTATAATTTATAGAAACCTATGCAATGATCAGTTAAATCATTTAGATAATTGTTTGTTAATATTGAGATTGAACTAGTCCAAATTTTGTAATTTGAAAAGTATTTAAGAATTTTTCAAAGAAAATCTTGCTGAACATGAATAAATATTATCCTTATTTTATGAATGATTTCATAACAAAACTGGTTTAAATAGTGCACTTAAAAATATCAAATTCTAATGTAAATCAGAGATATGTTTAATAATGAATTGATGCAGCATATCTATTTTTATTACAGTTCTTATAATTAATATTAACATTGGTATATTTTGCTGATTCAAAGTAAAAGCTTGAAATAAATTACTTGAAACTCATTAATATCATTCAAATTTGCTGCCTTAATATTCAAAGAAAAATATGATATTCAAATTAATTACAAAATTTATGACCTATTTACTTAACAGGTGCTGGAAAATCAGACAATTCTTTAAAATATTTTAATCAAAGTTAGTTTTAAAAAATTTATTTTGGTGAAACATAATAGAAAACGACAATTTCTTTTTATATAAACTGTTCTAATATCAAATTATTGTTCAAATTAGTTTTTTACTACTTTCAAAATAAAATATTTTATACGTTTTTTTCTGTAATTTATTGATTATATTGTTTACCTATTTAACTTAAATATATATATATATGGTATATTGTGATATAAAAATATATATTTGGCTCATTAATTTGAATTTTATGGAAGATATTTCGGAAATTTTTAACTAGAAATTTATTAGGGAAATTGTACTTTTATAAATAACACTAAAAAAGAATTATATTTTAATAAGAATTTTTATTATGAGTATCTTGTTAATAAAAGTAATGATCAATATTAAAAATATTCTTGATTAATAGTTTAAATTTATTTGCAGAAAATGAAAATGTTGATAAAGCTATTCTTAAAGATAAACTTCGAAGAAATGGCTCTATAAGATCCAATGAAAGTAGTTTGACAGTGCAAAATTCATTGCTAGGAAAACGTGGTAGGGATTCATTCTATTATTAATGTTTCCATTTTATTACTTCTGAATACTTTTTTTTGCTACCTTAACTAATAAATGTCTGAGTGTTTATATTTAAATCTTGACAGTTATATACAACATAATACTATGTTATAAAATTACATGTATATTACTTTCAAAAAATATCTTTTTTAGTTTATTTATTTCAATTTCTTTTGCATTTTTTTTTCCGATTTTCCCTTTGTTTTCTCCCTTTTAATTGTTTTTCTTTTTCCTTCTCCTATATTGTGATTGAAACTAATATAACTTGTATCTGAACTTTTTATTCCTGACTAATCCATAAAGGGAAAAGTTTACATATAGAAATGTTACTTTCTGACTGGAAGCTAGTTCTAATACCATGTTTTACATTTTTTTGTATTCTTTATAAATAATATTTATATATGTATTATAAAAGCATATGGCATTATTTTTGGTATGTTTCAGAACATTTTATTTAAATAATAAAGTTTTCACATTTATATATTAAAAAAAATTAATCTGTTCTTTTTTATTGCAGTGGTCAAATCAAAATAAATGTGGTAAAATCTTTTAGGACAAAAATATATTTGAGATAAATTAAATTTCAATTTATGCAGAAAATCTAGATAAATAGAAAATGGCTCAAAATAATGTCTGTGATTATTCTAAGTCATGATCACTCCTTTATCCACCAACATCAGCAATATAATTATCTTATCCAGATATTTAAAAATGTGCAATCGTTCAATAAAAATATTAATATAGTTTTTGCAAATATGAAATGAAATAAAAAATGAAATAATTCTGTTAATGAAAATAAACAAAAACAAAAGATTCATGTAAATTAAATTTCTAAAAAAAGATTTTTTAAAATTTCCATTTGTAAGTGATAATTTAACTTACCATTACATCTATGGGACCATATTAGAAACAAATCATTTGTTAATAAAATTAAGAATGTTTGTAACTTAGAGCTTCATGAAAACAAATGTCTACTGAAAAATTTTCTTATCTTGTTTATTGTTAATTATTCTTTGTATATATCTATTATTAACCATTTCAACCTGTATTTTCTTCATATAATTATGTTGATAATTTTAATTAGTATATTTTATAATTTTTGAAAATAAAGTTAAAAAAAAATTTATTCGAGTTAGAAAAAAGTAGATTATATTAAATTATTATATTTCAAAGAAGTTGTTATAAGGCCATTTTAAAAAGTCAAGAATTTAATTTAGTTGGTCTGTCAAAGGCAAGAAATTCCTTCTCGTGTTTCTGTTCAAATCCAGTATTGCCACCTAAAAAAACATCTCATTAATAGTATTTGTTCTTTATCATATTAGTGTAAAAACAGAAATTTCTCAATGAACCTCCTATTGATTAGGATTGAAGATTAGTCTTTTAATATGAAATGTTTTGTTTGGTTATTACCCTGAAAATATGCTTAGTCAATAGTGGTTGAATATAATACATTTACCTTGAATTGCATAGTTATATTGCATTATTAATTGTTTTTACCTTTCACAAATCAAAGGCAGTAAATACGTATTAGAAGCTATTGAAATTATTAGGAAGAAAAATAAATTCTACCAGTTATTAATCAATATAAAATTTAAATATATATATATATATGTGTGTTGTACTTATACTCCAATTCATATTTAATAAAAATAATATCTACCAAAAAGGGTTAAATTATTGTTATTATAGGTGTTCTGATTAAAACAATTACAAAGACCTGCATTTATATCTATGTAAACATAATTATTTCTCTTCAATACTTTCATCTGTCCTGTTCTGATTTATGTTTCAGAAACTTTGATTATAAAAAAGGAAAGAATTTTGGTTAGAAAAAACTGCATTTTAAGATGCAGAATCTTAAAAAGTACTTTTGGTGAAATTCAGGAAAATATTATTTGTCATAGAAAACTGAATTATATTGCTTGATTAATGACCTAGATGACATTAATCATGAAAATTAAGATTTGAGTATTTTGACTGCTAATCAAATTGGCTGTAAATGTCTAGTTCAGAAGGCCTAGGTCCATCTTAAGCTGTCACGTCATGAAATTTAATAATGTAAATATATTTTGATAAATATTAATATTTTTAAAAAATTTAAAGATATTTATGTAGCACTGTTTATCTCTAGATCATCCAGATTTCACTAATTTGAAATCAGAAACTGTGAAAAGACCTTATTTAAACCAAGAGGAATCCATTCATGACTCTGCAGGGCGACCTTTCAGTGAAAAGAAATTTGCTTCTTTACCCATGAGAGATTCATCACAGCCTTTACCTCCACTTCAAAGAAAAGTTTCTTCATTTCTGAAACCTCCAATGAAGACAGGTTAGAATTTTTTTTTATAAATGTATTAATCATAATGCATTTTTATAATGTGTATTTATTGTATTATTTTTTATAATAGCTAAACCATGCAAACTTTTTTTCTTTAGTTAATATTCCTGTACCCCCCCTCATTCCAACTAACCAAATAATACCACCCCATGTTGAAACTAATCAAGATAAAGGAGCTATCATTGCACCTAAGGATCCACGTGTAAGGCAAATAAACAAAGAGTTTGTTCAAGAATTTCATAATTCTGTTTTACAAACTACTCAGATGCAATTAGGTAAGGATTACTCTTTTATTACTTAATCATATTTATAATTGAATATGTATCCATATCAATAAATGTTTATAAACTTTAAAACAAGTGTATTCTGTAATTTTAATTAAATTGGCTGTTTTCAATTATATTTTTCTCCAAGGATAAATAGTATTATTACTGTACTCCATTTTGTAATTTTAACCTCTTGTTAAAAAGATTATTTTAATTGCAATTTTTTAATAATATTAATTGTTATTTTTTTATTCATTGTTATTTTTTTAATTAGATATTATATTCATTGTTATTTTTTTAATTAGATATTAGAATTCTTTTTTCTGTTTAAACCATTCCATTTGGAATTATTAAAAAGTTAAGGAAATTTATGTAAAAGTAAACAGCAAAAATTTTTAAAATTCTTATTTTATCACACAAATAAATCTGTATTAATTATGAACTAATTTTTGTAAGTTTCATTATATTCATTTAAGAATTTATTATTGTTATAAGTGGACCAACACATTTCTTATTCTTTATATTCCATAAAAACAGTAAAATAAATTTGAAATGGGCTTAAATCTGACTAAGAAATAGATTACAAATAAGTAATAAAAATACATTTTAAAGAAGTTTATTTTACATCTAAAATTAATCATTGATAATGGAAACCTCTGAAGAAGTAAAAGTTCTGGTATGCAATTATGTTAATAGTTATGTATTTAAATTAAGATTATAAAACTCCTTATTATAATTTAAATATATATACGTATGTGCTTCAATTTTTGTAATAAATGCCACTTTTTTATTTTATACTTCCTATTTTACATACTTTTAATAAATATAATTTGTTTCAGTTAATCACTTTTTTTTTTTTTTTTTTAGCTCATTAAAAAATATTGAGTGAATTTTATATGTTAAGACAATTTCAACTGCTTATAGATATATAATAATTATTATAACTTGAAAATTTTGTGAATTTTTCTTTTATTATAATATATCTAGTTTTATAGCTAATGTTAAAATTTTATTGATGATGTGTTATAATTCAACTTGTAAGTGCTGCATAAAACTTTTCAAACATAATTACAATATATATACAAAACTATGAATTGACAGTTATGTTCAAATGTAAACTTGCAGTCTATCATCCTTTATAAGCAGTATTATTTTATTGCATTTGAGCTTTCTTTTATATTTCATTATTGGTTTTTATTTTACATTGCTAAAAATACATTATTTTAGTATATAAACACTCATTTGGGTTGTTATTTATCTTGTTGCAATAATAAAATGAAAAATTTGTATCTTTAACTGTATGTTTAACTTTTACATTTACTTGCATAAATTGATAATTAAAATTCCTTATTTCTTGATTTTAAAAAATGTGTTGCACAGCTTATTTCATTCAAATTATTTGTTACTTAAAATGATTATTATAAGTAAATAATTAACTTAATACTAATTAACTTGCAGAAAATATTTGAGAAATTGATCAAATAGCAAGTAATTATAGTCAATTATATCTGCTTATTTGATATTATTAGTAATTATATCTACTTATTTGATATTATTAGCAACAATACTAATAAATATTTTCCATATTTTTAGAAAAGAAAAACGTTTCATCTTCTGGTGTAGTAGAACATACATTCTTTAATAAAGCCACTGAGGAAGATGTAGCAGAGAAATCTGATTGGTATTCATATGACAAACCTATATTTCGTTGGCCAGGGATAGAAGCCATAATGGAATCTTACGAGTGCCATATATCTGGTAAATTGAAGTTATTATATTACTATATGGGAATGAAAAGGATCCTTAATACTTTAAAAGTTTAATTCCATCATATCAATATTTTTTACATATAAAAGATTTTAAAATTGAGATAAGAAAGAATTAACTTGATTCATGTTGTGTAGATGGAAAACTTACTTAAAATATATAAAGTGAGGACTATTTGGGACTATTTTTTCAATCTATTTAAATGTGATTATTTGTATGCATTTAAAACATCACTTAATTCTCAAGATTTTTGAAAAATATTGAAATGGTTTTAATGTTTTTCCCTTGTGTGTGTGTGTTTAGTTTAGAATATGTATGCAATTGGGTGTTGATAAACAAATGCTTTAACTACAAAATAAATGTACAATTGTACTACGATAATGAAATATTTGTCTATCTTTAAGTGTTTTAAGAGCTTAGAGAACATTTGAATACCTACAAAGGATATTACAAATAATATTTGAATAACTTGTTGGGATCTATAACAAAAGAAACATTACAGGTGCTATAGACTACACTACTGAGCATTAAAATTGCTACACCATAAAAGCAATGTACTAACATATTTAATTCATATTTTAGAAAGAAGATGCAATGATATATAAATGATTAGCTTTTCTATGTATGCATATAAAATGGAAGTAGTTATATCTACAAATTCTTTCAAGTAAAAGATAAAAGAACAGCATGTTTCTTATGCAGGAATTACATTTCAACATTGTTGTGAAGTAAAAAAATTATAATGTTTCATGTGGGAAAGAAAATGTTTACCTCACTGATAAATGTCATACTCTTGCCTATAAGAGCAAATTTGGCAATGAAATATTTACAGGGTTCATACAACTTCTGGAATCTGAAAAATTGTTTTAAAGGCACTTTAAACTCTTGGAATTTCAACTTGACTCCATGAAAATTGGGAATTACATCTGGAATTTTTATCTTGATGTATTTTGTCGGAAAATATTTTTTATTTTTTTTTACTTTAATATTTAAATATATTTCAGTGATATTGTTCAAAAATCAGATTGAGTATTAGCTCTTAATGTTTCTACTAGATGGCAGTAAGATCGATATTGTATTCATAACTGTTGATTAAAATAAAAATTAGTTCTGTCACAATGGTTTCAGGATAATCCAGTTCCGCCACGACCAGATGTACTATTTAGATTTATGTGTGTGAAGTAATAACCAATAAGATCCTGTGTTGCAATAAAGCAGATGATTTTAATTGATTCCTTTCTATTTGTTTTGTTTAAAATTCTGTCCTTCCTTGGTGACTACTTGTTTAATGTGTCAGAATGTACTGTTATAAAAGAATTTATTTTTATCCTTTTATTTTAATCCTTACTATAAGATTTCAAGATTATATTGATAAGAAATTTGATCCTATTATAGATAGAATAAGTACTTTTTATATTTTAACTTACACTCAAAAAGTTTATGTCACTTATGAAAAGTAGTTAATTTGCTTTTTCTACTCTCTCATGTCAACCCACATTCACAACAGGTCAAGCATCTGTTGAATGTGGGCTTTCTGTGAGCAAAAATTTAATGGTAGAAAATTTAAATAATCAATTAACTGTGGCTAAGCATATAATTGCCCATCACATCTGAAACATAGAAGGTGTTAGTAATATAATTGGCAAAGACCTACTTAATTTGGTTGCTGGTGCCAGATGAAGGTATAAATTATATTTAGTAAATTAAAACAGCAAAAATGCAGCCAAAAACTGAGGGAAAGTGAGAAGCACTTCTTGAAAAAATTGCTGACTTGAAAATCAAAAAGAAATGCTTTGAAGATGACATATATGAACTTGAAAAATCTACAGTAGGAATTCTTGAGGAAGCTTAAAGAATTGGAGTAAATTAACTTTAATTGTAAAATCAAATATGTGTGACTGTGATGCTTCAGGAAATTAATATTTATTACTCAGTATTAAGATTGAATTGAAAGCTTTAGTAGTGGAAAGTTGCACTTTTCTAACAGCAATATTTTGTATATATTAAATAATCAAGAAATGTGAAATCTATTGAATGATTAAAGAAATAGAATAGAGCCTAGAACATGGATGTGAAATTGTGTAGTTTGAAAAGTGTTTGAGGAAGTAAATAAGAGAAATTTTTTAAATTGCTTTTATTAAATAATAATTGGGGGTAAAATTCAGCTTGGGAACTTGATCTAATAGTGATGTTTGTTTTGAGTAAGTATATTTATATTTGAAAAGAGATTGTTGTACACATCTTGAAATACTGAATAAATTATTAGATAGGAATCAATTGAAGATGCTTAAAAATTTAAAAATTACTCTTAATTTTATACAATGTATAATTCAGTAATGTAAAGAACATTGATTAAATCAAAAAAAATTTTCTTATATCTGTAAATTCATTAAAAAAATATTAATTTTTTTTCTATTTATTTTTACTATTAAATATAATTCAAACTTAAATAAAACTTAACTTAGCATTCTGGCTTTTGATTCCATAGTTATTGGTATCAGTTTCACCTTGAGCTTTGTTGTGTGTAGTGGTTCAGAATCCATTATAACAGTAGATCTCAGTTTACTTAACTCTTGTGTACAAAAAGTTACCTCTGACTATCAAGTAAACAAAACAAACATAGCCCAAAAAAGGATTGCAATTTATCATATAGCATTATTACCATTCATGTAGGTGAGATCCTATGACTTTATCAGAATGTGAAATCAATGGACACAAGATTGTTCTGTGTTGAGTATCTCTTGTCTGCTATCACTAACAGCCTAAAAGATGTGACATCAAGCATCCATCCAAATTATCTTTGAGTAACTAACACTTCTATCACCACAATGTGGGTGGGAGATGGCTAAGTCATGATTTAATTAAATAGCTATTCTTCTCTAGACTGACATTTAATTATACAAATATACAATAATGATATATTTACAGTTAATCAATTTAAACACATTAACATAAAAAGGAGACTTAAAGTTACTGAGAAGGGAGCAGCTGTCTTGCTGCTATCACATGCAGTGTCGTGAACCATATAGCCAATATCATGATTTGTGGGTAGGAAATAGGGACATTTGCAGAACAAGTGTTTCATGAACAAATCAACATTTGTTGCAGGATTCTTGCTTATATCAATGGTTCATTAAACAGTGAGCAATACATTTATATTATATTAAAGACTGGGTTTAACTTTTATTAAAATCCTATGAAATCCAACATTTCACTAGTATGATATATGACATATGCAAATCTTTCTTCATGCAGGAACTTTAGCTACTGCCCCATTCAGCACATTCTCTGATTCTAATAGAAAACGTTTGGTTAGTAGTTACCTTCTCACATATACCAGTCACTAGAATAGATGAACAATAGTATTATGTTGAAGTTGAATGTGGTTCCTACTCCCATCCAGTCTCTGATTCATTTCCCAAGTATATTAGTTTTATTATTGCGGTCGTAGGCAGTTTTTATGGACACTGATTTCTTTTGATCTATAGTTTCAAATTTCTTGAAAATTTAATTTATATCTCTCTGATAAATATTTTATTATTTATATTTCTACCTCAGGTAGCAATTATGATTGCCTATAGTGTATTTAATTTTCATTATAGTTATTTCTTTCATAACAAAGCTAATGTTTTAAACAATTTTACTATCAATGGATATGTAATTCAGTTTTTGCTCACAATTTAACTGGAAAAACATGTACAAAATAGCATCATGGTAAAATACTGCCATGATGCTATGTAAAATTATGCTCCCAACTTAAAAACGTAATTTGGCTAAGCTCTCGTTAAAAAAAATTTACAGTTTATGGAAAGTGAAAATACATAAAATATATTCAGTTGTCAGAAAGATATGCTATAGCCACTGTGCTTCTTAATTTTTGTGTATATAAATATTTCTACTTAGATATATTTTTTATGCTTTAAACAGAAAAGAAATATTTTAATTGAATATCTGTAGAAAATAATTTATTATTAAAAAATTGGTTTTGTCATCTTATGTAATTATTGCTTAACAAGTAAAACTAAATTTAGTTTTATATGTATGTTATATATGACTTTTATTTATTATTCTCTGATTAAAATGTAAGACACACCCGTCTGACTAAATTTCCTAGCTGTTGGCTGACAAGCTTAGCTGTTGTTCAAATGTCATAAGTAACAATAACTTATGACTTTTTTATCAAATTGAAATTCGTTATAATTGCCAAGAAAAATTTTTTTCATTTCCGTTGTTTTGAAATGCTAAATTAAATATTAGTTTTATCATGTAAAATATAATAAATATTGCATTTGAAACAGTAATTATAATAAATTATATAATGCAACTTTAATTTTTAGAGCAAACTGTTGAAAAAAAATTCTTGTTGGAAAGTTGCCATAAATTGAAAGTTTTAAATCAAGAATTTAACATTGAAGTTGAGTGCCTTCAAAAACGAACTGAAGTAAGTATTATTGAATCAAATGTATCTTTTATGAAAATAGTATATAGTTATCCATTGCCTATTCCTAATTACTAAATTGCATTAATTAATATTTGTTTACTAATTTTTTTATACTTGAAATTCTAATTTTTTAACTGTTGCAATTAAATTCTTTATAAAAATAGTTAATAGTAAAATATAAATAATTTTATTTTATGAAAAATGTTTTTCTCATATATTTGACTTAAATGTTGATCTTGGAAGAAAAATGCTTAAAAATTTTATGTCCTTGTTTTTAATGTTTGGTGTCACAAAAAAGTATTAAATATAAAGTAATTACCTAATTGAATCATTAATTTAATTTAAAATAATGTTTTTCCATTAGTTGAAAACCTATTTTTGATCTATTGGGTTGTTCGGAAAATCATTTCGTTTTTCATGAAATGAATAACGTGCGGAAAATAAATATTTTATTGCATTGCACATTGTCTGTTCTAGTCCAATAGCTTTTACCATTTTTCTGGTAGTAGCACGATTCCACAGTTATAAAGTGGTTGCTTTTTACCAGCAAAATCTGATCCATGTTGGAAAAACGAAATTACTTTCTGAAAAACCCTATATATAAAAAGTGAAAAATATCCTTATGTTGAAAAAACTTTATAAATGTGCAAATATTTTATTTAAAATCACTGAAGAAAATTATGATTAATATGTTCTTGTTTTCAAAATTATCAATTTAAAAATTATTTTTATAGCAATATTATAGACGATTTTCAATAAAAGTAAACTTATTTCTAAAATTGTTCTTATAATTTTTAAAGGATTATTTTTTAAAATATGAGATTTTACAAATTGTTGAAATCTTAAAAATAAATTACTTGAATCATTCAATTTTGTTATTTTGAATTATAGGAATTGATGCAAGAAAAGGTGTATCTTGATTCTGAAAAAAGAGAGCTACAAAAACGAATTGAAAGTCTTAAATTATTCATTGAGCATTTTAGGTAGCAGTTTTCTAGTAGATAATGGAGAAAATTTGGCTTGGAATTAAAAAAAGCCTACAGCCCATCTATTTGTATCAATTTTCATGTGTAGGATAGGTATTACATGGACAATTTTCAAATCAAATTTAATGAGTCAGCAGAAAGTGTATGCAAGTGGAAAAATTAGTTCCATGGTGATTTTCTAAATTAAATACCAAAAATGTTTTCTGCCAAAGATGTTTATCAGCAATGTTGTTTTAACGCTATTATACCTGGACATTTCTACAAAAGGTTTGCAAATAAAAATGTACCAACTTCAGTTTATTTTTTATTTATATATCAAAATATGAGTTTGTTGACTAACGAGAGAGAGAGTGATAATACGTTTTGTGAATAAGTTATTATAATTTTTAAATATGTGTATTCCATGTGTGGTATGACAATAATTTTAATTTTTATATGCTTTTCTCAAAAAAGTAAACTTTTTTGTAATAAATTTATGATGTGAATGGCATTTCTTTTAAATTCACTACAGTTGTAATTTTCATATTTTGTTACGAAAAGCAACACACACAATTATTGTTATTGCTATTTTTAGCTCACTGTAATTGTTATCTGTGATATGATACCGATGATCCTGTAATTTACCTAAAAAAAAGAAACATGTATAGGAAGCATTTGTGTATATTTTCTACTGTTTCAAATATTTTAGTTTAGTCAATAATTTTTAAACATTCAAAACATTGATTTTGCTATTGGTATTAAATAGTTAAACATCTGAATTTTTTACTCCTGAAATGTTACATGCCTTGACCACTCTTCTTTTATTTAATTACATTTTTAATTAAATTTAAAAAAGACATGATAAATTCTACATAGTTATACTACAATTTACTTGTTTAATGGGATTTCTGATTAGATGAGTTTAACAGTCAAGTACTAGTTAGCTAATTTTTAAATAAATGCAGTTTTGTTATCATTTAGACGAAATTCAATGATGATTTTTCTTAAATTTCCAAAATTATTCTCTGACACGAGAAATGATTAAAATTATTTTCATTTGCTTTTGTATGTAAGAATTGTATTTCAATTCTGAATATTAAAAGTTTTCTTTTGATTGTAGTTATTTATGTAGATGTGTAGAGAAGAATTTATTTAAAACAGGATTTCTGATTAGATGAGTAAGCAATAATCATCTGGTGTAAAACTTTCATCAAAAATATGGTTGTTTCCTTTATTTTAATAAATAAACCGATTGTATTAATAATAGAAATATTGTATAGCATTATATAATACTTGTATTAACATACAATGCACAGAGGTATTATATAAAAAGTATATATATTGTAATAACTGTAAAAAGTATTGTAATAAGTACATAACTAGCTGTATGAATAATTTGTTAATTATTTTAAATTATAACAAAAACTTGTGATGTGTGAATGATTATGTGAATTGAATAAATTGAAATATTAAATTCCTTAATAGAAATCATATATTTTAAGCAAATTATGATGCATAAATTTAGTCTCCAATTATTAAATGGATCTAAAATTTAAGGAATGTTTTTATTCCTTGTGCATGTTGTTACTCATTAGTTTAAATACTTTAATCTTTCTTTTCTCTTATCTAAATTTGACTGATTTTTAAAAGCTGGAACTTATATATTAAATATTTTCAATAACAATTTTTCAGAGATAAAATTCCTAAAATAAAGGAAAAGAATTAATCTCATACATACACATTCTTATATATGTAGTTGTAATATAAAAATAAGTAAAATTTTATTTGGCATCTGTAAATGATAGGATTGAAATATATAACATTATGTTAATATCGATTAATAATTCAATCAAATTAATTTAATATTACTTTAATATGAATATTTTGGACATGTACAGCTCTTGGTTTTTATAAATATTATATCATATAAAGCCAATTTTACCTTTATAATTATCGTATTTAAAATTAGTAATGATACTTTAAACTAGATAAAAATTGATTCTTCCTAATTTTTTCACTGTTATTTATTTATATAGTTTTGAAGCTTTCAAATTCAAAAATCCATATAGTATAACTTTAATTTTATATAATTATATATAAATTAAGATGAATACATAATAATAATAAGTTCATTCTGATTTTCAAATAAAAAAAATTTCTTTTAAAATAACTAATAAATTGACATTAGTTTGTTTCGTAGTTAAATTTATGAGACATGTGATACATCTATCATTAAATGCAATATATTAATCATCTAAATTTAACTATGATCTTTAGATTCCTGAAACTATTTGAATTTTTTGAAAATATTAATTATACAAAAATTATCTAAATAAAAATTGTCTTCCTATAATTTAGTTTTAAGTATAATGTAAGAGAGATTGCTTACTTATATTTATTTTTATTGCTTATTAAATTATTCACCAAATTAATTTTCTGTCTTCCATAAATTATGGAACTACATATATTGATTTGCAAAATTTATGCATACTTAATAAAAAAAAACATTTTATTTGAAATATAGTTTATTGACTAAAGTTAAATACTTTAATTTCCACAGAAGTCATTTTTTCTTGTTTTGAAGTATTATTTCTCTGTGCACCATGATGTCATTGATTACAGCAAGAAAAAAAATCTTAGCAGATTTTCAAAGTAATTTTGTTGCCTTGTTCTTGAATATTATGTGACTATTTGCAAGCATTTCTGTCTAGTAAATAAACTTTTAATTTTTCAATCGAACTCGTTTGGAGCCAATTGATATTCAAACATAATGCTCAAAATCACTGTATAATTCATATATACATAGTAATATTTTTTACTTATCATAAGCTTAATGTTATGTAGCAATTTTGAAATGTGTATATTCTTCATTGGTTGGATATATTGTGTAATAAATTGTGTGCTTATATTTTGATATATGGATTTTTTTTTATCTGACTCTGTATGTGTTTATTTATCATAAACCAGTGATAAGCTAATTATTATGCTTATTTTTAAGGTAATTCTAGCTACTGATAAGTTTACTATGCAGAATTCAGAGCTTTATATTTCCTATGTAAAATTGTGTATATTTTTGTACATAGTGGGAAAGAATAGCCTTAAAAGTTTATGCTTGATAGAAGACTTCATTAAGATCAAGTTATTACATTTTTTATGTTATGTCTTAATCAGTATTGTTTTTATAACTTTATTATTGGAGTCAGAAATATAATTATTGGAAAGCTACTTTTTGTCAGCCAGCAAATTTATTTATGCAACTATTTTTTTTTTGTAATTTTATAAATTATGTTTCAAAAACTTCATTTTCTGAATTTGTGTTGAATTTCACTGTTCTTTCATTCGTATGTTCAGCGTTTTGTTAAGTGAACTTGTGTTTTTCAGTTAATTTATTCTTGTGAAAAACAGAAAAATATTTTCTGTCTTCTTTTTTTTTAGATGGAAAAGAACTGTATAAAATGTATATGAAACTAATAATAAAATGCTTAATGTTACCAATGTCTTCAGTTTTATGAATGAAAAAATTATAGTACAATTAATACATCAATGGTAATTGATTGTTTTTAATATCTATTCCTAAAACACATTTTAATTCATTTAAATTAAAATAAGTTTAGGATGAAATTGTTTGAAATTATCAACAGTCCAACAAGACTAAATACATAATTTTTGATAGCACATAAAATATTTCTACGAATTTATTTCATATTGTTTATTCAAATAATTTATTTAAACACCTCTCTAATTACAGAGGGTATTAACACATTTTTAGAACGATTTCGCGGCCGTAAATGTAAATATTATTTTTTAAAATTCTCGATCTGATAGCCTTTTCTCTGGACTATAAATCTGCATCGTGATTTCCATGATAGAAGAGCTTTTCGCTATATTTCCAGGGGTATTGCTTTCCATTCCTCTTCCAGTATTTATCGTGGTGGGTTTGCGTTTAGAAAGAGCCTTTTTTAACAGACCAAAGGCACAATAGTCCGTAGGTAAAAGGTCAGAAGACTTCACAGGGATATGTTGAAAATGTATACATGCAATACCTGCATTAGTCATCATTTTTTCAAGGAATGCAGTGGTAGTTTTCAAAGTATGACTTATAGCTTTGTCTTGATGAAGTTTCTCTCTTTTTCTTTTGTAAATATTGGGCGTAAAACCTCCTAATAGTACGATGAGTTGATTTTAACATTTCGTTCCACTCTTATTTTTAATTTCCCATTATAGGAGAAACCTGCGACAATCATAAACCCCTTACTGAAAATTTCTTTACATTGACGGAAACGGCTTTGTACATTTTTTCTCATTTTCTATAGTAAAAAGACTTTTTTTTTTTTTGTTACAGTGATTTAGGTAAATCCATGCTTCATCAAGGGTCACAATGTTTTTTCATTTATCTCGTTCTGGTTTTCATACAGGATTTTACAAAATGTTTTGCGTTGAGCCTCATATCTCAGCAAAAGCTCGTGAACATAATGTTTTTTAGCATTTTTAAGTTGTAAATACTGGTTTATTATTTTATTTATTGTTGCTACAGATGTATCTAAAGACTTTGCAATTGATTTCCGTGTTGGTGGATTTTCTCTTGTTACCAACGATTTCACTTTAGAAACATTTGAAACTGTACGTACCTTTTACGGATATTCGTTTGGAGTCTTCTTTTTATGTAGAAATAATGATTGACAGTTTTTACCTGTCTGATTAATAATATTGCTTATTTTGCACTTAGAAATTTTAATACCATGCATTTCACAACGTTTTTGAATTCTGGAATAAGAACGTTTATCTCCGGAAGGCACAAAAACATATCCTTCAGTTCACATCATGTTTATATGTGACATTTTGAAAGAAGAATAAATTTAAAAGTAGCAGACGATATTTTTTATTATAAAATATTTACTTATTTTTAAATTCGTTATCGAAATCGTCCTAAAAGTTGTGTTAATACCCTTTGTATAACTTCACATGCATTATATTTAATTTTAAAATTCGTAACATTATAATTTAGGCAAACTTTTTGATATATTAAACATTCCATTCCATAGGATTTTATTAGTCCCATCTAAATTCCCCTGAGAAAATATTTTAGAAATAATACATGAATTCCTATTTTCATAAGTAATATATTTCATATAATTTTTTGAGTAACTTAACATGTAAGTGAGAGTAAAAAGACTGTACTACCATTCTTGAGCAATAGTTATGAAATACATTTGTTCCATGTAGATTGCAACCTTTTTTTTCCCCCTCTTTCAAAAATGTTCATACCCGTGGAAAATACTGGAGAAAAAAGTATGTCATGATTTAAAATAATCTTGTGTGATAGATTGCGCATTACACAACGCATTGAATTCAGCATTTTTCGTTTAGGAAGGATGTGAAAGGAATTTTTTCCTAATTTTTTGTACTCGGAGGGATTGCATGTGATTGACTTATAAATTATTGGCCTTGCTCATATTTGCATATGCAAAAAAATAACTCATTATTTATTTTTTAAATTTTAAGTATTTTTTATTTATTTTATTTTTTTTATTGATTATATATATATTTCTCTCAGACATGTATCATTAATCAGTTACTTCTACGAATTATTTTTATATATTTATGTGACTATATAATTCATTTTCTTGCTGTATTTTTTAATTGACTTTTAATCATGAAATATTAATGTCCATCCCTATTATCCATCTGCCAGTTAATTTCTACAATATTACTCAAAATGCATTTCCAGCCATGTAATTACCCAAAGTGCCAATGTCTGTTTAATTTGTATGCAGGATAAATGTTTTATGAAAGCAAATTTTGTCTAATGAAATATTGACCGTTTCACAAAACTGATACATCTGAAAAAAATATGAATCTGCTTGGAAAGTATAAAAATAAAATATTTGTACTAATAGAAATAAAAAAGGTTAAAAATCGATCTGATCTTCATTTTTCTGATCTGATAAATTTTTTATCGGAATAAAGGTTTAAAAAATGTACTAAAAAGTATGAAAAATTACTTTTACCATTGTGTAAACATCTTCCACTTCATGATAAGCATTTGTGGTTTTGTATATCATTACATTCAACTTTCTCATATTAGAATTTGGTAAGTTTCAAAGAAGTCGAGCTATGCCCAGAGTTGACAGATTCAAGAGAGTTGTTTTTGAATATCTGACATCTAATTCTTTCCCTAAATCTTTCTTGTATTTAATAATTAGAAGATATACTTGTGTATTTATTTTATAAAATGCTGATACTTTATTTTTTTGGTATATCTTTATATACAATGGAGTTTCATTGCATCTGGAAAAGGCATGCAAAAACGATGAAAGAATATTGGAACTAAAATGTTTTCAATTATGAGCTATACCACATTTAAGACTATTTTTGATTTTTACATTAAATTTGTTCACATGAATCTGCAACAATTTAAAGAATCATTTGATTTGTTTTTATGCACTAAAAATATGTTAATTTCTTTATATTTGCTTTGCTCTTTTGGAGTAGAAATTTTCTTTCTTGTTATTCATATTCCTTTTGATGGGATTAATTTCACCTGATTCCATTGTTTTAAATATTTTGCTGCTTTCCTATTGTCTCTCAAACCAAGTGTTTTCTTCATTATTTTACTTGTGCATTAAAAATACTATTGATTGTATTTTTTTGTTTTATTCAAATTTATGCAAATTTTGTCTCTTGAATTTAAAATCTTATTACTATTTCTTCTGACAAAATAGCATTCTCAGGTAATTGTGATTTCTTACAGCCCAGATTAATAATTTTAAACCTCAAAGTTACAAACTTGAGTATACTAACAAAGCTAATTAATGATGAAAATATCTTTCAAATTTAAGGAATACCACTTTTTGAAGTAGTTGCAAAAAATGCATATTTTGATGCCAATATTTTCACTACTCTATGTCCCAAGAGAAAATGATAATTTCACCTACATCATCTGCTTAATAGGTAATCTGGGCAAGGGTCAACTTTTAAGCATGTGCCACAAAATTTCAATAATGTTACAGGCACATGCTTGTACTTCGCATTTTGTAAATTTCATTGAAGAGTCAAAAAAAAATTTTTTTTTTGCTATTTTTTGTATAATTAATGCTAGAAATTTACCCAATTACATTAACAATTATTAACTACCTATTTACATTAACTATCAAAATATATTGCAACATAAATATAGATGACTATACAGTGGGATTCAAATAATCCCACCGCTTTCAAAATATCAGAAAAATAAATTAGACTGAATGAAGAGAAATAGCTCTAGAAAACAAAAGGTAGGAGAAATAAGAGAAAGAAACGTGTCACTTTTGAAGAATTCAAAAACATTATTTTAAATTTTCCTCAATCTTCAAAAATTAGTTCTGAAGGTATAGGAGAATTGACACAAGTGAGATAATCTATTCTCCTATATATAGATTTCAAACTGCAAATGATGGTAACCTTATTTAAAGTGTTGATTAAGAAGTCCTAGTTGAAGCAGACACGAGATCATCAACTAGTGATACATTTGTCGGCTTTGGAAGTAGATAGAACATCAGTTCTAGTATGACCACATGCAAATTCTCAATGTCAAGTGGGTGTGCAACTTTATTTCGCGAAAATGGATGAAGGAAGATTACTCCTGAACGAGTTTTTCAGCTAGCAATGATGAGTGCTGTATATAAATACCTCAATTTAAGTACCTTAACAAATAAAAGTATTGCATTTTCATTTGATTGGTTAAAAGTTCTTTTTTCTTAAAAATATGTAGTTTTCTCCCATTTTGAACGTACAATATTTAATTAAAATATACCGTTAAAAAGTATCCAATCATCCAAATGGGGCTAAGTACCAACTGATTTGGATAATTGGAATTTTACGGTAGCTATCTGAGATCGCTCTCCATATTGCTAAATAAGGTGTACCCTTAATAAATAATAAATTGAATCGCTGATCTGACTTAACACGTAGTACAAAGAGAAATCAGTATTGTGAGAAATGAGGAGCTCAGCGCTTAAAGTCACATTTCTCTAATAAGATACAATCCAAAATACCGAATGAGTTGGATTGTCATTAAGTCCCTTTTTTTACAAGAGGACTAATTCGAAAATGAACTTTTTATAGGGACTCCTTACCAAACTCACCTTTGATGTGACAAATGGAAGCTACGAAATGTTTAGCTTAAAAAATCACGCATAGCTCGGATTCAACATGCTTAAAATCGACAACAACCAAGGGAACAATATTTGTATTGAATGTCATTAAAAATTGCATTAATTACTATCCAGACCTGAGCTCAGAGTCAAGAATTCTTCTATGGATAGTAAACATTGATAACACTATGTTAACTGCTGAATTAAGTAAAAAAAAATGATAACAATATTATAGACATACCTACTCCCCCGAATGCTGGATCCTTTAGAATGTTTGAAATCTAAGGACGCTAGGAACCGTTAATGACTGATTACCTCCTCTGATTCCCACTGTCATGACAGTCATTTGTCATTAAGTTCGAGTCAACAAGTAGACTAGCATTTGTGTTCACCACACTCTTCGGGGTGAAAATTCTGTGTTCCATTCGACTATTGAACAATGGAAGATGAATATTGTGCTCCTGCAAGCAATTTGTTGAGATGGGTGTTTTGGTACCACGTAGAGACTGTCTAAATCATTTTACTATCCTAATTGCTCTCCATGAAGACTTTTCATAAATAGGCCCAAATTGACAAGGAGGGAAACCCGGAAAATTTCTAAGCAACAGAAAGAAGGAGATCGAGCTGTCTAGGCTTAGTGCCAGAAGACGAGGCTTCTATAACTAATGTAAAATCTAGCACTCAACAAGATGATAAATGCTGATCTACCACCCTGCAGATGAACTTGCTTCGGTAGAGGCGCGACAGAATCTTACCTTGATGAGGCGAAAAGTATCGCTGGCACCCACTCATTGATTTCGCATAAAACGGTACCCTTGGTGAAAGATTTGTATGGTACCTTACCATCAATTCCTATGCTATTCCTTTATATCCCAATCCTCGACTGGACCATTATCAGAAGCCCGTTGGTATTCCATCATTGGAATGTCATCTGACGCAATGGACATGATCCTTTTCAATATCGACCAGTTGCGCCGGTCCGAGATGGTACTCAAGTTTTCACTATCGTACACTAGCTTATTTCTTTCATCGACGATCCTAGTAGAAGACACCATGAAGTGGAGAGTCCCCCACCACACTGCAGGAGCGACATAACTCAGTTATCGGATATCCTCTTTTATGAAGATATTCCGGAACACCTCCGTGACCAGTCGCTATTTGGGAAATGATAGCGTTGCTGAATGCTCTTTTTTCGGACACGGTTTCACAGAATTTATAGTTCTGTCAGTCAACCTCACAACATTCCTATCTCGTCTGCAATGCCCACAGTGCTTCATTCTGCAACGTCTTTAAAAATGTGACCTAGGACGTGACAGGTCAAGCGTTGGCTCTGGTAGGCCCGCGGCCTCTTTGGCCAGTTTATCAGCTCTTTCATTACCATAAGCTCCAGCATGAGCACATACATAGTGCAAGCACACCTCTCTATTGTTACAGGCTTCCCAGTAAGAGTATTTTACCTTATTAACCAAGATGTTCTGGTTGTTAGGATCGGCCAGTGAGTATAGGGATGACAACGAATCTCTGTATATATGACAAATGTAGTTGCCATGTCTATCTTTGAGCAAATCTAGTACCATTCCCAGCACCGATATCTCCGCCCGAAAGACAGTTTTCACCACCATATCTGGCACTGTTATTATAAATTTCAGACTAAAAATAGAAGATGGTGAGCCCTAAACCTATGTTACCATAAATGCATGATCCATCTGCATAAATTTTAAGATCATCACCAGTTGGCCCTTTACTATCGAAATTTACACTGCTCCTTAACGCTAGGTGACACTTTCAGATGTCAACCCTCTACTTAGCATCTTCCGGTAGTAGATTTACCTCGTAGAAGAGATGTGGCCTACGTCCTACCAATACCATGAGCTTCACATAATTTTTGCGTGCTTTTATGTCTAGTGGAAGGCTGGTAGGACATCCGCTAGCACTTGTACTGCAGCTGTGGATACTGTTCTGTATCATCTTGTGATAGTTATGAGTGCCGGTCTATGCACACTCTGGAGGTGGCCACAGAAGGTCTTACAGTTCAATTTGTGTCCCCATGCACCCATATCGAATAAAGCCATTCGTTCTCTTCCGTTCCTGTAGAGGCGTTTGAGAAGTTCGGGTTCATGTTCAAACAGCAATCTCGCCCTACGTTGGAGCGCCATAGTGACATCATTCACAATGGTTTGTCTCACTGCCTTGAGATGGTTATTGAATTTGAGCGCACTATCATGTACAACACCCAAAAATTTAGGCTCCTGCGCTGACTTAATGGAAGTTCCATCCTACTTGAAGATTGGAGGTCGCTTTAATTTGCACCTCCTGCTAACCGCGAGAGCTACCATTTTTCTCGGGTTGAATACCAGCTTATAAATCTTCCCCATTTGCTGATTATATTGAGGACTATATCAGCATAGTATTCTCAAGCTTTGCTGTTGAGTCAACAGCTGCGACCAGTAAGCATGTCGTCAGTGAAAGCTATGAGCCTCATATCATTCGGCATGTCCAGTCGGAATGTGCTGTCCACAACTATGTTCCAGAATAGAGGTAAACTACATGACCGCTGCGGTACACCTCTGCTGGAATCGAATTCCTTTTCTACCCGAGCCACTATGAATGATCTTACGTTCTTCAAAATAGGACTTCACCAGCTTATAAATATTGAGGTTAGATCATGCTTGACTAAGGAGGAACAATACTCCTGGTCTCCACACGCTGTCAAAAGCACCCTGAATGTCTAGTGAAATTAAGCTCACGTACTTACTTTTCTTGCTCATGGAAATACCTTATTGTGTCGTTGAGATACACGTGCGTCGTGTCGCACGAGCTGCCTGGCCTAAAGTCATGTTGAGCAGGGTGAAGTGCCCGAATCTTTATCAGATGATGGTATATTCTCTGAATTATGAGCTTATCCAGTATTTTACCTAAGCTAGAGAATAGACAAATTGGTCTGTATGAACGCGCTTCAAACGCTTTCTTCCGCGGTTTCGTAAATAGGGGATGTTTAAGAAAACAGCGTCATGTTTAAGAAACCACAGAACTAACGCGTTTGAAGCGCAACTAACTTGGCATACTTCCAGGATTTTGGAAAATGCTTTATAAATAGACACTTGTTGAAGAGTGGTCCAAACATTTCGGGATTTCTCTCGAATACGGTCTGTACCATCTCCATAGGGATCTCATCGAGCCCTGATGCTTTCGTCTCAGCCATAGATTTCATGAAAAACCAAATCTCCACTCTTGTAAAGAGTCGGTTTTTGTCACTAGTGCTATAGGAGTTCGCTAGCTACCACATGCCAATTTCTATGCTATCTTCACTACCGTTTCGTCAACCAGGAAAAGTCCAGCCACTATTGTTCGGATGATTTCCTCTTCGCTTGAGCTGAGAAATCTATCAGGCAATTTGACGCTACTCAATGGTGTGCTTCTGATATCATTCCCAACTGTTAATTTGTAAGGTAGCGACCAAAATTTGATCACATGATGTTAAGACAGAACTTATCCCAGCTAGACTCCTTTTTCTGAATAATGAGTCTTTTATACTGGGCCGGAGATCTATTATACAGTGTCTCTCGAGTCTTACATCCTTCAGAGTCGGTACATTTTTGGTACAACCTCCTGAATGCTCGCTTCTTACTCCGTAGGCGTCGTTAATTCTTCATCCCAACACGGTAACTGCTTCTTAGCTGTCATGCTAGTGAGGCTTTAGCCTTCTGTCACAGATCTCCAGCAATACCGTTGTCAACTCCTCCACTAAATCATCAACATCCGTGCCTTCTTTCGCTCTTTTGATCTTATAGACGAGACCGGCCACCATTTAATAGAAGTCTGCCCCAATCTCTGAAAGCGGAATTTTCCGAATCTGTACTTACCGCTATTATCTTTGACAAACTTTGGTACTATCTTGAAGGAGATGCAGTTGTGATCGCTGACGCAATTCTCAACTACCTTCCATGATGAGAAAGAGGACTGTAGGGCACCATATATCACCGACAGGCCAATCTAGCTTCTCCTGTTCACTGTTTCAAAAGTTGGTACGGCGGATTCATAGTTTAATACCACAAGGTCGTTTCGAATGAGGAACTCAACAAGTTTCCTGCTCTTTTAGTTCCCACCCTAGAGGGACACTCGAGATCCCACATATGATGCCAGGTGTTAAAGTCACCTCCGATGAGAACTCTCGAGTAGGCTCTGATCACTTTATCCAGTCTCAAGAAAACCACCAATATCTGCTCTTGGAGGAACATAGGCACAATCTGTAGAGACTGATGCAGATCTTTGATCCCTACCGCTACTATGTAAGCGTTCGCATGTTTGACCCAGACACTAAGCTTGATTTTAGTGACGACAACCACAGCCATTCCGTCGAGGAAGTGGATCACCGACCATG
This sequence comes from Latrodectus elegans, assembly GCA_030067965.1. Classification (NCBI taxonomy): domain Eukaryota; kingdom Metazoa; phylum Arthropoda; class Arachnida; order Araneae; family Theridiidae; genus Latrodectus; species Latrodectus elegans. The sequence goes on from CM057814.1 coordinate 29,746,570, forward strand.
AATTAGGAAAGACTACGATCTCACCATCCACCAGATATGGCTCATGCAGCAAAAGGATGTCGGATGAACCCAATTCCGACTCCTTTAAGATCTCAAGCGTGGCTGCCCTAGATCGCGCTAAGTTCATCTGCAAAATACCATATTCATCAACTATGTTGGTCGTGTTAACCATAATTAGTACGAGAGCGGATTCCCTCGCACTCTTAAACTGTAGGCATCGTATATCTATAGTCTTGTGTCCTGTACTCAATTTAAGCTTGAATTTCTCGTTTGCTCGGCAACAATTTACGCAACGAATCTCCATTTTGTCACACTCCTTAAAGGAGTGTTCCCTTGCACACACAGAGCATATTTGACTTTTTTTCTGGGCACTTCAACTGAAGATGCCTGAATCGGCAGCACTTGGTGGACTCCAGGTACTCCTTAACCTATGCCGTTGCTAACCGCAGTTGACTCGGCCTTTTTTCACAAGTACTTTAAATACATTAGGGACTGTTTCCAACACCCAATGTCTATTATCTCCTTTGCCACGCAGTTTAAAGACCACCTTCATCTGGCCCTCAAGTACTTCACTATGCATTCCAAGACCCTCAAGGACTTCGGCCTCATCTGGGAGGTCATAGATCAAAACCCTGAAAAGCCTCCCGTGCTTCGACCTTGTCCTTGAGGACTTCATCGATCTTGTCTTAGAGGGTTTTTAACCCCTCTTTGTCCAGACTCTCGATCGCAAAGTCACTGTTGTTCAGGATCTTCAATCCTTGCACTAGCACATCCAGTTTTCTTGAATTTATAGCCTTTTTAAGCTCGCCTTTTAATTCGTCAGCAGTCATATTTTGACAGCTGACTGGGTAAACCAGCAAAGTACTGGCTTTATATCCCTTGCGGTTTCCTGACTTAACAGCGCCGGCATAGGACTTAATTTGGCCTTTTCCAGCATTATCCTGAGGCTTAGTTGGGGGTTCCTGCTTATTGGACGTTGAACCACTTCGTCCAAATTTTCTCTTCTTTCTACCCTCTACTTCTTTCCAATCATTTTCAGGAGGAAGGGGATTCTAGAGTATCCTCTCCCTCGGCTTACACCTCTGTTGAGACCATTTTTGGCCTTAATTCATTCGTTCCCTGGTCGGAAGCCGGCGAACCATCTTTTGCAGCCGTTAGATGTATTATAACACCCTCCGCTACGCTCGCATCTACACAATTTCAACAGATCGCATTCAAAAGTGCGTTTTTTTTTTTTTTTCTTTTTTTTTTTTACTTCTCCGAAGTCGGGCTTTTTCTAGCTTTCGCTTTTGCGATAGTAGATATTTTGATATAATCTGAGAAAAAATATAGATATGGAATTATAAATTGAGCAAAATATAATCGAATCACAATAATAGCTTTATACTTATAAACATTCAATTGCAAACATATAAAGAGAATAAATTTGAGGATGTTCAGCTCAGGTCCCAACATTTGGTCTCTTCCAGTTTACCCAGCCCGAGCCGTCTCCGATCTCTACCCTTTCACGCTCCAGTCCAGGGTAACCAGCAAGTCTTTTAGTAATGTAGTCCGATCTACTCCAACATGGCGTGGATTGTATGCTTCCAAGAGGTCGGATCAACGTAAGGGCTCAATTCTAAGGCCTCTCAATCCGTCGGACTACCGAAGCAGTCAATTTCGAAAAGGGGAGGATTTCTATGAGGCCCCTCAGCCCTCTTTCACATACTCTCTTAACCGCACGACATTTTGGGGGAGGGGCTTTTCTAGCAAGCACGACCAAAAAGTCATCCCGTTACCGCGCAACTACTTGCTTCCGTAATGCATCGATGAAATGAATTTCCATTGACCAAGGGCAAGGCATTGACCCCGAACTCCCAAGGCTGGTACTTATCTTATTCTGGGCAATGATTTGTGTTACATAACACTAAGCTTCTGACGGCATTATTTCTACAGTATCTAAAAGCATTTGAACGTAATGATATATCGTATGATGGCGATTTATCATTGCGTTTAAATGCTTTTCTAGATACTGTACAAATAATGCTGTCAGAGGCCATATGTTATGTAAAATGAATCATTGCATCATTATCATATTAATCATGATCATGAAATGTTCATATTCTTCTAATTTATGCTCAGCTAATGTTTTAATTTTTTTTTTTAATTGCCGTGTGAAGAACGATTTTAAAAAACTCTAAATAATATAATCTTGCTATACATATAATGTGAGAATGAGTCATTTCAACACCTGCAAATAGTCCTTGGTTAACGTATAAAAATGATGGAAAATATAAGCTTCTATGACGATTATTTAAAAAACATATTAAATTTTTGAAGATTAGTGATGCTGCTTATTTACAATATAAAAAATATTCAATTACTTTATAAAGGCATATTGCATTCTCTGTTCTGATAAAATGAAAAATGTAAAAAAAATTCAAGAAATGAATAGAAAAAAAAAACATACAAATATAAATTAATTTATTATAAAAATTTGGTTATAATATATAACAGAAATACAACATTTGAATACAAATAACTAAACATATAATTGTGAAGAAATTTAACTCATAAAAACAGCACATTATTCTTATTATTACAAAAACAGGTAAAATGTAAAATTTTGCACTTCAAATAAATGAGAGAAGATTTTTTTTTCTTAGCATTAGACCCAATATCAAGGGAAAATATTTTATTTTGATTTCAAATTAATTCGTTTAAATAAACAGTTTAATAATATATACTAGATTACAAATCCCTAATTTATGTAAATGTTTTGAAATGAATTGATTTAGTTTAAAATTATTAACTAAAATAAACTAAAATATTAATTAACTAAAATAAATTTTCTTTTAAGCCTATTTTTTTATTTATTTTTATTTTTTTAATTTTTTTGCATTTTACATATATACAATTTCAACTAATTTAAGTTAGATTTTATGAGTTTCCTTTGCGATTACAATATAAAATGCAATCTTTTATACTAGATTATAATTTACCACAAATAAAATTGTATTATTTATATTATCTCATATTATGCATAGGATAACACATGAAAAATCAAAATTTTTAGTACATGCAAAACAGATGATACACGCATGTCCTCATATACAAATATGATTACATAATTAGCAATATGATTTATAACGTCTATAATCAAGAAAATGAAATAAATTCTTGAAAATAAATTTTTACATATTAAAAGGAAATGTGTAAAAATTAAGTTTTTAATATTGATGAATAAGATTCGGATATTTAGCATAAGTTAAAACATTTGATATTAATGCTACATTTTTTTTCTTACAATAAGTATCTTTAATTAGAGAATAATCCTCGCTTATCATGGAAAACAATGAACATTTAATCAAATAGCTGTGTTAGACTTTCCATTTGATTATAAAAATTAAACCAAATTGAAAAGTTAAATATTATACATTTACGTATTTAAGTTTAAAAAAAAAAAAAAAAAATTGAAAAACATTTTTAATTGAAGATTTTCCAAAAAATTCAACTTTAATGCTATTTATTAAGATTAAAGTTATGTAAATTGCTGTAAAATAAACTGAATATTATTTTGTGGTTAAACTATTATAATCACAAAATAATATTCAATTTAAATTACACACATTTTTGAATTCAGGAAAGGAGAAAAATTAATTAACACAAGCATTATAGCAATATAAAATAATTAAGTAATGTCTAACCAGTGATACATTTATCTCTGATTTATGTGGTAAATTATTCAGGAGTATATAAAAATATAAGTAATAGAAAATACACAAATTCTAATGCAAATTGTGTTTCTAAATTAAATTAAAAGACATAGGCGAAATTTTTAAGTTTTAATTTATAAAGAAAAATTTAGATGATAGTCTAACTACATACTTGCAAAGTAACAAAAATTAAATTCTCTATCATATAGATATAAAAGTATATTATTGTTGATAAATGGATGAAAAAAATTTTCGCTGATATGACAAAACGGGAAAATTTAATATAATCATTAATATTTTTGGAGAGTATACAAAGAGAAATTTATAATAAATTTGAACAATATTTTTGCAAAGTATCCATATTTGAAAATGATATAATTACAAAATGATTATTAGATGATAATATTCAATGTTTTAAATGAATTCGCAGATTTTATGGACAGTTAAGAAAAACACAAGAGGAATTTTTTAAGGAAAAAATCAATACATTATATATAAATAAAATTTTTTTCAAGAATATATTGGTCATTATCAGATTAATTTCACATCTGAATTTATACTGAACAGTTATTCGTTGCAAGAGCAATTTTCAATTAGTAAAATTTTTGGATAACTTATACAAAAATTCAAATGAAAATAAATATAAGAAATTTATTTGGTTTTAAATGTCACTATACAGAGCATTAAATTTTAGACTTAAAAATTTTGGCATTGTTTTGTTTTATCAATCATAGTTTTGACTACTTTTTCTTTAAAATATTTTCCTAAATCTAGTAATGATTAAAATGGTGTTGTTTTATTATATATTTGAACGTGACTAAAATATCAAATGCTGTCAAATTTTCTAAATTAAAAAAAAAAAAAAAAAAAAAAAAGCATTTCTTTTAATAAGTTAAACTTTTTTTTTTTTATTTCTTTATTAGAACTACTACTGGAGACAAAATTTTATAATAAAATTTTTCATGAATTATATTTCAAATGTTTCGCTAAACAAAAATGCATAACCTGAACGAATTTTAGCAAATAATAATCAGCTTAAAATAAACAAGGACTTGATGTTATTTTAGAAGTTTTGTGCTTATAAGTTAATGGATTAAGAGAACATTAATTCATCATAACTAACTTAGGATATAACACTCTTTTCAAGTTAAACTGAATATAAACTAAATATGTCTATATAGTTATTCTATTCCAGTAAAAGATGGATATTATGCCTTATATCTCAAAAATACAGATATAATGTTAAATTCAAGTATCAAAGAAGTATTATATCAAAAATATAATATTTAAAATACCTTTAATTTAATATGCTGTTTCTATATGAATTATATATTATTATAAAGAAACAGGATTAATATATATATATATATATATATATATATATATATATAATTTAATATAAAATATTTTAATAAGTATATATAGACATAAAATTTTAGGATACAAAAATATACATGGCACACTGTAAATAATACAAACATTCTAAAAAATACTACACAATACATTTTAAATATCATTCCTAAAATTTGATATTTTAAGGATGTTAAAAATATCTCATATAGACCTTAATTTTAAATTCTTATTTGTTTTATTAAGATCTAAAAAAAAAAAAAAAAAAAAAAAAAAAAAAAAGAGAAAATAATATCCATAATAGCAAGAATTAACTATCTGGTTGCGATTGTAATATTTATCATTGAAATATTTACAACAAAAAAGAAGCCTTTACATACAATACAATTTTTTTTAAAATATCAATACTACTTAACTGCCTACGTTAAAAAAGAATTTTTTTATGAAAAAATTATTTTAAAAATATTTAACCATCCCCTCATTCTAATATGAAAAACAATTTGTATATATAGACATCAATTTGTAATTTACACATTTATTAGTCAAATGTCTGTCCTGGATGACATGAATCAATGTGGTCATAAGCTTCCACCGCAGTTTTATATGGCACACTTGATTCTGGAGGGCATAACCAGCAAATATGAGTATCACACTTTATGCAGTGCAAGCGATTGCAACCACCAATTTTTTCTATACCAAATTTACATTTTGGACACTGCTTGAAATCAGCAGTTGTTTGCCAAATCTAAAATTAAATGATAATGTATTAAATAAAATTTAAGTAAATGCAACCCTACAAATTAATGAAGAATTTTCTTAAAAAAACATTATAATAAATGATATAAAATTTCCTTTTAAATTTTTAACTTAATACAAGATTTCATTTAAGCACCAAATATTAAAAACAATATGAATATAGCATAATTTATATAGTTGAATATTATCTTCAGTGGCAATAGTAAAAATTTTGTTGAAAACTTCATTCAACTTAAGCAAAATTTGCAAATATTTAAGGATTTTTTGACGAAAAAGTTTTCTTACGGAGGAAAAGGAAATGATACAATAAAAGTATTCTCACATTTAATAAAAAACATTGCACTTTTCATAATATCAATAATACATACTTGTAAATAGTTTTTATAAAAGAATCTATTTTTATCTTTTATTAAATGTAGGATAAAACATGAAACATTGAAATACAATTATAGAGCATTATAGAGAAATCAATCTGATAGTAAGATTTCATATACAATTGCATAGAATTAATATTTCTAAATGTCCCTCTCACACATAAATATTTAAATTCAACAAATATCTGGCGAATATATTTTATGCTTATCATATTTACTGTAACATAACATTAGCTATTAAGTTAATTGGCTTTTAATACAAAAACTTATGCAGTACTTATTTTTTAAAATTTTTTTTGTTTTCCATAAGCGTTTTCATCTTTATTCTACAATGGTTTCTAAAAATATTCTGAAATGTATGAAAAAAATTGACATTATAATATAGTTCCCAATAGTACAACAATAACTTAAGACTTATTTTTCAATTATACATTGCTTACATTTTAACTTCATTATATTCTATCATATTCTCTTAAAGAAATTTTTTAACACTTGCTTAATTTGATGTCTTTTAGAACATTTATACTGAAAAACATTATTTGGATTCATTTTATAAGGCTAAAAATTTATAAACTAAATACAATCAGTAATTGTATATGTTTTGATACAAAGATAATAGATTTTCTTTTTAAATGAAGCTTTGATAGATAAATTGTTGCTTAGTAAATAAATGATACCATCCATTTATGAAACATGATTGCATTTAAATAACAATAATGAACTTAAATAATAAGTATCCATCATCTTTAATCATAGGCATAATAAGAAACATACAAAATCATAAAATGATTACAAACGACTGCAGTCACTTGAATATAAATAAAATAATTTTTATGTTAAACAACAATATGATCTCAATACCAATTTATTTAATATTTTTAAATATATTTTCAGTGTTATTAAATTATTTTCCAATATCAAATCATCAATTGTATTTCATTGAAAATTCAAAGTCAATTTTGATATGGGAAATATTAATATTCAGCAATTGAAATTTTTCCAAAAATCTATATTAAAAATTATAGTATTGGAGTTTTCAAATTCCACTTACATTCTGAAATTTAAAATAGTGCACTGTAACAATATAAAAAATGTCGATTAACAAAATAATTAAAAAGATTATAAAAGAAATCAAAGAAGGAAAGTACATAATTTTTATATTTGATTTTCACTCACTTATCCTAGATGCAAATTCTAGTACAGGAATAGTTTTCAATATTCTTATCTACTTAATTTTTATTTTGAACTATAAGATTGACTTATTTATGATTAGAATACAAGACCTTGGTTTAACTAAATTAAAATTGAAAGTAATAGTATTCTCTAGCTAACATATTTAAAAAAAATTAAAATTATTTCTAGACTTGAATAAATAACTCCACCAAAAGAGTGAGATTTTAAACTGCAACTTGATTACTTTTAACATAAGAAGGTTTCTGAAACAGAGTTGAAATATAACTATTAATCTGACTAAGCAGTGCAAATTATTGGTTTGAACTAGTTGTTGATCTCTGCAGCGTGACAAAAATAATCCCAATTTTGAGTATTTAAGTATTTTTTTAAAACTTTACTTATTCTTTGTAACACTTATTTTTGTTATTTATGTTATTACTATTATTTTATTATTTATGCTATTTGTTATTACAAAAAATATTTCCTATTTGTCTAATTTATTATATATACCAGTTTCTTTTAAATGCAGTTTCTTCAATGAAAAAAGAATATTACAAAAATTCTTTTCTCATTAAATAAAACTTATTTAATTTTTTATCATGCATATAGATAATAAATTCATAATTTGATTAAAAAAAGGACTTTTAGCATTTACATATTTACACTGCACATTAAAGTTACAGATAATGATGAAGGACACACCTAAATACCATGTACTGTTTCTTGTATTTTGGACTGAGGTCAACATACTGGTATTCAAAATTTTTTTATGATATATAAGAAGGATCATATGCAAAAAATTTAATAAATTTGAAACTGTAAAGTCCTTCAAACATTTACATCACAGAAAATAATAAAGTGTGTAGGGGCAGGGGTGAACTATATCAATAGGTTTTGCTATCCTACCATTCATGACAGATTTTAACATTTTTCTGGGATCTGAGTAACAACTCAGCATACCGATTTAAGTATGAGTGTGACTATTAATATACAGATGAGACATTTATCATTTAGTTATTTCTGCTGACAAGGAGAAGAGAATTTTTAATCATGTTTATATATATAGGATCAAGAGATGATTAGAGAAATGTAATAACTCTGAAAAAGTGATATAAAATCCTAGCGGAAAGCTTTTTTTAATATGCACTTCTAGCACTCACTTGGTGGGGTCATGTGAGACAAAGCTCAGGTCAAATGCTTGCAGTCTCTTAGAGAATCTTTGCTTGTCAATATAATAAATAATCAAATAAAAATATTTAACAGATCAAGAAACTGATTTTACTATTTAGAGATTCATTTATATTTTTTACACAACAGCCTCAATTTGCTTTAGCTTCAGTGATAAGTTCAATTAAATTCAAGTTGAAGGAATAATTTCATTAAACTTGTTTTAAATGATCTTTTAAACATCTTTTTAGCACTGCCTTCAAATATGTTAACATTGCACTGCTATCACAATCACAGAAACACACACATACTTGGAGTTGTACTTATCTAAAATCTTTATACGAAGGATAAAATATTTGTTACCCAATAACTTGATAGCATGTAATATCTCTTTCTATATTCTTCATAATATGTACAATATTCTTCATTTTTGTTTTCTTCCATTAATATTTCCATATATGTAACCAGAAAATACAAGAGCAAATGCTGTGACAGTAATAAAATGAAAAATAAACGAAAAAATCTGTCTTTAGTGGAAATGGCGGATTTTCGGTTAAGTAGGGAGCCAAACTCATTAAGTTATTATGAGAATGACGCTTTAAATCATTGACTGAAATCTTTATCAAATTTGTAATTGATTTCATTATTTTATTTATTTAAATAGAGCATTACATTTTTTCAGTCATTAAATATTTCTTTCTTCCAATTTTACTTTTCGGTAGTAATATTTTCAACAAATAACAAATGAGTTACACAAGACCATATTTATAATGGTAATTATTAACGATTTATTTGATTGGCATTACAATATTTATGCACAATTTCTTACAATTATAACTAAACTTGCAAATCATTAATTTTTTACAAAGTATTTAAATTGATAAACTCTATAGGCAAAAAAATTTAATAGGAATTTTTTTTTAAAATTGCTCTATTTAAAGAATAGATCTGATAGAATGAAAAGTATAAAGTTTCACAAATGGAAATCCAAACAAATTTTTAACTATCTTTCCATTTTAAAATGAAATAACCATTAATAAATAAAACACCAATTTACATTTTAGTCATCCAAAATGTCATAATCAAATAATTCTCCAGGGTGACATTCATTAATGTGAGCATAAGTGTCCTCCTCATTTTTATATGGTACACTTGATTCTGGGGGGCACAACCAGCAAACATGAGTATCACAATTTATGCAATGTATATGGTTGCAGCCACCATTTTTCTCTATACCACATTTACATTTTGGGCACTTTTTGAAATCAGCAGTTGTCTGCCAAGTCTAAAAACAAGATGGTAATGTAATAAATTAAATATACAAGAATGCAATGATAGAAATTAAAGGATACTTAAAAATTATTCTTAATAATATGAAAAGCATTTATAAATTTTTATTAATTACAAGATTTTTATTTAAGAATCAAATGCAGATTAATTAAAGACAATCTGAATTGTACAGAGTTTAAATAATGTAGCATTATCTTTGGAAAAGATAAAAGTTTTCAACAAAATTTTCATTAATAACTTAAGCAGAATCTACAAAATCTTATAGTTTTTCACAAAGATAAAATTTTTCTGAAAGAAAAAATTTATTAGACATTAAAACTCAATAAAAAGATATTGCACAAATAATATGATTGATGTATAACTCAATTTTGAATGCAAAGCTAAAAAATATGCCTATTGCAGAGTTTTTTCTTTCTTTAAAAAGGATAAAACATGTACAACAGAAGTATTTAGATACATAATTATAAAATACTCGAATCTGACAATTAAAAATCAGTAATGTCACTTAGATTAAAATTTCCTACCTTCAATCTAATCTGAATATTTGAATTGAACATAAATACATTGTAAGCATATTTTCCATATTATACTTACAGAATGCATTGCCTAATATAAAATATTGCAACAATTGGTTTTTAATAAAATAACTTATGAAAAATTAATTTACTTTCACACTGAAAAAGTTACTTGGAATAATTTTACAATAAGTTTAATTTTAAATTAAACATAATGTACAACTTTAAAAATATTTACAAAAACAAAAAACAATGAACACACACATATATATATATAATGATGTTTTAAGACAAACTGCTATGAGTAAATATACATAAAATGATTATCCTTAAATAATAATGAATTTATAAGCTATGAGAACATAAAGCTTTTAATCTAAGGGAAATAAAGATCTACAAAATATCATAAAAATGAAAATTGATTAAAATGTGTGTGTATTTGAACATAGATAAAATAGATACACTTTCTTTTCAGTCAATAAATGGTCTCAAAATGCTATGCTAATTTGATTCATATTTTTAAATAAATTTTCAAAGTCACTCAATTGTTTTAACTTTAAGTCATCATCAAATTGTATTTTACTGATTAATTCCAAGTACAGTTCTAATGCAGGAATAATAGTACATAGTCTGGGGGAGAATTTTGACAGTTCTTGAACGGGGTAATATACGGTGGAGACGTCTTAAATGATGGAAGTCAGTCTCAATACATTGTACAGATTTGGAATTTTAATTGCAATGGAGCATTAGATCAATTAATATTATGCTTTTGCCATTGAGACATTTTTAAAAAATAACGATCCTAATAAAATAATGGCAATTTCATATATGTTTTAAAGTTTTTCCTAGTGAGCTGATTACATTTTTTAACACTATTTTCTTAAATTCAGAACTTGCAAAATATACGTTGGTGGAAATGCAATTAAGGACACTCAAAAATTCACTTATTCTTCACATAAATGTTCGTGATACTTTTTTGTACTAACTTTATTTGAATTGAATTTTTTGTCTTCAATCATTTTGTGCAAAAAACTTTTAAAGAAAAACTAATTTAGAGAGTATTTACATTATTTAGTTTAAAAAATCCAATATTTCGAGTGGAAATACAATTAAAGACATTTATTTTAAACCTAAAATTTTAGCTATCTACCACTTCATTTTTGTTCCTAAAGTACTTAAAAGGAGTGTTTGCTGTCTTTAGTGTATCTGATACTAAATATTTTAAAATATCTTGGCTCAAACACTTACTGTTCAAAGGTAGTTATAGAATGGGACATAACATCAGGCTTTCGATAGAAGAGCGATCTAAATTTCAAAGGAGGAAGGCTACTTAAATAGGTCAGTTTTAAAGATGATTAATCACTCTCCAACTGTTGTGTGAAAATTTTCAAATCTAGGTGATATTTATGGAGTTAAGCGGCGTCAAGGTATTTGGAGTAAATTATGTAGACCGTCAAAAGCGGCAGATAATTCGCGATTCAATAAGACCTAACGTGAATTCCACTAAAATTAGAAAAGATTTATGACTATCTGTTACAATTCGAAGAATCAGACAAATAATTAGTTAATCTGAAGTTGTTAGATGGGCGAAAAAACATCGCAAAACCTCTCTTAAGTGTTCAGCATAAGAAGGCTCATTTGGAATTTGCAAAAAAAGCAATGCAAATTGGGACTTTGAATGAACAATGTGGTGTTCAGTGAGGAGAAAATGTTTAATTTAGATGGACCGGATCGAAACAAGTATTACTAGCATCGCATAGGAACCAAAAAGAAGATTTCAGTTAACTGGAATTTTGGTGGAGCCACATTGATGGTGCAGGGAGATTTCTCGAGCTATGGAACAACCCCATCTGATGGATTACACCTAAAATGAATTCTTCCAATTATATTGAACTTCTAGATAACATTCTGTTGAATTATGCCGAAGAAATGGATGAAGATTCCTGGATATTTCAACAAGGACAATGAAAGCATTCACAACTCTAAAGCAACAAAAGCCTTTTTCATGGAGCGAAATATGAAGGTTATGGAATGGCCAGCTAGAAGTCCCAATCTGAAACCCATTGAAAACATCTGGGGATAGATAACACTGAAAGTTTATGACAACGATCACTTTGAGTCAGTAATGGACTTAAAAGACGAAATTCGTGTTGCATGGCCAAATTTGCCATTAAATTACCTTCAAAATCTTGTGAAATCGATGCTAAATAGAATGCATGAAGTAATTGTAAACAATGAAGATGTCACGCATTATTAATTAATAAATTTGTTCAAAAACAACAAGTATCTTTAATTGTATTTCCAGTCGAAATTTCTGATTTTTTGATTAAATGATCAAAATTCTCACTAAATCAAGTTTTTTTTGTTTTGCAATTTTTTTACACTGAATAATTGAAAGCTAAAAATGTGATTCAAATAAAGGTTAATTTAAAAAAAATACCATGCACTTTTATATGAAAAATAAGTGAATTTTTGAGTGTCTTTAATTGCATTTCCACCAGTGTAACTTTTGGAACAAAAGGGAATCCCACAGGAAGGTGAGGTCACTTACAAACATCAAATTGCTTTTGAAAAAAGTCTTAGGCGATCAGTGAATTTTGATGTTAAGGTTCTAAGGATATCTAATTGATCAGTTCAGTAAATTCTATCCCAAGATTTGAGTTCTCATTTTACAAAGTTACTGTAGAACGACATCATCAAGATACTGCAAGGTTAACTTTTGCAGAATCAATGTTAAGGATGAAGAATGATGAACCTGACAGAAATTTATTGACATCTGATGAGGCTCATTTCTACTTTAAATCTTGTATTAACAAGTAAAACTTTCGATATTGGGCCACACATAACCCACAAGAGTTACATCAATGGCCCTTTCACAGTCCAAAACTAACTGTCTGGGCTCAATCCACAAAACAGCAATCATGGGGCTCTATTTTTTTCAAGAGAATGACCGTACCGTGATGGTTAATTCTAAGTGCTACCTGATGGTGATCTATGACTTCCTCCTCCCTGAGTTACATTGCGATCAAATTCCTCACAAAAGGGCCTGGTTTCAACAGGATGGAACAGCTGCATATATGTCACATCCATCTATGACTCAGCTAAGAAACATTTCCTGGTAAGATAATCACTCTATTTGTTTCATGTCTGGCACATTCTCTAGATTCAACCCCTTGGGATATTCCCTTTAGGGATATTTTAAGAGAAAAATATATATAAAAAAAACCTATAAATTTATATGAACTGCATGAAAAATTTCAACAGGAAATGCATGCAATCCATGCTACATAATGGAAAAAGTTATGTGATTAATTTTACTAACTGGCTTGAGCAGTGCAAAGAGAATGGAGGTCATCATTTACAAGATGTTATTTTTGCCTCATAATGCTTTTCAGAAATTTCATAATTTCTACTGTTCCACTTGTAAAAAAAAAAAAAAAAAAAAAAAAAAAAAATTACTAAAATATTAATGCTTATATTTACTGAATTATTCTATATAAAATATTTGTCAAGTTAAGAATGATGCTAAGAATGTGAAGCCTCACAAATGATTTTTAGTTACTTATTTTATAAGGAGACAATTAAGGTGTGTGTGACCATTTATCAAATCATTATGTAAAAACACTTTTTTCAGTAATTATCATAATTAAGTAACTTATTAATTTTTTTTAGTTAACATCTATAACTTATATTCATTTATTTTTTTCACTATTCTATTTCTTAAGTTCAATCAAAGATGTTTTTTTCTTATCATCATATCAATTAGTTGAGTCATAATTTTATATATTTAAATAGAGGATTCCACTTTTCTAACTATTAAAGATTTTTTTAAATTACTATTTAGGTATTAAAATTATTTAAGAAGAAAAAATTTATGGCAGAGCAATATATTTGAAATTGGCAACTTCATTTCAAACCTAATATATGAGTCAAATATTGTGTGAAATTAATTGTTTTAAATATTCTATTAAGAGTAAACTTGTGTATGTGCAAAAATTCCTAAAATATTTTAACATATTTTTTAAAAACAATCTCATTTGGATAATTTATAGCACAAAAAATCATATTTTTTCATTATTATTGATATATAGACAGAAAAATTAAGCAATGGATTATCATGAAAATTTCTTTTTTTAAAACTTGATACTTAAAAAAATAATAATGTATCTAATTTAAATTTTTAGGAACTTTTATTTTTTTCACCATGAATTTATTATACAATTGAACTTATTCTTTCAAAAATAATGATTCTGATCTTCTTACAATTATAAAGAGAATTTAAATTGTTAATCAATAGTTCCATTAATCTATATTTGCTACCTTAACATAAATCCATATTTGTAATATTTCTTTAGTTTTATATAAATTGTAAAAATGAAAATTCTCTTTCCTAAAGTTCAATATATATATATATATACTCCTTAAAATAATAATAATATATATATATATATATATATTGTATATATATTCACTACTTAATTTCTTATAGTTTAAAAATGACTGGTATATGAAAATTGGTTAGAAAGGATGACCAAATCTATTTAAACTAGATTATTTTGTTTGAAATGGAAATCTTAATAAATAGTTTAAAGTGAGACACAACTGCATGTTATTTGAAATGTGTGTGTATGTGTGTGTATTTTAACCCTTCATGCCAGTCTTTTTGTGTATATTGCTTTATAAAAAATGAAAGTGTCATGGTAGTTTTGTTTGCATACCTAATAAAGTAAAAATAAAAAACAAGAACTTCTTTCCCTATGAGTACTGTTTTAACAAAGCAAACTTAAAAAATTTATTTCTCCTAATTTTGAACACTTATATGACTAATTATAATCTCATTAATAACATTTTAAATAAATTTGACCTCATATCTAAAAATATTTGCAATATTGCTAAGTGAAAATTTTAGTAATATTAAATTTTTATATTCAAAAGCAATTATAACTTGCGATTAAAACTAAATAACTGAATGAAAACATTGACATTATGACTGTAAAGTGTTTTCAAAGATGGAAATGATTTAACTTCATTTAATATATAATAACCCAGAAAAGTTCATTAATGGAATAATAGTGCTATAGTACTTCATATTCCACATGACATTTTCTACTACTCTTTTCTATTTTGCAGATCAGAAGCATCTTGCCTGGTATTTTATTTTTTACTTCCTTAAAACAAAGTTGCGTTCAAATCTTAAAATTTCTCCAGATTCCAAATTACAAAATTAGTTGTTTTGAGAAAAAAGCACATGTATATAATACCTTTAAAATTTATTTTCTGAGATTTAAACCATTATATTTATTATCTATATAACATTACAAATAGATATTGTGAATCACAGTTTTTATATATTTTACTAAATTTTGTCTGAAATTATTTAATATGATATTTGGTTGAGATGTTACTCAGTATTTAATTAGTAAATATAAAAATAATGAGTCAACTACAAATTAAATATTTGTGACATCTCAACTACTGAAACAAATTGCAGAAACCTTGAAAAGCATTTACGTTTAGTTTCCTTGATAAAGTTCATATACAGAGCTAAAAGGAATAAGGGGAAAAACAAATTTCAGTCTAATAAGCATAAATGTCTTTTATTCACAGATGTAACATTTACATTAACAAACAAATTATACATGTTGTATTAGAAAAATTGATAAATTTACATTCAATTAAGAAAGAGCAAACTTTACAATAGATAACTCGAGAACAAACTTTTTGAAGGAATATCATTTGAAGTTAATGAGCGACTCTTTCCCACTAAGTAATTGGATTTGCTGTGGACTATGTCTCTGGTAATAATGAGGCAATTAAACCAAATTTATTGATTAAATGTCATGAGAATTAAACTGAAGTTATTTGCTTACAAGTAACTCACAACTATTTTAGAAATCTTATTTTTTGGACTTGTTTTAATTGGTTGAAGTTTTGTTAAGAAACAAAGAATTTAGTGGATATAAAATATAACTTACATATGCTATTGAGCACTTTCGACAACAAAACTGGAGACCAGCAAAAGTTTTTATTTACGATGAGTATTATCCATATATTATTCAAGCGATGAATTGAATTTTATAATGTTTGAGAACTTTCACTTTGCTTTGAAGATCACTGTGTTCTGATAACTTTTATCCTTAAATGTGCATCTATTTGCTTTATTTTATATTCTACAGTGGGAGAAATGGCGTAATAGAGAAATTTCTGGGAATTTGTAATAAATAAATAAGCATTCTACAGTGGTATCACAAATGATGATAATTCCTCATATGTAGAATACAGAGATGAGGAAATACTTGCATTACTTTCAGATTTTTTTGTAATCTCACCAACAAGACAAGCACAAAACATTAGCACATTTAGCTGAGCTCCAAGTCTGAAGACTCAGAACATTCATGACAAAGAAGCTATTAACTGAATTTTCAACTTGGCACCAAATTTCCAAATCAACTCAGGAAAATGAAAGAATTTTCTCTTGTTCAAGAGAGTGACGATTTTCTCAAGAGCTTGCAGAGCCAAAGAATGTTTGCACACATCAAAGTGATTTTGTCAACATCTTCCAAATCCCTAGATAAGTTGTCCATTATAGCTGATAAAGTTGTAGAAGTTATAATTTTAACATATATTTGTGGAATCTCTGCAACACAACATTAGCATAATAAATTATCTATGGCTAATTTAAGCTCTGTAGATTCTCTTTGAGCACAAGTAGACTTTTCTTGCAAAGTAGCGGAAGTGACATGGTATAATCTCCTTATCAGAAGAATTGAAACTCTTAAAACAAAATTGATAGCTATTGTTTCTATCATAAGCATTTTATTGATAATGCTATGATATTTGGATTGGTAAAAACATATTTTCTAATAAGAACTCTCAGATTTTGTCATAGCTGAAATGACAGAAACATTTAAAAGGGGCAATTAGTTATTTGTTCATGGCAGAAATACTAGCCAGATTATTAATCTAATGCTAAACAAAGAAGATAAGAAATAATTTGAATTTCTTCTTTCACAAGGGATAATCCATTCACCCAAAAGCCCATTGAACTTACTGCCATATGTTGCTCAAAAATTAGATTTGTCTCTACATCCTGCTAGACATAATCAGCTTAAATTATTTATAAAATGTGACTGTTATTCTACTGCTAATTAACAAGATTTTGCCCATGAACTTTATGGTAGAGCTTTTTTTTTTTTTTTTTTTTTTTTTTCATAAGTGGAGATCTTTAAGATGTTTTGTCAAATTCTAATTGCTGAAGCTGATATTTCTGAAACAGCAGTGACAACCACATGGGCTCTTTATAAATGTACTCGCATGTGTTTTGGTCTCATGAATCCCCTAAAATTTCCTGCATCTTATGAACAAATTATTGAAATTTCTCGCATTTTCCTAAGATATAGTACAGGCATTCAAAAAGTAAATTAAACTTAAACAATGTAAGTAAGAAAAAAAAATACTGAGAAGTGTGTTATAATACAATATGACAAACATACAACACACTATTTCTCTACATAATCTCTCAGTCGCTGCAGACATTTGCAGGAATTCAGCACTAATTGCTTGATACCCTTATGACAGAAAATTGCTCCTTGATCCACCATAGAATAGATGTCTGAACCTGGTCATCATAGAAAAATTGTCTTACACCTAAATGTTCTTTAAGATGGTCAAACACAAAAAAACCACAGGGCATCAGACTAGGACTGTGTGGATGCTTCCAGATTTCCCATTCAAAACTGCAGAGCAAATCTTGTACTGTGTGTGACTTGTCCTCTTGCAAAATAATGCAGAACTTTACTACACCTTTACTTAATTTTCCACATAGCTTATTTTTCTCAGCTTTGTGTAAGCAAACCTCTTAGTATTTCACAGTAAGACACAGGATTAGCAATTGTGCCCTTCCCCATAAACTCGGTTTACACAACTCCTTCACAATAAAAAAAAACAGTAGCCATGATTTTACCTGCTGATGGGAGAACTTTGGATTTTGTTCTCACAGACGATGATACGTGTCTCTATTCCATCGATACTTGCTTTGTTTATTGAGTGAAGTGATGCACCCATGTCTCATCACCAGTAATGATACAGCTTAAGAAATGAATCCCATCCCCAGAATAACATTGAAGGAATTCCAGGAAAGCTGCAAACCTTGTTCCTTTGTGTTCAGAATTCAAAGAATAAAGAAACCAGTGTAAGCACAATTTGTGACAATCCAGTTGGTGACGGATAATGAGATGAGCACTACCAACAGATTTTTACAGCTGCTGGGCAATATGTGCAACACTCCCTCGGCTATTAGAAAGAATAATGCTTTTCATCCACTCCACCATCACTGATGTGCTCACCATAGTTGGCCTTCCTTGCTTATTATAATATATAATAGGCAAGGAAGTACATACATTATACATATATATAATAAATACATTACATTGGATAAGTCTGTGTAACTGTCTTCAAGCAGCTGGTATACAATTTCCCAATGGCTGGACATATATTGCATGTGGCCCATACGCTGCCAATGTTTCATGACAATCTCCATACTCATTAAGCATTTTGTCTACAAAGGCATATTGCCCTGCTGATTTTAACGTTGGAGTAAGTTTCTAACAGACACAGCATTTTTCTCTCCTACTACACAGCAACAGTTCAAACAATTCAAATGAAATTGCTAGAGTAGGAAGCTATGGAATTCAATTATTGTCTGCACAAGCTTTGCTCTTCTTTTGAAATATCATCTCTGATGGGACATGTGTTATTTACTTTCTAAATGTCCAATATACTTATAAGCTTTTTAAATAATGCTAGAGCTCAGACACCATTTGAATACTGTATTTAAGAGCCTTAATGACAATGGACTTAAGTTAAATGTGTCTTATGTGGGTTAGAGATTTAATTTCTTGGTAATCTTATCCCTGTAAAATGCATTAAGCCCCAGAAAAGTAATAATTAAGCTAGCCTTGATTTTAACTTGCCTGATATTATTGGTAGTTTAAGAAAATTCTTAGATTTGTTAATTTTTTATTGCAAGTTTCTATTTTATGCAGTAAATTATCAAGTCAATCAAAACAAATTTTTGAAAGATTTTATTGGGAAGAACTTGTTTGTGTTGATATTAAATTGAAAATTTTAAGTGTAAAAAGGCACTAGCAAATGCCAGCTTATTTGCTCCTAATTTCTCCACTTGCATTATATATAGATACATCAGCTCATACAACAGGTGGTGATTGCACCAAATTGTAATTTCAGAAGTACAGTCTTTAGGGTTTTTCTCAAGAAAGTTGAACAGTGAAAGAACTTGACATGATGTATATTATTGAGAGCTTCTTGTTGCTTATGCATCCATTTGATATTTCATAGTATGTGTTAGAGACTCCCACAATAGATAAGACAATAGAATTACTCAGTTTAAAACTAATATATAGTATACATCAGGAATACAAAATTTGCTACAGATCTTATATTTCATGAAAATACCATAGCTATTACTATAGCAATTGATTACTCTGCAAATGCTCTGATTATTTTATGATGTTTAATGATTGCAAGGAAATTCACGATCATTTAACAACGCCAAACTCACCTCTTTGACATGACATTGAACCAGAAAACCTGTTTTTCCCTTCAAATAAAAGCAGAGAAAGAAAGTTCAACTTTTCAGGGCCACTGATAATAAACTGTCCCCATTATGCGATGTCTGGGGAAACCAGTCTAACTAAATATTCTCTGGCAGTAGTAGTTATTGCTGTAATACTACGGTCGCGACGGTGTTACTGTTACCATAATAGATTTTGAAAATGTATTGTAAATTTGTGTAATGGGTAGTAACGGAACCCTTAGGGAAGCTATTACAAAACTGAGATTGAAAAAATTTAACTTCTCATATGTAAAGCCTGTTTTGTATTGCAATGAGTTTCTCGTACCTCATTCACCAAGAGAATAAATGAAGAAATCGCGGTTCTTTTCTCCACCATATCGAGATATGGACACAGCAACCTAAGGACAGATGAAAATATAGGATAAGGGTACCAATTGATGTGTTGTCATCGAATTTAGGGAAAAATATCGATAAAAACGTTTCCTCGTTCTTATTGAAATATATTAATCGATATTTTAAATCGGTTTGAAGTCTAGACCCTGAAATCTAATATCAACACCTACATGACAAAATGAATATTTGAGTAGATTGTAATTCTGCATTTAAATTTTGTATTATAAAATTCTGTATTCACAAACAACAAGCGAATTAAATTTCTTTATTGAAATCAGAAACTTCTCTCTTCAGCTTAAAAGAATTAAATTAAATAATGATTTATGGTGTAATATGACTTTTTGCAAGGTATGGTCTGTCTCAGATCAGAATTGCCATATTTTTGTTACCTCATACAATATAACATACCTAGGTATACAGAAAACACAGCATATGATAAAGGCAAGATTTGTTGGTCTTAGATTGTTATTGGATATTTCTAAACAGACAAAACATTGCATCCTATGTCAAAAAGCCAAAATTCCTTTACATATAAGGCACCCTTAACAGTTATCCAATAGCCTATCAATTGACCTAACCATGTTAATTTAGACATATTGCCTACTTCCTATTTTAAATGGTTACTCATATTTTTTAAATTTGATTGATCGATTTTCGATTGCATCGGCCTAGTTTCAAGAAGCACAGCCACTGAAAGATATCAGTGCTGATACTGTTGCAGAAATATTTCTCACAAGTTTCATTTTCATTATAAAGTGTCTTTATTTGTGACTAATGGTGAAGGATGTCAATTTGAGTCTTCTCTCTTCTGTTCTTAAACAAATCACTTGGGTATTCATAGGTCAAAGACAACAAACTATCACCTGCATTCAAAGAGTTTGATTAAAGAGCTACATCAACCTCTAAAAATGGTTATTAAAAGTCTTGCTACACAGCAATGAATTGAACTTCCCACCATTGATTGTTCTTGCTTTTCTTACAGTTTTAAAAGATAATGAAGGCTGTAAACAGCACTGGTTTATGGAACCACAATCCAATAGCCAGGAAAATTCTTACACCCTGCCAAACAGTTGAATCTCATGAATATGTGAAAAAAAGCATATGTAAGCACTTTGTCTTGTATCTCTCAAGCAAAATCGTGACATTAAGACCAGAGTGCATCAAGATTTAGCAACAACTATTCATATTTTTTTGCAATAATACAGTAAAATATCTTTACCAACCACCATATGATGACTCTTCTCAGTCATCAATAGAATACAGGTTTTTCAGCATAACACAAATGGCACAATTATACCTGTCTCAATTGATAAGCTGAAATCCGTATGCATGAAATGAAAACAAACTGTTTTACCTGCCACATCATTTAACTTTTAACAAGAATCTTGAGCAACCATCAATGACTAAACCAGATTATCTTCAAGGAAACTTGATTCTAAAGTTGCAACATTATACAATTGTGCACTAGACATCAGATACACTTTCTTAAAATATACTGTTGATATTAAGGAATGTGGTGCAACAAACTACATCAATGTAGTGACTCTATAAAGCATCAAATAAATCAAACTTAATACTTTAAATGTCAAAAGAACTAAACTTAAATTACATTCTAATAATACATCTATTTAAAAAATGCTATTCTCTGAATTTGTTTCAGTTGCTTGATAATTTGTAAGCCAATAAAATATATCTTAATTCTTTTTAATTTATATATATATTATTGAATGCCCTAGACAATGCAAAATATATATTGGAAATTTTGCAGAACCATGATATTTAGAGGATGTAAGTATCAAGTGTTGCATGTTGCAATAATATGTAAGATAAAGAGTAAAATTCTAAATAAAGAAGATAGAAAAAAATGTATTTAATTTTAATGATTAAAATTTATTGGAATTATATTTAATGGTTCAACATAGATGCAAGATAAACCTCACATTCAGACTGGTAGAAAGTCTACAAAGTGACACGAAATGAATATTTATTAAAGAATCTACAATTAATAGAATATGGCAACATAACAGTCACATTAATGAATGAAAATAAACGACATGAAATAAAGTTATCATTATTATAGATTCTAAAAATGTGAAAATTTCAATTTATTCAAAAGTAAAAACAACATTTAAAAATTAAGTACTTAAGAGAACAATTTATAAAATTTCAGAAGTATGATAGTACAGAAAATTTCATAAGTATCCAAAATTTTAAGTATTTCTATGGATAAATATCTTATTGTAGATTATAAATACAGAATTTAAAGATACATAATTAATACTAAAACCTAATATATGAAATAGGTATCCATAAAAAAAGTGAAATTATGTTAAGTAGATTACATACAATTATGCAACTAGAAAAACATAAGACCTAAAACATAATTCACAAACGAGAAATCAATTTTACAGGATTGATTCCATTCAAGACTTAAATAAAGATAATATAGTTACAAAAAATAAAATTCAACAACGAAAATTATTTTAATTTCAGATAAAAATATGAAAAAAAAATAAACAATTAAGAAAGCAAACTAATTATTTACATTAAAAAGCTAAAGCAGTAATTCCTAACAAAAAATATAAGATGAAATTATGGAATGTAAATTAATATTCCAATATGGGATTTGTTAGTAGCCTGTACATGAGATTACAAATAAAAAGAAACAGAAGTAACCCTGTATTTAAAAAAATCATGTTATTTAAAGTTCTTAGTCCTAAGTTTTAAAACAATGGCTACAGTACCTATTTTGTTTTACACATGGATAATCTACAATATTTTTAAATTTTTTAATTTATGATAAAAAATTTCTAAAACTCTTCAATCATGATAAATTTAAGAGATGTTTTAGCATTGAAAAAAAAGTTAAATGACAAATTTATAGAAAAAAATGAGACAAAAAACTTATAAATATCGAAAATTATTAGACCATAATTGTAAGTGTTAATTACTATTAAAGTTATAAACTAATGGAAAAAAATTTTACACAGCTGATTTGTCCCTTGATTATTAATATATAAACTACTGATTTATTCACAAAATAGAACTACCTGATTCTGCAAATAATGTAGTATTTATCATTGGACTTTTAATAATTTTAAAGTAATGAATTAGGAATGATGATTTTAATCAATAAATTGAAAGGAATCTAAGATTTCAATTTTAAACATTTAATTATTAAAATAATTATTTGGGCTTAATAAATTGGTACTATAATGAAAGATAAAAATTGCTTGTGTGTGTGTGTGATTATAACACACTAATAACCATAAGCTTAGCTGATTAATTATCTTAAATTGCTTATAGCTCTATAATCATACAAAAGGATTATTTCAATAAGAATTTACTAGTTTAAAGTGGGTATTAACTTAAAGGCATTTATGATGGAAAAACTTTTCTCACTAGATTTTAATTTATGATTCATCTTCTTTACATAATAAAATTTCTTTTTACTAAACAAAATGTTTAAATATTCACAGTACACAAAATGAGATTTTAGCAAGAAACTTGAGCAATTTTCTTAACATTTGCCACACAAATTATTTTTATACATGAGTATCAGCAATTTAACATAAATATAATAATTAAATATTGACTTAAGCTGTTAGCTTATGCAGAATTTTTATTATTCAAAATTTCATTTAATAAAATGATGTACCTTTAGTATAAAATAAAAAATATATAACCTCACAAAATGCAATGAAATTTTTACATATTTAAATTACTTATTTTTATTACAATTCTTTTTTATAAATGAAATATTTTTGCTAATAGAATTAAAATAGGATAATGAATCATAATTTTTTTAAAAATTAATATAAATATTATAACAACTTTATGAAATGAAACAGTATTATTTTCCTGTCTATTTTATCATATTCTTATATATATGCATTTCTTCCGTAATTTTGTTAACTTTTTTGGATTAGCCAAAGCTCTGAATTAGGGAACATTTTTGAGATTTTTCTAAATGTTTAGGTAAACGAAACACAAATTTTTTTATATTAATTTAAATTAATATTTTTAAACCAACCACTATTGGACAACATAAAATTGCTCTTGAGATTTTACTGTCTATAATCATTTGACATTTCAAGTGACATATACACATTTCAATTTTAAAATATCACAAGTTAGAATTTTTTCTAATCATCTTAAAATATACAAATAAAGTTTATTATTCATAAAAGTTAAACCAGAAAGCATGGATGTGTGTGTGCTAAAATCTTTAAAATGCCAGAGAGTTTAGATAAACCAATTTTTGTCTAGGTCAGCCATATTGCTTTAATATTATTGTCAAAATATTTAAAATATGAATAATATACTTTATTACCTTAAGATATATCTTAAATATTAACACATTTATATTTCAGATCTAGAATTACAATAATAAATAAATAATGAGATTTTCTTTAAAATATACAATAAATTTGGAAATTGAAATCTTTCATAAAAATAATTATTTAATATAAGAGTTATGAAAATAGTTCTATGAACAGACAAAATCTTGACAGATAAAATAATATATAATAAGCCTCAAATAAAATACTACCTGTAGGCAGCTTTCTTGATATTCTTCACATGTTTTATCATTATGATAAACACAACCACATCTACAAGCAAAAAAAAAAAACTTTATTTAAAATAATTAGGTTATAAAAACTTTTTCAAAGCTAAAAAATAATCATTAATAATATGTAGTTTTTAAAAGCATTTTTAATTAAAAAATATTTTAAATTTATTAACATTAATTTTGTTTCCTTTATTCTTACAACATTTAAAAACTATCAGCTTATTTATAATTTAATTCTTGTTCTCTCTCTATTGTCTTCAGATAAGTTAGCTTAATAAGAAAATTCTATTTCATACCTTTTCATGTTTGTTCTTGAATAACTTAATATATTTTTACTTTATTCACATAAATGTTTTGCTGATTTTCTTAAACTTAATAAGTACATATCTTTGAAATTTTTTTTATCTTATACATATTTTGTTTTGTATTCTATATCAGACTTTCTTAAGCTTTTTGATATGAGGACTCCAGAAGCATTGTACAAAACTTACTGTGTGTGTGAGAGAGAAACTGTTAGTTTAATTTATACTCCTTTATATTATTGTAGTTTTAAGTCATTACCTTTAATTTTGAACTGTAAGACATAGAACAACATGGAAATTTTAAAGAAAACTTGAAAAAATATAATATCATAAATTAATTTATTTACTTCAATAAATAAAGTTTTAAGTTTAGCTACTTGAAAGATCACTATTATGAAAATTCATTCACCTCTTTATTTTAAATGTTTATGCATTTTAAGATTAAGTATTCATTGAGAGGGTGTGCATATTTATTTTTAATTATATTATCAAATCTGTGTAAAAAAAGTCAAAACTACAGGACAAAGCATTTATTCAATATTCTGGTTGGATACTATTTGGACCCACCCCATCACCAAAAGCAATAAACCCAAGATAGAGATCCTATCTAACAGAAAGAATGATAATCTGAGAAAATTCTATTGAAACACTTCTTTTTTAATTTATAATAATTATTAAGACAAGCTAAGCACATTTTGGAATATATTTAAAACAAAGATATATACACTTTGAAATATATTTTTTTAATATATGTTTAAATAAATGATATAACTCACTTTCAAATTGCCCACATTTTTTCTTTCATATTTAAAATACTTTGCGTTAACAATACTTTATCAAATTTATCACCATTTTTTTCTGTTGTCACTAAGTGATGAGCTGAAATAGGATTTCACAGATATTCTTTAGATTTAATATTTTAATTTTATAGGTTATTGAAGTCTAAAATTTATCTCACATAAACATGTAAAAGAAAGTTTACAACAATTTCAGAAATCATTAGAATTCTTTTGCCAATGGTAATTTTGAAAAATATTGAATTCATTAAAATTTTTGGTGATTAGTCCAAATGACCCTGCCCTCCCAATTGAGATTTAATCCACAGTTTAAGAAATATAGTTCTTGTTGGAAATTTTGACGATCATCAAAAAATAAGGTAGCCCTATTTTCCAATTGAACAGTGATAATGTCAGGTTGATATCTTGTGCTACAAAAAAGTAAGCAGAATGCTATAATATTTTGATCCGTTAGGAATATCGATGCATGTGCATCTAAACCAAATGTGACTTGGAATATTAGACCTGTTAGGAATATCGATTCATGTGCACCAAAACCAAATGTGACTTGGAATGTATTAGAAAGTAATACATTCCAAAAATAAAGTAACATTATATTTTTTCTGTAATATATTTTAAAAGTTAACTCTCTATCTATTTAAAGTTGTAGAATAAATTAGGATGATAATTATTTAAAGTTTTGAAATCAAAAGTAAATAAATATATGGTTACATCAATGTATTATTCTTAAAATTAGTTAATATTTTCAAATAGAGATATATAACTTTTTAACACACTGTCTTCAATTAGTCTTAATTTATCAAATAAGAAATAAAAGTAATGCTTGACTAAAAGTAAGAAAGTGCTTTTAATAAGTTATTTACTACCTGTTTTTATAGATATATATGATAAAGCTTTAAGATTAATTAAATTAAAATAAAAGTAATTAAATTTCATAAAATAGTACTTACTTGAGACATATTTCATTTTGACAAAGAGGACATAAAATCTGGCTCTCCTTTAGTTCGTCTCTTAAAAAAAACATGGAACAATCTGGTGCTGGACATCCTATTACATCATCAATATTTCTTTTCAAATAATCATCAATTGATTTTTTGAGCAATTTATTGATTCTTTCAGGATCATCATGCAATATTTTATAGATATCTTTCAAGACTACATCTTTGTTGCAATCCTTCAAAACAAATATTAATAAAAATAAAAACATTGAATTTAAAATATTTCAAATCAGATTATAATCTATTTTATATAGATAAGAAATTCTGAACATTGAAATAATTACGTAATTTATATAATAGACTAAAAAATAGTTTTATTTGATTTTAATTATCACATTCTCTTTTAAAGTACACAATTATTTTTCTGTTAAATTTTAAAATTTCACTTGTGAATGTCAGAATTAAAGTATATATTGTTAATTGAACATAATATATATATATCCTTAACATTTATGATGAATATTTAACTACTCATTATGATTCCAACGCTAATGTGACTTAAAGAATGATTGTTTTAATTCAATGTATCTTTCACACAAGCTCAATTCATGAAATGCAGTGAGAGTCACATGTTACCAAAATTATACAATGGCTAGATCAATAAATGGCAAAGTTGTAGTGATATTTATTGTTATTAAGTGATACAGAATTATTATTTTTACTTCTTCACCTCAAAACTTGAACATTATTCAAAATTTTGAATTAAACAAAAAAATATTAAATATCAAACAAATTGTGTTTTAAGAGTTTACACATGTACTTATTGTAGCAATAAATTACAAAATCATCATTTTAAACTCATTTTGCAAAATACATTAATAAAACATTTTTGTTTATAGGTATTTTATTATCTTAGGTAATAAATACATGTCTTTCAAGGATAAAATTTGCAAGAAAAAATATTGTCCAAAAAAAAAAAAAAAAAAAAACATATATTGTACATGAAAAATTAATATTTTTAGTGTAGGAGGAATTTAAATTTATTAGTTAACGATTCAACAAAATTAATATAATATTGTCCTTATATTTCTTTCTTTTACTGATCTTTTTCTCTCCTTAAACTGAGTAGATCATAACTAAACATTTAAAGTTATGAGTAATGAACTATCAACTATAAGCAGTATTTTTTTTCCCTGTGATGATTATTTACAATATCATGATAATATTTGCAATGGTAGAACAGACACACAATTTGATCAAAAAAATTTTTAATTAAAAATAAAGACCAGATGTTTTATTATGAAGAAAACTAAATTGTTCATAAATATTTTTGTGAAAAAGTGAAGTAAAACATACCTGAATATGGATAATTATCATTGAATAAATTAATAATTAAATATATCGGTCCTCAAAAAATAAACAAAAAATTTCTACAGTATTTTATGTTGATTCCCCTTTTTTCATCATTTTACATGTTGTATGCATAATTTGCTTATTTGTGATTACTATACTACCCAATTTCAAAGGTAATTGGAAGTTCATTGTATTATATTTAATATTCATAAAATAAAAAGGTATTGAAAGCCATCAATATAATTTTTGATACATTGATTCAAATATATTTTGAAATATTTGATTTAATTTTACTGACACAAGACTTGAATGGGATAGGCTGTGTTGAAAAAAAAGTAAACTTTGATGAAATTAAGTGCTTGTGTAAATCATAAGATCTAAGTGAAAATGTCTCAGAAGAATAAAGATATTAAAATAACAACTTTATAAATTGCAGAAGGATGAGACAACTAAATGCTTTTAAAAACACTAATAACAAAAGAAGATATATCAACTATTCTTTTGAAGCTATTTCCATAAGATTTTGGTTTTTTAATTTTTACAGGATCATTCTTCGATCTATTAAGTGTCGAAGTAGATTTATTAGTGTATTGGTAATCGAAGTTATAGCAATGGATTTAGATGACAAAATTGAAAGTGGAAGATTCTGGTAAGTTATTTTTTTGTGATAGATAATTATCAATTTTATAAGATCTATTTTTATAAATAGATCTTAAAATAGTGCAAAAGTTGACGTTTCCTCCTTCACTTCTATAAAGAGAAGGAGGAAACGTCAACTTTTGGTGTTGTTTTCTATTTGTTTTGCCTTCAAGTAATATTTTGTTTTATCTTTACTGGGATTTACTGTTTTCTATGACCCTTATTGCAAAAAATTTGAGAAATGCAGTGAATAAACTAAAACAATTACAACATTTGAAAATTTCAGAAATGAAATAATTAGTTTCAAGACCAGGTTGTGTAAATTTTCTATACATAGGGTTAGTACTCCAACATGCCTATTAAGAATGACTATATCTGACATTTAAAATATTAGGAGGACCAAAAGATAATGCAGTTTCTGTGCATGTCAATATTTGATTGTCATTCATCAGCTCATGCCAGTTTATAATATCATCTGCTTTTATTTTTATTTAAGTACCGCTGACATTTTCAGTTTCTGATATCATCTATTGTTTCACTTTTAAATAATTTAATATCAAACTTTTTTTTGCAATTTGGGGAGAAATGGCCAGTTAAATATCTGAAGAGCACACCAACATTGTATGCTTTTTGAATTTTGCAAAGTTAGTAATGCAACAGTTGCAATTAAAAACATTCCTGATGTTTACCAAGTGCATTAGATTGTTAATACCAAAGATCATTTTTCCTAGTTCAGACCCAGTAATTTTGATCTCTCTAACTCCTATCAATCAGGAAATTACCAACATTGGTCGACAATTCAGGAACATTTACAGTAGATTAAAAAAAATAAGCAGAGCATGCGTTTGGGGTTCTTATAACCTGTTGGAAAAGAACAAAGGCAACTGATCCACCACATGTAATGTAGTTCTTCAATGACACTGCACAGAACTGTTTTTTTTTTTTTGATAGTTTGATTACTGAATTTAAAAAATTGGCCATATATGATAATCAAAACAGGAAAAAGCAATGGCTCTTCAAATAAATCACCCCACAAAGTATTGCGAAGCCAGGTTTACATCCCAAAAAAAAATCACTTCTGAGTGTTTGGTGGAGTATTCGAGGAATTGTTCACTTTGAATTGCTGAAACCTGGACAAATTGTTAATACAGACCTTTATTGTGAATAACAGAACAAGTGAACATTATTTAATTGAAAACTGTCCAGTGATTGTTAACAGAAAGGACACCATTCTGCAATACAACAATGCAAAGCAAACACTGGAAAAATTATTGAATTGGGATGGGAAGTACTGCTTCACCTAACATACTTGCTCGATGGCACTTCAGATTTCAATTTATCATAATCCCAACAGCATTTTCTTGCTAGTAAAAAAAATTTTAAATTTGGCAGATGTCCAAAATACCATCCTTGAGATATTTAACACAAAACCCCATTAATTTTTATCAGTCTGGGATTGAAAATTTGCACAATAGATGGCAAAAGGTTGTCGATAATGAGAGTGATTATATTATTGATTAAAAATAAAGACAATAAAAATTTAAGTTTAATGTAAGAAAGCGACAATACTTTCCAGTTTCCTTAATACATAAAAGTATTTGGAATGTCTGGTATCTGAAAAGTGGGAATAAGCTAATGAATTAATCGCAAAGTTATTCCAAGAATTCTGCTTCTGTAACATTTATAAATTTTGAGTTGGAATGAATACCTTAAGAGAGATTTAAAGTTTTACAAAATAATGTTTCCATTGGATATAAACTAAATTTTTTTTAAAGTTACTGATTACCAAAGCTTATTTTGAGCTGACTAGTACTTGAAGATCTCCAGATTTTAATATCTAATATTTTATAGTAATCAAAAGATGATGTGAGAAACTTTTTACTACAAAAAGTGATACTGGATGAAAAGTCTTAAGGAGGACTTCTCAACATATACTGAGTAGATAAATAAACTGGAAAGACAAGAAACATAGAACCTCATTTATAAAGATTTCCTAAAAAGTAGTGTAATTCTTGTATTTATACCATTTTTGCTAGTAACACACACTCACACAAAAATGAAAAGGCAAGCCAGGTATAGAACACAAATAAAAAATAACATAAAAACATGGTGTTGCAAACACCATCTCTAACCACTTGAAAGCATTTTGAAAAAATAACCTCTTCACCAATGAGGATATATTCTCACTAGAAAGTGCGACGAATGTTCATAACCAGCATTACTGGGCAGATAAAAACCCACATGCTACACATATGCATTATCTCACAATGAAAACTTACCCTTAACAACTGGACTGGCATTGAAGGAGGTAGTTTATACATGTTGTACATTATGATTGCATGACTCAATGGTTCTACATATCTTACATTCTTGCAAGAAGTTCTGTCAGAAATGCTAAATAATGTTCTTAGTCTACTGATTTTTCATTCAATTGTAGCAAGACAAAGCTCCCATACATTTCAGCACAAAAGTTGTAGTTGCACCAGCATGCTTCCCTATACCTATCCCTGAATTGGGTTCTATCGCTTAGATAGAAGCAGTCATATGTAGTCTTTATGAATCTGAAGCAGAACTTGAGTTGCAACCCTCAGAGGTATTCCATTTGGAGGATATTGCAACCATGACATATTTAATGTGCCCCAGCTTCCTTTAATGAATAAGACAGATCTTTGCTTAAGCATGGATTCGAATTCATGACCTTCAGATAATGAGATGATGCCCTAACCAATCAGGCCACTGCAGCCTCTCAGCAGATATATCAGAACACATCTGTATGTCCCCCATTCCAGCTATTAGATTAGTCATGATGATCTAACTGCTTAGTCCTTTAATCACCCAATTTGTCTTTGAAAGATTTTTCTTATAGGGCTTAACATCTGTTTCTTCAACAGAGAACTTAGATGGAAGAATCATTGCAGCAGTATGATATATTCTGTTGGTTATTTCAGGTTTTTATGCTCCAACATTAGAAGAGAAGCACAAAGTGTGGTGCTAGCAAAGTCTTAAATATAGTAAACATTTAAGAATTTTATACCAGAGATTTATTACACATCAATAAATATTTATATATCAGGGCATCTCCATAATCAAACAAGTAACGACGAGTGTTTACAAAAATGAATACTTAATACTAAACAGTAAAGATGTCTGGCACAAGTCATCTTCTAACGAGAACAGAAATTCTTGTCGTAATGTTCAGACTTGCCTCTCATCACTATTGTAGTTTAAATATACTGATTAAACACTACCCACCTCTAATAATTAGTTTATTAGATGCTGCTAAAATCCAGGAGGTAAAAATTTCTAAAAACCTGTCACTTAAAAGCTAAAATCTCAAAATTTATGAAAAACTGACAAAATGTACATTTTGTTGAAAGCAGAAGAAGAAAATTTAAGCTTTTTCTTGTGTCTGGAAATGGGAAAAATATAAATTCAAGTTTCCTTTTTACATGGATTCTGTAAATAATTTTTTTGTGAATTTTGAAATTATTTCTGCATTTAGAGATTGCTGAACAAGTGGAGGTTGACCACAGAAGAATATTTTTTACTCAAATATGAAAAGTAATATTAAATTTAAGAAATACTTATCATGGTCAACATGCTCAATATACAATAGGTATGTTTGAGAGGGTGCACAATTCCATGCAGCATCAATATAATGTCTGGCAACAATGTTGAGTATCTTCACAATAAAATAATGGTATATAATCATACAATGTTACAAGCATAATACAAATAAAATGTTGGTGAACAACTTTTGCATTTTATCTTTGTTTTAATTTGCAAGCTTTTCCAGCTGCTTCAGATGGTGTTTGTGACACCATGTTCCTATGCTATTTTTAATTCATGCTATTTCTATACTTTTCCTTTTCATTTTAGCAAGCTTTTTTAACCACCTTGTATGTGTATATATATATATATATATATATATATATATATATATATATATATATTGAATGTCAATTGAGTAAATAATAAATTTAAATAAACTAAAAAATTATATGCACATAATTTACAAAATCATTCAAAGATAACTGGCATTCCAGAGCTATAGATTAAAAACTATTTTAATATTTCCTCCTCAACAAATAAGAGATTTATACATAACTTATAAACAAAAATTTAGCAAATTTTATAAAAACAAATTTTAAAATTTGCAAATTGAGCAATACATTGCAAAACATGAAAAATGCAAAACAAGGAAGGAGTGGATAGAAAATTAAGTAAATTTCAAGGTAGAAGCACCTTACTGAGCTATGTAAATGATATGAAATGAGCAACTCTCCAGAGCACTTAGGATAAGATATCACATAAGGAACCAGCAGAGTGGGCAATATTCATACCATTATTGCTGTTTGGAAAATAATTGCTGAAAGTTTGTTCTTGTTGTATTAAAGACGCCTGTAAATGCAAAGAATGCCAGCTCATAATCGACAGAGTCAGTTTTCAAAGACAGACAATTTTACGAAATGCATGGAGTTCAGATTGTGAAAGGCAGGTTGGTTTTTGTGGCAAATTGCAGCTGTCAGACACTTGAATGTGTCCATAGTGCACTGGCTGTGTGGCAAAGATCGTTAGAACAAAGAGCTGTGTAATATTTGTGGGGTGAAGTTGCAGCCAGTGTGATGTTAAAACACCATGGTTCCACGTGTAAGATGGGAGGCAATGGGGACTCCACAAAACATGTTTTCAGAAACTCTAGAGCACCTGTAAAATACTGTGGATACTCCAATATCGAGCAGAATCACTTGCCTTGATTAGTTGCTAATAGCCTGAGCTCATGATGTCCACTAAGATGACTGCCATTGAATACCCCACAGCATTAATGCCAGTTTCTGGAATAGTGCTGGATTAGAATGATGTAGACGAGAGAGTGGCACAGGATGATATTCTCAGATAAGTCATGCTTCTGTTTCTTCAGTGATAGTCGCCGTGTATGAGAGTGGTGTCAATGTAGAGGCAGGTCCAATCCTGCAGCAATTGTGGAAAGCCCCATAAAATGACAATGCAGCATCATGGTTTGGGATACCATTGCATACAATTCTGGGCTACCTCTAGTTCATATACATGGCACTATGACAGCCCAATGTTACCTGGATAATGAGTTGCAGCCAGTGACCCTACCTTCAGTAGATGCCCAATGGCCTTTATCAGCATCGCGCATTGCTCACATCAGATAACAAGCCCTCAAGATATACAACTGATTCCCTGATCACCATGCTTGCAAGATCTTGCACCAATTGAAAGCGTTTAGGATATGATTTTCATCACTTGCAGATCCTGCTACTGCCTCTTTCAGAAGACATACATTGGCAAATTGTTGACAGAGAATGGACAGCTAGGACGCCATCGGTACTCTCATTGATTCTGTGACTAGACATGTTGCCTCATATATCACCGCCCATTGTGGCCTTACGGCCAACTGACTCAACCTTGTCCTTAATCTGTATTATGAATATTATTTCAAAATACAGATCACTTATTGTTTATTGCTGTCTCTCTCTGTTGTCGAGTTTCATCTTTTTCTGGTAACTCCTTCTTGGTGTTGCATTTTCAATGTCGGGCAGTATAAAAGATGTTAAATGAAATGATTTATAAAAGCATGTTCAAAATCAGATTATAGAGTATTCTAAAAATGACATTATAATGAATGATATCTACAGAATTCTAGTCTTCAAATTGATAAGTAACAAACATAAATAGATAATTTTAATTGATATCATTCAATGGGTCTGATTACATGCGCAAGCAAAACCAATCTCATTTGAAAAAATTTTTATTTTTTACTTAATGAACACTAAAATAAAATAATAAATTTTCTTAATTATATTACTTTTCCACTACAATGTCGGGCAGTATAAAAGATGTTAAATGAAATGATTTATAAAAGCATGTTCAAAATCAGATTATAGAGTATTCTAAAAATGACATTATAATGAATGATATCTACAGAATTCTAGTCTTCAAATTGATAAGTAACAAACATAAATAGATAATTTTAATTGATATCATTCAATGGGTCTGATTACATGCGCAAGCAAAACCAATCTCATTTGAAAAAATTTTTATTTTTTACTTAATGAACACTAAAATAAAATAATAAATTTTCTTAATTATATTACTTTTCCACTACACTGCAATGGAAAACTTTCATTCTCAATGAAAGCTTCTATACAAGACTGGCAATATAAATGGCCACAATATTCAAGTCGATAAGTTAAATCAATAGCAGGACAATCACAAACAGGACAAATTTCTTGAGAACACATTTCTGAGGTATTAACAGCATCTAAGCTTTCGAAAAGTGTTTGTATGCACTCAGTTGCCTGTAAACAAATAATACAAAATACCATACAATGATTATGTAATAGTTAGAAATACGTGGAATAAAATTAAATTGTAGGAGATCAAACTTGTAACAAAAAATTCTGTGCAATAGAAGCAGTTATAAATTTTCCAAATTTTTAAAATTTTATGTAACAAAAAATTTTGATTATATGCAGTGAGCTCAAAATAAAATAAAACAATTATTTAAATACCTCACATTTTTTAACTAAAAATAAGATGATAAAAATTTCACTAACAAATTAATATTTTAGAAAATGTTTATAATAAATTGCATATTTGAAAAAATCATAAACAGTTTTTATAACTAAAGTTAAAGTTAACTAATATCTATAATGATTTCTCTACTCCTATAATTTAGAAAAATCTTACAAGTTAATGCTATTCCTTATCTACAAAATTCTCCAAAATCGATTATTGATGTTATAATTGATATATGTTTAAAGTTTTACGATTATTTATAAAGCAACTTTTAATTTTACCTATTTTTATATAAAATTATTTAGAATTATTGATATGTAAACTGGAATAAATGAATATTTTTGAAAGATACTAAAATTGTTTAATCATAAATTATGCCCTTAAAACAATGCATGACAAATATATTGTTATCATAGAATACTAATTAAGCATTTTTTATTCCACATTATTTCATAAAAAAATAACCTTATTTTATAATTAAGAATGAAACTACTAAAATAAATAAGCAAAACACTAACTTTTTCAATACTTTTTTGGTTTCCTCGCAAGTGAAGCATAGAAGCTCTAATATCTAGAAAAGCAGACTGAATTCCACAAGTTTTAACAAAATTCTCTAAATTAACACCATATACTTCAATAATAGCTTTAACCAATTTATTTTTAGTTTTTTCATTAGATAATGGGATCATTTTCATCACATCATTCTTCACATCTTCAAGAAATTTATTGATGCGGATTTTTGCTCGTTCACAATTCACATTAGATCCATAAAGTCTAACAATCTTTTTCTTGCAGTCTTCAAGAATATATAAATTTTCATCCTTTTCAAGAGCCCTTAACCAAAGATGTCCACCATGACAAAATAATTTATTTATTCCTTTAACATTCTTACTATTGAGGATATCTCCCTCTAACAAGTTTGACACAGATTTATGAGCTAATTTTAATACTTCTAAGCTGCTTGAACATAGGTTAATTGTGTGAACATTTTTATTCTCTTTATCAATAAATAAATCAAATCGTTCTTTCAAATTATCTCGAACTTTTAATTTATTGCGTAATTCTATAATTATAGAAGCCAGTCGAGTGTTTAGAGCTTTACATAATTCTGCAGCACATGTAATTTGAGCAATAAATTCCAGGCAAGAAATAATATGTTTATCTTCATTGAATTTCACAGAAATTATTTTGGAAATAGAATTTAATACATCGACATTATTTGCTTTAATATAAAATTCCAGATTTAAATCTTTAGGTTTAGGCTTGATAATACAAATTTCAATTGAATCGAGATCAATAAAGTTTTCGCAAATATCAGAAATATATAATTTTATCTGTTTTAATCTAAGGTCAGATGTTTCAAATGGTGAAATATGCATTAATTCAATATTATCAATTTCTGTCTCAGGTAATAATAATTCTAATTCTGATTTCAAAAATCTCCTGTTAATTTCAGGAGGCAATCCAGATATGTACAATTGATTTCTTTTTTCTTCAGACATTTGCATGAATATTTCTGCACCAAACAAACAGAAACGTTTCATTGAAAGCTTTCGAATTAATCTTAAGTCTGTTTTATAAGAAAACTCAACTATAGCATTGCCATTGCAAGGTCGCCTGATCCATGCTACATGTAAAGAATAAAGAAATTTCGTAAACTTTTTTGTGGAAACAGATACATTCTCAAAAGAATTATTTGTTTCATTAAAATTAGCTTCATTGTTAGGTTTCCATTTTATAGAGATAACCTGGGCACCTTTAGACCAATTAACTTCTAAAAATACAGAATTTAGGTCCTTTTTTAATTCAAACAATACAAGTTTATGTTCGTTTATAATTTCTTTTTGTTTACATTTTATAATATTTTGCAAAGCTGTGTAAGCAACATCAATATACTTTGGCAAAGCATATATATGGACACATCCACTTTTTACAGAGGGATCTATAAAGATCAAATCACTACCGGTTTTTATTTTGATCTCTTCAATAATTTCTTTAAACTTTTCTCCTTGCTCCCCAAAAAATACACAATTAATTATTTCTTCTCCAACTGGTTTAATGAAGCGGTTAGTTAAAGAAGAAAATAATTCATCATATGCAAAATATAATGAAGAATTATCTAAATTCTTCATTATAAGATCCCTTGAGATAGCAGTTACATGTTTTAAGTAATTTTTGTCGGAAGTAAAAATATGATCAAAAATTAGAAACTGAGGAACATTATCTTTTTGACAAACTACAGATGTTGACTGAAGAAATCCAATTGAATTAGAAGATAAAATTCTAAAGCCACATTCCAAATGACCAGTATAAACACAAAGGTTATCTTGAAAGCAGTTGAATAATAACTCACTCAAAACTGAACACCAATCTTCCAGATTAGAAAATTTTTTCTCTATTTTTATTTCTAGGCAATTATAGATAATTTCACACATTTCTTCCACTTTCTGATGAATATTTTTTAAAAAATTAACATCTATATAAAATTTATCACACCATTTGGGATTAAAATTATTTTGTAAAAAAGATTTATATACATGTATGTATGTCAAAGTATCACTTTCATTTTTAATTAAGTTTACTTGAACAGCATCAATTATTCTTTGATACTTTGGATTGTCTGAATATTTTAACAATCTTCCTTTGTTAGTGAAAAATGACACAAGAACAATTGTCTCATAAGCTACATTAGAATCTACACCACACAAGATTAATTTAGAATATTTAGCTTCAAATGGAAGCTTAATAATGTCTTCACCTACTTTAGAGACAGTGTGATTTACAATTGCCCCACATTTTTGCAATATGCATAAGGTATTCTCAACCACTTCCTTTGGTAAAGGCTCAATAAAATGAGAATTTATAGCAGAAACAGGTTTATATTTTAAAACCTTAATTAAAGTATTTAAAGGGCTTCCATACAACATCTCAGGGTAATCTTTGTTCACCATATCTTCAACATAATTCGACTTGCTATAAATTCGATAGCAGATACCAGGGTTATAACTACCAGCTAAAGTTTTACGGTGTTTAGCTTTAACAGATGAAATGAAATAATTACTAAACACATTGATATTTTTATTACCATCATAAAAATAATATTCCCGAATACCACAATCAATTACAAAACACACAGAAGGAATATTTAATTTTTCAGCAGAATCAACTGAAAAAAAAACTACCCTTTGTGAACAGGAAATATTCTTGAAAAGATTTATATCTGAAAGATCAAAACAATTGTTTTCTAGCAGGACATTACAAATGTTATTATGATACTCAGAACAATGCTGTTTAATAAGTTTAGAGACAGCTCTCATATCTTTCATAGAAGGCATAAAGACTAAAATATTTCCAAAATCTCCTAATGCATGAACAGCTATAATTGTTTTAGCAGTTTCTTCAATGTAATTAACTTCGGGTGTTAAGGAACTACTTTTCCATACACTTTTTACAGGAAAAGAAAGACATTCTGGAAAAAATTTCACTGGATTCCATTGTTCAAAATATTTTTGTAAAAGTGTAACATCCATATGAGATGATGAAATCAGCAAAAGTTTTGATTTTTTGTTCTCCATCAACATATCTCGAAAATTTGAAAGTAAAATATCAGAGAGAACTGTTCTATTAAATGGAATACTAAAAATAATACAAGCTATTTTTTGTGCAAAATAACTTCTATTAGAAGAAAAATTCAACATTTCTTGTTCAGTCATGACAAATGTTTCATTTAGAGATTTAACACAATTATTGTAATTTCCCAAATTTTCTTCTACAGCTTTATTTAAAGTATGTTTTAAAGATTCTTTTTGTATATCAGAATTAACACAAGAAACTATAAAATGATGAGGAAATTGTTTTCGTAAAATTAAGGGTAATACAACATCAAAACAATAACAATTTTCAGTGCTAATAATTAATACTTGATTATTAATCAACTTTTTTAATATGTTATCGCAAAATGCATAAGCAGGGAAAAAGTTTTCAAATAACCTACTTTCGTATTTAACAACAGTCTTCACTGTTTCACAAATTTCAATTACATTTTCATATACTGATGAATGGATATAAGAAAATTGATTTTTTGCATATTCAACAACATTATCAAATTGATTTTGCTGCAGACGCAAATTATTCAAACGCTTTTGCAATACTATTTGCAATAATTCTTTTTCATTCTGCATAGCATTAAATATTTTTTCTCTTTCAAACATTATTTTCTTAATACTTTTTTCTGCTATTCTGTCTAATTCTTCTCGGTAATGTATAATGATATCTGAAGATGTTGAGAATTTTAGTACATGCTGATCATTTACTTTCCCTGAAGAGTTTCTGTACAGCATATCACATGAATTTGAAACAAAAGAGTCTTCAGATAAGCTTTTAATATTTCTCTTAAAATTTTCTCTTGTACTTAGATTATTCTCTAAAATATTTTGTTCACGACTTTTAAAACAATATTGAAAAGGATAATTCCATTCCTTTTTAATTGAATGGGCAGATGCAACATCAGAATGACCAGAAGAATTCAAAATATTGGAGCTTAAACTGTTTGGAGTTTTATTGTTGTGAGGCATATTTTTCTCAGTTTTAATATTTTGCATTTGATGTTGTTCAAATGAATTATCAAAATTTGCCCTTAATGACATCGATACAGGATTAAACATATTATTTTCAGCTGAATCATTTAATTTAACTGAATAATTCTTAAATTTTGACGAGTTTGTTTTATAGCTGAAAATGGAATAGTTAGGATCAGAATCAGAACTAGAAAATTTAATATTTGAATCGTTATGAGTTATATTTGAAATATTACTTATATTATCAGAAATATTTGTTTCATTTTTAACATTTTCCTTTTTCCTGTGTTCCCAAGAATCATCAAAATTTCCCTTAAATGAAGTAGGTAAGGAAGTAAACATATTATCAGTCGTAGATAATTGTAGTTTAGGAGTACCAGACTTATAGCTAAAAATAGAGTAATTAGAATCAGAATCAGATTCTGAATCTAAACTAACTTTTAGACATGTCTCATGTTTACTTAGTAAGTCTGAATTAGGTTTAACACATATTTCTTCAGAATTTATTTGGCTGGGCTGAGTACATGGTATTTCATTAGAAAAATTTGTTGCTCTTAGCTTATTATTTTCCAAAGAAATGTTTTCAAACCTTTCATAAAATTTTGTTTCCTTTGTGCTTTTGCATTTACCTTTGAGTCTGAGAGATTTTAAATACAGTTTATGAGATTGTAAAGAACTGTTAGTATGTATAATCTTTTTCTTCAGCACATGTGGTTTACGAGTTTTAAATTTGGAATTTTTACTTTTGCTATCAGCAAATTGATATATTTTACACCAATCTAATTTATTCTGATCAATATCTAATTCTCCTTCCTCAAATTTATTATTAATTTCAGTTTCCAATTCTAATGAATTAGAACTCTGTAAAGTATCACAGTCAAGATTACTAGTTTCTTTTCTTCCTAATTTAGACATTTTTTTATATAGTTGATATTTTAATATATCTTTGAAATCAGAGGATGTTAATAATTCAGGTTATTTTTAAACAAAAATATTTCTATATTTTAATTTATTTTCAGATTCTCTATTTAGATCTAAAAAGTCAGTTATTTCAATTTTATAGGAAAAAAAATAATAATAACATTTTACTAACATTAACAATAATTTTTTAAAATGGAATTATATTATATTTTCATCATTTAAATTATACAAAGTGTATCTTGATTGTTTTTTCTTTTTCTTGCCTTTATCAATGATAATATTTGTGCCTGAAAAAGAAGTAAATAATATTAAAAAAATTAAAATAAAAGCAAAAATGAAAACCTAAATATTAATTCTAATAAAAGATATTACAAAAAAAAAAAAAACTTTCTTTGTATCATCCTTAAATGTTGTAAGTTTCATGAAACAATTAAAATATGAATTTAATATGAATGTTTCATATGTTCAAAATAAATCAAGAACTCTTATAAAAAATTTTATTGTAACATTAGCAAGAACATGGTTAACTAGAACAAATATTCTGTTCTAAAAATATAAGTATTGTTTATTTCTGTATACAAATCAAATACTTTTTGAAATTTGTACAAAAGTAAATTACAAAGATAAGCTTACAAGTAAATAAGAGAAGTCTATGAAGAAAAAAACTTTTCTATTAACTGATAAGATTGATAAATGGTTTTTAAAAAAAAACCACACGCACGCGCGCACACACACACATACGCTCTCTTTTCTTTTTCCCCTATGAACTAATTCAAGATCTTTTTGACAATTCTCAAATTTGTTTTCCCACAAAAATGATCACATATAATTTGAAATTTTCCATATAAGAATTTTTCTTCTTGCTTATTTTCAAGTAAAAAAATAAGAGACCACAGCAAATGAGACTATTATTGATAGATAATGTAACAAAATTAGTACTGATTATACATAAGACAACAAATGAATGAAAAAAAATATGTTGTATAAGCTAGGATTACAATCTAAACACTATCAATCATTAGCATTTTACTTTGCAGTGAAATACCAACCCATTTCCCTGCTTAGAGAAATTTAGCCTAACGGCTATGTTTGAATGTTCTAACTTATACTTCTTCAATGGCCACACAGACCAGGATGAGCCCTCACTCCCTCAGCCAAATTCCAAGCACTTCTATCCTTGGCCATGGATATCCAATAAGCCATTTTTAAAATTCTTAAGACTGTTTTCAAACAGCTGAGCCACCTAAGCTTAGGTCTCCCTTTTTTTCAAGTGTGAATGGTCTGGCTAAGAAGATCTTTCTTGTTACACGATTTTTATCCATTCTGCACAGTGTCCTGCCCATTTAATTCTCTGATCTTTTATATATTTTAATATATCCAGTCCTTTAAAATATTTATAGAATTCAGAGTTAGTTCTTCTTCTCCAAATATTGTAACATTTAATGCCACCAAAATATTTCTCAAATTTTTTTTTCAAAAACA
The DNA here is from genome assembly GCA_030067965.1 of Latrodectus elegans. Classification (NCBI taxonomy): domain Eukaryota; kingdom Metazoa; phylum Arthropoda; class Arachnida; order Araneae; family Theridiidae; genus Latrodectus; species Latrodectus elegans. Next base: position 29,789,006 of record CM057814.1, read on the forward strand.
GAAATGATACTTTTAACTTCTTTCTATTATTGCCAAGGTCTCAGCAGAGTAAGTAAGTATGGATCAGATTAAATCTCATAAATTAGAATCTTGTTAGACTTAAAATATTTTTTGAGAAGCAAAAAAATCACCTACGACAAATGACTCTATTACGGATTTAAGGCACTAAAACATTAAGAGTATTAATTTCTGATCCAAAATATTTAAATTTAGTAACACTTTCAAATTTGTAATTTCAAATTTCAATTTTTTTTACAAAAAATTTAAAATTAACAAGGAAATATTTCATTTATAAAATGTTTAATAAATTTGGAATACATCAATGTTTTTTTTGTTATTACAATATTGAATTGAATTAAATATTTATTTAAATATAATTTCACTTTCCTTAAATGAAAAATCATAACATACACTAAGGATGGCAAATTAGACATATTACTACATTCAAGCAAACTACTTACTAGACTTACAGACTATTTCACTAGATTCAAAAAATAAAAATATAAGAGGAAGTCCTAAATGCAAAAATGAAAGAAATTATTTTGTTAAACTATACAAAAACTTTCATACCCTTTAAAAATGAACTGTTCCTGGATATGAAAGTCAGACCAAAATCTAAAAAAACCTTTTACATTTTCTTTTTCAAAATATTTCATGACAGCCTTTGCCCAAATTGATATGAAAGTAACTATTTAAACTGAAAAAATATTTAAAGCTTATATAATAAAATAAATAAGCTTTTTACATTGAAATGAACAATTTAAAAAACTATAGATTTAATTATTTAATATATCAGAAGCAATTTAGTTTATTTCTAGAAAATAACACTGTCACTTCAAGAAAAACGAGCTTGCTGCTAAATTTAAAGACAGGATAGTTCTTTTCAAGAAAGTCATTTACATATAATTTAGAATAATAAATATTTTAAAAAATATTAACACATGTATGATTAAATAAAAAAAATTCACAGTGCTTCTCCAGTGAGTAGAAGGGAAATAAAATACCTTTGATGGACTAACAGGCATAAATCCAACCTCTCAGAAGCAATGACACTCATTTTTCCATAAGGAGTCGTGATTTTGGCACATAGAGAAATTTGACTTGACTTCGACATCAACTAAATTATCACTCAAGATTCACTACATTATTTATTATCTGAAATAAAAAAACACAAAAACAATGATTTGCAATAAAAAAACTTCATTTTTAAATAGGATAAAACAGAAAAAATTAATATGAAAATAGAAATATAAAAACATTTAGTATAAAATAAAAAAAAAATTGGAATTTTGCCATATGCATTTAAATTGTAATTATACTTTAAAATTACAAAATAGTTATCTAAAATTAGCAATTCTGAGCTCATACTATAGTAAAAAGTAAAATACAATAAAAATATTCCAAAACTAATTTAAACTGGTTTCCTAATCATATACAATGGGTAATCAAATTAAAAGGTACGAAATGATGTAAAACAATAACAGTTAAATATTTGCATATTCCTCCATGGGAAAACATAGCGAGACATCTCAGGATGTGATTGTAGTCTTTAACTGGGATCGGAGAACGCGCTGACAGCTGCATGCGCAAGAGAAAGCAGAGTCTCTTATCAAAGGTGTCATCTAAATGATGCGGCAGTCCACATGAGTTGTTCGTGTTGCAAAATTCAATGATTGAGGAGCAGCAAGGTGTTATCCGATTTCTGACAGCAGAAGTTGAGAAACCTGCAGCTATTCATCACCAGGTGGTGACAGTTTACAGGAAGAAATGTGTCTCTGACAAGTCTGTCAGAAAATGGTGTGCCCATTTTCATGCAGGCTGTGAGAGTGTAGGTGATGACTCAAGACCAGGCCAGGCAAACACTGTCATCACGAGTGATCTCATAGACAAAGTGGACGACCTAGTGAGATCAGCATGTCACAATGAGAATGTTTGTGGTGAAGATGAATGTCAGCTATGTAACCATGTGGACAATTGTTCATGACAGGTTGCGTTATTGGAAGGTGTGTGCCGCTTGGGTTCCGAAGTTGCTCACCAACCAGCCAAAGGAACTGCATATGGTGTCAGCACTCCAACAAGTGTTTCGGTATCATGAAGACCCAGCTTTCATGGAGCAGATCGTCACATGTGATGGAACCTGAGGCCATCACTACAGGCCAGAGACAAAGCGGGACAGCATGCAATGTTACCTCCCCTAAAATTTTCAAAACCGTACAGTCAGCAGGAAAGGTGTTGCTCACTGTCTTTTTCGACGTTTAAGGTCCGATACTTGTGGAATTTTATGAGCACAGAAAAACCATAAACACTGATGTGTACTGTTAAACACTTTGATGTGCCTACGCAGTCAATAAAGAACAAAAGACTGGGCTGCTCACGAAGGGTTGGAACTGGCCAAATTCAAGTGGGAAAAGTTGAACTATCCACCTACAGTCCGGATATGCCGCCCTGTGATTTCCATGTGTTTGGAAGCGCTTCAACTCAGACAACGTACTCAAGGACGCTGTGAAGACTGGGTCTCGTCACGGCCACAGGAATTCTGGGAACAAGGAATCCTGCGGCTTCTTCAATAGTGGGATCCTTGTGTTCAAGTCTATGGTGTATATTTTCAATAAAGTCTACATTTGTACCCAACATGTTGTTTTGTACCTTTTCCTTTGATTACTCCTCATAGAATAATAAAATTTTAAAAGGATATTGTCATATTATCCTTTATGATATTCCATTTAATAACTTTCTCAACACATGCTCATTTTAATGAATAATTAGGAAATATTGATGAAATATTATAAAAAAGGATATTACCTAATTTTGACTACCTTACACTTTTTTTCTGTGTAATTAAAATTATGAATGTTAAATTGCTTTTTTAATTAAATAAAATATCCAATTTTGAATTCTATTACTTACAAAATGGCAATATTCTAAACTTCCACTTAACATGTAATAAGTTAAATTTTCATCCTTTGGTTGAAATCCTAATGAATGCTGAATTTTAGAGTAAAGTCACTCAATAGTTAATTTTCAGCAACTGTTGATAGATGATTGTATAATGATTGTGTTTTGTAAATAAAGACTGGAGCACAAAATTTTGGGAGACTGTGATGCCAAAGAAACTTCAATAACAGCAAAGCATTAATTAGTCTTATATTTTAGATGATTTCACAAATTGTCAAAATTAAATTGGAAAAATCACTGGGTTGTAAATGCAATAAGTCTTGATATTTTTTCAAAAAACTTGACAACTGCAAAGAGATAGTGAAACATTTTGACGGTACTTTCTTGGGAGATCATGAAAGGATATATTCAGAACCAAAGCACACATCAATCACTTATTCTAAAATTTCATAGAGCAGATAAAAATGCATTCTTCATCAAGTAAATTGGGAGAGATAATAAACAAAATCTGGTTAAAAAAGGCGTATTTTTCCAGTAAAAAGACAAAAGGTCTTTGATATATTCATCATAGGTAATAAAAGCATATGTTTTAAACACAAATAAATTTACAAAAAAAAAATTATAGTCATATATTTTTAATATAACTATAGTATCTGTTCTATAGCATAAAATGTATTCAGAGTGGTAAAGTAACCTTGGTAGTATTATTTAACAAAAGATGCTGAACCTACCTCATAAATCCAATGTGCAACCTTGTGTATGGACTTTCAACAAGTATTCTCTCCCATGTTAAATACTTTCATCAAATTATTCATTTAATTCAGTTAAAACCAAAATATGTCTTATAAAATTTAAAAAAAAAACCCATAAATATAAATGCTTTAAATCAATATATAGCATATAAAATAATTATTTTTTCAAATGTTTTGTGAATATTATTTTTAAATTTCTATATTAATGCATACACAATTGTTTAGGGTAAAATTTAACAATCACCATTTATTCTTTTATTAGCTAAGGAAATCCAGCAAAAAATTACCAAACTCAGAACTTGGCATCCTGAATTATACGGCATCTATGTCAAAAATTCTCTTGCACTAAAAATGATATATATAATTAATATAAAATATGCAAAATAATAATTGTTTCTACACATGATGAATTTTCTATAAATAATTAAAATAAACATAGATTTTAATCATATGCAATATAGAGTATAAGTTTTTATGAATCTCAATACTGAGAGAAATTGAGTTGGGAAAGGGTTAATAATAAAACACAGTTGAATTATAAGTTCAATTAAAAATATTATGGTAATTCAATTAATAATAATGAGACATTTTAATTCTAAGTACATAAAACAAGGAAAAAGCAATGTAAAAATTCACATGGACATAATAAATGTAATCAATATTAAAAAAATGTACGTTGTATACTTCAAAACTGGTTTTTTTCTGTTATATAGTACAAAAATAAATTACTCACTATATTTAACATTTATATTATTTTTATACCTTTCACTGTTTTTTATATTTAATTCTTACAGCAGAAAATTTGCAGATCTACGTTGATGTTAGATTAATATGTATAACTGTATGATAAGTAATTTACTAATCAAGTGTCTAAAAATATTTTTAAAATCTGACCATAAAAAATTACATATAAATCACACAACTTAGATATTTTATTTTCAGATTCTAAATGACTACATAAAAAGAGCTGTATTGAAGTGAATAATGTTTAAAAAAATGCAAATAAATTATGCCCAGGAATTGCATCCAAATAAAAATCACAATTTATAAAATAAACCATGAATGTAATCGATACTTATGGTGCTTTTCTATTTCTTTCATAAAATGAAATTATTAAAAAAGATTTATTAAATTTTTAAAATAACATTGAAAAGTGCATCAATTAATATAATGAAGTTAATTAAAACAAAGAAAACATTTACCTTAAATGATAAAATTAAATTCTTCAAAAATAATTCACATTTTTTCATTAAAAACAAAATTACCCAAACATAAGGATAGAACTGTTCATAAATTTCTAAAAATTTATTAATTAATTTAGTAAGACAGCTCACTTTTGTCAATTTAAATGGTTAACTTTCAGTTTAAAAATGATAAAACGTTATCACTATAATATAATTTATACTTATTTTTGACGCATTATATTTGACTATAATGCTTCATAGAGTTTGAATGATATATTTTTACTGAATTTAAAGAAAATATCTAATTTTAGAATTAGGAATTACTCATACATAAGATTATTAACGATCAGAAACAAATTAAACGTTCTGTTTGATCCAATGAAACTGATAAGCGTTTTTGTTTGCCGCGTTTACAGACCAATCGCAGCACACGTGTTTTGTCAAAAATAAACACATATAGTTGTTTTCGTATGCGATTAGAGTCAAACATAATTGCATACTTCTTTCAATTGCGCATGTTCACAAATGATGCAACATTAGTCTACGTTTTAAGGTTCCTGTAAAGGGGCTCTACTACGTTTAATTAGATTAACATTAAGTTTAAGTAGATTAAAGATACGTTAAGTAATTAAGGGACTCTACTACGTTTAAAGGTCATGGGGGAGGGGGGCAAATGTTATTGGATGTTATATTCCTATGCTCCTTTCCATATACCCTTTTCCATAATCTAATATCTTATTTCATTCTGAAATTAGAAAAATTCTTAATTCAATTAATATATTAATTAATTGAACTAAGAATTTGATTATTTATATAAAATGTCCCTCAGCACCTAAAAAAGAAAAATTGGTAAAGTTTAGTCAATTTTTATGACTATATGGTCCTAAAAAACATATTATAACGTACTAAAACAAGACCACAAAAACTGAAGCAGTTCAATAATGTACAATTTTATTGTAAATTTATGAATAATTGTTGTATTAAACATGAACTATGATTAACGGACCATTTATATTTGAAGATTCTTTCGAATTTACCGTAATAAGTGAAAATAAATTAAAAATAGAACATTATTTTCCACTGAAGCAGTAAAATTATGCATTATTTTTAATTATTCTTCCAATACACTTATATTTAATATGAATATCAGCTTTACTTAATAATAAAAAAAACTCAATTAATTTCTATTTATTTCACTTATCATATTAAATCCTATTAATATTCTTATAGTATATGTTTATATTGTCTTTAAATTCTTCGTCAACTAAATTTTTTTGTTTTAGTTCATCAATATTTTTAACTATAGTTGAAGATATTTTTCTGATTATAATTGTTTAAATTTTGCTCAAAGTTCTAATAAAAGCATTGACAGTATTTAAAAATAATTTATTTTTTAAGATACATAATTTTTTGTGAAATTATGTGTCTTGAACATTTGGATGGATATTATTTTCACGCATGTGCAGTTGCTAAATCAGTTTATAAGAGTACTACTTTTAAAACTAAAAGCCAATGTGTATTTACAACCACTCATCTTAGGAAACCACGTGACAGAAAGAAACTGAAACTTAAAAGTTACTTTTCTCTCCATGGATCGGGGAAAACCAGGTACTTGCATTAAATATCCCTTTTATAACATTTTTTACAATATATTTTCAAGTATTTTCTGAAATAAATATTTTTTTATTATCATTATTATTTTCTGTCTGTAAAATAAAATCATGTGGGGTACTGTGATTATTCAGTTACTTATATTTTTGTTTTCATTTGTTCACATTTTAATCAAATTTTCATAAATTTTACTGAGTTATTTAATATTGTTTATGTTTTGATAAAATGAAAAGAAAAGGAAATTTTACAATAATATGCGCTTATGAAAATTTTTATTCATTTGCTCTTATGTGATATTAAATTAACTCTGCTGCACGGGGGATTTCTCATTCTTATATGATTGCTTTTTGTTTCAATCCATTTTATTGCTTAAACCACGAGTTTTCTAGTAAATTATTGGTAAGTATTTTTATACCCCCAAAATATTAAAAAAAAATCATAAAGAGTGTTAGTCATTTGTACAATATGTTAAACAACCGATGTTAAAATCATTACATTAAATAGTAAGCCAGTCGAATTATGTGCAATCAAAAGCATAAGAACTTAGGTTGAATAATCAGAATTTGATTTTTAGAACGAACAGTAAGATTTCGTACAAAATGTTTATTTTACTGACTTCTTCATTAGAAATTATTAAATAATATTAACATTTTTGTTAATACAGGTTTAGAAGAATTTTCTTCCTAAACCAGTGGTTAATTATAGGAATAAAGGGAAATGCTATGCGTATTTTTGATAACAACAATTTTACACCAATGGAATTGGATTTGTGTAAAATTGTTCCATGTTATACATATATGGTTTTCAGAAAAAACTTCTAAAATAAAATTCTGATTGCGACTATAGTGTATTTTAAATTAGTTTTTTTGTATCATTAATGTCAAAGGTGTTATAGTTATTCTTTAAAGTTAAATTTAGATTGTTAATTATTATACTCTGAAATTAAAGGTGTTCCTATTTTGCATACATAACATTATTTGCATATTGATAAAATTTTAATGTATAATATGTTTAGTATCATGCACCTGATTTCCATTAAAATATGTCTTTAAATTTAATAGTATTATCTACTAAATGTCAAGTTCAGAAGGCTTTAATACATCCTGGGCTGTGTCACACTATGGATGATGATGATATGCTTAATGAACTTTTTTCTTTAATAATTGGAAGTTTAAATTGCTTAAAATTGCCAATCAATATATATATATATATATAATCCATTTTTAATATCCTGTAAATAGCACCTTTTATAGTATATATGTAACTCCATTAACAAATGTATGATTTATGCCACCCCTTGTAAAGAATTTCCAAAATGTAACTGATACTATAAACATAACCAAGTATGGTTAATTAATTTTGAACTGACTGTTGATATCTCTCATATCACTATTCTCAGTGAATGAGTGACCAGTATGTGTTGTACCCTTCTAAAAGAGTTAAATTTTCTTAAGGCTTTTTTGGATAAGCTCTTTTACTGACCTAACATGCACAGATGTCATGGTTGATCTTTACATCCATGAAACATGATAAAATTGTTGCTGTAATGATAAAATCTATTTTTCAAAATCTGCCTGTTTAATAATGCCTCTTAATAACAATTTCACCTTGCCAAGGAAGTAACTATGTAATACATGAAATATATATATTTAATTCTAGCATCCTTAGCAAAGTAGGATTTGACACCTGTTTTTCAAAATTTTAATAAAATTTATAAAAATTTATCTACTTATCAGCTTTAAAATTGTTTGCTTAAAACTGTTATTTATTGTTTTTTCATCTTACGATAAATATTATTTAGAATAAAACAATCTAACAATAGTTTCTAGTCAAATGTGGCTGTTTTCAAAACTGACTTGTATATTTTCTTTTTTAGCATAATTTTGAATTTTCAACAATGGATTATAATAAACTTTAAAATTATCTGGTAGCCATATTTTACTTATTTTTGTCATGATAAAATTTTTAATTTGTAACCTGAATCCATGCTGTCTATGACATTTTGCTGGATACATACAAAATTTGTTAAGTATTGTTACCCCAGTTAGAGCAGAGAGAGAGAGTCGTCAATTGTCAATTCAAAAGTTAAAACTTTCTTTTTCCTTTTTATATCTGGTAATTCATTTTGTTAGCCTCATGTTTATTGGTTTTCTTTTTATAACTTAGCTTAATGTCATTGTCTTATTACATTGTCTTATTCATATGTCTTATTATACATTGTCTTATTCAATTTTACAAACCTATCTTAATTTTAGAAATATCATTTAGAAAATCCTGTATATGCATACACTTTGGTATCTGTGTTTCTGTGTTATAATTAGATTTATCAGTTTAAAAAATATTTTAAATAAAGTTTAATTGCAATATAATAAAATGTTCTTTCAATAATATTGTGTACTTGGTTTAATGATAAACTTTAATTTCTGGTAATCTTGGTAACCCTATCTTTGTATAGCTTTTGTGTAGTGGCCATCTTGTTAGTCACATCTTAACCTCAAAAAAATTTCCATAGAATTAAGAGGTACCTGATTGTAATATTTTATGTTATACATATATATAATCAAAAATTTTGATATTAATATTTATTTTAAAATATGTTGTTCCTGTTTACCTTTATTTTAATTTAAAATTAATTGGAAGATTTTCCAATTTGTCTATTATTTTTCTGTTTGTGTTTTTTCCCAACAATAATAACAAAACTCATAAAATGTTTTTATTTATTTTTGTTCATAGAATTTATTTCCATTTTGGTTTTTCAGTCATGTAAATCCTTGTCATTTGGTTATCCCTCATTATTATAACTTAGTGAAAATGTAGTGACATGATTATTCAATTTTTAAAGATTATGTAGAGCAAAAATTAGAGTTTTTTTTTCTAACATGAGTTTATGTTAATTTTTAGAAGTCTTATTTAAAACAAGTACTTTCTTATAAAAGACTGAAAAATTTTATTCTTAAAAGTCAAAATTTATTTACCTTTAAATAAATACTTAATGTATATCAAGCATAGGAATAAAAAACAAAATTAATTATTGCTTTGATAGAAACTTTTAGCTATTAAAATAATGTTAATGTTTAATTAAATATATTTTAGTTATTATTTTTTAATTAGAACAATTTTTTCATACTTTTAATTAAATAATTAAGAATGACATCATCTGTTAGCCATTTTTATAATGTTAAATTTAATCACACTTTTGCAAAATCTAATGGAAGTATATGTTCATACCTATTTTGAACATTGCTTCATAGTACTGCAATAATATTTTTAAATGTTTTGAAGTATTTCAAATAAATTTATGTTAATGAACACTTCTACCATAAAAAATGTACATTGATAAATAAGAAATTTTTGGGGAACTTTTAACCAATTTTAAAAGTTATGTTTTTTGTAATTTAAACATTATTCACAAAAAAGAAAGTGAAATTGCTTCTCATTTCTGAGATATACATACTTAAAAATTTTCTGTCATTTTACAGTAGGTACTTGTCTTTGCTAAAGTCAAATGTACTAACACTCTCAATTTGACAAATTAATGGCTGTTTTCATAGATGCGATGATAACTTTATTTCCACTTTGCTTCCTAAAATTGTGAAAAATTTCTTTTACAAACTCATTTTCAGAAGCTTCCATTTATGTTTATTTTTTATAAATATATTTTAATATTTTATGGTTGAGAAATTTAGCTAATGTTTTTAATTGAAAATTGTAAATTTTATCGATTGTGAATAATTTCACTAACTGTAGATGTTCTATATTTTTTAAAGTAATTCATTCATACGATTTTTTTTTTTACAGAGTCTATCTCCTGTTCTTTCAGTACATACATAAAAGTAATAAATAATCTTTAATGCAGAAATTGTGAAGTACTTTTGTAAGGAATGATCACGGCTTTAGTATCTTTTTATGAAATTGATTTTCTTGATATATGCACTTGCCAATCTGTACTAGGAATGACATTTTAGGAAATGTCTGAAATGTTGCAGAAAAAATATTTAGATTATTTTGACATGCAGACTTTATTAATGAAACCACTGTAATTAAAGATGGTGAAAAACATTTATCTCATGACGAGTGAAGATAAATTACTTCTCCTTGCATTTTTTTAATGGAGAAACTGATGAGTGAAATTTCATTTCAGGTCATTTTAAATGCAGATTCAGATTTAATTTGTATTTGAGAAGTGTAGAGTGATTAAACAATTCAGTGAATGAAAAACAATTTTCAGATATTAAATAAGATGTAATTCAAGTAGTGCTGTGGTAGTCTGCAAAATATGGAATTGAAAGTTCAGATTCAAATTTGGTTTCATAGTAATGGGAAAGGAGCAGCTTCAATTGATTCAAGGACCTGGGGCCCCAAAGGGTGAAGTTTGACTTAGCCCCAAGTGCCTGCTAGCTTTAGCTAGACATAATGGAATGGTTATCACGCCTAGGGTGGCCCTACCAAGAGAATACACTTGTGGAGTCTTTCTGGAGTGCCACTGGTGCAAGGCTGATCAGGCCTCCCTGAGACATGTTCTTGACTGTTTGAATTTTACTGCAAATGAGGTTTTGGAGAATCCTATTTTATTTTTAGACTTTTTAATGATTTTTGGTTTTATGGAGATGGTTTAGTTTAGCTACACCATCTGGGATATGAAACAACAACAGGAGTTGAAAGCCTAACAAGATTGAAGTACTTTTTTAAGGAAAAGAAACTGCAAAATGCTTTCTTTTGGAAAAATAGAAAAAAAATGTGTTTTTTAAAAAATGCTATTTTGAAATTGAAGAAATAAGATTACTTTTCTTGATTTTTCATTGATAAAATGAATACTAAAATTGTTTTTAAGTATGAATATGCATGTATTTTTGAGAAGGTACATACTAAAATTTTTTTCTAATATTACTTTTTTATAAAATGAGAGCAATTCTGTAATAGTTTAAGATCTATATGCTATTTTTTTTATTTATGAACTTTTTTTAGGCCTGGCCTTTTTGTAGAAACAAGGATTTGCTAAGTAACCTTTTAAGGTATTTTATTTACATACACATAAGACCCTAAGGAGGATGATATGATGCACATAAGCCTCAATATTATAGGTTTATTTAGATATTATGATACAATGAAAATTTTATTGCTCATTTCAGATAGATATTGGTTGTTGTAAATTATTATTTCACTTATGAATGGGCACCATTATAATGTGTTATGTGAGTAACTCTAGCGATAGTTTTATTTGTGTTATAATTTGGAGTATAAGCACAGAAATCTGATTTATTTAATTGAAATTTTTATAAACATTGTTTTTTTTTGTCATGTTATTGAACAAAATAAGCCATGGGCTTAAATTAATTTTTTTTTTAAAAAAAGAGGCATTTGTAGTATTTTAGTATTTTTCTACAACTGTTAGATAAAGCATTAGTCAGATGCTAATGCAAATCAATAAGATTTATTAATATAAATAAAAGTTTACATGCTAAACACAACAGGGAGCAGTGGCTAACCAAAGTGTGAGCCAAGAGTAACAGAATTCATAGTTAAATTTACAATTACATATAATCAGTTTATCAATCAAATGTTTCAACCAGTTAATCAATCAAATGTGTATTTTCTACATCAATAAGACTAGTTCCTTACAATGATGTATTTTTGGTATCAAAGTCATCTGTTGAATACCTTTTAATTGATAAGGAATGTCGGACTTTGTAATTGTGAAAGTAAAAGATTTTGCTTCCTATCGGAATAACTTTGAAAGCTTCATATAATAATATTGAGTTGAATGTTATAGCATTGACACACTATGGATTTAAGTAAGAAAACATCTGATAATTTAGTATCAGGGATTCAAAAGAGCATTAAACGCAAAATAAATATGATCAGTGTGTACTATTTGTTGACTAAAAATGCAAATGTTTCTATATACATAAAAGCTTCATTAGAGGTTTTTATGGAAAATTGTTTTTTAATTATACTTTATATCCTGTTCAGGTTATATGGGACTTGGATAGTGAAACTATTCAATCTGTTTGGAATCTTATTTTTCAATGGAACTTACTCACCACCTCATCTTTAACAAAAAAAATGCTTACTTTCTTGCTTAGATAGGTTGTGATTTGCAACAATCAACTCTCTATCTTATTTTTTGTATGTAAAAAAATTATTACAGAATGTATTAATTCTTAAAAGTACTTTTATGTGTTACGTCAAAGTAATATATATTTGTGTTAACTGGGCAATCACATGTCATGAAATAGATTTTATTGCAAACTTTAGTATAATGACCTCTGATGACTGTACTCTCACCTTAACTCTTTGCGATGCAGTATTCCAAGTGATAGAACACCATACTTTAAATTGTTAACAAATTGTTGCATTTAGCGATAAATGGATAAAATTAGTTTTTAAATGTTCTTTAAACTTTGTTTTGATAATAGATGGCAGCACTACATATGACGATCAATAATTTTGAATTATAGCAGATTATTTAAATCTCTTTATTTTGAAGGAATACTTCTGAATTTATTTTTCTCATACAAAAGTAATTGTTTGAAAAGAAATTTCTGTGTTATTTTGTTGTCTGTACATTGAACTATTGATTCTACATTACTTTAAAGTTTTTATGCATAAAGTATATTCAGAATTATCTGATAAAACAAGGTGTTTCATCCCCTGGAACACTGTGCCGCAGTGGCACTTTTTCTTTACGCGATTCAGAGCGTGATTAGTTTTGAACTCAATGCTGAGGGAAACACTGAGGTGTTTATTTTTAACTGTTTTTCTCTCTTATAGGATATATATGTTAAGGAATATATAAGGAAGGATTATATACTTGTATGGGTAATATTTCTACATCCTTTTTGGCCTCTTGAATTGGGAAAATTCTATGGAGTATAGGATTATATCATTTAGTTTGAATCTTCTGTAGTTAGAAAAGCATTATTTTTATGCTATTGATTCTCCTTTTTGCTGCTATTCATTTTATAATATTGTAAATATATATATATTTTTGAATTTATATATTTTTAATTTATTTTTGCAAATATAATTTTAATTTCTAATTAATTTTTTTAAACTTGTTAATTGCAAATAAATGACATGTAGAAGTTTTAATCCTTCTGAAGCAATAAAAATGCTTCAAAAATTGACCTCTGTTTGTGAATCAGAAAATATGGATAGTGATACAAAAAAATATATTCCTAAACCACTTGATCAATCTCAGTCTGATTATGTTGTGTTGCATGCCAATGAAAATGATAGCAATGATTTATCTCAACCAGGCTCTTCTATGCAGCCCAAAAACCTTACTTGGTTAACTAAAAAAATTGTACAAAAATCTTTCTTTTCTTTCTTTCTTTTTTTTAGTATAGAGTAGTAAGCCTCCTTTGATGCCCTCCCCCCTGGACCACCTTAAATCTGCTATACAGGTGTAATGCATTGTTTTTTAATTCATTAGCAAAAACATTTACGCGTGTATGGGCTTCACTGCAATGCTTGCTTTTTATGACCTTCTCGGCATAGTGTTCCATGTGGTGGAGTACCCACAAAATCGAAATGGTAAATGCAATCTTTACAAAATTTTCACTGTATATCCTTAAAGGTCTAAATAGACAACCTTCAAATTACTTCACTGTCCCACTAGCTCATTTATGGAAATGATGATTTTGATTACCTCTTTGAAAGATTACCCATTTTAAAATTGAGGACTGGATTAACAGAGTTGATTTATATTAGACCTCACATAAAGATCTGTGGTCTTTTAATTTTCTCTTGAGGAAAATTTTTTTTTAAATTTTAATCTGTTTTTACTGCGATATTGCAGATATCAATACATCTTTTAAATTTTTGTTATAATATAGAGATTTTTTGTATGTGCTTCTAATGTAAAATTAAAAGCAAAATTCCTTCAGTAAAAATATATATAATGTTAAGTATATTGATTTTAAGTAGAGAGTATACCTAATTGAAATATAAGTTCTCTAAATTCAAGAAACACTACAAAATCAGTTATTTTTTTTAATAATATTTTTATTTTTGATACTACGGAAAATAGTATTTTGAATTTTCTAGTTATTTCAAAATTATAAATAATTTTTTACAACTTTAAAAAAACCTGAATTTTTAAATTTGAATTCTTAAATTTATAACTAGCAATTTAAATACCTTATTTTGCATATTTAGTTTGAATTTTTAGTATCAAATTTCCAAATCTTGGTCACTGTAATTTCTGTGATTTAATTATATGTTAATTTTTTAAAACAATTATCAAAAAATTAAGCATATTAGCTATATTCATTTCTGTCATGGCTTCCATTTTTCAAAAATTAAAATAGCATTGAAGCAAGGCATTAACAATTGCATTAACTTTTCCTTTTTCCAAAATAGTTGATTTTATTATTTTAAAAAATGGCATTGCTGGTTTTCCTCATTTTTCTTTCAATTTCATCTTTTCTATTGTAGCAATAAATCTTTTCTATTGTTTCTAAATTCTGTCAAATAAAATTTTAACCAAACAATAATTTTAGTCTATCAAACTGATCTTTTGATTTACTTTGCCTTCATGTTGTTATTAACATTAATAAATAATTCCTTTCAAATAAATGTATTTTTCAAATGGTTTCATTAATTTTTACCAGCTGTAATTTTAAACATCAGTATATTACCTGATTCAGATTAATAAGTCTAATTGTTTTTTTCTTTTTACTCATAATTTTTATTCTAATAAATTTATATGTGTTTAATTTCAAAATTGAGTCATAAGTGGCTTTTAACTAATTGAACTTATGGTAGTTGTTATACAGTAGAACTCCAGTTCTTTGAACTTCATAAGAAGAGGAGGAAAATAAGAAAGTTAAAAAAACGCAAGAAAAGGAAAGGTAAGAGTGATAAGATTAGAATGAGATGTCACTTAGGAATTTAGAAACATTCTTTTGAAAATTCCTTGATGTTCAGAAGTTTTTGCTGAAGATAGAGGAGAATGGATTATGAATTTGACCCACATTAGATTTCAAATTAAAAATGATGATAACCTAGTTGAAAGTTTTGAGGAAGATGATCTTTATGTTTAATTTGAAGCGTTCACTGGATCATCAGGTATTGAAACATTTGCTAACTTTGAAACTGTTTTGAAGTGGATGGAGCATCAGCCTGAGTGTTGCCATATACTCATTGTCTAACCAATGTGCAACTTGTTTGCCTGAAAACTGGTAAGCCGTTGAAAAAGCTTACTTTGATCAAAATCTTCAGCAAGCAAGGACTTTAATTTACAACACTGTACATACATACTGTATTAATGAACTGCACTTGTATGTACCTGAACATGTAAAAGTATTGTTGTTTATTAATTGATCAAAATTATTTTTCTTGAAAAATGGGAAAAAATACATGTTTTTAAACATATAATAGTTAATTAAAATGAATTTTTTTTTTTTTGAAAAACCTATTAGCCAAATTTTTGATTATCCTATGGGGTCCAGTCCCTAATGATTCATATAATTGGTGTTCTACTTTACTTTTATTTGATTTTACCCAACAATGCATTGTAATATGGCATTGACACATATTGATTGATAATTTCATAATAGTGACTTATTGGAAATCTGCAGTTGTACTTTTAATAAACCACTCAAATGTTGTATTTAAAGTAATTATTTTTATTTTATAGAAGAAATAAAATTAAAGAAAGCTCTTTTTATTCCACATTATTTTCTTTGATTAGAATATTTGTTGTAATAGCAGTTATTTTCTTTAGAAATATTTTTGGTCCTGTTGAAATGTAATTTAGTCAAAGAAATGATTTTGAAGCTGAGTTGTATTCATTTTAACTCATTATTTGAACTATAATTTTATTTATTTTAATGCATATTACTGCATAGTTGTCATTTTTTTCCCATTATGTGATTTAACATTTTTTTCAGATAGAAGTAGACATTGGAAAAAAGGAAGGAGACTTTCTGGAAAAAATCATCAACGTAATTCCTCCCAATTTGAATTGAATATGGATGAAAATTCTAAGCAGTACAATAGTTTTACATATAGGTCATTTTCTGGTGGACAAGAAATAGATAATGATCAGACGTTGCATGGTCAACCTATTAGGGCTGAACGTAGAAATCATAGACAGTTTAGACAATCTCAATTTAATGCAAATTTTGAAAAAAATAGATTTGAAAACCAATGGCAGAAAAATTTTTCTCCTAGAAATGAATCACAATTTAATTCTGATTATGATTCAGTTCCAAATACAACTTCCTTACCTGATCCATATCATCAAATAGTAGGTGCTCATTCTTTAGGAGCAATATCATATAATAGAGATGTAAGTAAAAGTGATAAAAGTGAAATTGCTGCCTTAATGGAAGCAAAAAAAAATTTTGAACAGGCATTGAAAAGCTTAAAACCATGTGATATCATTTTAGATTATCGCCATCGAGTGGATGAAATAGTTCATCAAAGCGTAAAACGTAATCTATGTGCTATTGATGAAATATCTAAATGGGAAAGTCAAAATAAAAAAATGGATATGAAAAGTTTACATGTACAAAATTTGCATTTACAACGAGAAGAATTTGAAAATTATATTTCAAAAGTAAAACAAGAGTTATCTTCACTTTCTACTTCTGATACTTTTACTACTTCTGATAATCATGTAATTCTCAAATCTGCTGATTTAGTTCTTTCTGATGTAAAAGATGAATGCAAGCTGTTTGATAGATTTCTTCCAGGCTACAGTCTAAAAAGTACTATTTTATCTAAGTTAAATGAAAATCAAATATTAATTATATCAACTGATTCCTCTTATTATTTAAATGTGGTGCTACCAATTTTCTTGAAGAAAAATTATTCAAATCATATGTTATTTTCTTGTGAAGCTAATGAGTTATTAAGATCTAATTTGAAACTCAATGTTAATTATTGCTTATCTAAAGATATTGAAGATGGTGCCACTGGAAGCAAGCCAGAAATACAATGTTTGACTGATAATGAAATGCTTACTATGCTTCTAAAAGACAATCATCTTGATAAATTTATAGCAATATGTAATCTTCCAATGAAAAGATCTCTTGTTATAGACTTACTCTTGTATAATTTACGAGATTTATTAGAAGACCAGATGGACTGCAAGCTTATTTTGTTACTTACTCCTTATGATGAGCCCTTAAAATATGAGAATTATTTTTCTGAATTTGATGTGGACGTACTTAACACACCATCTCTTTCTTTTCCAGTTACAACTATTTGGAAAAATGTGCCTTTATTACCAGTTGATGATTATATTGATGATATTATTAAAACAATTGTCTCTATCCATATTTTAGAGGAAGAGGGTGATATAATGGTATTTTTGCCATCTCTAAATGAAGCTAAAGCTTCCCTTGTCTGTTTAAAAAAAAAGCTACCCGAATTTCATATTAATGACATTGATTGTGTTTTATTGCATGAAAATAGCCCTAATAGAGAATGGTTAAATATGGCTCATAGAAAGAAATCTTCTGATAGAACAATATTTTTTGTTACTGATTGTGCTGAATTGTTTGTCATTCCTACTGTTCATTATGTGATTGATAGTGGTTTAAAGCAAGAATACACTTTTGATCACAATAAAAAATTAGACATCTTGACAACTACATTTGTTTCTTGCAATAAAGCTAAACTCCGTAAAAAATTAGCGGGTTTATTTGGCGATGGTAAGTGCTATCGCTTGTATAATAAAGGTAATTTTTGTAATGATATGCCTGCTAAAGAATATCCTGAAATATTAACTATAAATCCTTTTAATGCAATGATGAAATTATTTGAGTATCAGCCTCTTGCTGCAACAAGTATAGAATTTGTGGAATCTCTTTCTGAAAACACTAAATCTCGTGCGTTGAGCTTATTAAGAAAATGTAATGCAATTATGGACAACAAACTAACTCCTTTAGGGCAAAGAATTATAAAACTTCCTTTCCCACCTCTATATTCAAAATTAATTTTGCTGGGAATTGAATGGGAAATAGCTTATGAAGCAGCTGTAATTATTGCTTTCTTTTTAGTTAAAAGTAAACTTTTTTTGTTCTTCAATGAATTGGAATCACAAAGAAAAGTTGATGCTGTAAAATTGCAATTTGTGCAGAGTGATAGTGATAGTTTAACTTACCTTTATATTTATAGAATATGGCTTGAAAATGGTGAGTCTGCTTCATGGTGTAAAGATCATTTTATAAATATTGAAACTTTAAAATCTGTTAAAACAAAAGTGAATGAAATTTGTCAAATTGTTGGTGAAACTATCAAAAGAAATATAAGGCCAGTGTTTTCATCAGCTGAAGACTCTTCTTCACTTGTTCTTGAGCTTCTATTTGAATGTTTTAAAGAAAATCTTTGTGTTTATACTGGCCATTATAGAAGTGGGTATAGGATGCTATCTTCACGCTGTATTTCATTTTTACATCCATCAACAGTTATTGGCCAAACTGAGAATTTGCCACAATTTATAATTTTTGATCATATGGTTTCCACTAAAAGAGATTTTTTAGTACATATCACTTCTATACCATGTGAAACAGTTATGAATGCATTAACAACTGATTCATTGGAGTTTGATTATTCTGATATGTTTGAGCAATCATTAGTTCAGCGAGTCATTGCACCTGTTGGTGAAAAAATAATTAACCAAATATTGTTGGGTAAGAAAGGACATAAATTGAAAGAAGTTGAACAAGAAATTAAAAGGAAGTTGGGTAGTGAATCTCTTGTTCTTGAACCATCATCAGAGAAAGGCCGTGTTCTTGTATTTGCTTTAGAATCGTTTGTTGATCAGGCTGTACAAGAGGTGAAAGATATTTTGAAAAGTCAATTTGAAGCTATGATGAATTTAGAGAAAACTCATATTTTAGAGTTAAAAAAAGACCAAGTAATTATACCTATTGAATTGGTTTGTTTAAAAGGTGCTAAAGTGGAATCTGTCAAAATAGTGAAATCTAATGTTAGAAATAATAATGATTTAAAAACTGGAAAAGATTCTATACCGTATTCTATCAAAAAATCTATTCACATAAATTGGATAAGACGAAAATGCACCGGAGAAGCTATTGTTAAGTTCTCACCTGAAATGTTTCCTCTAGCCAAACGATTTTCTATGCGACATATTTCTCTTTTGGGCACTGATGTTTTTGTTGAAGCAGATGAAGGATATAGGGAAAATTATTTAATATTATCTGGTATTCCTGAAGATGCAGACAAATTTCAGATAGAAACTGAATTAAAAAATATTTTTAAAGGTTTAACTTTTGAAGGTGTTATTCTTAAATACGTCCCACCTTTTGAAACATCTCAAAATGAGTTATTAGAAATTAAAGATAAAATAGAAGATGAATGTAGAAAATCTACTGAGCTTGTTGATTTTGATGTAATTTTACCTATGTGTAAGCCTACAGCAACTAAAATGAAAGCTTATATTAATGTTTCTAATGATGAAAACATTGAACAGGCAGCAACAATTGTGTCAAAAAGTTTCAAAAACTTTCTGGGTATAATTGGTATACCTGTTTATAGTTCTGTAATAAAGTGCAGTTTAAAAATATGTGAAGCCTTAAAACTTGTTTTTCTGAAAAGGCTATGTGAACTAGAGGAAGATATTAAAAACAAATTTCCAAGTTTAGAACAACCTTTCAAGTTTGATATTATTTTAGTTGATAAAAACATACCGTCTATAAAAGTGTCAGCAAACCACATAGAAATATTGCATATTTTACAAAGAACAATTTATAACTTGTTGGAAGGTGATGTTTTGACTAAAAGTTTTAATAGAAATATTAACAAAATATTTTGTCATGGTGGATCGATATATCTTCGAACATTAGAAAATACTTTTGGAGTTTATATCATTGATGATTATAGAACTAAATCAATCCGTCTTTATGGATCAAAGGAAAAATGTCATTCAGTGAAACAGCAATTATTGCAATTTTTACTTGATGCTGAAAATGAAGCCGTTAAGACAATTCCCTTGGCTACTGAATGTAATAATAGAATTCTGTTGAAAACATTATTAGTTCAATATGGAATTAATCTTGAAAATTTTATCAAGACTTGTCAATTACGATCTGCAGTGTTAGATATTAAATCTTGTAGTTTGTCTTTGCATGGAAGTTATGAAAGCATTGAAAATGTAAGTATATGAAAAAAGTTTTTTTTGAATATATTTATTCTGTTATGTTTAAAGAATGGTTTAACTTTTATACACAGTATTTCAAAATTTCTGTAATTTGCATTGAAACAAAAATTTTAATGAGCTTACAAACATGATTCTGATTTCTTGTAACAAAATTGATATAATTTTAAACAACATACAATGTATATTTCAGGAAAATTTCAAGTAGCAGTGTTAAAAGAACTTCATCATATATTCTTAAGAATAATCAGAATGAAAAATTTAGGTTAAGATTTAGCTAATTAAGATTGTATCCTAATGTTAATTTCTTAAAATAATGAAGGACATATATAAGTTATTTTTTATTATACAATTATTAAATCTTACTAAAATTATAAAAAGTATATTGGTTAAGGTGGATTAAAAGTAGGCTGATGTGATAGCGATGAAAATGAATATTATCTGATGGTTGGAAGACTTGATAAAAACAGTGATATTTTGCACTAGGGAATATCTTACATTCAATCAACTTGATTGCTAGATTTGCTTTTAATTCTCTTTGAATAGAGTGGAATTATAATAAAGAATAGAGAGTAAATAAAAAAATGAAATTAATATTCTTGTTAAGTCATTACTCCATTATTTAGAATTTTTTTCAAATATTTACATTAAAAGCAGTGTTGATTTTAAATTGCTTTTTGTGATCTTTATATTTTTATGAATTGAGTCATTAAGTTCTAATTCAAGGACTATAAAATATGTGACATCTTAACCATACAATTCTGACATAGGTTGTATGAAGGTAATTTAACTTTTGAAACATTTTTACTCTCTTGAAATCTGTTGAAATAGTTGAATCAATCTACAATATAGATGATAAAACAATTTCATTCATAAAATTTGTTAATTTTTTAAAAATCTATAAAAATGTCTCCTAATTGTTTAGTTACAAAAAAAGTAACTCTCCCTATGTATATATATAACAGTTTTAGTGACATTTTCTTTAAGAAAATCTGAGGTGATGCATACAAAACTTAATAACAATTGTTAATATACAACAACATAACAGTTGTATATGCATTTGTCCTGACGCTGAATTTAATTTAAACAGTGAATTTATCACGCAACATATTTGCAATCAATTTTTTATTTATCATCTATGATTGCACATAACATTAATTTACAGGAATATTTTGTAGTAGGAACACTACCATTACATTCTTAACATGGCCGTTCTAAGTCACTTTTGAATTTCGCCAAACAGCCCGCTATTCTACTTTTTTTAAAAAAAATCTCGTGTTGCTGTCTCCGCAGTGCCATTTCGAGTCGTTGAATTTCGAGTCGTTACAGACTTATTCCCTCCCTGCTTGTTGGAAACTTTTCATGTAATGAAAAGTTTTGTGTTTTTGATTTAAGTCAGGAAAACCAAATAGTTCATAAATGTTCAGTAATGTTTAGAAATACACATATATATTTATTTATGTACCAGTTCTATCTAAGTTGTACCTTACACTAAGAAATGCACTCATCTCATCCCTAATTAATGAACACTTTAAAAAACACATAAATAAAATAAATAAAAAGAATATTTACAAATTTTATTAAGACACATGAAAATATATACCAAAATGTACCTTTCAATTATATATTTAAGTGTAATTTTTGAAATTTTTAAGAGATACGGCTCAAACTATCAGCGTTCTGATGTTGTTTTCCTTTCTGATTTCATATTTAAAGCACTGTAAAATCTAGGCCCATCGTAAAAATCTAGGATTAGTTCCAGTATTATTTTCCAACCACACTAGGGGATTATGATCTGTTTGTATTATAAAACTTTGGTGACCATCCAAGTAATATTTTAATTTTTGCACAGCAAAAACTATAGCGGTAAGTTCTTTCTTGGTAGTGCTGTATTTTTGTTCCGTAGGGGAGAATTTCTTACTTAGATATATAATAGGATGTTCTTCGTTTCCAATCACTTGCGACATCACAACTCCGATTCCAATATTTGAAGCATCACGCTGAATAATAAATTGTTTTGTAAAATCAAGACTGTACAAAATGGGTTTATTAGAAAGTTTTTCTTCCAATTCATCGAAGGCACTTTGGCAAGAACTATTCCAATCAATTTTCTATTCTTGCCCTTTAACATGTTGGTTAGAGGAGCTGCTATCATAGAAAAGTTAAAAATGTATCTTCGATAATAACTAGCTAACCCTAAAAAGGCACAGACTTGAGTTTTATTTACAGGAATAGGAAAATCTTTGATAGCTTGAGCTTCCAATTTGCCAGGCGTTCTTTGCCCTTGTCCTACCAAATGCCCAAGGTTTTTCACGCAAGCTTGGGCAAATTGGCACTTTGATGGTTTTATGTGCAACTTCGCCTCATTTAGCTTAATGGAAATGTCCTCTAGTAGTATACAACTACAATAGCAGTAGAACATAAATTCGGAGTGGGAATAGCATCTGGATCTTTTGATGACATGCATATCACAGTTATTATATACTTGTTCCCTAAACTGCTGACAGGCAACGGTCCACAAGTATCAATATTCAGCTTAGTAAATATTTCAGAAATAACAGGAACGATTTTCAGTGGTGCCTTTTTCTTGTATCAAAGTTTTCCAATTCATTGACAGCGGTCACAAGATCGAACAAAATTTTCAACGTCATTCTAACAATGTGGCCAATAGAGAGTCTTAAAAAGAGCATCTTTAGTTTTACTTATGCCTAAATGGGCAGTGATATCTTCATGACAAAACGTTTTCAGCTGCTCACGAAATTTTTCAGGAACAACCAGAAATTTTCTTTTTATTTCATTTTATCTTTTTTCTTATTAAATAAAATAAATATTTAAATAATATATCTTATAGAAAAGCATATTATTTTCGGGGAAATACTTGTTCGATTTTAAAGTTGGTTTTTGTGCTTCTCCACTAAATGGTTTTAATTCTTCACTGTTTTGTTGCTCTTTGATGAAAGCTTTTATTGAAATTTTTATGAGATCTTTCACTGTTAATTTTTCAACCAAAAATATGGTTTCTTTGTCATTATCTCCAGACATACTTTTGTTTAAATATTCTTCCGTTCCATCGCTGGATTGGTGTTTTTCCTTTTCTTTCAGCTCAGAAAGTTTCTTTTGGGCTCTTGTTTGTACAGCATTTATCATGTGCACTTGAATATCTTTTTTGATTTTGCAATCTCCAAATAACATAGCTGTTTTATTTCCCAGCAAATATCTACCTTGATCTAATGAATCTCTGATAACAGTAGCTTTAGTCATTATGTGTCCCTTTACACATTCAAGTTTAAGTTCTACAAGAAGTAAGCAAGTCACAGTCTCTTTCAATGGTGTTTCCAACCAGACCTTTTCATTCATATACAGGTGTGGTTTCACATATTTGTTGCAAATGAAATCCAAAGTAGAACCAGTATCTCGCAAAATCTTTACTTCTACTCCGTTTACTTTACCTACAATGGTATATCGAGCCATCAATTCATGAATAGTTTTATCAGCCAGAACAAGGGAAATAGATTCTGTACTTTTCTTACGTTTATCGCACTGTGTGCGAAAATGATTGCTTGAGGCACATTTATAGCAATGCAGAGTTTTTCTTTTATCAAAACCCTTTTCTTTCTGTTTATCTTGAGATGTTTCAGGTTTTATTTGGAATCTAGGTTTGAAATGTTTCACATTCTCCTTAGGGTTGTGATTCCAATATTTGTTTCGAAAATTGGGAAAATTTCTTCTGGGTACTTCTTTTTTCTTAAAACTTTCTCTTATACTTTCATAATTGTCCAGCTTCTCTGCCAATGCATAAGGTGTCTTGAATTTCACCCAATTATCAACGAAATGATCTCTTACTTCTGCAGGCACTCGAAACTTTAACTGTTCCGTAACCATCAGATCTTTGAGTTGCTGAAAGGTCTCAATCTTTAATTCAGAAATCCTTTCAGTAAAATAACTAAGGAGTTCTTGGGCATAGTTTCTCCAAAATTTGTCTGAAGACTTGTTATGTCGGTAGAAACTTTGCTTCAATTTTTAACTATTTAACTTATATCTTTTCAAGATAAGTCTTTTGAGAAAATCATACTTGCTAGCATCTCTAGGCTGTTCTCTAGCTAACATATTAAATAATTCAATTGGTAAAACTACTAACGGGTATGCAACCCAATCTTTCTAGAATATTAAAAGACAATTATTAAGTACTAACAAATCTTCATATTTATCTAATTTCTTTTTTTTTTAAACAAATCTGATCTGAGCATAAAATGTTCACAATATTTTATAAAAACATTTCAGAAAGAGAAACATATATATATATATATATATATATATATATATATATACCTTATCATTATTTTCTTTCAAACATCAATAATTATTCAACACAAATTCATAAAAATATTATTTAATAAACCAACAATCAATTATAACAAAAGAATTAAATATATAAATTTACAGAAATACTTTAATATTCTTTTTTTTTTTTAAAGTAGGGATAAGTGAGTGCCATAAAAATAGTATTCCTAACCCAAAATTTAATACAAAATATGTATATATTTCTGTCATTTATTTTCCCAAATTTTAATACAATAATTGAGATTAAATTAAAATACCAAAACACTACCGATAGAAAAGGTACTCACACCTATTTTTCATCTGTTTTATCGGTAATCCTACAAGATTCCTGTTAGAATTCACAAAGCACTTAATTTTTTGTAATCCGAAAAGCTGTCACCAATCTTCACGTCTGACCTGTTCTGACGCTGAATTTAATTTACACCATGAATTTATCACACAACATATTAGCAATCAATTTTTTATTTATCATCTATGATTGCAGATAACATAACATTAATTTACAGGAATATTTTGTTGTAGGAACACCACCATTACATTCTCAACATAGCCGTTCTAAATCAGTTATGATCATTTTTTCTAAATATTTATTTTTAAAAACAAGCATAAATGTATATGTGGAGGGAAAAAAAATTGATACAATTATATTAATGCAAATTACCTTCATACCATCCTTTCATGATGTAGATAAGATTAGTTTCCATATTAAAATGTAAAAGCATTTCATTTCAGATTAAGTTTTTACTATAGTTTTGAGGTAGTCTTTGCTATTGATTGATGTCTTCTAAACTTACAAAAGCCAATTATTATTATTTAATATTTTGTGTTTTTAATTAATATAAAAAAATTGTATTAACAATTTCATCATCCAAAATCATGAATTAAATCATCCTAAATAATTGCCATTGTTGTTGTTGTCATGTGTCAGCTATGCTGGCATTATGGTGTGCACTGCTCCACTTTTTCCAACTGAACCATATTTTGGTGTGGAGTCTGACTTCCTCAGTACACACATGCTACAGGTACCTGTTATTAGGGTAGGCAACCATTCACAACTCATACATACAAGAAAAGAGGACAAAGACAGGATAAATAGAGAGAGAAAGTATATCCTTGCCTGAACCTGGATTTGAACCTAGATCTCCTTACCTACAGTCAGGCATATTGACCACTAGACAAGTTGACTAGCAATAATTGACATTGTTAAAATTAACTAAATAATTTTATTTGGGCATCTGTATTTAGTATATTCTCTCAATAATGTAGAATATTTTGATAGTAATGATAGATCATTGGAACTATATCTATTGTTTGATTGATATTATATTTCAAATTAAAATCAGAAGTTTTTGAAGAGACGATGCACATAAGCATTCTGAACAAACTTATAATTGAAATTTTGCATTTTTGCTACACACTGATACCAAATGACTTTTCAGTATTTTTAAATTAAGTTTATTTGTTACAAATACTCAGAAATTTGGCTGTTGCACCATTATTTCTCTTATTCTTAAAAACACAAGTGCTGAGCACAAGTTGAGATGAGTAGCATCAAACATTTGATGTTCTCTGCACAGAGTACATAAGAAAGAGTAACAAAGTCAAAACCTATAGAAATATGTGGACAAGCAATCATTGACCTTAGTAAGGCAGAAGAGAGCCACAACTGAGCTTCTAGGGAAATCGGGGATGGACTGTGTATCCTTAAGCAGCAAGGCCCATGGCTTATTAGCAGAGTCAAGGAATGCTATCTGCTTTATCTTGGAGGCATATCTTATTTTTATCAGGAGTTTCATTGTATGATAAGAGAGGCTTTTCAAAAGTATCTGGAGGATCCTTCCATCCTTTTTGGCCAAAAAGTTGGCAGCCTCGTTGCCAGAAATCCTGCAGTGAGCTGGGATCCATTGGAAAACAATAGAAATTTATGTTAATAGTTCTCTGCACTCCAGGAAACAAGTATTATCTGTATATTGTCCGTTTTCAAGAGATTGAAGAGCAAACTTAGTTTGACAAAAGGACTGATATTCAAAATGATGAGGGGTGAATTGCCAGTTGCTGTAATGTGATATAAATCGCCTTGATTTTGCCATCGTGATGGATAGAATGGGTGCCTATTGCTGTATAATATGAGAAACGTTCATAACACACACCGGCGCGTACTCCGTCTTCATCGTTGAACATTGATCCATCTGTGTATACAACTAACCATGTATCTCTTGGGTATTTGTTGTCAATTGTAGAGAGAGCAATGGAATGAACCTGTTGATCACTTATGTGATTTTTGTTAACTTGCATATCCAGCTTCAAATGCACCGAGATTTCTCCATAACTCAAAGGGCAAGCAGGTCTACAGAGAAGTTGAGGATTGAGGTGAACATTCATGTGATTGGCTGCAGAATAAGCGTATTGGATAAAAAAAACCTTTTTGAGTTTTAAGATTTCTCTCTCGGTTAGTCTCGTAATCTCTCAAAAAATATTGTTGGATAATCATATCAGCTTTTCATAAAGAAAACAGCATCTCTTTCAATTATGTTTTTTATTGGAGAGTTCTGGATTAAACACTATATTGCTAAATAGGAGTGGTTCTTACAGCTCCAGTAATATTACAGAGTTTTGTACAGTTTCAAGTTTTTGGATGGCTCTAATGGCTGCAGAGACCAGAATTTCATTAAAATAAATGAAGATGGGCTGTATGATGATCTTAAAGGTGGTACTCAGAATGCTTTGGCTGCATCCCCATTTGCAACTAGCCAATCTTTAGAGAACAGTAAAAAATTTTCCACACATGTATTCAACATGTCCATTTCTTCAACTTTGAATCAAGTTTACATCCTAAATACTTCATATTTTCTGTTCTTTGAATTGCTGTATCCTGAAATTTAAGAATAAGCAGAAAAGGATGCCTATTTAGGGAGAAAAACTAGCCGGTGATTTTTGTATTTTTGACTGACATCGTTAGAACACTAAAAGCATTGTATTGTTAGAACACTAAAAGCATCGTATTGTTAGAACTCTAAAAGCTAAGTTGATCAAGGGCCTTATTAAGTGTAGCATTGAGCCTGTTCTGAATGTTCTTTAGCTGGCTTGCCCACATTGCCAAGTCATCAGCAAATACACCAATTTTAATACCAGGAATGTTTTCCAATGAATTGGTGAAATTGTTGATATATATATTAAACAATATAGGGCTCAATACAACACCTTGAGGAAGTTCAGATTCCATTTGCATAAATATAGATAGGGAATTTCCAAATATCACCGCTGATGGAGGAAATCACGTAGCCAGCGCAACATATTGCCACTAACTCCCATGGAGATCAGCTTAGAAAACAACTTAGGATGCCAGACTGTCATATGTAGAGGATAAGTCAGTAAAGGCCACTAAAGTAGATTTGCAGCAGTTAAGTTCATCTTTGATGTTTTGACTAAGGTATGCCACCTGCTGAGCAGTGGAATGAAAATGTTTAAAACCTGCTTGGGAGTTGTATAAATAAATTAAATGTAAAATAAGACAATTGTGCTTGAGAAATCAGATCATCCTTGTGGCGATCATTCTACTCAGTTTTTGCCAAAATACTTGTAAGAGCAATTGGTCTATATCCATTGAATTCGTCTGAAGGTTTACCCTATTTATGAATAAAAACAATAATAGCTTTCTTCCAAATTGCTGGTACATTAGAGTTCCAGCTTCTGTTGATCAGCATTTAAAACACTGAACAACCATTTCACCCTAACTTTATGATAAATTCTGAATGAAGACAGTCTGGGCCGGGGCTCTTTCTCTTTTTAAGGTATTTTATAGGATCTTCCAGTTTAAATATTTAAAGTCAGGCACTAAACACCAACTAATGCGGACCAAGACCAGTGACAGCCTTATGAATGTTATTTTTCAATGCCTTTTGATCTCTCCTGGAACTTTGTCTGAGTCTCTGTGACTTAGAATAAAATGAGATGAAAGCATTTGTAACATCTTTGTCACTTGTTAAAACATCCCTAAAGGGGGCCCCTAGTAATTTGTGAAGAAACTGTCCTTGGGTTGTTAACATATTTAAAAAATTTTCTTGGTATCAGATTTATAATTCTTAGTACTGATGAAAAATTTAAAACTTCTCCACTTTACCTCATAAATTTCCTTTCAAAGGTTAGTAATACATTTCCTCTAGTTTTGTACTTCCAGGGCCCTCTTTGACTGTGAAGCAGAAATCTGAGCCTTGTTGCACTGGTCTCTCAGAGCTTGGAGATTTAGAGAGCAAAAAGTTTTTAATTGCAAGGCTTTCTTATAGAAATCCACTTCTTAACTACTTTATGGATTGTCTCACAGAACCTCTTAAACGAACATCATTGCTCCCAATATGGAAAACGTTATCTTTAAAACTATGTTCTAGGTCTGCAGTAAATGCATCCCAGTTTACTTTTTTAAAGTTCCGTCTGCTTCATGGTCTCATTCTTGACATTTCTTTTTAGAGCAATATTTTTCTTAATAGTAGTAATAATCACCCTATGTCCAGAGCCAGGGTCGTAAATTACGTTTCTTGCATTGTTAGGAACAAGATCATTTTTAATGGAAGTAATTTTCTGTTTTATGACAAATTTGGTAGAAATTAAAGAACATTTGCAATGGGAAACTTTAGTAATTCAAACTGTTCAAGCAGGAAAATAATCTAATTTTGTTTTTATTTAGCAAATAATAATGCTTGATGTTACTTATGGTTTTTTGGCATGACAAGCTGCCCATGGCTGAACCTTTTGAGGAAATCTGAAGTTTCCCATAAAATATCAATTTTTTTTCCAGATAAAGAAATGCTAAGTTTCTGTACAACTTTATGGAATTGTAAATAATTTCTTTAGTAAAATCGTTTATTTTTATACTTTAATAATATAAGTTAAAAAGATCGGTTTAGGAATTAAAAGAATTCACAAAGAGAAGTTTAAAAAATTTAAAAATGCTTATACTTAAAACAAATTCTTATATTTTATTCATATTAAAAATAACCTTAAAATACATTTAAAATTAAAATATTTCAATTTAACACAATATAGAAAGATGATGGGGGAAAAATAATAAGTCTTATTCATGAATGTAAAAACATTTCACAAAAGTTTGATTACATAATCTTGTTTTTAAAGTTATGCAAAACCATATAATGTATCGTATTATTTTAATATTAGAAATATTTTATGTTTGAAGTTTTTTAAATGTTTTTTTCCTGTCCCCCATTTTAATACCATTCATTCTTATTCATTTTGTTCTAAGATAAGAAAAAATTTTCACTTTTTACTAAACAAATTAATTTTTTAGTAAATATTTTTTACTATTAAATGAAATTTATTGTTAGTTATTTTCATAGGAAAAATGTAAAATCATTATTAGTTACCATTTAAGTTTTCAAATAAATTTTGGAAAAAGCAAAATTATAAAAAAATAAGAATTAAGTAAATTTTTCTTTTTCTTTATTTTTTTAGTTTTGAATACGATTTAATAAATTCAAATTTTTTGTATTTATGATTTTATTTTTCATTTAGAATTATTTTTGTAAAATTATTATTTAAAATATAAATATTTTGATTTTTTCCACGTTATTATGAGGATTATAATTTGCAGTTTTATCGTATTTGAAAATTTGTATTTGCAATTTAATTTTAAATTGATTGTTTAGCTAGCTTTTATAGTTGTGTCTTATTCCTCAGGGTCTGACTGCAAGTTAGACCATGTCCAAGAGGTCGTGAATCCTCAAAAAATCGTAAACAATTTGAGGTGAAGTAGTAAAGTCCTCGTGCATAAACCACTCAGTAGAGAAGATAGATCCTTATTAGTTAATTTTTATTGATTTCTTGAATGCATTTTATGGAAGTAATTATTATATGTTAATTAGTCGTGTGTTTAAAATTTTTTAACAGTATTTATATATTTAAGGCTGAAAAAGTTTTGAAGGATTTGGCAAGCAGTATTGATTTAAATGATTTTACCGAGTTGCTTGGAAATGAAGATGCTTGTCCTGTATGTTTTCGACCTCCTCTGAATTTAACTTTCCGTTTGGAAATGTGTGGTCATTTATATTGCTGTGAATGTATACAAGGATTAGTGGATCAAGCTCAATTTCCAATCCAATGTTGTTCTGAAGTATGTGATCTTGTAAAATATATGAATATTGATTTATAATTGATTATTTCTTTTTTAAAGTTAAATGTTTAGAATTTAATTTTTTTTCTTAGTTTGCTCATTTAATTTACAGTAGATGCTTGTTTTCATATTTTTGTAAAACTGCAAAATAGCTCTTAAAATTGATGATTTATGTAATAAAAGTAAATAAGTAAGGTTTAAAATGATTTTTCTTTTTATCAAAATGCTATCTGTTTCATAAAGTATTGTTTATAAAAGTTATTTAATGTGGATTAATTAGAAACAAAGCAAAATAAAATATACTTAAAAGCAGTTTTTATTTTCATTTTATGGATGAAAAACCAGAAATTATTAGCTTATTTTTTTTTTTCTATTTGAAAATTACACTTTTTCCTTTTTTTCTTGATTAAGAGTGTGCTATGCTGTTATTCAACAAGATCATGTTCAGGAACCATTTAGCTGTTTATTTTGCAGATTTATTGCATTATTTAATTTTCTTGTTTGATATCTGAAGGCTCTTTTTTATTTCCCATTCATTATGTTCTCAATGCTTTTATCATCCAGTACTTTCTTTTTACAAATCAAATTGGAGTCTACAATCCAAATGTTCTGAAAATTCTTTATTATGAGTGGGTCTCTTTGTTGGAGTTTATATGTGGCTAACTTATATTCATTCACATAATTGAGTTCTTGCTTTTTCCAATTATAGTGGTACCTGTTATAAAATCTGCATATCGAAAAATTTTAGATATCTTTTCGTAAATATAATTTCCAACATATATTAAATATATTGCACTCGAAAAGCATTCCCTAAGATGTCATTCCCTCTTTAAAAATAAATAGTAGTTATTTGTACTAAAAGTTCTCAATTATGTTCTGATTTTGGAGCTGTTATATAGAAGTAAGATAAGACAGGAGAAATTGCAAATGAATTATTTCAAGAAATCCAGGATTTTGATGTGAATAGTACAATTATCTAAAATTAGAAGGACTTAATGATTCTCTGATAAAGAAAAATTTAAATAAAAGTTTTTGAGTTATAAAATAAATAAAAATGAAAAATCAACAGATTAAAATTAAAAAAAATGCAAATGAGTTATTTTTTTAGGAATTCATTTTTCACGTTTTAGTGCAAGTAAAAAACAAAATTATAACTATGCCCATGGTGCTATTTTAATAATGAGTTACTAGTTCATAAATTTGTAAGTGTTTGGAAATTAGAGATTTGTGAAAATATGCTTTTGTTATGTTCTGCAAAGTATATTTCTTATAATGTATTTGCACAAATTTCAATGTAAGTAAAAGACTGCCCCATTACATATAATTTCAATATTTTTTCATTTGTTAAAAGCAATATACTCGCATGCAAAATGTTATATGTAAAAAAACTTTATAAACTAAATTAATGTGATTTACATCTCATAAATTTGCTCTGTTAGAATTAGTTAAAATTATTTGTAAATCCTTTTTTAAGTAATTGTATGAATGTTATGCAGCATATACAGAGGCTCTTCACATGTTTTAGATAAATTTGATATTGCACGAAAGATTGCATTTATGCTTTGTGTTTTAAATGTTCAATTTGATAGCTCATTCGACATTGTAATTTCCATTTTAATAAGGCTTTTTGAAATAAAGAGAAAAGATTTTGTGTGGTCCACTCATGAATGGTTTTCCAAAGTCCACAAAGTATTGTAACTCGGCATTTGTATAATGCATATTTTGAGTCCCAAAACACAAAATCTATATGTGAATCATCAGGAGTTTTAGTGGGAATATCAGTGAAGAGTATAATTTTTAATTCCTGTTTCTTGGTCCATTTTCTTGTTGAAAAATAATTATGGATTGTGATGTTGAGCTGTTTGCTTTTATCTGGATGCTGTTCAACAGATTGATGACATTGTGGATAAAGATTTGGTTTGTCACTCATTGATCATTTATTTGCTCATAAAATCTAATTAGATTGCAACCTACAATTTATCAGACATAAAGATATAGAATCTTTTTAAAATTTGGAGTTAAAATATGTTTTTGATAATTAGAAAGTATTTAATGTTTTGTCAGCTTTATTACTTTTGTCTTTCTTTTGTAACAAAAACCAGTGACACTCAAATCCTTTAGGAAAACTTTCATTTCTTTGAACCATGTAGCACGAGTTTTTCTCCTCTGTGATAATAAATTGTTTGTTGCAATCACTTAAATAGATGCAAGATTTATCTATTATAATATTATTCCATTTTTCTCCTATACTTTTCATAATTCTTTTCATAAGAATTTTTATATTAAAACTGATTGATTGCTAGAACTTTTTAGTGTGTTTTTCTTGTATTTTTTTTATTGGCATATTAAATATACAATTTAATTTTACTTATGTTTAAGTTTCTTTAAGTTGAAAGTTACCAATAATTATGAAGATCTTTTATTGATGCCTATTTTCAAAAGAATTTTTAGATTATCATTGAAGCTTTAATGCAATATTTTAATCCTTTTAACAGTTTTTTTGTTGTGATGGATTTCATTTTTTTAAATATTTATATTTTTCATTTATAATTTTGCTCATGTTTTCTTTTTAACATTATAACACTATGCATTATATTTTCCCAGGGTTGCAATCAGGATATAATTTTGGATGATATCTATAAAATATTGGGTGATGATCAAGTAAAACTTAATAATTTGCTGGAGAAGTCATTAAAATATTACATTAATGAACACCAGGAAGATATCTATTATTGTCCTTCCCCAGACTGTTCTATGTTCTTTTACAAAAAAGATATTGCAGATTCAAAACTCAGTTGTCCATTATGTCTGAATGATATATGTGTAAAGTAAGTTATTTTTATATATAGATATATACAAGTTAGAATTTTATATAAGAATGGTTACGTCTTATGTTTTTGCTTTTTAGAAATTTTGAATGAAATTCAATTTGATCTTTTAAATTAAAAATATGTTAACATTAAATCATTTATAATAATGTGTCATATTAGTTTATAAATGGTTTGTTATAGATATTTATTAAAGGCTATAAAAGTTTCACTTTTTTAAAAAAGAATTTTATTTCAAGTATTATTATAATATATTTTAATTTCTGCTTTTTAATTACTTGACATTGTATTATATTTTATCTTATTTCTATTCAGATGTTTGTTTTTCTATTTTTATTAATTTTTCATTACATTTGATATATATTTCTTGAAAATCGACAAAATTTTGAGTACTTTCATGCAATTGATTTTCATCTTCTAAATTAATAAGAACCTTAAATTTAAGTATTACAAAGAAATTTTCCATTTCCTTTTTAATGTTTAAGATTAATGGATGAAACAAGTATGTTATTTGCTCCTTTTCGACTATTATTAAAACAAAGTGAATGTAATATATTGGTGTTTATAATAGTTTTCCTATTGCTCATAATGTCATTATATATATATATATATATATATATATATATATGTATATTTATATTATGTATATGTATATTATGTATATGTATACTATGTATATATATATATATATGTATATGTATATTATGTATGTATATGTATATTATGTATATGTATGTATATGTATATTATGTATATATATATATGTATGTATATGTATATTATGTATATATATATATATATATTTCATGTCTCTAAAATGACCAAGAAATAGAGGTTTTCCCTAGGAAAGTTTGGAATTGTATTTTAGAAACAAATGATTGCAACAAAAGTTGAATTATTAGGAAGTTGGCGAAAGTTTGTTTGACAAGTATGTGTGTAGAGTTTTGGATTATTTATAACATTGTTTCAAGAATTTGGAAATAGTTTAAATGAACTTGTAAGTGAGTGTCAGTGCTCATTTAGACCCTAAATTAGCATGGAAGAAACATCGATTCAGTTGTTGGTAGAGGTTACTCAATATCTAAGTTGTTAATGTGTTTAGGTGGTATCGCATGGGGCTCAACTCAAGTTGTTTTATGTATACCCTATTTAAGTGTTATGTTCAGCCTGTTGAATATGGATATTAGGTTTTCATAACTTCCTTGGATTCTGTTAGAATTAGGCTTAAATGTTTTTTAAAACAGCATGTTGTGTTTCATTACTGGTGAGGCCAAATCAACCCTTATATTTGCAGTGGAACTCCATACAGATTTAAAATCATTGAATGAGATAGGAGCCAAAGAGGTGTTTTAACCTGTTGAAAAGATCTTGAGAACAAGAAACAATTTCCTAAATTATTAAAAACCTTCAAATGAGGGGTGTAAAAAAAATACCAGTCTTTTCTTTCAACAGTTCATGATCTTCATGACATGATATTCCTATACCACCGAGTTTTCCAACAGAAATTTAACCGTATTTTGAACCAAGTGATATTGGAGAGCCACCTGAATCTTGTTTGGAATGTTGGTAAATAATTTTCTATACAAAAAGATTTAAAAAGTCTTGCTCTTGCTATATACATTGCAGATATCCTCCTGACAAATGTCTCCACATGTATATTGAGGGCTCAGCAGAAGATGCCATTAAAAACGCTGATACTGAAGCCTATTCAAGCACTCTCAGTATTAGTTATCCTGTTGGGAAGTATTGTGATAATTTTAATTGTGAGCGTTTGTGATCGATAAATTGGAAAGCTGTTCTGAACACAATGTAGTGTTTTTTACCAATTCTCAAGCTACTATTTTGTCACTTACAAACTCAAGGTATATTGAAAATGTTATAGTTCATTCCTGTAGATTGATGTTAACTGAAGTTAAGTCTTGGAAAAGCATTGTCCTCCAGTGTATTCCCAGTCATTGTGACATTTTTGGAAACTAGAGGATAGGCTTTGTTAAAGCATTATTTCTCATATCACAGCTTGACTCTCTTCTGCCTCAATCTGTTGGGAGTTACTTGTTTTTGTTTCCTTATTGAACATGACTTTGCAGAAGTATTTACATTTTATTGAAGTCAAAGATTTGACTTGTTGTCCTCTGTGCCATCAGGGGGTTATGGATAGTGATCATCTCACCCATTCCAAATTTTTTTGAAGACAACTACCTATGCTAATTTTAATTTTTATGCTTCATCACCACATAATTGAACTGCTCATCAACTAATGGTAAAAATGCTAAAGACAGGTTTAAGACTTTTAAAAGAAATTATTTGAAAATTATTTTAAATGACAGGAATAGCTATTTTTGAGTTTAGTAATAGTCATCCCCATACAAATACAGTAATGAAGATTGGTATATTGTCCTACAAATGAAGAGGAACAGTCAGCAGGGTACTGGGACAAATCACAAGACATGCAACAGATTACAGGATGATTGATGTCACATTTTACTATGGCCAAGTAGTTGAACAGTGGTGGTCCATTTGTATGATGGCCAGTACAGCATGTACTATTAATGTCTCTTTATTGGAATTTTCTTTCCTATTCAAAATATCAGAATTAATTAATTGAATCATGGAGCTTGAATACCTTTTACATATGAAAATAGATTGTCAGATTGCTGATCCTTCATATTTATTTACCTGATGCAGCCAAGAAACATGCAGTGATCATTTCAACATCATAGAAAGGAATATTTTTGAAGCTATATGAGTTCTCATTTTGAGTGGTATCATGATTGATACCCATTCTAATCATCACATTTTTTAAGGTTGTTTAATTACTATTGCATTGGATAATCTGTTCTCACTTGGATTTTTTAGTGGTGCAATGGATCCTCAATTTGAATTCATGGAAGATTGTGCTATATTTCATTCCACAATGGATGTTGCAGAAATGTTAAAAAATAATAATAGTCAATGCATCTATTAGTTGTCTAAGTTTCTTGATCTAAATCTATCAAGCACGTAAGAGACATATAAGTAACTGTTTGGCAGCATGTCAACAACAGTATTATCAAAGCCACTATTGATATTAAAAATGTCATTTATGCAGACATTTCTCAACAGTTCATTCACAACCTTATCCTTAGATAAATCATGTAAATCACGATAAAAATTAGAAGCAACCATATCTTATATTTAAATTAAGATTTTTCTGTCTAGTCACTTGTTACACAGATGTTTAATCTCTCTACAATTAATCTAGAAGGGAATTTTTTGGTTAAATTTCTTATTTCTCTTTGATTTTGTTTATTCTTTCTATATTCTTATTTATTGGTGTTATTTTGTTATCTGTATCAATTTTAGTATGACATGACATTAGAAAACTTATATTCCTTAAATTTCGAACTATTTTTTGTGAAGTAATATAATTTGCCTTAGTTAAATTTTTGTTGAATGAATGTTAATTACCATATTTTCCTGTATATAATCCGCAGCTGTGTATTATTCACTAGATCTTTTTTCGAATAAAAGAAAAAAGCGTCGCATAATCCGCGGCAATTTTTTCGACGAATATTCGAATACTGCTCATAATGTGGGGCAAAATAAAATAAAAAATATGCAATGTGATTAAAAATATAATAAATTGTTCAGAAAAAAAAAAATATTATGAGAAAGATCGGTTTGAATCCACCTCAACACAAAGTGCGATAATCTAAGATGAAAGCATGATATCGATCAAGATCCGAGAAGATTCTAGTAAAACTTATCGATTTTTAGTTCTTAAGAATTTTTTAAATGAGGTTAAACATATTTCAAAAATAAAAAATATTTTTTCATTAATAATTAAATGAAAGAAATGGGTTATTTTCAAACTTCGCATTGAGTAAATTTTTTCTTTTGTACTGTGCATGCCTGATTAACACGGTTGTTGCTATTTTTTTATTTGCCTTCCCTATAGCTTTTAGTTTAAAATTAATTGTATAACTTAAAGCGTTTTTTGTTCCACATGACAATATTCAAATTTTAATGTTTCCAGAGCAAAACAACTCAAATGAAGACAGAATACGAAATGAAGTTCGATCATAGCAACTGTAATATCGTTGCAAAAAACCAAATTCATCCTTGAACGTAAATGGACAATACTTATTATTGTTAAAAATAAGCCAGCTGGGTCGTGGTGCCATCTGTTATTTATGTATGAAAAATGCCATTTCTTTCAAAACTTTAGTATAAGCTTTTCT
The DNA here is from genome assembly GCA_030067965.1 of Latrodectus elegans. Classification (NCBI taxonomy): domain Eukaryota; kingdom Metazoa; phylum Arthropoda; class Arachnida; order Araneae; family Theridiidae; genus Latrodectus; species Latrodectus elegans. Next base: position 29,827,092 of record CM057814.1, read on the forward strand.
AATGAGGAAAGTTTTTTTTTTTTTTTTTTTTTTTTTTTTTTTTTTACCAGATTATTTGCGGTGGCGTATTATAGGCACAACAAAATTCTAAACTCTTTTAACTCATGATTCACTGTATCTATACAGCAAAATAGGGTATAATTATGTCATTCAATCAACAATTATTTTTTTTTATTAAAATTTTATGTATAGCATTTAGATTCACAGATGCTTATTGAGATAATTTATGTAATGTATTATTATTCATTAGATGTAATGTTGTATATCATCAAGGATTTTCTTGTGACTTATACCAAGGCTCGAAAAATGACCCCGATTATTCTTTCAAGGTAAGTATTAATACTGAAATTACTTGATATGTTAATGAATGATTATGATAGAAACCAGGAAAAAACATTTTAATAAATTGATTTCCAGGTGTATTATAAATTGTTAAAATTATTAAAAATTGCAAAACTGTGTGTATAAAATTTACAATTTGATAAAATTTATTTTAAAGTTTATTTGAAGCTTAATATGTTTTATCTCTTTTAAATTTCTTAAAAATTTGGAGCTTTCAAAAGTTAATAATTGCCATATTTTTTAAAAGCCAGGCTTGTTTTGGAATATGGAGATAAACTTATAGCCACTGCCTCTAAAACTTGTCAGGATGTTATTGACTTGACCCAAAATAAGGTACTTAGGATTATTACTGGTGCTGCTAGCTCCACACTCCCTAATCGTTGCCATGGAGCTTCAGACTGGTATTGAGCCTTTAAATTTTAGAACAGGATTGCAGGTCTTAAGACTCCATGACAGGTGTAAAAGATTAAATTTATTTCATTGGAGACAATACTCCCCCACTACCCCTAGACTGAAAAACATAAATCATTTATCTCTCGTGCTGATGAACTCTATACATTTTACGACATCACGCCAACTATACTTACCCACCACAGTTTGGCTCCTCTCCATCTACAATTAGAACTCCTACCTACAATACCATCGGTACGCCTGTAGAGAAATGTGATGAAATTCTTGATGCTCTTAAAGGTATTTCCTTAAAAATTATAACTACAAAGTATTCTAGCTCTGAATGGATCCACATTTATACTGATGGTTCTGCCTATGATAGAAGTACTGGTGCCGGACTGTACTGTGAGGGCTATTTTGAGGAATCCTGTGCTGTTGGACTAAAAGCCTCAAACTTTGATGCAGAGATTTTCTCCCTGAATAAAGCAATCCTAAATCTCATTGGTCTTGATACTAACTTTGGCAAGGCAGTTATTTTTATTGACTCCCAGGCTGCAATCTTGGCTGCTGCCTCCTACACACTTAGCGACTGCCCACTTGTTGAAGAGACTTAAGAGATTTGTTTCCAATGCTATTGCCTCTGGCTGGGAGATAGTTTTTCAATGGATCCCTAGCCATTGTGGGGTGCCTAGAAATGAAAGAGCAGATGTGTTGGCTAAAAATGGTTGTAAGCTGCCTCAGCCCCTGTTTCCATTAACTGCCCATCAGTTTAGTTTTGAGGCTAGGGGGAAATTTGACCAACACCTAGAGTAAATTTATGCAGCACTTTCAGCCGATAAAAAGTGGAATGCTCTTATGAAGTCGCCTGTCCCGATGGATTTGCCTTGTGCAGTTTTTACTGCAAATTTTCAACTTTTAACTGGACATAACTTTTTGTGTAAACATCTACACCATATCGGTGTAGTTGCTGATGATACCTGCCCCCTTTATTTGTCGGGTGAAACTATGGACTTTTATCATTTGACAACTTTCACTGCATTTGCTTTTATTACTTTTGACTCTGACAACTTTACAAAGGCTGCGTTTTATTGGGCTGCCAGAAGTCTTATGGCAGATAAATGGCACTGACTGACGTAGGAAAGAAAAATATTTTTTAAGCTAAGAAAATTTTATGAGCAAGAAGATTGATGTTTTAGGTTTATAATTTTTATCCTTTGGAGAAAAAGTTTTTGTTTTACAAAAGCATGCACATGTATCAGTGTGTGTACTTAAATCAAGTACAAATACTTAATTTAAGTACACACACTGATACATGTTATTTAAGTGTATTTGTACCTTATTACTTAAGTACTTGTACTAGCATATTAAATATTTAAATAAATCTATTTAATTAATGGAAATCACAAAAGTGTTCATAAGTCATTCTGTATTTTTGGTGAGTTGGAAAATATTCTACCATCAAAAAAATCTCATATCCAACAAGTACATAAGCGACTCAATTTTTAAGGAACAAAATGTATTTAGTATAGAAAGTAAGTAGGAAGAGAAGGCTTCTTTAGCAGAATACAATAACAAATTGAATGAATAAAGCAATATCTTGGACTTGTATTTCCTCCCCCCCCCCCCCCGAAAAAAAATAAATAAAATAAAAAAGCACCTTTTATAAATTTTTTGATGAAAAAAAATGCATTCAGGAAATGCATGGAAAAGAATTGAAGCCATACCTGAGTTATATTCCTTTTAGGATTTGTTTTCTCTATTAAAAAAGTATGTAGATGGTTAAAGTAGAAAAGGAAATTATCTAAGTATGTTTGATTAACTTAAGTTATATGTACCTATAATTTATGTTTTTCTGTAAGTCAAATGACTAAGTGATTTTGAATTTGTTATATGTTTGGGACATTTTATTGCATTTATACTATAAACATTTTTTTATAAAGTCTAATTTATTTGATATGCCGAAAAGATATTTGTTTGTTAGTGTATTAACAACATAGTTTTTGCCATATATGCATACATATAATTTACCCTGTATGCAATATAATTATACACATGTTATACAGAGTGCATTGTCATTATTTCTATCAAAAAAATCTGTTGTCATTTAATAAGCACCTTGAAGCACAATGTTTGTTGGTTGACATTTGTTAGATTTTTTTCTTGTAAATTAATTAAAGTACCTATTTTTCCTGTTTGCTGCCCTAGCTGGAAGTTCCTTTTTATATTTCATTATCCGATAATATTCCCCATTTCCTCCTTCCAAGAAGTTGATAGCCATTGTGCAGGATCTGTGGAAAACCTGTTCCTTAGAAAGCAAGGGGAAGATATAATGCATACAAGGGTTCAAGATCATAGAAGTAGTTACAGAAAGTGCCAAGGTGAAAACCTGAATCCCATGCTGCAAGAAAATTTGCACATTATTCAAGTCTGATATTCTGCTGAATGCTAGAGTCTGAAAAATCACAAAGTTGAAGTAATAAAATCCTATGACCTCCCAGATTAGAAAGATAATATATTCTCCTATAATGCAGACCTGGATCATTAAAATAATGCTGATAAGATGAACTAAATAAGTTTTCAAAATAAGCTAGCTTTGTAGCAGAGCTTTCCTTTGTAAGAAGTCACTGTTTTTTTATATAAATTATTTTTAAAGCCAGCATGTTTTTTTTGTGATACTACTTATTTTATTCCTTTTATTAATTAGTGTAAATTATGAATACTATACTCAGGTACTTAACCATGCTATTGGTAATGCTTAAATGTTAAGAATAATGAATGTAAATAAATTTGTAGTTATGTAGATGAACTGGTAATTTTATGATTGAATTGAAAGCAATTGTTTAATTACGAAAACAAAGCCAGTTTCTACATCATTTTCAGGTTTGAATCTGTGAAGAAAGAAAAATAATAAATACACAACATAATATGTTAAAAAATAATACATTATTTAAATTCAAAGGATTATTTGTAAGCATTATATGATAACAGTAATCATCTACACAACACATCTCCTAGCTGGATGTTTTTATCATGGCTTGTCCTTTTTTGAGAATTGCATCAAGATTCCCAACTTACCAGCTCCTCTCATGATTACCATGTGTACAAATTTCCAATAAGAAGAAACAGCTATTCATTCTTAATAGATTTTGTTAAAAGCAATTCAGAAAAAAATTTACAATATCAAAAGTATCACTTAGAATTTTTAAGTTAAGTATAAGTATTAATTAATGTATAGTAGTATAGTTAACAATGTCTGAAGCATTGCATAATTGTAATATTGTTTGTATTGGAGCAACTGTCAGATATGCACTTCATGTACCATGAAACAAGGAAATGTTTGTGAATCAATCTGACTTTATGAGAAGCGATTTCCAATGCATCATTTATCAAATTATTGGATGACTATTGGTCAATGATTGAGAAATCAGTTCATTTAACAACTTCTCAACAACCAGGAATGCTTAGGAAATGCACAAATGGCCAAAATGGGACAACATATTTTGGCATGGATCATTACAATTACTTTCCACTAGTACAAAAATAGGCTTACAAAATGTTTTTTCTCAGAATTTACTATTAGTAGATTCTCAAGATAAGAGAAAATGATCCTTAATTTTCTGTGTTGGTATTCATTTGTGATATGATGGTATTCATCTGTGAAGGCATTTTCAATCTGCATGATTAACACATTTAATCTGACAGCAATCCTTACTATAGTACTCCTTCTAAATGTTAAAAGAAATTTTCTTTCAGTTTTTAAGCAAGTATCTATGGGGATTATATTCTGACAATAACATCTTGCCAGACTATTTGACCTATAAAACATGCTATGTTAGGTGTATCAACTTTATTGCTGACTATTCTACTGGCCATCTATAGAAATTTGTGGCTTATTTTTGATAAAGCCCTATCACAATCTGGCACTTCTTGAGTACCATTTATTCTGCATAAAGTTTTGATTCTTGCTTCATCTAATTCATCAGTTCACAAACTGAGCTGGTCTCTAAATGGTTAGCACTCTTGCCTTCAATTCGATAGTTCTTGGGTTCAAATCCCACCTTGTGCTTGGATGTTTGTAGTGGTTCAGAACTCACTTTAAGCCATAGGTCCCAGTTTAGCTATCCCTTGTGTGCAAAAAAGGCCATTGAACAACAAACTAATCATTTGTTCACAACCCACTGAATTTTTTCTCCCCAGGCACATGGAAACTGTTTTGACTTGTAAATTCATCTGAGTATCCTGTTGTGAAAATCCTTATTGTCTTAGAGATAATTAACAAAGAACTGAACTCTGAGAGTTTGCACAAGTTAAAGTTGCTGGGTTGAGCTGAACAACAATGTAGTGATTGCTGCTTTTAGCATTTGTTGTGAGATTTTCTCTGAAAAATAAATCAAATTGTGCATTTTCTGGTATTGTTTATTTACTTTCCCAAGTATACTATCTATTATATTTCTGGTTAAAACTCTAATTTTGCTCTTTTGCCTTCCTAGGTGCAGACTCTATGTCCCTTAATAATTATTCTCCATCTTAATGACTTTTCCTTTTTACTTTGTAAAAGTAATTTTCTTGGATATTATATTTATTACAAATGATGACAATTCTGTTAGCATGACATACTCTTATTTATATAATTGTATTTGTGAAAAATAATTTAATTGTTATTAAGTTAACATTTTAAAATTTATTTAAAAGATTTGATAAAGTTAGTTTATTGAAAATACTTTTAAAGCTTTGATAATGAACTTATAAAATATTGATAGAATGTTTTTTCTAGAACTTGAATGATTTAACAAGTATCTTCTTTTAGACTTTTAACTAAAGTTCTTATAAAGTATATAAAATTATGTATTTTATTAGAAAAAACAATTTAACAAATAAAATTTTGCATTATTAAAAAGTATTAATAATAATAATTTCTAGTAACTTAAGTATATTTTTAGAGATTGTGAGCTTATATATGTTTGTATATTTTTCTTTTCCTGACATTTTTAATTTTATAAATTTAATTACTTTTTGTAAATTTCCTTGAAATTTTAAAACAGACATAAAATGATATTTCATATAATTAGCTTATTATTTAGTTTTGTTTAAAATGTTTGGCTACTCATGTGTAGAAAAGTTCATTTTTATTGTTAGCTAAGTAAATAATAATTGTTGCCATTTTGATTGAATTTATTCTGTATGTTATTCTACCTGTTGTAAGTTGTAATTTTGAATAAATATGATATTTTTGTGTTACTTCAACCATATATAAATACAAATAAATATAATAATAATAAATTTAAAACAAACAAAAGTATTAGATTATTGTTTCAATTTAAGGAAAGAATATATATATATATATATATATATATATATATATATATATATATATATATATATATAGTTTTTTATCTAGTAGTTTCTATTTAGGTAAATTTATTTATTTTTAAGTGAGATTATTGAATTTTACTAAAAAAATTTAATTTATGTTATAAAAAGTTCAGTGTTTAAAACTTCTAATGCAACAATAGTAATCTAAAGATAGAACTTTGAATTATACTAAGGAGAATATACTACTTAGTTTTGTTAATTAATATTAACATTATTTCTTTGTATGATATAACTGTAGTGATTCAAAGGCTAATTATTTTGAAATTGGTACATTTTACAAATTGAAGAATTGGTGATTTATAAGTTAATCAAATATTTATATCAAAGGTATATGAAAATTCCCAGAATAATATTAGGTATCTTGTAAAAAAAATGTTTCATAAGAGTTATATAAATTCATTGACTTAAAAATTGCAGTGATTAATGTATTTCGAATTTTTGATAGATCAGTTTTTTACATGTATACAAGAATAACTGCTTATGCATGTGATTTTGATTTATATAATGAGTTTTATTGTGAACAAGTATGGGCAGGAATTTAAAACAATTGTATCTAAATATTATTATGAATATATTTAGATACAACTGTTTTAGATTCTTTAACATTTTTATAAAAATAAGAGTAGCATTTTTGTAAAATGATTTTATTGCAAAATGGTAAATAAAATGTAATTATAAAAAAGTTAGTGGTTTAAATTATGTAAATAATTATATCACACAATATCTTTGATGTTTATTAAATTGGAAACTGTTATTTGATTGTTAGATTCTTAAAAATGTAGGAAACTAGTTTTATTTAAAAATATGCTTAAATTAAATTAACATTTTTATGAATAATAAATTTTCTTATAATGTAACATTATTAAAATCAACAGTTCTTATATGAATATCTTTCAGATGATGTAAATCTCATTATCTAATTTTTTTGGTTGCTTTATTAATAAGGTTGCTTTATTTTTAGGATTTTGAGCAGTAAACTGTAAATACTTAATTGTAAATCCATGTCTACATTATGTATGTATAGAAAATTCACAATTATCCTCATATCATTTATCCACTTTGCAGATTACCCACACTATTTAAATTCTCCATCTTGAAAAGTAAGGAAATGTTTTAATATAAAGATATAGGCATTTTGAATGATTATTCTTAAGTAAATTGATAAATTTTTAAAAGGTAAATAATTTTATTATTTTTCAGATGTGTATTTATTTTATCATTCAAATGCATATTTATATTGACCTTTTAATTTTTGTAATTGTATGAATTATTTATCAGTGATAACCACGCCGTTCAATTTCATAAATTATGACAATTGTATTATAGTATTACAGTATTTTCGAAGTTGTTTTTGCATGTTTTGGAAAATAATCTCATACTTATTAAGTTTATTTTCTAGGTGTGGCAGAAAAATTCTGTAGAATGTAAACAATGCCCTAAATGCCATACTGCAATTCAAAAAAATGGTGGCTGTGATCACATGACATGCACAACTTGTAAATCCCACTTTTGCTGGATATGTGTACAAGAATTTCCATCTGCTGCTGCAGTTTACCAACATATACCATTTTGTACCATGTATCCCAGGTGGTAAATGTTATCTTATCTGGTGATATTTATGTGCAATACAAAATCATCACAAGTTGAATTCTGATTTATATATATATTATGCAATTGAGTATTATAAATTTTGCCATAAAATAAAATTTAATAATGGTAATAATTTGACATGGGTTCTGGTTGCAATTGCCCAAGTGATAGTAGAATGTTGTTCTCATACATTAGATTTCATAATTGATCCCACCAAAAGAGCATATTATCCATCAAAAATGAGTATGCATTTATTATTCTGTTGGGATCATTGTTATTCTTCTGCCGGTTAATTTTACGGAAAAGAGGATGACTACTCAAATGCTCCCTTATCCTTGAATGTTCATATTTCAAAATGATGAGGTAGCTTAATGTTTACAATGGACTTCAAAGTTAGAAGTGGGTACCAGTAAATAACTGACCAGAATTTTATTTGTTAAAAAAATTCAAATATACATGGTCTTAAATAACTTATTCGCTTTTGATATTATACTGACTATTAAAAGTTAATAATTAGTTTTCATTTAACTATGGAATAATAAACATATACATTGAATTGCATATATTTAACAATACTTAATCCTCTTCTACAATATTTTGAAGGGCAAAATTGAAATATGTAATAATTTTTTTTATCTAGGTTTAATTACCTATTTAAAAATGACTTTATAATGAACCAAGAAATATTGGTGTATATATATATATATATATATATATATATATATATATATATATATATATATATATATATATATATATACTATTTTAATAAATAAAAATCAAGAAGTCATATAAGGAAAAGTTGGAAAATATTAGTGAATTATTGGTTAAAATTATTTAATTAAGATGATTTTTGAGTTAAAACTATCATGTTACTTATGGATATCATACTTATGTATAATATATATTATTGCTGAAATATTGTTAATCTAAAGTTTTGTGTATAATTCTCCATGTGACCATTTTACAGAATCAAGTTAATTTAAATAACATTGTATTATGCTTAAACTATGTCATATATTGTTTACTGCACATTTAAAATTGAAAATACATAAAGAAATTATTGTAGTTTGAAGATTTGAAGTTTTTAATACTTTCAACATTATTTATTTGATTAGTTACATATTTTACACAGGTTTCATTTTGTATACAGGATAGCTGTGATGAAATGTGCAATAAAATTTTCATATTCAGTTTTTGAAAATTAAAGATATATTTTAATATTTGAAGCTGAAAAATTTGGAATAAGATGTTTGGATAAGGGAGAAAAACCCTTTTATATATATATTTAAGATATCTGTGACCACATAATTTTATTAAGATAATGTTAGTGTTGTTGATAACGTTAATGTTGTTAGTGTTACAATAATTTTTAGTCAAAATTCTAATTTTTTTTTCTGGGCATAGTATTATTTTAAGAAAATTTATAAATTTTTGTTTGTTTAGTTTTTTAATTTACATTTTAGTTTTACTAGTTATTAATTTTATTGAACCTGAGTATTGAATAAGCACTAATAGGTTCATAGTTATATAAAGCAATGAATATTTACAAATAATCTTAAGTATTGATTACAATTTAATAGCTAATTTTAATCATTTTATAAAATATTAATTTTTTCAACAATTTGTTTTTCTTTTTGTTCTTTTATTCTCATATCGTTCATTATGTTCATAAGTTTATGTGCAAGTTACAAATTTCTTTTCTTTTTCAATTTATTAATAATAGTGGTTACTTGCACAAATTTGAAGTTTGTAAAATCATGTTTCAAGTAGTTGAAAAAAAATTCTTAAATATTTGTCTATGCATATAATTAATCATTTTAATATGATATATTTTCATTTTATTACATGCAAATTAGATTTCTTCTGACATAAAATTTAAAACTAATGTAAACATATTTACATATAAGAAATTCTAATCTGGAAATGATTTGTGTTTACGATATTTTTTTATCAGGTAAGAAAACATTTGAAAATTATTTAACCTGATTCATGTTTAAAGTATTTGTGATGTGATATTTAATAAGGAGATTGGGGCAGCTTGTCCTTATTTAGACCTTGCACCATAAAACCCAACCAACTTAGTAACAAGATTTATGCTAGTTACTAAGTTGGTTGGGTTTTATGGTGCGAGTGTGTAATGATGTGTGTGTTACAGCTAATGAAGCACAATAAGTTTCTTATTGTGCCTCATTAGCTGTAACGCATCATTAAGATTGATTATTTTTGTATCTTCTGAAAAGTTCCTGTACATTTGTAATTTATTAATTTATATTGAATTGTTATTATATATATTGTTTGAATTATTATATATGGCAAAGTGTTTAAATGTAAATAAAATTTTGTGAACATTCCTTACATTGCAAAATTTTTCAGTTGATTATATTTATTATTTTTTCATATATAATTTTTTTTATATTTTAACTATATATTAAAATAAAATTCTATATTTTAATGTAATTTGACTTAAATACTGTTTTTTGATGTAAAATAAAATATTTTATATGAATATTTTGTCATATTTCTATTATATGTTTAGTTAATGTGTTAACAACAAATAATAATCAAATTTGTACAAAAATTCAAATTCTTTCTAAAGTAAAGGTTTATATTTTTCTGTAAAATTGCTAAAATGCTTTCAAAATCAGTGTATCCGGCGCTGCAGCATGTGTATTTGGTGCCCTTGTTCAAATTAAAATTTTGGTGCCATAAAGAGGCGTCAAATTGTTGATTTCATATAAAGCATTGTAAATTATATGTAAAATGCTCTTTTTATAGTATTCAAATTTTGACTTTCTTACTGAAAAGCTTTAAAATTATAATATTAATGATATTTTTGTTATTGTTTTTGAGTATTTCATAAATTTTAAAATAAAAAAAAAATAAAACATCTTTTAAATAAAATATAAAAATTAGAAAAAATATTCAAATGTTGATTCTCCTAGATTTAGCTGTAACAAACACTCATATCAATTCCTTTATATTTAATTTATCCAAAATTTTACTCTTTATGGATACAATTGACAAGCCCGATAATCTCTTCTGCACCATGGTAGGTTGATATATAGTTTTTTACAATTCTAAGTTTTGAAAATCTTTGTTCTCCAGTAGCCACTAAAACTGACTGCATTAAAGAAATTCATAAAACTATTGCAATATTTTTTATTGTATCGGTAAGATTGTTTTCATAAAGCATAATTTTAAACATCAATAGAGAACATATCCTCTTTGCAAAGATTTTATTTCTTTTCATTAACATTTTTAATGTCCATCAATTTTTGTTCCAATTCTTTACAATGTTTTCACTGTCATCCAGTTTTTTTAAATTAAGTGTACATTATGTTACATTGAAGCAGTTGTAATATTCTCTTAATTGACTTAATCTTTCAGTAATTTAAGATGTAACTCTATATAAAATTATATTGTAAGATTCAACGCAAAATTTTTGTCTCGGATTGTTGATTGGTTTGTTCACCTTGAAGTAGTTTCTTATTAAACCTGTTTCGACTTGGTTTAATCGATTCAAACCTGCTTTTCAACTTTAAACTTGCAAAAAAAAATCAGTCTCCACCTTCAAATCATCAGCAATGATACAGGCAATGGCAATTGCATGTTCATATGCTTATCTGATCTACGATTATTTAGTTCTGATATAAGATTTTATAACTTGCCAGATAATTTTTAAATCACTTTTAAAATTTTGCATTATTTCATTTATCTCATTTATGAAATTTAAAATATCATGCCAGATGTTAATAGAACAAATGAATTCAAACGAGAAAACTTGAATCAAATATTTTGCTTGATTTCTTGATTCCATGTCTGTTGAGCCCTTGTGAGGTGAACAATTTTGCCACGCCCACACGGCGGCCCTTAGTGTATAATCATTTGAGTAAACACTGATTTTGATTTTATCCAGAATTTTAGAACTGTTTACTTTCCCCAAGCATTTTGAATATGTAATATTATTACTTTTACTAATATTTTCATTTTATATGGTGCATTTTCAAGTGTAAAATTTACCATTTTGTAAATTTATAAAGATTAAAGGAAAAACGAGATTTTTACTTATGAGTTATATATTTTACTATCCTTTTAACTAGATTTTAAAATATAAATGTAATCAAATTTATATAAATCAGAAATTTTTAGTCTGTTAAATCGACGAAATTTGTATACATATTTTGATACATTTTTTTTTCATTAGATAAAATAATATGAAGAATTTAAATGATCTGCTTACTTTTGTTTTATCAGATTCGAGATTTTCACAAAAGTGAATACATTATAATGCGTGGGAGTTATCCACTTGATGGAATTTACCAATACTTTATTTTATTTTTCTAAATATCCTTATATAATCTATAGCGAGAAATGTATATTATAGCTATATTATTGTATTTCATAGATTTGAAAAAGTATCCAATCATATTAGTTAGCACGAAAAATATGTGAATAACATATTTTAATTTTATGAGGTTTTCCTTCTATTCTTAATATTTTCTTCCATTATTTATTTTAAAAAAAAAAAAAAACTTACAATGAATTTTTATAGTATTTAATATTTTTGGTTGTACAGATTTACATAATATAGTAAGACACTTGTTTTTATGTACTAGTGCCTAGTCCCTACACTTACACCATAGACACAATAATTTATTTCAGCTGCCGATAGATGAAAATTATTAAAGATAAATCTAAAAAAATATGGAATTCCGAAGAAGAAACTCTCGAACGTTTCGAAAACTCAGAAAAATAATTCATAAAAAAGGCAACACTATCTGCCAAGATGCTTCCTCTAAAAAATATCCTTGGGAGCAAAATAATCTAAACTGGAAAAAATGTTGCTTCAGGAAAAAGGAATGAGCATTAATGTTGATGATAATGCCATTAAAGAGAAATCCAACGCCTTTGCTATGAAGCTGAATATGAAAGACTTCAAATCATCAGATGGTTGGCTAGAAAAAATTTAAGACCAGATAGTTTAAGCTTTTAGTGTGGTAAAAGTGGAATCTGCATAAAATGAAAGCATCTTTTAAGTATGAGTCTTATTTTGTGCGTGTTTCTTTTGTAGTGCATTTTAAATAATTCTTTATAAAGACAAAATAATTTGAAAAAAAATTCAGTTTCTTAATCTAATACATTATTTTCTATTTTAAAAACTGTTGAGTTAAGTGATTTAAACGAGTGTTCAAAAGTAGATTTTTTTTGTTATGTATCTTTGAAAGTTGTATAAATTTGATTCTTTTGTGTTGTATTTACTGGCTTTCAGTAACAAATCTTATATTCAATTACTTATCTGTTTTATTTATTGTGTAAAAAGTAGTTAAGAAATGGGATACAAAACAGCGTCAGAATAGGAATATGATTCATTAATGAAGATGTTAATTTACCCGATTCCTCCACATCGTGACTGAACGAAGCATTTCTTCTAAGCAAATTGCTGGAGCTCTCCTTGTCCTAGCTGGGAAGCTGTTGTGTTGCTTGTCGGAGTTCCTGGAGCTGAGCTCCCACCTCCAATATGAGGATTTATAAGATAAAGTGGAACAACCTTTTGGTGCAGTTGAGATTGTTTTGCTCCTGATATTAAGGATAGAAAGAAGCGAAAGAAAAATAAAAGAGGGAAAAAATATTTACAATTTTACAGTTGTTTTCCCTTATATATATATATATATATATATATATATATATATATATATATATATATATATATATATATATATATATATTTGCATATAAAGTTTATAGAGGATTTAAAATTGGAATAACAAAATAATAGATAAAATTCTTTTATTTTATCATAAAATATAATTTAAGTGAAAGAGAGCAATGCAATTTGTTCCAAATTTTAATAATCAATCATAATTTTTTCTTTCGTATGTTTCGGATTCCCAGACCCAGTGAGAGCGAAAAAGGTTCCTCGTCGAATCTCCAATGGGGATGCATTCTGCTTCCTTCCCTATGGCTTCTCTGTGTCCTCCAATCTGGGGCGGGTGTTAACGGTTCCTTCTTATTCGTTTTTGGTTGATGTATAATTTGTATTAAAATTTAAATTTTAGCTACAGTCTACTAGCTACATATTTCCCAGTTCATTTCTTTATCCAATGTTAAAAATAATTTATGCGACACGTATATGTACACATAATATCAAATTTTAATTGATCAGTAAAAAAGTTTAATTAAAATAAATGGAATAAGCCAAGTCCAACTGTTCTAAGAATCTTACTAATTGTATTCATTCAAAATTTCAAGAAATTATTTCCTTATGCGATCATCATGATGCTTTAAACTAAATTAGATTTCTCCCAAAACACAAGACAATTAATGTTCAAGTTCAGCTTTGGCACTGAAAGCACTGCTGTCTGCAATGTAGGGTGAAAGATAGACGAAACCGTGTTTAACACGCTGACAGTGTTTTCTCTTTATCAAACTATATATATTCATCAAAATTTTCTTGCAAAATAGCAAATTTTTTTAAAAATAATCTCCTAGAATAGCTATGCAGTCTGGTAAGGCCACTCTGGCAACGCCTTCTCGACCGTTAATGATGGGGCGGATTGAGATCCAACTCAGCTGTACCACATTTTATAGGCAGTCGTGGTATCTCGAATTACGTGAGCAGCAATGTTGCGATACAGTAGTAAACTGATTCTAATGGGTTACAAGTCGATTTCTATCCGAGTGAGAAGCATACACATTCTTCCTTGTGCCGCTTTAGGCATAGATTAATAAGGGATAAACTAAAATGCAAAATAATTATACTTTTATCTATAAAATTGACACGAGGTTTAAATGTAAATTTAAAAAGTTATCTTTCAATTATCTTAGTTTAAAAACTTGAAATAATTTTTAAAAAAAAGTTTATCAAAGAAAATATGTTATCATTTTAGAGATTGTCAATATTAGCAATTATTGCAAATAAACGCAGTTAAATTCATTTGAAGCAAAGTCTTCACATTTGTAATTTCTACTTAAAGGGTTAGTAATAATTATGATTAATAGTCCAGTTTACATAATAAAAGTATAATATTTTAAATAATAATCAAGTGACTAGTATGAAGTTAGATTTTAAATGTATAAACACTACAGAGATGTAAAATTTCCAGGATTTTGAACCACGGAAATTTTGGAAACCGAGAATTCTGAGGGAATAAGCTCAACCAATCATCTTTCAATTCGTTTAATATATATATATTGCCTGATAAATTTTGGAAATAAACCACGAATTTCTTTTATTTAATATATTTGTTTTGCCATAGATAAATGAAGAGAAGTAAAATAAGAACTACGAAACTGAGGAAAAAAATGTCTGTTCTGTCTTCTAGCAAAGAAGCTAATTAGTTTCGTACTGAGAAAAATACAAAAAGACCTGTTGAAATAATCAATTAATGTTTAATAAAAAATATCAAGATATGTTTTTCAGGACTGTCGGAATAAATATTGACATTTCCATGTTTCTGTCGTAATAAATTCATAAACTCATACAGAGAAAGAAAGAAAAAATATCAACAATAATTTCTTAAGTTATTCTAAATTGGTCGTTAACGCAAAATTTTTTTTCCTGGAAAACTCTCTATTACCTTGATTAATAGTAGAAATCATAAAATAAGTATACTTTGATTTATTTTAAGTAATATCTGCTAAAAAAAATAAGAAAAAAACTTCAAAATTTTCAAGGGAATAAACCCGGTTTATTTTATTCCTTTACTGCACTAATTAACACTCCATAATTAGAAAAGTAATAAATATTTTCATATTTATTATTTTATTAATCAAATTATTAACATAAGGGATTAAAATATAGTCGGAAAATATAATACAATTATCACCTAAATTTAAAAAATAAATTGCGGAATGTTCCCTCCCCCAAAATAATTTATATTGATCCCTATTAAATGTGATAGTACTACGGATAAAATTAAATTGCAGATCACATCTGTTTCCAGATAGCAACGACTGGTTTCAACATGTGTTTTATTGTTAATTTAGGAACTTGTAGAAAATTCTAACTTTTTAACCTTAATTTGCTTTTTTTTGCCGCGTGTGTTATTTAATTATATCTTGTAAAAGATAACGAACGTTTTTCGAGCAATTTTCCGAGTTTGATAAAGGAGGTATAGTAACCGACCGGGACTGTGGATTACTCTTCCGTTACTAAACCTGACTGCTGTGATACAGATATGTAATCACTGGATGCAAAGAAGAATGACAGATCAATGTTACCAATCGCACCTATCTAATGGGACCACATATCCACCGCCCAATCTGCGTCATTACGTGCATGTTATATAAAGGCAATGATGGATTGCTTAGCCATATCAGGAAACTTAGAATAATAGACTCAAACGATTGTTAAGCAAAACTCATTGTTTACTCGTATCATTCGCTGTAGTGGGCTGCTGAATAGAATGTTCACAAGCCTTCTATTGATTTGAGTATATTTGATTCTAAACCACAGACATTTGTGCCATTAATGGTACGATGAACTATGATTATATACAAAGGAATGGAGAAATGTCTTTACTCACGAATTTCTCTTCTGCATGCCACATCACGGTGATCGGATTTGGTCCTGAAGACACACTGTCGTGAGAGACTGCTGAATTATTGCGTAATGCATCGCCACACGGGTCCAGTATCATGGTTTGAGATGGTATTGGATTTCAGTCCCTTATCCATCTTGAACCCACTGCCAGTACACTGAATAGTCAAGTAGGCGAACTCGTGATTCTCCCATACTTTCAGCATTCGCAGTCAGTTATATTTCAACAGAATATACGTTTTTATATATCTTGCAATCTTCAAGAGTTCTTTTTAATGTTTTGGCCTGTTTCTTCACTGGATTTATAGTCAATCGAAAACGCGTGTTTTATGCATGTATAAGAACTAGCCAAGAAAAACTACTATCCGCTGTTACACCAGATCAATATTTACGAATATGTGGAAGCCGTATACACCGCTATATATCAAGAAGGTACAAAGTCTCTTTGGCTGTAGGTAGAGACATGTGTCAATGGCTATAGCCAACATTGGCAGCTCACTAACTACTGTCTTATGTATCATGTATACTTCACAACAGACTATAATTTCAATCATTTGATCTTTGTCCAACTTGTTTTGCGACAAATTTGTTTATGTGATATCTCTAATTTTTTCCTCGTGTAGAATTTTCGATGGCCAGCCTTGTATATGAGTGAGTGTGGTCACACAAACAAAAATTTACCATAGAGGAGAATACTACGCAAGAGAAATTTGCATAAAAAGTTAAAGATGAAGCATGATATCGTATGTTAATGATTAGCATTCCCAGGCATTCATAAAATGTAGTCAGTGTTAATGATACTTGCAGTGTTCTGGGCTAAGTGCAGGAAAACATGCCGGTGCAACAACAGCACTCGTAAAAAAAATCATTTTCCAGCAGGTTTTTTGAATGTAAATTTCGTTGTAATGTTGTTTGTTGTTAATGTCATGTCTCTTATTAGAGGGAGAAATACATTGAAGAACTTTTGTGACTTTGGTCGAGTTAGAATCCAGATCCTTTCAGGAGTATGGTTTATCTTATGTATTACAATATATACATTATATTGCTGATAAAGTATGAGAAGGCGCGCTCATAGAGATTACATGACAGTCAATAGAATATGGAATTCTTGCATTCATGATAATTGTATGGAACTACTAACAAGATCTCAGCATTTTCATTTCTACATAACTGAGAAAACAGACTTTTGTTATCTGCATAGTAGACACGCCACAAATACTGAGTTAAGAAACGGGACCATTTGCTAGAAAACAATTCAAATGTTCTTTTAAAAGGAGGAATTGCCAGTAAGAAGATCATGCCTAAGGTGAAGCAGCATTAATATTTTATTATTAAAGCTGCTTCACAGATGAACTATAATGTTGTACAATGACGACTATTAAATGCAACATAATCATTAAATATGAAATTAGAAAACATAACACAAGATGAGTATCATGTCTTTTCAGATTGATCTCGGTTCGGTATTATAATGGTTTTATTATCCTTTGAGATGGAGGAGAAAGCTTATTACCATAATGAATTGAAATGGTTATATTGACCTTTGATTCTGGTACTTGTTGTCATTAGGTACTGAGATTACTTCTTTTTAGCATTATAGACGCTTGTAGAAGTTGTTACAATATATAAGTGTTAGGGATTATAGCCGTGTTATTTTTTCTAGATTTCCACAAAAACTAAGTTTCAGCAACTCGAAACAAATTCCCATATTGCTTATATTATTTTGATCTTCCTTGACATAATCGATTATTTCTTTGGTCTGCAAGTTCTCCAACTATAAACGTCCAAGTGACGTGCACGCCATTTATCTGCCTGTATGGCCAGTGTCAAAGTGTTGGAGCTGCAAAGACAGCTGTATTTTCATATGCCCTCAAACCTGTGAACAATGAAACAAGTATTATTATTATCCATAAGGATGTTGATTGTAGTTGCCCTAGATATTAATTTCTCAAAATCTGTATTTATTTTTTGAAAATTTAATAATTTGTTCCTATATTAATAATCACGCACACAGAGATAGACACGCGCACACAGAGATAGACACGCGCACACAGAGATAGACACGCGCACACAGAGATAGACACGCGCACACAGAGATAGACACGCGCACACAGAGATAGACACGCGCACACAGAGATAGACACGCGCACACAGAGATAGACACGCGCACACAGAGATAGACACGCGCACACAGAGATAGACACGCGCACACAGAGATAGACACGCGCACACAGAGATAGACACACGCACACAGAGAGAGATACACGCACACACAGAATTTTTAGTGTAAATCACTTTATAAACTGTGTAGTACAAAAGTACACCATTTAATTTCCGATTCAATTAGCCGTTAATAGTTTCTAATTGTATTTAACTGCGTTTCAGTTTGATATTACCTCAATTATAACTCCCTTTCTAATATTTGTAATTTACATATATTATAAGACTTGATGACTTTCTTACTTCTTTACTGCAATTTCTGAAGTTTCTAGAACATTTGCTTTCGTACTTTTATCTAATCAGCAATGGCTGATGTATGTTATGCAATGTGAAGAATAAGAAAATTGCGCAGTCTTTTCAACGGTCAAAATAATATAAATATAATCTATCTACAAAATAATGTTGTTGTTACTAATGAGACTTGAACTATCCAAGCTCGCAATGCTTTGGCTATGCGAATTTAATTCAATTGGGAGCGTCTTTCGTTTAATCAGAGCACCATGAAGATGAAAGTACGACTTTTGCTCTTTAAATTCTCCGATAGATGACAGCACCAGAGGGTCTACTCCCTCAATATCGACATTGATCTAGAGGGGAGGAAATTTCTCCAAACCGTTGCATTCATGGTAACTGCTCAAACAAAATGATGTGAAAAACTTATTGGAGCCATTATACTATTATTCTTTAACGGAGTTTGTTCTTTCTTTTAGACACCTTTTCATCTAAAATATAACATTCTAAAATCGAAACCGATTAAATATGTTTACATTTTCAAAAATAAAGAATTTGTGAATCTTTACTAAAGTTTTCTCATCTTCATTGATTGTGCTCCAGCTGGAATAAATTTCGTTTGTGAATCCATCAAAAAATTGCTGTTTCATCATCGAAGACCGTTGATTCTCAGTTGTTATGGAAACGCGTCTTTCCCGTTCATGAAGTTAGTAATTTTTGGTGTAACATACGACGAAATTCGTTGAATTTTTACTAGTGTGTTTCCAAGAGCTACAAAGTAAAATAATGTAAGCTATTTTCTTATAAATTATTGAATTTTCTTGGTTTTAAGGACTTAATGTACTTAATTTAGTTCCTTTGATAAATTATATTTGTCTTCAAAAACGCTTCATATGTATAGTAAGGTAAAAAAAAAAAAAAAAAAAAAAAAAAGTACTGTTAGCTCATGTGAATATTGAACGCAGGTAGTATTTTTTTGAATTTGTTTTATTTTTTTATGAACATAATATTTAAAATATAGAATTATTGTTGATGAAAAATCATTTAGAGAATATCTTCATTGTTTTAAAAGAGATTATTGATGAAATATTTGACAATTTTAAATAAAGATTTAAAAAACATTGAATTATTTTAACCAAGTTATTTATAAAAGTAAGAGAGAGAGAGCAAGATGTGCTCATATATAAAATTAAATATTTTCCCAACATATATTTTTTATAATGCTTTTAGAAAGAAAGAGATAACTTCTTCCTCTTTTTTTTTTTTTTTTTTTTTTTTTTTTGCAAAAGTTGAATTAAATGATTCAATTCTGTTCTTATTCCTTTTAAATAAATATTTAATCATACATCTTTTGGTTTTGATAACATATTGGATGATATGGATTCATTCATTATGCAATATTAAAAGGCTACAATATTGTTTCAACTTCATCACTTATAATGTTGATGTGTTGTTATTATTTATTATAACGCAATATTAAATTAAAGGATACTGGCGGGGTTTAATGTCTATATGGTCATTGTTTTTTTTATTGAATTTAGTTAAATAGTTCAACGGTTTTCACTCTCACTTCGATATTAAATTCTTATAATAATTGGAATCGACTTATAAAATTCCAGACGCTGACGGATTTAATATTCATGTTCAAATTAATGAGACAAGTCAAATAACTGCAATACTGCCATTTGAATTTTTCTTCAAATTTCCGCAATTCGTAAATTTTCTCTAGATACCTTTTTAAAACATTTTTCTACTTTAAAACTTACCATTCTTTTCAATCTTGATTATTGCATAATTATTTACATAATTGGGAATTGTATCGGAACCCAAAAATTACTGCAAAGAGTAAAAATTAATAGTTTAATAAGAAAAAAAACCAGGAAGATGTAACACCATTCCCTGATATATAAGTATTAAGTTTTGAATTTTCTTTTGAAGTCTATGCTATTATATTTGTGGGAACACTGTAGTATATTATGCATCATCAGCATAAGGGTCAAAATGATATTTTAAGTGGAAACTGATCAAAATTGCGATAAATCTCTCTCTCTCTCTCTATATATATATATATATAAATATTATATATATATATATATATATATATATATATATATATATATATATATATATATATATATATATATATATATATATATATATATATATATATATAGATCCTTTAAGCGATTAAAACACAGCAGATTAGTTCTGTTAGAATGATTATGATCAAGATTGTCTCAAATAGTCAGAAATGCTTTCCAAAGCGATATAAGCAGACAAATGCACTGTCAGAAATAATTTGATCTTAATAAGTTAACATATTTTTTACATATAATCCATACAAAAAATCTCTTGGAAAAAGTTAATCGTGGTTGATATTATGTGTAATAAATTTAAGCATATAAAAATTTGTATTGTGATCTGATTTGCAACTATTATATTAATTAAAATGCACGGATTCATTTGCGATTAAAAATGAAATCCTATTCATGAATATTTTATTATGTACGTGATTGAATTTTTTACTAGAAGTAACCAAATTATATTTTCATGAATTATTGGAGAATGATTTGATTAAAAACCAAGTCATTCTGCGTAAATGTTTTATCTCTTCACAAATAGAATTAATTTTTTAAGTAATGCATCAAAAGAATTTCAGGAAAGTAAATTGTATGAAATCGTGCTCATTTATTTGTCACATAAAACTGTACTTATGATTGAAATTATTCCGTGAAAATAAGTTATTAATATATCGTTTCGATGATATTTGTTCATCCTGTAATTATTATATTGGGATAGAATTATTTTTGAAAAATGGTCGTTACGTTCACTGAAACAAAAGTTTTCTGTCACTTTTTCAAAAAGTTTACTTTTCATAACATGAAGTTTATTATATATCTTTAAAAAATTTTTAATAAATTTATGCATTTTTAAAATTTGGAATAGGGATTTAACAGCGATTATTTTAAAAAAATTCTTATTGTGTGTGTGTGAGAAAATAAAATAATATTTAATAATATATAAGCTCTTCACAGTTTGAATAATTTGAAACCAATTTAATTGTAGAATAGTACATAAATTGGATTACACAGTGTGAAAAGAAAGTAAAATATTTACAATATTTGATCGACTTACTGTTTTATGTACTCGCGGGGACCAATAAAATAGTTCTTAAAATCGAAAATTCGTAAAATAAAAATAATAAATAAATAAAATAAAAATAAAAAAGTTATAAATAAGAAAACAAATTTAGTTTTATTTATCTGCTTTCCTTTTATAAAAAAAATTACTATTAGAAAATATTATCAGAAATTTTAGGTGGTAGTGAGTTTCTAAATTAAAATTCCTGGATGAGTAATTCGTCTTCACTTTAAGTCTTCAGGTCAATAAATGTTGGCTTTCTTAAGTTACGGTACTTTCTTTATTATAGTTTGCTCGTCAAAACCACAGATAAATTACCAATTATTTTTTGCATAGATTGACAAGTATATTAAAATTAGAATGTCTGTTTCATAAAGCGATTTCAAGCCAGGACCACTCTTTGCGAAAGTATATTAATATTTTTACTTAAAGCTTCTGATTATATATTGAGATGCATGGTCTATGATTTGAAAGTTAGATTAGGCTGGGGAAATTCCACCAAACTACTGAAAAGAATCTGAGATTTCAAGATCAGTAGCGCTGTTAATTATTCATAATTCGAAGTGGATAGTTTTACGGTTCTTCAATAAAAACGTCGTTTCAAGTTTCTCAAGCTTAAAAGAAAGAAAAAAAAACTTAGATGAAATTAATTTCATAATTTATCCGTTTGCGTTTACTTTTTCTTTAAAAATAAAAGCAAACGGATAAATTCTGAGCATAAGTTCGTTAAATGAAGAGTCTTATAGATTTTAGTTCGTGAATTGGAATTGAAATTTTCATTGCGTCTGAGGGACTATATGTTAGAGATCAGTCACTAGTTCATTAAATTATGAGTGCTCGTAGATTCGGGGTAAAAACGAGTGTCTTCTGTACATATACATTAAAATATAAAATTAAAGGTTTTATTTTACAGTAAAAACATAAAACTGTAAATAAATTGAAAAAAAAAAAAACGAATTAAAATCTATTGTTTTATCTATGTTATATTAAAACAGTATAAAACTGCATACAAATAAAAAAAATTTCTCTTTTAATTTCACTTAGTCATCAACAATCCCGCGAGTTTATTGAAGAATTTAGGTAAAAAAAGGCATGTATTTCATTGCAGTACACTTTAACAGCCACTGAAATGTTCTAATATGATTTTTTTTAGTTCGGAGCAATTTTTTCAATTAAAATAACTAGTAGTTATAGAATTTACTATTTTTAAATAAATATAAGAATGACCTTATAATAAGAAAATCATATCAGCAAAATTTATTTGCTCTAAACACATTCTTCAAAAAAAGGCTGCTTTTTTTTATATTTCAATTGCAAAAAAAATGTTTTACTTATTTTAATATACATGCCAAACATTCAATAAGCATAAAAACATTTTCATTTCCGATTAAAATTTTGGATACTTCAAAAATAAATTTTAAGCTTTTATTTTTATGATCTTTTAGCAACTGCGAAAGATGTAATAATTTTTCAAAATCCGCTTAACAACGGCATGAAAACTCTTGCTCCGAAACTGTCCAATGGAAATGCCTGATTCACAACATAGCGGTATACAAAGAATAATATTTTAACTCATCATTGTGGGAGCATTACAAGATTTTCTCATGTAATTTGATCACTTCCATATTTTTGTTCTTGATTTTATTTCCACTTTTGAAGTAGTTATTTGGGCTTGGAAATGTTCTCCAAATTGAAACGCATTAAAAAAAATGTCTACAAGTGCCTGTTACCTGGTGATGGTTTGGTTTCATTGCTAATAGATAATAACCTAACTCACAACTACTAATAATTGAGAATTAATTACACAACTGCATAAATCTCTTTAATCATAACTACAATATTTAATTTTATTATGTGGATTACACGTTTACATTATTAATTTTAAGATTTCAAAACAAATTTAATATCAATTAGAACTTATATGCTTATTTCTCGCATAATGTTTATTTTATATAATCATCATCTTTTAAAAATTTATTTATATATAGTAATGTATACTGTTACATATGTTTTTAAATGTAACCAAAATTAAATATGGTGGGTCAAAAGTCTGTCCTATTATGCCCATTAATAGGTGTCCTAGTTCCTTAGAATCCTAGGCATGAGAATCCACTTAGGGACACAAGAATCGAAATCAGAGAGATAAAGAAACTTTTGTTTTATGTATTTATTTATTGTTCATAAAATTTTATTGCTGATTTCTTGTGCTTGAATCTCTATTTTTTTTTCACTAAATCACTAATCTTTTTAGGAAATTCTTTATTTTGAAGAAAACGATTGATTACTCTTTTTTTTCTTATTTGGGATTTTGATGTTAAATAGACTCTAGATGACGTGTAAGTTATTAAGAACAGACAGATTAATTCCAAACAAACGTTACGAATCGTTATAAAAAACGACTCCTTGTGTGCGAAGACTAATTGCTTAAGGTTATAAAGCATTTGTATACCTCAACAAATTGTATGGTGTATTTACTTATCAAAGAGTGGAAAATATGGATAAATTTCTTAACATCTACAAAAAACACACCTAAAATATTTAAAATTGGCTGAGACATGACAATATTAAATTCAAAGCCTTTGTCAATATTCCACTATTCTTTTTACCAACTTAGTCTACAAATGAAATCTTTGAAAAATATGGAATTGGCTACGATCCAGAAGGAAAGAGATTGCCTGTAAATGGTGGGAAAAAACATAAGGCATTGTTAGATTGAAGCTGCTCTGGTCTCATGACTAACAGAGGTTGCAACTTTTTCCTAGCATGGATTGTCCCTCCAGTGCACCAATGATATCAGTGTTCTCATCCGAGAAGATCACTGGTTCACGACTTTAAAGGACAGGAGCGAAATGCTTTCGCTCGCTTTCGAAGTGGTCACCACAGATGATTAAAAATTTCTGAGGGCACCAAAATTTTCGAGACTTCTACCAACTGTTCCACTGAACAAGCTACGCTAGAACACATCCTTGAGTACCTGGAGTTATCCAAGAATGGTTAAGTTAACTGTCCTTTGATGGTGATTGATATTTTGGAAGTGTTCAACGTTATGGACCTGGTATAGCGCTGCTGGCCAAAGGGGATATGCAACAACAACAGAATGGATTGTAATTTAGATATTTTGTTTGACTGAAGCAAAACTTACTGATTCTTCAATGGTTAAAACACGAAAGCATTATTAAAGATTTTTCTATGATTCTGAAATATTTCCATAAAAATATATTGTTGCATTTGGAGAAAAGAAGAGGCTCAAGTTAACAAATTATTATAAAGTTTGAGATTTTTTTTATGTATTTTTAAGTTTTAATAAATTGACTGATTAAATTTATTGAATAAACTGAACAGAATAAAAGTATATTTCTCACAGCAATATCTAAGTTTGTAACCATTCACTTTTGCTAAAATTTTCTGATTTTAGTTTAAAAAAGCAGTAAAAAGTAATTTCGTTTAAATTTATTAATGTGACTTAATTTATGCATTATTTTCTTGAAAACTGATCACCTATCAAAGTTAGATTTGAACCTTTATACTTAAAGTACTGCACAGTATCTTTCTACTATAAGAACAGCTCCTGCCTTTGCTAGTTAGAAATCTAGTTAGTGGCGGTTTTTATAGCAACAAGATCTGTCCATTTCAAATTATAGTTAAAAGTGTTATGAATTGGTAGTATTTAAGATTATTCGCAAAGCTTTTAATAGGCAAAATTTTGTTCCTTTTTCTGCATCATCCAGTTGAAATTAAAGATCTTGTTTCGACGGAAACACAACGGCATAAATTAGTGGGAGCTATTCTTGTAAAAGAGAGATAGCAAACCTAGCTTGTTGAAACTGTTTGATTGCTAATTTTCTAACAGTATATAGGACTAGAATCAAATCATAAAAACTCATAATATAATAGAATTTTTCTTGAATATTTCACAACTGCAGGCAATAGCTATTAATAAGGTTTTAAAATTCTTTCAGTGGATCTTATTTATTCCGATTAGAGAAGTTTTTTTTAACTTTTTCCATTGATATTATTCTTAGTTGTTATCTCTTAAAACTTTTTCCTAGATATACTTTTAATTGCATTTATCCTATAACTCTCACAATTGGGTAAATCATTTTTTATTTGCCAGAAAATTGAAAGGTTATTTCATTCAGTTTATTTTTTTCCTATATGAATTCTTTCTTCTTTGTTCAAGTTCATTATTTCACAAATTATTAACAAATGTCTCTCTATATATGTGACATATATCTTCTACTGCAAAAAATATTGCATTTATTGTACACACAATATATTATTTGTCGAAACTTCCTTAATTTTTCCTTTGAAAGTGTATTTACCATTGTTTTCCTAAAAATTCTGAATTGTACATGGAAAAATTGGATTGTTTCATGGTAACATCATTGTCATTGCTACACAATAAGTTCTTAATTGTACATGGAAAAATTGGAATATTTCATGGGAACATCATTGTCATTTCTACACAATAAATTCTTAATTGTACATGGAAAAATTGGAATGTTTCATGGGAACATCATTGTCATTGCTACACAATAAGTTCTTAATTGTACATGGAAAAATTGGAATGTTTCATGGGAACATCATTGTCATTGCTACACAATAAGTGATACTTGATGGGCATAAGGTAATTTCTTGAAAAGATTTCATCCGTAAGTTTATAAAAATAAACATTCATTAATATAAAAAGAAATAATTTTAACGTTGAATATTATATTATTTCTTCAAATTTCAGTATTGTACACAAAAGAGGAAAAAAAAATGCTTATTTATAATATTTCACATGAGAGGTCTTTTATTTATTGTAATCGAGTAAAGAAAAATATTTGAACTAAGTGAACTCTCTTTAAATAAAGTGTGAATGTGATTGACACATGTTTTATCGATGAAAATGTTAAGGAAGCATTATGATTTACTAGAAAAATTTGTATCTGTTTGGGTTATTGTCATGGCTCATTTTCCACTTCCCTCTCGAACAACAGATGAATGATGTCGTCTTTCAATGCCAGAAAAATAAATTTACTTTTCTTTTACAGATATAAATGGCGAGAAAAGTTGTCAGCAAGGAAAAGTTAAGAAGGTATTCTGTTTGTGTATTTAAAAGCATCAAAACGTCTTATATACATGAATCACCATTTGTCACATTTAATAAGAATATGACACCCTGTAATTTTATATTATATCGGGCTATATAATTTTTTAAGTGCTCACGGGAGATTCATGTTTGAATGATACAGAAATAATTAACCATTTTTTTATTCTATCACTTCCTCTCATATACATTAAGATTGTGAAGTTATAACTAAAGATAAAACCATTATCATCTAAAGAAATCAAGATACAGAATTATAGCCGAATTAATAAAAATAACGTAATGAATAATGTAATAATTATATTTTAAAGATAATACTGATAATTAATCTGCCAAAAGATAAATAATCTATGATATAATTAAAACTTTAAAACTTTTTAATAATAATTTTTTTGTAACATACATATTTATATTAAAGTTATCATTTCATATACTTTTGGTATTATACACAGCTATAAAAATTCACGATGCTTACTTAATATGAAAATTTTAATGTTCTAATCTCAATTGTTCTTGTTTTTCAGAAATATACCTTTATCTATTATCTTAATCAACAGTCATTCAACGGCAGAAAAATACGACAAATATTTAAAAGCTTTAAATAAAGTAAGTGATCAATAAAGTGTGTTAATATTGAATTTTCATTTTGATAAAAATTAAATTTATAAGTTTATTATTTGCTTTATGTATGTTATTATTATTCATTGATAAAAGAACAAAGTGGTCAAAATGAAACTAAAATAACCATTTCATTAGTATGTATAAAATCAGCTTAATTTTATTATGGGCCAATTTACAAGAGGCGAATTATATGCATATTTCTAGCAAAATAAAGCAGCTGGAACCTTCAGGAGTTAAAATGTGTTCGGAGAAAATATGACATCACCAAAACTAGTAAAAAGATCACCTGCTTCCTATCCTCGTGGTTTTTATTCTGCATTAAATTGGAGATTCCGCTGTGCACAAATAATCATCATATAACGCTTTTAATATAATAACAACAGCGTTTGCTATGTATAGCAGAACATTGTAAAATGTATTATAGCTCTCCACATTAGTTAAAGCATTCCCATAGCTGGTAACTACATGTTTGCATCAACATCAGTGCTGGTAAATTTTTTTTATGAAAGGAAATTTTGCTCATTAGCAAGGATAATTTTGATACCTGGATTAAAAAACGAATGATAATGTCAATTTAATTTTAACTCGGCCTGTATATCGAATCGATTCTTTGAACAAAGAATTTCTTTTGTTAAGTTAGAAAGCATTTTTTGATTTTATTTTTTAGATGAAAACTTATTCTTAAATAAAATAGTTTAGATATATTAAAAAACAAGCTTTATGCTCAATGTTTTTATCGGGAAAAATATTATTAAAAATGAAATAATATTAACATAGTATCACTGAATATTAGAGGAAACAAGATTGTTAAGGAATTGAAAACAAAAAGAATGTTTCAATTGGAGTTAATGAATTTTGTTTTAACTTTTGCATAATGCCATAATAGGCTGATTTGGTTACATTGAAGGTTTACCCAAAATCGTTACTCTGATTGCCAATGTAGGTATCCAGATATTGGTTTACTCATAGATATAAATATATGATCTTGGAAGCTGTTATGATTTTAGCATCGCTAGTGAATATCCTAATGGAAGAACCAAAAACATTACGAAGCATTCAAATATTCAACATGTTTTACCTTCCAAAAGAATTTTAAATTGATAGAAGACAGTACAAAAAGGAGAACTGAAAAACTTATCCCAGAACCCATCATGCATGCAGAGATACATAAAATTCATTTCCACCTATCAACAACAGCTTGAATCGAACACCATTCTTATATTTCAATCAGCATAGTTTTACTACTACGTCATAAGCAGCTTTGTGAAAAGGGAATTGGTTTTTTTTTTTTTTATTTATTCAACGCAAATGATTTTATCTTCATTTAATCAATACAAAAACATATTAGAACTTAGACAGTAAATGTTATTATTTTTTTATGTTAATTAATGTGTTTCTCTGTTATTTTTGCAGTTACTATTCCAAAGGAATTTTTTTTAAGTTAAGCATTTTCTGTAACTTCTTGAAAATAATTTATGTGTAGTTTGTATACGAACATTGATGTTTATTCAATAATTCATTTATCCACAGGACGATGTTTATAATGCGGATTTTTACTATTAAGTATTCCTTTTTCTTTGAAGACAGTATGTGCGAAGGGGCGCTGTATCTTAAACATTATTCATGTTTTAAAAGTGAAATGCAAGTCTTTTTTTTTTTTTTTTTTTTTTTTTTTATAACAATTGCTTAATTTGTACACATTTCTAACAAAATCATATTTCACTTTAAATGAATTGAAAGTAAAAACCGTCAGAACAATATTTTTAAGGATAATTTGCTGAACACTTTTCCTAAATTCGTTTGTTGTTGTTGTCGTGTGCCAGCTAGACTGGCAATATGGGGTGCGCTCCCCCACTTTTCCAATTGAAGCATATTTTGGTGTGGAGTCCGACTTCCTCAGTACACACATGCCATAGAGACCCGTTAATAGGGTAGGCAACCATTCAGAACCCATTCATACAAGGAAATAACAAAGACAGGATAGACAGAGAGAGAAAATACATCCATGACCGAACCAGGATTCGAGACCAGGACTTCCCCTATCCTCAGTCAGGCATGCTGACCTCTAGAAAAGTTGGGCCCTAACTTCGTTTAATTTCTCTTAATGAATTAAAAATTTTATTCACCTTATTATTATTTAATTCTTGCATAATTTTCTTGAATAGGAATATCCATCTACAATGAAGAATTTTTCGAATGAAAAGAAAATAATAGAAGAGAAAAAGGAGAACCTACTTTTAACAATGGAAAAAATTAATAAGGATGTGGAAGTAAGTGTGAAACTTTAACAAAAATGAAATGACACTTGATTGTTCAAGTGTACAACATTATACGAACAAAGATGTAGGAATGAAACAAATTAGTATTTGTATTCTGTAATTTATTGTGAATTAATAATTTTTGTAATATGACTTGTTATACTATTTGTAATTTTTAATAAGAGCATAAAGATTGAAATTCAAATTTTGCTCTCTATCATGAGATATTATATTAAAAATTTATGCCATTAAAATCAATTTTAAAATATATTTTGTAATTATTATTAAAATGTTTGTTGATAATTCAGTCATATATGTTTTTTTTATGGTTCGGAATTTACTTCAAGCTGTAAGCCTGTTGAATTTTCATCGTGTGTAAAAGGAGGTTTAGTATTATTATAGTTCTCTTTTACTCCTACGCATTTTAATGACATTAATAAATCGAAAAATTAATAATTATTTTACTTTTCTATGAAAATTTATATTTGAACGATATGAATTTAATGCCTAATAAATTTTAAAAAAAATTCCATAGGAATTTACTTTTGATTTCATTTGAAATTTTCTATTACTGTTAATGTTATTAAAAAAAAAATCAAAATTAAAATAACTAGCCAAACATGATGCAAATGAAACAATAAAACTAATTTACTTATCCTGGTATGTTTGGTCACTTCCATATTTTCTCTCGGAATTGCCCGAATCCATTTGTGTTTTAAATCTTCACGTGGGAATCGAAACAGAGAAACTTTAGGTCCATTATCATAGTTGCCTTTACAAGCAGTTACGCAACATTTATAAGGCATGTTCTTGATTATTGTATAGAATGAAAACAATATATTTTGAAAAATAAGTCGAAAATGAGTGATTTGTTTATGGTAAACAACACAGTAACAAGCCTCTGTTCAAGCGTCACTTAGAAGAAAGCGACAGCCTTCGGATGCAACGTCACAGTCATTTGGTCACGTGGTTGTCAGGCTTTCTGCTATTAGAAGGTACTGCCACTGCCCCATTGTTTTAAAGTTTCTTGAATGCATGGAAGCTAATTTTAATACTTTTTATTCTTCGTCATCAAATTATTGGGTTGCTTATCAACTAATGCCAGAGAGATGCTAAAGACGGAATTAAGATAAAAAAATTTATAGCTTAAATTGTTTGACGAAATTATTTTCTGATTTCACAATTAAAATATTGAAGTAATTCAAACAGGAGATCATTGTTCCAAATAAACATTTTTATTTTTAGGAAATGAAAAATGCCGTATCACAGTTGGATATTTTGTTTGAAAAGGAAAGAAGCTTCGAAACTGAGAAGAATAAAAGAATTCAAGAGTAATTTTAAATACCTTTTATATATTTTAATTTTTGAATGTAATGTGCATATATCGTTTTCTTACTTTTTCTATTGTAGTTGAATGTGGTGCAAAAAATATAGATTCGAAATGGGTGGGAGTTACTTTCTAACGCAATAGTTGATCAACAAATTATTAAGATTTAAGTTCATGTAATTGAGAGAAATTGCGACTCACTATAATACACTTTAATACTGGATCTTATGTTATATTAAAACATGCCTTAACTTTTCAAGGTCAAAGAACAATTTCGTGTCTCACAGCAAAAATATACTTTATGATTAATAATGTGTTTCTGTATCTGAAATTTTAAATAAAAAAATTTCTTTTATTGTCGATACAACTTTTTTATACTGTTGGCAAAATTTAATTAAAATTTTTTTTAATATTAAGAAGAAACATCCTGTTTGAAATTAAATAGACAGAATTCTATATTCTAAATATATTTATTTAATTACTTAAAAGTATTCGTCAAAATTTCATAGTGCTATAATTGGAACGGTCGATCTCTCTCACTCACACACTTAATTCATTCAAATTTATTGAAGACTTGCATTAAACTTTATTTGTTTAAATAATATCAAAAGTAAAATAAATGGCTATTTTTCTTATGTTCAAGTTTAGTTTGATTAAAACTTATTATGTCTTTTTTTTTTTTATCGAGAACTTACTTTCCTACTGACTATATAATATTTAAGTGGAGGTTTCTGAAATTTAATGTATTCTTATTTATTTGTAGTACTTTTATTTGAATAAAGGCTTCCTTTTTTATTTAAATAAAGGCAAAAATTTTCGGCCTAATGATTTTATTCATATAATTTGTGTTGATTAATTAGTTTAATCACGTACCCATATTTAAAATGAAAAGATGATTCCTTGCTTTTGATTGCGATAGATATGTTCAGACAACACCTTCCCGATTCTTCAGTGGACACTTAAAAGGACTTACATTCAAAAGAGGTCTCAAGGTGTACCCGAACTGTCTTCAATGTCAAAATGAACCGGCATCACCTACATATACCCTTAAATGCCTAAGATTGTCTCTTGAGGACCTATATAGGTCTCCTACGCTTGTTTTCGATTTTCTGAAAGTAAATGGACTCGTGGACCCGTCTAGTATATTCCTAGACACAAAGATTAGAAGAGAAAATGAAAAGTTTTTTTTTTTTTTTTCGCATTTATCAACCAAATTATGATTATCATCAGCTGAAAAAAAATATTTGAGTTGCAAAAAATGCTAAATTATATAAAAATGCAAAAAATAAAATAAAATAAAAATAAATAAATAAATTGTGGGGTTATGATAAAGAATTGCATATTATCTCCTTGTAGCATGGTGTCAATTATATCAACGATAGTTAGTGTAACAGACTAAATGGTATTAGCGCGCAAATTATTTAACATAGTGTGGGTCAATGGAATGTTTGCATTGACTTTAGAGTAGGAAGGTGACTTGAAGCGTATGGTCCAGCTAATCTTTTGTAATTACTATACAACAACTTTCATTATACAAAATATCTTCCTAATTATCAGATTTGAATTCTACTTAATATTTATAGTCATCTGTTGAAAAATAAATTGAGAAAACATAAGATATTGAATATTAATCATTATGTAATAATGAAAACCCTCCTCACAGTCTTTTACAATAGCACAATATTTTCTGTTCTTTTAATTTTAACTTCTTAATTTAATTACCTTTTGTACCAATACCTGTTTTGATTAGTTAGTGGTTTTATGTATAAAATATATATTCATTTGTGTGTGAATTTTGGGTGTGCTCTCTTCTTCTTTTTTTTATTTAATTAAAAGTAATTCATCTATTTGTAATTTATAACGACACGAGTGAATGTCAAATGTACATGTTTTAATTAACCCTGATGTGCAAAACTTAAGCGACAGCATAAATTTTAACTAAATATTCATAAAATGAAAAAACGGTACAATTGTCATCGTACAATGGAGACGCAGTTCAATAAAAAAAGTCGTGCGTTTTCACATAACATGAATTAAACATCCCAGCGACGTGAGACTACGAAAAACGTGCGTGTTTGCTATTTAAAAGAAAAAACGGCGATGCAGTTTAAGACATTGTTTGTGCCTTCGAGTCCTGTGTGGTATTTCTTAGTACACAGGGAAATATTTTTGTTTTTCCAAATATTATAAAAAAATTTAAGACATTCGCTCAAGAGATTCTTTTAGAGAAATATGAGTAAAGGAAATCAGTTGGATGATTTCAAATCTTGGAACATCTTCATACGTGAAAGAATTATCTAACAGTTGGAGAAAGGGGATATGGAGCCTTTTCCAGTTGTAACTTAAGAGTTTGAAATGAACAAAATTGTTGCTTCGCGCGCATGGGAAAGCTTTCAAAACTATAGGCATGCCTGTCAGAAATATTAGTGGTGCCGCCAACCCAATAAAACATCTGCAGGGAATGACTAATGTATCGACTTCCGGGCAAAAAGAGCTCAAAACTAATCGTCAAGCGTCATTGCTCAGCAACTTTGTACAGCAACGGGGAGCCAAATGTGGCAATTTACTGTGTTCAGATACCTTCAAAAAGGTGATCCATTTATCAACCGTTCTGAACTCTGCATCCCTTTGAAAGCTGGCCATCATCGTCATCGCTTGGAATAATGAAAAAGCATAAAAAATGGATGTATCATCAATGGAATTCTGTCCTTTTTAAAAATATGTCATTTCAGTGCCCACTTCGATTCACAAGGTCAAATTATTTTGGAGAAGCGTCGGGACGCGGTTTCATTCCATTAACATCATGGAAAGAAACCGTCATGGTGGTTTTCCTGAAACTGCAGTTTGGAGTGGTACTATGCTGAATGTTTAGACTAATCTTAACGTTTTAGATAGAAATATTATAACCTGAGATCGCTATTGTAAGGAAGTGATCCTTTCCTACGTGGATTTATCCCAAGATGCCATTGGTGACTTCCTTTTTATGCATGACAATTCAGGGCCAGGCGTTTTAATATGAACTATTGATGATTATGAGGTGTTTTTTGAATTCTCATAATCCTAATCCTTTATTAATAATTAGGAATATAAAACTCAATTTCTATGTAACTCTGGCATTTATATTCAATTTCTCAGTCTCATTAGAGAAAGAAAATATCTTAGAGAATTTTTTTCATATACATTAAAGGAAAAAAAAAAATAACACATTTGTCCTGGAAAACAGAAAATAAAGTAAAATAAATTCAAACGATGGCAGTAAATGGAGAAATTGTATAAATATTGAAACAAAATCCTTATTTTACCTCATGTTTTCAAAGGAAGGATATTAATTATTTGACACCATAAATTTGTGAAATATTTTAGATAACTTTACTTAAAATGCAAATTTAAAATAAGCTATAGCGATGACCGTTAGAAATACAAAACAGTTGTTTCGAGCTGTTATAGAAGGAGCGAAATTGACAATACTCGAATTTCTTAACTGATTGTCTAAATTATCTTTAATTATGTCTTGTATTTATGTACATACATGCATACAATGTATGTAAGTCTATATACATACATATGCATACACACATATACTTATGTTATGCATTACAATATCTTACTATTTTTCACTAGTTTATTTGTTTCTTATATTTGAGAGACATTTCTTATTAATAATTACATTTCTTACATTTTAGATTAAAATTTTTGATAAAAGATTGCGAACAAAGACATAATGTTCTTAAAAGTTACATTGACAAATATTGTTCCAGAAGAAATGATTTGTTAAGTTTAGCAACTGCAAATAAGGTAATGTATTTGAGAGCATACACATTTGATTATGTTTTCATACTTTTGTGAGCATCATGATTTTTTATTCATATAAATACACATATATAACTGCAAAATCAACTTATGTGAGACCTCTTTCTTTTACTTTCTTGATTTCGAAGAAGGTGGATTGTATTTGGGCTTACACCTTAAATTGGACTATATTTCAGAAAACCACAGTTCAAAAATTCCTTTATTTTAAAAAATTGTGGGTTACCGTATTAAAACTTGAGTCATCTCATTTATTTAAGATGCATTTTGAATTTGTTTACTATTTGTTGGTTCTCTGAATGTCTTAATGTGGCTAACATATTTTGGATATTTTCTTTGTGCAAAGTAAAATTCTAAAAGATACAAGTATAATAACATCAAGAATTAATAATGCCTTAATTACTATAACTGATGTGATGAAATTTAATTTGAAATCATATAGAATTTTAAATAGACAATTAGCTCGGTAATCTATTAACAATGGCTGGCTATTTACACTTTGTCAATAAGTAACTGTGTACTGGTGATGGGAAAAGAAGACGCTGTTTGTTTAACATCGATGTCATTATTTGTCACAATTTCTAGACGATGGAATTACATCGGTAACCTTACAGTATATGGTCACCATCAATCTTTGTAAGACGGCAATAAAGATTTTCCATCAATCCAATCTGATGATAAATTAGTTAAGCCAATTATTTTTAATGATGGAGCCATTCCTTAATTCGATATTTAACTCATCTTATAAATACTCAGTAAGAGATAAACGTTGAGTTTTAGGTCGGTCAGTCTGAGCACTGCTACTCCAAGCTTTCATGGGTCTTTCAAAACGGCAATCAACACTGTCGTTCTGTATACATAAAAGAGTCCATTCTGTAAAATTTCATTAATATAGAAAGCCTATAACAATCCAGAATATTGTAGAAGTTTTTGTGGTTAAACCTGTGAGCTGAAGATCCAAATTATATCAGGAAGAATACCCATAAAATATGTTTCCACCAAATTTCACCTTAGGCACATTACAGTTAAATAAGCATACTTCTAACAGATACCAAATCCTGCTATCGTACATGTACTGGGTAGATTAATATTCGTCATTCTAGATTATCTGTCACAGCAAATTTTTACATCACATTATCGAAACTGAATTATTGACTTTAGTTATCATATGTTTGTGGGTAATAAGTGTGTGAAAAGTACCATTTTTTGGATGGCATCCATAAGCCGTCTATTGTATTGTTCTATTTCAAAATTGACTGATAAAGCTCTTCGTTGATACGGGCAGCCATTGATAAAATATGCTTTTTCTATATCCCCCCCAGAGTAGACAAATCTCGAAAGGTCCAATTTTGTAGATATGCCAGTTAGGGCCACACATTCTGATAGAACTTCAAAATCACATAAGCCGCTGTCTATATTGGGTAGTTCAGCTAATTGAAAATGCTACGCATTGATTGATTACTTTCATGATAACCGATATCTTGTTTTTCTCGATCTCCAATATCTTCGAATTTTATATTATCGTGCACGCCAATGATTTGTGTATTATTTCCCACACATTATGTAACGGCGGCAACTGTCACAGGATTGCAAATTATCACTTTTACATAGATGTCCAAATATTTGTTGGTAGACAGTTTATATATTCAGAGTACTTTTTTTATACAAGTTTTCCTCACAATATGGGATAATAGTTTGGTGCTTATTATACGTTCGTAAATGCCAATTTTTATTTATCAACAACAAAAATTAAGGTTTGTCTTTAGTCTTTAATGCATTCAGCGTTAAATCATTATTTCCTTTAGCCAAAAAATTGATCAAAAAAAATTTAAGTACAATATTGAATATCAAGTTAAAATATTTTTTATTTGATACTTTCATAATAATTTTTCAAAATTTTTTTATTTTTATTTTTTTATCCTAAACAGTTATGTTACACATAAATAATTATGAAATTCCTGAAATATAAAAAAGGTTATTGAGATCTTTTTGTAATTATTGATATTTTCTTGAAGACATTCAATTATTTGGAACTAGCAAACAAAAAATATAATCCACATAAGTACTTTGAAACTGTGAAAATTTGAATAATTTTTTTATTTACTATTGATTATTTATAATTTTAACAATTTTTTTTTACTTTGCTTGAGTCTGAATATTTTATTTAAAGACTTAAAAAAAAGCCAAAGTTTATTGTATACTTACTTTTTTTCAATGTTATTGTAAAATATTTACAGTGGGTACAATATATTAGTACATTTTATTCTATCTTTTTATATATATTACAAAAATAATAAATAGATTATATTCCTAAAGTATTATAAAAAAGTGCTTAAAATATTTTTAATTGATATAATTAAAATGGATTTTTTCTTTCTTATGAGAAACATTCCTTTTTATATACGTTTCGAAAAATACTTATAAGTTTTTTAAACTTGGTATTTATAATTTATTTTAATACCATAATGTCATTTTATATAATGCTTGGCTATCAGGATTTCAACATTTTAACACTACAAGCAGAGAAATTAATGGGACCTTATATGTAGTGGGGTACCCAGTGGCGCCATTGGGTCTCTGAAAGCTGGTGGGTCTTCGTAATTTAGAAGCAGGGATCGAGCTGAAGATCCCCAGACCTGCTTGTAGTGTTAAAATATTGAAATCCTGATAACCAAGCGTTACATGAAAGGTATCATTTGACATGGAGAACATTGCGCCCACGAACGGTCTAATCAATATATATATATATATATGTGTGTGTGTGTGTGTCTGTATTAAAATGTATCTAAAAATTTGGATTTTTTTATTTTTTTGTAGGGATTTAAAATAAACATGATGTATTATAGAAAAAGTATTATATATATTTTAATTGTGATTACAAATAATCTTATATATAAATATGTTTTAGTTTTCAGATGTAAGAAGTTTCGTGAAGCATTATTTGTTATTAGAATATTATAATGAAGTAAGTACTCAAATTTTAAAAATACCATTTTCATTTATTGCGTGAAAATAATTTGTGGTTTAATTTGTATCATATATTGATTAAAAAAAAGTTCACAGCATTGAAATCGGATATTAAAAGCAAAACAATACGAGACACGTCCCGAACACTTGAATATGGAATTATTTAGAAACACAACACGCACATCTGGGTATACACAAATAAAATGTTAAAAGGGAAAAAAGTACTTGCCTATATAATACTGTACTTCAGAGTAAAGGATTTTCCTGCCATTATATATTCAAAAAATATATTGGCGACACATATTATTATAGAAATACAAGGAATATCCTTAAAAGAAAAACGTGTAAACTCTGAGAAAAAGGGCAGTTTATGTCGTTATCATGTCTTACCACTATTCAAGCCATATCTTTTGTATTGAAAAACGAAACATTTACAAAGCAGCAAACGCAATCTTAAGCTCAATATTACAATGATAATAAGAAAATGGAAATTGGAATTATATATGAGAACTCTAACAAATTGCTAGATGGTTGTTATCTTCTGTGTGTGTGTGATTAAAATGTGCTTGTTGGAACTAAATTTACAAGAATTTGGTTGAAATCGCGAATTAAAAATAATATATGTAAAAATTCAGAGATTTTACCACAAAGGATAAAGTTTATTATTTCTCACGCTTTGCAATCGAATATTCTATGTTGTGAAATGATGTCATTCGATTTTTTCATGTCTGTTGAATATGGTGGATATCACATAATAACATCATTTATAGGAGTGATACCAAAAATATTCAGTCAAAATTGAAATGTTTTTTTTATGAATCAATTCAAAGGTTCGAAATATGACAAAAAGGAAATGCATGATTAAGATTAAGTACTCTGTAATTAGTATTTTTAATTTGTATTCACGAAATCACATACACATACATGTACATATAAATATCTTAATACAAAAAAATTATACCTGAAAAATATTTTTATATCAGGATTTATTTATTTCATATATATATATCCGAAAATATAAAAGTACTGTGAAAGCAAAATCATTGTGTCAACCGCAGGCATCTTTTTAAAATTTCGATAAAAGAAATAGAAGAATAATAATATGAATTAGTAAAAGATAATATTCTGACTCAATCCCAAACGAAGCAGGTTAAAATCAATGTTAGAACAACTGCGTGTAATATAGAATTCTTTTTGCTAACTTTCATTATTATAGTTTATTTGGAGTTTCTTCGATAATGTTTTAGTTGGTTGTTAGTTATAATTTATTTGATTAATTTTTTTTAAGAGTACATATTTAATTGAGATACGCTAATTTTTAAATATGACACCGAAGCTTGCTTAGTCCAACAGTGAAAAATGCATCAAATATATTACTTCATTTATTTAAAAATTATTAAAGTTTTTATTATTCAAAGTAATGCAAAGAAGGTTTTTACTTTAATTGCGTGTGATTAATATACTATGTATTTAAATAAGTTCTCAATACATGAAGAAGGCAAAAGGTTTTACATATGATTCAAAATAATATGTTATTATGTAATTATTTTCAGTTGGTAAAATATATAAACTCTCATTTATGCTCATTATGTCATCGGTATCTATAATCGTTAAATTGATTTCCCAATGAAGTTATATCGAATTTATGTCTAAATGTACATTTTGACTTTTTTTTTAATACTCCGTATGTTTTGATTATAACTATGGAAAGGCAACGTGTCTTGATTTGATATTTTGTTATCTAAATGAAAAGATATTTTAACATATTATTTAAAAATAATAATTTGGAATATTATTGATTACAATACAAAAAGGCAATAATCTCTAGTTTAAAACATAAGAAAATACAAATTTTTTACAGAATCTAATATATTTTTCGCGTGATTCTAATCTTAGGCATAATTTGACTGTCATGGATTTTTGTAACAGATCTTCGCGAACTGCCATAAATTGGTTGGTTTGAATATAATGTTTTGAAATTCGTAAGAAAGATTGAAATACCTTTTAAATGATAAGTTACTATACAAGCTAAAATATTATTTGACATATATATGCGTATTATGAAAGAATATTATTAATGTTATGTTATAATACTAACTAATTGCTCAAAGAACTAAAGTTGACAGTTAAGTAAAATTTATCACTGATTTTACATATGTGATTGCCAATTATGTGGAAACGATTGAGGAAATACTTTAAAAATTTTAAGTATGATAGTAGCAGCATCTATGCACTTTCTAGAATAATAGAACCTATGAATAAAGTATTTATGTGCCTATGGACTTTGGTTTTAATATTTGGATTGTTGGGTGCCATTTATCAAATTCATTCTTTCTTAGAAGTATATCTAGAGTATCCAGTTGTGGTAAATGTGGAATTTGAAGATAAAAAAATTGCGGAATTTCCAGCTGTTACCGTTTGTAACCTAAATCGAATGAGGCAAGAATTCACTATTTGCATGCAGTTAGGCATTCCCTGGCAAAGTTGCAATCCAATGTTCATTTTAAGAGATGTTAATAGTGTTTTTGTTTCTGAAAGAAGAACTTTACGTTCTTGCCAAGAAAATTTCAATGGCACTTACGACCAATCTAACATACAAAGTATAAATTTCCTATTTGCTTTCTTAGGACAGCCGAAAGAAGCTCGCAAAGCATATGGGTATAAGGCTGAAGATTTCATCAGGAAATGCTATTTCAATGGTGAAGTGTGCTCTCACAAAAGTTTCTCTCTGATTCAAACTATGGAATATGGCAATTGCTATACATTTAATAAGCCTAGTTCCAACAAAAGCGTTCTCAGGAAAACAACCAAATTCGGATATCAAAGTGGATTGGAGCTTGTTATTGATCTTGAGAGATCAAGTTATTTATATAGCACTCATGATCTTGGAGCTAAAGTTGTAGTTCATGATCCTTATGAAGAACCAAATGTAGGACAAAATGGATTCTACGTTAGTCCAGGCTTTGAAACATCTGTTGCTCTGAAAAGAACAGTAACAAGCAAATTACCTGCACCATACGTATCGCAATGCAAAGACTACAGTTTGGAGCTAATTAAACCTCGCGAATGTGTTCAAGTATGCATTCAGAAACACAGTTATGACCAATGTGGTTGCACAGATCCAAGCGTTTATCCAAAGAAATCCAACTATGATCCCTGTGACATAGATGATAACGATGAGGTTTGCTGTCTGGACGAAGCTCTCGATAATATGCCAGATGTGACATCCTCCTGCGATTGCCGTGTACCATGCTTCAGTGTGGACTATAGTGAGGAAATTTCGACTG
The DNA here is from genome assembly GCA_030067965.1 of Latrodectus elegans. Lineage (NCBI taxonomy): Eukaryota > Metazoa > Arthropoda > Arachnida > Araneae > Theridiidae > Latrodectus > Latrodectus elegans. The sequence goes on from CM057814.1 coordinate 29,868,280, forward strand.
CTTTTTGGCCGGCAGAAGGATATTTCAATGATCGTCTGAAATCTTTACCTCGTAAAGAATGGGATAGAAACATAAAATCTTTCAGACAAAATTTTGTATATTTGAAAATTTTCCTCTCATCGCCTGAAAGAAAAGTTTTAACGGAAGAACCAATGTATCTAGAAGAAGAATTTTTGGGTTACATCGGTGGATACCTTGGTTTGTGGATAGGGGTATCTGTCATGATCATTTTCGAATTACTGGAAATTCCTTTCAAAGCTTGCTAATTGCGTTATTTGTGATGTTAGCCATTATTTTGCAAATTCAATGTTCTGTTTTTTATGATTAATGTAACGCAAAATTTTTAAGTTAAATTATAGTAGCTGGCATTAAAAATTGTGATTTTTTTTTTAAAGAACAAGCAGTAATCTTTAGAAAATATTTTTATATTTTCAGTGAAAATAATAATGTAAATGTAAAGCTAATATTTCACATTAACTTTTATTAGGATAATAAATTTAATGTTGTCTCAAAATATTATCTTAAATTACTTAAAATTATGTACATTTTTCTTATGGTATTTATAAAAGAATATGCTTCAAATTTTAAACAGCGATTATCTGATTTCTTAAAAAATTATAACTCCGCTATTGAACAATTATCATATTTAGAGTAATAGATAATAAAAGAAATATAGTTAGAAGTGATTCATGCTTTCATGTGCTCTATATTTTTTGTATAAAATTAAGAATTAGCTGCTTTCTTAACTTTGATTACGCTTATTTCTTATTATATATATATATATATATATATATATATATATATATATATATATATATATATATATATATATATATATATATATATATATATATATATATATATATATGTATATATATATATATATTTCTGCAATATTTATTGGTAAAGGAGAACAGAGTTAGGTCACAAATTATATTTTCTTGAGGCGATATTTATATATTTATTTACTTCTTCCTATATTTTATTATAATTGATTAATTTTTTAAAACGCCAACAAATTTCAATAAATTTTATTTAAGTATTTATTAAATTAATTAATTTGAATTAATTTTTGATAAATTTATCACATTAATTAATTTAATTTGCAAATGTAGATACATTTTTCCAAACAGAATGAAATAAAGCCTGTTTTTTAATTTTTCTTCTCTTTTTTTTAAATTTACATTTGTTCCACATTTGTTCGCGTAGCTAGAAAATTCTATCAGGCCTTCAGAATTTCTCTTCATTATATCATCTTAAATATGGATATTTAAATTTTTTATTGACTCAACTCAGAAAAAGGTTTTAAGAATGAATTGATTTAATGAATATTATGAGAAATTTTTAGGGAAAAATATTTAATGAAAAAGTATTTAGGAATATCACATCTTTTTTAATAAAATTTATTGAGAAATAATGGATACTATAATGTAATAAATTATGTTGCGAATACGTTGCGAATATTAGTGATTTATGTGTATATGTTTTTTCCAGAACAATATATATTCATCGGATAAATTCGATTAAAAAATATTCATAATGAAAAAAGAATTTAGAAACAATGTTATTGATCAAATAATAGTACTCAAATATGCAACAAATATAGATTAAGTATTAGTGATTAATTATTTATTAATCATCAAATATTAGACTTGAAAATTCACATATGAAAATATTTCAATATATATATATATATATATATCCTCTTTTAACATAATTATTTTGGTTCACGTAACTTAGTGTGGTTGTACTCCATTCTTCATAGGGAAGCGAAATAGTTAGCGTTCTGTTGTTTATTTTAACAGCTCGGGAGTTCGTATCCAACTTTGACTTGAATGCTTGTAGTGACTCAAAATCTAATTTAAAGTGTAGGTCCCCAACTTACTAAACCTCATATGGAAAAAATTACCTTTGCGTTATAAACAAATCAAACCGCTTTTCTAAGCGAAAGATATCGGGTTCGATCCTAGTCACTATTGAATGATAGGGTTGGAATGTTGCTTTAACTTAATGAATGCACGTCTGTCGAAATTGATAATTGGAAGTTTTCCATGCTTTCTTTCGTGATTTGCGGTCCACTATCCCATGTGTGTGTGTGCCGAGCTGGTAGCCGAATGGTTAGAGTTCTTGCCTTCAGATCAAAAGTTCGTGGGTTCAAATCCCACCTTGGGCATGGATGTTTGTAGTGGTTTGGAATCCACTTTAAACCGTGGGTCCCGGTCTAATTAGCCCTCGTGTGCAAAAAATGACCGTTGAGTGACAAACAAACAAACCAAACCCATGTGTGTGTGTGAGTGTATGAAATGTACTTTCAGAAATCAATTTATTTGGTAAACACTAAAATGCCTTACAAAAATTTTAAGCCATAAGTTTTTCCGCAGTGCTGTGTCAAAATACTCATAAAAACTGTAAAAATACTCATAAATTATGTTACCATAAAAAATAATATTAATTACATTTCTTTTCGATCGAAATCAATTTTTATTCATTGTAAAACATAATTCGAGGATATTATAAATAAAAAGCTCCTTTACAAATATATCATGCTCTTCTAAAGTATGAATCACTGTAATAAGTAAGTAAATGATGTGACTTATATAATCCTAGAATTAAGTTTGTACAGCTCATTTTTACCTTTTCAAATCCGACTCTCAAATTAGATAATTAAAAAAAACAATTCATCTAGTTTTGTAATTTCCTTGAATTTTTCGAATACTTTTCATGGAAAAATTAAAATCTTAAATTATAAAAGTTATAAATTAATATTTAAGCTTAATATAAAGAATTCTGAATTCAAATAAGAACTGAAAACTTGTAAATGTGAAACAATAATGCAATTTAAGAAAATGGCTGCACAAATTTATGTGAAAATGCAGAGAAAATTATCAGAATCAATCATTGCGTGTGAATTAAATATGGATTGCATGAGAATTAAATTTATGAATTATGAATGAATGGGGAAATCAGTGATGAATTATACATGAGAAAATTGATGAAATAATTAAAAGTATATGCGTTAACAATGATGCAAATCGGTATAATGATAAACCAATTTTATTCTTAATAAGTACATATAAACAACCAAACTATTGGTTATCTGCATGTTATGCATTTTTACAAACGTTTTCGCACGAAAGTATAAATTTTAAATAAATATTGTAATTTATTAAATAATAAAATATGTATATAATTTTATTAAAATAAAGCGACATTATATTTAGTTGTATAGAACCATTACGTATAAGGTTTATTTTTTAATTTTGATCAAATTTTCTCAAAATATTTGTAAATATCTAATAAAAAATTCTTTTAAGTTATGCAAGTAAGCAAAATAAACTCACAAAAATGAGCAAGTTTAATATCGAATCCAAATTAAAACTTTCATCAGTTTTACATCATTTTCGATTAATATCTTTCCGTTTTCATAAATCTCAATTTTGTTCGCTGTTTCTGACACTGAATCGTCGAAATTATTTATGTATTCTGATTTTTCATTTATTTTTCGCCTTTCAGTTTTAAAATGCTTTTTCGAATGAATATTATATTTTTGAATTCTAGATAATATCAACTATGTTTACTGGAATTTAAATTGAAATATTGAGAGTCTTTTTTTAAATACTGTTTGGGGTTGGTGGTCGTAATAAAACATCGGTTAACATTAAAAACGGTAAGAATAAGTTTCTTGTTTCGTTAAAAAATTAAGCTTTGTGGATCTGCAAATAACTTTACATTTTCTTTTAAGATTTTTATATATTAACTGTTATATCATACTGTGGATATCATAAATACGCTATTTAATAATATTAAAAATGATATTGCCGTATTCTGATTAAAAACTCGCCGCACGCCATGGCATAGTGGATAAAATCAAGGGCTCTGAGCAGGAAGGTTGTCGGTTCAAGCCTGCGCGAGGCTGAAGACGTTTTCTTGTCCCTTTTATTGTGTCAAAGAAGGCAATCCTTTCCATTACATTACAGAATGCACCTACACGACACAACATCATCTCAAACTCCCTCAAAACCTTGACAACACTGATTTTCTTCGATTCTGTTTTCGTTCAGCTCTCCACAAGAAAAAATTAACACTGACCGCCAAGCTCCGCACAGAAAATGGTCTCGATCAGTGCAAGGACAGGAATCCTCCTTCCACCAACTCCCCAGACGATTCATCAGACTCAGACTTTTAACCTATGTTTAAATAAACTTGAACTTTTAGTTAGGGACTTTATAATTGAAATGACTGTATTTTCCCTACCAATCACTGAATCAAGAACATTGCAGCCACACAATAGTTTCATTCTCTATTTGTATATAACTTTTTATTATCTTTTTACTTACACCCTTTACTATTCCTCTCTTTTTTAATTTCAATCATCCATCCTTATGTTGTCATCCCTGTCTGATACTGAACTGCAATGTATTGGACACTGAGAGACCAAAATACAAGGCTTTAATGCCCCACCATTGAAAATCCTTCATTTTCAATAGCATGCTGGGTGACGGCACAGTTTGGCTCCTCGAAAGTGCTGCTTGCTCACGATGGTGATGAGTGGACTAAACTCGATAACCGAATAGTACAAAACGGGATCCACGCTCATCTCTTATGTATGAATGTATGCCTCTTTTATGTTTGCTTTCTTAAATATTTGAAAAATCTGCGAAATATGCAAATTTACGTTTTATTTGAATGATTCTAGAATGTTCTCTAACCATTTTAAAGTTTGTGTTGGAACTGCGAGAGGCAGTTCTTGACTGTAAGCCTTAGATCTCACTAATCCTAACTAATAAACGTGTTTGCTTGTTATCAAGATCTCTTTACTGTGTTCGAACACCACTTTGAATAAACGTGACAATATTCATCCAAAATTTGGTTTTTGTTTGCAGATTAATTCCTGGACGTACAACTTGAATAAAACATTGCAATTCATGATATTAAATCGCTTGTAGCCTGAGTTTTCGATTCCTATTCACGGAATCCTCTCTCAATATGCATGAAATTATCCAACTGCAACAATGGCTCAAGAAGACTTTTCGCTTATGATTTTCACTGGCGTATTATATAAAGCTGAAAATAAAAAGATTGCTGGAAAACAAAACGGTTGTGCCTTTCGAAAATCAATAGAAATGAAAGTATGAAATGAAATTAGAAATGCATGTCCTAAATTATTATATCAAGTAAACTGCGAAAGGGAAACAAAACAGCGTGCAAAATATGATTTTGATTTTAGAGTTTTCCTTCTTACTGATTATTTTGAATTGCTTCGATTACAATTTGGTAACTACAGTAAGACCCTGTATAAAAACTGTTTCGTTTAGCGCTCTTTTATTTGAACTGTAGGAATTCCTCGAAACTGCATGCAGCGTTAGGTTTTCCGATATGCGAAACAGTTTTTCTTCTTTCCTGCAGTGTTTCTTTTTTTAATCGTTTTAAGCATTTGTCGACGTTATAAGCATAAATTTATATAATATATCGATTACTGTAGTAGCAAATATTATAATTTTTAGTTTTTATCATGTTACAATAAATAACACGGAAAATAAATCAACAAAAGTAAAAGCATTTCATTAGAATATAAAATGTAAGTGATTAGATATTGGTGAACGTCAATCTCAAATTGGTGCTGCATTGAATTTAGGTAACTTCAAAAATATGGACCATTTTTAAGAATAAAGAAAAAATACTGTCTTCGAAAATTGCAACTACGACAAGTTCTGGTGTTAGATTTACCCGTTCTATGAATAATATAATAGAGCTAGTAGAAAAACGACTTTTTTTTTATAAGGATTGACGATGAACTTGAACGCAATATGTGCCATTAAAACAATCCATTATAATGGAAAAAGCAAGAAAAATTTTAATTACATTCAGGTTGAGGCAAGTGACACAAGTGAAACTTTCGTTGCAAGTCGAGGATGATTTAGTAGATTTAAACATCGAAATAATCTTCATAACATACAGATTACAGGAGAAGCAGAAAGTGGGGATGCGAAAGCAGCTGCTGAATTTTTAGTGACATTAAAAAATGATTGAACGGGGAAATTATCCTTCAGAATAAGTTTTCAATGTTGATGAAACACGCCTATTTTGTGGGAAAGAATGCCAAAATGAACGTGCACCATGATTTAAAGCTGCAAAAAATTACTTAAAATTTCTACTAGGCGGTAATGCAACCGGAGATTTCAAATTAAAATTATTACTTATTTAATATTCCATAAGAATATACAAACCAACTTTACCTGGAATTTGGTAGTCTAATGAAAAAAAAAATCATGGATAACTGTGAAAATTTTCCAGAGTTGGTTCACTGAATATTTTAGCCCATCTGTTAAACGCTATTGTAAGATTAAAAACTTGAATCAAGAGCACTTTTTTAATTGATAATCCAATGGGCATCCAGTGAACATATCTGACTTAATAACATGCATTCCAGTCGAAGAGGTTTTCTTGCCGTCTAACCCAACGTCCTTAATCCATCCAAAGGATCAAGGCGATACATCGGATTTTAAGGTTTATTACCTGTGGCGAACACATAGACAAATGTTTAAAAAAACAAACAGAGAATAGAAACAACCAATAACAGAGTTTTGCAAAAATTACTATATCATGAATGCTGTAGAAAACATAAACCTCTCTTGGAATAAGGTAACAGAAAAGCGTTTGAAAAGGATGCGTGGAAGAACATTTGGACAGATTTAAGCAAGGACCGTGACACAGGACACTCTGTCGATCTGAATGAAATAGTGGAATTAGTGAAACAAAGTAGCTTAGATGAGGTAAATGTGGAAAATGTCGAAGTAATAATACAAGAAACAGCAGAGATAGTCTTTTTAAAGATGATCTCAAGGAATTATCTGACTAAGAAGAACACGAAAATATTGAAAGTACTGATTCTAAAGAAGAGCAAAAACAACTTTCAACAACGTTTTTAAAATCAGTGTGACCAATATAACAGAAATTATGGACCCCAATTTATTGAAAAAGACATAAATTTTGATAGGAGTTCAAAGGCAGGACGGGGTGTTATGGATGTCTCATCCACTTACCAACAACTTATTTCAGAGCGCAAAAGGAAAACACAAATTACATTAGATACCTTTTTGATGAAAAGACAGAAAATTGGAAATACAGAAGAGACTGAATGATCTGAAATGGAAACATACTGTGACTTTGAGGCAACGTATACTCCGCGTTAAGCAGGGTTTTACTGTATTATGTTAGAATTTGTTTAGTTAAGGTACCCGAACACGCTCAGAGCACTTTTTTTTAAATACACTGCATACATACATTGTAACGATTTTTCCTTTTTTCACTTTAGGAAACATTAATATTGAGCAACTAAAATTTGATACATTCCAATATTATTCTCAGAAATGTTAAATATGTATACAATTCTAAGCATTTCTTAAAAAAAATTTAAAAAATACTACATCAAAAACTATTAAACATATTTGAAAAAATTAATACCAAATAATCTATATGTTGTTATTTAGAACATGTGCTAAAATTTTAAGCTTTAAAAAATAAAAAAATTACGGACAGTTGAATATTTACATTAAAATTTTAGCCAAAATTTCTGTGGCATTATTCGAATAACAGGCCATAATTTAGGAAATATTTTAGTGATTAAAATTGTTTTAGTACATTCCCTAGAAAGCAATATATAGATCACGCTCGTGAAATTCCATAGTAATATTATAAAAATATTTTGAGTTATCGTTTTTGAAGCATGCAAATTATGGGCAAAAGCCAGTTCTGAGAAAATCGCATTTAAAGATTAAAGTGTTGTGTCTTTATAAGAAATTCTCATATTTGCTGATTAATTTTTTTTTATTTGATTTTCTGATTGATTTCCGGAACAGTAATTATTTTATGTATCTTTTAAAAGCTTATTTCAAAATTAAATACTGTTTAAACTAAGTTTTAACATCATTCTGGCCGTTTAAACGCCCACTTCCGGTCCTTTAAATATGTTCACTTTTGGTTTCCTAATCTTTACGAAATCCTTTATATCTCGAAATCTAATTAACGTAGAGACAAAAACAAACCTGTTTTAGAAAGCTATTTAAATTCCTTATTTAACGGAAGAATAAAATAAATTTATCATTTTTGGTCGAAATTGACGTTTTCAACCTTTACGGGTACCTTAAATTTATATATATGGATATACGTATTTCATTGGTACAGTAACTTTTTGATCATAAAGCTAACTATATCTTAATATAACAATAAAAATATATATCTTGGAATAATGAAATAAAAATCTATACAAAATTCTTCCAACTTACAAAGTATCTTTCCTTTTTTATTGCTTTTGATTAACGCTGTGTTTTTAAATAAATTGGCAGTCACCACGTTAGAATTTGTTTAATTAAATTTATACAAAGATTTCATTGGTAAAAAGTAACTTTTTGATCACAAAACTAACTATATTTTAATGTAACAATAAAAAGAGACTATTACAATTATTAATGAACTAAAAAATTATCTAGAATTATATTCAAATTAACAAACTATTTTTTTTTAACTGCTTGTGATTAAATTGCTGTGTAATTAAATATATTTTCGATATATTGATAGTACAAAAACTTTTAAATAATTTTAATAATACTGTATTATTAAGTAATTATTTTCAGTTGTAGAATGTAAATTTTCATTTATACTCATTATCTGTCATTTGTATCGATAATCGTTAAATTGATATTTCAATGAAATGATGTCAAATTTTTATGTAAAATTACATATTTTAACTTTCTGTCATCAGTTTTACCTTTCGATAATATTTATGCATCGGAAATGTTTCTTGATTTAAAATTTGCAATTTAAATGAAAAATAATTCAGAATATTATTATTTTAAAACTATATTCAGAACTATTATTGTTTACAATATAAAACAAAAAAAAAATACATTAATTTCCTGTTGAATCTAATTTTTTTATCGCGTGATTATGTGTTCTAGCAATAATTGATTGCCTGAATTTCTAGAGTAACAAATGTGCTTGTCACAATTTAGCAGATTTTGATATACTCAGTTGAAATTCCTAAGAATGAGCAGAAACCTTATTTTAAAGAAAAGAAATTATACAAATGAACGTATCATTAGTTGATATATGTGCTTGGTCTTAATAAGAATTGCTAACATTGTCTTTATTAATAATTAGTAATTACACAAACAATTTACGTTGGTACTTTAATTAAATCTATTAATATATATATGTGATCGCATAATAATGTGGAAGCGATTGAGAAAATACTTTAAGAGATTAAAATATGAAAGTAGTAGCATCTACGCGGTTACGAGAATAATAGAGCCTCTGAACAAAGTATTTAAGTGTATATGGATTTTAATTTTTGTGCTTGGATTGTTGGGTGCCATTTATCAAATTCATTCTTTCTTAGAAGTATATCTAGAGTATCCAGTTGTGGTAAACGTGGAATTTGAAGATGAAAATATTGCTGAATTTCCAGCCGTAACCGTTTGCAACCTAAATCGAATGAGGAAAGAATTTACTATTTGCATGCAGTTAGGAATTCCATGGCAAAGCTGCAATCCAATGTTTATTGCTAGACGTCCAGGTAGTGTGATTGTTTCTGAAAGAAGGGCTTTGCGTTCTTGTCAAGAAAATTTCAATGGCACTTACGAAAGATCTAATAGAGAACGGATAAATTTCCTTTTGGCGTTCTTAGAACTGGAGAAAGAAGCTCGCAAAGCATATGGGTATAAGGCTGAAGATTTTATCAGGAAATGCTATTTCAATGGTGAAGTGTGCTCTCACAAAAGTTTCTCTCTGATTCAAACTATGGAATTCGGCAATTGCTATACATTTAATAAGCCTAGTTCCAACAAAAGCGTTCTCAGAAAAACAACCAAGTTCGGATATCAAAGTGGATTGGAACTTGTCATTGATCTTGAGAGATTAAATTATTTGTATAGCACTCATGATCTTGGGGCTAAAGTTTTAGTTCATGATCCTTATGAAGAACCAAATGTAGAACAAAATGGATTCTACGTTAGTCCAGGCTTTGAAACATCTGTTGCTCTGAAAAGAACTGTAACAACTAGATTGCCTGCACCATACGTATCTCAGTGTAAAGATTACAGTTTGGAGCTAATTAAACCCCACGAATGCTTTCAATTATGCATTCAGAAGCACAGTTATGACCAATGTGGTTGCACAGATCCAAGCGTTTATCCAAAGAAATCCAACTACGATCCCTGTGACATAGATGATAACGATGAGATTTGCTGTCTAGATGAAGCTGTGGATAACATGCCAGATGCGGTATCCACTTGTGATTGCCGTACACCATGCTTTAGTGTGGACTACACTGAGGAAATTTCGACTGCTCTTTGGCCAGCGGAAAGATATTTCAATGACCATCTTAAATCTTTACCTCAGAAAGACTGGGATAGAAATGTGAAATCTTTCAGAAAATCATTTGTATATTTGAAAATATTTCTTTCCTCTTCTGAAAGAAAAATTTTTACTGAAGAACCAATGTATCTAGAAGAAGAATTTTTGGGTTACATCGGTGGATACCTTGGTTTGTGGATAGGGGTATCTGTCATTATCATTTTCGAATTATTGGAAATTCCTTTCAAAGCTTGCTAATTGCGTTCTATTTGATGATAACAGCATTAATCTGAGAATGCATTAATTTTACGTTTCCACAGTTAGAATTGCAAATTGTTTTAATTTAGGATATACCATACCATATAACGTGTATAGATATACAAACCAAAAGATTGAATTTGACAGTTATTGAAGTCTTTATTTAAAATTTATTTGTAGGTAGTAATTATTTCTCAAAATTCAAAATAATAGTTTTCCTACTGAAATTATTTGAACTGTTTTGACATTTTTTGAATTAAATTTACTATGGTATCTAAAAAAATTAAATCTCATTTACAAGAATCTAGAAGAATTCTTTAAAATTACGATTTTGATTAAATTTAATCACAATGGTGTTCATTAAACTTCCGTAAAATAATATTCATTAAAAGTAAAGTTAATGCTGTATTTTGATTGACTCTTATTATGATGCTTAGTTTAATGTTGTCTCACAATATTATGCTGCACATTTTTCTTACGATATCAAACAGAATGTGTTTGACATTTTTAATGGTGTGTGTGTGATTATTGAATATCACAAAACATGTTCAATACATTGTGTATGTGGAATATTTATTATTATTCCAATTATAATAAACAAAAATTATATTCAGAAATGATTCTTCAGTAAATTCTTAGTAAATGGTTCTTAAGTCTTATGATTGCTTTTAAAATAATATAAAAGTTATATTTAAAAATAATCTTCAGTTATTATTAGCAATTTTTTCCTATAAAATCAATTGATTTCTTGAATCTGAATGCGTTTTTAATATCACTCATAATATTTATTTAAATAAATGTGAATACATTATAAGTTTTTATCTGTAATATTTGTTGCATCAGTTGCGGAGATTCAATTATTTCACATTGTACGGAATTAATTATATAATTTTTAAGTATTATCTACCTACGTGTGTTTCCAAATGTGTTTTTTTCCCAATATGTTTATGAATATTTTATTATGAAGTAACATATTTTTCAATACTTATTAAAAATCAATAAATAGATTTCTACAAAATTTTCAAAAAATCACAACTTTTTAAAGTGTTTTAGTCTCATAATTTAAATTAAGAATAAAATATTTTAATTACTACGATGTGTTTAACAAGACAATTCTATTATCATGTTATTTTCTCATTACAACTGCTTAAATTTTTGCAGTTTCTATAACTTTCAATTTTTAGATGATAAAAGTAAGTGTTAGGAATAAATTTGTTGATTTAATGAATAGCAAAAAATCAAGAGCTCTAGTCATTTTTTGCAAATATTTTTAATTGATAAATCGATCCTATATGTATGATACACGTTTATAAAAATATATCGCTTGTCTATTACTCATACTGAATATTTATTGTGTTTTTATTAACACACACACAACGAATGTTTTACATAAATAAATTAAACTTTAAATGTTCGTTATAGAAAAAAAAAGCATGTAGTAAAAATATAAATAAAAACTTGCGGGAATCAAAGAAAGTAACGTGTTTCTCTCTTATTAAAATATGGAATTTTAGAGCTGATGTGGCACTGTCTATTTTCGGATAAGTAAAAGATTAAGAAATTCAGTGCTATTATTACGATTATTGAAAGTATATATATATATATATATATGTATATATATATATATATATATATATATATATATATATATATATATATATATATATATATGTATATATATATTTTACTCTTATAAAATATGTTTCTGAATATAAAGACTAGGCTACCTCACACACACACGCATGCACGCACGCACGTACGCACACGCACGCACACACACACTATTAAATATTCTTCACATATGTATTTTTCTTGATATTTCCCTGTATATATGAACGTTATTTCCCTTATTTCTCACTGAGATCAAATTAAACGTGCGACTTGTGAGAATATTTTCTACGAAAAAGAAAAATCTGCGAATTAAGGCGAACAACAATAATAAAAAATAATAACAATAACAGAACAACCAAAACGCAGTTAACATCTGCTTTGTAAGCTTACTTCTGTTTACAATAAATATTATTCCTCATGAATTTTTTGACGATTTCGTATTACTGTTTTACTATACAATTAGATTTTTATTTTACTCATACTTTTAAAAATTAATTAGTTATTAAATTTTTTTCTAATAGAAAAGAATTTTAATAATTTAATACTGTGGAGAAATTAATATTAATTCTCATTTAAAGTTAACTAAAAAGATCAGTTTATTTTATAAAAGCTTTAATTTTTTGACAAATTAATATAAAATTGCTTGTATATTATTTAGCCTAATTTACTAAACATTTTATAGTATTTGTTTAAAAATAATTTCGTTATTTATAATGAAAATTCTTATATTAATGCAAATGACATTCTATTATTATTTCCTGATAACATGCTACACCATTTAAAATTTTATGTATGTTAAAATTTTAAAAGAGGATTTTATTTCCTTTATAATAAATAAAAAATATTTAAGTGAAATTTTAATAATTTTTTATTTGATTCCAAATCGAAAATGCTTGAGCTAAAACGGGTAATTTTTCCCGGGAAATTGATTAAAAGTTAAGACATTCAATATTTTAAAATGTAGAAACATTAACTCAGAAATATGTATTCCTAAAATTCCTTTAAAGTTTTTGAGTAATAGAATCCATAATTGCTTACTTTTGTAATCTCTATTTTCAGTTATTAAATAAATTTTAGTACTTAACGCTTTCATGATTAAATATTCGAAATAAAATTTCTTTTTAGATCCCATGAAATTTTAGGTAAGTAACACTAATTATGAAATTATTTTACAAGATTTGTGTGTATGAAAAAATGTATTAATTTACAAAAATTTGCTCTGAAACAATTAGTCTCCATTTTAAAATCATGGAATTCATTTTACTCCATAAGACACTCATTTATTTTAATTATTTTTAAAAAAATTTCTTATCAGTGATGTAATTAGAACATTTTGAATAATAAATATTATCTGCACACTAATTATAAAGAATTTTATCTTTTATTGCTGTGTTAACACTTTATCAAAGCCATTATTAAAATATATATTCGATTAATGCATAGATTTACTTTTTCTTATCAGATATTCGTTTTTTATAAAAGTTGTATACAAGTTTGCAATTGTGTATACATTTTTCTGATCAATGTATATTTATGTAACTATTTAATAACTTTTTCTCTATTTATCTTTACAATTTCCATTTTGTAGATTCTTATTACTTTCTTGTAGAGTATAAATAAAAATTGCTATTTTCTTCAGGAATTGTTGCTTGAGTTGTTTGATTCTTCATTGCATTTTAATTGATTTGTGACACAATGTACTGAACTGTATATATATATATATATATATATATATATATATATATATATATATATATATATATATATATATATATATATATATATATATATATATATATATATATATATATATATATATATATATATATATATATATATATATATATATATAATTCACATTAAATTCTTCCGATTACGCTCTATCTTATACTTTCTCTAGCGCATTTCTTCACTAAAAAGGCATTTTCAAATTATTTAAATTTTCTGTTACTGAGGAGTGCTTTAAACCTATATAATTTAATTCAGTCATACAATATTATATATCAGATATCTGTAGGAGGTGTATGTAATAAATGTTTTGTATGTATTTCATTAAATTTCAAAATCTAGAAATAATTTCTTTTTTTTTTATGTGTTAAAAACTATAGTTTGATATGTGAAAAATTATTAGTATTTATACAGCGTTTGTTGCTTATTAATTAATAGAATCTGATTTATATTAAGTAAGCACAGTTATCTCAATTCATTTTTCATCAATTCTCGAAGATTACATCTTACCGAGGTCTAACTGCAATTAAACGAGTCATTGATTTAATTTTCTTTTTCGTCATTTCAGAGTTATAAATAGTTTTGGTTCAGTAATACATAGTACAAACATTATACTGACATATACGTTTATTTAGATCTATTTATAAAATTTGACACAGCGTAATGGATAATCGAATGACTAAAGACTATTATTGGCCTTTCAATATCCATTTTGCTAACTGCCTTCTGGTGAATTTTTCATAGAGAGTAGGCCGTATTCATATGTCTTAAAGGATGAAACCTGGAAAACTCCCAAACATCTAGCTCAATACCAAGCAAAAGCTCAACAGCCATCTCCAGTTGCTCAACAGTGACTGGGATCGAAATCTGTACTTTATGCTCTCCTGTCCTACTGCCAGGATGAGTCCTACAATCTATAAGTTTCGATTTGAATGAATTTAATACTTTTATTTGCATAGAAGATCAAGAGGAACAAGGTTAACAAATGCGCCGAAAATTTGTATGCCTAACTTCACAGATGATTTAACAGTTATAAATTTTTCCAAAATGTTCTGCTCGATGTCTAATTCATGAAATTTGATCATTTGTTGTTGTGGCTTATCCTCTTTAAAGACCTGACATTTGTCATATCAATAAAGTGTTGACAGTCAAAACGTCGATAACTAGCAAGGGATCTGAGGATAAATCTTCCCGGGAAAGTCCGACGCAATCCAGAATATGTTTCGGTGAGGCTGGATGGCCATAGCATTATTTACAAGTGGGATGATAATTGATATTATGTTCTAACGATAAACATTTTAGATGTCCACTTGAGAGTCTGGCCAAGATGATCTGAGATTTTCGGTCACGTTTTATTTCTAGAAGAGTTCCAGGAGATGTTCCAGAGTACCATTGGTGCATGGGTGGAATTTGCCAGATTGAATTTAGATTTTCCATTAAAGTTTCTTGTATGTAAGTGATGAACCAGTAGGCGTATCTTCCTTACTGACCTCTTTGGTCAGTCTATCTGTGGTCTCATTGCCACTAATATTTACATGGGATGGAATCCATTGGAGATGTACATCATGGTATTGGGAGATCATTTCCAATTTTAGCAGAATAGATTTACTTATTTCATAGTTTATGGAGGACCAGTCACTGAGATGTTGTAGTGCACTGCGGCTGTCCGAAAAAAAAAAATCCATGGTTCTCCAAAATCACAGTTGCTGGAAATGGTAGCAGCAATTTGCTCCTTAATCGTAATCAACTCACATCTGAAGACTGAACAATGGTTATGTTGCTTTAGCATAATTTCAGTCTGAGGGGTTCTAATATACTCCGCTCCAGTACAGTCTTTTGTACGACAACCATCGGTATACATTTGCACAGCATCGCAAGGAATGCAATTAATAATTTGTAGTGCTAATTTCTTAAGATGATCTCCGATGTAACTTTACGTTTGCTGTTGAATTCAGATCAAAGTGGACGGTAACTCTTGGCATTCTCTGTGAGGGATCAAAACAAGATTTTAAAAATTGAGGTTCAACCTCATGAGATATTAGAGGTTTTGAGATTCAGCTAGAACAAAAAGCGTGAATTTCTTCAATATTTAATCATTGTGCCAATTGTGTAAATAGTAGGAGGTATGATGATTCGGTATGTAGCTACAGATTTTATTAAAATATTTAACTAAGTCAGCTCTTCTTCCAAAGTGCAATGGTTGTAGGTTCGTCTCGTATAAAGCTATATTAGATGGGCAGCTATTTCTGAGTCTTAAGATGATTGGAGTGGCCTTAGTTGTACTCGTTCTAAGTTCAGGAGATTCGTTTCAGATGCGCTGGAATAAATCGAATAACCATATTCAAGATTAGGTCTTATAAAGTGAAATATATGTGGTTCTGAGGATTAAATTCATTTGTTTGAACAAAAAATAACAACTGAGAGTATTTGCAAATGATTACTTAACAAGACTTAACATGAAGTTAGTGAATGGAAGATCAGGCAAATCTGTATAGTAAAGGAATTGCTTCTATGATAATAGTAAATGCAACTCCAATAATAAAGTTAACGATTTGATAATAAGTATGCTGCATATTGCCCACGTGTAAATATCCATTAACAAATGGTTTAACAAGCATTGAAGCAAATGAATTTTTTAAATCCTATTTATAAATGTTGTGCGTATCAATGTGTTATGTAAAACAGATTTTTAAGCTGTAATTGGTCTCCAAATAATATCCCATATAAGATCTATTTTAATAAAATGTAAATATCTTGCGTATTATGCAATTCTGTAGTAATATAACTGATTATCAGAGTCAAAATTTTTACCTTTCTCACATTATCTGAGAATAAAAAAATTACTGCTGATAGAAAACATTAGTTTTTATGCATGAATATAGAATTTGATTCTATTCTTATTAAAAATATTTTTGTAAAATGTAATTAAATATTAAGCTCATGTGCAAACGATATTGTTCAAAAGCAATAAATAGTACAGATTTTGTAATTAAATAAATAATTAATTTAGTGTGTAACTAAATAAATGATTAGTTTGCAAAAAAAAAATTATTTGCTTAAGTTATAACTATTTGTATATTTCAGAACTTAATTCAGAGTAAAATAGAAGCTCTGAAGGAAAGGAACAGATATCTTGAAGAAAACAGAATGTTGCAAAAACTTTCATTGGTTTGTAGATTTTTCTTTCCTAAATTACCAAAATATATTTTATAGAAAATCTTATCCAAGTACTTATGTAAAGCTCATCTGAATGAACTCATTTAATATTGTTTTAGTCATATTTTGCAATGAATATATAAAATTTTTCTGTAAAAAAGACCAATATAAAATCAGGCGATAGGCGAAATTCATTTTGAACTGTGTCTTGAATAAGTAAAAACAAAGCATTTTTTAAACAAAATTTTATTATTTGCTCTTTAAATGTGAAAAAAAGCATTTGGAAATTCATTTATTTTTTTTCTTTAAATTATAATCGAAAAATGTTATACACTTTGACAGAAAATTTTGAAGTCAATGTAACTTTCTGAAATTATGAGGAAAGTATTTGATTTTTATATTTTAATAGTTCCTGGCCTTCATCAAGAAATTTTGGAGCTTACATTGAATAAGTCTAATCAAAGATCATCTCATGAATACTTATTTTTGGTTCATCATCATCATTTATGAAACCAATATCAGGCCAAAAAGCATTTTACATCATTTTTATTAAAAAAAAAAAAAAAAAAAAAAAAAAATTCAGAATTCTTCAAATTGTTGACCAGTTTACCAAAGGGTTAAAACAGCTTTGTTAGGCTATGGTTTATATATATTTTCTAATATCTAAAATATTTCAGTTGAAAATTTATCAGATCTTTAAAGAACATATCAAAAAATTTTCTAAATCTATGAAAAGAACTTGATAATACTAATGATCTTGATCAAAATTTTAAATTGAATACATTTATTCAAGTTAAATTTGTCAATCTTCTTTGTATTCGATAGTGTTTTTGAACAATCTTACTGGCAGGAGGAATTACTTACACTATTTGTGGCATTTATTATCAGTAGTTATAGGAAATTTAAATTTTTATCATTCAATAACGATATTTTGCTAGTATGATAGGTAATTACAAATTTGATGTACTTTGCTTTTAGTGCCACACCTCATGTTAACTATTCAGAAAAATGAGAAAATTTGAACAGTTGTTTCAAGTCGTTCTATTTAAACTTAGGTCACTTTTAGTTTTTTTTAAGTTCAAGTCACTAAGGGCCACACACGCACACATACACATACACACATGCATACACACATACACACATGCATACACACATACACACATGCATACACACATACACACATGCATACACACATACACACATGCATACACACATACACACATGCATACACACATACACACATGCATACACACATACACACATGCATACACACACATACACACATATACACACACATACACACACATATACACACATACAGACACATACACACACACATACACACACACACAGATGTCGTAGAATGAGACACAGATGTCGTAGAATCCAATATGCCAAATTCCGAATTTTTTGGCGACGAAGAAATTTTGCCAAGATGAGTATTATGACGTTTCTTGATGACGTAAATACTAGGGTTGTCAAAATAAAATGTTCGACATAATTCTTATAGGTTTCCATCTAGATAACGTTATAAAAACATGGTTGCCAGATAAACAAGAAAATCAACCAAAAAATTCACCAAGCTCAGAATTTGGCATCTTGAATTATACGGCATTTCTCCCGCATAATAATTTATCTAATTTACTAAATTCTTTACTGCTGAAATTAGAATGAAAGCATCGTATAATTAATCTAAACTCTGCCTTTTGGATCGACAGAGGTTAAGAACCTAATCTTTCTCTGCAGATAACTCGCGCTTGAAACTGATCATCCTTAATTGATATTTTATTAAGGATGATTATACTCTTTCCGAATGAAATAGTTTTAGCATTATATTTTATATTATACAGTAAAATTCCAACTATCCGAATTAATTGGGGCCTGACCCGATTCGAATAGTTGAATTTTTTTCGATAAAAGAAACTATTTTAATTGTACGTTGAAACTGGTAGATAAGACTATATATTTTTAACGAAAAGAGCTTTTAATCATTTAAATGAAAATACAGTACTTTTACACCTTAAGGTACATACAATACATACAAGTGTTGTACATTAATTCCAGATCTATATAGAGTGCTGTAAATGTAAAGTCATTTCTTGCTAAACATCTCGGTCAGAATTAGCCGTTTTTCAGCCTTCATCCGTTTTCGGGCCGCCAAATCGAGCATCTTCTTGAGAGTGAGAACTCTCATGAGGTCAAACTCGGGCTGACACTCCATTCACTGCTAAGCAATTTCAAATTTGGCAAATGTTTCGTTAGCTGGTCGTATCGTGTTTGCTTCAACTTGGACATTAAAGTCATTTTATTAATCGACACTTCAAATAAGTTTACCTTCATTTTCAATTTGAGACCTAAGGTCTCAACATATTATTTTATATTTTCAGCACTAACTTATGAACATCCAACAATTTTCTAAAGAATGTTTGGAATTCCTCAAATGACTTGCCTCTCTCACTCTCATATTCTCCTTTCTCTTACCCTTTCTTAGCCTGAGCTTTTCTCATTTTCCTTTTCTTCTTTTAGTTTATTTTTCCGAAAGCGAGTTAGATAATCAGCTACTCGAATAATTGGAGTTATACTGTGTTTATCGTAAATGCCAAAAATGCTTCAGTAAAAGAGACGATGAAACTGAATGGAATTTATACTCGTGTGTCCGCAACAAAGGAATTAAATAATTAAGAGTTCAGATTATATATATATATATATTTACATATATATATAACTTAGATTCAGAATTCAGTATATGCTGTAATTGAGACATAAGATTTATCGAGGTTTTTAAGACATTTCAAATCACAAATGGTGTAAATAGCTTTTTTTATAAAGGTAAAAAATGTAATCTGTCCAATTCGGTGGTCTAGCCAACTAGTTTCTTCAATATTTCGTGAGAAATATATATGAAAACTTTTCTGTTTATATAGAGTTTAAACGTGTTGCAGATTTCTCTGTAACAGTCTTGGGCAGATTAATAAAATATAATCTTATTATCATTGTAAAATAATATGAAATCAATTTTTTACTTAAATTACAGATAGTTAAATAAACTTTTTCTAAAGTGATCCTTAACTAGAAAATTTGCTATCATGAAAATTTCAACTTTCTTTTAAAATTTGGTATTTTCTCAAATTCAATGTAACAACATAACAAAAAGCAGAAGATTTTACACATTTATAACAATACTTTAAGACACTAGTTAAAAAAATAATGTAATGAATTTTGACTCGACCTTCTCCTAAGAATGCAATTGCAATATTATATATTTTTTAACTTTATTTATTTTAAATCTATTTTTAAAATTAATCAAATTCATTAGGTTGGGAATTTGATCCATTTAAGATAAAATGTTTACTATTTCTCAAAAAATAATATTTTATGTGATAGAGGCATTAATTTCCCAGATAGATAAGAAGGAAAACAAAATTTTACCGGAAAATTATAGAATAACCACAAGAAAAGAAATAAATGCAATATATATATATATATATATATATATATATATATATATACATATATATATATATATATATATATATATATATATATATATATATATATATATATATATATATATATATATATATATATATATATATATATATATATATATATATATATATATATATATATATATATATATATATATATATATATATATATGTATATATATATATATATATGTGTATATATATATATATATATATGTATATATATATATATATATATATATATATATACATATATATACATATATACATACATATAAATATATATGTATATGTGTATATATATGTATACATACATATATATATATATATATATATATATATATATATATATATATATATATATATATATATATATATATATATATATATATATATATATATATATATATATATATATATATATATATATATATATATATATATATATATATATATATATATATATATATATATATAACAGTTACATCAATATATTGATGTTTATTAAAATTTTTAAATTGAACTTGAAACCATTATCGACAATTCAATATTGATAATGAATTTACTTCATTACTAAAATATATTTTAACACGTTTGGAGGCGTTTGTTAAAAAAAACTATATGAATATTGATCGATATAAAAATAATTTAAAATACAAAATTTTCAAATTGTTGATATGAACATGAAAAATTGCAAATTTAAATCGATTTAAATGATTTGAATTATCACTAGTAATTTGTAGAGATATAAATGGGAAAACAAATTATTTAATTAGGTCCTATGAATAAATTTGTAATTTGGTCTTCCTAATAAACGTATAGTTACCCAGATTATTTGGTGTATTCTTTATGATAATTAAGAAAACAAAACTAAAACGTTAACTTTCTAGGCAACTTGAAACAAATTTCATTCTTATTATTTAATATATAGATTATATGCAAATTTTAATCGCGTAGTTTTTATTTTTAAGCTTAAATATATTTACTGTCGAAAATGCTGTAATTGAGACATAAGTTTCGTAAGTTAAATTTTTTTTTTTTTATGTAAAACTAATTTTAAATTTTTATATCCATTTTTCACGAGAAGTATAAATTATTATCTTTGTTTAGGTTTACAGATTTCTAAAAAATATTGTTTAAATATTTCTTAAATATTTAATTATTGTTTAAATATTTCTTATTCATTGATAACATCACAAAGTATATAGTCTATTATTAAAACTTAATGAAATTTCATAAAATTAAGATTCATTTAAAGTGTAGAAAAAGTTGAATAGCAAGACTATTTAAAACTGAGCATAATTTATCTGACAATGATTATCTTCTAAAAATACCTATAAATAGTTATATTTAATGAATATTATTGTTAATAAAAAATAATTATAAAAATTTACTATTTAATAATTTAGTTTCGAGTTAAATGGATTCTTAGATGTCGCTTCAACATTGACTTATAAATAAATTCTATTTTTATTTATATTGTAAACTAAATTTCTTGACAAGAATTGAGTAATCAGCTAATATATTTAAGAAGTTGGGTGTTAATTTAAATACAATAAATTGTAGAATTAGTAAAATATGAAAATTTTTTATTGAAAAATATTTTATGAAAATTCTATGCTTATAATTTTAATATTTAAATGAAAATTACTTAAATAAATGTTTAAATAAGGGAAAAAGAAAGAGAGAGATTAATTTATATAAATATAAATATGTAAGCTAAGATTGTTTCGAGAAAAAACAAATACTTAATTTACAAAAGAATAATAGAGAAATATTATTGTTGAGAATTTATGGCACATGCAGAGTGTTATTGTTCTATTAAGAATGCAATATTTTATATTGTATATAGCTTTCCAGATATATATTATAAATTATATAATTTTCTGAAATTTGAATGAACCTTCTAATCAAAAATCCAATTCTTGCATATAATACATAATTTACCAATTCAAAAAAATTCTATTTATCTAACATTGAAATTTATAATGTGATTTCAAATTTTTAAAATAAAATTTATTTTCTTAATTTTTATTTCTCGTATAATTTTAAGAATGGGATTGACTTTTATTTAAAAAAAATGCGCATTTAAAGAAGCAAAAATGATAAGTTTATAAATTGTGATTATTTTAAGCGGTACTATATATATTTCAGGAACACCAGTACCATTTACTATTACTAACCAAAAGATATCAAGAACTGAATACAAGATACGAAGATACAAAACATCAAATTAACATGCTGGAGCTTTATTTAAACGATCACTATAATTATCAAGTTGAACAACATGAACATTGGGAATTGTTTAGAAGGTAAATGTATAAAATTTGATGTATGTAGCATATTTAATCATTAGATAGAAATAATACTTGCGTATTCATACTATTAATTTATTCATCTTTCTAATTTTTTTGTCAGTTATTTGCATTTTTTAAAACTGGAACTAGATGTGCATGAAAATTAAAAAATATATAACTTATCGATTACAAATCAGTATCAGAAATTACTTATATCCACAATACAGAAAAAATTACAATTAGATACTTGCATATGACGTCATCGGATTCTTGCAGACGAAATTGTCTGTCTAGAAGGGAAGTTGAATATATATATGAGTTATGATTCATCTTATAAAATGTATGCAGTAATTCTTGATGAATCAGTATTAATCGTTTGTATACTGAAATGAAGAAAAAAAAAATTAATATTGCACATGAGTATAAACTTGCGGTAAGAACCATTTGAATTTATGTGTTCAATTTTCGTGGGTCTCAAAAGGTCTGCTGGAACGTATGCAAAATAGATAAACAACCACCATTTTTTCGCTATCAGTTGTTTTCTTCTTCTCGAAGTGAAAGTATGTAATTGAGAGATAAAATCATTTGGGAAATATAAATATAACTTATAGGAATAAAATTTATGCTTTGTTTTCACGCCGAAATGTCATTTGTGGTTAAATTGAGAGTTGCTGCACTAATTAATATATAAGTAATAATAATTTACTAATTAATAATAATTTTTACTAATTTGTTCAGTTTTTAACAAAATATTGTTTTTGGACACTTCACCGAAAACGTTTTCATTTTTCATTAGTGCTCGGAAAGGCATTGGAACGTGGATAAAAAGAGTCTGAACTTTATAACTATTTAACTAAAGAGAGAATTTTCGAGATTTATTTGCTAATCTAAATATGCAACTTCTTTTCATGATTCAAAACACCGGGTTGAAATATTGCCAATTAAATTTTTTAATGTATGAATACTTATGTGTTAAATTATAGAACTTAAAATTTTCATGTTTACACTGAAATTTCAGTCAGAAAGGATTTTTTTTTACTTAAGGGGTTTCGTTAATTTTAATATGATGTGTACAAAAATAGTTAATGTAAGTTTTGTTTTATTGTATATTATTACAATAAAACAAAATTTACAGTTTAGTATTTACTTTTTTTAGTTCATTATTACGTAAATTTAAAATTTATTTTGTAATATCTGCATTTTTTGTGTTAAAGTGTAGAATTTTGTATTTCTGAATTAAACTTCGATCAGAAGAGTTTTTTTCTTCGAGTTCTTGCTTATTTTAGTATCCCACAAATAAAAAATAATTGATGTATACCAAACTTAAACTTTTCATTGAGCTAATTTAATGTTTGTTTTTCCATTTCGCAATTAACTGGTGTGCCCAAAATCTAGTTATAATTTTCCTCCAGTAAAAATTTGGCTAAGTATGCATGCGCTAAGCCATGTGTAAATAATAAATTCATTCAGCAGTTTTAAAATGATTTAAGCAAAAGGCAGAGAAACAAATACATTCATGTAGAATCCTAAATAAATTTATGTTAATGTTTTCTATTATTCTTAACTTCCTATTCAGTTTTATTACAAAAATCATCCTGCTGATAAGATATTGAATATCTAAAATTCGTACATTCCTTTTGTATGTGAAATCAGTCTAAATATGACAGACATAATTTTAACTTAGGATTTCACACTTCATGAAGTTATTTTATCTCGTAAATATCTGAGTTAATGAAATTTCTAAGTTAATAAAAAGAAATGAAGATGAATCTACTAAAGTTAATTCGATTTTTTTTTTGAATATTTTAGTTTTGTAACAATGATGTATTCAGTATCACCGAATAATGATGCTAGTTCTACGTAAATACAATATAGCATAAAAACCAATTGTTAGGAGCAATCGTTTGATCAATGTGAACGATTTTGTATTTAACTCTTTCAATGAAACTAAATTTTAATTCGTTTATTTTTTGTATAGAATTCATATATATTCATTTAAGAAAGTTTTATTTTGTATTGAATATTTTTCTTCAGAATAGAAGTTTTATTTACAGATTTAAGGACTATCAAGTTATTATTGTAGAGAAATTTATTGAGCAAAATATTTTCAAAAGAAATCTGTTAAATAGTGTGTGCATTTTTTTTCTTCTGCATTATATGTAAAGATATGCATTTAAAGTAATTATTCTGCTTTTAATAATATTTTTCAAAACAATTGATTTACATCTTATATGATTAAGATAAGTTATCTTTAACAACGGCTTTAAATTGAAAAATCTTTTATAAAGCATCTAGATAATCACTGAATCATATCTTATTTCAATAAAAGACATAAGTAAATAATGGGGAATTAAATATTTTGAGTTTACTTGGAAAATAAGCTCCAATAAATTTAAAATTAACAAAAATGTTAAGCCGATGTCATAAAAATCTTTTATGAAATTTCTTACTGTAATTTAAATTATTTTCATAATTCGATTACGGAAAGATGAATTTAAAATTTCTATAGAAACAATATTTGGGGACATAGGAGTAATTTACTTTTTGTATTTTATTATAAAGTATAATTTAAAAAAAAATAATTACTATGCCTAGAGTTTTGTTTTGCTTTGCATTTGTAAATATTATCATAATTTATTCTGTGTTATTGGTAATATTTTATATTCAGCTTATTTTTATATTTTTATAAATTTTAGATGGATGAATGAAGTTCAGAACAAATTAAATCTTTATAAGGAAACACCAAGTTCTAACAAAGATACTTTAAAGCAACTTGAAGAGGTAAATCTTTGTAATATTTTGCTAATTTATGTATCTCTGCAGTATTTTTTAAATTATATATTCTTTTTGCATTAACAATTCCATAAATAGATATAATTTACATTAATATAAAAAAGAATGCAAAATTTAAAAAATATAGAAACATTTTAAGAAAAACTGAAAGGAAATATAATCAGAGACACTCAGAATTAAATTATTCATTTTAGTCAATATGTTCGAACGTAGAATGAAAGTTAGTAAAAAATGTTTGATTTTTTTATTTTTTATCTAAGAATGAATGTATAAAATTCTAACAGGACACGTAATAAATTCCTCGAGTTAAAATAACATACTTCTTATAATAGTCTGTGTTGTACAAAATAAAGGTATTTTTCTGTATAGTAAAAATGTTCACTGACAGAAATTATTGTCTTTTGTTATGTGAAAAAGAAACTTTTTTTCTTGGATTATTTGATGTACATTCAGAACAACTTCAAAAGAGACTCATAAATTACGGATATAGAACCGCAAAATTTTCTTAATTTACTGAATATTTTATACAAGTATCATACGTTGGTATGGAATTTTATATAGAATATTTTTGCGGCCTTGTCTAGCCCATTCTAGAGATTAATAGTCAGTCAGCCAGTTTAACATTCCCATATCTGGCTCTAGATAAATGTTCGTAATTCAATTGGTCCTCAGTAAGCTAATGAAAAAATTATTATAATAACAGAATTTCTACTTCGTATCTTCAGGAAACTTGATTTTTATAAAAAAATAACAACATAATGAACGAAAGATTTATTTTTAGAATTAAATGATGTAACTATATCTATATTTGATTTAAAATTGTAAGTAAAGTTTATTTTCAAATTTAACAAAATAATTTTTTCTGTGTAGTTGTAAGAAATATATATACAACGAATGCAAAAACAAAATTTATTTAAATTCATGTTTTTTTTATTAAAAGTAAAATTTAAATTTTCTGCTCCTATAAATTTTAATGTTAACGTAAAAATTTTTTTAAATAATATTTTTACTTTCCTAATTGTAATTTATATATCGGAAGATATTTAATGAAAAGGCTTTTTTTAATTTAAAATTAGCATTAAGTTTTTTGTTAATCTGTTGTGAGCGAATAAATAAGATCGACTTATAAATAGCTGTAAGCCATCTCTTAACAAAATACAGCCTTGTTACTATTAAAATCCTATACAATGCATACTATTTAAACTCAATAAAGCATTACTAATCATTTTGAGAATGCATTTAATTTTCGATGTAAACGAGCATGAATTATTGCGTTTGAATTCCTGAATCGCCTATTGAATTAAGAGAATACTATTTCTTTACACATATTTTTAAAAATTCTGAGAAAATACAGTCATAATTAAAATTATCTATAACTTTCTATTTGGTGTAAACTTTTACAGTATCTTTAATAGTTTACAATGATTCATAACTATGGAGTGACCAAAAATTAATAGAAAAGATAGTCCAAACAGTACCCAAGTTGATAAGTCTGTATATCGTCTTCTGCGAAGTAAAACTAAAGCTGATCCTAACATTTTCACATAAAATCACGATTGTGTTATAATACGAAATTAACTTTAATCTATCGTATCAGATGATTTTATTCCAATGAATTAATGATTACCTATGACGATAATATCTATGATCAGCGATTCGCGATAAGGTATTGGTTCATTTTTTAAAATCATTGGCCGAGATTGTTAATCGTTTTTGTATTCGATCATACTTAGTAGGGATTCAAGTAGTTCATCACAGTAAAGTAACATAATAAACAATGCAGCATAAAGAGTAAATTGTTATTTGAGGGATATTTCACGACCCTATATTCTGGAGCTATTTTCCTAGAAAAAGTGTCCAATCATTCTCAGTAAGATATCATAAGATGTTCGGGACAAGATGAGACAATTTCATGATATGTACTGTCTATAGAATTAGATTTATTCAAGCATTTATGAAATTGAGGAACACTAAATTATAAACCTTCAAGTTTAATAAATAGATCAAGTCATTTTTACCCTTTGATCAGAACTAACATATTAATAAGATACGTACCGTTATAACGTGTACTGATTCCTACAAAAATAAAATTTCTATGATTCTGAGCTTACTTCAATAATTTATTATTATTTTTTTCAGATTCAAGACTTCATTATTGTAGCAAGAAAAATCATCAAACGTTAAATATCACCCATTGTAAGATGACCTTAATCCAAGAATTGAAGATCTTTCAATTTTTATTAATCTTGAATGATATTTCTGTGTACGATAATCTCACAAATAGGTTAATGAATTTTAGATTGCTTGAGATTTTTTCGGGAGAATATTCTCATTAACTTACTTTTTGCGTAAAATGTTTTGAGGATTAACGGTCTTGTGGATTTTGTCTGACTTCATGATGATCTGGCTGATAAGCTACAACGATACATATTAATGAATATGTTAATTTTATATAATTACGACACATATTAACGAATATATTAATTTTATATAACAAATGCATTTGCTTAAATTACTCTAAATGCACGCACATATAACTAAAATTCTATACTAATTATATTCGATTTGGTTAATTTTAATTTAGCATTTATCAATTTGTTTAGACTAAATAATTTAGCGAAGAGTTGCAGAGAATGTATAAAGATTATGAATGTATTACTTTTTTATTTATAATTAAATTGATACTCTACTATTTTAAACTAAATAGTGCTTTTTAATGAAACATTAACTGTACATAGTTTTATGCCCAAAGTATTTACTTTAAATGTGAGTGAAAATTAGTTTAAGGGAAGTATTGTATTTATGTTCTTAGTAAAGAATATAATGATTAAAATTGTAAATAGTTGACCTCTGATTATATTATTACTTATACATTTATAATTTTATAATTTGTAGAGAGAAGAAATACTTCTATAAAAATTTTTTTAAAGTAGTGAATTCAAAATTTAGAATATATTTTAACAAATAATTATGTATACGGATCTTTTTTTAAAACACCGTGTTTGATATTAAAATATACTGAATGAAATTTATGCTACAGTAGAATTTTGCAATGAGCTAATGCTAACTGATAAGAAACTTTTTTTGCGTTTTTGTTGAATAAAGTTCCATATGATCTTGTGATAACACTCTGGGATTGTATTTTAAGAATTTTCTCTCATACCATTTATAAAGTATAAAATCAAATCAAAATGCATCTCATACAAGATCAGAAATAGATAATTTCTAGGCAATCGTAATGAATATTCATGCCTACATCTTGGAATTTGAACCGAGATTTGTTGTAAATAAGAATAAAAACAACTGCAAAGCGGACAGATAATGAATGAATATTTTGAAGAAAATCTTTACAGAAAGCAAGTCTCAGTTATATTACAAATCAGAAAATGTGATGCGTCAATTAGTATCTCTCTCTCTTTCTCTGTTTCTCTTTTGTGTTTTGAAACTTTAATTTATTAAAAAAGAAAGGATTTCTGTAAGTATATTTAAAGTAATTCACCTAAAAGCATAAAATTCCAAATAAAGTTTTATATGCTTTAGTAAATTTTTTTATTTAAGTACTGTGTCAAAATATGAGGTAAATTTTTTTTCAATATTGCTTATTTTTTCTAGCATTCAAAATTTAATGATTCCCTGAAACAAATTATTTCCTGGGGTTAAATTGTATGCCATTATTATGGCTTAACAAGTTAAAATCTCAGGAAAGATATATATATATATATATATATATATATATATATATATATATATATATATATATATATATATATATATATATATATATATATAGTATTATCTCAAACCTACAGTTCATTGAAATATTCTCCTATACTTGAGTAAATTATAATTTTAAAATAATTAATGGGATACAAACCGTATAAAACAGCATGACAAATTCTAATTTTTTGGCGAAGAAATGTTGCCAAGATGACGTATTATGACGTCTCGCGGTGACGTAAATATTAAGATTGCCAAAATGGAAATTTCTACATAATTCTCATAGGTCGCCATTTTAATGACGTTGTTGAAACCAGTTGGCTAGATAAACAAGAAAATCCACCAAAAAAA
This sequence comes from Latrodectus elegans, assembly GCA_030067965.1. Classification (NCBI taxonomy): domain Eukaryota; kingdom Metazoa; phylum Arthropoda; class Arachnida; order Araneae; family Theridiidae; genus Latrodectus; species Latrodectus elegans. Next base: position 29,898,032 of record CM057814.1, read on the forward strand.
TCACTAAACCTAGAATTTCGTAAGTTGGATTATATGGCAACTGTGCCATCAAACTCTATCATTAAAAATGTAAGAATTAATAAACTATACTATTCGGTTTTTATACATTTATTATGCATTTCCTTAAAGGTCTTTACAATAATAATCATTGAGGAATGCGGAGATAAGAAGATATTATTAAAATATTCTTTTAGTTACGTCAAAAATTTTGCTAGTTAATTTTCCTTATAAAAGAACATTCTCTAATTGGGGGAAAAAAAGTATGCAAATAATAAATATTAATTATTATTTGCATACTTTTTTTGCATGCATGCAAATAATAAATATTAATTAAAAAATATAGTGTATTTATTTACATACCAAAACCTTTACAAATTTTGTCACAGCCAAATAAAATATTCAACCTACTATATTCACAACATTACAAATCCAAAAAATTTAACAGGACTTCTAGTATGTGTAAATTTATTTTCATATGATTCATTATTTTAATTGGTAATTGTGTAATGTGTAGAATTAGATATATTTATGAAAAAAGTGATTTTTGTAAATATAATTATATTTCAACTAAATATTTAACTACAGAAAAATGGTAAATTTTAAAGACATTTAAATGCAATTATTCAATTAAATCTAAAATTTAATGTATAACCTAAGTGTCTGAGAAAGTCTCATAGTGTCTGAGAAAAAATACATTTTCATATTTTAAGCCACCAGTTTTTTTACAACGATTTTTTAATCGTTGTAAAAAACTGGTGGCTTAAATATGAAAATGTATTTTTTCTCAGACACTATGACTCGATAGTTTATGGATCGATTCCAGTTATATTTGTTATGAAGTTTTAATCTTTTAAAATATCACACTAATCTAGAAAATTAATTATTTATTTATTAATATAAAGAGAGATTGGTTATAAAAAATTATTTAAAATTACAATTTAATTCGAATCAAAATATTAAAAATGAGAAATTTAAGTGTAAAAAAATCATTTTTTAAAAAAACATTCACTTATGGATTTAATTTAAGAAAAATTTTCATTTATACTTAGCTGTTTAATGTAAATGAAATTATATTTAGCACACAAAAAAGACACCATTATTATTATTTTTTTTTATTGGAAACATTAAATTTTGAATTACATTCCGTATAATGTACAAACATGACTTTTTAAAAACATTCTGCTGTTTAATGAGTTGAAATGAAAAGAATGTATCTATTTTAAACTTGACGGTTGAGGTTTCTTGACAGTTTGTAATTTGAATCTTCTTTTACTCATTGAAAAATGTTTGAGAAGAAAGAGTTTTGATTAATATACGGCAGTACTCTTTAAAAATATTTCCATATCGCATAAAAATACTAAGGAATAAAACTGACGATACAGGATTGCTTATGGTTATGAAGTTGTTGTTGCAATCAGTCTTTCAATGAAAATTTCTTGTTAGACAATTCAAGCTGCTTATAGGCGTTTTAAACTTAGATGTTTTCCACATTTTCATCTGTGTTATTCAATAAAAGCTTTGGATGTATGATTGAGGCATATTTCTACGATATTAAAATTAGTTAAACTTAAAGCTTGTTTTTTTTTTTTTTTTTTTAAGAAATTTTTTTATTTTGGTATGAAGAGTTTTTGATGGATGGTAAAGTTTTCTGGATATTTGTATAGAAATTTCTTCGTTTTACTACATAATGTTCAATCTATTCCACCTTCCTGATCTTTTTTGGTGGTATATCTTCAACCTCCGCCATTTTTCCCACTGAAGGTCTCGGAGGTTTATCGGGGCATCTCTTTCTTTTCATGCCCTTCAACATTGGTTTTGGATCAGTTTGGACAGCCATGTCCTTCATAACTACATGTACATTATATGCAACATGAGCAGCATCACCACCTGATACACAATCCAAAAGAAACGACGCAAATTTTTCACACCACTTCATGATTTCAAAAGAAATAGTTTTCACAAAGTTTTAAGAGAACGCAGTTAAGCACACCAAGATTTAACTCAGAATGATTATTAACTCAATCAAATAATGCTCATTTGCCATTGTTACTTAAATAAACAATTGAAATGTGAGAAAATTAGTTTGATGACTGTGAAAAACATTTCAACAATAATGCTCCAATTATTGCATTTTAAAACAATATTTCAAATCCATTACTAAATTATAAATTGCTTAGAAGAGTTTATAAAAGTACTTATCAATTATTGCATTTTAAAACAATTATTCAAATCCATTGTTAAATTATAAATTGTTTAGAAGAGTTTATAAAAATTAAAGTTTATAAATATTAATTTTTCGGCTCAGATATCGTATAATCCAGGATGTCAAATTCTGAGTTTCGTGATTTTTTAGAAGATTTATATACTTATGTATCTAGCAACCTGAATATTATTATGCCATAGATATGGAAACGTATAAACATTTTGCAGAAAATTCTGTTTTGGCAACCCTAGTATTTACATCATCGCGTACGTTAAAATACGTCATCTTGGCAATATTTCTTCACCGCCAAAAAAATTCAGAATTTTGAATCCTGGACTATACGGCATCTATGCCAATTTTTCATTACTTTATTCATTAATAAAGTAATTGCGAAACTATAATGATTCGCACAGAATAAAGTACTAAACGTTACCATAACAGTATATGAAGATTTTACAATAACTTATTATTCTCCCAGATGTTTAAAGCAAATTTTTTATTATAAAAATTCATTTGCTTACTCATAAGGTAATTGAAATGAAATTTAAAATTTAACTTAGGAGATAGACTACTAAGTATTTTTCTTAAATTTTGCTTCTCCTTTTAATGGCATATTAACTTCTACAAAATCACTCATTTGCTTTACATTTTACTACGAACATTACTTAAATTATTCTTATTATTGTGCATGATTTTATTTACTTAATTATTTATTTTTTATATTTTTTAAGAAAATGAGTGAAAAAATTTGTTACATAAATTTTTAAAGGTGTAATTGAAATGTAATAAGCATTATATACTATACAAAATTTCATGTAATACTTGATTCAATGCTTTTATTAGAATAATTTTAATGAAATTTAATAATTGATTCTAAAGTAGTAAGTTAATAATTGATTTGATCCTTTTTTATATTTTCACTTTTTATTTTTAAAAAAACAAAACTTCAAAAAACAGTTAAAAAATACAAGTAATTAAAAACTAAATTTTATTAAGATTATATATAAAAGAAATTTTTTAATATTTATTTGTTAGCTTGGCTATATTTTGCGCGCATCGTTTGCCTGTTTTACCTATGCGAAAAATCAGTTTATTTTGTGATTGGATGAAGAGAACGCAGATCAGAATTTTACAATAGTTCCCATATCTAATTACAGTAGGAAATACATGAAAAGTAGCATTTTGATAACAACCGACAAGGAAAAAATCGAGTATTTTCTTCTTTAATTAGAGTGGAATTTCTAAATTTCTTCATGATAATTAGTTAAGAGTACTATATAGCTTTCATGATAAATGTAAGAGTTTAAAAAATTGATTTTCGTTATATATTACTTCATTACATTTCATATTTCTGAAACTATTTTATTTTAAAGAACCAAAGAACTAAGGAAAGTAAATTATGAAATACTTATAGATCAAATGAAATAGTAGACAAGGAAATATCTTGAGAATGAAGTGAAAATCTACAAGAAAAATAATAGAGAAAATTTAAAATGCTGGGTTATTTTTTCAGTAAAAACACGTAAAAAAAACTATAATGGCTTATAAGGAAATTAAAATCTTTTGATTTATAATCGCAAAAAGCCTCAGGCATGATGCCAATAGTAATACCATTTCCTGAGAAAGGTTAAAGATTAGATTTCAACTAGCAAATAATCAACGAATCTTGTTATTTATAACTGCCCTATTGAAAGATAATCAATGCCGTAAGCACCTTTTATTTCATTTGTTTTTCTGTATATTCATATATAACATGGTTTTCTTGGGAGCTCTCGCAATTTTCGCCTTTGCGACGCTTTAATGTTTCAATGATGGAACATATTCCTCAGTGTGGAAGATCCTAAGTTTGATTCCAGCTACATTAAAGAATGAGAGAGGAATGTTTAAACTCCACATAACATGATTGATGTCTTACAGCTAATTATTATTTCCACACTGATTTTCAGAAGGACCTCTTTTAATTAGTAAAGCGTATTCTAATAATCTCCTCGCCTCGTAAAAAAAACCTAAAAACTTTCAAGTTTTTGTTTTCTACATGCATGTATGTCGATATGAATATGAGAAAGCTTTTCGAATACCCTTCCTTGTGACACATGAATAGGGTTTTGAGTCAGCCAGCATAAATACGGATATTAAAATCGTTTAACATTAACTATCAGCTATAAAATAATCCACAATACAGGGTCAAGTGCTTAAGCAAATGCAAATGTAGAATATAAAAATAGCCATAATTGATTAAAACATTTACTACGAAACTTGCTTGGATATTTAAATAAAAGATGCATGAGCCACATTTCTCAGTTCAGTGATAAGATCAACTTGTATCACTAATGAAGGAATTTCTCGGTTGGGATAGTCTTCTTCAGCAAGGAATCTGGGGCCATTAAACCATAGTACACTTTCAATCAGTTTATTAGGTTCCATTCCTCTCGAGATAAGGTCAGCAGGAATGTCCCTCGATGACACATGGCGCCACTGATGAATCTCAGTCAAGTCCTGTATTAGGGCAACTCGGTTGGCAACAAACGTCTTTAGCAGGTAAGGCTCCTTCCGGATCCACGAAAGAGTTATCATGGAATCACTCCACAAATGGATATTCTTACTGCAGTCTTTAAGTTGTAGGGAATCTTTAACTTTTATAATCAGCTTCGCTAAAAGAACTGCCTTACACAATTCCAAGCTCGGGATTGTAACTCTCTTAAGGGGTGCCACTCTTGACTTGATACAAACCAAAGTCACTTCAGAATCTCCAGTCTCAGATGTTGATTTGCAATAGATGACACATCCATATGCAGACTCAGATGCATCCGCAAATCCATGAAGGTCAATGTGCATTGATTTGTTTATCATAATGTATCGCTTAAATTTAACATTGTTGATCGTCGGCAAAGTTTCAATAAAGTTCTGCCATTGTTGGGCTTCCATTGGAGGAAGGGTATCACTCCATTCTAGCTTTAAACACCAAAGTTTTTGCAAGAAAATCTTTGCTTTAGTTATCACTGGACCCAAGAGGACAAGGGGATCAAAAGTTCTTGCAATTGTAGAAAGCATTGATCTTTTCGTTGGAGGAATTGCATTCTCAAGATGCATTTGAAAAGTGAAATGATCTGTGCTGTGTCTCCCCAGAACTCCTAACGCCTTTGTCTCTTTCTGGAAATGGTAGTCATTATCAGAGCCTGTCTTTAATTCAGAATTATTACTACACCACTTGTGTAGCGTCATTCCTCCACTCGTAAGGATATGCTCCAATTCAGTTTGAAGCTTTTTGGTTTCAGTTATGACGGCAGCTCCACTAAGCAAATCGTCCATGTAAAAGTCTCTCTGTAGGACGGGTAATGCTAGGGGGTACTTCTCCTTTTCATCTGAAGATAGATGAAAAAGCACTGTAGTTGCAAGGTGTGGTGCACTAACTGTGACACACGTAACTGTTTTGAGCTCATTAGTTTTAACTGGTTCATTCACTCCATCTCCAAAGAATTCTCAAAAGTTTAGTTTGATTAGGATCAATTAGAATCATTCTATATATTTGTTTAATATCTGCTACAAAAGCATAAATGTGTTTACGAAACTTATCATTATTGAAAAATGATCCTCTTGTAAAATATCACCATTAAATTGTAAGGAATTAAGTGAATTTCCTAAAGTTTTTTGAGAAGACGCGTTAAATACTGCGCGAAGTTTTGTAGTACTTTTATCAGGGTGATAAATGCCTGAATGGGGTATATAATACGTTCCTACTTCTTCCTCACAATCTGGAATTTCTATCATGTGACCCAATTTCTCAAACTCGCTCAAAAATTCCTTATATAGTTTTAAATACTCAGGCTCTCTTAAAAAACGATTCCATATGGAATTTAATTTTTTAATGCAATTTCTTTAGATTTAACTAAGAACTTTGTGTGTGTGTGTGTGGGTCTTCTTTTAAAGGCATTTTAACTATATATCTCCCTTTACTGTCTCTCATAACATTTATTTTGAAATGTTCTTCACATATTATTGTTTCTTTATTTTTAGAAATTTTAGTTTCAACATTTTATATCTCCCAAAATCTCTCTATTGCTTCATGTAAAGTAGTATTATCCTTAATTAATCCGCAATGTACTTTTCTTTCCATTGTAGTGGGTAAGCTCCCACTAACAACATAACCAAAAACGGTATTTTGAAGAATTAAGTCACAATTTACAGGGAATATCTGATCTGGATGTAATAACTCGTAAAATATTTCAGCTCCTAAAAGTGAATCTATGCAACCTGGTTTATTAAAGTAAATATTAAATTAGCAAACATTAAATTAGTATTATTAAATTAACAGATGAAAATCTGCTAATTTTACATATTTTAACTCTGGTACATAAACCTTAAGCATCTTTGATTGCATGAAATCAGTAATTTTAGAAACATCTAAAAATTCTAACTCTTTTTTTAAAATTTCCCTCTAAATAAGAAATTGTAGTTTTAGCAACTGATTTAATTGTTGTGCATGTATCACCTATATCACAGACTCTCAAATTTGTTTTATTTCGTTTTAAGCCTAAACTATTTGCACAATCAGTGGTCATTCATTGAACCTTGATCTAAAATAGCACATGCTCTGTATAAAATTGCCCCTGCGATTATCTTAGCAAGCAATTCACCGTACTAAGCAAAACAGTTTTTGACAGATTTACGACTCGCGTAGAAAGAACTGGGTTGTTTTGGTTAGAAGGGAAGATCGGGGTAAGTGGGGAAAGTAAAGACTCTTCACGGGGGGCTGATAACGGTCGGTTAGCGCTTTCACTTTGCGCAGGCGGGGACTCTTCAGTTCTCGGAAAATGCAAAGAGCAGTGATGCCGCGTTTTGACTTCCTCTCTTTGACATAAATAACATGAAAACCGCGATTTGCAGTTACTTACTTGGTGTTTATCAAGGCAGTTAAAGCAACAATTATTTTTCTTAATTATCTCTACTCTCTCAGAAACAGGCAAAGCCATATAATTTTTGCATTTATATAAGGGATGACTTTCCAAACAAAGAATACATTTTGCATTCTTAAGAAGAAGCGGATAAAAATACTCTAGAAATATTTCTTTGATTTGCGGGGTGTGTTTTCGAGTTCACTAGTATATTTTCTACCGTTTGCAGTTTCCTTCGGGATACATAAAATAAATCGATTTCTTCTGCTAATTGTATGGGTTCAAACCAAGTATCTGACTGTCTAATACTGATATGAGCAGTGGTTTCTCAATCTAATGTTTGAAATATTTGATCGGATACAATTAATTGCTTTAATTTCGTAAAATCAGACAATTTTCTTAATTTTAAGTAGTAATCAAAACTTGTTGTTAAGCGCGAAGCAAACTGGACATGAGTTTCATTTGGGTGTCTTATTGTTTTTCTGAATTGCTCTAAACATGATTGTGGTGTGGGCTCAAATTCTCTGAGAATAATTTCTTTAACTTTTTCATTATCACTTAATTCTTCATCGCCCATGTAAGAAATACATTTGAGGCTTTCTCACCTAGCAAATTTAAAGGAATCTCTGCTTTATATTTATTTGAAGCATTTTTGTTACGAATGCTCTCTCCAAAGAAGTAAAAAATAGATTCCAACTTTCTGGTTTACTCGGTATTTTAATCGTTAATATTTTAGTGCTTTTTATTAAGGAATCTAAAGAGTTGCAGTCCTCAGTTTTATTTTCTGGATTAGTTTCTTCAATTTTTGAATCTACTCTCAAGTGTGTTAATTCTAATTCAGCTTTCATTGTCTCTAATTTTATCTGCTCTAATTTCAACTCTGTTTGCTTATTTTTCTCAATTATCTCTAACTCTAGAAAACGGTTCTCTTTTATAGGTTTTAGGAGATCAGCCACATATTCGGGCTCATTTTTAAACGTGACATTATTCTTTATAATGTTCGTTGAATTTACAATTGTCATTTTATTATGACCTCTCCTAATTCCGTAGCCGCAACTTGCAAATCAATTTTATTAACGTTTTTAAACATTTTGGAAACGGAACTCAAAATTCAATTTTAAATTTATATATGATTAAGTTAATTAACAACACAATTTATAAAAACAGTTATTAAGCTCATCACAATTAATTCAAATAGATAATATAAATTATCTCATGGGAGTGAATGACCAAAAAAGCCTAAGCACATGCCTCATAGCAACTGATACCGCTCTCAAAGAAAGTTGGGTTGTTGATGTTTACTCATTCTGGCACTCGTTGTAGGCCATATCTCATCAAAGCTCCGGCAAGATGAAGCATATGTTTGTGTATGGTCACTAGCTCTGGTATCTAAATAATGGACTGTATAATTTTAAATATAAAAAAAAAAACACTTTATTTTTCGTAGCTGATTCTTCTCACTCATTTTACAACTGCTCTCCTCAAAGGCAGTAACTCGACTCCCTCCTCTCTCATAGCTTTTTTTTTGTTCTGTTTTTTCACATAAAAAACATAAAAAGATGGTGCTGTTGCAACAGCGCTTCATGGGTACGGAACAAATTACGTGTTCTTTAATTTTTTCCTGAAAATGATATTTTTTTAAAAATAATTATCAGTTTTATTGTTTCTTGGATTTAATAATAAAAAACAGATACACATATTTCAGAATGCTTAAAGCAGAAAGAAAAGATAGCAATTGTTTTTGTTGTTGCTTCAACTTACTTCCCTGAATTTAGTTTAGAGCTTGACTCTACCGCTTAGATGTAAGCAGCAAGTAGGAGTGATTTCATTGGAGATTTGGTTGTAAATACCACGCAGAAGACCCCTCAATACTTGACGAAGTACCCCCATAAATATTATTTAACGTGGTGCATTCGCCTTTAAATCAGTATTTTAATGCAACGCTACCGAGAGTGATATCTTAATAAATTAGAGGTTACCAGGTTTCTCTAAGCGTTTTCTTATAAATAAGACTATAATATTTCTTCGCACTGCAATATTAAAAAAAAAAAAAAAACAATTTACTAAAAACATTTTATTTAAAACAATTTACTTTTAACAGCACAAAGGACAATTTATTTTCTCAAAACATTTTCTGCGCTTAAACAATACTATTTAACAATAACAGTGAAGGTATTGAAGTTGTGCTTATTATGCCTATTTTGGAATAATAGATTCATGATTTGGCGGTTTTTTAATAGAGTTTCGGATTTTTCGGAGGAAATTTATTTAAATGTCCTCAGTGATGTAGTTCAGAAAAAGTTAATCTAAGTAAATAATTTTATTTAAATAATGAAATTTTATTTAGAAAAATCTCATTTGGAGAATTTTGGAATTTCTACGGACCTTAATGAATTTTAAATATTTTTAAGAACCATAGATTTAAATATCATTTAAAGAGAAAAATGCACTTAAAATTTTTGAATTACACTTTTTAATTTCCTGATGTTTTAACTGCACTGAGTAGCGTCATCCTTATTGTTTTTTGTCGTTCATTTTGAGATGGGGTTGCTCTTTTATTCCGTCTTATCAACTTTTCTAAGTTCATTGAACCTGTGGCTTGACTACCGTTATCCCTGTAGTTTAAGTAAATACTGTTAGAAAACAATTTATTACAGACTGACTCACAATATTTTTTATGACAAAACTTAGCAACGCATCGATTTTGAAAATAAATTTTTATAAAATATATAAATGCGAAATACAACAATCAAAATGAAAATTAAGTTTATTAATTCCAAAAATTATTGTTTGGACAACTCCGGTACATATCTGGAAAATGACAAGAAAGAAAAAATCAATGGTTTTGATGCCCTTCTTTTAAATAAATGTTCACTATGTGTGTAATACAAAAACAAGTTAAGCTGCAAATAATAACATAATGTGTGCAAGAATTTCTGGAATAGCTTGCCCTTCTACAAAACATTAATGGTATACATTTACCTTATTTTTGAGAGTGGATGAATTTTAAAGAAATTGCATTGCACAATTTACTTTCAGAATATGCCTAAAAGTCCGATCCGGAAGATGCTTAGTTATTTTTATAAAATCTTAAGAGATTCATCGATTCATATTAGTTATATCACTATGAATAGATAAACAATATCATTTCAAGTAAATTGTCTAAGGAGATCATAACCTATTGTTGACTGTTATCAGCAGTGATCAAGTCAGCAAGTGTTGAAAGTATTCAGTAGCTGACAGTTGAGATAATACATATTAGTCAGTCTTACATTAGCAATTATATATGCAAGATTAAGATTAAAAATATATGTTTTTCCTCCTATCGGAACAAGAAAAAATTGTGTTTAGCTCGAAAATAAGTCGTAAATTTGCAAATTGTTTGTAAAATCAAATCAATAACAACACAAAACACTTAGCGTTATATTAAAATTCTTTGTTTTAAATATCATGCCTTCAAAACAGAGAAAACAATACAATATACATTGAGCACGCACATTTTCGCTCATTACTTTAATGAGATAGACAAAATCCGTCAACGAAGAATAACCATTCATTATTTTTCAAGTGATGAATATATCCTTTTTAACATGCGTTCTTAATTGCTGCTTGACACAGAGTTTAATCTCTTTTGTTGGGAGTTTTTCTGAGAAGAAAATCTTTATAATTGTGTCTGATTCACATTGATGCATTTAAAGAGGTAATTTGTGCATCTTTTCCTTGTTGATGTGATTTGAAATGACGTAATCTCAAATTAGAGCTGTTTATTTTGAATGTCGCCAACTTTTGATCGGATTTTAAAACTACTCATGAAATCCATTCTGAGATATTTGTGAAAGTCTTATGTTTCTTGAGCAGGTAGGATTCTGGAAAAGGAAATCATTAATAAATTAATGAAGTAGTACTCTCTTTAATAAAGAATATTTTGCAAATGTAAAAATGACAAAATCTATTATTTTATGCACAACATTTTAAAATAGTAATATTTGATAGAAAATATTGCTTGTATGGATATTATAAAAAATTCTATGGTACAGCTGCCTTATAATCCATCATGCCAAATTCTGATTTTTTTTGGCGACGAAGAAATGTTTCCAAATGACGTATTGTGACGTTTCGAGATGGTATGAAGTAAATATTAAGATATCCAAAATAGATTTTACTATATAATTATTATGTTTATATTACGTAATAAAAGCCAGATTGCAAGATAAACAAGAAAATCTATCAAAATAAAAAAAAGGACGCAAAACTCAGAATTTGGCATGTTGGATTACATGGCAACTGAACCATTAAACTGTATCATTGAATATTTAACAATTAATAATTATATTGTTGGTTTTTATATATTTATTATTCATTTTGTTAATAGTCTTTACAATAATAATATTTGAGAAATGCGGAGATTCTCAGATATAGGAGAAGATATTAATAAAATATTTTTATTACATCCAAAGAATTTGATAATTAATTTTCTTAATGAGAGATCATTCTCTAATTTAAAAAAAACACTAGAAAATTATGCACCATGTATGTAAATATAATAAATATCATTAAAAAACATAGTACTTCTTTATATAACAAAAGCTTTAGAAATTTTGTCACAGACAAATTAAGTATTTAACCTACTATATTTCACGACATTACAAATCCAAAAAAATTTAACAAGACTTCATATATGTGTAAATTTTTATTTATATTTATAATTTTAATTGAAATTTGCTGCATAATCTAATATTGCATATATTTATGAAAAGAGACTTTTGTAATTAAAATAAAATTTTCAATACCAGATTTAATTACAGAATAATGCTAAATATTAAAGACAGTTAAATGCAATTATTTAATTAAATCTTAACTTTAGTGGATAACCTATCCAATCGTTGTAAAAAACTGGTGGGATAAAGTATGAAAACGTATTCTCTCTTAGACACTATGAATCGATAGATTATGAATCAATTTCAGTTACATTTGTTATGAAGTTTTATTTTTTTAAAATATCACACTTTTAGAAAATTAATTGTTTAGCAGTAAGTATAAAGCTTAATTGGTTGTAAAAATTTATTTATTAAATATTACAATTTATTTCGATTAAAAATAGTAAAAATGAAAAAAATATAAGCGTGAAAACTATACAATCCCTAATAAAAAGCATTCTCTCATTTAATGTAAGCGTTCTATTTTCTACTGTTTCTATTTTAAAAAAAATCTCATTTATATTTAACTGTTTAATGTAAATGAAATTATATTTAGCACACAAAAATGAGACAATATTTTTTTTTTATTTTGTTTTTTATTGGAAACTTTAAATTCTGAATTACATTCAGTATAATTTACTAACATAACTTTTTATATACATTTCATTATTTAATGATTTGGAACGAAAAAAAAATGTATCTGCTTTAATCTTGGCAGTTGAGATTTCTTGACAGTTTGTAGTTTGAATCTTCTTTTACTCATTGAAAAATGTTTGAGAAGAAAGAGTTTTGATTAATATACGTCAGTACTCTTTAAAAATATTTCCATATCGCATAAAAATACTAAGGAATAAAACTGACGATACAGGATTGCTTATGGTTATGAAGTTGTTGTTGCAATCAGTCTTTCAATGAAAATTTCTTGTTAGACAATTCAAGCTGCTTATAGGCGTTTTAAACTTAGATGTTTTCCACATTTTCATCTGTGTTATTCAATGAAAGCTTTGGATGTATGATTGAGGCATATTTCTACGATATTAAAATTAGTTAAACTTAAAGCTTGTTTTTTTTTTTTTTTTTTTTTTTTTTTTTACGAAATTTTATTATTTTGGTATGAAGAGTTTTTGATGGATGGTAAAGTTTTCTGGATATTTGTATAGAAATTTCTTCGTTTTACTACATAATGTTCAATCTATTCCACCTTCCTGATCTTTTTTGGTGGTATATCTTCAACCTCCGCCATTTTTCCCACTGAAGGTCTCGGAGGTTTATCGGGGCATCTCTTTCTTTTCATGCCCTTCAACATTGGTTTTGGATCAGTTTGGACAGCCATGTCCTTCATAATTACATGTACATTATCTGCAACATGTGCAGCATCACCACCTGTTACACACGCCAAAAGAAACGACGCAATCTTTCTGCACCACATCATAATTTCAAAAGAAATAGTTTTCACCAAGTTTTTAGAGAACGCACTTAAGTACACCAAGATTTAACTCAGAATGATTATTTAACTCAATCAAATAATGCTCGTCTTTCATTGTTACTTAAATTAACAATTGAAATATAAAACAATTATTTTGATGATTTTTTAGGAAAAACATTTTAACAATAACGCTCCAATTATTGCATTTTAAAACAATACTTCAAATCCATTGTTCAATTATAAATTATTTCGATGATTATATATATGTATACATACTCATCAAAATAATTTATAATATATATATATATATATATATATATATATATATATATATATATATATATATATATATATATATATATTAGATCTTAACCTGAAGGGATGAATTAAAATTATAGTAATATTTCATTATTCATTAATAAAGTAACTGCGAAAAAAAATAATTATTCTCACAGAATGGTGGTGAACTAAACATAATGTATAAATTAGTATGGTGTATCCCCATAAGGAGTTTCTCATCAAATCAATCATTTCTCAAAAATCTTTTTTTGTTTTGATTATAGTGTTGTCGGTTTTACCTTTGGTCCTACCAGTTTGAGTATTTTTATTTTCATTTTTGGAATTTTTTATTGCTAAAGTTGATTTTTTCCTTTGTTTTATTTACGTCATTTCTTAAGTCATATATATTTTTTGTAAGTGGCAACCACGTTTGGATTGCGTGGCGACAAAAAAATCAGCTATGGTCGCCTATTGAGGCATATATTCTACTAGTTCCAAACATGACCTTAAAAATATATGAACATCTTACAACAACTTGTCATTTTTTAATATGATTAAGGAAAATTTTTATCACACAAATTCATTTGCTCATTAATAAAGTAATTGAAATTAAGTTTCATTTTTTATTTCAGCAGATAGGCTGCTATGTATTTTTCTTAATTTTTGCTTCTCCTTTTAATGGCACATTAACTTCTACAATTACATTTGTCTTACCTATTACTTTGGAATTTGCTCAAATTATTATTATTTCAATGTAAAAAAAAAAAAAAAAATGATTTTTTTTTTAGAAAAAGTGTGAGAAAATGTTTTACATAAATTTCTTAAATGTTTAATTGAGAAGTAATAAGCACATTATATACTGTGCAAACTTGTAATATTTGCAAATATTTTATACTTGAGTCAATGCTTTTATTAGAGTAATTTTAATGAAATTTTATCTTCACAAGTAGTAAGTTATTAATTGATTAAATACTTTTTTATGTTTTAATGTTTTATTTTTGAAAAAATAAAACTTTAAGGAACAGTTAATATGTAATTAAAAACTAAATTATATTAGGATTATTTATAAAAGAAATTTTTTAATATTTATTTCTTAGCTCGTTTAAAATTTGCACGTATAGTTTGACTTTTCAACCTACGCGAAAGGTTAGTTCGTTTTATGATTCAATGATGAGAACACAGATCACTATTTCACAATAGCTCTAATACCTAATTACATTTGGAAATACATGAAAAGTGGCATTTTAATAACAACATTCAACAAGGAAAAAACTGGGTATTTCCTTCTTTAATTAAAGCGGAATTTCTGAATTTCTTCTAGCTAATTAGCTAAGAGTATTACGTTGTGAAACATGCTTTCATGATGATCGTAATTTAAAAGTTCTCAGTGATGTAGTTGAGAAAAAGTTAATCTAAATACATAATTTTCATTTAAATAATGAAATTTTATTTAGAAAACTCTTATTTGGAGAATTTTGGAATCTCTATGGAACTTAATGAATTTTAAATATTTTTTAATGAACCATTGATTTAAATATCATTTAAAGAGAAAAATGCACTTAAAATTTTTGAATTACACTTTTTAATTTCCTGTTTTAACTGCACTAAGCAGCGTCATCCTTATTGTTTTTTTCTTTCATTTTGAGATGGGGTTGCTCTTTTATTCCTTCTTATCAACTTTTCTAAGTTCACTGAACCTGTTTCTTGAATACCGTTATCACTAAAGTTTAAATAAATACAGTTAGAAAACAATTTATTACACACTGACTCACAATATTTTTTATGACAAAACTTAGCAACCCATCGATTTTGAAAATAAATTTTTAGAAAATATATGAATTCAAAATACAACATTCAAAATGAAAATTGAGTCAATTAATTCCAAAAATTACTGTTAGGACAACTCCAGTACACATCTAGATAATTACAAAAAAAAAAAAAAAAAAAATCAATGGTTTTGGTACCATTCTTTTAAATAAATGTTCACTATGTGTGTAATACAAAAAAGCAAGTTTAGCTTCAAATAATAATATAATGCAAGAATTTTTGGAATAGCTTGCGCTCCTACAAAACATTAATGGCATACATTTTCTTTGTTTTTGAGAGTAGATGTCTTTTAAAGAAAGGGCATAATATATCTCACTTCAAGACTATGCCTAAAAGTCTGAGCTGTAAGGTCCCCTTTGCTATTTATATAAAATCCTAAGAGATACATCGAATCATATCAGAAACTAAGATAATCATATCAGCTATATCACTGTAAATAGATATACAATTCTATTTCAAGTAAACTGTCTAAGAATATTATAATAAGGTGACCAAAATCCTCCACCTTGGTAAGATCTGACTTTCCTCAAGAAGTGTCTTTCCAATTGTCCTCATTTTCTATATTTTATAACTAATCTGCTTACCTCTGTATTTAAAGATGCTATCTAGAGTAATAAATGAAACCAATTTGGAATATAAAGTTGTTGCTCTTACATCGGTTAAAATATCCACAAATTTTGGAAAGCGGTAAGACGCAAAGGAGAGTAAAATAACAAGATTTATTCCAAAAGAAAATACTAGGCATAGGTTGTAATGCACATATTTCGTTAAGTAAAATAAACTAGCGTCATCTACCATGTCAACTGATGTAGAAATAATAACAACGTCAATTTATTTGCATTTTAGTCGTTTTAATGTCGTGAAGATGAATTTCGTGAAGACGGAAATGTTGAATACAAGAAAATTTTAGGCTATTCAAAAATTGGATGGCTTGCTTTAACATCTGCTATAGAGCGCATTATGCAATTATTGGAGCCTCTCCATTCATATTTTTTAAGTTTAGACAAATGTCCAAAAACTCTAGAAGCTTTTTTTTTTTCAATAATGAATTATCATAGGCATTATAATGTATTTTGTCCATAATCAGGCATTTGTTTTTCACAGAACGATTCAAAAGATTGAATGTGAACGTATTTAAGGAATAGAATTTTGCCTTATTTTGAACTATTTGTCCTTTAATATAAATCACTATTTAAAGAAAAAATTATTCCTTTAACAATAAAAAGGAAATTACAAACTTAGAGGAATCAAATCCGGGCATAATGGAAAAGTTTATCAGAGAAGCACAAAATATTTATAAAATATGTTTCCAATACGTCAAAGAATGCTCTGAAATAAATATAATCAATAACAGTTTTAAAATGTATATTTTTAATTTATCGCAAGTAAATTGGTCAGATATTAAAAACTGTCTTGAGTTCTTATCGGAAGTATATGCCTGATATTAAAATGGATGACTATCATCTGTTTGAAGAAATTAGAAGATTGAACGTATATTTAAACACTGATAAATTACAACGATGGAAAAATTAACGAATTGAAATCAATAAAAGAAGAGTGAAAATTTTTTATCATTTTAAAAATGAACACATTCTATATGAAAATTTAGATATTCTTGTTGAATCAACGTTCTGTAGTGCTCTGGAATTAATGCATTAGTTGAAAAAGTTTTTTCAATTGGTAATGATTTTTGAACAAGTGAAAAATCAAGATTGAATGTTTATATTTTAGCTGCAGCACTTACCATAAAATTCAACCTGCAGAATATTCTTTGATCCGATATTTCCAGTATTTTGTTAGAAAATGATATATTGACAAAAAATATTCATTCAATGGGAAAATAATCCCATAAAAATAATTATAGGGAATGTAAACATAAATGACGTATTTTTGTTTAAATTAATAAAATATTTTATTTATTTGCCGTTCACTTTTTTCTTAAGCTTTTCACCCTTCTTTCCATTGTAAAAAAATTGGTCACATTAATTATAAATCTTTTGCTGGTTTTAATAGTAATCAAGTTAGCAACTGTTAAAAATTTTCAGTAGCTGACAGTGAAGATAATTTAAATCAGAGACCAGTCTTATAATTAGTGATTAAAAATGCAAGAATAAGATTAAAAATATGTGTTGTTTCTTTATCGAAAAATGAAAAATAAGTTTTAACTTGCAATTAAATCGTAAAATTTGACAATTGTTTATAAAATCAAATCAATAATAACACAAAACACTCAGCGTTATATTAAAATTCTTTATTTTGAATACCATCCCATCAAAAAAGCGAAAACAATAAACTATACATTGAGCACGCATATTTTCGCTCATTACTTTAACGAGAAAGACAAAATCTGTCAACGAAGAATAACCATTGATTATTTTTTAGATGACGAATATATCCTTTAACATGCGTTCTTAATTGCTGCTTGACACAGAGTTCAATCTTTTTAATTGGTGTATTTCTTCGGAGAAAAACCTTTATAATTGTGTCTGATTCATATTGATGTATTTAGAGAGGTAATTTGTGCATCTTTTCCTTGTTGATGTGATTTGAAATGGTTTCTTGTCTTGGTGTAATCTCAAATTAGAGCTGTTTATTTTGAATGTCGCCAACTTTTGATCGGCCTTTAAAACTACTCATGAAATCCATTCTGAGATATTTGTAAAAGTCTTGTGTTGCTTGAGTAGGTAAGATTCTGGAAAAAAGGAAATCATTAATAAATTATAAGGAATTCTTTAGTAAAGTATATATAGCTTTTACTTCAATCACAATATTATATAGTATAAATTACGCAAATTTGAAAGTCATGACAGTCATGATCGCGAACAATAGATTTTGCATATAAATAAGAAAGCATGGTACGAGGAAACGCTGATATATTTAATCTCTTGGCAATTAGCCAGAAATAGATCTGTTGCAGTTATAACAGACAAATTTTTTGATGAATGCTTAAAACATGAAAAAAAATTTCATGGATTATTATTTTTTTATTGTCCAATGAATTTTCTTATTAGCTGAAATTGTACTTATAGTCAATAGCCAAATACTTCATATTTTAGGCGAATGAATTGTAATTAAATTTAATTTCATCGACATAAATATTTTATGGTTCAGATGGCATTAATTTTAGATCCACATCAATGAATGTCAATAAGCTCTTTGGATTTCTGAGCAATTAAAAGCGATTTATGAAATTCTTTCATTCAGTTCTAATGATTTCTACCAGTTTTCAATGACACGAATACTTAATTTAATTACGTTTTTGAATTGTATTTGACATGAATACTTCAATAACATTTTGAATTTTTGAAATTCTGAAAAAGAAATTTCTCCCATAAAATCAAATGAGATTAGATCTTTATATTCAAATTGTTCCTTTCACTTTTATATAATTTCTGTGCTTGTTTTATGGTAATTTTGTTAAAATGGCATTTTTATAAAATGGATAAAATATTTGAAAATATTTATTAATGTTAAACAGTTATCCCCTTGAATAAAGATTCATTAATGAAAAAAATTGCATAAATGTTTGAAATTTGGAGTTGGATTTGCATGTAATAATCGTTTATTAATACTTTTATTCGAAAGTCACCGATAGAGATAATTACATCAAAAAAGAATATTTTCAAATGTCAAATATACAAATTTGAAGCAATTAGTATAAATGAGAATAATTATTGCTGTAAAATGAAATATGAATCATTATTAGCATTGCGATATTTTAATTTTAATTTAAACAATAAAATGGAGCTTATTACTTTAATTTTAGTGCAACAGTTAATATGTAAAACACACACACACACACACACACACACACACACACACACACACACACACACACACACACACACACACACACACACACACACACACATATATATATATATATATATATATATATAGTCATATTCTGTAAAGTTACAAATCACATTGCTTCAAAAACTGCATGCAAAAGTGTAATTATTATTTTACGTAAAATACATTTTTATCACGTAAAATTCATTTTCGATTATGTACATGGTTAAAAACATGAATCGGGCAAAACTGTCACTGGAATCGTATAATTAATATTAGATGCTCAAGATGGCAGAAATGATTCCAACACAATTCGTTAATTTCGTTTTTAGTTTCTTGAAATATGACTAACTTGTCCAAAATGTTTTCACATGCCAGGAGCTATAAAAATCAGATATATTATTTAATTCCATGTTAAAAATATTTTAATATTATTTTCTAAACTAACTTTCGTATTTCAGCATTTATGAAGCAGATTAATGATAAAGACAAACACATAAGTCAGTATTCAAAATACTTTTACATTATTTGGTTTGTAACACTTAAACATTTTTGATTCATTGCTCTATTAGTTGAAAAATGTTTCCCCAAAATTATTTTATTTCTACAAAATATATATCATGTTATCATCGCATAAAATTTAGAGCGAAAACAATGGAAGAAAAATTTAAAGAATATATTAAAACTATATACTTAAAAATTCATTCAGACTGAAAATATGCCATTTATAAAAATACCGTTATTGTTCAAAGATAAAAAAAGTGTGTTAACGTTTTCTTTTGCATATGCAACACACAAAATATTAGCGTTTATTTATAGGAAACGTGAAATTTTTTTGTAAAAGAATATTAAACATATAAAAAAGTTTATTAGAAATTCGGAAGCTTTAATTTTCTTAAAAACATTTGTTATTGCAATAAATATTTAGCAAGAATCTATACATCGCAAATATACGTATTTAAAAAGGCTGGAATTTTCGATATATTGCCAGAGTAAGGAATGCTTCGTTGAGGGATCCTAGGTAATAGACATGACGAGAGCTGAAACTATGCTTCTTGGCATTGTTGATCATTCATTTAAACATTTGGAATTATTTACATATTGCAAAAATGTACATTTCAAACACAAATTTCTTAAATGGCTCTATTTCTCGTCAGTGTAACATAATGATTATAAAAATGTACTTTTTTTTTTTTAGATAAGAATAAAATATATCAATAGTTTATACTTTGCTTCTAATTTTTGTAATTGCAATTTTATTTCAAGACAGATCACAGCGTTTTCAAATAGTATCTAATATTTTAAGTTAGTGAAATCAGTATTTAATACTATTTTACTAATAAATAATATTCTCTAATTATGAAGAAGTAGTTATTATCATTTTAGTGCAACTTATTTATTATTCTCTACTAGTTAAGCAACCAATTTTTAATATTTGTAAATTTTAAGTGAAAAATTTTGGAACAACGTGGAATGTTTTTATTCTGTTTCTTAAAAAAAAAAAAAAAAAAAAAACAATAATGCATAAAACAGATAAAAAACCTTCCATTTGTGCAACGCTCATTAATTTTGCACCCAATCAATCAATTAATTTAAATATATTACTTAACTCATGAAAATGAATGAACAAAAACAGAATAAATTATTCTTTGATTCAGGTTATTTCTCTCACAACTTTAGCTAGTGGTTACTCCATTGCATGACCATGACCGTTTTCTCTTTTCTTAAAACAAGTAATGCCATTTGACTAAGGACAGTTCAACTTATCTGCTTTTTTTTCATTCTAGTCATGAAAGAAAGAACAGGAAAGTAACGCCGGTAAAATCTTCTGCAAAGCAATTATTTTTAAGCAAATGTTAGTGCTTCTAACATTGAAATACCATTTATGTTCAGTAATGATCGATAGTCATTGTTCCACCATCACATGATTCGAAACAAATCATGATCACGAGATTTTGACATAACCAATTACGGTTTCGTAAAGTCAAATACCCATTATGTATTGCATCCTTGTTTTCATGTAAGTGGAAGTTGTACTAAGGGCGGGATTGACTTTTGTTTTTGTTTCGTTGAATCGCGCAATACAGCACGGCAAATGACTTGTGGGTGACGTTCGAATTACATACAAATATGGACAAGGAAGTACACAGATCATATTTATTAAATAACAATGTTTTGAGGGAGAAGTAATTATGGTAATTATCATTGAGCCTTTTTGTTAATTATTAAGTACTAGAAATACTAGATATTTAATCTTAGATTTTACGACAACAGATTAAACTAAGAATTGGAAAAGACTAAATTAAGAGCGGATATTGAAATGAGAATACAATTCCTACATCGCAAATGAATATTGTAGACTTAAATGCTACAATATTTACTGCATTATTAGTAAAATACTAGATTTGATGTCCAGCAAAAAAATACATCAGTAATTAAGGAAATTAATATTTCATGAAAAAAAATACAGTAAAACCAATAAATAAATTGCAAACTTTTTGAAAATTACTGGTTCGTTTAATTTGCCACATAAATTTTTTTATTACTTATTTGTTGTAATAATTATTTTAGATTATATTAAGGAATTTAAAAATATTTGAAAATTAATATTCAGTTTTTAATATATTTCTGCCCATTTTAATTAATCTTGGGATTTAAACATCGTTTCTTAAATGCAAAAATAAATCTTAAATTTTACTAAGACTGTTATAG